>CM070545.1:110779231-113522142 GCA_036346405.1 Phyllostachys edulis | reverse complement strand
ACTATAAACTAAATGCTAATTGTCTTGGGTAACTCGATTTGCACTAGAAGAGATGGTATTGCCGATATTGCGAAGTTCACTTTGATTTACTAGGCTCTGAGACGACTCAATTTTGTAATGCTTGGTTTCACTAAACTTGTTTGTTGTAGCATGTTCTCATGAACGCACCACATTAATTGAACGAAATATGAGTTTGTTATTGTCCATATTGTTCTAGTTTATTTCAAAGAATTGTCCATTTGAGTTGTTGAAGAGTAACTTCATGATATTTCCTTGGTAGAACATATTTTTATGAGAATGTTGTGTGGGTGATCATCAAAGGATGAAAGTACACTAGATTGTAGAAGCAACAATTAGTACATTACTACAAATCCACATAATTGTGGAATTCTCCTTTTCACTTTTGAATGAGTTGTTGCTTTTAGTGAAGTGCACAATTTGGTTTTGTCAGGTCTTGTAAATATAGATCTACTTGACATTGTTGTGTTTCTTCCATGCAATGAATTTTTTTGGCGATGGTTAGAGTGTGGACCAAGCTGTTGATTGAGTTGCTGCTTGCTTGTGCAAATATATAGGATCTGTCAGTTGCATTTGTTTTTTAATTGGTATTTGGCGGATTGCTGCTCTGATCTCACAATGCACTACGTGTCTGTTCTATCGACTGAATTTGCTATTATACTTGGTCTTACAAGTGAATTTGGTGGCTATTTTGTCTTGAGTTTTGGAAGTGACTGTTTGGGAACCTAATTGCTCTGTATTGACCTGCTAAACTGCACATTGCTCATGACAGACCTGCTTTGCCTGAGCTTGTTTCTGCATATAGGATTTGTTATTGGCTGTTGATTTTTATTCAAGGGTGCAGATTGTCTTAAATGTGTTGCGTTAGTGCCTTGGTGGTCATTAAAAGGTTAAATTTAATTTCAGGTTGAAAGATCTTTCAGGAACTAGATGTAAAGTAACAGGATTCTATTCTCAGTTATAGTGTGATGCTTTAGAACTTGCTTTGTTTAGTCGATCTTGTAGCTTGCGTCAACGTTGAATGGCTGTGTTTCCATCTAGCTAATTCTATTGTGATCGTGTGACGGGGTAAAGCTTTTGATCCTAGACAGATAAGAGCTCTTGTTTGATTTGTTGTTGGCTTTCCGACATGGAAACCATTTTCATCTCGCAGAATGAGCAAGGCTTTTGTCGTGGTGTAGAAAGTAGAAATTGGTGGTGTGATTCGGGGTAGCTTGGCATCGCGGTCGCCATCGATTTGCTCGATACCTCAATTATCAAAATTCTTTCTTCCTCGAAACACATTGCAACAAGATCCTCACACGCTACTTGTAGCCGCTGGATGAAAAAAGCGAGGACAAGATTGTGCTCGGCTCGCTATTGCAAATGAAAGCATCGTAGTAAGAGTAGTGTTGTAACACCGTAGCGTTTATCTAGTCCGTTCTTCTCGAATCTGGTGACTCAGATCACCGCAATATCATGTATTTGCTGTTTCTATCATTTCCTTTGTAATGTTAGAGTTTCTACCATTTCCTTTGCAATGTCAAAGGATCGAATCTGTCGGACAACCAAGATGTCGTCAGGTACAACAAGACGCACCAGTCTCAATACCTCGGCGGTAGGGGAAGCGCCCCTTCGAGGCTCGTGTTCTCTCGGCGGCTCGTCTCAAGATCCAGATGCCATCGTTCGGCAGAACGAGTAAGCCCTGCAAGCACTCAAGCACATGTGCTTGTTTGTCTGACACGAGATGCATTCATCGTAGGGGTGGGCGTGGTTAGGGCAAAGCGACCGCCCTAAGCCGCGGCCGCCAAAGGTCGAAGCGATTTCCCAAGGTTTGTTCCATTTGGGAGCATTGCAGTGACCTTAATGTCGCAATGGATCTTAAGGGTTGAACCTTTCAATAGAGGGAAGCATAAGCATGTTTTCTTTACATTACATCTTGGCATAGAAGACAAACATCATGTGGTATGAGGAAAGTCTCACAGACTTCGCTTAGGAACAGGGTAACAAATATGTGGGTTGCTGCATTTGAGCAGGCAGGGGATATTCCTTTGACATCTCAACGTTTAGTCTCTCTGTGTTCGCTTTGATTGCACCTCTACTATCTAATGTCTTGTGTAGGGGTGCAAAACAAACAGATAATTTTTATTCGACCGACCGACAGAAATGAGTATCTGACTCCGAGAGAAAAATACGGAATAAGATATAGAACGAGCGATATCCGTCTGTATCCGCTCGCTCCGATTACACCCGTACCTTCTACATCTTGACCATCCCACACATGTACTGGCACTACTCCATGGATACGTGAACCAAGGGTCGAAGGCCCCCTAAATTACACGAAAGTTTGCACGGGGAAAGCAACTCGTATAATGGTTCTCAGCCCATGACAGCTAGTGGCAGGAATGCTACCTTCGGAGTAGATGGAGTGGTGGATTATAATCATCTCCAAAAAGTGGGTTCTGGTGGCCTTCATGGTCACTCCTTGGATTAAAATAATGCAGGTAAAACTTCTCACCGAATCGCTTGTCATTTCTTTCCTAACCTTTGTTTTACCTGCTTAGCGTGGATTTGTAAAATCACCGCTTTTTATGGTGACCGATATATGATAATACATATTTTTATTACTAGTACAACATCATGTTACACATTTGTCTTGTTGGAAGGCTCTCATATACAATGATAGAAATTTGTTGATGCAATCGACCAAATGTTATACTTGTTTCTTTTATTCTTTTGAACTTCATCAAGATAAAAAATTGTTTTGCAAAGACTTGGGGTTCTTTGGAATTGGAGGTTTCCCCTTAATGGACATCGCTATGCTCGAAGAACTCAAATGCTTTTCCTCAAAGTCCCTTTGCTCCAATGATGTGGTCGAATTTGCAAAGACCCAATGCACATGCATGATTACCCTGGTGTGCCACCTCACATGCTGAATCTGGTGCTCATCCTATGGACCAACATCACTTGGGCTCAGCTCCAAACAATGGAGGCAGTTTTGGAAACGTGCACTCTTTATATCCAAGATCTCATGGTAGCGTAGGGTTTTCTGGTAGCCCTCGGTTGTATCCATCAGAACTCTCTGTCTTTGCACCTATCAGAGGAAATTACAGGGACACCATGTTCTCCCCAGTTGGTGCTGAATTCGGGGGGAGAACCTTCATGAACTCTTTGTCAAAGCTTGATCATGAAGATCGAGTACCCAAAGAATAAATCCTGGAGATTAAATGAAATTGGGTGGATTGTACTCTTTTTCCCTTGACGAGTTTTCCTAAGTTTCTCGGCTAAGGTTTTTAATGAGGCAATTCGTGCAACGCAACGGAACGCATGACATGTACTCTTTCTCCAAATTTTTTCCCACTGGGTTTTTATGGAGTTTTGACGAGACATGAACAGGTCAGATGAGTGTCCAATGGGGAGTGTTAAGAAACTGGGCCGGCCCATGAGCAAGAGTCCTCGCCCGTTTGGACTCCTCATCCACCCATAGTCTATATAAAGGAGGAGGTCCCTCATTGTAACACGCCAGATTTTGGAAGAGTAATAAAGAGTCGCTCAAGACCTCATATCTCGTGTTCTTGTGTTTCAATCTATTATTCTATTCTTGCATTGTCTTACGATTCCGTGTTCATCTCGCGAGGTAATCGCTCGGACCGACTCGCCAAAGGACGGTTACTCAACAGTTCCTTGAGATAAAAAATCAATTTGATGATCGGGAGTAGGAGACTAAGATAAGGCTCAACACAACACCGCTTCAAGACAAGAGAGGATCCGCTTCTCAACACTAACGAATAAGCCTTGGTACCACTACCAATGAAATCAGCCCAAAACTATCCAATCGATGGGCTTTAATCGATCGTAATGAGAAAAGATAGAACTTCCGAGCAATGAACGCCCAAAAGATTTCGCAACGCAGAATAAAGAAAGCCCAAAGAAAGGCTAATCTTGATCTCGCCCGCCCACCACAAGCCAACGGCCGAGATCTCAGACTCCACCCCCAAAACCTAGCCCCCACACCGCCGCTTTCCCTATAAGTAGCTCCCTCTCCTCTTCCACAAAACCCCGCCCTAATCCTCGTGATCGCCGCCACCGCCAAGAATTAGCGCCCACCAGAGTCGGAGAAGAGGAGGGAGCCACCACCACCACCATGGGTCATTCCCGACTAAGACCGTGAAGAAGACCTCTAGAAAGGTCATCGAGAGGTACTACTCGCATGACCTCGACTTCCACACCAACAAGAAGGTGCTCGAGGAGGTCTCCATCCTCCTCGGCGGCGCGCAACAAGGTGGCGGCCAAGACTCCACCGATGCGCCAGATTCAACGCGCCCCGTCCGCATGCATCTCGCCAAGCTACAGGAGGAGGAGCGCGAGCGCCGCATGGACTTCGGCCCCGAGAAGTCGGCCTCGAGGTCGAGGAGATCCGCGCCGACAAGGAGACCATCGGATGCTCGCCACCCTCAAGATGTCCGACCTCCCAGCGCCGAGCGCCAGCCGACGTTGTCTCATCCGGTCCCGCCACGGCCGCCCACAAGACGGGGGCCCCACCGCGACCGCGCCTAGGTCTCCCCCGCCCACCCCTGCTATGCCTTGATCGTGATCGCCTCAATGAAGTTATGCTACAAAGTTTAAGTTGTTTTAGATCTATGTTTGCTTATGTGGCAAGTAAGATTTTGAACTTGATGCTTTAAATTCTCAAAAGTGTTTTGGTCGTGGTGATGGACATGAGATCTATTTATCGCACCGTGAAATCTTAAGTGATTTGATAGATTGTTATGAGATGTTGCTACCTCTTGTGTTGTCCTATCTGCTTGTTCCTTAAATGTTAGTTTTTCTTCGATATATCAATGTCTTCATATGTCGTTTGGAGGAACAAGAGATTGCTTGCCGCTTAGGTTTGTGTTGCCAAATTAGTGAATGTTTGAATTATGATTATTATATATAAAATAGCATTGTTTGGAATTGCATATTATTATATCTAAAATAGCATAGCATTATATTAATGTAAATCGGGTCATTGGTGGTGTGACTTGATGACTAAATTTTCGTAAATGTTATTGCCGTGTAGTTTCCGCTGATTTCACTAGAAGTAAGGGTATGTCCATCTCCTAGGTTGGCTAGGCATTATAGAACAATTTTGTAGTCATTTGACCCCTGTGTTGCTTATGTAGTTTTGATGGTGTTACGTGTTGTCCGTAGTATGCACTATAAACTAAATGCTAATTGTACGGGTAACTCGATTTGCACTAGAAGAGATGGTATTGCCGATATTGCGTAATTTCACTTTGATTTACTAGGCCCCGAGACGACTCAATTTTGTAATGCTTGGTTTCACTAAACTTGTTTGTCAGAGCATGTTCTCGCGAATCGCACCACATTAATTGAACGAAATATGAGTTTGTTATTGTCCATATTGTTCTAGTTTATTTCAAAGAATTGTCCATTTGAGTTGTTGAAGAGTAACTTCATGATATTTCCTTGGTAGAACATATTTTTATGAGAATGTTGTGTGGGTGATCATCAAAGGATGAAAGTACACTAGAGTGTAGAAGCAACAATTAGTACATTACTACAGTCCACATAATTCGTGGAATTCTCCTTTTCACTTTTGAATGTGTTGTTGCTTTTAGTGAAGTGCACAATTTGGTTTTGTCAGGTCTTGTAAATATAGATCTACTTGACATTGTTGTGTTTCTTCCATGCAATGAATTTTTTTGGCGATGGTTAGAGTGTGGACCAAGCTGTTGATTGAGTTGCTGCTTGCTTGTGCAAATATATAGGATCCGCTGCTTGCATTTGTTTTTAATTGGTATTTGGCGGATTGTCGCTCGATCTCACAATGCACTACGGTTCCGTTTCTATCGATCGAATTTGCTATTATACTTGGTCTTACAAGTGAATTTGGTGGCTATTTTGTCTTGAGTTTTGGAAGTGACTGTTTGGGAACCTAATTGCTCAGATTGACTCGCTAAATCGCACATTGCTCATGATGCACTGCTTTGCTCGAGCTTGTTTCTCGCATATAGGATTTGTTATTGGTCGTTGATTTTTATTCAAGGGTGCGATTGTCTTAAATATGTTGCGTTAGTGCCTTGGTGGTCATTAAAAGGTTAAATTTAATTTCAAAGTTGAAAGATCTTTCAGAACTAGATGTAAAGTAATGTGATTCTATTCTCGCTATAGTGTGATGCTTTAGAACTTGCTTTGTTTAGTCGATCTTGTAGCTTGCGCCAACGCTGAATGGCTGTGTTTCCATCTAGCTAATTCTATTGTGATCGTGTGACGGGTAAAGCTTTTGATCCTAGACAGATAAGAGCTCTTGTTTGATTTGTTGTCGGCTTTCCGACATGGAAACCATTTTCATCTCGCAGAATGTGCAAGGCAATTTTGTGCGTGGTGTAGAAAGTAGAAATTGGTGGTGTGATCGGGGTAGCTTGGCATCGCGGTCGCCATCGATTTGCTCGATACCTCAATTATCAAAAATTCTTCTTCCTCGAAACACATTGCAACAAGATCCTCACACGCTACTTGTAGCCATGGATGAAAAAAGCGAGGACAAGATTGTGCTCGGCTCGCTATTGCAAAGGAAAGCATCAGAGTAAGAGTAGTGTTGTAACACCGTAGCGTTTATCTAGTCCGCTCTTCTCGAATCTGGTGACTCGATCACCGCAATATCATGGCGCTGCTGTTTCTATCATTTCCTTTGTAATGTTAGAGTTTCTACCATTTCCTTTGCAATGTCAAAGGATCTCGAATCTGTCAGACAACCAAGATGTCGCGGCACAACGGCACGCCTAGTCTCAATACCTCGCGGTAGGGGAAGCGCCCCTTCGAGGCTCGTGGTTCTCGCGGCGGCTCGTCTCGATCCAGATGCCATCGTCCGGCAGAACGGTGTAAGCCCTACCGCACTCAAGACATGTGCTGCTTTGTCTGACACGAGATGCATTCATCGAGGGGGGCGTGGTTAGGGCAAAGCGACCGCCCTAAGCCCGGCCGCCAAAGGTCGAAGCGATTTCCCAAGGTTTGTTCCATTTGGAGCAACCGCAGTGACCTTAATGTCGCAATGGATCTTAAGGGTTGAACCTTTCAATAGAGGGAAGCATAAGCATGTTTCTCTTTACATTACATCTTGGCATAGAAGACAAACATCATGTGGTATGAGGAAAGTCTCACAGACTTCGCTTAGGAACAGGTAACAAATATGTGGGTTGTTGATTTGAGCAGCAGGGATATTCCTTTGACATCTCAACGCTTAGTCTCTCAGTGTTCGCTTTGATTGCACCTCTACTATCTAATGTCTTGTGTAGGTGCAAAACAAACAGATAATTTTTATTCGATCGATCGACGTAAATGAGTATCCGACCGAGAGAAAAATACGGAATAAGATATAGAACGAGCGATATCCGCTCAGATCCGCCGCCCGATTACACCTGCATTTTCTACATCTTGACCATCCCACACATGTATCGCACTACTCCATGGATACGTGAACCAAGGGTCGAAGGCCCCTAAATTACACTAAAGTTTGCACGGGAAAGCAACTCAGATAATGGTTCTCACCCATGACAAACTAGTGGCAGAATGCTACCTTCGAGTAGATGGAGTGGTGGATTATAATCATCTCCAAAAGTGGGTTCTCGTGGCCTTCATGGTCACTCCTTGATTAAAATAATGCAGTAAAACTTCTCACCGAATCGCTTGTCATTTCTTTCCTAACCTTTGTTTTACTGCTTAGCGTGGATTTGTAAAATCACCGCTTTTTATGGTGACCGATATATGATAATACATATTTTTATTACTAGTACAACATCATGTTACACATTTGTATTGTTGGAAGGCTCAGATATACAATGATAGAAATTTGTTGATGCAATCGACCAAATGTTATACTTGTTTCTTTTATTCTTTTCAACTTCATCAAGATAAAAAATTGTTTTGCAAAGACTTGGGGTTACCGAATTGGAGGTTTCCTTAATGGACATCGCTATGCCTCGAAGAACTCAAATGCTTTTCCTCAAAGTCCCTTTGCTCCAATGATGTGGTCGAATTTGCAAAGACCCAATGCACATGCATGGTTATCCTGGTGTGCCACCTCACATGTCAATCTCGGTGCTCATCCTATGGACCAACATCACTTGGGCTCAGCCCAAACAATGGAGGCATTTTGGAAACGTGCACTCTTTATATCCAAGATCTCATGGTAGCGAGGGTTTTCTCGTAGCCCTCGGTTGTATCCATCGAACTCTCTGCCTTTGCACCTATCAGAGGAAATTACAGGGACACCATGTTCTCCCCAGTTGGTGTTGAATTCAGGGGGAGAACCTTCATGAACTCTTTGTCAAAGCTTGATCATGAAGATCGAGTACCCAAAGAGTAAATCCTGGAGATTAAATGAAATTGGGTGGATTGTACTTTTTTCCTTGACGAAGTTTTCCTAAGTTTCTCGCTAAGGTTTTAATGAGGCAATTCGTAACGCAACTAACGCATGACATGTACTCTTTCTCCAAATTTTTTCCCATCGGTTTTTATGGAGTTTTGACGAGACATGAACAGTCGATGAGTGTCCAATGGGGAGTGTTAAGAACGGGCCGCCCATGAGCAAGAGTCCCGCCCGCTTGGACTCCTCATCCACCCATAGTCTATATAAAGGAGGAGGTCCCTCATTGTAACACGCAGATTTTGGAAGAGTAATAAAGAGTCGCTCAAGACCTCATATCTCTCGTGTTCTTGTGTTTCAATCTATTATTCTATTCTTGCATTGTCTTACGATTCCGTGTTCATCTGCGAGGTAATCGCTCGGATCGACTCGCCAAATGACGGTTACTCAACAGTTCCTTGAGATCAAAAAATCAATTTGATGATCGGGAGTAGGAGACTAAGATAAGGCTCAACACAACACCGCTTCAAGACAAGAGAGGGATCCGCTTCTCAACACTAACGAATAAGCCTTGGTACCACTACCCAATGAAATCAGCCCAAAACTATCCAATCGATGGGCTTTAATCGATCGTAATGAGAAAAGATAGAACTTCGAGCAATGAACGCCTAAAAGATTTCGCAACGCAGAATAAAGAAAGCCCAAAGAAAGGCTAATCTTGATCTCGCCCGCCCACCACAAGCCAACGGCCGAGATCTCAGACTCCACCCCCAAAACCTAGCCCCCACACCACCGCTTTCCCTATAAGTAGCTCCCCTCTCCTCTTCCACAAAACCCCGCCCTAATCCTCGTGATCGCCGCCACCGCCACAAATTAGCGCCCAACATGTAGGAGAAGAGGAGGGAGCCGCCGACCACCACCATGGGCCGCGTCCCACTAAGACCGTGAAGAAGACCTCTAGAAAGGTCATCGAGAGGTACTACTCTCGCATGACCCTCGACTTCCACACCAACAAGAAGGTGCTCGAGGAGGTCTCCATCCTCCTCGGCGGCTGCGCAACAAGGTGGCGGCCAAGACTCCACCGATGCGCCAGATTCAACGCGCCCCGTCCGCAGATCTCGCTCAAGCTACAGGAGGAGGAGCACGAGCACCGCATGGACTTCGCCCCGAGAAGTCGGCCTCGAGGTCGAGGAGATCCGCGCCGACAAGGAGACCATCGGATGCTCGCCACTCAAGATGTCCGACCTCCCAGCGCCGAGCGCCAGCCGACGTTGTCTCATCCGGTCCCGCCACGGCTGCCCACAAGACGGCGGCCCCCACCGCGACCACGCCTAGGTCTCCCCGCCCACCCCTGCTATGCCTTGATCGCATCGCCTCAATGAAGTTATGCTACAAAGTTTAAGTTGTTTTAGATCTATGTTTGCTTATGTGGCAAGTAAGATTTTGAACTTGATGCTTTAAATTCTCAAAAGTGTTTTGGTCATTGTGATGGACATGAGATCTATTTATCGCACCGTGAAATCTTAAGTGATTTGATAGATTGTTATGAGATGTTGCTACCTCTTGTGTTGTCCTATCTGCTTGTTCCTTAAATGTTAGTTTTTCTTCGATATATCAATGTCTTCATATGTCGTTTGGAGTGAACAAGAGATTGCTTGCCGCTTAGGTTTGTGTTGCCAAATTAGTGAATGTTTGAATTATGATTATTATATCTAAAATAGCATTGTTTGGAATTGCATATTATTATATCTAAAATAGCATAGCATTATATTAATGTAAATCGTGGTCATTGGTGGTGTGACTTGATGACTAAATTTTCGTAAATGTTATTGCCGTGTAGTTTCCGCTGATTTCACTAGAAGTAAGGGTATGTCCATCTCCTAGGTTGGCTAGGCATTATAGAACAATTTTGTAGTCATTTGACCCCTGTGTTGCTTATGTAGTTTTGATGGTGTTACGTGTTGTCTCGTAGTATGCACTATAAACTAAATGCTAATTGTTTGGGTAACTCGATTTGCACTAGAAGAGATGGTATTGCCGATATTGCGTAATTTCACTTTGATTTACTAGGCCCCGAGACGACTCAATTTTGTAATGCTTGGTTTCACTAAACTTGTTTGTCAGAGCATGTTCTCGCGAATCGCACCACATTAATTGAACGAAATATGAGTTTGTTATTGTCCATATTGTTCTAGTTTATTTCAAAGAATTGTCCATTTGAGTTGTTGAAGAGTAACTTCATGATATTTCCTTGGTAGAACATATTTTTATGAGAATGTTGTGTGGGTGATCATCAAAGGATGAAAGTACACTAGAGTGTAGAAGCAACAATTAGTACATTACTACAAATCCACATAATTCGTGGAATTCTCCTTTTTCACTTCAATGTGTTGTTGCTTTTAGTGAAGTGCACAATTTGGTTTTGTCGTCTTGTAAATATAGATCTACTTGACATGGTTGTGTTTCTTCCATGCAATGAATTTTTTGGCGATGGTTAGAGTGTGGACCAAGCTATTGATTGAGTTGTCGCTTGCTTGTGCAAATATATAGGATCTGTCGCTTGCATTTGTTTTTAATTGGTATTTGGTGGATTGTCGCTCGATCTCACAATGCACTACGGTCCGTTTCTATCGATCGAATTTGCTATTATACTTGGTCTTACAAGTGAATTTGGTGGCTATTTTGTCTTGAGTTTTGGAAGTGACTGCTTGGGAACCTAATTGCTCAGATTGACTCGCTAAACCGCAGATGTCGCTCATGATGCACTGCTTTGTTCGAGCTTGTTTCTCGCATATAGGATTTGTTATTGGTCGTTGATTTTTATTCAAGGGTGCGATTGTCTTAAATATGTTGCGTTAGTGCCTTGGTGGTCATTAAAAGGTTAAATTTAATTTCAAGTTGAAAGATCTTTCAGAACTAGATGTAAAGTAATGTGATTCTATTCACGCTATAGTGTGATGCTTTAGAACTTGCTTTGTTTAGTCGATCTTGTAGCTTGCGCCAACGCTGAATGGCTGTGTTTCCATCTAGCTAATTCTATTGTGATCGTGGTGACGGGTAAAGCTTTTGATCCTAGACAGATAAGAGCTCTTGTTTGATTTGTTGTTGGCTTTCCGACATGGAAACCATTTTCATCTCGCAGAATGTGCAAGGCAATTTTGCGTGGTGTAGAAAGTAGAAATTGGTGGTGTGATCGGGGTAGCTTGGCATCGCGGTCGCCATCGATTTGCCTCGATACCTCAATTATCGTAAATTCTTTCTTCCTCGAAACACATTGCAACAAGATCCTCACACGCTACTTGTAGCCGTTGGATGAAAAAAGCGAGGACAAGATTGTGCTCGGCTCGCTATTGCAAAGGAAAGCATCAGAGTAAGAGTAGTGTTGTAACACCGTAGTAGTTTATCTAGTCCGTTCTTCTCGAATCTGTGACTCAGATCACCGCAATATCATGGCACCGCTGTTTCTATCATTTCCTTTGTAATGTTAGAGTTTCTACCATTTCCTTTGCAATGTCAAAGGATCTCAATCTGTCAGACAACCAAGATATGTCGGCACAACGGCAAGACACCATCTCAATACCTCGGCGGTAGGGGAAGCGCCCCTTCGAGGCTCGTGGTTCTCGCTGGCGGCTCGTCTCAAGATCCAGATGCCATCGTCCGGCGAACGGTGTAAGCTCTACAGACTCGCACATGTGCTGCTTTGTCTCCGACACGAGATGCATTCATCGAGGGGTGGGCGTGGTTAGGGCAAAGCGACACCGCCCTAAGCCGTGGCCGCCAAAGGTCGAAGCGATTTCCCAAGGTTTGTTCCATTTGGAGCAATTGAAGTGACCTTAATGTCGCAATGGATCTTAAGGGTTGAACCTTTCAATAGAGGGAAGCATAAGCATGTTTTCTCTTTACATTACATCTTGGCATAGAAGACAAACATCATGTGGTATGAGGAAAGTCTCACAGACTTCGCTTAGGAACAGGTAACAAATATGTGGGTTGTCAGATTTGAGCAGCAGGGATATTCCTTTGACATCTCAACGCTTAGTCTCTCAGTGTTCGCTTTGATTGCACCTCTACTATCTAATGTCTTGTGTAGGGTGCAAAACAAACAGATAATTTTTATTCGACCGAATCGATGTAAATGAGTATCTCGACTCGAGAGAAAAATACGGAATAAGATATAGAACGAGCGATATCCGCTCAGATCCGCCGCCCGATTACACCCGCATTTTCTACATCTTGACCATCCCACACATGTATCGGCACTACTCCATGGATACGTGAACCAAGGGTCGAAGGCCCCTAAATTACACGAAAGTTTGCACGGGGAAAGCAACTCGTATAATGGTTCTCAGCCCATGACAGCTAGTGGCAGGAATGCTACCTTCGGAGTAGATGGAGTGGTGGATTATAATCATCTCCAAAAAGTGGGTTCTCGTGGCCTTCATGGTCACTCCTTGATTAAAATAACGCAGTAAAACTTCTCACCGAATCGCTTGTCATTTCTTTCCTAACCTTTGTTTTACTTGTTTAGCGTGGATTTGTAAAATCACTGCTTTTTTATGGTGACTGATATATGATAATACATATTTTTATTACTAGTACAACATCATGTTACACATTTGTATTGTTGGAAGGCTCGTGATATACAATGATAGAAATTTGTTGATGCAATCGACCAAATGTTATACTTGTTTTTTTTATTCTTTTCAACTTCATCAAGATCAAAAAATTGTTTTGCAAAGACTTGGGGTTTTGGAATTGGAGGTTTCCTTAATGGACATCGCTATGCCCGAAGAACTCAAATGCTTTTCCTCAAAGTCCCTTTGCTCCAATGATGTGGTCGAATTTGCAAAGACCCAATGCACATGCATGGTTATCCTGGTGTGCCACCTCACATGTCAATCTGGTGCTCATCCTATGGACCAACATCACTTGGGTTCAGCCCAAACAATGGAGGCGCTTTGGAAACGTGCACTCTTTATATCCAAGATCTCGTGGTAGCGTAGGGTTTTCTGGTAGCCCTCAGTTGTATCCATCAGAACTCTCTGTCTTTGCACCTATCAGAGGAAATTACAGGGACACCATGTTCTCCCCAGTTGGTGTTGAATTCAGGGGGAGAACCTTCATGAACTCTTTGTCAAAGCTTGATCATGAAGATCGAGTACCCAAAGAGTAAATCCTGGAGATTAAATGAAATTGGGTGGATTGTACTCTTTTTCCCTTGACGAGTTTTCCGGAAGTTTCTCGGCTAAGGTTTTTAATGAGGCAATTCGTGCAACGCAACGGAACGCATGACATGTACTCTTTCTCCAAATTTTTTCCCACTGGGTTTTTATGGAGTTTTGACGAGACATGAACAGGTCAGATGTGTGTCCAATGGGGAGTGTTAAGAAACTGGGCCGGCCCATGAGCAAGAGTCCCGCCCGCTTGGACTCCTCATCCACCCATAGTCTATATAAAGGAGGAGGTCCCTCATTGTAACACGCAGATTTTGGAAGAGTAATAAAGAGTCGCTCAAGACCTCATATCTCTCGTGTTCTTGTGTTTCAATCTATTATTCTATTCTTGCATTGTCTTACGATTCCGTGTTCATCTGCGAGGTAATCGCTCGGATCGACTCGCCAAGTGACGGTTACTCAACAGTTCCTTGAGATAAAAAATCAATTTGATGATCGGGAGTAGGAGACTAAGATAAGGCTCAACACAACACCGCTTCATAGACAAGAGAGGGATCCGCTTCTCAACACTAACGAATAAGCCTTGGTACCACTACCAATGAAATCAGCCCAAAACTATCCAATCGATGGGCTTTAATCGATCGTAATGAGAAAAGATAGAACTTCCGAGCAATGAACGCCCAAAAGATTTCGCAACGCAGAATAAAGAAAGCCCAAAGAAAGGCTAATCTTGATCTCGCCCGCCCACCACAAGCCAACGGCCGAGATCTGACTCCACCCCCAAAACCTAGCCCCCACACCACCGCCTTCCCTATAAGTAGCTCCCCTCTCCTCTTCCACAAAACCCCGCCTAATCCTCGTGATCGCCGCCACCGCCAAGAATTAGCGCCCCACAATGCCGGAGAAGAGGAGGGAGCCGCCGACCACCACCATGGGCCGCGTCCGCACTAAGACCGTGAAGAAGACCTCTAGAAAGGTCATCGAGAGGTACTACTCTCGCATGACCCTCGACTTCCACACCAACAAGAAGGTGCTCGAGGAGGTCTCCATCCTCCTCGGCGGTGCGCAACAAGGTGGCGGCCAAGACTCCACCGATGCGCCAGATTCAACGCGCCCCGTCCCATGCATCTCGCTCAAGCTACAGGAGGAGGAGCGCGAGCGCCGCATGGACTTCGTCCCGAGAAGTCGGCCTCGAGGTCGAGGAGATCGCGCCGACAAGGAGACCATCGGATGCTCGCCACCCTCAAGATGTCCGACCTCCCAGCGCCGAGCGCCAGCCGACGTTGTCTCATCCGGTCCCGCCACGGCCGCCCACAAGACGGGGCCCCCACCGCGATCAAGCGTCTAGGTCTCCCCGCCCACCCCTCGGTTATGCCTTGATCGCATCGCCTCAATGAAGTTATGCTACAAAGTTTAAGTTGTTTTAGATCTATGTTTGCTTATGTGGCAAGTAAGATTTTGAACTTGATGCTTTAAATTCTCAAAAGTGTTTTGGTCATGTGTGATGGACATGAGATCTATTTATCGCACGGTGAAATCTTAAGTGATTTGATAGATTGTTATGAGATGTTGCTACCTCTTGTGTTGTCCTATCTGCTTGTTCCTTAAATGTTAGTTTTTCTTCGATATATCAATGTCTTCATATGTCTTTGGAGTGAACAAGAGATTGCTTGCCGCTTAGGTTTGTGTTGCCAAATTAGTGAATGTTTGAATTGCGTATTATTATATCTAAAATAGCATTGTTTGGAATTGCATATTATTATATCTAAAATAGCATAGCATTATATTAATGTAAATCGGGGTCATTGGTGGTGTGACTTGATGACTAAATTTTCGTAAATGTTATTGCCGTGTAGTTTCCGCTGATTTCACTAGAAGTAAGGGTATGTCCATCTCCTAGGTTGGCTAGGCATTATAGAACAATTTTGTAGTCATTTGACCCCTGTGTTGCTTATGTAGTTTTGATGGTGTTACGTGTTGTGCGTAGTATGCACTATAAACTAAATGCTAATTGTACGGGTAACTCGATTTGCACTAGAAGAGATGGTATTGCCGATATTGCGTAATTTCACTTTGATTTACTAGGCTCCCGAGACGACTCAATTTTGTAATGCTTGGTTTCACTAAACTTGTTTGTTTGAGCATGTTCTCGCGAATCGCACCACATTAATTGAACGAAATATGAGTTTGTTATTGTCCATATTGTTCTAGTTTATTTCAGAATTGTCCATTTGAGTTGTTGAAGAGTAACTTCATGATATTTCCTTGGTAGAACATATTTTTATGAGAATGTTGTGTGGGTGATCATCAAAGGATGAAAGTACACTAGAGTGTAGAAGCAACAATTAGTACATTACTACAAATCCACATAATTCGTGGAATTCTCCTTTTCACTTCAATGTGTTGTTGCTTTTAGTGAAGTGCACAATTTGGTTTTGTCAGGTCTTGTAAATATAGATCTACTTGACATGGTTGTGTTTCTTCCATGCAATGAATTTTTTTGGCGATGGTTAGAGTGTGGACCAAGCTATTGATTGAGTTGCTGCTTGCTTGTGCAAATATATAGGATCTGTCAGTTGCATTTGTTTTTAATTGGTATTTGGTGGATTGTCGCTCGATCTCACAATGCACTACGGTTCCGTTTCTATCGACTGAATTTGCCATTATACTTGGTCTTACAAGTGAATTTGGTGGCTATTTTGTCATGAGTTTTGGAAGTGACTGTTTGGGAACCTAATTGCTCTGTATTGACCTGCTAAACTGCATGCTGCTATGACAGACCTGCTTTGCCTGAGCTTGTTTCTGCATATAGGATTTGTTATTGGCTGTTGATTTTTATTCAAGGGTGCAGATTGTCTTAAATATGTTGCGTTAGTGCCTTGGTGGTCATCAAAAGGTTAAATTTAATTTCAGGTTGAAAGATCTTTCAGAACTAGATGTAAAGTAATGTGATTCTATTCACGCTATAGTGTGATGCTTTAGAACTTGCTTTGTTTAGTCGATCTTGTAGCTTGCGCCAACGTTGAATGGCTGTGTTTCCATCTAGCTAATTCTATTGTGATCGTGTGACGGGTAAAGCTTTTGATCCTAGACAGATAAGAGCTCTTGTTTGATTTGTTGTTGGCTTTCCGACATGGAAACCATTTTCATCTCGCAGAATGTGCAAGGCAAATTTTGTGCGTGGTGTAGAAAGTAGAAATTGGTGGTGTGATTCAGGGTAGCTTGGCATCGCGGTCGCCATCGATTTGCTCGATACCTCAATTATCGAAATTCTTTCTTCCTAGAAACACATTGCGGCAAGATCCTCACACGCTACTTGTAGCCGTTGGATGAAAAAAGCGAGGACAAGATTGTGCTCGGCTCGCTATTGCAAAGGAAAGCATCAGTAGTAAGAGTAGTGTTGTAACACCGTAGCGTTTATCTAGTCCGTTCTTCTCGAATCTGGTGACTCAGATCACCGCAATATCATGGTATTTGTTGTTTCTATCATTTCCTTTGTAATGTTAGAGTTTCTACCATTTCCTTTGCAATGTCAAAGGATCTCGAATCTGTCAGACAACCAAGATGTAGGTACAACGGCATGACCATCTCAATACCTCGGCGGTAGGGGAAGCGCCCCTTCGAGGCTCGTGTTCCCTCATGGCGGCTCGTCTCAAGATCCAGATGCCATCGTCCGGCGAACGGTGCAAGCCCGGCCACAGACTGCACTGTTTGTTTGCCGACACGAGATGCATTCATCGAGGGGTGGGCGTGGTTAGGGCAAAGCGACCGCCCTAAGCCGGCCGCCAAAGGTCGAAGCGATTTCCCAAGGTTTGTTCCATTTGGAGCATTGCAGTGACCTTAATGTCCGCAATGGATCTTGAGGGTTGAACCTTTCAATAGAGGGAAGCATAAGCATGTTTTCTCTTTACATTACATCTTGGCATAGAAGACAAACATCATGTGGTATGAGGAAAGTCTCACAGACTTCGCTTAGGAACAGGTAACAAATATGTGGGTTGTTGATTTGAGCAGCAGGGATATTCCTTTGACATCTCAACGCTTAGTCTCTCTGTGTTCGCTTTGATTGCACCTCTACTATCTAATGTCTTGTGTAGGGTGCAAAACAAATGATAATTTTTATTCGATCGATCGATGTAAATGAGTATCGACTCGAGAGAAAAATACGGAATAAGATATAGAACGAGCGATATCCGCTCAGATCCGCCGCTCGATTACACCCGTAACTTCTACATCTTGACCATCCCACACATGTACTGGCACTACTCCATGGATACGTGAACCAAGGGTCGAAGGCCCCCTAAATTACACGAAAGTTTGCACGGGGAAAGCAACTCGTATAATGGTTCTCAGCCCATGACAGCTAGTGGCAGGAATGCTACCTTCGGAGTAGATGGAGTGGTGGATTATAATCATCTCCAAAAAGTGGGTTCTGGTGGCCTTCATGGTCACTCCTTGGATTAAAATAACGCAGGTAAAACTTCTCAGCTCGAACTGCTTGTCATTTCTTTCCTAACCTTTGTTTTACTTGTTTAGCGTGGATTTGTAAAATCACTGCTTTTTTATGGTGACTGATATATGATAATACATATTTTTATTACTAGTACAACATCATGTTACACATTTGTACTGTTGGAAGGCTCGCATATACAATGATAGAAATTTGTTGATGCACTGACCAAATGTTATACTTGTTTCTTTTATTCTTTTCAACTTCATCAAGATCAAAAAATTGTTTTGCAAAGACTTGGGGTTACTTTGGAATTGGAGGTTTCCCCTTAATGGACATCGCTATGCCTCGAAGAACTCAAATGCTTTTCCTCAAAGTCCCTTGCTCCAATGATGTGGTCGAATTTGCAAAGACCCAATGCACATGCATGGTTATCTGGTGTGCCACCTCACATGTCAATCTGGTGCTCATCCTATGGACCAACATCACTTGGGTTCAGCTCCAAACAATGGAGGCAGTTTTGGAAACGTGCACTCTTTATATCCAAGATCTCATGGTAGCGTAGGGTTTTCTGGTAGCCCTCAGTTGTATCCATCAGAACTCTCTGTCTTTGCACCTATCAGAGGAAATTACAGGGACACCATGTTCTCCCCAGTTGGTGTTGAATTCAGGGGGAGAACCTTCATGAACTCTTTGTCAAAGCTTGATCATGAAGATCGAGTACCCAAAGAATAAATCCTGGAGATTAAATGAAATTGGGTGGATTGTACTCTTTTTCCCTTGACGAGTTTTCCGGAAGTTTCTCGGCTAAGGTTTTTAATGAGGCAATTCGTGCAACGCAACGGAACGCATGACATGTACTCTTTCTCCAAATTTTTTCCCACTGGGTTTTTATGGAGTTTTGACGAGACATGAACAGGTCAGATGAGTGTCCAATGGGGAGTGTTAAGAAACTGGGCCGGCCCATGAGCAAGAGTCCTGGCCCGTTTGGACTCCTCATCCACCCATAGTCTATATAAAGGAGGGAGGTCCCTCATTGTAACACGCAGATTTTGGAAGAGTAATAAAGAGTCGCTCAAGACCTCATATCTCGTGTTCTTGTGTTTCAATCTATTATTCTATTCTTGCATTGTCTTACGATTCCGTGTTCATCTGCGAGGTAATCGTTCGGACTGGACTCGCCTAGTGACGGTTACTCAACAGGTTCCTTGAGATAAAAAATCAATTTGATGATCGGAGTAGGAGACTAAGATAAGGCTCAACACAACACCGCTTCACGACAAGAGAGGGATCCGCTTCTCAACACTAACGAATAAGCCTTGGTACCACTACCAATGAAATCAGCCCAAAACTATCCAATCGATGGGCTTTAATCGATCGTAATGAGAAAAGATAGAACTTCCGAGCAATGAACGCCCAAAAGATTTCGCAACGCAGAATAAAGAAAGCCCAAAGAAAGGCTAATCTTGATCTCGTCCGCCCACCACAAGCCAAGGGGTGAGATCTGACTCCACCCCCAAAACCTAGCCCCCACACCACCGCCTTCCCTATAAGTAGCTCCCCTCTCCTCTTCCACAAAACCCCGCCTAATCCTCGTGATCGCCGCCACCGCCAAGAATTAGCGCCCACCAGCGGCCGGAGAAGAGGAGGGAGCCGCCGACCACCACCATGGGCGCGTCCGCACTAAGACCGTGAAGAAGACCTCTAGAAAGGTCATCGAGAGGTACTACTCTCGCATGACCCGGACTTCCACACCAACAAGAAGGTGCTCGAGGAGGTCTCCATCCTCCTCGGCGGCTGCGCAACAAGGTGGCGGCCAAGACTCCACCGATCGCGCCAGATTCAACGCGGCCCCGTCCGCGGCATCTCGCTCAAGCTACAGGAGGAGGAGCGCGAGCGCCGCATGGACTTCGTCCCGGAGAAGTCGGCCCTCGAGGTCGAGGAGATCCGCGTCGACAAGGAGACCATCGGGATGCTCGCCACCCTCGGCATGTCCGACCTCCCAGGCGTCGAGCGCCAGGCCGACGTTGTCTCATCCGGTCCCGCCTACGGCTGCCCACAATCTGGGGCCCCCCACACGCGTCTAGGTCTCCCCCTGCCCACCCCTCGGTTATGCCTTGATCGCATCGCCTCACGTAGTTATGCTACAAAGTTTAAGTTGTTTTAGATCTATGTTTGCTTATGTGGCAAGTAAGATTTTGAACTTGATGCTTTAAATTCTCAAAAGTGTTTTGGTCAGCGTGTGATGGACATGAGATCTATTTATCGCACCGGTGAAATCTTAAGTGATTTGATAGATTGTTATGAGATGTTGCTACCTCTTGTGTTGTCCTATCTGTTTGTTCCTTAAATGTTAGTTTTTCTTCGATATATCAATGTCTTCATATCTTTGTTTGGAGTGAACAAGAGATTGCTTGCCGCTTAGGTTTGTGTTGCCAAATTAGTGAATGTTTGGAATGCGTGATTATTATATCTAAAATAGCATTGTTTGGAATTGCATATTATTATATCTAAAATAGCATAGCATTATATTAATGTAAATCAGGGTCATTGGTGGTGTGACTTGATGACGAAATTTTCGTAAATGTTATTGCCGTGTAGTTTCCGTTGATTTCACTAGAAGTAAGGGTATGTCCATCTCCTAGGTTGGCTAGGCATTATAGAACAATTTTGTAGTCATTTGACCCCCAGGTTGCTTATGTAGTTTTGATGGTGTTACGTGTTGTCTGTAGTATGCACTATAAACTAAATGCTAATTGTACAGGGTAACTCTGATTTGCACTAGAAGAGATGGTATTGCTGATATTGCAGAATTTCACTTTGATTTACTAGGCTCCTGAGACGACTCTGAATTTTGTAATGCTTGGTTTCACTAAACTTGTTTGCAGTAGCATGTTCTGCGAACTACACCACATTAATTGAACGAAATATGAGTTTGTTATTGTCCATATTGTTCTAGTTTATTTCAGCAATTGTCCATTTGAGTTGTTGAAGATTAACTTCATGATATTTCCTTGGTAGAACATATTTTTATGAGAATGTTGTGTGGGTGATCGACAAAGGATGAAAGTACACTAGAGTGTAGAAGCAACAATTAGTACATTACTACAAATTCCACATAATTCGTGGAATTCTCCTTTTCACTTGAATGTGTTGTTGCTTTTAGTGAAGTGCACAATTTGGTTTTGTCAGGTCTTGTAAATATAGATCTACTTGACATGGTTGTGTTTCTTCCATGCAATGAATTTTTTTGGCGATGGTTAGAGTGTGGACCAAGCTATTGATTGAGTTGCTGCTTGCTTGTGCAAATATATAGGATCTGTCAGTTGCATTTGTTTTTTAATTGGTATTTGGTGGATTGTCGCTCTCGATCTCACAATGCACTACGTGGTTCCGTTTCTATCGATCGAATTTGCTATTATACTTGGTCTTACAAGTGAATTTGGTGGCTATTTTGTCTTGAGTTTTGGAAGTGATTTGTTTGGGAACCTAATTGCTCAGATTGACTCGCTAAATCGCATGTCGCTATGATGCACTGCTTTGCTCGAGCTTGTTTTCGCATATAGGATTTGTTATTGGTCGTTGATTTTTATTCAAGGGTGCGATTGTCTTAAATATGTTGCGTTAGTGCCTTGGTGGTCATTAAAAGGTTAAATTTAATTTCAGGTTGAAAGATCTTTCAGAACTAGATGTAAAATGTGAGATTCTATTCACGGTTATAGTGTGATGCTTTAGAACTTGCTTTGTTTAGTCGATCTTGTAGCTTGCGCCAACGTTGAATGGCTGTGTTTCCATCTAGCTAATTCTATTGTGATCGTGTGACGGGGTAAAGCTTTTGATCCTAGACAGGATAAGAGCTCTTGTTTGATTTGTTGCTGGCTTTCCGACATGGAAACCATTTTCATCTGCGAGAATGAGCAAGGCGGCTTATGTCGTGGTGTAGAAAGTAGAAATTGGTGGTGTGATCGGGGTAGCTTGGCATCGCGGTCGCCATCGATTTGCTCGATACCTCAATTATCGAAATTCTTTCTTCCTCGAAACACATTGCGGCAAGATCCTCACACGCTACTTGTAGCCGTTGGATGAAAAAAGCGAAGGACAAGATTGTGCTCGGCTCGCTATTGCAAATGAAAGCATCAGTAGTAAGAGTAGTGTTGTAACACCGTAGCGTTTATCTAGTCCGTTCTTCTCGAATCTGGTGACTCAGATCACCGCAATATCATGGCGTTGTTGTTTCTATCATTTCCTTTGTAATGTTAGAGCTTTCTACCATTTCCTTTGCAATGTCAAAGGATCGAATCTGTCAGACAACCAATATAAGTACTACAACCTGACCGATCTGAATACCTCGTGCGTGGTAGGGGAAGCGTCCCCTTCGAGGCTCGTGTTCCCTCGCGGCGGCTCGTCTCGCATCCAGATGCCATCGTCCGGCAGCGAGCGGTGCAAGCCAGTTGCACTGCACATGTCTGCTTTGTCCAACACGAGATGCATTCATTTGTAGGGGTGGGCGTGGTTAGGGCAAAGCGACCGCCCTAAGCCCGGCCGCCAAAGGCTGGAAGCGATTTCCCAAGGTTTGTTCCATTTGGAGCAGCTGCAGTGACCTTAATGCTGCAATGGATCTTGAGGGTTGAACCTTTCAATAGAGGGAAGCATAAGCATGTTTCTCTCTTTACATTACATCTTGGCATAGAAGACAAACATCATGTGGTATGAGGAAAGTCTCACAGACTTCGCTTAGGAACAGGTAACAAATATGTGGGTTCTTTGATTTGAGCAGCAGGGATATTCCTTTGACATCTCAACGTTTAGTCTCTCTGTGTTCGCTTTGATTGCACCTCTACTATCTAATGTCTTGTGTAGGGGTGCAAAACAAACAGAAAATTTTTATTCGACCGACCGACAGAAATGAGTATCTGACTCCGAGAGAAAAATACGGAATAAGATATAGAACGAGCGATATCCGCTCAGATCCGCCGCCCGATTACACCGTATTTTCTACATCTTGACCATCCCACACATGTCTTGGCACTACTCCATGGATACGTGAACCAAGGGTGAAGGCCCCTAAATTACTAAAGTTTGCACGGGAAAGCAACTCAGATAATGGTTCTAAGCCCATGATGACTAGTGGCAGAATGCTACCTTCGAGTAGATGGAGTGGTGGATTATAATCATCTCCAAAAGTGGGTTTCGTGGCCTTCATGGTCACTCCTTGATTAAAATAACGCAGTAAAACTTCTCATTTCGAATCGCTTGTCATTTCTTTCCTAACCTTTGTTTTACTGTTTAGCGTGGATTTGTAAAATCACCGCTTTTTATGGTGGTGATATATGATAATACATATTTTTATTACTAGTACAACATCATGTTACACATTTGTCTTGTTGGAAGGCTCGCATATACAATGATAGAAATTTGTTGATGCAATCGACCAAATGTTATACTTGTTTCTTTTATTCTTTTGAACTTCATCAAGATCAAAAAATTGTTTTGCAAAGACTTGGGGTTACTTTGGAATTGGAGGTTCCCCTTAATGGACATCGCTATGCTCGAAGAACTCAAATGCTTTTCCTCAAAGTCCCTTTGCTCCAATGATGTGGTCGAATTTGCGGACCCAATGCACATGCATGGTTATCTGGTGTGCCACCTCACATGTCAATCTGGTGCTCATCCTATGGACCAACATCACTTGGGTTCAGCTCCAAACAATGGAGGCGATTTTGAAACGTGCACTCTTTATATCCAAGATCTCATGGTAGCGAGGGTTTTTGGTAGCCCTCGGTTGTATCCATCGAACTCTCTGTCTTTGCACCTATCGAGGAAATTACAGGACACCATGTTCTCCCGGTTGGTCTTGAATTCGGGGAGAACCTTCATGAACTCTTTGTCAAAGCTTGATCATGAAGATCGAGTACCCAAAGAATAAATCACGGAGATTAAATGAAATTGGGTGGATTGTACTCTTTTTCCTTGACGAAGTTTTAGGAAGTTTCTCGGCTAAGGTTTTTAATGAGGCAATTCGTGCAACGCAACGTAACGCATGACATGTACTCTTTCTCCAAATTTTTCCCCCACTGGGTTTTTATGGAGTTTTGACGAGACATGAACAGGTCAGATGAGTGTCCAATGGGGAGTGTTAAGAAACTGGGCCGGCCCATGAGCAAGAGTCCTGGCCCGTTTGGACTCCTCATCCACCCATAGTCTATATAAAGGAGGGAGGTCCCCTCATTGTAACACGCGTATTTTGGAAGAGTAATAAAGAGCTGCCTGAAGACCTCATATCTCTGTGTTCTTGTGTTTCAATCTATTATTCTATTCTTGCATTGTCTTACGATTCCGTGTTCATCTCATGAGGTAATCGTCGGATTTGACTCGCCTTGATGCGGTTACTCAACAGGTTCCTTGAGATAAAAAAAATCAATTTGATGATCGGGAGTAGGAGACGGAAGATAAGGCTCAACACAACACTGCTTCTGCACAAGAGAGGGATCCGTTTCCTCAACACTAACGAATAAGCCTTGGTACCACTACCAATGAAATCAGCCCAAAACTATCCACTGATGGGCTTTAATCGATCAGAATGAGAAAAAGATAGAACTTCTGAGCAATGAACGGCCCAAAAGATTTCTGCAACGCAGAATAAAGAAAGCCCAGCAAAGGCTAATCTTGATCTCGTCCGCCCACCACAAGCCAACGGCTGAGATCTGCACTCCACCCCCCAAAACCTAGCCCCCACACCACTGCCTTCCCTATAAGTAGCTCCCCCCTCCTCTTCCACAAAACCCCGCCCTAATCCTCGTGATCGCCGCCACCGCCAAGAATTAGCGCCCAGCGCAATGGAGAAGAGGGAGGAGCCGCCGACCACCGACCATGGGCGCGTCCGCACTAAGACCGTGAAGAAGACCTCTAGAAAGGTCATCGAGAGGTACTACTCTCGCATGACCCGGACTTCCACACCAACAAGAAGGTGCTCGAGGAGGTCTCCATCCTCCCTCGGCGGCTGCGCAACAAGGTGGCGGCCAAGACTCCACGATGCGCCAGATTCAACGCGCCCCGTCCGCGGCATCTCGCTCAAGCTACAGGAGGAGGAGCGCGAGCGCCGCATGGACTTCTTCCCGGAGAAGTCGGCCCTCGAGGTCGAGGAGATCCGCGTCGACAAGGAGACCATCGGGATGCTCGCCACCCTCGGCATGTCCGACCTCCCCAGCGTCGGCGCCAGCCGACGTTGTCTCATCCGCCCCGCCACGGCCGCCGCCTGATCTGGCGGCCCCCACCGCGACCGCGTCTAGGTCTCCCCCTGCCCACCCCTCGGTTATGCCTTGATCGCATCGCCTCATGTAGTTATGCTACAAAGTTTAAGTTGTTTTAGATCTATGTTTGCTTATGTGGCAAGTAAGATTTTGAACTTGATGCTTTAAATTCTCAAAAGTGTTTTGGTCAGCGTGTGATGGACATGAGATCTATTTATCGCACCGGTGAAATCTTAAGTGATTTGATAGATTGTTATGAGATGTTGCTACCTCTTGTGTTGTCCTATCTGCTTGTTCCTTAAATGTTAGTTTTTCTTCGATATATCAATGTCTTCATATCTTTGTTTGGAGTGAACAAGAGATTGCTTGCCGCTTAGGTTTGTGTTGCCAAATTAGTGAATGTTTGGAATTGCGTATTATTATATCTAAAATAGCATTGTTTGGAATTGCATATTATTATATCTAAAATAGCATAGCATTATATTAATGTAAATCAGGGTCATTGGTGGTGTGACTTGATGACTAAATTTTCGTAAATGTTATTGCCGTGTAGTTTCCGTTGATTTCACTAGAAGTAAGGGTATGTCTATCTCCTAGGTTGGCTAGGCATTATAGAACAATTTTGTAGTCATTTGACCCCAGTTGCTTATGTAGTTTTGATGGTGTTACGTGTTGTGCGTAGTATGCACTATAAACTAAATGCTAATTGTCAGGTAACTCTGATTTGCACTAGAAGAGATGGTATTGCTGATATTGCAGAATTTCACTTTGATTTACTAGGCTCCTGAGACGACTCTGAATTTTGTAATGCTTGGTTTCACTAAACTTGTTTGCTGTAGCATGTTCTGCGAACTACACCACATTAATTGAACGAAATATGAGTTTGTTATTGTCCATATTGTTCTAGTTTATTTCAGCAATTGTCCATTTGAGTTGTTGAAGATTAACTTCATGATATTTCCTTGGTAGAACATATTTTTATGAGAATGTTGTGTGGGTGATCATCAAAGGATGAAAGTACACTAGAGTGTAGAAGCAACAATTAGTACATTACTACAGTCCACATAATTCGTGGAATTCTCCTTTTCACTTTTGAATGTGTTGTTGCTTTTAGTGAAGTGCACAATTTGGTTTTGTCAGGTCTTGTAAATATAGATCTACTTGACATGGTTGTGTTTCTTCCATGCAATGAATTTTTTTGGCGATGGTTAGAGTGTGGACCAAGCTATTGATTGAGTTGCTGCTTGCTTGTGCAAATATATAGGATCTGTCAGTTGCATTTGTTTTTTAATTGGTATTTGGTGGATTGCTGCTCTGATCTCACAATGCACTACGTGTCTGTTCTATCGACTGAATTTGCTATTATACTTGGTCTTACAAGTGAATTTGGTGGCTATTTTGTCTTGAGTTTTGGAAGTGACTGTTTGGGAACCTAATTGCTCTGTATTGACCTGCTAAACTGCATGCTGCTCGTGACAGACCTGCTTTGCCTGAGCTTGTTTCTGCATATAGGATTTGTTATTGGCTGTTGATTTTTATTCAAGGGTGCAGATTGTCTTAAATATGTTGCGTTAGTGCCTTGGTGGTCATTAAAAGGTTAAATTTAATTTCAGGTTGAAAGATCTTTCAGGAACTAGATGTAAAGTGTGTGATTCTATTCACGTTATAGTGTGATGCTTTAGAACTTGCTTTGTTTAGTCGATCTTGTAGCTTGCGTCAACGTTGAATGGCTGTGTTTCCATCTAGCTAATTCTATTGTGATCGTGTGACGGGGTAAAGCTTTTGATCCTAGACAGGATAAGAGCTCTTGTTTGATTTGTTGCTGGCTTTCCGACATGGAAACCATTTTCATCTGCAGTAACAGGCAAGGCAGCTTGTCTGTGGTGTAGAAAGTAGAAATTGGTGGTGTGATTCGGGGTAGCTTGGCATCGCGTCTTTGCCATCGATTTGCCTGATACCTCAATTATCGGAAATTCTTCTCTTCCTAGAAACACATTGCAGCGCATCCTCACACGCTACTTGTAGCCGTTGGATGAAAAAAAGCGAAGGACAAGATTGTGCTCGGCTCTGCTATTGCAAATGAAAGCATTTGTAGTAAGAGTAGTGTTGTAACACTGTAGCGGTTTATCTAGTCCGTTCTTCTCGAATCTGGTGACTCAGATCACCGCAATATCATGGCGCTGTTGCTCTCTATCATTTCCTTTGTAATGTTAGAGCTCTCTACCATTTCCTTTGCAATGTCAAAGGATCGAATCTGTCAGACAACCGGTATATAGGTACTGGTACAACCTGACCGATCTGAATACCTCGTGCGGTAGGGGAAGCGTCCCCTTCGAGGCTCGTGTTCCCTCGCGGCGGCTCGTCTCGCATCCAGATGCCATTGTCAAGGCGAGCGGTGCAAGCCCATTAAGACTGCACATGTCTTTGTTTGCCGACACGAGATGCATTCACTGTAGGGGTGGGCGTGGTTAGGGGCAGGTGCGACCCTGCCCTAAGCCGTGCTGCCAAAGGCTGGAAGCGATTTCCCAAGGTTTGTTCCATTTGGAGTAGCTGCAGTGACCTTAATGCTGCAATGGATCTTAAGGGTTGAACCTTTCAATAGAGGGAAGCATAAGCATGTTTCTCTCTTTACATTACATCTTGGCATAGAAGACAAACATCATGTGGTATGAGGAAAGTCTGTTGTGACTTCGCTTAGGAACAGGGTAACAAATATGTGGGTTGCTGCATTTGAGCAGGCAGGGGATATTCCTTTGACATCTCAACGTTTAGTCTCTCTGTGTTCGCTTTGATTGCACCTCTACTATCTAATGTCTTGTGTAGGGGTGCAAAACAAACAGATAATTTTTATTCGACCGACCGACAGAAATGAGTATCTGACTCCGAGAGAAAAATACGGAATAAGATATAGAACGAGCGATATCCGTCTGTATCCGCTCGCTCCGATTACACCCGTACCTTCTACATCTTGACCATCCCACACATGTACTGGCACTACTCCATGGATACGTGAACCAAGGGTCGAAGGCCCCCTAAATTACACGAAAGTTTGCACGGGGAAAGCAACTCGTATAATGGTTCTCAGCCCATGACAGCTAGTGGCAGGAATGCTACCTTCGGAGTAGATGGAGTGGTGGATTATAATCATCTCCAAAAAGTGGGTTCTGGTGGCCTTCATGGTCACTCCTTGGATTAAAATAACGCAGTAAAACTTCTCATTTCGATCGCTTGTCATTTCTTTCCTAACCTTTGTTTTACTGTTTAGCGTGGATTTGTAAAATCTTTGCTTTTTATGGTGGTGATATATGATAATACATATTTTTATTACTAGTACAACATCATGTTACACATTTGTCTTGTTGGAAGGCTCGTGATATACAATGATAGAAATTTGTTGATGCAATCGACCAAATGTTATACTTGTTTCTTTTATTCTTTTGAACTTCATCAACATCAAAAAATTGTTTTGCAAACACTTGGGGTTCTTTGGAATTGGAGGTTTCCCCTTAATGGACATCGCTATGCTGGAAGAACTCAAATGCTTTTCCTCAAAGTCCCTCTGCTCCAATGATGTGGTGAATTTGCGGCACCCAATGCACATGCATGGTTATCTGGTGTGCCACCTCACATCTGTGAATCTGGTGCTCATCCTATGGACCAACATCACTTGGGTTCAGCTCCAAACAATGGAGGCGATTTGGAAGCGTGCACTCTTTATATCCAAGATCTCATGGTAGCGAGGGTTTTCTGGTAGCCCTCAGTTGTATCCATCAGAACTCTCTGTCTTTGCACCTATCAGAGGAAATTACAGGGACACCATGTTCTCCCCAGTTGGTGTTGAATTCAGGGGGAGAACCTTCATGAACTCTTTGTCAAAGCTTGATCATGAAGATCGAGTACCCAAAGAATAAATCCTGGAGATTAAATGAAATTGGGTGGATTGTACTCTTTTTCCCTTGACGAGTTTTCCGGAAGTTTCTCGGCTAAGGTTTTTAATGAGGCAATTCGTGCAACGCAACGGAACGCATGACATGTACTCTTTCTCCAAATTTTTTCCCACTGGGTTTTTATGGAGTTTTGACGAGACATGAACAGGTCAGATGAGTGTCCAATGGGGAGTGTTAAGAAACTGGGCCGGCCCATGAGCAAGAGTCCTGGCCCGTTTGGACTCCTCATCCACCCATAGTCTATATAAAGGAGGGAGGTCCCCTCATTGTAACACGCGTATTTTGGAAGAGTAATAAAGAGCTGCCTGAAGACCTCATATCTCTGTGTTCTTGTGTTTCAATCTATTATTCTATTCTTGCATTGTCTTACGATTCCGTGTTCATCTGCGAGGTAATCGTTCGGATTGGACTCGCCAGTGACGGTTACTCAACAGGTTCCTTGAGATAAAAAAATCAATTTGATGATCGGGAGTAGGAGACGGAAGATAAGGCTCAACACAACACTGCTTCTGCACAAGAGAGGGATCCGTTTCCTCAACACTAACGAATAAGCCTTGGTACCACGGCCCAATGAAATCAGCCCAAAACTATCCACTGATGGGCTTTAATCGATCAGAATGAGAAAAAGATAGAACTTCTGAGCAATGAACGGCCCAAAAGATTTCTGCAACGCAGAATAAAGAAAGCCCAGCAAAGGCTAATCTTGATCTCGTCCGCCCACCACAAGCCAACGGCTGAGATCTGCACTCCACCCCCCAAAACCTAGCCCCCACACCGCTGCCTTCCCTATAAGTAGCTCCCCCCTCTCCCTCTTCCACAAAACCCTGCCCTAATCCTCGCATCGCTGCCACCGCCAAGAATTAGCGCCCACGGCAATGGAGAAGAGGAGGGAGCCGCCGACCACCGACCATGGGCGCGTCCGCACTAAGACCGTGAAGAAGACCTCTAGAAAGGTCATCGAGAGGTACTACTCTCGCATGACCACGGACTTCCACACCAACAAGAAGGTGCTCGAGGAGGTCTCCATCCTCCCCTCGGCGGCTGCGCAACAAGGTGGCGGCCAAGACTCCACGATCGCGCCAGATTCAACGCGCCCCGTCGCATGACATCTCGCTCAAGCTACAGGAGGAGGAGCGCGAGCGCCGCATGGACTTCGTCCCGGAGAAGTCGGCCCTCGAGGTCGAGGAGATCCGCGTCGACAAGGAGACCATCGGGATGCTCGCCACCCTCGGCATGTCCGACCTCCCAGGCGTCGAGCGCCAGGCCGACGTTGTCTCATCCGGTCCCGCCTACGGCTGCCCACAGTACGGCGGCCCCCACCGCGACCGCGTCTAGGTCTCCCCCTGCCCACCCCTCGGTTATGCCTTGATCGCATCGCCTCACGTAGTTATGCTACAAAGTTTAAGTTGTTTTAGATCTATGTTTGCTTATGTGGCAAGTAAGATTTTGAACTTGATGCTTTAAATTCTCAAAAGTGTTTTGGTGGTGTGTGATGGACATGAGATCTATTTATATGCACCGGTGAAATCTTAAGTGATTTGATAGATTGTTATGAGATGTTGCTACCTCTTGTGTTGTCCTATCTGTTTGTTCCTTAAATGTTAGTTTTTCTTCGATATATCAATGTCTTCATATGCTGTTTGGAGTGAACAAGAGATTGCTTGCCGTTTAGGTTTGTGTTGCCAAATTAGTGAATGTTTGGAATTGCGTATTATTATATCTAAAATAGCATTGTTTGGAATTGCATATTATTATATCTAAAATAGCATAGCATTATATTAATGTAAATCAGGGTCATTGGTGGTGTGACTTGATGACGAAATTTTCGTAAATGTTATTGCCGTGTAGTTTCCGTTGATTTCACTAGAAGTAAGGGTATGTCCATCTCCTAGGTTGGCTAGGCATTATAGAACAATTTTGTAGTCATTTGACCCCCAAGTTGCTTATGTAGTTTTGATGGTGTTACGTGTTGTATGCGTAGTATGCACTATAAACTAAATGCTAATTGTCTTGGGTAACTCGATTTGCACTAGAAGAGATGGTATTGCCGATATTGCGAATTTCACTTTGATTTACTAGGCTCTGAGGCGACTCGAATTTTGTAATGCTTGGTTTCACTAAACTTGTTTGTTTGTAGCATGTTCTGCGAACTACACCACATTAATTGAGCGAAATATGAGTTTGTTATTGTCCATATTGTTCTAGTTTATTTCAGCAATTGTCCATTTGAGTTGTTGAAGATTAACTTCATGATATTTCCTTGGTAGAACATATTTTTATGAGAATGTTGTGTGGGTGATCATCAAAGGATGAAAGTACACTAGAGTGTAGAAGCAACAATTAGTACATTACTACAATCCACATAATTAGTGGAATTCTCCTTTTCACTTCGAATGTGTTGTTGCTTTTAGTGAAGTGCACAATTTGGTTTTGTCGAGTCTTGTAAATATAGATCTACTTGACATGGTTGTGTTTCTTCCATGCAATGAATTTTTTGGCGATGGTTAGAGTGTGGACCAAGCTATTGATTGAGTTCTTTGCTTGCTTGTGCAAATATATAGGATCTGTCGATTGCATTTGTTTTTAATTGGTATTTGGTGGATTCTTTGCTCGATCTCACAATGCACTACGTGTACATTCTATCATTGAATTTGCTATTATACTTGGTCTTACAAGTGAATTTGGTGGCTATTTTGTCTTGAGTTTTGGAAGTGACTGTTTGGGAACCTAATTGCTCTGTATTGACACGCTAAAGCGCATCTTTGCTCGTGATGAGACCTGCTTTGCCTGAGCTTGTTTCTGCATATAGGATTTGTTATTGGCTGTTGATTTTTATTCAAGGGTGCAGATTGTCTTAAATATGTTGCGTTAGTGCCTTGGTGGTCATTAAAAGGTTAAATTTAATTTCAGGTTGAAAGATCTTTCAGGAACTAGATGTAAAGTAACAAGATTCTATTCACAGTTATAGTGTGATGCTTTAGAACTTGCTTTGTTTAGTCGATCTTGTAGCTTGCGTCAACGTTGAATGGCTGTGTTTCCATCTAGCTAATTCTATTGTGATCGTGTGACGGGGTAAAGCTTTTGATCCTAGACAGGATAAGAGCTCTTGTTTGATTTGTTGCTGGCTTTCCGACATGGAAACCATTTTCATCTGCAGTAACAGGCAAGGCAGCTTGTCTGTGGTGTAGAAAGTAGAAACTGGTGGTGTGATCTGGGGTAGCTTGGCATCGCGTGCTGCCATCGATTTGCCTGATACCTCAATTATCAGAAATTCTTCTCTTCCTAGAAACACATTGCAGCGCATCCTCACACGCTACTTGTAGCCGTTGGATGAAAAAAAGCGAAGGACAAGATTGTGCTCGGCTCTGCTATTGCAGTGAAAGCACTGTAGTAAGAGTAGTGTTGTAACACTGTAGCAGTTTATCTAGTCCGTTCTTCTCGAATCTGGTGACTCAGATCACCGCAATATCATGGCGCTGTTGCTCTCTATCATTTCCTTTGTAATGTTAGAGCTCTCTACCATTTCCTTTGCAATGTCAAAGGATCGAATCTGTCGAGACAACCGGTATATCGTACTGGCAACCTGACCGATCTGAATACCTCGTGCGGTAGGGGAAGCGTCCCCCTTCGAGGCTCGTGTTCCCTCGCGGCGGCTCGTCTCGCATCCAGATGCCATTGTCAGGGCGAGCGGTGCAAGCCCATTGACACTGCACATGTCTTTGTTTGCGACACGAGATGCATTCACTGTAGGGGTGGGCGTGGTTAGGGGCCGGTGCGACCCTGCCCTAAGCCGTGCTGCCAAAGGCTGGAAGCGATTTCCCAAGGTTTGTTCCATTTGGAGAGCATTGCGGTGACCTTAATCTTTGCAATGGATCTTAAGGGTTGGACCTTTCAATAGAGGGAAGCATAAGCATGTTTCTCTCTTTACATTACATCTTGGCATAGAAGACAAACATCATGTGGTATGAGAAAAGTCTGTTGTGACTTCGCTTAGGAACAGGGTAACAAATATGTGGGTTCTTTGCATTTGCGGCGGGGATATTCCTTTGACATCTCAACGTTTAGTCTCTCTGTGTTCGCTTTGATTGCACCTCTACTATCTAATGTCTTGTGTAGGGGTGCAAAACAAACAGATAATTTTTATTCGACCGACCGACAGAAATGAGTATCTGACTCCGAGAGAAAAATACGGAATAAGATATAGAACGGCGATATCCGCTCAGATCCGCTCGCTCGATTACACCGTACCTTCTACATCTTGACCATCCCACACATGTCTGGCACTACTACATGGATCGTGAACCAAGGGTGAAGGCCCCTAAATTAAAGTTTGCACGGGAAAGCAACTCGTATAATGGTTCTAAGCCCATGATGACTAGTGGCGGGAATGCTACCTTCGGAGTAGATGGAGTGGTGGATTATAATCATCTCCAAAAGTGGGTTCGGTGGCCTTCATGGTCACTCCTTGGATTAAAATAACGCAGTAAAACTTCTCATTTCGGCGCTTGTCATTTCTTTCCTAACCTTTGTTTTACTGTTTAGCGTGGATTTGTAAAATCTTTGCTTTTTATGGTGGTGATATATGATAATACATATTTTTATTACTAGTACAACATCATGTTACACATTTGTACTGTTGGAAGGCTCGGATATACAATGATAGAAATTTGTTGATGCCTTGACCAAATGTTATACTTGTTTCTTTTATTCTTTTGAACTTCATCGACATAAAAAAATTGTTTTGCGGCACTTGGGGTTCTTTGGAATTGGAGGTTTCCCCTTAATGGACATCGCTATGCTGGAAGAACTCAAATGCTTTTCCTCAAAGTCCCTCTGCTCCAATGATGTGGTGAATTTGCGGCACCCAATGCACATGCATGGTTATCTGGTGTGCCACCTCACATCTTTGAATCTGGTGCTCATCCTATGGACCAACATCACTTGGGTTCAGCTCCAAACAATGGAGGCGATTTTGGAAGCGTGCACTCTTTATATCCAAGATCTCATGGTAGCGTGGGGTTTTTCGGTAGCCCTCGGTTGTATCCATCGAACTCTCTGTCTTTGCACCTATCGGAGAAATTACAAGGACACCATGTTCTCCCGGTTGGTCTTTGAATTCGGGGAGAACCTTCATGAACTCTTTGTCAAAGCTTGATCATGAAGATCGAGTACCCAAAGAATAAATCACGGAGATTAAATGAAATTGGGTGGATTGTACTCTTTTTCCTTGACGAGTTTTAGGAAGTTTCTCGGCTAAGGTTTTTAATGAGGCAATTAGTGCAGCATAGCTTAACGCATGACATGTACTCTTTCTCCAAATTTTTTTCCCACTGGGTTTTTATGGAGTTTTGACGAGACATGAACAGGTCAGATGAGTGTCCAATGGGGAGTGTTAAGAAACTGGGCCGGCCCATGAGCAAGAGTCCTGGCCCGTTTGGACTCCTCATCCACCCATAGTCTATATAAAGGAGGGAGGTCCCCTCATTGTAACACGCGTATTTTGGAAGAGTAATAAAGAGCTGCCTGAAGACCTCATATCTCTGTGTTCTTGTGTTTCAATCTATTATTCTATTCTTGCATTGTCTTACGATTCCGTGTTCATCTGCGAGGTAATCGTTGGATTTCGACTTCGCCGATGGCGGTTACTCAACAGGTTCCTTGAGATAAAAAAAATCAATTTGATGATCGGGAGTAGGAGACGGAAGATAAGGCTCAACACAACACTGCTTCTGCACAAGAGAGGGATCCGTTTCCTCAACACTAACGAATAAGCCTTGGTACCACGGCCCAATGAAATCAGCCCAAAACTATCCACTGATGGGCTTTAATCGATCAGAATGAGAAAAAGATAGAACTTCTGAGCAATGAACGGCCCAAAAGATTTCTGCAATGCAGAATAAAGAAAGCCCAGCAAAGGCTAATCTTGATCTCGTCCGCCCATCACAAGCCAACAGCTGAGATCTGCACTCCACCCCCAAAACCTAGCCCCCACACCACTGCCTTCCCTATAAGTAGCACCCCCCTCTCCCTCTTCCACAAAACCCTGCCCTAATCCTCGCGATCGCCGCCACCGCAAATTAGCGTCCACCGCAATGGAGAAGAGGAGGGAGCCGCCGACCACCGACCATGGGCGCGTCCGCACTAAGACCGTGAAGAAGACCTCTAGAAAGGTCATCGAGAGGTACTACTCTCGCATGACCACGGACTTCCACACCAACAAGAAGGTGCTCGAGGAGGTCTCCATCCTCCCCTCGGCGGCTGCGCAACAAGGTGGCGGCCAAGACACCCACGATCGCGCCGCATTCAACGCGGCCCCATCCATGACATCTCGCTCAAGCGGCAGGAGGAGGAGCACGAGCACCGCATGGACTTCGTCCCGGAGAAGTCGGCCCTCGAGGTCGAGGAGATCCGCGTCGACAAGGAGACCATCGGGATGCTCGCCACTCTCGGCATGTCCGACCTCCCAGGCGTCGAGCGCCAGGCCGACGTTGTCTCATCCGCCCCGCCTCTGCCGCCCAAGATCTGGGACCCCACCGCGACCGCGTCTAGGTCTCCCCCTGCCCACCCCTCGGTTATGCCTTGATCGCATCGCCTCACGTAGTTATGCTACAAAGTTTAAGTTGTTTTAGATCTATGTTTGCTTATGTGGCAAGTAAGATTTTGAACTTGATGCTTTAAATTCTCAAAAGTGTTTTGGTCAGCGTGTGATGGACATGAGATCTATTTATCGCACCGGTGAAATCTTAAGTGATTTGATAGATTGTTATGAGATGTTGCTACCTCTTGTGTTGTCCTATCTGTTTGTTCCTTAAATGTTAGTTTTTCTTCGATATATCAATGTCTTCATATGCTGTTTGGAGTGAACAAGAGATTGCTTGCCGTTTAGGTTTGTGTTGCCAAATTAGTGAATGTTTGGAATTGCGTATTATTATATCTAAAATAGCATTGTTTGGAATTGCATATTATTATATCTAAAATAGCATAGCATTATATTAATGTAAATCAGGGTCATTGGTGGTGTGACTTGATGACGAAATTTTCGTAAATGTTATTGCCGTGTAGTTTCCGTTGATTTCACTAGAAGTAAGGGTATGTCCATCTCCTAGGTTGGCTAGGCATTATAGAACAATTTTGTAGTCATTTGACCCCCAGGTTGCTTATGTAGTTTTGATGGTGTTACGTGTTGTCTGTAGTATGCACTATAAACTAAATGCTAATTGTACTGGGTAACTCTGATTTGCACTAGAAGAGATGGTATTGCTGATATTGCAGAATTTCACTTTGATTTACTAGGCTCCTGAGACGACTCTGAATTTTGTAATGCTTGGTTTCACTAAACTTGTTTGCTGTAGCATGTTCTGCGAACTACACCACATTAATTGAACGAAATATGAGTTTGTTATTGTCCATATTGTTCTAGTTTATTTCAGCAATTGTCCATTTGAGTTGTTGAAGATTAACTTCATGATATTTCCTTGGTAGAACATATTTTTATGAGAATGTTGTGTGGGTGATCGACAAAGGATGAAAGTACACTAGAGTGTAGAAGCAACAATTAGTACATTACTACAGTCCACATAATTCGTGGAATTCTCCTTTTCACTTCGAATGTGTTGTTGCTTTTAGTGAAGTGCACAATTTGGTTTTGTCAGTCTTGTAAATATAGATCTACTTGACATGGTTGTGTTTCTTCCATGCAATGAATTTTTTGGCGATGGTTAGAGTGTGGACCAAGCTATTGATTGAGTTCTTTGCTTGCTTGTGCAAATATATAGGATCTGTCGATTGCATTTGTTTTTAATTGGTATTTGGTGGATTCTTTGCTCGATCTCACAATGCACTACGTGTCTGTTCTATCGACTGAATTTGCTATTATACTTGGTCTTACAAGTGAATTTGGTGGCTATTTTGTCTTGAGTTTTGGAAGTGACTGTTTGGGAACCTAATTGCTCTGTATTGACTGCTAAAGCGCATCTTTCGCGTCGTGATGCACTGCTTTGCCTGAGCTTGTTTCTGCATATAGGATTTGTTATTGGCTGTTGATTTTTATTCAAGGGTGCAGATTGTCTTAAATATGTTGCGTTAGTGCCTTGGTGGTCATTAAAAGGTTAAATTTAATTTCAGGTTGAAAGATCTTTCAGGAACTAGATGTAAAGTAACAGGATTCTATTCACAGTTATAGTGTGATGCTTTAGAACTTGCTTTGTTTAGTCGATCTTGTAGCTTGCGTCAACGTTGAATGGCTGTGTTTCCATCTAGCTAATTCTATTGTGATCGTGTGACGGGGTAAAGCTTTTGATCCTAGACAGGATAAGAGCTCTTGTTTGATTTGTTGCTGGCTTTCCAACATGGAAACCATTTTCATCTGCAGTAACAGGCAAGGCAGCTTGTCTGTGGTGTAGAAAGTAGAAATTGGTGGTGTGATCTGGGGTAGCTTGGCATCGCGTGCTGCCATCGATTTGCCTGATACCTCAATTATCAGAAATTCTTCTCTTCCTCGAAACACATTGCAGCGCATCCTCACACGCTACTTGTAGCCGTTGGATGAAAAAAAGCGGAGGACAAGATTGTGCTCGGCTCTGCTATTGCAGTGAAAGCACTGTAGTAAGAGTAGTGTTGTAACACTGTAGCGGTTTATCTAGTCCGTTCTTCTCGAATCTGGTGACTCAGATCACCGCAATATCATGGCGCTGTTGCTCTCTATCATTTCCTTTGTAATGTTAGAGCTCTCTACCATTTCCTTTGCAATGTCAAAGGATCTGAATCTGTCAGACAACCAGTATGTCGTGCACAACGGCACAGCCAGTCTGAATACCTCGTGCGGTAGGGGAAGCGTCCCCCTTCGAGGCTCGTGTTGCCTCGCGACGGCTCGTCTTGCATCCAGATGCCACTGTCCGGGGCCGAACGGTGCAAGCCCGGCTGCACCTGCACATGTGCTGTTTGCCCGACACGAGATGCATTCACCGTAGGGGTGGGCGTGGTTAGGGGCAGGTGCGACCCTGCCCTAAGCCGTGCTGCCAGACGCTGGAAGCGATTTCCCAAGGTTTGTTCCATTTGGAGTAGCTGCAGTGACCTTAATGCTGCAATGGATCTTGAGGGTTGGACCTTTCAATAGTGGGAAGCATAAGCATGCTTCTCTCTTTACATTACATCTTGGCATAGAAGACAAACATCATGTGGTATGTGGAAAGTCTGTTGTGACTTAGCTTAGGAACAGGGTAACAAATATGTGGGTTCTTTGATCTGAAAGCAGCGGGGATATTCCTTTGACATCTCAACTTAGTTTAGTCTCTCTGTATTAATGCTTTGATTGCACCTCTCGAAGGTGGGTTAGCGATATCCGTGGCCTTCATGGTCACTCCTTGGATCAAAATAACGAAGGTAAAACTTCTCGATAATGGTTTCTAATCGCTTGTCATTTCTTTCCTAACCTTTGTTTTACTCCTTGATTAAAATAACGCAGTTTAGCGTGGATTTGTAAAATTTGTAAAATCCGCTTTTTATGGTGACCGATACATGATAATACATATTTTTATTACTATTACAACATCATGTTACACATTTGTCTTGTTGGAAGGCTCGGATATACAATGATAGAAATTTGTTGATGCAATCGACCAAATGTTATACTTGTTTCTTTTATTCTTTTCGAACTTCATCAGCATCAAAAAAATTGTTTTGCAGCACTTGGGGTTACTGGAATTGGAGGTTTCCCCCTTAATGGACATCGCTATGCCTGGAAGAACTCAAATGCTTTTCCTCAAAGTCCCTCTGCTCCAATGATGTGGTCGAATTTGCAGCACCCAATGCACATGCATGGTTATCCTGGTGTGCCACCTCACATGCTGAATCCTGGTGCTCATCCTATGGACCAACATCACTTGGGTTCAGCTCCAAACAATGGAGGCAGTTTTGGAAACGTGCACTCTTTATATCCAAGATCTCATGGTAGCGTAGGGTTTTCTGGTAGCCCTCGGTTGTATCCATCAGAACTCTCTGTCTTTGCACCTATCAGAGGAAATTACAGGGACACCATGTTCTCCCCAGTTGGTGCTGAATTTCCATCCCTGCACCAAATGTGCCTTGCAATCAACGGAAGGAATCGTATGATGCATGTTTCCGCATCATATGATGCTACCAATGATCGTACGAGAATCCGCAGACATGGTGGTCCTATGCTTTTCCACAAAGATGGTCCAAATGCAGGGGATCAGGTATGAGTTATTGTGCTCTTCTAACTAGAGATGATACTGGTTTTTGAGTTGCACATACATAGAATTAGATAGGGCCTGCCCCGCCCCGCCCCGTTTTAAGCTAAGGAAGCTGTCCTGTCGGTGGTGCATCAAGTCAGCAAGCAAAACACTCGCAGAATCACACGAATTTAAGCTCTTGCTTTTATGACAACCTATTATCTGATTCTCGCCGCATCATCTAATGACGTGAAGTGATTGGTTGACATGGAGTTGTTCTCAGGAACCTTTCCCCGTGGGGAGCAATGTCTGGTCCAGGTCTGGGAGAAACAGGCCGCTCCTTAGTTCAGATGCGACCCCAGCTAACCAAGAAAACTCTAGCGGCGGCAGAGCCAACACATACACAGTTGGGCCTTCAACTGAGGAGCAAGCGTAACCAGTCGAGTCAGTCAGTATTTCGCCAACTGGAGACTGGAGAAGCTGTGATAAACTATATATTGTCCCCAGTTTTGCTATTTATTTGTCTCATTAGCAATGCAAGGTTGTGACATGTTGAGTCAGTGCAGACTAAACTCCGCTCTACATGCGCCTGCCGACGTACGTACGATTCGCCCTAAATTAAATTATGCAGGGGGCCCTCAGTTTTGGGTTTTGGCCCACCAAACAAACCATTGTAAGGACTAAGGACGGGTCCAGGCATCAAAAAAGCATGGACCAAGAGAAAGAAGAAGGCGCTGCTGTGTTTAGGAATGAGCTTGTACAGTTTGAGGCTTGCTTGGGGTGTGTGTGTGTGTGTGTGTGTGTGTGTGTAAAGGGAAAGGCTACTTGTGTTGATGACCATGGGACGGATAACTGTGCCTGTGCATCTCTTGTCTTATGACCAAACCCTAAACCATGGGGCGGTTTCTTCAGTCAGGAATCAGGTAGAGAATAGACTTGCTCGGACCGCAACGAGCTTACACAAAGACTAGTTGATGCATGATAATATGCTGTCTATCTAGTCTATGCAGGTAGGCTAGAACTAGATGCAGGAGCAACACTACTAGTACTAGTGCTGCTTTTCAAGGGAAGGGGTTTATGCATCATAGCAAATAGTTTAAGCCAATAATCCAATATCCATACACGATCTATCCATGCAGGTACGGTACGGCATTAACTAACAACAAGTGTCCAGCCAGTCGGCGCTTTCTACGGCCTTGAGCAGCCACCATCAGGGCAGGGGCTGCCATCGGCTCCTTGTTCGGCTTCACCCCCAGCCTTGACGCTGCTCCGCGTCACCCTGCGAGGGCTGCTCACAACAGGACTAGCTTGGGCTTTACCATCAGCCTCACCACTCCCCATGCTCTCGTTGGACAGCATTCTCTTCAGCTGCTGCACCACCGGTCTTCGCCCTTTTACCGCCATTTGTGGTGTTGACTATTCCAGCGTCCCCCCTGCGCTTCTTCTAACCACCTCCTGCCTTGCTGTCAACCTTCTCAGAACCCTTCCTCGTCTGCTCTTGATTCACACCATTATCTTCAACCACAATGTCCACTACAGCAGCACCCGTCTTCTTGTCATCCTTCCCCTTCTCCTTGTCTCCTTTGCGCTTCTGAGCCTTCTCGACTTCTTCCTTGCTTTCAACCACAATCTTAACGACAGTACCGTCAGCGTTAACATCTGAATCCCCATTCAGGCACCCAGTCTTTTTCTCCCCTCAGCGCCACTCTTCTCTTCCTCATTCAAGCTGCTATCATCCTCTTCCTTCTCTAAAGCATCATCATTTTCCTCATCGGAGCCACCATCACCAGATTCCTCACCATCGTATTCGTTGCTACCATCTGAGGTCGCCTTGGTATCACCTTCCTCAACAGCCTTTCTTTGCAAAGACTCGATCAGATCCATCATCTCTCGGTTGATCTGTAAGAAAAATATCCCCAAGCATGAGCAAGGCTACTTTACAAGTTGTAGGCTGTAGCATGCTTTAACAGATAATCGTACCTGGGGATTCTCTAGGAAGTCACAAATATCAGTTGGGCAGGAGGGCACGTCTTTATAATCTTCTGTGCCCGTAGAGTCCGACCACCACGGTTTCTTTCCTCATAGACGACTGGCTATCATATGCCCCAAGCAAACAAGTCTTGCAGAAGTTATGAGCACAGGGAGTAGTAAGTGGTTCTTTTATCGCTTTACGATAAATGGAACAACCAAACTCTGCAGAACCAGGCAACCAGTTTTGAGAGAATGCTTCTTTTAAGCCAAACACAACATTGCAATTGTGCGTGCAAGTAAAAAGCACAAAACATAGCATGAACCTTTCAAAAGCCTTTCAGCCACAGACATCTGAGCACGCCTTGCGACTCTACGGATTTGCTTGTCAGTTTCAGGATTCCCCGATAGAACAGGCTTCCTGCTGATTGGGGGAGGCTTCATCCATTTCCAGCCTTCTTTCTCCTATAACGAACCAATGGAAATCAGTGGTAACATGGTACGCTAAGTCTATAATATTGCAAGACGAATAAACACATGTACATACAGCATAGTCCCATGAAGGAGTTCCTTTCCTCTCAATTATCTCAGTTGCACCTTGCAGCTCCTTAATCTTGGGCGGCGGTCTTGGACGGTCACCGTGAGCATCACTTAAAATCAAATACCACCACGTCAGAGAGAACAATGCCCATTGTTCTTAAGATCAAAGTATATATAGTATCAAGACAAAAGGCAGGTATTTTGTCAAACCTTGTCCAAACAGCTGGTTCATTGTCATAGCGAACAAAGAGATACCTGCAGACCTTGAAAGTACCCTAAGGCAGAAGTCAAAAGAATATCCATTATTTTTCCATAACTTTTTAAAACTGTCAGCTGGTAGGCAGCTGTATGGCACAAAAATGCGGAGCAACATCCGCCACCTGTGTACAGGAGAATCAAATTACCTGAACACCAATCTTCCTCCAACATTTCTCATTTCTGTAAATTCCATCATACCTCACACCAGATTCAGGAGCATAGGAAGAACGCTTCTCTTTATGGGACCTTTTTTAAGAGATTGTTATCAGACATGAGATCCAAAACAGGAAGATACGAAGAACCATAGATCAGCGGAATATTGACTGATTGCTACAATTTATAACAAACAGTGAATAATGGATCAAGGAAAGACAATAAACAAGTAGCACCATTAACACTGTATAGCTACAACAGTAGCCGTACAAACATATTTCCATGTCAAGCAACCAACAAATATCTATAAGTACAGCAGTATACCACAATACCATCTACTTATAGAACAACATTGATGTGTCAAGTATAAGCATGGCTAAATGGACATACCGCACAACCCTTCAAGCAACTAAGACGCAAAGCAGCATTCAGCTTCTCAAATTTCTGATATGAGGATTGCTCCTTGTTTGTTCGCTTGTTCCGCTTAGATCTCTTCCACCACTGTTTTAGTACAAATTATATTACAGAAAAATAACAAGTCGCCCATATCTGGGAGCAGTAAAAAAAATAGAAGGGTAGCAAGTGGTAAAATTAGTAAACCTTCCAGTGTAAAGAAACCACTCCCCATGGTCCTCGTCATCTGCGTACCCTCCTGAGAGTGCTACTGACTGAGCACCATATGTGGACTGGCCAGCAATACCAGCTACATGAGGAAAATGAGCACCCCATTGCCTGCACTCGAGGCGATCTTCCCATGTTTCCCCAACTAGGACACCAATGTTCCTTCTGGGGTCATTTTTTTTTTGCAAGAATGGGACCAAAATGATCAGGTGCGATAGTCACAAAGATCTGACAACTCGATGCATTCGCTTTCCCAGCCCTCTTAGCCCTCTCAGTTGTAAAAGCCTTGTCAGGTCTATCATTATTTCGTATATAATGATATGCGGTTGCCGAGCCAGCTGAGTTAGCATTCTTTGAAGTCTTAGCCATACGGATAGCTTGAACTAATGCTGAGTTAATCCTTGGTTGTACTGCCATTTTGGATGGGATCTGTGATCGACATTTTCCACACGTCCTTTTTCCATTCTGAACCCACTTCTGGAAGCATTTCAAGCAGAAGTTATGGCCACATGCATGGTGTCTGAACAAGACAAAAGAAGAATGCAGTGATTAGAAACAGTACTAAAAATTGTTCACTTAAAATAGATATAATAGTAGCGGGTTTACGTTTACCCCTAAGTAAACTAATAGATCAAAATAAGAATATATATATATATATATACAAAACACTGGATTACTGGAAGCAATCAATTGCAAAGCATTCAAATTAAAACGACTAGCCAATGGGGATTGACAGATTGACACATTGTATGCAAAAGTGGCCCTACTATTATTCAATTAAGATATTTGTGTGGACACATGCCAAATATATCATGCATGAGTTACTTTGAAAGAATTAACTACTGTTTCCTTTCAAATATAGTAAACAAACCCATTAAAAGGCGTGGCACATCTCCAACACTGTGTGAAGCAACAGTTATGTCAAGCGTCCATTTATTCAAAGAGAAGGCGTCACTAATAATTTCTAATTAAAATTCCTAATCAATAGGGTAAAGGGCGTTTCACATGATCTAGTCCAACCGACCAAAGTAGATACCACTCACCAATAGCAACCGGTCATTATGAAAAAATAAATATGATGAGCAGCTGCGAACCTCGCAGCTAACATCTTTTGGCAAATTGATAGGTGATTGTTGACTAAAAATTCACATTTCTGTTCGACTCCATGACCGTTACGAGAAGGCAGAAGCATATGCATAGATAAGTGGTAATGCAACATCACAGTACCAAAATATCAAGGTCAGACCAAGAAATATTCGTTGCAAGATTAGCACTTGAATTTTCATGTTTCATTCTAGCCACCAACATGTGATCTCAACTAGCTACTAGCAACCATCGAGGCAATAAGCTTAGTATGCGAAGTGTGTATTAGCGTATGAAATTTCGTGCTTCATGATAACTTGTAAGCTTCAATGTTGGAAGGCACAAAAGTACTTACAAATATATGACCATACTACATAAACATTATGCAAATACAACACTAGGAGAAGTTTTACCTTCGTTATTTTGATCGAAGGAGTGACCATGCATGAAGGCCACCAGAACCCACTTTTTGGAGATGATTATAATCAACCACTCCATCTACTCCGAAGGTAGCATTCCTGCCACTAGCTGTCATGTGCAACGCCAACGCCAGTACAATTTTAATTACACAGTCAAGCCTTCGTTCACCTGCTTGTCCCAGTTGGCCTTGGCCGCGGCGAGCCGGCGATCTGACGATCTCCGCCAGTCCGCCCTGGCGTACCTCTCTTGTTCTCGAACAACTTTACCTTCGTCTCGGCGTCCACCTTTGCAGCTCTAGCTGTGCCGTGTCCTCCCCTCCCCTCGAGCTCCTTGTCGCTAGTCTCATCCTCGAAGGAGTTGCGCCCTCTGCCTCAGGCACGACAAGTACTCGTACCCCGGCACGTCGACGTTGGCGCTGTAGACGATGAGGCCGAACTGGTTGAGCTCCAGCTGCACGTTCTTGGAGACGGCCGGCTCGAACGGCTTGGTGCCTTTAATGATCTCCTCCATGGTCATGGAGGTGGCGAGCACGTGGGTCTGGCCCTCGATGACGCTCATGGCGAGCTCGTTGACGTGGTGGGAGAATTCGTCGTGTGGGGAGATTATCTCGGCGTAGCGGAGGAGGCACTCCTCGTCGTCGGCACGGGGCCCGATGGTGAAGTCCACGGGGAGGACGAAGGATAGCCTCTCCGCGCTGATGGCGTGCATGCACCTCGCATTCGTAGTTGACCGGCGCGACGTCGAACTTCTTGCATTGCTGACCGACGAACACCACAGACTTCTTGGAGACCTTCACGCCGTCGATTCCCTAGCCGGTCACGGCAGGCACTCCGACTCTTCGGCTACACGGAACGTCGCCATTTTTTGCTGCTGCTTAGAATATTGCAGCAATACAGGAAAAAATTTTGAGCAGATGGAATTTTGTGTGGTTTATTACGTGATGAGAGGGAGGTCGATCGTACAATCAATCGTCTGTATAATCAATCGTCTGTACAGGAAGTCTAGAAGGCTCCTGAGATCAAGTGTGGTTTGAAGTCTCTGTGCCCGTGTTGATGGTGAGATCGCACGGTCGAGGTTGAATCCGGTTTCAGAAATCTTTACCTGGTGTGGTCTGTGTGGATATGTTCGGAAACCTGGCTGCAAAAGCACACGTGCGACCTCACGATTTTTTCTCCTTGATGGTCAAGTCTTTCTCCGTCCCGTTTGTTATCAAAGATTTTTCTAGCTACGAAAACGAGATGATTCTTTCCTAGATCGATCAAGATTATCAGATTTGCTTACAAAGGTTTGTCTATACATCATTCAGATTTAATCTGACTGATTTTTTCTTTGTTGAAAATCATTCAGATTTCTTAGCCATTGGATTGAGATCCTATGGCCATCTTCCTCCCTATACGCATCTAGACTCTAATTTGTTGATAATGTGGTTTTTGTGATTAATGACCTCTAAATCATTAAGACTAACTTTGGTTTGAGTGATGTTAAGATAAGTTATGTCTTATGATAGATATGGGTTGTTCTTGGACTTTCATGGATCCTCATATTAGCAAATGATAGCAAAGCATGGTTTTCATGAAGATTAAGGACCCTGTGGGTAGATGCGGATAATCTGAGTCCCCCGGACCATTCACGCGTACCATCTATCCAGATAGGGTATGTCGGTGTTTTAGAACCGATCTTACGTAAAGATTGTTTGATTCGGGGGGTCTCCTAGAAACGAAATCACGCAGAGAGATTGACACGGGATTTTTATACAGGTTTAGGCCTTCTCAGGAGAGAATAACAACCCTACTCCTGTATGTGTATGGTATTGAGTGTATTCTGCACAATCGGGGGAAAATACTAAGCCTAGTACAAAGAATAGCACTTGTCTTCCTAGTTGCTCTTGACAGCGTGTGACTATGCTTGCTACTGTTGCTGTCCCTCTCTCTGATCGTTGCCTTTATATACCCGTGATGAAGTAGCCGTTCTGCCCTGCTGAAGATGCGCCTCATCAAGTCCAGTAATGAGCGTGTAATTGGCAGTAATCATCGGCGTAGTGGCTCCTTCACGTTGCTTGGCAGTTAATCATCAGAGATAATGGGGTATTAATCGCTATTGCTACACAGAGTAACAGCGCACACTGACCGTTTGAATTCCTTAATCAATTGGACCCACTTGTCTGTAGGTTTAATTGATCCTAAGGTGGTCATGGCTGACCTGGTCGTACAAGAACTTACGACCATAACCTAGTCGTAGAAGAACTTACGACTGGGTGGTGGTGGTCGTAGAAGGGCTTACGACCATAAGATAGTCGTAGAAGAACTTACGACTATGGGGGCGATCGTAGAAGAACTTACGATCACCTGGTAGGCTTCTTCCTTGTAAATGTAAGGGGTACTTCTGGGGTCCACATGACATCATATTTACCCATAATAAGAATTATAGATAAAAGATAAAATGAGGATTATTAGATCCTCGTCATCTAGCCCCCCAGCTTCAAGTGAAAGTAACTTACTTGATGAAGGATTTGCAAATGGTCTTACGACTATGAAAATGTCGCAGAAAAGTGGTCGAAGGAAAAACTCTTCGACATTTGAGTGCTATTTTGACCAGGAATATGCTTGGTCAAGAAGATTGCTTACGACTATTAGATAGTCGTAGAAAACCTCTACGACTATGAAGTGGTCGTAGTAAGGTGATCGGAAGAAAATCCTTTCCGATTGATACTTTATTCGACCAGAAAGACTTGGTCAAGAAAGTAATTTTGCTTGAGGTGTAAAAACGATCCTGATTTTCTCGAACAGACCATCTAGGGAATTGCAACCGACTCCCACAGACCTGTCCATTGAAGCGGTTCCCGAAGCGGTGGTAACCCTTGAATTTCCATCCGTTAGGCCTAACCGTGCGGTTATAAATACTTACCGGGTGTAAGACTTGGATTTTCACTTTTTCCCAAATCGCTCCCACTGTTCTTCAAGCTCTCGCCTTCTCCGCCTCCGACTTGATCTTGTCTTCTCCGCCGCCAACCCAATCGTGCCTTCTCCAAAAATCTTTCTCAACCCAAAACTTCCTGTCTCTGAGAGAGATGGCCAGGAAAGTTTCTGAGTGGGAAGAGTCAGAGATGGATGCGGCGAAAATTCAAGCCCTAGCCGACGCCGGGAAGATTCCAGAGAAGACTCTGGTGAAATGGATTCCAGCGATTGGGCAAGATTGGCGTCGGGGAGAACAGGCGATCCCGTCTTCGGGCTTATTGTGAGTCGCGGTCTTCGTTGCTGCTCACCCTTTCTCCTGATCGTGCTTGAGCATTTTGGGGTGGAATTAGTGAACCTTGGTCCTAATTCTATCACCATGCTGAGCGTTTTTGTATATTTGCGTGAGGCGTACCTGGGAATTCCGGCGGACCTCGAGCTTTTCCAATATTACTATGGAATGACTCGGCAAACTGGGATTGCTGGAAGTTGCGGTTTGAAGCTCCACGACTGGAAGTCGAGGGAGTATATTCAATGTTTTACCCGGTCTTCGTGGCCGTCGTGGAGGAAAAGGTGGTTCTACTGGAAGGTCACCCAAGAAGACAGCCTCACCTTTGTGGGGAAGGCTGCCGAAAAGAAATTTTCATGGGATTCGACTCCTGAAGATATCAGCCGGATCGCCCCCTACATTCAAGCTATCAAGGACTTGAAAGAAGAGGGGCTGACCGGATGGCATGTGGTGAAAGATTTCATCACACGCCGCATTAGCCCCTTGAAGAAACGAGCATCTCCTATGTGGAGATACACGGGGCGAGATGACCCGACCAGGGACTACGAGGAAGGTAAGTGAATCTTCGACTTAATCCTCAGTTTGGTCTTTCTTAAGGTTATCTAATGTCTTTATCTGTTTACACAGATCTTTCATCATCGGAGATTGACGTTAGAGTCAAACTCGTTTGTGAGAAATCTCCGCCGCTCCGAGCGGCAGTTCCTCAAATCCTTGCGGTTATACCCGCAGAGGAAAAGATGGAGCGCCTAAAGGTAATCAAGAACTGATTTTATCCTTAGGATTTAATGGTCGTAGAAAGAACTTTCGACCAGGTAGTGATCATAAAATATCTTACGATCGAGGAAGTGTTGTAGAAAAACTTACGACTTGATACTGATCGTAGAAAAACTTACGACCGGATATTAATTCCTCTTTTTCTGTTTTGCTTTACAGAAAGTAGGCATGGAAAATCGTCAGGATGACGAAGAAGTTGTCCTGATGACCATCGGCGCGGGGTTGTCAAAGGACAAAGGCTCGGCTCCTCCGTCCCAGAAGCGTCGACTTACAAGAGCTGTCGACAAAGGGGGAGTCAGCTCGAGCCCTGGCCCTTCGACCAGGTCTTCTGCAAAATCTGCGGCGGACATGGCTGCAGCAGAAGCAGAGGCCGAAGCTGAGGAGGCTGAAGCAGCCGAACCTCTAAGACGCAAACCTCGCAAAGCCAAGGTACCCTTCTACTACGACAAGAAAACCTTCGCAGTTTCTGCCACTCCTAGTTTTGTCAAGCAACTAGAAAAGGAGATCTGGAAAGATTTTATGTCTTTTGTGAAGGATAATGCTGCTCCAGCAGAAACTGTGGCTGAGGGTAGCGTTGCTCTTGGAGTGGCTGAGACTGATCTCAGCCATCCAGAAAGTCAGGAAACCAGAGAGATGGTTTCTGTTGACAATCCACGACCAGACGTGGTCATGGCCGAGCCTGTTCCTCAACTTGAATTCCGACCAGACGTGGTCGTGGAGAAGAAGACGAAGAAATCTTCCATTGGGAAGATAACTCCTAAGTTCCAGGTTAAGTCCAGGGTGCAGAGGTATGTAAAATAGGCTAAAGTGTAAGGATTATCATTTACCTTTTGCCTTTCACAATCTGACCTGGTTTCCTTTTGTTGATTTTAGCCCGACTCCTTCAGCCCCCAAGAGTGCTTCTGTCGAGAAGCCTATTGCCATCTCTCCAGCTGCTGGAGAGATAATAACAGAGATGGTCGAAGGAACATCCTCGGCCCAGGTGGTGGAGGAAGTCGTGGCTCCCGAAGTGGTTTCTACCACCACTGAGGTAACTGCTGCTACTACTGAGGTAGCGGTTACAACCACTGAGATGGCAGCTACGACCCTTGAGGTAGCTGCTACGACAACTGAAGTGGTTGCTACGACCACTGAGATGGTCGTGGAGACAGCAGAGGCAGCCGTAGAAGCCTCTGGTTACGGCGGTGATGGAGCTGACCGCCGTGCCGGAAAGGAAATTGTCGCAGATGTTCCTCCCGGTATCCAAAGAGAAATCAGATTCTGTAATCAAGACGAAGAATATTTCAACTTCTGTGCTGATTTCTTTGGACCTGCTTCCATCGTAGGGTCTTCAGCTTTCAGATCTCGTGACCGAGTCCCTCATCCCAACGATATTCCCAACAGAGGGGACACTTTTGACAACGAGCGTCTCGAGAAGGTTTGGTGGGACCAAGTCGATAGGGTAGACAAGCTGAAGCACCCAGAGCTGGTTTACTCGATATTTGCTCGGTCAACCATGAGTGTAAGTATTTAAGCATACTCATATATGTGGTCTTTCCTTGCTTCTCACTGTCTTTCTTTTTGTAGAAAGCTATAGAACAAATTGTCGTTGTTGGTGAATATCATCGACAACTTCTAGAGCTGCGACAGGAAAAGGAGGAACTCTGCAAATAAGCAGAGAGGTGGTATGTCACTATTATTCGTAGTCGTTTTTGATTCGACCGCTTATATAGTGCTTACGAGATTTGTCATGGAAAAACTCACGACTAGATACTGGTCGTAGCAAACTTACGACTAGATGCTTTGTCATAGGAAAACTTATGACTAAATCCATGGCCGTAGAAGAACTTACGACTGGATCAATGGTTGGCGAAGGATTTTCGACCAATCAACTAAGGCTCATGTTCCCTTTTATCCTTTGCAGGTTAAATAGTGACGCAAAATCCTTAGCCGACTCACTCGATCGTGAGAGAGAGGAGACGAAAAAGCTATGGGAGAAAGTAGAATTCCTTTTGAGGAAGCTCAAAGAAGCTAATTCTGCAACTGAAAAATTGTAGGGAGAGATAAACAGTAAGTGCTGAACTTAAGACTGCTTATGTCTTTGATCTTTTCTTAACTCTCGTTTCTTTTTCAGAAAAAGAAAACGAGATGAGAAATCTCCGGAAAGAAGTCGGAGAGAAAGCTTTGGTTATTCAGGAGATTTCTCGTATCTCCAAGGATAAAGATCAGGAACTCGTGGGGCTGAGAACTCGAGTAACAGGTAAGTAATTCTTTACCTGTCATCCATTTCGAGTTTTCTTCCTTTTCTAATTCTCATTTCTTTTTCAGACATTGGTCTTGAATTGAGAAAACTCGAGACTGAGATCAATGATAAAACCTTGATCTATAGCGAGACTGTCCGCATTGCTAAGAAAAATACCGAGGACATCAAATCATGGGAGATAAAGCACGCTGAAGTCATTTCTTCCCATGAAGAAGAAGTCAAGAAATTGGATTCTCGACTAGTAGGTAAGAAATGCTTTTACCTACTATTATTTTTGTTTCCTCTTCCTCTAGGAGTCTATTTTCATCTGACCAGTTTTATTCTTTTCAGAACAAGTGGTCGAAATCAAACAACTCCGTGAGACTTCGACTCGTACCCAACAGGAGATGGAAACGATGAAGATTAATCTTCAAGGCAACATCACGCTCCTGAACAATGTGCTTGGTGAGCTACATACTGAGGGAAAAGCTCCTCAAGATGATACGATGGCTGCTCACATAAGTACCATTGGGGAACAAGTCGGGACCTTGCAAGAACTAGTGACCACTTTGAAGGTCAACCAAGCTGAATCGATAAATGAGGCGGTTGAAGCTGCTGTAAGTTATGCATTGGCAAAACTTAAAGCTCGTGACCCCAATCTTAATGTGCAACCAATCGAAGTCGACTTCAACTGCCCTGAGGCAGAAGTAAGTCGTCTGATTGAAGAAATGCAATCAGTTGGCCGAAAAGTTTCAGAGGAGATGCAACTGGGCTCTCCCTCTTCAGAGTAATTTGTAAAAGACCTGTAAAAGAGACAGGTTTTTGTTGATGTAATATATAATCAATCTTGTTTCCTGCAAATCATCTTGTCGAGTAGTTAGTGGCTCAAAAGATAATTAACGAATGAAAAACTAAGAATTGAAGTTAAATTGATAACTTTATCCTAGTCCATCTTGTTTCCTGCAAATCATCTTGTCGAGTAGTTAGTAACTCAAAAGATAATTAACGAATTTAAAGACTAAGAATTGAAGTCAAAATAATGACTTTATCCTAGCCCCCGACTATTTGCTTAGTTTGTTGAAACTAAGTAAATAGTCTTGTCTCCTGCAAATCATCTTGGCGAGTAGTTAGTAACTCAAAAGATAATTAACGAAATAAAGACTAAGAATTGAAATCAAATTATCCTAGCCTCCGACTATTTGCTAAGTTTGTATAGACAAACTAAGGAAATAGTCTTTAGAAAGGGTTTATGAAAACAGAGAGGTTTGTTTAACTTGTAGTTTTTGGTCTCAATTGTCATGCACTGGTCGAAAGAGTGGTAACGAATTGACACTAGGAAGTAGCTCCCCCCTCTCCCTCTTCCACAAAACCCTGCCCTAATCCTCGCATTCTTTGCCACCATCAAGAATTAGCGCCCACCGCAATGCCGGAGAAGAGGAGGGAGCCGCCTTCGACCACCAGCCATGGGCCACGTCCGCACTAAGACCGTGAAGAAGACCTCTAGGCAGGTCATCGAGAGGTACTACTCTCGCATGACCCTGGACTTCCACACCAACAAGAAGGTGCTCGAGGAGGTCTCCATCCTCCCCTCGAAGCGGCTGCGCAACAAGGTGGCCGGCCAAGACTCCACACGATGCGCCAGATTCAAGCAAGCCCCATCCGTCCGTGGCATCTCGCTCAAGTGGCAGGAGGAGGAGCACGAGCGCCGCATGGACTTCGTCCCGGAGAAGACGGCCCTCCAGGTCGGGGAGATCCGCGTCGACAAGGAGACCATCGGGATGCTCGCCGCCCTCGGCATGTCCGACCTCCCAGGCGTCGAGCGCTAGGCCGACGTTGTCTCATCCACCCCCGCCTACGGCCGCCCGCGGTACGGGGGCCCCCACCGCGACCGCGTCTAGGTCTCCCCCTGCCCACCCCTCGGTTATGCCTTGATCGCATCTCCTCACGTAGTTATGCTACGAGGTTTAAGTTGTTTTAGATCTATGTTTGCTTAAGTGGCAAGCAAGATTTTGAACTTGACGCTTTAAATTCTCAAAAGTGTTTAGGTCAGCGTGTGATGGACATGAGATCTATTTATCGCACCGGTGAAATCTTAAGTGATTTGATAGATTGTTATGAGATGTTGCTACCTCTTGTGTTGTCCTATCTGTTTGTTCCTTAAATGTTAGTTTTCCTTCGATATATCAATGTCTTCATATGCTGTTTGGAGTGAACAAGAGATTGCTTGCCGTTTAGGTTTGTGTTGCCAAATTAGTGAATATTTGGAATTATGTATTATTATATCTAAAATAGCATTGTTTGGAATTGCATATTATTATATCTAAAATAGCATAGCATTATATTAATGTAAATCGGGGTCATTGGTGGTGTGACTTGATGACTAAATTTTCGTAAATGTTATTGCCGTGTAGTTTCCGTTGATTTCACTAGAAGTAAGGGTATGTCCATCTCCTAGGTTGGCTAGGCATTATAGAACAATTTTGTAGTCATTTGACCCCCAGGTTGCTTATGTAGTTTTGATGGTGTTACGTGTTGTCTGTAGTATGCACTATAAACTAAATGCTAATTGTACTGGGTAACTCTGATTTGCACTAGAAGAGATGGTATTGCTGATATTGCAGAATTTCACTTTGATTTACTAGGCTCCTGAGACGACTCTGAATTTTGTAATGCTTGGTTTCACTAAACTTGTTTGCTGTAGCATGTTCTGCGAACTGCACCACATTAATTGAACGAAATATGAGTTTGTTATTGTCCATATTGTTCTAGTTTATTTCAGCAATTGTCCATTTGAGTTGTTGAAGAGTAACTTCATGATATTTCCTTGGTAGAACATATTTTTATGAGAATGTTGTGTGGGTGATCATCAAAGGATGAAAGTACACTAGAGTGTAGAAGCAACAATTAGTACATTACTACAGTCCACATAATTCGTGGAATTCTCCTTTTCACTTCAATGTGTTGTTGCTTTTAGTGAAGTGCACAATTTGGTTTTGTCAGTCTTGTAAATATAGATCTACTTGACATGGTTGTGTTTCTTCCATGCAATGAATTTTTTTGGCGATGGTTAGAGTGTGGACCAAGCTATTGATTGAGTTGTCGCTTGCTTGTGCAAATATATAGGATTTGTCGATTGTATTTGTTTTTAATTGGTATTTGGTGGATTGTCGCTCGATCTCACAATGCACTACGTGTCTGTTCTATCGACTGAATTTGCTATTATACTTGGTCTTACAAGTGAATTTGGTGGCTATTTTGTCTTGAGTTTTGGAAGTGACTGTTTGGGAACCTAATTGCTCTGTATTGACTCGCTAAAGCGCATCTTTGCTCATGATGACTGCTTTACTCGAGCTTGTTTTCGCATATAGGATTTGTTATTGGTCGTTGATTTTTATTCAAGGGTGCGATTGTCTTAAATGTGTTGCGTTAGTGCCTTGGTGGTCATTAAAAGGTTAAATTTAATTTTAGGTTGAAAGATCTTTCAGGAACTAGATGTAAAGTAACAGGATTCTATTCTCAGTTATAGTGTGATGCTTTAGAACTTGCTTTGTTTAGTCGATCTTGTAGCTTGCGTCAACGTTGAATGGCTGTGTTTCCATCTAGCTAATTCTATTGTGATCGTGTGACGGGGTAAAGCTTTTGATCCTAGACAGGATAAGAGCTCTTGTTTGATTTGTTGCTGGCTTTCCGACATGGAAACCATTTTCATCTGCGAGAATGAGCAAGGCAACTTATGCGTGGTGTAGAAAGTAGAAAGCGGTGGTGTGATTCGGGGTAGCTTGGCATCGCGTCTTTGCCATCGATTTACCTGATACCTCAATTATCAGAAATTCTTCTCTTCTTAGAAACACATTGCAGCGCATCCTCACACGCTACTTGTAGCCGTTGGATGAAAAAAAGCGAAGGACAAGATTGTGCTCGGCTCTGCTATTGCAGTGAAAGCACTGTAGTAAGAGTAGTGTTGTAACACTGTAGCAGTTTATCTAGTCCGTTCTTCTCGAATCTGGTGACTCAGATCACCGCAATTTCATGGTATTTGTTGTCTCTATCATTTCCTTTGTAATGTTAGAGCTCTCTACCATTTCCTTTGCAATGTCAAAGGATCTGAATCTGTCAGACAACCAGTATGTCGTGCACAACGGCACAGCCTGTCTGAATACCTCGTGCGGTAGGGGAAGCGTCCCCCTTCGAGGCTCGTGTTCCCTCGCGGTGGCTTGTCTCGCAACCAGATGCCACTGTCTGGGGCAGAACGGTGCAAGCCCGGCTGCACCTGCACATGTGCTGTTTGCCCGACACGAGATGCATTCACTGTAGGGGTGGGCGTGGTTAGGGGCAGGTGCGACCCTGCCCTAAGCCGTGCTGCCAAAGGCTGGAAGCGATTTCCCAAGGTTTGTTCCATTTGGAGTAGCTGCAGTGACCTTAATGCTGCAATGGATCTTAAGGGTTGGACCTTTCAATAGAGGGAAGCATAGCATGTTTCTCTCTTTACATTACATCTTGGCATAGAAGACAAACATTATGTGGTATGAGGAAATTCTGTTGTGACTTCGCTTAGGAACAGGGTAACAAATATGTGGGTTGCTGCATTTGAGCAGGCAGGGGATATTCCTTTGACATCTCAACGTTTAGTCTCTCTGTGTTCGCTTTGATTGCACCTCTACTATCTAATGTCTTGTGTAGGGGTGCAAAACAAACAGATAATTTTTATTCGATAAATCGACGTAAATGAGTATGTGACTCCGAGAGAAAAATACGGAATAAGATATAGAACGAGCGATATCCGTCTGTATCCGCTCGCTCCGATTACACCCGTACCTTCTACATCTTGACCATCCCACACATGTACTGGCACTACTACATGGATACGTGAACCAAGGGTCGAAGGCCCCCTAAATTACACGAAAGTTTGCACGGGGAAAGCAACTCGTATAATGGTTCTAAGCCCATGACAGCTAGTGGCAGGAATGCTACCTTCGGAGTAGATGGAGTGGTGGATTATAATCATCTCCAAAAAAGTGGGTTCTGGTGGCCTTCATGGTCACTCCTTGGATTAAAATAACGCAGGTAAAACTTCTCATTTCGAAGCGCTTGTCATTTCTTTCCTAACCTTTGTTTTACATTTAGCGTGGATTTGTAAAATCCTTTGCTTTTTATGGTGGTGATATATGATAATACATATTTTTATTACTAGTACAACATCATGTTACACATTTGTCTTGTTGGAAGGCTCGGATATACAATGATAGAAATTTGTTGATGCAATTGACCAAATGTTATACTTGTTTCTTTTATTCTTTTGAACTTCATCAACATAAAAAAATTGTTTTGCAAAGACTTGGGGTTTTTGGAATTGGAGGTTTCCCCTTAATGGACATCGCTATGCTTGGAAGAACTCAAATGCTTTTCCTCAAAGTCCCTCTGCTCCAATGATGTGGTGAATTTAAAGCACCCAATGCACATGCATGGTTATCTGGTGTGCCACCTCACATGTGAATCTGGTGCTCATCCTATGGACCAACATCACTTGGGTTCAGCTCCAAACAATGGAGGCGATTTGGAAGCGTGCACTCTTTATATCCAAGATCTCATGGTAGCGAGGGTTTTACGGTAGCCCTCGGTTGTATCCATCGAACTCTCTGTCTTTGCACCTATCGAGGAAATTACAGGACACCATGTTCTCCCGGTTGTTCTTTGAATTCAGGGGGAGAACCTTCATGAACTCTTTGTCAAATCTTGATCATGAAGATCGAGTACCCAAAGAATAAATCCTGGAGATTAAATGAAATTGGGTGGATTGTACTCTTTTTCCCTTGACGAGTTTTCCGGAAGTTTCTCGGCTAAGGTTTATAATGAGGCAATTCGTGCAACGCAACGGAACACATGACATGTACTCTTTCTCCAAATTTTTTCCCACTGCGTTTTTATGGAGTTTTGACGAGACATGAACAGGTCAGATGAGTGTCCAATGGGGAGTGTTAAGAAACTGGGCCGGCCCATGAGCAAGAGTCCTGGCCCGTTTGGACTCCTCATCCACCCATAGTCTATACAAAGGAGGGAGGTCCCCTCATTGTAACACGCGTATTTTGGAAGAGTAATAAAGAGCTGCCTGAAGACCTCATATCTCTGTGTTCTTGTGTTTCAATCTATTATTCTATTCTTGCATTGTCTTACGATTCCGTGTTCATCTGCGAGGTAATCGTTCGGATTGACTTCGCCAAATGGCGGTTACTCAACAGGTTCCTTGAGATTAAAAAAATCAATTTGATGATCGGGAGTAGGAGACGGAAGATAAGGCTCAACACAACACTGCTTCTGCACAAGAGAGGGATCCGTTTCCTCAACACTAACGAATAAGCCTTGGTACCACGGCCCAATGAAATCAGCCCAAAACTATCCACTGATGGGCTTTAATCGATCAGAATGAGAAAAAGATAGAACTTCTGAGCAATGAACGGCCCAAAAGATTTCTGCAACGCAGAATAAAGAAAGCCCAGCAAAGGCTAATCTTGATCTCGTCCGCCCACCACAAGCCAACGGTGAGATCACCTCCACCCCCAAAACCTAGCCCCCACACCTTGCCTTCCCTATAAGTAGCTCCCCTATCCCTCTTCCACAAAACTCGCCCTAATCCTCGCATCGCCGCCACCGCCGCAAATTAGCGCCCGGTAGCAATGGGAAGAGGAGAGGAGCCGCTTTGACCACCGAGGATGGGCGCGTCGCACTAAGGCTGTGAAGAAGACCTCTAGAAAGGTCATCGAGAGGTACTACTCTCGCATGACCCGGACTTCCACACCAACAAGAAGGTGCTCGAGGAGGTCTCCATCCTCCCCTCGGCGGCTGCGCAACAAGGTGGCTACCAAGGCACCCACGATGCGCCCGCATTCAACGCGCCCCGTCCGTGGCATCTCGCTCAAGCTACAGGAGGAGGAGGCGTGGCGCGCATGGACTTCGTCCGGAGAAGTCGGCCCTCGAGGTCGAGGAGATCGCGTCGACAAGGAGACCATCGGGATGCTCGCCACCCTCGGCATGTCCGACCTCCCAGCGTCGGCGCCAGCCGACGTTGTCTCATCCGGTCCCGCCACGGCTGCTGCACAAGATCTGGCGGCCCCCACATGACCGCGTCTAGGTCTCCCCGCCCACCCCTCGGTTATGCCTTGATCGCATCACCTCACGTAGTTATGCTACAAAGTTTAAGTTGTTTTAGATCTATGTTTGCTTATGTGGCAAGTAAGATTTTGAACTTGATGCTTTAAATTCTCAAAAGTGTTTTGGTCAGCGTGTGATGGACATGAGATCTATTTATCGCACCGGTGAAATCTTAAGTGATTTGATAGATTGTTATGAGATGTTGCTACCTCTTGTGTTGTCCTATCTGTTTGTTCCTTAAATGTTAGTTTTTCTTCGATATATCAATGTCTTCATATGCTGTTTGGAGTGAACAAGAGATTGCTTGCCGTTTAGGTTTGTGTTGCCAAATTAGTGAATGTTTGGAATTGCGTATTATTATATCTAAAATAGCATTGTTTGGAATTGCATATTATTATATCTAAAATAGCATAGCATTATATTAATGTAAATCAGGGTCATTGGTGGTGTGACTTGATGACGAAATTTTCGTAAATGTTATTGCCGTGTAGTTTCCGTTGATTTCACTAGAAGTAAGGGTATGTCCATCTCCTAGGTTGGCTAGGCATTATAGAACAATTTTGTAGTCATTTGACCCCCAGGTTGCTTATGTAGTTTTGATGGTGTTACGTGTTGTGCGTAGTATGCACTATAAACTAAATGCTAATTGTTTGGGTAACTCTGATTTGCACTAGAAGAGATGGTATTGCTGATATTGCAGAATTTCACTTTGATTTACTAGGCTCCTGAGACGACTCTGAATTTTGTAATGCTTGGTTTCACTAAACTTGTTTGCTGTAGCATGTTCTGCGAACTGCACCACATTAATTGAACGAAATATGAGTTTGTTATTGTCCATATTGTTCTAGTTTATTTCAGCAATTGTCCATTTGAGTTGTTGAAGAGTAACTTCATGATATTTCCTTGGTAGAACATATTTTTATGAGAATGTTGTGTGGGTGATCATCAAAGGATGAAAGTACACTAGAGTGTAGAAGCAACAATTAGTACATTACTACTGATCCACATAATTAGTGGAATTCTCCTTTTCACTTGAATGTGTTGTTGCTTTTAGTGAAGTGCACAATTTGGTTTTGTCGAGTCTTGTAAATATAGATCTACTTGACATGGTTGTGTTTCTTCCATGCAATGAATTTTTTGGCGATGGTTAGAGTGTGGACCAAGCTATTGATTGAGTTCTTTGCTTGCTTGTGCAAATATATAGGATCTGTCAGTTGCATTTGTTTTTTAATTGGTATTTGGTGGATTGCTGCTCCGATCTCGCAATGCACTACGTGTCTGTTCTATCGACTGAATTTGCTATTATACTTGGTCTTACAAGTGAATTTGGTTGCTATTTTGTCTTGAGTTTTGGAAGTGACTGTTTGGGAACCTAATTGCTCTGTATTGACCTGCTAAACTGCATGCTGCTCGTGACAGACCTGCTTTGCCTGAGCTTGTTTCTGCATATAGGATTTGTTATTGGCTGTTGATTTTTATTCAAGGGTGCAGATTGTCTTAAATATGTTGCGTTAGTGCCTTGGTGGTCATTAAAAGGTTAAATTTAATTTCAGGTTGAAAGATCTTTCAGGAACTAGATGTAAAGTAACAGGATTCTATTCACAGTTATAGTGTGATGCTTTAGAACTTGCTTTGTTTAGTCAATCTAGTAGCTTGCGTCAACGTTGAATGGCTGTGTTTCCATCTAGCTAATTCTATTGTGATCGTGTGACGGGGTAAAGCTTTTGATCCTAGACAGGATAAGAGCTCTTGTTTGATTTGTTGCTGGCTTTCCGACATGGAAACCATTTTCATCTGTAGTAACAGGCAAGGCAGCTTGTCCGTGGTGTAGAAACTAGAAACTGGTGGTGTGATCTGGGGTAGCTTGGCATCGCGTGCTGCCATCGATTTGCCTGATACCTCAATTATCAGAAATTCTTCTCTTCTTAGAAACACATTGCAGCGCATCCTCACACGCTACTTGTAGCCGTTGGATGAAAAAAAGCGAAGGACAAGATTGTGCTCGGCTCTGCTATTGCAGTGAAAGCACTGTAGTAAGAGTAGTGTTGTAACACTGTAGCAGTTTATCTAGTCCGTTCTTCTCGAATCTGGTGACTCAGATCACCGCAATATCATGGCGCTGTTGCTCTCTATCATTTCCTTTGTAATGTTAGAGCTCTCTACCATTTCCTTTGCAATGTCAAAGGATCTGAATCTGTCAGACAACCAGTATGTCGTGCACAACGGCACAGCCAGTCTGAATACCTCGTGCGGTAGGGGAAGCGTCCCCCTTCGAGGCTCGTGTTCCCTCGCGGCGGCTCGTCTCGCATCCAGATGCCACTGTCCGGGGCAGAACGGTGCAAGCCCGGCTGCACCTGCACATGTGTTGTTTGCCCGACACGAGATGCATTCACTGTAGGGGTGGGCGTGGTTAGGGCAGGTGCGACCCTGCCCTAAGCCGTGCTGCCAAAGGCTGGAAGCGATTTCCCAAGGTTTGTTCCATTTGGAGTAGCTGCAGTGACCTTAATGCTGCAATGGATCTTAAGGGTTGTACCTTTCAATAGAGGGAAGCATAGCATGTTTCTCTCTTTACATTACATCTTGGCATAGAAGACAAACATTATGTGGTATGAGGAAATTCTGTTGTGACTTCGCTTAGGAACAGGGTAACAAATATGTGGGTTGCTGCATTTGAGCAGGCAGGGGATATTCCTTTGACATCTCAACGTTTAGTCTCTCTGTGTTCGCTTTGATTGCACCTCTACTATCTAATGTCTTGTGTAGGGGTGCAAAACAAACAGATAATTTTTATTCGACCGACCGACAGAAATGAGTATCTGACTCCGAGAGAAAAATACGGAATAAGATATAGAACGAGCGATATCCGTCTGTATCCGCTCGCTCCGATTACACCCGTACCTTCTACATCTTGACCATCCCACACGTGTACTGGCACTACTACATGGATACGTGAACCAAGGGTCGAAGGCCCCCTAAATTACACGAAAGTTTGCACGGGGAAAGCAACTCGTATAATGGTTCTAAGCCCATGACAGCTAGTGGCAGGAATGCTACCTTCGGAGTAGATGGAGTGGTGGATTATAATCATCTCCAAAAAGTGGGTTCTGGTGGCCTTCATGGTCACTCCTTGGATTAAAATAACGCAGGTAAAACTTCTCAGCTCGAACTGCTTGTCATTTCTTTCCTAACCTTTGTTTTACCTGTTTAGCGTGGATTTGTAAAATCCTTTGCTTTTATATGTGGTGATATATGATAATACATATTTTTATTACTAGTACAACATCATGTTACACATTTGTACTATTGGAAGGCTCGGATATACAATGATAGAAATTTGTTGATGCACTGACCAAATGTTATACTTGTTTCTTTTATTCTTTTCGAACTTCATCAGCATCAAAAAAATTGTTTTGCAAACACTTGGGGTTCTTTGGAATTGGAGGTTTCCCCCTTAATGGACATCGCTATGCCTGGAAGAACTCAAATGCTTTTCCACAAAGTCCCTCTGCTCCAATGATGTGGTCGAATTTGCAAAGACCCAATGCACATGCATGGTTATCTGGTGTGCCACCTCGCTTGCTGAATCCTGGTGCTCATCCTATGGACCAACATCACTTGGGCTCAGCTCCAAACAATGGAGGCAGTTTTGGAAACGTGCACTCTTTATATCCAAGATCTCATGGTAGCGTAGGGTTTTCTGGTAGCCCTCAGTTGTATCCATCAGAACTCTCTGTCTTTGCACCTATCAGAGGAAATTACAAGGACACCATGTTCTCCCCAGTTGGTGCTGAATTCAGGGGGAGAACCTTCATGAACTCTTTGTCAAAGCTTGATCATGAAGATCGAGTACCCAAAGAATAAATCCTGAAGATTAAATGAAATTGGGTGGATTGTACTCTTTTTCCCTTGACGAGTTTTCCGGAAGTTTCTCGGCTAAGGTTTTTAATGAGGCAATTCGTGCAACGCAACGGAACGCATGACATGTACTCTTTTCTCCAAATTTTTTCCCACTGGGTTTTTATGGAGTTTTGACGAGACATGAACAGGTCAGATGAGTGTCCAATGGGGAGTGTTAAGAAACTGGGCCGGCCCATGAGCAAGAGTCCTGGCCCGTTTGGACTCCTCATCCACCCATAGTCTATATAAAGGAGGGAGGTCCCCTCATTGTAACACGCGTATTTTGGAAGAGTAATAAAGAGCTGCCTGAAGACCTCATATCTCTGTGTTCTTGTGTTTCAATCTATTATTCTATTCTTGCATTGTCTTACGATTCCGTGTTCATCTGCGAGGTAATCGTTCGGACTGGACTCGCCAGTGACGGTTACTCAACAGGTTCCTTGAGATAAAAAAAATCAATTTGATGATCGGGAGTAGGAGACGGAAGATAAGGCTCAACACAACACTGCTTCTGCACAAGAGAGGGATCCGTTTCCTCAACACTAACGAATAAGCCTTGGTACCACGGCCCAATGAAATCAGCCCAAAACTATCCACTGATGGGCTTTAATCGATCAGAATGAGAAAAAGATAGAACTTCTGAGCAATGAACGGCCCAAAAGATTTCTGCAACGCAGAATAAAGAAAGCCCAAACAAAGGCTAATATTGATCTCGTCCACCCACCACAAGCCAACGGTGAGATCACCTCCACCCCCAAAACCAAGCCCCACACACCGCCTTCCCTATAAGTAGCTCCCCTCTCCTCTTCCACAAAACCCCGCCCTAATCCTCGCATCACCGCCACCGCCAAGAATTAGCGTCGGTAGCAGCAATGGAGAAGAGGAGGAGGAGCCGCCGACCACCGACCATGGGCAGCGTCCGCACTAAGGCGTGAAGAAGACCTCTAGAAAGGTCATCGAGAGGTACTACTCTCGCATGACCACCGACTTCCATACCAACAAGAAGGTGCTCGAGGAGGTCTCCATCCTCCTCGGCGGCTGCGCAACAAGGTGGCTACCGGCACCCACGATCGCGCCGCATTCAACGCGCCCCGTCATGACATCTCGCTCAAGCTACAGGAGGAGGAGCGCGAGCGCCGCATGGACTTCGTCCCGGAGAAGTCGGCCCTCGAGGTCGAGGAGATCCGGGTCGACAAGGAGACCATCGGGATGCTCGCCACCCTCGGCATGTCCGACCTCCCAGACGTCGAGCGCCAGGCCGACGTTGTCTCATCCGGTCCCGCCTACGGCTGCCGACAGTACGGCGGCCCCCACCGCGACCGCGTCTAGGTCTCCCCCTGCCCACCCCTCGGTTATGCCTTGATCGCATCACCTCACGTAGTTATGCTACAAAGTTTAAGTTGTTTTAGATCTATGTTTGCTTATGTGGCAAGTAAGATTTTGAACTTGATGCTTTAAATTCTCAAAAGTGTTTTGGTCAGCGTGTGATGGACATGAGATCTATTTATCGCACCGGTGAAATCTTAAGTGATTTGATAGATTGTTATGAGATGTTGCTACCTCTTGTGTTGTCCTATCTGTTTGTTCCTTAAATGTTAGTTTTTCTTCGATATATCAATGTCTTCATATGCTGTTTGGAGTGAACAAGAGATTGCTTGCCGTTTAGGTTTGTGTTGCCAAATTAGTGAATGTTTGGAATTGCGTATTATTATATCTAAAATAGCATTGTTTGGAATTGCATATTATTATATCTAAAATAGCATAGCATTATATTAATGTAAATCAGCGACATTGGTGGTGTGACTTGATGACGAAATTTTTGTAAATGTTATTGCCGTGTAGTTTCCGTTGATTTCACTAGAAGTAAGGGTATGTACATCTCCTAGGTTGGCTAGGCATTATAGAACAATTTTGTAGTCATTTGACCCCCAGGTTGCTTATGTAGTTTTGATGGTGTTACGTGTTGTCTGTAGTATGCACTATAAACTAAATGCTAATTGTACTGGGTAACTCTGATTTGCACTAGAAGAGATGGTATTGCTGATATTGCAGAATTTCACTTTGATTTACTAGGCTCCTGAGACGACTCTGAATTTTGTAATGCTTGGTTTCACTAAACTTGTTTGCTGTAGCATGTTCTGCGAACTGCACCACATTAATTGAACGAAATATGAGTTTGTTATTGTCCATATTGTTCTAGTTTATTTCAGCAATTGTCCATTTGAGTTGTTGAAGAGTAACTTCATGATATTTCCTTGGTAGAACATATTTTTATGAGAATGTTGTGTGGGTGATCATCAAAGGATGAAAGTACACTAGAGTGTAGAAGCAACAATTAGTACATTACTACAGTCCACATAATTCGTGGAATTCTCCTTTTTCACTTCTGAATGTGTTGTTGCTTTTAGTGAAGTGCACAATTTGGTTTTGTCAGGTCTTGTAAATATAGATCTACTTGACATGGTTGTGTTTCTTCCATGCAATGAATTTTTTTGGCGATGGTTAGAGTGTGGACCAAGCTATTGATTGAGTTGCTGCTTGCTTGTGCAAATATATAGGATCTGTCAGTTGCATTTGTTTTTTAATTGGTATTTGGTGGATTGCTGCTCTGATCTCGCAATGCACTACGTGTCTGTTCTATCGACTGAATTTGCTATTATACTTGGTCTTACAAGTGAATTTGGTTGCTATTTTGCCTTGAGTTTTGGAAGTGACTGTTTGGGAACCTAATTGCTCTGTATTGACGGCTAAAGCGCATCTTCGCTCGTGATGCACTGCTTTTACTCGAGCTTGTTTCTGCATATAGGATTTGTTATTGGCTGTTGATTTTTATTCAAGGGTGCAGATTGTCTTAAATATGTTGCGTTAGTGCCTTGGTGGTCATTAAAAGGTTAAATTTAATTTCAGGTTGAAAGATCTTTCAGGAACTAGATGTAAAGTAACAGGATTCTATTCACAGTTATAGTGCTATGCTTTAGAACTTGCTTTGTTTAGTCGATCTTGTAGCTTGCGTCAACGTTGAATGGCTTTGTTTCCATCTAGCGAATTCTATTGTGATCATGTGACGGGGTAGATTGAGTGGTGGATTATAATCATCTCCAAAAAGTGGGTTCTGGTGGCCTTCATGGTCACTCCTTGGATCAAAATAACGAAGGTAAAACTTCTCAGCTCGAACTGCTTGTCATTTCTTTCCTAACCTTTGTTTTACCTGTTTAGCGTGGATTTGTAAAATCACTGCTTTTTTATGGTGACTGATATATGATAATACATATTTTTATTACTAGTACAACATCATGTTACACATTTGTACTGTTGGAAGGCTCGCATATACAATGATAGAAATTTGTTGATGCACTGACCAAATGTTATACTTGTTTCTTTTATTCTTTTCGAACTTCATCAGCATCAAAAAAATTGTTTTGCAGCACTTGGGGTTACTGGAATTGGAGGTTTCCCCCTTAATGGACACCGCTATGCCTGGAAGAACTCAAATGCTTTTCCTCAAAGTCCCTCTGCTCCAATGATGTGGTCGAATTTGCAGCACCCAATGCACATGCATGGTTATCCTGGTGTGCCACCTCACATGCTGAATCCTGGTGCTCATCCTATGGACCAACATCACTTGGGTTCAGCTCCAAACAATGGAGGCAGTTTTGGAAACGTGCACTCTTTATATCCAAGATCTCATGGTAGCGTAGGGTTTTCTGGTAGCCCTCAGATGTATCCATCAGAACTCTCTGTCTTTGCACCTACCAGAGGAAATTACAGGGACACCATGTTCTCCCCAGTTGGTGCTGAATTTCCATCCCTGCACCAAATGTGCCTTGCAATCAACGGAAGGAATCATATGATGCATGTTTCCGCTTCATATGATGCTACCAATGATCGTACGAGAATCCGCAGACATGATGGTCCTATGCTTTTCCACAAAGATGGTCCAAATGCAGGGGATCAGGTATGAGTTATTGTGCTCTTCTAACTAGAGATGATACTGGTTTTTGAGTTGCACATACATAGAATTAGATAGGGCCTGCCCCGCCCCGCCCCGTTTTAAGCTAAGGAAGCTGTCCTGTCGGTGGTGCATCAAGTCAGCAAGCAAAACACTCGCAGAATCACACGAATTTAAGCTCTTGCTTTTATGACAACCTATTATCTGATTCTCGCCGCATCATCTAATGACGTGAAGTGATTGGTTGACATGGAGTTGTTCTCAGGAACCTTTCCCCGTGGGGAGCAATGTCTGGTCCAGGTCTGGGAGAAACAGGCCGCTCCTTAGTTCAGATGCGACCCCAGCTAACCAAGAAAACTCTAGCGGCGGCAGAGCCAACACATACACAGTTGGGCCTTCAACTGAGGAGCAAGCGTAACCAATCGAGTCAGTCAGTATTTCGCCAACTGGAGACTGGAGAAGCTGTGATAAACTATATATTGTCCCCAGTTTTGCTATTTATTTGTCTCATCAGCAATGCAAGGTTGTGACATGTTGAGTCAGTGCAGACTAAACTCCGCTCTGCATGCGCCTGCCGACGTACGTACGATTCGCCCTAAATTAAATTATGCAGGGGGGCCCTCAGTTTTGGGTTTTGGCCTACCAAACAAACCATTGTAAGGACTAAGGACGGGTCCAGGCATCAAAAAAGCATGGACCAAGAGAAAGAAGAAGGCGCTGCTGTGTTTAGGAATGAGCTTGTACAGTTTGAGGCTTGCTTGGGGGGGTGTGTGTGTGTGTAAAGGGAAAGGCTACTTGTGTTGATGACCATGGGACGGATAACTGTGCCTGTGCATCTCTTGTCTGATGACCAACCCTAAACCATGGGGCGGTTTCTTCAGTCAGGAATCAGGTAGAGAATAGACTTGCTCGGACCGCAACGAGCTTACACAAAGACTAGTTGATGCATGATAATATGCTGTCTATCTAGTCTATGCAGGTAGGCTAGAACTAGATGCAGCAGCAACACTACTAGTACTAGTGCTGCTTTTCAAGGGAAGGGGTTTATGCATCATAGCAAATAGTTTAAGCCAATAATCCAATATCCATACACGATCTATCCATGCAGGTACGGTACGGCATTAACTAACAACAAGTGTCCAGCCAGTCGGCGCTTTTTACGGCCTTGAGCAGCCACCATCAGGGCAGGGGCTGCCATCGGCTCCTTGTTCGGCTTCACCCCCAGCCTTGACGCTGCTCCGCGTCACCCTGCGAGGGCTGCTCACAACAGGACTAGCTTGGGCTTTACCATCAGCCTCACCACTCCCCATGCTCTCGTTGGACAGCATTCTCTTCAGCTGCTGCACCACCGGTCTTCGCCCTTTTACCGCCATTTGTGGTGTTGATTATTCCAGCGTCCCCCTGCGCTTCTTCTGACCACCTCCTGCCTTGCTGTCAACCTTCTCAGAACCCTTCCTCGTCTGCTCTTGATTCACACCATTATCTTCAACCGCAATGTCCACTACAGCAGCACCCGTCTTCTTGTCATCATTCCCCTTCTCCTTGTCTCCTTTGCGCTTCTGAGCCTTCTCGACTTCTTCCTTGCTTTCAACCACAATCTTAACGACAGTACCGTCAGCGTTAACATCTGAATCCCCATTCAGGCACCCAGTCTTTTTCTCCCCTCAGCGCCACTCTTCTCTTCCTCATTCAAGCTGCTATCATCCTCTTCCTTCTCTAAAGCATCATCATTTTCCTCATCGGAGCCACCATCACCAGATTCCTCACCATCGTATTCGTTGCTACCATCTGAGGTCGCCTTGGTATCACCTTCCTCAACAACCTTTCTTTGCAAAGACTCGATCAGATCCATCATCTCTCGGTTGATCTGTAAGAAAAATATCCCCAAGCATGAGCAAGGCTACTTTACAAGTTGTAGGCTGTAGCATGCTTTAACAGATAATCGTACCTGGGGATTCTCTAGGAAGTCACAAATATCAGTTGGGCAGGAGGGGCACGTCTTTACAATCTTCTGTGCCCGTAGAGTCCGACCACCACGGTTTCTTTCCCTCATAGACGACTGGCTATCATATGCCCCAAGCAAACAAGTCTTGCAGAAGTTATGAGCACAGGGAGTAGTAAGTGGTTCTTTTATCGCTTTACGACAAATGGAACAACCAAACTCTGCAGAACCAGGCAACCAGTTTTGAGAGAATGCTTCTTTTAAGCCAAACACAACATTGCAATTGTGCGTGCAAGTAAAAAGCACAAAACATAGCATGAACCTTTCAAAAGCCTTTCAGCCACAGACATCTGAGCACGCCTTGCGACTCTACGGATTTGCTTGTCAGTTTCAGGATTCCCCGATAGAACAGGCTTCCTGCTGATTGGGGGAGGCTTCATCCATTTCCAGCCTTCTTTCTCCTATAACGAACCAATGGAAATCAGTGGTAACATGGTACGCTAAGTCTATAATATTGCAAGACGAATAAACACATGTACATACAGCATAGTCCCATGAAGGAGTTCCTTTCCTCTCAATTATCTCAGTTGCACCTTGCAGCTCCTTAATCTTGGGCGGCGGTCTTGGACGGTCACCGTGAGCATCACTTAAAATCAAATACCACCACGTCAGAGAGAACAATGCCCATTGTTCTTAAGATCAAAGTATATATAGTATCAAGACAAAAGGCAGGTATTTTGTCAAACCTTGTCCAAACAGCTGGTTCATTGTCATAGCGAACAAAGAGATACCTGCAGACCTTGAAAGTACCCTAAGGCAGAAGTCAAAAGAATATCCATTATTTTTCCATAACTTTTTAAAACTGTCAGCTGGTAGGCAGCTGTATGGCACAAAAATGCGGAGCAACATCCGCCACCTGTGTACAGGAGAATCAAATTACCTGAACACCAATCTTCCTCCAACATTTCTCATTTCTGTAAATTCCATCATACCTCACACCAGATTCAGGAGCATAGGAAGAACGCTTCTCTTTATGGGACCTTTTTTAAGAGATTGTTATCAGACATGAGATCCAAAACAGGAAGATACGAAGAACCATAGATCAGCGGAATATTGACTGATTGCTACAATTTATAACAAACAGTGAATAATGGATCAAGGAAAGACAATAAACAAGTAGCACCATTAACACTGTATAGCTACAACAGTAGCCGTACAAACATATTTCCATGTCAAGCAACCAACAAATATCTATAAGTACAGCAGTATACCACAATACCATCTACTTATAGAACAACATTGATGTGTCAAGTATAAGCATGGCTAAATGGACATACCGCACAACCCTTCAAGCAACTAAGACGCAAAGCAGCATTCAGCTTCTCAAATTTCTGATCTGAGGATTGCTCCTTGTTTGTTCGCTTGTTCCCGCTTAGATCTCTTCCACCACTGTTTTAGTACAAATTATATTACAGAAAAATAACAAGTCGCCCATATCTGGGAGCAGTAAAAAAAATAGAAGGGTAGCAAGTGGTAAAATTAGTAAACCTTCCAGTGTAAAGAAACCACTCCCCATGGTCCTCGTCATCTGCGTACCCTCCTGAGAGTGCTACTGACTGAGCACCATATGTGGACTGGCCAGCAATACCAGCTACATGAGGAAAATGAGCACCCCATTGCCTGCACTCGAGGCGATCTTCCCATGTTTCCCCAACTAGGACACCAATGTTCCTTCTGGGGTCATTTTTTTGCAAGAATGGGACCAAAATGATCAGGTGCGATAGTCACAAAGATCTGACCACTCGATGCATTCGCTTTCCCAGCCCTCTTAGCCCTCTCAGTTGTAAAAGCCTTGTCAGGTCTATCATTATTTCGTATATAATGATATGCGGTTGCCGAGCCAGCTGAGTTAGCATTCTTTGAAGTCTTAGCCATACGGATAGCTTGAACTAATGCTGAGTTAATCCTTGGTTGTACTGCCATTTTGGATGGGATCTGTGATCGACATTTTCCACACGTCCTTTTTCCATTCTGAACCCACTTCTGGAAGCATTTCAAGCAGAAGTTATGGCCACATGCATGGTGTCTGAACAAGACAAAAGAAGAATGCAGTGATTAGAAACAGTACTAAAAATTGTTCACTTAAAAATAGATATAATAGTAGCGGGTTTACGTTTACCCCTAAGTAAACTAATAGATCAAAATAAGAATATATATATATATATACAAAACACTGGATTACTGGAAGAAATCAATTGCAAAGCATTCAAATTAAAACGACTAGCCAATGGGGATTGACAGATTGACACATTGTATGCAAAAGTGGCCCTACTATTATTCAATTAAGATATTTGTGTGGACACATGCCAAATATATCATGCATGAGTTACTTTGAAAGAATTAACTACTGTTTCCTTTCAAATATAGTAAACAAACCCATTAAAAGGCGTGGCACATCTCCAACACTGTGTGAAGCAACAGTTATGTCAAGCGTCCATTTATTCAAAGAGAAGGCGTCACTAATAATTTCTAATTAAAATTCCTAATCAATAGGGTAAAGGGCGTTTCACATGATCTAGTCCAACCGACCAAAGTAGATACCACTCACCAATAGCAACCGATCATTATGAAAAAATAAATATGATGAGCAGCTGCGAACCTCGCAGCTAACATCTTTCGGCAAATTGATAGGTGATTGTTGACTGAAAACTCACATTTCTGTTCGACTCCATGACCGTTACGAGAAGGCAGAAGCATATGCATAGATAAGTGGTAATGCAACATCACAGTACCAAAATATCAAGGTCAGACCAAGAAATATTCGTTGCAAGATTAGCACTTGAATTTTCATGTTTCATTCTAGCCACCAACATGTGATCTCAACTAGCTACTAGCAACCATCGAGGCAATACGCTTAGTATGCGAAGTGTGTATTAGCGTATGAAATTTCGTGCTTCATGATAACTTGTAAGCTTCAATGTTGGAAGGCACAAAAGTACTTACAAATGTATGACCATACTACATAAACATTATGCAAATACAACACTAGGAGAAGTTTTACCTTCGTTATTTTGATCGAAGGAGTGACCATGCATGAAGGCCACCAGAACCCACTTTTTGGAGATGATTATAATCAACCACTCCATCTACTCCGAAGGTAGCATTCCTGCCACTAGCTGTCATGTGCAACGCCAACGCCAGTACAATTTTAATTACACAGTCAAGCCTTCGTTCACCTGCTTGTCCCAGTTGGCCTTGGCCGCGGCGAGCCGGCGATCTGACGATCTCCGCCAGTCCGCCCTGGCGTACCTCTCTTGTTCTCGAACAACTTTACCTTCGTCTCGGCGTCCACCTTTGCAGCTCTAGCTGTGCCGTGTCCTCCCCTCCCCTCGAGCTCCTTGTCGCTAGTCTCATCCTCGAAGGAGTTGCGCCCTCTGCCTCAGGCACGACAAGTACTCGTACCCCGGCACGTCGACGTTGGCGCTGTAGACGATGAGGCCGAACTGGTTGAGCTCCAGCTGCACGTTCTTGGAGACGGCCGGCTCGAACGGCTTGGTGCCTTTAATGATCTCCTCCATGGTCATGGAGGTGGCGAGCACGTGGGTCTGGCCCTCGATGACGCTCATGGCGAGCTCGTTGACGTGGTGGGAGAATTCATCGTGTGGGGAGATTATCTCGGCGTAGCGGAGGAGGCACTCCTCGTCGTCGGCACGGGGCCCGATGGTGAAGTCCACGGGGAGGACGAAGGGTAGCCTCTCCGCGCTGATGGCGTGCATGCACCTCGCATTCGTAGTTGACCGGCGCGACGTCGAACTTCTTGCACTGCTGGAGACCTTCACGCCGTCGATTCCCTAGCCGGTCACGGCAGGCACTCCGACTCTTCGGCTACACGGAACGTCGCCATTTTTTTTGCTGCTGCTTAGAATATTGCAGCAATACAGGAAAAAATTTTGAGCAGATGGAATTTTGTGTGGTTTATTACGTGATGAGAGGGAGGTCGATCGTACAATCAATCGTCTGTATAATCAATCGTCTGTACAGGAAGTCTAGAAGGCTCCTGAGATCAAGTGTGGTTTGAAGTCTCCGTGCCCGTGTTGATGGTGAGATCGCACGGTCGAGGTTGAATCCGGTTTCAGAAATCTTTACCTGGTGTGGTCCGTGTGGATATGTTCGGAAACCTGGCTGCAAAAGCACACGTGCGACCTCACGGTTTTTTCTCCTTGATGGTCAAGTCTTTCTCCGTCCCGTTTGTTATCAAAGATTTTTCTAGCTACGAAAACGAGATGATTCTTTCCTAGATCGATCAAGATTATCAGATTTGCTTACAAAGGTTTGTCTATACATCATTCAGATTTAATCTGACTGATTTTTTTTTGTTGAAAATCATTTAGATTTCTTAGCCATTGGATTGAGATCCTATGGCCATCTTCCTCCCTATACGCATCTAGACTCTAATTTGTTGATAATGTGGTTTTTGTGATTAATGACCTCTAAATCATTAAGACTAACTTTGGTTTGAGTGATGTTAAGATAAGTTATGTCTTATGATAGATATGGGTTGTTCTTGGACTTTCATGGATCCTCATATTAGCAAATGATAGCAAAGCATGGTTTTCATGAAGATTAAGGACCCTGTGGGTAGATGCGGATAATCTGAGTCCCCCGGACCATTCACGCGTACCATCTATCCAGATAGGGTATGTCGGTGTTTTAGAACCGATCTTACGTAAAGATTGTTTGATTCGGGGGGTCTCCTAGAAACGAAATCACGCAGAGAGATTGACACGGGATTTTTATACAGGTTCGGGCCTTCTCAGGAGAGAATAACAACCCTACTCCTGTGTGTGTATGGTATTGAGTGTATTCTGCACAATCGGGGGAAAATACTAAGCCTATTACAAAGAATAGCACTTGTCTTCCTAGTTGCTCTTGACAGCGTGTGACTATGCTTGCTACTGTTGCTGTCCCTCTCTCTGATCGTTGCCTTTATATACCCGTGATGAAGTAGCCGTTCTGCCCTGATGAAGATGCGCCTCATCAAGTCCAGTAATGAGCGTGTAATTGGCAGTAATCACCGGCGTAGTGGCTCCTTCACGTTGCTTGGCAGTTAATCATCAGAGATAATGGGATATTAATCGCTATTGCTACACAGAGTAATAGCGCACACTGACCGTTTGAATTCCTTAATCAATTGGACCCACTTGTCTGTAGGTTTAATTGATCCTAAGGTGGTCATGGCTGACCTGGTCGTACAAGAACTTACGACCATAACCTAGTCGTAGAAGAACTTACGATTGGGTGGTGGTGGTCGTAGAAGGGCTTACGACCATAAGATAGTCGTAGAAGAACTTACGACTATTGTGAGCACCCGGATTTATTAGGCTCATAATACTTAGTCATCCAATTGACCCTAGTATTATCAACCAAAGAAACCCGGTCTCGAGAGATGTATACTTCCCAGAATGCAGTATACATACCTCACAACAAAAGAATGTATCAATTCCATACAACACATAGTACATAAGCAACAAACCAGAAGTTAATGTTAATATGGAATAGCTATTACAAAAGAGGGCCCTTAGGCCAAATAGCAACAATTCTAAAAAAGATAACAATGAAGCAAAAGTGCCATAAAGATGGCTATAACACAAAGCCAATCGGTGTGCCTTAACCCTAGGCATCTGACCGACCGCCAAGCTAGTCGTCAAGAAGCTGCAACACATAGCACAAAAGTGAGGCTCTTGGAACTCACCCCTTCCTCTGCAACAATAGCCACAAAATGCCACAACCACGGGCGAGATGAGTACATAAAGTACTCCGCAAGACTTACGTGTAAGATAACAGCCTATAACATATGCTACATGCAAGCTTTATGTAAGTGGAGGTTGTATGTCTCATTTAGCATAAAGCAACATTTATTTGCAATAAGGTAATACATTTAAAGGCAAGTTGTCAAATCTGTTTTAACATTCAAACATCAAGTTTGACAACGATAATAACAATAAGTAGATGACAACAACAATCACGGAAGTGACTAACCCAATAGTCACCACAACAATAGCATGAACTCCCGCTCATACCACCCATGTCAAATTTTAATTAAAGGTTGTAGTCTAATTCTTACGGAAATAACCAAGCGTGTCCATAACCTAGGACGAGGCTATTCAATAGTTTTATCCTGCAGGTGTACCACTGCACTCCACACATGCATCGCCTTTCCTTTACGCACACTTCCGAAGGTGTTTGTGCACGCTAAGTCCTACGAGACATTTCCAAAGGATAATGCTAATTACGAGCAAGACAACCCACGGGGAGAAAGAGACATTAGACGACCTAGCCGGAAGCTAATGTTCCTCCCACACTATACATATCGTTTTCATTTAAAACACACCAACCGAGCAGCTCATAATTAACACCTCCTAGAGTACTTAGTCAAGAGGGGTTCCATATGCCCTCGCGTGGTTAGTACGCATAATTGCTTGGATCAATGGCGCAAGAATTCGGTCCTTGTTGACTCGGGCATACCACCACATCCAAAAACCACACCATCCATCCAATATGCCCAAGTCCAATCCACACATTTATTTTCAGATTTTGTATTTACAAATTAACAAAGCACAAGATGGACATAATGGAATAATAATTTTAGTGTGATCAAGGTCATCGACATAATGTCGACAACCGCCCATTTCTACCGTTATCTAAGCATTGCTAAGCATTTCAAGTCGCAATCTACTAAGTGATATGAGCTCATCCGACGAGCTCAAACCACAGCCAAGAACCTAGGCGTAAGGTAGTAAAGACATGGCATCCCTACAGATTGTGCAACTATAGGATTCACTAACCATAATTTAAAACAAAGTAGCAATGCATACATAGAGTTTAAGCAATATAATAGACTTGCAAATATAGGATGAATCATGGTCAAACTGCTTGCCTGGCTGTTGAGGGTCACTTTGTTGCGGAGGATCGTTCTCGGATTACCACAAATGTCGAACCCTAACGAAAAGGCGATAAAGAGTCGATAAGAATAAAGAAAAGCAACAAGACCCAACAGCAAAAGTTCTCCGAATGATTTGAAATTTTATAGCAGCAAGGTATTGATTTAACATGAATATAGAAACAAGAATCAACTGATTTGGATCTTTAATGCAAAAGTTATGATGAAAACACTTTTGCTCAGCCTAGTAATTAGAATTAGGTTACTATTCATCGACAAAATTTCTAGACATGTAGGGAACCTGAAAATTTTACAGTAGTTCAAGCATCTCATGAGAGGAACAGCAAAATAGGGTTCATCCCATTTGGGGCTATATTGCATTCTCTACTAACTTTTGAAACAAGAACTTGAACAAAATTATAATGCATGATTATTTCTCCTAGAAACAGTAACATGTTCAAAACTATTTTTCCTAGCAAGTTCATTAATAGAGGAACCCAACAGACTTGGATTCACTCAAAAATCATTTACAGAGAATTAGTTATGCATTTTACAAGTTGCAATGTTTTCTAGTAAACAATTAAAGCCTATGCAAAGTCAAAGTTAATTCTGGACATTTTTGCAACTAACACATGATTACAAGTATTTTTAGATTAAAGTATAGGTAATAACAGAATTAACAAAGTTGAGTTTAACTAAAAAGGATTTATATTGAATTTGTTATGTATTTTTCAATTTAACAGGAATTTCATTGCAATTAATAAAGCTGAGAATGTTTAAAATCTAATTTCATGCTTTTCTGGAGTCATATTAATATTCTAAACATTTTTAGATTAAAGTTTAGAGTATAACAGAATTAATACAACTGGAATCATCTAAAATGAATTAACATGAAAAAGATATGAATTTCCAAAGTTTAATACCTTTTTCAGTTTGAAAATAAAGCTCTCGGAATTAATAACACTCAAATCGGCGTGGCGATTATGGGCGTAGATCTTGGATCGTGCGGCTCACAACCACGGGACAACGCACGCGACGCGGCGGGGACGATGAACGGGACCGTCGATCGTGGATCCAACGGTCCACGTTGAATCCAACGCGACGCTTTGGATTCCGCAGCGAAGACGAGGTGGTCGTGGGCGTTGATTTTGAGATGGACGGCTCACGACCTCGCCCACACAAAGATGAACTAAGAATGCTGGAGCTAATCGCAACCGTAGATCTACAGATGGACGGTCGAGTGGACGAAGAACAAAACACTACGAGATCTAGACCGCACATCCACGAAATGGAGGGCGACAAGGAGCCACGTCGCCGTCCGACAACGCACGACGGCAAGCGTCAAAATGACACCGACGCATTCCTCGGCTCGTCGCCGGCGACATTAAGCCAGCGGCGGCGCGTGCGTTAAGGGTACCTACGGTGCACAATAGCATCGTGGTCACGCCGCACCACTCACACTCGTTGGAGTGGATCGAGCGGCGCGCGACCGGCGATGAGCGGCGGCACAGCTACGGGAAACGAGGACAGCAACATTCAGCTCCGCGGCGGCTAAACCAGCGGGTGCCCGAGCTTCAGTGAGCCAAAGGGGACTTACCCGAGTGACGCGGAGAAGCTGAGGTGGCCGGAGCTGCTCCGGCGACGAAGGTCCGCGGCGGCGCCAACAGCAGCAACGAGGGGGCGCCAACCTGGGAGATGATAACGCGACCGGGTCATCAAATCGGGTCCTCCCCACCCCACTGATGCTGCCAGAGAGGGGAATCGAGAGGAAGTGAACTCACCGGCCGCGGAGAAGACGAATAGAGAAATCGGCCGAAAAGGGGAATTCCTCAAATCGAGCTTCCACCTGCACGGTTGGATTCAAATTAGTTGGGGGTTTAGCTCCACCGAAGTGAGAGGGAGCAGAGGAGCCGAGATTGAGGAAGAGGGCCGGGGTTACCGCCTTCACCGTGGGCCGAGATGCGCAATGGCGCCGAGGCGACAAGGCGATGGGAGCTCGAACAAAGCGAGTGGGTGCTAATGGAGCTCGGGTGTGTAAAAGAAGCCAAGGGAGGGATACCCCGAGCTTAAGTAGCCAGGGAGGGGGAGAGCAACGGCATTGCTTCCTCGGGTGCTCTGACCGTCATGGGAGCTCCGAGAGCGACGGGAGCAGGTGAGCTTGGGGACAACGAGGCGGTGCATCGTCGCAAGATTTAATGCGGAGTCCGTTGGCGAGTGACGGCGACAGACGCCGCGCCCCACGACCTGCTTTCGCCCATGGCGCCGAGCGCTGCGGTTGCATCGCCTTGGAGGAGGACGACGACGCAGAGCCGTCGGATCTCGATCGTCTTGGCGGAGAAAGGATCGCGCAAGCGAAAAGTGCGTGGTCGTGGGCCGTTCGATCGAAATCCAACGGTCCACAGTGAAAGCGCCAGCGCCCGAGTCGCCCAGTGCAGTTAGGCGGTTGAGTAAAGTCAAGTGGCTCGAGTCAGACTCGGGTCCGAGCCGGTGGAACAGTGAAAACCAATTTGAGTTTTGAATTTTGGACAGCAGACTTTGGGGATTTAATTGGGGTATCAAAACAACTCCAAAATTTATGAAATTTTAACTGGAGCTTCCTGACACAATGATTAACCTACCATAAAATTTCTAGAGATTTTAATAACATGCATTTTTCTCCAGAATTTTCAGAACGTGGACTCAGAAGTTTGACCAAGGTTTGACTTGCCTCAAAAATTATTCAAATAATCTCCAAAAATTATGAGATAATTCAGAGGTGTTACAAGTCATCCAAGGGACTTAGGAAAAATATTTACAGAGGTTTGGCACAAGATTTCCCAAAGAGGTTTTTGATAGGAGTGAATTGGAGAATTTGATTTTTGGATTTTGATTTTCCATAATTCCTTTTCAAGAATCACAGATTTGGTCAAGTATTTCCAATTGAAGAAAAAGTTTTATTTTCTCCTCATTTTTATTACCTTTGAAACACACACTATTGTTTGGGGATGTTACAAAATCTCCCCTCCTTACAGAAATCTCGTCCCGAGATTTGGCTCACTCGGGGAAGAAAGATGGATAGTCCGCACGCAGACGATCTTCCCTTTCCCAAGTAGCCTCATCCTCAGAATGGTTCGACCACTGAACTTTAAGGAACTTGATGGAACGATTCCTAGTTCTTCGTTCCGCCTCATCGAGTATCTTGAACAGGTGCTCGCGATAGGTCGATCCGTTGGACATCGAGAGTCTCCAACGGAGCTTCCTCGCTTGGAACACGGAGGCACTTCTTAAGCTGGGACACATGGAACACATCATGTACCCCTCAAGTGCAGATGGCAACTCCAACTTATAGGCAACAGCTCCTTCTTCTCGATAACGCGGTAGGGACCGACATATCGAGGAGCTAACTTGCCCTTGACGCCAAACGCCGATGGCCCTTCAAAGGAGAGACTTTGAGGTAAACAAAGTCATTGGGCTCAAAGCTCAACTCACGACGCCGGCGATCCGCATAGCTCTTTTGCTCGATTGAGTGCATGCGCAAACGCCACGAATAAAATTTGGACTTGGCGCCGCCTCATTGATCGAGTCCGGGCCAAAGAGAGGTCTCTCACCGGTCTCTGACCAGTTCAACGGGGTTCTACACTTTCTCCCGTATAAGGCCTCGAAAGGTGCCATGCCGAGACTGGCCTGAAAACTGTTGTTATAAGAAAACTCGGCGAATGGTAAGCATTTCTCCCAATGCTTCCCATAGGAAAGGACACAAGCACGAAGCATGTCTTCCAAAACTTGGTTGACCCTCTCGGTCTGACCATCAGTTTGAGGGTGAAATGCCGTGCTAAAGGTAAGACGGGTTCCCATAGCCTTTTGCAGGCTATGCCAGAAATGGGAAGTGAAGATGGAGCCACGATCGGAAACGATCGTCTTCGGTACGCCATGTAAGCTCACAATCCTAGAGACATAGAGCTCGGCTAGGCGATCGGTACGAATCTTGGTCTTTACCGGAAGAAAATGAGCCACTTTAGTCAACCGATCAATGACGACCCAAATGGCATCATTTCCTTGGCGACAGGTAGACCGGTGATAAAATCCATCCCGATCGAATCCCACTTCCACTCCGGAATAGGCAAAGGTCAAGAAGCGATCTGCTGGACGCCGATGCTTTCGGCCTTGACACGACGACATACGTCGACTTTCGACAACGAACTTCGCGATCTCCTCTTCATTCGGGTCCACCAAAATCTCTGGCGGAGATCTTGATACATCTTTGTGGCCCCGGATGAATGGATAAAGGTGAATCATGGGCTTCGCGGAGGATCATATTCCGCAACTCCATGACCTTTGGAACCACAAGGCGTTGCCGAACCTCACAACACCATGCTCGTCCTCGAGAAGCACTTGGCTGTCCCGTTCTTGACCTTTTCCTTGATGTGGCTCACACCATCGTCCGATCACGAGCGGACTTGATCCGATCCACCAAGGTTGGTTGCACAACCAAGGTAGCGAGGAACCATGCTCAACTATACTTAAGTTGAGACGCTGGAAATCCTCCGAAGGGTAGGCCGACGCCCATGTGAAACAAGGCATTGCAATGCGCTTTTACGACTAAGTTTATCAAGCATCGACATTAGCCTTGCTCGGATGGTAGTGAATACCCATATCATAATCCTTGATCAACTCCAACCACCTCCTTTGCCCGAGGTTCAGTCAGGTTGGGTGAACAAATACTTGAGGCTTTTGTGATCCGAATACACTTCACAACGACACCGATTAGGTAATGTCGCCAAATCTTAAGTGCATGAATCACAGCAGACCAACTCCAAATCATGGGTAGGATAGTTAAGCTCATGAGGTCTCAATTGCCTTGATGCATAGGCCACTACCTTGCCTTCTTGCATAAGGACACAACCGAGGCCTCGACGAGAAGCATCGCAATAAATATCGAAACTTCGATGGATATCGGGAAGAACGAGGACGGAGCGGTGGTCAAACGCTTCTTGAGAATTTGGAAGCTCGCATGCAAGCATCGGACCACAAGAACTTCTTGTCCTTTTGAGCAACTCGTCATCGGCCGCGATCTTAGAGAAGTTCTCGATAAAGCGACGATAGTATCCCGCTAAACCAAGAAAACTCCGTACCTCGGTGACCGAAGTAGGCGGACTCGAGAAAGAACATCGTCGACCTTGTTAGGATCAACAGCTCGCCTCCAGATGAAAGAACATGGCCTAAGAAGGCTACTTCCTTCAACCGAATGCACACTTGTGAACTTGGCAGTCTGGTGGTGCTCACGCAGACTTGCTCAACACAAGCTTCAGATGCTCGGCGTGTTCCTCATCGTTCTTGGAGTAGATAAGAATATCATCGATGAAGACCACGACAAACTTATCCAAATACTCCATGAATACCGAATTCATGAGGTTCATGAACAAGGCAGAGCATTGGTTAAGCCGAAAGACATGACGGTGTACTCGTACAAGCCGAAGCGAGTAGAGAATGCCGTCTTCGAATATCCTCGGTCGAATCTGAACTCGATGATATCCCACTCTCAAATCAATCTTGGAGAAAACTCGGGCTCCGGTTAATTGATCGAAGAGATCGTCAATGCGGGCAATGGATACTTGTTCTTTACCGTCACTTCATTAAGTGGGCGGTAATCAACGACATGCGTAGTACCAAATCCTTCTTCTTAACGAAGATAGCGGACAACCCCAAGGGGATGAGCTAGGGCGGATGAAACCCTTCTCTTGCAGCTCACTTAACTGCTTCTTCAACTCCACCAACTCGTTCGGTGGCAACCGATAAGGCCTCTTTGAGATAGGGGCGGTACCGGGAGCCAACTCAATGACAAACTCGAGGTCTCGAACGGGTGGCATCCCTGGAAGATCTGTGGGAAAGACATCAATGAAGTCACAAACTGTTGGGACTTCATTAATATCTAGAACGGACTTCGCTTTGAGGGCGAAGAGATGTGGACCTAGCAACTTCGGCGAGAAGGAAACGCGAACACCGAAGGGACTAGAAAGAGATGGACTTCTTGGCGCAATCGATTTGTCCCATATGACGAGACAACCAATCCATACCAAGAATCACGCCCGGACTCGCAGACTTGAGGAGAATAAGATTCACCGAGAATCCAACTTCCTCAATCTCGATGGGGACATCCCTACACTCAAGCTCGGCTCTCAACTCCGATCCGGAGAGCGAATGAGCAGCGGGACCGACAATGGAGAGAAGAGGAGCTCCCCAACAATGCAAAAGACTCGTAAACGAAAGAATGAGACGCTCTGAATCAAACAAAACGATGAGCAGGATGAGAGTTAACGAAGCGTACCTAGCACAACATCGGGTGTCTCCCGAGCCTCCTCCGCGGTGATAGCGTTGACGCGACCACTACCCACGCCTGGTAGCTGGGACGATCTTCGGTCTGCGAAGATCCACCTCCTTGCCCGCGTCCTCCATTAGGACGAGGGGCTGCTCCGGTCTTCTTAGGGCAATTATTTGCATAATGGCCCTTCTAGCTACAGAAGAAACAAGTGACATTGGCCGCCGGATTGTGGGGGCCACTCTGCTGACCGGAGCGCGACGTGGATCGGGCACGGCCTGCGAAGGACGAGGAACAGGGCGGTGACCTCGGGCGCCGAGGATCGAGATCGAACCTCAAGATCGTCCAAGCGAGGGCGGAAGAACTCGGGCCCGAAGTCTTGTAGGTCTCCCACTTGCGCTTACGGAATCCATAAGCTCGAGCCGCATGCTCAAAGAACGATGGCCTTGTCGACCAAGGTCCGGAAATCAGAAAGTCGACAATGGATAGCTTGTCCTTCACTCCTCGGACAAGCCACGCTGAACTTGGCACCTTAGCCATATCGGTGGCCACATCCTCAGGAGCATAACGAGCTAGATGGTTGAACTCGTATACATACTCCATGACTGAGCTACGCCCTTGCTTGAGCGCAAGAAACTCCTCCTTCTTGATCTCCATCAAGCCGGCAGGGATGTGAGCCCGACGGAAGGCAAGACGGAACTCCTCCCAAGAGACGGTGTGGTCTCACGGGCTGCATGGCGAGATAGCTCTCCCACCATGACAAAGCTGCACCCTCCGGTGGTGCGAAGCAAATAGCGCCTTCTCGTGCTCGCATCTGCGCTATCTGGCTTCCGCTCCACCGAGGCGACGGCCAATCGCTCAGACGAGCGGGTCCTCGACCGAGAAAAGGTAGGGGCTGAGTACGAAGAAACTCAGCAAAGGCCCCCACGAGGTGATGGGCATTCCTCGCCCAGATCTGAAGCTCCGGAAAGTGCAGCAGGTGGTGTTGCGCGATGACGCCGAGAGAACTCTCTGTCATCATCCGCGGTTGCGCTCAATCAAGAAGAACCTCGGCCATGGTCGGAGGAGGAGGAAGCTCCTCGTCCGGACCGGTGATCGCCTTGGCCGCTACGAAAAGGCCCAACCATCTGTTACAAGAAACCTTGGTTAGCAACTAGACTCAAACCAAAGCCTTAAAGAAAGCAAAAGCGATCGACTAGGGAATGGAATATCACCCTAAACGAAAGCCAAAACAGCGAGTAAATCAACTTTAGAAGCGTCTAAAAGACTCTCAAAACAGCCAAGAAACACCAAAAGCAAGGCTCAACTTCTCAACTCACTAACCCGTATTGAATGAACGAGTAGTTGCTCGAGAGGATTAAAATCAGATTGTAACGTAAGGGTTAATACTAGTAGAGAGCAATGTTAATTCAGCGAAATACGTGTTAGATACTTAGCTAACTAGTATCACATCTTACCCTTTTATTCCCACAAGTTTTAGTTGAATTAACCTCTCATTTTCTACCCTATTTAGAACTTATGAGCTCGCTGTCCGAAATTGGCGATCGCTATCCAGATTTTGCATCCAAGCCTCCAAGCCGAACTCTTCAACTTCGGAAACTTCAAAACCTTGTAGAGGGCAGCTAACACTTCAATTTGCCAAACTCATTAGTTCCCAAAACCCAATTAATCGATAACACTATCTTTTAACAAGGAAGAGAGGAAAACAGCTTTTAAAACTCAAATTAGAGTGAGATGAGAAGAGAAAGCTAAGATAGATGAGGAGTAAAATCTGAGAATTACTTAAGCTTTCAAACTCATTTAACACTTTGAAATTAGGTTTTCAAAATATCCTAAAGACGACCAAGCTTGCGTTATTACGGTCGGACGGCTCGATACCAACTTTTAGAGCACCGGATTTATTAGGCTCATAATACTTAGTCATCCAATTGACCCTAGTATTATCAACCAAAGAAACCGGTCTCGAGAGATGTATACTTCCCGAATGCAGATACATACCTCACAACAAAAGAATGTATCAATTCCATACAACACATAGTACATAAGCAACAAACCGAAGTTAATGTTAATATGGAATAGCTATTACAAAAGAGGGCCCTTAGGCCAAATAGCAACAATTCTAAAAAAGATAACAATGAAGCAAAAGTGCCATAAAGATGGCTATAACACAAAGCCAATCGGTGTGCCTTAACCCTAGGCATCCGACGGACCGCCAAGCTAGTCGTCAAGAAGTCGCAACACATAGCACAAAAGTGAGGCTCTTGGAACTCACCCTTCCTCTGCAACAATAGCCACAAAATGCCACAACCACGGGCGATGAGTACATAAAGTACTCCATAAGACTTACGTGTAAGATAACAGGCCTATAACATATGCTACATGCAAGCTTTATGTAAGTGGAGGTTGTATGTCTCATTTAGCATAAAGCAACATTTATTTGCAATAAGGTAATACATTTAAAGGCAAGTTGTCAAATCTGTTTTAACATTCAAACATCAAGTTTGACAACGATAATAACAATAAGTAGATGACAACAACAATCCGGAAGTGACTAACCCAATAGTCACCACAACAATAGCATGAACTCCCGCTCATACCACCCATGTCAAATTTTAATTAAAGGTTGTAGTCTAATTCTTACGGAAATAACCAAGCGTGTCCATAACCTAGGACGAGGCTATTCAATAGTTTTATCCCTGCAGGTGTACCACTGCATCCACACGCCTGCATCGCCTTTCCTTTACGCACACTTCGAAGGTGTCTTTGCACGGCTAAGTCCTACGAGACATTTCCAAAGGATAATGCTAATTACGAGTCAAGACAACCCACGGGGAGAAAGAGACATTAGACGACCTAGCCGAAGCTAATGTTCCTCCCACACTATACATATCGTTTTCATTTAAAACACACCAACCGAGCAGCTCATAATTAACACCTCCTAGAGTACTTAGTCAAGAGGGTTCCATATGCCCTCGCGTGGTTAGTACGCATAATTGCTTGGATCAATGGCGCAAGAATTCGGTCCTTGTTGACTCGGGCATACCACCACATCCAAAAACCACACCATCCATCCAATATGCCCAAGTCCAATCCACACATTTATTTTCAGATTTTGTATTTACAAATTAACAAAGCACAAGATGGACATAATGGAATAATAATTTTAGTGTGATCAAGGTCATCGACATAATGTCGACAACCGCCCATTTCTACCGTTATCTAAGCATTGCTAAGCATTTCAAGTCGCAATCTACTAAGTGATATGAGCTCATCCGACGAGCTCAAACCACAGCCAAGAACCTAGGCGTAAGGTAGTAAAGACATGGCATCCCTACAGATTGTGCAACTATAGGATTCACTAACCATAATTTAAAACAAAGTAGCAATGCATACATAGAGTTTAAGCAATATAATAGACTTGCAAATATAGGATGAATCATGGTCAAACTGCTTGCCTGGCTGTTGAGGGTCACTTTGTTGCGGAGGATCGTTCTCGGGATTACCACAAATGTCGAACCCTAACGAAAAGGCGATAAAGAGTCGATAAGAATAAAGAAAAGCAACAAGACCCAACAGCAAAAGTTCTCCGAATGATTTGAAATTTTTATAGCAGCAAGGTATTGATTTAACATGAATATAGAAACAAGAATCAACTGATTTGGATCTTTAATGCAAAAGTTATGATGAAAACACTTTTGCTCAGCCTAGTAATTAGAATTAGGTTACTATTCATCGACAAAATTTCTAGACATGTAGGGAACCTGAAAATTTTACAGTAGTTCAAGCATCTCATGAGAGGAACAGCAAAATAGGGTTCATCCCATTTGGGGCTATATTGCATTCTCTACTAACTTTTGAAACAAGAACTTGAACAAAATTATAATGCATGATTATTTCTCCTAGAAACAGTAACATGTTCAAAACTATTTTTCCTAGCAAGTTCATTAATAGAGGAACCCAACAGACTTGGATTCACTCAAAAATCATTTACAGAGAATTAGTTATGCATTTTACAAGTTGCAATGTTTTCTAGTAAACAATTAAAGCCTATGCAAAGTCAAAGTTAATTCTGGACATTTTTGCAACTAACACATGATTACAAGTATTTTTAGATTAAAGTATAGGTAATAACAGAATTAACAAAGTTGAGTTTAACTAAAAAGGATTTATATTGAATTTGTTATGTATTTTTCAATTTAACAGGAATTTCATTGCAATTAATAAAGCTGAGAATGTTTAAAATCTAATTTCATGCTTTTCTGGAGTCATATTAATATTCTAAACATTTTTAGATTAAAGTTTAGAGTATAACAGAATTAATACAACTGGAATCATCTAAAATGAATTAACATGAAAAAGATATGAATTTCCAAAGTTTAATACCTTTTTCAGTTTGAAAATAAAGCTCTCGAATTAATAACACTCAAATCGACGTGGCGATTATGGGCGTAGATCTTGGATCGTCTGCTCACAACCACGGGATAACAACGCGCTGCGTCGCATGGGGACGATGAACGGGACCGTCGATCGTGGATCCAACGGTCCACGTTGAATCCAACGCGACGCGTTTGGATTCCGCGCCAAGACGAGGTGGTCGTGGGCGTTGATTTTGAGATGGACGGCTCACGACCTCGCCCACACAAATGAACTAAGAATGCTGGAGCTAATCGCAACCGTAGATCTACAGATGGACGGTCCGAGTGGACGAAGAACAAAACACTACGAGATCTAGACCGCACATCCACGAAATGGAGGGCACAAGGAGCCACGCCGCCGTCCGACAACAACGACGACGCAAGCGTCAAAATGACACCGACGCATTCCTCGGCTCGTCGCCGCGACACGAAGCCACGCGGCGGCGTGTTAAGGGTACCTACGGTGCACAATAGCATCAGGTCACGCCCGCACCACTCACACTCGCTGGAGTGGACTGGAGCGGCGGCGCACCGGCGATGAGCGGCGGCACAGCTACGGGAAACGAGGACAGCAACATTCAGCTCCGCGGCGGCTAAACCAGCGGGTGCCCGAGCTTCAGTGAGCCAAAGGGGACTTACCCGAGTGACGCGGAGAAGCTGAGGTGGCCGGAGCTGCTCCGGCGACGAAGGTCCATGGGCGCCAACAAAGAAGAACGAGGGCGCCAACTCGAGATGATAACGCGACGGGTCATCAAATCGGTCCTCCCCACCCCACCGATGCTGCCAGAGAGGGAATCGAGAGGAAGTGAACTCACCGCCGCGGAGAAGACGAATAGAGAAATCGGCCGAAAGGGAATTCTCAATCGAGCTTCCACCGCGGTTGATTCAAATTAGTTGGGGTTTAGCTCCACCAAGTGAGAGGGAGCAGAGAGAGCCAGAGATTGAGGAAGAGGGCCGGGGTTACCGCCTTCACCGTGGGCCGAGATGCGCAATGGCGCCGAGGCGACAAGGCGATGGGAGCTCGAACAAAGCGAGTGGGTGCTAGCTGGAGCTCATGGTGTGTAAAAGAAGCCAAGGGAGGATACCCGAGCTTAAGTAGCGAGGAGGGGAGAGCAACGGCATTGCTTCCTCGGGTGCTCGACCGTCATGGGAGCTCCGAGAGCGACGGAGCAGTGAGCTTGGGGACAACGAGGCGGTGCATCGTCGCAAGATTTAATGCGGAGTCCGTTGGCGAGTGACGAAGCGACAGACGCCGCGCGCCCCACGACCTGCTCGCCCATGGCGCCGACGCTGCTGCGTCGTCATGAAGCTGGAGGAGGACGACGACGCAGAGCCGTCGGATCTCGATCGTCTTGGCGGAGAAAGGATCGCGGCGGAAAGTGCGTGGTCGTGGGCCGCTCGATCAAATCCAACGGTCACGATGAAAGCGCCAGCGCCCGAGTCGCCAGTGCAGTTAGGCGGTTGAGTAAAGTCAAGTGGCTCGAGTCGACTCGGTCCGAGCGGTGGAACAGTGAAAACCAATTTGAGTTTTGAATTTTGGACAGCAGACTTTGGGGATTTAATTGGGGTATCAAAACAACTCCAAAATTTATGAAATTTTAACTGGAGCTTCCTGACACAATGATTAACCTACCATAAAATTTCTAGAGATTTTAATAACATGCATTTTTCTCCAGAATTTTCAGAACGTGGACTCAGAAGTTTGACCAAGGTTTGACTTGCCTCAAAAATTATTCAAATAATCTCCAAAAATTATGAGATAATTCAGAGGTGTTACAAGTCATCCAAGGGACTTAGGAAAAATATTTACAGAGGTTTGGCACAAGATTTCCCAAAGAGGTTTTTGATAGGAGTGAATTGGAGAATTTGATTTTTGGATTTTGATTTTCCATAATTCCTTTTCAAGAATCACAGATTTGGTCAAGTATTTCCAATTGAAGAAAAAGTTTTATTTTCTCCTCATTTTTATTACCTTTGAAACACACACTATTGTTTGGGGATGTTACAAAATCTCCCTCCTTACAGAAATCTCGTCCCGAGATTTGGCTCACTGGGAAGAAAGATGGATAGTCCACGCAGACGATCTTCCCTTTCCCAAGTAGCCTCATCCTCTAATGGTTCGACCACTGAACTTTAAGGAACTTGATGGAACGATTCCTAGTTCTTCGTTCGCCTCATCGAGTATCTTGAACAGGTGCTCGCGATAGGTCGATCTGGTTGGACATCGAGAGTCTCCAACGGAGCTTCCTCGCTTGGAACACGGAGGCACTTCTTAAGCCGGGACACATGGAACACATCATGTACCCCTCAAGTGCAGATGGCAACTCCAACTTATAGGCAACAGCTCCTTCTTCTCGATAACGCGGTAGGGACCGACATATCGAGGAGCTAACTTGCCCTTGACGCCGAAACGCTGATGGCCCTTCAAAGGAGAGACTTTGAGGTAAACAAAGTCATTGGGCTCAAAGCTCAACTCACGACGCCGGCGATCCGCATAGCTCTTTTGCTCGATTGAGTCGTGCGCAAACGCCACGAATAAAATTTGGACTTGGCGCCGGCCTCATTGATTGAGTCCGCCAAAGAGAGGTCTCTCACGGTCTCGACCAGTTCAACGGGTTCTACACTTTCTCCCGTATAAGGCCTCGAAGGTGCCATGCCGAGACCGGCCTTTGAAAGTCGTTGTTATAAGAAAACTCGGCGAATGGTAAGCATTTCTCCCAATGCTTCCCATAGGAAAGGACACAAGCACGAAGCATGTCTTCCAAAACTTGGTTGACCCTCTCGGTCTGACCATCAGTTTGAGGGTGAAATGCCGTGCTAAAGGTAAGACGGGTTCCCATAGCCTTTTGCAGGCTATGCCAGAAATGGGAAGTGAAGATGGAGCCACGATCAGAAACGATCGTCTTCGGTACGCCATGTAAGCTCACAATCCTAGAGACATAGAGCTCGGCTAGGCGATCGGTACGAATCTTGGTCTTTACCGGAAGAAAATGAGCCACTTTAGTCAACCGATCAATGACGACCCAAATGGCATCATTTCTTCTACGACTGGGTAGACCGGTGATAAAATCCATCCCGATCGAATCCCACTTCCACTCCGGAATAGGCAAAGGCTGAAGCAGTCCTGCTGGACGCTGATGCTCGGCCTTGACACGACGACATACGTCGCACTCGGCAACGAACTTCGCGATCTCCCTCTTCATTCGGGTCCACCAAAATCTCTGGCGGAGATCTTGATACATCTTTGTGGCCCCGGGATGAATGGATAAAGGTGAATCATGGGCTTCGCGGAGGATCATATTCCGCAACTCCATGACCTTTGGAACCACAAGGCGTTGCCCGAACCTCACAACACCATGCTCGTCCTCAGAGAAGCACTTGGCTGTCCCGTTCTTGACCTTTTCCTTGATGTGGCTCACACCATCGTCCGACTGCTGAGCGGACTTGATCCGATCCACCAAGGTTGGTTGCACAACCAAGGTAGCGAGGGAACCATGCTCAACTATACTTAAGTTGAGACGCTGGAAATCCTCCGAAGGGTAGGCCGACGCCCATGTGAAACAAGGCATTGCAATGCGCTTTACGACTAAGCGCGCAAGCAACGACATTAGCCTTGCTCGGATGGTAGTGAATACCCATATCATAATCCTTGATCAACTCCAACCACCTCCTTTGCCCGAGGTTCAGTCAGGTTGGGTGAACAATACTTGAGGCTTTTGTGATCCGAATACACTTCACAACGACACCGATTAGGTAATGTCGCCAAATCTTAAGTGCATGAATCACAGCACCAACTCCAAATCATGGGTAGGATAGTTAAGCTCATGAGGTCTCAATTGCCTTGATGCATAGGCCACTACCTTGCCTTCTTGCATAAGGACACAACCGAGGCCTCGACGAGAAGCATCGCAATAAATATCGAAACTTCGATGGATATCGGGAAGAACGAGGACGGGAGCGGTGGTCAAACGCTTCTTGAGAATTTGGAAGCTCTGCATGCAAGCATCAGACCACAAGAACTTCTTGTCCTTTTTGAGCAACTCCGTCATCGGCTTCGCGATCTTAGAGAAGTTCTCGATAAAGCGACGATAGTATCCCGCTAAACCAAGAAAACTCCGTACCTCGGTGACCGAAGTAGGCGGACTCCAGGAAAGAACATCGTCGACCTTGCTAGGATCAACGGCTACGCCTCCAGATGAAAGAACATGGCCTAAGAAGGCTACTTCCTTCAACCAGAATGCACACTTGTGAACTTGGCGTCTGGTGGTGCTCACGCAGCTTGCTCAACACAAGCTTCAGATGCTCGGCGTGTTCCTCATCGTTCTTGGAGTAGATAAGAATATCATCGATGAAGACCACGACAAACTTATCCAAATACTCCATGAATACCGAATTCATGAGGTTCATGAACAAGGCAGGAGCATTGGTTAAGCCGAAAGACATGACGGTGTACTCGTACAAGCCGTAGCGAGTAGAGAATGCCGTCTTCGGAATATCCTCATGTCGAATACGAACCTGATGATATCCCACTCTCAAATCAATCTTGGAGAAAACTCGGGCTCCAGTTAATTGATCGAAGAGATCGTCAATGCGGGGCAATGGATACTTGTTCTTTACCGTCACTTCATTAAGTGGACGGTAATCAACGCACATGCGTAAAGTACCGTCCTTCTTCTTAACGAAGATAGCGGACAACCCCAAGGGGATGAGCTAGGCGGATGAAACCCTTCTCTTGCAGCTCACTTAATCGCTTCTTCAACTCCACCAACTCGCTCGGTGGCAACCGATAAGGCCTCTTTGAGATAGGGCGTACCAGGAGCCAACTCAATGACAAACTCGAGGTCTCGAACGGGTGGCATCCTCGAAGATCTCGTGGGAAAGACATCAATGAAGTCACAAACTGTTGGGACTTCATTAATATCTAGAACGGACTTCGCTTTGAGGGCTAAGAGATGTGGACCTAGCAACCGGCGAGAAGGAAACGCGAACACCGAAGGGACTAGAAAGAGATGGACTTCTTGGCGCAATCGATTTGTCCCATATGACGAGACAACCAATCCATACCAAGAATCACGCCCGGACTCGCAGACTTGAGGAGAATAAGATTCGCCGAGAATCCAACTTCCTCAATCTCGATGGGGACATCCCTACACTCAAGCTCGGCTCTCAACTCCGATCCGGAGAGCGAATGAGCAATGGACCGACAATGGAGAGAAGAGGAGCTCCCCAACATGCAAAAGACTCGTAAACGAAGAATGAGACGCTCTGAATCAAACAAAACAGTAGCAGGATGAGAGTTAACAGGAAGCGTACCTAGCACAACATCGGGTGTCTCCTGAGCCCTCCGCGGTGATGACGTTGACGCGACCACTACCCACGCCCTGGGTAGCTGGGACGATCTTCTGGTCCTGCGAAGATCCACCTCCTTGCCCGCGTCCTCCATTAGGACGAGGGGCTGCTCCGGTCTTCTTAGGGCAATTATTTGCATAATGGCCCTTCTGGCTACAGAAGAAACAAGTGACATTGGCCGCCGGATTGTGGGGGCCACTCTGCTGACCGGCAGCGACGTGATCGGGCGCGACTGCGAAGGACGAGGAGGCAGGGGGTGACCTCGGGGCGCCGAGGATCGAGATCGAACTCAAGATCGTCCAAGCGAGGGGGAAGAATCGGGCTCGAAGTCTTGTAGGTCTCCACTTGCGCTTACGGGAATCCATAAGCTCTCGAGCCGCATGCTCAGCAACGATGGCCTTGTCGACCAAGGTCTGGAAATCAGGAAAGTCGACAATGGATAGCTTGTCCTTCAGCTCCTCGGACAAGCCACGCCTGAACTTGGCCTGCTTAGCCATATCAGTGGCCACATCCTCAGGAGCATAACGAGCTAGATGGTTGAACTCGTATACATACTCCATGGTGAGCTACGCCTTGCTTGAGCGCAAGAAACTCCCCGCTTCTTGATCTCCATCAAGCCGGCAGGATGTGAGCCCGACGGAAGGCAAGACGGAACTCCTCCCAAGAGACGGTGTGGTCTCACGGGCTGCATGGCGAGATAGCTCTCCCACCATGACAAAGCTGCACCTCCGGTGGTGCGAAGCAAATAGCGCCTTCTCGTGCTCCCGCATCTGCGCTATCTGGCTTCCGCTCCACCAGACGGCCAATCGCTCAGATCGAGCGGTCCTCGACCGAGAAAGGTAGGGGCTGAGTACGAAGAAACTCAGCAAGGCCCCCACGAGGCCGATGGGCATTCCTCGCCCAGATCTCAAGCTCCGGAAAGTGCAGTGGTGTTGCGCGCGATGACGTCCAGTAGAACTCTCCTGTCATCCGCGCGGTTGCGCTCAATCTGAAGAAGAACCTCGGCCATGGTCGGAGGAGGAGGAAGCTCCTCGTCCGGACCAGGTGGATCGCCTTGGCCGCTACGAAAAGGCCCAGCCATCTGTTACAAGAAACCTTGGTTAGCAACTAGACTCAAACCAAAGCCTTAAAGAAAGCAAAAGCGATCGACTAGGGGAATGGAATATCACCCTAAACGAAAGCCAAAACAGCGAGTAAATCAACTTTAGAAGCGTCTAAAAGACTCTCAAAACAGCCAAGAAACACCAAAAGCAAGGCTCAACTTCTCAACTCACTAACCCGTATTGAATGAACGAGTAGTTGCTCGAGAGGATTAAAATCAGATTGTAACGTAAGGGTTAATACTAGTAGAGAGCAATGTTAATTCAGCGAAATACGTGTTAGATACTTAGCTAACTAGTATCACATCTTACCCTTTTATTCCCACAAGTTTTAGTTGAATTAACCTCTCATTTTCTACCCTATTTAGAACTTATGAGCTCGCTGTCCGGAAATTGGCGATCGCTATCCAGATTTTGCATCCAAGCCTCCAAGCCGAACTCTTCAACTTCGGAAACTTCAAAACCTTGTAGAGGGCAGCTAACACTTCAATTTGCCAAACTCATTAGTTCCCAAAACCCAATTAATCGATAACACTATCTTTTAACAAGGAAGAGAGGAAAACAGCTTTTAAAACTCAAATTAGAGTGAGATGAGAAGAGAAAGCTAAGATAGATGAGGAGTAAAATCTGAGAATTACTTAAGCTTTCAAACTCATTTAACACTTTGAAATTAGGTTTTCAAAATATCCTAAAACGACCAAGCTTGCGTTACTACGGTCGGGGCGGCTCGATACCAACTTTTAGAGCACCGGATTTATTAGGCTCATAATACTTAGTCATCCAATTGACCCTAGTATTATCAACCAAAGAAACCGGTCTCGAGAGATGTATACTTCCTGAATGCAAGTATACATACCTCACAACAAAAGAATGTATCAATTCCATACAACACATAGTACATAAGCAACAAACCGAAGTTAATGTTAATATGGAATAGCTATTACAAAAGAGGGCCCTTAGGCCAAATAGCAACAATTCTAAAAAAGATAACAATGAAGCAAAAGTGCCATAAAGATGGCTATAACACAAAGCCAATCGGTGTGCCTTAACCCTAGGCATCGACCGACCGCCAAGCTAGTCGTCAAGAAGCCGCAACACATAGCACAAAAGTGAGGCTCTTGGAACTCACCCCTTCCTCTGCAACAATAGCCACAAAATGCCACAACCACGGGCGAGATGAGTACATAAAGTACTCCGCAAGACTTACGTGTAAGATAACAGCCTATAACATATGCTACATGCAAGCTTTATGTAAGTGGAGGTTGTATGTCTCATTTAGCATAAAGCAACATTTATTTGCAATAAGGTAATACATTTAAAGGCAAGTTGTCAAATCTGTTTTTAACATTCAAACATCAAGTTTGACAACGATAATAACAATAAGTAGATGACAACAACAATCCTCGAAGTGACTAACCCAATAGTCACCACAACAATAGCATGAACTCCCGCTCATACCACCCATGTCAAATTTTAATTAAAGGTTGTAGTCTAATTCTTACGGAAATAACCAAGCGTGTCCATAACCTAGACGAGGCTATTCAATAGTTTTATCCTGCAGGTGTACCACTGCACCACACGCCTGCATCGCCTTTCCTTTACGCACACTTCCGAAGGTGTCTTTGCACGGCTAAGTCCTACGAGACATTTCCAAAGGATAATGCTAATTACGAGTCAAGACAACCCACGGGAGAAAGAGACATTAGACGACCTAGCCGAAGCTAATGTTCCTCCCACACTATACATATATCGTTTTCATTTAAAACACACCAACCGAGCAGCTCATAATTAACACCTCCTAGAGTACTTAGTCAAGAGGGTTCCATATGCCCTCGCGTGGTTAGTACGCATAATTGCTTGGATCAATGGCGCAAGAATTCGGTCCTTGTTGACTCGGGCATACCACCACATCCAAAAACCACACCATCCATCCAATATGCCCAAGTCCAATCCACACATTTATTTTCAGATTTTGTATTTACAAATTAACAAAGCACAAGATGGACATAATGGAATAATAATTTTAGTGTGATCAAGGTCATCGACATAATGTCGATAACCGCCCATTTCTACCGTTATCTAAGCATTGCTAAGCATTTCAAGTCGCAATCTACTAAGTGATATGAGCTCATCCGACGAGCTCAAACCACAGCCAAGAACCTAGGCGTAAGGTAGTAAAGACATGGCATCCCTACAGATTGTGCAACTATAGGATTCACTAACCATAATTTAAAACAAAGTAGCAATGCATACATAGAGTTTAAGCAATATAATAGACTTGCAAATATAGGATGAATCATGGTCAAACTGCTTGCCTGGCTGTTGAGGGTCACTTTGTTGCGGAGGATCGTTCTCGGGATTACCACAAATGTCGAACCCTAACGAAAAGGCGATAAAGAGTCGATAAGAATAAAGAAAAGCAACAAGACCCAACAGCAAAAGTTCTCCGAATGATTTGAAATTTTTATAGCAGCAAGGTATTGATTTAACATGAATATAGAAACAAGAATCAACTGATTTGGATCTTTAATGCAAAAGTTATGATGAAAACACTTTTGCTCAGCCTAGTAATTAGAATTAGGTTACTATTCATCGACAAAATTTCTAGACATGTAGGAACCTGAAAATTTTACAGTAGTTCAAGCATCTCATGAGAGGAACAGCAAAATAGGGTTCATCCCATTTGGGGCTATATTGCATTCTCTACTAACTTTTGAAACAAGAACTTGAACAAAATTATAATGCATGATTATTTCTCCTAGAAACAGTAACATGTTCAAAACTATTTTTCCTAGCAAGTTCATTAATAGAGGAACCCAACAGACTTGGATTCACTCAAAAATCATTTACAGAGAATTAGTTATGCATTTTACAAGTTGCAATGTTTTCTAGTAAACAATTAAAGCCTATGCAAAGTCAAAGTTAATTCTGGACATTTTTGCAACTAACACATGATTACAAGTATTTTTAGATTAAAGTATAGGTAATAACAGAATTAACAAAGTTGAGTTTAACTAAAAAGGATTTATATTGAATTTGTTATGTATTTTTCAATTTAACAGGAATTTCATTGCAATTAATAAAGCTGAGAATGTTTAAAATCTAATTTCATGCTTTTCTGGAGTCATATTAATATTCTAAACATTTTTAGATTAAAGTTTAGAGTATAACAGAATTAATACAACTGGAATCATCTAAAATGAATTAACATGAAAAAGATATGAATTTCCAAAGTTTAATACCTTTTTCAGTTTGAAAATAAAGCTCTCGGAATTAATAACACTCAAATCGACGTGGCGATTATGGGCAGAGATCTTGGATCGTGCGGCTCACAACCACGGGATAACGCACGCGCGGCGCTGGGGACGATGAACGGGACCGTCGATCGTGGATCCAACGGTCCACGTTGAATCCAACGCGACGCTTTGGATTCAGCGCCAAGACGAGGTGGTCGTGGGCCGTTGATTTTGAGATGGACGGCTCACGACCTCGCCCACACAAAGGAACTAAGAATGCTGGAGCTAATCGCAACCGTAGATCTACAGATGGACGGTCGAGTGGACGAAGAACAAAACACTACGAGATCTAGACCGCACATCCACGAAATGGAGGGCGACAAGGAGCCACGCCGCCCGTCCGACAACGCACGACGGCAAGCGTCCAAAATGACACCGACGCATTCCTCGGCTCGTCGCCGGCGACATTAAACCGCGGCAAGGCGTAAGGGTACCTCTGGTGCACAATAGCATCAGGTGGTCACGCCGCACCACTCACACTCGCCGGAGTGGATCGGAGCGGCAAGACCGGCGATGAGCGGCAGACAGCTACGGAAACGAGGACAAGAACATTCAGCTCATGGCGGCTAAACCGGCGGGTGCCCGAGCTTGATGAGCCAAAGGGACTTACCCGAGTGACGCGGAGAAGCCGAGGTGGCGAGCCGCCCGGCGACGAAGGTCATGGCGGCGGCCAACAAAGAAGAACGAGGGCGCCAACCCGAGATGATAACGCGACCGGGTCATCAAATCGGGTCCTCCCCACCCCACCGATGCTGCCAGAGAGGGAATCGAGAGGAAGTGAACTCACCGCCGGAGAAGACGAATAGAGAAATCGGCGAAAAGGGAATTCTCAATCGAGCTTCCACCGCGGTTGGATTCAAATTAGTTGGGGGTTTAGCTCCACCGAAGTGAGAGGGAGCAGAGGGAGCCAGAGATTGAGGAAGAGGGCCACGGGGTTACCGCCTTCACCGTGGGCCAGAGATGCGGCAATGGCGGCCGAGGGCGACAAGGCGATGGGAGCTCGAACAAAGCGAGTGGGTGCTAGCTGGAGCTCGAGGGTGTGTAAAAGAAGCCAAGGGAGGGATACCCCGAGCTTAAGTAGCCAGGGAGGGGGAGAGCAACGGCATTGCTTCCTCGGGTGCTCTGACCGTCATGGGAGCTCCGAGAGCGACGGGAGCAGGTGAGCTTGGGGACAACGAGGGCGGTGCACTGTCGCGCATTTAATGCGGAGTCCCGTTGGCCAGAGTGACGAAGCGACAGGACGCTGCGCCCCCCACGACCTGCTCTGCCCATGGCGCCGACGCATTGCGCTGGCTGTCGCGAGTGGAGGAGGACGACGACGCAGAGCCGTCGGATCCGATCGTCTTGGCGGAGAAAGGATCGCATGGCGAAAAGTGCGTGGTCGTGGGCCGCTCGATCAAATCCAACGGTCCACAGTGAAAGCGCCAGCGCCCGAGTCGCCCAGTGTAGTTAGGCGGTTGAGTCAAGTCAAGTGGCTCGAGTCAGACTCGGGTCCGAGCCGGTGGAACAGTGAAAACCAATTTGAGTTTTGAATTTTGGACAGCAGACTTTGGGGATTTAATTGGGGTATCAAAACAACTCCAAAATTTATGAAATTTTAACTGGAGCTTCCTGACACAATGATTAACCTACCATAAAATTTCTAGAGATTTTAATAACATGCATTTTTCTCCAGAATTTTCAGAACGTGGACTCAGAAGTTTGACCAAGGTTTGACTTGCCTCAAAAATTATTCAAATAATCTCCAAAAATTATGAGATAATTCAGAGGTGTTACAAGTCATCCAAGGGACTTAGGAAAAATATTTACAGAGGTTTGGCACAAGATTTCCCAAAGAGGTTTTTGATAGGAGTGAATTGGAGAATTTGATTTTTGGATTTTGATTTTCCATAATTCCTTTTCAAGAATCACAGATTTGGTCAAGTATTTCCAATTGAAGAAAAAGTTTTATTTTCTCCTCATTTTTATTACCTTTGAAACACACACTATTGTTTGGGGATGTTACAACTATGGAGGCGATCGTAGAAGAACTTACAATCACGTGGTAGGCTTTTTCCTTGTAAATGTAAGGGGTACTTCTGGGGTCCACATGACATCATATTTACCCATAATAAGAATTATAGATAAAAGATAAAATGAGGATTATTAGATCCTCGTCATCTAGCCCCCCAGCTTCAAGTGAAAGTAACTTACTTGATGAAGGATTTGCAAATGGTCTTACGACTATGAAAATATCGCAGAAAAGTGGTCGAAGGAAAAACTCTTCGACATTTGAGTGCTATTTTGACCAGGAATATGCTTGGTCAAGAAGATTGCTTACGACTATTAGATAGTCGTAGAAAACCTCTACGACTATGAAGTGGTCGTAGTAAGGTGATCGGAAGAAAATCCTTTCCGATTGATACTTTATTCGACCAGAAAGACTTGGTCAAGAAAGTAATTTTGCTTGAGGTGTAAAAACGATCCTGATTTTCTCGAACAGACCATCTAGGGAATTGCAACCGACTCCCGCAGACCTGTCCGTTGAAGCGGTTCCCAAAGCGGTGGTAACCCTTGGATTTCCATCCGTTAGGCCTAACCGTGCGGTTATAAATACTTACCGGGTGTAAGACTTGGATTTTCACTTTGATGAATAAGTCTCTGTACTGTGGTCTTTGTGGGGTGGGCACATGGTTCTTGTGACCCTGATGCATGGTGGTTGTACAGCATCTTAGACTAGCTTTAGACTAGCATCTTAGACTAGCTTTTGACTAGCATCTAGGACAGCATCTTAGACTAGCTTTAGACTAGCATCTTAGACTAGCTTTTGACTAGCATCTAGGACAGCATCTTAGACTAGCTTTTGACTGCTTTAGGACAAAGATCTTTTGACCGCTTTAGGACAAAGATCTTGGTCGGCATCTTAGCATATGCTTGGTGGTGCCTATAATTTGTATCCCCAACCCCTCAAAGTTGGCATAGCATTGTGTGAGAAATAAACAAAGAAAATTGCCCCATCTCCAAGTGTTATCCTCTCGATGAGAGTAAGGATCTTGCTATCACCAAGAGCAAGAGTCCAATGACTAACAAGTGGTATCGAGCAGTAGTATCCTCGCAACTTTGAGCATCTCTGCTCAATCCCTTCTCGGCCTCGCCTCCCCCGGCAGAAGAGCCCCCAACCAAGAGCAAGCAGCTCTCTCCCCACGCAGTTAGTTCCGTTGCGCGCCATGTCCGCAGCGATCTCGGCCTTCGGCCGCCTCGAGCTGTTGAAAAGCATCTAGGCCCCTAAAAATTGTTTTGGTAATTAATGACAATATGTGTTTATGGGATTAACAAGTTTATTGAGTATTTACGAGGTTAAGTCCCATTGGTGAATTTGTTAACGCAAAGTTGCATGCCAAAGGAGTATATGAAGATCCACAAGACTCAAAGTCAGGTACAAATAGTTTAGGTTCCTCTTTTTCCATTTTACCGGTCTTAGGAGTTTGGTTGGAAGACCGGATTATAGGATAAATGCCGTACTATTAAGAGGGATCAAAGCTAGTAGCTTGACAGCATGTTCTTATGGCATATGGATCAATTTAGGATCATGCATGCATTTGAATTTGAAATTTAAATTGATTTGAGTGGTTTTGAACTTGTCCACAATCGGTCGCATCGCTTGCGTGATATCGGTTGTCTTAGGGATGCGGTCGTTCAAATTTGTGCGGCGGTTCAATAAAACCGATAGCGTTACAAAAATGACTTAAACCCTCTCATAGAAATCGGTCGTATCGTCTGTGCTAACGATCGTGCCGTTTTGCGATCGTTCGATTTTTATGAGCCGTTCAATAAAAGCAGAACAAGTGTAAAATCGCTCGAAACTCTTTCGAAATCGGTCGTTCCGATTTTGGGAACGGTTGTACCGGCCTGCGGTCATTCCGATTTTTGTATGCCGGTTCAATATTTCCAGAACCATTGCAAATCTTGAGCAGTTCGCGAAACCCTACGATCGGTCGTACCGTTCAGATAATCGACGATCGGGAAATCGGACGCATCGCGATTTTGCTATGATCGTTCATCCGGGAGTTCAACGGCTAGTAAATCTATTTTTAGTATCTGCTGTAGCCGTTGGCATCGCGTTGACCTGAGGGCGGTACGACCGCACCTTTGCCTGCGGTCGTTCCAATTTTCCCTGGTAGTTGGGGATTCGTCTCCAACGGTCTCTTTTGTTGGTGTGGGCTATAAATACCCCCCCAACTGCTCTAGACAAGGCTGCTAGAGTTCATTGAACATCCATAGAGCTTTGAGAGCCTTGTGCACCCACTCAACACTCAAAACCTCTTATGCATTCATTGTGAGTTGGTTGAGTTTCATTCAAGTGCATTCATACTCCTAGTTGATCCATTTGCACTTGAGTGTGGTCAAGTGAAGACCGGTGATCTTTTACTCTTGGAGTGTTGCCGTACTCCTAGACGGCTTGGCGGAGAGCACGGTGATCTCTTCAAGAAGATTGTGAAGAGGCCCGGTGCAAGCTTGTGAGTGGTTCGGTGTTCACCATCTCCGGAGCGGAGGAAGAACAACCATAGTGATCGAGAGAAGGCTTAATTCGTGGAGCCGGCTTGAGGTGTCAAGCTTCCTCAACGTGGACTAGGGAAGACCGGCAAGTCTTCGACCACCACGGGAAAAACATCATCGTGTCTTTGTGGTTGCTTCTAGTCTTTACACTTCCGCACTTATATTTCTAGCTCGTGTATTGTGATTAAATTGCTTTGCTAGGAGTATAACTTGTTTAGACTAAGTCATTAACTTGATAAAATTTTTAATTTGCTAAAAAGTTTAAAAACCTCCTATTCACCCCCCTCTAGTCGGTTATCCTTGATCCTACAAGTGGTATCAGAGCTTGGTCTCTCATTGATTTAGACTTAACCGTCTAAGAGAGAAAAGGATGGCTAGTGAGGGAATTGCTATAGGAAAGGCTCCTTTCTTTGATGGCTCAAATTATGCTTATTGGAAAATTAAAATGTCAATTTATTTAAAGGCCATGAGTCCGAAGATTTGGAAAATCGTAAATGAGGGTTACGTTATGCCTCTTAATCCACTACTCCCTACGGAGCAAGAGGAGCGTAATGCTCATTTAGATGCCCAAGCTATGAATGCTCTTTTTGGCGCTTTGAACGCGGATGAGTTCAATAGAGTGAGCAATTTGGAAACCGCTCATGATATTTGGACCACCCTCTCGGAAATCCATGAGGGAACATCCACGGTCAAAGAAGCCAAATTGCATAGGCTTCGGATTAAATATGAGACATTCATAATGTTGCCTCACGAAAACATCAATGAGATGTATTCAAGACTCAACAACATTGTGAATGAGCTCAAAGGCCTTGGGACTAACCTTCTTGATGTTGATGTTGTTCGCAAGATGCTTAGGGCTCTTCCGGATAAGTATGAGACGTTGGTGACGTTATTTCTCAACTCACCCGAGTTGCCAAGGATGACACCAACGGGGCTTTTGGGCAACCTCATCACAAATGAGTTGTTCAAGAAGGACAAGGAAGAGCTATTGGAGACATCTTCCTCAAAGAAGAAGATTACCGCTTTCCAAGCCAAAGCGGAATCAAGTGATGATGAGGATGGAGAAGATGAATCCGACGAGGAGTATGCACTCCTTGTGAGAAGAATGAAGAGGTTCATGAAGAGACGCCCCAATCGAAGCTACAATTTTGACAAGTACAAGAAGGGGCAATCCTCAAGTAACAAGAACCGTTATAGCAACATTTGATGCTATAATTGCGAAGAGAAGGGGCACATTGCTTCCCGTTGCCCCCAAAAGAAGGATGACAAGGACAAGTCATTCAAGAAGAAGGAGTACAATGGCAAGAAGAAGCTTTTCAAGAAGCTTCACAAAGGTGGCAAGCATGAAGCCCACATTGGAGAGTGGGATTCAAATGATGAGTCAAGCGACTCCGATTCCGATGAGGAAGAGTCCCCCAAGAAGAAGGGACTAGTCGGCATCGCCATCAAGGAGGCTCCTTCACTCTTCTCCACTCCTACTTGCCTCATGGCAAAAGGAGATAAGGTAAAATCCATTAATAATGATGAACCAACTTATGATGAACTAATGGATATGCTTGATGGCTTAAATGAATATCTTGGAAAAGAAAAATCAAAATATAAGGTCTTAAGTAGAGAATTTATTTCTCTAAAAGATTCTTATGAGGGGCTAAAGGAAGCTCATGATTTGCTTACCCAAGAATATTCAAGCAAGTCTTGTTCTAGCATAGGAATTACATGCAATATTATTGATGATGTGCCTAGTGCAGAAATTGCTAAAACTAGTGCATCTATTTCATGTAATGATCCTATTGCCTTGCCATGTTGCTCTATTATTAATGCTAATCGTAATATTGTTGAGCAAAATGATGCTAAGCTTATTGTTGAAAACAATGAGCTAAAGAAACAAGTAATCAAGCTAAGTAAGAGCTTGGAAAGATGCTTCAAGGGTAAGGCTACTCTTGACAAACTTTTGAGTGAGCAAAGGTGCTCATTCAATAAGGAAGGTCTTGGATATGTGCCTAAGAAAGGCAAGAGGCCGGCAAACAAGCCCACAAGATTTGTGAGGCAAAATGGTAAGTATTGCCAAAATTGCCGGGAAGTAGGACATGTGCAACAAAATTGTCCTAAGGGTAAAATTCCATCTATTGGTATTTATGATTCATGCTATATGCTTAGAAAATCTAAAGATGGTAAAGTAATTGCTCGTTTTGTTGGCACTTCGATTTTAGGCGCTAAAAAGAATGCTATTTGGGTGCCTAAATCCTTGGTTACTAACCTCCAAGGACCCAAACAAATTTGGGTACCTAAAAGAACTTGATTCTTGTTTTGTAGGTGAACTATAAAACCGGTGGAAAACATTGGGTGCTTGATAGTGGATGCACTCAACACATGACCGGTGATAGAAAAATGTTCACCACATTCGAGAATGGAAAAGGAATAGACAAGATCACTTTTGGCGATAATAGCAAAGGAAAGGTAATAGGATTGGGTAAAATTGCTATCTCCAATGACCTTTCTATTTCTAATGTTTCTTTAGTAGAATCATTAAATTTCAACTTGCTATCCGTTGCTCAAATTTGTGATCTTGGACTAATTTGTTCATTCTCAAGTGAAGGTGCAACCATAACTAATGCCAATGATAGCTCTTTAGTTTTCAAAGGCTTTAGACTTGGAAATCTTTATTTGGTTGACTTTAGTTCAAGTGAATCGTGTTTAAAAACTTGTTTAATGGCAAAAACCTCATTGGGTTGGCTTTGGCATAGAAGGCTAGCTCATGTTGGAATGATTCAACTTAAAAAGCTTTTCAAACATGATTTAGTTGTTGGCTTGAAAGATGTGAAGTTTGAGAAAAATAGACTTTGTAGTGCTTGTCAAGCCGGTAAGCAAGTCGCTAATTCTCATCCTTCCAAAAGTATCATGTCAACCTCTAGACCATTGGAACTCTTACATATGGATTTGTTTGGGCCAACAACCTATAAGAGTATTGGGGGTAATAGCTATTGTTTAGTCATTGTGGATGATTACTCTAGATACACATGGGTATTCTTCCTAGATGATAAAAGTGAAACCTCCGGGATTTTCAAAAGATTTGCAAAAAGGGCTCAAAATGAATTTGATTTCAAAATAAAGAAAATCCGTAGTGATAATGGTACCGAGTTCAAAAATACTAAAGTGGAAGACTTTTGTGATGAACTTGGTATAAAGCACGAACTTTCCACAACCTACACTCCGGAGCAAAATGGAGTTGTAGAAAGGAAAAATCGTACATTAATTGAAATGGCTAGGACAATGCTTGATGAATATAATACTTCCGATAGTTTTTGGGCGGAAGCTATTAACACCGCTTGTCATGCCATAAATCGTCTTTATTTGCATCGCCTTTTGAAAAAGACTTCCTATGAGCTTATTGTAGGAAGAAAACCGAACATCTCTTACTTTCGAGTATTTGGTTGTAAGTGTTATATTTTAAAGAAGGGTGTTCGTCTTTCAAAATTTGATAGTCGTTGTGATGTTGGTTTCTTGCTTGGTTACTCTTCAAATAGCAAGGCTTATCGTGTCTTCAACAAAAACTCCGGTTTAGTTGAAGAAAGGCACGATGTGCAATTTGATGAAACTAACGGCTCTCAAGAAGAACAAGAGAACTTGGATGATGTAGGTAATGAAGCTTTGAGAAAAGCTATGGAGCATATGCAAATAGGTGACATCAAGCCCGAAGATGATCCATCATCTTCTACTCAAGTTGTGGCTCCAACCTATTCCACAAATCAAATACAAATTGATGAAGAGGAAAATGTGGAAAATGATCAACCATCCAACCTACCACCAAGAATTCACAATGCTATTGCTAAAGATCATCCAATAGATCAAATATTGGGTGATGTAAGTAAGGGTGTTCAAACTCGATCTCGTATTGCTTCTTTTTGTGAACATTACTCTTTTGTCTCTTCTATTGAGCCAAAGCATGTAGAAGAAGCTCTTAAAGATCCGGATTGGGTGAATGCTACGCATGAAGAACTAACTAACTTCACCCGAAACGAAGTTTGGACTTTGGTGGATCGACCCAAGGAACAAAATATTATTGGTACAAAATGGATCTTTAGGAACAAACAAGATGAAAATGGTTTGGTTGTTCGAAACAAAGCAAGATTGGTCGCTCAAGGATATACACAAGTTGAAGGTTTGGATTTTGGTGAAACTTTCGCTCCCGTAGCTAGACTTGAGTCAATTCGGATATTACTTGCCTTTGCATCATGCTTTGATATTAAATTATTTCAAATGGATGTTAAAAGTGCTTTCTTAAATGGTGAAATATCCGAACTTGTCTTTGTTGAACAACCTCCCGGTTTTGAAGATCCTAAAAATCCTAATCATGTCTATAAACTCTCCAAGGCGCTCTATGGTCTTAAACAAGCTCCTAGAGCATGGTATGAACGCCTTAGAGATTTTCTAGTCTCAAAAGGATTCAAAATCGGGAAAATTGATTCAACATTATTTACTAAAGTTCTTGATGGTGAATTCTTTGTATGTCAAATTTACGTTGATGATATCATATTTGGGTCTACTAATCAAGACTTTTGCAAAGAGTTTGGTGATATGATGTCTAGGGAATTTGAAATGTCCATGATTGGAGAATTGAGCTATTTCCTTGGACTTCAAATCAAGCAACTCAAAGATGGGACTTTCATAAGTCAAGCCAAGTACGTAAAGGATCTACTCAAAAGGTTTGGAATGGAAGATGCAAAGCCCATCAAGACTCCCATGGCTACAAATGGTCATCTTGATCTAAATGAGGGAGGTAAACCGGTAGATTTAAAGCTTTATAGATCTATGATTGGTAGTTTGCTTTATCTTACCGCATCTAGGCCCGATATCATGTTTAGTGTTTGCATGTGTGCACGTTTTCAAGCAACTCCAAAAGAGTGTCATTTGATGGCCGTTAAAAGAATACTAAGATATTTAAAGCATTCCTCTAGCATTGGCCTTTGGTTCCCGAAAGGTGCTAAATTTGATTTAATTGGATATGCCGATTCCGATTATGCGGGTTGTAAAGTGGATAGAAAAAGCACCTCGGGTAGTTGTTAATTCTTAGGGAGATCCTTAGTATCATGGTCATCCAAGAAACAAAATTCCGTAGCCCTATCCACCGCCGAAGCCGAATATGTTTCCGCGGGAAGTTGTTGTGCTCAATTGCTATGGATGAGGCAAACATTGATGGACTATGGAATTACTTTTGACAAAATGCCTCTTTTGTGTGATAATGATAGTGCGGTGAAAATTGCTAATAATCCTGTTCAACACTCAAGAACCAAGCATATAGATATCCGCCACCATTTCTTGAGAGATCATGTGAGCAAGGGAGATATTGAAATTAGCCACATAAGAACCGAGGACCAATTAGCAGATATTTTCACCAAGCCATTAGATGAAGGCCGCTTTTGCAAATTGAGGAATGAGTTAAATATCATAGATCATTCTAATGTTGTTTGAACTCTTGCCTCATGTTATGTGCTTCATTTGATGTTATTTGAGTATTTTATGAAAATAATTTTCAAAATCTTTAGTAAAAATAGCTATGATCATAAAAATTATGTTCCCCTATAGACAATAGTCTATTCTTTGCACAATGATCCTTAAAGTTATTTAATTGAGTGCAAAACTAGGGATCACTTGCAAAACAATCTCAGTTCCTAGAAAATTCTGGAAATTCCAGGATAATCGGAACAACCGGAGTTAAACGCAGTGCGACCATGATCTTGAGACGACCGGCGTTATAACAACGGATGCGTCCGAGTCTTGAACGACCGGTGGCTTGTGGCCGGAACGACCGCGTCGGTTTGGGAAAGCAAAACTTAACTCCCTGCGGTTATTTTTTCTTACCCCCCTTAACCCCGAACGGTTCGTCCGTTTTTTCTTTCTCTTTCGTTCCTCTCTCTCGCTCGCCCGTGCGCCTCCAAACTCCTCCTCAAATCCTATCGAAGCTTTTCAATCCTTTGATTCCTCGTGTTGCCTGCCTCCCCAGGGTTCTTCTCCTCCGAATCTCAAGGTAAAATGTTGATTGATTCACGTTTTATCTCCTTTTGAAACCCTAGGAGTCCAGGTTTAGGGTTTGATGAAAATGCTTTGAAATTTCTGTAGTTCTAAGGGATTAAAAGTTGTTTTTGGTGTACTATGATGTTTGCGCATCAGATCCTTGGATTCATTCCTCGAAAAATCACCAAAAACGCACAATTTTATCAACCCTAGAAGTCGGTCAGGATAATCGGAACGTCCGGTTCTTGAGCGCGGAACGACCGTAGTGCGGTCGTACCGGCCAATGAACGACGGTACGACCGATTGTCCTGACAGAAAAACAGAATTTCAATTCTTTTTCACTGAATCCAATTCCAATCATCCCTTTGATTACCCTGTAACATATTCTCTGGTTCTGAAGATGACTAGGATGAGGTGCTCGACAAGGAAATCACATGGACCTCCTCGCGGACAGTCTTCGCCGCAATCTTCTGCCGCTCCTTCCGAGTCACCTCCTCGACGTCGCAAGGCAACTCCAGCGCAGCCGACTCGGTCAGTTCGACAAAAGGTTGTTCAGGGTAAAGGAAAAGCGCCAGCTCCGGATTCTGAGACTGAAGCAAGTGATGATTATCGTTCAGATGAGGACACTCAGTCCGAGCCTGACTCTCCAGCACGCACAGAGGGCACTTTTGACAACTTGGGAACTCCTCCACCATCTCCTGAGGATCTGCGACTCCTGTCAGCGGATGACTATGCTATCAAAAGGCATGTCAATCAGTATCTTCGCAAGGCTGACTCTATCAATCCAAGATTCCACACGACATTTCAAGAGCAAGTTTATGAGCAATGCTATGGAAGGAACAGAAAATTTGCTGATCATAAGTGGATTAAGTGGTCATACCTGAATGACTTGGATAAATATAGTGGAGTATATCAGTTGTTCCGTGCTGTAAGTCTTCATGACCTTGTGAACTTCAGGCAAAATTATGATGATGAACTGATTCGCCAGTTTTACGCCACAGTACATGTATCAGCTGATCTACAATCTTTGAGATGGATTTCTGTGGCTAGAGATTTGCAAAGCACTAAGGAAGAATTTGAGCAAATCTTAAATGTAAGGTCCAGCTCTTGGGAGAAGATTTTTGACAGTCCTGCTTTGCTTGCTCCAGCTTGGTCTGAATATTATGACTCAAATGTCAAATGCAAGCTTGGAACCATCACCGGACTTAAGCCAGAAGTGAGTATGATTAACAGAATTATCAATCACACCTTTTATCCTAAGAGTGGCAATTTTGATGCTATCAGGGGACACGCCTGGAACATAATAGATCACATTATGAGAGGTGTCAAGTTCGATGTTGTGGATGTCATTCTCCAAGGCATAGTGTCATCCAAGAATGATAGGGTAAAGAGGATATACTATGCACCCTATATTATGGCCTTGATTTCTCAGAAGATAACATTTCGTGGTGGTCTTGGCTCAGTTCACAAATCTTATAGACCACGAGACAGTGTTCCTCCTCGACCAGCTGCTGAGGATGACCCTATTGCTGAAGCCGTGCCTACTGCTGATCCAGCTGTTGCTGAAGGTTCCATCGCTCAGATTCTTGAAAATCAGCAACTTATTCTCAGTCAACTGCAAGAAATGAAGCATGCTCAAATAGAATTTCAGACTGAGGTCACTAATAAGTTGGCTGACATGGAGTTAGTGCGAAATGACTTTCACAATGAGGTTCATAACAGGATGGCTGCTATGGTGGAGAGTATCGATGACATTGAGAAGTTACTACAGGCTCCTTATCGATTTGCTTACACTCGTCGCCATCATACTTCTGCTTCAGACTCAGCTCCTGTTGCTCCTCCAGCTCCAGCCGCTCAGGATCCTCCTCCTGCTCCAGTCTCTCAGGATCCTCCTCCTGCTCCAGTCTCTCAGGATCCGCCTTCAGCTCCTCCTCTGGAACAGGTCGCTACTTCTCAGGATGCCGCTCCTCCGGTCCCAGCTTCTCAGGATCCCTCTCCTGTTCCCGCTCTGACTCCAGCTCAGGATCTCGCTTCTCCGGATGTCGTCCCTCCTCCTCAGGATCCCGCTGTCTAAGTTGCTTTTGGTACTTTGATGCCAAAGGGGGAGAGAAAAGAAGTGAAAAGAGACATAGAGACATAGAAGACATAGTTTTAGGGGGAGCAAGCGCAAGCTTTTACTACTATAGTTATATTTGGACTTATATGTATTAGTTCTGTTGAACTTGTGTGCTTGTAATAGTTTTTATTATGTTTTTCAGCTTGATGAACTTATGGATGATGTCTTGTTATTATCGTTAATGCAAATTCAGACTTCGTCATATTTCTCTATTGCTTCTCCTCAAGCTCATAATTGTTAAAGAAACTCTGCCCAAAATTTCATTTTATCACATCATGTGCTTGCTAAACTCTTTATCTTTATATGCACATGTTTAGGGGGAGCTTTCTTTAAAGTAGACTTAACAAGAAAATAATTCTCATCACTCACTTGTGCTCATTGTAAGAATTATGCTTTTATGAAGTCATCAAAAGAATATACTTCATGTTATATTCAAACCAATCTTTTCACAATTGCTTAGTGTTGTCATCAATTACCAAAAAGGGGGAGATTGAAAAGCATCTAGGCCCCTAAAAATTGTTTTGGTAATTAATGACAATATGTGTTTATGGGATTAACAAGTTTATTGAGTATTTACGAGGTTAAGTCCCATTGGTGAATTTGTTAACGCAAAGTTGCATGCCAAAGGAGTATATGAAGATCCACAAGACTCAAAGTCAGGTACAAATAGTTTAGGTTCCTCTTTTTCCATTTTACCGGTCTTAGGAGTTTGGTTGGAAGACCGGATTATAGGATAAATGCCGTACTATTAAGAGGGATCAAAGCTAGTAGCTTGACAGCATGTTCTTATGGCATATGGATCAATTTAGGATCATGCATGCATTTGAATTTGAAATTTAAATTGATTTGAGTGGTTTTTGAACTTGTCCACAAATCGGTCGTACCGCCCGTGATATCGGTTGTACCGGGATGCGGTCGTTCCGAAATTTGTGCGGCGGTTCAATAAAACCAGTAGCGTTGCAAAAATGACTTAAACCCTCTCATAGAAATCGGTCGTACCGTCCGTGCCTAACGGTCGTACCGTTTTGCGGTCGTTCCGATTTTTATGAGCCGGTTCAATAAAAACAGAACAAGTGTAAAATCTGCTCAGAAACTCTTCTGGAAATCGGTCGTTCCGATTTTGGGAACGGTTGTACCGGCCTGCGGTCATTCCGATTTTTGTATGCCGGTTCAATATTTCCAGAACCATTGCAAATCTTGAGCAGTTCGCGAAACCCTACGATCGGTCGTACCGTTCGTATAATCGGTCTGACGGGAAATCGGACGCATCGCGATTTTGCTATGATCGTTCATTTGGGAGTTCAACGGCTAGTAAATCTATTTTAGTATCTTCTGTAGCCGTTGGCATCGCTGACTGAGAGGTGACGACCGCACCTTTGCTATGATCGTTCCAATTTTCCACGGTAGTTGGGGATTCGTCTCAACGGTCTCTTTTGTTGGTGTGGGCTATAAATACCCCCCCAACCGCTCTAGACAAGGCTGCTAGAGTTCATTGAACATCCATAGAGCTTTGAGAGCCTTGTGCACCCACTCAACACTCAAAACCTCTTATGCATTCATTGTGAGTTGGTTGAGTTTCATTCAAGTGCATTCATACTCCTAGTTGATCCATTTGCACTTGAGTGTGGTCAAGTGAAGACCGGTGATCTTTTACTCTTGGAGTGTTGCCGTACTCCTAGACGGCTTGGCGGAGAGCACGGTGATCTCTTCAAGAAGATTGTGAAGAGGCCCGGTGCAAGCTTGTGAGTGGTTCGGTGTTCACCATCTCCGGAGCGGAGGAAGAACAACCATAGTGATCGAGAGAAGGCTTAATTCGTGGAGCCGGCTTGAGGTGTCAAGCTTCCTCAACGTGGACTAGGGAAGACCGGCAAGTCTTCGACCACCACGGGAAAAACATCATCGTGTCTTTGTGGTTGCTTCTAGTCTTTACACTTCCGCACTTATATTTCTAGCTCGTGTATTGTGATTAAATTGCTTTGCTAGGAGTATAACTTGTTTAGACTAAGTCATTAACTTGATAAAATTGTTAATTTGCTAAAAAGTTTAAAAACCTCCTATTCACCCCCCCCTCTAGTCGGTTATCCTTGATCCTACACATGCGGCGGCGGCAAGAAGCCGAACTCGCTGTGGCGAAGGAACACGAGCGAGTGGCGGCATAGGCATTCTTGGCGTGTGAAAAGCGCCGAGGTCGGCGAATGAGCCGGCAGCAGCCAGAGCGGAGGTGGAAGCAGCGGCAAGAAGAGATGCAGCGCGTCTTGGAAGCAATGAGGTCGAGGTTCTGGCGGCAAAGAATAAGCAGCTCCATCTCTGCTGATGACAGCGCCGACGCGGACCTTGAGCCGCTGGAGAGGGAGGCAGCGCGAGGGCGGCGGCGATGGGCAACGCGCAAGACGCCCATGAGCGGCGCGGCAATTTCAGACAGCGCGAAGCAGCGCCCGTGGCGCTCTGGAGGAGACGCACATGGCGGCGGCGTACGGGTCGACGGAGAGCGCGGCCTTCACAGGCGACGCGGCTCTCTCTCCCCGGTTCGGTACCGTGGTCACCACGAGTACCAGGCTGTCGTCAGGGACGTCGGCCCCGGCGGCGGGTGGCCTACCCTCACCAAGACCAACTACGTCGAGTGGGCTGCGGTGATGAGGTGAAGCTCAGTCGCGGCATATGTGGGATCTGATCCGCACGGAGACGTCGACTACAACCGGGATCGACGGGTATTTGGATGCTCTCATCGCTGCAGTCCCGCCCGAGATGCAGTTCTCGCTTACCAACAAGCAGACTGCCAAAGAGGCTTGGGACGCCATCGCTGCAGCACGCATCGGCAGCGACCGCGCCCGCAAGTCTACATTGCAGGCACTACGCAAGGAGTGGGATAACCTGGCCTTCAAGCCAGGTGAGGACGTTGATGACTTTGCTCTCCGTCTCAACACTCTGTTGCAGAAGCTGGTGCAGTTCGGCGACGTCACCTACGGCGAGGAGAGAGCTGTGGAGAATCTCTTCCGCTGCGTCCCCGAGAAGTACAAGCAGATGGCTCGCTCGATCGAGTCTCTGCTGGACCTCTCCACGATGACGATCGAGGAGGCGTTGGGTCGCCTCAAGGTCGTTGACAGCGATGAGCCACAGCGTCCCTCGGGACCCGTCACCATTGGCGGGAAGCTCCTCCTCACTCGGGAGCAGTGGGCTGCCGGCCAATGTGACAAGAAGAAGGGGGAGCCTTCTTCCACGACAGGCGGCCGCAAGCGTAACAAGTGCCACAACTGCGGCAAGCCTGGTCATTGGGCCAAGGATTGTCGACAGCCACGAGGAGATGACCGTGGAGACGCCCAGGGCGGCGCTGCTGGCAAGCAAAAGCCGGCATGAGACGACTCTTGCCACAACTACGGCAAGCCTGGTCATTGGGCCAAGGATTGTCGACAGCCACGACGCGGCCAGGCCCACGTCGCGCAGGCGGAGGAGGAGGAGCAACCGGCTCTGTTCATTGCTCATGCGAGCATCGAACTACCTCGGCGGCACCGCCGCGGCTCTCCTCCACATTGACGAGCCAAAAGCACACGCCTCCTCGGCGGCGATGCAAGCAACGACAAGACCGACGGGTGGTGCCTCGACACCGGCGCCACCCACCACATGACCGGGCGGCGGGAGTTCTTCTCCGAGCTCGACTCAGACGTTCGAGGCTCCGTCAAGTTTGGGGACGCCTCCGGCGTGAAAATCAAGGCGTCGGCTCGTCATCATCTTCACCGCCGTGTCTGGCGAAAGCACAGTTGCTCACCGGCGTCTACTACATCCCCGATCTGCAGAACTCCATCATCGGCTTGGGGATTTGGATGAGAACGGCTCGCGATGTCGAGATCGAGCACGAGTCTTCGCGGATTTGGGATCTTCGCCGCCGCCTTCTTGCCAAGGTAACCAGAGGCGCAAATAGACTCTACATCCTTCACGTGCAGGTGGCACAACCCCTCTGTCTCGCTGCTCGTCGGGACGACGAGGCGTGGCAGTGGCACGAGCGCTTTGGGCACCTTCACTTCGAGGCCCTGAAGCGGCTCAGTGCCACGGAGATGGTGCGAGGCCTGCCGTCCCTTGACCATGTGGAGCAGTTCTGCGACGTCTGCGTGTTGACGAAGCAGAGGCGACTCCCCTTTCCCCAGCAGGCGAGTTTCCGAGCCAAGGAGAGGCTCGAGCTCGTGCACGGGGACTTGTGTGGCCCGGTGACACCGGCCACACCGGGAGGACGACGCTACTTCCTGCTGCTCGTCGACGACCTCTCCCGCTACATGTGGGTGATGGTCCTCAAAGAAGGGAGAGGTGCGGACGCCATCAAGCGACGCAGCTCTGCGGAGGCGAGCGGCCGTAAGCTGCGCGTGCTGCGCACAGACAACGGCGGCGAATTCACGGCGGCTGAATTCGCGTCGTACTGTGCTGATGAGGGCATTCAGCGCCACTACTCCGCTACCGCATACACCCACGCGAGCGGCGTCGTCGAGCGGCGCAACCAGACGGTTGTGGGGATGGCTCGGGCCCTCCTCAAGCAGAGGGGGATGCCGGCTGTCTTCTGGGGAGAGGCGGTGGTGACGGCCGTCTACATCCTCAACCGCTCGCCTACCAAGGCACTCGACGGCAGGACGCCGTACGAGGTTTGGCATGGGCGCAAGCCGGCGGTTTCCCACTTGCGGGTCTTCGGCTCCCTCGCGTTCGCCAAGGAGCTTGGCCACATCGGCAAGCTCGACGACAGGAGCACTCCGGGAGTGTTCATCGGCTACGCGGAGGGCTCGAAGGCCTACCGCATCCTCGACCCTGACACACAGCGCGTCCGCATCTCGCGTGACGTTGTGTTCGACGAAGGGCGAGGCTGGACATGGGACAAGGCGGTGGACGACGATTCGACTTCGATTCTCAGGGACTTCGTTGTCGACTACGTCCATTTCGAGAGAGCCGGGGGAGCTAGCAGCTCGTCTTCACCGAGCTCGTCCACCTCGACATCTCGCTCGCCACCAGCTCCGGCGAGTGCTCCACCACCTTCGGCACCAGCTACGCCCCACTCTTCACCACCGGCCACTCCCGCACCGGCTCACCACTCTCCTGCACCGGCAGCCACACCACCGGGATCGGCCCCAACAGCTTCGGTCCACGATTTAGCGGCGCAAGACGGTGGAGTTCGCATTCGCTGTCCCACGACGAGGACCGCGTCGACGCCTACCACGACGGCGAGCCTCTGCGCTACCGTACCATGGACAACATCCTCGGCGAGCTGCCCGTCCCTGGACTGGCGCAGCACGACTTCGAGGCGGAGCTGCACTTGGCGTGCGACGACGGCGAGCCCCGCTCCTTTGCTGAGGCGGAGGGAGACGCGGCGTGGCGTGTCGCGATGAAGCAAGAGATGGACGCCGTCGAGCGGAACCGGACGTGGGAGCTGGCGGATCTTCCTGCCGGTCACCACGCGATCACCCTTAAGTGGGTGTTCAAACTGAAGCGGGATGAAGCCGGCGCCATCGTCAAGCACAAGGCTCGCCAGGCACGAGGCTTCATGCGGCAGGAGGGGATCGACTTCGACGATGCTTTCGCACCCGTCGCGCGCATGGAGTCCGTTCGTCTTCTCCTCGCACTTGCAGCCCAGGAGGGTTGGCACGTCCATCACATGGACGTCAAGTCCGCCTTCCTCAACGGCGACTTGAAGGAGGAGGTCTACGTCCGTCAGCCGCCGGGATTCGTCATCCCCGGCAAGGAGGGCAAGGTCCTCCGCCTGCGCAAGGCCCTCTACGGCTTGCGGCAGGCACCACGAGCCTGGAACGCTAAGCTGGACTCCACCCTTATGCAAATGGGGTTCCAGCAGAGCGCACACGAGGCTGCGGTCTACCGGCGGGGCAAGGGCGGCAACGCCCTGCTGGTGGGCGTCTACGTCGACGACTTGGTGATCACCGGCTCCAAGGAGGCCGAGGTCGAAGCGTTCAAGGCGGAGATGAAGACCGCCTTCCAGATGAGCGACTTGGGGCTCCTCTCCTTCTACCTGGGGATCGAGGTCCACCAGGACAGCTCCGGTATCTCCCTTCGCCAGACCGCCTACGCCAAGCGCATCGTCGAGCTGGGCGGGCTCGCCGACTGCAACCCAGCCCACACTCCTATGGAGGAGAGGCTGAAGCCGAGCCGCGACCAAGACGGCGGAGGAGGTGGACACGACGCGATCGGCGGCGATCGTGGGCAAATTTTCGCTACCTCGTCCACACGCGTCCGGATTTGGCGTTCGCCGTCGGCTACGTCAGTCGGTTCATGCAGCGACCGATGACGGAGCATCAGCAGGCCGTGAAGAGGATCCTCCGCTACGTTGCGGGCACCTCCGACTACGGTTTGCACTACCCGAGGTGTCCCGGCGGCAAGACTTCATCGAATGCGCACAAAGAAGCGACCACGCAGCGACATCGACACCAAAGAAGAGCACAAGCGGGATTCTCTTCTTCCTCGGCAAGTGCCTCGTTAGCTGGCAGTCAGTCAAGCAGCAGGTGGTGGCCCTGTCCAGCTGTGAGGCCGAGTACATAGCGGCCTCCACCGCTTCGACTCAGGCGCTCTGGCTCGTTCGACTGCTTGGTGATCTCCTCGGCAGAGACACTGAAGCGGTGGCGCTCAGGGTGGACAGCAAGTCCGCTCTGGCTCTGGCAAAGAACCCCGTTTTCCATGAACGGAGCAAGCACATCCGGGTGAAGTACCACTTCATCCGAGGCTGTTTGGATGAAGGCAGCATCAAGGCGAGCTACATCAACACCACAGATCAGCTTGCGGACCTGCTCACCAAGCCTCTTGGGAGGGTCAAATTCCTCGAGCTCTGCTCCAGGATCGGGATGGTTCAACTCTCCCACAAGACGACGCACAAGACTTAGGGGGAGAATGATGAATAAGTCTCTGTACTGTGGTCTTTGTGGGGTGGGCACATGGTTCTTGTGACCCTGATGCATGGTGGTTGTACAGCATCTTAGACTAGCTTTAGACTAGCATCTTAGACTAGCTTTTGACTAGCATCTAGGACAGCATCTTAGACTAGCTTTAGACTAGCATCTTAGACTAGCTTTTGACTAGCATCTAGGACAGCATCTTAGACTAGCTTTTGACTGCTTTAGGACAGCATCTTTTGACTACTTTAGGACAGCATCTTGACTGGCATCTTAGCATATGCTTGGCTGGTGCCTATAAATTTGTATCCCCAACCCCTCAGGTTGGCATAGCATTGTGTGAGAAATAAACAAAGAAAATTGCCCCATCTCCAAGTGTTATCCTCTCGATGAGAGTAAGGATCTTGCTATCACCAAGAGCAAGAGTCCAGCGACTAACACACTTTTCCCCAAATCGCTCCCACTGTTCTTCAAGCTCTCGCCTTCTCCGCCTCCGACTTGATCTTGTCTTCTCCGCCGCCAACCCAATCGTGCCTTCTCCAAAAATCTTTCTCAACCCAAAACTTCCTGTCTCTGAGAGAGATGGCCAGGAAAGTTTCTGAGTGGGAAGAGTCAGAGATGGATGCAGCGAAAATTCAAGCCCTAGCCGACGCCGGGAAGATTCCAGAGAAGACTCTGGTGAAATGGATTCCAGCGATTGGGCAGCATTGGCCGTCGGGGGAGAACGGGCAGATCCCCGTCTTCCAGGCTTATTGAGAGTGCGGTCTTCGACTGCCTGCTCACCCCTTTCTCACAGTCGTGCTTGAGCATTTTGGGGTGGAATTAGTGAACCTTGGTCCTAATTCTATCACCATGCTGAGCGTTTTTGTATATTTGTGTGAGGCGACAGGAATTCGGCGGACCTCGAGCTTTTCCAATATTACTATGGAATGACTCGGCAAACTGGGATTGCTGGAAGTTGCGGTTTGAAGCTCCACGACTGGAAGTCGAGGGAGTATATTCAATGTTTTACCCGATCTTCGTGGCCGTCGTGGAGGAAAAGGTGGTTCTACTGGAAGGTCACCCAAGAAGACAGCCTCACCTTTGTGGGGAAGGCTGCCGAAAAGAAATTTTCATGGGATTCGACTCCTGAAGATATCAGCCGGATCGCCCCCTACATTCAAGTTATCAAGGACTTGAAAGAAGAGGGGCTGACCGGATGGCATGTGGTGAAAGATTTCATCACACGCCGCATTAGCCCCTTGAAGAAACGAGCATCTCCTATGTGGAGATACACGGGGCGAGATGACCCGACCAGGGACTACGAGGAAGGTAAGTGAATCTTCGACTTAGTCCTCAGTTTGGTCTTTCTTAAGGTTATCTAATGTCTTTATCTGTTTACACAGATCTTTCATCATCGGAGATTGACGTTAGAGTCAAACTCGTTTGTGAGAAATCTCCGCCGCTCCAAGCGGCAGTTCCTCAAATCCTTGCGGTTTTACCCGCAGAGGAAAAGATGGAGCGCCTAAAGGTAATCAAGAACTGATTTTATCCTTAGGATTTAATGGTCGTAGAAAGAACTTTCGACCAGGTAGTGATCATAAAATATCTTACGATCGAGGAAGTGTTGTAGAAAAACTTACGACTTGATACTGATCGTAGGAAAACTTACGACCGGATATTAATTCCTCTTTTTATGTTTTGCTTTACAGAAAGTAGGCATGAAAAATCGTCAGGATGACGAAGAAGTTGTCCTGATGACCATCGGCGCGGGGTTGTCAAAGGACAAAGGCTCGGCTCCTCCGTCCCAGAAGCGTCGACTTACAAGAGCTGTTCACAAAGGGGGAGTCAGCTCGAGCCCTGGCCTTTCGACCAGGTCTTCTGCAAAATCTGCGGCGGACATGGCTGCAGCAGAAGCAGAGGCCGAAGCTGAGGAGGCTGAAGCAGCCGAACCTCTAAAACGCAAACCTCGCAAAGCCAAGGTACCCTTCTACTACGACAAGAAAACCTTCGCAGTTTCTGCCACTCCTAGTTTTGTCAAGCAACTAGAAAAGGAGATCTGGAAAGATTTTATGTCTTTTGTGAAGGATAATCTTTGCTCAATGAATCGTGGTCGAGGGTAGCGTTGCTCTTGGAGTGGCCGAGACCGATCTCACCATCCGTAAAGTCGAGAAACCAGAGAGATGGTTTCTGTTGACAATCCACGACCAGACGTGGTCATGGCCGAGCCTGTTCCTCAACTTGAATTCCGACCAGACGTGGTCGTGGAGAAGAAGACGAAGAAATCTTCCGTTGGGAAGATAACTCCTAAGTTCCAGGTTAAGTCCAGGGTGCAGAGGTATGTAAAATAGGCTAAAGTGTAAGGATTATCATTTACCTTTTGCCTTTCACAATCTGACCTGGTTTCCTTTTGTTGATTTTAGCCCGACTCCTTCAGCCCCCAAGAGTGCTTCTGTCGAGAAGCCTATTGCCATCTCTCCAGCTGCTGGAGAGATAATAACAGAGATGGTCGAAGGAACATCCTCGGCCCAGGTGGTGGAGGAAGTCGTGGCTCCCGAAGTGGTTTCTACCACCACTGAGGTAACTGGTGCTACTACTGAGGTAGCGGTTACAACCACTGAGATGGCAGCTACGACCCTTGAGGTAGCTACTACGACAATTGAAGTGGTTGCTACGACCACTGAGATGGTCGTGGAGACAGCAGAGGCAGCCGTAGAAGCCTCTGGTTACGGCGGTGATGGAGCTGACCGCCGTGCCGGAAAGGAAATTGTCGCAGATGTTCCTCCCGGTATCCAAAGAGAAACTGCAGTTACAGAATCAGAAGACGAAGAATATTTCAACTTCTGTGCTGATTTCTTTGGACCTGCTTCCATCGTAGGGTCTTCAGCTTTCAGATCTCGCGACCGAGTCCCTCATCCCAACGATATTCCCAACAGAGGGGACACTTTTGACAACGAGCGTCTCGAGAAGGTTTGGTGGGACCAAGTCGATAGGGTAGACAAGCTGAAGCACCCAGAGCTGGTTTACTCGATATTTGCTCGGTCAACCATGAGTGTAAGTATTTAAGCATACTCATATATGTGGTCTTTCCTTGCTTCTCACTGTCTTTCTTTTTGTAAAAAGCTATAGAACAAATTGCCGTTGTTGGTGAATATCATCGACAACTTCTAGAGCTGCGACAGGAAAAGGAGGAACTCTGCAAATAAGCAGAGAGGTGGTATGTCACTATTATTCGTAGTCGTTTTTGATTCGACCGCTTATATAGTGCTTACGAGATTTGTCATGGAAAAACTCACGACTAGATACTGGTCGTAGCAAACTTACGACTAGATGCTTTGTCATAGGAAAACTTATGACTAAATCCATGGCCGTAGAAGAACTTACGACTGGATCAATGGTTGGCGAAGGATTTTCGACCAATCAACTAAGGCTCATGTTCCCTTTTATCCTTTGCAGGTTAAATAGTGACGCAAAATCCTTAGCCGACTCACTCGATCGTGAGAGAGAGGAGACGAAAAAGCTATGGGAGAAAGTAGAATTCCTTTTGAGGAAGCTCAAAGAAGCTAATTCTGCAACTGAAAAATTGCAGGGAGAGATAAACAGTAAGTGCTGAACTTAAGACTACTTATGTCTTTGATCTTTTCTTAACTCTCGTTTCTTTTTCAGAAAAAGAAAACGAGATGAGAAATCTCCTAAAGAAGTCGGAGAGAAAGCTTTGGTTATTCAGGAGATTTCTCGTATCTCCAAGGATAAAGATCAGGAACTCGTGGGGCTGAGAACTCGAGTAACAGGTAAGTAATTCTTTACCTGTCATCCATTTCGAGTTTTCTTCCTTTTCTAATTCTCATTTCTTTTTCAGACATTGGTCTTGAATTGAGAAAACTCGAGACTGAGATCAATGATAAAACCTTGATCTATAGCGAGACTGTCCGCATTGCTAAGAAAAATACCGAGGACATCAAATCATGGGAGATAAAGCACGCTGAAGTCATTTCTTCCCATGAAGAAGAAGTCAACAAATTGGATTCTCGACTAGTAGGTAAGAAATGCTTTTACCTACTATTATTTTTGTTTCCTCTTCCTCTAGGAGTCTATTTTCATCTGACCAGTTTTTATTCTTTTCAGAACAAGTGGTCGAAATCAAACAACTCCGTGAGACTTCGACTCGTACCCAACAGGAGATGGAAACGATGAAGATTAATCTTCAAGGCAACATCACGCTCCTGAACAATGTGCTTGGTGAGCTACATACTGAGGGAAAAGCTCCTCAAGATGATACGATGGCTGCTCACATAAGTACCATTGGGGAACAAGTCGGGACCTTGCAAGAACTAGTGACCACTCTGAAGGTCAACCAAGCTGAATCGATAAAGGAGGCGGTCGAAGCTGCTGTAAGTTATGCATTGGCAAAAATTAAAGCTCGTGACCCCAACCTTAATGTGCAACCAATCGAAGTCGACTTCAACTGCCCTGAGGCAGAAGCAAGTCGTCTGATTGAAGAAATGCAATCAGTTGGCCGAAAAGTTTCAAAGGAGATGCAACTGGGCTCTCCCTCTTCAGAGTAATTTGTAAAAGACCTGTAAAAGAGACAGGTTTTTGTTGATGTAATATATAATCCATCTTGTTTGCTGCAAATCATCTTGTCGAGTAGTTAGTGGCTCAAAAGATAATTAACGAATGAAAAACTAAGAATTGAAGTTAAATTGATAACTTTATCCTAGTCCATCTTGTTTCCTGCAAATCATCTTGTCGAGTAGTTAGTAACTCAAAAGATAATTAACGAATTTAAAGACTAAGAATTGAAGTCAAAATAATGACTTTATCCTAGCACCCGACTATTTGCTTAGTTTGTTGAAACTAAGTAAATAGTCCTGTCTCCTGCAAATCATCTTGGCGAGTAGTTAGTAACTCAAAAGATAATTAACGAAATAAAGACTAAGAATTGAAATCAAATTATCCTAGCCCCCGACTATTTGCTAAGTTTGTATAGACAAACTAAGGAAATAGTCTTTAGAAAGGGTTTCTGAAAACAGAGAGGTTTGTTTAACTTGTAGTTTTGGTCTCAATTGTCATGCCTTTGGTCGAAAGAGTGGTAGCAATTGACACTAGGAAGTAGCTCCCCTCTCCTCTTCCACAAAACCCCGCCCTAATCCTCGCATTCTCGCCACCGCCAAAATTAGCGCCCAACCGCAAGGAGAAGAGGAGGGAGCCGCCGACCACCGACCATGGGCCTCGTCCGCACTAAGACCGTGAAGAAGACCTCTAGGCAGGTCATCGAGAGGTACTACTCTCGCATGACCCTCGACTTCCACACCAACAAGAAGGTGCTCGAGGAGGTCTCCATCCTCCTCGGCGGCTGCGCAACAAGGTGGCCGGCCAAGCACTCCACGATCGCCAGATGTGCCGCAGCCCGTCCGTGGCATCTCGCTCAAGTGGCAGGAGGAGGAGCACGAGCACCGCATGGACTTCGTCCCGGAGAAGTCGGCCCTCCAGGTCGGGGAGATCCGCGTCGACAAGGAGACCATCGGGATGCTCGCCGCCCTCGGCATGTCCGACCTCCCAGGCGTCGAGCGCTAGGCCGACGCTGTCTCATCCACCCCCGCCTACGGCCGCCCGCAGTACGGGGGCCCCCACCGCGACCGCGTCTAGGTCTCCCCCTGCCCACCCCTCGGTTATGCCTTGATCGCATCTCCTCAAGTAGTTATGCTACGAGGTTTAAGTTGTTTTAGATCTATGTTTGCTTAAGTGGCAAGCAAGATTTTGAACTTGATGCTTTAAATTCTCAAAAGTGTTTTGGTCAGCGTGTGATGGACATGAGATCTATTTATCGCACCGGTGAAATCTTAAGTGATTTGATAGATTGTTATGAGATGTTGCTACCTCTTGTGTTGTCCTATCTGTTTGTTCCTTAAATGTTAGTTTTTCTTCGATATATCAATGTCTTCATATGCCGTTTGGAGTGAACAAGAGATTGCTTGCCGTTTAGGTTTGTGTTGCCAAATTAGTGAATATTTGGAATTGCGTATTATTATATCTAAAATAGCATTGTTTGGAATTGCATATTATTATATCTAAAATAGCATAGCATTATATTAATGTAAATCAGGGTCATTGGTGGTGTGACTTGATGACGAAATTTTCGTAAATGTTATTGCCGTGTAGTTTCCGTTGATTTCACTAGAAGTAAGGGTATGTCCATCTCCTAGGTTGGCTAGGCATTATAGAACAATTTTGTAGTCATTTGACCCCCAGGTTGCTTATGTAGTTTTGATGGTGTTACGTGTTGCCTGTAGTATGCACTATAAACTAAATGCTAATTGTACTGGGTAACTCTGATTTGCACTAGGAGAGATGGTATTGCTGATATTGCAGAATTTCACTTTGATTTACTAGGCTCCTTAGACGACTCTGAATTTTGTAATGCTTGGTTACACTAAACTTGTTTGCTGTAGCATGTTCTGCGAACTCCACCACATTAATTGAACGAAATGTGAGTTTGTTATTGTCCATATTGTTCTAGTTTATTTCAGCAATTGTCCATTTGAGTTGTTGAAGAGTAACTTCATGATATTTCCTTGGTAGAACATATTTTTATGAGAATGTTGTGTGCGTGATCATCAAAGAATGAAAGTACACTAGAGTGTAGAAGCAACAATTAGTACATTACTACAGTCCACATAATTCGTGGAATTCTCCTTTTTCACTTCTGAATGTGTTGTTGCTTTTAGTGAAGTGCACAATTTGGTTTTGTCAGGTCTTGTAAATATAGATCTACTTGACATGGTTGTGTTTCTTCCATGCAATGAATTTTTTTTGCGATGGTTAGAGTGTGGACCAAGCTATTGATTGAGTTGCCGCTTGCTTGTGCAAATATATAGGATCTGTCAGTTGTATTTGTTTTTTAATTGGTATTTGGTGGATTGCTGCTCTGATCTCACAATGCACTACGTGTCTGTTCTATCGACTGAATTTGCTATTATACTTGGTCTTACAAGTGAATTTGGTGGCTATTTTGTCTTGAGTTTTGGAAGTGACTGTTTGGGAACCTAATTGCTCTGTATTGACTTGCTAAATTGCATGTTGCTCATGACTGACCTGCTTTGACTGAGCTTGTTTCTGCATATAGGATTTGTTATTGGTCGTTGATTTTATTCAAGGGTGCGATTGTCTTAAATATGTTGCGTTAGTGCCTTCGTGGTCATTAAAAGGTTAAATTTAATTTCAGGTTGAAAGATCTTTCAGGAACTAGATGTAAAGTAACAGGATTCTATTCACATTTATAGTGTGATGCTTTAGAACTTGCTTTGTTTAGTCGATCTTGTAGCTTGCGCCAACGTTGAATGGCTGTGTTTCCATCTAGCTAATTCTATTGTGATCGTGTGTGACGGGTAAAGCTTTTGATCCTAGACAGGATAAGAGCTCTTGTTTGATTTGTTGTTGGCTTTCCAACATGGAAACCATTTTCATCTGCAGATAATGAGCAAGGCGACTTATGCGTGGTGTAGAAAGTAGAAACTGGTGGTGTGATCTGGGGTAGCTTGGCATCGCGTGCTGCCATCGATTTGCCTGATACCTCAATTATCAGAAATTCTTCTCTTCTTAGAAACACATTGCAGCGCATCCTCACACGCTACTTGTAGCCGTTGGATGAAAAAAAGCGAAGGACAAGAGTGTGCTCGGCTCTGCTATTGCAGTGAAAGCACTGTAGTAAGAGTAGTGTTGTAATGCTGTAGCAATTTATCTAGTCCGTTCTTCTCGAATCTGGTGATTCAGATCACCGCAATATCATGGCGCTGTTGCTCTCTATCATTTCCTTTGTAATGTTAGACCTCTCTACCATTTCCTTTGCAATGTCAAAGGATCTGAATCTGTCAGACAACCAGTATGTCGTGCACAACGGCACAGCCAGTCTGAATACCTCGTGCGGTAGGGGAAGCGTCCCCCTTCAAGGCTCGTGTTCCCTCGCGGCGGCTCGTCTCGCATCCAGATGCCACTGTCCGGGGCAGAACGGTGCAAGCCCGGCTGCACCTGCACATGTGCTGTTTGCCCGACATGAGATGCATTCACTATAGGGGTGGGTGTGGTTAGGGGCAGGTGCGACCCTGCCCTAAGCCGTGCTGCCAAAGGCTGAAAGCGATTTCCCAAGGTTTGTTCCATTTGGTGTAGCTGCAGTGACCTTAATGCTGCAATGGATCTTAAGGGTTGAACCTTTCAATAGAGGGAAGCATAAGCATGTTTCTCTCTTTACATTACATCTTGGCATAGAAGACAAACATCATGTGGTATGAGGAAAGTCTCACAGACTTCGCTTAGGAACAGGGTAACAAATATGTGGGTTGCTGCATTTGAGCAGGCAGGGGACATTCCTTTGACATCTCAACGTTTAGTCTCTCTGTGTTCGCTTTGATTGCACCTCTACAATCTAATGTCTTCTGTAGGGGTGCAAAACAAACAGATAATTTTTATTCCACCGACCGACAGAAATGAGTATCTGACTCCGAGAGAAAAATACGGAATAAGATATAGAACGAGCGATATCCGTCTGTATCCGCTCGCTCCGATTACACCCGTACCTTCTACATCTTGACCATCCCACACATGTACTAGCACTACTACATGGATACGTGAACCAAGGGTCGAAGGCCCCCTAAATTACACGAAAGTTTGCACGGGGAAAGCAACTCGTATAATGGTTCTAAGCCCATGACAGCTAGTGGCAGGAATGCTACCTTCGGAGTAGATGGAGTGGTGGATTATAATCATCTCCAAAAAGTGGGTTCTGGTGGCCTTCATGGTCACTCCTTGGATTAAAATAACGCAGGTAAAACTTCTCAGCTCGAACTGCTTGTCATTTCTTTTCTAACCTTTGTTTTACCTGTTTAGCGTGGATTTGTAAAATCCTTTGCTTTTTATGGTGGTGATATATGATAATACATATTTTTATTACTAGTACAACATCATGTTACACATTTGTATTGTTGGAAGGCTCGGATATACAATGATAGAAATTTGTTGATGCACTGACCAAATGTTATACTTGTTTCTTTTATTCTTTTCGAACTTCATCAGCATCAAAAAAATTGTTTTGCAGCACTTGGGGTTACTGGAATTGGAGGTTTCCCCCTTAATGGACATCGCTATGCCTGGAAGAACTCAAATGCTTTTCCTCAAAGTCCCTTTGCTCCAATGATGTGGTGAATTTGCAAAGCACCCAATGCACATGCATGGTTATCTGGTGTGCCACCTCACATCTGTGAATCTGGTGCTCATCCTATGGACCAACATCACTTGGGTTCACTCCAAACAATGAAGGCGATTTTGGAAGCGTGCACTCTTTATATCCAAGATCTCATGGTAGCGAGGGTTTTCGGTAGCCCTCGGTTGTATCCATCGAACTCTCTGTCTTTGCACCTATCGGAGGAAATTACAGGACACCATGTTCTCCCGGTTGGTCTTTGAATTCAAGGGAGAACCTTCATGAACTCTTTGTCAAAGCTTGATCATGAAGATCGAGTACCCAAAGAATAAATCCTGGAGATTAAATGAAATTGGGTGGATTGTACTCTTTTTCCCTTGACGAGTTTTCCGGAAGTTTCTCGGCTAAGGTTTTTAATGAGGCAATTCGTGCAACGCAACGGAACACATGACATGTACTCTTTCTCCAAATTTTTGCCCACTGCGTTTTTATAGAGTTTTGACGAGACATGAACAGGTCAGATGAGTGTCCAATGGGGAGTGTTAAGAAACTGGGCCGGCCCATGAGCAAGAGTCCTGGCCCGTTTGGACTCCTCATCCACCCATAGTCTATATAAAGGAGGGAGGTCCCCTCAATGTAACACCCGTATTTTGGAAGAGTAATAAAGAGCTGCCTGAAGACCTCATATCTCTGTGTTCTTGTGTTTCAATCTATTATTCTATTCTTGCATTGTCTTACGATTCCGTGTTCATCTGCGAGGTAATCGTCGAATCGACTCGCCAAATGATGGTTACTCAAAGTTCCTTGAGATAAAAAAATCAATTTGATGATCGGGAGTAGGAGACGGAAGATAAGGCTCAACACAACACTGCTTCTGCACAAGAGAGGGATCCGTTTCCTCAACACTAACGAATAAGCCTTGGTACCACTACCAATGAAATCAGCCCAAAACTATCCATCGATGGGCTTTAATCGATCGTAATGAGAAAAGATAGAACTTCCGAGCAATGAACGGCCCTAAAAGATTTTCGCAACGCAGAATAAAGAAAGCCCAAAGAAAGTCTAATTTTGATCTCGTCCGCCCACCACAAGCCAACGGTGAGATCGTGACTCCACCCCCAAAACCTAGCCCCCACACCGCCTTCCCTATAAGTAGCTCCCCTCTCCTCTTCCACAAAACCCCGCCCTAATCTCTGATCGCCGCCACCGCCAAGAATTAGCGCCCACCGCAATGGAGAGGAGGAGGAGGAGCCGCCGACCACGGTAGTGGGCGTGTCCACACTAAGACCGTGAAGAAGACCTCTAGGCAGGTCATCGAGAGGTACTACTCTCGCATGACCACGGACTTCCACACCAACAAGAAGGTGCTCGAGGAGGTCTCCATCATCCTCGGCGGCTGCAAGCAACAAGGTGGCCGGCCAAGACTCCACGATCGCGCAAGATTCAGCCGCAGCCCCGTCCATGACATCTCGCTCAAGCTACAGGAGGAGGAGCGCGAAGGCCGCATGGACTTCGCCCCGAGAAGTCGGCCCTCGAGGTCGAGGAGATCGCGTCGACAAGGAGACCATCGGGATGCTCGCCGCCCTCGGCATGTCCGACCTCCCAGCGTCGAGCGCCAGCCGACGTTGTCTCATCCGCCCCACAGACGGCACAAGACAAGACTGGCGGCCCCACCGCGACCGCGTCTAGGTCTCCCCCTGCCCACCCCTCGGTTATGCCTTGATCGCATCGCCTCACGTAGTTATGCTACAAAGTTTAAGTTCTTTTAGATCTATGTTTACTTATGTGGCAAGTAAGATTTTGAACTTGATGCTTTAAATTCTCAAAAGTGTTTTGGTCAGCGTGTGATGGACATGAGATCTATTTATCGCACCGGTGAAATCTTAAGTGATTTGATAGATTGTTATGAGATGTTGCTACCTCTTGTGTTGTCCTATCTGTTTGTTCCTTAAATGTTAGTTTTTCTTCGATATATCAATGTCTTCATATCTTTGTTTGGAGTGAACAAGAGATTGCTTGCCGTTTAGGTTTGTGTTGCCAAATTAGTGAATGTTTGGAATTGCGTATTATTATATCTAAAATAGCATTGTTTGGAATTGCATATTATTATATCTAAAATAGCATAGCATTATATTAATGTAAATCAGGGTCATTGGTGGTGTGACTTGATGACTAAATTTTCGTAAATGTTATTCTTTGTGTAGTTTCCGTTGATTTCACTAGAAGTAAGGGTATGTCCATCTCCTAGGTTGGCTAGGCATTATAGAACAATTTTGTAGTCATTTGACCCCCAGGTTGCTTATGTAGTTTTGATGGTGTTACGTGTTGTCTATAGTATGCACTATAAACTAAATGCTAATTGTACAGGGTAACTCTGATTTGCACTAGAAGAGATGGTATTGCTGATATTGCAGAATTTCACTTTGATTTACTAGGCTCCTGAGACGACTCTGAATTTTGTAATGCTTGGTTTCACTAAACTTGTTTGCTGTAGCATGTTCTGCGAACTGCACCACATTAATTGAACGAAATATGAGTTTGTTATTGTCCATATTGTTCTAGTTTATTTGAGCAATTGTCCATTTGAGTTGTTGAAGATTAACTTCATGATATTTCCTTGGTAGAACATATTTTTATGAGAATGTTGTGTGGGTGATCGACAAAGGATGAAAGTACACTAGAGTGTAGAAGCAACAATTAGTACATTACTACAGTCCACATAATTCGTGGAATTCTCCTTTTTCACTTCTGAATGTGTTGTTGCTTTTAGTGAAGTGCACAATTTGGTTTTGTCAGGTCTTGTAAATATAGATCTACTTGACATGGTTGTGTTTCTTCCATGCAATGAATTTTTTTGGCGATAGTTAGAGTGTGGACCAAGCTATTGATTGAGTTGCTGCTTGCTTGTGCAAATATATAGGATCTGTCAGTTGTATTTGTTTTTTAATTGGTATTTGGCGGATTCTTCGCTCGATCTCACAATGCACTACGGTTACATTCTATCGACTGAATTTGCTATTATACTTGGTCTTACAAGTGATTTTGGTGGCTATTTTGTCATGAGTTTTGGAAGTGACTGTTTGGGAACCTAATTCCTCTGTATTGACTCGCTAAATCGCATCTTTGCTCGATGCACTGCTTTGCCTGAGCTTGTTTCTGCATATAGGATTTGTTATTGGCTGTTGATTTTTATTCAAGGGTGCAGATTGTCTTAAATATGTTGCGTTAGTGCCTTGGTGGTCATTAAAAGGTTAAATTTAATTTCAGGTTGAAAGATCTTTCAGGAACTAGATGTAAAGTAACAGGATTCTATTCACAGTTATAGTGTGATGCTTTAGAACTTGCTTTGTTTAGTCGATCTTGTAGCTTGCGTCAACGTTGAATGGCTCTGTTTCCATCTAGCTAATTCTATTGTGATCGTGTGACGGGGTAAAGCTTTTGATCCTAGACAGGATAAGAGCTCTTGTTTGATTTGTTGCTGGCTTTCCGACATGGAAACCATTTTCATCTGCAGTAACAGGCAAGGCAGCTTGTCTGTGGTGTAGAAAGTAGAAACTGGTGGTGTGATCTGGGGTAGCTTGGCATCGCGTGCTGCCATCAATATGCCTGATACCTCAATTATCAGAAATTCTTCTCTTCCTAGAAACACATTGCGGCAAGATCCTCACACGCTACTTGTAGCCGTTGGATGAAAAAAGCGAAGGACAAGATTGTGCTCGGCTCTGCTATTGCAGTGAAAGCACTGTAGTAAGACTAGTGTTGTAACACTGTAGCAGTTTATCTAGTCCGTTCTTCTCGAATCTGGTGACTCAGATCACCGCAATATCATGGCGCTGTTGCTCTCTATCATTTCCTATGTAATGTTAGAGCTCTCTACCATTTCCTTTGCAATGTCAAAGGATCGAATCTGTCGGACAACCAAGATATGTCGTGCACAATGGCTTGACCATTACGAATACCTCGTCTTGGTAGGGAAGCGCCCCTTCGAGGCTCGTGTTTCCCGCGGCGGCTCGTCTCGATCCAGATGCCATTGTCGGGGCGAGCGGTGCAAGCCCGGCTGCACCTGCACATGTTCTGTTTGCCCGACACGAGATGCATTCACTGTAGGGGTGGGCGTGGTTAGGGGCAGGTGCGACCCTGCCCTAAGCCGTGCTGCCAAAGGCTGGAAGCGATTTCCCAAGGTTTGTTCCATTTGGAGTAGCTGCAGTGACCTTAATGCTGCAATGGATCTTAAGGGTTGAACCTTTCAATAGAGGGAAGCATAAGCATGTTTCTCTCTTTACATTACATCTTGGCATAGAAGACAAACATCATGTGGTATGAGGAAAGTCTGTTGTGACTTCGCTTAGGAACAGGGAAACAAATATGTGGGTTGCTGCATTTGAGCAGGCAGGGGATATTCCTTTGACATCTCAACGTTTAGTCTCTCTGTGTTCGCTTTGATTGCACCTCTACTATCTAATGTCTTGTGTAGGGGTGCAAAACAAACAGATAATTTTTATTCGATCAATCGATGTAAATGAGTATCTGACTCCAAGAGAAAAATACGGAATAAGATATAGAATGAGCGATATCCGTCTGTATCCGCTCGCTCCGATTACACCCGTACCTTCTACATCTTGACCATCCCACACATGTACTGGAAATACTACATGGATACGTGAACCAAGGGTCGAAGGCCCCCTAAATTACACGAAAGTTTGCACGGGGAAACCAACTCGTATAATGGTTCTAAGCCCATGACAGCTACTGGCAGGAATGCTACCTTCGGAGTAGATGGAGTGGTGGATTATAATCATCTCCAAAAAGTGGGTTCTGGTGGCCTTCATGGTCACTCCTTGGATTAAAATAATGCAGGTAAAACTTCTCAGCTCGAACTGCTTGTCATTTCTTTCCTAACCTTTGTTTTACCTGTTTAGCGTGGATTTGTAAAATCACTGCTTTTTTATGGTGACTGATATATGATAATACATATTTTTATTACTAGTACAACATCATGTTACACATTTGTACTGTTGGAAGGCTCGCATATACAATGATAGAAATTTGTTGATGCACTGACCAAATGTTATACTTGTTTCTTTTATTCTTTTCGAACTTCATCAGCATAAAAAAAAATTGTTTTGCAACACTTGGGGTTACTGGAATTGGAGGTTTCCCCCTTAATGGACACCGCTATGCCTGGAAGAACTCAAATGCTTTTCCTCAAAGTCCCTCTGCTCCAATGATGTGGTCGAATTTGCAAAGACCCAATGCACATGCATGGTTATCTGGTGTGCCACCTCACATGTGAATCTCGGTGCTCATCCTATGGACCAACATCACTTGGGCTCAGCTCCAAACAATGGAGGCAGTTTTGGAAACGTGCACTCTTTATATCCAAGATCTCATGGTAGCGTAGGGTTTTCTGGTAGCCCTCAGTTGTATCCATCAGAACTCTCTGTCTTTGCACCTATCAGAGGAAATTACAAGGACACCATGTTCTCCCCAGTTGGTGCTGAATTCAGGGGGAGAACCTTCATGGACTCTTTGTCAAAGCTTGATCATGAAGATCGAGTACCCAAAGAATAAATCCTGGAGATTAAATGAAATTGGGTGGATTGTACTCTTTTTCCCTTGACGAGTTTTCCGGAAGTTTGTCGGCTAAGGTTTTTAATGAGGCAATTCGTAACGCATAGCTTAACGCATGACATGTACTCTTTCTCCAAATTTTTTCCCTTTGGGTTTTATGGAGTTTTGACGAGACATGAACAGGTCGATGAGTGTCCAATGGGGAGTGTTAAGAAACTGGGCCGGCCCATGAGCAAGAGTCCTGGCCCGTTTGGACTCCTCATCCACCCATAGTCTATATAAAGGAGGGAGGTCCCCTCATTGTAACACGCGTATTTTGGAAGAGTAATAAAGAGCTGCCTGAAGACCTCATATCTCTGTGTTCTTGTGTTTCAATCTATTATTCTATTCTTGCATTGTCTTACGATTCCGTGTTCATCTGCGAGGTAATCGTTCAGACTGGACTCGCCAGCGACGGTTACTCAACAGGTTCCTTGAGATAAAAAAAATCAATTTGATGATCGGGAGTAGGAGACGGAAGATAAGGCTCAACACAACACTGCTTCTGCAAAAGAGAGGGATCCATTTCCTCCACACTAACGAATAAGCCTTGGTACCACGGCCCAATGAAATCAGCCCAAAACTATCCACTGATGGGCTTTAATCGATCAGAATGAGAAAAAGATAGAACTTTTGAGCAATGAACGGCCCAAAAGATTTCTGCAACGCAGAATAAAGAAAGCCCGACAAAGGCTAATCTTGATCTCGTCCGCCCATCACAAGCCAACAGCTGAGATCTGCCCCCCCCCTCAAAACTTAGCCCCACACCACTGCCTTCCCTATAAGTAGCTCCCCCCTCTCCCTCTTCCACAAAACCCCTATAAGTAGCTGAGGGCAGCAGTGTGTTGTCACTTCCTCGTCGTCCTCCCCAACGGCTAGAAAAAAACCACTGCCCAGGCCATTTCTTCCATTCCTCCTTTTCTTCAACCGCAGAGCCAAGCTGTTGCCCATTTCTTCTCAGCTCCCCCTTGCCCCCAAAACATTTCTTCTCCACCGGAATGGAGCCAAGCTCCTGGCCCTCCACCACCGAGTTGGCCTCCTGGCTCCTTCACCACCGAGCCGCCTCCCCCTAGCCGGCCATGGCACCGCCGCCTCCCAGTTCCTCCCTCCGCTCGGCCCGCTCCCGGCCGCCTCCCAGCTCCCCGTCCCCGGCTCGTCCTCCCCAGCGCCTCCTGGCTCGCCTCCCGGATCCCATGGCGCCACCAGCCGCGCCGCCTTCGTCTTCGTCGGCCCCGGCTCCACCTCAGTCTGCGCCGGCCCCTGTCTGCGCTGGCCCCAGCCCGCACCGCCGCCTCCACCACCGAGCCCGTCTCCCTGCGCCCTCCTCCACGCCACATGCCCGAGCCTTCCATGTTTCCCCTTCTTTAGCTCCCTGTGAGTCCCTTTCTTCCTGTCACTGAGCCATGGGATCCACTGTAAGGCAAGCTATTCACTGGTAACAAATGTTGTGAATGTCTTTTGAATCACTCAAAAACTGGTTAACAAAATTGGAGATTGAAATTGAGAGTAGCAATTTAGTGGAACAAATGAATTGTGTTGTCGGTTGTTTGATATTGAACAGAGAAGGGTAGTGTACAAATAAAAATCTGAGTTGGCATAAGACTTATAAACCTAATGAATGTTTGTGAATCACCAAATTGTTTAACAGATGAATATTTGGAGTATTAAGAAAACTTAATTAACAATTACTCATTCTCTTAGCAAATCCTCAATTTGGAAATGCTTGATCAGATCGGGTTTCCTGGACATACTCAGTTTTGTCAATAAGCTGTTAGCCTGGTTAAAACAGTAGATAGAGTTTCTCTTAAATTCAATTAGTTTGACAATTATCTAAGGAAAACATCTAAATCTGAAAGTCAGTGTTGAAAGAAGAATTTTCAGAAAATCAACTGAGAAGGAGTTGTGTGAAAAGTGTACTGTAAATGAACTCACTTGCTAATATCAACTGAGATGGAGGCATGTCATTTTTGGCACTCAATTGAACTATCAAAGTGAATTTTTAAAGCTCTGTAGGGAGTCCAGTGGTAGCAGTTCTATCAGATTTTAGTGTGCAGTTGTAGGTGTTTGATCAATAATCTGATGTTAATCAATTGGTCTTTTAGCTGTCAGTAGATTGAAACCACTTGCAGACCAACCATTTTTCTGCTATCAAACCTTGTGAATACCAGTTTTAGCCACTCTAATGAACTATCTTAGTGAAGTTTGAATTTTGTAGGGAGTTGGATCAATAGCTTTTCAGTTCTAATGATGTCTTGCACATAGAAGATATTCTGAGGCTTATAAAAATGGCCGTAGGCTATGTTTTTGCTAGTAGTTAGTAATGCTTTTGATCTTTTAGCCCTTGGGCACTTGTCCCACAGTAGCACCCAAATCTAAAAGTTTAGAAATCAGCAGAGGGTTAGTTTTGTTCTGAAAATCTGGTTGTTGCTAGTATATGAATAGTAATCTGTAGAATTTCAGAACATGGCTGTAGGCAAATAGCTGGTCTAATTCCAGCAAGAGTAACTAAATGCATTTGCTGTTAGACCTTATGTTAAACCTTTAGATGTCCTTTTGAGCAGAGAAGGTGATTAATAGAAGAAATTAGAGATGACAGTAGAAACACATACTATTCTAGATAAATTGAAAATTCATGTAACAATCTCTTCTCAAAAGTTTAGGAGGTCTGTACAGCAAGGAAAGCTGAAGATAAATGGAATTGACAGTGGTCTGAAGAATTTTAGTTTTGTCAACAGGCTAGCATAATGTCCAAATCTGAAAATCAGTACTCTGAAAATTTCAGATTTGTTAGAAGACTAATAATCTGACTTACTCTAGTAGTTAGAAATGTTATTGTTTCATTTAGTCTTTGGACAATTATCTTGCAATAACAAACTAATCTGAAAAGAGGAATTGTTTTTGGTCTTTCCAAATCAAACAGTTAATCTCCACTTAACAAATTGGACAACAAAAATTGTTTAGTAAGCCAATGAGATGGTTAAACTTCAAAATTTCATAACTAAGTCAAATCAACCTCAAAACGAGTGAAGCCAATTTTGTTAGTTTTCTTTATTAATGCACTTTAACTTGGTATATGTTTGAATCAGAAATTTCGAAATTTGAATTAATTTCTAGAAAGGACAATTTTTGCAATAGAAATGGAATTAACTTCAAAAATTCATAGAAAATTCTTTTGAACTCCAAAGGAGTTGAATCCAATTGGGTTGTTCATATAATTTTATCCTCTAGCCATTTGTGTAATCCTTATACCCACCTCTATCCTACAAAATTTCACTAAATAATTTAGTTTGGATGAACAGTAACAGATGAGAATTAATTTGATTTTTCTGAAATCTGAATTTCAAACTACTATAACTCTCGCATACTAAATCCAACCGGAATAATTCTTTCACCTATATTCATCTAAAATCATGCTCTAGCTACTGTGAATTTTTCATGATTTTTGGATGAATTTGAATTTTTGAGTATTCTCAGTGTTATTCGTTCTTATTTGTTCTTCTCGATTCTTTCGGTAGGTTCGACGATTATATTGTATACGAGAGTGGTCCTCTTCAGCAAGAAATTTATCTCAAGTAAAGGCAAGCAGTTTGATCATATTTGTCCAATTCCCATTACTTTAAATTCTAATACTTTGTATTTACTTGTATGTATGCATGCTTTTGTGTCAAAGTAATTTTATCGATTAGAGGTAGTTATTCCTATGCATGGTTGCCTTTAAATTGTTATTCCCTGCCACAAACCATAGGATAATAATCTCGCTGGTGGATTAGAGCCCGGTGATTGTAATATACTCTTTTTGGTCTTTTCGATATCATGCTTAGAAATGCTTAGACGGTAGAAGTGGGCGGTTGTCGACTTATGTCGATGACTTTGATCACACAAAACTATTATTCCATTATGTCCAGCATGTATGCTTTGTTACTTTGTAATCAAATAAAAATGAAAACAAAACTGATTTGGACTTGGGCACAATGGAATGTTGGTGTGATCTTTTGGTGTGAAGGGTATGGTGCCTAAGTCAACAAGGACCGAGTATCTTGTTACACTAAACCAAGCAATTTTGCGTGCTAACCACGCGAGAGGGATATAGGACATCTCTTGACTAAGTACTTTGGGAGGTGTTAATTATGAGCTGGTTGGTGGGTGTTTTAAAAATGTGTTGTGATGTGAGGGGAGCATTAGCAGATCGGCTGTAAGCTGGCTAATGTATCCTTCTCTTGTGGGTTGCGGCTCTTAATTAGCATCATCCATTGGAAATGTCTCGTAGGACTTAGCTGTGCCGGCATACCAAAGGAAGTGTGCTAATCATGTGGCTTAAAGGCGGTCCGACGTGTGGGTACATTGGTACGCCCCTGCAGGGATAAAACTATTCGAATAGCCTCGTCCTAGGTTATGGACACGCTTGGGGAGGTCTTTCAAGAACTAGACTCAACATTTAATTAAAACTTGACAGGTGGTATGAGTTAGGGAACTCATGCTATTGTTGTGGTGGCTATTGGGTTAGCCACTTCCAGGTTGTTGTTACTGTTGTTATTATTATTATATCGTTGTTATTTCAACAATTACAAATGTTTTGTCAAATTGCTTTCAATCTATTACATTATTGCAACTGTAAACTTGCTTTATGCTAAAATGAGTCCAAAGCCTCATCCACTTAAATAAAGCTTGCATGTAGCTAATTATAGTTCTGTTATCTTACACGTCAGTCTTGCGAGTACATTATTGTACTCATTTGCTTTGCTTAACTGTAATTGTTGCAGAGGAAGAAGTGGATCCCCAAGGGATCAACTTGTGTGAGATGTACCGCGGGTTTGACGACTAGGTTGGCGGCCCGGTTGGTTGCCTTGTGGGTAAAGGCACACTAATTGGCTCTTATTTATTGCCATCTTATGGCTTTGCTTCCGCTGTTTAATTACTTATTCATATGTCTTTTGGCTGATTGGCCCTGTTGTAATAAACCTCTATATTATGTATGTCTTTTGTTGTTGTGCTTCGGTTCTATGTGATTGAATGGAATTGATGCATAATTTTGTAAAAGGGTGTATGTACAGCACTTCTGGGATGTACATAGTTTCCCGAGGCACAGGATATTTTGTTTATAATACTAGGGTCAATTGGATGACTAAGTACTATGAGCTAAATACCCCGGGGTCTCACACACACGATCTAGTCCAACCGACCAAAGTAGATACCACTCACCAATAGCAACCGATCATTATGAAAAAATAAATATGATGAGCAGCTGCGAACCTCGCAGCTAACATCTTTCGGCAAATTGATAGGTGATTGTTGGTGAAAACTCACATTTACATTCGACTCCATGACCGTTACGAGAAGGCGTAGCATATGCATAGATAAGTGGTAATGCAACATCATAGTACCAAAATATCAAGGTCAGACCAAGAAATATTCGTTGCAAGATTAGCACTTGAATTTTCATGTTTCATTCTAGCCACCAACATGTGATCTCAACTAGCTACTAGCAACCATCGAGGCAATACGCTTAGTATGCGAAGTGTGTATTAGCGTATGAAATTTCGTGCTTCATGATAACTTGTAAGCTTCAATGTTGGAAGGCACAAAAGTACTTACAAATGTATGACCATACTACATAAACATTATGCAAATACAACACTAGGAGAAGTTTTACCTTCGTTATTTTGATCGAAGGAGTGACCATGCATGAAGGCCACGAACCCACTTTTTGGAGATGATTATAATCAACCACTCCATCTACTCCAAGGTAGCATTCTCGCCACTAGTTGTCATGTGCAACGCCAACGCCAAGATACAATTTTAATTACAGTCAAGCCTTCGTTCACCGCTTGTCCCGCTTGGTTTTGGTCGCGGCGAGCCGGTGATATGACGATCTCCGCCATCATACTGGCGTACCTCTCTTGTTCTCGAACAACTTTACCTTCGTCTCGGCGTCCACCTTTGCGGCTCTAGGCGTGCTGCGTCCTCCCTCCTCGAGCTCCTTGTCGCTAGTCTCATCCTCGGCGAGTTCGCCCTCGCCTCGAGCACGACAAGTACTCATACCCAAGACGTCGGCGTTGGCGCTATAGACGATGAGGCCGAATGGTTGAGCTCGGTACCGACGTTCTTGGAGACGGCGGCTCGAGCGGCTTGGTGCCTTTAAAGATCTCCTCCATGGTCATGGAGGCGGCGAGCACGCTGGTTCGGCCTCGATGACGCTCATGGCGAGCTCGTTGGCGTGGTGGGAGAATTCGTCGCGCGGGAGATTATCTCGGCGAAGCGGAGGAGGCACTCCTCGTCGTCGACGACGGGCCCGATGGTGAAGTCCACGGGGAGGACGGCGGCAGCCTCTCGCGCCGATGGCGTGCATGCACCTCGCATTCTAGTTGGCCGCCGCGACGTCGAACTTCTTGCATTGTCGATCGAGCGAACACCACAGACTTCTTGGCGACCTTCACGCCGTCGATTCCCTAGCCGGTCACGGCGAGCACTCCGACTCTTCGGCTACTTAACGTCGCCGTTTTTCTTGTTTGCTTAGAATATTGCGCAATACAGAAAAAATTTGGAGCAGATGGAATTTTGTGTGGTTTATTACGTGATGAGAGGGAGGTCGATCGTACAATCAATCGTCAGTATAATCAATCGTCTGTATAGGCAAGTCTAGAAGGCTCCGAGATCAAGTGTGGTTTGAAGTCTCCGTGTCGTGTTGATGGTGAGATCGCACGGTCGAGGTTGAATCCGGTTTGGAAATCTTTACCGGTGTGGTCCGTGTGGATATGTTCGAAACACGCCGCAAAAGCACACGTGCGACCTCACGGTTTTTTCTCCTTGATGGTCAAGTCTTTCTCCGTCCGTTTGTTATCAAAGATTTTTCTAGCTACTAAAACGAGATGATTCTTTCCAAGATCGATCAAGATTATCGATTTGCTTACAAAGGTTTGTCTATACATCATTGATTTAATCGGTGATTTTTTTTGTTGAAAATCATTGATTTCTTAGCCATTGGATTGAGATCCTATGGCCATCTTCCTCCCTATATGCATCTAGACTCTAATTTGTTGATAATGTGGTTTTTGTGATTAATGACCTCTAAATCATTAAGACTAACTTTGGTTTGAGTGATGTTAAGATAAGTTATGTCTTATGATAGATATGGGTTGTTCTTGGACTTTCAGGGATCCTCATATTAGCAAATGAGAGCAAAGCATGGTTTTCATGAAGATTAAGGACCCTGTGGGTAGATGCGGATAATCTGAGTCCCCCGGACCATTCACGCGTACCATCTATCCAGATAGGGTATTTCTGGTGCCTCAGATTTATTGGACTTCTGTTGGCATTGACCTCTGTGATGACCCAGCCCAAATTGCATTTGTCACATGTACATGTGCTTTAGTGTTTTAATCGAACTTAAGGCTAAAACTTTGCAGGAAACCCCATAGAAGCTCATAATTAATTGCATATAGTCCATCCCAGCATGCTTTGCCACGTTAGCTTTCTTTTGGTCGGTTGAAGCAGGAGGTGGGCATTTGACCATAGGATTATACGGGCTATTTGGTATGATGTAGCTTTTCAAGAACGGCTTTCGGTTGGGCTGCAGGGTTGAATGACTACAGAGCTTTCGGTCGGACTGAAAAGGTTTTGTGTTTAACTGTCTGGCTTTTAGGTACGCTGGCTGCAGCTTCTGAGATGAGGAATGTCTGAAATACTCCTGAGGCAAGTAATGGTTTGTTTGATGGCATTTAACGCCAATTAACACAATTGATGACAATTAATACAATTGACTACAATTAACAACGACTACGTAATTAATGCAATTGATCGCATTTGACGACAATTAACGTAATATACACAATAGATCACAATTAACAATAATTATATAAATAAGTACAATAAATAATTATCACATAAATAATCACAATAAATAATTATTACAATAAAATTATTACATAATTGGTTAATTTACCTTTCACCCGAATGCGGTACAATCCGCACGCAACTACCGTCAAGATGGCTACAAGGAGTATGCCGAACTTATTGACATTATACAAGTTGCGGAAGCTCAAGATGAGGTTCTAAGAAAGAACTACATCTCACAGCCGCCTAGTAGCAAAGTTGGCCATGAAGTCAACGCTAGCAGCTACAAGGTGAGGAAACCTCTCTCAAAAGTAAGAGGCAAGAAGGGTAATGGTCGCAAGACTAAGCAGAATACTCAAGCCAAGAAGGGCGGAGATAAGAAGCGTGATGAGAAGCCCTATGGTCAGCAGGACCAAAGTTGCTATAAATGTGGCACTTGGGGACATTGGTCACGTGTTTGCCGTGAGCCGCAGCACGTGATTGATACTTTCAAGGCTAAGAAGAAGGGTAAAGCACAGAATGAGGCACACCTCGCCATTGCAGGCACAGAGGATCCACACTCATTGGTTGCATCCATGGATATGGACAACCCAGAAGCAGCCCCCATCACACCCCCCTTGGACATCGCAGCGGCAGCAGCTGTAGATGCCGAAGAAGAGAATATGGACATAGAACAGATTCAGACAGAAGTTAATACATACTTCACTGATTCGATCTAGTGCACGCATTGCACTTAGATTTTTATAGTCTTTTGCAGTTTATGGTTGTAATAGAACTTTGAATTATTGAATAATGGTTGTAAGCTCTACGAGGGCAAAGAATTACATTCTTATTATGAGTCCTGCAAGATTTTTCCCGTATTAATAATAGCAAGTTATGTTCTGTTTTGGAGTATTTTTTTATGTGTGGATTGCTTTCTACCCCATATTAATAAATACTTTATATATCAGAACGTGTGTAGTACCCTATGGAGGAAGTGTGCTTAGCGGATAGCGGCACAACGAATACCATATTGAAAGAGACGAAATTTTTCCAGTCGATCAGCAAGAATGCTGGTAGTCTTACAACAATCGCAGGAAGCGATACTTGTATAATAGGCTCAGGAAGAGCCACAATTATACTCCCGATGGGCACAACATTGGTCATTAAAGAAGCCTTGTTGTACCCAGAATCGACTAGAACTCTCTTAAGCTTTAAGGATATTCACGCTAACGGTCTCCATGTAGAAACTGAAGAAGAGTATGGTAAGGAATACCTGCTCATTACAAAGCGTGGAGAACATGGAAAAAGGGTATTAGAACGACTTCCTTCATATGAATCTGGGCTATACTACACTAATATTAAGGCACCTGCAGCCTATACTGTCCTGAAAACAACATTTAGAAACTCTGAACTTTTCTGTCTCTGGCATGATAGATTAGGCCACCCCTGTCTTAGGATGACGAGAAATATAATTACCAGTTCTCATGGACATAACATTAATGTAAAGAATTTCTCAAATCAAGAAGATTTTGTGTGCCCCGCTTGTGCCACCGGAAAATTAATTACTAAACCTTCTACTCTTAAAGTGAAGGATGAAATCCCTTCTTTCCTGGACCGTATCCAGGGAGACATTTGCGGTCCTATACAGCCCCTATCAGGGCCATTTAGGTACTTCATGGTGCTCATCGATTCTTCCTCGAAATGGTCGCATGTATGCTTATTGTGTACGAGAAACCACGCTTTTGCAAAGCTGATCTCGCAGATAATTAAAATTAAGAATAATTTCCCTGATCATCATGTGAAGTCCATCAGAACGGACAACGCCGGAGAATTTACTTCAAAGACATTTGATGATTATTGCATGACAATGGGAATTACCGTTGAGCATTCAATACTGCATGTTCACACCCAGAATGGACTAGCAGAGGCATTAATTAAAAGAATTTAATTTATTGCCCGACTGCTTTTGCAGAATTGTAATTTACCAACTACATGTTGGGGACACGCAGTCCTACACGCAGCAACTCTCATCAATTTTAGACCGTCGGCATATAACACCCATTCACCTATGCAACTAGCGCAAGGGTCAGCACCGAAAATCTCTCATCTCCGTAGGTTTGGTTGCAAGGTTTATGTACCTATACCACCACCGCAGCGAACTGCAATGGGACCTCTCCGAAAGTCTGGGATATACGTTGGTTATGAGACATCATCCATAATAAGGTATCTGGACCCTATGACTGGAGATTTGCATACAGCCCGCTTCGCTGATAGCATATTTGATGAGGATAGTTTCCCGTCATTAGGGGGAGGAAATCAACCTCTTGATGAACAATGTCGGGAAATAACGTGGCAAGCCACAGGAATCCATGCACATGACCCGCGCACTAGTGAAGCAAATAGAGAAGTCCAGAAAATAATTGATTTGCAAGCTTTTGCTAATCAACTGCCCGACCACTTTAGTGATTTGAAGAGCGTGACCAAGTCGCATGTGCCTGCACGCAATGCACCGGAGAGGGTTGAAATACCAAAGAAAATTGAAGGTATCCCTAATCCCGTCCAGAGGCCTCAGAATAAAAGGACGAGAACTCCGGCCCCTCGAATCCCAAGTAACCGGGGACGCCTGGTGAAAAAGGATAAGAAGGACTTGACACAGCCGATCACTAAAGTTTCCTAGAATAAGAAAGGGAGCCAGTTGAGACCTAGCACCAGTATGGAACCTTCGGTAAAAGGCATACCGGATTTGAATATTCCCACGAAGGGAGACATTAGCATGGATGTGTGCGCACACGTCGGAGCTGAAAAACTAAAGGGACTTGCCCCCGCAATTGGAAGCAGCGGTGAGCGAGTAGAAGCATTAGCAGAACCGCCCTATGAAGAAATAGCTATAAATTATATGACTACGGGAGAATCTATGAATAGAACAACAGCCAATGTCGATATTTATTTTGCAAAGAAAATTGCCACAATCATCGATCTTGATCCAGAGCCTGCATCGCTCGCTGAATGTAAGAAAAGATCAGATTGGAAAGATTGTAAGGAGGCAATAGAAGCAGAATTAATATCTCTGAATAAAAGAGAGGTCTTTGGGCCTGTAAGCTGCACACCTCCCCATGTGCACCCCGTAGGGTATAAGTGGGTATTTGTTCGAAAGAGAAATGAAAACAATAAAGTTGTAAGACATAAAGCAAGACTTGTTGCACAAGGTTTCACTCAACGACCAGGAGTTGATTATGAAGAAACCTATTCCCCTGTCATGGGTGGAACTACCTTTAGATATTTAATCTCAATGGCAGTAAACCTGAATTTGGAAATGAAATTGATGGATGTGGTAACTGCATACCTTTTTGGAAACTTGGATTCGGACATTTATATGAAGGTACCCGAAGGTATCCCTGTCCCAAACCAAGACAGAGCAAATAAAAATATGTACAGTGTGCAACTCAGAAAGTCACTGTATGGACTGAAGCAATCAGGCAAATTGTGGTATAATCGCTTAAGCGACTTTCTCTGCAAGAAAGGCTACACGAACGATGAAGATTGTCCCTGTGTATTTATACGAAGATCCCAGGATGGATTTTGTATAATCTCGGTATATGTAGATGATCTGAATATCATCGGGGCCCTAGAAGATATTAAGAAAGCAAGCTCTTACCAGGAGTCGGAGTTCGAAATGAAAGATTTGGGTAAAACCAAATATTGCCTAGGCTTGCAGCTTGAGCATACCCCTGAAGGAATTTTAGTACATCAGTCAACCTACACTCAAAAAGTGTTAGAAAGGTTTGGATTTGAAAAGGCATACCCTTCGAAAGTGCCGATGGTCGGGAGATCCTTGCAGCAAGACAAGGACCTGTTCAGACCTAAAGAAGAGGGGGAGGAAGTCCTGATACCATAATTCCCATACTTGAGCGCAGTTGGAGCACTCATGTATTTAGCAAACTGTACTAGACCGGGCATTGCATTTGCAGTGAACCTTCTAGCAAGGTATAATGCAGAACCTACCAAAAGGCATTGGCAGGGAATAAAGGACATCTTCTGATACCTCCAAGGAAGTAAAGATCTTGGACTGTTTTACAAAAAGAACCAAGACCTAACTATGACTGGCTATCAGATCTCGGGTACTGTCGAGACCAAGATACGACTAAGTCATAAGCAAAGCTATGTATTCCTGTGTGGTGGAACTACAATTTCATGGAAATCGTCCAAGCAAAGTCTTGTATCGACTTCGACGAACCACTCAGAAATTATAGCGTTGTACGAGGCCGCACGAGAATGTTCTTGGCTTCGGCGAATGATTCACCACACCCAGCAGTCGTGTGGATTGAATACCGCGCAAACCCCCACTATTATCTATGAAGATAATGCAGCTCGTGTTGCACAAGTGCAGATGGGTTATGTGAAGAGTCCTCTCACTAAGCATATCAATCCCAAGTTCTTCTATGCTCATCAATCGCAAAAGATGGACAAAATTAAAGTACTGCATACTAAGTCATGTGAAAATCTAGCAGATTTATTCACTAAGTCACTCCCAGCATCTAGCTTTGAAAGATGCATACGTGGAATTAGAATCATGAGACTTAGAGAAGTGCAGAATTCAGGGGGAGAACCTTCATGAACTCTTTGTTAAAGCTTAATCATGAAGATCGAGTACCCAAAGAATAAATCCTGGAGATTAAATGAAATTGGGTGGATTGTACTCTTTTTCCCATGACGAGTTTTCCTGAAGTTTCTCGGCTAAGGTTTTTAATAAGGCAATTCGTGCAACGCAACGGAATGCATGACATGTACTCTTTCTCCAAAGTTTTTCCCACTGGGTTTTTATGGAGTTTTGACGAGACATGAACAGGTCAGATGAGTGTCCAAGGGGGAGTGTTAAGAAACTGGGCCGGCCCATGAGCAAGAGTCCTGGCCCCTTTGGACTCCTCATCCACCCATAGTCTATATAAAGGAGGGAGGTCCCCTCAATGTAACACCCGTATTTTGGAAGAGTAATAAAGAGCTGCCTGAAGACCTCATATCTCCATGTTCTTGTGTTTCAATCTATTATTCTATTCTTGCACTGTCTTACGATTCCGTGTTCATCTGCGAGGTAATCGTCGGACCGACTTCAAATGACAAGTTACTCAACAGTTCCTTGAGATAAAAAAAACATCAATTTGATGATCGGGAGTAGGAGACGGAAGATAAGGCTCAACACAACACCGCTACAAGACAAGAGAGGATCCGTTTCCTCAACACTAACGAATAAGCCTTGGTACCACTACCAATGAAATCAGCCCAAAACTATCCATCGATGGGCTTTAATCGATCGTAATGAGAAAAGATAGAACTTCGAGCAATGAACGGCCCAAAAGATTTCGCAACGCAGAATAAAGAAAGCCCAAAGAAAGGCTAATCTTGATATCGTCCGCCCACCACAAGCCAACGGGTGAGATCACTCCACCCCCAAAACCTAGCCCCCACACCGCCTTCCCTATAAGTAGCTCCCTCTCCTCTTCCACAAAACCCCGCCCTAATCCTCGCATCGCCGCCACCGCCAAGAATTAGCGCCCGGTGCGGTAGGAGAAGAGGAGGAGCCACCTTCGACCACCGACCATGGGCAGCGTCGCACTAAGACCGTGAAGAAGACCTCTAGGCAGGTCATCGAGAGGTACTACTCTCGCATGACCACGGACTTCCACACCAACAAGAAGGTGCTCGAGGAGGTCTCCATCCTCCTCGGCGGCTACGCAACAAGGTGGCGGCCGGCACTCCACTTTGATCGCGCCGCATTCAACGCGGCCCCGTCTGCGGCATCTCGCTCAAGCTGCAGGAGGAGGAGCGCGAGCGCCGCATGGACTTCGTCCCGGAGAAGTCGGCCCTCGAGGTCGAGGAGTTTCGCGTCGACAAGGAAACCATCGGGATGCTCGCCGCCCTCGGCATGTCCGATCTCCCAGGCGTCAAGCGCTAGGCCGACGTTGTCTCATCCGCCCCCGCCTACGGCCGCCCACAGTACGGCGGCCCCCACCGCGACCGCGTCTAGGTCTCCCCCTGCCCACCCCTCGGTTATGCCTTGATCGCATCGCCTCACGTAGTTATGCTACGAAGTTTAAGTTGTTTTAGATCTATGTTTGCTTATGTGGCAAGTAAGATTTTGAACTTGATGCTTTAAATTCTCAAAAGTGTTTTGGTCAGCGTGTGATGGACATGAGATCTATTTATCGCACCGGTGAAATCTTAAGTGATTTGATAGATTGTTATGAGATGTTGCTACCTCTTGTGTTGTCCTATCTGTTTGTTCCTTAAATGTTAGTTTTTCTTCGATATATCAATGTCTTCATATGCTGTTTGGAGTGAACAAGAGATTGCTTGCCGTTTAGGTTTGTGTTGCCAAATTAGTGAATGTTTGGAATTGCGTATTATTATATCTAAAATAGCATTGTTTGGAATTGCATATTATTATATCTAAAATAGCATAGCATTATATTAATGTAAATCAGGGTCATTGGTGGTGTGACTTGATGACGAAATTTTCGTAAATGTTATTGCCGTGTAGTTTCCGTTGATTTCACTAGAAGTAAGGGTATGTCCATCTCCTAGGTTGGCTAGGCATTATAGAACAATTTTGTAGTCATTTGACCCCCCAGGTTGCTTATGTAGTTTTGATGGTGTTACGTGTTGCCTGTAGTATGCACTATAAACTAAATGCTAATTGTACTGGGTAACTCTGATTTGCACTAGAAGAGATGGTATTGCTGATATTGCAGAATTTCACTTTGATTTACTAGGCTCCTTAGACGACTCTGAATTTTGTAATGCTTGGTTACACTAAACTTGTTTGCTGTAGCATGTTCTGCGAACTCCACCACATTAATTGAACGAAATGTGAGTTTGTTATTGTCCATATTGTTCTAGTTTATTTCAGCAATTGTCCATTTGAGTTGTTGAAGAGTAACTTCATGATATTTCCTTGGTAGAACATATTTTTATGAGAATGTTGTGTGCGTGATCATCAAAGAATGAAAGTACACTAGAGTGTAGAAGCAACAATTAGTACATTACTACATTCCACATAATTCGTGGAATTCTCCTTTTTCACTTCTGAATGTGTTGTTGCTTTTAGTGAAGTGCACAATTTGGTTTTGTCAGGTCTTGTAAATATATATCTACTTGACATGGTTGTGTTTCTTCCATGCAATGAATTTTTTTGGCGATGGTTAGAGTGTGGACCAAGCTATTGATTGAGTTGCTGCTTGCTTGTGCAAATATATAGGATCTGTCAGTTGTATTTGTTTTTTAATTGGTATTTGGTGGATTGCTACTCTGATCTCACAATGCACTACGTGTCTGTTCTATCGACTGAATTTGCTATTATACTTGGTCTTACAAGTGAATTTGGTGGCTATTTTGTCTTGAGTTTTGGAAGTGACTGTTTGGGAACCTAATTGCTCTGTATTGACCTGCTAAACTGCATGCTGCTCATGACAGACCTGCTTTGCCTGAGCTTGTTTCTGCATATAGGATTTGTTATTGGCTGTTGATTTTTATTCAAGGGTGCAGATTGTCTTAAATATGTTGCGTTAGTGCCTTCGTGGTCATTAAAAGGTTAAATTTAATTTCAGGTTGAAAGATCTTTCAGGAACTAGATGTAAAGTAACAGGATTCTATTCACAGTTATAGTGTGATGCTTTAGAACTTGCTTTGTTTAGTCGATCTTGTAGCTTGCGTCAACGTTGAATGGCTGTGTTTCCATCTAGCTAATTCTATTGTGATCGTGTGACGGGGTAAAGCTTTTGATCCTAGACAGGATAAGAGCTCTTGTTTGATTTGTTGCTGGCTTTCCGACATGGAAACCATTTTCATCTGCAGTAACAGGCAAGGCAGCTTGTCTGTGGTGTAGAAAGTAGAAACTGGTGGTGTGATCTGGGGTAGCTTGGCATCGCGTGCTGCCATCGATTTGCCTGATACCTCAATTATCAGAAATTCTTCTCTTCCTAGAAACACATTGCAGCGCATCCTCACACGCTACTTGTAGCCGTTGGATGAAAAAAAGCGAAGGACAAGAGTGTGCTCGGCTCTGCTATTGCAGTGAAAGCACTGTAGTAAGAGTAGTGTTGTAACACTGTAGCAGTTTATCTAGTCCGTTCTTCTCGAATCGGTGGCTCGGATCACCGCAATATCATGGTATTTGTTGTCTCTATCATTTCCTTTGTAATGTTAGAGCTCTCTACCATTTCCTTTGCAATGTCAAAGGATCTGAATCTGTCAGACAACCAGTATGTCGTGCACAACGGCACAGCCAGTCTGAATCCCTCGTGCGGTAGGGGAAGCGTCCCCCTTCGAGGCTCGTGTTCCCTCTCGGCGGCTCGTCTCGCATCCAGATGCCACTGTCCGGGGCAGAACGGTGCAAGCCCGGCTGCACCTGCACATGTGCTATTTGCCCGACATGAGATGCATTCACTGTAGGGGTGGGTGTGGTTAGGGGCAGGTGCGACCCTGCCCTAAGCCGTGCTGCCAAAGGCTGAAAGCGATTTCCCAAGGTTTGTTCCATTTGGTGTAGCTGCAGTGACCTTAATGCTGCAATGGATCTTAAGGGTTGAACCTTTCAATAGAGGGAAGCATAAGCATGTTTCTCTCTTTACATTACATCTTGGCATAGAAGACAAACATCATGTGGTATGAGGAAAGTCTGTTGTGACTTCGCTTAGGAACAGGGTAACAAATATGTGGGTTGCTGCATTTGAGCAGGCAGGGGATATTCCTTTGACATCTCAACGTTTAGTCTCTCTGTGTTCGCTTTGATTGCACCTCTACTATCTACTGTCTTGTGTAGGGGTGCAAAACAAGCAGATAATTTTTATTCGACCGGCCAATCGATGAAATGAGTATCTGACTCCGAGAGAAAAATACGGAATAAGATATAGAACGAGCGATATCCGTCTGTATCCGCTCGCTCCGATTACACCCGTACCTTCTACATCTTGATCATCCCACACATGTACTAGCACTACTACATGGATACGTGAACCAAGGGTTGAAGGCCCCCTAAATTACATGAAAGTTTGCACGGGGAAAGCAACTCGTATAATGGTTCTAAGCCCATGACAGCTAGTGGCAAGAATGCTACCTTCGGAGTAGATGGAGTGGTGGATTATAATCATCTCCAAAAAGTGGGTTCTGGTGGCCTTCATGGTCACTCCTTGGATCAAAATAACGAAGGTAAAACTTCTCATTTCGAGCGCTTGTCATTTCTTTCCTAACCTTTGTTTTACATTTAGCGTGGATTTGTAAAATCTTTGCTTTTTATGGTGGTGATACATGATAATACATATTTTTATTACTAGTACAACATCATGTTACACATTTGTACTGTTGGAAGGCTCGGATATACAATGATAGAAATTTGTTGATGCACTGACCAAATGTTATACTTGTTTCTTTTATTCTTTTCGAACTTCATCAACATAAAAAAAATTGTTTTGCAGCATTTGGGGTTACTAGAATTGGAGGTTTCCCCCTTCATGGACACCGCTACGCCTGGCAGAACTCAAATGCTTTTCCTCAAAGTCCCTCTGCTCCAATGATGTGGTCGAATTTGCAGCACCCAATGCACATGCATGGTTATCCTGGTGTGCCACCTCACATGCTGAATCCTGGTGCTCATCCTATGGACCAACATCACTTGGGTTCAGCTCCAAACAATGGAGGCAGTTTTGGAAACGTGCACTCTTTATATCCAGGATCTCATGGTAGCGTAGGGTTTTCTGGTAGCCCTCAGATGTATCCATCAGAACTCTCTGTCTTTGCACCTACCAGAGGAAATTACAGGGACACCATGTTCTCCCCAGTTGGTGCTGAATTTCCATCCCTGCACCAAATGTGCCATGCAATCAACGGAAGGAATCATATGATGCATGTTTCCGCTTCATATGATGCTACCAATGATCGTACGAGAAGCCGCAGACATGATGGTCCTATGCTTTTCCACAAAGATGGTCCAAATGCAGGGGATCAGGTGTGAGTTATTGTGCTCTTCTGACTAGAGATGATACTGGTTTTTGAGTTGCACATACATAGAATTAGATAGGGCCTGCCCCGCCCCGCCCCGTTTTAAGCTAAGGAAGCTGTCCTGTCGGTGGTGCATCAAGTCAGCAAGCAAAACACTCGCAGAATCACACGAATTTAAGCTCTTGCTTTTATGACAACCTATTATCTGATTCTCGCCGCATCATCTAATGATGTGAAGTGATTGGTTGACATAGAGTTGTTCTCAGGAACCTTTCCCCGTGGGGAGCAATGTCCGGTCCAGGTCTGGGAGAAACAGGCCGCTCCTTAGTTCAGATGCGACCCCAGCTAACCAAGAAAACTCTAGCGGCGGCAGAGCCAACACATACACAGTTGGGCCTTCAACTGAGGAGCAAGCGTAACCAGTCGAGTCAGTCAGTATTTCGCCAACTGGAGACTGGAGAAGCTGTGATAAACTATATATTGTCCCCAGTTTTGCTATTTATTTGTCTCATCAGCAATGCAAGGTTGTGACATGTTGAGTCAGTGCAGACTAAACTCCGCTCTGCATGTGCCTGCCGACGTATGTACGATTCGCCCTAAATTAAATTATGCAGGGGGGCCCTCAGTTTTGGGTTTTGGCCTACCAAACAAACCATTGTAAGGACTAAGGACGGGTCCAGGCATCAAAAAAGCATGGACCAAGAGAAAGACTGGAAGCAATCAATTGCAAAGCATTCAAATTAAAACGACTAGCCAATGGGGATTGACAGATTGACACATTGTATGCAAAAGTGGCCCTATTATTCAATTAAGATATTTGTGTGGACACATGCCAAATATATCATGCATGAGTTACTTTGAAAGAATTAACTACTGTTTCCTTTCAAATATAGTAAACAAACCCATTAAAAGGCGTGGCACATCTCCAACACTGTATGAAGCAACAGTTATGTCAAGCGTCCATTTATCCAAAGAGAAGGTGTCACTACTAATTTCTAATTAAGATTCCTAATCAATAGGGTAAAGGGCATTTCACATGATCTAGTCCAACCGACCAAAGTAGATACCACTCACCAATAGCAACCGATCATTATGAAAAAATAAATATGATGAGCAGCAGCGAACCTCGCAGCTAACATCTTTCGGCAAATTGATAGGTGATTGTTGACTGAAAACTCACATTTCTGTTCGACTCCATGACCGTTACGAGAAGGCAGAAGCATATGCATAGATAAGTGGTAATGCAACATCACAGTACCAAAATATCAAGGTCAGACCAAGAAATATTCGTTGCAAGATTAGCACTTGAATTTTCATGTTTCATGTTTCATTCTAGTTACAGAAGTTCTAGAAAAGATAAAAGTGTTTGATGTGGAATTTAGGTATAATTGAAGAAAAATATGAAGGGATATAAGCATATCGTATGTTTCATGTAAAACAAATGGTATCCAGAAGAAAACATGCCACACAAAACTTACGAGATACTCTTTTGCCAGGGCCTTTCCTATAATACACGATCACCCACTGTCGCAGCAAACTTTAGAGCTATTCACATTCCAATGATCAGGGGCGAAAAACACCAGTACTCTCTGAGACTAATTGATAAGAACAACCCTGTACTATCTAATGACAGTTGAAAGATAATCTTCGTTCTGGCATCTTGAGAAAGCTCTAGGCAAGTGAGAATATGCATAATGATGTGAATTAAAGCCAACGGAACTTCACCTTGCAGATAGCATCAATTTCATCAAAAATGATAACGTGGAGGTCACTCTGATCACCTGTGTTGAAAAGGTGGTATAAAAATAAGTGTTCAAAAGGGTTCACTCCGCACAGAAATATGGGAAGGCTGTTGCTGACGAGGTATCGTACCTTGTGTCCTCTGGTCATTTTCAGCATCAGAAAACAAATCTCTCACGTTTTTCTCTGTTTCTCCAACAAACCTGCTCAAGACTTCAGGTCCATTCACAATCTGAGGTTAGAAAAAGGAATTAGGCATTACGACCTTAATGAACAAACATCTGGCATTATAGTGTTAGTTTTAACAAATCAAAATAGTACTGACAACTAGGTACCTGTGCTACGTAAAAATGTATTATAATATATGACAGGTTCTCAGCATAAAATGGAATATGTTACACAACTTATTTATTGAATTATTAGTATTCAAAACAAGAGCACTGAGCACCCAACAATTTAGGTCTTAAAAAAGTAAGTTCATGCCTATTATCACTGCTGGTGATAACAAAACTTCCGCACGACTCGCCGGCCGCATCGGTCGTCAACATGCGGACTGCCGACAGGGATGCGTCCATCTTTCCACGGCCGACGACTGACGGACACCACGCAGGTCGCGGAGGTGTCCCTCGCTTCCACAAGCTCAATTTTCCCTCGTTCGACAATCAGGAGGACCCTCTGCCATGGCTAAACCGTTGTGAACAATTCTTACGGGGCCAAAACACCATAGAGGAAGACAAGGCTTGGTTGGCCACGTTCCACATGACCGGCTCGGCCCAGCTGTGGTACCATCGCCTGGAGCGTGACACAGGGACACCGTCCTGGCGCTGCTTCGTCGAGCAGCTTTCACATGACCGGGATACTTTCTTGGTTGAAGTCCATGATCGTTTACTTCAAGCACAACAAACCTACAAGCGGCAGTATGACAAAGGTCACCGTGAACTGGAGTTTTTTGAAGGTCAATAGGTATGGCTTCGCCTTCACCATCAACCGGCATCATCCTTGTCTATGCCAAGTAAAGGGAAGTTAGCACCACGGTATTTTGGGCCCTATCAAATTCTTCAGAAGGTTGGGAAAATAGCTCATCGATTGCAATTGCCGTTGAAAGATAGCTCATCGATTGCAATTGCTGTTGAAAGATAGCTCATCGATTGTAATTGCCCTTGAAAGATAGCTCATCGATTGCAATTGCCGTTGATTATCTGCAGTACAATAACGGGTCTTATTGTGGTATTTTCACAAGCTATAAATAATGCTCTTGTCACATTCACTATTAATAGAAGTGCTGACAACAATATAGAAGGTATTCAAAGAAACCTTAATTCCTGAATTAGGAGCAGCCTCAAATATGATGTATGTATCACTTGACATGAATCCTCTTCCGGAGTTGTTGGGCAAGCACAACAGCATCCAGCTGTGAAACCAAGGTCATGCGTATGAGACCACACTGATCAAGCATTAATGAAAGTCCCATCATAAACAGACCAATGAACTTACCTCCTCATTTCGGTTGGCTCTTGCCTTGGCATACTCTAGCTCTAATGTGAGCAATGCCAACTTGAAATCATCAGGAGGGACAAAACTGGACAGAAATATTATCACGGCAAACAATTAGGCAATATAGAATCATAGAAAATATTGATTTCAGTGGACAGTGAACTTCCTACCTGCTAACACTAATGGAATCCCCAACTGAAACCTTTGTCTGCCGACGCTGAACAGAATTCAACGCGATGCATCCAATAGCAACAGCGTCATGGGCAGTGGATACTCATTAAGGATCACACATGAGAAGAAAAAAAGTGTAATTCCGTAGGAAGGTCAGCACACAATATCATCAAAGCTTCATTTGATTCCACATCAAAGCTTCTTAAAGTTGAAACAACATGATGTGATTTTAACCAGGGTAGATTTCAGGACAACAATATCCAAAAGTCACATTATGATGAACCCAGTACAGAACAGTAAAATTAAACATCGACACCAGAATGACATAACACTAACGTGTTTGCGCTAAGACAAATTATAATTGCATGCCTATAATGAAAATCGAAATGTTACAAACTCCCGCCGGTCCAACAAGGAAGAGTACACCATAAGATAGTAGCTAACTCATCCTAAGAATAAAAAGGCCGCAAATAGTGTCGAAACCTAGTCAGAGTCAGGGTCGGCGTCGACGATATCTGGCATTGAGTCTTCTGACTCCGCGTCAGACAAGTTGGTCTTGCTTGGCTGGGTGAGGCGGGTCGAAGGGCCCTCTGGTGCTTGATGGCTGCTTGAAGCACCAACTGGAGCAATTGGAGCTTCACATGAGGTTCCCGGGTTGCTGGGCGACGCATCAACAGCTGGGGCTTTGTTCTGAAGATGACCGGCATGGTCAGTGCGCTTCTCAAAAACTGGGGCAGCCGCAGGTTTCTGGGGATCAGACGGCATCGTGTTGACTGGAGCTGAAACGGCACTGGAGTTAGAAGGATTAACCATTGTGTTTAGTTTGGCAGTTTCTTCTGCGACCGCATCCACCATTTTGACATCACTCTTGCCGGACGTTGGAACATCTTGTACTGCCTCAGGAATGCTAGGTGAACCAATTTGTGGATATTCTTTTATGAGTGCGCTTTGGTTTTCATCACGTGATATCTCGACTGCTGTATCTTTTCCTTCAGGACCATCTTTCACCAGAGTCTCTGTTGGCTCATCATCCTTGGTGGATCCCAACCAATCATCATACATGTCTTCATCCTCCATAGCCTGACGCTGGTCTCCACATGGTGAAAACTTATATTTGCCAGCACCAAAAACTGCCTTTTCTGGTGCACCATAATCGAGTCCAGGGCCTATAGGACCTGCTCTTTCTAGAGAAAGGGCTCGAGGGTGCGTAAGAACATCCAAAGCCAGCAACGCACGCGAACAAAACTCTGCAAGCCTAGTGCCTATATCTAGCTTCCCTGTAATGAACAAAAGATAAAAGTTATTACATAAATGGATATTTCGAACCCCCTACCTAACTCCTCCCACTCGGAATATAGAACCAACAGAAAAAGGGCAAATCAAGATCATGGGTTCAAGTGTGCGGGCAAGAGTGTACCAACACTAGTTGATTATTGTTTTTGTCTGCAAACTGTATCATGTCAAAAAGTTAAGGGTACAAGACAATTTCTTGTCAGCTTATATTCCGTTTCAGTGCAAAACCATTGCAGCAAAACCTCTAATCTTTTCTTTCAATGAACTATACATTAATTAGGAGACAAATGAAATACTCCATGTGTGACCACTAAACAACATGCTAAGAAATTTTACCTCTTCTGAAGAGTTCAATTCCTTGGGCTAAATAAGGAGGCGGGCATGAGAAGAAGAAAGAAAAGATGCCAGCAGTGCCTTCAATGAAGCAAGTTGGAAGTCTGATATGCTTGGCTCCCCAACTGTGGATGGTTTTTTCTCATACCCCCCTCCTGTGTCACAAGCACTTCTAGCTATGTTAATTAGGAGCAAGTCCACTTCTGTCCTCCAGTGATCTGTCCTCAATGAACCCCCCTGATCCAGGTGATAAAATGAATATCACATTAAACTGTTGTACTTACACAGTATATACATGAGAGACACTACTGCAAATGCAAACGATTTAGGTCCAGTCAACATAGTACCAATTGGATGACGTTGGATGACACGGCAATGACTAAAAATGCTATTGAAAATAATAGGGCGCAGTATCAATAAATCGTGAGAAAAATACTATATCCAGTACAAAAATAATATATTTTGTCAATTGGCGCGGTATCCAAAAAATATATGAGTTAATTTGTACCAGTCTCTGGAAAGCCCTACTGGAGGACGTCTCTGGCTTTGTACCACAGTTGATCTGTGATGATTGTACTCTCTCCTATAGTGATCAAATAAAGATCTCCTTTCTGGCCCTAAAATTGGACCCAGACAGTTCAAGGTTTTTGCTCAGAAATAGGTCGGTTTCCTGCCAAAATCCGGTCCGGTTTTTGTTGCAAATTTCTGTTTTTGAGTTATCTAAATCCTGATGCTTGAATCATATCTAACAAGCAATACATATTTTCCGCACAAAATAGGGATCAGTGGTAGTTTAGGGCCTGAACCTGTCATCTCAAAGAAAAATCTAAACCAGACGAATTTTCGATTGAGCAGCAGGTTACTAGCAGTTTTCCAAACCCTCCTTAAAATAATGATTTCCAACCACTATATCAGATAAAAAAAATGTTTCTCTTGGATGAACACATATATAGAGAATAAAGACTAATAAGAAAAAGAAAGACAAGAAAGAGTAACAAGAAAAACAGAAGACACGCAAACAAGATAGATTAGAGGCATACCACATTCAGAAGAATTTCCAATGTTTCTAGTGCAGCTATTTTGATAGAGAATGGAGTCAACATTCTACCATCAGCTGTTGTTTCAGGAGTCATTCCCTTCGATGTGGTTGGTATGGAAGAACTTTTCCTTTTCTTTGGGCTGATTGCGGCCTTCTCTGAACCTGACGCATGTGAGTTTTGCATTTGTGATTCTTGCTTCCTCTTCTTGGAGTAACTTTTTGATGATGATTCATTTGCCACTTTTGATGGATCTGTGCTGAATAAAGTCACGTCGTTTCCACAACTATCATCCAGATCACCAACTGCATTGCTGACTATTACCTCAAGCAAATGCAGAGACATCCCTGATAACAAAGACACCTATTCAGCAACAGGTGCAACTGGAAATTGACTAAGGTTTCGTTTGGGATTGCGGTGGATTATGATAACCTTGTTTGGTTTTGCTGCTTTTAGATACTTGGGTGTTTGGCTAGCTGTTTTTTCCTTAATCAAGTTGCAAACGGATATATTATTGTGTTCCAGACCATATGAGATGAAATGTGAGAGGACAACCATTGGATAGCAGAACTAATGTAACTTCAATCTGATTTATCAAACAGAGTAATAGACTTTTCACAATTTCTTCTTCACAGCAGCTTTAAAAGCAAGCACAGCACAACAACTGCAAATTGAGCCTAAAAGACGACCAAGGCTAAGAACCAAACATGCAGATGGATGCAGTTGGAAGTATGACAGTCATTCCACAAACAAAAGCATGAAATGGACCAATCCTGTAGGGGATGTGAATGTAAAGTTACAAATCTCAAGTTTTAAAGACATGGAAGAATGGTTAAACCATAGTCCCTTATGCGCAACATGGGAGATATCTCCAAGATCTAACCTGTTAGCAACTCCAACAAATACCCTGAGGATGCTAAATTTGAGGTTCTGATGGAGCATCACTGCCAAAGGTTTATTATAAACTATATCCCTCTTATCAGTGACAGTTATTACAAATTTGCTGACGCAACATGCCAAAGAGAAAATATTTGAAGAATGGCGCATTTTGTCATGTGGGGACGTTATTACGGCGCCGCCGCCCGCAGGATCAGCCCCAACCGCACACGCCACAGCCCGTCAATTCGGCAGCAGCCGAATAAGCTATCCCTTAATTTCCTTATCTCCCCATTGAATTAGAGATAAGGTTTGCTATTTAAATTAGAGATGGGATATTTGAATTAGAGATTAGATTAGTTATTTGAATAAGAGATAAAGTTAGAGATCGAATGTTAGGGGCTGCTACTTAATAGCCAGCCGAAACCTCATTAAGATCAAGCAAGAAATATCAAAAGGGTTTCTACCCACAAACCTGCCGCACCCTGTGCTTTGGCGCGCCGACATCACGGCACCGCCGAGGCGCAGGCGTGCGGTTCCGCATCCACTTCCCTCGCACTCATATTTCTTGCGTTCATTCTTGTCGACGAATTCGGGTCGTGACACATTTCAAAATTATGTGTTCAAAATGGCAACAGGGAAAAAGAAAGAATGGACGCTGTATCTCCGCTTTGAAGGAAACTCAACCATTTTGCTTGTTACTAATTCCGAAAACAGGCATGCCATAATGCATTTCTAGTCTGAGATACTATCACAGTATTACCATGACAAAAAACTAATTATGACTATAACTTCTTATCGTCACTTGTATTCTATTAAAAGCTACCATCATACAACTGTAAACAAATACACAAGAAATAAAGAACCACCTACCAACACCCATGGAGGTCAGCAGTAGCTGCACAATGTTGTAAACTTTTGTCCTCATGGTGCATAGCGTCGCTATTTTGAAGAACTCAGTAATAAGCCGTACAATATTAGCAGCATGTGGTAAAAGTTGGCTGCAGGATGGTAAGCATAAATTAGATATTCCTTTTCCATTAATCAGCTCAAATTCAAACCAATATTAAAATAAAAGTACTATAGAAAACTCAAACAGTGTCCATTCTAAAAAATTATTTAGAATTCAAACATTATTATTGCTTTTGTATTGTCTGTATTTTCTTTACTTATGCTTCAAGCTTGTGAAAAATGCACATGATATGTCTTAAATAATAATGACAATAGCTAATATGCATGTTACCTTCGCATTCCTTTAATAGTTGCACTAAGCAAATCCAAGAAAGTTGAATGCAATGATGGAAGCTCAAAACAAATAAGTTCTTGGTGCAAGGAAGTTGTTGAAGGAAACAGCTTTTTATGCAATGATCCATCAACTAACAGCACTCTTCGTATCAAAGCTATCAAAGCGCGCACCGGAACGTTGACCTTTTGACAAGCAAAACAATAGAGCTTAGAACAAAATGGTATTATATAATAGTAGCTTATAAGTACCACTAGGTAATAATGATAATGTACAGAAAAGTTCTGCTTTGGACAAACCTGAACCGGATAATAGCTAGTCAGCATCACACAGCAGCAATGGACAAGGGCTGAAATGGTAGGAACAGTACAGACACGAAATTTCTTCGTGACATGCACATTTCCTCCGGAACTTATTTGATCTCCCAACATCGGCGGAGGATCATTTCCAGGTGGAACTAGTAACACCATAATTTCATGGCCATTCTTTTCTGCAAAAGTAATGGTTAGAAGTCACCCTGAAATGGTAGAACTGAGATAAGAATAGCAGATAACTACCATATCTTACCTTCTTCCAGCCCAAGAAAAGCTTCATTCAAAAGATTGTTTACCACAATTAGTATCTTTTGAATCATTAGTGACCAACTGTCCTCGGAAACTCGGACAGAAGGTAACAATGCTAAGGCTTTTGCAAATTTCTGGAGGATTGGAAGAGCAGAGGTCGGTCAACCCAAACAGAAATTTCATGACAAGGACAAAGGAAAGAAAAAAAATGTGACAATGAAGCACACAAGTTTATGTCTGCTCAGCCTTCAGATCATATTACTTCAATAATAAAGAGTGAAGGCATGCACTGCTCACCTCTGATGGTTTTACATTGACTTCTGTACTCATAACCCTTGCTGCAATGGCAGATTCGACCTGAAATTTTTAAACGTAAGTACAAGAACTGTAACAAATAATATAGCGGAGAAGTAGAACAGGCAGGGCAATAGGAACAGAAAAATAGAACATGCAGGAAACAGGAACTGTGAAAAATACGGCTACATATGTATTTCTAGTGACGCTAGTGAACTTCTGGAAGCTCCGGCATCACATCTCACTCTGGTACTCTCCTAGAAACCATTTCTATAGAACTGCCTGTCATTGGGAGTGTTTGAGCATGAAAACTTAAGTAACACCCCTTGCAAACTTATGTAACAGAGCAAGGGGCACAGCTCTGTGTTGGGGGTATCTTCAGAAAAATTGCCATAGCTTAAGGAGTAAGGAACTAAGGACTAAGGAGTAACCACAGTAGGCAGAAGAATATGTGGTTTGTTAGGTGCATTGTATTATGTAAAAACTAATGAGGAATGACAAAACAAGAAAAAGGAATACATGACAAGGAAGCCTAAAGAGGGACGTACAGAACATAATAACTCTTGCATCCCCAGTCACTCAGCATTTGAATAGTAATAGACATAAGATTAGCTCAGGTAAATATCTAGAGCTCCTACAGTCATTCAATGCTTCAGCCCATACATACATACATACCAAGAAAATCACAATGAAACAACATCTTATAGAATTTCCACTCCTACAGCCCTACATTTATCCAGAAACAATAAATTTTCGTTTAAAGCTATTCTCAAAGAAATTTCATTTTGTTTTTCTGCTGGATACTGAGCACTACATATTTACCCAGAACAGGAAATAGATTAGAACAAAAAAAAAGTCATACTTTATTGTAGTGTCGATTTACAGATGACGGGAACAATTTAATAACTGTCCTGAGCAAATTAATTGCTTCGTCCTGCAAATATAGACATAATCAAATATTTCCTTCTTTAGTGCTTGAAATTAAACAGATAAGCATGTGGATGAAAAGACCATACAGCCACTGGACCATTTTCATTTAAGAGCAGCAGCACTGGTTCGACAACTCTTCCAGCAAAGGACGACGCCTCTTTCTTTAAGTTCAAAAACTTCGCCAACCTAATCAAACAACAAATTATTTTGCTTTCTACTGAACAAAATAGTCACATGCAGAAGAAAATGCAATGAATAAACTGTCAAACTAACATTTTAAGTAATCACATTTGTGATACTGTAGAGTGGCCAAGCAACAAAGCAGCTATCTTTTCCATTGAGACAGACTGGTATAGTACATCATCCACTTAAAACATATGATTTGATATAGCATATGAAACATAAGAAAGGAGTTTGCACGAACACAGCCTAAAAACAAAGCAGATAAGAAGGCATCCTGATCCTGGAGAATGTTTTAGTTTTGAATCTTGTCGATGGTTGCAGGATACTGGCAGGAGCCAAGTCATTGGTTGCAGGATACTGGCAGGATAATGAGCAAACAGATAGGGCAACACAAGAGGTAGCAACATCTCATAGCAATATATCAAATCACTTAAGATTTCACCAGTGCAATACATAGATTTCATGTCCATCACATGGAGAACAAAACAGTTGAGAATTTAAAGCATCAGGTTCAAAATCTTACTCGCTACATAAGCAACCATAGATCTAAAACAATTTAAACTTAGTAGCATAACTACGAGAGGCGATGCGATCCTAGACACGGTCGCGGCGGGGGCCACCGTACGGCGGGCGGCCGTATGCTGGGGCGGAGGAGACGACGTCGGCCTGGCGCTCGACACCCGGGAGGTCGGACATGCCCAGGGCGGCGAGCATCTCGATGGTCTCCTTGTCGACGCGAATCTCATCGACCTCGAGCGCCGACTTCTCCGGGACGAAGTCCATGCGGCGCTCGCGCTCCTCCTCCTGCAGCTTGAGCGAGATGCCGCGGACGGGGCCGCGCTGGATCCTGCGCATCAGGTGGGTGCTGAAGCCGGCCACCTTGTTGCGCAGCCGCTTCGAGGGGAGGATGGAGACCTCCTCGAGCACCTTCTTGTTGGTGTGGAAGTCCAGGGTCATGCGAGAGTAGTACTTCTCGATGACCTGCCGGGAGGTCTTCTTCACGGTCTTGGTGCGGACGCGGCCCATGGCTGGTGGTCTTGAACAAGAGATAAAGAAAGATCTGGTTGGATTCGATTGTTGACAGCAAAGAGAAGACCAGAGCAAAAGGAACAACAGTCCAAGCAAGCGAGGGAAGGCTAGGGCTTCCTTACCAACAGAAGGAATCGCGCGGTGGGGAGGAGGACGCCTACGAGGGGGAAGAGCTCCTTCGCCTCGGCCTCGGGGTGGAAGGCGTGCTTCCTTCTAGAGGCGGAAGGAGGGGTCTCGGCGGCGCTGGCAAAGAGGATTTGGGGACGGAGCCTACTTATATGGGAGAGGGCTAGGGTTTCGATGTGAGGGCGGATCTCAGCCGTTGGTTTGTGATCGAGATTAGCCTTTGCTGGGTTTCGAAAAGGAGAGCAAATTTCGGCCCAAATCAACAAAGTAGGGAGACATACCGAGTCGGTCTCCACAAGCTCGCCGACGCGCTGGACCCAAACGTCCACGGCGGCGCGCCACGCCTCGGCGAGCTTCGGGTCGCCCGTGGCCACCTCCACGGAGCCTCCTGCGAACAGCACATCACCGTCAGGATCGAGTGGGATAGTAGAGCGGAGAGGGGAGGGGAACGGATTGCCTTGGAGCCGGTGGGCGGAGGACTTGAAGGTGTCGGGGGAGAGCGTCCGGAGGAAGTCCAGGAGTTGCGGCGTCATGCCCAGCTCCTTCTCGTCTGCCTCGGCCGCGGCGGTGGCGGGTTTGCTTGGGCCGCTGACGCTGCCTCGGCGGCGAAACGGCCATGAGAAAGAGAAGGCCATAGAGGAGTAGAGTCGGCGATGGTGATGGCGATGGATGGCCGCGAGGATTTGTTACGGGTTCGCCGAGCCCCCGACCCAATCAGTTGATGCACGGAACCGTGGGGTTTGGCACGGACGCGAATCCAGCTACGGTAGAGGCGCGCAGACGCACAGGAGAGATGCATTACGTCTCATCCGGACCGTCCAACTGTATAGAACGGCTTGGATAAAATAGTATACAGCACATCGAACCCTCTAGTAGCAACAGACCAGAGAACAGAAATAAATTCTCTGCAGCGAGCCCCCGCAGATGTCGTTCGAGATCAAGAGGGTGTGGGGGTGATCGGACGGTGCTGAGAGAGGGGCCTCACGAGAATTTATTTTCCTAAAGAAGCATGGGCGTCCGTCATCACCGAGAACAAACGCCTGATTCGGGTAATCTCTGGCGAAGACGAGACGAAGTGATCGATGCTAATCTTGAATAAATCACAGATAGAGATGAAACTGGTGTAATCACTGGGGGCTACAAGGTTGGAATCAATTTTATGTATTCGTCCTATTTTCGAATTTCAATTCATATACAGGTATTTACGTATTTGTGTTTTTCGAATTTCAATTCATATACAGGTATTGTCAATGGAGCTCAAGGCTGGAACGAGTATCTCCGGTGGATGCTATGCCCGTCGTAAGTGTCTTGCGTTTACTCTCAAATCAACTTGTGCGCAATATCTGTGCGCATCCTGTACAATGAGCTTACATCGGTTGTCTATAGTCTCTGTCACGTAGGATTTAAACTGATGTGGATGAAAGAGAATAAAGAGAGAGAAATGTGCTGTCTACAATCCTGTAACCGACTGTAGCACCAGAACCAAGAAAAGCATTAAAAGATTATGTGTTGTCTACAATCTCATGAGATGATCAGATCACCACAACTCATTATATAAAGCCGTCTTTAGTCTTTGTCAGCAGATGATATAAAGAGTTCTTCTGAGACGATAAGAATATCAGTATTATTGTACATGCCCTAACTGAAACGGCCAGGCTGATGAGAGAAAACCTAACAATTCCAAACTTTACATGGGTGCGTATCCGATCCGATTATACAAGTTAACCCAAATGCAGCTCCGTTCCATGCACTTCTGCAGAAAAAAACTCGACAAACGGGAATAGCTCTAATTAGGGCCAACTTCTAAAGTCAATAGCCCTTACGGCACCAATCATTTTGGGAAAGCTAGCCGGTACGACTCCTGCGCTTCCACTCGGGATTAGAATGCTTCGTAGCGCAAGCCACCAACAGTTCACTCACGAAATCTATTCAGCAGGCAGCTTACCTTGTTGATCAAGCTGTGGGGCTTTAATCAGCTCATTTACATTGAGATTGGGGAGCAGATTAAACACATCCTGCAAGAAAGTTTTGAAATGAATTGGTCATAGACTCCACGAGTAAAATTGCTTCACTAGCAGAACTCTGGGTGGAATTAAAATTTGTCGGCAATGCATACTCTAGGTACTCCCTAAAACATCAAGCATAACTACATGTCGTAGGACATATATAAATCTTGCCCCCTGTATTAGTTTAGACTTCAGACTTACATTATCACATTTTTCCTTTTCTACTACAGAAGTAATTAGTGTGACAAAACAAAGTCAGACACACAGCCATTCTGAAACAAACATGCAGATAGGATGATTTGATCATCCAAAAACAAGTCTGTTCTCCCACCCAAGTCATATATTGAAGCACCCTCCCTACCTCCTTTGTGTTCAACTTCTAGTGAAAACTGCTGGTAACATCACAGGGAACAAAGAATGGTGTTCAATACTTCAATTCCTAAGCAATCGCCTGCCTTTCATATAAAGGAAAACATACATATTCTAAGCAGATCTATATTTAGTTTGGGAGTTTAATGCAATTAGCTGGTCGATCCTGATAGCTTTTAGAATGGAGGTCTATTTCCAACATTTCATAAAATCAAAGGATAGTGGAACATGAGAACTTTTCTGGTCAAGACCAAGTCTAATAGGGGGATTATTAAAACACAAGCAAGAAAAATAAGGTATGTAACCCCTGAGAATAACATATAGGAAATCGCAAGAGAAAGGCAAACCTGCAAGTGGTACAATATCTCATGATTCGGTGGGAGCTTCCCTTCAATTACAAGATCCAAATAGCTACGGATCTCCCTGAGCCTTGCATCCAGTCCTTTCAAGGCTGCAAGCTTGCTGGTAACCTTCATTGACAAAGGATAAGTTACGGGCATGGATAAATAAAGCAACCAGTGAACTGGAAAAAAAAAATCCCCTTTTCTTGTGAAACATTACATCTGTTGCAAGTGTGCTTATTGTTGTGTCCTTGACATCCCTCAGAAGGTGCTCAACTCCTGAAGACAACATAAAGCATATATCAGTTAATAACCATTGCTGAATCAAAAGATGGGTTTCGTCCCTAGCATTTTCTTCCTTTTTGAGGGGGAGAAACCTCCCAGCCCTCCCTAGCACCATAAGACCTCCCAGTCCTCCCTAGCACCATGAGACCAAGACCCTACATGACTGAACAGTTGCCTCTTTAACTTGCATAATGCCACAAAACATCCCCTTTTATCATGCAATTTCAGCTGAACAAGTCTTACCGATTTCCTCAACTTCATGAGCAGCAATTTCTGAAGGAACATGGACAAACACCTTTTGACTTTTCTGAGTAGCATTCTATAAAGGAGAACAATGTACATTAGTGAAGCTGAACAAGCAAGCATAAATCTCCAACTTCTTTGATTGCAAGCTTACCTCTTTAACCTCTTCCACAGCATAGTATGCTTTGGTAGGTATTCCCAACTCCTTGGGTTGAACATCAATAATCACCAGGACAGGATTTGGAACATAGCTGCACAGTGGAAAGCATGAAGAGTGAGTAACAAAGGGAAGACAAGACAAGCATCCTGGGACCAAGTCAACATGAAAGTGACTTTAAAGGGGACCAATGCCGTTTTCATCACCACACCCAACAATCCCTCTAAAAAGATACAGAATAGGTATATATATATATGCAGTCTCGAGTTTCTAACATTGTTTTTTTAAGTCTCCAAACCATTAGAAGGTATGGGTTGCTCACCAAACTCATGAGTCAGTTTGACCCAACAAGTTCATTGTTTTAGTGATGAAGTATGTGCTTGAAAGAATTAAGGCAGTCAACCAAATCCGATCGAAATATCATTAGGCCAACTGTTGTCCATACTCCATAAGGCCTCACTATGACAATACTTTCATCGCTAACATTCTAGATCAAAAGTTTCCCATTGGTAGGCTTGGTAGCAGATAAAATTTCAGAAAGAAATACAGAGTAAACTATGAGAGCCTGGACTAGCAATGCATTTTTGGAGCTTGGAGTCTAGTTCCGACAGAGCAAAAGTTTCGAACACAGGTGAAAATTGGCCTGTTCTCATGTGTCATTAACAGTAGAGTAAAACATCAATTGAAACTAGGTTATTAATAACAACATTTCAAATGGTAATACTAGCCTGACTAGAAAGTTATATGCTTGTTTCTAACTTTGGACAATACATATAAAACTGTATACTTGAAGTCTTGAACCAAAGCACCATTTATAGGAGTGCATAACTTCACAAACAATTGCAGGATATATGGCTATGGCACAGAATCATACTTGTTAAACAATGCATGGACATCCAAATCGTTCTCCCTGAGTTTTGGACCAGTGCTGTACCAGCCAACGACATGCTCCTTGGCTGCATCAGAAACAGCTCATCAGGACAACAGACTCGACTACATATGTTAAGTCCAACAAATTTGGGAATTTTGAAACAGCATACCATTGATCCTCTTGAACATGGAGAACATCGACTCGTGGTAATTATGGTCGAGGAACCAGATCCTCGGATCCTTGTCATCCTCTTCGAACGGCACTGCAAAATCAAGTGCCATCGCAAGTTGCAAATTTAGTAATCTACCACCGGAATAACTCTAGAGATCTAGTCATGTAAGAACGCGGCAATTCACGCCAACAGGTCTAACTACATTTACAGCAACAACCGATTCCGCGAGCCCTAGGTCCACTAGAAGCGCAGATCCTTCGGAAACCGGCGGGCCAACCCGAACCGCGCAAACCCTAGTGGTTAGAGGTGGGGTGGTTACCGGCGTAGGAGTTAGTGACGTCGACGGTGCCGCGGGAGGAGGTGCCGAGGAGCACGCCGACGACACGCTTGCGGGTGTCGCGGGCGACGCGGTTGTAGTGGTCGACGATGCTGAGCAGCACCAGCGGGTGCACCACCACCCGCTCCAGCGTCCGCCCCGAGAGCTGTGCCGCCTTCACCACGTCCATCTCATCCTCCTCTCCTCGGTGAAGAAACCCTAACGCGGTCGCAGATCTGCGGCGTACGGCCTCCCTCCACTCTCTCTCCTCTGGTGTCGGCTCGTGCCGTCCCGCAGTTGTGTTGCTGGTGCTGCTGCAGCGACGGCCGCCTTAGGAATAATTGATTATTTGCCACGGCAAAAGGGTGAATTTTATGATTTATTGCTGCATATCAGTATGATATATGGTCTCATATGTCATACTCACATCAGTGATAAATAATCAAATAGACATGTTTGGTAGTGGCAAATAATTAAATCTCCCTTTAAATAATAGAAATTTCATACATATAACATTCTGAACCACTCTTCCTTACGAAATTTCGATCGGCCACTAGAAACCCCCTTTTTAGGGGCTCGGTAAAATATTTTGCTCAAACAATCTAGGGTTTGTCTCTATAAAACAACATTTCTAGAGAAATTTGGTGCACAGTCGGCCAAATCCTTCGAAAAGGAGAGCAAATTTCGGCCCAAATCAACAAAATAGGGAGCAAAGGGCAACATACCGAGTCGGTCTCCACAAGCTCGCCGACGCGTTGGACCCAAACGTCCACGGCGGCACGCCACGCCTCGGCGAGCTTCGGGTCCGGTGAGTCCGGGAGGCTCTCAGTGAGGAGGCCGTGCATACGCACCGCATTCATAGCACGTTTTGCAAGGCCAAAGTCTTCCTCCAATTTAGCATATTGCAAATATATGGCCTTCTTTACGTGTGGCGGAGCCTGATCCAAAAAAACCAAAAATGTAAGTACCGAGGCAGGATATGGAAAATGATATTTTCAAATCAAAATGCCATGCAGGAAAAGAAACAGATAAGAATGAACCTAGGGTGTCGGTCTCTAAACAAGCAAGCAAGTGCACAGAATCACATATCAACAAGCAGTGACAAAAGGTCCCAAAAGGAAACAGAAAAGCAACAAGTGCAAATGGTAATAACAAAAAACGCCCATGCAGCGATGCTAAAATCACATTACTGATCAAGAATTATCATGACCTATTCGTAAGATGCAAAGAGCCCATGCTGTGGCTACAGAGGCTGCTGGTTCTCCAATCGTAGATGCTACGGCTTCTGCTTCTTCTTCTTCTTCTTTTTCAGACTTTGGATTTTTATTACCTCTGGCAGCAAGGTAATTTTCCCATCATGCGGCGGCGGCACCTTTCAACTGGTGGGTGGCAAAGTCCACCATATCTTCATTGGAGCAGCGGGCGAGTCGAAACTTCTTTTCGGTGTCCCTGAGCCAGTCTTCGGCTTCAAGAGGTTCAGTCGCTGCAGCAAAGGTGAGGGGTCTTGTTCTTAAGAAGTCAGCAAGCTTGGAGTTGCGGCCGGCAGGTCCTGACTGTTGATTGTTGAGCAAAGCTTGGAGAATTTGGGTCTGCTGGAACATCACTTGCGTCATCATTGGGTGAGCTGGCGGTGGGGGAGGTAGATCTTGTCCTTGTCCACGACCACGGCCTCTTGCAAAGGCTCCACGGATAGGGGCGGCGGCTCTTCTCGGCGGCATCCTGAAGAAAGGCGGAGGCTTAGATCTAGAGAAGACTAGAGAGGGGGTATATATATGAGGGTTCACTAGCCCTCTAAGGCACACACAAAAGAACCAGCAGGAAGATCGAACAAATACAATACAAAGCCTAGAATGGCTGCATTATACTAAGGGGGTTAAGTGTTACATGACTCTCGAACAAAGCTTACATGCTAAGCTAAGTCATGACACAAGATACACATCGTCTACAAAAGGGAGAATAAAAGTGCTTGCAACACAAAAGACTGCCTAGCAAGCACTGCTAGCTATCCTAGCCTATCCTGACTACTCCATCGAGGAACGGGAGCGGGAGCGGCTCGATGGCTCGGCGAATGGGAGCGACTCGGTGATCTTGGCGAACAGAACGGAAGGCAGTGAGGTGCGTCCACGCTGACACAGGAAGGTCGTCGAAGGCGGAGGGGCGAGGCGGCGCCGCGCTCTTCTTGTGATGATCTGATCGGCGGGGTCCCTAGGGGCGAAGAGGTAGGTCGCGAGTCCTGATGCTAGAGAGGCCGGCTGGAGCTGGAGCTGGAGCTGGAGCTGAGGTAGCGCTCGCAAGGGCAGCGGTGAGACGTGCCACCTTTGCAAGTGCGGTGTCTCTCTCACCAGCGATGGTGTCTCTCTCCCATAGGGCATCATAGTGGGCTTCATCGCTTCTGATCATGTTGGCGCGAAGGGTGTTGGAGTGGGCCTCGCTGCCGGTGAGTCGAAGTATGCAGACCACCTCTATTCGGTTCTGGAGAAGCTGAGAGCCCATCAACTCTTTGCTAAGTTCAGCAAATGTGCGTTTTGGTTGGAAGAAGTGGTCTTTTTAGACCATGTTTTGTCTGGAAAAGGGGTCTCTGTTGTCGGACCCGGATTCTGAGAATCCAAATCCTCTGTGAAAGCACTGTGCTATTCCCTGGATCAGTAGATAGCACTCACAGGTACATTGCTGAATCAACCATACAAGTCGTGAAGCAACACAAATATATTACAACACAAGGTTAACATAGACCTCATCGGGTCGAGTTTTACAAAAGGGCCGCACAAGGCCAACTAGATTACATTACAAAAGACGGCCAAGTCTACAGCGGAAGCAAAAGGGAAGGTAGGGCTCATCTCACACAGGCAAGCGGCTGGGGTGACAGGTATGACGGATATTAACCAAGATCGATAATATCGGTTGTGCTGTAGTACCAACGAAGTCTACTTAGATCGGGCGAGATCTAAACTACGTAACTATTCTACTCCTCGTCATATCCTTGTCCATCATCTTCGGGTCCATCGTAGTAGGCGTAGTCTCCTTCGTCTTCAATATCTGGAGGGTAGGGGAGAGAAGCGAGAATGAGCACTACTACCGTGCTCGCGAGCCAACACACAATGCAATAGCATACATGCAAGGTTTAACAAGGATGGCTCGGTTCTTTTATTTGCGAAAGTAGTTTTGCAATATTATAATTACAAATCCTACGACTTAGCATTTTTAACAAATTTGCAATTTTGAAAGATTAAAGTGCAATAATTATATTAGTAGAGATTCCATCCGGCGGAAACTCTACCAATGCATCCTTTTTAATTGGGGCTGCCCCCAATGACCACACCCGCTGAGCTCGACGACCCAGGAAAAATCCAAACAGGGCTAGGTGAGCCCGTCCACCATTTTCCACCAGGTTTTGAAATAGAACTAACTCAAGTTATGATCCCCATGTCCGCCTTTGGAGTAGAGGGCGCTACTGCTTAAACAGATTTAGACTCGCAGAGGTTTGTACACTTTACCCACAAGAGATAGTCATGCTGCGTTACCCACATGATTCCATAGTCATGTAGTTGGGCGACAATCCACAATAACCTTTCAAACTACCTTGCCCTTTCCGTCATCTCACCCATATGGGGTTGCGCCCATCGTTCATGAGGATGTTGTAACCGCAGTGTGGCATAGTTGGACTACCCACGACGCTGGCAACTTCACTGTATTGGTGTCCCGTCAAAATTTGGATGTACCGCAAGCTTGCACATATTTCCCTTTTTCCACCGTGTGAGACACATTCAGAGTTCAATAATTTTACTAAGCCAAATTGCACTTTGCAGACTTGTGGTTGCACATGTTTAACACGGAGGTCGTGACAAGATTAAGTCCTTAGGGTTATCTGGGCGGTTCATTCCTCAACCCAACCTTGTGCTCCCTGAGCACCCACCACCTCACCATCCACCCAGATAGAACTAGCAATAGGGTTTTAGAGGAGCAAACCAAATCATTTTCCACACCTTTTAGTCAATGGGCCACCAATGACTACCCAAAGTATTTTTAAGTTTGAAGACATGATGATTTGGGGTATTTAATACCCCGGTACTTGAGCAAGGTTAGCATGTCCCTCAAGTACACCCTATAGCTAGTATTACCATATAATTACTAGGGTGACAATGAATAATGGATTCAAGTTATCAAGGATGGCATATTAATTAATTAAACATCAAGTGGGCATTTAACTACCTTAAGCTTTAACATACATTTGATTAGAAATTAAAGCATGCGATTTGCTAATTTAAAAGAACATAATTTGCATGAAATTGTAGGAGGCAACATGATCAAAGTATTGACTCGCCTTGGTTGGAGGCAAGGTGATCGTGATAATCTTGGTCTTGATCAACTTGGGGATCTCCGGCGTCTTCGAATCCTAAATGGCGATTTACCGGAAAAAGGCACAACGGCAAAGAGAGCAAGTAAATACACAAGAAAACTCAAATAAACTCCAAATTAATCAAGTCCTATGCCATTAGCAAGATCTTGATTTAACGAATTTTTAGAAATTTATTTTGCAATTTTTGGAGCTACAACAGAGGAGATACGAATTAACGAAGCTCAAATGGAAAAGAAAATGAGAGAGAGGGGGGCTTCGGTCCATGGAACAGTGTGGACCGGATGCATGCGTCTTTGGTGGCTCGGGTCCACAGGCAGTATGCGAGGCCACCGCCGCTGAGGAGGGGGTTGGTTTGGCTTATCAGGCAACCGCCCACCCGGTCGATCCACAGAGGGGGCTTAGGACCTCATTAATGCGTTAATGATTGCCATTAGGGCGTCATTAATGCCTAATGATGGATGCACAGTGCCTGCCCGAACCGGACATGCACGGCCAAGACGGCACGCAGGCGTGGGCGGCCATGGCCTGTGTAACTGAAAGGGCGCCAGGGCAAGGCGAGCACATGGACGGGAGTCTGGCGAGGCGGAGGTGGTGGCGGGTGGCGGCGCCAAAAGGAACGACGGCGGCAGGTGGTGGGAAGCAGAGGCGGCACGCAGCTCTGATGGTGAGGTAGCTCGGCGCTCGGGGCGGGAGGGGAGCACGAGGTAGAGCTCGGAGGCGAAGCTCATGGGCTAAGCGGAGAGGTCGGGAGGGTCAGAGGTGGCGATGGGTGCAGTTGAAGGTCTGGCCGAGACTGAGAAGAACGCGAAATCAAGGCTACATGGGGCAAAAGCCGAGGGGGTCTTGGGGGAAACACTCCTGGGGGCTAGGGGCTCTCGGTGACGGTGGTGGCATGGCCGGAGAGTGGCCGGAGGCAGGGAAGAACGGTGGAGGTGGCGGCGGCCGAAACGGACACGAGGCGGATTTGGGGTGGATTCTTACCGAAGCTCCAGGGGGCAGCGTGGGGGAGCTCCAGGGGAAGGAATGGGGGGCTTTATAGGGCTATGGGCGAGAGAGAGGGCCACGAGATGGAGCTCGGTCAAGGCAAGGACGGACGGGGGCGCGCTGTCCCGAGGCGGCATGGGCGCGCGTGGAGAAGACAAGGCGAGGGCGAGGGCGAGCAGGGCATGGGCGTCCAGAGGATGACCGCAGCAGGCGCGTCAGACACCTGGCCTGCCACTCGATCCTGGCGAGACGCTGCGGTGACGCCGGATTCGCACGGCCAAGCGACGGGCGGGAGTGGTGATCACGGCTTGACTTGGCGACTGGCACGACGAGGGCGGCGAGGATGGCGATGACGCTTCTGGGAGCTCGCCATTGCGGTGTGCAGACGGCTCTAGAGTCTTTGCCAGGAGGCGCAGGTGTGTGCACAGAGGCGGCAAAGATGGGGGCGGGTCAGCAGAGCCGGGCGCAGAGGAGCAGAGGTCCAGGATGGTTAAAGAAAACCAGCCTGCCTTACATGAAGAATTTTAAACTCAGCTTGAAGGCGGTTGGAGAAGGATCTTTATGACCCTAGAAGTCTGACCCCCTGCAAAATCAGATTAGAGCAGCTCAAGTTGGAGACGCAGGCATTCAAGAAATCAAGTCCAACATGGGGAAAGGGAAGTCTCCAAGGTTTTCTGAAGATGAACAGGGGACTGTTTGGTTCGACAAGAGACTCTGTGTACCGAATAACCTGGAACTTAAAGAAGTGCTGCTCAAAGAAGCCCATGAAGCCTTGTATTCCATCCACCCAAGAGCTACAAAGATGTATCAAGACATCAAAGAAATGTATTAGTGGCCGAGTATGAATAAAGAAATTGCCGATTATGTGTCCAGATGTGATACTTGCCAAAAGGTCAAAGCGGTGCACCAAAGACCTAGAGGTCTTTTGGTACCTTTACCCATACCCGAGTGAAAATGGGAGGAGGTCGGGATGGACTTTATAACTGGTCTACCCCAAACTCAAACTGGTTTTGACTCCATTTGGGTCATTGTGGATCGACTAACCAAGATGGCTCATTTTATTCCAGTGAAGACCACCTATTCTGGAGATAAATTGGCAGAGATCTACATGGCAAAGGTAGTATGTTTGCACGGTGTCCCAAAGAAAATAGTGTCTGACAGAGGATCTCAGTTTACTTCCAAGTTTTGGCAAAGGTTACATGATGCCTTGGGCACAGACCTCAACTTCAGCACGGCTTACCACCCTCAAATAGATGGCCAAACCAAGAGAGTTAACCAAGTGCTTGAAGACATGCTTCGGACTTGTGCCCTGGAAAGGCAGACTAGTTGGGATCGGATGTTACTATATGCTGAATTCTCCTATAATAACAGCTATCAAGCAAGTCTCCAAATGTCTCCCTTTGAAGCTCTTTATGGAATAAAGTGTAGAACTCCTCTATATTGGACAGAGACCGGTGAAGGACAAGCTATCGGACCGGATCTTTTGAAAGAAGCTGAAGACCAAGTGAAGTCAATAAGAGAAAAGTTGAAGACTGCTCAAGCAAGGCAGAAAAGCTATGCAGACAATAGGTGTCGGGATCTAACTTTTGCCCCTAGAGATCAAGTGTACCTCAAGGTGTCACCTTTCAAGGGAATGCAGCGGTTTAGAGTCAGTGGGAAGTTAGCTCCAAGGTTCATTGGACCTTTTCTAATTCTTGCCCGAAGGGGTGAAGTGGCCTACAAGATAGACCTCCCTCCTCAACTTGCTGGAGTACATAACGTGTTTCATGTGTCACAATTGAAGAAGTGCTTGAGAGTGCCAGAAGATCAAATGCCGCTTGAAGCTGTGGACCTCCAAGTAGACCTCACTTACAAAGAGCAACCGACCAAGATCTTGGATGTGTCTGAGAGAGTCACCAGGACCAAGACCATCAAGCTTTGCAAGGTGAAGTGGAGCAACCACACTGAAACAGAAGCCACTTGGGAGCGTGAAGAGGACCTCAAGAAGGAGTTTCCTCACCTATTCTCTAGCTAAGCCTGAATCTCGGGGTCGAGATTCCCTTAAGGGGTGAAGGTTTGTAACGTCCCGTTTTCTCTAGAGCCCTTGCCAGCTTTCAAAAGCAAAAGGAACCATTTGGTTTAATTGCCTGCTCAAGCTTAACTTGGTATTTTGAGAATTTGGAGAGTTTAACTTGACCTAATCAAACCTGAACTAAGTCCCTTGTTGGTGTTCTCTGTTGGTTGGAGTTTCTTGTTGTTCCTTGGTGTTCCTTGGTTGTTTTCTTCCGGAGTTCTCTGGGTGTGTGCTTCTTGGCTTAACCTTTCTCTCAGACCTCTTTGTTGGTTTGAATCTCTTTTCAGGGTTTAGACCTCTTTCTCCGTTCGAACCCTCCTTTGGCTTTTGACCTTCTCTTGGTTCGTGTCCACCCCGTGCATGGCGTTTTAGCTCGGGTGGGTGTTCCAAATGTCCTTGATCTCGAAATTCTAATCTTGGGGTCGAGTTTCCCCTTCATGTGGACCTCCCTGAGTTCTTTTGAACCTCCTCGGGTTCATTGGGATCCCTTCTGTATTCGTGTGGACCTCCCTGAGTTCTTTTGAACCTCCTCGGGTTCATTGGGATCCCTTCTGTATTCGTGCGGACTTCCCTGGTGTTCACTTGAATCTCCCTGTAACCCTTGCAGCCCTTTCCTGTGTTCAGCCTGACCCTTCCCTTGATTAGATCTGGCCGTTAGGACCTCTCCCTCGGAGATCTTAACCATCCAGACCTCCCTCCTTGTAGATCTGGCCGTTAGGACCTCCTCTCTGGAGATCTTAACCGCACAGACCTTCCCTTGATTAGATCTGGCCGTTATGACCTCCTCTCTGGAGAATTTAACCGCACAGACCTCCCCTTGATTAGATCTGGCCGTTAGGACCTCCTCTCTGGAGATCTTAACCGCACAGACCTTCCCTTAATTAGATCTGGCCGTTAGGACCTCCTCTCTGGAGATCTTAACCGCACAGACCTCCCCTTGATTAGATCTGGCCGTTAGGACCTCCTCTCTGGAGATCTTAACCGCACAAGACCTCCCCTTGATTAGATCTGGCCGTTAGGACCTCCCCTTGGAGATCTTAACCGTCCAGACCTCCCTCCTTGTAGATCTGGCCGTTAGGACCTCCCTCTTGGAGATCTTAACCATCCAAACCTCCCTCCTTGTGGATCCAATCGTTAAGACCTCCCCTTGGACATCCTAACCGTTCAGACCTCCCCTGGATCTGATCCCACGGCCCAGACCTCCCTTGCGGGCGAGGCTTCTCCTTTTGCCTTTGCAGACCTACCCGTTCGCAATTGATCTTGACCGTTGGACCTCCCTCCCGGAGATCCAACCGTCAGGACCTCCCCTGTGGGTGAGGATCTCCCCTTGTTCACTGCAAGACCTCCTTAGTGTCTTCGCAGGACCTCTTTTGTGGGTCTTGGCTGGACCCACATAGCAGTCACGCATAATTTTCTATTCCTTTGGCTGTGTCCTTTGTGCAAGGAAGTCTCCCCCACATTTAATGCATGTTGTATCGCATTAAATGCTGTCACCTTTTCAGTACTCATACCATACTTATGTCACATTCCTTGCCCCCCTTCCTTGTCCTTTTTACCAACTCCTGAGTGAGTGCATCTTAGGGCAACCTTTTGGCTCTAGCTATATATAGCTTGGGCAATCCCTCCCTTGTCACTTTTGGCTCATTTCTAACTCCCTTGCCTGGGCTCCTTAGCGCTCAAGTCCTCCTCTGGGGCTCTCCAAGCCGAGCGGTGCTCCCAGTCTATTGGTTTCTTTTGGTTGAAGCTTTGCCTAGGTTCTTCTGAGTCTTTTAAAGTTCTTTTGCCTAGGGCAGTTTTGCTTATTTGGTTCTTTGCGGTCGTGTAGATCCCGAGCTGGAAGAGTTTCTGGACCCGGCAATTTCAACCGAAGGACCCGCACTGCTTGACGAAGGCAAGTCACAGCCCTTGATCATATTGAACCTAGTCTTTCAAATATATTTTATTTTACTTTATCATGCATGGCTACTTTTATATGAAAATGTTTGGGCAGTAGTTATTCCTCCTCACTTGTTATTATGCCTCCTTTGGACTTGCTGCTGGACATGTTGACATACTCCCTTGGGAAACTTTAGGTTGGGGTATTTTAGTTGGCACCTTTCTGGTATTGCCAACAGGGGACCGTAAGTGTGCTTAGCCTTGCTTTAGATCCGTGGATTTCGTGAATCATGCTCCATCAATTAATAATCTTGACTAATGATCTATGGAATCTGTGGTCGGTACCACTGTTAAGCAGCTATGGCAGGATGCCTAAGTTGTGTTGATTGTGGTGCAAGATCACCCTAATAACTGTTTGAGCCAGGACTGGGTGGTCCAGTGGCCGGGTTGAACCCAAATGGTTTTTGCTTGGGCAAGAAGGCAGGGAGTGAGTAGTGGGTGCTTTGCACACGGGTTGGTGGAGGTCTTGCCTGAGCACAATTAAGGACTTAACTTTGTGTTCCGTTGATCTGGGCCAATCAGTGCAACCACAAGATCACTTTATGGGGGTGGTCTGGGCTGAATAATTAGCAATGAGATGGCTTGGGGCTGTTGTTGGATGAGCGTGTTGATTCGTTGGCGCAAGAGGGGGCACCCCATAACCCCGCGGACTTCTAGACCAAAGGGGGGGAAATGTGAAACCTTAGCGGGTAGCTCCGAGCCAAATCAAAGCTTTGTAAAGGCCTTGCCGCGCTCTCTAGACTGCTCACCTTCGGAAGTGAGCAAGGGTCTTTCCTAACCCGGCCCCGCTAGAGAGATCGTGGATTGTGGGTAAGTTGTACACCTCTGCAGAGTGTAAAATCTATTCGAATAGCCAAGTCCTTGGTCATGGACATTACCCAAAGGAAAATGGTGCAAGGGTTAGCTTTTGAGAAGCGGTGTTGCTGGACTCTTCGCGAGAGGTCGTGGCCTTGCCTCAAGAGACCTTGGCCGGCTTTAGAGGGGTCATGGCTGGCTCGAGATGTGGTCCAGGTACTGGGTTTGAGCTCTAGAGTTGGTGCTCTAGAGAGGTCTTGGGAGAGGTCCTGGCTGTGGGTGCAACCAGACCTCCCCCGAGTGGTTTGGAAGTGAGTGGGTGCTCACTCCTTTCTTTTCAAGCAAAGTATGTATGTTTTATTGTTTTAACTTGCTGCTTTTCAATCTATTATGTTATTTACTGTCAAATATTGCTTTGCGCAACTAGCCATACAGCCCTCTTCTGGTAAGCCTTGCATGTTTAATATTTGCATCATTGTTCCCCTGTGATTTGCTGAGTACATTCAAAGTACTCATGGCTTTAAGCCCTGTGTCAAAGCAGTGCATGAAGATGACCAAGTGCAAGAAAGCTCTAACCTTTTTGAAGAGGACTTCTTTGATGACTTCGCTGCCTAGGACGTCCTCCACTCGACAGCCTGTGTGCTTACGGATGGCCCCTGCGTGCTTTGTGCTTTTGTTGTAAAGCCCTCTCTGTCGTCAGTTTTTGTAAGCCCTTCGTGGCAGACCTCTTGTTAACAAGCTTGACCATAAGGTCCTGTTTTATATTAAGTTTAATTTGTCTGCTTCATCTTTGTTTGATCTTGTGGTTGTGATATTACCTTGTGTTTCTGTGTGAGCTAGCTTCTGGTGTCCTAGGACTAGCTCGGTGCCTGTAAGCGAGGATCTCTGGAGGTCCCACGGGACTTAGCTCGAGATCTGTCTTGACCTCCTCAGGTGATATACCGGTTGCTAAAAAAAGAGAGTCCTCCCGGACCTTTGCTGTATATCACAGGGTGGGTCGTCACACAAAGGCAGAAGTGGTTTGTGAATTGCGATCGTGTATGTGTCAAGGAAACGCAACCTTGTGTTGCCCGCTCAAGAAGGTTCTTCACCACACAAACAGTATTAACCTAGTACAGCTGAGACCAAAACAAAAACAAACGCGAGCTCACAGGATCATAAGCTTTACCCTCAATCAGCAACAGAATTCCATAGATGGAAACGCAACCATTCAAGGTACACAAGCTCACAGGATAGAGTAAACAAAGCAAGTTCTAAAGCATAACTAGTCCTGTCCTGTGAATAGTATTTCGTTACTTTTACACCTAGTTCCTGATAGATCTAACAGCCTGAAATTTAATCCTTGAATGACCACCAACGCAACATTTGTAAGGCAATTTGCCTTTGAACCAAAAACCAACAGCAAAGATCATATCCTATATGCAGAAACAAGCTTATACGAAGCTAGCCTGCTATGAGTTACATCCAGTTTAGCAGGTCAATAAAGGTTTCCCAAACACAGAGTTACTTCCAAAACTCACGACAGCATACCCAATCAATTGTATGACTAGTATAATAGCCAATTTAGTCGATCAGATGATTGAGCAGATAGGTTGTACAATATTTGATCGAGCATCAATCCACCAATACCTATTAAAAAAAACCAAAATGCAACTGATATCCTATATATTTGCGAAGTCAGTACCAACTCAATCAACAGCTTGATCCACACCTCTAATCATAACCGTATTAGTGCATCACTAAAAATTTCATTGCATGGAAGAAAAGCAACCATTGCAGGTAGATCCATGTTAACAAGACCTGACAAAAACCAAATAATAAAACACCACACTAAAAGCAACAACGCATTCAGGAATCACATGAAAGGAGAATACTATGAATTATGTGGACTGTAGTATTGTACTAATTGTTACTTCTACACCCTAATGAATTTCATGATCACCCACACAACATCATTGTAAAAAAAACGTTCTACAAAGGAATACCATGGATGCAAAAACAGGCTAAGGAATAACACACAACTGCTGAAATAAACTAGAACAACATGGACAACAGCACAAGACATCCAGTTACTCTTCAAAAACACATTCCATTTAACTAATGAAGTGCGATTCTTTGGAACATTTGCAAAGAAATAAGTTTAGTGAAACAAAGCATTACAAAATCCAAAGTCATCTCAGGACCCAGGAGCAATCTCTTCTAGCACAAATCAGGGTTACCCGATATAATCAAGTAAACTGCATATTACAGTGCACATCAGAGACAACAGTTAATGCCATCAAAACTACAGAAACCACCTAGGTCAAATGACTGCAAAATTATTCTATAATGTCTAGCCAACCTATAAGGAGATGCTTTAACCCTTGGTGAAATCAAGGGAAACAACATGGCAATAACCTGCGGCGGATCCAAGTGTAGTGGCTGGGGTCACGTGACCCTGATGGCCTTATGCACAATACATGGTGGAACATTATGTATACAAGAGATTATTTCATAAACTCAAGTGAGGTTAGTGTTAGTGTGTGGTGACCCTAATGACCCAAGTGACTGATTTTTCTAAATCCGCCCCTAGCCAATAACATTTAAGTCACGCCACAAATAACCATATCTGACATTAGTATAATGCTACGCTATTCTAGATCTAACAACATGCAATTCCAAACATTCACTAATTTGGTAACACACAAAACCTAAACGGCAAGCAAGTTTTGGTTAACTCCAAATAGCATATGAAGATGATATATCACAGAAATATTAACATTTAATGAGAAAACAGATAGGGCAACACAAGAGGTAGCAACATCTCATAGTAATATATCAAATCACTTAAGATTTCACCAGTGCAATAAATAGATTTCATGCCCATCACATGGAGAACAAAACAGTTGAGAATTTAAAGCATCAGGTTCAAAATCTTACTCGCCACATAAGCAACCATAGATCTAAAACAATTTAAACTTAGTAGCATAACTACGAGAGGCGATGCGATCAAGACATATATATGGCTTAGTACTACCGGGAGTACGTACTCCCGTTCAATCCACCGTAATATAACGCTACTGGGTACCGATGAAAGAGGACTGCGCTACCGGGTACGAGAAGGGAAACCCGATTTTCCTGGGCGATCTTCACCACTATATCTCCGGCGGAGGCGGAAGAGGTTAAGCGCAGAGACGGTGGAGAAGCGCTTAAGGTTTTGGAGCACCTCCGGGTCCTCTCTGACGCCGCACCTTCGCCGCCGCCGGCCCACTTTGGCCTTTAGTGCCCCGGCCTTCACCTCGCACAGCGATGCCTTTGGTGCGGCGTCCCCCCGCCGGAGCACCTCCACCCGGGGCCTCCGCTCGGTCGCCCACTGTGCCCCGGTGCGGCTCCGTCGGATGCCTCGCTGTGCGCCCTCGTCGGGCTCGCCCATCTCGGCATCGCCCGCCGCGACAGCTCCGACTGGGTCCCCTCGCCCCTTCACCTCCCAAGCCCCCCTTCTAAGCACGCAACACCTCACTGCACGGCTCGGCCTCGGGGTCCTCGGCCCCTTTCGCCTTACCGATTGAATCTCATGCATCTTGGATGATGGGTCTTCGACGACGGCATCGACGCCACAGCGGTGGCTGCCGTTTCAGAGCATCTTGCCTCTTTGATTGGTTCTTTGGGGACAGTAACAACGAGGCGACCACACAAGGCTTCTCAGACGCCGGCTGATTGGCAACACCAAGTCAAAAATCCTTTCCTTTTTATGATCTGAAATTCAATCCCATAGTTTCAATTGGTCTGTCAGTTCTCAAATTTATTCCAGTTATATATTCTTGGCAGTGTTGAATAGATCTGGACCAAGATGTCACGATTTCCATCGAGATAAGCAAAATGCTAAACGGGGTCTGGGATTGAACACGACAGCCAAAAGCACCTTGTGCATGTTACCATTATTATCGTTGAGCTCTTAGTCACTTTTTAATTTGTTGGTAGTTTTTTCAATCTCTATTGGCAGAACGAACCATGTAGTCATAATTCTTTAATTGTTATATTTTTGATATATACTCCTTTGCGGATCATGCGACTGGAGGTGAGTTCGTTAGGTTGTGTTGATCAAGATCTATTCCTCAGTGTGTCAGCATAGGTGGAGGAGGCCGCCATAGCCACCCGTATTTCTGATTACCTTAATTGTAAATTATTTCGTTCGCATGCTTCCATTTGATTCGTTTTCTGCATATATGAGCATTCACACTACTAGTTGGCAAGTTCATTGTGTGAGGGACGGCTCAACTTCATCTCTGATTAGGGACTATATTTGGTTGAAAAAAGTAGTATGGTAATCACAAGGTAGTACAACCTTGTGGTAGTATATTTGTGTTTCATCTCTAATTATACTGACTTTTTTGTCTGGGTATGAAGGGTTAAAAATAATCAGATAAAGATACTCAACTGCCAGCTGCAGTGCAATAGGGATCTATAACACCACACAACTAGAAGCTTTTGTCAGAAGGTTCATTCTTTCGTGCTTTTGTTGTGAAGTATACATTATACTCCTTTAATGAACTGATCATTCCATTGCTGCTATGTAGGATTGGATCTAGTTCTTTCGTGCCTTTCAAATTGATCTTCTATCTTGTTCAGTAGCAGTCCCATTTATGCAATCTAATCAACTGATATCAAATTATACAGAATTTTTTTTTAAATAATCTATTTTTTAATCGGAAATACAGAAATAATACCGCTTAATTTTTTTTTACAGAAATAATCGCGTGACGCCGTACGGTTGGGCGAGTTGCCCAAGTCGCCCAACCGCACTGTGACAACCTTTCAAGTCGCCTAATGGGAGGGCGACTGGATATAGTCCCCCTCCGGATTGGCGACAATTGTTGGAATCATTTGGTGCTCAGAGAGCGACTTAGTTCAAGTCACCCAACCGATTAGGCGATTTAAGGCCGCAAACCGAAATTATGTAAATCCAATTGGAACAATTGTGTTAAAATAGATATTACATTTTGTAGGTATTGTATTTAGCAAATCGTATTATATGATGTTATTTTTGTAAAGATAAAAGTGTGGTGACAACGATGGTTGGTCTGCATTTGTTATTTTCAGAGAATATGAAGGGTACGAAATATGTCGACTCATAATAACATTTTGTGATAAATGGATATTGTTGTAGTGCGTTAAATTTTCAGAGAATTTTGTGAGGACGATTGAGATAGTAATGAGTGGTAAGTAGATAGGTAAGTGATATTACGATGCGTCCGGGAGTCTCTCCTAAATGAAGTACTTTATGAAGCTTATTTAGAACATGGAGAATTCGATGGCGGTGCGAATGGTTCTTTCTGGGATTTCACTTGAAGAGGCATACTTGCAATATAGGCTTGCTTTCATGGCTTAGCGGAGACACGGAACGAGAAGTACATTAAAGTCCGCGGACAGAAGCACATTACACGTAGTGACATGGCATGATGGTTCGGCTAATTGCTTTAGTCATCCTCGCTACTACTACGGTACACTACGACACAAGCATCCCAGGACCATATAAGTATACATGCCTTTAGGGATAGTAAAAACATGGGGGTATGACGGGTACTACTACGTAATGACCGACTCATCTGCGGATCGGGGCCATTTTCCTTCCTTGCTAGCTCGGCGTTGAACTCTCGCCGCCTTTCCCTTCCTTGTCGCGGATCGCCCACGTCGGTGGTATGTCAAGTCGCCCATATCCCGCGATTCGATGATGTAAGTGCACCGTATAATGAGAATCGTAAGAAGGATTTAGGTTCTTCATAACTCACGTCGTGGATACGGATTATGGCGGGCGATCGGATACGTTGGGCGCATCAAGCTCACCGCATGAGCCTTTCCTTGCCCTTGTCGCGGATCGCCCACGCCGGGTCGGTATATCAAGTCGCCCATGTCCCGCTATTTCATGATGTAAAGGCACCGTAGTGAAAATCGTAAGAAGGATGTAAATTGTTCATAACTCACGCCGCTTGTGACGGATACGCCAGGGTGACCGGATACGCTGTGGTGGCCGGGCTCAGCCGTATGAGCCTTTCCCTTGTCTTTGTCGTGGGACTGTCCATGTCAGGCTGGTATGTCAAAGTCGTCCATGTCCTACGATTTTATGATGTAAGTACACCGTACAGGGAAACGTTACGTAATAAGGATGTAAATTCTTCATAACTCACGTCGTCGATATGGATTATGCCCGGGCGAGTACTGGGCTCCTTCCGTGCCTCCTCAACAGGGTCCGGTACGTAAGGTTTCCACCCGACGAAGTTCTCGCCCGCACCGAGTAGTTCAAAGATGTATCTGGCTGGATGAATGCCCTGTCAGTACATCTCCGCCGTCGATCCTTTGGAAGAAGTGGTAGCGCATCTCGGCCGCCATTACGTGGGGATGAAGTTAAAAATTTAAAGAATTCAACGTTGGGAGAGGAAAATCGTCTGTGAAAGAAACACTTACGAGATAGTGCCCGCATGTGTAGTACGCCTGCCGCGGTGTGTTCGGGTGTGTGGATCAATGATCTCTGCCGGTTTCGCCACACACACACTAGGAGATTGGAAAACGTGGTGGTCTTGGAGCATCTTTCATTGATTTATCCGGCATCGCAATTGTTTCCTCTTCGCTTAAGCCGCTTTTATTCGCAACATCCTCGCGTAGAAGTGTCTCAAGAGTCCATAGTCTGCAGATCTGTTGTGTAGTGTTGTGTAGAGTTGGGTTTGGTTCAACCCCCTTTTATAAGGCCCATGTTTGGCATGGCATGGTTGGCATGGTGTGGTCAAGTCGATCTGAAAAGCCTAACCCTAAACCCTAAACTACGCAAAGCTGTCTCCTTTGGTCTTATCACTGCGCAAAGCTGCCTCGTGTGGTCTTGTCTTTGCGCAAAAGTCGTTCCGTGTGGTCTTGTCACCGCAGTAAAGTCGTCTCCTTTGGTCTTATCATCGCGCAAAGTCGCCCGTGTGGTCTTGTCATTTGCGCAAAAGCGCCTGTGTGGTCTTGTCACCGCAGAAAGTCGTCTCCTTTGGTCTTATCATCGCGCAAAGCTACCCGTGTGGTCTTGTCATCGCGCAAAAAGCCGCCTGTGGTCTTGTCCTCGCAGAAAGTCGTCTCTTTAGTCTTATCATCGCGCAAAGTCGCCGTGTGGTCTTGTCATCTTTGCGCAAAGTCGCCCGTGTGGTCTTGTCACCGCAAAAGCTATCTCCTTTGGTCTTATCATCGCGCAAAGTCGCCGTGTGGTCTTGTCATGCGCAAAAGTCGCCCTGTGGTCTTGTCATCACAGAAGTCACTACGGGCTATATAATGCACGCCCACGCCGAAATCAGACCACTCGAACCTTGAAACCGTAGGAAGAAGAACCTTCTCCGCTTTACAAGAATATACGATGGCGAGACTCGAGGACCGGCCCAACCGGTCGCCGAAGCAGACCTTCTCCTCGAAAGGATGGAGGACTTCGGGCCTAACCACCGGTTGATGCCGAACAAGCGTGCTCAACCTAAGTGGCCGAAATGCAGACACGGGGAGGACGCTATCGTGCAGGTCATAGACGGCCCTTTCGATGGTGGACGGCGTTTCTTCCGATGCCCATACTCTGCGGTAAATAGTTTTGTTTATGTTACTGCTAATACATCCTCCATACTAACCATCCCTTGTAGCAGATGGCGAAATGCAACTTCACCCGCTGGATCGATCCTCCCCATGAACGACATGTTGTGGGGTACGTGGATGTATTGTGGAACCGAATATTTGATTTGGAGGCGCAAATTGAAGATCTGAAGGAGCAAAATGATGACCTCCGCCAACAGATGCAGCGCGAGAGGGGCAATGAGGAGGTCGTGAACATAGGAAGTTCCTATGATCCTACATGCTGCTGTGCCAACCCTAGCTGCATATGTGCGTGCCACTACAACGACGGCCAGCCACGTCCGAGGCGCCCAAGTGGAGAACACTCTATGTGGGTTGCGAGAGGCACCTTCTACAACTAGGCACGGGCGGAGAAGCTTTTACATCACTAGTGTCCCCTTTTGTATGCACTTATCTTGAATCTCCTAAAGCATGTAACTAAATGGTGAACGCGTTATTGCGGTTGCGTTTTATCGAGTTGACATGTTGCATCGATGTGTCGCGTTCTTTAAGTTATATGCATCGAATAAACTCATTCACGAGTAGGTAATGATACTGGTTTATTGTCATTCATGACAGACTGCGATGCATAGGTCAAGAGTGGACATTAAATCTCATTACAACTGAACTTGTACTTGGCAACAACAAGAAATAATAGAAGAAAGATAGTTCAGTAGTTGCTTACAACAACCAAAGTAGTTCAGTAGTTCAGTAGTTAGAAAGGAGAATTAAGATACAACATACTAGCAGTTCAGTAGTTGCTTACAACAACCAAAGTACAATTACGATACAATTAGTTCGGTAGTTGCTTACAAGAACCAAAGTACTGACTGAACTACAAGTTACAACATACTAGCAGTTGTAATACAAGTTCCTATATCTCAGCAGGCGCCGTGCAAGTTCTCACAGTGTGCCCTTCCTGGCGGCAGCGACTGCAACGTCTACCCGCCGCTGCAGCTTCCCCTTCGTCCATATCGTTAGAATGCGACTCTCACGACGGCCCCCCTCTCAATAGGTCTAGATCCGGAACCCAAGTCCTATTTGCAATATCCAATGTGGAGAAGTTACCCACAACCCTGAAGCCTCTTAGCTCGCCGCACCACACGTGCTGCACCCTTTCCTTCATGAAGTACTCCGATACGAAGTTCAATGGGTCCATGCGGATGGTCCCACACGCGGCGAGTACATGAGAGCATGGCTTGTGAAGGAGCTTTACCTTGTTGCATGTGCAGCTAGGCTCATTCACATGGTCTCCAAGGCATACCTCATAGGTAACAAGAGACCGAGCCGTTCCGAATCGCTCGTCTCGGAGGATCACGTCGAATCGATGTCCGTGATGCCCATTACGAAGACCGTGCGATCGAGCCTTCTCGGTCTTGGCCTGCATGTATGTTGTAATCTTCGAGCAATAGGGTGCGTGGGTTGGCCGCATGAAGTGCCGTGATTTGCATGTCTTTCCTGAAATATCCGATTGTACCATGCGTAACGCCTTCAACAATGGCGACAAGAGGTCGACAACGGAGGCCTCTAATAACCCCGCTTGTACACCTCTCGCAAGGTTAGTTGTCATTATGCCATACCTTGCGCCCGTCCGTGTCGTGCAAGAAGGACCACTTTTCCAATGGCTCGGCCTCAATCCAATGAGAGAAACACCCGATGTCCTCGAGGTCCTCCGCGTCAAATGGGGAGGGTCGAGCTCGGCGATGGTGTGAGGCGCTCGGTCAGGCCTCCCTCAGAATGAGGGGACGCTTGTTTCGCTCGACGACATGCTTCTTGGTGTGCTCGCCCAACATCCGCCTAACGCATCAAATTTACGCTTTGGTTACAGATAGCAAGCCTCTTGAACAGCTTCAACAACGATTCTTTGCTCGGCTGCTTGAAGAAGTTGGCCCCGGATGGCGAATGCACCATCTGTTCCTCAGGTCTCGCCAGGAGAACGGCTCATTAGGGTCTTGTTGAAGTTGTCGGATGGCCTTCATCATCCCGGAGTGGCGATCATGGATTATGCAGACATCGGGGCGTGCCCCAACTACTCCCACCTTCGGATGACGGGAACCACAACCACCGTCGTAATTCTCACTTTCCACTTAAAGCGATGGCTAAGGGCAGAATCTGATTGTTGCCATCAACGCCAATTGCTGTCAGGATCATGCCCTTGTATTTTCCAGTTAGAAATGTCCCGTCCACTGAGATCACGGGCAACATGTGTCTGAATGCATTGATGCAGGGACCGAATGCTAAGAAGGCCCTCTGCAAGACCATAAAACCTAGGAGCGGTCTTTTGGCTGGCCGGTCCTTCACAGCAATGTATGTGCCCGGGTTCCTGTCTTGCAGCACCTGGAGCATACGAGGAAGGTTATCGTAAGATGCCCCGAAAGAACCGAACCTCCTTTCCAAAGCCTTTTGCTTAGCACGCCATGCCTTCGCGTAGCTAATCTTGTATTTGAATTTCTGCTCGATAGCCACCATGACGTGCTTGGCCTCCAGGTCCGTCTTCTTCACTATCTCTCCGTACATGACATTGACTATGAAGGTGGATGTCAGGTTGCGATGCTTCGGCAAAACACTACCGAAAGCAAGCGAGTGCGGCTCCACCTTCGAGACAATCCGGTGAGTCTCGTGACTTGGGTCTCCTTGCGCACACGCCAGGACACCCAAACCGCTTTCGATACCACGGTGTCTCGCTCTGGCTAGATTTGAGTACACGAAATGGCTGCTGCATGGACAAGGCCCCGCCTTAATGGCATCCGCAGTGATCCCTTGTCGCAAACATTGCAAGCGAACCTCCGCCCCATCGCACTCCCACGGTGATTCATGCTCGTCGTGCACAAAGAAGACCCTCAACGCCCACCCTATTCCATTCTCGGGATGGGACCTTAAATCCTCTCCTAAGAGTTATCACCATCCTCTTCTAAAGCTTCCTCCTCCGCCGAGCAGTCAAGTCATCAATCTCCATCGACGTATTATATCAGGCACATGCTCTCGTGATCCGCTGCTGGCACCGCTCGGCGGCGCTTTCTCTTCTGCCTCAGCCTCCTCTTCTGCCTCAGCCTCCTCTTCGCTTTCAAGAACATTGGCCACTTCCTCTTCTCCTCGCTGAACGCGGCCACCTTGTCGTCTTGTGCGTCCACAACATCGGCCACCGCGTGTTCGTCATGAACCACACGCACTGCGTCCGAGCTGCTCCCACCAACCCGACGGGAGCCGTCGGAAGGGCCTGCGAGGAGTTGCTTCGGACATGCTTGCACGAGTAGCACACACTCATAGCCACGGCGCCTACAGCCTTCCAGATGTACCTTCCATGCAACCGTGCACATCACTCTGCTCAACTCCCACCGAATGTGCGTGGGAGACCTACTCCAAACCCCTTGTATCACGACACTCCACACCTCGGGGTCCAATGAGAAGGTTCTGTGAGCGGCCTAGGACATCTCCGATTCGGGCATTCTCCAGATTCGTGTACCAAATCGACATGCCGAAATCACTTAGGTCAACACCGCACGGACCTTCACGAACCGCATCAACACCGTAATGCACTTTCAATCTTGTGGGCTCCGACATGACTACAAATATTACAAATGTTGCAACCAGTGATTTCTCAACATACATTCCCCATATACTTGCAAAACAAAGAAGTAGCCGAGAACAAGAACAACCAAGGGTATTACCTTCATGCGGAGACCTTCTCTTCATACGAACAAGCTCCTCTCCTCCTCTCTTCTTCTGTCCCTCAGTCGAGCTCCTCACTGTGTACCTCTCCCAAGCTCCTCAAGCAGATCTGCTATGCTTGTCCACCGAGAGAAATGGTGAAAGAAACCATGAGGGAACCTAGGCTAGCTTTCTATATGACCGTGTAGTCGCTCAACCGTTGGACGACTTGGCAGGAAGTGCTGGCCCAACGGTTGAGCGACACGTGGACTAGTCGTTGAACCGTTGACGACTTGGCGAGAAGCACGCCTCAACGGTTGAGCGACACGTGGACTAGTCGTTGAACCGTTGACGACTTGGCGTAAATCACGCCTCAACGGTTGATAGTCGCTCAACCGTTGGACGACTTGGCAGTAAGTGCTGGCCCAACGATTGAGCGACACGTGGACTAGTCGTTGAACCGTTGGACGACTTGGCAGTAAGTACTGCCCCAACGGTTGATAGTCGCTCAACCGTTGGACGACTTGGCAGTAAGTGCTGGCCCAACGGTTGAGCGACACGTGGACTACTCGCTGAACCGTTGGACGACTTGGCAGTAAGTACTGGCCCAACCAGGTCACGAACGATTCGAAACTAATATATTAATAAGTAATAGAACTATGCTAGAGGGAATGCATAGACAACCATATCATAATGGTTACGAAGGAGAATACGTCAACACATAATACAAGTTATAGAACAATGTTAGAGGGAATGCATAGACAACAATGTCATAGTACCTACGAAAGACAATACGTAAACACAGATGACGTAAACCCCCATCGCCTTGGCGGTATTGCGCCACCCACAAAGACCTCCTCCATCGCCGCCACGCCCCACACCCGGTCCGCCAAAGAATACGGCCCGCTTGGGCAGAAGTCGCGGGGTGCTCAGGCCGGCCCAGACAGGAAAGGCGCCAGAGCCCTGGCGATCCGCGGGTCCCTGTGGGGTCGACTCCACTGCTGTCGCGTGATCACCGGGCCCCGCTAAGTCGCTCAACAAAATAACATCAACAGTGCAGCTCGGCTACATTGGACCTCCCCGTGCTTCGCCAAGTAAAGATCCACGCCCTCGCACGTCCTCGCGCGGGAGAAGACACGTCGATCAGAAACAAGACTCGCATGGCAAATAATGTTAATCTCTACAATATATCGACGATCGCCAACTTTGAAGAGAGCAAACGACCGTTGGTAGGCATATCGGGATGTCATACCCACCGCATCGTCCGGACGGGTCGGGATGAGAACGCATCGTGGCGGTGGGGTGTGTACCCACGCGCCCACCGGACCTCGGCCGCCCCCAGCGCAGCGCAGCAGAGAGGCGCAGCACAGCGAAAGCGGGCACGTGGACGTGCCCTCCCGAGCTCGCCGAGTGGGTCAGAGGACATGGCGTCCTCGACCTATGCACCGACGAGGCCACCTCCCGACCGACGAGCCCACCTCCCGCACTAACGAGGCCACCTCTGCATCAAATCTGATGACGTCAGGGCCACGACGCTTCGCCGCATCAGAGGCCCAACAAACAAATCGCACTAGCTCATCGCGCGTGACCTCGCGACCAATGCCGATCCTGCCCAGATCGACCGTCCGTCGCCGCAACCCCGACGCTGATGTCATGCTCGCAAGGAGTATGTCAAAGCGCCAAACCTATAATTCGTAACGAGACGAAGACATTTTCAAACACGATTTTACGTACCACGATGTGCACATTCCGCGCTAAGTGCAGAGGGTAGGAGTCGGTCAGTGCTAGCACGCGAGCGGGGGGAGGGTCGATGACATGCACTAGCCTGGTGCGTGTCTGCGGGGTGTACCAGCGAAGGTACTCATCGTATGCACTGGGGTCATACGGGTCGTCCTCTGGCACGCAGTCCTCATGGGCGTTCGCCCACTGTGCCACCCACGGCTCCATCTTGCCCGGCCACTGCGTCCTGGTGCCACCCCTCCTACTATGCCTGCGAAACATAGCATTGCAATTGGAAGCCAACGTTACAGAAATGTCCAAAAACATATGTGAACATGTGTTGCATGTAACTCACGCGTGGGTCGACTCAGGCACCCTCGTCTCGATGGGAATCGAACAACTGGCGAAGGTCGAATCGGGCGATCACCTCGGCATCGCGTAGTCCTCCACGAACACGCCGAAGACGAAGCTTCCTCAAGGCCCGCCAATACGCCTTGGTCGCGCTTAGCACGGTGAAGATAGCCGCAGGAGCACGGCCTCCGTCTCTCGACGAGTACGGCTCGGCAAGACGTCCTCGGCGGTGAGACGGTCGGCTACTCCACAAAGTGCTCAGACGCGACGTGTGACTCGCGACGTGCATATCTGTGCTCGCGAGCCAAAACAGTGGTTACAAAGGATTACCTGTAATACGACTGAAGAAAATATATAAGGAAATATGTACCCGTCTACGGCACCAAAGGGACCCTACGGCCGGCCGGTCCACCGCGTCCCCATGGTACATGTCCGCGCCGTACGGTCCGGAGTCTATCAAGATGGGCCGCCCGAGAGAGAAGCGCCGAACGACCATAGTGCAGCGAGAGGGGGCACTGTGAGGATAGATGCGGCTTAGCCCTACAAAGACGACGCACATGCGCGCAGAGGTCGTGTCAAGTATGGGTGATCCTCAATCGATCTCTAGCTCCTCGCCGTATGGCGATGGCCCTCGCATTCCACGAGGCAAGGCGCCAACGGAGTCACCGTGGCTGCTGTAAACAAGACTCACCAAGAGCCACAACAGTATGCCTCCGGTGCCGCGACACCTGGTCGACGGTGGGCTGTGGGACCATCCGCTCGACCTACGCACAAACAAAAAATTAGTAACCCCGTCATATGGCTAGGCCTCAATGAATCGCTAAACATGGAAAATAGGTACTATACTTACCCGAATCGCGAAAGCCACCGCAGGGCGGGCCATGCCATTGCCGCCCGAGAAGTCGGCACGGAGGCGCGCCTCCGCACAAGAACCTCAAACTCGCCCAACAGGCGCCGCGCCACGACACTGCGTCCGGCTGAATGCAACCGCTCTCGCGATAGGCAAGCCGAGCAAAGATCGCGACATCCTCCGAGTCGGGCCATCTCCCGAAAGGAGGTGGAAGGTGTGCGTCTCGGGCATAACGGTCCACCAGGCGGTCCAGAGAGCGACCGGTCGAACAGGGAATCGTCGTGACCGCTCCGGACCAGCCTGAACCTCCCCATCGTCGTCGACGACCAGACCGCCGTCCTCTTCGGTGGCCTCTACCATCCGTCTGGCGGTAGAAGGCCGGAGCAGCTAAGCCTACAAAGCACGAAGAAGTAAGTACATAGTGCGCACGATACAAAAAGTGACAAAGTTTATGACAAACCTCTCTACCCAGCGTGGGTCTAGTCTCCAAGCCGTCAGGTGTGTGCATTTAACGACTTCAACTCACCGCGTCGTCCCGCCAACCGGATGCGGCACACGACGGCTCATGCGGTGTCAGACGTCGACCAACCGTCCAAGCAGATGAAATGCCAATCCGAACCACCAGGGTCTTGAGCCATACCTGCAAATTAAGAAATTAAAAGCATTCATATTACTTATGCATTTAAATTATATTCCAATGGGAAATAAATCATATTTGATATGTTCTTAGTGCCACCTAAACACTTTGCCCCAACAAAATGACATAATTTTTCCTACGAAAGGCTATATTTGATAATCCTACGTGTTTGGAACCATGTATCGTGTAATTAACATTATATAAACTAGCATTTGCGAATGCACGAGTTATCGACATGTTTATCATTTTTCCTTCATGTCATCTCTAAACATTTGCTAACAACTAAAATGCCACCAAAGGATCTATCGATTTGAAATGCGCATTATATTACTTCTGGCATGAAACATATCTATATATTGCATGGTAAACTTATTTTGACTATTTGGGTAGCACAGAAAAAAAGGTAGTTGTTTACACTTGCTAACGTACCATGGTTACTAATTACAACTAAATTTATTTGTAATAACTCATTTTTCCTTCATGTCATCTCTAAACATTTGCTAACGTACCATGGTTACTAATTAATCATGCCATCTCTAAATATTTGCTAACAACTAAAATGCCACCAAAGGATCTATCGATTTGAAATGCGATTACATTACTTCTAGCATGAAACAAATCTATATATTGCATGGTAAACTAATTTTGACTATTTGGGTATACAGAAAAAAAAAGGTAGTTGTTTACACTTGCTAACGTACCATGGTTACTAATTACAACTAAATTTATTTGTAATGACTCATTTTTCCTTCATGTCATCTCTAAACATTTGCTAACGTACCATGGTTACTAATTAATCATGCCATCTCTAAATATTTGCTAACAACTAAAATACCACCAAAGGATCTATCGATTTGAAATGCGTATTATATTACTTCTAGCGTGAAACAAATGTATATATTGCATGGTAAACTAATTTTGACTATTTGGGTAGCACAGAAAAAAAAAGGTAGTTGTTTACACTTGCTAACGTACCATGGTTACTAATTACAACTAAATTTATTTGTAATAACTCATTTTTCCTTCATGTCATCTCTAAACATTTGCTAACGTACCATGGTTACTAATTAATCATGCCATCTCTAAATATTTGCTAACAACTAAAATACCACCAAAGGATCTATCGATTTGAAATGCGCATTACATTACTTCTAGCATGAAACAAATCTATATATTGCATGGTAAACTAATTTTGACTATTTGGGTAGCACAGAAAAAAAAGGTAGTTGTTTACACTTGCTAACGTACCATGGTTACTAATTACAACTAAATTTATTTGTAATAACTCATTTTTCCTTCATGTCATCTCTAAACATTTGCTAACGTACCATGGTTACTAATTAATCATGCCATCTCTAAATATTTGCTAACAACTAAAATGCCACCAAAGGATCTATCGATTTGAAATGCGCATTATATTACTTCTAGCATGAAACAAATGTATATATTGCATGGTAAACTAATTTTGACTATTTGGGTAGCACAGAAAAAAAGGTAGTTGTTTACACTTGCTAACGTACCATGGTTACTAATTACAACTAAATTTATTTGTAATAACTCATTTTTCCTTCATGTTATCTCTAAACATTTGCTAACGTGGTTACTAATTAATCATGCCATCTCTAAATATTTGCTAACAATATGTCACTACACATAAAGTTACTTGCTAACCTACCATGGTTTGAAAAATAAACTTATACAAATTAATACTACAAACTTACCGATCTAATCGTCGATGCGAAACGAAAAACCCTTTTTTCCTCCTCTTCTTCTTCCCCTCCTATTTTTTTCCTCTCTTTCTCCCAGGCTGGTTGTGTTCATGGTCACATTTGGAATGGCGACAGCTTCGGACATGCCATGTTCTTATAGCCGCCCCAAGTCGCCATACGGTTCGGCGACTTGGGTTGAGCTGGGACCTAGTCGCTCGCCGGTATGGCGATTCCATTAAAGTCGCCAATCCGTTGGACGAATATATCTAGTCGCCCTCCCATTGAGCGACTTGAAAGGATTGTCGCAGTGCGGTTGGGCGACTTGGGCAACTCGCCCAACCGTACGACGACACACGATTATTTCTGTAAAAAAAAAATTAAGCGGTATTATTTATGTATTTTCGATTAAAAAATAGATTATTTTTTAAAAAAAATTCAATTATACAATGCATCCAGTCTCTATGCATGGTATATACTTGGTTCAGTGCATACTGTCGTATTCTTTTTCTAGTATATTCAGTGGGGTCACTAGTCGATACCAACAATCATTGACTAGTTATTATACTGAAAATTTGTTTTAGAGATTTGACTTTTCAGAAAATATGCAGAATAGAAAAGGCATACTACCAACCGGCCTTATTCACTAAATGTGTCTTCAGTTGAAGTTGTCTTTGGAAAATAGGTATATTCAGCAAGAGAAGAGGGCATGCCGAGTATACCTCTTTACTGATGAATTGTTTATCTCCTTTCTTTTGTCATATGTTTAGCACAACCATGGCAAGAAAACAGAACAATTCATAGTCCTTGTGTCAGAGATGTGCTAATTGTGGTTCACCTTTTGCTTTACTTTTGTTATTTGAAATATACCTCTGTCTTATTTTCCTGCTGTGGATATCATGGGGATATGTGCATGATCTTAGGATGATGATACAATTGGCAATGGCTTTTGCGGTTTATCAATTCAAGCGTTTTCGGCAAAATTGAGCTTATGTTAGCTCTTTAATCTAGTTTTGATCATTACTTGAGCTTACTGTTCTGCTAAGAATGCTGAATTGCTCTTATGTTAAAAAGGAAAAATCGAATTGCAAGATTGTCTTTGTTACAAATGTGCCAAACTACTCTCACGAGACTGCATGTCCTAGACATGAACTTGGGGATAGTTTGATGATCCAGACAATCTCATGGGGACTGCTTGTCAAAATTGACATGAACCTCAAGATATGTCGCCCTGGTAGAAGCTTAGGAAGAGGTTGTGGATGGTTCCTAGTCCAGGATCTTCTTTACTAAGATATACCTTTGGTCGAAGCTTAGGAAGAGTTTGTGGATGGCTCCTAGTCCAGGATCTTCTTCACTAAGATAGACTGTTAATCAACTTCAAAATTATTTGCAAATGCAAAATTGTTGAAAAATGGGCGTTTAAGCTAAATTGAGCAAATTGATTCAAGTCAGGACTTGTGTGTCTCTTAAAAGTGGTCTTTATTAGCTTTTTGGTCTAACAATGACATTTTGACATGGCCATTATCATTTTAGGATCACTGTTGATGAACTTGCTTAAACTGACACATTGCTTAAATTGTTAAAATGTACTGCTTTATATTGAGCCTTCATGCTTAGCTTTGTTATATATATCTACACATGATCTTGCTAGCGCTGTTAGGCTTGATATGATGTTTGTGCCAGATTAGAAATGCTACCTTGTTCTTTTGGGTAATCTTCAAAGCTTCTGGTGCTCAAAATTTAAAACAAAAAAAAATTGAAAACTCTCCATTACATTTCATGCATGCTCTTTCTTATGCTTCTTTCTCAAGTTTTGCATTTGTTATCTCTGGAAGAGAGGAAGATTTGATTCCTTGATGAATCCATTGTCAAAGGGGGAGAAGTAATAGCAAAAATGACAAAAAGAGCTTCTTGGTTTTAGGGGGAGAAGAAAATGGAAATGAGGATCTTAGTGAGGGGGAGTTTTCTGAATTGCTTTCTTTTGGTCTTATTGCCAATTCTGAATTTGATTGCAATCTTTGCATCCTCACAATGATCAAAGGTCAAATAGAATAGTTGTTCTTTCATATGGACCTTAAGTGAGATTTTGCAATTTTGTGGAAATTGAAGCTTTTATACTTCTTTTTGCCTTATCTCACTTGCTTATACTATTCTGGAGCCAGCTTGGTTATTTCCTTTGCTTTTTCTTGCATTTGGACCAAGTTGTGCCTTTAAGCGAAAACGTCGGGTAATTACTATTTCAAACATCAAACCTTGCATTTTTGGTAAATTGCCAATGTGTTCATCAAGGGGGAGATTGTGGATATCATGGGGATATGTGCATGATCTTAGGATGATGATACAATTGGCAATGGCTTTTGCGGTTTGTCGATTCAAGCGCTGCAAAGATTGAGAATCGGTCAATGGCGGTCGACCAAGCATCTTGGGCGATCGACCGCCATAACTCGTGGGTTTTCGGTTCGATTCGGCGGTCGACCGCCTTTGTTTGGCGGTCGATCGTTATTATGATCAAACCGCCAAGGGTGGCGGTCTGACCGGTTGTTGTGCTGATTGTTGATATTAGTTGAGAACTGAATTTGGGTTTTGTCATTTCCATGGTTGTTAATGCACTTGTGTTGCATATTGCATGGTTTGAGCTAACGTGGGTCAAGTTGTGAAGAACTTGTTCCCGGATTCGATTTGCTTGTCTATTGGTGTGCAGGTTGCTTGAAGGTCAACGACGGTCAACGGCGGGGAGGATCGGGACTAAGCTTGGAAAGCTGAGGTCCAGAACGATCATGGATGCCGGGTGAGGTCAATGCATTCAAGCGTGGCGCAGAATGGACAAGGTGGACCGAACGGGCAGTTCGGTGCGACTGGTTGATCAAACGGTGTGGGGGTCGGTGCAAGTGCCAAGGTGGTCCGGTGGGAACCAGATGGGAGAGACTTGCCGACACGATGAGAACCGTTGGATCAACCTACACGTGGCGAAGCATGGGATGTGTTTCGCAGATTTGGACTCGGTCTTGGAAGGGATCGAGAAGGGTATTTTGGTAATTCTACCAAATCGCCTTTGGTGACCTAATGCCAACCGGCGCAAGACTGCAAGGCCAAGAAGTGGATTAGGTCAAGAGAAGTGAAATCGACGCTTTAAAATGCGTGCGATTGTGTCCCGTTTGTTTGGGCCTTAACGGGAGCCCATTAGGGTAAACTCTATAGAAGCTAGGCCTCCCTATAAATAGGTGGTGGCTGCTGTCAACAGCCCTGAAGGACTTCATTGCAAAAACCCTAGTTTGTGATTAGGGCATTAGAGAAAGAGAAGAGGCTTAGGGCTTGATAGAGAGGAGCTGAGTTGTGTGCTCATGGATTGAACTTTGCCCTCCATGGATGGAGTGGCTGTGTACCCTCTCTACCTCAGATCAATATATGGATGATTCTCAAACATGAGTCTCTTTTATGTTCTTGCTCCATATTTGTGATCTTTGGTCTTTTCTTGATCCTTTGGCTTTTGGTTGTTCTTGTGTCTTCTTCTACCTTGCTGTGACTTGTGGGATCACATCTAAGATCTCCTAGATCATCGATCTCCCACGAGCAAGGTCTGGATCAAGATTTCGTATTTTGCTCGGTTTTGAACCAATCTGCGTTCATTTGCAAAAAGGTCGAAACTTTGACGTGGATCTACTCGATCGTCACTTGGAACAAGTCCCAGATATCCTTAGGGAGGTGTGTTCCAAATTTGGTTGAGTTTGATCGGATACATCAAAAGTTGGATCGATTTTCGTTTTGGTTTTGGTCACAACAAAGCTTCGGCGGGGGCCGGTCCGATCAGCAGCTTCAACGCCGGCCGATCAAGATCTCGGTCGACCGGGCTTACACGCCGGTCGAGACACACCCTTGCCTCGACCGCGCCTTTGCCGCCAGTCTGACCGCCCATAAGGGTTGAGTCTTTCAATTTGGTTGTTTTGGGGATTTTGGTTCAGATCCAACATAAGTCTTCCGCTATACTTAACGGTTGATCTGAACGAGGTGAAAATTTGGCGAGATCCTATTCACCCCCTCTAGGCGCCTTTCCGGTCCTACACCTGCTTACCTCCTTTGATTTGTTTATGTAATGAGGAGCATCTCAAGGTTATTATACTCAGGAGCTCAACATACTGAAAAGCGAGAGCGCTACAAGCAACCGAGCACCGAATGTTAGGACTACATACATTGATGGGACACTAAGCACTCGGTTTTGTTATTAGTTCAATTGAAATTGTACGTAAGCCTCGGAAATAGTATGAACATGTTGTTTTCTATGGATTCTTGAGATTATATTGTCCATAGAAAATTTGGCACCTCCTTGTACTTCTATTCTATGTTCAGAACATACTTCTTTTATCGAACATACTTCTTCTCTGTTGAGAACATACTTCTATTCTCTGTTCAGAAGAACATATTTCTTTTTTTATAGCTGAGATACTCTTTGCTTCGATCACCAGACAATCTTTTTTGAAGGAAGATCAGTGATAACTTAGTATAGCATATACTTTTTTTGGTTCACTCATGTCATTCTTAGATACGATGATTAGCCATGAAAACAAGGTCACGACATATTAGTCATCAATTCAAAATTTAAACACATAAGAGAATATACTCCCACCGATTTACATACCAAAATGCAATCTCAGACTCCCATGCATTAACGAATAAACAAAGATCGCCTTCCCTAGTTACAAGGGAGTAGTTACAGCATGCAGTGCCTTTAATCATTTCCATCGATGCATGACCCGCTAATGGGGAAGACCCGTTTAGACGGTGGACATCTCAAAGTTGATCAACTAGGAAGAGGGAGTATGTACTCCCGTATAATTAAACAGGCGTATATATATATATATATATATATATATATATATATATATATATATATACATATATATATATAATCCAAAAATACTACATAAAAAATCTATAAGCAATTTAGAAAATTCGAAAGGGTACAAATTCATAACTTACTCATGAATCACACAAGAAAATAATTCCACTTTCTAAAGGCAGTTTATGAATGAACACCACAAAAGCCAAAGGAGAAATCACTCGAATGCCCAAACCAAATACTTCTTTTGGTTTGTCTGAATTGGAAAGAATCAAACATGCCAACACAGCGCCAACTCAAATTGCGGAAGACATCAGTCAACAACACAAAACTCAAACGAGAATCAAGAAAATGCTTCACTACCCGAGGAAACATCATTTTTCTCAGTTTCTCATTTAGGAATAAAACTTCTCTCGAACCTTGGAATTCGAATTCATCGCATACCACACGAGCTCAAACCTCTTAATTTAACATCCTCAAATTATGCTCAAACCGAAATGCATCATCCACACCTTTGTGGAGAGGCTCTTCTGTTCCCACAGAAACATTCTAGACAACTCCTTCTACTGACGAAATTAATTTGATAAATGGCACCCAAAGCACCTCAAAATAGATCCCACGTAATCACATCACCCCCAATTTTCAAGAATAACAACTCGGAATCCTCAGTACACATGCTCATGTACTACATCAGAAGGGTTCTATCAATGATCATTCCACTGCTCAAAAAACGCCATTATTTTATTTTCTCTACACACAATCATTGGGCGTCCAAAGGCCTAGCATAGAAATGCAAAGTCCAGATTTAACCTCCAAGACCTCTACAACGAACCTCTCTTATAACCGATAGAGAAATCATCAGATTAAATCTCTAACATCCCCACAATTCTAACATACTCACTCAATAACATCATCAGAAATCACCCACACAATCTCGCAATACTACCAATTGCGTTACTCTATAAAATTGATCAAGGTTTCCATACCTTCGATAATCCCTAACATTTCAACATGAACTAAGATTCTGGAATTACACTATACCATAGGTTCTACTTAGTCGTAACACCACTCAGTTTTACTTCAAAACCATACATTCCATTTGTAACACCCTGGCTATTCGGAAGTCAAGATGTCACCTAAATAATCTAACATACAACCATAATGCGGAAGAATTTAAATAATATCTCATCTAATGACATAAAGAGATCAATATTTAATAGAACCATGATAGGAAGATAGTTTGAATCCAAATAAGTATATAAAAGGGGTGATCAAGGATCACATGCAGTACTTAATCAACCATAACATAGAGAAAGATATCAACCACATCTAACTTTATTTATTACAGTTCATCACTTAACGAATGAAAGACAGAACCAAGTCCTATTATTGAAACTGGAATATGATGAAGTGAGTGAATAGTGCGTGTCTACTCCCTCCCAATAGAGCCATCATCAACGATCACCTAAAGAAAACAACAAATGCAAGAATGAGTCCGAGACTCAGCAAGTACAATGAATAATTGGACGTACAACAAATATGAACAAGACAACATTCTTAAAGAATATGAACAAAGCACCGAAAGAATATATGAATGAATGGAATGAATTGATTGAATGTAATGAAAGGACTGCACTCCTGCTTATACCGGTATAGCTAGTGACACACCCGTCGGTGTTCACTTAAGCCCGTATTTAACAAAATACGGGGATCCAAATCCAATATGAAGAACGTTTCATATGGGTGTCCAAACCTGCCCACATTGGAATGGTTAGTCTTACGTGTCTATACTGGAATTGATGGGCCGCATTCAGCGCGGCCCTGTCCGCGGCATCTCGCTCAAGCGGCAGGAGGTGGAGCACGAGCGCCGCATGGACTTCGTCCCGGAGAAGTCGGCCCTCCAGGTCGGGGAGATCCGCGTCGACAAGGAGACCATCGGGATGCTCGCCGCCCTCGGCATGTCCGACCTCCCAGGCGTCGAGCGCTAAGCCGACGTTGTCTCATCCGCCCCCGCCTACGGCTGCCCGCAGTACGGGGGCCCCCACCGCGACCGCGTCTAGGTCTCCCCCTGCCCACCCCTCGGTTATGCCTTGATCGCATCGCCTCACGTAGTTATGCTACGAAGTTTAAGTTGTTTTAGATCTATGTTTGCTTATGTGGCAAGTAAGATTTTGAACTTGATGCTTTAAATTCTCAAAAGTGGTTTGGTCAGCGTGTGATGGACATGAGATCTATTTATCGCACCGGTGAAATCTTAAGTGATTTGATAGATTGTTATGAGATGTTGCTACCTCTTGTGTTGTCCTATCTGTTTGTTCCTTAAATGTTAGTTTTTCTTCGATATATCAATGTCTTCATATGCCGTTTGGAGTGAACAAGAGATTGCTTGCCATTTAGGTTTGTGTTGCCAAATTAGTGAATGTTTGGAATTGCGTATTATTATATCTAAAATAGCATTGTTTGGAATTGCATATTATTATATATAAAATAGCATAGCATTATATTAATGTAAATCAGGGTCATTGGTGGTGTGACTTGATGATGAAATTTTCGTAAATGTTATTGCCGTGTAGTTTCCATTGATTTCACCAGAAGTAAGGGTATGTCCATCTCCTAGGTCATTATAGAACAATTTTGTAGTCATTTGACCCCTAGGTTGCTTATGTAGTTTTGATGGTGTTACGTGTTGTCTGTAGTATGCACTATAAACTAAATGCTAATTGTACTGGGTAACTCTGATTTGCACTAGAAGAGATGGTATTGCTGATATTGCAGTATCACTTTGATTTACTAGGCTCCTGAGACGCCTCTGAATTTTGTAATGCTTGGTTTCACTAAACTTGTTTGTTGTAGCAAGTTCTGCGAACTGCACCACATTAATTGAACGAAATATGAGTTTGTTATTATCCATATTGTTCTAGTTTATTTCAGCAATTCTCCATTTGAGTTGTTGAAGAGTAACTTCATGATATTTCCTGTGTAGAATATATTTTTATGAGAATGTTGTGTGGGTGATTAACAAAGGACGAAAGTTCACTAGGGTGTAGAAGCAACAATTAGTACATTACTACAGTCCACATAATTCGTGGAATTCTCCTTTTCACTTCTGAATGTGTTGTTGCTTTTAGTGAAGTGCACAATTTGGTTTTGTCAGGTCTTGTAAATATAGATCTACTTGACATGGTTGTGTTTCTTCCATGCAATGAATTTTTTTGGCGATGGTTAGAGTGTGGACCAAGTTGTTGATTGAGTTGCTGCTTACTTGTGCAAATATATAGGATCTGTCAGTTGCATTTGTTTTTTAATTGGTATTTGGCGGATTGCTGCTCTGATCTCACAATGCACTACGTGTCTGTTCTATCGACTGAATTTGCTATTATACTTGGTCTTACAATTGAATTTGGTGGCTATTTTGTCGTGTGTTTTGGAAGTGACTGTTTGGGAACCTAATTGCTCAGATTGACTCGCTAAACAAAGATGTCGCTCATGATGACTGCTTTTCGAGCTTGTTTCTGCATATAGGATTTGTTATTGGCTGTTGATTTTTATTCAAGGGTGCAGATTGTCTTAAATATGTTGCATTAGTGCCTTGGTGGTCATTAAAAGGTTAAATTTAATTTCAGGTTGAAAGATCTTCCAGGAACTAGATGTAAAGTAACAGGATTCTATTCACAGTTATAGTGTGATGCTTTAGAACTTGCTTTGTTTAGTCGATCTTGTAGCTTGCGTCAACGTTGAATGGTTGTGTTTCCATCTAGCTAATTCTATTGTGATCGTGTGACGGGGTAAAGCTTTTGATCCTAGACAGGATAAGAGCTCTTGTTTGATTTGTTGCTGGCTTTCCGACATGGAAACCATTTTCATCTGCAGTAACAGGCAAGTCAGCTTGTCTGTGGTGTAGAAAGTAGAAACTGGTGGTGTGATCTGGGGTAGCTTGGCATCGCGGTCGCCATCGATTTGTTCGATACCTCAATTATCGAAATTCTTCTTCCTAGAAACACATTGCAACAAGATCCTCACACGCTACTTGTAGCCGTTGGATGAAAAAAGCGAAGGACAAGATTGTGCTCGGCTCGCTATTCTTTGTGAAAGCACTGTAGTAAGAGTAGTGTTGTAACACTGTAGCAGTTTATCTAGTCCGTTCTTCTCGAATCTGGTGGCTCAGATCACCGCAATATCATGGCGTTGTTGCTCTCTATCATTTCCTTTGTAATGTTAGAGCTCTCTACCATTTCCGTTGCAATGTCAAAGGATCTGAATCTGTCAGACAACCAAGATAAGTCGGTACTGGCAGCCTGACCGGTCTGAATCCCTCGTGCGGTAGGGGCAGCGTCCCCCTTCGAGGCTCGTGTTGCCTCGCGACGGCTCGTCTCGCATCCAGATGCCACTGTCCGGGGCCAAACGGTGCAAGCCCGGCTGCACCTGCACATGTGCTGTTTGCCCGACACGAGATGCATTCACCGTAGGGGTGGGCGTGGTTAGGGGCAGGTGCGACCCTGCCCTAAGCCGTGCTGCCAGACGCTGGAAGCGATTTCCCAAGGTTTGTTCCATTTGGAGCAGATGCAGTGACCTTAATGCTGCAATGGATCTTAAGGGTTGGACCTTTCAATAGAGGGAAGCATAAGCATGTTTCTCTCTTTACATTACATCTTGGCATAGAAGACAAACATCATGTGGTATGAGGAAAGTCTCACAGACTTCGCTTAGGAACAGGGTAACAAATATATGGGTTGTTGATCCGAAAGCGGCGGGGATATTCCTTTGACATCTCAACGTTTAGTCTCTCTCAGATTCGCTTTGATTGCTCCTCTACTATCTAATGTCTTGTGTAGGGGTGCAAAACAAGCAGATAATTTTTATCCGACCGACCGACCGATAGAAATGAGTATCTGACTCCGAGAGAAAAATACGGAATAAGATATAGAACGAGCGATATCCGTCAGACCGCCGCTCCGATTACACCCGTATTTTCTACATCTTGACCATCCACACATGTACTAGCACTACTACATGGATACGTGAACCAAGGGTCGAAGGCCCCTAAATTATTACTAAAGTTTGCACGGAAAGCAACTCAGATAATGGTTCTAAGCCCATGATGCCTAGTGGCAGAATGCTACCTTCGGAGTAGATGGAGTGGTGGATTATAATCATCTCCAAAAAGTGGGTTCTGGTGGCCTTCATGGTCACTCCTTGGATCAAAATAACGAAGGTAAAACTTCTCAGCTCGTACTGCTTGTCATTTCTTTCCTAACCTTTGTTTTACCTGTTTAGCGTGGATTTGTAAAATCACTGCTTTTTTATGGTGACTGATACATGATAATACATATTTTTATTACTAGTACAACATCATGTTACACAATATACAATGATAGAAATTTGTTGATGCACTGACCAAATGTTATACTTGTTTCTTTTATTCTTTTTGAACTTCATCAGCATAAAAAAAATTGTTTTGCAGCACTTGGGGTTACTGGAATTGGAGGTTTCCCCCTTAATGGACATCGCTATGCCTGGAAGAACTCAAATGCTTTTCCTCAAAGTCCCTCTGCTCCAATGATGTGGTCGAATTTAAAGACCCAATGCACATGCATTGTTACCCCAGTGTGCCACCTCACATGTCAATCTCGGTGCTCATCCTATGGACCAAAGATCACTTGGGTTCACTCCAAACAATGGAGGCGATTTGAAACGTGCACTCTTTATATCCGAGGATCTCATGGTAGCGAGGGTTTTTGGTAGCCCTCGGATGTATCCATCGAACTCGTGTCTTTGCACCTACCAGAGGAAATTACAGGACACCATGTTCTCCCGATTGGTGCCGAATTTCCATCCCCGCACCAAATGTGCCATGCAATCAGCGGAAGGATCTTCATATGATGCATGTTTCCGCTTCATATGATGCTACCAATGATCGCTTTAGCAGCAGACATGATGGAATTGGAAATGCTGCCCAGTCTGAAAACAAGAAGCAATTCGAGCTTGACATGGACCGCATCACAGAGTATGTTGAGAAGTAATTGGAGTCGATACTTTTTTTTTAATCTGCAGACATTTAATGGCAAGAAATGGGAAAAGTTCAATAGTGAGAAGGTGGCATCGCCGACACGCTAGAATCGTAGGCGTGGGTGCTTTGATTGCTCATTTTCAGAATTATATATATTCTAGCCTGATGAATGAAGACAAATGGTGCCGTCCTATGCTTTTCCACAAAGATGGTCCAAATGCAGGGGATCGATCAGGTATGAGTTATTGTGCTCTTCTGACTAGAGATGATACTGGTTTTTGAGTTGCACATACATAGAATTAGATAGGGCCTGCCCCACCCCGCTTTAAGCCAAGGAAGCCGTCATCTGCTTGGTGCATCAAGTCGACAAGCAAAACACTCGCAGAATCACACAATTTAAGCTCTTGCTTTTATGACAACCTATTATATATCCGATTCTCGCGCATCATCTAATGACTTGAAGTGATTGGTTGACATGGAGTTGTTCTCAGAACCTTTCCCGTGGGGAGCAATGTCGGTCCAGTGCAGGGAGAAACAGATCGACCCAACTAACCAAGAAAACTCTAGCGGTGGTGAGCCAACACATACACATACACAGTTTACCATCAGCCTCACCACTCCCCATGCTCTCGTTGGACAAAGCATTCTCTTCATTCTTTGCACCACCGGTCTTCGCCCTTTACCGCCATTTGTGGTGTTGACTATTCAGCGTCCCCCTTGCGCTTCTTGACCACCTCCCGCCTTCTTTGTCAACCTTCTCGTAACCCTTCCTAAATGCGCTCTTGATTCACACCATTATCTTCAACCGCAATGTCCACTACAAGAAGACCCATCTTCTTGTCATCATTCCCTTCTCCTTGTCGACTTCTTCCTTGCTTTCAACCACAATCTTAACGACAAGATCTGGTCGGCGTTAACATCCGAATCCCCATTCAGCACCCAGTTTTTTCTCCCCTCGGCGCCACTCTTCTCTTCCTCATTCAAGCCGCTATCATCCTCTTCCTTCTCTAAAGCATCATCATTTTCCTCATCGAGCCACCATCACCAGATTCCTCACCATCGTATCCGTTGCTACCATCCGAGGTCGCCTTGGTATCACCTTCCTCATGACCTTTCTTTGCAAAGACTCGATCGATCCATCATCTCTCGGTTGATCAGAAGAAAAATATCCAAAAGCATGAGCAAGGCTACTTTACAAGTTGTAGGTCAGAGCATGCTTTAACAGATAATCGCACTGGGATTCTCTAGGAAGTCACAAATATCGGTTAAGGGGAGGGCACGTCTTTACAATCTTCGTGTGCGTGAGAGTCCGACCACCACGGTTTCTTTCCCTCATAGACGATGGCTATCATATGCCCCAAGCAAACAAGTCTTGCGAAGTTATGAGCACAGGAGTAGTAAGTGGTTCTTTTATCGCTTCGACAAATGGAACAACCAAACTCGCAGAACCGAGCAAACAGTTTTGAGAGAATGCTTTTAAGCCAAACACAACATTGCAATTGTGCGTGCAAGTAAAAAGCACAAAACATAGCATGAACCTTTCAAAAGCCTTTCACCACAGACATCCGAGCACGCCTTGCGACTCTACGGATTTGCTTGTGGGGGCCAGATTCCCGATAGAACAAAGCTTCCTCACGATTCGGGAGGCTTCATCCATTTCCAAATTTCTTTCTCCTATTACGAACCAATGGAAATCGGTGGTAACATGGCACGCTAAGTCTATAATATTGCAAGACTTAATAAACACATGTACATACAAGATAGTCCCATGAAGGAGTTCCTTTCCTCTCAATTATCTCGATTGCACCTTGCGCCTCCTTAATCTTAGGCGGCGGTCTTGGACGGTCACCGTGAGCATCACTTAAAATCAAATACCACCACGTCAGAGAGAACAATGCCCATTGTTCTTAAGATCAAAGTATATATAGTATCAAGACAAAAGGCGGTATTTTGTCAAACCTTGTCCAAACAAATGGTTCATTGTCGCAATGAACAAAGAGATACCGCAGACCTTGAAAGTACCCTAAGGCGTAAGTCAAAAGAATATCCATTATTTTTCCATAACTTTTAAAACTGTCACCGGTAGGCAACAGATAGCACAAAAAAATGCGAGCAACATCCGCCACATGTGTCTGGGAGAATCAAATTACTGAACACCAATCTTCCTCCAACATTTCTCATTTCAGAATTCCATCATACCTCACACCGATTCAGGAGCATAGGAAGAACACTTCTCTTTATGGGACCTTTTTAAGAGATTGTTATCGGACATGAGATCCAAAACAGAAGATACTGAATAACCATAGATCACGGAATATTGGTCGATTGCTACAATTTATAACAAACAAAGTGAATAATGGATCAAGGAAAGACAATAAACAAGTAGCACCATTAACACCAGATAGCTACAACGAAGAGCCGTACAAACATATTTCCATGTCAAGCAACCAACAAATATCTATAAGTACAAAGAAGATACCACAATACCATCTCGCTTATAGAACAACATTGATGTGTCAAGTATAAGCATGGCTAAATGGACATACCGCACAACCCCGACAGGTAACCCTTCAAGCAACTAAGACGCATAAAAGATTGACTTCTCAAATTTTCGATCCGAGGATTGCTCCTTGTTTGTTCGCTTGTTCCCGCTTAGATCTCTTCCACCACTGTTTTAGTACAAATTATATTACGAAAAATAACAAGTCGCCCATATCCGGGAGCAAGAAAAAATAGAAGGGTAGCAAGTGGTAAAATTAGTAAACCTTCCGAGTAAAGAAACCACTCCCCATGGTCCTCGTCATCTGCGCATTCCCTCCGAGAGTGCTCTCGATCGAGCACCATATGTGGATCGCCGACAATACCAGCTACATGAGGAAAATGAGCACCCCATTGCTCGCACTCGAGGCGATCTTCCCATGTTTCCCCAACTAGGACACCAATGTTCCTTCCGGGGTCATTTTTTGCAAGAATGGGACCAAAATGATCAAAAGCGATAGTCACAAAGATCGACCACTCGATGCATTCGCTTTCCCAAACCCTCTTAGCCCTCTCGGTTGTAAAAAGCCTTGTCGGGTCTATCATTATTTCAGTATATAATGATATGCGGTTGTCGAGCCACCGTGAGTTAGCATTCTTTGAAGTCTTGGCCATACGGATAGCTTGAACTAATCTTTGAGTTAATCCTTGGTTGTACCGCCATTTTGGATGGGATCTGTGATCGACATTTTCCACACGCCCTTTTTCCATTTCGAACCCATTCGAAGCATTTCAAGCGAAGTTATGGCCACATGCATGGTGTCCGAACAAGACAAAAGAAGAATGCGGTGATTAGAAAGCAAGATTACTAAAAATGTTCACTTAAAAATAGATATAATAGTAGCGGGTTTACGCTTTACCCTAAGTAAACTAATAGATCAAAATAAGAATATATATATATATATATACAAAACTTTGGATTTTGGAAGAAATCAATTGCAAAGCATTCAAATTAAAACGACTAGCCAATGGGGATTGACAGATTGACACATTGTATGCAAAAGTGGCCCTACTATTATTCAATTAAGATATTTGTGTGGACACATGCCAAATATATCATGCATGAGTTACTTTGAAAGAATTAACCATCTGCTTCCTTTCAAATATAGTAAACAAACCCATTAAAAGGCGTGGCACATCTCCAACACGTGTGAAGCAACAGTTATGTCAAGCGCCCATTTATCCAAAGAGAAGGCGTCACTAATAATTTCTAATTAAGATTCCTAATCAATAGGGTAAAGGGCGTTTCACATGATCTAGTCCAACCAACCAAAGTAGATACCACTCACCAATAGCAACCGATCATTATGAAAAAATAAATATGATGAGCATTGCGAACCTCGCAGACTAACATCTTTCGCAAATTGATAGGTGATTGTTGATTGAAAACTCACATTTCATTCGACTCCATGACCGTTCACGAGAAGGCGAAGCATATGCATAGATAAGTGGTAATGCAACATCACAAGTACCAAAATATCAAGGTCGGACCAAGAAATATTCGTTGCAAGATTAGCACTTGAATTTTCATGTTTCATTCTAGCCACCAACATGTGATCTCAACTAGCTACTAGCAACCATCGAGGCAATACGCTTAGTATGCGAAGTGTGTATTAGCGTATGAAATTTCGTGCTTCATGATAACTTGTAAGCTTCAATGTTGAAGGCACAAAAGTACTTACAAATGTATGACCATACTACATAAACATTATGCAAATACAACACTAGGAGAAGTTTTACCTTCGTTATTTTGATCGAAGGAGTGACCATGCATGAAGGCCACAGAACCCACTTTTTGGAGATGATTATAATGAACCACTCCATCTACTCCGAAGGTAGCATTCTCGCCACTATTTGTCATGTGCAACGCCAACGCCAAGATACAATTTTAATTACAGTCAAGCCTTCGTTCACCGCTTGTCGATTGGCCTTGGCATGGCGGCGGCGATCGACGATCTCCGCCATCATACTGGCGTACCTCTCTTGTTCTCGAACAACTTTATCTTCGCGTCTCGGCCCACCTTTGCAGCTCTAGGCGTGCTGCTGCGTCCTCCCTCCCCTCGAGCTCCTTGTCGCTAGTCTCATCCTCGAAGGAGTTGCGCCCTCTGCCTCGAGCACGACAAGTACTGCGTTCCCAAGACGCCGACGTTGGCGCCAGAGACGATGAGGCCGAATCGTTGAGCTCCAGACGTTCTTGGAGACGGCGGCTCGAACGGCTTGGTGTTTTAATGATCTCCTCCATGGTCATGGAGGCGGCGAGCACGCTGGTTCGGCCCTCGATGGACGCCATGGCGAGCTTCGTTGACGTGGTGGGAGAATTCATCGTGCGGGAGATTATCTCGGCGTAGCGGAGGAGCACTCCTCGCCGTCGACGGGCCCGATGGTGAAGTCCACGGGAGGACGAAGGCGCCTCTCCATGCCGATGGCGTGTATGCACCTCGCATTCAGAAGTTGGCCGTGGCGACGTCGAACTTCTTGCATTGTCAATCGAACACCACGGACTTCTTGGCGACCTTCACGCCGTCGATTCCCTAGCCGGTCACGGCGAGCACTCCGACTCTTGGCTACTTAACGTCGCCGTTTTTTTCTTGCCGCTAGAATATTGCAGCAATACAGAAAAATTTGGAGCAGATGGAATTTTGTGTGGTTTGTTACGTGATGAGAGGAGGTCGATCGCACAATCAATCGTCTGCAGACAGCAAGTCTAGAAGGCTCCCGAGATCAAGTGTGGTTTGAAGTCTCCGTGTCTCGTGTTGATGGTGAGATCGCACGGCCGAGGTTGAATCCGGTTTCGAAATCTTTACCGGTGTGGTCCGTGTGGATATGTTCTAAACTCCGCCGCAAAAGCACACGCGTCGCGACCTCACGATTTTTTCTCCTTGATGGTCAAGTCTTTCTCCGTTCCGTTTGTTATCAAAAATTTTTCTAGCTATGAAAATGAGATGATTCTTTCCTAGATCGATCAAGATTATCGATTTGCTTACAAAGGTTTGTCTATACATCATTGATTTAATCGACCGATTTTTTTGTTGAAAATCATTCAGATTTCTTAGCCATTGGATTGAGATCCTATGGCCATCTTCCTCCCTATACGCATCTAGACTCTAATTTGTTGATAATGTGGTTTTTGTGATTAATGACCTCTAAATCATTAAGACTAACTTTGGTTTGAGTGATATTAAGATAAGTTATGTCTTATGATAGATATGGGTTGTTCTTGGACTTTCATGGATCCTCATATTAGCAAATGATAGCAAAGCATGGTTTTCATGAAGATTAAGGACCCTGTGGGTAGATGTGGATAATCTGAGTCCCCCGGACCATTCACGCGTACCATCTATCCAGATAGGGTATTTCTGGTGCCTCAGATTTATTGGACTTTTTTTGGCATTGACCTCTATGATGTCCCAGCCCAAATTGCATTTGTCACATGTACATGTGCTTTAGTGTTTTAATCGAACTTAAGGCTAAAACTTTGCAGGAAACCCCATAGAAGCTCATAATTAATTGCATATAGTCCATCCCAGCATGCTTTGCCACGTTAGCTTTCTTTTGGTCGGTTGAAGCAGGAGGTGGGCATTTGACCACAGGATTATACGGGCTGTTTGGTATGATGTAGCTTTTCAAGAACGGCTTTCGGTTGGGCTGCAGGGTTGAATGACTACAGAACTTTCGGTCGGACTGAAAAGGTTTTGTGTTTAACTGTCTGGCTTTTAGGTACGCTGGCTGCAGCTTCTGAGATGAGGAATGTCTGAAATACTCCTGAGGCAAGTAATGGTTTGTTTGATGGCATTTAACGCCAATTAACACAATTGATGACAATTGACTACAATTAACAACGACTACGTAATTAATGCAATTGATCGCATTTGACGACAATTAACGTAATAAACACAATAGATCACAATTAACAATAATTATATAAATAAGTACAATAAATAATTATCACATAAATAATCACAATAAATAATTATTACAATAAAATTATTACATAATTAGTTAATTTACCTTTCACCCGAATGCGGTACAATCGCACGCATAACTAAAATCAAGATGGCTACAAGGAGTATGCCGAACTTATTGACATTATACAAGTTATGAAGCTCAAGATGAGGTTCTAAGAAAGAACTACATCTCACAGCCGCCTAGTAGCAAAGTTGGCCATGAAGTCAACGCTAGCAGCTACAAGGTGAGGAAACCTCTCTCAAAAGTAAGAGGCAAGAAGGGTAATGGTCGCAAGACTAAGCAGAATACTCAAGCCAAGAAGGGCGGAGATAAGAAGCGTGATGAGAAGCCCTATGGTCAGCAGGACCAAAGTTGCTATAAATATGGCACTTGGGGACATTGGTCACGTGTTTGCCGTGAGCCGCAGCACGTGATTGATACTTTCAAGGCTAAGAAGAAGGGCAAAGCACAGAATGAGGCACACCTCGCCATTGCAGGCACAGAGGATCCACACTCATTGGTTGCATCCATGGATATGGACAACCCAGAAGCAGCCCCCATCACACCCCCCTTGGACATCGCAGCGGCAGCAGCTGTAGATGCCGAAGAAGAGAATATGGACATAGAATGATTGCATGGGTTAATACATACTTCACTGATTCGATCTAGTGCACGCATTGCCCTTAGATTTTTATAGTCTTTTGCAGTTTATGGTTGTAATAGAACTTTGAATTATTGAATAATGGTTGTAAGCTCTAGGAGGGCAAAGAATTACATTCTTATTATGAGTCCTGCAAGATTTTTCCCGTATTAACAATAGCAAGTTATGTTCTGTTTTGGAGTATTTTTTTATGTGTGGATTGCTTTCTACCCCATATTAATAAATACTTTATATATCAGAACATGTGTAGCACCCTATGGAGGAAGTGTGCTTAGCGGATAGCGGCACAACGAATACCATATTGAGAGAGACGAAATTTTTCCAGTCGATCAGCAAGAATGCTGGTAGTCTTACAACAATCGCAGGAAGCGATACTTGTATAATAGGCTCAGGAAGAGCCACAATTATACTCCCGATGGGCACAACATTGGTCATTAAAGAAGCCTTGTTGTACCCAGAATCGACTAGAACTCTCTTAAGCTTTAAGGATATTCACCCTAACGGTCTCCATGTAGAAACTGAAGAAGAGTATGGTAAGGAATACCTGCTCATTACAAAGCGCGGAGAACATGGAAAAAGTGTATTAGAACGACTTCCTTCATATGAATCTGGGCTATACTACACTAATATTAAGGCACCTGCAGCCTATACTGTCCTGAAAACAACATTTAGAAACTCTGAACTTTTCTGTCTCTGGCATGATAGATTAGGCCACCCCTGTCTTAGGATGACGAGAAATATAATTACCAGTTCTCAGGGACATAACATTAATGTAAAGAATTTCCCAAATCAAGAAGATTTTGTGTGCCCCGCTTGTGCCACCGGAAAATTAATTACTAGACCTTCTACTCTTAAAGTGAAGGATGAAATCCCTTCTTTCCTGGACCGTATCCAGGGAGACATTTGCGGTCCTATACAGCCCCTATCAGGGCCATTTAGGTACTTCATGGTGCTCATCGATTCTTCCTCGAAATGGTCGCATGTATGCTTATTGTGTACGAGAAACCACGCTTTTGCAAAGCTGATCTCGCAGATAATTAAAATTAAGAATAATTTCCCTGCACAAGAGAGGGATCCGTTTCCTCAACACTAACGAATAAGCCTTGGTACCACTACCAATGAAATCAGCCCAAAACTATCCAATCGATGGGCTTTAATCAATCGTAATGAAAAAAGATATAACTTCGAGCAATGAACGGCCCAAAAGATTTACGCAACGCAGAATAAAGAAAGCCCAAACAAAGGCTAATCTTGATATCGTCCGCCCACCACAAGCCAACAGTGAGATCAGACTCCACCCCCAAAACCTAGCCCCCACACCGCCGCCTTCCCTATAAGTATCTCCCCTCTCCGTCTTCCACAAAACCCCGCCTAATCCTCGTGATCGCGCCACCGCAAGAATTAGCGCCCACCAGCAATGGAGAAGAGGAGGGAGCCACCTGCCGACCACCATCCATGGGTCGCGTCGCACTAAGACCGTGAAGAAGACCTCTAGGCGTGTCATCGAGAGGTACTACTCGCATGACCACGGACTTCCACACCAACAAGAAGGTGCTCGAGGAGGTCTCCATCCTCCTCGGCGGCTACGCAACAAGGTGGCGGCCAAGACTCCACTGATCGCGCGCATTCAACAAGGACCCGTCATGACATCTCGCTCAAGCTGCAGGAGGAGGAGCGCGAGCGCCGCATGGACTTCGCCCCGAGAAGTTGGCCCTCCAGTCGAGGAGATTCAGCGTCGACAAGGAGACCATCGGATGCTCGCGCCCTCGGCATGTCCGATCTCCCAAAGCGCCGAGCGCCAGCCGACGTTGTCTCATCCGCCCCGCTTATGGCGCCACAATCTGGCGGCCCCCACCGCAACCGCGTCTAGGTCTCCCCCTGCCCACCCCTCGGTTATGCCTTGATCGCATCGCCTCACGTAGTTATGCTAAGAAGTTTAAGTTGTTTTAGATCTATGTTTGCTTATGTGGCAAGTAAGATTTTGAACTTGATGCTTTAAATTCTCAAAAGTGTTTTGGTCAGCGTGTGATGGACATGAGATCTATTTATCGCACCGGTGAAATTTTAAGTGATTTGATTGATTGTTATGAGATGTTGCTACCTCTTGTGTTGTCCTATCTGTTTGTTCCTTAAATGTTAGTTTTTCTTCGATATGTCAATGTCTACATATGCTATTTGGAGAGAACAAGAGATTGCTTGCCGTTTAGGTTTGTGTTGCCAAATTAGTGAATGTTTGGAATTGCGTATTATTATATCTAAAATAGCATTGTTTGGAATTGCATATTATTATATCTAAAATAGCTTAGCATTATATTAATGTAAATCAGGGTCATTGGTGGTGTGACTTGATGACGAAATTTTCGTAAATGTTATTGAGTGTAGTTTCCGCTGATTTCACTAGAAGTAAGGGTATGTCCATCTCCTAGGTTAGCTAGGCATTATAGAACAATTTTGTAGTCATTTGACCCCTGTGTTGCTTATGTAGTTTTGATGGTGTTACGTGTTGCTGTAGCATGCACTATAAACTAAATGCTAATTGTCTTGGGTAACTCGATTTGCACTAGAAGAGATGGTATTGCCGATATTGCGAAATTTCACTTTGATTTACTAGGCTCCTTAGACGACTCGAATTTTGCAATTGCTTGGTTACACTAAACTTGTTTTTGTAGCATGTTCTGCGAACTCCACCACATTAATTGAACGAAATATGAGTTTGTTATTGTCCATATTATTCTAGTTTATTTCAAAGAATTGTCCATTTGAGTTGTTGAAGAGTAACTTCATGATATTTCCTTGGTAGAACATATTTTTATGAGAATGTTGTGTGGGTGATCATCAAAGGATGAAAGTACACTAGAGTGTAGAAGCAACAATTAGTACATTACTCTGACCCACATAATTCGTGGAATTCTCCTTTTTCACTTCTGAATGTGTTGTTGCTTTTAGTGAAGTGCACAATTTGGTTTTGTCAGGTCTTGTAAATATAGATCTACTTGACATGGTTGTGTTTCTTCCATGCAATGAATTTTTTTGGCGATGGTTAGAGTGTGGACCAAGCTATTGATTGAGTTGCTGCTTGCTTGTGCAAATATATAGGATCTGTCAGTTGCATTTGTTTTTTAATTGGTATTTGGTGGATTGCTGCTCTGATCTCACAATGCACTACGTGTCTGTTCTATCGACTGAATTTGCTATTATACTTGGTCTTACAAGTGAATTTGGTGGCTATTTTGTCTTGAGTTTTGGAAGTGACTGTTTGGGAACCTAATTGCTCAGATTGACTCGCTAAATCGCATGTCGCTCATGATGAGACTGCTTTGGTTCGAGCTTGTTTCTGCATATAGGATTTGTTATTGGCTGTTGATTTTTATTCAAGGGTGCAGATTGTCTTAAATATGTTGCGTTAGTGCCTTGGTGGTCATTAAAAGGTTAAATTTAATTTCGAGGTTGAAAGATCTTTCAGAACTAGATGTAAAGTAATGAGATTCTATTCACGTTATAGTGTGATGCTTTAGAACTTGCTTTGTTTAGTCGATCTTGTAGCTTGCGCCAACGTTGAATGGTTGTGTTTCCATCTAGCTAATTCTATTGTGATCGTGTGTGACGGGTAAAGCTTTTGATCCTAGACAGGATAAGAGCTCTTGTTTGATTTGTTGTTGGCTTTCCGACATGGAAACCATTTTCATCTCGCAGAATGTAAGGCTGACTTTTGTCCGTGGTGTCGAAAGTAGAAACGGTGGTGTGATGCAGGGGTAGCTTGGCATCGCGCGGTCGCCATCGATTTGCTCGATACCTCAATTATCGAAATTCTTCTCTTCCTAGAAACACATTGCGGCGCATCCTCACACGCTACTTGTAGCCGTTGGATGAAAAAAAGCGAAGGACAAGAGTGTGCTCGGCTCTACTATTGCAGGAAAGCAATCGTAGTAAGAGTAGTGTTGTAATGTCAGAGCAATTTATCTAGTCCGTTCTTCTCGAATCTGGTGACTCGGATCACCGCAATATCATGGTATTTGTTGTTTCTATCATTTCCTTTGTAATGTTAGAGCTCCCTACCATTTCCTTTGCAATGTCAAAGGATCTAAATCTGTCAGACAACCAGTATGTCGTGCACAACGGCACAGCCAGTCTGAATACCTCGTGCGGTAGGGGAAGCGTCCCCCTTCGAGGCTCGTGTTCCCTCGCAGCGGCTCGTCTCGCATCCAGATGCCATCGTCAAGGCGAGCGGTGCAAGCCCTATTGCACTGCACATATCTTGCTTGTCTGACACGAGATGCATTCACCGAGGGGTGGGCGTGGTTAGGGCAGCGACCACCGCCCTAAGCCGTCCGCCAGACGCCGAAGCGATTTCCCAAGGTTTGTTCCATTTGGAGGAGCTGCAGTGACCTTAATGCTGCAATGGATCTTAAGGGTTGGACCTTTCAATAGAGGGAAGCATAAGCATGTTTCTCTCTTTACATTACATCTTGGCATAGAAGACAAACATCATGTGGTATGAGGAAAGTCTGTTATGACTTCGCTTAGGAACAGGGTAACAAATATGTGGGTTGCTGCATCTGAGCAGGCAGGGGATATTCCTTTGACATCTCAACGTTTAGTCTCTCTGTGTTCGCTTTGATTGCACCTCTACTATATAATGTCTTGTGTAGGGGTGCAAAACAAGCAGATAATTTTTATCCGACCGACCGACCAACAGAAATGAGTATCTGACTCCGTGAGAAAAATACAGAATAAGATATAGAACGAGCGATATCCGCTCAGATCCGCCGCTCCGATTACACCGCATTTTCTACATCTTGACCATCCCACACATGTCTTGGCACTACTACATGGATACGTGAACCAAGGGTTGAAGGCCCCTAAATTACATTAAAGTTTGCACGGGGAAAGCAACTCGTATAATGGTTCTAAGCCCATGACAGCTAGTGGCAAGAATGCTACCTTCGGAGTAGATGGAGTGGTGGATTATAATCATCTCCAAAAAGTGGGTTCTGGTGGCCTTCATGGTCACTCCTTGATTAAAATAACGCAGTAAAACTTCTCATTTAACTCGCTTGTCATTTCTTTCCTAACCTTCGTTTTACATGCTTAGCGTGGATTTGTAAAATCACCGCTTTTTATGGTGGTGATATATGATAATACATATTTTTATTACTAGTACAACATAATGTTACACATTTGTCTTGTTGGAAGGCTCGGATATACAATGATAGAAATTTGTTGATGCACTAACCAAATGTTATACTTGTTTCTTTTATTATTTTGAACTTCATTAGCATAAAAAAATTGTTTTGCAAAGACTTGGGGTTCTTTGGAATTGGAGGTTTCCCCTTAATGGACATCGCTATGCCCGAAGAACTCAAATGCTTTTCCTCAAAGTCCCTCTGCTCCTATGATGTGGTCGAATTTGCGGCACCCAATGCACATGCATGGTTATCTGGTGTGCCACCTCACATGTCAATCACGGTGCTCATCCTATGGACCAACATCACTTGGGTTCACTCCAAACAATGGAGGCGGATTTGGAAGCGTGCACTCTTTATATCCAAGATCTCATGGTAGCGAGGGTTTTCGGTAGCCCTCGGTTGTATCCATCGAACTCTGTCTTTGCACCTATCGAGGAAATTACAGGACACCATGTTCTCCCAGCTTGGTGCTTTGAATTGGGGAGAACCTTCATGAACTCTTTGTCAAAGCTTGATCATGAAGACCGAGTACCCAAAGAATAAATCCTGGAGATTAAATGAAATTGGGTGGATTGTACTCTTTTTCCCTTGACGAGTTTTCCAAAAGTTTCTCGGCTAAGGTTTTTAATGAGGCAATTCGTGCAACGCAACGGAACGCATGACATGTACTCTTTCTCCAAATTTTTTCCCACTGGGTTTTTATGGAGTTTTGACGAGACATGAACAGGTCAGATGAGTGTCCAATGGGGAGTGTTAAGAAACTGGGCCGGCCCATGAGCAAGAGTCCTGGCCCGTTTGGACTCCTCATCCACCCATAGTCTATATAAAGGAGGGAGGTCCCCTCATTGTAACACGCGTATTTTGGAAGAGTAATAAAGAATTTGCTCAAGACCTCATATCTCGTGTTCTTGTGTTTCAATCTATTATTCTATTCTTGCGGTGTCTTACGATTAGGGTTCATCTGTGAGGTAATCGTCGGATTTGGACTCGCCAAAGGATTACTCAACAAAGTTCCTTGAGATAAAAAAATCAATTTGATGATCGGGAGTAGGAGACGGAAGATAAGGCTCAACACAACACCGCTTCAAGACAAGAGAGGATCCGCTTCTCAACACTAACGAATAAGCTTTGGTACCACTACCAATGAAATCAGCCCAAAACTATCCATCGATGGGCTTTAATCGATCGAATGAGAAAAGATAGAACTTCGAGCAATGAACGGCCTAAAAGATTTTCGCAACGCAGAATAAAGAAAGACGAAAAAGGCTAATCTTGATCTCGCCCGCCCACCACAAGCCAACGGTGAGATCTACACTCCACCCCCAAAACCTAGCCCCCCACACCGCCTTCCCTATAAGTAGCTCCCCTCTCCTCTTCCACAAAACCTGCCCTAATCCTCGCATGATCGCCGCCACCGCACAAGAATTAGCGTCCCACAGCAATGGAGAAGAGGAGGAGCCGCCGACCACCACCATGAGCCGCATCCGACTAAGACCGTTGACGAGGATCTAATAATCCTCATTTTATCTTTTATCTATAATTCTTATTATGGGTAAATATGATGTCATGTGGACCCCAGAAGTATCCCTTACATTTACAAGGAAGAAGCCTACCAGGTGATCGTAAGTTCTTCTACGATCACCCCCATAGTCGTAAGTTCTTCTACGACTATCTTATGGTCGATAAGCCCTTCTCGACCACCACCACCAGATCGTAAGTTCTTCTACGACTAGGTTATGGTCGTAAGTTCTTCTACGACCAGGTCAGCCACGACCACCTTAGGATCAATTAAACCTACAGACAAGTGTGTCCAATTGATTAAGGAATTCAAACGGTCAGTGTGCGTTGTTACTCGGTGTAGCAATAACGATTAATACCCCATTATCTCTGATATTTAACTGCCAAGCAACGTGAAGGAGCCACTACGCCGGTGATTACTGCCAATTACACGCTCATTACTGGACTTGATGAGGCGCATCTTCAGCAGGGCAGAACGGCTACTTCATCATGGGTATATAAAGGCAACGATCAGAGAGAGAGAGGAGGACAAAGAACGATGAGTAAGCATAGTCACACGCTGTCAAGAGCAACTAGGAAGACAAGTGCTATTCTTTGTAATAGACTTAGTATTTTCCCCTGATTGTTCAGAATACACTCAATACCATACACACACAGGAGTAGGGTTGTTATTCTCTCCCGAGAAGGCCCGAACCTGTATAAAAATCCCGTGTCAATCTCTCTGCGTGATTTCGTTTCTAGGAGACCCCCCGAATCAAACAATCTTTACGTAAGATCGGTTCTAAAACACCGACAGTTGGCGCCGACCGTGGGGATCTTCCGGTAATCTCTTGTCAACATACTCTCTTTTTCCAAATCTCATGCACTCATGGCAGGAGAATGGAACGAGGAGAACTGGTTTGACTTGGCAGATTACGCAGACGTCGACATGGATGCCAGTTTCGACTACGAGCCGAGCGATGCATCATCTGATGGTGATGTCGCCTCCGGAGATTATTCTCCAGGAGACCATCCCATTGATGGAATTGAGGAGGGATCCTTATCCCCCACAACGGTACGTCCAACAAAGGAGTCAATTCCCTCAAAGGACAAGGGTCAATCCGACCAGAACCGCACCCAGGTGGACTTGCAACACAACGAGAGTTTTTCCTCCAAGTGTTCGAGTCCCCCTAAGGCGGTCCGACCTGGTGAGACAAGTTCTGGAAGCCACAATTCCAAGACTCCACCAACATCTGGTGGTCCTATCTCTCAGGATGACTCCAGAGAGAGTGGGATCAAGCATGCTTTTCCTGCAAATTCGACCATCTCTCCGCAGATCACACCTGCGGATGGAGACGGTTATAACCCAGAATTCCCCTACCTGGAGGGGGTTACTCCAAGTCGCCAGATGGTGTCTCTCGATTACTCCTCAAGCGGGGAGGCCTCGAGCGCAAGTGAGAATCATCAACGGGAGGTCTTCGCTCTTCCCTTAGATCAAGATCACTCTTCTAGAGGACGAGCTAAGGGCACTCCCCGAAGATCACGCACTGCGCCCCCTCGTGACAATGGCAAGGACACCACCGGTGACGGACAGAACCAACACTCTGATGAACGCGAGAGAAATCCTCGACATTCTCGCACTCCACTGAGGCGGCCTCAGGGATCTGATGAAGAAGATTTCGAGGTTATTCGGCGAAAGAAAATTGCAGCCCAGAAGAATCTGCCTAGACGCATTCATTATCAGTCGGAGGAAGCTCAAGAACTCCAGTACATCAACGACTTGCTCGAGAATCCTACTCGAGAGCTTGCCCGAGCGCCAGGATACGACCTCTTCGCTGAAGAGATTGCACAAAGGCTTCGGACCACGATGGCAAAGCTGGAAGCACCTCGTCGACATCATTCAGGTAGTCGTAGTAATACAACTTCCTCAGGTACCAGTCAATCAAACATTTCACCACGAAGAAATCGACACGGCAACAAGTCACGGAGAAATATCTTTCGATTGACTGATGATCAAAAAACCCCTCGAAGAGGTGATCGCTCACCACTTCGACAAGGAAATTCGCAACGGGTGGAGTACGAGGAGTCTTCCCCTCGTAGAGCTGAGACCTATTACAGATCGAGTCAGCCTGTTGCTGGGTATCGTCAAATACGATCACCTGGTGACATTAACCCTTCTTTCCTGCAAAGAAGGCGTCAAGAAGTCATTACCGGATGCCGGGCATTTTCGCCTGACCTCCGAGCTGTTCGCTGGCCACCTCGTTTTCGACCAGTGAACATGGAGAAGTTCGATGGATCAAAAAATCCCATTGAGTTTCTTCAAATCTATACAACAGCTGTCCGAGCAGGAGGAGGAGGAGAGCATGTAATGGCAAATTACCTTCCAACTGTGCTCGAAGGGTCTGCTCGATCGTGGTTATTAAACCAACCACTCGAGTCGATTTACTCTTGGCAACACCTCTGCGACCTTTTACTGGCAAACTTCCAAGGCACATACAACCGCCCAGGGAAGGAGGATGACTTGCACCGGATGAGACAAAACAACAACGAGACTCTGCGCCAATTCATCAAACGTTTCAGTCAGGTTCGTAATTCAATTCCGGAAGTTTCTGACTCATCTATCATCAGGGCTTTTAAGCAAGGAGTCCGTAGTAGAAGGATAACAGAAGATATTGCTTTAAATCCTCCCAACACTGTTGCTGAGCTCTTTGAGATGGCTGATCGATATGCGACTGCTTCTGAGGCGGTCGAGTGGAACAACACAATCGATCGAGAAAGCAATACACCTCGAGAGTTAGGCGAAGTTGGGAAAAAGAAGGATAAGAAAGCAAAGAAGTCCAAGAACAAGATAAAGGGTCAAAAACCACAAATCAGTGGTTCCAAGGAGGTCTTGGCTGTGAACGATAAAGAGCCGCGAACCTCCAAGTCGTATCCTGATCAAGGCAAAGGTAAACGCCCTGATCGGAAGAATGACAAACCAAGGTGGTGTCCTTTCCACAAAAAGGAAGGACATGACCTTCGCAACTGCCGAGTTTTCCAAAGAAAGCTCGAGGACTACTACAACGGCAAAGGTCCACTTCCCACTCTCGAACAGGTAGGGTAAACGACTGGCCAAAAGTCGTCAGAAGATGAGGAGGAGATGCCATTCCAGGATCCGCAACATACCGTCAAGCACATCTACGGGGGATCATCGGCATATGAGTCAAAACGACAACTTAAAGCTGCCGAGCGAGAGGTAAACTCTATAGATACTCCTCTCGTTAATAATTTACCGAAGTGGTCGGAAGTTACCATTTCCTTTGAGAAGGATGACTGTCCGATTCCTTCGAATCGATCAGGTCGATATCCGATCGTGGTCGAACCCACCATCAACAATTGTCGGGTCAATCGAGTTTTAGTTGATGGTGGCAGTTCCTTAAATATCTTGTTTACCAATGCCCTAGACGAGATGCAGGTACCCAGGACAAAGGTATGGCCGGTACGATACTCTTTCCATGGGATCGTACCGGGGTCTTCGGCCAAACCTATTGGCCAAGTTTCTCTTTCTTTAACATTTGGTTCACTAAGTAATTTCAGGACAGAGAAGATCTCCTTTGATGTGGTCGATTTCGATACGGCATATAACGCCATACTCGGACGACCAACTTTGGCAAAATTCTTAATGGCTACTCATTATGGGTATCAATGTCTTAAGATGCCAGGTCCCAAAGGAGTGATCACAATTTATTGTGACAAGAAGATGGCGTATAATTGCGAATAGTAGATCCTCGAGATGGTTGGTCAAATACCAACTCGAGAAGAAAGTCACTTCGACTAGCAAGTCGGCTTCAAAGTCGCACAAAGCCGAACGACCAGTCAAAGAGGTTCCTCCGACGCAGGGAGCCCTCAAGATCGCTCAGATTGGGAAACTTCCGACCCCAAATAGGAAGACGCCTCATCACTTTCCTCCGAGCTAACGCAGATGTCTTCGCGTGGCAAGCATCCGACATGCCCGAGTCCCTGTGGAGGTGATCGAGCACGAGGCTAGTTTTACTACCGAGAAAGTACCAGAAACAAAAGTTACGGAGATTTGCCCCGATCGACGAGATGCAATAAAATCGAATTGATAAGCTACTTAAAGCGGGCTTTATAAGAGAAGTCAACCACCCAGTGGTTGGCTAACCTATAATGGTTAGGAAGTCAAACGGCAAATGGCGATAAAGCGAGACTTCACCGATCTTAATAAAGCTTGTCCAAAAGATGATTTTCCTTTACCTCAGTCGATCGGTTGGTTGATTCTCTCGCAGGTGTGAAATATTAAGTTTTTTAGATGCATATTCTGGATACCACCAGATCAATATGTGTCTAAACAATGAAGAAAAGACCGCATTCATTACACCATTTGGTACCTTTTGCTATGTCAAAATGCCATTTGGTCTAAAGAATGCCGGCGCTTCTTTTCAACGCTTGATGCAATCGACTTTTTCATCTCAATTAGGCCGGAATCTGGAAGCTTATGTTGATGATCTAGTCGTTAAAAGCATTAAGAAACTTAATCATATCACCGACCTAAAAGAAACATTCGACAACCTCAGAAAGCACCGCTTAAAACTTAATCCCGAGAAGTGTGTGCTTGGAATCTCTTCAGGAAAATTGCTTGGATTCCTAGTATCTATACGAGGAATTGAAGCAAATCCTGAGAAGATAAAGGCCATTCTCCAAATGCGCCCTCCAACCACAAAGAAAGAAGTCCAAAAACTCACTGGGTGCATGGCGGCTTTAAGTCGTTTCATCGCACGACTAGGAGAAAAAGGACTGCCCTTCTTTAAACTTCTAAGGAAACATGAAGGTTTTGAGTGGTCGAAGGAGGCAAACGTTGCCTTCGAGGATGTCAAGAGGTATCTTTCGAGTGCTCCTGTTTTGGTTTCCCGAAGCGTAAGATACGCCTAACTTACTTAGTCGCCACGCCACAGCAAGAAGCGCAAAGATTGGTCGAGAACGTGAAAACGCATAACGCACCGCCTACTACGCTAGTAAAGTTTTACACGGGCCTAAGGAGCGTTACCCTCAGGTCCAGAAACTTCTATATGTCCTCCTCATGTCTTCGAGGAAACTACGACATTATTTTCAAGTGCACAAAATAGCTGTGCCGTCTGAGTTTCCTTTGGGAGCAATCCTCCAGAATAAGGAAACAGCGGGACGCATGGCAAAATGGTCAGTCGAACTTGGGGAGTTCGACCTCCATTTCGTGTCCCGAACGGCCATTAAATCCCAGATCTTGGCAGACTTTGTCGCCGAATGGACAAATCCTGAACCTGTTCAGGATCCCCAATACGATTCCCACGACCAGTGGACGATGTACTTTGACGGGTCACTTACTTTAAGTGGCTCGGGGGCTGGGGTGGTCCTGGTATCTCCTACTGGAGAAACATTAAAGTATGACATACAATTAAACTTTCAGGCCACTAACAACGTGGCAGAATACGAAGGTTTGCTAGCTGGCATACGAGCTGCAAAAGCACTCTCGATTCGCCGACTACTCGTGAGAGGAGACTCTCAACTAGTCGTGAATCAAGTCGGGAAAGAGTACCAGTGCTCTAACTCGACAATGTCTCGGTACTTATCGGAGGTACGTAAGCTAGAAAAGCATTTTTACGGTTTCGAGGTACAATTCATCCCTCGAAAGGATAATTTCCTCGCAGACCAACTTGCTCGAATGGCTTCTTCCCGATCTACAGTACCAAAAGGAGTCTTCTTGGAGCAACTCCAAAAGCCGTCTCTGGTCGAAGAATCAGAGACACCTCCTATTGAGACAGCCTCTCTAGAATACGAGAATACTTGGATGGTTCCCATCTACGAGTATCTTCAGAAGGGCTCCGTACCAGAAGACGATCTTGAGGCAGATCGTTTATCCCGAAAAGCCAAACTGTATACTTTGGTTGAAGGAGTCCTCTATAAACGAGGTACTCAAGGGGTACTGATGCGATGTATTTCGCAAAGTGAAGGACTAACACTCCTCCACGATATACACGGTGGCATCTGTGGAACTCATGCTTCCTACAGAACGCTGGTCGGTAAGGCCTTTCGACAAGGTTTCTACTGGCCAACTGCCATGTACGATGCTAAAGAGTTGGTTAAAAAGTGTGTTCAATGCCAGTTTCATAGCAGGCAAATACACCAACCAGCTCAAGCATTACAAACGATACCTCTATCTTGGCTTTTTGCGACCTGAGGTCTTGATATCCTAGGACCGTTCCCTAAAGCTCCAGGAGGTTTCGAGTTCCTTTTTGTGGCTATTGATACATTCACAAAATGGATCGGGTTTAACCTGTGGATCGATAACAACTAAGCAAACAAAACGGTTCATGATGAGAAGCGTAATTACCCGATTTGGAGTCCCAAGTCGAATAATTACAGACAATGGTAAACAATTTGCGAGCGCAAAATTTCAAGAATTTTGTGACGAGTAGGGTACCAAGCTTTGTTATGCTTCTGTTGCACATCCCCAAAGCAATGGGGCAGTCGAACGCGCAAACGGCCAAATAATGCGAGGAATTAAAACCCGAGTCTATGACCAGCTCATCAAACGCTCGGGGGCTTGGGTACAAGAATTACCCTCAGTATTATGGGCAGTTCGTACGACCACTAGTCGTGCAACAGGAGAAACACCCTACTTTTTAGTCTTCGGAGCTGAAGCCATGCTTCCACCGGAACTAAAATTACGGTCAACACGAGTTGAAACCTTCAATGACTCCAACCAGGAACAACTTCGAGCAGATGACATTAACCTACTCGAAGAAAGGAGAAACCAGGCCTTAATCCGTTCAGCAGTCTACCAACAAACCCTAAGCAGATACTACGATCGAAGGTCCAACCTCGCTGACCTTGTCAGAGGTGACTTGGTGTTGAGGCTCGCCAATCCAAGTCAAATCGAACAAACTTTCCCCAAATGGGAAGGTCCTTACACAATGGTCGGGTTACTCGCCCGTGGTCAAGATGACTAGCAATGGAAGACGGCGTGTTCTCTCGAATTCTTGGAACATCGACCAGTTACGCAAATTCTATGTGTAACCAACTATTCAGACAATAAAGGCCCAGGTTCTTTCTACCTCTTTTGTCTTACTTTCGAGTAGTGCTTTTTATAATATTTCGACTACTTTCTAAACACCCAGTTCTCTTTACACTGGTCGAAAGACAAGTAACGTCACCTAGTCGAAACCAATCCTTTCTGCATGTGGTTCTGCCCACTAGAAGGAGCGTCTTAGTGTCGACTCGTTACTCACTTTTGCTATCAATACAAAGAGCTCGGGTTTTACTTGGTCGAAATATTTTCTAAAAGCCAGCTCTTATCACCTTAATTTATTTCTTCAGTCAATTTGAAAAATACTCTAAGTAGAGCGCACTTTCTCAGATTTACTTGACCGCCTTAGGTGTACTCGTTTCATCTCAACTGGTCGGAGGAAGAGACACATCTAGTCGAAGTCTCTCCTCTCTGCACGTGGTCCTGCCCACTCGAAGGAACTTTCTAGCATTGTTCGCTTCCTACTCTTGCTACCGTAAGCAGACTTATCGAGTCCACGGAGAAGGGCGAGTAAATTTTTAAAGTCCTCTAGGTGTTTGCTTAGCTCAAGTTGCCGTTCTCGATTTGATTAAACTAGCCGAGATGTTAACATTACCTAGTCGAAGCCTCTCCTCTCTCGCAGACGTGGTCCCGCCCACTAGAAGGAACTTCCTAGTGTCAATTGCTACCACTCCTTCGACCAAAGGCATGACAATTGAGACCAAAACTACAAGTTAAACAAACCTCTCTTTTTTAAACCCTTTTAAAGACTATTTCCTTAGTTTGTCTAAACAAACTTAGCAAATAGTCGGGGGCTAGGATAATTTGATTTCAATTCTTAGTCTTTATTTCGTTAATTATCTTTTGAGTTACTAACTACTCGACAAGATGATTTGCAGGAGACAAGACTATTTATTTAGTTTCAACAAACTAAGCAAATAGTCGGGGGCTAGGATAATTTGATTTCAATTCTTAGTCTTTATTTCGTTAATTATCTTTTGAGTTACTAACTATTCGACAAGATGATTTGCAGGAAACAAGACTATTTATTTAGTTTCAACAAACTAAGCAAATAGTCGGGGGCTAGGATAATTTGATTTCAATTCTTAGTCTTTATTTCGTTAATTATCTTTTGAGTTACTAACTACTCGACAAGATGATTTGCAGGAGACAAGACTATTTATTTAGTTTCAACAAACTAAGCAAATAGTCGGGGGCTAGGATAAAGTCATTAATTTGACTTCAATTCTTAGTCTTTAAATTCGTTAATTATCTTTTGAGTTACTAACTACTCGACAAGATGATTTGCAGGAAACAAGATGGATTATATATAACATCAGCAAAAGATTGTCTTTTACAGGATCATTACAAATTACTCTGAAGAGGGAGAGCCCAGTTGCATCTCCTCCGAAACTTTTTGGCCAACTGATTGCATTTCTTCAATCAGACGACTTGCTTCTGCCTCAGGGCAGTCGAAGTCGACTTCGATTGGTTGCACGTTAAGGTTGGGGTCACGAGCTTTAAGTTTTGCCAATGCATAACTTACAGCAGCTTCGACCGCCTCCTTTATCGATTCAGCTTGATTGGCCTTCAGAGTGGTCACTAGTTCTTGCAAGGTCCCGACTTGTTCCCCAATAGTACTTATGTGAGCAATGATCGTGTCATCTTGAGGAGTTTTTCCCTCAGCATGTAGCTCACCAAGTGCGTTGTTCAGGAGCGTGATGTTACCTTGAAGATTAATCTTCATTGATTCCATCTCCTGTTGGGTACGAGTCGAAGTCTCGCGGAGTTGTTTAATTTCGACCACTTGTTCTGAAAAGAATAAAACTGGTCAGATGAAAATAGACTCCTAGAGGAAGAGAAAACAAAAATAATAGTAGGTAAAAGCATTTCTTACCTGCTAGTCGAGAATCCAACTTCTTGACTTCTTCTTCATGGGAAGTAATGACTTCAGCATGCTTTCTCTCCCATAATTTGTTGTCCTCGGCATTTTTCTTAGCAATGCGGACAGTCTCGCTATAGATCAAGGTTTTATCATTGATCTCAGTCTCGAGTTTTCTCAATTCAAGACCAATGTCTGAAAAAGAAATGAGAATTAGAAAAGGAAGAGAACTCGAAATGGATGACAGGTAAAGAATTACTTACCTGTTACTCGAGTTCTCAGCCCTTCGAGTTCCTGATCTTTATCCTTGGAGATACGAGAAATCTCCTGAATAACCAAAGCTTTCTCTCCGACTTCTTCCCAGAGATTCCTCATCTCATTTTCTTTTTCTGAAAAAGAAGCTAGAATTAGGTAAAGATCAAAGACATAAACAGTCTTAAGTTCAGCACTTACTGTTTATTTCTCCCTGCAATTTTTCAGTTGCAGAATTAGCTTCTTTAAGCTTCTTCCGGAGGTTTATTACCTCTTCCCTAAACTTTTTCGACTCCTCTTTTTCATAATCGAGCGAGTCGGCTAAGGTCTTTGCGTCACTGTTTAACCTGCAAAGGATAAAAGTGAACATAAGCATGAGTCAATCGGTTGTAAGTTCTTCTACAACCATCGACCTAGTCGTAAGTTTTTCTACGACAAAACTACCTAGTCGTAAGTTCTTCTACGACAAAGCCACTGGTCGTAAGTCTTTTACGACCAGTACCTAGTCGTGAGTTTTTCCATGACAAATCCCGTAACCACTATATAAGTAGTCAAATCCAAAACAACTACGAATAATAGTGACTTACCACCTCTCTGCTTGTTTGCAGAGTTCCTCCTTTTCCTGTCGCAGCTCTAGAAGTTGTCGATGATATTCACCGACAACGGCAATTTGTTCTATAGCTTTCTGCAAAAAGAAAGACAGTGAGAAACAAGGGAAGACCACATATATAAGTATGCTTAAGTACTTACATTCATGGTTGATCGAGCAAACATCGAGTAAACCAGCTCCGGGATCTTCAGCTTGTCTACCCTCGCGACTTGATCCCACCAAACCTTCTCAAGACGCTCATTGTCAAAGGTGTCCCCGCTGTTGGGAATATCGTTGGGATGGGGGACTCGGTCTCGGGGTCTGAAAGCGGAAGACCCTACGTTGGAAGCAGGCCTAAAGAAGTCAGCACAGAAGTTGAAATATTCTTCATCTTCTAATTCTGTAACTTCAGTCTCTCTTTGGGTACCGGGAGGAACGTCTGCAACGATCTCCTTTCTGGCACGGTGGACAGGACCGCCACCATCTTGACCAGAGGCTTCTGCAGCTGCCTCTGTTCTCTCCACGACCATTTCAGTGGTCGTAGCGACCACCTTAGTGGTCGTAGCGACCATCTCAGTGGTCGCAGCTGTTGCTGGAACCTCCACGACCATCTCAGTGGTCGCAGCTGCTGCTGGAGTCTCCACGACCATCTCAGTGGTCACCGCTGCTGCTTCAATGATCGTGGCTGCTACTTCAGAAGCTATAGCCACTACCTCAGTAGGTACAGCAGGTACCTCAGTGGTTGTCGTAACCACTTCAGGCGCCACGACTCTCTTCACCACCTGGGCTGAGGATGAACCTTCAACCACGTCCATTGCTATCTCCCCAGCAACTGAAGAGGTGGCAATGGGCTTCTCAATTGAAGCATTCCCGGGGGCTAAAGGAGTCGGGCTAAAATCAACAAAAGGAAACCAGGTCAGATTGTGAAAAGCAAAAGGTAAATGATAATTCTCACACTTTAGCCTGTTTTACATACCTCTGCACCCTGGACTTAACCAGGAACTTAGGAGTTATCTTCCCAACGGAAAATTTCTTCATCTTCTTCTCCACGACCACGTCTGGTCGGAATTCAAGTTGAGGAACAGGTTCGGCCATGACCACGTCTGGTCGTGGATTTTCAACAAGAACCATCTCTCTGGTTTCTTGACTTTCTGGATGGCTGAGATCAGTCTCAGCCACTCCAAGAGCTGCGCTGCCCTCAGCCACGGGCTCTACTGAAGCAGTATTATCCTTCACAAAAGACATAAAATTCTTCTAGTTCTCCTTTTCTAGTCGCTTGACAAAATTTGGAGTGGCAGAAACTGCAAAAGTTTTCTTGTCGTAGTAGAAGAGTACCTTGGCCTTGCGGGGCTTGCGTTTAAGAGGTTTCTGCTTGCCTCCTCCTCACCGACCGCTTCAAGGTACCAGATCCGCCGCAGATTTTGCAGAAGACCTGGTCGAAGGGCTAGGGCTCGAGCTGGCTCCGCCTTTATCGACAGCTCTCGTAAGTCGACGCCTTTTGGACGGAGGAGCCGAGCCTTTGTCCTTTGTCAACCCTGCGCCAATAATCATCAGGACGACTTCTTCGTCGTCCTGACGATTTTCCATGCCTACTTTCTGTAAAGCAAAACAGAAAAAGAGGAATTATTGACCGGTCGTAAGTTTTTCTACGATCAGCATCAGGTCGTAAGTTTTTCTACGACATTTCCTCGATCGTAAGATATTCTACGATCGCTACTTAGTCGTAAGTTCTTCTACGACTATAAAGTCCTAAGGATAAAATCAACTTTTGATTACCTTTAGGCGCTCCATTTTTTCCTCTGCGGGTAAAACCGCAAGGATTTGAGGGACTGCCGCTCGGAGCGGTGGAGACTTTTCACAAACGAGTTTGACTCTAACATCAATCTCCGCTGATGAAAGATCTGTGTAAACAGATAATGATACTAGATAACCTTAAGAAAGACCAAACTGGGGACTAAGTCGAAGATTTACTTACCTCTCTCGTAGTCCCTGGTCGGGTCACTTCGCCCCGTGTATCTCCACATAGGAGATGCTCGTTTCTTCAAGGGGCTAATGCGGCGTGTGATGAAATCTTTCACCACATGCCATCCGATCAGCCCCTCTTCTTTCAAGTCCTTGATGGCTTGAATATAGGGGGCAATCCGGGTAATATCTTCAGGGGTCGAATCCCATGAAGATTTCTTCTCGGCAGCCTTCCCCGTAAAAGTAAGGCTGTCTTCTTGGGTGACTTTCCAGTAAAACCACCTCTTCCTCCACCCCGGCCACGAAGACCGGGTAAAACTCTGGATATACTCCCTCGACTTCCCGTCGTGGAGTTTCAAACCGTAGCTTCCAGCAATCCCAGTTTGCCGAGCCATTCCATAATAATACTGGAAAAGCTCGAGGTCCGTCGGAATTCCTGTGCACGCCAGACAGAGATATTTAAAACGCCAAGATGGTGATGGAGTTAGGACCGAGGTTCACTAACTCCACCCCAAAATGCTCGAGCACAACGGTAAGAAAGGGGTGAGCAGCAATAAGGTGAAGACTCACAATAAGCCCGAAGACAGGATCTCGCCTGTTCTCCCCGACGGCCAATGTTGCCCAATTGCCGGAAGCCATTTCACAAGAGTCTTTTCCGGAATCTTCCCGGCGTCGACTAGGGCTTGAATTTTCGCCACATCCATCTCCGACTCTTCTCACTCAGAAACTTTTCTGGCCATCTCTCTCAGAAACAGGAAGTTTTGGGTTGAGAAAGATTTTTGGAGAAGGCACGATGGGGTTGGTGGCAGAGAAGACAAGATCGAGTCGGAGGCGGAGAAGGCGAGAGCTTGAAGAACAGTGGGAGCGATTTGGGAAAAAGTGAAAATCTGAGTCTTACCCTTGGTAAGTTTTTATAACCGCACGGTTGGGCCTAACGGATGGAAATCCAAGGGTTGCCACCGCTTCGGGAACCACTTCAACGGACAGGTCTGTGGGAGTCGGTTGCAATTCCCTAGATGGTCCGTTCGAGAGAATCAGGATCGTTTTTACACCTCAAGCAAAATTACTTTCTTGACCAAGTCTTTCTGGTCGATTAAAGTATCAATCGGAAAGGATTTTCTTCCGATCACCCTACTACGACCACTTCATAGTCGTAGAGGTTTTCTACGACTATCTAATAGTCGTAAGCAATCTTCTTGACCAAGCATATTCCTGGTCAAAGTAGCACTCAAATATCGAAGAGTTTTTCCTTCAACCACTTCTCTACGACACTTTCATAGTCGTAAGACCATTTGCAAATCCTTCATCAAGTAAGTTACTTTCACTTGAAGCTGGGGGGCTAGATGACGAGGATCTAATAATCCTCATTTTATCTTTTATCTATAATTCTTATTATGGGTAAATATGATGTCATGTGGACCCCAGAAGTATCCCTTACATTTACAAGGAAGAAGCCTACCAGGTGATCGTAAGTTCTTCTACGATCACCCCCATAGTCGTAAGTTCTTCTACGACTATCTTATGGTCGTAAGCCCTTCTACGACCACCACCACCCAGTCGTAAGTTCTTCTACGACTAGGTTATGGTCGTAAGTTCTTCTACGACCAGGTCAGCCACGACCACCTTAGGATCAATTAAACCTACAGACAAGTGGGTCCAATTGATTAAGGAATTCAAACGGTCAGTGTGCGTTGTTACTCGGTGTAGCAATAGCGATTAATACCCCATTATCTCTGATATTTAACTGCCAAGCAACGTGAAGGAGCCACTACGCCGGTGATTACTGCCAATTACACGCTCATTACTGGACTTGATGAGGCGCATCTTCAGCAGGGCAGAACGGCTACTTCATCATGGGTATATAAAGGCAACGATCAGAGAGAGGAGGGGGACAGCAACAGTAGCAAGCATAGTCACACGCTGTCAAGAGCAACTAGGAAGACAAGTGCTATTCTTTGTAATAGACTTAGTATTTTCCCCTGATTGTTCAGAATACACTCAATACCATACACACACAGGAGTAGGGTTGTTATTCTCTCCCGAGAAGGCCAGAACCTGTATAAAAATCCCGTGTCAATCTCTCTACGTGATTTCGTTTCTAGGAGACCCCCCGAATCAAACAATCTTTACGTAAGATCGGTTCTAAAACACCGACAACCGTGAAGAAGACCTCTAGGCAGGTCATCGAGAGGTACTACTCTCGCATGACCCTGGACTTCCACACCAACAAGAAGGTGTTCGAGGAGGTCTCCATCCTCCTCGGCGGCCAAGCAACAAGGTGGCGGCCAAGACCCACCGATTCGCCACATTCGGCCAGTGCCCCGTCTGCAGATCTCGCTCAAGTGGCAGGAGGAGGAGCACGAGCGCCGCATGGACTTTGTCCCGAGAAGTCGGCCCTCCGTGTCGGGAGATCGCGTCGACAAGGAGACCATCGGATGCTCGCCGCCTCGGCATGTCCGACCTCCCTGCATCGAGCGCTAGGCCGACGTTGTCTCATCCACCCCGCCACGGCCGCCATGCATGACGGGGGCCCCACCGCGACAGCGTCTAGGTCTCCCCGCCCACCCTCGGTTATGCCTTGATCGATCGCCTCAATGAAGTTATGCTACGAAGTTTAAGTTGTTTTAGATCTATGTTTGCTTAAGTGGCAAGCAAGATTTTGAACTTGACGCTTTAAATTCTCAAAAGTGTTTAGGTCGTGTGATGGACATGAGATCTATTTATCGCACCGGTGAAATCTTAAGTGATGTGATAGATTGTTATGAGATGTTGCTACCTCTTGTGTTGTCCTATCTGCTTGTTCCTTAAATGTTAGTTTTTCTTCGATATATCAATGTCTTCATATGCCGTTTGGAGTGAACAAGAGATTGCTTGCCGCTTAGGTTTGTGTTGCCAAATTAGTGAATGTTTGGAATTGCGATTATTATATCTAAAATAGCATTGTTTGGAATTGCATATTATTATATCTAAAATAGCATAGCATTATATTAATGTAAATCAGGGTCATTGGTGGTGTGACTTGATGATGAAATTTTCGTAAATGTTATTGCCGTGTAGTTTCCGTTGATTTCACTAGAAGTAAGGGTATGTCCATCTCCTAGGTTGGCTAGGCATTATAGAACAATTTTGTAGTCATTTGACCCCCAGGTTGCTTATGTAGTTTTGATGGTGTTACGTGTTGTCTGTAGTATGCACTATAAACTAAATGCTAATTGTACTGGGTAACTCTGATTTGCACTAGAAGAGATGGTATTGCTGATATTGCAGAAGTTCACTTTGATTTACTAGGCTCCTGAGACGACTCTGAATTTTGTAATGCTCGGTTTCACTAAACTTGTTTGCTGTAGCATGTTCTCGCGAATCGCACCACATTAATTGAACGAAATATGAGTTTGTTATTGTCCATATTGTTCTAGTTTATTTCAAAGAATTGTCCATTTGAGTTGTTGAAGAGTAACTTCATGATATTTCCTTGGTAGAACATATTTTTATGAGAATGTTGTGTGGGTGATCATCAAAGGATGAAAGTACACTAGAGTGTAGAAGCAACAATTAGTACATTACTACAGTCCACATAATTCGTGGAATTCTCCTTTTTCACTTCTGAATGTGTTGTTGCTTTTAGTGAAGTGCACAATTTGGTTTTGTCAGGTCTTGTAAATATAGATCTACTTTTTTTGGCGATGGTTAGAGTGTGGACCAAGCTATTGATTGAGTTGCTGCTTGCTTGTGCAAATATATAGGATCTGTCAGTTGTATTTGTTTTTTAATTGGTATTTGGCGGATTGTCGCTCGATCTCACAATGCATTTGCGGTTCCGTTTCTATCGACTGAATTTGCTATTATACTTGGTCTTACAAGTGAATTTGGTGGCTATTTTGTCTTGAGTTTTGGAAGTGACTGTTTGGGAACCTAATTGCTCAGATTGACTCGCTAAATCGCACGCCGCTCATGACAGATTCGCTGGTTCGAGCTTGTTTTCGCATATAGGATTTGTTATTGGTCGTTGATTTTATTCAAGGGTGCGATTGTCTTAAATGTGTTGCGTTAGTGCCTTGGTGGTCATTAAAAGGTTAAATTTAATTTCAAAGTTGAAAGATCTTTCAGAACTAGATGTAAAGTAATGTGATTCTATTCTCGATTATAGTGTGATGCTTTAAAACTTGCTTTGTTTAGTCGATCTTGTAGCTTGCGCCAATGTTGAATGGTCGTGTTTCCATCTAGCTAATTCTATTGTGATCGTGTGACGGGTAAAGCTTTTGATCCTAGACAGGATAAGAGCTCTTGTTTGATTTGTTGCTGGCTTTCCGACATGGAAACCATTTTCATCTGCAGAATGCAAGGCAAATTTTGTGCGTGGTGTCGAAAATAGAAACCGGTGGTGTGATTCGGGGTAGCTTGGCATCGCGTCGCCATCGACGGTTCGATACCTCAATTATCAAAATTCTTTCTTCCTAGAAACACATTGCAACAAGATCCTCACACGCTACTTGTAGCCGTTGGATGAAAAAAGCGAAGGACAAGATTGTGCTCGGCTCGCTATTCTTTGTGAAAGCATTGTAGTAAGAGTAGTGTTGTAACACCGTAGCAGTTTATCTAGTCCGTTCTTCTCGAATCTGGTGGCTCGGATCACCGCAATATCATGGCGTTGCTGTTTCTATCATTTCCTTTGTAATGTTAGAGTTTCTACCATTTCCTTTGCAATGTCAAAGGATCTGAATCTGTCGGACAACCAAGATGTCATGCACAACAAGATGCCTAATCAATCCTCGTGCGGTAGGAAGCGCCCCTTCGAGGCTCGTGGTTGCCTCATGACGGCTCGTCTTGCATCCAGATGCCATCGTCGGGCCGAAGCGGTGCAAGCCCTACCAGCACTGCGACATGTGCTGTTTGCCCGACACGAGATGCATTCACCGTAGGGGTGGGCGTGGTTAGGGGCAAAGCGACCACCGCCTAAGCCGTCGCCAGACGCCGAAGCGATTTCCCAAGGTTTGTTCCATTTGTAGCAGTTGCAGTGACCTTAATGCTGCAATGGATCTTAAGGGTTGGACCTTTCAATAGTGGGAAGCATAAGCATGTTTCTCTCTTTACATTACATCTTGGCATAGAAGACAAACGTCATGTGGTACGAGGAAAGTCTCATAGACTTCGGTTAGGAACAGGTAACAAATATGTGGGTTGTTGATCTCGAGCAGCAGGGATATTCCTTTGACATCTCAACGCTTAGTCTCTCGTGTTCGCTTTGATTGCACCTCTACTATCTACTGTCTTGTGTAGGGGTGCAAAACAAGCAGATAATTTTTATCCGACCGACCGACCGAAATGAGTATCTGACTCCGAGAGAAAAATACGGAATAAGATATAGAACGAGCGATATCCGTCTGTATCCGCTCGCTCCGATTACACCCGTACCTTCTACATCTTGACCATCCCACACATGTACTAGCACTACTACATGGATACGTGAACCAAGGGTCGAAGGCCCCCTAAATTACACGAAAGTTTGCACGGGGAAAGCAACTCGTATAATGGTTCTAAGCCCATGACAGCTAGTGGCAGGAATGCTACCTTCGGAGTAGATGGAGTGGTGGATTATAATCATCTCCAAAAAGTGGGTTCTGGTGGCCTTCATGGTCACTCCTTGGATCAAAATAACGAAGGTAAAACTTCTCAGCTCGAACTGCTTGTCATTTCTTTCCTAACCTTTGTTTTACCTGTTTAGCGTGGATTTGTAAAATCACTGCTTTTTTATGGTGACTGATACATGATAATACATATTTTTATTACTAGTACAACATCATGTTACACATTTGTACTGTTGGAAGGCTCGGATATACAATGATAGAAATTTGTTGATGCACTGACCAAATGTTATACTTGTTTCTTTTATTCTTTTCGAACTTCATCAACATAAAAAAAATTGTTTTGCAGCATTTGGGGTTACTAGAATTGGAGGTTTCCCCCTTCATGGACACCGCCACGCTGCGCGAACTCAAATGCTTTTCCTCAAAGTCCCTCTGCTCCAATGATGTGGTCGAATTTGCAGCACCCAATGCACATGCATGGTTATCCTGGTGTGCCACCTCACATGCTGAATCCTGGTGCTCATCCTATGGACCAACATCACTTGGGTTCAGCTCCAAACAATGGAGGCAGTTTTGGAAACGTGCACTCTTTATATCCAAGATCTCATGGTAGCGTAGGGTTTTCTGGTAGCCCTCAGTTGTATCCATCAGAACTCTCTGTCTTTGCACCTATCAGAGGAAATTACAGGGACACCATGTTCTCCCCAGTTGGTGCTGAATTTCCATCCCTGCACCAAATGTGCCATGCAATCAACGGAAGGAATCATATGATGCATGTTTCCGCTTCATATGATGCTACCAATGATCGTACGAGAAGCCGCAGACATGATGGTCCTATGCTTTTCCACAAAGATGGTCCAAATGCAGGGGATCAGGTATGAGTTATTGTGCTCTTCTGACTAGAGATGATACTGGTTTTTGAGTTACACATACATAGAATTAGATAGGTTTTAAGCTAAGGAAGCTGTCCTGTCGGTGGTGCATCAAGTCAGCAAGCAAAACACTCGCAGAATCACACGAATTTAAGCTCTTGCTTTTATGACAACCTATTATCTGATTCTCGCCGCATCATCTAATGACGTGAAGTGATTGGTTGACATGGAGTTGTTCTCAGGAACCTTTCCCCGTGGGGAGCAATGTCCGGTCCAGGTCTGGGAGAAACAGGCCGCTCCTTAGTTCAGATGCGACCCCAGCTAACCAAGAAAACTCTAGCGGCGGCAGAGCCAACACATACACAGTTGGGCCTTCAACTGAGGAGCAAGCGTAACCAGTCGAGTCAGTCAGTATTTCGCCAACTGGAGACTGGAGAAGCTGTGATAAACTATATATTGTCCCCAGTTTTGCTATTTATTTGTCTCATCAGCAATGCAAGGTTGTGACATGTTGAGTCAGTGCAGACTAAACTCCGCTCTGCATGTGCCTGCCGACGTATGTACGATTCGCCCTAAATTAAATTATGCAGGGGGGGCCCTCAGTTTTGGGTTTTGGCCTACCAAACAAACCATTGTAAGGACTAAGGACGGGTCCAGGCATCAAAAAAGCATGGACCAAGAGAAAGACTGGAAGCAATCAATTGCAAAGCATTCAAATTAAAATGACTAGCCAATGGGGATTGACAGATTGACACATTGTATGCAAAAGTGGCCCTATTATTCAATTAAGATATTTGTGTGGACACATGCCAAATATATCATGCATGAGTTACTTTGAAAGAATTAACTACTGTTTCCTTTCAAATATAGTAAACAAACCCATTAAAAGGCGTGGCACATCTCCAACACTGTATGAAGCAACAGTTATGTCAAGCGTCCATTTATCCAAAGAGAAGGCGTCACTACTAATTTCTAATTAAGATTCCTAATCAATAGGGTAAAGGGCATTTCACATGATCTAGTCCAACCGACCAAAGTAGATACCACTCACCAATAGCAACCGATCATTATGAAAAAATAAATATGATGAGCAGCAGCGAACCTCGCAGCTAACATCTTTCGGCAAATTGATAGGTGATTGTTGACTGAAAACTCACATTTCTGTTCGACTCCATGACCGTTACGAGAAGGCAGAAGCATATGCATAGATAAGTGGTAATGCAACATCACAGTACCAAAATATCAAGGTCAGACCAAGAAATATTCGTTGCAAGATTAGCACTTGAATTTTCATGTTTCATGTTTCATTCTAGTTACAGAAGTTCTAGAAAAGATAAAAGTGTTTGATGTGGAATTTTAGGTATAATTGAAGAAAAATATGAAGGGATATAAGCATATCGTATGTTTCATGTAAAACAAATGGTATCCAGAAGAAAACATGCCACACAAAACTTACGAGATACTCTTTTGCCAGGGCCTTTCCTATAATACACGATCACCCACTGTCGCAGCAAACTTTAGAGCTATTCACATTCCAATGATCAGGGGCGAAAAACACCAGTACTCTCTGAGACTAATTGATAAGAACAACCCTGTACTATCTAGTGACAGTTGAAAGATAATCTTCGTTCTGGCATCTTGAGAAAGCTCTAGGCAAGTGAGAATATGCATAATGATGTGAATTAAAGCCAACGGAACTTCACCTTGCAGATAGCATCAATTTCATCAAAAATGATAACGTGGAGGTCACTCTGATCACCTGTGTTGAAAAGGTGGTATAAAAATAAGTGTTCAAAAGGGTTCACTCCGCACAGAAATATGGGAAGGCTGTTGCTGACGAGGTATCGTACCTTGTGTCCTCTGGTCATTTTCAGCATCAGAAAACAAATCTCTCACGTTTTTCTCTGTTTCTCCAACAAACCTGCTCAAGACTTCAGGTCCATTCACAATCTGAGGTTAGAAAAAGGAATTAGGCATTACGACCTTAATGAACAAACATCTGGCATTATAGTGTTAGTTTTAACAAATCAAAATAGTACTGACAACTAGGTACCTGTGCTACGTAAAAATGTATTATAATATATGACAGGTTCTCAGCATAAAATGGAATATGTTACACAACTTATTTATTGAATTATTAGTATTCAAAACAAGAGAACTGAGCACCCAACAATTTAGGTCTTAAAAAAGTAAGTTCATGCCTATTATCACTGCTGGTGATAACAAAACTTCCGCACGACTCGCCGGCCGCATCGATCGTCAACATGCGGACTGCCGACAGGGATGCGCCCATCTTTCCACGGCCGACGACTGACGGACACCACGCAGGTCGCGGAGGTGTCCCTCGCTTCCACAAGCTCAATTTTCCCTCGTTCGACAACAGGAGGACCCTCTGCCATGGCTAAACCGTTAGAACAATTTACGGGCCAAAACACCATGGAGGAAGACAAGGCTTGGTTGGCCACGTTCCACATGACCGGCTCGCCCAGCTGTGGTACCATCGCTGGAGCGTGACACAGGACACCGCCCTGGCGCGCGCCGTCGAGCAGCTTTCACATGACCGGATACTTTCTTGGTTGAAGTCCATGATCGTTTACTTCAAGCACAACAAACCTACAAGCGGCAGTATGACAAAGGTCACCGTGAACTAGAGTTTTTTGAAGGTCAATAGGTATGGCTTCGCCTTCACCATCAACCGGCATCATCCTTGTCTATGCCAAGTAAAGGGAAGTTAGCACCACGGTATTTTGGGCCCTATCAAATTCTTCAGAAGGTTGGGAAAATAGCTCATCGATTGCAATTGCCGTTGAAAGATAGCTCATCGATTGCAATTGCTGTTGAAAGATAGCTCATCGATTGTAATTGCCGTTGAAAGATAGCTCATCGATTGCAATTGCCGTTGATAATCTGCAGTACAATAACGGGTCTTATTGTGGTATTTTCACAAGCTATAAATAATGCTCTTGTCACATTCACTATTAATAGAAGTGCTGACAACAATATAGAAGGTATTCAAAGAAACCTTAATTCCTGAATTAGGAGCAGCCTCAAATATGATGTATGTATCACTTGACATGAATCCTCTGTCCAACGGTGTGGAACTCTCTTGGCCCTCTAGCAAAGCTTGATTGACGGTAAATATATAGTTCGTTCCACAAAATTCAAATGGCACTCTTTGCCCATTTGTCATGACCTGTAAACAACCCCACGGATCACCATTTTGGGCACACAAGTGGAATTAGTATTGTTAAATTACAGGTATCCTCAATCTCATCACACACAAGTGACATCCCATAAATAGCATAGACACTAAAGTTATCCCGGCGAAAGAAATAAGCCCTACTCAGCAAAACAGTGCTAACTGATTATGCCATACCTGATCATAAACAGACCAATGAACTTACCTCCTCATTTCGGTTGGCTCTTGCCTTGGCATACTCTAGCTCTAATGTGAGCAATGCCAACTTGAAATCATCAGGAGGGACAAAACTGGACAGAAATATTATCACGGCAAACAATTAGGCAATATAGAATCATAGAAAATATTGATTTCAGTGGACAGTGAACTTCCTACCTGCTAACACTAATGGAATCCCCAACTGAAACCTTTGTCTGCCGACGCTGAACAGAATTCAACGCGATGCATCCAATAGCAACAGCGTCATGGGCAGTGGATACTCATTAAGGATCACACATGAGAAGAAAAAAAGTGTAATTCCGTAGGAAGGTCAGCACACAATATCATCAAAGCTTCATTCGATTCCACATCAAAGCTTCTTAAAGTTGAAACAACATGATGTGATTTTAACCAGGGTAGATTTCAGGACAACAATATCCAAAAGTCACATTATGATGAACCCAGTACAGAACAGTAAAATTAAACATCGACACCAGAATGACATAACACTAACGTGTTTGCGCTAAGACAAATTATAATTGCATGCCTATAATGAAAATCGAAATGTTACAAACTCCCGCCGGTGCAACAAGGAAGAGTACACCATAAGATAGTAGCTAACTCATCCTAAGAATAAAAAGGCCGCAAATAGTGTCGAAACCTAGTCAGAGTCAGGGTCGGCGTCGACGATATCTGGCATTGAGTCTTCTGACTCCGCGTCAGACAAGTCGGTCTTGCTTGGCTGGGTGAGGCGGGTCGAAGGGCCCTCTGGTGCTTGATGGCTGCTTGAAGCACCAACTGGAGCAATTGGAGCTTCACATGAGGTTCCCAGGTTGCTGGGCGACACATCAACAGCTGGGGCTTTGTTCTGAAGATGACCGGCATGGTCAGTGCGCTTCTCAAAAACTGGGGCAGCCGCAGGTTTCTGGGGATCAGACGGCATCGTGTAGACTGGAGCTGAAACGGCACTGGAGTTAGAAGGATTAACCATTGTGTTTAGCTTGGCAGTTTCTTCTGCGACCGCATCCACCATTTTGACATCACTCTTGCCAGACGTTGGAACATCTTGTACTGCCTCAGGAATGCTAGGTGAACCAATTTGTGGATATTCTTTTATGAGTGCGCTTTGGTTTTCATCACGTGATATCTCGACTGCTGTATCTTTTCCTTCAGGACCATCTTTCACCAGAGTCTCTGTTGGCTCATCATCCTTGGTGGATCCCAACCAATCATCATACATGTCTTCATCCTCCATAGCCTGACGCTGGTCTCCAGATGGTGAAAACTTATATTTGCCAGCACCAAAAACTGCCTTTTCTGGTGCACCATAATCGAGTCCAGGGCCTATAGGACCTGCTCTTTCTAGAGAAAGGGCTCGAGGGTGCGTAAGAACATCCAAAGCCAGCAACGCACGCGAACAAAACTCTGCAAGCCTAGTGCCTATATCTAGCTTCCCTGTAATGAACAAAAGATAAAAGTTATTACATAAATGGATATTTGGAACCCCCTACCTAACTCCTCCCACTCGGAATATAGAACCAACAGAAAAAGGGCAAATCAAGATCATGGGTTCAAGTGTGCGGGCAAGTGTACCAACACTAGTTGATTATTGTTTTTGTCTGCAAACTGTATCATGTCAAAAAGTTAAGGGTACAAGACAATTTCTTGTCAGCTTATATTCCGTTTCAGTGCAAAACCATTGCAGCAAAACCTCTAATCTTTTCTTTCAATCAACTATACATTAATTAGGAGACAAATGAAATACTCCATGTGTGACCACTAAACAACATGCTAAGAAATTTTACCTCTTCTGAAGAGTTCAATTCCTTGGGCTAAATAAGGAGGGCGGGCATGAGAAGAAGAAAGAAAAGATGCCAGCAGTGCCTTCAATGAAGCAAGTTGGAAGTCTGATATGCTTGGCTCCCCAACTGTGGATGGTTTTTTCTCATACCCCCCTCCTGTGTCACAAGCACTTCTAGCTATGTTAATTAGGAGCAAGTCCACTTCTGTCCTCCAGTGATCTGTCCTCAATGAACCCCCCTGATCCAGGTGATAAAATGAATATCACATTAAACTGTTGTACTTACACAGTATATACATGAGAGACACTACTGCAAATGCAAACGATTTAGGTCCAGTCAACATAGTACCAATTGGATGACGTTGGATGACACAGCAATGACTAAAAATGCTATTGAAAATAATAGGGCACAGTATCAATAAATCGTGAGAAAAATACTATATCCAGTACAAAAATAATATATTTTTGTCAATTGGCGCGGTATCCAAAAAACATATGAGTTAATTTGTACCAGTCTCTGGAAAGCCCTACTGGAGGACGTCTCTGGCTTTGTACCACAGTTGATCTGTGATGATTGCACTCTCTCCTATAGTGATCAAATAAAGATCTCCTTTCTGGCCCTAAAATTGGACCCAGACAGTTCAAGGTTTTTGCTCAGAAATAGGTCGGTTTCCTGCCAAAATCCGGTCCGGTTTTTGTTGCAAATTTCTGTTTTTGAGTTATCTAAATCCTGATGCTTGGATCATATCTAACAAGCAATACATATTTTCCGCACAAAATAGGGATCAGTGGTAGTTTAGGGCCTGAACCTGTCATCTCAAAGAAAAATCTAAACCAGACGAATTTTCGATTGAGCAGCAGGTTACTAGCAGTTTTCCAAACCCTCCTTAAAATAATGAATTCCAACCAGTATATCAGATAAAAAAAATGTTTCTCTTGGATGAACACATATATAGAGAATAAAGACTAATAAGAAAAAGAAAGACAAGAAAGAGTAACAAGAAAAACAGAAGACATGCAAACAAGATAGATTAGAGGCATACCACATTCAGAAGAATTTCCAATGTTTCTAGTGCAGCTATTTTGATAGAGAGTGGAGTCAACATTCTACCATCAGCTGTTGTTTCAGGAGTCATTCCCTTCGATGTGGTTGGTATGGAAGAACTTTTCCTTTTCTTTGGGCTGATTGCGGCCTTCTCTGAACCTGACGCATGTGAGTTTTGCATTTGTGATTCTTGCTTCCTCTTCTTGGCGTAACTTTTTGATGATGATTCATTTGCCACTTTTGATGGATCTGTGCTGAATAAAGTCACGTCGTTTCCACAACTATCATCCAGATCACCAACTGCATTGCTGACTATTACCTCAAGCAAATGCAGAGACATCCCTGATAACAAAGACACCTATTCAGCAACAGGTGCAACTGGAAATTGACTAAGGTTTCGTTTGGGATTGCGGTGGATTATGATAACCTTGTTTGGTTTTGCTGCTTTTAGATACTTGGGTGTTTGGCTGGCTGTTTTTTCCTTAATCAAGTTGCAAACGGATATATTATTGTGTTCCAGACCATATGAGATGAAATGTGAGAGGACAACCATTGGATAGCAGAACTAATGTAACTTCAATCTGATTTATCAAACAGAGTAATAGACTTTTCACAATTTCTTCTTCACAGCAGCTTTAAAAGCAAGCACAGCACAACAACTGCAAATTGAGCCTAAAAGACGACCAAGGCTAAGAACCAAACATGCAGATGGATGCAGTTGGAAGTATGACAGTCATTCCACAAACAAAAGCATGAAATGGACCAATCCTGTAGGGGATGTGAATGTAAAGTTACGAATCTCAAGTTTTAAAGACATGGAAGAATGGTTAAACCATAGTCCCTTGTACGCAACATGGGAGATATCTCCAAGATCTAACCTGTTAGCAACTCCAACAAATACCCTGAGGATGCTAAATTTGAGGTTTTGATGGAGCATCACTGCCAAAGGTTTATTATAAACTATATCCCTCTTATCAGTGACAGTTATTACAAATTTGCTGACGCAACATGCCAAAGAGAAAATATTTGAAGAATGACGCATTTTGTCATGTGGGGACGTTATTACCGGCGCCGCCGCCGGCAGGATCAGCCCCAACCGGCACACGCCACAGCCCCATCCAATTCGGCAGCAGCCGAATAAGCTATCCCTTAATTTCCTTATCTCCCCATTGAATTAGAGATAAGGTTTGCTATTTAAATTAGAGATGGGATATTTGAATTAGAGATTAGATTAGTTATTTAAATAAGAGATAAAGTTAGAGATCGAATGTTAGGGGCTGCTACTTAATAGCCAGCCGAAACCTCATTAAGATCAAGCAAGAAATATCAAAAGGGTTTCTACCCACAAACCTGCCGCACTGTGCTTTGGCACGCCGACATCACGGCGCCGCCGAGGCGCAGCGGCGGTTCAAGATCCACTTCCTCGCACTCATATTTCTTATGTTCATTCTTGTCGATTTAATTCGGTCGTGACACATTTCAAAATTATGTGTTCAAAATGGCAACAGGAAAAAAGAAAGAATGGACGATGTATCTCCGCTTTGAAGGAAACTCAACCATTTTGCTTGTTACTAATTCCGAAAACAGGCATGCCATAATACATTTCTAGTCTGAGATACTATCACAGTATTACCATGACAAAAAACTAATTATGACTATAACTTCTTATCGTCACTTGTATTCTATTAAAAGCTACCATCATACAACTGTAAACAAATACACAAGAAATAAAGAACCACCTACCAACACCCATGGAGGTCAGCAGTAGCTGCACAATGTTGTAAACTTTTGTCCTCATGGTACGCAACTTCGCTATTTTGAAGAACTCAGTAATAAGCCGTACAATATTAGCAGCATGTGGTAAAAGTTGGCTGCAGGATGGTAAGCATAAATTAGATATTCCTTTTCCATTAATCAGCTCAAATTCAAACCAATATTAAAATAAAAGTACTATAGAAAACTCAAACAGTGTCCATTCTAAAAAATTATTTAGAATTCAAACATTATTATTGCTTTTGTATTGTCTGTATTTTCTTTACTTATGCTTCAAGCTTGTGAAAAATGCACATGATATGTCTTAAATAATAATGACAATAGCTAATATGCATGTTACCTTCGCATTCCTTTAATAGTTGCACTAAGCAAATCCAAGAAAGTTGAATGCAATGATGGAAGTTCAAAACAAATAAGTTCTTGGTGCAAGGAAGTTGTTGAAGGAAACAGCTTTTTATGCAATGATCCATCAACTAACAGCACTCTTCGTATCAAAGCTATCAAAGCACGCACTGGAACGTTGACCTTTTGACAAGCAAAACAATAGAGCTTAGAACAAAATGGTATTATATAATAGTAGCTTATAAGTACCACTAGGTAATAATGATAATGTACAGAAAAGTTCTGCTTTGGACAAACCTGAACTGGATAATAACTAGTCAGCATCACACAGCAGCAATGGACAAGGGCTGAAATGGTAGGAACAGTACAGACACGAAATTTCTTCGTGACATGCACATTTCCTCCGGAACTTATTTGATCTCCCAACATCGGCGGAGGATCATTTCCAGGTGGAACTAGTAACACCATAATTTCATGGCCATTCTTTTCTGCAAAAGTAATGGTTAGAAGTCACCCTGAAATGGTAGAACTGAGATAAGAATAGCAGATAACTACCATATCTTACCTTCTTCCAGCCCAAGAAAAGCTTCATTCAAAAGATTGTTTACCACAATTAGTATCTTTTGAATCATTAGTGACCAACTGTCCTCGGAAACTCGGACAGAAGGTAACAATGCTAAGGCTTTTGCAAATTTCTGGAGGATTGGAAGAGCAGAGGTCGGTCAACCCAAACAGAAACTTCATGACAAGGACAAAGGAAAGAAAAAAAAATGTGACAATGAAGCACACAAGTTTATGTCTGCTCAGCCTTCAGATCATATTACTTCAATAATAAAGAGTGAAGGCATGCACTGCTCACCTCTGATGGTTTTACATTGACTTCTGTACTCATAACCCTTGCTGCAATGGCAGATTCGACCTGAAATTTTTAACCGTAAGTACAAAAACTGTAACAAATAATATAGCGGAGAAGTAGAACAGGCAGGGCAATAGGAACAGAAAAATAGAACATGCAGGAAACAGGAACTGTGAAAAATACGGCTACATATGTATTTCTAGTGACGCTAGTGAACTTCTGGAAGCTCCGGCATCACATCTCACTCTGGTACTCTCCTAGAAACCATTTCTATAAAACTGCCTGTCATTGGGAGTGTTTGAGCATGAAAACTTAAGTAACACCCCTTGCAAACTTATGTAACAGAGCAAGGGGCACAGCTCTGTGTTGGGGGTATCTTCAGAAAAATTGCCATAGCTTAAGGAGTAAGGAACTAAGGACTAAGGAGTAACCACAGTAGGCAGAAGAATATGTGGTTTGTTAGGTGCATTGTATTATGTAAAAACTAATGAGGAATGACAAAACAAGAAAAAGGAATACATGACAAGGAAGCCTAAAGAGGGACGTACAGAACATAATAACTCTTGCATCCCCAGTCACTCAGCATTTGAATAGTAATAGACTTAAGATTAGCTCAGGTAAATATCTAGAGCTCCTACAGTCATTCAATGCTTCAGCCCATACATACATACATACCAAGAAAATCACAATGAAACAACATCTTATAAAATTTCAACTCCTACAGCCCTACATTTATCCAGAAACAATAAATTTTCGTTTAAAGCTATTCTCAAAGAAATTTCATTTTGTTTTTCTGCTGGATACTGAGCACTACATATTTACCCAGAACAGGAAATAGATTAGAACAAAAAAAAAATCATACTTTATTGTAGTGTCGATTTACAGATGACGGGAACAATTTAATAACTGTCCTGAGCAAATTAATTGCTTCGTCCTGCAAATATAGACATAATCAAATATTTCCTTCTTTAGTGCTTGAAATTAAACAGATAAGCATGTGGATGAAAAGACCATACAGCCACTGGACCATTTTCATTTAAGAGCAGCAGCACTGGTTCGACAACTCTTCCAGCAAAGGACGACGCCTCTTTCTTTAAGTTAAAAAACTTCGCCAATCTAATCAAACAACAAATTATTTTGCTTTCTACTGAACAAAATAGTCACATGCAGAAGAAAATGCAATGAATAAACTGTCAAACTAACATTTTAAGTAATCACATTTGTGATACTGTAGAGTGGCCAAGCAACAAAGCAGCTATCTTTTCTATTGAGACAGACTGGTATAGTACATTAACCACTTAAAACATATGATTTGATATAGCATATGAAACATAAGAAAGGAGTTTGCACGAACACAGCCTAAAAACAAAGCAGATAAGAAGGCATCCTGATCCTGGAGAATGTTTAGTTTTGAATCTTGTCGATGGTTGCAGGATACTGGCAGGAGCCAAGTCATTAGTTATTTCACAAGTCACAACTAACAATACAGCCTATGAGCAAACTGCTAACACAAAATATACAAGCCAAATTTAAACGCCCCAAAAAATTAGATAGCAATAAAAATTTGATCTGAATATTTTATGCATTCTGCTTGATGATGATAACCAGATTATAGGATTTCACGTGAGTCGCAATGGCGTCAATTTTGCAGGACAAAGCTTTTTCAAAATATTATCAGAAAAAAGGGGGGAAGGAAAGGAAAAGGAGCAATTTTTTGTTCAAAAAATGAATTTAATAGATGGATCTTTATTGCTGTTCAAAGTAAATTACCATTAATGGAACAAACAGTTTTACTGTTTTTTAGTTGAAACCAAATGTACATTTCAATGAATCAAGAAGTTCCATCCAGACTAGAATATCAATATTTGAAACGGAGTACATAATGTTATTGGGCCAACTTCTCTCTCTCTCTCTACTGGTTCTGCTAAACATTTGTTAAAAAATGAGCCTATCATCAACAAAATTTGCAAAGCTCCTTGAGAACACCAATAATTTTAGTTGCCTCACTTGATAAATACCACATGTGGCATTGTACATAACTGATTCTGTATAACCATGTACTGATTAGCAGTACAGAAAACTAACTTACAGAATATTGACAATCCAATTATATGCTTGACTCGACAGCTTGAGCTAGTAAAAGGACATTAAACACCCATTACATACCTCACGAATAAATCAGACATGGAAGTACAAGAGACCACAGTAACAAGTTGCAAGCTAGAAGGTTCCTGGTAAGAGGAAAAGAGAACATACCAGCTTAATAATAATCTATGATGATGTACATCTATTTAAAGAAAAGAATTATCTCTTCAGGCATGCAAAGAATATGGATTAAATCAACTCCAAAGAAGCATATATAAGATTTTCAATAATTTTTTCATTTGCCAATCAGTCACCCTCTATGTGGCTTGGTCATACATTATACTCGATCTTATTACTGCATAAAACCAATCTTAGCTCAGATAAAGGTAACTGGTACTACATACTTTTTACACGCAAAATATACAATGGAACAGGTAAAATTAAGACAAAATTGCTATGACCTGCAATTTCTGATTTTAAAAAAATTATAAGTGTAGTCTTGATCGATACTGAATGCCATGGATGGCACTACATAACGGGCCATAATTTCTAATTGATTGGTTGTGGTTTACGCACATCAAATAATGGTAGCTTAACACCAACCAAACAACGTATGATCAATTTGCAGAGAATTGAGGTAGTGAACACATAAAGTTTTGAAGAGATTGAAGTTTGGGCTGTGGATTGTAGAAAGACCAGGACCAGATAGGTGTGGAATTGTACTCCTTGGATTTAGATCTAGAAGAAAGAAACAAGCACACGTAACCCCCCAAAAAAAAAAAAAAGAGTAACATGACACAATGGAATGTTCTGAACAACGCAAGCCCAAACACTCACAGGAGGTACCTAGCAAGCAGAATTTAAGTTAGCCTGAGTTACTTTAAATTCTAGATGAATGTCACTCTCAAGGAGAGCAAAACTTCTCAATCTGCTTTTTTTCCTAGGTATAGTTTTATCTCAAGATTTTATTCTTATTCCTGAAGCAGTTCAATCAACTAGTATCACGTCAAATACAATTCCTGTCAAGGTAAATAATGTCTAGAATATCGCTATACTTCGTAATGACTTTATCATTATTTTCATGGTCTATAATCCTCTTGAAATTTAATTATATCAAGCAATTATAAGCAGCTAAACACATCTTTGATTAAGACAATAATGGAATTCTCCAAATATTAAAACAGCGGAGCTAAACACGCTGTCATAATAATAAATAAATCAGTGAAAACATAAAGTTCTATGTACAACTGAAGGAAATGGTATGCATTACCTGCAAGTTACGCAGAATCTTCTCAAACCAATTGGAGTATGATTCTCCAAAGCGCTCATTGCTGCACTCTTGGAATGTCACACCGAGAAAGCAAGTACCCAACCAACAACTATATGGCTAAAGAGTTGTCAAATAGAAAGGTGAAAATATTACTAAAACCTCTCTGATACATTATCTTTTACACCAAGGCATAAAAAATGTGAAGATAACAGAACAATAGTTAAAGATCTGGAGGTTTTTGTTTTAAGAAAGACAGCATATATTGTTCAAGTTTGCATCATTCTGCGGCACAAAACAACAAAAAAGTCTACAAATAAATGACACTGACCAATATAAGACTATTTAATATGATACCATGTATCATAGTTGCTGTTCATTCTTTGTGATAACTTTTGCAAGAGGGCAGTGACAAGGGGGACTGTGGGAACATCACAGAATTGAAGTTTCAGTGATTTAGCAACAACTAGCAACACATTAGGTTTGGTACAACTGTAACACAACTGCTATGACGATATCAATACTCAATACACAGGAGAATTGAAAAAAAAATGAACAGTGTGACGTTATTTAAGAGATGCTGAAGAAGATCTTAGAGTAAAACACTTGTTAAAGTCGAGGAACATTGAAGATAATGCATCAGTGTTTCTAGCTAGATTATGTGTCACACCGCTAGATAACAGTTCACTTGGCGGTGTCTTCCAAAACAGAAGTTTTATTCTAAACATTTCTGCAACTAAAATCCAGTTGTTCAAATTTATTTTTTTATTAAAGTGCACCAGAAAGGTCCTCAAACCAGAAAGACCCTTGAACTTGCTTAATTCTCATAAATAGATTCATCCAGCAGTTATGTGACATGTGAAAGAAAAACGATGTGGATGGCGAGGTCCTTAAATTTATTTAATTGTGAGATTTAGGTCCTTGAACTTGCTTAATTGTGCCGCATGAATCCCTACCACATCATTTTACCCATAATTTAATTGGCGAATGGACCAAAGTACCGCGATTAAGCAAATTTAACTTCAGAGACTTTCCAGGATGAACCTGAACTTCAAGAATCTACGTGACAGTGTGATACAAACAAACAAATTTCAGGACCTATCATTTAATTTACATTTTGTCCACTGTAAACCACTGCAAGATTCAAAACAGAGCTAAGTCCTACTCCTACATGAAATTGATCAAAATTTCTGTCTAAATGTACCCTTCAGACTTCAATTTCATACATATAACATTCTGAACCACTCTTCCTTACGAAATTTCGATCGGCCACTAGAAACCCCCTTTTTAGGGGCTCGGTAAAATATTTTGCGGAAACAATCTAGGGTTTCTCTCTATAAAACAACATTTCTAGAGAAATTTGGTGCACAGTCGGCCAAATCCTTCGAAAAGGAGAGCAAATTTCGGCCCAAATCAACAAAGTAGGGAGCAGAGGGCAACATACCGAGTCGATCTCCACAAGCTCGCCGACGCGCTGGACCCAAACGTCCACGGCGGCACGCCACGCCTCGGCGAGCTTTGGGTCCGGTGAGTCCGGGAGGCTCTCAGTGAGGAGGCCGTGCATACGCACCGCGTCGAGGATGGAGGCGAGCTCCGCCGGTGGGACGTCGCCCCCCGGCTGCGGCAGCCGCTCGCCGACCACCGCCCGGAGCAGCCGCGGCTTAAGCCAGTGGTCGTTCACGTCGGCGAGGAAGCCGCCGGCGCCGGCCATCGCTGGTGGTGGGGTGGGGTTTGGTAGCCGGAGGGGTTGGGTTTTGCAGGCGGCCGTTAAATTAGCTTCTGCTGTCTAAAAAATGAACAATTTCTTCTGCATACTGAAATCTTTTTTGTAGCATCATATTCCTGATAAATAATTCGTAGATCTAGAACAAATGGACCATATTATATACTTGTGCAAAGAACCAAATGACAGAATGTGTAGAATTGAAAGAGTTGTTGTATATCGGCCATCCATGGCATGGCCCGATTGCATGGACACTTTACCTAAACCAAGCCTAGGAGGGGGCGTCACTTGGGGAGGAGGTGGGGATGCCGACCGACGGAGGTGGCGCTTGGGGGCGACGAAGACCGAGGGAGCGGCGCCTGGGCGGGAGGAGGAGGACGAGCCGACGGGCGCGGGGGCGGATCTGCCGACGGAGGTGGCGCTTGGGGGCGACGAAGACCGTGGGAGCGGCGCCTGGGTGGGAGGAGGAGGACGGGCCGACGGGCGACGGGGGTGGATCTGGACTACGGCCGGCCGGGAGGAGGACGGGGCCGGCGGTTGGCCGGGAGGTGGATGGGGCAGCAGCTGGCCGGGAGGAGGACCGGTGTCGGGGGCAACGGCCGGCTGGGAAGTGGGAGCGCCCGGGAGGAGAACGGGGGACCGGGGGAGGAAGATCGGGGACTGGGGCTCTGGCGGCTGGCTAGGGTTTTAGAGTTTAGACAGTGGCCCACCTGTCAATGTGGGTTGTGGGTAATCGGGCGAAATGGTACAGATAGAGTTTACCTATGACCGCGTTCTTTTACTCGATGGCAAGGAATTATGTCTGTTTTCATGCTCGTGGTCAAAGAAATATGCCTATACCCGTAACCATTAGGGTATTTGTCCGCGGGTACGCGAGTAATCAGGCACAATTGTTTTCCAATGGTAATCGGATAGTTTCCGGATAGCCTTCGAATCCACCAGATAGTTTCTTTTTCGAATCTGAGTCTGTATTCGAAAAAAAAATCCAGATCCGAATTTGACAACAAGAAATGGATATATGAAAAAACACTCTGAATAGTATCCGTATTTATTCGTTCAATCGGGCGGGAACTATCCGCTCCGTTTGCACCCCTTGGCATAGTGAGCATGAAACATGTAGAAAATTAGCAAATTTCAGTTATCTTGGCATGTAGAAGCACAACACAAAGGGCATAGTGAGCCTTGTACATCCTCCGAAGCATCCTCCTCCACGCTTCTGCCGAAGATGAATGGCCTTTTACCCATCGTTGTGAAAGGCATTAGCCCCAATGCACGTGCGGTTTTAATCTCTCTTGCAACCTTACGCTGAGCTTTCGCACAAATTTTAGTCTTAAGAGCAGATCAATAAGTTAGAAACCACGGCAAGCATACATCAATACAGAATTATGTGTGAAACTGATCCTGAGCGAAACAGGAAGGTACTCTCTAAAGGTAATAGTTAAACAAGATACCACACAAAACACTACATTGACAGTTGACAAAGAGAGATGATGCTATATGTGGCACCTTAATTATAAAATTATGCCCTACCATTCTAGGAGCTTGGATGGTGCTGGGGGACTTCAATATTTACAGATATGCGCATGAGAAGAACAACGGCAACTTAAACCGAGCTGGTATGACCATCTTCAACAATTGGATAAGAGAGCAAGGACTCATTGATATAGATATCTCAAATAAGAAATACACTTGGTCCAATAGAAGAAGGCTTCCAACACTGGTTAAGTTAGACAGATTTCTCGTTGACACAGATTGTAGCCAAATGTTCCAAGGAATTTCAGCCAAAGCCGAGATGGCAATCACCTCAGATCACAGCCCTATCATTGCTGATCTATCAACCGCCACTACCCACTCTAGTATTTTCAGATTTGAGAACTACTGGCTTTCAATGCCTGACTTTCAAAACCTGGTAACACACAGCTGGTCAAGAGGCACTAGAAACAGGGAAAGCGCTTCGATACTAAACCAAAAATTGAGGAGACTTCGTGCAAAGATCAAAGCTTGGCACAGACCAAAACTCAGTTTGCCCAATCTGATTTCGAACAACAATTATACAATACAGTTCTTAGACAACATTGAGGAATGGAGGCCCCTAACGACCTTAGAATACATTTTCAGGGAAAATGTTCATGAAAATATAAGGAGGATTTGGCAACTCTCAGCCTTAAAATGGAGACAGCGGGCTAAAATTAAATGGTGCAAGATGGGTGATGAGAACACACATTTTTTCCACGTCGCCTCAACGATCAATCGACGGAAAAACAGTATCAAGGTGCTAATTGACAACGGGATTGAACACTATGACACGGCGTCAAAATTGCATATCGCTACTAATTACTTCAAAGAAACTTTCGGCACTGCAATACATTGGTTGCCAAATATTAACCTCGCAGATCTTTACCAGGAGGAACAACAAAGCCTGCACTCATTATCAGAGGAATTTGGTTGGGAAGAAGTTTTATCTGCAATAATGCAATCACCAAATAATAGAAGCCCTGGACCGGACGGTTTTACAAATGAATTCTTCAAAAAGTTCAACACGACTATGAAACCAGACTTAATTCAACTTTTCAAAGATTTTTGGAGAACACGGCTTGACCTTTCAGGAATAAATACATCCTACATCACACTCATCCCTAAATTGGAGGCGCCAACAGACATCAAGGACTTCAGACCCATCTCGCTCCTGCATAGCATACCGAAGCTGATCAGCAAAGTTATGGCATTGAGATTAAAGCCGAAAATATCAGGACTAATAGACCAAATGCAGTCAGGTTTTATTACCAAGAGGTCAATCGCTGACAATTGTTTATTAGCGTCAGAATGGGTTCAGTGCGCCCTCAAAAGGAAAAAACCGATGATAATACTAAAGCTGGACTTCCACAAAGCGTTTGATACAGTAAATTGGGAGTGCCTTCTACATGTTTTGCAGCAACGAGGCTTCGGTAATAGGTGGACCACCTGGATACGCAACATCCTATCAACCAGCAAAGCACATATTCTTATCAACGGCATAGTGGGTGAAGAAATTCAATATAAGCGAGGTGTACGCCAAGGAGACCCTCTATCACCATACCTTTTCATTCTAGTAGCGGACGTTCTCCAAAGATTAATAAGACATGCTGCGACCAATGGCGTAATCTCACACCCACTAGACATGCAAGGATTTTCGTCAGTCTTACAATATGCGGATGACACACTCATTTTATTGAAAGGTGAAGTACAACAAATATTGGTTCTAAAAGAGCTCCTGGACACATTCTCCCATTTCTCAGGCTTAAAAATAAATTATCATAAGAGCACACTAATACCAATTCACATGTCTACTGAGGATGCAAATGCAGCAGCGACAGCCTTACATTGCCCCATCAGCTCTTTACCATGCAACTATCTAGGTCTGCCTCTGGCAGCAAACAGGATTCAACACAGTCTACTGCAACCGATCATTGACAAGGTGGATAGGAAACTGGCCGGATGGATTCCAGGCCTTCTGTCCTGGGGGGGAAGAGTGACAATGATTAACGCTGTGCTTTCCGCTATACCAACATATTACATGAGTTGCTTCAAGTGGCCAGACCGTAGCATCGACGCCATTGATAAGATCCGGAGAGCTTTCCTCTGGCGTGGAGGAAAGGAAACACTTGGAGGTCACTGTCTGGTTGCGTGGACGACAGTCATTCTGCCAAAAGAACAAGGAGGATTAGGACTGAGAGACCTCCGCCTCCATAACCAAGCATTGCTCATGAAATTTACAGCAAAATTACTATCTAATCAGACGGACCCGTGCTTCAAATGGATAAGAATGCGCTACTTAAACGATATCATACCGACACAATCTCGCCCTAGAGACACGGCAGCATGGAAAACAATTTCGGCTGTAATTCAAGCCACAGTCCAACTCACAAAAGTGATAATTGGCAACGGAAACAATACTATGTTCTGGAAGGACAACTGGACGTCAATGGGCAGGTTTCAAGTCAGTTTACCCACCCTTTTCACCTTCGCAACACACCCAGACTGCTCGGTTCGCTCACAGTTCAGAGACAATATTTGGGTAATATCACTTCAGCCAGTACTTTCGCAACAAGCTACTTCAGAATACCAGACGCTTTGTACCTTCCTATCTACCCAACAACTGCAATCTGATACCCCTGACCAGAGAGTGGCCATATCAACCATGACTGCCCCAACTACATCAAGTTTCTACAACACTTTGTCGTTCCACGGTGTAAGATGGCCAGCAATGGACTATGCTTGGAATCGATCGATACCACATAACTGCAGAGTATTCCTATGGCTCGCTTTCAAAGGACGACTAAATACCAAAGACAATATGACAGTTAAATGCTGGACGCAAGACCCACATTGTGATCTTTGCCCTGCAATCGAAACAATCGATCACATTATTCTGCGTTGTAAGCCGGCGGACAGTCTTTGGAGTAAATTGGGGCTTACAAGACAAGCGAACTCATCAGACAACATACTACAATTTCTGGAAAAGACTATGACAAGTGATAGAAATTCTCATAAAACTTGGCCAATCTGCTTTGCAGCCTGTGCACACACATTGTGGATCACGAGGAACATTCGGATTTTTCAACATTCTCAGGTTAATGCAATGATATTATACCAAAAGATTCAGGACTTGATCAATCTTTGGCTGCACAGGATTAAACCCAAGTATCATAATAGTATTACACAGTGGCGCCAGCTCCTTTTGTAAACTCCTCGCTCAGTTGTATTTGTTCCTGAGCTTTTTCTTTGTCTTCCTTCTTTTCTTCTTTACTTTTCATTTATTTATCTTACCTTTGTATCTTTTACTCATTAGCCATTGCAATATAATGGTCATAAGGTAGAGATTTCTCTGCCTTTTTACATCAAAAAAAAATTTAAGCATGATAAGGACCCACATTCAACAAGAATCAACAAAAGCACCTCAACAACATCGTCTGCAAGGGGGGACTTTGAAAACAAAGCATGATCTCCATTTCTGTGAGTAACAGTACATTTAGAACGTTGCAAACTATTCATGTGAGGATGAGGTCATCTATTGAAGGACAGTCGCTATTTAAACTCTGGCACTCCTTTATTCGAGTGATGCCATTAAGCTCTGATTCTCTCAATATGCCTGATTAGCAAATATCTAACAAAACATGATCTGAATGTCTATTATATATGGAATAATTGATTATCTGCCACTGCAAAAGGGTGAATTTTACGATTTACCACTATATGTGAGTATGACATGTGGTTCCCGAGACCACATGTCATACTCACATCAGTGGTAAATAATCAATTACGCATGTTTGACAGTGGCAAATAATCGAATCTCCCATTATACATTAGGTCAAAATTTCCTCTCTTATATAAAAGCGGGAAAAGTTTCTTATTACCTGACTCCTCTTGATGATAATGCCAGCTTCTGTAAGAAAATTAGAGAGAATCTAACGCTCGCAAGAAACAATTACAAGTGGTCAAAAGCGCAATGGAAGATACTAGTAATAATCCATGATATAGGAATGCATCAAGCGGATCAAAGTGGAGTCTTTGCAAAAATATATATATCCATGCAAGGAGGTGTCTAATCAGTAGTTAATTATTGGCAGCATTTTACACATGAAACTATGGTTTTTTTGTGCATGTAGAAGTGTATATTTTTTAAAATGTACATGCACCTTGTACATGTTGAAACTTGAAATACATGTGTACATATCTTAACTACTATAATTCCGAGTTTACTCCCATCGTCCCACCCCCGCCGAATCATCCCATCGTCCATACGCGCGCAAAAAAAAAAAGAGTGCACAAAAAAACCACCGTCCCACGCCTGAAAAAAATGCTGCTCTCATCGTCCTCGTCGTCCCACTCACCCACCTCTGTGCCCCCCGCCGCAACACCCTCGCCCGTCCGCCCCTCCCCCTCACCCGCCGCCGTGACACCCTCACACCTCGCCCCTCCGCGTCCTCATCGTCCCGCTCAGGTCGCGATCGCCCTCGCCCCACCGCAACACCTCGCCTCCATCCTCGCCCTCACCCACCTCTGCTTGGCCATGACGCCAGACTCGCCTCTCCGTGCGACCATCGTGACTTTTAGGATGGAGGCGGCTCGCTCGCCCACCTCCATTGAGGTGTTTCTACGCCGACGCGCCCGCTTCGCCGCCGACGCGCCCCCTGCCCCTAGGTCCTCTAGCCGTCTCCCCGTTCGTCCCTCACATCCTTTATGCCCTAGCTCGGCAAGGCCACAGCCTGGCCAGGCCTCTCTTGCCTTGGCGCCACCACAACATCCCTCGTGATGCGCTGCAAGGCATCGTCACTCAGATCCGCCACACAGCGCTAGCAGCGCCACCCTCACTCGCATTCGCATGGGCCCCCTAGACGGTTATGTGCAGCGGTGGTCAGCTGCCTCACCAACCGACTAGCTAGCACGGCGGTTGCAAACAACGAAACAACGTGGCCGGCGGTTGCTATTTCTACACTACAAAAGGTATTACCTCTCTTCTCCTCCTCTTTTTTCTTCCATTCTACTCCTCCTTATTATCTGCGCCAAACGTCTCCTCCTTATCTTCATTTCTTCATTTCGCTGTTACACGAACAATCAGAGGTGTGTAATCCAAATTTTACAATTTGTTGTTTGTTGAATTTGAGTGCACTAGATATTTGCAATTTGATGTTTGCCGAATTTACTTTCTTAGATGAGTGGTTTGGAGAGTATTCTGATATTGATTAACCTACAATCATAGCCTTCACAATTATTTATGTGATATTGATTATAATACACCAGCTGCAATTCTCTTTTGGCGTTGGATATTTGCTTGTTGATTTCCTTCCTCCTCTTTTTGTTCTGAATGCAAATATGATTACAAGGGGGGGTTGTAGTTCGTACCTAGGAACTGGAAGCATTCGTGTAGCATTTTGCTTTGATTGATCAAACAATGTAGATCTTCCATGCTCATTTTGGTTTGACTGAATGGAGTGCTATTGTTAGGCTTGATCTTATAATTCTAATTGTTCTCTGTAATAGAGATTCTCTGTAATTTATAATCGTCGCTGCTAGGTAGGAATTTATTTTGCGATTGCTTGATTGGAGTAGCTTCCATTGCAACTTAAGCGAATCTGTGCCTTTGTATTTATAGGAATAGGAAGAAGGTCAGAAGGAAGAGATATCAAGGTGAGAGAAGCCCACAGAGTATTCTGTTGTCTCTCATTCTTTTGTCAGACTGCCACTCTGTTCACTCACCAGGTAATATATAATCTGCTTATTCTTCTTAATCTGCTATGTTTTGAAGTTATTTACCTTCAGAATTATTGGTTGCTACAGTTTCATGATTGATGTTCCTGATTTCTTTTTCAGGTGTGTACTCTCTGTTTGGATTATAGTTGATGTTATTTGTTACAGCAGAATACAGCAAATCATTCTAACATTTGGAGATTGAGGTAAGATTTCTGTCTTATTCTTTTGATTCTGACTTGCTCAAGCGGGATGTACCTCATTATTTTAATGATCCATGATGATGTTCTTTTTAGCCTAATTAGTTTGGATTGCTTATTTCTGTTGGTACTTGGCAGCTTCTTTGGATATACACATCCTTTAGTATTAATATTTGGAAGTTGTTAATGAAATAGGAACCGACTAAAGTTTACTATTTCCATGATATTTATTTATCTTTGGTCCATTTTCTGAAAAATGAAAATCCCATGAGCAGCACCTTGTGCTTCTGCCGCAGCGAGATGCGCTTGCTCTTGCTCTTCTTGCTCTTCTTCACCATCTTGGCGTGCCGCTCCTCTCTTCTTCGCTCACGCTTCGCCTTGCCGGCCGAGGGGAGAGAGCTGCAGGTCGGGGTTGGGAGGTGTGTCTTGCAAGCAACAAGGGAGGAGTTAGGGTTTTAGACTTATAGTCGATGGATGGATCATGGGTGTGGTCAGGTGATCGGTCAAATTAATGAGCCCAGAGCCGGGAGGGCGGCTGGTGGCGGGGGGCGAGGTCGCGACTTCATGAGGAGCCGATGACCCAAGCGTGGAGGAGGCACTGGCATGGCCAAGGGACGGAGGCGGGCAGATTGGACGGGGCCGGACGGAGGCGAGGCGCCGGCCACCGGCTTAAAGCAAGGCGTGGCGTGGGGCGTGAGCGCGTGAGGGAGGGCGCGGAGGCTGGAGGAGCCGGAGGGGCGGTGACGGTGGTGGTGGGCGAGGGCGCTGAGTCGCCAAGGCAAGGCAGGGGCGGGCGAGGGTTCGTGTGGTGTGGGTGAGGGGAGGAGAGGGATTAGGTCTCTTGGAGCCTGGACTAGGTGGGGTGGGGGTGGGGTTGGTGATGGCTAGGAGGGTCATGGTCTTGGCATGAGGCAAGGGAGGGAGGAGGGTTATGGTTTTGGGTTGGGGAGAAAGGAGATGAATTTGGTTCATCGCCTCATTTAGGAGGAATCATCCAAGGGAATCTATCTATCTATCTCTACGCCATGAGACAACTGGGTGGGTGGGCCGCACCGAACGAAGGCATCTGAGATGGGTTGGGCTTAGTCAAGTAGGGGTAAGAGAGAAGCCGAGCCTACCCGCAACCAATGCTTTTGACGCCGGAGTTGCAAGAGGCGAGGGCGCGCGAGCACCAGATCGACGACGCCAGAGCTTGGCTCGGCGAGGGCAGCGTGAGGTGAAGTCGTGAGAGGCACCGGTGGGAGGCGCCAGAGGGGTTAAAAAAGGGGGGATTTAGGAACTAATTGGAGGCGACGCCGGCGGGCAGCAACTCGTAGATGGATAAGGAAGGAGACGAGGGTTTAGTGAAGTGAAGTCCATGCTCTGCAGCTCTGGTAGACTGGTAGGTGGGGCCAGGATGGCAGTGCGCTTGGTGAGTGTTGGTCCTGTGGTCTGGATCAAGCTGGGCCTAGCCCAACTGAAAGGATTAGTAGAGTAGCGAGGAACCCTAGTCGATAGCAGTTAGCAAGGGGTGAAAACGGATCGGATAGTTTCCGTCCGATCCGGACGGAAACGAATTCGGATTACCACGGATTGGATTTTTTCTCGGATCGGAAATGAATACGGATTTGTTTGTCTGAAACGAATACGAATACGGTAACCCTATTATCCGTTGAATGCGAATACAAATACGGATTATCCAGATAATACAGAGCCGGATATTATCCACCACCGACGACGAAAGATCACCCACCGACGATAAATTTTATTAATTTTCTGTTTTTTTTTAAATAAGACGTGGATCCCATTTAAGAGTAAGAACCAGATCAATAAAAGTTTCTAAAAGTAACTTTTTTAAATACTAGGTTATTAATCATGGATTAATATGTTTTTTGATAAATTTTTAGAAGTTAATTTGACCTCATCAAAATCCTAACCAAGTTACTAATGCAGATTTGAAAAGGAATTTATTTCAGACAAATGGTGTTTGAACAGTACTTGAAATAAATTTTTCTAAGTCTTATTTGAATCTAAGAACACTCACAAAAAATTTCAGAATTTTTTAGAATTTATTTGCTATTTTTAACAGCTTAGTCAAACTAATTGTGTTTCGGTCAAATTAGAAAACCAAAACCCTAAACCCGACCGAACCAACCTTCTTGACTGGACTCAACCGCGCCATCACACCGGACCCGAGTCTGACTCGAACCAGACCACCGCACCGCTTTCCTTCGGTCGCTGACAAGCGGGCCCCGTCTGTCAGCATCGTCGTCTTCCTCGCGCCGCTTAAGCCGAGCGCGCTGGCGCTTGCGCATGCGCGCCACGACACCCTCGTCCTCACCACCTCCTGCTTCCGTGTTCGGTCGTGAAGCATCGCCGAGACTTCGTGAAGCTCTTGAACCAATCCATTTCCTCTCTCACACACTCTCTCGACTTCTCCGCTCGTTTCTTTCTTTTGGCCGAAGAACAAGCCGAGGGGAGCGCCGCCACCTCACTGTCTCTCACGAGCCCGCAACCTCATCGCTAAACTGCACGCTCAACACCGCGCCCATTTTACCCGGTCCGAGACCTTGTCGTCCACTGAGTCGCCGTGGGCCACATCTTCGTCCTCATCTCCGGTGGTTATGGCTACGTAAGCCCGCCGACGTTTCGGTAGGTGTGGATATCATGAGGATATGTTCACGATATTAGGATGATGATACAATTGGCAATAGCGTAGAGGGTTTGTGTTTTCGGCAAAGTTCAGTCTCTGTTAGGCTTTAGGCGGTCAGGCCGGCTAGGAGGTGGCGGTCGGCCGCCGCCGTGGACTGGTCGTGATTCGGAAACTATAGTACACGGTCGACGATTGGAAGCTACAAGATCTTGAAAGCATCTAGGCCCCTAAAAATTGTTTTTGTAATTAATGATAATATGTGAATATGGGATTAACGTGTTTATTGAGTATTTACAAGGTTAAGTCCCATTGGTGAACTTGTTGATGCAAAGTGGCATGCAATTGGACTACATGAAGATCTTTTGGCTCAAAGACAAGGTACAAGTAGTCTAGGTCCCTTTTCTATTTTACCGGTCTAGGAGTTTTGGATGAAAGACCGGATTATAAGATAAACGCCACACTATTAAGAGGGATCATGGCTAGTAGCTTGATAGCATGTTCTTGTGCCATATGGATCAATTTAGGATCATGCATGCATTTGATTTGAACTTAAAATTGAATTTGAAAAGTTTTAAGTGCTTCTGTCCAAAATCGGTAGTACTGTGATTATACTTTAAGATCGTATCGCTTTGTCTTGGTATGATGGGACTTTACTCGGCGGTAGTACCGCATTTTGAAGGGAACAACCAATTAAGTGTTCAAGCGGAACGACCGGGTTCTTGAACGGTCGTTCCGCATCGCGGTCCTTCCGATATTTAGTTGGCGGTTCAATAAAACCAGAAGCGGTGCAAATTGCCTCAGAATCTCTCGTGGAAATCGGTCGTACCAATGTGCGGTCGTACCGAATTTTGTGAGGCGGTTCAATAAAAACAGAACAAGTGTAAATCTGCTCAGAAATCTATTTCTGGGAATCGGACGTTCCGCGCTTGGGAACGGTTGTACCGGCCTGCGGTCATTCCGATTTTTATAAACGCATGTAATCTTAGTGGTTTGTGAAACCCTACAAACGGTCGTACCGCTCATTTGCCTGCGGTCGTACCGACTGGGTTTTCAACGGCTAATTCCCTATTTTTGGTAAATTGTTCTAGCCGTGACTGTGCATTGACCTTAGCGCGGTCGTACCGTAGATTTGCCTGCGGTCATTCCGATTTTCCCTGAAATTTGGGGATTTCGTCCCCAACGGTCATAATTGCTTGTGGGGGTTATAAATACCCCTCCAACTGCTCAAGGACAGGTAGCTAGTGTCCATTTAACATCTATAGAGCCTTGTGAGCCTTGAGCATCCACTCAACACTCAAAACCACTTGTGCATTCTTTGTGAGTTTGTTGAGATTCATTCAAGTGCATTCATACTCCTAGTTGATCCATTTGCACTTGAGTGCCGTCAAGTGAAGGCCGGTGACCTTTTACTCTTGGAGTGTTGCCGCACTCCTAGACGGCTTGGCGGAGAGCACGTGATCTCTTCAAGAAGATTGTGAAGAGGCTCGTTGCAAGCTTGTGAGTGGTTCGGTGTTCACCATCTCCGGAGCGGAGGAAGAACAACCATAGTGATCGAGGGAAGGCTTAATTCGTGGAGCCGGCTTGAGGTATCAAGCTTCCTCAACGTGGACTAGTGAAGACCGGCAAGTCTTCGATACCACGGAAAAACATCATCGTGTCTTTGTGGTCATCTCTTGTCTTTACATTTCCGCATTTATATTTCTAGCTTGTTTATTGTGACTGAATTGCTTAGCTAGAAGTATAACTTGTTAAGATTAAGTTATTAATTGGCTAAAATTGTTAAATTGTTAAAAAGTTTAAAAACCTCCTATTCACCCCCCTCTAGTCGGTTATCCTTGATCCTACAAGTGGTATCAGAGCTTGGTCTCTCATTGATTTAGACTTAACCGTCTAAGAGAGAAAATGATGGCTAGTGAGGGAATTGGTATAGGAAAGGCACCTTTCTTTGATGGCTCTAATTATGCTTATTGGAAAATTAGAATGTCAATTTATTTAAAGGCCATGAATCTAAGCTTATGGAAAATTGTAGATGAGGGTTATGTCATGCCTCTTAATCCACTACTACCCACGTATCAAGAGACACGTAATGCTCAACTAAATGCTCAAGCTATGAATGCTCTATTTGGCGCTTTGAACGCGGATGAGTTCAATAGAGTGAGGAACTTGGAATCCGCTCACGATATTTGGACAACCCTCTCGGAAAGTCATGAGGGAACATCCACGGTCAAAGAAGCCAAATTGCATAGGTTTAAAATTAAATATGAGACATTCATAATGTTGCCTCATGAAAACATCAATGAGATGTATTCAAGACTTAACAACATTGTGAATGAGCTCAAAGGCCTTGGAACTAATCTTCTTGATGTTGATATTGTGCGCAAGATGCTTAGGGCTCTCCCGGATAAGTATGAGACGTTGGTGACGCTATTCCTCAACTCTTCCGAGTTGCCTAAGATGACACCAACGGGGCTTTTGGGCAACCTCATCACAAATGAGTTGTTCAAGAAGGACAAGGAAGAGCTCTTGGAGACATCTTCATCAAAGAAGAAGATCACCGCTTTCAAAGCCGAAGCGGAATCAAGTGATGATGGAAAAAGAAGAAGAAGAATCCGATGAGGAGTATGCACTCCTTGTGAGAAGAATGAAGAGGGTTACGAAGAGACGCCCCAATAGAAGCTACAATTTCGACAAGTACAAGAAGGGGCAATCCTCAAGTGACAAGAAGCATTATAGCAACATTCGATGCTATAATTGCGAAGAGAAGGGGCACATTGCTCCTCGTTGCCCCGAAAAGAAGGATGACAAGGACAAGTCATTCAAGAAGAATGAGTACAATGGCAAGAAGAAGCTCTTCAAGAAGCTTCACAAAGGTGGCAAGCATGAAGCCCACATTGGAGAGTGGGATTCAAATAATGAGTCAAGCGACTTCGATTCCGATGAGGAAGAGTCCCCCAAGAAGAAGGGACTAGTCGGCATCGCCATCAAGGAGGCTCCTTCACTATTCTCCACTCCTACTTGCCTCATGGCAAAAGGAGATAAGGTAAAATCCATTGATAGTAATGAGCCAACTTATGATGATTTAGTAGAAATGCTTAATGAATTAAATGAATATCTTGGAAAAGAAAAGTCAAAATATAAGGTTTTGAATAGAGAATACACTTCTCTAAGAGATTCCTATGAGGGGCTAAAGGAAGCTCATGACTTGCTCATCCAAGATATCTCAAGAAAGTCTTGTTCTAGTATAGGTATTACATGTGATATTATTGATGAAATGCTTAGTGTAGAAATTGCTAAGACTAGTGCATCTACTTCATGCAATGACCTACTTGCTATGCCATGTTGCTCTAGTATTAATGCTAATCATGATATTGTTGAGCAAAATGATGCAAAACTTATTGTTGAGAACAATGAGTTAAAGAAACAAGTGACCAAACTAAGCAAAAGTTTGGAAAGGTGCTTCAAGGGTAAGGCCACTCTTGACAATCTTTTGAGTGAGCAAAGGTGCTCATTCAATAAGAAAGGTCTTGGGTATGTGCCTAAGAAAGGTAAGAAACCGGCAAACAAGCCCACAAGATTTGTGAGGCAAAATGGTAAGTATTGTCATAAGTGCCGGGAAATAGGACATATGCAACAAAATTGTCCTAAGGGTAAGATCCCATCTCTTGGTTTATATGATTCTTGCTATATGCTTAGAAAGACTAAGAATGGTAGAGTAGTTGCTCATTTTGTTGGCACTTCGATTTTATGCGCTAAAAAGAATGCTATTTGGGTGCCTAAATCCTTGGTTACTAACCTCCAAGGACCCAAACAAATTTGGGTACCTAAAAGAACTTGATTCTTATTTTGTAGGTGAACTATAAAACCGGTGGAAAACATTGGGTGCTTGATAGTGGATGCACTCAACACATGACCGGTGATAGAAAGATGTTCACCACATTCGAGAATGGTCAAGCAATTGAGAGGATCATGTTTGGTGACAATAGCAAAGGAAAGGTATTAGGATTGGGTAAAATTGCTATCTCAAATGACCTTTCCATTTCTAATGTATCTTTGGTAGAATCTTTAAATTTTAATTTGCTATCCGTTGCTCAAATTTGTGATCTTGGTCTAATTTGCTTATTCTCAAGTGAAGGTGTAACCATCTCTAATGCAAAGGATAGCTCTTTAGCTTTCAAAGGCTTTAGATTTGGAAATCTCTATTTGGTTGATTTTAGTTCTAGTGAATCGTGTTTAAAAACTTGTTTGTTAGCAAAAACCTCATTGGGTTGGCTTTGGCATAGACGGCTAGCTCATGTTGGTATGATCCAACTCAAAAAACTTTTCAAATATGATTTAGTTGTTGGCTTGAAAGACGTGAAGTTTGAGAAAAATAGACTTTGTAGTGCTTGTCAAGCCGGCAAACAAGTCGCGAATTCTCATCCTTCCAAAAGTATCATGTCAACTTCTAGACCATTGGAACTCTTATATACGGATTTGTTTGGGCCAACAACCTATAAGAGTATCGGGGGTAATAGCTATTGTTTAGTCATTATGGATGATTACTCTAGATATACATGGGTATTCTTCCTAGATGACAAAAGTGAAACCTCCGGCATTTTCAAGAGATTTGCAAAAGAGGCTCAAAATGAATTTGATTTCAAAATAAAGAAAATCCGTAGTAATAATGGTACCGAGTTCAAGAATACTAAAGTTGAAGACTTTTGTGATGAACTTGGTATAAAGCACGAACTTTCCACAACCTACACTCCGGAGCAAAATGGAGTTGTAGAGAGGAAAAATCGTACATTAATTGAAATGGCTAGGACAATGCTTGATGAGTACAATACTTCCGATAGTTTTTGGGCGGAAGCTATTAACACCGCTTGTCATGCCATAAATCGTCTTTATTTGCATCGCCTTTTGAAAAAGACTTCCTATGAGCTTATTGTAGGAAGAAAACCGAATATCTCTTACTTTCGTGTTTTTGGTTGCAAGTGTTATATTTTGAAGAAGGGTGTTCGTCTTTCAAAATTCGATAGTTGTTGCGATGTTGGTTTCTTGCTTGGTTATTCTTCAAATAGCAAGGCTTATCGTGTCTTTAACAAAAACTCCGGTTTAGTTGAAGAAAGACACGATGTGCAATTTGATGAAACTAACGGCTCTCAAGAAGAGCATGAGAATTTGGATGATGTAGGAAATGAAGCTTTGAGAAAAGCAATGGAGTATATGCAAATAGGTGACATCAAGCCCGAAGATGATCCATCATCTTCCACACAAGTTGAACCTCCAACCTCTTCCGCAAATCAAGTTCAAATTGATGAAGAGGACAACAAAAAAGAAGATCAATCATCCAATCTACCACCAAGAATTCACAATGCAATTGCGAAGGATCATCCAATAGACCAAATATTGGGTGACGTAAGTAAGGGTGTCCAAACTCGCTCTCGTATTGCTTCTTTTTGTGAACATTACTCTTTTGTCTCTTCTATTGAGCCAAAGCATATAGAAGAAGCAATTGAAGATCCGGATTGGGTGAATTGAGCTATTTCCTTGGACTTCAAATCAAGCAACTCAAAGATAGAACCTTTGTAAGCCAAACCAAGTACGCAAAGGATTTGATCAAGAAGTTTGGCATGGAGGATGCAAAACCTATCAAGACTCCCATGGCAACCAACGGTCATCTAGATTTAAATGAGGGAGGTAAACCGGTAGATTTAAAGCTTTATAGGTCTATGAGTGGTAGTTTGCTCTATCTTACCGCATCTAGACCCGATATCATGTTTAGTGTTTGCATGTGTGCACGATTTCAAGCAACTCCAAAAGAGTGCCATTTAATGGCCGTTAAAAGAATACTAAGATATTTAAAGCATTCCTCTAGCATTGGCCTTTGGTTCCCGAAAGGTGCTAAATTTGATTTAATTGGATATTCGGATTCCGATTATGCGAGTTGTAAAGTGGATAGAAAGAGCACTTCGGGTAGTTGTCAATTCTTAGGAAGATCCTTAGTGTCATGGTCATCCAAGAAATAAACTCCGTAGCATTATCCACCGCCGAAGCCGAATATGTTTCCGCAGGAAGTTGTTGTGCTTAATTGCTATGGATGAGGCAAACATTTATGGATTATGGAATTAAATTTGATAAAATGTCTCTTTTGTGTGACAATGATAGTGCCGTGAAAATTGCTAATAACCCTGTTCAACACTCAAGAACCAAATATATAGATATTCGCCACCATTTCTTGAGAGATCATGTGAGCAAGGGAGATATTAAAATTAGCCATATAAGAACCGAAGACCAATTAGCGGATATTTTCACCAAGCCAATAGATGAAGGTCGTTTTTGCAAATTGAGGAATGAGTTAAATGTCATAGACTATTCAAATGTTGTTTGAACTCTTGCCTCATGTTTTGTGCTTTATTTGGTGATATTTGAGTATTTTATGAAAATATTTTTGAAATCCTTATTAAATATAGCTATGATCATAAAAATTATATTCCTATATAGACAATAGTCTATTCTATGCATAATGATCCTTAATGATATTTATTTGAGTGCAAAATTAGGGATCATTTGCAAAATAATCTCAGTTGCTAGAAAATCCTGTAAGTCCCAGGATAATCGGAACAACCGGCATCATACCAACATCAATCTCAAATCAATCCAAGCAAGATTCCTTAAGATGAGTCTTTTCTAGTTCTTGCCATCTCTTTTGGTGATTTTGGGTTTTTGATGATTTCTTGGTTTTCCTTTGGTTTTTTGTTGTGATATTACTTGTTGTGATATGTGGGAATACATCTAAGATCATCTTGACAATCCTTTACTCACGAGCAAGCTTTTAGATCAAAGTTTGATTTTGGCTCGGTTTTGAAGCAACCTTCATTCAAACGGAAAAAAGGTTTGAACTTTGGCAGTGATCCTCATGATCCTTTGTTGGAATAGGTTTCTAACATCCTAAAGAGGGTATGTTTCAAGTTTTATGAAGTTTGGAGTTGTGGATCAAAAGTTATGCCAATTTTTTTTCGTTTTCAGGCTGTTTTCCTATTCATCACCTGATTTTACTGTTCATCCGGTAGTTCCGATTTTCGGTAGTACCGCTACTGTCCACCAGTACTACTGACACTGTTCATAAGTATTATTCACAGTTATTGTTCACCATCGGCGCCGAGGGGACGGGCGGTGGCGTCTTGCAGGGGCGATGGTGGGCTGGCGGCGACGCAAGGCTTGAGAGGAGGTGGCGTGCTTCTGCTTCAGGCCACCACGGAGGAGGAGAGAGGGCTTCAGGCTGGAGGCTAGAGAGAAGCTCCCAGGGAGAAGACGCCAGGAGGAAAACGCCAGGGGCGGGCGCCGACTTGGGCTAGAGAAGAGAAAAGGGCGAAGAGAGGGAGAAAAGAGCGAGGCAAGGTTGGGTGGGAAAAGGTCGGGTGGTCGGAGGAGAAACAGGCTTGGCGGAAGAAAATTTGAGCAGAAAGAAAGAGGGGCCCAACTAGAAATGACCCGGGAAACAAAAGAGATGAGAAACTCCAAACCGCGAATTTGAATTTCAAATGCTACGAACATTACATTTGAAACACAAACCGAAAAGGAAAGAAAGTTTTCGCAATTAGCTTGGTAATTTGAATTACGGCGAAGAACGAAAACCAGAACAATAAATACTATGCGCCGTCCGAAAACGGGACGCTACACGATAGCATCCGCTGCAAGAACGAGAGAGAGATATATGTGTTAGTTCCCTTGTTTCAGACCTGGAAAATACATTCATAGCATCTTTTGAGAAAATTGTGATTATAAAGATCGGCAAAGGAGTACTCACATATGTCAGCATTTATCAACCATATAACCTAATTATTTGTCCAAGCAGAGCACAGATATCTCAACAAGTACTCGTTGGAAGAACAAGTGTCGCCAAATCCGATGTAGTCTTGTTATAGACCTGCGGGGACTTTGAGCGAGAAGCAAGGTTACGGAGTTCTCTGAATATAGTTTCCATGAACCTTACATAGCTCCTATAACAAAAATCTTTGGAATTAGATAAATTTGGTATTTTCACCAAATCATCGACTTCATTAAGAAGGAAAAGAGAATGATACGAGACGAGAGGAGGATAAATTCAAGATGGGGACAACTTTCCAAAAGGTCAAGAAGCGCATCAATCAGTCTCTGAAGATACTTAAAAGGTATTGATGAACAAATTGCTCGCACATTGGATGGATCCATAGCAAAAATGCATCTCTTAATCAAGGAGTCTTCATTTAACCAGAGGCTGAGTAGAAGGGCTCTCTGTTGTTGGTTTTCTGCGAGAGCTTCCTCCACTTTCTAGAGAAACATAAAAGTACACAAATTTGTTGCAGATTGATCGGTATAATTATGAGACAACAATACTCAAATAAGAAAGAACATGAAGTAAATGTTAGAGATATATGTATAGTGTGTTATTCCCCATTGTTATGAGGGGTTATTTGCATATTCACCTCATGTACTTTGTGTATATATTGGCACATTAGCCTCATGATGAATACAAGCGCTATTCATAAGATGGTATCAGAGCGAACCTAGGGTTTTTCCCGTCGCTTCGCTTGTTGTCGCTGCCGCCGCCTCCTCTTGGATCCGACAGAGTCGCCTCTGCTTCGTCATCTTTGACGAGTCGGTCGCCGTCGCTCGTCTCCTTCGGCTTCCTCCTCCCGATCGGATCCGCGGCTTCCACGTCGCCTCCACCTCGGCTTGAGTCGGCCGCCGCCGCCACTCGTCTCCAGATCCACCACCGGCGCTCGGGGTCCGCGGCTTCCATGCCACCTCCGCCTCAGCTTGAGTCGGCTGCCGCCGCTCGTCTCTAGATCCACCGTGGTCTCCGGGGTCTCCAGATCCACCCGACGCCACCGTCGCTCTGGAGCCGCTCCACCGCCGCCGCTTCGGCGCTTCGCCCGTCATCGCCGCCGCCGCTCGGCGGCCGCTTCTTGAGCCGCACCGCCGCCGAAATTTGCCGCCGCCGCCACTGCTCCGCCGTTGTTTCGCCGCCATAAATCGCTCGAAATGCCGCCATCGCTTCGCTTCGCCCCCGCCGCCGCCGCCGCCGCCGAGAAACCCTAGTTCCCTCATCATGCGCGTCTCTAAGCCGTGCCAAGGTCTTTTTAGCCGATTCGGTAAAAAAAAAAATATCGAAGACGTTGCTCTAACCGCCCGTCGGCCGCCGCTGTTGAACCGTTATCTTAATCGCCGCCGTCGGCGCCGCCGCTACCAATGGGTCTTATTTCCACTGCCTCATTGCCGGTGATCTTCGATGGTGTTAATTACCGATTTCGTGTCTCGCATGAGCATCCACATGCGTGGTCTTCGTCTCTGGCGTCCTCTCTGGCGATGTCATCGCGCCTTGCCCTACTCCTCCGACGGACCCTCGCCTATTGCGCTACCTCGACAAAGCAAAATTTCGCCGCCGAAACCACTCGCTTTGCCGATGATGAGGATGCCTCTGCCTACCAGAGAGGCTCGATTCCTACAAGGATCGTCGACCGCCTACACTCGGTGGTGCGATAGCGACGCCGAGCCATTGCCGCTATATTCATCACCGATGTCGACCTCGGTTCTCTTCTGAGGTTGTGGGACTCCCTTCGCTTTCAGATGTGGACTCACCTTCGTCAGCGCTATGAGCCCTCTGGTGATGCCCTCTACCTATCCGTGGTCCGCTAGGAGCACTCTCTTCAGCAGGGTGATGCTACTGTTGATGCTTTTTACGCTTAGAGCTCTGCTGTCTGGCGTCATTGGACTCTCTCGCGACCGCCGGGTTTGTCGCTCTGTCCGTCTTTGCTGGTATGCGTCTTGACACAGAGTTTCGGCGTGTCTATGATTTCGTTTTCGCGCGCCGTCCCGAGTTCGAGCGGGCGTGCCAGCTCCTTGCACACCACCCTCGTGTCACTCTTCTAGAGGCTCTTACCGAGATACGCGCAGAGGAGACTCGCCTGAGTGGTGCTGGTCTGATGCCACTCCCCTCCGTGCTCGTCGCTCGTCCACCTGCTACACCGACTGCTCCACGCTTCAGCACACTGCCTCCTCTAGTGGCTGCCACAGGTGGTGGTGGCCGCCCTCCATCTGGCGGTGGCCATCCTCACCACTCCTACTACGACAAGGTCGGCCACATTGAGTCCCAGTGCTATAAGAAGCAGCGTCATCTTTCACGCCGTTCTTCTACTAGCACTAGCACTGGTGCTTCTACATCGACGTCTGCAGTGACTCCTTCAGCAGTTTCTCTCACTGAGCAGGAGATAGCCAGACTTCGACGCCTACTTGCCGCTTTAGTTTCTCTCTCGGCAGTTCTGCGAGTTACGCTCATCGACTCTTGAACGCGAGAAACCACCCCTACACGATCGGTATCTCCTCGTGGATTCTTGACTCTGAAGCATCTTTTCACATGACTTCTGATTCTTCCACTTTGTCCTTCGTTACACCTCTTGATTCTCCTGTTAGTGTTCTTACTGCTGATGGTACCTCTCTTTACATCTCTCGGTCGAGGACCTCTTAGCAACTCATCCTTTCATGTTCCTCGTATTACCATGCGGCTTCTTCTGCTTTGGGCAAATTCTTGACCTTGATTGTCGGGTCATTCTCGACTCGACTCTTGTTGTGTTTAGGACGCATACACGGAGCTCTGGTTGGTTCGGCCCTCGGCGCCTTGACTCACAGCGTCTCTGGGAGCTTGGTAGCTTAACCTTCCTTCCACCCTTATCGCGCGAGTCTCTCGCTTACGCCACTCTGTCTCTGGCTCTTTCAAAGCAATGGCATCACCGTCTTGGTCATCTGTGTGGATCTCGTGCATCGTTTTAGTTCGTTATGGCCTTCGGGTGCATCTCGAGAGCGTGTCTTTAGATTGTCAAGGTCGTAAGTTAGGTAAACATATACAACTTCCTTATCCTCATAGTGAGTCAGTGTCTCAGTGTCCCTTTGATCTTGTTCATTAGATGTTTGGGGTCCGGCTCCCTTCGTTTCGAAAGGGGGTCATCGATATTATATCAGATTTATATATGATTTCTCTCGCCACACTTGGATATATTTCATGTCTTCTCGTAGTGAAGCCTTATCTATCTATAAACAATCTGCCACTATGGTTCGCACACAGTTCTCCACTCCTATTCGTGTCTTTCGTGCTGACTCTGCTGGCGAGTACCTCTCTCGTTACCTGTGCAGCTTCCTTGTTGAGTAGGGCACTCTTGCTCAGTTCTCTTGTCCTGGTGCTCATGCTGAGAATGGTGTCGCTGAGCGCAAGCATCGTCACCTCCTTGAGTCGGCTCGTGCACTAATGATTGCAGCATCTGTTCCACCTCACTTTTGGGCCGAAATTTGTTTCCATTGCCACCTATCTCGTCAACATCGGCCTTCTTACGCTCTTGAGTGCGATCCTGTTGAGCGTCTCTGGGTCTTCTTTCCCGACTATTTTGCCCTTAAATGCATTAATTTGTGTTTGCTCGTTCTCCTCGCCCTCGAGAACGCACCAAACCGACCGCTCGATCTGTTCGATGTGTCTTTACGGGATATAGTGCCGAGCACAAGGGCTATCGGTCTTTGGGATCTGTTGGTCGATCGATGCGATTTCTCGGAATGTGACTTTGTGAGTCTCGTCCCTTCTACCCGTCCTGCCTCTCCTTGGCTTCCTCTGTGGAGTCTGTCTTTTTACCTTTCGAGATACACCTATATCTGTCTTGCCCACGTCTACTCGTCCATTGAGTCTCCATATTCCTCCTGTGGCCTCTCCGCCCGTTATGCCGCCGCTTGCCGTCTCCTGCGGCTCCTCCCCCTACAGTGCCTTTTCCCCCTCTCGTCTACACTCGTTGAGATCGTATTGAGGATCTTCCAGATGAACCATCTTCTCCTGATGTTCCATCTTCTCCTGATGCTCCATCTTCTCCTGATGGGTCATCTTCTCCTCGCTACGCTCTCCGCGATCGCCAGTCGATTCGCCCCGGCCCGTTTGCTTTTATTTGGTCTTTGCTACTCATGAGCCTGTCTCCTATCGGGATGCTGTTACTCATCCTGAGTGGCAGCATGCCATGGCCGAGGAGATTGCTGCCCTCGAGCGTACTGGTACTTAGGATCTTGTCCCTTTTCCATCTCACTCTCGTCCCATCATGTGTAAATGGGTCTATAAGATTAAGACTCATACGATGGCTCCTTGAGCGCTATAAAGCGCGTCTTGTTGCTCGTGGCTTCCTAAGAAGAGCATGGTCGTGACTTCTGACGAAACTTTTGTTCTGTGGCCCACATGACCCTTGTCGCGCTCTTCTTTCGGTGGCGTCATTGCTCGCCATCGGGTCTGCATTCTCGGCTTGATGTTAAGAATGCCTTTCTTAATGGCGAGTTGTGTTAGGAGGTCTACATGCATCCGCCCACCGGGTATTACATTCTGAGGGCATGGTGCATGCCTTCGTCGCTCTCTCTATGGCCTTAAGCAAGCCCTCGTGCTTGGTTTGGCGCTTCTCCTCTGTGGTCACTTCGCCTTTGGCTTTTGACAAGTGACCATGATCTCGCTCTTTGTCCACACCGTCTCGTGGTCGGACTCTTCTTCTTACGTATGTTGATGATATGATCATTACGGAGATGATTCTCGAGTACATTGTCTTTGTCAAGGCTCGTCTTAGTGAAAGCGGTTCCTTATGTCGGATCTTGGTCCTCTTCGTTACTTTCTTGGGATTGAGGTTACTTCCACTCCAGATGGTTTCTTTATGTCCCAAGAGAAGTATATTCAGGATCTTCCTGATCGCGTCTCTCTCACTGATCAGCGTACTGTTGAGACTCCCATGGAGCTCAATGTTCACCTCCGACCCTCTGGTGGCGAGCCTCCTTCTGATCCGACTCGTTATCGTCATCTTGTTGGGAGTCTTGTCTACCTTGCTGTTACTCGTCCAGATATGACTTATCCAGTCCACATTCTGAGTCAGTTCGTCTCTGCTCCCACTCAGGTCCACTACAGCCACCTTCTTTGAGTTTGCGATACCTTCGTGGGACTATCTCTCGCCGTCTCTTCTTTCCACACTCCGGCTCCTTCTGACCGGGCTTATTCGGATGCTACTTGGGCGGCGATCCCTCGATGGCGGTCTATCTCTGCTTATTGTGTTTTTCTTGGTGGTTCTCTCATTGCCTGGAAGATGAAGAAACAGACTGCAGTGTCCCGTTCGAGTGCAGAGGCTGAGTTGCGAGCTATGGCTCTCTTGACAGCAGAGATTACTTGGCTATAGTGGTTACTTGAGGATTTTGGTGTTTCTGTCACTACACTGACTCCTCTCTTGTCAGACAGTACAGGTGCTATTAGTATTGCCCGTGACCCTGTGAAGCATGAGCTCACCAAGCATATTGGTGTTGATGCTTCCTTCATGAGGTCTTGTGTGCATGATCAGGTGATTGCTCTTCGGTATGTGCCTTCAGAGCTTCAGATAGCGGATTTCTTCATGAAGGCCCAGACTCGAGCACAGCACGGCTTCTACCTCTCCAAACTCAGTGTTATTTGTCCACCATGAGTTTGAGGGGGGGTGTTAGAGATATATGTATAGTGTGTTATTCCCCATTGTTACGAGGGGTTATTTGCATATTCACCTCCTGTACTTTGTGTATATATATTGGTCTATCGGCCTCATAATGAATATAAGTGCTATTCATAACAGTAAATACCTCAGGAGTAACATCAATGTCAAGACCTGTTGGATCAAAAATAAAGGATTCATCAAGCGAGTAAAACATAACACCATCGGTGGTTGCCGCGAGAAAAGATCTTCTGTTGGAGCAAATTTCACACATTTTGTCCGAGCTATGGGTCTTCCACGATTTGCCATGGATCCAGGTAAACCAAGCCCCAAGTTACCTCTTGTTTGTTGATCAATTCATTCGTCAACATCACTATCTTCATCATCAATTAGATCTAATGCACCAGCTTCTGTCATCTTTTTAGAGTTCAGAAAATCAAGAACACCTTCCAGCTGACATATGTAAAGGGTAAGAAGAACGGTGACTGTGCGTTAGCGTTGTTATTTTTGCAAATACAATCGTCCGATGATCAAAACCGCAAATACGGATCGCAAACGGTCGTATCTGCAAAAAAATTCAAACTCCGTATTGGGCATCTCCCTATATAAAAGGGCGCAACATTGGGCTCCCCTCAGGGTGGCCACGTCATCGACAAAAACATGGCCGTCCGATCGTCGTCGTCCGGCCAGGATTGATTGGAGCGCCGCTCATGGGATCAGCCGTCCGATCGCGTCGGTCTCGCTTGTGCCCGTCCGATCGCGCCTGTCGAGGAACCCTAAATCCATCCCGGTCCTCTCCCGTCGCGCCCCACGCACTGCTCCCGTTCCCCTACCTCGCCTCCCGCTCCGTCGCTGCCTCTTCCCGTCTGCTCTCCTCCTCCCGCTCCTCCGCCTCCCATCCCCGTGCCTCTGCCGCCCCTCTCCGCTACCGTCGCCTCCCTCCCTACCCAGCCGCCGGTCCTTGGCACCGCCCCTCGCGGATCCACTTCCAGATTCCAGCTGTCCTTCCGAAAGCTCCACCCACGAAATCTGTAGCTGATCCGCCCCCGTTGTCCCTCCTCCCCCCCTCCTTGCCGTTCTTTGGCGCTTGCTTGATGATGGTACCGAGCCGCCCATCCAAGCTGCTGCGCCGGCCTTGGCCGTCTCCAACGATCCGCATCCCGCCTCCTCCTCGGCCACCGCCCGTCCTCACGCCGTCGTCACCAGACTCCATGATGGGTGGATCCTTGCCGGTCTCCTTGCGCTGCACAAGAGACCTCTCGATCGTCGCCATCTTGCAAGCTGTGAGTGAGCCACGGTTTGGCATTCCTTTTGGGTTCTTTCGTTTTCTTTGCGTCCTCATCCTCTCTCACTTCTTCTTCGCTTGCTTCCGGATCGTCCCCGTGCGTGTGGATTTGTCCTTCACCGCTCTCCTTCGGTCTTCTCCCTTCGTTGCCGCCACAATCGGTTGCCGCTGCCAACACTTCTTCCACCTACCCGGCGACCCGGCTCACGACTGCATCGGCCTCTCCGCCGCCTCGCCAAACTCGACCTCCTCGTCCTCGCCCAACCCTGGCGGCGAGGCCGGCCCCCGCCTCACCCTCCGCCTCGGCCTCCCGGGCAACGAGTCCCCCGACGCCTTCATGCCGAGGCGACACTCCAAAGCCCTCGACTACTTCCATCGCACAGACTGGCGGCGACTACTACGTCTGCCGATTCAAAAGCGTAATTGCTCCTACAAATGCCATCTAATGAGTAATCGAGGATCGAGAACTAGGTCCTCTTTGCAATTGTGTGACATCCACCAATTAGCAACTTGTTTCAATTGGAGCATAGTTACGAACATGATTAGCGATTCTGCAGTTGGTATCTTTGCTTATGTTTTTCCCCAATTGATGGATACGATGGTATTTGGCGTGCCATTTTATTTTAGCAATTCAAATAAGAAAGGGCTATCTTTGGACATATGGTTGCATGTGGAAAGAGGACAAAAGAGACAATATTGCTTAGTTGTGATCCATTAGAGATGCGACATGGTGCATTTGATTGTGATATCTTGATAATAATAATAATGGTGAAACATTTTGCCTTTAGTTTTTATGTGTTACAAATTCGGAATAGGACCAAGAGCATAGTCATCTGTGTGTTCGCTCAATTAATTTCGTTTATGTTGTAAGCTAGATATGTTTGGTCGACAAAGTGTATTTAATCATGGTTTAGTATTACCATTCTCCCTATCATTCTACTCTGTTTTGAGCATAGAAAGCATGAGCTCACGAGCTACATGAACTGCAGTTAGGAAGATGCCAGAAAGAACTGTTCATTTTAGTGAAGGACAGAAACATTTGCCATAAATATGAAATTCTTGTCATGTATCATATATATGATATTTACTTTATTTCCTCCACTCTCTCACCTTCTTTTGTTGTACTGCAAAATGTAGATTTGGTTCGGTCTGTTTTGGATGTCATTAACCACACACTGAACCCAATGTTTGGTGAGTTCTCTTGCTTGTCATCATTCATATGAGCACTTTCAATGATATGGGAAGAGAAGCTGTGTTTTCTAACGAATTATTAATATCTGCTTGATTTGATTTATATTTACCAAGGTGGTGTGTGGAAGCTTACAGTAAAGTTGCCTGATGTATATCCTTGCAGATCCCCATCGATTGGTTTCTTTGCTAAAATTTATCACCCCAAATGTGAATGGCATTTTAGCCTCCCTGCTTGTCATCGTTCATACGAGCCCTCACTGCTTTTTTGAGGGACCCCATACCTTGTCATTGTTCTTCGGATTTATCTGAAGCTTCTGCCTGAGATTGACTATTGATACTCTGAGTGCTATTTACTGGGAGATCTCTTTCTTTAGGCTACTCAGTTTTAGATGCTGGTGCCTCAATTTCACCACCTTGAGTTTTGCCTTCAGTCTGTATTTGCCGCTTGGATTCTTCAGAAGTTCTCAAACTGTTCTCGGATTTATTGTTTGTTTGGATGCCACTTGTTGCGTCCTTGGTTGATTTGGAACCATTGTTTGTGTTCTTGCTCAAGAAATTGAACCCCAAGCTCGTTTTCTGATTGGTCTAAAGCTTCCCTTGAGATGTTCCATTGTTCTTGATTCAGATTTTCATGGAGGTTCATTTCTTCAGCCTCATCATTTCCAGTGTCTTGTGACTCAGTTTTTTCAACTTGCTTTTCGTTGTCCTGTATTGATTGAAAAACATCTTGGCCAGCCTGTTGTTGGTTCCTCGATTCTTCAGTTGCTTCCATGCTTTCCTTGGGTGGTGAAGGCTGTATATCCCCATATGTTGTTAAGATGTTAGAGCTTACGATTCCATTGGCATCTATCTTAGTCATGTTTAGATGATTGAGTCTTTGGGTCGGTCGGTTATTTATTGCGACTTGGATTTTTCCTCAGTTGATGTTACTTTGAGGTTCTTTTGAGAATACGATGATGCTATTTCTTCAGAGAGCACTCCTTTACCAGCGCTGCCTTCATAGCATTAGGCCATTTTTATGAAAGAAAAGTGACTTGGTTGCCCTTTTTGGTACAGTAATCTTATTAGGGGTAGAAATTAGATGGTAGAGACTGGAGAGACAATAGGTCAGTAATACAAGATGCATAATGTTATGGAAGTAAAAAACTGTGCCATAAAAATGCTAGCAGTGAACAAATAAAGGTCATTAAAACAAAACATTCTTGAAAGGTTACCTGTACTAAAACGTCCCTGTTGTCCTCTGTAATTTTTCAGAAGTAATTAAGGATGATGGTCATAGATTGGACTTCTATGCATCGGTCCTTAATTGCGTTACTCAGGAGCAATAAATTTGCACTTATATTGTCAAGATCGTCACTTGAGTTCAATCGCTTTTCAATTCTTAGAACTAGAGAGCGCATAACCATCTTTTTACAGCAGTTTCACAATGATGTTTTGTCACTTCTAAACCGCCATTACAATGCTCTTGAACATATCAATGTGTTCATTGTATCGTTAGTTCATCTTAGGACATGGAGGTATAATGATGTTCACATTTTGAGTGTCCCGCCGGTGAGTTTGGGCAAAAACTGTCACAAGCTTAAGTACCTACAAACAAGCTGTTCAATGCCTTGATATGAATGGAAAACCATGACGATGACATAGTCCGAGTAGTGTTCAATGCATATATTGGCATCATGATAGGCGACGCAACAAAGGAAGGTTCTTGAACCGGGAAAGCAAACCGGGAAGAGAACAGGGATCGCCGTGTCCATTTTCATGCTTTAGGGAGCCTATACATTTCTCTTGATGCATGTTAAGTCACCGATGTCTTGGTCATTCATTGAAGTATAATTTTGCGAGCTATATATCTTTCGTTTCGTGATGTTTATATGCGATATTCTTAACATAAGCTAAAACAAGTGCGATCAACATTGTTGTTCATAGAGATTACTGGGTTTCACGGTCTGAAGTTATTACTACTTTTGTATACTGATCTCAATTATACCGAAAAGCATGGTAGATTCATCTTCTTTGTGCACAAATACGCCCATTCTTCAAAGAAACTAATTGTCTCTCTTTTCTTGGAGCATATTTCATAATTCTATTGTATATGTGTTGTGTGTAATTTGGATTGCATTCTTAAGAGCGAATATTCTATTCAATTGACCAGGCTCGCTATTTTGTTCACTTGAAGCTTTGCGATTTTCATTGTTGAGTCAATTGTTCTTTACAAGCTTGCTATCTGCTTACTTTGCGTACCAAAGAAAGTCGAGGAGAAGCCCCAAGCTTAGTGATCGAGTGAGAACTCTTTGATTGTAGTGTGGTTAGTGGCGGAACATTGTACTCCCATATAAACTTACCATCTTGTCACGGAAAAAAATACAAGCTTGCTATCTGCTTGCTTTTTGTACCAAAGAAAGTCGAGGAGAAGCCCCAAGCTTAGTGGTCCAGCAGAGCTCTTTGATTGTAGTGTGGTTAGTGGCGGAACATTCGTACTCCCATATAAACTTACCATCTTGTCACGGAAAAAAATTCTGATTCATACAACATAAGAGTATGTTAAGAATATCGCATATAAACATCGACGGTTGCAACTCTCCAACAAACATCTCGATACAAAGCTACGATTATGCGGTGGCCTTGCTTGGGATCTGAGGTATCAACCCATCTGCCATTCAGTATTCCACAAGCTGAACTTTGCTAATTGATCCATATTCTGCGAAAAGGGTGCAGTACAAGAAACATTTCTGTCAACTTATCATAACTGTATTTCAGTTTATGGAACATTTCTGGGACTCCAGGCAAGTCCTTGATGTCATACTTGGTGAAAGCATCTAGGCCCCTAAAAATTGTTTTGGTAATTAATGATAATATGTGAATATGGGATTAACGTGTTTATTGAGTATTTACAAGGTTAAATCCCATTGGTGTGTTTGATGACCTGGAATTGCATGCGAAAGGATTACATGAAGATCTTGTGGCTCCAAGACAAGGTACAATAGTCTAGGATCTTTTATTTTACCGGTCTTAGGTGAATTGGTTGGAAGACCGGATTATAGGCTAGACAGTCGTACTATAAAGAGGGTGCAAAAATTGAGTACCTTGAAAGTGAGAGATGCCACAATTGCTCAAATCCTATTTGGTTTATTCTTGGATTTGCTTTTGCTTCGGCCTCAAATTAAAATTGCTGAATTTTCTTGGAGGCCGGACTGACCGACGTTATCTGGCCGGACTGACCGGATTGCCGGACCAAAACGGCTGTCAGCTTTTTCCAGAGAGGTGTTGTTTTCTGGTTTTGCTGACTTTCTCTAGTGCGGACTAACCGACGGCCATTGGCCGGACTGACCGCACCCCCGGGTCTGGGACGCGGTCAACATTTTCCAGAGAAGGTTTTCGGTTGGATTTTGCCAGCCGGATCATGCAGTATTTGTCTTGGTGACCGACCGCACTTTTCGGTCTTGGTTGCGGTCACTTTTTTCAGAGCGTCTCAAAGCAATTTCGTTTTCTGTAGGCCGGACTAACCGCATGTTTGCTCATGGGTGGCCGAACCCCTATCGGCTATATTTGATTGCATTAAATGCGTTCTGATCGATCGTTATAACCGAGGCGGATGGACCGCCTTTGTTGCTGTTCATGGACCGGGCTCACAAGAAAATTGGGTATTTCGTGTCCAACGGCTAGTGCAGTGGGTGGAGGCTATAAATACCTCACCCACTGCAACTAGAGTTGTTGTTGAACCTCATTTAACATCTCTTGAGCCCTTTGCACTATTTCCTTCTCTTTGAGAGCATTCAATTCACTTTGCAAAGGTAGTTGAGGTTTTTCCAAGAGCATTTAGTAGGGTTTGATCTTTGTGGCAAATTGAGCGCTTTCAAGTGAAGAATTCTTGCTCTATTACTCTTGGAGATTGCCGTCTCCTAGACGGCTTGGAGTTTGGTTCGGTGATCTTCTCAAAGGAGATTGTGAGAAGGCCCGGGCAAATTGTGAAGGTTGGAGCTCGCCTATCCGGAGAGGAGAAGAGCTACCTCTAGTGATCGAGGGAAGGCTCAATTCGTGGAGCCGGCTTGAGTCGATCAAGCTTCCTCAACGTGGACTAGTGAAGACCGGCAAGTCTTCGATACCACGGGAAAACATCGTTGTCTAATTGTGGTTAATTCTAGTCTTTACATTTCCGCATTTATATTTCTAGCTTGCTCATCGTGATTGAATTGCTTAGCTAGTAGTGTAAGTTGCTTAGACTAAGTTGTTAATTGTCTTAAAATTGTTAAATTGATAAAAAGTTTAAAAACCTCCTATTCACCCCCCTCTAGTCGGTTATTCTTGATCCTACACTTGGTTGTTTGCACTGCCAAGCTCCAATCCCTGGGTTCTATTAGTCCTGCCAGGGCCCTCCATATAAACTGCCACGTGCCGTTTGGTTTGTAAGAGCATGCCGAAGCGATAACAGACCTCTAGGTACACGCGAGTGCCCGGCCCAGTAAGACAAATGCCCAATACGGAGTTTGAATTTTTTTTTGCAGATACGACCGTTTGCGATCCGTATTTGCGGTTTTGATCATCGGACGGTTATATTTGCAAAAATAGCAACGTTAGCGCACGGTCACCGTTCTTCTTACCCTTTACATAAGTCAGCTGGATGGTGTTCTTGATTTTCTGAACTCTAAAAAGATGACAGAAGCTGGTGCGTTAGATCTAATTGATGATGAAGATAGTGATGTTGACGAATGAATTGATCAACAAACAAGAGGTAACTTGGGGCTTGGTTTACCTGGATCCATGGCAAATCGTGGAAGACCCATAGCTCGGACAAAATGTGTGAAATTTGCTCCAACAGAAGATCTTTTTTCGGCAAAGAACCACCGATGGTGTTATGTTTTACTCAGTTGATGAATCCTTTATTTTTGATCCAACAGATCTTGACATTGATGTTACTCTTGAGGTATTTACTGTTATGAATAGCACTTGTATTCATCATGAGGCCGATGGACCAATATATATACACAAAGTACAGGAGGTGAATATGCGAATAACCCCTCGTAACAATGGGGAATAACACACTATACATATATCTCTAACACCCCCCCCTCAAACTCATGGTGGATCAACAACACTGAGTTTGGAGAGGTAGAAGCCGTGCTGTGCTCGAGTCTGGGCCTTCGTGAAGAAATCCGCTATCTGAAGCTCTGAAGGCACATACTGAAGAGCAATCACCTGATCATGCACACAAGACCTCATGAAGGAAGCATCAACACCAATATGCTTGGTGAGCTCATGCTTCACAGGTCACGGAACATCTTGATAGCACCTCTCTTGTCGACAAGAGAGGAGTCGGTGTAGTGACAAACACCAAAATTCTCAAGTAACCATCAGAGCCAAGTAATCTCTGCTTTGTCAAGAGAGCCACACTGCAACTCACCTCTGACTCGAGCAGGACATCTGCAATCTGTTTCTTCATCTTCCAGGCAATGAGAGAACCACCAAGAAAAACACAAGAAGTGAGATAGACCGGCCATTAGAGGGATCGCTGGCCCAAGTAGCATCCGAATAAGCCTAAAGCTGTAAGGAGCTGGAGTGTGGAAAGAAGAGATGGCGAGAGATAGTCCCACGAAGGTATCGCAAACTCAAAGAAGGTGGCTGTAGTGGACCTGAGTGGGAGCAGAGACGAACTGACTGAGAATGTGGACTGGATAAGTCATATCTGGACGAGTAACAGCAAGGTAGACAAGACTCCCAACAAGATGACGATAACGAGTCGGATCAGAAAGAGGCTCGCCATCAGAGGGTCGGAGGTGAACATTGAGCTCCATGGGAGTCTCAAGTCTGTTGATCGATCGAGAGAGAGACGCGATCAGGAAGATCCTGAATATACTTCTCTTGGGACATAAAGAAACCATCTGGAGTGGAAGTAACCTCAATCCCAAGGAAGTAACGAAGAGGACCAAGATCCGACATAAGGAACTACTCACTAAGACGAGCCTTGACAAAGACAATGTACTCAGAATCATCTCCAGTAATGATCATATCATCAACATACAGAAGAAGAAGAGTCCGACCACGAGATGAAGTGTGGACAAAGAGCGCAGGATCATGGTCACTTGCTGAAAAGCCAGCAGCAGTGACTACAGAGGAGAAGCGCTCAAACCAAGCACGAGGGGCTTGCTTAAGGCCATAGAGAGAGCGACGAAGGCGACAGACCATGCCCTCAGGAACAGAATACCCAGGTGGCGGATGCATGTAGACCTCCTAACGCAACTCGCCATTAAGAAAGGTATTCTTAACATCAAGCTGAGAAACAGACCAGTGGCGAACAGACGCCACCGAAAGAAGAGTGCGGATAGTGGTCATGTGGGCCACAGGAACAAAAGCTTCGTCGTAGTCACGACCATGCTCTTGCTGGAAGCCACGAGCAACAAGACGCACCTTATAGCGCTCAAGGGAGCCATCAGGGCGAGTCTTAATCTTATAGACCCATTTACACGTGATGGGACGAGAGTGAGATGGAAAAGGGACAAGATCCTAAGTACCAGTACGCTCGAGGGCAGCAATCTCCTCGGCCATGGCATGCTGCCACTCAGGATGAGTAACAGCATCCCGATAGGAGACAGGCTCATGAGTAGCAGCACCAGCAAAAGCAAAACGGGCTGGGGGCCGAATCGACTGGCGATCGCGGAAAGCGTAGCGAGGAGAAGATGACCCATCAGGAGAAGATGGAGCATCAGGAGAAGATGGAACATCAGGAGAAGATGGTTCATCTGGAAGATCCTCAATACGATCTCGACGAGTGTAGATGAGAGGGGGAAAAGGCACTGTAGGGGGAGGAGCCGCAGGAGACGAAGCAGGCGGCGACAACGGCGGAGAGGCCACAGGAGGAATATGTGGAGACTCAGTGGGACGAGTAGACGAGGGCAAGACAGATATAGGTGTATCTGGAAAGGTAAAAAAAGACAGACTCCACAGAGGAAGCCGAAGGAGAGGCAGGACGTGGGTAGAAGGGACGAGACTCGTCAAAAGTCACATTCCGAGAAATCCGCATCAGTCGACCAACAGGATCCCAGCACCGATAGCCCTTGTGCTCGGCACTATATCCCAGAAAGACACACTGAACAGACTGAGCGGTCAGTTTGGTGCGTTCTCGAGGGGCGAGGAGAACGTAGCAAACACAGCCGAACAGACGAAGGGCAAAATAGTCAGGAAGAAGACCACAGAGACGCTCAACAGGGATCGCACCCTGAAGAGCAGAAGAAGGCTGGATGTTGACGAGATAGGTGGCAATGGAAACAGCCTCGGCCCAAAAGTGAGGTGGAACAGATGCTGCAATCATTAGTGCACGAGCCGACTCAAGGAGGTGACGATGCTTGCGCTCAGCGACACCATTCTGAGCATGAGCACCAGGACAAGAGAATCGAGAAGAGTGCCGTGTTTCGGCAAGGAAGTTCTTGCAGTAACGAGAGAGGTACTCGCCAAACAGAGTCGGCCACGAAAGACACGAATAGGAGTGGAGAACTGTGTGCGAACCATAGTGGCAGATTGTTTATAGATAGATAAGGCTTCACTACGAGAAGACATGAAATATATCCAAGTGTGGCGAGAGAAATCATATATAAATCTGATATAATATCGATGACCCCCTTTCGAAACGAAGGGAGCCGGACCCCAAACATCGGAATGAACAAGATCAAAGGGACGCTGAGACACTGACTCACTATGAGGATAAGGAAGTTGTATATGTTTACCTAACTTACAGCCTTGACAATCTAAAGACACGTCTCCTGAGACAGACCCCAGAAGGCCATAACGAACTAAAGACGACAGACGAGATCCACACAGATGACCAAGACGGTGATGCCATTGCTGGAAAGAGCCGGTAGACAGAGTGACAGAAGCGGAGAGACTGGCGGCGACGGTGGCAGCGGAAGGAAGGTTAAGCCAGTCAAGCTCCCAGAGACGCTGTAAGTCAAGGCGCCGAGGGCCAGAACCAACCAGAGCTCCCGTGTGGCGTTCCTAAACACAACAAGAGTCAGAGTCGAGAATGACCCGACAATCAAGGTCAGTAATTTGCCCAGCAGAAAGAAGCTGCATGGTAATACGAGGAACATGAAAGGATGAGTTGCTAAGAGGTCCTCGACTAGAGACAGAAAGAGAGGTACCATCAGCAGTAAGAACACTAACAGGAGAATCAAGAGGTGTAACGAAAGACAAAGTGGAAGAATCAGAAGTTATGTGAAAAGATGCTTCAGAGTCAAGAATCCACGAGGAGGTACCTGACTGTGTAGGGGGTGGTTTCTCGATTCAAGAGTCGATGAGAGAACCCGCAGAACTCCGCCGAGAGAAACTAAAGCGGCAAGTAGGCGTCGAAGTCTGGCTATCTCCTGCTCAGTGAGAGAAACTGCTGAAGGAGTCACTGCAGACGTTGATGTAGAAGCACCAGTGCTAGTGTTAGTAGAAGAACGGCGTGAAAGATGCCGCTGCTTCTTATAGCACTAGGACTCAATGTGGCCGACCTTGTCGCAGTAGGAGTGGTGAGGACGGCCACCGCCAGATGGAGGGCGGCCACCACCATCTGTGGCAGCCACTAGAGGAGGCGGTGTCTTTCAAGCGTGGAAGCGATCGGTGTAGCGGTGGACGGCGGCGAGCACGGAGGAGTGGCATCGCATCAAAGACCACTCAAAGTAGTCTCCTCTGCGCGTATCTCGGTAAGAGCCTCTAGAAGAGTGACACGAGGGTGGTGTGCAAGGAGCTGGGCACGCCTCTACTCGAACTCAGGACGAAGGCGAGTAACGAAATCATAGACACGCTGAAACTCTGTGTCAAGACGCATACCAGCAAAGACGGACAGAGCGGCCAAGCGGTGCGGAGAGAGTCCGGTGATGCCGGCAACAGAGCTCGGCGTAAAAACGTCAACAAAGAGCATCACCTGCTGAAGAGAGTGCTCCTGGCGGACCACGGATAGGTAGAGGGCATCACCAGAGGGCTCATAGCGCTGACGAAGGTGAGTCCACATCTCGAAAGCCGAATGGAGTCCCACAACCTCAGAAGAGAACTGAGGCTGGACACTGGTGATGAAGATAGCGGCGGCTCGGCGTCGTCGTCGTGCATTGATCGTGTGGCGGTCGGTCGATCCTTGTAGGAATCGAGCCTCTTGGTAGGCGAGGCCTCATCATCAAGAAGGCGCGGCCTCAAGAAGCGAATTAATAAATTTGTCGGGGTAGCGAACAGCGAGGCTCCGTCGGAGGAGTAGGGCAAGGCGGGCAGATGACATCGCTAGAGAGGACGCCTCAGAGACGAAGACGACGCATGTGGATGCTCATGTGAGACACGAAGTTGGTGTAATTAACACCATCGAAGATCACCGGCAAATGAGGCAGTGGAAACAAGACCCATTGGTAGGGTATTTGACTACATGGCGACCAAGACAACGAAGTCTAATGTAACACCCTGATTTTTAGAGCCTTTTTGAAAATTTTCAAAATAAAAAGAACCATTTGGATTTGATGAGAATTCAAAGCTTAACCTGAGGATTTCAGAATTTAAAGTGTTTAAAATGACTTAATCCAACTCCAACTAATCCTAAAGCTTGGTTTATTTGGAGTTGTTCGAGCTCTAGAGTAGTCTTCCCTTTTCTTAGTTAGATTTGTCCTCCTCCTAGCCGGCTCTTTCTGTCCGGACTACCTTTGTGGTCAGATCCCCTTTCTTGGTTGCTTGGGCATTCTTTAAATGCCCAGACCTCCCTCTTGGTTGGCCACCTTTTGGAGCCCAGATCTCCTGATGTCTAGAACCCTCCTGAGTGTCTAGACCTCTCTTGGACCTAAACTTTGCTAATTGATCCATATTCTGCGAAAAGGGTGCAGTACAAGAAACATTTCTGTCAACTTATCATAACTGTATTTCAGTTTATGGAACATTTCTGGGACTCCAGGCAAGTCCTTGATGTCATACTTGGTTGTTTGCACTGCCAAGCTCCAATCCCTGGGTTCTGTTAGTCCTGCCAGGGCCCTCCATATAAACTGCCACGTGCCGTTTGGTTTGTAAGAGCATGCCGAAGCAGTTGTCCAAAGCTGTGGTGGTCTACCACTTGCACGCAATTCCCCATAGAACAATGTGAACAATGTGAGCTATAACAATGTGAACAATGTGAACAAATGTGAGCTATAGCACGCAATTCCCCATATAACCGTCTGATGATCAAAACCGCAAATACGGATCGCAAACTATCGTATCTGCAAAAAAAATTCAAACTCCGTATTGGGCATTTGTCTTACTGGGCCGGGCACTCGCGTGTACCTAGAGGTCTAATATCTATCTCAAGAGAGTGTGCTCGGTGAGAAAACATATAACAAGGCGAAAGAAAAGACGAAGAGGAAACCTTCGCTAAACCCTAGCTCTCCTCCGTCCCGGCCATGGCGAAGACTAAGCCGGCGGCGGCGGCCAACAAAGACAACAACAACAAGCAGGACAAGAAGAAAGTAAAGGGTAAGAAGAAGGGCAAGAACGGCCCGGCGGCGGTGGCGATGAAGGCGCGTGGGGCTGCTACGGCGGAGCGGAGCAACCCGTTCGAGGCCATCTGGTCGCGCCGCAAGTTCGACGTGCTGGGCAAGAAGCGCAAGGGCGAGGAGCGCCGCGTCGCCCGCTCCCGCTCCGAGGCCATCCACAAGGTAAAAACAGCTAAGCGCGGTCGCTGCCGGTTCTTGATTTGGGTGAGCTCGTCGTCTGGTTGGTTGATTTCGCGCTGTGGCTGCTTGCAGAGGGAGAACACGCTTCTCAAGGAGTTCGAGCAGAGCGCCAAGTCGTCCGTGTTCCACGACCGGCGGATCGGCGAGAGGGACGACACGCTGCCCGAGTTCGACAAGGCTATCCTCCGCCAGCAGCGCGAGCACATGGTACGTGTCACTATGTGGACACATGGTATATTTAGAGCCACTCGATAAGTGTAGCATTTCTCTAGCCAATGAGATTCTTGGCCCGAAGGATGGGTGCATAAACTGCATGAATCAGAGTTCAAATAAGCGAACCAGTGTACTTGTTTTGTTATAGAAAGAAAATATGCTCTCTTTTTTGCCCTCTTCATTTGTTGTTTACCAGCATGTGCCATACTGCCATGTAATGTAACTAAGATTGTTCTTACCTCATGTTAGTAACGAGACTATTAAAAATGTTTCATGTGTTGCTATAGTTTGTTAAGTTCCCCCTTTCTTATAATTTCTAGGCGAAGTTGAAACGAGAAAGCAAATACAATCTATCTGATGAGGAGGAAGACAAGATTGATGTTCACCATTCTCTCACTCTCTCAGGAAAGGATGATTTTGATGAAGAAGTGCCTCTTGATGACGAGAGTGATGAAGAAGGTGTGTTTTATGCTCTGCCTTTCCTCTCATCTTAGAGTATAATCTGCTCATGTTTTCCGCTTCCTAGTGTACTGCAGATCCCGCTGTGCTGTTTAATTATATATATGACGTGTATACTGTACGAACTTGAATTTTATTAAGTTAGTGTCCTGTTTTGTATCTCAAAGGGTGTACTTAAAAGATAAATGTTGGCCTTCCAGAAGAAAAAGATAAATCTTGATGGGTTGCAACACCGGGTTTTGATCATCTAATTATCTTGAGGGCATAGCACTGTAAGCTGGTACCCAGGCTTGCTTCCCCGTATTCATGATTGGGTTCACTTTTAAGTTAATACTGAGAGGAAACATCTAGATGTTGTATTAGGCATGAATGTTTGTGATGTTCAATATCTAAATTTTGTAATTACTGGTTTGCCTTGCAACAGACATGTGCTGGTTTTAATTTTGGCTTTTTGTCTGTGAACCTCAACATTGGAGAAGATGAGGTGGAATTATTGGGCGAAATGTTTCTGGTGTCATATTAGGGCATTAAAAGGAATTTGAATTCCCATCCACAGGAATTGATGTTAGTGTTTCTATGTTGTTCAATGTGCTTAATCTTTTGTACTTTTCAGGTAAAATGATCCTGTCAGACAGGCGCTTATCTCTCCTAAGTGGTGATCTTCCTTCTGAAACTGATCTGCCTGAAGAAACACGTGTAAGTTTTCATAGGAAGAAATTTACATTTTGATTCAGTTCTTCAATCCATATGCTGTGACCTAATTTTAGTTACTCTTGTTGACAGGGTCACAAGAGCAAGAAGGAAGTTATGTCGGAGATCATTTTGAAGAGTAAATTTTATAAGGTGGAGCATTTTTGTGTGATTAGAGATGATTCCTCCTTACTTTGATTGTTGCCTTTTTGGTCTTTTACTATCACCTACAGCAACATTCTTTAGCTTCAATACGATCTAGATCAATCCTATTTTTAGTTTGCTATTTTTCTGGTATTACCTGTCGCTCACTCATTCTGAAGCTTCAACTAAAGTAATTTGAATTTAGCTTAGAAATTGTTGTTTGGTTTGATACATGATGCCTGTTTCACTGTTTTTGACCCTTGGCACCTTTCTTTTCTCAAACCATTTTCAAAGATAGACCAATGAAACCTCACTGTAGCTTTGTATGCCTGTCTTTCGTGACAAACAATGATAAAGTGTTTATCAGGGTGTCCAGTGATCCACTATGTTAGTAATATAATTCTTTTGATGAATTATGCTATATTCCTGTTGCTTAATGCATGCCCTCATTACTTCATTAGATTGATGTTGCAGTTTCTTGGTACATATTTTTACCTGATTTACACTTATTATACTAGGTGTTCTGTGTTCAGCCTTTTATTTTCATATTTCCTGAATATTCTTAGTGGTGTGTAGCATGAACAGGATTAGTTAACACAATTTGTTTTCTTGTTGCAGGCCCAAAAAGCCAGGGAGAGGGAAGAGGATGAACATTTTGTTGACAAGTTAGATAGTGACTTTGCACTGTTGGCCCAGACACCGGGACTATTGTCATTGACTGAGTCAGCTAAAATGAATGCAAACAAAAATAATTCAAGTATTGTCCATAAAGGTTCATCTGGTTTGACGGGGAAAGAGGTTTTTAATAAGGTATGCGTGCACGTGCAGTGCTTGTTCACCTATTTCGTCAACAAGCACAAGATTATTCATTTTACACATCTTTCAATAGAAAAATGAGCTGGTAGCATGGGTGGAACTGTGGTTTGCTGTTAAAACGTTGGTGTGCACACCGGCACACCGCGCACACATGTTTGCTTGAAAAGGGTAGAATGGGCATAGTGCTTCATATTTTTTGACAGAAATCGTAGTGCTTCATATTGTGAGCCATTAATCGATTTTTCTTAAATTGCTGTAGTCTGGTTATGCATTTATTCTAAGGATCTGGGTATAGTGTGTGGAGCCACTCTTTTCATTTGGTATCTGGTGATGAAGGGTGTTTACGTCCACTTTACCGTGCCTCTTTATTTTCACAGATTTTTATTGTTGGCTGTGGGCAATTCTGCATGTTTTTTGCATGATAAGAGTTGTGTGTTTCTTCAGTTCCCGATACTAAGTTTGCATCTATTTTGTCGTATGCCAGGAAAAGCCAGACGCATATGACAAACTGGTGAAAGAAATGGTGATGGATCAACGTGCTCGCCCATCGGACAGGACAAAAACCCCAGAAGAAATAGCTCAGGAAGAAAAAGAACGCCTTGAGAAGTTGGAGGTTTGTTTGATCTAACTTTAGTATTGGATGCAACTAGTGCTTATTTAAAACATGCTTGTTCTGTTTATCCTACAGTTTGTTTTTGTGAACTCTAGTGTGGTTTTAGGTTTAGCTTATAATTCTACCACATCACTGGTGTTTTTGTTGGCGGAAGTACTGAACTACTGATATTTGATTGTTTTCTGATACTGGATGACATTCTAGGAGGAGCGCCAGAAACGAATGCTTGGAACTGCTGAGTCCTCCGATGAAGAAGATGATGATGAGGACGAGGATGATCGCCGCATGAAGCTGGACAACTCAAAACCTATATCTGGCGATGATCTTGGTGATTCCTTCTCTTTGGACGAGTCAACAAAAAGGAAAAGGGGCTGGGTTGACGAAATTTATGAAAAGGAGGGTAAAGAGATTGGTGAAGATGCTGTAGCATCTGATGATGGAGAAAGTGATGATGGTGGTGATGGTCAGGCTGATGAGAATGAAGATGATGATGAAGATGCTGGTGATGAAGAGGATTCAAGTGACAATGACTTTGGTAATATGTCTGCAAGAGATTGGGAGCAAAGTGACGACGACGAGGTTGCTGTAGAAGAAGATGAAATGGAGGATGTCAAAGACAAGGAACAAGATAGTGATAAAGTGATGAAAAAAGATGCACAAAATTCAAAGAGAGAATCTAATGGAAAACCACAAGTCAAGGACGACAATCTTCCTTTTGTGATAGAAGCACCCAATAACTTGCAAGATTTTTGCTCCTTGATGGATGGTCGTGCAGAAACTGAAATAATTGAGATTATTAGTCGAATACGTACTTGCAATTCAATAAGGCTTACAGCTGAAAACAGAAAGAAAATGCAGGTATGTGACATTCTGACTAAATTCGTTAGGTTATCACTTATAATTTTTGAATATATTTGCTTAATGGTTCGTTAGATATCTTATAATTCCCATTGTACTCGTGGAATGTATCCTCAAATATTCAGATCCCTTTGGCAGGTTTTCTATGGTGTTCTCCTGCAGTACTTTGCAGTTTTAGCTACTCAAAGTCCAGTGAAGTTCAAAATAATCGACACCCTTGTTAAGCCTTTAATTGAAATGAGTGGAGAGACTCCATATTTTGCTGCCATCTGTGCAAGGCAACGACTTATTCATACACGTACTCGTCTATGTGAAGACATCAAGGTTCCAGGTTTGTGAGATAAGAATGGTGTTTTATGGGAAATTGGTTTTATTGTCAGTAATATGTGTTTTTCATTGTGTGATTCTTTAAATCTTACAGGAAAGAGCTGCTGGCCAAGTTTGAAGACATTACTTCTCCTGAGGTTATGGTCTCTTATATTCCCCTGCTCTGACTTCCGCCATGTTGTAGCAACTCCAATGCTTCTGCTTATGTGCGAATATCTGATGCGATGCCCTATACAATCTGGTCGAGATGTAGCTGTTGGTTCTTTCTTGTGTTCCATGGTGCTTGCGGTATGTTCTTGAACTTTATAGAATCTTGTGTTTGTAGGTTCTTTTTCTGAAGACTACATATCATTAGCTTGATTAAATGAATGGTTAAGACTTATTAGCTAAATTTACCCTGTTCCTTCAGTACCAAGCAGACACGGATTTCTTTTCCCCCCTTTTCTAAAACAGCAAATACTCATTTTCTCAACAAATTTCAATCTGTAGGCTACTAAAGAATCGAAGAAGTTCTGCCCTGAAGCTATTGTTTTTCTGCAAACTCTTTTGGTAACATCACTTAAAGGAAAACTGGGACCTCAACTACGCAATCAGGTAAATTTTAATTCAGGTATTCCATACTTTCAGCTTGCTGCTTCATGCTAAGTGGAACACCCTTTGGTATAGATTAATGATCAATTTATGGAGCTCAAGACATTGAAACCATGGCTTCATATCCATGAGCAAGTTCATGAGGTGAATCGAGTGAATGTCTTGGAAATCATGAGCATGGATCCCGATTCCCCTTATTTCTCATCCGATAATTTCAAGTAAGTATGTGGTTTTACTGGCTTCAAGACTGGATACTGAAAGTTGTTCTTTTGCATATCATCTTATATTCGTACATTTTGTGACAGGGCTGGTGTACTTCTATCTGTGGCTGAATGTTTAAGGGGCTTTGTTATTATACATGAAGAACTACGCTCTTTCCCAGAAATTTTCCTTCCAATCTCTTCTCTGCTGCAACAAATTCTGGATAAATCTGACTTAACTGGCCTGTTACAAGACATTTTTCATGAAGTCATCGACTTGATTAAAAAGAGAAGTGAAGAACACCATGCTTCAAGAGAGCCACTCCAAATGCGAAAGCAGAAGCCTGAACCAATCAAGCAGTTGAATCCGAAATTCGAAGAGAAGTATGTATTTGTTGGTATTCTGTGTTGTCAGCAAGCCATATTCTTTTTCTCTGCTGTTTTGCTCTTGAAGGGTCTAATTTTGTATTTAATGTAAAAGCATTGTTACCTTTTATCAACTTCCTTCTCTTTCTGCAGTTACATAAAGGGTCTTGATTATGATCCTGACCGAGAAAGGGCACAAATGAAGAAGCTGAAGAAACGCCTGAAGAGTGAGAAGAAGGGGGCAATGCGTGAGCTTCGTAAAGATAATTATTTCCTGTCTGCTGTGAAAGAGAAGGAGAGTATAAAACAAGAGCAAGAGAGAGTTGAAAAGTATGGAAAAGCAATGGCTTTCCTTCAAGAACAGGAACATGCTTTTAAATCTGGACAGCTGGGGAAAGGCAGAAAAAGGAGGCGGTGATATTTTCTCCATATATTTATCCAGTGTAAATGCCTTGATTATGTTGCTGTTGCCGACTTGCCGTTCAGTTTGTCCACCATCATTCTTGAGTACTGGAGATAGATGTAGGCATGTAGCTGATGACCTTAGCATGCCCCATTTTAACCGCTTTTGTTAACTTCAAGTTTGTGGATACACCGAAATACAAAAGTAGATGGCCAAGATGCCCCTGTTAGTCCATGGAGCATTCCCTTGCATAAGCTAGCCTGGAACAATGTGTAGCCATCTGCAATGTGTCAAGCACTTGACATGGGCATCTCTTCGACCAACCACCGACTTGGAAAAGGCTTTATTTCTCTTGTACTCAAGAAAGAGTTGCTCTACTGTGCTATACTCGTGATATAACAATTTAATGTAGCACAGCAAAGAGTTTTTGTTCGTTTTTACCTTTTGTACGTGGTGTTACTTATCAGATGTATGTGAACGTTTCAACGACAAACACAATTTTTGTACTGTCTTTTTTGCCTAATTTAAAGGAAAGACATCCTTCATTGATATTAAACATTCATATGTTACGTTGCTCGTTATCATTTTTGATGAAATTGATGCTATCTGCAAGGTGAAGTTCTGTTGGCTTTAATTCACATCATCATGCATATTCTCACTTGCCTAGAGCTTTCTCAAGATGCCAGAACGAAGATTATCTTTCAACTATCACTGGATAGTACAGGGTTGTTCTTATCAATTAGTCTCAGAGAGTACTGGTGTTTTTCGCCCCTGATCATTGGAATGTGAATAGCTCTAAAGTTTGCTGCAACAGTGGGTGATCGTGTATTATAGGAAAGGCCCTGGCAAAAGAGTATCTCATAAGTTTTGTGTGGCATGTTTTCTTCTGGATACCATTTTTTTTACATGAAACATACGATATGCTTATATCCCTTCATATTTTTCTTCAATTATACCTAAAATTCCACATCAAACACTTTTATCTTTTCTAGAACTTCTGTAACTAGCAATTTTGTCCAGTGTATGTGCCATTGTACTGTAATATTAGAGCATGTGCTGCATCGCTTCAGTTTTATTTAAAATACCTAAATTAATGAAACTCTGATTGTGCAGTCAAGAGGATCTACCAGAGATGGTACAGGCGTACATGATAGCATTGTAAACCAGCTCCTTACGAAGGTATGTTTCCTTAGAATTTGAAGTTTAGAATTGTTTATGTTCTTTGCGTGTATTACTGAGTTCTGACCGAACTCTCTACTTTTTAGATAGATGGCGTCGAGGCATTGAATAATGTCTTGCTTATTGGAATGACCAACCGTAAGGATTTGCTTGATGAAGCTTTGTTGAGGTATGTTGTGACCCTCATAGGATCATCTTGCCATTTATTCGGTGAAGTCATCAGTTTAATAGCCCCAAATGTGTCATACTGAAACAAATGAGTTGCCTGATGAGACAAACTGATCTAGCAAATCTGTCTATATAAATGCGTTCAAGCTGTATCCTAAAAAATATATTAGGCCTTTGAATATTGGCATTATCACGTTTTCCATGCATTTAGTGCCTTTTCATGACTCCCTAGTGTGGTGCATGTTACAGGGCAATTCACAAAGAGCTTTTTGTTGATTATTTTTGGGACTGCACCTAGACCTTATTTTCTTTTGGTATTTTTGATTTACTATTTGCATGTGCTCATTGCCATTTGAGACATCTGTTGCAGACCTGGACGATTGAAAGTTCACATTGAAATAAACCTACCTGACGAGAATGGTCGTTCGCAAATTCTTCAAATTCATACAAATAAGATGAAAGAGAACTCTTTCCTTTCTCCAGATGTTAATCTTCAAGAGCTAGGTATGTTCTTTGTGAATTATTACTTTTTCAGGCATTGCATTCATCACAGCAAAGGGTTCCTAAATTTTTCATAGCATGGACTGATTCGTTGGTCAAGTCATGCTAGTGCTATTTTTCAAACTTGAAAGATTATGAATTTTTTTCTTTTAAAAAATTGATTGTCTTTACTTCTGTACTTCAACACTCAATGTCATTATTTTTCATAGCACTACTTTTTAGTATGACTAAGTAGGGGTTTGTGGGAAGTTCTTGTTCAATATGATAAAGATTTGTACTGTATGGGATTGATAATTGTAAAAATCACATCCAAATGACACCTGATCTTCTGAATGAAGCTGCACGGACAAGGAACTACAGTGGAGCAGAGTTGGAAGGTGTTGTTAAAAGTGCCGTTTCATTTGCTTTGAACCGGCAGATAAGGATGGATGACCTCACAAAACCTTTGGATGAGGAAAGTATTAAGGTTACTATGGATGATTTTGTGAATGCGCTTCAAGAAATTACTCCTGCATTTGGTGCTTCCACTGATGACCTTGAAAGATGCAGGTGTGTGCTATGATATGAACATTAATTTAGCAAAATGATAACTATCTGCACAAATTTGAAATGTGAGATGATCAGTTTCTTCTTAGGACATTGCTGGGTTCATATCTTGTTACATATGACTTCTCCCCATGTGTCCCATGGAACTTTTTTCTATAGAGATTTATTATTTGTACAGTCTTTAACACAGTGTGCTTTCACAAACTTTTGCACCTGGCTGATGCTATGCTTCTACAAATAACTTATGCAATTCCCATTCCTAATGCATAGTCAACATTGGCTATGTGCATGTCACTCTCCTCCCTTGTTTTCTTTACAATCAGAAAGCACTTGAGGCGCTAGTGTGCGAAGGACTAGAATATGCAGCAATTCATGGATTGTTCGGTGATATATCCATTAGCTAGCTTAGTAGGAAAATCTATTTTTTCTTTGCGCTAATGCATTCAATGTTGATGTCATGCCCAATTTAATTTTTGACTAAAACAAAAAACATGCTTTATAGCTTTGTCAGCCATATAAGAATTTCTTATTTCCAGGATGAACTAAACACATATAGGCTTTCTAAATTAATTAATTTCCCGTGTCTCTTATTTAATCTTTACTGTTGGCCTCGATGTTTAATAGAATTTAAATGTTGTTTCATGTGATCTTTGACAACTTTGAATCTTTGTGCAAAATATACAGGTTACGTGGTATTGTTGACTGTGGCAAGGCACATAAGCACATTTATCAAAGAGCTATGCTTCTTGTGGAGCAAGTTAAAATAAGCAAAGGTAGCCCACTTGTTACCTGCCTCTTGGAAGGTCCTGCTGGAAGGTACGAATTTTTTTTTTTTAAATAATCTATTTTGTATTCGAAATTACAAAAATATTCCGGCGATATTTTTTTTAACGGAAATATACGTCTGTCGCCCAACCATTGGGCGACTGGATCCTGTCGCTGGGCGACTGGTTCCTGTCGCCGAACCATTGGGCGACTGAATCCTGTCGCTGGGCGACTGGATCCTGTCGCGGAACAATCTGCACGATTGAATCCTGTCGCTGGGCGACAGGTTCCAGTCGCCCAACCATAAGGCGACAGGTTCCAGTCGCCCAACCATAAGGCGACAGGAGCCCCCAACTGTTTTGTTGTTGTTAATTATTGTTTAATTGAGTTGTAATGAATATTACATTTTCTAGGTGAACTAAATTTAGCAAATCTGATTGTGTCATGATATTTATTTTGAAAATAATAGTGTTGTGACGCTGTTAGTTGGTCTGTTTGTTATTTTCGTAGAATATCATAGGTACGAAATTTGTCAGACTCGCAATAACATTTTGTGATCGTGGTATATTGTTGTAGTCATAAAATTTCGGTTGAATTTTGTGAGGACGATTGAGACGATAATGAGTTGTAAGTACAAAGGTAAGTGATATTACGATGCGCGGAGTCTCTCCTCGATGAAGTCGTATGAGCGTATATGCGTATATAGGCACGTAGTCGATGTCGTACTTTATGGAGCTTATCTGAGAATATGAGTGAAGAAGTGAGAACGCTCGTTATGATTATGAACATGCCCTAAAACATGGAGGATTCAATGTCGGTGCGAATGGTTCTTTCGGGATTCCACTAGAAGAGGCATACTTGCAATATAGTCTTGCTTTGATGGCTTAGCGAGACACGCGAGCGAACTACATTAGAGTCGCGTCTGAAGCACGTTACACGTAGTCACATGGCATGATGGTTGACTAATGGCTTTAGTCAACCTCGCTACTACTACGGTACATTGTGACACAAGCATCCGGACCATGTAAGTATACACGCCTTTAGGCGATAATAAAAACATGGGGGTAGGACGGGGACTACTACGTAATGACTGACCTCTGCGTGGACCGGGCCATTTTCCTTCCTTGCTAGCTCGGCGTTGAACTCCTCGCCGCCTTCCCTTCCCTTGTCGCGGATTTGTCCACGTCGTCTTTGGTATGTCGAAGTCGTCCATATCCCGTGATTCGATGATGTAAGTGCACCGTATAGTGAGAATCGTAAGAAGGATTTAACTTCTTCATAACTCACGTCGTGAATACGGATTCTGGCCGAGGCGGCCGGATCTGTTGTGGGCCGGGCTCACCCGCATGAGCCTTTCCTTGCCCTTGTCACGGATCGCCCACGTCGGGCTGGTATATCGAAATCGTCCATGTCCTGCGATTTCATGATGTGAGGGCACCGTATAGTGAAAATCGTAAGAAGGATGTAAATTGTTCATAACTCACGTCGTCCATACGGATTACGCGAGGCGGCCGGATCTGTTATGTGGCCGGGTCAACCGCATGAGCCTTTCCTTGCCTTTGTCGCGGATCGCCCACGTCGGGTTGGTATGTCGAAATCGTCCATGTCCTGCGATTGTATGATGGATGTAAGGACACCGTCGGAAACCTTACGTAATAAGGATGTAAATTCTTCATAACTCACGTCGTCGATATGGATTACGCCGGCGAAATCTTGGGCTCCTTCGGTGCCTCTGAGCAGGTCCGATGCGTAAGGTTTCCACCGCGACGAAGTTCTCGCCCGCACCGAGTAGTTCAAAGATGTATTTCTGCTTTGGATGAATGCCTGTCGTACATCTCCGCCGTCGATCCTTTGGAAGAAGTGGCAGCGCATCTCGGGCTGCCATTACGTGGGGATGAAGTTAAAAATTTGAAGAATTCAATGTTGGGAGAGGAAAATCAATATACGTGAAAGAGACGCTTACGATATAGTGCCCGCATGTGTACTATACTACTCATTTAGCTAAATAAACTATTTACCTATCCAAAAAAATACACTACATAATAAACTATTTTTTCTCTAACTAAAGTTTTTTATCGCTGCTACTTACATTCAAATCAACAACATTTCGATTTTCTACTCTGTTTTCTCTAACTACGATTTCCTCTGGCGCTACTTACGATTTAAATCAGCGCTACTTACGATTCCGGCGACGCAGTGCAGTGCGAGATCTAATCTACTCTGTTTTCTCTAACTCTGATTTCCTCTGGCGCTACTTACGATTTAAATCGAGCGCTACTTACGCTTCCGGCGAATGCAGGTCAGTAGATCTACTCTGTTTTCTCTAACTATAGTTTTCTACGAGCGCTACTTACACTATTATTTTATCTAACTAAACTATTTACCTACTAAAAGAATGCACTACAGAATAAAACAAACTTACCTCCAGTCGAAATTTTCCTCCTCTTCTCCTTCTCCCTCTCTTTTTTTCTCTCCTCTCCCTCTCCCTCTCCCTCTCTTTTTTTCTCTCTCCCTCTCTTTCCCGCGACTGTTTAGCCTCTGCGAAATGGATCGGCCGGGGACAGCATGTGACATATATAAGACATCTGATCGCCGCACTTCGAACATGGATCGAACATGATCGGCTGCAGTTAAGCGATCGACCCTATCGCCCAACGGTGCGGCGATCAGTAATGATGACGCCTAACGGTAAACTTCATGCGATTTTAAAGCGAGCGGTTGGGCGATAGGCTTGTAGTCGCTCAACCGTTGGGCGATAGGCTCTAGTTGCCCAATGGTTGGGCGACAGACGTATATTTCCGTTAAAAAAAATATCGCCGGAATATTTTTGTAATTTCGAATAAAAAATAGATTATTTTAATAAAAAATTCGGAAGGTACAGTCTCTAAAACACATCTTTGTTAGTTTGTTGTCTTTGAAAACATTGCTGGAACCTCACTTCATATTAATTGCTTGTCAGTGGTAAATCGGCAATGGCAGCTACTGTTGGCATTGGCAGTGATTTTTTTTCCTTTGACTTGAGTATCTCTTTATCTTTTGCAGGGTAAGAACTTGCTTGTTATTGGAACCACAAGTGAGGTAGGATTTCTAGAATCCATTGGTATGTGTGATGTGTTCTCCGTGACGTACCATGTCCCCAAACTGAAAAAGGAGGATGCCACAGAGGTGAGAGAATTACTATAATGCATTTGTTGACTACTGTCATGCTATGGTTAAGATGCAAGATGCTAGAGTCGTTTCACTTGGTAGATTGTGGTAGTGTGGCAGGGAACTCTGTTCACAATGCCTATTTCTGGAACACTAAAGGTTTGCTTTTTTTTTGTTTGTCAACCTTATCTGGCTTCTCTGCAGGTGTTGCGGCATCTTGATGTGTTCGATGAAGGAGATATTGATGCAGCAGCAGAAGCGCTGGATGATGTAATCTTTTTTTCTAGTATTCTCGTTAACCCTTAACAAAAACGTTGCATGACCAAATTCTTACAATCCTTCCATTGGCGCAGATGCCAATCAAGAAGTTGTATACATTTGTTGAGATGGCCACACAGGGGCCATCAGGAGGAAACGCTGAGGCAATTTATGCTGGAGAGGAAAAAATAGATATCAACCATTTCTTTAGCATCTCGAGTGATATTATCCGCTATTGAGTACACTTACAGCTGAAATGGACCCTAGGTTTCACTATAGGAATTTGTTTGCACCTTTCTTGACTTCATCTCCCCAGTTTGTTTTCTTCACCGGCTAGAGTGGTTTGATCTTGAGTTGTATTTCTTTGATATGCCCATCAGAGCTTTTGTTGTAACGTTGTCATGATTCGGCCAGAGGTTACTATACACGATGTACCATTTTTTAATTGTATGGCGGGTTTTTTACAATTCATATGGACCCGTTTCTACATATCCAGGACAGGAAATTGATTTGGTGGCTACTGGTTTCTGTATGGTTGTGTTGTCTAACATCTCTATGCTGCTGTTGATATGAACAACCCGTTATGCTGAAAGGCTGAAATACAATCTACAGTGTAAGGGCATATGGTAGCGTACTGAATTTTCGTCTGCAAACTGAAGTTAGCATGAAAGTTGTCGCACTGGCCGGGGCGGAATGGGTGAGGCGCACGGTATGCATCATTGTGAAGTGAGAAGCATCACAATTCATAACCTTTCACAACCATTTTGGAAAAGAGGAGAAAGACCAGTGGGAGGATTTGAAAAAAAATCTTGTATGGAGTTTATCTTAAAAGGGTCAGAGATAGGATGAGATGGTGTTTAGAGAAGTCTGGTCAGTTCACTGTTAAATCTTTGTACATGCATGTGGCTTTTTTTTGGGGTGGGGTTGGGGTGGGGGAGGGTTACTTGTAAGAAACTTCAAAGCCTGTGGTTAAGTAGAATTTCTCTCAAAGTTAAAATCTTCTTTTGGCTGACTTATCATAATAGGATTCGGACAGCAGACCAACTCAGATTAAGAAGGTGGAAAGGGGAGGCTAATTGTCTTCTATGTGGGGTTGCAGAGGATGCTAATCATGTCTTGTTTCGATGTGTCCTGGCTAGATTTGCTTGGCTGTGCATTAAAGAGATTTTAATGTGGGATAGAGTTCCAGATTCACTAGATGACCTCCGTCTGTGGTGGCTTGATAAAAGGGGCACTAATAATTATTATATTGATTTATTCAGTTTTGCAGTTTTCGCTTGGACGCTCTGGAAAGTTAGGAACACAGTTGCGATTGAGAAGACTTTCTCTAAACAACCAACTGAAATTATGTTCAACTTTGTATTATGTTTGCAGCGGTGGCGAATTCTGACCAAAGAAGCTGATCGTATGAAGCTTGAAGATTTGCTATCTTCGGCGGAGAAGTGGCTGAAGAACTTTTGTGCGTTGGGGAATGATTAGCTGGTGTTTTCTTTAAGCTGTGATGTAATAACTTTGGTTGTTAGAAGTTGGTTCGGTTTTTCTGTTTTGGGTTCAGTTGTTCTGCTTTTGGTGGACTTGTCTTGTTTAGATAGCTGGTTTCGTAGTGTGGTTGTTATGAAGTTTGGTCGTAAAACTGGTTATTAATTTTCTATAAAAGCCGGTTTTCTTGTCTTGTTAAAAAAAGTGCTAAGATGCCACGCAATCTGTCGCCATGGAGAGCTGTGCGATGCAGTCACCACAAAAGCTTGCTTACTGCTTAGGCATGATTATGATGAGATGGAAAGGAACGGTTTGGGGGAGAAAGACTTAGACCATCTCCAATGTTGTGTTTTAGCCGGTTCAAATGAAGAGAGAGAAGGCATAGAATCGATTCAATACATTGGAGGGGTCAATTCCAACAAAAAAATGCATGGAACCAGACTCTACTTAGGAGTCGATTCAAAGCATTAAACAACATATGAGCATTAAACAACTACATAGGAGAGAGTGCGGTTGAGAGATGATATTATTGTTTTGTGGTTTTTTAATGTAACGTGTGTCCCAGTTATTAGTAGGAATCGGTTCAATACATTAGAGGAAAAACTCCTAAGTAGAGTCCGGTTCCATGCATTTTTTTGTTGGACTCCTAACTCGCCGCGGCAATCCACCCTCCCGACCAGCTTCCTCTCGCTGCTCCCTGCCACCATTCTCACAACCAGGAAGCCTTGTCGGACTAGGTCGAGGACTAGGGTCCATAGGCCAGACTCGGTCACAATCGGGTGCGCCGAGTGAACCAAACTAGTTAACTTGTCAGTGTATGGTGTACTGGAACTTGCCGATCGTGCGAGGCGTGTCCGGGTCGATCACAGTTGAGCTCGCGACGGTCTCGGTCAGGCAGACGGTTGCCTCAAGGTGTGAAACTTGAGTTGTGTACAAATGACAAGGTTGGCCTCCTATCGGAGGTCACCCGCATCTTTCGCGAGAACAGCCTGACTGTCACAAGAGCAGAAGTAAGCACGAGAGGACGAATGGCTATCAACACATTCTATTTGACTAATATGAAGTTCTTACTCTATTGTTTCGAATGGATGTCTGGTTTAAAGATCAATTATCACAAGAGTGAAGTTTTCGTGATAAGGTGTGATAGTGAAGAAGCTTCTAATGTGGCTGGGATTTTTGATTGCAAACTGGCTCATCTCTCTCTCACTTATCTTGGAGTTTTGATTGGAGATCGTCATGTGGGAGATAGAGTAGCAAAGAGTGTTATTTCTAAATTGGGAAAAAGGTTAGACAATTGGAAGAATAATCTCTTATCATCTGGGGGGAGACTTGTGATGGTAAACAATTGTTTGAGTAGTTTACCTATTTACACAATGGGTTTTTATCGGTTGAGTGGGGTGTAAGGGTGCAAACGGAGAGGATAGTTCCCGACCGTCCGACCGACCGAATAAATGTGGGCAAAAATCGGATATTTTTCGGATATCCAGAGGTTTTTTTCAGATTCAGATTCGAATTCGGATATTTTTCACCGGATACGGATTCGGATAATCAGTTATCCAGTTTATTCGGAACTATCCGGGATTAAATTCGAATATAACCGATGACTATCCGAATTTTTCACACACAGTCCAATATCCCACCGTCTCGCTGCAGTCCCGCGCGGCCACGCCCAGATCTCCGGCCCACGTCTCCCAAATCTCAATCCGCCGCCGCCGCGTTCCTCCTCTCTCACCGCCGCTTCTCTCTGCCGCTGACCTCCTCTAGGCTCACCTCCCCTGCCCAGCCCGCCGCTCGCCCCAGCCAGCTTGCCCGGCAGGTGTTTAGCCCCCAGTCTTGCCGCCTCTTGCTGCGCTCCCCTGGCGCCTCGAGCCTCGAGCCCCGGCGTCAATATCCCATCGTCCTGCGATCCCATGGCCGCGCTTCAGCGCCAGATCTCCGCCAGATCTCCCAAATCTCAATCCATGCTGCTGCCTTGCCTTGCTGCGTTCCTCCTCCCCGCCCGCTTCTCTCTGCCGTCGGCTCCTCTCAGCCCACCTCCCGGCCCGGCCGCCTCGCTCATCCTCGACCTTGCGCCCTGCCCGGCATAGCCTCCGGCCGCCGGCGTTTAGCCCCCAAGTCTGCCGCCTCTTCTTGCCGCTCCTCCTGGCGCCTTGGCCTCCTGGGCCTTGTGTGACACAGTGGCCAGCGCCGACACTCGGCCACTCCCTACACCGCCCTTCCCTTCCCTTCCCTTCCCTTCCGCTCGGCAGAGGAATCCTGGAGATACACCATTCAAGTATGAGCGCACTACCTTTTCTGATCAACACATTCTCTATCTATATGGTTGAATTTGTTTTAGAAAAAAAATGGATTGCCATATCTTTAACTTTCGATTTTCAACTTCAAGAACTAGCTGTTGCAATAAATTGCTAATACAAATATTCATTTATTTGCAAGTTTCTATTTGAGAAGAACTGTCCAGCTTACAAATATTATGAGTTTCAGGTTGCTGAAGAAGAAAAGGTGCTTGCTCAATCAAAGGTGGCTGGCTCGGGCATCAAAAAATGGTTTGTGGCATACAACTTCCTTCTTAATTTTTGTTGCAACTCAGCTTCAATGCAAGTTCCGATGTAATATTTCCTTGTTAAATGCAGCTAATTCTAGCATCGCAAGCTCCAGAGCACCTAGTGGTCCGCTGAGAAGCTCATTTGAACAAAAATCTAACTATCAAACACCTGCCTCAGCATTGTATGGGGCCTATGAGGGTAGTTCGTCCCAAGGGAGCTCATCTAGTCATGGTAAATTATTCATGGTTTCCTGTTGAAGCTTGTGTGTTTGGAATTGGATTACCTTCCCTGTTTTCCTGGACTGGGTTCTCCTGATTATGCAACTTTTGCCTAGCGGGATGACTTAAACTGATTTGAATGTATAACTGAGAACTTTAGTAGGTAAATCAATGCAAATAGCTTGAGAGTTTTAGTGTTACCTAGGTAAATCAATGCAAATAGCTTGAGAGTTTTAGTGTTACCTAGAAATGGAAAATAGCAGCAGACAGAGTAAGTTCTAACACTTCCCTATCCTATTTCACATTTTCACTGTTTGCTATGTGCCATTTGACAACATAGTCACTAGTCAGATTGGTAAAGCAAATGAGCAAATTACTATACCATACTGCCTTGTTTGGAGGTCCATTGGATATGTTTTTTATACTCTTAGGAAAGTAGTTGATGCAATATGATGTTTTTCATGAGTCATAACCTAACAAGCTTGGTAGATATTTGTGTGTGTGATCACAGAGCTGCCCAATTCAAATGCCGTAGTTATCTCTAACAACTTGGATACAATTATCAAATATGTCCAAGTACAAAAGTACTTTCCTAGAAGCACAGAGAACTTCTTCTGTACTTCTAATTGGGGCCTTTAAGACCTACCACTTTTACATTACAATGCTCTTGTTTAGTTTCTCTTGCAATATTTTGATTTGTATTTAATGTGAAGTTTCCCTTGTTATTAAGCTTTTTTTACGACTCTTGCAGGATCATAAGCAATTCAAGGAACCAACATCGCTCTTTGAACATTTTTTCGTAGTTGGACTTCATTCTTATGCAAATATTGGAGTCATTGAGGATGCTTTTGCAAAAAATAAAGCTTGGGAATCTAATGTAGCACGTTTGGAGATTTTAGATCTTAGAAAAAATCAGTATCATGGACCAATACCAACCATGGAACCACAGGTATGCTGCTTTGAAGAGTAAGAGGAATTCTTCTGCTTTAGAAGAAATTGTCTCTTTTCGCTTTGGATGCAACAATATGCTATTCATGTCATTTTTAAGACCAAATGTTAGTTGATAGTGCACTCTTCTCCTCTAGATGGGGCTGACAATTGTAGTCAGTTATCCTCTTCTCTCTCTCTTTTGGTTTGGTGGATTTCATGTTATGAGAAAATGTATTAGGGTGTGCTTAATATTAAGAGGGGTGCTTTGATTCTGAAATTAGGTAGATGGATCATGTCAGGTTTACAGATTGCTTTTTTAAATATTAAAGGATTTTTTTCTATCATAACAAGTTCGTTTTGTATAATCATTTTAGTTGTATGTTGTTAATTCCCTTTCTCTAGTACGACAAAGCTTATAGGGCATCCATACTGTCTGCGGTATGGTAAAACCTGAAGAGCACGTAGGAGCACTTCTTCGAAGAAAATGAATGTAATACCTTCTTTTAATAGATGCAGCTTGTGTTCAGTTTCTTCATTTTGTTTATAGATGCACACTGTTGCTATGGTGAAAAATCATAAACTAACCTTTTTTTTATGAGGAGGGAGGGGTCAACAATTGGGTATTACTCAATTGAGCTCTAAAAGCTTTCCTGTTGTTGTGCTTATTTCACTCTTCATACTTAAATCTCCTTATAGGAGTAAAACACTTGATTTGATCACAATTGGAGAGTGACATCTGAATTTATCATTTATCAAAAATTTAATTTCAAGTACGTAGGAAGGTCAGCATGTGTACTTTTAATATCTCTGTCTGTTATAATCCTATATGCCTGTTCCTTGGTACTATTATTAGTTTGGTGAAACCTTGTTAGACATACTTGATTGTGGATAGCTTTCATTGGCTTTGGAAACTTCAATCTCCTAGTTTATACTGGGACGCGCATGAAATTTTATCCTGATTTGGGCTCTAGGGCCTTGGCCTCTAGACTGTAGACTCACTTGCTGGTTTTGATAAACCATCTATTTCCCTTTCTTACCCTTTTTGCTCTGATAAAAACTGATAAAAGTGCAATTTACTTGCATATTCTTTTCAAGTATCCACTTGGAAAGAGCGTGGAAATTAGGGAGAGTGATATGCCCTCATTCTGTTTCCCAGAAGGTGTACAAGTTAGCTAAATAAGGTTTTTGTTGAATTTGTACTGCCCTTGTTGGGTTCTTTAAGAAATTTGCCGTTTGATTTTCTCAATTCAGGAAAAGTTACTCTAATAATGACAGAAATTTAAAACTACAGGCATATATTTTTTCTAAAGCTTTCGAAATTTAAGTGAAGACATATCATGCTTGTGGGAGTATGAATAGGGATTCACCTATTTTTTCTGTCAGGATATAAATCCACTGAACTACATGAAGATGCTTGTTGCTTCATTTTTTGTTTTGATTTTTTTTTCAGCCGCTTGGATAGATATTTTGCAACTACGAATGTTCTTCTACTTAGATGACTAAAGATGGAGTTATGAAAGTCTTTTTTTTATTTCCTTAATAAGTTTTCATAAAGTGTCAGAACTTTTTAAGATGAGTAACTAGGATTGTTGCAGTAAAATACAGTGTAACAGAAAGAATCAGTTAAGGTTGATGTGAACCTGCTTGTTGTTATTCTTTTCTCAAAATCTGAGCAAGGTATTATGATAATTGTTAGTGTTAGCATTAGAAAAACTGGTTGTTTAGGGAATAAGCTTTAGGCCCTTGAGTGCTGAGTGATGACCTACTTGCTAGTTAGTAGTTACTACTTGATTAACTAGCCCCTGTCATGTACTTGCTACTTGCTAGTTATTAGTTACTACTACTTGCTTAACTAGTTAACTATCCTCTGTTATCGTGTGATGTATTTAAATTCGCTTGTTAAACTACTAATCTAGTTGTATTTTGGACATGTAGTATGATTGATTGATCTTTATTTGTGCAACATATATGGTTTCTGTTTTCGCGTAATATCCAAATAAGTATTCGTGACCGAGACAATCCATATTCGGTTCGGCATGTATGCGGTCCGTATTCGTGACTGAGATTATCCGCATTCGTATTCGTATCCGGCACTGTCCGTGTCCGATTTCGAATCCGAGAAAAAATATGGAAAAGGATACGGGATGAGCGATATCCGTCCGTATCCGCTCCGTTTGCATCCCTAGTGGGGTGAGCCATAGCAGAATAGATACTATCAGATCTCGGTTTTTTTGGAGAGGTCCCAGTGATAAGTTTAAATACCATATGGTGAAGTGGGAGGCAGTCTGCAGACCCAAAGAGTTTGGAGGCCTATGGGTTATTAACACTAGAATCATGAATGATTGTCTGCTAGTTAAGTGGATTTGGAGAATTTTCAATGGTAATAATGAATTGTGGTTCAGGATTATTAAAGCCAAGTATTTTCTTGAGGGTTGTTTTAGAGATGCCAAACCTGCAAAGAGCTCTCAATTTTGGTAAAGTCTACAGAAGGTTAAGCATATTTTTTACAGGAGGGTTGGGTTCCAGATTGGAAATGGCTGTAATACCTCTTTTTGGACAGATGTTTGGATGGGGGGATGTCCTTTGAAGATTATGTTTGACAAGCTTTTTAGTATCTGTCAGTCCCCGGAGATTAGTGTGGCTGAGTACTATTCTGATCAGGGGTGGCTGATTCCTTTCCTGAGGACTTTCGGGGAAGAGGAGATGAGTCAGTGGAAACTTTTGAAAGAAGTTATTATGAACACTAATCTCAATAGGGACAGGGACAATTTTTTTTGGTGGGTTGTTCTCAGTCAAATATCTTTACAAGCAGTTGGTTTTTTTTTTTTTTTTGGGGGGGGGGTAACTTGCATTAAGTATCAACGTTTATGGAAAAGTAAAATTCCTCTAAAAGTAAAGATTTTCTTGTGGCAATGTTACCTTAATAAAGCACCATCTGCTGATCAGCTGAAGAAAGGGGGTGGAAAGGAGGGGAGTCTTGTGTTCTTTGTGGTGAAAATGATTCTATTGATCATATTTTGTTTTCTTGTGTACTTGCAAAGTTTGCTTGGACTTGTGTGAAAGAGACGAGTAACTGGGAAAGAACTCCCACCTCTCTTGATGATTTTTAGTTTAACTGGCTAGAAGGGAAGGGGACTAACTTTTATAATGCTACTCTGTTTAGTTTTGCAGCTTTCGCCTGGAATCTTTGGAAATTTAGGAACAGTATGACGATTGAGAGGAATTTCCCTAGGAATCCTATGGATGTGATTTTCAAATTTATATCTTGTTTGCAGCAATGGAGGATCCTCACAAAAGGGGTGGATAGAGAGATTTAGGATTGCTTCCTGGAAAGGTTTGAAGACTGGAGAGCTTCGGTCTGTTCACCAGCAGCTAGTTGATCTTTTGGTTGTAATAGTTGGTTGGTTGTTTGTACTAAGATCTTACATGTTCTGGTTTTAGTTGAGTTAGTTGTTAGTGTTAGCTGGTAACCCCAGCTTGGTTGTGATGTGTTTTGGTTTGTAAGAACTTCGTAATTTGCTTTCTATAAAAACAGAGTTTTACCTTTTGTCAAAAAAGACAGTTGATCAGAAGACCATAGATTCCATCAGGCAAGCCATAGGCCAGAACATTCAGGTGAAAGGTCAGCCTGAGCCATCAGAACCACAAAAGAAAGAATCCCCCACATGGTTCCTCTTTGCCAACTTATTTCGACCGAGGTCTCTCTACACTCTCTCTACTAGTTTCGGGCTGTTCATGCGTTGATCTCATCGTCCGATCCTGAAAACCTCACTGTAAATTATTAACTGATGAAGCAGTCCAAGGAAATTGTGAAGTTCCAAAGAGCAACCTTCATTCTGTTCCAGTAGTGCAGGATTGGGGGCGATCATTTGTAAATATATATGAATTCGCCATGCCCACATTGTACATATATTGTAGTTAAAGGATGTAAATATAAGTGTATAAAATATGATTTATAAGAAAATATGAATAGGCTCAAAGCTGTTACCGCCTCAGAAAACCTGTTCCTTTTTCCAAAAAAATTCGTGTGAAAAGACATTGCAATTTTGGTACCTTCCATGCTCAAAATGAGAGGCCAAGTCGGCTTGCTTTGGTCTCAAATTATTGTAGCTGTCCTGCGATTGGAATCTGCGTGACAGCAATGGCCGCTTCAAATTCTGTGGAGAGCAAGCAGATGCAAGTCAGTAGTCAAAAGCATGCTATTTTCTTCTTACCTGAAACTTCGCTGATAAAGACACATTGCACTAAGCAGTGCTGATAGCCTGATACTGACAAGACTATCAAAAGCAAGCTATTTTCTTCTTACCTGAAACTTCGCTGATAAAGACACATTGCACTAAGCAGTGCTGATAGCCTGATACTGACAAGACTATCAAAAGCAAATCTACTTATGTGGCTGATCGGTTATCCTGTCAACCATAACATTAGCTCTAATATGCAAGCTTCCACCGATGATGTGGCGGTGACGTTTCAGCCATCTGCATTGCTTTGCAGCAGCCTACAGATGTGGAACCTTGTGCCACAAAGTTCAGTGGAGAGCTAAAAGAGTAGCTGAAATCAGAATCAAGAAATAGGTAGCATGAGAGTTAGTTTGGAATGTTTCTCACCTTTAGGGACATGTATGCTTCCTGTGCTCATCAATAGTGCTTCTTTTGGCTCTAGTGATGATTGATTGGATGCACATATTTCTGCTTTGGTTGGTGACATCTGATCTAGAAAGGCATGAAAAAGGCAGCAGCACTGTCTAATAATGCACATTGAGGTCAGAACTAGAGCCTTCAACAGCAGGACATTGCTGAACAGTAAAGCAACTTTGTGCTGCATGCTTTGCACAGAGAAATAGGTGCGGTGCGTATGGGCCATTAGGCGTACGCCTTCTTCACCATGAATTGAGTGGAGTTGTCTGAATAACGGCGAAGCAGATGCAAGTGGCCTGTCTGATAAGCAATTAGGCAGATGTAAGCATCGAGAGCCAGGCAGGTATGATAGTGATGTTCTTGCTCTCCATATGAAGCCGTCCCAGTTCAAAGCAGGCCAGCATTTGTGTAGATTTGAAGTGCCTACCTAATTCATCTTCTGATGCAGGAGAGAACCCAGTACAATAGCAGATCTAATTTGGATGCTGGTAAACAATATTTCACTTGAAATATGAGCATACTTGAGAAACAGTGAAGTAGTGAACCATGTGGCAACTTGCCACTGGCATGGCTATTTCCTAACCAAAATTTGCTTCAAGACTCCGAGAATCACAACTGGAAGTCTGGAACACAATTTTCCATCACTTAAGCAAGTGTGAGTACAAATAAATGTACTCCACAAGTTACACCCAATAACAGAATTATAATGCATGCAGCGATATATCAAAGGAAGGCTTAAAGTGGTTGAATTTGCATAAAGCGATGTTTCTTTTTAAATACTTGTACTAAGTTCCAAAGAAGTTATTCTAGAACTAAAATTCATTTTCTAAATTTTCAAGTTTTATAGTCAGATAACATTCACACAAGAGTGGTGAAGGATACACTCCTATCACATGGTTACCTGCCCAATTTCCCATTTGGATAAACTATCCAGAATCATTTCATAAAGTATTTTGAAATCAAAACCAAAATCTAATTTGGAGTGGCTTTGCTAGCATGTCCATGACCGTGGACATGGATATTCAAATAGTTTTACACTCTGCAGAGATTGTACAACTTTATCCACAAGAGATAATCAACTTATACTGTCCGCTCACACACTTCCGAAGGTGTGCGGCTAAGAGATTATAACAAGACCTTTACAATGCGTCATCCCACCGCAGTCCCACCTTGCTAAGGTTTCGCTTCCTTTGTATTGAACCATCCGTCGGATTTAAGCCCCCTCTTGCGCCATGTGGAAATACATAAAAGTAGGTCATAAAGACACCCACGCAACCGAATGGCACGACCACGGTGGAATATTGCAAATTATTTAGCCTAGTCCTGCCCATTCAAGACATGTTGTAGAATGGTGGGGCTTAGCAAGATGCGGCTCGCAGACTGGTACTTAACTGGCTTGGGCGACTTTCCAAAATAACCCCCTAGGCCTCGATCATAGAGATGTCTCAATCCCGTGCATCAACGTGCACCATCCAAACATCCATTTCCCCCAAGTCCAAACTAATTTTCATTTTATTTTTCCTAGTTAAATCATTTTCCAAATTTTCCATGGTAAAAGCAATACCATAGCATCATGTTAAATCACAGTTGATCATTTGGCTAAATTCCCCAAATTGAACATTTTTGGTCTAAGCATGACTAGGCGTATTTTTTCACAAGAACATCTAGTCAGTACTATTGTATTAACAAGAGTTTTATCTAGGACGACAAGGTGTGAGGGATTAATGTCTAAGAATTGTCAATTCCAAGACCAGTAAGTAAACCATCAGTATTGTAATCATAATCTAATCTCCAACAATTATATAATCCTATACTCCAATATCAATTAGTCCAATATCCACAATATCAGTCTATTTCTATGATCTGACTTCCATCGATCTAACATTCAACAATACTCTAATTCTATAATCCGATATCCATCAATCCATTATTCCTTAATAAATTATTTCTAATAATTCAACATTCATCAATCCAATGATTATGCAATCATATAATCCAATTTTCAATAATCCGATATCCAATAATTATCTATTTATATAATCCAATATCAACAATTATCTACTTCTAGAATCCGATATCCAACAATAAGATATTTCTAGAATCCAATATCCAATAATTATCTTTTCTATAATCCAATCTTCGATAATCCAATATCAACAATTATCTACTTCTAGAAAGCGATATCCAACAATTCGATATCCAACAATAAGATACTTCTAGAATCCGATATCCAATAATTATCTATTTCTATAATCCAATCTTCGATAATCCAATATCAACAATTATCTACTTCTAGAATCGATATCCAACAATAATCTATTTCTATAATCCATCATCCATCAATCGATATTCATCAATAATCTATTTCTATAATCCATTAAAGATAGACTTCCATAATCCAACCAAGATATATTTTTATAATCCATCTAGGATATATTTGTACCATCCAATCAATATTTATTCCTATAGTCCCACCAAGATTTAGTCCTAAAATCCAACATCCATCAATAATTTATTTCTATATTCCACATCCGTCAATATTGCATTTCTATGGTTCAATCTCCAACAATCCTTCAATCGTATAATCCAACAATCAACAATTGTATAATTATATAATCAATATCCAAGAATCATGTATTCCTACAATCCAATTTCCATACATCGTATATTACTATAATCCAACAATAAGGTATTCTCATAATCAAGCATCCAACAGTAATGTATTCTTATAATCCAATCCTTTCAATTTCTAACCCCTAAGTACATCATATTCGGAAAGATTATCCATACTGTCTATCTTGACAATAAATGGCTATACATTGGAATTGGGAATAACTATAAATCTTAAGACAGGAATTTAAATTACTTGAATATAAATACGCATGCAATAATAATTTAAACCAGAATTTAAATAATTTAAAATACTGGGATTCAAATATGATCAAATGATGTAACTTGTCTTGCTTAATTAGTTGTTGTTCTCAAATGGCGTCGAAATCCGGTTCTCCGAAGTCATTGAAATCTACACGTGAAAATGAGCCATATTCAAATAAAATCCAAATAAAATTCAAATGAACTCCAAATTAAATAATTCTGGTCCTGAGATGTAGATATTTAATTTAGATGAATTTAGAAATTTTAATCACTCGAATCGGAGTTCGGACGGAGGAGAACATGCTCTCAGAAGTTGAAAATCACATAAAATAAAGAAAAGGAGATTTTCGGATTTTCTGGAATTAATTTTCTAAAGGAAAATTAATTTTTGCGTCATGGTGACGTCAGCGAGGGGATTTATGATTTTCGGCCAGATTATATTTCAAAAGGAAATGGCTTGAGCCATTGACAAGTGGGGCCCATGTTGGTGGACTTGGTCCACGGGAAGGCCCATGTCTGCGGTGGACCGGGCACACGGGAACAGGGCTTGCCACGTGTACGTGACACGCGTGCATGCCACGCAAGCAAGGGATGCAGAGGTGGCGCCAGGTGGCCAAGATGTGGCGGCCACGTAGCGGCCACGTCGGCGCAGTGGACGGCGGTGGCTCGGGCGCGTAGGCTTGCCGACGCTACGCGCCACGGCGAGCCAAGCGGGTCAGCCAAAAGACAGAGGGAGGCGAGAGGGACTCAGTGCTCACGATTTTGGCGACGGAGCAAAAGGGGATGGTCAGCGGTGACGAGAAAGAGCGATGGTGGTGACGAGAAAGAGCGATGGCGATGGGGTTCCGACGAGTCCCCGGAGAAAGGAGAGTGAGCACCGTGGAGAGCACAGCCGTGCGAATCCGCTGGTGGCGATGTTGGCGGCGGCGCAATCGTCGGTGGGAGGAGCCCCGGCCGGCGCGGTTGAACCTTGAAATTTGGTGAAACGATGGTGAGAGAGAAGAGGGGGATGAGAGGGAAAGGAGGAGGGGCGTCTGGTGCTCCCCTTTATGGAGGTCGAGGAGGAGAGAGGGAGGAGGTCAATGGCACGGGCGCACGGGCGAGCTCTGGCCGACGCAGGGCATGGTGTGGGCCGGCGAGATTCACGGCGAGAGAGGAGAGCAGGTGCGGGGATGGACAGCGGCGGGACGGGCATTAAATGCGCGTTGACGGGGTGGCTTGGTGAGCGGCAATGTGACAGGGTGGTGAGGCATGTTGACGCGGGCACGACATGGGCTCCCAACGGGAGGAAGACGACGGGGAGGGCGACACCGACAGGTGGGGCCTGCCTGTCGGCGATAGAGGGCGGGGCAAAGGGAGGTGGGCTAGAGCGGGGTAGCTGGGCCGAGCGCAAGCGGGCCAGGGAGGAGGAAATCGGCCGGGAGCGAAGGCTTTCGGCCCAAAGCATTTTCTGGATTTTGCTGCTTTTTCAAATTACATAAAATACAATAATCCAAAAGGCTTTTAGAAAATAGTAATTAAAGTCCAAAAATTCAAGAAAAATACAAAAAATTCCTTGAATTATTTGGAACTTAATAACATTATTTACAACTTCAATTTAGATTTTAATTTTGCAAATAAATTATTTTTAAATTTCAGGAAAATGGGAAAAGCCTTTCTTAAAATCTAGAAAATTCAAGAAATTAATTAAGTTTTCCTTTTTACATTTAAATCCTCTAAAAACTCATAAACTAAAATAAATTTTATTTTTGACTTTTAAAATTTAGGAAATCCAAGAAAAACAATAAAACTCTTTTAAATTTTTAGAAAATCGGAAAACTCTTTAAAAACTCAGGAAATCCATTAAAATAATAATTTTATTAATTTAAAATTGGTGACAGAACTTTGGGATGTTACAGGTCCTTAACTAATTTGGGCGACTTCTAATAAAACCCAAGACTCGATCATTGAAATGAATCGATACTGTGCATTGACTTGCACCATACCAACATCCATTTTTTCCAAGTCTAAAACACTTTATTTTCTTTTTCATGTCAAAACATTTTCTAAAAACTTCTATGGTAAAAATCATGATCGAATAATTTGGCTAAATTCCCAAAATCAAGATTTTTGGTCTAAGCATTGACTAAGCATGATTTTCCAACATGTTCTAGTCATACTAATGTACTAACCAGATTTTCAACTAAGGTAGCAAGGAATGGATAATTAAATGACAAGTTTGACTATACAATGGAGCCCAATGGAGCGGAGGTGTTCCGAGCGATTTGCTCGAGAATCCTCGTTTGATCCATCTGGTTTCGCTCGATTTGAGCGAGCACTTCGGCCATGGTGGGAGGAGGCGGGAGTTCCTCTTCATGGCTAGGTCACTGACTTTGGCCACTCCGGGTTCGTCCAGCCATCTTGCTCTCATGAATTGGGTTAGCAATAGCAACCGGATACAAGATACATAAGACAACAGTAGACAAGCAATCGACTAAGGAGAAATACAATATTAATCTAACATGTGTGCATACATATAATTAACAAGAATTGAGCTCCAAATATTCGTACAAAGGCATAGGAGCCAGCACAAAAACCATAAAATGAAGGATTAGTTTCCCGACACGATTACCTCGCACCGAACGAACAAGCAATCGGTTGGGACGAAAAGTTCAGACCACAAACCATGTTTTACCGCATCAAAGGAGCATGATAAAGACCAGCTAGGGGTGCATTTGGCACTATCCATCTATAATCACATCTTACCCGGCCCTTTCATTCCTATGAATTTTCGTGGAATTACACTCTCATTTTTAGCCATAACGATGAACTATGCGCGTGCTGTCCAGATTTGACAAACGAGCTCCGAGATGAAATTTCCTACCCCTAGTGTCTCCTGACTTCATCAAATGACAGCCAACACTCCATATTTTTAACAACCATTTACTCCCCAATCTGAAATTAAATGGCATACATCTAGCTTTTGAAAGGAGATGAGAGGGAACACATTTTGGCAACTCAAACATATAGCAAGGTAAGATTGGCGAGCTAAGATAGGTAAGAAATAAAATATAAGAGCTCACTTAATTTTTCATCAATAATTTGATATTTTGAAACTAAATTTTCCAAAACACCTTAATGACGACCAAGCTAGGGGTTTACTAAGGTCAGTATGGCTCTGATACCAAGCCTGTGAGAGCCTGCCGGAAATTTAACTTGTAATGCTTGACCTTCCCACGTGCCCGATGGACTTGTCCTGAGTTCGTATGAAACACGAAGGGAATAGCCGGACACACGCGGGAATGACCTTCCTAGCATCACAAGAAAAATTTCACGCTCTCGGTGTATTATGTACTTCCCAGGTCAGCGGTACACATACACCTTCACAAACATCCAGCCATCCAGCAATACTGAAATCTTCATAATTTACAACACAATAAACATACAAGGTTCAGAGTTCATACATAGGGCCGACCGGCCCAAAAGCATGATAAAAATACCAAGTTCACAGCGGAAACACAAGCCATAAGATGGCAGCGATAAGGCCAACCGGCTATCCCTACCCACAAGGCAACCGACCGGTAAGCCACCGAGCTAGTCGTCCCGTTCGTAGTCGGTTTCACATTGACTAACCCCTTGGAGGTCAACCTCCTCTGCAGCATGGAGAATCCCGTTGAGTACAAATTGTACTTGTAAGACTTACAATAACAAAATAAGGTAGATGCATTCAAGTATCAAAGGAAGGCTACTACACTAGGCAATTTTCAGCATAAAGATATTTTCTTTGCAATAGAGTAATATGTTGCAAGGCAATTTTCTAAATCTGTTTTTATTTGCTTAAATAACCAGGAGACAATATTTAGAGACATAATTGACAACCTAGAAGTGGCGGCCCACAGCCACAACAACATTAGCACGGATTTCCCATTCGTACCACCCGATTCCAAGTTTTATCGAAAAGTAGAGTCTAACTCTTGCACGACCTAACCAAGCGTATCCATAACCAATGACTTAGCTATTCGAATAGATTATACCCTGCAGGGGTTGTAACACCCCAAAATTTGGCTTTTCAAAAATCTTTTGAGTAGTTTAAGTTCCTGGAAAATTTCACCAATTTTATTTGAATTAATAATGCTTAATTAGGAATTTTCTAAATTAAAAATATTTAATTTGACTAATCTAAACATCACTTAAATAAAAACCTGTGTTATTTGGCTTCCTTGTGTTCCAAGAAATTTTCTGGTATTTTCTGAGATTTTTATAGATTTATTTACTATTTATTTGGTCTCCTTAATTTTTGAGATTTTCTTTAATTCCGAAAATCTTTTTTTTTCTTTCTCCTCTCGGCTGCTACAGTACCACGTCGGGAACGGTTCCTTCCTTCTCTGTTGTTGTTTGGCTGCTAAACCTTCTCTGTTACTTTTTCTCTAATTCCTGCCTTGCCAATTCCAAGCCATCAAGCGCATGAACCAGGCCGATATGATGCCTCTGCGTTTCAAAGCACTTTTTCTCTATGTGGTTCACTGTTGGCTTCTCTATCTCTCTTTACTCCTTGGATCTCTGCCTTTCTTCTCTATTTGCCGATGCCACCATCTCCTGCCTGCCAAGCCGATGCCATCTGCACGCGCCAAGAACCGGCCGGCAGCTTGTCCTCTGTTGTTTTGTGATCCCTGCTGAAGCACTCGGTTGATGCGCGTGTTCTCTTGCTTGTTCCCTGGTCTCTTTTCTCTCTGTTATTTCCTTCTTCCCCTTTGTTTTGCCACCTCGATGCGGCATGATGCAATGATAATTCTTGGCTCTGTTGCAAGACATGGGAGTTTTAACTTATGAATGACAATAGAGAGATTAGTGAGCTGCAACAACATATTTTATGCAAAAATTGATTTTCCGTTGCAACGTACGGGCACATGACTAGTTTATCTCTATTCTCCAGTCTCTTGACTCTTCACTCTTGAAGACTTATAGTCTTGTTGTATAATAATAACTAGTAACGGTATATAGTTGTATTTTGTATAGTGATGATTGGCGAAATTAGTATTTGGTAATTGTTTAGTTGATAATTTACGGTGAATTGATGAAATTCACAGTTTCCTCGTGTAGATTTGTGGCACAGTGGTGTGTGTTTCGTTTAGTTTGAATGTTCATAATCATTTACAATGTTTGTCTTAATTTGTATAAATGTATCATTGTATCGGTGTTTTTTTTGGGGGCACGTTAGTTTTCAGCCGAGTTTGTCTTAATTTTGTATAGTGGTGCAGACTAGTCCACACTGGTGGACCGACAAGAGAGCCACGGGCGGTTCCGTTGACTTGGTCAACGGACCGGCTTGGGGTCACGTGGACCAACTGGCGTGGTCCACGGACCAGTTCGGCGTGGTGCACGGACCAGTCCGCTGGGGACGGACTGGCTGGGATGCGCGGACCAAGCGGTCCGGCGAGTGTGCATGCACCACATGTCCTACGGACCAGTCAGGCGTGGCTGCGGACCAGTCCGCGGGTGCGTGTCCAGATGTGATATTTGGTACACGTGTTTCGATGGCGAGTGTGTGATCTCGGGTGGTTGGAGGTGGTGGCGGCGCTGGAGGAGCAAGCGGCCCGGGCATCTCGGGCTCGGCCATTCGTAGCAACCGCACTGTTTCCCCTTCCTTCTCTTCAAAGCCGGCATCTCTTCCTCTTTTCTGGAACAACCGAAAGATTTGTGAGTTCATCCCCTGGTTGGTGCTTCTGCTTCCCTTCTGATCTGCGCCAGTTTTGGTCTTGGCGTCGTCGGTGGTAGGGGTCGGATTCTTCTCCTTGTGCATTTCGCCGGTTTCCCTTTGTGTCCTATCTTCTCTTGATAGGACGAGGTGAACTTGGTTCTTGTGTATTTGAGAAGTGATTCGGCCGGGACTTTGACTTGAACTTGTTGAGGGAGAAGAAGGCATTGGTTTCTGGTTTTGGTGCTCTGAGAGTGCACTTGGCCGGTGCATATCGGTGGTTCTTGTGCGGTATTCACCTGTTCCTCAACTTCGTTCTTCGGTGTATCCCGAAGTGCGAAGATCGGCATTGTATCTCCATCAACCACGTCTATATTGCGCGGCATAACAAGGCGTTTGGTTTTCTGACGTGCCTCGCCGTCTCTTCTCGGTGGTTTCGAGTACCATCGGCTTTGTGAGTATATTAGTATTCCATTTTTTAGTATCACTCTGCATATATGTGCAGGCACTTCCAACTTACAGCATGAGTTGCTTCAAATTGTCTGCTACTATGTGTAAGAAGATTACAACGGTGATGGCAAAACATTGGTGGGGTGGCTCTCTCAATAAGCTATCACTTCACTGGTTATCTTATGTGAATTGTGTAAAGCTAGAGATAAATCATTGTGGCATGCATTGGTGGAGTGCGCTCATGCACAAGCTTTTTGGAAGGCGGCGCGTGCCAAAGGAAGAGGCATCGTATATTATCTCGAATGGTTGATCATGTCAAGGAGGTGTTAGCTGCTTTGGTGATCCCGTCGGCTGGGATGAATGCGGTGGTCTGGCCGCATGTCCGTTGGTGTCCTCCGCTGGCGAATGTGCTAAAAAATGTGTGCTGAATCAGGATTGTTTTTTAATAATCCTATTTTTATTCTGAAATACAGTAATATACCTTCGTTTTTTTATTTTATAGAAATAATCCTACATCGCTGTGCCGTTGGAGAGGAGAAAAGAAGAGGGAGAGAAGGAGAAGGGAAGTGCAGAGGGGGAGAAGGTCGGGAGAGGGGGAGAAGGAGAGGAGAAGAGAGAACGATGGGGGAGGGGGGAGCAGAGGAGCTCGGGAGAGGGAGAGAGAAAGAAGGAAGCTTGTTGATAAGGAAATAAGGTCTTCACGTGAAAGTAATAGTCTCATCTGTTCTTGTTCTCATCCAAATGTAGTCGAGTCTAACAGATTTCGTACTCTCGAAAATCTACGAAAATCACAAACGAACCAACCAATCTTGTCACTGTCCTTTTATTTCCAAAAAAAATGAACAACCTACAAATAAGATTTGCTAAATGTATTACCTACAAAAATTATCATTTATTCCCCACAATTATTTCCATCAGATTAATAAAATAATACTATTATTATTTTAAATCGCTCAACCGGCACGTGACTTGTGGATATGTCGTCCAACGGTTGAGCGACTAGAACAAGTCGCTCAACCGATTTGTACACTTGTTGCTCAACCGTTGAGCGACTTCTACAGTCGCTCAATGGTGGAGCGACAAAGGATTATTTCTGTAAAATAAAAAAACGTAGGTATATTACTTTATTTCGGAATAAAAAAAGATTATTTTAAAAAAATTCAATCCGGTACTGGAGTGGTGATACGAACCAGCACGGGTGCGTTTCTAGCTTGGTGCTGCGGTGTGTCGGTACGCTTGGGGTGTCTGATCCGTTAGCGGCAGAGGCGTTGGCACTCCGTGATGCATGTCGTTTGGCACGACAATGGAATTTGCAAGGAATTATCGTCGGAAGAGGTGACGAAACTATATGTGGTGTTTAGACTTGCTTGGGTGGCCACTGGCCAGTGGTGATGGTTGTACCTTTAGTCCACTAGAGTTCAAATCTCAGGTTTAGTCCTGCGTGTCTCATTTAGGAGGATTTTCTTTCAGTAGGAGACGACGTACCCGTCGCAAGCGAGACGTCGGTGATGACTTCGTCATTTCTTCGTCAAGCTCCACTCGTCCCGTCTTCCGTAGACGTCGTGTGTGTGAGTGCGTGCGTGTAGTGGTGTTGTGTGTGTGGGCATCTATGTGTTGTACTGGGTGTTTTGCAAAAAAAAAGGAATGTGGTGTTTACACACCGGGAGGCGAATATGTTGGCAAATTGGTGCGCAAAGTATGCCCGTAATATTTCGAATTTTTTTTTATTAAATAATTATTTTTTAACTTTTATTTTAAAATTAATCTCCGGCGCACTTTATTTTTAAAAATAACCCCTTTGGTCACGCCACCGCTCGTGGCGTGACCAAACAATACTGTCACGCCACGAGAGTTGGCGTGACCAAAGGTGCCACGCAAGCCCTCGGCCGCGCGCCGTGCCAGCGTGGAGCTTGCGTGGCGCATCTGTCACGCCGGCACTCATGGCGTGACAAGGCATATGGTCACGCCATGAATCCCGGCGTGACAGTGGCGACTTAAAGTCGGGCAGCCCGGCCCGTTCCTCATTTTTCCTATCTCCTCCCTTCTACTTTCGCCGCCGCCGTGTTGAACCCTAGCCGCCGCCGCTGCTAAAGCCGCCGGTGGACGCCGCCGTCTTTCGCCGCCGGTGGCCGCCGCCGCGCCGCTTTCGCGCCGCCGGAAGGCCGCCTCTCCTCCTCCCCCGGTGCGGGCTCCTCCGCCAGCTCTCCTCCACGCGTGCCCCCATGCCGCCGCCGGTCCTCCTCCCCCGGCGCGGCCTCCCCCGCCGGTCCTCCTACCCCGGCGCCGCCTCCCCCGCCGCCGGTCCTCTGCTCCCCCGCCGGCTTCTTCGAGGTAAGCACCGTTTAGGTCGATAGTCCGTGTATACTATATGACAAGGTTGCTTATGTACCTGAGAAATAAAACATCCTCCATTATGCAGAAAGCACGTATGCTGACAATATAGATGAACGCTAGACTATGGGTAACAGCAAATGCCTTCCGCCAAATAAATCAAAACCATGGCGTTTATGTAAATGTCCCTTTAATATATTGACCATAAAAATTTCTGAGGAAATATCAAAGGCAAGGTGACAACAGAAAAAAGGGCGGGGACTATGGAAGCTTGGCAACAAACCTTAGCGACCCAGTCAGCAAACTCCTTGGCATTAGGTACAGTTGCTGAGAGGAACACAAACCGTGAGTTCTTGGGAGCCATTACTATACTCTCCTCCCACACCACTCCTCTCTCCCTATCACGCATGTAATGCACCTCATCAAAGATAATCCAAGCGACTTCTCTCATGACCTCGGATCCTTTTGTATTGCATGCTACGCCAAATTTCTGTGGTCATGACCTACATTTCCAAGGAGGCTTTAAGTACCGAACCAAAATACATAGAAAGAGTAATTCGAAAGAAGATTGATGATCTAGTACCAAACAAGAGACATTTGGCTCAATTGTCACCTCTCCAGTCATGAGACCAACATCAGAGAACTCTTCTTTGAATTCTCTATACTTTTGGTTGCTCAGAGCCTTGATTGGAGACGTATAGATGACCCGCTGCTGATTGCGCAAAGACATTGCCATTGCATACAAAGCAACCACTGTCTTTCCTGCTGATGTGTGAGCTGAAACCTGGAAACCCCCAAGAAAACAAAGTATATAACTATGCATGAGAGACAAACAGCTAAATTGAAAAGCAAAACAGTTTGCCAGTATACACATAACAAAACAGCATTGAAAAAAAAAGACCATCCTACTATAGTCTATGAATTGTATAGTCTAATATATAGCTCGTAGGTGCATTGCAATCATGCATAGTTGCAGTACTATCTACACAAATTAACCTGCAAATTTGAACTACTTCAGATTCTTCCACAAAGAAGGCTGGACCTCGGAAATTGGTTAGTCTGTGCCTTGGCATCCTCGGTCAGCATCTTGAAGATATCATCACTGATATTTCTGAATTTGCTGCCTTCTTTCCACCCCACATAAAGGTATCAATATGCATCTCTGACTTTGGTTGGGTTTTCCTGTGCTGCATCCTTGCCTCCTACGGTTCGAACAGAATTTAATGTGTATTCAAGGTTTTCAATTGATTAGATATAGTTCACCTTTTGTTTTCTAATCGAAGATAAATTTGTTGACATGGCGTTTACTGATTGAGAAAAAAATATCTGTTCTTGTATTGTAATTACTTCTAGTTGATGCCTTGATGGTTCAAAATGCTTACTAATTTTTAGTATATGGGCCATTCTCCCTCTTTCTGCCATTTTACTTGTAACACTTGCTTCAAATATAGAGGGCATTTAAGCAACACTGAGAAACTATAATTTGCTTTGTTTTCTTGATGTTGTATCTTGCTAATGTAAATAGCATAAAAGGTATACCCATGTTTAGGCAACACTGAGAAGTGAGAATCTACATTTTACTTTCTTTGCTTGATGTTGAATCTTAGTGATACAAATAGCTTAGGCACATGTTAACTTTAACCTTTGGAACTGTTATGAATAGCGCTTGTATTACCAGGGGGCCAAAGGGCCAGTATATGATATGTATGGAATGCTATTCATGGGATAACAATACAAAGCTTGTTCATGATGCCTATTATATTTTGCGCCATCTCCTTTATGTTAGCAAGATACGAATAGCAGTAGCATATGAGATAATTTATTTATGTGGACTGCTTATGGCTGTATGATTGTAATAGTTTAAATAAAGTTATTAGCTCGTGCCGGTTAGAAACAATTGAGTCAATTAAAGAAATGAAATATAGCTGAAGAGCAGACTTGATGGACACCCGGATGTGGTGCATGCGTCATTTAGCGGCTAATTTCTTTAAGCAATGCAGCAGGGAAGATCTCACGAAAAAGTTCAAACTGTTGTGCGGATGCTTGGAGAAGAGGGAATTGGGGTCAAGTTGATGAGTGAGGGGCTGACCAACGAAGCGGGTAAGTCGTGGTTGGAGGAGATCTTGCGTGAGAAGGAGAAGTGGGCACGAGCATACGATAAAGATGGTATCGGTATGGAATGATGACAACGAACATATCGGAGGTGTTCAACAACGTTATTAAGGGCATCCGTGCGATGCGATATTCGCTATCTTGGAGTTCTCGTTTGAAAGACCAACAAGTACTTTGTGGATCGGTGGACCGGGCAAGGGATGCATTTAACGCCGTGGCGTTGGGGTGTGGCTGCTACCAAGCACCTTGCTATCGCGGAGGCCGAGTCATGCAATCAGGAGGCGGAGGAATACGATCCTGTTAAGCATATATACGCCGTCAAGGCATTGGCCACCGTACGTGGGGGAGGAATACATTCCCGACGTAAACATGATGAACAAGCTACGCGGCCGAAGGAAGAGGAAGAGGCTTCGTAATGACATGGACCTCGCACAGCGAGGCGGTAAGGACATGTACTCTCTAGGGGATTTCAACGACGCCAGCAGTACCAACAGGTGCTCGGAGTGCCACGAGCACGGACACACAAGGGCAAAGCACGTCAGTAGGGATTCTCAGCCGCGCAGGGTCAGGCGGCGGCGCTCACATGTCGCCCCACCTCCTTGAGGTATCCAATGCTGTTGTTCCGCAAAAATGGTTGTTCTTTACGTCCATAGTACTTTCATTTGCAGTTCACATATTGTTTTAAACGTCATGTGTACTTACTTTCATTTTGCATTCTCTACATTGTTTTGTACCTCATGCGATCTTACAAAAATCCTATCCTATAATGCAGGATGCGCGGAAGACGCTTAATGGCGTTGCTCCTCTCGAATCTGACGACGACCACCGCGTTCGCCGCATAGCCCAGGGTGGTGAGGTGAGATTTGCTACTGTTGTACTCCATCGTGCTTGTTGTTTCACTTAGTTATTTACGTTTCTCTCTTGCAGGGACTCCAGCCACTTCGCCCTCGGACCCACACCCCCCCTAGATTGGGATGAGCGGTACGCGCCACACGTCCGCTCAGCAGGTCTCCTTGCTTTGGCGCGGATAGTCATCAACGGCCTCCCGCGTATGGATGGTTCTGCGCTCACCGCACTGTTGGACCGGTGGCGCCCGGAGACCCACACTTTCCACCTACCGTCAGGCGAGATGACTATCACGCTTCAGGACGTTGGTATGATTCTGGGGCTCCCCGTAGAGGGTCTGCCCGTGACTGGGGACGTGAACAGCGCGGGTTGGCGAGACCGGGTGGGAGAGTGGCTCGGAGTGCGACCGGAGGACCCCCCTGCGGACTCGAGGGACAACCGGCCATCTGCGGTGCTTGCGTCATGGCTGCGTGCGCACTTCAACGCAGCGTGCCGCGAACGCAGATGCCGCCACAGTCTGGCGCGCCGCGCAGGCGTGGATCTCGCATCTTCGGCTCCTTCCTCTTCGGGACGGTACCGCAACAGCATCTCTGGATTTACTTGCCGATTTTGGCGATTTCACGACAGCGAGGACCTCGGTTGGGGTTTTGCTACACCTGGCGTGTCTATCTGCAAGCATCTCAGGCGGCGCGTGCCGATCGGGGAGAGCGGAGGGCAACAGGTGGTGCGCATACCTCCTGCAGATCTGGATGTGGGAGCGTTTCCCGTCGGTCGACCCACTCGTCTTTGCCTTGCAGTACGGATTTTTTAATTAATCACTCATATCTCGTTCTATAAGAAATAAGATTGATATATATCTCCATGCGAGCATGGCCATGGCGATTGAAGACGAGGCCTCGCGACCCTGATAGCCTACCTGTGGAGCTCCATCACGGCACCTACTGGGCGTTCGAGGTCGCGGTACCTCACGTATACAAACGAGCTCGACGTCATCACACAGGACCGTCATCGTTTGAAGTTATTTTACTTGTTGCATTGACCTATTGAACTAAACCATTTCTTTGCAGTCACGTGGGCGCCATACGTCCGAGACAAGGTCGATGGCCTTGCGCTAAACCCGATGTCGCGGCGGGGCCATGACTCGTGGTTGACCTCTCGCCATTGATCTACTTCCATGCGGTGGAGTACCATTTGCCCCATCGGGTCATGAGGCGATTTAGGAAGTTTGGGCATGGCCACCAGCGGTGTTCTCGGCGATATAAACCTTCATGGGTAAGTCCTCGTCGTGTATGTGCACCGGTAGCGATTTTCGTGCTAACTTTTAGATTGTCGCCGTCGCGAGATGAGCCGGCGGAGGTACCGCAAGACACGGATGGTTACATTATCACCGAGCCTACGTGTTGGAGTGGCAGACCGAACAAATCGGTCGAGAGGGCGTGACGCAGATCCATCGAGGCATAACCGTCGATACCTCGGTGGCTACGGCGTCGCGCGTCTCCGGCCGGACCGGCGATGACCGTCGCGGATGTAGATGATGGTGATGACGGCGAGGAGGACATCGTGGGCGACTACGATGAGTTCACACAGACGGGCACTTCGGAGGAGGGCCCCCATCAACGCTTACTACGTGAGTACATTGTATGACACCACTAATTAGCAATGTCACTATCGCGAGGCTAATTGAATGTGTTTTCCCGTTCGTAGGGAAGACAGCTCGCCCGCATAAGCAACGAGGCCGGGAAGGTTCTTATGCTACAAGAGGGTTCGGAGGGGAGCTTCCAACGCTTCCGGGACTTCGCTGAGGTAACACACACTACGTTAAATTAACATGTTGTCCCTTGTTATTTATTTTCTTGCATTCAACTTCACTACTTTTTTGTTGTTCAACCTTGTAGTTGGTTCGCCGCCAATGCCGGCGACTGGCCGCAAAGATGAGCTGTGTGGCGGCATCGGGAGAGGTCGTGCTACCTGGGCCGGCTCGGAGTGGCTCAGACGAGGCCGAGGAGGATGAGGAGGAGGCCGAGGAGGAGGCTGAGGAGGACGAGGAGGACGCCCAGGAGGAGGACGAGGAGGACGTCGCTGCTAGGATTCCCGACGAGATGCTCCTCAAGGACCTGGTTGATGCACCGCCCCCGACACAGCCGACTCAGGACACCCCACCACGCCGCCGTAAACGCCGTGATCGCGCGGACATTAGTTCCGTAAATGTCGTCGAGGGCACACGAGCCCAACAGCCAGTAGCGAGGTTCACGCCGGGAGTCGGTCTTGGCGCAAAGCATAGCCCGATGGGATGGATTACTGTGTGCTTGCCTTTTGTACAGTTCATATCTTATGGATGATGCTTGCATGTTTGAATGAAATCATTGTAAAGAACTTCGGATGGCCTTCAACAAGAACCCTTGTCTATCGACCAGGTTTCCAGACTACAAATCCCCACACTCAGATAGCATCCAAGTATAAGGCCCTCTCGACTGAGCATATCATCTAGGATCCACTCCCATATGCACAGTCTACTCAACTAAAACAACACGTTCTGCTACAAATGACTCCAAGATCCCTCTTATCCTGGATCCCTGCGCGACAACCGACTTGCCCGCAAGACTTGTCCTTTTACGTTAGGTCGACCAGACCTTCGTTGCTCTGCACATAATGTAGGTGAGTGCTACTGTCACGCCAGTAATAACGGCGTGACAACGCACTCCTGCCACGCCACTTAAACTGCGTGACAGGACTTAGCCCCGGCAGCGACAAGGCTAGGGTGCAAGCCCTCTGGCACATGAAGCACACTGGCGTGGCAGCACGTTTGTGCCACGCCGTTAATGGTGGCGTGACAATACAGCCCTGTCACGCCAGGGTAACTGGCGTGACAGGACTTAGCCCCGGCAGCGACAAGGCTAGGGTGCAAGCCCTCTGGCACATGAAGTATACTGGCGTGGCAGCACGTTTGTGCCACGCCGTTAATGGTGGCGTAACAATACAGCCTTGTCACGCCATGAGTACCGGCGTGACAGATGCGCCACGCAAGCTCCACGCTGGCACGGCGCGCGGCCGAGGGCTTGCGTGGCACTTTTGGTCACGCCAACTCTCGTGGCGTGACAGTATTGTTTGGTCACGCCACGAGCGGTGGCGTGACCAAAGGGGTTATTTTTAAAAATAAAGTGCGCCGGAGATTAATTTTAAAATAAAAGTTAAAAAATAATTATTTAATAAAAAAAATTCTAATATTTCTGTCTGCCGTGTGGCGGGCTGTCTGCCCATGTTTCCTTGAAACCCCACGCGAGGACTCGCTAGCTTTCCTTGGTGCGTGGTGGTGCGTGTGCGTGTGCGTGTGCGTGTTTACGTTGTACTGAGTGTTTCTTTGAAGAAAAAAATTGTACTATCCATTAAATATATATGGAGATTTATGAAAACATTCAAAATTCTAACAATTCTCTTATCTCCTAACTTCTAATCCTTGCAATATTCTTGCACAAATCTCAATGACCTTTATAAGGATAAGATAGTGTATGTACCCACATGTACGTGCGGTTTAATTTGTATTTTCCGCACAAACAACCATCTATCTCTTCGTCCTTGTATCATAGATATCCCATGGACAAGAGGTGTGCATACAGGACCTCGTTCCATGCATCCGGCACGCCGGGAGGCACCAGTGGCTGCAGTCTTCCGGTGCATCCAGCGTCGTCCCCGGCTCCCGTTGCCGCGACTGACAATCACAAAAATTAAGTTTGCTGTGGTTGTGCCATCTCCATCTCAACCACAAACCAAAGCAATAATATGGTTAGTACAATACGCATTTCCAAGACGGTTTGCGACCAGTTGATATAAAGATATAAATGTATGAATTATTTACAACCTAAATAAATTATTTTAGTGATTTTTTATTTTTTTTATTTACATGTGGCGTGAGCTGATCCGTCTCATTGGACGCGTCAACGACCGAGGACCTAGAATTATCCCATCTCAATCAAAATCTTTGCGTATGCTTGATCATGCTTATAGATTGGTTTTCTATACACTCCCTTCGTATTAATCAATCAATATAACCACGTCAACTTGTGGACTAATGACAACCTCAAGCTGATTAATTAACGGGTCACTACAATTAATCACACGACTGGGTTTGCAATATTGCCCTCTTGTCTTGAGTTGGGTTTAGCGCGTCCAATGGGACGGATCAGCTCACGTCACATGTAAATAAAAAAAATAAAAAAAATAATTTATTTAGGTTGTAAATAATTCATACATTTATATCAACTGATCGCAGGCCGTCTTGGAAATGCATATTGTACTAACCATGTTATTGCTTTGGTTTGTGGTTGAGCTGGAGATGGCACAACCACAGCAAACTTAATTATTGTGATTAACAATGAGTCTTCCGGCGCATCCAGCGTCGTCCCCGGCTCCCGGTGCCGCGACGGGTGACCGTCCGTCCCTTCTGAGCTCCGTCATGTACGTTATGTTGAAGAACTGTGCCCTTCTTCCCTGGCTCCTCACGCCTTGCATGGCGCTCGAGATCATCGCGTTGATCCACGAGTACACGAGCCACCTGTGTCCCACGTGCCATTGTTGCCATTCGCATGTCAATCAGCACTGGGACGCGGCGTATGTATACACATGCTTACCATAAAATGGCGTATACATGTGTATCGCTTCTTACCTATAATGAGAAGGAGAATAACTCCTGAAGAACAAATAGCTCTTGGGAAGTCGTGCACTACTCAGCTCCCAATCTTTCACCGTCTGCAGGCACAACCGAAACTCCTCTTTCATGTCCGTAGTCACGTTCAACCGGTTGCCAACCATGAAATAATTTCCTCTGCAAGCATACAGCTCTAGTGGTCATAACTGTTAGAATTGGGCTCATATGTCCATTCATTTCTAAAATCTCAAAGCATGTATGATTTAATCCTATGCTGTATAGCTAAGTGGTGGAAAAGCAATTTATAAGGTGGAGTTCTTGCCACCTCTTCATACATGTGTAACATGACATGGGGTGACATGAGGAGGACTATAGCTAAAGTCACACACACGCACATACGCACGCGCGTGAGTATTTTCGCGTGGCAATCGCGTGAACCTAGTCCACTTTTCTTTTGCTAACCGTGCATTTCTCTCTCTTAAACAAGTGGTCCAAAAGGCCAGTATGATCGGCACACTATGGTCGAAACAAGTGTCCCATATGACCAGTGAGAGTTTTCCTTAGACCACCCTTGGACCTCTTCGGGATATCCTCTTAGACCTCCCTTGGAGATTTCTTCTGATCACTCCAAGAGAGTGTGGTCGGAACACTGTGGTCCCCTTAGACCTCTTCAGGAGATCCTCTTGTACCTCCCTTTGAGATTTCTTCGGATCACTCCAAGAGAGTGTGGTCAAAACACTGTGGTCAAAATAAAGTGGTCAAAACACAGTGATCCAAATAACGTGATCGAAGCTATAGACTAATGGTCAAAGCTGAAGACCAGCGTGTAATCAGGATCTGATAAATACTACTGAATTACCATAAATTGGTTTTGAATTAGTCGTTACCAGTGTTTTAATGTGTGCTTTATTGAGCAGTTACTAGATAGTAATTGACTCGACCCTTAAAAATGACGTCCAGACCAACACTGATAATTTCCATTCCAATTTTACTTCTTCCTCCTCCTCTCTGTGCTCTTATGCTAGAGGGTTGTGTTGTTTGAACCAAGCCGTCTCTTCTCCTCGGCGTGCACCGGGAAGGAGGGTGAGCGGTATCTCCGAACCATTGTTGCAGAGTTCACCTGCACGGGGTGGTAACAAGGTTTCTGGGTAGCGCATCTGCGCGACCGCTTGTTGCACTATGACGTCTACGATCTGCACTACATCGAGTCTGCACTGCTTTCTGTTCTTCATCAACCTCTATTGTAAGTTGTTTGTACGACCAACATATTCTGTTATAATCATGTTATTGAGTATATTTAGAAGTGCTATGAGTTGTCTGCTGTTGATATCGTCTTATGCGTCTCTAGTTATATGTGATCTTTGCCTCGTATTAAAATCTGGAATTAAAATATTGTCCACATTTCCAACAATCCAGAAACCTTATTGTGGACATTTTTGTGATTTAGCAATGGTTGGTGCTTCTAATGCTATGAAACCTAGAGGCTTTCTGGTCAGAACTTTCGTAAATGGCGTACAAGGGTCAAGTTTTGGCTCATGTCTTTGGGACTGTAGTGGGTGATCCAGCCACAGTATCCATTTACGATTGAACAGATCATGAAGTTTGACACAGATAACAACACAGCTCTTGGATACATACTGACCATACTGACCGATCAGCTCTATGATATGTACATGAACTTCAAGTCCGCCATAGAGTTGTGGGATGCACTAGAGCACAAATATGCCGAAATAGAGGCTGTTTGTTGGCTCTATATGTGCGAGCAGTTCTTCGAATACAACATGGAAGATGCTAAGTCGATAGTTGCACAAGCTCATGAGCTCCAGCTACTGGTCGGAGAAATTGCACATTTGGGTTGCTCTTTGCCTCCTAAGTTTGTGGCTGTGGGCATTGTTGCCAAACTTCCTGCTTCATGGAGGGATTTTGCCATTGGCGTAAAGCACAAGAGGGAAGAGATATCTATTAAGGATATCATTGCTGCCCTTGATGTGAAAGAAAAGGCAAGAGAAAAAGATGCACCAAGCACGACCAGTCAGAACAATCAGATCAATGCAAATGTCATAGAGAAAAGATATGGCATGAAAAACAAAGGCTTTAAACCAAACAAGACAACTAGATTTAAGAAGAAAACTGAGAAGAAGGATATGAGGAACATCACCTACTTTGTGTGTGGGAAAAACGGTCATATGGCAAAATACTGTCATTTCCGCAAAAGTAAGGATGTTGTACAACCAAAGAAAAAGATTGTCAACGTGATCATAGGCGAGGCCTCAACAGGAGGGTATGGTAATCCACCTGTTGTATTTTCAGCATGTCAATCCACTGATTGGTGAGTTGATACTTGTAACATCCTAATTTTTTGAAGTTAAAAAAATCTTTTGAGTAGTTTAGCTTTGTAGGAAATTTCACCAAAAGTTTATTTGGATTAAAGTCAAGCTTAATATGGACTTTCAAAAGCAAAACAATTTAATATGATTAATGTCAACATCAACTATTATCAAAATTATTTTATTTGGCTTCTATGTGCTTGGATATATTTTCTAGAATTTTCTAGAAATTTTTTGAGTTCATTTGCTATTTTCTAAATTGCCATTTGAATTTCCCATATTTTCTAAAATAGAAAAGCTATTAAAAATCTCAGAAATGCTTTTAGGTTGAAACCCTAAACACTTGGCCTGTTTTTGTTCTACAGCCCAGCCCATCTTTCGGCCTTTGTCTGTGCGCCAAGCCCAATACACACCTCCCTCCGTTTCTCTCGCTGCCGTGTGGGGCCCGCCATCATCGCCACGTCACCTTCGTTCTCCTCTGGGACTCTTCGCGTTTCTTGTTCGAACCGACATCGCCGCACCATGCTCCTCCCGGATTCTTTCGTTCCCGTGGATATTTAAAGCCCGCGCCCGCGTCAAAATCGGCGCATCCATCTCTCTCTCCCGAAACCCTAGGCCGCCTCTTGAATATCTCTGCCTTCAACTCCGGTGAGCTCTCCCGTCGCCGTCGAAGCCGCTCGAGTCTCGCCTCGGCCTCCTTCGAGTTCGCAAGGATGAGGGCTACACCCCGATCACCTTGGTTTTGTCGGAGAGTCCTTGGAACCCTAGGTCCGACGAGCCCGAGCCTCAGCCTCCGCCTAAACCTCGCTGCCAATCAGCCTAGCTGTCTCTGAGCACCAGTAAATGCCTCGTTGAGTTCCCCGTCGTGTCCTCTTTCCGTTGCGCCCCTTCACTGCCGGCGAGGAGCCGCCGTTCGCCAGGAGCCGTCGGGTCTAGAACCGCTGCCATAGGACCTACATGGCCTTCCACGTCACCAGCCCCATCACCACCTCAGCCAACGTGTCATCCACATTTTGCCCACGTGCCATCTGTGTCAGCATACGCGAGGCGAGCCAGCCTCGCACCAGATCCAATCTCCAGTAGACCTGGTGCATCGTAAACCCAGTCTCTGTTCAGTGGGTCCCACATGTCAGTATTCCTATGTCGTAGACCAGTAAACCCATAGACTCATAAACCCTTGAGTGGACTTGTTCCATGGACCGAGTGCCCACTGTCAGCCTCTATAGGTTTTCCCGGGATTTCTTTTATTTAGATTTCGAGGGCTAACGTCAGCATGATGCTCAATCGCGTAAAAAAACCCTAGTCGTTCCACAGACCCCGCCTCGGCGACTAGGGAGTCTTCCACCTCGAGGCCTCGCCTCGGCAGAGAGACATTTCATATCGCGCTCCGTCGTGCAAAAACCCTAGTCGTTTTGAAGGCCCCGCCTCGGCGACTAGGGAGTCTCCCGCCTCAGGGGCCTCGCCTCGGCGGAGAGACATTTCACATCGCGCAAAAAACCCTAGTCATTCCGAAGGCCCTGCCTCGGCTACTAGGGAGTCTCCCGCCTCGAGGGCCTCGCCTCGGCGGAGAGACATTTCACATCACGCTCCATCGCGCAAAACCCTAGTCGTTCTGATGGCCCTGCCTCGATGACTAGGAAATCTCCCGTCTCGAGGGCCTCGCCTCGGCGGAGAGACATTTCACATCGCGCTCAATTGCACAAAAAAACCCTAGTTGTTCCGAAGGCCCCGCCTCGGCGACTAGGGAGTCTCCCGCCTCGAGGGCCTCGCCTCGGAGAAGAGACATTTCACATCGTGCTCAAATGCACAAACTAGTTGTTCCGAAGGCCCCGCCTCGAAGGCCTTGTCTCGACGAGTACACCACACGAATCAAGCACCCGCGCGCCTAATCCTTCGGGCGTGAAAACAAACCAAAAAAGTTAGGGACGACGATCGGCTTCGCCTCTCCCTCGCTAGCTTTGGGCTCCCAAACAAGCCCTATCAAAGATAGTTAGGGGACGGCGATCGGCTTTGCCTCCCCCGTGCGAGCTTTCAGACGGGCCCAATAAAAAAAAGTTAGCAGACGGCGATCGGCTTCACCTCCTCATCGCTGGCTTTGGGCTCCTAGACAAGCCCAATCAAAAAAAAGTTGGGGGACGGCGATTGGTTGGGCCTCCCCCTCGCTAGCTCTGGGCTCCCAAATGAGCCCAATCAAAAAAAAAGTTGGGGGACGGCGATCGGCTTTGCCTCCCCCTCGCTAGCTTTGGGCTCCTAGACGAGCCCAATAAAAAAAGTTGAGGGACAGCGATCGGCTTCGCCTCCCCCTCCCTAGCTTTGGGCTCCCAAACAAGCCCAATCAAAAAAAAGTTGAGGGACGGCGATTGGCTTCGCCCCCCTCACTAGCTTTAGGCTCCCAGATGAGCCCAATCAAAAAAAGTTGGGGGACGGCGATCGGCTTCGCCTCCCCATTGCTATCTTTGCGCTCCCAAATGAGCCCAATAAAACAACGCTTCACACCACCCCAAGTTGCATGTGCAAATCACTAGGGGCAGCCGGAGGGGGGAAGGTACCAGGCCCCCAATAGGACTATCGCAAACGATCACACCAAAGAAGTAATCAAACACAAGGGTAGCAACGACTGCCACAACGCGCCGCCCGCCTCGAGGGCCATGTTTCGACGTGATGGCTCCGCGTCGCCTTCGCCCCCACATGCTCCGCCGCTGCTCGCCGCCCGCCTCAGGGCTATCGCCTCGGCGGGGCAGCCCCGACACGCCGTCCGCCTTGAGGGCCATGCCTTGACGTGGTGGTTCCGCGTTGCCTTGGCCCCCACGGGCAGTGCCGCTGCTCGTTGCCCGCCTCGAGGCTATTGCCTCGGTGGGGCGGCCCCGACACGCCATCCGCCTCGAGGATCATGCCTTGGCGTGGTGGCTCCGCGTCGCCTTCGCCCCCACGGGCTCCGCCGCTGCTCGCCGCCCGCCTCGAGGCTATCACCTCGGCGGGGCAGCCCCGACGCATCACCCGCCTCGAGGGGCATGCCTCGGTGGGACGGCCTCGTGTCGATCTCTTCTGGGGTATCCCGACTCCCGAGTGGCTGGTGGCGATAGGATTACGTCGGCTCGCCCCTCAAGATCACGGGACCCGTCCTCACAATCTCGGACCACGTAGACGAGGGAGTTGTCATAGCAGGGCACCAATGGGTGCCCCTCATCCTAGGGTTGTCAGGAATACCAATGTACCATTAGGGATACTGTACATGTATAGACCAAGTCCATGTAGTGTATACTGACAAATGTACCTAAGTACCTCTCTCTCTCTCTCTCTCAATACATTGTGAGAGCAAGAAGGTAAATGTCCCTTCTTGCCCCTATAAATAAAGCCCCAAGGGTATGTACAAATGGGGCTTCCCTTAATCCTGTCATTCAGACATTCAATGCAATATCAACAAACCCCTTGTCTTTGACTCCTCCCCCTTTGATCTCCTCACAGGACAAAAGATACTCTGTAACTACTGTCTAGCCTTTTCTTGCTACGGCACGTAACTTAAGCAAGCGAGCATATGATATAATCGATGATACTCTGGCTCTGCTCCTCTTGGCTCCAAATTACAAACAACTAGGCAAGTAGGCACGCTACGCTGCGCCCATGTAACCATGTGTGAAAATTCGAATATGGCGTCCGATAGATGTTCACATTTGCCAGTGAAAGCCACATAAATCAAATCTAACATATTTATATGGTGCTCTAATGGGCTATGAGATTTGGAAGAACGAACAAAGCCTGATTGTATTAGGTAATCTTACATAAACTAAGATAGGAGCACACACAGAAATTACATGGCTCCTGCAGGCTACATACAGAAACTAAATACAAAATGAGTCTGCAACGTGGCCATAACACTTACAAAATAAGGAACCGACACAGCGACACGAAAAAACACAAAAAATACTGCCACACACACGGTGAACTCATGCTAGTGCTAGACCAACGCAAGTAGGCTTTTTGGTCTCCTTCCTGCGTAGCTCGCAAATTCCCACATAAGAAAGGCTGCGCCCACCTTTGTCTATAGATTTTTTTTATCCATCCTGCCTTGTCGTGTATATCACTTTTCCTAATTGCGAAAAAACATTGATGTTTGGACAAAAAAAACTGTAAAAATGAATGTTAGGAAAAAATGAATTGTACCCAATCTGCAGGTGCTGGGTCTATCATTGATTTATAGACATATCAGATAGTTCCTATTCAATTTCAAGAACCAAAGTAGACAATAATTGACTGTGGGCTTATATAGAGGAGGCTCCAATGCACGTGCTTAATGCACCAAAGAACAACTCAGAAAACAGATGGACTTTGCATGAACCGAAGTAGACAGTAATTGACTAAAGGCTTATATAGGGGAGGCTCCAATGCACCAAAGAACATCTCAGAAAACAGATGAACTATGCATGATGGGTACGCTGTGCTTAATGCATCAGATCTTTGTGGTTCAGACCTAATCAACAAGAATAACTCCAGTTGTGCAGTAATATCTATGCTTGCGATCTGCATTTCCCAACAACGGACCTGTAATGACCCGACCTGGGGTCACCCGAGGGGTCCTTCAAGACCACCTGGAAAGTCCACCAGGACCTCCTAGGAGGTCCAGCAGGATCGCTCAAGGGGACTTCCAGTACCACCCAAGGGGTCCATCAGACCACTCGGGAGGTCTTTCAAGATCACCTGAGAGGTCTTATAGACACTCGAGAGGTCTAGCATGACCACCTGAGAGGTCCTAGGGAGGTCGTGAGGCACGGGATGTCCCCAAGTGCCACGACCTAGCTCAGGGGAGGTCGAGAGACCAAGCCCGAGGAGGTCGTGGGGCCTGGAGAGGTCCCAAGTCCTTAGTGTGAACCGAGCTAGTCCCAAGGATCAATAGCTAGCTCTTCACAGCATACAAAAGTGGTAACATACATCAATCGCAAGCTTTATTAACAACAGAGTTGATTACAAAGGGGAGGCTTAACAGCCAACAAGATAAAATACAGCGGAAGACAAATAAGTAGACCACCCGATACACCACATGCAATCGGCTGGAGGGCGCATCCTAGTCGGCCAGGACCACTTGGTCCACTGCGCAGCTCATCTCAGGCTTTCTTTCCCTGCTTAAAAACATGGTCAAGCAAGAGTGAGCACAACAACCGTGCTCGCAAATTACACCCATCAAATAACAGAATGACATGCATAAATGGATACCTCAAAGAAAGGCATAATATGGTTGATTTGCATAAAGTCAAGTTTCATTAAAATACAACTACTAAGTTCCAAGGCAGTTATTAATAACTAAAACTCATTTTCTCAAATCAATTTTACAGTTTGGATAACATTCATCATAAGGTGGTGAAGGATACCCTCCTGTCACAAGGCTCCCTGCCCAAACCCATTTGGATAAAAATCCAAAACCGATTTATAAACCTTTGAAAACAAAACCAAGTCTAAATTTGAGTGGCTTTGCCAGCATGTCTATGACCGTGGACACGGCTATTCGAATAGATTTACACTCTGCAGAGGTTGTACACTTTACCCACATGACATGATTTCTCTAGTTTGTTCGGCATTCATCAATGCCACCTCTCACTGCCGAAGGTAAGAGGTCTAGAGTTCATGACAAGGCCTTTACAATGCATCATTCCACCGTAGCCCAGCCTCGCTAAGGTTTCGCCCCACCCTGCGAATAGCGACTCCGCAGAGATCAAGGGCCCCCTCTTGCGCCAAAGGGAAAACATAGTCATGAAAGGCGACCATAAAAGACCTCCCACGCACCAACAGATCAACCGCGATGGAACTCGCAGAATTAATGTCGGCAGTCCCTCCCATACTCAGGACATGTGGTTGCACAGTGAGGCATAGCCCATTATAGGCATAGCAAAGGAACGCTCAAAGGCCGGTTCTCAACTGACTTGGGCGACTTCCATAAACGCTGGGCCTCAACCCTACCTAGGTTGAGCCCGTGCATGAACTTGCACCAACCAAGCAACCGATTCGCCCAAGTCCAAACCATTTTCCTTTTCCTTTGATCTTCAAAAACATTTACAAAACCTCCATGACAACCCAATGTCATGGTTTAAAATATTTTGACAACATTGGTCATTTGGCAGCAAGATCTCCCAAAAATAGAACTTTGGTCTAAGCAGGGCTAAGCATTAGATTTTGCAAATGATCCTGGTTCACACTATTGCATCAACCAGGTTTTATCTATGGCGACAACAGGGTGGAATCAATATCAATAATGGCCATACCAAGGATTCGGTATAGCTATGAATTTTAAAGACAGGTGTTGAAATACTGAGTATAAATAAGCATGCAGTAATTTTGAAACAGAACTTAAATAATTTGAGATACTGGGCACAACATGATCAAGAGTGTAACTTGCCTCTTGCTTGAAAGCTTAAGGATCTACCCCCTTCGGATAACTCGGGCTCCCCGGAGATGACGCAATCTACACGAGAGAACCAAGCAAATCAGACAAAGACCAAATAAGATCCAATGAACTCCAGGCAAACCAAACAGAAATAAAAACAAAGAACAAAACAAAAAGAACTAAAAAAGGGCTCTCAGAAGGAGGTCCTACAGGTAAGGGGAGGTCCACGGGAAAGGGTGGTTTTTGCAAAAGACCAAAGTGGGTGGTCTTTTGCAAAGAGACAACAAAGACCGAGAGGGTGGTCTTTGCAAAAAATCAAAACAGGTGGTCTTCGCGAAAGACCAGAAGGGCGGCAAAGACCAAGAAGGTGGTCTTTGCAAAAGGGAGGTCCTGAGAGGCTCAAGGGACGTCCTGAGGGGAATACCCCGAGGAGGTCATGGGAGGTCTTTGAAAGGGAAAGGTCCAGAGAAGGACCCGAGATAGTCGTCTTTGCAAAGAGACCGAGGGGGGGTCGTCTTTGCAAAGAGACCAGGGAGGTCCTGAGGGGCGATACGACTACACAGCGTGGTCGTACAAGGAACACGATCACACCAGGTGGTCGTAGGGACAAGGGAGAAGATCGGGGCACGGAGAGACTCACCAAAGCCGAGAGAGATTAAAGGAGGAGGGGAGGTCGGTGGACGGCGGCGACGGTTGAAGCCGGCGCATACACTCTGGTGGGTCCTCCGACGATAAGAAAGCGGCGAAGGAGGCAACGGTGCAGCTCCAAAGGGCTTCCTACTGAAACTTCAAGCTCGGAGAAACTAGGCAAAAAGGCTAGGAATAATGAAAGGAGGCTCCCTTAGGCTATTTTTATAGCCGGAGATGAAAGAGAGAGAAAGTGTGAGCCACAGAGAGGCTCAAAGACATACGGGTCAAAGGTAGGTAAGAGACAGGGCAAGTGTCACGACCAATCTGGTGAAAGACAACAGAACAGGACAAAATAAGGCCAGCTGGTGAAAGGAGAGGGCAAAAAGGACAAGATATGCTGTGAGGTGAGGAGACAAGGAGAGAAAGTAAAGGGCCACATAAGTGACCGTATTTTATACGGCTCCAATGGCATTAAATGCACAAAGGCTTAGGTGGTGGATAAGGATGAGGGTAAGCAAGACTGTCAAGTGGAACCAGTCAACTTGGAAAACAGTCTGGTCAAAGAGGAGTGGTCACGGCCCAAGGGGAGGTCGTGACCCGCCGGGGTGGTCTTCGCAAAAAGACCACAAAGGGGTGGTCTTCGCAAAGAGACTATAGAGGGTGGTCTTTGCAAAAACCATAGAGGAGGTCCGCTGGACAGGGAGGTCCAAAGGATAAAGAGGTCCTGCAGACACGGAGGTCTTGACTCACAAGGGTTGTCTTTACGAAAAGATCAAGGGGTGGTCTTTACAAAAAGACCAGAGGTTGGGAGTGTCGTAGAGGTAGCCCACCGGCCCCATCATCCTGACGGAACAGCACCAAGGCTCTGTGGTTGATCCCATCAGCTCAAGTCTCCGGAGAGTCCGTGAAGAGAGCCTCCGTCCGAAGTCTCCAGAAGACCCACGAAGGGAGCCTTCGTCCGAAGGGTCTCCGAAGGGTGCCGAAGACACCCCGAAGGCAACCCGAAGCCTCCGAGGGATCTCCGAAGGATACCGAAGGCGACCCGAAGCCTACGAAGCGCATCCCGAAGGGTTCGTGCGAAGCCCTCAAAATATCCGAAGGGTGTTCAGAAGATAGTAAAGCAGAGGTTAAGAAAGAGACAGGTGGACCGAAGCTAAGCATAGGGGTAGGAAAGGACCCTGCAGTCCCTACTTTAATTGTACCTTCATAAGTGTGCTTATGTAATCTCCCATGTCCTATCATTTTGTCTATAAATAAGCACCTACCCCCCATGTAATAGGGACAGAAAATTTTGAGAGTAATACACCGCACTTTTCATCTACAGTACTTTTCCTGACAAACAGTCCCTTACCGAGGACCCTTCGTGTATCTCTGGAATATCGAAGGTCCCCCCTTCTCTTACTGTTTAGTCTTTTTACTACGACAGTTGGCGCCGTCCGTGGGGACGACAGGAAAGTCACGAAGCATATCTTCAAGCTCAAGCATGGCACCTAGAAAAAAAACCAAATCCAAAACCTCAGCCGCAGAAGTGGCCGCAGCTGCTTCGGCACCCAACACCCCTAGAGCGAAGCGAACCAGAACCTCTATAGTAGAGGCATCCCGCGTCCCATCAGCGGGAGAAGAAACAGATAACTCCAAGACAAGATGGATGACCCCGCAATAGTGGAGCAACACAAGAATCTCAGAGTAATCGCAATGAGAGCCGGGCAGACCTTCGTCGTGAAATGGCAGTCCTTCGCCAACCAGCAACTCCAGCCCTCGCCACTCCATCACCACCTGTTCCTACTGTAGCAGCGGGGACCACTTCTGACCCTCTCGTCCCATTGCTCCGAGGAGATCCCAACTTCCCGTTAAGCATAGGACTAGAGACAGCCCGCTGGCCTCAAGGATTTAAAATGCCAGATGTCGCATCTTTCCATGGGTGTTCGACCCTCTGAATTCTTCGGGTTCTGAAAGCAAATGATAAAGCGGTGGAGGTGATGACACCACAAAAGCAAAAGCGCCACTTTAGCCCTTAGGGGCGTAGCATTAACATGGTTTTTTACCATACCTCCGCGCTCTGTCTATGCGTGGGAACAGCTGAGAGACCTGATCAGAAATAACTTTCAAGGAAATTACATTGAACCCAAGGATGCAGGACACCTTTTTGCAGTAAAGCAAGGACCAACTGAGTCCCTTCGCAGTTTTTTCAGAAAGTTCGCAGAAGTCAAGTGCCAAGTTAAAGGCGTCAATGAAACCACTGTCATAAACGCCGCCACCTGCGGGCTCTGCAAAGGGCCTCTTTCAGAGAGGTTAGCGCGCAAACCCATCCACACAGTTGCAGAACTCTTCGACAAAATGGAAGAGTATGCCCGAGCAGAAGAAGATAGCGTTCGCAGAGGAAACCTAACCACCTCCACCGCGGAACTCCCACCCTCGAAGGAAGCGTCTGCAGCTACCTCCGCTGGGTCATCTGCAAAGCCACGAAACAATGATTTTCGGCAAAAAGGAAGAGGAGTGTACAATGTCGAAGGCACCTCAAATGCCGAAACAGGACGACGCGGAGGTCGTTGGGGCGAGGTCATGGCGGCGAGGTCAGGACGAAATTCCAAGGCCAACAAGACAATCGCACCGGAAAGCCCTCATCCTTCTGCGAAGTCCATGGAGAATGCACGCACACAACCAATGAGTGTCGTACTGTCGCAGCAGGAAAGCCCTCATCCTTTTGCGAATTCCATGGAGAATGCACGCATACAACCAATGAGTGTCGTACTGTCGCAGCTATGCAAGACTACATGCACCGCCGTCAGCAGCCATTAGAGCCAGACAACACAAAAAGGAGTGACAATCGACTTCCCGTACCACCACTTATACCCCGCATAGAAGCAAGCCATCTGGATCACCATCACAGGATCATTAATATGATCACCGGAGGTTCCTCGCTAGGAGTACCATCGAAGCGACAACGCCGAGCCTACGCTCGACAGATTCACCACCTTGCCGTTTTTCCCACGTCCAGCCATCCACCGTATTCCGAAATACCAATTTATTTCGGCCCCGAAGACGCTCAAGGTGTCTACTTCCCGCATCAAGACCCCCTCGTTATCTCCGCTAGCATAGCGGATTTCGAGGTTAAGCGTGTCCTAATTGACGGAGGAAGCTCGGCAGACCTACTCTTCGTTGAAGCCTTCGATAAAATGATGATCCCTCGGGATCGCTTATCACCTCCCGGTATACCTCTGATCGGTTTCGGAGGCAAGCCTGTAACAGCTTTGGGCCAGATTACCCTCAACGTTACTTTTACTGATGGCTACGCAACCAGAACCGAAGCTGTTACATTCGACGTGGTCCAAATGCAGTATCAGTATAACGTCATTCTTGGCAGAGCAGCACTGAATTCTTTCGGAGCCATTCCACACCATAATTACTTATGTCTGAAGATTCCAGCATTAGAAAGCGTCATTACCATACGAGGAGATCAAGATCTAGCCAGACAAATTGAGCTCCAGTTATCATCACCGGCTCGTCATGTCCACACAGTCGAGCAAGACAACAATGATATCAAAATTAATCCTTCGGCAAAGTGGGCACCAAAGCCGAAGCCTCATGGCGAACTCCGGAAAGTCCCCTTAGAAGATGACTTTCCGGAGAAAACAGTCTCCCTCGGAGCCCAGCTGCCAACGCAAGCACACAATGCTATACTCGAAATACTTCGCAATAACAAGGACGTCTTCGCCTGGGGCCCTGAAGATATCCCCGGCATAGCAAGAGCAACAATTGAGCATCGGTTAGCCCTCCGAAGCGACACACCACCCAAAAAACAAAAGCTTCGGCGCATGTCTGCCGAAAGGTTAGAAGCAGCGAAGAAGCAAATTGCGAAGTTACTAAAGGCAGGAGTCATCCGTGAAATCAAGTATACAGAATGGCTTAGCAATCCGGTCCTTGTCCAAAAGGATGGCAAGTGGCGCATGTGTGTTGATTACACACAGTTGAATAAAGCATGTCCTAAAGATGATTTTCCCTTACCACGAATTGACCAACTTGTTGATGCTACTTCGGGCTGCGAACTGATGAGCTTCCTTGACGCTTACTCCGGATACCATCAAATACTTATGGCCAAAGAAGATGAACCAAAAACAGCATTCATAACACCAATAGGCACATACTGTTACACCCGCATGCCCTTCGGACTGAAAAATGCGGGCGCCACATTCACCCGTTTGATCTCCAAAGTCCTAGCCGGACAGCTTGGTCGTAACGTAGAAGCCTACGTTGATGACATTGTCGTCAAAAGTTCTTTAGCAGATGATCATACGAAGGATCTGCAAGAAACCTTCGCTAACCTTCGTAAAGATGGGATTAAGCTAAACCCAGAAAAGTGTGCCTTCGGAGTTAAGGCAGGGAAACTTCTTGGATTTCTAGTGTCTGAAAGAGGCATAGAAGCCAATCCCGAAAAGATAAGAGCCGTCCAAGAGATGAAGCAACCGCACAATGCTCGCGAAGTACAAAAACTGACGGGTCGGCTAGCAGCCCTCAGCAGATTTCTTTCTCGCTCAGCAGAAAAATCTCTTCCATTCTTCAAAACGCTTCGAGGAACGGAGCCATTCCGATGGACCGAAGCTTGCCAGTCCGCATTTGAAGAATTAAAACAATACCTCACTCACCTACCAAGCCTTACATGCCCAGAGCAAGGAGCAGATCTCCTCCTTTACCTCGCAGCCTCCTCGTCAGCAGTCAGCGCGGTCCTTATTCAAGACAATAATGGCCAGCGTCCAGTTTATTATGTTTCCGAAGCATTGCAAGGCGCAAAAATACGTTACACAGAGCTTGAAAAGCTCGCGTATGCCTTAGTTATGGCTTCGCGAAAACTTCGTCATTATTTCCTCGCGCACAACATCACCATTCCCACTTCCTATCCCTTAGCACTGCTGCTACGAAGCAAAGATGCCACAAGTCGAGTAGGCAAATGGGCTGCCGAGCTCGCACCCTTCAATATAAGCTTCGTCGCCAGAACAGCCATCAAATCACAAGCTTTAGCAGACTTCGTAGCCGAGTGGACACCGAACAATGAAGACAACACACTCGTTCAACCTGAAAACCCGTGGATAATGCACATTGATGGGTCATGGTGCTGCGCAGGAGCCGGAGCAGCAGCGATTCTGACCGCCCCAGATGGCCACGCCGTAGCCCACTCGGCCCGCCTAGCGTTCCCAACAACAAACAATGCCTCAGAATACGAGGCCCTACTCTTGGGACTTCGTAAAGCAAGAGCTCTAGGAGCAACAAGAATGCTTATCAGAACTGACTCGAAGCTAATAGCAGGTCATTTCGACAAATCATTTGTCGCTAGAGATCCAGAAATGGCAGTTTACTGGCAAGAAATCAGAAGCATCTACCTATTTCTGACCGACAGTTCAAGCTATACTCGAAATAAAAGCGAAGACGCAGACAGATTAGCGAAGATGGCTACTCCGCAAATTCCTTCAGCAGACGTATTTTACGAAGTACTCATCAAACCTTCAGCTGTAGTAGAAGCACAAGGGTCATACTGGCATCAGGTCATACCGAAACACCAGGTCATACTGAGCACTGTGGGTCTCACCAGACTATTCTGAACCAAAGACATAGCGTGCTCCAGCTAGAACATGCCGACTGGCGACAAGCTATCATAAAATACCACCAAGGAGAGCAACCAGAAAACGAAGACGAAGCAAAGCGCCTTGTCCAGAGAGCCAAAAATTACTTCATTCTAGAAGGCCAACTTTACAAAGGAGGAGTTTGTGCACCCTACTTGAAATGCTTATCACGAGAAGATGGCCAAGCCCTCCTCAGAGAAATACATGAAGGATCATGTGGCGCACATCAAGCACCTCGAAGTATAGTTGGCAAAGCATTTCGCCAAGGCTTCTATTGGCCAACAGCCCTCCGAGACGCTCAAGACCTCGTTCAGCGATGCCAAGGATGCCAATGGACAAGCAAACAGTCCAAAGCACCATCTCTCCCACTTCAGCCTCTGCCACCAGTTTGGCCTTTCGCGAGGTGGGGACTAGATGTTATTGGACCCTACCCCACAAAGAAGAGGAAACACAAGGCCGCATTCAGAGCTATAGAATATTTTTCAAGGTGGGTTGAAGCAGAACCAGTCGCAAAAATAACTTCAGCAGCAGCTCAGCGCTTCATCTGGAAGAGCATAGTTTGCCGATACGGAGTACCACGCAATATCGTCACAGACAATGGATCACAGTTTAATTCAACAGCATTTCGAGCATACTGTGAAAACCTAGGCATTACAATATGCTTCGCATCCGTAGGGCATCCCGAAGCAAACGGAGCAGTAGAACGAGCCAACGGAAATCTGCTCGAGGGCCTGAAGAAGCGCCTAGTTGGACTCCCAAAAGGAGTATGGCCAGAAGAACTCCAAAAAGCCCTATGGGCAATTCGAACAACACCAACAAGAGCCACAGGCTTCTCACCGTTCAAACTTCTCTTCGGCGATGAAGCCATGACACCAGCAGAATTCACCGCAAAGTCTCTCCGAGCGATATCTCAACCAAACCCAGAAGAAAGGCGCACCTCTGTTGATCTCCTCGAAGAACATCGGATCCAAGCAATTTCAACAATGTCCAAGTACACCGAAGGAGTAACCAGAACATACAACAAGAAAGTCAAAATCCGCCCATTAGTACCTGGTGATATGGTCCTAAAGCGGATTGCAAACCCAGCAACTGCTGGCAAACTAGAAACAAAATGGGAAGGACCATATATTATCATCAGCAGCACCCGAGCTGGAACATTTCGCATCGCTACACCCGAAGGAGAACAACTCGGTCATACCTGGAATGCGAAGACCCTTCGCAAATATTATCCGTAGTACCGTTAAATCGGCTGCGTCCGACAAGTAGTCCAGCCACCGCAACAAGCGGAGTGGACATGTACAAATCAACATGTAAATGCTAACACATTTTGTCTTCGTCTCAATCGAAAAGCATCAAAATATATATATATATATATATATACATACTCATACTGTCAGCAAACAAAGACACCGCGCATGGCGTATCGCCACGGTGCACACCCATGCCTCACGCAGGCATGAGTGTATAAACAAAGACACCGCGCATGGCGTATCGCCCCGGTGCACACCCATGCCTCACGCAGGCATGAGTGTATAAACAAAGACACTGCAGCATGGCGATCGCCTTCGGGTGCACACCCATGCCTCACGCAGCATGAGTGTATAAACAAAGACACCGCAAGATGGCGTATCACCGGTGCAGACACCCATGCCTCACGCAGCATGAGTCTATAAACAAACACACCGCAAGATGCATGACGCCTCAGCAGCAAAATTTAGGCTCCTGAGCCCTATCTTAAAAGCATGGGGGACGGCAGCGAGCTTCGCCTCCCTCAAAAATTTAGGGCTCACGAGCCCTATCTTAAAAGTATGGGGGCGTGCGAGGCTTCGCCTCCCCTCAAGAAAATTTAGGCTCCCTGAGCCCTATCTTAAAAAGTATGGGGGACGGCGCGAGGCTTCGCCTCCCCCTCAAAATTTAGGCTCCCCGAGCCCTATCTTAAAAGTATGGGGGACTACGAGGCCGCCTCCCTCATAAAATTTAGGCTCCCTGAGCCCTATCTTAAAAAGTATGGGGGGCAGTGAGGCTTCGCCTCCCTCATAAAATTTAGGGCTCCCGGAGCCCTATCTTAAAAAGTATGGGGGGTGTGAGGCTCATCACCAAAATTTAGGGCTCCCCGGAGCCCTACCTTAAAAACTATGGGGGACACTAAATCCATACGAACAGAAACATAACTGATTCCATTATTGCAGTTTACAACATGATTACGCATACAACTTAACCCTCGAAAAGCACATCCATGAAACACTACATTACACAATAGTTTACAACAGCACAAGCCTTCATATTTTACAAACCTCGCAGTGTACCACACATCGCGCACCTCTATGGTGCAAAATCCCATTCTTCCCGACGAGTAGCCCATTGCAGCAATTCTTCATCCGAAGCATTCATAGCTACCAAAGCCGCATATTCCCTCTCAGTAGCTATATCCTCAGGCGTTGTACAACTACTCGAAGCTTCCTCTGAACCTTCGACGTAAGAAGGCTCATCAACTGTAAAAACTTTGCCCCGACGCTCCCAAAAAGCCCGAATTTCTTTCCGACCCATTGCAGCATTCCGCGCACGAAATCGAAAAAATGCCTTCATTGAACCCCCAGGATTAGCCTTCTTCCATCGTTGCCACTTCGCACCATGGCATATGACACCCCGGTAGCAAACACGCAAAGGCCACTTTGATATAAGACTTCGTTCGTATTTTGAACCACGCGTAGGAAAAGTGTGTTTAATCCTATGCCCCACAGGCGGCCAAGGACCTCGTCGCGCACCACGTTTGAACAACAATCGTTCAACCTGTGCATAATTCGAAGTGTAATTTTTAAACACAAGACACATGCCATTCTATAAGGATAAACCATTTCCCAGTATTTCTCATTTAAAACAAGAGGTTGTTACACAAAAAGAGGTCAACCTCTAAACAGAGCAAAAACAAACCCTCCCACTTACAAAAAAAATCCTAACCCTATCATGCTAAACAGCAAGCGGGGGACTCACACCTTGTTTTTGTCGGTGGACCCCCGCTTGCCACTTTCGGGAACCTTCTTGCCAGCCTCCTCCGGAACCTCCTTGCCAGCCTCCCCCGGAACCTCCACAGGAGCTTTCAACTTTTCCTGGCAAGCTTGAGCAATTCGGAAAGAGGCTTCAGCAGCGTCGTGCCCGCGCTTCGTCCAGAATTCCCGTTGAAGAACCCTCCCAGCCTTCCGAATCCGAGGGTGTGAAGCCACAACCTCGGCAAGCATCGCCATCAAGAACATCACCAACAGAACCCCATCAATATGAGCACAACCAGCCTTATCAAGAGTAGCGAGCGTCGCCAGCCAAGTAGCCCTCGCACAGTGATCACCATATGCGTGAGCAGCATTCACGCACGCCTCGCAACCGCGTCGGAGACGCTCCATAGTAATGTGCACCTCAGCAGGGCTATGCGTCCTCTCAGAAACAATGGCGCCGAGCCTCGCCAAGGCACCCTCCTGAGCTTCCAGACACTCCCAAGCAGATTGACCGATGGCACGGTACAACTGCCTTTCGAGTGTGAGATCTTCGTTCAAAGAAGAGCGGACAGCTTCTAAAACCTTTACTTCATCCCGAAGAGCTGAGCTCTCTTTTTTGCCATCTGCTATTTCAGCTCGGAGATTAGCGCGCTCCAATTCCAACCCCTCAACCTTCTTCAAAAGAGCATCTCGCTCAGAAGTTAGCTCCTTGTTTCGAGTGTGCTCCGCATCAGCTTTCTTTTGAATGTCCTCATAAGCATTATTGACATCAAATCTCAGCGCTCGAGATAGCATCAGAGTCTGCACGCAACAGAAATCCTTGTAAAAAAAAATTATAAAAAAAAAAATAAGTAAATTAAGATCAGCCTTACCCTCGCAGCGTTAGCTTCAATACTTCCGAACATGTTGTTCATCGGAGCATCCTCAAAGAGATCGATCACACTAGAGTATGAAGAAAGTCAAGAATACTCAAGATGCAAAGAAGAAGATCAACAGAACATCGAAGTCGGTAACTTCTAGTCGACTCAGCTTCGATGCACCAACACCGGAGGTCGCCCGTCCAGCTCCAGCCTCCGCAGCAGAGGCCGTCCTAGCATGACCCTCTGAAGCCTCAGCAGCCTCCTCCTCATCATCATCCTTGCTTGATACTGAAAAATCAAAAAATATTTTATTTCAACTGGACGTGTCCGCACTCCAAATTAAATAAGCAAACTATACTCACCAATTTCTACTTCAGGCGAAGTAGGCGCGTTGCAAGAGCCTTCACCCTTATCATCATCATCTCCTCGCTGCCGGACTCCACCACTGGTGGTCTCCGAACCATCTAAGCGAGGCCAGCGAATAGTACCCATCGCCTTCTTTACATGCGACGCGGTGCCTGCACCGATCGCAGCATCCTCATCCTTGGTAGGGGAAGCCCCCTCAGTACAGGCAGCAACTACCACCTCAGTAACCTTCGCAGGCGAAGGAGCCCCATCATTCGAAGAAGCACGGCTTGACACATCAGCGTGCGCTTCGAATGGATCTATTACACTCCTTTTCACTGGCCTCTCTTCCCCATCCTTCAAATTTCGCGAAGGCCCAGAGCAATCATCTGGATGGACCGCGCGAAGAGGCTGCGCTGCAATAGGCCCCCCAAGCTCCACCTCGGGCACCCGAGACCGTTTCTTCTTTCCCGCGTCCGGGTTAACTCGTTCAGGCAAAATAACCGAAGCCTCGTAAGCCCGGTTCAATCGGCGATCTCTCACCACTAAGTGACGCTTCGCGTGCTCCTCCGCCGTGTACGGACCTAGAAGAACCTCCGCAGCACGCTCCGCTTCGGTAATACGCAAAACTGACAATACAAACTTGTTATTAAAATAATAATAATAATAATAATAATAATAATAATAATAATAATAATAATAAAATAAAAACAAATCAATACCTTTGCACCCTCCGATCAAAAGACGAATTCGAGTCTGAAGCTCAAGCTTGACTTCACTCCTGGCCAAAGGCCAAATTCCGAAAGCGCAGAACTCTTCTACCAGGTCCCGCGTAGAAAGACGCTTCGTCGTATCTAGCAGAAGCCGAAGAAGAGCTTCCTCTCGAGAGCTTAGCTCAATCTCCGGAGTAGCAATCAGTTGAATCAAACCGCCATTAGAACGAAGGCCATCCTTCACTGGACTAGTATGGTAAAACCACTTCCTAGTCCAGTCTGTATCCCACCGATTCCGAGCAGCAGGAGTCGGAACGTACGCTGCGCAGCGAGCCTTCGGTTGGAAATTCACGCTTCCAAAGTTTAAAGTCTCTCCAGAGCTTTTCTTCTTTTTCGGTTGACACCGCGCATCATGAAGATAAGCGAACAACCGACCCTCCCCTTCTTCAGCGACCACTCCGGCAGACCTCAGCATCCACTCAAAGACACCAAGTTTCACGATAGAATTTGGCGTCAATTGAGCAAGCTCCACCCGGTACAGCCGCAATACCTCCGACACCAGAGCAACGCAGGGAATCCGAAGCCCGGCATCCAAAAAAGAAACGAAAACAATCGCTTCATCGTCGCGTGGTTGCGGAATCGTCTCAGACCCCGGAGCCCGAACCTTAGACAAATCCGCCACTTTCCCCTCGCCCGCAAGAGTTTCCAGAAAAAGCCTGCTAACACTAGACCTCCCCAAGTCGCTTGTATACTCCGGCTCACTCGCACCATCCCGGGCACGCCTCGCCATAGCCGAACGACCAAGCAACAAAACTTCGCAGCTTACAGCAACAAAGCTTCGCAACTCACATCGATACACCGAAGAAAAATATCACAACTGATGGTGACATTCTACCGAGTTCACCATCTATTTATAGCCGCCCAGTAATAACGGACAAAATCGCACGCAAACCAAAGCGTCAGCAACCACTAACACATCAACACCTGTCCACCATAACCATCCTGAACGCCCAACCTCTGCGCACGCTCTTCAAAACAAGCGCATTCATGGCAAGAATCGCCCGCACAACATCAAAAGACACCGGAGCAAAATACTTCGCCAGGATAAAGGGGACGGTGCGCCTCCACCCTCCGGGGCAATGACGCGGTTTCAGCCCTGGCGAAGCAAGACATCGACCGCGAGGGGCTTGTCGTAGAGGTAGCCCACCGGCCCCATCATCCTGACGGAACAGCACCAAGGCTACAGAAGTTGATCCCACTGTAGCTCGAAGTCTCCGGAGAGTCCGTGAAGAGAGCCTCCGTCCGAAGTCTCCAGAAGACCCACGAAGGGAGCCTTCGTCCGAAGGGTCTCCGAAGGGTGCCGAAGACACCCCGAAGGCAACCCGAAGCCTCCGAGGGATCTCCGAAGGATACCGAAGGCGACCCGAAGCCTACGAAGCGCATCCCGAAGGGTTCGTGCGAAGCCCTCAAAATATCCGAAGGGTGTTCAGAAGACAGTAAAGCAGAGGTTAAGAAAGAGGCAGGTGGACCGAAGCTAAGCATAGGGGTAGGAAAGGACCCTGCAGTCCCTACTTTAATTGTACCTTCATAAGGGTGCTTATGTAATCTCCCATGTCCTATCATTTTGTCTATAAATAAGCACCTACCCCCCATGTAATAGGGACAGAAAATTTTGAGAGTAATACACCGCACTTTTCATCTACAGTACTTTTCCTGACAAACAGTCCCTTACCGAGGACCCTTCGTGTATCTCTGGAATATCGAAGGTCCCCCCTTCTCTTACTGTCTAGTCTTTTTACTACGACAGGGAGGACAAAGGGGTCCTGAGGAAATCCCGTAAAGGTGGTCTTTACAAATAGACCACGAGGTCCTGAAGAGAAGGAGGTCAAAAGGGCAAAGGGAAATGCACAGTGAAACAGAGCCGTATGATTCAGATCAGGTGGCTCAAAGAGGATGGGATGTTCGGACTAGTCGAACGTGCCACAAGATCAGGCCGTCCAATGCAGATTGGACGGTTCCAAACGAAGGCGCGGAGCTGAGCCGCGCGGGGAGGTCTTGACTGGGAGGAGGTCTTGACGGGCAGGATGGACTCAAAGGAGTCCTGGCTGCCAAGGGGAGATCAAAGGAGGCCTCGACGATCTGGATGCACCTGAGGGTGGTCCTAACGGTCAAGATGAGAGCAAAGGAAGACGAGCGACTGTGAGGAAGAGACGCGGAGGAGCAGAAGCCGAGCGGACACGAGGGAAGTTCAAAGGAGGTTCAGATGGACACAAGGAGATCCAAATGAACACATGAAGGTTCAAATGAACACAAGGGAGGACAGAAAATTAAACAAGAGAGTTCCAGAAAGGAGAAATTCAACTCAAATTGAATTTCAGAAATCAAAGACGTTTGAAACACAAACCTGAGCTAGGATGCCACGAGGTGGTCGTGACTCAAAGAGGAGGTCAAAACCAAAAGAAGGTTCGATAAAAAAACAGAGGTCTAGACCACAAGGAGGTCTAAATAGAGAAGGAGATTTGGACCGAAAGGAGGTCTAGACCACAGAGAGATTCAAACCAACAAAGAAGTCTGAACTAAAGGAAATTCAAACAAAAGACACGAGGGGAGGTCTTGAACAAGGAGAGAGGTCTGAACCAAAGAGGTCTAGGCGCAAGGGAGGTCCAGACACAGAAGAGGTCTAGACACTGAGAAGGTCTGGACATAAGAGAATATCCAAGCAAAATGAAGGGAAGGAGATCTGGGCACAAGAGCTAGCCTAGAGGGAGAGCAGAACTAACAGAGAAAGGGAGAGATAGCTCCAGAGCTCGATCAACACCAAATGAACCAACTTTTAGGATTAGGTGAAGTTTGACTTAGTCATTTTAAACACTCAAATTCTGAAAATCTCAAGTTAAGTTTTAGGACTTCAACAAAACCAAATGGTTCTTTTTATTTTGAAAATTTCAAAAAAGGGCTCAGAAAATTTAGGGTGTTACAGGACCTGAGGGGGAAAAGGCCAAAAGTAATTGGGAAGCCTGAAACCAAACACCCTGAATAACTCGAATAAGTGCGGCCGTGCAGCTTGAACTGGTCAGCAAACACAATATAGAAGGGCTAAACCAAACTACGTATAGGTGGCAGGTTGCTGTGTAGCAGCAGGAAATAGAAACAGGAATTTACACACTAAATTAATGTTCCAGAGATGGAAAATAAAACAGCAGGAACTATCTTGCGATCATACGTATTCTCTGGAGGCAAGGACATAGCTTACTTCACAACCACTTATCAGAACTTTGCGCAGGGGTTGTTTGGACAGGAAGGATATGGATGTATCCAAATTGCCAAAGCAATTTGTCCATCAAAACACCCTTTAAATGTAAATATACCTATAGGGCAGCTGGAAAAACAATAGAAATCAGAACTTTCCTCGTTGTATCTACAGTTCTGTAATAACAGACACAAGCTCTAGTTATCACATAATCGTAATCCAAGAAAAGAATGTAATCCAAGAAAAGAATGTACATAGTATAAAGCAGTAAGAGTATGCTATGGGCCGAAGCTAAGCAACAATAGTTTCTGTTTGTTCGGCATGCATATCTTTAGCTAGCTGTTTCTTAAAGACAAAGCAGTTTAGAAAATTTAGATATAGGATGAAACTTACATATCAGGCGTATGGTACATCACAATCGAACGATCAAGCCGCCTAGTAATCCAAAAGGGGGCACACCTGCAAAGGTAAGGTGCAAACAGCGTTATATTCATTAAATCGACCTAACCGAACAGGTGGCTAAAGGTATAAAGACAAAGCAGCATATCTTTTGATCAATCTGAGGCGGTATAGCTAATCCCAACATATTAGGCTGAGCAGGTAAACCATTTGGGTAGATGGCAACACCTAACCGAGAGCAATAGGGAAATCTTTCTTCATAATGACGAGCTGAAATGTATATACCTAGCTTGGCATGTGACATGGAATTGCTACCTTGAAGAACCCTTGAATCGCAGAGACAGATTTACTCAAAAGGTCCAGAAATCATAATCTGTGCTGGCAACATTAGGAAAACACCACTTAAGTACACTAACAGTTAGCGTACTTGGATCGTCGAGAATATCCTGAAGCTCAAAAAAATTCAACTATAAAAGTGCACATTACTGTGCGGGTGCGCTGGTACACTCACCTGTGTAGGTTTGACAACTCTACTCAGCGAGTAGAAGACATTCCATGCGCAAACTGAGGACATCCATCGGAAGAACAGACTCAGTGACTGCAACCGCGCACGGAATCGCGTGCGACCAGAGACGAAAACAGCTGGAAAACGCAAACGATGAGCGAACGAATCGGGAAAAGTAGGAACGAATTCAGGCTAAAAATCTAGGCGGCAGGTAAATAACAGACCTCACCAAGAAACGCTAGCGCAGCTAAGTCGGTAAGAACAAGATCGAATCTAACCTTATACCCGGATGGCGAAGCTGCGATGGAATCAGTGCAAATCGAGGACACCCATCGGAAGAACAACTTCAGCGATGGCAACTGCGCACGGACTATCCTGAACGCTGAGTCGCAGCCGGAGGCTGGAAGCCGGGGAGCCGATACACGGCGGTTTTCTCTCGCAAGCTCCGTCGCGTGAACACGGATCCAGTGGATTTGGGCATGAACTGAGGCAACGAAGCGAAGCAGCGTCGAAATCGATACTGAGGCAAGACAAGGAGGCGACCGACCTTCAGCAGCGAAGGGAACGAACGGGACGCTGTGAGGAAGACAATGAATCAAGAGGAGCGGCCGGAAGGAAGCGGAAGCCGAGATAGTCGAGTTTCGTTGGGAAACGTAGTACCACATGGACCCAGTGCAGAGGAAGCGAGAGCGTGTGCCGGGTCCATTTGGGCGGGCGCGAAAGGAGAGGCGAGGCAGGCGTTCGGCTCGCACGACGAAAGAGGATTGCACAGGGATGGCCGTAACAACACACGTGGCCAGCGAGAGAAGGAGCACACGGACGAGCGAAATAATCCGGAATGGCGGGCAAAACAGGGTACACGCAAAGCAGCGTGGCCCAACCGGAACACGAAGCTGGCGCACGGGAACCCCGAGGCCGTGCGTAGTGGCAAGCAAACCAGCCACGACGCTGCACGAGCGAACGAAGGAAGCCGAGAGACCGACCGCGTTACAATGTAAGATTTATAATATCACATCACAGGACAGGACACTCAAAACAAACTCAATACTTATGGATGGATGATCCATCATTCAGGCGAGAGCTGCTGCTGCTCCTGCGGGGAGTGGGCGGAGGCGCTGGGTGGGGACCAGCACGAGCGGCTGCTTCCTGGCGGAGACGAGCCCCTCCGCCTCCTCCATGTCCAGCGGCGTCCCCTGCGGGAGCGGCACCGCCCAGTCGAAGCACTGCACCAGCGCCGCGAGGAACGCCGGCACGGCCTGCATGGCGAGGCCCATGCCGGGGCAGGCGCGGCGGCCGCTCCCGAACGGCATAAGCTGCTGGTGCTGCCCTTTGGGGTCGACGCCGGCGCTGGCCCCGCCGGGCATGAAGCGCTCCGGCCGGAACTCGAGGGGGTCCTCCCAGCACGCCGGGTCGCGCCCGATGGAGAAGATGTTGAAGAAGACCGACGTCTTGGGGGGGATGGTGTACCCGCAGACGTGCACCGCCTCGATCGTCTCCCGCTGCGCGAACACCGCCGGCGGCCGCAGCCGCAGGGTCTCCTTGAGCACCGCCTGCAGGTACGGCATCTGCGCCACGTCCGGTTCGCCCACCAGCCGGGACCCGCCCACCACCGCGTCCACCTCGGCGCGCAGCTTCTCCAGGTAGGCCGGGTGGTTGATCAGCTCCGCCAGCATCCACTCGACGCTGGTGGCCGTCGTGTCAGACCCCGCGGTGAAGATGTCCTGCATCCATTCATTCACGTATTGATTATGTACTGATGAGTACTACTGACACGGACACGCATGGTCATGGAGGAGTAAGCTTAAGCTTAAGCTAGCTAGCTAGTGGCCAGAAGTGGAACTCACGAGGACGAAGGCCTTGATGTTCTCCCTGGTGAGCCTGACCTCGGCGGCCTCGTCCTCCGCCACGTCCATGAGGATGTCCAGCAAGTCCTTGGTGGTCCTGCTCTTGTCACGAGGAAGAGGATCCCGCCGCGCCTCCTCCTTGGCCCTGATCATGGTCTCGAGCAGCGCGTCGAACCTCGCGTGCACCTCGCGTGTCCTCCGGCCGATCCCCTGCAGGTCCCAGCCGCGGCACATCGCCACGTAGTCCTCGACGTTGAACGCCCCCACCAGCTCCGCCACCTGCTTGGCGCAGTCCCTCGCCGCCTCCGCCATGTCACCCGGCAGCGCGCTCGCCACCATCCTCATGATGGCGTTATTGGACATGCGGATGAGCTCCCGGCTCATGTCCACGCTCTCGCCCCGCTCCGCCGCCGCCCGCACCGCCCGCAGCACGCCCGCCAGCTCGGCGTCCCGGACGGGGCGCAGCTGCTCGACGGTGCGCGGGCCCAGCAGCTCGGACATGCAGAGCCGCTTCATGAAGCGCCAGTGCGGGCCGTAGGGCGCGAAGGCGAAGCCGGCCGAGCCGTAGGCGAGCTGGCGCGTGACGGCCGTGAGAGGCCGCTCCGGGATGCTGGCCTCGAACCTGAGGAAGTCGCGGGCGACGTCGGCCGAGCCGACGACGACGCAGTGGGTGGAAGGGCCGAGGCGGAGGTAGATGAGGGGGCCGTGGCGGGCGATGATGCGGTCGAAGGCGCGGTGGGGAGGCGGGCGGATGAGGTGGAGGTGGCCGATGAACGGAAGGGCCATGGGGCTCGGGGGGAGGCGGCCGTGTTTGCTGCTCCCAGCTGATCCACCATACCTCCTCATGATCACCGTGAGGAGGAGCATGGCGGCGAGGACCAAGGCAACAAGCTCCATGGCCATGGCCGCCTTAAGGGAGCTAGTTGATTTGCCTTGCCTGCCTAGCTAGCTTGTTGTTTCGTTGCGGGCGGTGCGCATGGGCTTATAATGCCCGCCAAATAATGACTGCTGTCAGACAGCTCCAGTAAGAGTCGATCCTAGCTACTTGCATTGGCAAATAATCCTAGCTACTTGCATTGGCAGGTGGCAACTGGACAACTCCATGCAGATGCAGGGACAGAGTATGAGTATTATTAAACTTTCCATGTCCATGGCATATATATATAGTAGGGAGGGGCTCTGGGTCCCTGATATGCACGGCATAACAAGACACAAGAAAGAATAAGAGCCAAATCCACACCATTCATGTAACCTACCACCCCCAAGAAGAAGAAGAAGACCGACCGACGCGTGGGCAGGGGATGGGTAGGTACCACGTGTGGTCAGATTTCGATTTCATTTGGCTGTGGCTGGCTCCAGAGTCCTTCAAAAAAAACGCAGGGATCAGTTTTGACAAGTCAATTACCCATTTCCTTTTTCTCACAAGGTCATCTCGAATCTCGATAGGCTTGGATGGTAAAATAGCAATACATGGGAATGGGATGGGCCTCGTCCATTTATATGAACATGTTTTTTTTTTGCATGAATTCCCGAACAAAATGGAGCTCACTGCCACTCGTAGTCGTACGGGGTGTTGTGTTATGCACAGAGGCGGGACTAGAAAAATGTGTTGCGAGTGGCAAACTCTATTAAAAAATACTAGGAATGCGCCGTAAGCACATGAAGAAAGAACAATCTTATATTATACAAGGGCGCTGACAGCTTTGGCCTATCTTAGTTTTTCCCTCTCCGGAAAAACTGCTCTTACTTTTGGGGTAGTGTTTGGTACGTGTAATCTCGTATTCTCCGGTAATCTAATATTTTTCTCAATCTGGTTACTGGTAAACACATTACCAGTAATATAAGATTCCAATGTTTGGTTGATTTGAAAGAAACTGCATATTAGTCCTTATCATAATTTCAAACCATGAAGGCTAGCATCTATAAATTTTGAATTTTACAATTTAAAATTCCAACATTTAGAATTTCATTTTTTTATGATTCAAAAGTTCAAAATTTGGATTTTGAAAAATAAAATTTTAAAATTTGAGTTTTGGAGTTTAAATTCGCAGTATTTAAAATTTCGAAACTCAAAATTGAAACTTTCAAAATTCGGCTTTATAAAATTTAATTCTCGAAATTTGAATATCTGAAATCTAGAATTCAAAATTTGAAAGAAAGAAAAAAAGATTTTCGAAACCCAACCTTGAAATTTTGAATTTTCAAATTTAAATTGTCTGAATTTAAGATTCCAAACTTTAATATTCAAATTTTTGATATTTTGGTTTCTGTCGTAGCTAAAAGACTAGACAGTGAGTACGGAGAGTACCCCGTACCCTTTGTCATGGGAGAAGGACCGGAGAGGAGAAGCCAAAGACAAGCATATATGTAAATATGAATGTATTGCCCATGTGTGTAGAATGAGAGTCCTCCTCTTACATGCTCATGGAGCTTTACTTATAGGGGGCAAGAAGGGACATTTACCTTCTTGCCCCCAAATGCGAGAGAGAGAGAGAAAGTAAAAGGGCATTTTGGGTACATTTGACCTAACATACACTATACATACTAGGTTTACACAAATACGGCATCCCTGACGGCACACCGGTATTCCCGATGATCCTAGGGTGCGGGGCACATCTTGGTGCCCTGCTACGACAGTTTCGAAATTTATATTTTGAAAAAATGATTTTTAAATTCCATAATTCAGATATTCGAATGTTAAAATAAATCATAATTTGGATTTTGAATTCTGAAAGTTTAAAATTTGACTGTGATGAATCAAAATCATATGATAAAAAAACACAATAACAAAGATTACTTTCCCTTGGTAATCTAATATAAACACTTTTTTCTACAGGAAAGATATTCCTCGAATTGATGGTAATTTGTTTCCTAAGGTAATCTTAGATTCCTGAATGTCTTACTAAACAAGATAATCTCATAGAATTACTAGAGAATTCCTGATAATCTTCGGAGGATTTCGCCGACCAAACACACCCTTGGCAGTGGCGGAGCTCCGATTTCGCCAACCAAACACACCCTTGGCAGTGGCGGAGCTAGGATTTTCACGATGGGAATGCGAACTTAAGTAGGACATAGTTCTACTGATTCATGACTAACTCACTACTAACTAACGAGTCAAAGCGCAGATGCTTACCATAATGTTAGATTTGAAGTAGAGGTCAAGGGCAGTGGAGAAGTACTGTAATTCACCCTGAACAACAGGGGACGAGCATGTTCCATGCTTCTCTGAAAAAAGGGGGAAAAGAACTGAAGGTGAGTAATGGCAAGGAGTGGATGTGAACCTCATGTTATGCATCATGCAATGCTCGCCAATGTTTGAGCAAATAGAGCAAACCTAATAAATTCTCACTTATAACAAAAGTTCATTTCATTAGGTCGAGTGAATGACAGCAGCCTTGGGCTGGATGCCTTGAGCTTCATCTGTTGGGCCAAATAAATGGGCTATGGGCTGTTAAGAGCTGAGAGTATATATGTTATACTTTATGTATTAAAAAGGTATATATCAGTTTTTTTTGTGTAAATTTTTTGGAGATGCTACTGTACTAATGCATCTACTGTAGCTCGCCCTGACCCTTGGAGCTCCTCCATCTATCTACGTACGCGGCCTCATGGCTCGTTTTCATCCCTCAGCGACCAACATTACATGGCCAAATCAGTAGAGAAAGTATGCATTCTAGCTCATTTTCACCCCTGCGCCCATTTGGCATCAGAGGTGCGCGCTGACTCACTAGTGGGACTGGGAGGGTTTTGCACCGTCAGCGCTGACGGAAAATAACAAATTACCCATCCCCAAGCTACTCCAATAGATTCTCAAACTCGAAGATCTTACTGCGCAAATAGGTCACTTCGCCTGTAATGAAAAAGCAAAAGAAAATAAAATCATTAAAATAACCCATAAATAGCCAGATATAAAGAATGTGACGAGAGGTGTGGTATATGGTCTATTACATTGTATTTTGTTGAATGCGAACTAAAAGTGTGGTATATGATCAATTGCACCATGGATATATGTTTTGCCCTCTTTTCATTAGTTGATTTGCTTAATATCTACATGAAAAAGTGTTATTTTTGTAAGAGTTGGTATTCCGTTGCAACGCACGGGTATTCTACTGGTTCTAAACAAATAACGAACAATTTAACTTGGAACATGTTTTCAGAACTACATAACAAAAATGGGCAATTAGCAAACCAAACTTGGAATTGGGAACGTGCCTTCGTGGGGGTGATGACCGATGAGTGATAAGCATCGCCTCCGCTGGTTAAGGGAAAGGGAAAGGGAAAGGGTTTCAGAAAGGGAAAGGCAAAAATTTAAGGCAGAGAGAGAGAGAGGGACGTGATGGTGTCGTCGGCGGCGGCGGCGGTTCTGCCGGTGGGCTTCCGCTTCCGTCCGACGGACGAGGAGCTGGTGAGGCACTACCTCAAGGCCAAGATCGCCGGCCGCGTCCACCCGGACCTCCTTCTCATCCCCGACGTCGACCTCTCCATCTGCGAGCCCTGGGACCTCCCCGCCAAGTCCGTCATCAAGTCCGACGACCCCGAGTGGTTCTTCTTCGCCCCCCGCGACCGCAAATATCCCGGCGGCCACCGCTCCAACCGCTCCACCGCCGCCGGCTACTGGAAGGCCACCGGCAAGGACCGCCTCATCCGCTCCCGCCCCGCCGGCATCCTCATCGGCATCAAGAAGACCCTCGTCTTCCACCGTGGCAGGGCGCCACGCGGCCATCGCACCGCCTGGATCATGCACGAGTACCGCACCACCGAGCCCCAGTTTGAATCAGGCCAAAACGTAATAACCAATTTTCTACTCCCTCGATCTATCGGTGCTTCCATTCTAGTACTATCCTACTGGTATGCACTAGTAGCACAAATTGCAGTTGCACTTGTAGCTCAGTTCTTGGATCTTGATTCCTTTGCGTCGCCAGGCATGCCTGGTTGGTGGTGCAAAATGCAAACCGTAGCGTAATAGTTAGTATCTTACAGGACTGTCAATTCCAAGAACAACAAAAGATACTATTTGAACAACTGTGTGTGCTGCTTTCAGGGTAGCTTCGTTCTGTACCGCCTGTTTAACAAGCACGAGGAAGAAACCCCAGGGTCCAATCCGGAGGGCACGGAACAATCCATGTCTCCATCCACATCTTCTCCATGCAAACCGCAGAATGACGGTGCTGTGGAAGCGGCCATTGCGTCGATGATAAAAGATGAGACTTCACCGTCTGATTTGAGCCAACTGACTGCAACCAAAATAGCTACTGATGATGCTGATCACTCCATGGCCCATCTTCTTACAACTGTCCATGACAAAGAGCAAGCAACAGCTCAGGTGAATTACTTATTTCCTTTTCTGTACAAGGAGAACCTCCAGCATTTTTGGGCCATGTTTCATTTAAATGAGAAATGTCTTCGTAAAATGTAGGAAGATGCTTTTATGGACGTGTTAGCTCAGCTTCCAGACCTACAGCCTGAACAAAGATACGATGGATTCCCTAACATCGGTTCTCCTATGCGTCCTTACACAGATCATCCTTTTGTTGGCAACGTAGGTGAACAAGATTTTTCAGTATATTTTGACAGTATATTTGCTGAGCAGGATCCGCAAGACTTGTTGCTTGATCCAGCTTATGGCAAAACGGATAAGCACCCCACTGGAAATGCCGAGTCCAATCCTACTGCTGTAATTACATCGGCCAACAACTCAAACAACAAGGCATTACTTGAGGATAGTTGGAGAAAAAGCGATTCAGATCAGGTGCTCCTAGTTCAGGTTAGAATGCTTTAGTATTTACTCTTTATCAATGTTGACACCCTCATCTGAACTCTTTCTTCCCTCCTATTTCCTTTTCTAAACAAAGTGTGCAGATGACACTGATGCTACTTGCTGCTCTTCTGGAGTCAATATACTACAAACAGATACAGGTGATGCTAATCATGAAACAAGAGCCCAAACTAACATGGTGTACAGTAGAGCAGCCCAGGGGTCCCACTTGTACAGCCAATATCAATTACAGCCTGCGTTTGATCCTCAAATGGAATCACAAAATAGTGGAGCCTTCTGCTCTGCTAGCTCATGGACTCCATATCCCCAACATTTGTTCAGCACTATGGCAGGACCGAGCAGGAGTGGCATGATAAATTCAGATGCCTTTAACGGGCAAGGAGATTGGGCAGAAGCACCTTCGATGCAGCAGTTCACAGATCCAGACTTCATTGATCCACATCAAGGGACTGCGGCAAGAAGGATCCGCCTTGTGTGCTCTGTTCAGAGGGCATCCGCCTCTCAGCCTGTATTAACTCTTCATTCGGAAAGTGAAGATGAAGCTGGATCATGTTATAGCACAGGCAGTTCATCCAACAACCATAACAAGGATTATGTCAATGCAGCCTCCCAAACTATGGTATGATCCTAATTTATCATAAGTCTATTTACTCATAATAGTATTCACTGCATTAAAATGGTTTTGCTCAGGTTGGAGAACTGGTGCATATTCAGGGCAGAGGGGATATCCCTACTCAAGTTGGTTATTCGGTGGAAGTTCCAGACAAGCTCCAAGATTTATCATTTAGTGGTAATAAACTGTTGTTTCCATTCAATTCATGATTAGGACAGTCAGACAGTGACATTTAAATCTTATATCTCATGGAGATCTCAACATCTTGGTGTTTTTTTTCTCATTCTTGGGTAGTGCAAAGTGTAAAGTTTTAGGTCTCGTTAATCATTAGTGGTCCATCTAGCAAGTACATCACATGGATCTGCCTCTAGGTCTCAAGTGTGCATAGCTAATTTTGAAAAGGCCAATATTGCCTTGAGATGCCATTAATACTAAGTTCCAAAGACTTAACTTTTCTTTAAAATTTTGAAGTAAATATTCTAGGGAGGAATATTGAACAGCAAAGGCAAAATGCGGGCTTTCGTCTAGAATGTTACATGTTCAATTTTGTGTGCAGTAGTTTAGAACCTAGAATCCTGTGGAACATTTCTGAAAAAGACTACTTTAGAGACAATGGATATTCTGCCCACATCCTGAGCTGTAGCTGAGCTTTTGGTATATTTGTTCTGCAGAAGACATATTGCCACATAATAAGCTGCCTCATGGAGCCAATCTCAAGCAGAGGTTCAAACAGGAATTTGCACAGACCACTCAGAGTGCACACGAAGGCCTCCTGCAGAACAGCGACCGCGTGCCTGGAGAGCCAACTGGTTCTTCTGCTGTGCAGTTGCTCTGGCTGGCACTTCCGGTGATGGCCCTTTTGCTTGTGTTGGTTGGTGTATGGAAGTCGCTAAATTACTAGCTGGTATGATCGTGGTTGTAGGATTAGCATTGCTCGTGTATATATTTGCTGAGTTAATTTACAAGTTTAGGAACCTCAGAGCTGTTTTGTAAGTTGGTTAATGTAACTTAGGACTTTCGTATGTGCATGATGATTTACTTAGCAGTTCCATGCCCATTTTATGTATGTAGGGGTTTGTGGTTATATCAATACCAACCATGTTCAAAGAATTCTGAGTGGTCCTAGATCATCGGTCTCAATCTTCTATCAATTTTTACACTTCTTTTTACCATCTTTACATGGCATAATATGAATCTGTTCAAAGCTGGAGACAACAATGACGATTGAGATTAAAAAAAATTCAAGTATAAATCAACGCAGGTGAATTATTCAGGCAGTTTTCGTTATTGTCAGTGGGGTGCTTGGCAACAAGAAGATCATAAATAAAAGCAGTGGCTTGGAGTACAAAATTTTGGAAGGGGTAGTCCAAAGAGTTGGGGCGGCTTTTCTGTGCTAGCCCGAGGCCCGGTTGGCACAACACGAATGCCCGAGACTGGCCGGGCCTGAGGATAAGGCACGTCGGGCGCACGGCATGACCCACTCCAATGGGTCGTGCTTGGGTTGGCATGGCCAAAAAGCCTAGAGCAGCTCGGGACATCCTGGCGGCACAGCGGCAGACCGCCAGGGTCACCGCACATCGTCGTGGTTGTCGTGGCCGTCGAGGAGAGGGAAGGGGGACCACTGCCGTGGACGACGTCATCGGCCGCCGCCTCCACTTGTCCGCCTCTCCTATTCCGCCACATCGGCGGTCGGGGCTTGCCACCCCAAATTGGCCCGCGCTCGGCTCTACGGCGCGTCGGCGCATCTGCAGATATGGGGCTCCAACGCTCTAGGCCCGAGACGTCGCCGGTGGGGAGGGAGAGTTCGAGAGGTGAAGGGCATAGCCGGACAACACAAGCACGTCGTTGCCCTTGTCCACCTCAAATTGTCGACGCCGCCGCTCAGATCTGGCCATCCGAGCTATGGCCGCCGCCAGCTGGAGAGGGAGAGAGGAAGGGCAAAGGCGCGAGACGGCGAGAGCCGCGCCGCTCGCACAACTTCGCGAGAGGGGGAGGGAGAGACACGGCGCTGCTCGGTTGCTGGCTCGCACGACTTTGAGGAATGGGGAGGCCAAAGCCAGGAGGAGGCGACCGAGTGACATGACGGCTGGGGACTTGCGCGCAGGGCGCACAACGGCACTGCATGGCAACGCGACGTTACCGACGAAAAATCGATGATGATCACAAACCCTAGCTTTTCCTTCTCTTCTTTCCTCTTCCCCTTCCTCCGGTCGATCCCTTGCTGGTCTCCTTTCCTCTCCCTTCTAGCCGACAGCAACCAGAGGAGGGCGACATGGGCAGGGCAGAGGGAATTAATATGATTAATTTGAACATCAGTTAATTCCAAAATTATTTTATTTTAGTTCTTTGTACTTGGGGTATTTCCTATATTTTTCTAGAATTTTTCCGATTTCATTTGCTATTTTTAAATTACCATTTGGATTTGTTGTATTTTCTAAAATAGAAAAACTAATTAAAATCCAAGAAATTCCAAATGGGTCGGTTTCCTATTCCCCAACCCATTTCTTTCTGCCTTCAGCTCAGTCCACCCGGCCCAATCCCACGCGCCAGCTTGCCTTCTCTCTCTCCCGCTACCAAGACCAAGACTGTCCCTTTATTAGTCGCACGTCGTGTGCATGTAAATCCTCCTTAGCCACTGTCATTGACATGTGGGCCCGCCTCGCGTTACTATTCATTGTCTCCGTCCGTGCGACTAATCTTTTTTCCAGATTTTATTTTAATCTGGAAATTCAGAATATCAGTAGGGCCCACCTGTAGTTTTCTTTAATTCAAATCCGAAGGAATATTCCTTTCTCTCTTTTTCCTTTTTAGCAAATCTTCCGATAGTTTGTTCTCCTTCGTCCGAACTTCGATTCAATCCATTTAAATTCCTAAATTCATCTAAAATCGAGCTCTTTCTTTTAGAGTTGGTTTTACTATTTTTTGGATTTTATTTGAATTTATTTGTGCTTCGTCTATTGTTTTCTCTCTCGTTAGACGATCTGTTTCAAAGAGCGGGAGCAGGAGCAAACTTTAAAGATCCAAGTGTGGTAACTGAGTAAAGCCAAAGACAAGGCAAGTCGTAGTCCTTTGATCGTATTGAACCTATGATTTGAAACTTATATTGTTTTATATCAATTGCATACTATCTTTATATTAACTGTTTTGGGAGTAGTTAATCACCCATTTATCATTATACCTCCATTGAACATTTGAATACTATGAATCACTTGTCACCATAGAATGGTTAATATTAGTTGGACATAATTATATCACCAACATGGGTATCGTAGAGATGCTTAGTCATGCTTAGTTACGATGAGCTCATGATCACATGTACAATAATGTTAAATTTGACTTAATGAGATATGGAATTGGAGTGGGTAGCCGCTGTTGTTAAAATTTATGTACCATGACAGGGTATATCATTGGTCTTGGTTAAACAAAATGATTTCCGCTCAGGCTAGCGATCGTGAAGTAAAGGGAGTGCGGTTTGCACGTTGTGGGATGTGGTAGACTCACCTGAGTAACTTGTCAAGGACTTAATCTTGTTCGCCATTGAACTGAGTCACAACTGTACAACCACATGCCTGATGAGACGGGCCTAACTTAGTAAGTTGTGGAGTTTTGACGTTGACTACTCAGGTTATAGGTTTAGTGATGGGTGGAGGTGTGGACTATTCTAAAAGTCACATCTATGGGCGATTCGCCATCTTCAGGTCCAACAGTGTGCATCGGACCAACGAGTGAGGTTGGGGTCGACAGTATGCACATCGGGAGAGTCAATTGTTGAGATGAAACTTTCGAAAGATTTTGTTGTGATCAGCTCCGTACAAGTTTATTGCATCTTGTGGGTAAAGTGTATAACGTCTGCAGAGTGTTAATCAATCTATTCGAATAGCCGCGTCCGCGGTCATGGATATACTCGGGGATTTCACATGAGAGGTAGAGTTTCTTTATAAAACATATCAGAGTGTGAATGAGAAGTTCACTTGATGAATATAATGTTCGTTTGGTGAATGGGAATTCACGTGGTGGTTTGTGTCGGTTGGTGAATGGGAAATTCACTTGGTGGTTTGGTTGGGAAGTGAATGAGAAGTTCACTAGTTGATTTCAAAGAAACTATTTACTTTATTTATTTATTGTATTTTAAATTACGTATTTCAATCTATTTACTGTATTTATTGTCAATACTGCTTTCTACAAAAGAACCATACAGCTAATCAATTATTCAAACCTGGCATGCATACTATTTCCCTACGACTTGTTGAGTACTTTATGTGCTCACGGCTTCAAATTTTGCTACTCGGTTGAAGAATATCAAGCTGCTCAAGAGTTCTACGAACAGGAGTTTTGTGAAGGCTTTGCGAATTAGAATGCGTTCTCCACTCGATTGCCTGTGGGCATGTTGATTGGCCTTTCTAAGTTTTTCCATTCCACTGTAAGAGTTCATTTGTTTCTTTAGCCCTGCGTGGTAAGTTAAGTAAACATTGATCATAAGGTCCAGTTATTATTATTATTATTTATTATTTGAGATCTTTTTAGTTAAATCGATAAATAGATGGTATTTCATCAATGTTTCCTGTGTGAACTAGCTACTAATATGGGACTAGTTCAGAATACACAGAGAGTTTCAGATGTGTAAATCCGGGTCCCGACATCGGGCCCCTAGGTAAGGGTGCAATCGGAGCGGATACGGACGGATATCGCTCATCCTGTATCCTATTCCATATTTTTTCTCGGAATCGGAATCGGACACGGACAGTGCCGGATACGAATACGAATGCGGATAGTCTCGATCATGAATATGGAGCGAATACATGCCAAACCGAATACGGATTGTCTCGGACACGAATATTTTGTCAGATATTGCGCGAAAATAGAAACCACATATGTCGCACATATAAAGATCAGTCAACCATACTACATGTCCAAAATGCAACCACATAGGTAATTCAACAAGCAGATTTAACTACATCACACTGTCACGACGACTAGTTAAAGAAGTAGTAGAAAGTAGCAAGTCATGGTGATAACAATACAAAAGATGTGCAAAATGTAACTAGCCAACTACATAACAAGACAAATACAATATATACAAAGCCAACAAACCAAGATCAATAACTAGTTAGGGATACATAGGATGTTAACTAGTAGCAAGTCTCAGAGCATCCCAATTTTTAGTTTTTCAAAATATTTTATTTAAAATAAGGTTTTATAAAATTTTCATGATTTTCTATAATTTAACTAAGCTTAAATAGATTTTTCGAAATAAAAATGATTTAATATGAATAAATCAAACATCCATTAAATTCAAAATTATTTTATTTAAGTTCCTTATGTTCCAAAGTATTTTTTGTAAATTTTCTGGAATTTTTCTGAGTTCATTTGCTATTTTTCTTGGCTTATTTGGATTTCTTGTATTTCTTTCTAAAAATTAAATACTGGAAATCCTCGTGGGCCGATTTCTCTCTCCGGCCCACTAGGTCTAGAGTTTACCGGATATCCGAAATAGTATTTAACGGATATTATCCGGATAGCTTCGAATCTGACGGATACCTCTTTCCCGAATATGTTTCCGTATCTGGCAAAAACTATCCGTCTCTGAATCCGAAATCTGAGAAAAATCCCAGATATCTGGTTTCATGCTCTGAATAAGATCCAAATTATTCGGATAGACGGACAATCGGAAACTATCCGCTCCGTTTGCACCCCTACCCCTAGGGCCACGACATGGCAATATCGTGACCAGGGGCACTTCACTCAGCAGCACCGTGTCCCTGGGGCACCGACTAGGTAGCTCTGGCCCCTAGGGGACAGACGAGCTATGTTCGGCCCATAGGGGACCGGATTTAACACTTGGTGCGTGGGGGTAGTCCGGCCCTCTATGGACCGAACTTGGCTAGGTGTCGGCTGGCGGCAGCTCCGTGGTGCTATTTTTGACATTATGGTCGGGAGGGAGCTAAACTTGCTATTACGCCCCGGCAATCATGTGATATGCGCCAAAAACTTCCAGGAGTGATCATGCATATACATATCGGTGTTGTAAAAAATGGTCTGAATGACCGATTAATCGTCCATTTACGCGGAGTCGCCAGACAAAACGTCATGTATACATGAATCAGAGCGCATTTAATGTTTGTGAATGCCAAATCGGCCGCATTGTCCGATTAGTCGGTCGTTTCCGTATAATCGCTCGCATAATCCGTTTAATTGACCAAATTCAGCCCTTTAGTCAAGTTAGAATTCAGCCCATTACAAATAGCCCAATAGTAGCCTAGTTATAATCCTGATATACTCGAGCACAAAACACTTGATTCAGAGTAACTAATTCATATATAACCATCACAAAACAGACTGTTGACAATGATTCAGAGTAACTGATTCTCTCATGGTTGTGGGTCATTTTGTGTACTTAAATTTAAAACTTAGTTCTTTTGGTCGTCGTCTCGTCAGTGTGTTAAGTTAGTCTAATCTATATGGCAACGCATGCTTTCAATATATTGCTTAACTCGTTGCAAGTTGTACTTTGGTGTAGAACTATAATAGTCCACCGATCAATCTTGCTATCTTTTGAGTTAGTAATGAAGTTATCATGTACAATCAGAGAGCGGCACAAGTTTCTTTGATAGTATTGACAATATATTGTGTTCAAATATCTCTGAAACTAGTCTTATCATCAAATATGTGAGAACGCCAAATTGTCTGTATAATTCTGACTAATCATCTATATTTCGATTAATCGCTTGACGGTACCTATCCGTCTGACAACCGTATTTTGTTTTTTTACAACATTGACACATATATGTATGTGGACCGTAGTATACCATAGCTAGTGACAGTGTGAATTTTTTGCCGTTTTGGCACGTTTTGGCTTTGTATTTATAGAAATGGTCGTCTGAGAATTTTTTTTTGGCAAATTTGGCCCCTGTCCACACGGCCGCCGTGCGGTAGCGCCCACAGCCCACCACATGTCCATTAGCGTTAGGGTTAGGTTAAATTAGGGTTCATGCCGCTTGGGGTTTTGGCTGTTAATAGGAATTTTAAAATATAGCAAACAACTTCAAACAATTATGAAATTTTACGTGGAGCCTTCCAACACAGTGTATTTGCTTGTGTAAATTATTTATAATTTTATTCATTCAGAATTTTTTTGCAATTTCATAAACGTGTATTGCTTGTACGAATTTGTAAATGTAGAAAATAAACTCCAAAAATTATGAAATTTTTTTAGAAGGCTCCGCAAGCAGTGGACTTGATTGTGTAATGTTTTGACAATTTTATATGTGATCTAGAATTGTCTCAGAAATTTAGGATTTAGGTCGCGAAAATTTAGATTTTATGTTTCAGAAATTAGGGTTTCATGATTTCATGTGGCTTTGAATGTATGGAAAAAACATATGTATTGCAACTCCATTGGAGATATCCATATACAATATGGCGCAGGAGTACACACATAACAACCAAGATACGCGTACAAGTATAGCAAAACAAATTATGAATACAAATATCCCAAAACATAATCGCATAACAAGGGACACAATATGGCTCACTCATCTGAGCCACTACTCTCTGCCTACTGCAGCTGCATCTGCGTGCGTGGCCTTGTCTTGCGTTGAGCATATCCCGTGGGATACGTAAGCCGGTCCAGAGGCTACGTGTCGGTTTAGAGGGGTATGGAGACCGTTGAGTGGGCAGAGGTGGACCTGTAGGCTGAGTCTGGCCCAACAGAGATAACCGTACATGTTCTGATGAGGCATGCCACCCTAGGGGACACCTCCAAAGAAGTCATGAGCGACATACTCGAAAAATTCACTACCGGGGTATGGTGTCTGCAACTCCGGTTGCGCGGATGAGCTCTGGCCTTGGACGTACGGGGTGCCAACCCACCCAGATGAGATCTGGCCTTAGACGTGTCACATCCCCAAGTTAATAAAGAGGATTACTATGTATTTCATGAGCATGCATCATTGTTTTCAAGAATTGCATTATATATTGCACTTGGAAAATCTTGTGCAAGTCTTCAACCTACACTTAAAGAAGTTAACTCAAGAAGAAAACTAAAATAAATGCTATTGACTCCTCTGGAAAATAATTTATACAAATACTACTATAATTATTTTGAATTAATATAATTTTTCCCAATTTTTTGGGATTATTTTCAAACCTTAGAAAATTCAAACTCAATCCAATAACCTATTTCGGTTGTGGATTTATTTTTGTACAAAGTATTTTGGGAACAGTGAGGTTTAATAATTTTTAGGGACACTAGACCTTCCCAGAAACACCTCTGAATTATTTCACATTTTTGGAAATTTTATTTCTATTTTTAGAAGCCCGGTCAAACCTTTTGCTTGTTGGTCAAATGGTTTTGAAACCTAAACCCAACCAGCCGCCACTATTCCTTGGGCTCGAACCAGACCCGAGCCACTTGACTCGGCTGAGTCAACTAGTTGCACCCCGTCGCACTGGGGCGAAACCGGGTGCATTTGGACCGTCCGATGTGAAATCCACGGTCCGGATTAAGTGGGCCGTTCAGACCGTTCGAACGCGCCACGAATATGGACCATCCGATGCGAAATTAAAGATCCAGATCAATTGGGCCGTTCAGACCACCCAAACGTGCCACGATTGTGGACCGTTGGATCTTGATTGGACCGTCAAATCTCCGTCATTCACTAAGGATAATACCCCCTCCTTGTCATCCATCTTCGCCATCTTTCCTCACGGTGGCTGAGGAAGGAGGAGCTCTCCGGTGTGCATCGCTCGGGTAAGCTTTGACCGGGTGGTTCCTCCATGCTCTATGATCATTCCCATTTCCAGGGATTAACTTCTTGGCAAACTTAATTGTTATAACTTCAGTAGGTATTGGTGTGATATTATGGATGGGTTGGCTGTCCAAAAATCAGGGGCAAATCGATTGTGCTCAGTGATCTATTTCTGTCACAAGCGAAGACGGCAATCAAGTCGTTTTTGCACCTGTAGTGGGCAAATCCCATCTCTATGTCTTAGAAGCTAGTACTTCCCTTGAATTGGAGAAAGTACCAGTGGTATGTGAGTATCCAGATATTTTCCCCGAAGAACTTTTAGGCATGCCCCCTGATAGAGAAGTTGAGTTCGTCATCAAAATTGCACCTGGTACTACGCCTATTTCAAAACGGCCGTACTGTATGCCTCCCAATGAATTGGAAGAATTAAAGAAGCAACTCAATGAACTCCAAGATAAAGGATTTATCCAGCCGAGCTCCTCGCCCTGGGGATGTCCGGCTATCTTTGTCAAGAAAAAAGACAAGAGTTTGCGGATGTGTGTTGACTACTGTCCGTTGAACGAAGTCACTGTCAAGAACAAGTATCCGCTCCCGTGGATTGACGATTTGTTCGATCAATTGAATGGAGCTCAAGTATTCTCCAAGATTGATTTACATTTGGGCTATCATCAAATCAAGGTTAGAGCTGAAGACATACCAAAGACCGCATTCTCTACTCGTTATGGTTTGTATGAGTATACTGTCATGTCCTTTTGGTTTAACCAATGCTCCAGCTTACTTCATGAACCTTATGAATTCGGTTTTCATGGAGTATTTGGATCAGTTTGTCATTGTATTCATTGATGACATCCTGATCTACTCCAAGTCTGATGAATAACACGAGGGGCACTTACGGCTTGTGTTGGAAAAGCTTTGTCAACATAAACTCTACGCCAAATTTAGTAAATATGAGTTTTGGCTTCATGAAGTTAGTTTCTTGGGTCATGTTCTATCCAAAGGCGGTATCACTGTTGATCCAAGCAAGGTACAAGATGACCTTAATTGGAAACAACCCAAGAGCATCACCGACATTCGCAGTTTTCTCGGACTTGCAGGTTATTACCGCAGATTTATCCAGAATTTCTCAAAAATTGTGAGGCCGATGACCCAGCTTTTGAAGAAAGAAAATAAGTTCGAATGGTCAGCGGAATGTGAGCAAAGCTTTCATGTCCTAAAGGAATGTCTGGCCAAAGCTCCAGTGCTCATCCTGCCTGATATTCAAAAGAGTTTCGATATATACTGCGATGCATCTCGCCAAGGGCTCGGTTGTGTGCTCATGCAAGAGGGCCGAGTTGTGACATATGCATCGAGGCAATTGAGACCTCATGAAGTTAATTATCCCACACATGACTTGGAACTTGCAGCAGTAGTTCATGCTCTCAAGATTTGGCGATATTACCTCATCGGCAATTGTTGCGAGATCTACACCGATCACAAGAGTCTCAAATATATTTTCACCCAAGCCGATCTGAACTTGAGGAAAAGAAGATAGCTCGAGTTGATCAAAAATTATGATGTCAGCGCAACATAAGGCAAAACAAAAAAAAATGCAACATAGATTTGTATATAACTTACCTCCCCATCGATCTAGCCCGCAGATGACCGATGGGGAATGCTACGACACCTACCGGACTTGCTAGGTCGTGGTGACCTAGTGGCTGAGCATGTCCCCCCCCCTGCAACTTGGTGCCCATGCACACGGTTCAAGTTCTTTATTATCTTCTTCATCTCCATCGATATGTGCTTCAAAAAAAAATTATATCCCGCCAGTGTTGTGTCTGGACGCGCTATGGTGGCCTCCAATGCGCTATGGACGCGCTACGCCCGCTCCAACTGTAGTGACATACGTAACAGGTTCATTATGAAGAGTACGAATGTCGTCAATGAAACAACCAAAGGTTGTAAGTGTCTTACGGTGTCGTCACGCCGCGAAGCGCTGTGACGATTGTACACACAGTAGAGGCTTTCCTGGTGTGTCTCTGATGTCACCCGCTCCAGGCGCTCTGGTGGAGGAATGGTGAGTCTTGCGTGCGTCCATGGCACATACCACTCCAAGCACGCACCGTACGTCTCAAGGTCGTACGGACGCTGCTCACTCCAGACATCCATGTACGCCCTGTCCGTTCATGTCATGGTCCACTCCTGCTGGACCGATCGCTAGTCCTGAATATGCCCACCCGCCCTCGATTGCCTGTATTTCCGAAAGGATTGATGTTAGAAAAGAAGACATAAGGACTGTAAACATCACTTGGATGAAGTTTGACTCACAGGTATATGGCTCGCTGCAGGAGCCTGCCGTCCGGGGGGCACGACCTGGTACGCACCAAACTATCGTATTACGCGCTGCGACACATAAGGCTTCATCATATGTGCGAACACCAGGTGGCAATCCGTCCTTCATAACCCGATGTCCTAGGTGCATTACACGGATAGCCCGTGTGGTTCTACCGTGCGCACAAAATCTGGATACCATGGACACCAGATGATGTCGCTCTCGTACAACGACTCAAACTCGTTGTGGTACAACAAGTAGCACCTCGCCGACCTATCCTTGGCCCAGCGCAAACGGCCAGCAGTCCACCGTGAGCCTATGGTGGGCCCATCTATCGCGTCGATCGGGGGGCGTACAGGTGCACCGCTCTCTCAATGGATGACCGCCCAACCGAGAAGTGCTCCCAACTCCACAGCTGCAGGAGCACGTAGCAGCCGACCAGGCTAGGGGTACCACCGGTGCCGCGCCACGAAGCGTCACAAGACCCCCGGTATGTGGCGCAAAGGACGGATGACCCCCAGCTATACTGAGGCATCGACCCAGCCTCCGCGTCAACCAACGACTCGACGAGGCGGACGTAGCTGGGGTAGCACCAATCTCCCTGTGTAGTTGGAAACAGAACCCATCCAAAGTGATAAAGAAGGTAAGCAACGAGGTGCGTCCTAACGACCTTGTCAGGTGCACCCTGCGGGTAATCATCGAATCGCTCACCAAGTCCGGGACGAATGTGCACCTCCGGAGAGGTTGGCGAACCGCCGCTTCCAAAGATAGCCTTCCAATGCACCGGCGGAGGGCCCGGAACAAGTTGCTCACCCCAGATCGGGAGACCGGTCAAGAGCGAGACGTCCTGCAGGGTGACTGTCATCTCACCCCACCGAAAGTAGAAGGTGTACGTCTCGGGCCTCCACCTGTCGACAAGTGTTGACAGCAGGCTGGCGTCTAGAATGAACCGACGTCCGAGGGACACTAGCCTCGCAAGGGGCAACAAGCCTGTGTCCCGGAGGATCGGGATGCAGAGATCGTCCAGCTCCCAGGAATCCCTCCACGCCCGAAGCACCAGGGGCAGAGGGCCTTCCGCGTCACCGGCGATCCACAGCTTGCACCGGTGGTCCTCATCGTAGAAGTGTTCCAGAAGCGCCAGTAGAGACATGGCTTGCAACACATGAAATAGATGGAATATTAGTGAGAAGATTGATAATGACCATGAAATAACTAGCACAAAATAATTAGTTGCATGAATAACTAGCGGTGCATGCTGTCATTATTTTTCTATTTTCTAATCGTTTAAAACTAATTAATTAAGACAAAGTAATTATTTAGGACTAATTATTTCGTAACTAATTAATCATAGAATACTGCAAATTAAATATTACGACGAAACTAACACTACAACAAGACACTCATCTAACCATAGGCTAAATTCCTTGACTTAGTGCTCAAATATGTTTCATGCTCAAAGGTACACAGCCACTCATGAGGTCTAACTTTATTATCTATGTATAACAGTATTAGTGGAGGTGTTCTTAAGTTCCTTTACTCATGGTCTTAGATACATTACTTTGTCCATGCATTGATAGCCTACAACATATACAATGTATGATAATCTCAGAACGCTAATTACATTGATAGCATACGTACTGACAATTACATGGGACTCCTAAAGCCAAAAATATTTTCCCACAAAAATCTCAGAACGCTAATTACATAGGACTAACAATGTTAAACTAAATTACAACTACTTAAGTACACATCCACCGTAAAATTACGACTAATTACTTGGTAACTAATTAATGAGCCCTCAAGAATTAAACGACAGAGATACAAATTACCTATGAATGACAGCGATTAATAGCGCTGAAATGTCCCTGAAAATATAATCGACACAACGAGTGTGCGAGCGAGTGAGCGACTGTGAAATGAAATCGTGCTCGTTCGCTTGCTAATTTATAGCCGGAAGTGAATCCTTCCCCGTGCGCGATCGGTTTTAATTTGCATGCGGCAGATAAGAATTACAACGAATAGATTGATGAGACGGGATGACAAGATGGGGGAGACAACAAATAAATTGATAAGACGGATGACAAGGATCTTGCTTTCAGTGGAAAAGAAAAGCAGATGGAGGGAGGAGCCTCATTCGGATGTTTGCCTGCACAGTAGAGTACATGTTTATGAAATTGCGAGAAAAATTCTGGACGAATAAAATTATAGCAAATTTACACAAGCATGTACACTGTGTCGGGAGGCTCCACGTAAAATTTCATACTTTTTTGAAGTCGTTTGTTATATTTTAAAATTCCTACGAACAGCCGAAATCCTAAGCGGCATGAACCCTAATTTAACCAACCCTAACCCTAATGGACACATGACCCAAGCAATGGCGCTACCGCAAGACGGCGTCAGGCAGATAGAACGCGTGGCGGTCGGAAGCGCCATCAAGACGGCGCGCGTCAAGGACAGAGGCCAAATTTACAAAAAAAAAAAAAAAAAACTCGGACGATCATTTCTGTAAATACGAAGCCGAAACGTGCCAATACGGCAAAAAAAAAAATCGTGAGAGTGTAGATGGGCAGAGAGAGGTCGCTCCATCCACCACACAATCAGTTACACACGAGATGAGAGACATGACATGGATATAGCCATATAGGGAGGGATGGACCGTCTATTCTATCTCGAGTCATCCGGACCGAGACGGATCAGCCAATGGGATAAGGCGCGTGGGATGGGAGGGACTCCTGGCCACCCAATCCTTCCCCATGCAGATGCATGGATGATCTTTATCCCTCTCCGGCACCGTTAGCTCCATTTCCCATTTCTCTCCTTATTCTTCCTCCTCCTCCACCAGTGGAGTAGCTAGCTAGTACGAAAACCACACTGCACCCGGCACAGCTAGAGCTAGTCCAGGAATACAATACGATACAATGGCCGCCCTTTCCTCTGCAGCCGTCTCCATCCCTTCCCTCGCCCGGCCGGCTCCCCGTCCCCGCGCCAGGTCCGTGTCGGTGCGCGCGTCGCTGAGCAAGGCGGCCGGCGCTGCGGCCGTTGCCGTCGCCGCGAGCGCCATGCTGGCGGGCGGCGCCATGGCTCAGGACGTGCTGCTGGGCGCCAACGGCGGGGTGCTGGTGTTCGAACCGAGCGAGTTCGCGGTCAAGTCCGGCGAGACCATCACCTTCAAGAACAACGCCGGCTTCCCGCACAACATCGTGTTCGACGAGGACGCCGTGCCCAGCGGCGTCGACGCCTCCAAGATCTCGCAGGAGGAGTACCTCAACGCCCCCGGCGAGACCTTCTCCGTCACCCTCACCGTCCCAGGCACCTACGGCTTCTACTGCGAGCCGCACGCCGGAGCCGGCATGGTCGGAAAGGTCACCGTCAACTAAGCATACATATGAATATGATGCTTGCCTGCGTGCTAGCTCCTTCTCTTAATGTTTGCTTATTATTATATATTTTCTCGACTAGTTTTCTTTCTCTCGATCGATCGTGTCGTGTACTTAATCAATTAATTGTACGCTACGAGGAGATACAAATATATATCGACCGCATCGTGTGGACAAATCAACTGTGCTGTATTTGTGGGCGATTATCTCTGATCCATGGAGCTGCAATTAAACTCCATATATATATACGCATGCTATATGTATTGCCCTATTTTTCTATACTTGATGCTTCCTTTAATACGTGGTCTATTATTAATTTTGCTCAATTTTCAGCTATTTGTGGTCACAAACTTATACCCCGAGCCCAACCACAGAGTACCCCCCAAACCACCAAAAAAAAAATAGTCTCATAGGTGAGTACTCACTCACCCTTATAAATCTGCCTCCACCTGGACTCCAACCCTTATAAATCTGCCTCCAACAGGACTATGATACCAATTGTTGCATAACCCTTTCGGACGGCTATACTCATGTCCGAACCCGCAAAACCAACGTCTCAGCCTCAGGTCATTAGGCCGTTATTGTAGGTGGGTACTCCCTCACCCTTATAAATTTGACTCCATCTATACTCTGATACTAACTATTGCATAGCACTTTCGGACAGCTATACCCACGTCCGAACCTGGACCCGCTAAACCAATGTCTCGGTGCGAGGCCGTTGGGCCGTTATACTCACAATCTCAACCACAGAGTAACAACCAAAGTTTTGGACCATCTCCCTCTACCCCAAGACTAGCCTGATAGGTGAGTACTTTCTCACCCTTATAAATCATATTTTGCCTCTCACAATCGATGTGAGACTATCCAACAGTTTTGAAATTGTTCATCAAGACTCAAAACATCTCTCGTTCGATAAATTTACCACAGATTGCTGCAAAGCCGTGTACAGTCCAACAATACAATAGCCAAAACTATATATATAGTAGCATTAGCTAGTTAGTCATCTTAAGAATCACAAACAAACGACGGTCACAACCGGTAGGTTGTTGTGGACCAAATGGACGCGTTAAATAGCCTTTGCGTATCCTACAGTATACCGCGCTCTATACGGATTTAGCATGTAAACATCTTTTATCAATATCAATTTTGCTTCAATAAGATGCAGTAGGAACAATACTCTCCTAGAGCATGCCGCCGCCTCCGGCTGGCGACGGCCCACCACCTCCTTTCCTCACGGCGACGGGCATCTCTCCCTTGCCGCTCCCCGCCCTAGCCCTCTCCTCCTCCAAGACCTGACCCTCTTTGCCACCTCCGTCCGTCAGAGTATACACACTCCGTGGCGCCCACAAAACCTCCATCCTTCGTCTCCACCTTCGTTTTTTCTTCCCCTCGATGGCTTCCTCTCCCTCTAGCCTAGACTTCCGAACGGTGGTTCTAGGGAAGCAATCTGAGAAGGAGCGCAGGTGGGTCGAGTCTACCCGCTCCAACCCGGATTCGGTGGAATCTCGACGTCGTGGTCGGATGCTTGCCAGGTCGTCTTCTCCTAGCCCGGCAGCCTTAGGTCGCCGGTCGCCAAGTCAATTCGGGGCGTCAACCATGCCGGGGGCTCCTCCAGAGACTCGGGGTAAAGCCGTCCTCTTCATCGATGGAGGGCTATCTGTGGCCAACTTCGGCGCGCCCTTACCTGCCCAGAAGCCCGACGATGCTCAAAAGCCTGAACCGAGTCCCTAGCAAGAGGTGCGTCGGCGGCATTCCTGGCGTCGAAGGGCTCAAGTAAACCGACGACAACCTCCCGCATCTCGCCCAGTGCCCTGCGACCTCGTCGGACTTTGCTTTAATTGCTTTTAATTGCTTCACCGCCGATCACGTAGCGGCGTTGTGTAGAAACCCTACGCGCTGTTTTCGTTGCAAAGAGGTGGGGCACACATATGCTATCTGCAAAAAACCGCCAAGCCCTGCTATCGCAAGAAGATAAATGCGCATCGGCGACTGTGGAGAGACTTCAGCAAGCCAGAGGTGGGTTCGCCGCCATCACGGCCGCGTCAAGAACGGCTCGGGTGGCTCGTTCTCGCCTCAACGCCGCCGCGTTGCCCCTCGGGAGGCGTCCTTTCATCCGCCCTAGCCCAGGCGCCTTCATCACCGTCGTTCTCCTTCGCCCAGGCCGTGTGGGGGGAGGGTTCTCCTCCCGCCGCTTTATGGGGACGTTGATGATGAGTTTCCTACGGGGAACCCTTTCCACCATCCCGGCAATGAGGTCTGCGTTGTCCCGCTCTCGCCGGCCATGCGGGACATGGAACGTTGTCTGGAAAGAGCTCTCATTGTCTGTGTTGCCGGAACGAGACCGGCTGTCTTGATCCACAAGGTTGCTGAAGCAATCCATGATGAGAGGGGCGTGCCATCATCCAGCTTCTCGGTGCACCCGTATTTCCCGAAGAATTTCTTGGTCGTTTTTGACAGTTCTTCTTCTAAAGACAGCGTTCTCCATGGCGGCCCTATCCGGACAAACCGTTTCATCCTGTCGTTGCGCCAGTGGTCGCGTTTGGCTCAGGCGATCAGCCAACCTTTGCGTTTCCGGGTCACTCTCAGTCTGGAAGGTCTGCCTATCCATGCCTGGAGCCTAGCAGCCGTGTCGGCCATTCTTGCTCCCTCCTGCCAGGTTGAAGCGTTTGATGAAGCCTCCACGTCGCGGGCTGATCTATCATCTTTTTGCATGGTAGTTTGGTCACTTAATCCCAACAAGATCCCCAAAGAGAAATTGTTGATCATTACAGAGCCGGACTTCCTCCCTGATGGCTCCATCCTAGAGCATGGCATTCAAGTTTTCTCCAAGCCTTCAAGCTCCAGGGAATCTTGGGAGGCTTTGAGCTACAATGTCATCATTCATATCCACTACGTCGAGGACTTCGCTTCGTCAGCTCAACCAGTCCTCCCGTTTGCTTCGTCTAGCGATGACTCCGGTTTCGGCGGGCTCCCCGACAGCGGCTCTGACGATTCTGGGCCACGCCGTCACTCCTTCTGAACCCAGCCGGGCGTAGTTGACGGTGGCCTGAAGCTCGCCGGAGGTCGGGAAGAAGGGGGCACGAAAAGGGTAGGAACGCAGCTGCCCCCGTGAGCTCCTGGAGGCTCCCGCCGTTGGATGCGTCGGGTCCCGCGCCTATCAGGGCCTCGTTGTCCTCGCGACTAGGCGTGTGTGGGAAAGGGGGCGCCGAAAGCAATCTACCGAGGCTTGTCAGGAGGTCCTCACCACAGCCAACGGTTTCTTGCGGCCCCTTGCCTTTTTGGGGTTCAAAGCTTGGCAAGCATCCCTGCCTTGGCAAACAGATAGGAGAGCAGCTGCCCATTCTCGGCAGGCAGATGAGTGTAAAGCCGGGTCGTGCATTGAATGCTCATGCTGAGTCTTTCAGCCCGGTCAGCGCCTCGGGTCGCTCAAGCCACAGTCGGAAGCTTTCGCCTCGGGGAGGTTATGCGCTTTGTCCCAACTGGTTCTCGACCCAGCCTTTCGTCGCCGCCTCCCCCACCTCGAGGAGGTCGCCACGTTCTTTGTGGCACGCGAAAGCCCTTCCCAAAGAAGACTTATCATCCTCTCGCCTTTGCGGCTCGTAACGCCAAGATACGCCATGCAACTGGGCCTTCTTTCCGTCAGTCGGCCAGTTAATCTTAGTGGTTCAATTTTCGACCAACCAGTTAATCTCGACAAAGAACTCGCTTCCGATTGATTGCCAAGTTCGCTCCGTCGCCCCAAAGAAAGCGCTTGGAGCGAACTCGACATTCTCAGAACTCCTTGCCCATCCACGCTTGCTCCAAAGGTTCGACGCCCAAGACTTGGCCGTTAGAACCGAGCTAATTTCCTACTCAAGAAGGGTCAAATGTCAGCTGAAAACACCGTTGCTGCCACTGCCTGATGTGCAAAGGGGTCGTTGCATTCATCAACCGGCTTTCACCCCACGACGTAGCATTTGCCTGGCAGCCAAGCGCAGCAAAAGGCTACCAGGAGACCAGCGTACGCAGCTCATCCTAGCGGAACGTCTTGGCCTCAAACAAGACAGTGGGTCAGATGATCAGACAACACTCTCAAAGTTTCAGAGTTTCTTCAGGACATAGCTTTCCAGAGAGCACATCACAGCCTTAGCAACACTTCTCAGAATTGATGTCCCGGAGGACCTCCCCCAAGACGCTGTCGGCACCACAATGGTCGATTTGAACCCCACTGCCCTCGCTGCTGCCTAAGCAGTGGGATCCAGGTCATTGGTCGTGTAGTTGTTTCTATGAGTGTTTGTAATATCAATTTCGTTAGCTGGAATGTCAAGGGCTTAAACATGAGGGCCAAGAGAAACGTGGTGAGAGAGTCCGTAGTCGCTTCTCAAGCGGCGGCCGCGTGTATTCAAGAGACTAAGCTCCGTGTAATAGACCTGCCAATTGTAATGTAAACCCTAGGGCCATCTTTTGATGGTTTCTCCTATTTGCCGTCGTTGCAATCTAGAGGTGGTATACTCCTTGCTTGGAACTACAGTAAGGTCTCGTGCACTGCTCTGAGGTTACAGAACCATTCCATTACTGCTAAAGTCCTTCTCTCTGATGGCTCATCCTTCTGGGTCTCGGTAGCATATGGACCTTTCGAGGACGCGCTCAAGCCGGAGTTCCTCTTGGAACTACACGAGATTCAAGGCTATCTGTCTGGTCCGTGGTTGATTATCGGCGATTTCAACCTAATCTTGCAAGCCAGTGACAAAAACAAGGACCGTTTACGCAAATGGCGTATGGGTAGCTTCCAAAGGGTTTTAGATGACCTGCAGCTTAAGGAGATTCACCTCAATGGTCGGTCGTTCACTTGGACGAGTGCTAGAGAGAATCCTACATTGGAACGTATTGATCGAGCTTTCGTCTCCCTAGAGTGGGACTTGTTGTACCCAAGCAGTTTTCTTAGGGCGTTGCCCTCCATGGCATCCGATCACTACCCTTTGTTATTGTCCACGGCCTTCTTGTTGGGGGCTAAAAAGCGGTTCTGTTTTGAGTCCTTCTGGACAAAGGTCAAAGGTTTTCATGAAGCAGTTTCCGGGGCATGGAAGTGTGACAACATGCTAGTAGACCCATTGAGACGCCTTCACACTCTTCTCATGTCTACTTCTCATGCTTTGCAAAGATGGAGCCAGCCAATCTTGGCAAAAATAAGGCCAAAGAATCGGGATGGCCAAGGAACTACTCTTTCAGTTTGATTTGGCTTAGGAAACTAGGCCTCTTTCTCCTTGGGAGCGCTGGTTATGGAGGGAGCTCAAAAAGAAATTGCTAGGTCTTTCCTCCTTCGAACGAACAATTGCACGTCAAAGGTCGTGCATTAGATGGTTGAGGGAAGGAGATGCAAACACGCGCTTCTTTCATCTGCATGCAAACCACCGTCAATGCTGAAATTTCATCGCGGGGGTGAAGGTCACTGAAGCATGGGTTCAAACTCAGGAGGGGATGGAGGAGGTCTTTTTTTATCATTTCGTCAACCTCCTGGGCAAGCCGATCAACCATGCTCATTTTCTGGACCTGAGTTTCATCAACGTTTCATCTCATGACCTTCGGGACTTGGAAGCCGGATTCTCTGAAGAGGAGGTTTGGGAAGCAATCAGAAGTCTCCCCCCTGAGAAGGCTCCAGGTCCAGATGGTTTCAGTGCACTATTCTATCAGCATTGTTGGGGCATAATCAAGCAAGACGTCTTGGCAGCATTCCAAGCTCTAGCCCTCTTGGCGGGGGAGAATTTCAAGTTGCACAACTGGGCTTTGTTAATGTTGCTTCCGAAGAAACAATCAGCTCAGGAGGTTTTTGACTACCGGCCGATCAGCCTTCTCCACAGTTTTGCCAAGATTTTCTCCAAAGTTCTTGCCCGAAGACTCGCATCAGAACTGCCAAAGCTAGTAGCTCCAAATCAATCAGGTTTCACCAAAGAAAGATCCATTCAAGACAGCTTCCTTCTGGTTAGGCAGTCCGCTCGTAGGCTTCATCAACAGAACAAACCGACTCTCCTGCTGAAACTCGACATCGCTCAAGCTTTTGACTCAGTGTCCTGGTCCTTCCTGTTGGAATTGCTACGTCATAAGGGTTTTGGCCCAAGGTGGTGTTCTTGGATAAGTATCATGCTCAGGACTTCTTCTACCAGAGTGCTGGTTAATGGACATCCAGGGAAGCCAATTTGGCTTGGTCGCGGGCTCCGTCAAGGTGATCCTTTATCGCCGTTGCTGTTCATCATTGTCATGGACGTTCTTAACAACTGTTCCTTAAAGCGAAAAGTACGCAGATCACAGATCCGACGGAGGTCGCCTAGGAATACCGCATCGCCTCTCCCTTTATGCAGATGATGCGGTGGTGTTCCTAACCCCAGTTCAGGCATATCTGCTTACTACCAAGGAAATTTTGCACCTCTTTGGGGAGGCATCAGGGTTACGGACCAACATGGCCAAGAGCTCTTTCTCGCCTATTGTAACGACCCAACTCTAGGGCACCCGAGAGGTCCTCCAAGACCTCTGAAAAGTCCATCAGGACCTCCCAGGAGGTCCACAAAGGACCTCTCGGACAGTCCACCAAGACCACCCAGGAGGTCCAGCAGGACCTCCTGGAGGTCCAGGAGAACATGACCCGAGAGGGTCTTTGAGCCAGGGAGCACCCACGGACCTGTCACGGCCACAATCAGAGAAAAACGAGGAGGTATGAGAGTACTCCAAGACCACCCGCGACCCTCCAGAGGAGGTCGTGGAGGTCCGAGACCACCTCAGAACCTCACACGTTCATCCCATAGTGAGGACATAAAGGTCCGAGTTTGCTCCAGGGTTCCCTGTGAATCCCAAGCTAGTCCCAAGGATCATGGCTAGCTCCTCACAGCACAAATACAACAGTGGTGACATCCAGAACGCATAATTATTATAGCAAAATATCAACAAGGTTGTTTACAAGGTGGCCTTGGGCCAAACATGTACACAAGAGGGCAAAAGAACAAAAGTTCCACCAGCACGCCACAGGCAACTGACTGGAAGGCACAACCTATTCGCTTTGGTCTTCATCACTGCCAAGGTCTTCTCCTGGCAAAGATTGTAATGAGCAAGAGTGAGCACAACAACCGTGCTCGCAAGTTACACCCGTGGGTTAGCAATATGACATGCATATATGGATAATCAAGGGATGGCATAATATGATTATTTTGCACAAAGCCAGTTTTCTTTCAAATACCATTACTAAGTTCCAAAGCAGGTCTTTAATAACTAAAATTCATTTTATCAAAACAAGTTTTCAGTTGGATAACATTCATCAACAAGTTGTTGAAGGATACCCTCGACACTAGGCTCCCAAATTTCAAACCCATGGGATAAAATCCCAAAACAGATTTGATAAACCTTTCTGGAAAACCCCAAAACCAACATCTAACTCTGAGTAGCCTTTGCCAGCACGTCCATGACCATGGACACGGCTATTCGAATAGATTTAACTCTGCAGAGGTTGCGCACTTTACCCACATAACATGATTTCTCTAGTTTATCCGGCATCCGTCAATGCCACCTCTCACTACCAAAGGGGAGGTCCATAGAGGGATATAACGCACGGGGAGGTCTGGATCTTTGGATTGGAGATGGGAAGAGGTCTGAACCGCCAGATCCAAATGAAAGAGAGGTCCATGCGGAGGGGTTCCAAGAAAGAGAGGTCCTAGGGAAGAAATCCACGACAGGTGGTCTAACAGGAGTTCGCAAGGATCAAAGCAACCGTAGGGAGGTCCTTTCGGCCAAGAAGAAATACCAAGGGGGTTCGAATGAACTCAGGAGGATCGAAGGCACACAAGAGGTCCACTGGAATGCATGGAGATCCGAATGAAAAGAGGTCTGGGCATTGAGGAAATGCCCAGGCAACCAGGGGTCCTGACTTAAGAGAAGTCTGAACAGAAAAGAGGTCTGAACCCAAAGAGATTCAAACCAACAAAAGAGGTCTAAAGTGACCAAACTCAAAAGGAAAGGCCCGGACGTAAGGATACGTCCAGGTGAGAAAAGGTCCAAGCCTCAAGGGAGGTCTACCCTCATGTACCACTGGGGAGGTCTAGGCCACAGAGAATGTCTAAACCTACATAACCCGAAAGAGATAGGCTAAAGGAGGATTTTTCCAAGCTTACCAGCAAGGTGGTGCAAACAACTCAAACCCTTCCAACAGAACCAAACTTGAATTCTCATTAAAATAAAATAGTTTTAATTTACTTTACACATTTTAAAAGGATTGGGAAAATCAGGATGTTACACCTATCCGGTGCAGCAGCCAAGAAATTGAAATCCTCTCTGACAGTTTGCACTGCAACATGGTCCCTCTCCCATGCAAATATCTAGGCCTACCCCTCACCTTGCGAAAACCTTCAAGAACGGATTTTCAACCCCTTTTGGACAAGGTTGCTAACCGTTTGCAGGCCTGGCAGGCCGGTATGCTGTCGCAAGGAGGACGGCTAGTGTTGGTCAAGTCAGTGTTGTCGGCCATGGCGGTCTATAGTTTCATGGCCCTCGATCCCCCTCTCTCGTTCATTAAAGAAATTGACAAAATGCGTCGAGCTTTCCTTTGGAAAGGTTCTCAAAGTGTGGCCGGGGGTAACTGCTTAGTGGCTTGGTCCACGGTTTGCCGCCCCATGTGCTTGGGAGGACTCGGTTTACACAACTTGGTCACGTTAGGGAGAGCATTGCACATCAGATGGCAATGGTTGCAAAGGACCTGGATGGCAAGGCCGTGGGGATGTCTTCACTCACATTCTAGCCGGGTGGAGGAAGCCATGTTCAAGGCTTCGATCTCGGTCGCAGTTGGGAATGGCATGAATTCCTTGTTCTGGGAGGACCGTTGGTTTGATGGTCGCACAATTCTAAGCCTAGCGCCGTCAATCGCTAGGATGGTTAATCATTCGATCAAAAAGAAAAGGACAGTAGCTCAAGCCCTCACAAATGGTACCTGGATTTCGGATATTTTGGGCCAGTTTGACATTCTTAAGGTTGTGGAGTTCATCTGGCTGTGGAACAAGTTGCTACCAATCCGGCTCCAGCAGGGAACCGCGGACACAGTTATTTGGCGTTGGGAGATGTCCGGTCGTTACTCAGTCAGGTCGACTTATATGGCTTTCTTCAAAGGATCGATTGGCTTCCCGTGTGCGGAGGCCATTTGGACTGCCCATGCACCTCTTGAATGCAAAATCTTCATTTGGTTAGCTATTCGCCGATGTTGTTGGACGGCAGACTGCCTCCAACGTCGAGGGTTGCCGAATCAAGGCGTTTGTGTTTTTTGTGGCCACCAGCAGGAGACAATTGACCATCTTCTTGTTGGATGCGCGGTGACGGCTCAACTGTGGGCGAGGTTTATAATTCAGGTTGGCTCGCCTTGCGCTATTCCGGTTGGCCAACCAACATTACAAGGGCATTGGTTGGGCGCTCGGAATTCGGTCACAAAGGTCCGTAGAAAGGAGCTTGATGCGAGTGTCATTCTCATATCTTGGACGATCTGGAAGGAGCGCAATCAAAGGATCTTCAATTAGATGGTGGCAACCTGCGATCAGCTTCTCCAATCGATGCTCGACGAGCATTGCCAATGGTGTTTGGTGGCCGCCACTAGTCTCGAGTCGCGCAGCTGGCAGGAGTAGTGGTTGTGTTGTGTCGGGTCGGTCATCATCTTTTGTGGTGATCGGCCAAGCTCTTTGTTTTTATCCCTATCCCCCCCCCCCCCGTGGGGTAATGGAAACTGTTTTGTATTCCCTTTCTTTCCTTTTTAATAGAATGATGTGCAAAGCTTTTACACTTCCTTGAAGAAAAAAAATCCACCCACACCTAAGCAGCGCAAGCACTGGTGAACACAATTTTTTCTTCAAGCTGAAGTGCTTAACACTATCTGTAAGCTTTATTCAATCTTGATATGGCAGGCATGTAACAAAAAAGCAAGCAAGCAAACAATGCTAGCTAGTTTATGACGAACAAACCGGCACACGATTACAAAGCTATCATGTCCATTGTCATCAATACCTAATTCTTACTCCCTCTTACATGCTCGATCGACTAATATAGCACGAGTGACACGAATCTGCAGACTTCCAGTCGCCCATTTTGTCTTCCTCCTTGGTTGCAGGGCCCGTCAGGGCAACCCGGAAGAATCGGAAGGGCAGCAGCGCTGACGGGCCAGTGATCGGCCACGATGCGAACTGACCGGGCTGGCAAACGGTCTGGTCGTCTTCATGGACGCGAAGGCTCGTCCAGTTTCGACCGTCCATTGATCCCTGGCACACAAAATAAGCTTCAACTCACGAGCTCATAATATCATCTCGTTAGGCACAAAAAAAAGTCTTCACCTGAAGAACCCACGACCTCATAAACGTTGTGGAGCCATCCTGCCTCACCGTGTAGTAATTGCACATCAGCTGCCAAGGCAACAGATGACCAGCTAATTAAGAAAGAACACAGAGAAAAGTACACAACCTCAGATATGTAAGGGACAATTAAGTTACTTTCAGATATTGGCTCAGAAGAAGAAGATTTCATGTAAGAACCTGGTGGTCCTGTCCAATGTCTACGATCCACCAAGAACACTTCTTGCCATCTTCATGACGAGGCCCAGCAAAACAAGTCCCCTAGAGTAGCTAAATGTCAACTTTTTTCCAAGGGAAAAAATTATATTAGTATGTTTGTCAAGCATTCCCAACATCAATACCTGGTAATTTTTTGAAACCAAAGCCTTTGGATCCGTGTACCTTTAATTCGGGCTGCTTGCCATCACAATAATATTCTAATTGCAGAATAAGCCACCGGAGGAATAAATGTGGGTTATTACATGGAATAGCTTTAAACACAAACAAAGCTTCTCCCTTTACCTTGGCTAAAACAGGATTGATCCATTGATGTTTTCCAAATGATGTCCCAGCGTAGTAGATGACACCGTTGTTATCACCATCAGAAATATACTGAAGCTCTTTATAGCTGGAGCGTCTATGTTGAAATCTCTCACTGAAAGATTTGAGGTTCATGATCGATAGGGATGCCTTGAATTCTTGCTCCATTTTGATCAAAGCATTCACAAATACTCACCATTTATTTGTTGTTGGCATCCATGGTCCAGCATTACAGAACTCAATGGCTTCCGTAACCTGTTATCCAAGAAGTAATCAATTTAGAAACATGCCCCCCCCCCAAAAAAAAAAAAGAAATAATAAATAAATAACTTTTGAGCTATACCAACTGTCTGAACAATTGTATGTGATTTGGCAGGTTACTTTTCTCCATCTGCAGTGAAGCAACAAGCACTATTAGAAGGCAAACAAACTTTTCAAACAAAAGCTGCTTCATAATAAAACAATACAACAAGAAAAAAATAGTACCCGCTGAAGGAGAGACGGCTGCATTAAAGGGAACCGCACAAATGGTAATAAAGTATTGATGGCAGTAAGCCTATCTCCAAAGACTTGCTCTGGTGTCCAAGTGCTTAAGAGCTTATCTATAGAGGCCCAGTAAAAAATGTCACAAGCTTCCATACACCATGTTAAGACAGCATCCAGAACCCTCTCTTCCGATGTTACAGTCATATCACCATGCTGCAAAATTATACTAATATGACCAATGTCGACAGAAATAGCTAGCTAAAATTCTCGGTAAATTAGTCTAATTAGGACATATGTTATGCATACCATTTCGCAACTATGTTTCCCAAGAAATTTGGCCTGCACTTCTGTACAGATCTCATTCGTTTATATAACCATTAGCTCAGACTTTAATATATAAACTAGAGAATTCTACCAATGTTCAGATTACTATGTTAGCAAAACCGCAAAACCAAAATCTGAGATACTAAAATTGACGAGAACCTCCACCATTTCTATCCAAACTCGTAACATTTCTCTCTCTCTCTCTCTCTGAATGAGTAGGCTCATCAACATTATGGCTTAAATTTGCAGGATCATTAAAGAGAGATCCTTGATGATGTTAAGCCTGTTGCTGCATAGTTAACTGGCAAGCCTTACAAGTGGAAAAGTTACCAAGATGTAAAACCAAAAACTAAGGGAAGTCATCTTTCTTTGTTACGTAAAATGCAACAGTTAGAAATGATAAAACTGAAGAGCTTCATTGACACTATTATAATCCATAAGTTCTTTCTAATAAAATTGCCGAGCCTGTGGGAGGTGATAACTGATGCAATCTCTACAGCTTTCAAATGTGATGCTTTATTTTGATGGACACCTTTATCTATGTTCGTGAGGACATTATTCGTATTTGGCCCGACCACAGGGCAGTCGATGAAATGAAAACAGTAAAAACAGTATTGCAACTTGCCTGAAGAATATCCTTAAATGTTGCCTCATCTAACAACACAAAGTCCGTGCAAGCAGTTGTGCAATAATCAAAGTGTGTCGCAAAATTCCTCTTGCACATTTCTTCAAGCAGTTTACAAGATGGGATTGGTGAAACTGCTTGTAAGACTGAACATACTGTGTCCTGCAATAAATTTTCAGGGGTCAATCTAAACTGAACCAGCTAGCAAGTTCACCAAATTTGCAGAAGCCATATCCCTTAAACTTGGGGGAAAAAACTAGAAACTAGTCTTGGTGGATGAGCTTCTTCCAGTAGGACATGTGAATCCTGCATGTATAATGCACATGGAAAGTTGTATCAATATCTCATATACTTTATTTCTGAGGCTAACCGCCCCATTTGTCACAACCATCCCAGGCCCACTGTAAGTCTTGAATAGCAACAGATATAGTTTTCAGTAATTGCAACAAAATAGTAATGCCTGAAACTACAGAGGAAGTTTATACACAGGAGATGTTGGATAACAAGAACATCATGCTAATATGTGAGCATTGGTACATGCAAAATGAAGTGTAAAAAGTGCCTTTGTAAGAATTTTTTTTTTTTAGAAAGGAAGTAACAACTCCCGGCCTCTGCACAAACTAAGGATGCACACAGCCAATGTAAGAATAACAATGCTCTACACACTGGTGAAAAAGAACTATCACTCATCAGTCATCTTAAGTTCTAAAAACTGTACCAGTAACTTTTCTTGGTGTGTAGTTCTATATAAGAGAAAGCATAGGTACCTCTGAAAGTAATTCCATAATTCTTTTACAGCATTCAAACTGAAGGATAGTGATGCCGAACTGGTCTGACAATAGGAGCAGCTGAACCAATACTGAAGTTATTTCCCGGGTATCCACCTTAAGTTCCCCACTGTACATAAACTGAAGGAGGAGAAAGAATATTTCAGCAGAAACATCTTTGAAAAATACATTTGAAGCGCTGCTCTCCTTCATCCCATTCATGAACATCTGCATGTGTACAATCGTATCTTTGGGTATGCTAAGTTATGCATGATGCATCATGCCAAAATGTTAATATTACATAGTAATAAAAAACAGAAACAAATACAAAGTGAGAAGAAAGTTGTACCTTGGCGAATGGCATGCTCCACAAGCTAAGGATGAGTTTGTGAGTCTGAGCAACAAGCCCTTGTTCACTAACATAGATATTTATATCACTATGCTCACCATTTGCAAGGAACTGTTCAATTTTCTGCACATTCAATGGAGCTTTGAAGGGAAAATAGTCAAATTGATGAGCTTGAGATCCACTACTCTACTTCTACGTTTTTGCTAGACTCAGAAAGTTTATTATCCATCTTCAAACAGTCAATGATTTCTTCACAACGCTTTACCAACGGTTTAACTTTAAATTGTGAGCTCAACTCCAGCAGTGAATTCAGTTGCCATTCCGCAATCTGAGTCAACACAAAAGGAAGAGTGATTAATACTTTTACAGTTTGCACCCTTGCTCAATTTCAATACAAGAGCAGCTCAAACAACCCAAAGCTTACCTGCGTAGAACCTGTATAGATATACTCAAGGAGGGAGTGAAGAACTGGGTAGGAGACTGACGGAAGCTCAATGGCAGCTCCATTCATTAAGTTAAAAGGGAAATCTCCAGAAGCACCCAAGACAACTTTGTGTGCAGGAACAACCTTTCTTTCACTGCCAACCACAAATATAGCATCGGAGAAATCCCAAATCTCTAGAAAGTTTGCAAGTACCCTTTGATCACAACCATCTTTTGATTCTTCTTTTCTGGTATGCCCTCCCTCACCATCCCGCTCAACAAGTGGATACTCAATTTGGCTCCAAAGGGTGCTATTTTGAGGAGCTGATTTTAGAACACTTATATTTCTGTACCCTACATGCTTGTCCCAGCTGGATAGTCCAACGTACTGAACATTTCGGTTGGGATCAGGGTCAAGCCATTGGAACAGGATATTCTTGTTTGGATGCCTTCCTTCTCCGATGCTTATCAATCCATCATAGATGCTGATCCAGTAGCTCTGGAAAGATGAAGAACATAGCCCGACACCAGCAAGGCAGCAACATCAACAACAGTCCTTCCATCTACTTCAATCTTCAACCTTTTGTTCCTATGGCCGCCCAAGATCACAGTGTAATGACGACTATTGTCCATCTTGTAGTGGTAGTATTGGCTCCCAAGTTGTTCGCGGAACACCAGGGTAACATCATTCCGGGCAGATGCCTCAACCGTGATGCACCCGCGGCCAGCCTCCCAAAACCGAAACTCCTTGCCCCAAGCGCACTCAAAAGGGGCAACTGTTAGGAATCTCTTCTTCTCCTCTACTCTTCTTGTGCACAGAGTTTAACTGAGAAGAGGAGGACAAGAGAACATCATAATTTGCAAAATAATTCACAAACGGAGAACAAAACAACAGCAATTGAATGCACAAAATAGATACAAAAAAGCAGGAGTTCCTATAAACATCAACAGCTGAGGAAGGTGCACAGAAGTACAGAACTGAGAACTGCGTTTCAATACACAGGCAAGACGACGGAAGAATTTGAGAAGTAACTAACCGACCATGCACTGACTCAAGACAAGAAGACATGGAACTAGAAGAATTTCTTCCTAGGAAAGGTGCTGATCTACACCACCTCGATCAGCTTGAATCCCACACCCCAACCTAGAAGTAGAACCCACCCCACTTGCTGAAGAAAATATCAGCAGCACGTGGCCGAAACAGAACAAAAGATGGGTCGGATTCATTTGCTCTTGCACCACAAATTTTTTTTAAAAAAATCCAATCTTTTTCTTTTCCCTACAAAATCATCATAGAAAGCTACAGCCTACAAATGTGTCACCCGGCCTTATCTGAAGTAGGCAATTCATTAGGCATAAAACCAGTTTGGCGACCGGTCGTATATAAGAACCCAGCATTTCTTTCTCCAACAAATATTATTGTGTTCAGTTCATAAAGTGATACTATTAACGGGAACCTGAGAAGCTAAGAAGCTAGCTACTTTTGCCACCTGCAGCAGAGTTAACCACCAATATGATTTTTTTTGATAAAAGGGCGAGAACACCCCAGTTTCTATTAATAGAAACCAAGAACTACAAAATCCCAAGGTCCAACAGGACTTCAAAAGCAAAAGGTAGCAGGAAGCAGCAAACATCTGCTGTCCAACAAGCACAGAAAACTGAAGAAAACTACTGCTAAAGCATCCAGGAAGGTAGTTACAGCTAACACATCGAAGGCAAAAGACTCTGGAGCGTTGCTAAACAAAGAAAAAAGGATTGCCCAAAAAACTCCCGGACAGCAGCCGGATTAAGCAGCACACAAGTTATCAACAAAAGCTATTTCAGCCTTCAATTTTCTTGATCCACGGAGTCCATCTTCTCCTTGCTCCAAAAACTTCAATCGCCACTTGTTCAAGAATCTTTACGCCCCTGACTAGAATTTCCTGGTCTGCCTCCTTCTGCAATTTATTCCAAAGACAAATCCAACGACAAACATCAAACAACACGCAAACTGGCTCCTGCGGCCATTTATGCTGAAAACAGGCCAAATTTCGAAATCTCCAGATACTCCATAAGGAGGCAGCTATTCCAACCATTACCAATCTTCTTGACCTCCTAGATAAACAACCAGTCCAGTTGCTTAATAACTGTTGGATATTATCTGGAGGGCAAGGAAAGCTAAAGGTACAACACACAATGTTCCAAATGAATCTAGATAAAGGGCAGAACAAGAAAAGATGGTCAATAGATTCATCCAAACCACAGAAAACACAAGATTTCTCCCCAGTCCATCCTCTGTGCAGGAGATTATCTTTAGTTAGGATCCTTCCCTTAAGGACTAGCCACAAAAACATCTTAACTCGCAACGGAAGCCTCACATCCCAAATGAATCTAAAGGGGAAAACAAAATTCTGATTTCTCAACGCACTATAAAAAGACTTCACAGAAAAAACACCCGACGAATTCAACAACCAAACTAACTTATCGCAATTTGTTCCTAATTTCACCTCACTGCAGACAAGAGAAAGCTGCTGCCAAAGTAGAAGATTTTCCCCAAAAAGAGTCCTTCTAAACTTGATGGACATCAGACCTTGAGAAAAGACCTCAGCCACAGTAACATGTTTCTGAATCACAAGGTTGTAAAGTAACCACCAATATGATACAATTGAAATACTAACAGGAAAGAGAGGGGAATAGCAGTGCAGCCTAAGAGCAACTCTTATTTGTCCGACCCAAAGTGAAATTGCAGCTCAACTTAAACATGAAATAGGTCAGGCGAGAGCAAGGATAATAAATTTGACGCAAGACACACGTGCATCCAAAAGAACAAGAAACTTCCACCGATTTGAGGAGGAGGAGGAGGAGGAGGAGGAGGAGGAGCGATTAGGAAAAAGATGGATGAATCTGCAAGGCAAAGAAAGGTAAAATAGCCCACCTGATCGATATGGGATGGGGATGGATGGAAGTTGACACTCTCTTGCGCCTGGACTGGTGGATCTCGCCTGCGCCTGCGCGAGCTGTCCTGTGCTCGGGAGGACGGTATCGAATATCGATCCCCTGGCTTTGTGCTACAGCATTAACCTTGCCTTTGACCCAATGCCGACCAACGGTTGGTTGTATTCATGATCCGGCAGCTCGAGGTTTTATTGTGGGTTATCTTTCCAGCACATCAAATTCTTGAGTGTCTTCTTCCCATCCAGCAACACGTTCTTCCTGAGGGCTCGCCGCCGGCAATCATCGGTCCACTGCGCGCCCTTCTGCCTCAGGCGTCGGCCCGGCGATCGATCGCCAACGTCGCACTCCATCAAGGTTGATCTTCCTTTCACCTTCTAGATGATCGAACCAGACGCTGGTTGTGGTTTTGTTGGTGAGGCCCGTAATGGCGGAGGTTCAGCCCACGAGGTTTTTCACGGCCTAATAGATAGACAGAGGAGTAGCAATGGTGTCGAATCGAGGAGTTCCAGCTATGGCGGGTTGTGGAGCGCAGGGAGGGCGATTCGTGGGTCGGTTCAATGGAGCTGGACGGGGGGGAGCAGTTTCATCGTCAAGAGCTGGGTCGCCGTTTCATCTCTCCGACTTTGCAGCCAGGGATAAATCTGCCGCCGCAGCAACTAGGAAGCCAAGCTCAGCAGAGACCGATTCAGGGGAATCTGCGTCAAGCCCAACCTCAACAGAGAGATCAATCATCAGGTGCGCGGGCTGTGTGCTCTCGGATGCATCATAATCATCCTCGCAGCACCAATAGGATCTGCAGAAGCAACAATCTCATGGGGAATATAAGGATAATCGTAAATCTCAGCTGAATCAGAGGCAGTCTCGGAATTTTTCTTATGGAATTTAACCACAAGTGCAAAATCAGGTGTCTCCGATTCAAAATGTGCAGGATAATTCTCAGAGTCAGAATATACAGCATCGTTTGCTTCCAGATTTTGTTCAACCTCCAGATCAGAATGTAGGGTCACAAGGATTGATGATTAGTCAATCCCAGCAACATTGTCCTCAATATCAGATGGGGATAAGGAGCAATTATCATTGATGGATCACATAGCGTCTCGGCAGCCATCTGTAGCCCGATCTTCTGAAAGTTAGTGATATATCGATTGCGGAGAACACGGCGTTGATGATCTAAAGGCTCCAACCAAAATAGATCGAACCCCTCGCAATTACTACACAACTGCTCCGATAGTTATCAACCGTGCAGAACGCGGTTAACCTCGCTAAGAAGGCTATCTCTTGCAAGCGAATTGAGAACACAAGCAAGAGAGTAGAACATGTAATTTGAATTTGTAATGCGAATAATGATTAAACTCACAAAGTTGTGGTTTCTCAACCGAACTTGCGGCGAAACTGCTATGTAGAATAATCTAAAAAGAAACCCGAGTCTTGCAAAAGGGGCGGCGGCTCCTATATGAGGAGTTGCGGCCAGGAGGTGGGTGCCCTAGGGGGGGCGTCGGCCAAGGAGGTGGTCGAATTAGGGTGACGTCTTCCCCTTGGGCCCAAGCAATACAAGGCTCATGGCCCAAAATAAAAGGTATCGCAGCACCATGGATAATGAGCCTAAATTCGTCGGCCCAATGAAGTAGACTTGAATGCAGCCGAATTAGAGGAGACGATCGAACTAAATGAAGTCCTTGTTGTTTCCCTTGCCGTGAGTGGCTCCTCCTCTCCATGATTCCCTTCTATGTATTAGCGTAGATGACCAGGACTTGAGGGATCCTCATTATTTCTAAGTAACAAAATATCACAATTATTAGGTAGTATACCATTCTGTATAGATAAATTATTAGCACCTAGAAACGAGCTCACCTCATAAATTAAGTGACGTGCACGAGCTCTTGTCATAGGACCTTTTAGCTCAACAACCGAATCTAGAGGATTTTGTTTAGTGCGTGTATTTGAAGGAGTGATGTCCTCATCACGTCTTCTGCTCAAATTCAATGGAGTGGATGAAAACTGTCGTAGGGCGTAACCCCTCCCGGACCAAGAAGCACCACACCCACTGAGTCCCACTGGCCACCTCAAGTAGCAAGGGGGCTCGAGGCCCTCTCAGCCTGAAGCTGCCTCACAGGGTGCGAAGGGCCAAGAGGCGTCGGTGGACCAGGCGCACCAACCAGGTGGACCGGGCCTAGGTGGGTCCACCATGAGCCAAAGGCTACGCATAGGGGTACGAAAAGCCCCTGCAGCCCCTACGCACGTAGGACCTTTTTAGGGATAGATCTGTAATCTCGTGTACCCTGTTAGGAGGCTATAAATAGCCCTCCTTCCCCCATGTAATGGGCAGGATCCAATTTTCAGAGCAATTAATACACATTTACTTCCTAGCAACCAACCCCTTCTCCGAGGACTCTCGGGTCTCCTCTGAGGAAACCGAGGGTCCCTCTTTCTACTGTCTAGTCTTTCTCGCTACAGCTGTTGTCGCCGACCGTGGGGTTTGGCAGGAAAGTCACATAGCACTATTCCGAGGCACCAGTATGGCCCCTCGGAAGGCCACACCAAAAGTCTTAGCAACCAAAGCAGCCACAGCTCCGAGCACCCCAAGAGCCAAGCGGAGCAAAACCTCCGCGACAGCATCGGCCGCCGCCCAAGTCACGGAGGAAGAAGCCAACAACTCCACACATGGGAACATCATGGGGGGCGATGCCCTGCCCACTGAGGCATCACTCCCCAATAGCCACTCGGCAGGTTCACCCTCGCCCGGAGTGGTAGGCATAACCCACGAAGCATACGAAGCCCTCCAGCGGGAACTAGTGGATCTCCAACAAGAGATGCTTAGCCTTTGGCAACCGGTAGGAGTGGCCCTCGCCATCGCGCAACAAGTCGCGGCACCCACACAAGAGCGAACCGCCATGGCGAAGGAAGCACCCACAATCACGCCTCCAGCCCTGGTGCTCCGAGGGGACCCCAACTCCCTGTTGAGCATGGGGCTGGAGATGGCCCGATGGCTGCAAAGCTTCAAAATGCCGAATGTTACACCCTTCGACGGGTGCACGGACCCCTCGGAGTTCCTCCGGGTTTACGAAACCATCGTCGAAGCAACTGGGGGGGAGACACCACTAAAGCAAAAAAGCATATCCCTCGTCCTCAAGGGCGTAGCCTTGACATGGTTCTTCACCATCCCTCCCCAGTCCATATACACGTGGGAGAAATTACGAGACCTCGTCCGCAACAACTTTCAGGGAAACTATGCCGAGCCAAAAAGACACGGGACATTTGTTCGCAGTAAAGCAAGCCCCAGGCGAGTCCCTCCGCAACTTCTTCAAAAATTTTGTGGAGGTGAAGTGTCAAGTAAAGGGGGTCAACAAGACCACCGTCATCAACGCGGCAACTTGTGGCCTTTAGAAGGCCCCCCCCCTATCGGAAAGACTGGCCCATAAGCCCGCCCGCACCATGGCGGAACTCTTCGACAAAATAGAAGAGTACGCCAGGGCAGAGGAAGACAGCAACCGGAGGGCAGAGGCCAAGGCCTCCGCCATGCCAGCACCATCATCAAGTAAATCACTTGGGAAAGAGGAGCCCACGCCCACCACGACCATTGCGGCTGGAGCAGCCGCCAAACCACGGGTCAACAATTACCGCCAGAAGGGGCGGAACGTCTACCACGTAGATGGTGGCCAGACCCCCGAAGGGGGAAAGAGAGGAGGTTGCGGGAGGGGGCAGAGGCCGCGGCCGCAATGGCGGGAGGCAATTCAGAATGGATACAATTTTGGAAAAATTACATAAGCAATTACATTGTGTCAGGAGGCTCCACAAAAAAATCATAATTTTTAGAGCTCATTTTCTATATTTAAAAATTCTTACAAAAATTATACTTAAATGATTTTTTTAAAAAAAATAAAAAAATAAATGCTGCGATGCTCACTACACAGTGGCAGTGCGACGGCAGACGCTATAGTGCGTCCATCGTACGGTGGCCGTGCGGCAAGCCCTCACCATACAGTGACCGTGCGGCATGGTGAAAGCATCTAGGCCCCTAAAAATTGTTTTGGTAATTAATGATAATATGTGAATATGGGATTAACTTGTTTATTGAGTTTTTACAAAGTTAAGTCCCATTGGTGTTTTTGATGACTTGAAATTGCACGCGAAAGGATTACATGAAGATCATTTGGCTCAAAGACAAGGTACAATAGTCTAGGATCTTTTTATTTTACCGGTCTTAGGTGAATTGGTTGGAAGACCGGGTTATAGGCTAGACAGCAGTACTATAAAGAGGGTTCAAGAATTAAGTACCTTGAGAGTGAATGATGCCACAATTGCTCAAATTTTATTTGGTTTAATCTTGGTTTTGTTTTTGGTTTGGCCTCGATTTAAATTTGTTGAAATTCTTTGGAGGCCGGACTGACCGACGTCAATTGGCCGGACTAACCGGTGTGCCGGACCAAAGAAGGCGGTCAGCATTTTCTAGTAAGTGGTTGTTTTCGGTTTTGCTGAAAATCCTCTGGGCCGGACTAACCGACGGCTAAGTGTCGGACTGACCGCACTCCCGGGTCTTGGACGCGGTCAACATTTTCCAGAGGAGGATTTTCGGTTGAAAACTTCAGTCGACCGATCACCAAGATAAGCTTCGGATCGACCGACTCCGGTCCTTCCAAACGGTCAGCTTTTTCCAGTAGGTGCTTTAAGCGTTTTCCGTTTTTCTGTAGGCCGGACTAATCGCGCATACACCTGCGGTCTAACCGGACCCCCCTGTAACGGCTATTTTTTAGTGCATTTAATGCATTACGATCGACAGATTACAGCAGGCCGAATCGACCGCACCTTTGCTGTGATGGCCCGACGCGCCTCTGAAAAATTGGGGATTTCGTGCCCCAACGACTAGTGCAGTGGGTGGAGACTATAAATGCCTCACCCACTGCAACTAGAAGTGGTGTTGAACCTCATAAAACCCCCTTGAGCTCTTTGCATTGTTTTCAACTCATTTGAGAGCATTCAATTCCTTTTGCAAAGGTAGTTGAGGTTTTTCCAAGAGCATTTATTTGAGTTTGATCATTGTGGCATTAGAGCACTTTCAAGTGAAGATCTCTTGCTCTATTACTCTTAGAGATTGCCGTCTCCTAAACGGCTTGGAGTTTGGTTCGGTGATCTTCTCAAAGGAGATTGTGAGAAGACCTGGGCATAGTGAAGGTTGGAGCTCGCCTATCCGGAGAGGAGAAGAGCTACCACTAGTGGTCGAGGGAAGGCTTAATTCGTGGAGCCGGCTTGAGTTGATCAAGCTTCCTCAACGTGGACTAGTGAAGACCGGCAAGTCTTCGATACCACGGGAAAAACTTACTTGTGTCATTGTGGTTATTTCTAGTCTTTACATTTCCGCATTTATATTTCTAGCTTGTCTATTGTGTTGAATTGCTTAGCTAGAATTATGTCTTGCTTAGACTAAGTTGATAATTGGCTAAAATTGTTAAATTGTCAAAAAGTTTAAAAACCTCCTGTTCACCCCCTCTAGTCAGTTATCCTTGATCCTACAAGTGGTATCAGAGCTTGGTCTCTCATTGATTTAGACTTAACCATCTAAGAGAGAAAAGGATGGCTAGTGAGGGAAATGCTATAGGAAAGGCTCCTCTCTTTGATGGCTCAAATTATGCTTATTGGAAAATTAAAATGTCAATTTATTTAAAGGCTATGAGTCTGAGAATTTGGAAAATCGTGAATGAGGGTTACGTCATGCCTCTTAATCCACTACTCCCCACGGAGCAAGAGGAGTGTAATACTCATTTAGATGCTCAAGCTATGAACGCTCTCTTTGGCGCTTTGAACGCGGATGAGTTCAATAGAGTGAGCAACTTAGAAACCGCTCATGATATTTGAACCACCCTCTCGAAAATCCATGAGGGAACATCCACGGTCAAAGAAACCAAATTGCATAGGCTTCAGATTAAATATGAGACATTTATAATGTTGTCTCATGAAAACATCAATGAGATGTATTCAAGACTCAACAATATTGTGAATGAGCTCAAAGGCCTTGGGACTAACCTTCTTGATGTTGATATTGTTCGCAAGATGCTTAGGGCACTTCCGGATAAATATGAGACATTGGTGATGCTATTTCTCAACTCACCCGAGTTGCCAAGAATGACACCAACGAGGCTCTTGGGGAATCTCATCACAAATGAGTTATTCAAGAAGGACAAGGAAGAGCTCTTGAAAACATCTTCCTCAAAGAAGAAGATTACCGCCTTCAAAGCCGAAGCGGAATCAAGTGATGATGAGGATGAAGAAGATGAATCCGATGAGGAGTATGCACTCCTTGTGAGAAGAATGAAGAGGGTCATGAATAGGCGCCCCAATAGAAGCTATAACTTCGACAAGTTCAAGAAGGGGCAATCCTCAAATGACAAGAAGAGATATAGCAACATTCGGTGCTATAATTGTGAAGAAAAGGGGCACATTGCTTCCGTTGCCCTAAAAAGAAGGATGACAAGGGCAAGCCATTCAAGAAGGAGTGTAATGGCAAGAAGAAGCTCTTCAAGAAGCTTCACAAAGATGGCAAGCATGAAGCCCACATTGGAGAGTGGGATTCAAATGATGAGTCAAGCGACTCCGATTCCGATGAGGAAGAGTCCCCCAAGAAGAAGGGACTAGTCGGCATCGCCATCAAGGAAGCTCTATCGCTATTCTCCACTCAATACTCTAAAAGATTCTTATAAGGAGCTAGAGGAAGCTCATAACTTGCTTATCCAAGAATATTCGAATAAATCTTGCTCTAGTGTAGGAATTACATGCAATATTATTGATGAAATACCTAGTGTAGAAATTGATAAGACTAGTGCATCTACTTCATGTGATGACTTACTTGCGATGCCATGTTACTCTAATGTTGATGCTAATCATGATATTGTTGAGCAAAATGATGCAAAGCTTGTTCATGAGAACAATGAGCTAAAAGAACAAGTGACCAAGCTAAGCAAGAGCTTGGAAAGATGTTTCAAGGGTAAGGCCACTCTTGACAAGCTTTTGAGTGAGCAAAGGTGCTCATTCAACAAGGAAGGTCTTGGGTATGTGCCTAAGAAAGGTAAGAAGCCGGTAAACAAGCCCACAAGATTTATGAGGCAAAATGGTATGTATTGCCATAAGTGCCGGAAAATAGAATATGTGCAACAAAATTGTCCTAAGGGTAAGGTTCCATCACTTGGTATATATGATTCATGCTATGTGCTTAAAAGGACTAAGGATGGAAAAATAGTTGCTCGTTTTGTTGGCACTTCAATTTTAGGTACTAAAAAGAATGCTATTTGGGTGCCTAAATCCTTGGTTACTAACCTCCAAGGACCCAAACAAATTTGGGTACCTAAAAGAACTTGATTCTTGTTTTGTAGGTGAACTATAAAACCGGTGGAAAACACTGGGTGCTTGATAGTGGATGCACTCAACACATGACCAATGATAGAAAAATGTTCACCACATTCGAGAATGGAAAAGAAGTAGACAAGATCACTTTTAGCGATAATAGCAAAGGAAAGGTATTAGGATTGGGTAAAATTGCTATCTCAAATGACATTTCCATTTCTAATGTTTCTCTAGTAGAATCATTAAACTTTAACTTGCTATCCGTTGGGTTGGCTTTGGCATAGGAGACTAGCTCATGTTGGAATGGTTCAACTCAAAAAGCTTTTCAAACATGATTTAGTTGTTGGCTTGAAAGATGTGAAGTTTGAGAAAAATAGACTTTGTAGTGCTTGTCAAGCCGGTAAACAAGTCGCTAATTCTCATCCTTCCAAGAGTATCATGTCAACTTCTAGACCATTGGAACTCTTACATATGGATTTATTTGGGCTAACAACCTATAAGAGTATCAGAGGTAATAGCTATTGTTTAGTCATTGTGGATGATTACTCTAGATATACATGGGTATTCTTCCTAGATGACAAAGGTGAAACCTCCGGAATTTTCAAAAGATTTGTTAAAAGGGCTCAAAATGAATTTGATTTCAAAATAAAGAAAATCCGTAGTGATAATGGTACCGAGTTCAAGAATACTAAAGTTGAGGACTTTTGTGATGAACTTGGTATAAAGTACGAACTTTCCACAACCTACACTCCGGAGCAAAATGGAGTTGTAGAAAGGAAAAATCGTACATTAATTGAAATGGCTAGAACAATGCTTGATGAGTACAATACTTCCGATAGTTTTTGGGCGGAAGCTATTAACACCGCTTGTCATGCCATAAATCGTCTTTATTCGTATCGTCTTTTGAAAAAGACTTCCTATGAGCTTCTTGTAGGAAGAAAACCGAACATCTCTTACTTTCGTGTATTTGGTTGGAAGTGTTATATTTTGAAGAAGGGTGTTCGTCTTTCAAAATTTGATAGTCGTTGTGATGTTGGTTTCTTGTTTGGTTACTCTTCAAATAGCAAGACTTATCGTGTCTTTAACAAAAACTCCGGTTTAGTTGAAGAAAGGCACGATGTGCAATTTAATGAAACTAACGGCTCTCAAGAAGAGCATGAGAATTTGGATGATGTAGGTGATGAAGCCTTAAGAAAAGCAATGGAACATATGCAAATAGGCGATATCAAGTCCGAAGACAATCCATCATCTTCTACTCAAGTTGAACCACTCACATCTTCCACAAGTCAAGTACAATTTAATGAAAAGGATAACAAGGAAGATGATCAACCATCCAACCTACCACCAAGAATCCACAATGCAATTGCAAAGGATCATCCAATAGATCAAATATTGGGTGACGTAAGTAAGGGTGTCCAAACTCGCTCTCGTGTTGCTTCTTTTTGTGAACATTACTCTTTTGTCTCTTCTATTGAGCCAAAGCATGTAGAAGAAGCACTTGACGATCCGGATTGGGTAAATGCGATGCATGAAGAACTCAATAATTTCACCCGGAATGAGATTTGGACATTGGTGGATCGACCCAAAGAACACAATGTTATTGGTACAAAATGGGTCTTTAGGAACAAGCAAGATGAGAATGGTTTGGTTATTCGAAACAAAGCAAGATTGGTCGCTCAAGGTTATTCACAAGTCGAAGGTTTGGATTTTGGTGAAATTTTCGCTCCGTAGCTAGACTTGAGTCAATTCGGATATTACTTGCTTTTGCATCATGCTTTGATATTAAATTATTTCAAATGGATGTTAAAAGTGCATTCTTAAATGGTAAAATATCCGAACTTGTCTTTGTTGAACAACCTCCCGGTTTTGAAGATCCTAATAATCCAAATCATGTCTATAAACTCTCCAAGGCACTCTATGGTCTTAAACAAACTCCTAGAGCATAGTATGAACGCCTTAGAGATTTTCTAGTCTCAAAAGGATTCAAAATCGGGAAAATTGATTCAACTTTATTTACTAAAGTTTTAGATGATGATTTCTTTGTATGTCAAATTTATGTTGATGATATCATTTTTGGGTCTACTAATCAAGATTTTTGCAAAGAATTTGGTGATATGATGTCTAGGGAATTTGAAATGTCAATGATTGGAGAATTAAGCTATTTCTTTGGACTTCAAATCAAGCAACTCAAAGATGGGACTTTCACAAGTCAAGTCAAGTACGTAAAGGATTTACTTAAAAGATTTGGCATGGAAGATGCAAGGCCCATCAAGACTCCCATGGCTACAAATGGTCATCTTGATCTAAATGAGGGAGGTAAATCGGTAGATTTAAAGCTTTATAGATCCATGATTGGTAGCTTGCTTTATCTTACCGCATCTAGGCCCGATATCATGTTTAGTGTTTGTATGTGTGCTCGTTTTCAAGCTTCTCCAAAAGAATGTCATCTTATGACCGTTAAAAGAATTCTTAGATATTTAAAGCATTCCTCTAGCATTTGCCTATGGTTCCCCAAAGGTGCTAAATTTGATTTAATTGGATGTTCCGATTCCGATTATGTGGGTTGCAAAGTGGATAGAAAAAGCACCTCGGGTAGTTGTCAATTCTTAGGAAGATCCTTAGTATCGTGGTCATCCAAGAAACAAAACTCCGTAGCTTTATCCACCGCCGAAGCCGAATATGTCTCCACGGGAAATTGTTGTGCTCAATTGCTATGGATGAGGCAAACATTGATGGATTATGGAATTAAATTTGATAAAATGCCTCTTTTGTGTGACAATGATAGTGCCGTGAAAATTGCTAATAACCCTGTTCAACACTCAAGAACCAAGCATATAGATATTCGCCACCATTTCTTGAGAGATCATGTGAGCAAGGGAGATATTAAAATTAGCCACATAAGAACCGAAGACTAATTAGCGGATATTTTCACCAAACCTTTAGATGAAGGCCGCTTTTGCAAGTTGAGGAATGAATTAAATGTCATAGACTTTTCTAATGTCATTTGATTACATTATGTTTCTGACATCTTGATTGAATTCGTCTTTCTCTCGTGATTCTCTTGATTCAAGAATTAAGATGGGAAACACATTTAGGGGAGTGTTATACAATCACTATGTATACCACATCTCTAATTGTGCACATATCAACAAAACATGCTAGAATGTGTTTTCAAAAACCAATCCTTTTGGTCAAAAAAGTCAAAATTTGGTTTTTATCAATCAAACCTCTTGAAAAACTAGCTACATCTATTCTCTAGTGTATTTCAAAGGTTTTTGGTTGAAAATATCTCAAAATTATCTATCTTAAAAGTAAAATCAAGTTTTGGTCAAAACTAGTTTCTTATATATCTTGTTTTTGACCAAAAACGGATTTTCATCCAAAAGTTATTCCAAAAGGAATTTGATTTTGCTCCCAAAAGGAAAAATCTAAAGATGGTTATTCTTGACCTTTTTCGTATTCATAAGTTTTTCAAACTCTCAACCAAAAGTTATTTAAGTTTGAATCTCGCTCAAAAATAGCTCAAAACCCGAAAAATTCACTTGTGCCAATTCTAGCATAAAATAAGTATTGCTGTTTAGGCAATGTTTTCTCTCATATATTGCCTCAAAATAGTATTTCATACTCATACATATCGTCACAAGTAACAAATCTCGTTGTTTGCTTCATTTAACTCATTCAAATCGTTTTCTTCAAAAATTGCTCTATTTTCCTAAAAATCTATGTTCAAAATTCGCTCGTTGATCTAATCTGCTCCAAGATGGTTTTATGTTGTGTGCTAACTCTTTGGAGCAAAGACAACACAAAATATCTGCTAAAACTCTCAAGAATCTCCAGGTGCGATCAACCCATCGGCTTAACCACGGTCAACCCGCAGGCTAGTGCCCGGACTGACCGAGAAGCTTTACCTCAGATCCTCGACCAGCAGCAGCGATTAATGCCCATCAGTTTCCTTCTTTAATTCTCCACCGACCCGTCAGTTTCGCCCTTTTCTTTTCTCATCTCCTCGACGGTTCCTTCTCTCTTCATAACAGCGTCGCGCCGCCTCGGGCGCCTCCTCGTCTCCACACCGCTGGTTGCTCCTCCTCACGGACGATCCTCATCGCCCAGTCCTCTTCCTCACCGCCCATCCTTTGCAAGGTCATCTTCTCTCAAATTTCGATCAATCCCTCTTGAATTTTCTCTTGATCTGTTCCTAGAATGTCAATCACTCTTGAGTATGCCCCTCATTGTCATCCTACTCACTTGATTGTCGGATTATAACCTGCATTGTGAAGATTCCGTCGAAACTTAACAAAACCCTAGCCTTTTCGGTCAAGGCCGAACTAACCGACGTGTTGCGTGCGGCCGATCCGCTACTCATGGATCGACCGCCAACCGCTCGTGGTTAGGCTTACCGACAGTAAAAGCTTCTGTTTTGTCGATTCGTTAATCTTTATTCCTTTCATCTCACTTCTTGTTGGTCTTGTCTACCTCTCCAGTGATCATGGCAAGGACCAAGACCGTAGCCGATCTCGAGGCATCTTCATCTCGTCATCCCCGGAAGGCTACCCATCGTCCTCCTGTTGAGCACTCCGACAGTGACGAAGCGGGGTCCTCGCTGTCTTTGTCTTCTGTGCCAAGCGCTAGTGAGCATATGGATGAAGAGGATGATGCTAATGTGGAGTTTCCACCTGAACCTCGTGTGGATCTTCGGTCTATCCGAAATGATGATTTCAAGCAACTCAGGAAGCAATCTCCATATGAGCAGCCGAGGACAGCCACAGATGAGCGATTTCACTCTCTATTTCAGGAAGATTACTATAATCATGTGGTGCTTCACAAGCAGTTTGCTATTCAGAAATACATTGATTGGTCCTATCTCAATGAGCAAACTCGGTATGCAAGTTTGTATTCTCGTTTTCGCAATGCTGGCTTGGATGGAATTGTTAGCATCAAGTGTAACTTCAATGAGGAGGTAATCCGTCAGTTTTATGCTACAGTTCACATTCCATCTACCTTGGCCACTGTGACATGGATGACAGGCTCGGTGCGCTACACGGCCACCAAGCGCCATTTTGAGGAGGCCCTCAATCTGCCAGCACGCGATTATGTTAAGATTCACCTTGAGCCCGCGCTGCAGACTCCAGAGCAGACACAGTTCTATGAGTCTACTTATGTTGGAGTTGTCCCTGGTAAGGTTGCCGGTCTGAGACCTCTACCTAGTGTCATTAACAGGATTATCAGGGCCACTATCTTGCCCAGGAGCGGCAATAATGACGCTATTCGAGGTCATGCCTGGAATGTCATAGATTATGTGATGCAAGGAAAGAAGTTTGATATTATGCACTTAATCTTGACTGAGTTGCAATCTTGCCAAGGTGATTTGGGAAAGAGAATGTATTATGCACCTTACATCATGAAGCTCATATTGAGAACAACTGACTTCAATGGTGCCACTCCCTTTCCTCACAAGCAGTACAAGCCAGAAGGCGACCACCAGAGAGACTTGAGGAACAAGCCTCTTCACCCCGTTGTTGATGCTCCAGCTTCTCCTCAGCCCGCCTCTCAGCAACAGGCTGGACTTGATCCTCTGTTGTTGGAGGTTCTGCATACTGGCATCAACACGATAGTGTCTCGTTTCGATGCAATGGATCGTCGCTTAGAGGTTCTGGATCATCGCATGGATGCCCTAGAGAGCACTACTCAGTCTTTGGACTCTCGCCAGCGGTCAGGAGCGATCCAACTTCGGTTGTGCTTGGCGCCTAGATCGAGATGGTTGGTTTGGTTTCAGGGATTCAGACCGACATGGCTGAGATGACCACTCGCGTCTCGTCGATCGAGTAGACTGTCACTTATTCTCGGTGTCGGCGCATTGATCCTCCTGTAGCCCCTTCCACGTCGACTGCAGCTCCTCCTCCTCCCCCTACTTCGTAGCTTTTGGGATTTGATGCCAAAGGGGGAGAAGTCCTATATACGCTATATTAGTTATATATTATGGTTGTTGAATGCTTGTTGGACTTTTGTGTGTAATAGTTAGAGGATAATCTTATTGCTCTTTTTTGTTATCTATGTACGCTTATTGAACCTCTTCTATGTACTCTTAATGTTCTACCGTTTATGAGCATGGTTGAATGGTTATGTACTTATGTGCTTGTAATCGGTTCAAGACATTGCTATAATGTTAATTTTATCTTGATGAACTTGTTGATTAATCTTGTGCTTATATTACTCTCTTGAAATGATATTCATCATAATCATTATATTATCGCATTTCCTCAAGTTCCATCATGTAAAAGAAACTCCACCAAAATTCTCCAAAAAAAAAATCTCTACATGTGCTTGCAAAAATTCTCTACCTTTTATATGCACATGTTTAGGGGGAGGGGGTTTCTTTAAACAGGATTTAACAAGGAAATAATTCTCAAAACTCATTTAAGCTCATTGCAAGAATTATTTCGTTGTTAAGTCATCAAAAGAATATACAATCATAGTATATTCAAAACAATCATTCTCTCACATATTAGGTGTATTGTCATCAATTACCAAAAAGGGGGAGATTGAAAGCATCTAGGCCCCTAAAAATTGTTTTGGTAATTAATGATAATATGTGAATATGGGATTAACTTGTTTATTGAGTTTTTACAAGGTTAAGTCCCATTGGTGTTTTTGATGACCTGGAATTGCACGCGAAAGGATTACATGAAGATCATTTGGCTCAAAGACAAGGTACAATAGTCTAGGATCTTTTTATTTTACCAGTCTTAGGTGAATTGGTTGGAAGACCGGGTTATAGGCTAGACAACCGTACTATAAAGAGGGTTCAAGAATTGAGTACCTTGAGAGTGAATGATGCCACAATTGCTCAAATCTTATTTGGTTTAATCTTGGTTTTGTTTTTGGTTTGGCCTCGATTTAAATTTGCTGAAATTCTTTGGAGGTCGGACTGACCGACGTCAATTGCCCGGACTAACCGGTGTGCCAGACCAAAGAAGGCGGTCAGCATTTTCCAGTAAATGGTTGTTTTCGGTTTTGCTAAAAATCCTCTGGGCTGGACTAACCGACGGCTAAGTGCCGGACTGACCGCACTCCTGGGTCTTGGACGCGGTCAACATTTTCCAGAGGAGGATTTTCGGTTGAAAACTTCAGGTCGGACTGACCGCCGGCATAAGCTCGGACTGACCGCACTCCCGGTCCTTCCAAACGGTCAGCTTTTTCCAGTAGGTGCTTTAAGCGTTTTCCGTTTTCAGAGGCCGGACTAATCGCAGATACACTGATCGACCGGACCCTCAGAACGGCTATTTTTTGGTGCATTTAATGCGTTACGATCGGCCACATTCAGGTCGGTGATCGCACCTTTGCTCGATGCGCCCGACCGCCCTCAAAAATTGGGGATTTCGTGCCCCAACGGCTAGTGCAGTGGGTGGAGGCTATAAATGCCTCACCAACTGCAACTAGAAGTGGTGTTGAACCTCATAAAACCCCCTTGAGCTCTTTGCATTGTTTCCAACTCATTTGAGAGCATTCAATTCCTTTTGCAAAGGTAGTTGAGGTTTTTCCAAAAGCATTTATTTGAGTTTGATCATTGTGGCATTAGAGCACTTTCAAGTAAAAATCTCTTGCTCTATTACTCTTGGAGATTGCCGTCTTCTAGACGGCTTGGAGTTTGGTTCGGTGATCTTCTCAAAGGAGATTGTGAGAAGACCCGGGCATTTGTGAAGGTTGGAGCTCGTCTATCCGGAGAGGAGAAGAGCTACCACTAGTGGTCGAGGGAAGGCTTAATTCATGGAGCCAGCTTGAGTTTATCAAGCTTCCTCAACGTGGACTAGTGAAGACCGGCAAGTCTTCGATACCACGGGAAAAACTTCCTTGTGTCATTGTGGTTATTTCTAGTATTTACATTTCCGTATTTATATTTCTAACTTGTCTATTGTGTTGAATTGCTTAGCTAGAATTATATCTTGCTTAGACTAAGTTGATAATTGGCTAAAATTGGTAAATTATCAAAAAGTTTAAAAACCTCCTATTCACCCCCTTCTAGTCGGTTATCCTTGATCCTACACATGGGCTAGGTGTCGCCTCTGGACGCCCTGCCGCACGGTGGCCATGCGGCAAGGTGTCATTTTTGCAAATTTCGCGCGAAGACAATTATTCTTACAAATACGAGGCAAATTTGCACTATTTCGACCTAAAATTCTGCAGTTGTATCAGTGGTTCTACTAGCTATACTCTAGTACCCCTTCTCATGTGCACTAGACCCTAGATTGGATTAGAGCTGCAAGATACGATACGAGCGTTCATGGCATCAAGAACGAAGTAAATGAATCTCGTAGATAAAACCAAATAACAACGGTGGAATAATCACGACGAGGGTGGAAGATTTGGCGAAGCCGACCGCAAATTCCTTAAGCACAACATCAAAATAGTACAAGTGGTTGTCGCTCTCTCACAACCCTCTCAAACCTTTTAGGACACTCAGATCCTTACCCTATACATGAATCTAGTACTAAATAATAACCTAGCATCCAATCCTCCTGTGCACCTTTTGCTTTAGATGAGTTGGTTTGTGGCTTTGTTCTTCATAACCACCCTCATGGCTTTATATAGTGCCCCTTTTTTCTCCTCCAAAAGGAAGAATGAATCATAATCCTATTAGGATTCATATAGGAATCTTTGTAGCACACTTATTCAAGTCCTACTTGATTAGGATATGAGTTCATTGTACTTAACAATCTCCACCTTGACTCTTATCCGTTGAAGTCACCGTGCTCCTTCAAAAACTCGCTCCAAGTCGGCTCCACCTTTTTTATTTTTTTTCTTTTTCTGTCCCCCCCCCCGGACCTTTGGGAGTGCCCTTACCACAAGGGCTCATGCATATCACCACAATGTGTGTCGGTATCCGAGCTAGCCTGTCCGAAAAGTCTACTTGAGAGCTCATTTGTTGTGTAGTTTGGTTAACCACACATTCTGTTCTTACAGCCCTCCATGTCATAGGTTTGTACCGCCTTCGAGCTTCATCTACTCGTCAGTACCATGTGGTTGGCCCCACCACGTCTTCCTTCTTTCAACAGTTCGCACCTTTGCCTTTGCGTCTACTAGATTTTGCAATCGTCTTTGCAGTTCTGCACATAACTGTAGATGAGATCTTAGTACCTATCGTTGACAACATGGTTTTCTTTTCCTTACCATGATTTTTTTATCATATCTCCCATTGGCTGCTCTTCCCTTACGATTATTCATTAATTGATATCCTCCATTGCTCCAGATACTTTTCATGATTAGCTGCCCTTTGTAAATAACTCGTATGACTCCACTTCGAAGTGATATATCACAACCTTTGAATTCAAGCAACCTCATACATATTAGATTCTTTTTAAGCCAGGAACATACCAAACTCCCGCCAATGTGTGGTGTGCTTCATTATACATCTCCAATGTAACTGTTATCACCTTAGTAATTGCATACTCCTTGCAATCTGCTAAGTGAATAATTCTACGTGTCGGCCGTAGAGATCCTTCATCAAACATCTCTCTCGCCGAACATATATGAAAGTAACAACCTGAATCTAATATCCATCCATGATAAGTACCTGATTGACTGACGACTAGTACGTCTGAATCATCTTTCGCTACCGCCACTAAGTATGATCCCCCCATTTGCTTCAAACTTGGACAATCATTTATCGTATGACCTTCGTCACATAGATAGCATACACATGTGCCCTTGCTCTTATCCTCCTTCTTCCTGCGACTTTTGTCTTTGCCTGCAACACCTATGATAGTCAATACTTCATCACCTGATAATGAAGAATATGATAATCTGATGGCTTCTTTAAGGACGTCTCATCCAATAGATATGATACTGTCTCATTAAAGTTGAGAGTGTTTTTTCCGATGAGAATATACATCACTAATTGCTCACATGATGGTGGTAGAGATGACATCAATATGACGACCTTGTCGTTCTCCTCAATTTTCTCATTCACACTAGTTAGGTATGTGATAAGCTTGTTAAAGATATTGAGATGGTCATCGAACTGTATGCCTTCCTCCATGTGTAACCTGTACAGTTGCCGCTTCAGCACCCCTCGGTTTGTCAGCGACTTTGCCATATACAATTCTTCTAAGCCACTCTATAATTTCTTCGGTGAATTTTCCTTAATCACCGAGTACTTTACCTCATCGGAGAGGCATAGACGGATTGAACCAACGGACTTTCGCTCCATCACCTTCCGTTCTTCAACGGACGACTTTTCCAATTTGTCCCCTTCAAGAGCATTGATTAACCCTTGCTGGACAAGGACATCCTTCATCACACATTATCGCACGTCGAAATTTCCTCCTCCGTCAAATTTCTCCACTTGATTTCAAATCATCGACATCGAGATAATCATGACGAGAGAGAATGATTTTGCAAAGCCGACCACAAATTTCGCAAATTTCTTAAGCACATTCTCAAAAGAGTACAAAGGATTGTCACTCTCTCACCACCCTCTCGAACCTTAGACTCTCGGTTCCTTGTCGTGTATAAGAATCTAGTACTAAAGAATAATCTAGTCTATAATCCTCTCGTGCACCTCTTGATTTGGATGAGCTAGTTTGTGGCTTGTGTTCTCTATGATCACCCATCATGGCTTTATGTAGTATCTCCTAGTTCTTCTTAAAAAAAAGTAGGGATTCTAAAACTATTAGGATTCATGTAGGAATCCACCAACCCCTTTTTAATGCATGCCATAGCTCATGCCATAGCTCCTACCGTTTCCTCTGTAAAACAAGAGCGCACATCAGCCATACGAGACGACCATAGTGCATAACATCAACCGAAACATGACATTCCGTTTTAATCTCGAGGGGTGTTGGACATGGCTATCATAACCATTCTTAAGGCTTATCACGTGAGAGGCTATCATGCCATGTAATCCCCCAAAAAAAAAATCCAAAAATAACGCCATCTAATAAGTAGTCAGTGAGATTCAAATCGTTAGCCATATAAGAAACAGGTACCATACGAGTTGGATAGCCATCAGTTGGTAGCACGTAAACATTCCTCCTCGTAATATGATTGGAATACGGATTACCTTACTACATTCTTCCATACGGGGTATAGATATCGATCATCATCATAACAACTAATCGACAATCATCATTGTTGAATATGGTAATTCATACTCTGTCTACTAGGATTTAGAGATGTGCACTATAAAAATTCCCAGATGAATTCTAATTATTCCTACTTCGATTTGAAGGGGGACTAGGGAGCTATATAAAGCCATGATGTATAGCCATAGAGAATCCAAGCCACAAAGCCAACAAGCCAAACAAGAGGAACTCGTCTAAAGCAAAAGACGCACGAGAGGATTAGCGGCGAGATTATTATTTACCACTGATTCTTTTATATGGTAAGGATCCAGGAGTTCTAAAAGGATCGAGGAGGTTGCAAGAGAGCGACAATCTATTGTACTCTTTTGAGTAGACATGTTCATGGACAGCCTGACCCAGTCTAATTTTTTCCGGGCTCGGGCCCTGATTTCCAGCCCGCAAGCCCAGACCGAAGCCCGATAAATTAAATAAATGATTAAAAATATTGATTTTATTCAGAAAGATAATTAAAAACAATATTTATGGTCTATTTGGTTTACGACCTTAGGTAGCCATACCAAAATTTGGGTAATGCCAAAACCCGGGCAATACCAAAACCTGAGCAAAAAAAATAGTGTTTGGATCGTAACCATACCAATTCACGGGCGATGCTGAAATTGGTGTGTTTGCATTGCAGCCATACCAAAACTTGCTAAAATTGTGAGTATGACATGTGGGTCCCGCATGACATCATTTTTTTTGTCCCAAAATATGTCAACAGTAGTCTTGTTTTGTTGATTAAATGACAAGGAACACAACGGTTCAATCAGATCGCAAATCGGATACTCGGTTTATAAAATATAATCATTTGAAACTGATTAATTAAACTAACTTTGCATTAATTACAAACCTAAGACATGGCCAATGGGAACTTGCCACCTGTCCTGGGGCTTTGGATGCTGCCAAGCCAATTTTTGGGCCGGCGTTCTACTAAAATTTTGGTTTTGTAAGTTAGCGCTGCCAACCAAATATGCTCTTATTTCAAGAAAAATAATTTTTAATCAGAAAAACAGGAAAATATTTTTTTCAGGCTTGGTCTATGTCGGGCCGAGCCCTTCAAGGTTGGGTTTTTCTAGACCTGACCTGAACCCCGACCCAGTGTTTGAACATGTCTATTTTGAAATTGTGTTTAAATAATTCAACAAATCTCTCTCTCGTTATGATTATTTTGGAATCTCTATGGGGATTCATCTACTATACTGTATACACTCGCGACGTATCTCACGGTATCTAATGCGATCCGGAGGATAACAAGGTGCATGAGAGTACAACAATCATCAAAATCAACCGTACCTTATTAAAACCCCAGAATCAAACAGAGAATTACTCCACTTTAGGAGACTCATCCAGGCAGTTTACATTTAAGTACCAGCTAGATGTTGAAGAACAGGGAAGTATACAGTACACACCCATCGATCACCGTATCAATTTTTTTTTTAAAAAAAAAGAGGGACGTGCACGTAGCTTTTATAGAAAGCCAAATATAGACCTTACAAAGTAGTAGAAAATAAAAACACTGGAGACACCAGTTTACACTACAACCAAACCAAAACAACCCAACAAACCTAGACGAAACAACCAACTGACTTCCAGCTGGAAACGAACCAAAGGAGCAAAAGCCTGCACCAGATCAAACACTACCCTGTTACCAAAAACAGACTTAGAGAGTCAATCCGCCTCCAGAAGCATAGACCAGTCTTCAATCAGAACAATCACATAGACCAAGTCACCACGATCCTCTTATTTAATCAGATTTCTCCACTTCGATCACCGTATCGATTCAATTCCCGATACCTATCTTTCTTTCTTTCTTTCTTTCTATCTCTCTATCCATGCATCCAACTTTCTATGTATATATGCACGGATCACCTCGCCCTGCTGCCGGCATGACCGTTTTCTTGCCTCTGGCGGCGGTGGAGCACTGGCACTGATGAGTGCGTGGACACATCGTGGTGCTCGCGGTCGTGCCGTCGCCGTCGCCCTGGTGGCGTGGACTCGATTTGCTGGAGCGTCTCGAGGACCTGGTTCATGGAGGGGCGGCTCTTGGGCTCGGCGGCGAGGCAGCCGAGGGTGAGCTGTGCGGCCTGGAGCGCCTGCTTGGAGTTGTACTGCCCCTCCAGCCGAGGGTCCATGAGGCGGGCCAGCTGCTGCTTCCGGCGGCCATTGTTGGCAAGCAGCTGGTTGAGGTAGGGCTTGGCCCAGTCAACCAGCTTCTCCTTCGAGCTCGGCCGGTTCTCGTCCAGCGCTCGCTGCCCCGACAGCATCTCCAGCAGCAGCACCCCGAATCCGTACACATCGCTCTTCACATACAAGTGCCCTGCATCCATTATTATTGATTAGTTCCAGCTAAATCTCTATGTAGGAAGTTAACTAAGTGAAGATCGATGGATTGGATGGCTCATACATACCAGTGGCCACATACTCTGGAGCTGCGTATCCGTATGTGCCCATCACCCTCGTTGTCACATGTGACTTGCTATCCGTCGGCCCCAGCTTAGCAAGCCCGAAGTCCGACAGCTTCGCGCTGTAATTCTGCCACCCCAAATTCGAGTCGAGTCGAGTCGAGTCGAGACGATAGGTTGACAAATAAACATCAAATTAATCAGACCAAAGTTAAGGAAGGAAATGCTACTATCGTGGTACATATGATCGATCTAGCTGTAGGAATCGCCAGAGATGGGTGTATATATATATAGTCAAATGAGTCATGTTCTTGCGTACCGCATCGAGCAGGATGTTGGAAGCCTTGAAGTCACGGTAGATGACTTTTTGCTTCTCTGAAGCGTGCAGGAACGCCAGCCCTCGGGCCGCACCGATCGCTATCTTCAGCCTCAGCTGCCATGACAGCGGAGCAGATCCTCCTGCAGTGCCAGTACATGCAGGCAAAGCTGATAAACATCGACGACGGTTTGGTTACTTGATTGAGTCTTCCGTTTACAGTTTACTCACTTCTGAACAGATGGTTTTCCAAGCTCCCCTTGGCCATGAACTCATACACAAGCAACAGCTCCCTCTCCTCCCAGCAGTACCCCAAGAGCTTCACCAGGTTCGGATGCGACAGCCTTCCCAGAAAATGTATCTCAGACTGCACCACAAGTAGTACCATCGATAATACTGCATTCAGATCATATCAGTTTTCCCTAGGGAGCATATCAGTTTTCCCTAAGGAACAGCTAGTCAAGAAGGAGGTACCTGCCACTCCTCGTATCCCTGCAGGCTCTCAGGGTTGAGCTTCTTGATGGCGACAACCATGCCGGAGCCGGGCTTGGCCGGATTCAATGTCTTCTCGTCCACCCAACCCTTGTACACCCTGCCAAAACCGCCCTCCCCGAGGACAGTATCCGGCTTGAAGTTCTTGGTTGCCGCGCGGAGCTCTGTGAAGGTGAAGGTGCGGAGGTTTGGCGCCCCCAGGATGCGGCCCTCTGGGTCTGGGTACGCAGCCGCCTCGTTGGATGCCCCACCGCTTCCCGTGGAGGTGGAGGCGGAGGCGGAGGTGGAGCCAACACCCATGAAGCTACCGCTGCTGCCGCTTGCAGTGATGGTGGTGCTAGAACCAGTCAGGGACAGGGAGGAGGATAGCTTCGTCCCTGCGCTGCTGCTTGTCTTTGATGTCGTTGGCCCTCCCGCTGCCCAATTACAGTTGATTGAAGCATTAGCGCAAAGCAGAATTTCCCCCCACAGACACGCATGGTGCAGAACTAATTCAGCAAGACAAGAATCGGCTAGCTTAATTATCACGTACGCACCTGGGCTTGATGGCCTGGCATCGACTTGGTCCTGAGACTTGCCTGATGAACCACAGCAGTTCCCCATTTCTCTCCCGAACGAAGAGACAAACAATTGTAATGGTCTTGCAGGCTGCAGGAGAGGAGGTCTTTGGTTTCTCTCTGCAAGCGGCCTGGCCTGGCCTGGCCGGCCTACCCCCTCATCCTCGCCCTCGGAGCGCTCTTGTGTTTTCTTGCCTGCTTCCTAGAGGAAAGTTTTTTCAGTCACACTCTCTCTTTGCTCATGCTGTGCTGCCATACTTACTTGCTATAATCAGCGGAGGTGCCCATCACCTTCTCCGGGTATGGAAATGGTCTTCGCATTGGACCGATACTTCCCCCTTAATTTCCTCCTGATAGTTGCAAGGGTTGACAAAGTCCTGTCCGGTAGCATAAGGTTGACCACTGACTGACGACTTTGAAAGTCGGCCAGGGCAAACTGAAGAGAAGCGAACAAGCAAAGTACTGTCTGTACGTAGACTATACGTACAGCCAGCTCGGTGGGTACCGGTCCACCTTGGCATTGGGATCCCTACGTATTCTACTGTGTATGTCATTAGGATCGTCCTATAAAAAATCAAAGGTTAAGATTAATTGCTGCAGCGATTTTGCGCTAGAATAAAATCGGTGAAGTGCCTTTTCGACTATTGCTTTGGTCTTCAATTCAAAGTGCTGTTTCGTGGCTTGTTTGACCAGTCGCTTTTCCCCAGGTAAAGCCGAGCCACGCCTCTCTAGTCTAAGTGTCTAGTGTCTAGTGTAGAGAGCCAGACAGTCCTGCTTTGTTTGTTGAATCTTTTATGATATCTTCAATAGTATATTTATTATTATCTCTTAGCTATAAGGCTACTTTCAATAGACAGTATCTTAGTGTAGTTTCTTAATACATGAGAATTATTAGGATACTATCTTCTCAATGCATGGTTTCTTATGGTGCAGTATCTTAGACTGTTTCATTTAATTACATGCATGAGTATACAATAAATTTTATGTGTTGGATTTCGAGACCGAACCGGTATCTAAATTAGATACTAGAGTACCCTCTCTCTTCATTAACTATAGTGTCACATCATCATTTTACCTACATGGTAGGCTTAAGATACCAGCCAGGGTGGAGCACTAGGAGCAGCTTAACATGTCAACAAAATTCTATGTAGAGGAGAGAGGGGGAGAAGAGAGAATACAGGTCGTCTCTTCCTGAAGAGACTGTCGTGCACGCGAAACAAGACATGATACATTAATCTACTCTAGTTGATATATAGATCGTTTCAAAAAAAATTATAAAATATAAATATTGGAAAGTGTAATAGAGACTATCTATTGGAGATATTGTCTCTAAAAATGATGTAGCATATATTAAAAATAAGATTATTTTTAACTATTATAGATGCCCTTAATGGTTCAATGGATAGAAAGAAACACGCATGCTCTCTTGGTTGATAAAACATTTGCCATAGCCCATAGACTTAGACAGAATGATTCCATACGCATATATTACTTGTGACATAATATAAGGCCTACAGTGACGAGGATCCTTAACTAGGGAAATCAAAATAGGCGAATAATTTGCGGCACTGCGTCAAGTGTTTAGGGTTTCAGCTGAAAGCATTTCTGAGATTTTTAATAGTTTTTTTATTTTAGAAAATACAGGAAATTCAAATGACAATTTAGAAAATAACAAATGAACTCGAAAAAAATCTAGAAAATATATCCAAACACATAGAACCCAAATAAAATAATTTTGACAATAGTTGATGTTGATATTAATCATATTAAATTATTTTTCTTTTAAAAGTCCATATTAAGCTTGACTTTAATACAAATAAACTTTTGGTGAAATTTCCTACAAAGTTAAACTACTTAAAAAGATTTTTTTTAACTTCAGAAAATTAGAATGTTACAAGAAATCTCCAAGAGAGGTCCAAAATGATCTCCCAAAAAGGTCCAAGGGTAGTCTAAGAAAAATTTCCGTTGGTCATATAGGACAATTGTTTCGACCATAGTGTTCCGACCACACTGGTTTTTTGGACCATTTGTTTGAGAGAGAGAAATGCACGGTTAGCAAAAGAAAAGTAGACTAGGTTCACGCGATTGCCACGTGAAAATACACGCACGCGTGCGTACGTGTGTGTGTGTGACTTTAGCTATAGTCCTCCTCATATCACCCTATGCCATGTTACACATGTATCAAGAGGTGGCAAAGACTTCACCTTATAAATTACTCTTTCACCACTTAGCTATGTAGTATAAGACTAAACCATTCATACTTTAGAATTTTAAGAATGAATAAATCTTTACACATATGAGCCCAATTCTAACCGTTATGGCTCTTACTACTAGAGCTGTATGCTTGCAGAGGAAATTATTTCATGATTGACAACCGGTTGAACGTGACTACGGACATGAAAGAGGAGTTTCGGTTGTGCCTGCAGACGGTGAAAGATTGGGAGCTGAGTAGTGCACGACTTCCCAAGAGCTATTTGTTCTTCAGGAGTTATTCTCCTTCTCATTATACGGAGTAGGTAAGAAGCGATACACATGTATGTATACGCCATTTTATGGTAAGCGTGTGTACACATACGCCGCGTCCCAGTGCGAATTGAGGTCGTATTTGAGGTGGGACACAGGTGGCTCGTGTGCGGACCAACAGGATCCACTGGCCACCAGTGACCAATTCAGCGAGGGGTACTCGTGGATCAACGCGATCGCCATGCAAGGCGTGAGGACCCAGGAAGAAGGGTTGGGAACGGGTTGAATCCGTGGGTGTTGCAATGGGTTTGCTCCATAGGTTTATGGTTCTAGTGATGAATTAATGGGCGGTGTTGATCATTCCTTAGCTTACAGAGCGTACCGTCGTGCGGGTAGGAGGCCGACGAGGTGGAGGAGAGTCCGTCGTGGGTGAGGGCGCCGCAGGCGTGCAGGGGATCAGAGGGGAGGACACGGTCGTGGCAGAGCGGGCAGGTGGCGCGCGGGCGGACGAGCCAGTCGTCGAGGTAGGCGCGGTGGAACTTCCGTGGAATACATGGCCGTAGCGGAGCTCGCGCACCTCCTCGCCCTCGTCGACCCGCGACAGGCAGAACGCACAATCCACGGCGGCGTCCGACTGGTCGTGCCCCAGCGGTACCGGCCGCCGCCACTCCGGAGCGCGAGCACAGTGAGGCGAAGGCTGGCCTTGGCGAGCACGGGGAGGAGGAGGAGGCAGGGGAGGGAGAAGGTGGCGAAGAGGACGGACACGAGTAGGCCGTCGACCTCCATCGCCTCTCTCGATCAGTCCGAGTCCGACTCGAGTAGTCAAGTGCTTTGGAAGAGCGTTTCGAGCCCAACTATGAGCCCGAGTTGGATCCGTGCGCCCCTCTCTCCTCTCTCCCCCCGGTCACCACTCACTGTTGGTGTTTCCGGTTGCTGTTGCCGCACACTTGGGGACGATAGGAACGGATCCGGTTGCGGGACGAAGGGGACGACGTCCTCAACGGTCGCTGGGACCGGATCCGACCGCAGAAGGACGGGGACGGCGACCGTCGGGACCAGATCCAGTTGCAGAGACGAAGGGGACGATGTCCTCAACGATCACCGGGATCAGATCCAGTCGCAGGAAGGATAGGGATGGCATCCTCGACGTCCATCGGATCGGATCTGATCGCGGGAGGCCGAGGATGGCATCCTCGATGGCTTCCTCCACCGGATCCGGCTAACGGGATTGGCACTGTAGAGAGCGAGTGGTGAGAGAGCAGCGAGCCATGGGGAGGGACCTTGGGTAGAAATCTGCCGCCCGCCTTTGGAGCTTGAGTTAGAGCGGGAAGGAGGCGCGGGAGGAGGAGGAGGTGGTGGCGAAGCGATGACGAGGCAGAGGCGGCCATGGATTGGGATTCGTTGGCTCAGTATCTATTGGGTGGGATTCATTGGGATAACTTTCTTTCGCAAAAGGATGGGTTGGGAATGGGTTGAAAATGGGTTAGAAATGGGTTGAACCCATATTGAGGAAATTGGGTTGGGTTGGATTGGGTTGGAGTTGCATATAGGTTGGGTTGGGTTGGGTTTTGGAGGTGGAGTAGTGGGTTGGTCTGGGTTGGGTTGATGTGCTGTATTGAAGTAGGTTGGGGTGGGTTTCGGTTGGGTTTCAACCCATTAATAGGCCTACTTACACGACGGAGCTCATAAGGGATAGTCACCCGTCGCGGCACCGGGAGCCAGGGACGATTGTGAGAACCCGCGTAACTAAACTAATCTAAACAACAATAATCTGTAATTAGCGTTAATTAAAAATCCATCTAACAGTGATCAACGCATAATTAACACACTTGATTTTATAAATTGTGGTATCAACATTTAAAAATATCAAAGAATATACAAAGGTTTTAACCTCAAAGAGTTCACAACAGTCCGTTTACAAAGCGGCATTAAAATATTACACCCCAATAATGGATACAGGATTAATTTTACAAACAATTACAATGTTAATTACATGAGCTAATTAAAATTACAAATCAATGTTCTTGCATTCATATCCTTGAAGCCCTCATCGCCATCTCATCCCATCATCCTTCACCTCTCTATTTCATACAACCAAAAACTTAGAAAGTAGTTAGCAAAAAACGAAGGCCGTAATTGCTAGTTAGAATGAATAAGAGATTGCCGTCAGTTTCCCCAAAGTTCAGTAGGATTCCTATATTAACCTAGGTTAACCGGTCCCTCGATTACCCAGATAACCTGACCAACCGGAGTCAGTCGGCCCCTGTAGTAACCAAGATAGCCAAGCCAACCTAAGTTTAATAGGCATCTATTACTTCCGAGGGTTTCATCATACGACGTCATTAGAGCCAACACCCACTATTTGCATTTGTCGCAACCGTAGTATAATCCCACAATGCACATCCCATTAAATTCCACCCTCAGCTCAAAGCATCACCGGGTTTTGTGAATCCAACATCCACCTTGTATTGACCAATCCATACCACAGGAAAATCAAGAATGTCAGCCAAATCTCCATTTGCATCAACAGTTTAGCACATATAAATCATAGTGGAGTGCAGTAGTGGATAAGAGCAGGGTTAACAGGACCTTGGTAATTAGGAATAGGGTCTTGGTAAAAAGGAAAATTACTTAGACAAGGGATAAGATGATGAGGACATCGACTCGCCGGATATGACCGCTACACCACCTCCAACCAAACTACTTGACTGCCATCGATTAGGTTGCATCAAACGCTACTCCAACGTGTCGACGAATTTACTTCACTTATACCTAGTGCTGCGACACCTCACATTGGGCCGAGGGCCTTGTATTTATATCAATTATTTGGCCCAAAGGGCAGCCACCACTCTAGGTTATCTGGACCGGCCACCTCCTTGGCCTATTTGGGCCGACCACCTCTTGGGCCGCCTCCACCCGGGCCGAACGCACTATTCATGGTACTGTTCACATGAATAGTACCCACAAATAGTACCACATTGCTAGTTCTTTTAGTTTTGCGACTCCTCGTCCCCTATTTAAGGAGGCCGCACCCCGTCTAGTTTTCTTGGATTTTGTTGAGTTAAAAGTTAGCATTGCTGCAACTTCGTGTATTGGTTTGTATCGACTAGACCAACCATAATACCGCTATCAAAATTCCAATTCAATATTTCAATCTTTATTTGCAATTTTAGATTGCTTTATCTTGTTCTTGCGTGCTTCTTCGGTGTATGCAAGAATCGACCTTCGTGGTCAGGTCAACCGGGTATTCGTGCACGGTTGATAACGACTTGTCAATCAGTTCAGCGATTGCGTGGTTTCGAGCCTTATATGTTCGTAGCCAGGATCATCAGGGTTGAGCGACGCCTACCGGACTTATCGTTTCTCATCGAAAGATCGGGCCAACAATCAAACCTTAGGGTTCATCAGGTGGTATCCCCACCTCCAACCAGACTACTTGACTGCCATCGATTCGGCTGCGTTAAACGCTACTCCAACGTGCCGAAGAATTTACTTCACTTATACCTGGTGCTACGACACCTCACATTGGGCCGAGGGCCTTGTATTTGTATCAATTATTTGGCCCAAAGGGCAGCCACCACTCTAGGTTATCTGGACCAGCCACCTCCTTGGCCTATTTGGGGCGGCCACCTCCTAGGCCGCCTCTACCCGGGCCGGACGCACTATTCACAGCTACTATTTATGGTACTGTTCACATGAATAGTACCCCCACAAATAGTACCACATTGCTAGTTCTTTTAGTTTTGCGGCTCCTCGTCCCCTATTTAAGGAGGCCGCACCCCTTCTAGTTTTCTTGGATTTTGTTGAGTTAAAAGTTAGCATTGCTGCAACTTCGTGTATTGGCTTGTGTCGACTAGACCAACCATAATACCGCTATCAAAATCCCAATTAAATATTTTAATCTTTATTTGCAATTTCAGATTGCTTTATCTTGTTCTTGTGTGCTTATTCGGTGTATGCAGGAATCGACCTTCGTGGTCAGGTCAACCGGGTATTCGTGCACGGTTGATAACGACTTGTCAATCAGTTTAGCGATTGCGTGGTTTCAAGCCTTGCGTGTTCGTAGCTAGGATCGTCAGGGTTGAGCGACGCCTACCGGAATTATCGTTTCTCATCGAAAGATCGGGCCAACAAATCGAACCTTAGGGTTCATCATAAGATCAACCACAACCATCCCCCATAAGCTTCCCAATCCCTCACTGCCTTCCCCAGAGCCCCCAAAGCCATCCTTATCTCTTCTTTTCAGTTGGAAGCAAGCAAGAACACAACTGAAGCCAAGCAACCAGGAGCTAGGAACCATTGAAGCAAGCTTAGGTCTTCCCCATCACAGCTTGCAACCCCACAGCAGGGAGAAGGAGAGCACCAGCTCGAAGCCGGCGCTGCCATCCTCCTTCCCTAGCCTCAGAACCCACAAGAGGTAACACTAGTATACCTCGGGTTGTTCTAGACCACATACATCTAGTACATCACAGAACTGAAGTATCTTTCAAATCTCAGCATTTCTAGCACCAGAATACATATAACTAGAGCTTTCAGATCTTGTCATCACCAAGCACTAACCCCATAATCCCCCTTGCATTAATAGTAGTATCATTCAACCATTTCCATCACAGAGCAGCAGAGGCAGAACTTGGATTTAAGGGAAGTTTTACCTCATATAGCAGTAAGACAAAGCCACCATTAGCACCTTCTCAGCATGCATGCGCATCTATTTCACAAATCAAATCATCACAAAATTAGAAGTTAATTACTGCTCAATATGAATAAAAACTGGAGTAGCAGAAGAGGAGAGCGGAGGGAAAGATAAGCCGGGTAGCGCACGGCGCCGAGTCGAGCGCCGGCGACCATAGGCCGAGCTAGCGCGTAGGGGACCGAGTCGAGGCGGTGCTAGCCTCCAGCCGTGCCGATGGGGGAAGCCAAAGGGGTGGAGCAGCACGGGGCAAACTGGGCCGGGGAGGCGGCCCAAGCCAGGTGGAGTTCCAGCCGGAGGTGTAGCCGCGGAGGAGGCGGTCGGCAGGGAGCCAAGCGGCGGCGACGGCGCAAGAGTCGGGAGTGGCAGATCTGGAGCCGAACCCAGGAGGAGGAGGAGGTGGCAGATCTGGAGCCGAAGGCGCTGGGGATGCGGCAAAGGCGGGCCCAACGGAGGCGGGGCAAGGGCGCCGGGCCGAGTGAGGCGGCCGAGGGGCTAGAGACAGACTGCAAAGAAAGGCTGGTGGGGCAGAGCAAAGGCAAGACGGTTTGAGGCGCCACTAGGAAGCTGAGGCGGTTGCTCACCGAGGAGAGAGAGGAGTATGAGGGAGTAATGGAGGGAGAGGGAGAAGAAATGGGGAGAAGTGAGGTGAGAAAGAGGAAATCAAAACCAGAAGTGGCATTCGGCCGTGAGGATAAGGAAGAAGGAGAGAGAATGAGATTAGGTAAAGGGATTAGGTGGGAGATGGGGGTTTAGGTGGAAGAAAATAGGAATTAGGTTTAGGAGAGTTGGATTAGGGGAAGGAATTAGGGGTTGGAAGATTAGGATAATGAGAGATGGATTTGGTAATTAGGGAGGGGAGTAGTAAATAAAATCCAATGAGTATTGATAGTAATAATTTAGATGATCATGGGTATTAGTATATATCGGCGCTACAAAATTTTTGGTTTAGCAGTTGTTTAAGCCGTGGACGAGTAAATATTAGCAGGCCGAACCTGTAGAAAGAAAATACGAGGAATAGCTGTAAAACAAATATGAGGTTAATTATCGAAACTAATCACCTGTTGGACCCTCTAACTTAAATAGATAGTTTGATGCGTTAGAAAATCCTTTAATTCTGTTAAAACAATCAAAATAAGCAAACCGAGTCTATTTAGAAAATTAAATAGATGCGTACGCTATTAAATAAAAACCTCTTGGACGTAATTGCGTGAATAAAATTTGATATACCTAAGCAAATACAAGTACGAGTAGTGTTTTAGTTTTCCCTACAACAGAACGTGAGTATTGGCCATTCCGACCCTAGAGCGAGTAATTAGTAGAACGACCGTAGTGGGAAGTGCTAACCTCACAGGGGTTTCGAAAGTGTTATTAAATGAAAATGTGCTAACAAAAAGAATCATCTGACTAGCATGCACTGCACCAGTCGCACGTAATTACTGCTAACTATTTAATTATTTATGTATTATTCGCACCTTCGTATTATTGCAGCGAGCGAAGCAACAGGCGTAGTTGATATTGAGTTCATCATCACCAATCATTTCTTCTTCTACGAAGGTAAGCTACTCTCTTGATCATAAACATAGCTATTTTAAATATAAACTGTATATTGCTCTATCATATCTGTATTGCATCAAAACTATTTTCTCAAAACTAAATTGGATTAGAATGAAATTGGGAAGATAAGAAATTAGATGAAGAAAGGAAGCAATGAAAGCTAATGGGTTGGTAAAAGGGGCCTCGGGCGGGGGAACACGACGACGATGATGATGAGGTAAGAGGTGGGCCTCTTTTTACGAATGGTTATAATATAAGGACCAACAAAGCTCTCGATCAAAGGCCGTAATTCAGTATCAACCATTTCCCATTTCGACGGGCAGAAAGGTTACCTTTATACGTAATTATGATCTCCACAATGGGTCACATTGGAGTGTTGGGCACGGGAGGGAGCCGCCCCAAGGTGGAGTGTTGAGCACGGACGATAGCCGCCTCAACTAACATTACTGGAACTCGGTGTATGACGAGGTCAGCAGCGTGACTAAATCAGCACCGACGAAAGGTAATGGGTGGAGACTTAATCACGTAACTGGAAAACGTTCTATATTCTGAACTCGAAATCGCATCAAAGGAAATGCGGTGGACCCAGTTCGAAGAGAGTTCAAGGTAGTTATGGGTAAAGTGGTACAAGCCTGCGCAGTGCTATATAAAATCATAAATTCATGCCAATCTCCTGGATTGGAGTCTACGGGAACCACTGGGGGTCTATCTTCTCTCCGAGTAATCAAGTAGTCTTTTTATAATTAAAATTGCAACCTAAGTTTTGAAAACAATTTTCCAAATAAGAGAATAGGTAGGAATTTTGATAAGGACGAAATTTAGAGTCATCAATTGCATTTTAGCTATTAATGCTTGCTGAGTACACTATAGTACTCACTCTTGCTATCTCTTCCCTTGCTTAGTTCCTAATCCGACCGGGAGCTATTCCGAGTGAGATAAGGAGATACAAGGACGAAGAGATATATAGATGGTTGTTTATGCGGAAAATACAAATCAAACCGCACGTACACTTGGGTACATGCACTATCTTATATACCTATAAAGGTCATTGAGATTTGTGCAAGAATATTGCAAGGATTAGAAGTTAGAAGATAATAGAATCGTTAGAATTTTGAATGTTTTTCATAAATCTCAATATATATTTAATAGATAGTACAATTTTTTTCTTCAAAGAAACACTCAGTACAACGTAAACACGCACGCGCACCACCACACACCAGGGAAAGCTAGCGAGTCCTCGCATGGGGTTTCAAGGAAACATGGGCAGACAGCCCGCCACACGACAGACACAGAAATATTACGGGCAAACTTTGCGCACCAATTTGCCAACATATTCACCTCCCGGTGTGTAAACACCACTTTTTTTTTCGAAACACCAAGTACAACATATAGATGTCCACACACATGACACCATCACACGCACGCACTCACACACACACACGACGTCTATGAAAGACTGGACAAGCAGAGCTTGACGAAGAAATGACGAATCCACCACCGGCGTCTCGCTTGCGACGGGTACGTCGCTTCCCACTAAAAAAATCCTCTTAAATGAGACACACAAGGCTAAACCTGAGATTTGAACCCTGGTAAACTAAGGGTACAACCATCACCACTAACCACCCAAGCAAGTCTAAACACCACATTGACTGCAAGGAAAACAGAAGCTAGCTCTCGGGCTTCTTTAAGAATACATGCACGCAACTGAGGAACGATCATCCTTGGAAGACCGTATATAGTTTCGTCACCTCTTGACAATCAGTTCCGACGATAATTCCTTGCAAATTCCATTGTCGTGCCAAACGACATGCATCACGGAGTGCCAACGCCTCTGCCGCTAACGGATCAGACACCCCAAGCGTACCGACACACGCAAAGACTAAGCTAGAAACGCCGTCTTTGGTTCAGATCACCACTCAAAGATCGGATTGATTTTTTTTAAAAAATAATCTAAATCACCACCTACCTAATTAGTTAGCACAACCTACCTAATTAGTTGGCACAGGTGGCTGGCGCGCCGCCATGGGTCGACGTGGCGATTTATCGCGGGCAGACGGGACACGCGGCTGTGATGGCGAGCGGCATGGGTGCCACCCCATACCGGGCGGCTACGCGGACGCGATGACGGCGGCTGGCGCGACGGTGGCGTGGCGCCGGCGTTACTTTTGCAAATACGTCACGGGCGTGATCAGATTCGCAAATACGAAATCAAAAAAATGTCGTATCCACAAATACGCATTCTACTGTGTATGCCATTAGGACCGTCTGATAAAAAAAAGTTCGAGATCAATTGCTGCAGTATCTGCTATAATAAAATCGGTGAAGTGCCTTTTTCCACTGTTGCTACAGCGAAACGATGTCAACTCTATCGTGAAATACTGTTTACATGTTGCAGTGCTCTGCAATTCAAAGTGCTATTTGGTGGCTTGTTTGACCAGTCGCTTTTCCACAAGTAAAGCCGAGCCACGCCTCTCTCTAGTCTAGTGTCATGCTTTGTTTGTTGAGTCTGTTTAATGGTTCAGTGAATAGAAAGAAACACGCATGCTTTCTTGGTTGATAAAGCATTTGCCATAGCATTCCATACGCATATATTGCTTGTGACATAATATACGGCCTACATACGCATAAATCAAAGTAGAATTTTATTTAGGCTTATTTAGCCATAGCCCACCTAGTATCTTAATAGGTTCATTAAATCTCGTTAGGCTTTCAACTAGAGAGAGATATATACTTCATTTAACATTTACTTGTCTGCCACCCATCACACCCATTGAGGATAAGCAAGGGGTAATAATTAAACTTCTACAACCAGTAACTATTGTCGTAGTAAAAAAGACTAGACAGTAGGTATAAGGTACCCTTTTGTCTTGGAAATGGACCGAAGGGAGAGGAGCCATGAACCATGTATGTGTATCCTCATGTGTGTAGAAAATGGAGAGTCCCCCTTATACATGCCATTGGTGCTCTATTTATAGGAGGGCAAGAAGGGACATTTACCTTCTTGCCCTCATAATGTTAAGAGAGAGAGGGTATTTTGGATATAATGGTCTAAATATGCTATACAGAGTAGGCTTATACATGTACGGTATCTCTGACGGCCCTAGGGTGCGGGGCACCTCTCGGTGCCCTGCTACGACAACTCCCTCGTCTGCGTGGTCCGAGGTCGCGAGGGTAGGTACCATGTCCCGAGAGGCGAAGCGGACGCAATCTGCCGCCTCGACCTCGAGAGTCGGGATACCCCCAGAGACGAGGTGAACCGGACGAAGGGGCTCGGGGCCGGCTACGAGCACCGGGGCTCGGAGGCGGCGTGGTGGAGCGCCGCGTCAGTCTTGGGAGGAAGATCTCTGATTGGGGCCGTCTTGCCGAGGCGACAACCTCGAGGCGCGGTGAGTGAGTAGTTTCGGCGAGTGGGAGGCGAAGTCGACGGGGCCACCATGCCGAGGCGATAGACTTGAGGCGGCGAGCCCGTGCATGGAAGTCGACGCAGAGCCGCCACGCCGAGGCGATAGCCTCAAGGCAAAGTGAGCTCGCGGGGAAGTCGACGCAGACCGCCACGCCGAGGCGATACCGAGGCGGGCGGAGCCCGTGGGGGAAGTCGACGCGAGCCGCCACGCTGAGGCGACCGCCGAGGCGGGATGTCGGCATACGGGGGGCCGTGGGGCGAAAGTCGACGCAGGGTCGCCACGCCGAGGCGATAGCCTCGAGGCGCGGCCCATGGGGGCGAAGTCGACGCGAGCCGCCACGCCGAGGATGATGTTTCGAGGCGGAGCGAGGAGTGGCGGCGAGCCGGTGGAAGCGAAGTCGACGCGAGCCGCCACGCCGAGGCATGACCTCGAGGGGGCGAGTAATGCAGGCAAGTGAGCCCGGCGGCGTCGTCGACGAGGAGCCACCATGCCGAGGCATGGCCCTCAAGGCGAGTGGTGTGCCATGGCAGTCGTCGCTACCCTCGTATTTGATTGCTTCTTTGGTGTGGCCGTTCGCGATGCTCCTGTTGGAGGTCTGGTACCGTCCCCCCCCCCTTGTCCGCTCCTTGTCAAGCGTGCCTGTGATTTGGTGTGGCGTTAAGGGGTTATGCTTCTTTCTTGCTTTGATTGGGCTCTTTTGAGATCTTGCCATTTGATCTCCTACCGACGTTGCCGTTGTTCGTGATGGGACTGGGCTGTCCGACGAGGGGAGGCTAGATGGATCGTCCCCTATATTTATAGGATATGGCTCTGGGGAGCCCTAACTTTGTTGCGAGGGGGAGGCGAAGCCTCGCGCCGTCCCCCACACTTTTTTAGATAGGGCTCCGGAGAGCCCTAACGCTTTGTTGCGAGGGGGGAGGCGAAGCCTCGCGCCGTCCCCCATACTTTTTTAGATAGGGCTCCGGAGAGCCCTAACGCTTTGTTGCGAGGGGGAGGCGAAGCCTCGCGCCGTCCCCCACACTTTTTTAGATAGGGCTTCGGGGAGCCCTAACGGTTTGTTGCGAGGGGGAGGCGAAGCCTCGCGCCGTCCCCCACACTTTTTTAGATAGGGCTCCGGGGAGCCTTAACGGTTTGTTGCGAGGGGGAGGCGAAGCCTCGCGCCATCCCCCACACTTTTTTAGATAGGGCTCCGGGGAGCCCTAACGCTTTGTTGCGAGGGGGAGGCGAAGCCTCGCGCCGTCCCCCACACTTTTTTAGATAGGGCTCCGGGGAGCCCTAACGCTTTGTTGCGAGGGGGAGGCGAAGCCTCGCGCCGTCCCCCACACTTTTTTAGATAGGGCTCCGGGGAGCCCTAACTTTTTTGCGAGGGAGAGGCGAAGATCGACGCCGTCCCCCCTGGCGCGGCTCGTTCTTGGGTACGCTTAGCGCTGGGGTTAGCTTCTTGCTGCCGTCTGCGGCTTAATCGCTTGTTGTCGGCTTTTATCATCGCGCCCGGTCAAGGGCGTCGGCGCGGTGGTTTTGGTTTACACTCTCGCGCGCGTGGGGCATCGGTGTGCACCGGGGCCGAAGGCCACGCGCGATGGCTTTATTTTTGTTGTGGCCTCTTGCTGCTTTTTCGTTGAAAGGAAGCAAAAAATGCAACAAGTTATAGCTATTTATTGTATCTGTCTGCTCCGGTTGCAAACGGTGAGGTGTGGCCTGATCGAATGTTCAAGGTCTCCTCGCCGAGGTGAGGTCTTCGAGGCGGAAGACTCCCTAGTCGCCGAGGCAGAGCTTCCGGAACGACTAGGGTTGCGCGTTTGAGCGCGACATGAAAGATGTCTCTGCCAAGGAGAGGTCCTCGAGGCGGAAGACTCCCTACTCGCCGAGGCGGGGCCTCCGGAACGACTAGGGTTGCGTGTTTGAGCACGATATGAAAAATACCTCCGTCGAGGAGAGGTCCTCGAGGCGGAAGACTTCCTAGTCGCCGAGGCGCGGCCTCCGGGACGACTAGGGTTGCGTGTTTGAGCGCGATATGAAAAATGCCTCCACCGTGGAGAGGTCCTCGAGGCGGAAGACTCCCTAGTCGCTGAGGCGGGGCCTTCGAGACGACTAGGGTTGCACGTTTGAGCGCGATATGAAAAAATATCTCCGCCGAGGAGAGGTCCTCGAGGCGGGAGACTCCCTAATCGCCGAGGCGGGGCCTTTGGAACGACTGGGACTTTGCGCGAATAGCGCGATGTGAAAAAATGTCTCCGCCGAGGAGGGGTCCTCGAGGTGGGAGACTCCCTAGTCGCCGAGACGGGCCTCCTAACGATCGGGACTTTGGCGCGAATAAGCGATGTGAAAAAATGTCTTCGCCGAGGAGGGGTCCTCGAGGCGGGAGACTCCTTAGTCGCCGAGGCGGGGCCTCCGAAACTACTAGGGTTGCGCGTTTGAGCGCGATATGAAAGATGTCTCCGCCGAGGAGAGGTCCTCGAGGTGGGAGACTCCCTAGTCGCCGAGGCGGGGCCTCCGGAACGACTAGGGTTGCGCGTGTGAGCGCGAATGTGCGAGGTCTCCTCGCCGAGGTAAGGCACTCGAGGCAGGAGACTCCCTAGTCGCCGAGGCGCGGCCTCCGTAACGACTGGGACTTTGCGCGAATGAGCGCGATGTGAAAAAATGTCTTCGCCAAGGAGAGGTCCTCGAGGCGGGAGACTCCTTAGTCGCCGAGGCGGGGCCTTCGGAACGACTAGGGTTGCTCGTGTGAGCGCGAATGTGCGAGGTCTCCTCGCCGAGGTAAGGCACTCAAGGCGGAGACTCCTGAGTCGTAGAGGCGCGCCCGTGAACGACTAGGACTTTGCGCGACTGAGAGCGATGTGAAAAAATGTCTCCACCGAGGAGGGGTCCTCGAGGCGGGAGACTCCCTAGTCGCCGAGGCGGGGCCTCCGAAACTACTAGGGTTGCGCGTGTGAGCGCGAATGTGCGAGGTCTCCTCGCCGAGGAGGGGTCCTCGAGGCGGGAGACTCCCTAGTCGCCGAGGCGGGCCCTTCGAAATGACTAGGGTTGGGTGAGTTAGTGTGCACCGGGGCTCGGGGCCATGCGCGGCGTCTTGTTTATACACTTCTCACCCCGGAGGGTGAGTTAGTGTGCACCGGGGCTTGGGGCCATGCGCAGCGTTTGGTTTATACACTCGTGCCTGCGGAGAGCATCGGTGTGCGGCGGGGCTCGTGGCCATGCGCGGCGTCTTGTTTATACACTTCTCACCCCGTAGGGTGAGTTAGTGTGCACCGGGGCTCGGGGCCATGCGCGGCGTCTGGTTTATACACTCGTGCCTGCAGAGGGCATTGGTGTGCGCCGGGGCTCGTGGCCATGTGCGGCGTCTTGTTTATACACTTCTCACCCCGGAGGGTGAGTTAGTGTGCACCGGGACTCGGGGCCATGCGCGGCTTCTTGTTTATACACTCGTGCCTGCGGAGGGCATCGGTGTGCGCCGGGGCTAGTGGCCATGCGCAGCGTCTTGTTTATACACTTCTCACCTCGGAAGGTGAGTTAGTGTATACCGAGACTCGAGACCACACGCGGCGTTTTTGTTGCTCTGATTGAGTGCTAAGGAGTCTTATATGCATGCATAGTAGTCTGACTTATATAAGCCTTCCAACCAGTACTGGATGTCATTTTCCTTTCTAATCGGACCATACGTCACCGATTTTTGGCGTAGCAATAAAAGCATACGAGGGAAAAAAAAAACGACCCATACTACCAGCATAGCTAACCTCCCGATGGATTTGTTGGTGGCTGGTAGTTGGTAATTAATGCGGTGGCTACTTGTGTACTAATATGCCATGTCCCCGTGGAGTCGCTGCTTGCGATAGGTAAAAAAGAAAATCCCAGCGCAAGTAAGAAGGCCAAAGGAACGCACCGGCGAGGGAGCGACGAGGCGGGATCCAAGGGGGCGCGGCGCGAAGGTTGCTCCAAGCCCAGGGAGGTGGAGGAGGCGACCTCGCCTACTCGGACTCTGCGCGGAGCTCAGGCACGAGGGGTGCTTCGAGGCGGGCTTCAGTCGGCCGGAGGAGGCGCTCCTGCTGAGATGGCCGAAGGTACGCGGGGCTATGCCTTCCGGGGGCTTCGGGGTGCATGCCCTCATTTGCGGACGGAGGCTCCGCTTCACCCAACTGTGCTTCGGTCGGGATTGGCTTCAGCCGAAGTTAGGCCTCGGCTGGGGTTTGCTTCGGTCGAAGTTGCGCTTGGGCGGGCGGAGCTTCGGCGAGGCCAATCCTTCGGGCGGCCAGAGGAGGCACGCGCGCGGAGGTGCTCCAGAGGCTGCTGGGGGCCTCCGGGCGGACGAAGAGGTGCGGCCGGAGGTGGCACGCGGGCGGAGGCTCCGGTGGCGGCTCCGGGCGGCCGAAGAGGTGCGGCCGGAGGAGGCACGCGGGCGGAGGCTCCGGAGGCGGCTCCGGGCGGCCGAAGGAGGTGCGCGCGCGGAGGTACTCCGGACCTGATGCCTTCGGCCGCGAGTGGGCTTCGTTCCTGAGCGAGGAGTAGACCGAAGGCAATACAGGCCTTCGGACTGAGGACGCATACGTGCCAGTGGGCTTCGGGTGGTGGCCGAAGGTGGACCGAAGGTAGTCTGGGCCTTCGGGCTGAGGAAGTGCTTTCGCCTGGTGGGCTTCAGGTGGGTGAGCAAAGGAGGTTTTGGCTCTTTTTTGTGTATAGCTTCTTGTTCGATCTCCACGGACGGCGCCAACCGTCAGAAGAAAAAGACCCAGACAGTGGAGTGACAGTTCTTCTTTTGTCTTGGAAATGGACCGAAGGGAGAGGAGCCATGAACCATGTATGTGTATTGCTCGTGTGTGTAGAAAATGGAGAGTGTCCCCCTTATACATGCCCTTGGGGCTCTATTTATAGGAGGGCAAGAAGGGATATTTACCTTCTTGCCTTCACAATGTTAAGAGAGAGAGAGGGTATTTTGGGTACAATGGCCTAAATATGCTATACAGAGTAGGTTTATACATGTACGGTATGTCTGACGGCACATCGGTATCTCTGACGGCCCTAGGGTGCAGGGCACCCTTCGGTGCCCTACTACGACAACTATATGTATAAGGGCATCTCCAATAGTGTATTTATTATCGTCTTTTAGCTATGTCGCGTCAATAAAATCCTATGTGGAGGAGAGAGAGGGATAAGAGAGCACAGGTCGTCTCTTCCTGAAGAGACTATCGTGCACGCGAAACAAGACATGATGCATTAATCTACTCTAGTTGACATGTAGGCCTGTTTCAAAGAAAAATTATAAAATATAAATGTTGGAGAGTGTGCTAGAGATTATCTATTGGAGATATTGTCTCTAAAGATGATGTAGCATATGTTAGAGATAAGGTTATCTCTAACTATTGGAGATGCCCTAAATGGACGGATTATACCCTTTAACAGTCAACCATGGACAATAATTACTGGTCCTTGACCATTGGATATACGTTCTTTAGACAAGAGTATAACTGGCCAGGGTCTTGACGATTTACCACGTGATCCTTTTGTCTAACACGTGAGAGCCGTTAATAACACATCTCGCAACTTACGACGGTTCATGAAGGATAAGACAATTCAAGACAGGACAATGACACATGCGTGAGAAGGAAGACGTCTATTCAAGTATTAACTACCATCCCTTAGATAGATATAAATTAGGGGGCATGCGTGCCTCTAAGAACAACAACACTAGAACAATCTTTTTTCGCACCTCTTGTAAATTCATTGTCCACGGCAATAAAATCTCTGAGTTTGTTACTTCCCTTCTATTATTTTCATAAGTTCGATAAAAGGCCCTAACTCTTGTGCATCGACAGTTGGCGCCGACCGTGGGAATCGTCGTCGTCCGGAGATCCTCGCCGTGATGTTTTCAAACCCTCTCATATGGACGAGGAGAACTCCTTCAACATTGTTGTCCATCAAACACACACCCAGCTTCTTCCACTTCCAGTAGGAAACAGAGTATCGCCTCCTGCATAACATTTCTCATGTACATGCATTGCATATTATGTAAGGAAATAAATGTGCATTTGCCATTAGTATCAAAACTACGATAAATCACGCTGATATTACTTAACATTAAGCAAAACATCATAACACTTAGTTTCTATCAAAACTACGACAAATCACATTGATATTACATAACATTAAGCAAAGCGTCATAGCACTCAGTTTTTTACAAATCAAACTGATATTTCATAACATTGGCAATCACATATTACAACTGTTCGTGCTTTCCCACGGCCATGACCTCAACGCCCCCCATGTGGACTGCCTTTAGTTGGGCGACCGGATGAGGTCCCCACGGCGACATCCGGAGTGCTGATGTCTACTTCGTCCTGAGGATTTCTCGTGGGGCATTTCTGGAAGGTGTGCCAAGACTCCCTACAAATAGAGCATTTCTTCGTACGACGTTCGGCTTCTGCTTCATCCATGTCATTCCTGATGTGACGTACCTGTCGCCGGCCAACCTTTCCCTTCAGCCTACCAATGTCTGCGGCTCAGATTAGTTGCTCCTAGGTCGGATGGCCAGTGAAATGACCAACTACGGTGTAACCATACATCTCTGCATTCCAGGTTTGCATTACCTCCTCCTTGTTGAAATAGAGAGAGAGGTACTGGCCGGGATGCTACGTCACCGTCGAACATGCGGCCATGACATGGGAGTAGGGCCTATGCAAAAGAAGGGGCTTGTTGCAAGTGCACACGCAATTAGCGTGGCGTAGTGTGCACTTGTGGGTGATCCTCTCGCAGTTCATCCTATGGTGTCCTTTATCCCTGAACATTATCTCGAAGCGAAGCTCCCTTGTGCCTATCTTGAATGACTGGTGCATCTCACCCTTCTTGCTCTTCTCCTCCATGTACTTGGTGATTATGGCGGAGTAGAGTACTCTGTCATTTGCCATGACGAGCGACGCGTTGTTGCTTCTATCAACAAAATAGTTTGTGGTACCGCGAAGAATTGCCTCCATAATACCAACCAAAGGGAGGCACCTTGCGCCCCGCATGGTCCAGTTGTACACCTCGGCTAGATTAGTTGTCATAACACCATATCGAGCACCACCCCTATCATGTAGCAGCGACCACTTCTCCTTAGGCTCAGACTAATCCAAATCGAGAAGTATTTTACCCACGCCCGTCCTCCTCCTCACAACCGGGACCATCTGGCGAGCCTGGCAATGCTTGGGGCCCGGTCGGTTGCAGGGTGGCTCCTTCGCCAGGGCGAGCGATCTTCGGTTAGGCCTCGGCCGCCTAACGTGTTTCGCCCAAAAGTCAATTTACACCGATTTTTTCAGATTTTCTGCTTTGTGATTTTTAGTCGGGCCTCGCCATTGCTTCGCCGCCTCCCTTCGTGCATCCGGGTCCACTCATCCGTAATCTTCCAGAGCGCTTCGTACTTTCGTTGTTAGTTACGGTTGCACGTACCGCTGAACAGTTCATCAAATCCTTGTTATGAGCGCGCCAGAAGTTTGCACCAAGTGCCTCATGCACCACCGCTTCGCAGATCCGCCATGCAAGTGGTACATTATCTCCTATTGTAGCCGAAGTTATTGCACTCAGCAGACCGCATGCCGATCATGTATGATGCATACGTTTGGACGACTCAGATAAATGTAAATTCTCAAATTCTTCAGAACCATTAACTAGTTATTCGGTTCTCGCTTTCAACGAAAGCGAATGCCACAGAAAGGACTTGATTATTCCCGTCCGTCACTATTGTAGTCAGTATCTGGTCCTTGTATTTCCTAGTCAGGAATATGCCATCCACGCACAAGATTGAACGGCGGTGTCGGAATGCATTGATGTATGAACCAAAGGAGAAGAATGCTCGCTGCAATACCCTCTTATTGGCCTATTTCGGATGCGTGGCATCTTGAATGTTGACATGTGCCGGGATTCCTGTCTTGTATGACTCGGAGTAGCTCGGGGAGGTTGTGGTAGAAGTCCTCGAATGTCTCGAACCTTAATTCCAATGCCTTCTATTTTGCCCTCCACGCCTTGGCATAACTGATCGTATACTGAAACCTTGTCTCAATCGTCCGAATGATGAACCGTGGCTCAAAATCTAGATTGTCCACGATCTCACCGTACATGAGGTTGGCGACAAAGGCTGGTGACAGGTTCCTGTGGGACTGCACCGACTCAGCGACGACACATGTGTAAGGGATGACTATAGAGCACTTCTAGCAGGTGTCCCTCTTAGGCTGAAATGCGTGCACTCGCCAAGGGCACCCCTCTGTATCACACTTCACGTCATAGAATCTTGGGTTAGACCTGACGACAGTGAATGTGCGCCGCACGGATAAGGCCTAGAATTTGACCGCTTCCTGCACGGCTTCCTTGCATTTGTACATAGCTCCTTATCGAGCCTTCGTTGACGACGAGATTGTCGAACTGGTATGTGTTCCACTCGGATGGAACCGCTTGATGGTCCACATCATCCTCATTATCGAACCCTTCAACTTTTGGCAATGCCATATAGTCCCGGTCTTCGAGATCCATCCTTTGCACTACGGCTTCCGCCTCCTCAACCTCGTCAGCAAGCCCACTAGCTTACCTCACCAAAGGAGCTACTTCATGGGTCTTCATCGACAAAGATCAAGAACTCCAGAGCTTGGCCGTTGGGTGCTCCGCTATGGTCGAGTCCCCAACTTCTTCAAGATCACCACCCCTTCTTGTTCTTGGTAGTGGATGCGGAGCTGGGTTGGCATATGCCTGCGCCAGAAGGACCAAATCCCACCCTCCATCCCTCGCCATGCGTACATATGACTGCCATGACTTTGTTCCGTTGAGCTGCACTAACTCCCAATATGCGGGTTGTGCTGCCTGAGGGGCAATGTAACTCAATCTTAGATCATACACATCATGGTCCACTTGGAATGTGTGGAACAACTACCGCATCACAGCTCCCCATGTACGCCCCTCTGCTCTTGCCAGGGGCACGATCGTCGATTGGAAATAACGCAAATCAATCCCCTCGGGACCCTCCAGAATAGTCTCCGGACCGTAGTAAATTTTGAAATCGGCGACGTCCGACATATTTGACGCACTGCACCATAAAAAGAATATTTCCACGATTAATCATATATCTAGAACTAGACTACCTACCAAAAAGTATTATGCACAACATATTGCACTACGCAACTGTACATCTAAAACTATGTAATTCATTCGGTTAAAAAAATTACCTAACAAGTAGGCAACTGGACAGGCAGCGCTTCGCTAGCTTCTCTCTTCCTCTCCCTTCCCACCTCTTTTTTCTAAGTCCAAAGTGATTGTTGTGCCAAATTTTAGGGTTTCAAGGGTCTTTTATAGGGTTTAGGTTCTCACATCTTGGTTGAATCGACGACAGTGAGCAACAGAGAACCTTGTTTATTTCGCCGCCAGCTCAACGGGCGATAGGAGCCGAATCGGCGACAGGAGAACACGGTCCTCGTCCGCCGGCTGAATTAGCATGACAGGATCTAGTTCTGTAATTTTTTGGGGCAACTATTTATTTTTATAATTATCTTTTAAAATAATATTATATTTTTAAAAAAAATTCCGCTGCAACCGTCCTCAAACAACTCCGAAGGCGAGTATGTTTCCGAACCTGTCTCAACTGGAGAGGCGGGTGACAACCATTCCGGTACCATGGCGTTTCCCGATGATATCACTAATGGTGTCCATGATCTACTGATCGTTCGTTGCTGACCTCCAAGAGGCTGTCGTAGAAGTCCAAAGCCTGTCGCAATCTACAAAATCTAAAACTGATTCCAATAATCGCCATGGCGACCACCATGCCCATCAAGCAAACGATCTACCTCGACGGAACGTACTCGCCAGAGTAGCTCAAGGTGAGGTGAACACACCGTTGTTTCTCTACTATTTAAAAATTATAGTTGATGGTTGTCCACCCTCTTTATCCTTTTTAGCGTCTGTTGGATCGGCAAGCAGGACACCGACAGCTTAGATCGTATCGCCGAACACAATAACGGTTGACAACCTGACATGATGACTATGATTTTTTTTTTAATTCGTAGCAAAACACATACATTGAACTAGTATCAGGAAATAGACGACCACGTTCCCCGCTTGGTCATGATAATAATCCTAACGTGCAATCACGACTGGGACCTTATATAGGATTTTCACCCCGGAGTCAAAGATGCTAGTTGACCGAAAAAGTTCAAGCCGACTAATTTAGAAAGCTTAGATTTCCGTGCGTACCAAGTGAGCTACACCCCATATATTCAGTCTTTTGAAGAACCCATGTATTCGATCTTTCGAACAGAAACAAAGGAGGAAGTAAAGTATAATTTCCGTGCAGGCGGACAGCTCCAATAGCCAAGCTCGGATAGATTTCTTCTCTACTTGCTGGTCCCAAATAACAAGTAAAATTTCCATGCATTTTGATACGCAGCGACTGCCAGCCACTGCAACTGCGACGAAAACAACACACATATATATGGTTGCCCTGCCACTCACTTCCTTCAGCTCCGGCCAATGCAGCAGTTCACCAAAAGAACACAAGTGAGTGGCAATCTAGGCTTGCGGTATAGTACTTAGATAGACTAGTACAGTATAGTCAGTCTGTAAATTTAAACGGAATGTACCGGCTCCTTGATACATCTAGAAAAAGGCCCCTCCCAAAAAAATCTCTACAGCAGAGCAGAGGACCCAAACCAGCAGCAGTAGAAACAATGCCAAAAACATCCAGCTAGAGACCAAGTCTTGTCTTCTCTCCTACTTCTAGTCCCTTGCCCCTCCCTGCTGGAGAAACCACTCGTCAGCCAACCATAACAAGCATTCGGGAAGCAAAGCATAGAATAAAACAACACAAATATAGTTATTAGCTGCATACTCCACGTCTTCTCATTCCAAATTTTGCACTAGACAAACAACATGTAGCAAGGAAGCAAGCATAAAAGAGGCGTATTTCAGCTACGTATACAAAAGCACAAGCACCCTCCCTCCCTACAAACATCAGTAACTCACGCATTAATGCCCCTATCGCAACATGAAAATAGGATGTTCCCTGGAAATTATGTTGGCTAGCCCTTAACCAAACTTCACATGAACGCAAATTCCAAACTAACTGGTCCCCTAACCATGACTAGACTTTGATCGGTCCCGGGGCAGGAAGTTTCTGTTTCTCAACTTTATACAAGCAAGGAGCACGCATAACAGTAACTGCTTTAGATGAATACAACTGTAAATTTTTTAAGCTCTGATTTTGTTATCACACAGGCAAGCAGTGACAGAAACATACGTAGCAAAAAAAACTAGACTATGACATGATGAATCATGTGTGGAAACCTACAAAACCAGATTATAACATAATGATAAAGCTCCTTGATCAAGTGAAGCTCCGAAAACACAACATGGCAAAATGTATAATCAAATTGGGTGATGTGAACTGTGAACGTATACCAATCTTTCGAGTTTAGAAAATATCATTAAACTAAAATACATTCTCATCTTCTAACAACTTCCAAACTTTTAGTCCACATTTACTTTGGTTCACAATAGATATTATTTTTCTTGTTCGGACTTTGGAGTATGTAAAAGCCTAATTGCATTGTCAGACCATGTAAAATCACTTCATCAAAAGAAAGGTTTTTCGATATCTAAACTCAAGAATAGTCAAAGACCATCGTCGCACTTATGGCTGACCTACAACATAGATGTACGATATAACAATCGACAAATGGCCACCTACTGTAGCCTGCAGAGCGAAACCCCTTTGAAATGAAGCATTGCTCAACAATGCATTCCTTTTCCGCAGGCCAATACAGCACTGTCTACCTGAACAGAGCATGTAAGATTGAACCAAACCATGAAAGATAAAACAGGCGTCCATAGACCCAAGATCAGGAAAATAATCCAATTTCTTGATCAACCAATGCCAGTGTTCACCTAGGCGCTAGACGGGTGGTGGGTGGCCATCTACCGCCTAGGCGGCCGAACAGAATTGCAAGCATAATTGCCTCCAGCATCAGTCCAAGCAAGCGGGATGAACATAGAATAGCAAGCATCAGTCCAAGCATATGTATATGTTACATGTACGTATGTATATGTGTAATTATGAAAGAAGAGATGTTACATGTATGTATGTATATGCGTAATTATGTAAGAAGAGATGTTACCTTGGTGGCCTAATTGAGTAATTGACTGATGAGTGATGACTACTAAACAGTAAACACTAATCAGTAATCACACTGCCATAGTGCCACTGTTACTAGTTCTACTGAGCAAAGAGCAAAGCAGACTAGCAGAGAGGAGGCAAGAGTAAAGCAGAGAGGAGGCGAGGCTGCTACTAGTACTACTGTGCTACTACTAATTACTAAATCACACAGGGCTACCGGCTACTACAGTATTACTACTAGTACTACTAACATCTAAGTACTAAATCGGCATCGCACTGGGCTGCTAAGTGCTACTAGTACTACTGCAGTACTTCGCAGTGTGCACAAGAGGCAATAGCAAAGCAGAGAGGAGGCGAGGGCCAAAGGGAGGCCAGAGGCGAGGGCCAGAGGAGGGGGCTCTGCGCTCTGCGTCTCCTCCCGGCTCAATCAAGGCTCACAAGACAAGAGCAGAGGGAGGCAAGCCAGAGGGAGGCGAGGGCCAGAGGGGAGGAGGCGGCTGACCTGGGGGCGACGGGGTCGGAGGCGCGACGGCGACGGGGAGCCGGGGAGGAGCCACGCGACGTGCCACGAGGGCCAGGAGGAGGAGCGGTGCGACGGGGGGCCGAAGAGGAGGCAGCGGCGCGCGACACGGACCAGCGCAAGAGGGGAGCAAAAGGGGATGAAATCACCAAATGGGTAGGGTTCACTTACCTTGTAGGTCTCTGTTTTCTCCCCCTGAGCGCCTAGCGCCACCTTGTCCCGCCCAGTTCCGCCTCGTCCCGCCCAGCTCCGCCGCGCCTTGTCCGCCTAGCGTTGCCTGGGTCCACCTAGGACCGGAGTTGACCGCCTAGGCAGACCGAGCGCCCAGGAGAACGCCTTTGCCCAAGTCGCGGCGGGGAGCTCGCGCCCAGCACCTAGGCGGCCTAGGCGCCCGCCTAGGGGAACACTGACCAATGCACTGGTACATGACTATCTCTCCACACCAATGATTTTACTCTTACCTGCCCCTATAACTCCATTAGCTTAGTCCACAAGCATCTCTCCTAACCGAAGAAAGATGGTTTAAACATGCAACTAACGATATTGTAGGATGCCCACCAACAACACGTATGTAGGCTTGCAAGTGGTGTGGGAAAGCCTGAAAAAATAAAGGGAAAGACCGCCTGCGGGTTGATAGCTTAGTAAAGCATTTTCCTATGGGCGGACTCGCATGGCCCCGCATTTATTCAGAAGACAGACTTCCACTCTGTGGCATGCCCTAGCCCCAATTCCGAACTCCAAACCACTGTCACTGGCTCCTCGCCAGTTATAGAATGCGGCAATGAATAATGTAGAACACTAGCAAGTAGTAACAACTAAAAACTAAATCTAGTGCGTATTGAACTGAATAAGTTCAATAAAGATGGAATGTGGACCCTAGAATGCAGCAACGAATCAGGTAGATCACCGGTAACCTCTAAAATCTAACACAAATGTAAATAAGATGGCTCGGCTCGTGTGAAGCCAGTCATGTTACAAGCAACCCTGAAAATAAGATGGGGCTGTAAGGTTATACCTCCTCATCCCTCTGCTCCCCTCTTTCTCGGAAGCCGTTCAGTCCAGATCATCGTAGCCACGATGACTATTATTTGCATCGTTGTCACCACCAGAACCAGCATCCTGATTGCTTGGATTGCTGCTCTCTGCCTGGGCACCACCGAACGCGGCCCTGAGAGGCCAAGGCAGCGATATCCTGAACCTTCTCTCCGCCCCCCTAGGTGAAGGGGTGCCGCCCGCGGCCGGTGCGGCAGAGGGAGGAGCGCGCTGGTCCCCTCCAACTCCCCGGCGGTGCTCGTAGCCAGGGTCATCTGTGGGCAGCTCGAAGCGGCAGACGGGGCAGGAGCTGTGCAGGTCGAGCCAGGGGAGGATGCAGTCCTTGTGGAAGACGTGGTTGCAGGGGAGCTGCTTGGCGGCGGCCCCGAGGTGGAAGTCGTCCATGCAGACGGCGCACTGGCCCCCTCCGTCGGTGGCCATCATGTCGGCGGCGACGGCGACGTCGGGCAGGGCGGCGACGGCGGACTTGGCGGCGGGCAGGGTGCCGTAGCGGTTGGGGTCGTTCTCGGCGAGCTGCTGGATGAGCTGCTCGAGGCCGGATCCCATGAAGTAGTCGCCGAGGCTGACGCCCCCAGGCCCAGCGGAGCCGGAGCCGGAGCCGGAGCCCTCAACGACGATCTGGATGGTGGCGCCGCCGGAGAGGAGGCCGCTGATGTGGTCGTGGAGGAAGTTAGAGGCGTTGAACTGGGTGGGTGCGGAGGGGGAGGGGGGACCGAGGAAGACGGCGAGGTCGTTGGGGTTGCGGAGATCGAAGGAGGAGAGGAAGGTGGAGAAGGAGGAAGGAAAGAAGGGAGGCGGCGGGGGCGGGGGGCGTCGAGGAGCTCCTCGACGAAGCCTCCGGCGCAGAGGGGGCAGAGGACGTCGGCGTCGGGGGAGTCGGGAGGCGGGATGGAGACGGTGCAGTCGCACTGATGGCAGTAGTAGCGCTGGCGGTGCAGCAGAGGTGGAGGAGGCGTCGACGACGACATGGCCGCCGCCGGAGGATGGATGGAGATGAGAGCGAGACCTAGCTTGGATGGGATGGAATGCTTCCACTAGAGGAGGAGGAGGATGGGGGAGGGGATCCCGGATCCCTCTCTCTCTCTTTTTTTTTTTCATTTTCCTTTCCTTTCCTTAATCTAGAGCTGGTCAAACGGGCCGTGCTCGATAGGCCAAGACGAAGACGACATCTGTGGTTCGACACGGCCGCAAGACGCAAGACGACATCGTTCTGTGCCGGGCGTGACGCAAGACGATAGTTTCGAAGTCGTGCTCGGCCGACACTTTAAGACGACGAAGCCAAGACGCAAGACAAAGACGAATAGTCTTGTCATGCTAAGCCTGCATTCCAGTACAAAGACTACCGTTAGGGCACTATTAATCGCTTTTAATATACATATATAATTTTATTTTTATTTATTAATATTTATATGATTTTCTTTCCATTTTTAATACTTATATGGTTTTATTTTGTAGTTTTTAAATTTTATATAGTTCATTTTATAAGTATATATAAATTTATTTTGGTTTTTCTAAATATATATATATTTTATAGGATTGTTTTTCAATTTTTCATGTCTTATGAGCTAAATGACACATGTTTTAACGAGCTAGCTATTTGAACATTAATAAAATTCTATTACATTTTCAATATGGTTGTCTCATTGTTTTTCAATTTTCATGTCAACTTCAATTCTACACATTTTTCTAATTTTTTGGAATTTTTTGATTTTTTCATTCGCCCAAATGGGCTAAACGGCCCATTTGGTCTGGATGGGTTAAACGGTTAGTTCTGGTAAGACGCAAGACGAAAAGCGATGGTAGTGTTCGTTTCAAGATCATGTCTGCGTGGGTTTACCAAAGACTAAGATTTAACAAAGAGTCTTAGGAATGAACGGGTCGGCCACACGCGTCTTGCGTCGCAAAGAGCGCCATATTTGGCCACCTCTACCTTAATCCTATGTGTAACAAAATACGCAAATGATAAATAAGATACTAAAAAAAAGAAAAATACCAAATATTCATCGAAAATGCATGAAACCATCAGTATAGAACATGATTGCGCTTTTAAAAACTACTTCAAATATCCTAAACAAACAAATTTTGATGTTACAACATTGCAACATTTAAAAATAACAGTAAAACATCCAAAAATAATTGTTACAATAATTTTGGAACAATGATGCAACAACCAAATGATGAAGGGCTGCAACAAAATGTTTACTTTTGTTGAACAAAAAAAAACACCATTGCAAAAAAAAACACACATCTTGCCACAACATTTGATAGGACAACATTGCAATAATAAAAAAAACACTCTATGTAACATTTCAAGCCAACTGTTGCAACAAAATTGAGCAACACCTGCAACAAGACGTATCCGGTTGAAGCTGGAGGTTATTGTGGAGGTTCTAGCGAATGAGGATCATCTCTAGGAGGACACAGCTGGAGGTGTCGTCGCACTTATCAATGATTTCGAGGTAGATGAGGAGGAACTTTCTGGATGGCGGATGAGGATCATCTCTAAGAGGACGCATGTAGGTCTGGCCAACAGAAAGCGACTGCGACATGGGTGACAAAAGTATCTGACACGCAAGTGGTCGCCAGATGAGGCACGTGGTCAAGGCCAGACGGGCGCCACGGGCGACGTGAAAGAAGCCGCCGAGTCGCCAGAGACGCGACGAGCCTCGGATGGGAAGGCTGGCGTGGTTAGAACACGCCATGCCATGCAAGATTAGGCGGTTGGACAAGGAGGTGGAGATGATGGAGAAGGGGGTTTGGGAGATTTGGGGGAGATGAAGCTGGTGCTAGATTTGGGAGAGGATGAGTGGATTTGAGGGAGAATTTGGAGATAAGATAGCGAAGATAAGGAGATTTTGAGGAAGAAGGTGTGGACACGAAGTGAACAAGGGAGTGAGTGAAGTCGGATGTCTGTTCTGTAGTGTTATCTAACAGAAATAGCCCTAGAGTTGTAGTCGAGTTTACCTTTTGAAATTGAATTTGGATACAACTCAAGTGAATTGAATTCTTCTCGTTGCACGTTGTGTGACTGACTGTGGGCATGTGTGGTTAGGGATGGAAACGGATCGAATACGAATCGAATAGTCTCGAATACGAATCCATATTTTTAAAACGAATACGAATTCGAACATTCTCGAATACGAATACGAATCGAATGTCGTAACAAATACGAATTTGAATAGAATATGTACTCAATTTAGTCGGATGCGAATATCCTACAACTTTTTCGATAAATCTTGGTAGAACAAATTTATGTAATATGACTACACGTCTACAGTCTACACAAGTCGTAGCAACACCCAACAGCCATAGATTCGGCACCGAATCAAGACCCCGTTGAAACATAAACACTATAGGAAAAAAAACGGATAGTATTCGTATTCGGAAAAAAATGGATAGTATTCGTATTCATATAAAAAAAACAGATAATATTCGTATCCGTATCTAGGAAAAAACGGATAGTATTTATTTTTTCAGATACTATCCGGTTTTTCTCTCGGATACGAATACTATCCATTTTTTTCGGATAATATTCGTTTTTCATTCGAACTTACTATATTTACTTTTTTCGACGAATATGGACCATTTCCCGTCCCTACGTGTGGTGTAACTAGAGGAGCACCGGGAAGGATCTGGAAGGAACACTCCCAACTCCCAAGCCTTCCTGATATTGCCTATTGGGCCTGGGATGGGCCAGAGCTTGAGCCTGGGCCTAATATTCGTCTGGGCCCACCAACCGCCGCCGCCTTCTTCCTCGATACGAAACGATTTCAAATTCCGCTCCGCTCCTCTCCAACGGCCACAAAAGAAGGGAATTAGGGGAACGCTTTCGATTCTATCTCCTCCCCAACCAAGCAATCGTACAAGCAGATCGGTCCAATGGAGGAGCAAGAAGCAGCAATCGTCGTCGGAGGCGCCGGCACCGGCGTCAGAGTCGTCGCCAGGATCTGCCCCCCAGATCCCGCCGCCGCCGCCGCCACAACTAGCAGTTTGTTCCAGGTCGCTGCAGTGCACAGGCATCATCAAGATCCTGACTCCTCCTCCTCGTCCGCCCTCGTCTCCTTCGTCATCCACGAGGATCATCGCTCCACCACAGCCTTTGCCTCAACCGGGTAAGCAAAGCAAAGCAAATTCCCCCCTCTCTCCCTCTTAGATTCCATTTCCAAATTACGGACAACACTAGCAATTCCCAGCTTCCCTTTCGGATGTATCTATCTGTTGCTTCCTCCACCTTAATTGTCGATTAATTCAACAAGTATCGGATGGTTTAGGGTTGATTGGGTTGGGATTTGATTGATCGATTGATTGATTTGGGGGAAGGAACCAACGTCAGTCCAGTTCAGTTCCTGATGCTAGCTAGTTTTGATCACTCACCTCACCCCAATGTGTGTATGCACCATCATATGCTCCTTGTACCGCAGAAGAGCCCCGACCCCGCGCAAGGATAAGGAAGCCGGCTACAAGTACAAGCTTGATTGGTGCTACCTCAAAGACGAGCCCAATCATGACCTCTTCCGCAACGAGGTCAAGCCGCTCATTCGTCATCTTACCAACAACAACAACGCCTGCGTCGTCACCTGCGGCAGCGCCACTGCCAACACTCACCTCTTCATGGTACACCTGGCCTGACCGGACCCCTACATTACAAGAATAGATTATTTCGTTTCAGACGAATGCATACATGATCCCCTGGATATATTGCTGATTCCTCATTGCCACACTCACTCTACTCTCAACACATGTATGCAGGGATCTCAGGATCAACCTGGCTTGCTCACCATGGCAATGGCGCAAATCCTCGAATTCTCCAAGGCCATCGGCGGGGCTGTCAGGGTCTCATCTTATCAGGTGCTCCAAGATAACCACATCTTCGATCTCTTGGAGCCCAAGGACCACGAGGTTCTCATACTAGAGGATGTTGATGGAACAACTCACCTCAAGGGCCTCTCCAGGGTAAACTACTCTTACTATTCTACTCTACCAGCCTAGCTTTATGGAGGGCTGCCATTTTGTTAGCGTCATCACCAAATTCTTTTAGACCCATTCCTTTTGGTGCCCAACAAACTTACACAGTCCCAGCAATTTTAACCATCTTTCATCCCAGAGAGCACACTTGTAGTATTATTAACTGGGTGATGATTACATTCTATTAATTGTTTTTTACAGGTCGATGTCAAGTCAATGGAAGAGTTTGCACAGCTGTGTTGTTGCGCTAGCAATCAGCAGAAGCATCCCACTAAAGCTTCCAGCCAGTTACAATCTAGGGGACACCAAGGGCTGATTATTTACGTCTCTAGGTTCGATCAGCAAGGACGAGAATGTGTTGTATCTAAGATGAACTTTCTCAGCCTGGCAGGTTTGTTCTTCTCATGCGTGCACCACAAACTCTAGCTAGTTGACATAGTATGTTACATTACATTTTCTTTGGTTTTTGCCTTCTGGTTTCATCAGGCTACGTAGATCCCAAGCAGAAGAATAACGGTGGAGGGCTTGCTTTACCAAACAGTAACAGGTCCATGTATGGCTTGATGAATGTTGTGCAAGCACTGAACAGCAACCAGAGCTTTGTACCCTATAGACAGAGCAAAGTTACCCGTATTTTGCAAGATTCTTTATGCAAGACAAGTGGTGCTGTGCTTATAGCCTGTTTGGTAAGCTAATTAAGACCTCCATTTCATACGACTTTCTTTTCTTACGAGACGCATCAAAGAAAATATTCATCAAATAAATGGCATCTCAGTGGCATAAATTCCACAGGTCTACTTAGACGTGAAATGCAGGTTCTAGCTGTTGTAAGCATTCATTGAAGCTAACATGAATTAAGGAGAGATTTTAATTAAACATTTGGCCACAACGCTTCTACTCCCTAGGACGATCCTTGCATAGATCAATACATGTGCCTAGCAATGTGCTGATGTTGCTAAAGTAAAGAAGTTGGCTCTGTAATTTATAACAGAACCTTCTTTCTCAGTAGTAGTTTTTCTCAAATAGTGTCACATCTATACTAGTACTTTTTAGTTAGGAGACAGGTGTCCATGTAATAATTTAGTTCTGATCAATTCTCAGTTGCTGTTAGTGGACAGAATAGGTTCAGCTACAGTTAGCTCTGACTACTTGTTGTATACTCCTCTATGTTACCGTAGCTTACCTGTTGGAATTGATAAATAGCAGATGTAATTATCCGATCTAAATCTGTGTTTTCTTTCTTCCTGCTTCCTGCAGGATGAAGTGTCCTGCCAAGATGCAGTTTCTACTGTTAGCTTGGCCTCTCGCTCAAGCCAAGTGGTCAACGAACAGTGCTACAACTTATCCATGAGTGCTAAAAGTTCCTTTAAGTCAAATGAGAACTTGTCTATGAATGCCAAAAGCTCGTCAAGGTCATTCCTTCCTTCTATCCACCAACCAAATTCTGTACTAGAGAAGCATTATCGACCCCAATTCAATAGCAGCACAGCAAAAGCAAGTCGAACTCCAATTGCCAATAAGAGGTCACATTCTAATCTGGCAAATAATAGATTTGGAGCTTGGTAATTTATTAAAACTGTGTAAATAATGGTGGTTTTAATTTCATGCAGGTCTCAATCAATAATGCATTCTGCAAAAAAAACTGGATGTTCGCTCTCTACTTCTATTAAGATGAAGCAAAAGGATGCTAACCCTACAATGAGTGGAAGGTACTGCACTGCTGATTAAGTACTGGAAATCTGTCACTCACTCTCTTCTTCTGTAACAACAACTTAAATTGATTTTTGTTGTACAGGAAATTGTTCTCTCCAAGCACCAAATCATCAAAGGTACATAACTAACCATATTAACTAATTACTTGTTACACTTTCATACACAAGTAATATGCGGGTGTTGAAGTTGCTATTCTCATATTACTAACTAATCAAGTACAATCTATCCACTGTGTAGGAAGATGCAATAGTTGTTGCGTCAACTGCGGTAAAACAAGCTAAGGTTAGTATAATTAGCAGCCTGTTGTGCATTTCTGGTCAGTTATCAGTTGGTTTATTTAGATTGGGTCTCTCTGCATCATTCCACAGGAGGTACAGCCATCACTAGGCATGGAAATTCAAGCTCCATCAGCAGATGAGGTACTTTAGTTTCCTTCCAGTGGCATCGCAAGGTACATGATAGTCTTATCATTAATGATTTATGATTGCCATATATTGGAGCAATATGCAGGGATGTGATGAAACAGGAAACGTTGTAGATGCTGTATCATCTGAAATACAAGAAGTGGTACCTTGCAGCATGCAAGAACTGGTATCAAGTAGTACCCAGGAAGAGGTACATAGCCCTGTGCAAGAAATAGCTGGTTTTTTGGTGTTTGTAATTCTATCATAATCACATAGCTTATTTGTCCCTTTATTCAGGACTATTCCTCATCAGATTTGCATGCTAAACATTCACGTAGTGACTTGAGCGAGACCTGCTCTTCTAATGTACCTGGTATAATACAACTCTTTTTTTTTTGACAAATTTATTGTGAAATAGAAATACAAGTGCATTCTCGATTGACCATCACTTGCAGATAACCTTGCCGAGAATACTCCGGTCAGCACTACTCAACCCTCTCCGAAGCTGAGCGACAGACTGAGAGAGATATCAAACTCGTTGAAGCTTCTTAGCACTCGGCCAGTGAGCATAACAGCACAAAAATTAGACATGGAATGTGTCCGACAAATCAATACTGATGCACCTGAACCAAAAACTCCTACGGTGCACCTGAAATTTGGGCAAGCTGAAGATCCAAAGGATTTACTTAAGGCCCGCAGCACAGGGATTAAGGTAAACTGTTTTTAACTCACTGGCACACTCTTAATATTTTGTATCATCAACTTTTCTGACGAATTCTTTCTCTTTTTTTTTAACCACATAGAAATCTCTAGTTCAAGAGTGCTTGACTTTTCTCAACAGTGCTAATAAGTGAGTATGATCCTCAACTTATCACTGATTTGACATTATTTCTTTTTCTCTAACGCGTGTTCCTATAATCATTGCAGGGAGCAGTTAAAAAGCCTAAAGGTTAGCTCTGAATCTTAAAGATCGTGAACACCTAGATTACTTCTCTCCTACTAACCCACTGCTGAATGTGTAGGGCATTGGAGAAAAAAGGGCAAATTACATACTTGAGCTTCGCAAGGAGTCACCGGAACTATTTAAAGAGGTAGGCACTCTAGATTTAATTCTAAAAAGGTTAGACCCAAATAATCAGAAATTATTATCTGACAATGTCACTTAAGCTGCTTCCTTTGCTTTTGCAGATAGATGATCTCACAGACATCATTGGAATGAATTCAAACGAGGTAATCAATATTGGTATATGGTTTATATCGTCCCAGTTTTAGTTATACTTTTACAAATGTCTACTCTCTGCTCAAATATTTCACTACATGTCATTAAAGATAGCACATAGGAGTATATGTCTATCAGGTACACATTTTTTTCTTCTAGTTTTTAGAAAAAACACAATGATAAGCTCCGCTAGTATTTACTACCTCTGATCCCAAATATAAGTCGTTTTAGATATTGACACGGTTTCCAAGGTGACACTTTGATCATCAATTTCTATGAAAATATGTTGCTTCAAATAAAACTAATTATACATTATGAAAGTATATTTCATGATGTATCTAGTAATATCAATTTCATCATGTTATCGATCTTGGTAGTTCTTTATATATTGATGGTCAAACCTAAAAATGTTTGACCAGCACAAATTCTAAAATAACTTGCATTTGGAATCGGAGTTAGTAGTGGATACGTTGTAGAAGAGTATTACTCACTGTCGTTACTTTGTTATTTTCACCAGATCAAAAAGATGATGTCAGGGATTATCGACTCCTAGATAATCCCTTAACTGACTCCTTTCTACCTAGGAAGGGAGGGGGGGCGACAACAATGATTGTTGTTAAGACTGCCAATAGTACAGTTACAGGTCATTTTTTCTCTTGTGTCTTCATCTGGAGTGCAAATCTGTTTCATGTCAGATCTTTCTCGGTGATCTTTTCTGATGGGTTGTCGCAGTACCCAAATGCTTTGCTTTCTTGTGTTGGTTGCGAGTGAATCAGTGCAATGGGTTATTGCAGTTATATTTTTGTATAATCATCGTATCGTGTGGTGTTAAACGTTATGTATGGCAAACCATATGGTTTCTGTTGACACTGGACATCAGAAAATAGAAATTTGTTTATTTTTTATACCCTTTTTGTTGTACCAGGTGGGTGTTGTGCTGCCCCCACAAAGGGGTGGATATAACTAGGTTCCAGGGGGTTTAACTGAACCCCGTTTTTTTGTTGGAAACATGGGAACACAGGCAGCAAGCTCATAGCCAATCTGAACTTGATTTGTTCATTGGTCATATGAGGAGAGATGCGAGGTTCAGACAACTGAAGATTTTTTGTGAGCTATCTATTATGCACGTTAAATAAATTGAATGATTTCTTGGCTACGTTTTTCCTTCAAGTTAGTGGTAACAACTGGATGACTTGCTTCCAAAGTAGGGAGTAAGTCCGAGTGGCTTGGTTTTTTGAAAACTATTTTATGATGGTATAATTTCTAATTCACTAACTTAAGCTGTTTCCTTTCTACCAATGTATACTTTCATTTCTTTGAAATTTTTATTGGAAAGTCTTACCATTAAATTTTCGCAAAAATTCCTAGCTCGGCCACTCGCCCGACAAACTCAGAACGGAAAAGTTGGCCGGTTCCATCTCTTCATTCTGAAAGTTGCAGCAGCCCGCTTATGCTTAGACACACACTAGCCTGTCCTTTCAATCGTCTTAAGCTAGCAGCCACCAAGCAGCCACCACGCTCCCGCTGCGCCACTTTGATTTGTTTTTTGAAAGGTGGAAAATATCTTTTTCTTTGAACTTCCAGGCAATGGCGGAATCAGGAATTTAGGAGACCCGGAGCAAAGTTGTAGTGTAAAAAATACCGAGACACAATGTGATTTAAGAGACGATTAGGCTCGGTGGCTCTAGCTAAAGCTCAGTCCGTGCCTTGTCGTCCCCTAGCTCCGCAGCTTCGCCCGTCACCGGCACCACGCTGGGACTCCTTCGCGAACCACGATCGTGGCCTCACTCGTCGGCCGTCCCCGCACCGCGCAGAGCTCTCACTGTCCCGTGCGTCGCCTCACCGGCTCGCCTTGTCTCAACCATCAGCCCCTGCTCGTGCCGCGCCACATCGAACTCCCGCCGTCTCGCGCGTCGCCTGCCCGCGTCGCCCGTCGTTGTCGGTGGCTCTGGCTCAATGCCTCGGCGGCGCGACTTGGTGTGGATGTGTGGGGAATTGCTTGGTTAGGGTTAGTCATCACTTCATTAACTTGGGTTGGGTCTGCTAGCTGCCACTCAGCCCACGCGGATGCGGCATGTTCTCCTTCTCCAGTCCTTCTCCATGGCTACTGCGCCTACTCCGAGCGAGCTTCCATGGCGCTTGTCACGGTGGGCTAGCCAGTGATAGGGTGCGGCACAGGAGACCCGGCGGTTGTCCCGCTTGCCCTCTGGCGGTTTCACATCGCTTCCTGTGTGTTGTAGGGATGCTAGTTTGTGAGAATGAAATAAGAGACGAACCAATGATAGGACTCCAGTGTTCTACTTTCTTTTTTCTAAGACTAGTTAAGTGTCCGTGCGTTGCTACAGAATATCTTATACATGTATTTTTTCAATCAATTGACGTATATATCATATACTTCAATTCGATTTAACTGTGACAGGTAAACACCCAAGCAAATAACAGTAAAATGATTTGCAATTATGCACAGTAACAGAACTAGGATTTCACAGAGCCTCGGACCCAAAACTAAGGGGCTATATGTAACGGTCGCGGCCACGACCACTTCAGTCGCGGTCGGACCTGGGATCACCCTGTCGCGACCATGACCACTTCTGTCGTAGTCGGACCTGGGATCACCCCAAACCTCTATGCAAACCGAGCTAGTCCTAGGAGCAGCAGCTAGCTCACACAGTGAACAAAGGTGGTAACATCCATTAACGCAAACTTTATTAATAACAACAGAGTTGATTACAAGAACGGCTCATGGGCCGGCAAAACTAAACACAGCAGAAGACAAAAGCGGTAGACTACACGATTCGCCACAGGCAATCGTCTGGAGGGCGTAGCCTAGACGTCATGGTCTTTAGGCTCTTCGTAGACCTTCTCTCCTGCTCAATTATAGATTAAGCAGAGTGAGCAAAACAACCGTGCTCATAAGTCACACCCGTCAAGTAACAGATTGAATGCATGCAAAGATATTTCAAAGGAAGGCTTATAGAGTTGATTTGTGTAAAGCCATATTTCTTTCCAAATACATGTACTAAGTTCCAAAGCAGTTATACAATAACTAAAATTCATTTTCCAAATCTCGGTTTTATAGTTGGATAATGTTCATTAACAAGTGGTGAAGAATACCCTCCTATCACAAGACTCCTTGCCCGAGTTCCCATTTGGATAGACATCCAAAACCAATCATAAAGTCTTTTGAAAACAAAACCAAAATCTAACTTAGAGCAGCTTTGCTAGCATGTCCATGACCGTGGACACGGCTATTCGAATAGTTTTACACTCTGTAGAGGTGTACAACTTTACCCACACGACACGACCTCTCTAGTTTGTTTGGCATCCGTCGATACCACCGCTCACTACCATCGGTAAGCGGTCTAGAGCACGTGACAAGGCCTTTACAATGCGCCATTCCGCCTGTAGTCCCCCCTCGCTAAGGTTTCACCCCATTTGGACTAACCATCCATTGGGTTCAGGCCCCTCTTGCGCCAGGTGGGAATACATAAAAGTAGGTCATCCAGACACCCACACAACTGGATGGAACGACCACGGTGAAACGTTGCAAATTAGTTAGCCAGGTTCTGCCCATTCAGAACATGTGGTAGTACAGTATGACATAGCAAAATACACTCGAAGACCGGTCCTTAACTGACCTGGGTGACTTTCCACAAAGCCCTGGGCCTCAACCCTACCTAAGTTGAGCCCGTGCATAAACCTGCACCCTTCTAGACAACCAATTCACCCAAGTTTAAACCAATTTTCCTTTTGCTTTGCTTTTCCAAAACATTTGCAAACTTCCACGACAACCTAATGTTATGGTTAAAACATTTTGACAACAATGGTCTTTTGGGAGAAAATTCCCCAAATCAAGATTTTTGGGTCTAAGCTTGACTAAGCATAGAGTTTTGCAACACACTGGTTCATACTAATGTACCAACTAGCTCTTTACTAAGGTAACAAGGGGTGGTTGAATCAACCATCAAGCCTGGATGCATAAAGGAATTAGGAATAACTACAAAGTTAAAACATGGATTTAAATTACTTAAATTTAAATAAGCATGCAATAATAATTTGAAACAGACTTATATAATTTGAGATACTGGGATTCAATATGATCAAGGGTGTAACTTTCCTTGCTCGAAAGCTTGAGGGTCTACTTCCTCGGCGTATGAAGAATCTAGACCTACCATTATGTGTTAATAGGGTTTTGGTGATTAATGACAAATCTAATTGTGAGACTAACACTTTCATTAATATACATATTGTGTAGTCTTATTTGGATATAAAGGTAATAATCATGAAGGCATGCATGTGATTAATGACAAATCCAATTCATTGGATAAACAAAAGGAAAATCCAAACAGTATGCATTCATAATGATGAATCTATTTGTGAGACTAACATTTCTATTTGTTATATCATGTTTAGTCTCGTTTGGATATAAAGATCAAAAGAGGTATGCATTCTACTTTGTATTCATATATCTTGTTGCATTCCTCGGATCCAAAATATATGTTGAACTCCACCAAAAGTCTAACTTGAATATGTGCATATGTTTCCATTACACATTTGTGTATGCACACATTTAGGGAGCTCAATATATGTTTTGTGGTTTCATTAGTATTGATCCATATTTCCTTGTCCATATATAATTGGGATCTTTACTTTGAAACATGTCCTTTGAATATATTTAACTTGCATAGTTAATTTATTCATATGAGTATATGAGACTTGTGTGGTTCATATATTCTTGAATGTATTTAACTTGTGTAGTTAATATATTCATATGAGTATATATATAACTTGTGTAGTTCGTATATATTCATATCCTTGAATATATTTAACTTGTGTAGTTAATATATTCATGTGAGTATATATAACTTGTGTAGTTTATATATGCTCATATTCTTGAATATATATAACTTATGTAGTTAGTATATTCAAGTGTGTATATATGACTTGTGTAGTCTATATACACTTATATGTGAGTATAACATAACTTGTGTAGTTTATGTGTGCTCACATATTCTTGAATATGTTTAACTTATGTAGTTAATCTATTCATAAGAGTGTATAAGACTTGTGTAGTCTATATATACTTATATGTGAGTAGAACATAACTTGTGTAGTTCATGTGTACTCACATATCTTTGAATATGTTTAACTTGTGTAGTTAATATATTCATATGAGTATATGAGACTTATGTAGTTAATATATGCTCATGTATTCTTGAGTTAATACGACTTGTGTAGTTCAGATACACTCATGTTGAGTATATATAACTTATGTAGTACTTATATACTCATACCAAACTCTATTCAATTATTTGTTATTGAAGTGGTTATCATCAATTACCAATGAGGGAAAGATTGTGGTATCTTGTCCCGCCATTATGAGTTAATGGTATGTTGTGGTAATTAATGATAATCATATTGTGGAACTAACATTTTCCATGAGTTGGATGAATAGGTTATGTTCGGTGGTTGATGACTTGGGATGACATCATGTGTTGATAGTCATCAAGTCAAGAAGAGATGATCATGTGTTGATCATCAAGTCAAGTGAAGACCCATCATGAGTTGATGGATGTCAAGTGAAGAGTGCATCATGTGTTGATGCATATCAAGACTCGGGATGGAAGATGTCATCATGTGCCGATGAGCATCAAGTCAAGATCCCGAAGTAAAGCTTCATCATGTGTTGATGAAGGTCAAGTAAGGATGCATCATGAGTTGATGCATATCAAGTCAAGAACCCGGAGTTGAAGCAAGGATGTGCGTCATCAAGCTTCAAGTGTTTGCGCAAGGCAAATGTATGATTAGCTAGGGCTAAGGATGTGTTCCTAGTCTTTACCGGTCTCGGTGTTTTGTTGGTAGACCGGATTGCTAGTATAGGTTGCCGTACTATTAAGAGGGGTCTTTGACTAGTAGCTTGAGTTTGTCATGTGTTGATAGCTCATTGTGTTTGCTCTAGCTCACTTTAACATGTTGCCAATATTTGTGAATGTGTTTTACAAATAGTTGTGGCTCATGGTTAATCCTTGTAGCATGTGACTTAAGTTTGCGAATGCGTTTTGCAAATGGTGTAAGTCCATGTACCTTATTCCTTGTGGTGTGATTCTAAAAGTGTGCAAATGTGTTTTGCAACTTGTTGAGAATCTCACTTAAGCCCTTGTGTGCATTGCGATCAAATTAGCAAATGTGTTTTGCAATTTGAGTTGAAGCGAATGCAATCTGTGTTTTCTCAGAAAATCGGATGAACCGACGTGTAATGCTTGACGACCGGATGCGGTCATATCTGGCGACAGGCCAATGATGCGACGACCGCACTCGCCGAGCATGTGTTGCTCTGGGTGTGGAGCGGTAGTACCGGCGTAATCGAGCGGACGATCGTAGGGTCGGTCATTCCGATTATTTGTTAGCGGTTCTTTTTCCAGAGAAGATGCATTTGTTGCTCATCTTTGTTTTGAGAAACCCTTGGAGCGGTACGACCGCGATGCGGTTCGACCGCTTTCTTGGTGCGGTTGTAAAATTCCAGAACAGTTGTTCGTGGGACTTAGCCGCATTTGGCGCTCCTTTGTGGAGCGGCACGACCGCAGTGTTTGTGCGGTTGTGTCGATTGTTGCTTGATACGACCGGCCTTAGTTGGCGGTCGTTCGATTTGGTGACCAACGGCTAGTTTTATAGCCGTTGGAGGAAGGGCGGTACGACCGGCCCCATAACGGCGGTCGTTCCGATTTCCTAACTTTTTCAGCAGACTTTGTCCCAACGGCTAGTTTTTGTGTGTGGGCTATAAATACCCACCTTGGCCGTGTGAAGGAGAGTTCTTTGGTGCCCCATTGAGTTCCTTTGAGCTAGTGCAAGCCCTCTCACACTCATTTGAGCATGTGTTGCACTTAGAGAGGTTGGAGAGGCAAATCCTATTGCATGTGTTGCATTAGGTTGTGGATTGTGTATCCATAGAGCTTTGGCACTTGATTGGTTCAAGTGAAAGTTGGAGTCTTGTTACTCTTGGTGTTTACCGACACCTAGACGGCGTGGAGGCGTCGTGGTCCGGTGATCTTCTCAAGTGAAGCTTGTGAGAAGGCCCAGTGTTTGTGAGTGGTGTGGTGCTCGCCATCTCCGGAGAGGAGGAAGGAGCAACCCTAGTGGAGCGAGGTGTTGGTTCGTTTTGGAACCGGTCCAAGTGGTTGGACTTACCTTGGAGGAAGGCTTAATTGTGGAGCCGCCCAATTGGTTTGGGTTTCTCAACGTGGATTAGGGAGACCGCAAGTCTCCGATCACCACAGTAAAACATCGCCGTGTCATTTGTGGTTTGATCTCTTGTGTCTCACTATTACATTTATATTCATTGTGTATGATTGCAATAGTTCATTGTGCTATTCACCATTGCTAGAATTGAATTGCTCAAGTCATATGTTTAATTACTATATTCTTCAATAGACTTGTATTGTTGGTGCACTTAGGTGAACCTAGTTGATTTAGGCTTTAATTGTGCAAAACCGTATTTATATTAGCTTCCGCATTAGAAATCGGTTTTAGCCTAAGAAGTTTTTAAAACGCCTATTCACCCCCCCTCTAGTCGGCCTCCTCGATCTTTCAAGTGGTATCAGAGCTTGGTCTCTCATTTATTAGACTTAACCGTCTAGAGAGTAAAGGATGGCGACTAGTAAAATTGTGCACCTAGGTGAAGCACCTAAATTTGATGGCACAAATTATGCTCATTGGAAAATCCGCATGTCATGTTATTTTAAGGCTATGGGCCTAAATATATGGCGGATTGTAGATGTTGGCTTTTCTTCTCCATTGGATCAACTAGCTCCAACAATTGAGGAAGAGAAATGCTTACATCTCGATGCCAAAGCAACTAACGCTTTATTTAGTGCTTTGAGTGTAGATGTGTTCTATACGGTATGCGATTTCAAGAACACTCATGAAATGTGGACACAACTTCAAACATATTATGAAATGTCCATTTCAACTAATGAGGATTGCATACAAGAGTGGACGTCGGGAGAAGAATGCTCAATCTCTAACTCCGACGATGAAGAGTCCACAAGCCCCTCCACATCAACTTCTAGCTCCGACGATGATGACACATCAACTCCATCTACATCGCCTCATTGCTTTATGGCTAAAGGTAAAAAGGAGGTAAACGATAATAATGAACCTTCATATGATGAGTTGTTAGATATGCTAGAAGAACTAAATGATTATTTAGGAAAGGAGAAATCTAAATTCAAGGTTTTGAAGAATGAGTATGTCTCACTTCAAAATGATTATAATGTTTTAAAAGATGAACATGAAATTCTCCTCCTAAATGAACTTAAAAGCCTAAAGTGGATATTGGCATTGCTTGTGATTTATTAGATGATATGCCATGTGTAATTGCTAACTCTTGCATTTCATCTAAAATCAATAAATCCACTTCTTGTGATGATTTAATTGATATGCCTTGTTGCTCAAATATAGATGCTTCTATTTCTTCTATGTCTTGTGATACTAACCTTGTAGAAGAAAATAATGAGCTCAAGGCCCAAGTCAAGAAATTGACAATTGACTTGGAAAGAAGCTACAAAGGAAAAGCCACTCGATGAAATATTGAGCAAGCAAAAGTGCTTACAAGATAAGAGTGGAATTGGCTTCACTCCCAAGAAGAAGAAAGAAAATAGCAAGATGAGGCACAATGCAAGACACACGAAGAATATTAAGTGCTTTAATTGTCATGAGAAGGGTCACATTTCTTCCGTGTGCCCAAATAAGAAAAATGACAAGGGAGGACTTGGTTTCATCACCAAGAAGAAGGTGAAGAGCAACCCAAAGCAAAGAGGAAAACAATTCAACAATATCAAGTGCTTTGGATGCAAGAAGAATGGTCACATTGCCTCGGTGTGTCCAAATCAAATGGATGACAAGTCAATGTCATCAAAGAAGAGGCAAACCGGTGTTGAGCAAGATAAGAAGACAAGTAGGGGAAGCAAAAGTACAACTTGCTACAATTGCCGGGAGAAAGGACATTTTAGTAAGGAATGTCCTAAAGGTATCACTTCTAAGCCTATCATCTATCATGATCATTTTTTGCTTAGGAATGATATAAATGGCAATGTGTTTGCTAAAATTGTTAGTTCACCAAAGATTATTGTTAAGGCCATTTGGGTGCCCAAATCTATTGTGACTAACATTCAAGGACCCAACCGAGTGTGGGTACCAAAAGGTGCTTAAATGTTAAATAGGTACTTGGAGAAGTATTGGAGGTTTGGCTCACTCATAAAGAGGTGGATTCCATCTTATGCAAATTTGGAGCCAAGCATGAGGAAGATCAACTCATATCATTAACCAATGCTATCTCGGTAATAAGTATTTACATTGAAGTATCTAGCCCTTATACCTTGTGTAGGTTGTATTCATGTAAAATCTTAAAAAGGGTTGTTCTTGCTCTTGTGCTAATTCGTTGTTATTAATTTCTTGAGCAAGAAAGTGGTGGCACATTAAGGGGGAGTGCTAAATCATAACCATGTATACCACATCCCTAAGTGTGCCCAAATAAATTAAGTGCTAGTATTGTTTCTCAAAATGAGCTATTTAGCCAAAAGTCAAAATTTTGAAATTATTAGTATAAACTTTGAAAAACTAGTTGCAAAATGTATTCAAATGATTTCCAAATGTTTTGCAAAGGTTTTGGTTCAAGAAAAACCTATTTCAAATGAAAATGAGTTTCTAACCAAAATTTTAGATCTTAGAATCTTGTTTTTGACCAAAACTAGATTTTTGTGTAAAATCTATTCTAGAAAGAATTTGACATTTGTCCCAAAAGGAAAAACCTAGAGTTGGCCATTCTAAACAATTTTGGTATTCAAAAGTTTCTCAAAAGGCCAACCTAGAAAAGGTTATTTGATTTCGAAACTCACCCAAAATTCTAGTTTGACCAAAATGGTCACTTTCTAGCACTTAAGTGAGTTTCACCATATGAGCCAAAATTATTCACAAGAATAGGTCTATAATGGTATTCATAACTCATACATGAAATTTGATGCCTTAAATTCTTCATGTGCTCTTTTGGTTCTTTTGAAGAAGTTTCATCAAAAATGATTTTTATTTGCAAAATCAAAAGACTAATTCATAAAAACTATATTCATTATTGTTTCTATCTCCAATCTAATGCATAAGGATCCTAAGTGACATTTATTTGAATATTAAAACAAAGGATCATTTGCAAAATTTCCTATTCCTTGATCTATTCCCGAAGCTCCAGGAAAATCGGAACGACCGGAGTTATTCGCGCGGTACAACCTATTTTCGGTACGACCGGCCTTTGCACGGCGGTACGACCAAACAACGGTATGACTGGCAATTGAACTGCGGTTGTACCGATTTTGCTGTTTTTGCAGTCAATTGATTCCATTTCAATTCTATTCAATTCTAAATCTTTTTGACTGCCTCCCTCATGTCAAGATTGATCCTTGTTATCCTTGCAAGCTACTCACTACTAATTGTCCTTGATTGCAAGTGCAATTATTCAAGTGGTATCCTTTCCAAGAGTAGCTTCTCAAAATCATCTTGACATCGAAAAGATTCAAATCTAAATCTTTTGGCTATCCTCTCAAGTCAAGTTGATCCTTGTAATCCTTGCAAGCTACCCACTCATGCTTTGTTGACTCCAAATACCATTTTGATCCTTGTGATATGTTTATCATTCAAGTGGTATTCCTTTAAGTGGTAGCACCTTTTGATCATCTTGATCTAGGCATGGAATTCATATTACTTATGTTTACAAGTGGTATTCTTCAAATGATATCATCTTGTCTTTGTAAGTGGTATTCTTTCTAGTGATATCCTTCAAGTGGTATACTTCTTATGCCCACCTACAAGTGATATCTATTTCAATCCTTGCCAATCAATTCTTTTCAAACCAAGCTCTCTCCGATACCTCCAATTCATGATATATCTTTTTCATGTGGTATCTCTCCGATACTTTCATTTCATGATATATCTTTTCAAGTGGTATCTATCTAAGTCTTATCTCTCCAAGTGGTACCAAGTATCTACAAGTGGAATTAATTATTATTTGGTATCATCTTTGCTTTCAAGCCTTGTCGACGATGTTTTCTTCAAGTGGTATCAACATGTGGATTTACAAGAGTATTATTTACAAGTGATATCTACATGTTTTACCAACAAGTGGTGTCGTCAAGTGAAAGAGAGAAGGTTGAAGTCATCTTAAGTTTTGGATGGAAAATTTCAAAAGATGACAAAGAGGGAGATAATTAGATAAAGGAAGCTTTTGTGTGTCAAAAGCAAAGATATGGATTGGACAAAGAAAACCTTTGTGTGTCAAAGGAGAAGAATGTCCAAAAGGAACCTTTGTGTAAGGGGGAGTTTTCCTAAAAAGTTTTTGAAAACCTAATTGAGGAATGTTTTGATTTTTAAAATGGGTATATCATTATATGGGGAAACCAATTTGAAAAGACACCCTTAAGGCTTCGATTTATTTTGGATTCATTGTTGTTCGATGCCAAAAAGGGAAAATAAAACTCGTTTTATTGCCTAGCTCATAAGTTTTGCGAAGACTCTCCTTTTACTTGAGATTTATTTCGGTTTTTGGTGTTTAATGCCAAAAGGGGGAGAATTTGTATGAGCTACATTTGGATGTTCATTTGGTTGAGCTTTATATAGGGGGAGAATAATCTAGGGAGAGAATCAAGAGTGAGAATCTTGTGGTGCCAAAAGTGAAAGTTTACCAAGATTCTCTTGTCATTTCAATGCATGCATATAGTCAAATAGCCTAATTGATTATCCTATGTTGACTTATAGTCAAATAGCCTAATTGATTATCCTATGTTGACTTATATCCAAATGTTGTCATTTATAAAGGATTTGTCATCAATCACCAAAAAGGGGGAGATTGAAGAATCTAGACCTACCATTATGTGTTAATGGGGTTTTGGTGATTAATGACAAATCTAATTGTGAGACTAACACTTTCATTAATATACATATTGTGTAGTCTTATTTGGATATAAAGGTAATAATCATGAAGGCATGCATGTGATTAATGACAAATCCAATTCATTGGATAAACAAAAGGAAAATCCAAACAGTATGCATTCATAATGATGAATCTATTTGTGAGACTAACATTTCTATTTGTTATATCATGTTTAGTCTCGTTTGGATATAAAGATCAAAAGAGGTATGCATTCTACTTTGTATTCATATATCTTGTTGCATTCCTCGGATCCAAAATATATGTTGAACTCCACCAAAAGTCTAACTTGAATATGTGCATATGTTTCCATTACACATTTGTGTATGCACACATTTAGGGGGAGCTCAATATATGTTTTGTGGTTTCATTAGTATTGATCCATATTTCCTTGTCCATATATAATTGGGATCTTTACTTTGAAACATGTCCTTTGAATATATTTAACTTGCATAGTTAATTTATTCATATGAGTATATGAGACTTGTGTGGTTCATATATTCTTGAATGTATTTAACTTGTGTAGTTAATATATTCATATGAGTATATATATAACTTGTGTAGTTCGTATATACTCATATCCTTGAATATATTTAACTTGTGTAGTTAATATATTCATGTGAGTATATATAACTTGTGTAGTTTATATATGCTCATATTCTTGAATATATATAACTTATGTAGTTAGTATATTCAAGTGTGTATATATGACTTGTGTAGTCTATATACACTTATATGTGAGTATAACATAACTTGTGTAGTTTATGTGTGCTCACATATTCTTGAATATGTTTAACTTATGTAGTTAATCTATTCATAAGAGTGTATAAGACTTGTGTAGTCTATATATACTTATATGTGAGTAGAACATAACTTGTGTAGTTCATGTGTACTCACATATCTTTGAATATGTTTAACTTGTGTAGTTAATATATTCATATGAGTATATGAGACTTATGTAGTTAATATATGCTCATGTATTCTTGAGTTAATACGACTTGTGTAGTTCAGTATACACTCATGTTGAGTATATATAACTTATGTAGTACTTATATACTCATACCAAACTCTATTCAATTATTTGTTATTGAAGTGGTTATCATCAATTACCAATGAGGGAAAGATTGTGGTATCTTGTCCCGCCATTATGAGTTAATGGTATGTTGTGGTAATTAATGATAATCATATTGTGGAACTAACATTTTCCATGAGTTGGATGAATAGGTTATGTTCGGTGGTTGATGACTTGGGATGACATCATGTGTTGATAGTCATCAAGTCAAGAAGAGATGATCATGTGTTGATCATCAAGTCAAGTGAAGACCCATCATGAGTTGATGGATGTCAAGTGAAGAGTGCATCATGTGTTGATGCATATCAAGACTCGGGATGGAAGATGTCATCATGTGCTGATGAGCATCAAGTCAAGATCCCGAAGTAAAGCTTCATCATGTGTTGATGAAGGTCAAGTAAGGATGCATCATGAGTTGATGCATATCAAGTCAAGAACCCGGAGTTGAAGCAAGGATGTGCGTCATCAAGCTTCAAGTGTTTGCGCAAGGCAAATGTATGATTAGCTAGGGCTAAGGATGTGTTCCTAGTCTTTTACCGGTCTCGGTGTTTTGTTGGTAGACCGGATTGCTAGTATAGGTTGCCGTACTATTAAGAGGGGTCTTTGACTAGTAGCTTGAGTTTGTCATGTGTTGATAGCTCATTGTGTTTGCTCTAGCTCACTTTAACATGTTGCCAATATTTGTGAATGTGTTTTACAAATAGTTGTGGCTCATGGTTAATCCTTGTAGCATGTGACTTAAGTTTGCGAATGCGTTTTGCAAATGGTGTAAGTCCATGTACCTTATTCCTTGTGGTGTGATTCTAAAAGTGTGCAAATGTGTTTTGCAACTTGTTGAGAATCTCACTTAAGCCCTTGTGTGCATTATGCATCAAATTAGCAAATGTGTTTTGCAATTTGAGTTGAAGCGAATGCAATCTGTGTTTTCTCAGAAAATCGGATGAACCGACGTGTAAAGCAGACGACCGGATGCGGTCATACCGGCGATTATCTGTGATGCAGACGACCGCACTTTCTTGAGCATGTGTTGCTCTGGGTGTGGAGCGGTAGTACCGGCGTGTACTGAGCGGTACGATCGTAGGCCGGTCATTCCGATTATTTGTTAGCGGTTCAGTTTTTCCAGAGAAGATGCATTTGTTGCTCATCTTTGTTTTGAGAAACCCTTGAGCGTGATGATCGCGATGCGGTTCGACCGCTTTCTTGGTGCGGTTGTAAAATTCCGTAACAGCTTGTTCGTGGGACTTAGCCGCATTTGGCGCCTTTGTGGAGCGATACGACCGCAGTGTTTGTGCGGTTGTACCGATTGTTGCTTGCACGACCGGCCTTAGTTGGCGGTCGTTCGATTTGGTGACCAACGGCTAGTTTTATAGCCGTTGGAGGAAAAGCGGCACGACCGCCCCATAACGGCGGTCGTCCGATTTCCTAACTTTTTCAGCAGACTTTGTCCCAACGGCTAGTTTTTGTGTGTGGGCTATAAATACCCACCTTGGCCGTGTGAAGGAGAGTTGCTGGTGCCCCATTGAGTTCCTTTGAGCTAGTGCAAGCCCTCTCACACTCATTTGAGCATGTGTTGCACTTAGAGAGGTTGGAGAGGCAAATCCTATTGCATGTGTTGCATTAGGTTGTGGATTGTGTATCCATAGAGCTTTGGCACTTGATTGGTTCAAGTGAAAGTTGGAGTCTTGTTACTCTTGGTGTTTGCCGACACCTAGACGGCGTGGAGGCGTCGTGGTCCGGTGATCTTCTCAAGTGAAGCTTGTGAGAAGGCCCGGTGTTTGTGAGTGGTGTGGTGCTCGCCATCTCCGGAGAGGAGGAAGGAGCAACCCTAGTGGAGCGAGGTGTTGGTTCGTTTGGAACCGGTCCAAGTGGTTGGACTTACCTTGGAGGAAGACTTAATTGTGGAGCCGCCCAATTGGTTTGGGTTTCTCAACGTGGATTAGGGAGACCGCAAGTCTCCGATCACCACGGTAAAACATCGCCGTGTCATTTGTGGTTTGATCTCTTGTGTCTCACTATTACATTTATATTCATTGTGTATGATTGCAATAGTTCATTGTGCTATTCACCATTGCTAGAATTGAATTGCTCAAGTCATATGTTTAATTACTATATTCTTCAATAGACTTGTATTGTTGGTGCACTTAGGTGAACCTAGTTGATTTAGGTTTTAATTGTGCAAAACCGTATTTATATTAGCTTCCGCATTAGAAATCGGTTTTAGCCTAAGAAGTTTTTAAAACGCCTATTCACCCCCCTCTAGTCGGCCTCCTCGATCTTACAGCGTACTCGCGCTCTCTAGAGTCGTCGAAATCTACACGTGAGAACAAAGCAAATTCAAATAAAGACCAAATAAAATCCAAATGAACTCTAAAACAAAACGAACTAGAACCAACAGCAAGGGAGGCCCTGAGGAGATCCTGAGGAGGATGTCCTGAGGAGGAGGTCCTGAGGAGGATACGACTACCCAACGGGGTCGTACGAGGAATATACAAGGATACGACTACACAACGTGGTCGTACGGAGAGTACAAAAGGATACGACTATGTAGCGTAGTCATAAGAAGGATACGACTACGCAACATAGTCGCAGGAACAAGGGAAGAGAACAGGGCACGAAGAAACTCACCAAGGCCGAGAGAGAGACTGAAGGAGGAGGGAGAGGACGGCGGGCGGCGGTCAAGGACGATGCGGGCTCTCCGGTGATTCCTTCGACGGCGAGGTGGTTGAAGACGGCGCAGGCTCCAGTGGATGGTGGCGAAACTTCAAGCACGAAGGAACTGGGCTGCTCATGTTTTTATAGCCAAGGGAGACGGGGAGAGTCACTGAAGGACTCAAAGGCCCATGCGATCAAGGGCAGGTGAAGGAGGAGATAGGGGGGCAGGTAGGGGAGGAGACAAGAGGGGGAATGAGTACTACAGAAGTGACAACATTTAATGCGACACAACGGCATTTAATGCTCGCAGACTTTTGCGTCAGCAGTGACATGGTGGGAGGAAGAAGAAGGTGAGTAGGGCTGACAGGTGGGGCTAGTCAAAACTCGAGAGGGTGGTTCAACCAAAACGGGAGGTTGTGACCAAAGAGGAGGTCATGACCAAACTCCAGGACCACCCGGAGGTCTTCCAGGACCACCCAGGAGGTCTTGGACTGAGAGGGAGGTCTGGACAGAAGGGGAGGTCCAAACGAGAGGGAGGTCTGGACAGAAGGGAAGGTCCAAACGAGAGAGAGGTCTGGACAGAAGAGGAGGTCCAAACGAGAGGGAGGTCTGAACAGAAGAGGAGGTCCAAACGAGAGGGAGGACGGAACAAACAGAGAAAGGGAAAATCAACACCAGAGAACTCCAACAAACTCAAAATAAACCATTTTAAATCACTTTTAAAACCAAAATCTCAAGTTAAGCTTTAGAACTTCAACAAAACCAAATGGTAAATTTTATTTTGAAAATTTTCAAAAAGACCTGAAAACGGGATGTTACAAACCTACCCCCTTAAGGGAATCTCAACCCCGTGATTCGGACTGGGCTAGCAAAAGGGTGGGGATACTTTGCTTTCAGATCTTCTTCTAGTTCCTAGGTGGCTTCTTCCTCTGAGTAATTACTCCATTGAACTTTGCACGAACGGATGATCCTGCTTCTGGGAACACGCTCCGCGACATCAAGAATCTTGATTGGCTGCTCCACATAGGTGACGTCTTCTTGAAGGTCGATGCTCTCCAGCGGTGTTTGCTCTGTTGGAACTCGAAGGCACTTCTTCAGCTGCGACACGTGGAAGACGTCATGAACTGCAGATAAAGACGCCGATAGCTCTAGCTGATAGGCAACTTCGCCTTTTCTTTCCACAATCTTGTATGGTCCAACAAATCATGGTACGAACTTTCCTTTGGTCTGAAATCTTTTTATTCCTCTGAATGGAGTTACTCTGAGATAGACAAAATCTCCTATCTCAAAAGACAAGTCTCTGCGACGATTGTCAACATAGCTCTTCTGTCGGGATTGAGCCACTCTCAATCGTTCTCTTATCAGCCTCACTTTGCTTTCAAGAACTCCAACAAACTCAAAATAAACCAAACTTTTGGATTAGTTGAAGTTTGATTTAGTCATTTTAACTCACTTTTAAAACCGAAATCCCAAGTTAAGCTTTAGAATTTCAACAAAACCAAATGGTTAATTTTATTTTGATTTTTTTTTTAAAAAGACCTGAAAAACAGAATGTTACACTATAAGTCTATAACTAGCATCAAATGCTATCAACACTGAGGCATAGCAAAAGTACAACACAAATGCACAATCGAAATAAAATTTGAATTCAATGTTTAACGATACAACAAAATAGATAAAACATTGCAAAAATAAAATAAAATAACAATGTAACATACCGGAGGGGTTTGATTGGATTGCGATGGAAAATATGATACCAATGTCTTAGTCCTCTTCATCATGTATTTCTAATTCTAGTACATCAAATATTCAAATAGAAAGTTAATAGTCATACTTAATTACTCATAAAAATACATCAATTATAAAAACTAGTTGGCATGGTTTCATAAATCAGTAAATCACAATCAATTAGTAATAGTTGGCATGGTTTGTCTCCAGTCGACAGTGCTGCTTGTCAAAGTTATTTTATCTCCTCTCAGGATGATAAGCGAAAACTACATGTAGCCTGCGATCTAAACAGCAAGGCTACTACGCATCATTGTTCGTACTAATAGCAAGGCCAGCACATCCTATACAGATCAAACTATGAATTTGTATCATCCGTCAAGAACAGCTAAACATAATTTCCTTCCACCGAAAATCAATTGATCCAACAAAATTAACATTGACAAAGAACCATCGTGCAAGATGCATATCGAGGATAGCTCTTGCAATTACCTGATATTACCCCCGTAGCTCTAACAAACCTAGCTCTCTTAATTTAACACAACAATTTCATGCCTAATCTGTAAAACCCCAACCACCTCCGCCACCTACTTCACCACCACACAGAAAAACCAAACCAAATTACAGAACGGAAGGGATAAGGAGTAGAGGGGCACAAACCTCCAAACACCCACTTGTGGGAGGTCGCGTTGGTGTGGAGGAACTTTGGGTGCACGCGTAGATCAGCAGAGGAGACGCCGAGGGGGATCCTTGGCGCCGGGCGGCGTAGTCTTGCAAAGGAGGTGCTGGGGGCGGCGACGTGGTGTAGCTGCAGAGCAGGGCGCTGGGTGGGCGGCACCGCGGTGGAGCCACGGAGAGGAGGTGGGGGCCAGCACCTGGTGTCGGCCGCCGGGCAAGGAGAGGAGCTGAGGAGGCGCTGGCCGCTGGCGCTAGGGGTGGTGGAGCAGGGGGCGACGCTGGGCGGCGGAGAGGAGGTGGAGCAGAGCGCTGGGTGGTGGAGACGCCGTAGAGGAGGCGGGGGGGCGGCCGGCAACAGAGAGTAGTGCTAGGGCTTGCTGCCTTGCGGGTTGCGGCCTTGCTAGTGGCGTTCACGTGCTTAGTGGTTCGGTGCTACTGCGTGCTTGCGACTTGCGAGGAGGCGCTGGGGCCTGGGTTGGGCCGGCTCCTCAATGGGCGCTGGGGAGCTGGGCGCCTGCCTCGGGCCGTGCTGTATGCCTTAGGCCAGGCTGCTGTAACCTGAAAAATGGCATTAATGTACAGCAGATATCCTACTACTATTCCCTCTAGGTCTCGGGCCGTTGCCCAACCGGCCCGTGGCCCATCTCCGTCCCTGATTATGCATGTACAAAATCACATAATTCGTTCTTTCTTAGGAGAATAAAATAATCACTCAATACGACAACTTCATCTATTTCAAACAAGAAGTTGAAATATGAAACAATTTGAACACAATGATTAATAGATGGATTGCCACCATGAGTAGGATCAGTGAACCGATACCAAAGGCATAGTCGAACCCCCACACATCCACAGTCACCCTCATCAATTTCCTCTACACCTTGGTTGCCAGAACTCAACCTAGTTTTCTTTCTCCAACTGCTGGCACACTACACTGCCTAAACACCAATTTCCAAATCATAGCTTGTTCTATAGAGCCATTGTTCCAATCACACGTACAAGTGATGCCACAGAAGAATCATTTTGGTAAAGGAGCCGAAGGGAATAGCGCATACATAAATCAGCTACAATATGCTCTAGGACCAATCATATGAAATGATCATTCTGTATTAAGCAAAAGGGACATCACACTATTCAATTGTAGACATCACATCCCAATCGGTTAAAGTTGGAAAAAAAAGCGACAACAATAGTTACAGGCTTATAGCTACATGCTTTCCCCCCTAAATTTGCAAGATTTCCACAACTTTTTAAGCATCTAAAAAAAATGATGGAAACAAGATGTACTAAAGCAAATCTGCTCGAATATACCTAAATAACAAGTAGGCATTTGACAGAAACATTATCTAATCTGCTCGAAGCATCACTTTTTTTTTAGTCCAAACATTCTGACCTAAAGAACATGCTTCACATGCTAATCTACCAACGATCAATCATTGATCAGATCACAAAATCTGTCAGAATTTGCAAAAGCATCACTTCAACGCAGATACATGTATGGATGCTATTCCTTTTTGATAAAAACTGCAAAGTTATGTTATGTTTTAATGCCAAGACCGGCAGGGCAGGATGATGCATAGATAGAAACCCATGAACTGAGCTGTATTTCTGATGACATATAATCCATGCTGGATACTCATCACCCATTCACACTACAAGTAGGAAGTTCGGGACTGGGCAACAATCAAGACTTAATATATGTCATGAATTTTCTTAACATTATCAAAATCCATATTATGAGTTTATGATAGCCTTAGGGGTTACGAACCAAATTGCAGAATGATGTTTAGTCACTTTTTTTTGCACTGCATAGTCTCAAACTTGAAGTTTCACAACAAGCTAGAAGTTTTAGAAGATTGGACGAACCTGAATAACTCAATTACAAACTACATGACCTCATAATATCTCCCCATGCCAAAGCCCCTCCATCACGCCTCCGCCTCGAGCCATTACCTGATGTATCGTCGCCACCCATAGCTTCTCTGTGACGCCCGCAACCCATTTTGGCCCTCTGCCTCCACTCTGTGTTGAGGGAGATGCTGACGTGGCATCACCATGTAGATGTCATTAGGGTTAACCGGCGGTGCTACTGAGGCTTAAAATTAATAGAAAGAAAATAAAAACCATGGTGGACCCCACCTGTCACTCACAGTAAAATTTCTTAAATAAAAACAAATTAAATAAAAAAATAAAATACTAGTAGCACCCACTCGTCAGAAATTCCAGAATTTCCTCTCGGGTCAAACTTTGGAGAGCCCATTCTCACTTATTTTAAATCCAATTCAACTGGTTTTTGTTTATAAATCTATCTAAATTCAAGATCTTTCCAACAGTACCAAAATCATAATTTTTAGAGTTCATTTGAATTTATTTATGTTATGTGTATTTATTTGAAGTCGTCGTTTTCACATTAAATAGATTTGAACGTTGTCGAAGACCTTGCCACTGCTTCAAGTCAAGACCAAGACCCATCCACATTTGATCAAGACAAGTCGTTACAATTGATCACGGTGCACCTACTTTTCAAATGCAAAATATTTCAGTTCAAATTATTACTTGCATGCTTATTATTATTTATGAAACGTTATGTGAAATATTGATACATAGCTATGCCAAAGTTTGCTTATCATTATGAATCCCTTCCTTGATTATTGATACCCCTATTCCTTGTCACCCTAAGAATAATTATTACATGAATAAAATATCTCGTGATTAACTGAACACGGCTATTGATTGTGCTTAGATACTACTTAGTAATTGAACGTGAATAGGACATAAACATTGCTACAATCAGAACTTAGATACATTTGAACCATAGTGTGGTGGCATTGGTTACCACTGGAAACAGATAAATGTATTTATAAATGGCTGAGACTTAGGCGAGACAATGATTGAGATTGGTGCTATGTGCACACAATGAATTGGTGGATTGTCTCGCCAGAGTCGATTAAGAACCAAATCATGTGTTCCATTCGCACCCACTAAGCCGTACAACCATAAATCTAGTATAGGATAGACCTAGTCAATTACTTTATTTAGCCTCGGCATGAAAACCTGCACCCCTGGTTACTAAGTTAGTTTTTGAGAAGGGACACGACTCCCCAACAACGGAGGGTCCCTCATTAAAAATGTTCGAATGATAGGGCATTTTGGGGTGGCCGAACGATAGGGCATTGTCCCAGTGTTGAGGGCATACCTCGCCGCGCAGGTCTAGTGTCGAGTCTAGGTATTGGAAACAATCTTGTTATGACCGTCTCCATCGCACTCCCAAGGAAGCATGTCATGACCGACATTATGAGATTGATATTATCTTGTGGGTAAAGTTGTACAACCTCTACTGAATGTTTTAAAACTATGCGAATTGTTGTGCCTGGGAAAATGTGAAGTTCGTCACCACTAATTAGTTTTATTAACTTAAAATTATGAACTAAAATCTGTTGGGAACAACGGCTTACTGGTAAAGCATGACTGTCGGGTTATGAGCATGCTAGTAAAGCATGATGGTTGTGAAGTTGCGACATGCTGGTAAAGCATGGTCGTTATGAGCGGGACATGCTGGTAAAGCATGGTCGCCGGTATTTTGAGACTTATTGGGCGGATTTGTGACATGCTAGTAAAGCATGGTTGCCGGGAACGTGATCATGTTGGGTAGACATGGTCGACACAATAATTGCTTACACAAAAGAACCTTGGTTTTAAATTTAAAAATGCTAGGCCAAAGGTTCGGAAAATAACCATAATACTCGAGTAAACTGACTTTGTGCTAAAATAAACATATGACCCCTACCTTGGAAGCCTTGCATATTGTTGTAGCTAAAAGGCTAGACAGTGGGTACGGAGGGTACCCCGTACCCTTTGTCTTGGGAGAAGGACCAAATGGAGGAGCCAAAGACATGTATGTATGAATCTGTTGCTCATGTGTGTGAATGAGAGAGTCCCCTTTACATATGCCCTTGGGGCCTTATTTATAGGAGGGCAAGAAGGGACATTTACCTTCTTGTCCTCATAGGCGAGAGAGAGAGATAGGGTAATCTAGGTACATTTGTCTAAATACACTATACAGACTAGGTTTACATATGTATGGCACACCGGTATTCCCGACGATCGTAGGGTGCGGGGCACCCCTGGGTGCCCTGCTACGACACATATATATAAATTGCATTTGCAGTGAGGGCTTGTTGAGTACCTTTGTACTCATGGTAGCTCAAATATGTGGATTGAGATTATGAAGCTGAAGGCCTCATGTATTGATATTTCTATGCATCCGGCTATGGAGATTATGAAGACGGCGTTAACTAGGTCCTATGTAATACCCCAAAATTGGCTTTTAGTTCAAATGACTAAAAATATGGTATTTTTATAACTTTTCAGTGTGTCCTATTGAGATTCGAATTTCTTTGAGTTTGGTTTGAAATATTGTCGGATGTGAATATTAAGAAATCAATTAGCGAAATGCATACCTAATCTAACTCGATAAAAACTAAAAATAAGTAAAATTTTACATCAAAATCTAATCGGTAAATCGAGAATTAAAATTTGAACATGAGTTTAAAAAGAAAAGAAAAATAAAATAAAACCCTAAAATCAACGTTGGTCGAAAACTAGCCAGCCCAACCTACTTTCCTTTCCTTTTTCTTTATATTTTTCTTTCCTTTTATCTTTCTCCTTTTTCCCTCCCGACCCACTCGCCAGCCCCTCTGCTCCCTCCCCTCTGCTCCCTCCCCTCTCCTTCCCGACGCCCATGCCGCCTTGGCACCAGGCTATCTGCGTCGTGTGCCTGCCACGTCGTCACCGCGTCATCATCGTCCTCACTCACCCACTCTCGTCACCTCGCTCTACCACTCGTGTCTTTGTCCTCGTGCACGGCAACTGGCGTCAGCCCCGTCCCGTCGTGGCCCATGTCATGTCCATGCGACTGCCGGTGCACAACAGCAACAAGCCCTAGTCCCTCCTCTCTCCATAAAGCTTACCAAAACCACACTACACACTCCTCCTTCCTCTGGCCTCCCCTCCTCTCCATCCTCTTCCTCCCGCGCGTCGTCTTCTTCTCACTTCCGGCTACCACGCTCACCCCACCGCTTCAGTCGCTCCGGTGAACCACGACTAGCATCACCATGTCCGGGAAGACCGCCCCAACACCCTCTACCCCCTCGGATCACTAACTTCTCCTTCCACACCATTGCCCGCTCGGAATGGCCGCGCTGCCGTCGTCTACCCTGAGATCGACCGTCGTCCCGCTTGCCGTTCTGGCCACCCTGGTAAGACCTTCGCCACTCTAACTATTTCACACCGTGTTCTAGACCTCGATGAGGCTTTCCCCTCACACAATTTCAATTTTCCTCCACTAGAGCACCACTCAAGGCCATCTTCCTCTACTCCAGCCAGAACCCACCACCGATGCTGCCATGCCACAACCGGTAAGCCCCCCTTCAATTCCTCCCCACGGGAGCACCTCCTCGTCCTCCCCTTTCTTCCCCACCACCCACCCCTCTACCCTACACCGCAGCGCCGCCGCACCAGCGAGTCATCCATGGCGCCCCTAGCCCTCGTCGCCAGCTCTCCCCGGTCGTCCCCTGCCCTCATCCCTCGGCTCGGATGAGTCCCCCTCACCACCCTACTCCTCGTGCTCCCCCTAGCTACCTCCCTCTCCTCCTATGCGCGCCGCTCCTGTTCTCTCCCCGGCTCGATCACAGATGTGCCGCCGCCGGCCGCCACTGTCCACCTCCGGCCGTGCTACAACCCCTCCTAGAACCATCGTCCATCCTCGGTTCCATAATAATAATAATAAGGAAAAAGTCCGGTTTACTCCCTCAAACTATCAGAAAAGTCTGGTTTACCCTCTGAACTACAAAACTGATTATTTAACCCCCTAAATTTGCGAAATCCGGTCAAATGACACCCCGTAGCGGTTTAGAGCGGTGGTTTTGCTGACGTGGCCGGTTTTGTCAAGTCAATATGTGTTTGAACAATGTGAACGTGTTCTTCTCCATCTCTCTCCGCTGGCTCTTCTCCTTCCTTCTCCCCAATCCGGTGCATGGCGCCACCTCTCCCTTCCTCCGGCTGGCCTGGCTCCACCGCCGCCTCTGGCGCCCGCCCTCTCCTCCGGGCTCCTACACGCGCCACCACCACTGCGCCGCCCAGCTCCTCCCCATTGCCGCTTCTCCCTGTGGCCTCCGGCTCTAGCCGCGTCACAGCATCCGGAGGTCCCCGTCGCTGTTGCCGCCGCACAAGAAGAAGCAAAGGCGGAAGGCGGAAGGCGGCGGCGGCTCTCGTCACCACTGTCAAGAACTTCCCCGAGGACCGCGACGTCGTGCTCGGCCTTCTCAAGGGCTTCGTCGGCCTCAGTGGCGCCATATTCACGCAGCTCTACCACGCCATCTACGGCATCAATGACGACGGTGCGTCGCTCGTGCTGCTTATGGCGTGGCTCCCCGCCGCTATCTCGCTGCTCTTCATCCCCACCATCCGTATCATGCCGCGGAACACTGTCGACTCCTCCCCCCCGGCGTCGCTTCCTCCCCAGGGTCTCCCCACGGCGCCGCCCTCTCCTCCGTGCTCCTACGCCGCGCCCGCCACCACCTACGCCGCCTCCGGCTCCTCCCCCCGATGTCGCTTCCTCCCCAGGGCCTCTGGCTCAAGCTGCTCGTCGTGCCGCAACTTCTCCACGAGCGTCACGCCGCCGCGAGATTCGCCACTGCTAGCAAGGTGGAGGGCCATGGCGAGCGAGATGGTGGCCATGGCGCGGGCACCGAGGCGGTGACTGCGGCAGCGGCGCCGGAGGGAGGTGGAGACCCTGCACCCGCAACTTCTCCACGAGCGCCGCGCCGCCGCGAGATTCGCCGCCGCTAGCGAGGTGGAGGGCCATGGCATCCCCGGTCATCGACGCCTTCCTCGCCTCCTCGCGACGAGGCTTCGCAGGTGTCATGAGCCATGAAGCCGAAAAAGATGAGGGAGCTGGGGGTGGCAGCACCAAGGACGAGCAGAGGGAGGCAGCGCTGTGAAGAAGAAAGCTGAGTTGGACAAACACATGCTGACTTGGATGCTGACTTGGGTGACAAACACCTGCTGACTTGGACAAAACCAGCCACGTTAGCAAAACCACTACTCTAAACCGCTACGGGGTGTTATTTGACCGGATTTCGCAAATTCAGGGGGTTAAATAACTGGTTTTGTAGTTCAGAGGGTAAACCAGACTTTTCTGATAGTTCGAGGGAGTAAACCGGACTTTTCCTAATAATAATAATAGTAGGGCGACCAAAAGGTTAATCAAGGAATAAGTCAAGTGAATAGGGGATTGGTAGAAATGGTTAGTGCTTAACAGAGTAATTGATTCAGTTAACATAACAGTGGATCATACCAAATGTTTAGGCCAATAACTTTAGTTAAAAGACAAACCCGGGATGGTTACTAGGTCATGACACATACGGTATGGACAATGGTTGAGGAATAGTACTCACTAGTTAGATACCAAGATTATGAATAAGAAGATCTAAACTACCCCTGAGCCCTAGGTCATTAACATTGTCTGGCTAAGGGATTAGATTCTTCAACAAGCACAATTCAAAATTTAAAAAACCGTCTATTCAGCCCCCTCTACTCGGTTATCCTTGATCCTACAAGTGGTATCAGAGCTTGGTCTCTCATCTATTAGGTTTTACCGCCTACAGACAAAAGGATGGCTAGTGAAGGATTTTCCATGGGTAAGGCACCACAATTCGATGGCACAAATTATGCTTATTGGAAGGTCCGTATGACCATCTATCTTAAAGCCATGAGTTCTAGCATATGGAGAAATGTAGGAGAGGGTTTTATTATGCCCATTGATCCCAATCATCTTACCGATTTGGATGAACAGAACGCTCTCCTAAATGCTCAAGCGATGAATGCTCTTTATGGATTCTTGAATGCAGATGAATTCAATAGAGTGCGTTCACTTGTGACGGCTCATGATATTTGGAGAACTTTCTCTGAAATTCATGAGGGAATATCCGCGGTCAAGGAGGCCAAACTACATATGCTTAAAATTAAATATGAGACATTTGTCATGTTGCAAAATGAAAATATAAATGAGATGTATTCAAGGTTAAATAATTTGGTTAATGAACTCAAAGGTCTTGGTTCAACACTAACCGATCTCAATATTAGACATTAGTATGAGACATTAGTGACATTGTTTCTCAACTCCTTTGATTTGCCAAGAATGACTCCTACCAGATTCTTAGGAAATCCAATTACCAATGAGTTATACAAGAAAAACAAGGAGGATATCTTAGAGTAAGTTGCCTCTAAGAAGAAGAACATTTCCTTCAAGGCAAAGGCGGAGTCACTCAATGACAATATTGAAAATGAAGATGAAGATGACTTTGATAAAGAGATGGCTCTTCTTGTAAGAAGAATGAGCAAATTCATGAAGAGACGCTCAAACCGAAGCTTCAACTTTGACAAAGATCAATCCCCAAGCAAGAAGTGCTACACCAACATTAGGTGTTATTGGTATGATGAGAAGGGATACATTGCCTCTCATTGTCCAAACAAGAAGGATGGGAAGTCAAAATCATTCAAGAAGAAGGACTACAATGGCAAGAAGAACATTTTCAAGAAGCTTCATAAAAATGGCAAGGGTGAAGCTCACATTGGAGAATGGAACTCCGATGAAGATATTTCGGACTCCGATTCCGAAGATGACAGGTCCTCAAGAAAGAGAGAGCTTGCCAGAATTGCAATCAAAGAAGCTCCATCACTCTTCTCTACACCCTATTGTCTTATGGCAAAAGGAGAATAAAATGTAACAAATGATAATGATGATGAGCCTACTTATGATGACCTAATGGACATACTAGAAGACTTGAATGCATATCTTGGCAAAGAGAAGTCAAAGTTTAAGGCATTGATGAAAGAATTTCTTTCTCTCAAAGACTCTTATGAGGGGCTAAAGGAAGCTCATGAGATTCTCCTTATCGAGGATCATTCAAAGTCCAAGATGGATGTAGGTATTACTTGCGATATCATTGATAACATATCTTACTTAAATGTTGCATCTAAGACAAGCATATCCACTTCATATGATGAATTGATTGTCGTGCCATGTTGCTCTAAAATTGATGATATTGCTTGCATAAGTATAAAAAATGATCATCCTCTTGTTATTGAAAATAATGAGTTTAAGGAACAAGTAACAAAGCTTAGTAAGAGCTTGGATAGATGTTTCAAGGGAAAAGACACCCTCGACAAAATCTTGAGTGAGCAAAGATACTCATACAATAAGGAGGGACTTGGTTTCATCCCTTAGAAAGGAAAAGACCAATCTACAATGCTACAAGGTTTGTGAAGAAAAATGATAACTTGTGCTACAAATGTCATGATGTAGGGCATTTAGCAAAAATTGCCCAATTAGTAGCACATCAAAATCCTTTGTCTTTAATTCATGCTATACGCTTAAGAAATATAAGGATGAAAAAATTGTAGCTAAATTTATTGACACCCCTATACTTGGAAATAAAAATAATGTCATTTGGGTGCCCAAAACCTTGATATATAACCTCCAAGGACCCAAACAAATTTGGGTACCTAAAAGAGTATAAATTTGTTTTGTAGGTGAACTACAAGACCGGTGGAAGACATTGGGTACTTGATAGCGGTTGTACCCAACATATGACCGAAGACTAGAAAATGTTCACCACATTCGAAAATGGAAAAGAAAATAATGACAAGATCACATTTGGTGACAATAGCAAAGCGAAGGTAATAAGATTGGGTAAAATTGTTATATCCAATGACCTTTTAATTTCTAATGTGTCTCTAGTTGAATTACTTAACTTTAACTTGCTCTCGGTTGCTCAAATTTGTGATCTTGGTTTAACTTGCACATTCTCACAAGAAGGTGTTTCTATTTCAAATGAAAAAGATAAGTCTTTAGTTTTCAAAGGATTTCGATTTGGCAATATCTATTTGGTAGATTTTTCTTAAAATGATTCTTGCCTCAAAAATTGTTTAATTGCAAAAATCTCCTTAGGTTGGCTTTGGTATAGAAGGCTTGCTCATGTAGGAATGATTCATCTCAAAAGGCTTTTCAAACATGATTTAGTTGTGGGCTTGAAAGATGTGAAGTTTGAGAAAGATAAGCTATGTAGTGCTTGTGAAGCCGACACGCAAGTAGCAAGTTCTCATCCATTCAAGAGTATCATATCCACCTCTAGACTATTGGAGCTCTTATATATGGATTTGTGTGGGCCAACAACCTATAAGAGCATTGGAGGAAATAGCTTTTGTCTTGTGATTGTGGATAGTTACTAAAGGTACACTTGGGTTTTCTTTTTGCCTGATAAAACCGAGACCTCCGGTATTTTCAAAAGCTTTGCAAAAGGGCTCAAAATGAATTTGAGTTTAAGTTGAAGAAAATTCGAAGTGGCAATGGTTCCGAGTTCAAAAACACTAGAATTGAAAACTTTTGTGATGGACTTGGAATAAAGAATGAACTCTCCGCCACCTACACTCCGGAGCAAAATAGAGTTGTACAAAGGAAAAATCGAACATTAATTGAAATAGTCAGGACAATACTTGATGAGTACAATACTTCCAATGAATTTTTGGCGGAAGCTATCAATACCGCTTGTCATATCATAAATCGTCTTTATTTGCATCGCCCTCTTAAAAAGACTTCTTATGAGCTTCTCATTGGAATAAAACCGAACATCTCTTATTTTTGTGTGTTTGGTTGCAAATGTTTTATTTTAAGAAAAGGTGTTCGACTTTCAAAATTTCAGTCGTTGCAATGTTGGATTTCTTCTTGGTTATTCTTTAAATAGTAAAGCTTATCGTGTCTTCAACCAAACCACCAGTTTAGTTGAGGAGATATGTGATGTTCAATTTAATGAAACTAATGGTTCTCAAGAAGAGTAAGAAAATTTAGATGATGTAGGTGATGAAGGCTTGAGATAAGCAATGAAGAATATGACACTTGGTTACATCAAGCGAAAGGAAGACAACGATGATCCATGTTCCTCTATTCAAGTTGAACCTCCTACTTCCGCTACGCTAAGTCAAGCTCATTTTGAAGATATAGAGGATGGACATGTACCAGTCACTCATCCAAAGATTCATAATGCTATAGCCAAAGATAACCCCACTGATCAAATTTTGGGTGATGTTAGTAAGGGTGTTCTAACAAGTTCTCGTTTTACTTCTTTTTGCGAACATTACTTATTTGTTTCCTCCATTGAGCCAAAATATGTAGAAGAAGCACTAGATGATTCGGATTGGGTCAATGCAATGCACGAAGAGTTAAACAACTTCATCGGTAACGATGTGTGGATGCTAGTTGAAAGGCCCAAGGATCACAATGTCATGGGTACAAAATGGGTATTTAGAAACAAACAAGATGAAAATTGAGTTGTGGTAAGAAACAAAACAAGATTGGTGACACAAGGCTACACTCAAGTTGAAGGCTTAGATTTCGGTGAAACTTTCGCTCGTGTAGCTAAACTAGAAGCTATTCGTATTTTGCTTGCATTTGCATCATGTTTTGGAATAAAACTTTTTCAAATGGATGTGAAAAGTTCTTTTCTAAATAGTAAAATCTCTGAACTTGTCTTTGTAGAGCAACATTTTGGTTTTGAGGATCCTAAGAATCCTAACCATGTTTACAAACTCTCTAAAACACTCTATGGTCTCAAACAAGCTCCTAGAGCATGGTATGAGTGACTTAGAGATTTTTCTTGTTTCAAAAGGCTTCAAAATTGGGAAGGTTGGCACTACTCTTTTCACAAAAATCATTGATGGTGAATTATTTGTTTGTCAAATTTATGTTGATGATATTATATTTGGGTCTACTATTCAAGAGTTTGCAAGGAATTTGGTGATATGATGTCTAGAGAATTCAAGATGTCTATGATTAGAGAGCTTAGCTTCTTCATTGGACTTCAAATCAAGCAACTCAAGGATGTGACATTTGTGAGTCAATCCAAGTACGTGATAGACTTACTCAGGAGATTTTGCATAGAAGATGCAAAACCCATCAAGACTCCTATGGCTACAAATGGTCATCTTGACCTTAATGAGGGAGATAAACTGGTATATTTAAAGCTTTATAGATCCATAATTGGTAACTTGTTTATCTTACCGCATCTAGGCCCGATATTATGTTTAGTGTTTGCATGTGTGCACGTTTTCAAGCTTCTCCAAAAGAATGTCATCTTATGGCCGTTAAAAGAATTCTTAGATATTTAAAGCATTCCTCTTGCATTAGCTTATGGTATCCTAAAGGCGCTAAATTTGATTTGATTGGATATTCCGATTCCGATTATGCGGGTCACAAAGTGGATAGAAAAAACACCTCTGGAAGTTGTCAACTTTTAGGAAGATCATTAGTATCTTGGTCCTCAAAGAAACACTATTCTGTAGCCCTATCCACCGCTGAAGCGGAGTATGTCTCCGCGGGTAGTTGTTGTGCTCAATTGCTATGGATGAGGCAAACCTTGATGGATTATGGAATTAACTTCATTAAAATTCCTCTTTTGTGTGATAATAATAGTACCGTGAAGACAGCAAACAATCCGGTTCAACACTCTTGAACTAAACACATAGATGTTCGCCATCATTTTCTTAGAGATCATGTAAGCTAAGCTGATATTATGATTAGCCGCATAAGAACCGATGACCAATTAGCAGATATCTTCACCAAGCCTCTAGATGAAAGCCGTTTTTGCAAATTGAGGAATGAATTAAATATCATAGATCTTTCAAATATTGTTTGATTTCATGATCCTTGTTTGAAATCTTATTTGCAAATCCTTTTGATTTTCTTATGGTTTGTTGTTTTGAAAACTTGTAGATAGGAAACACATTTAGGGGGGAGTGTTATACAATATTCATGTATATCACATCTCTATTATGCGAACATAGTGAAAATCATGCTAGAATACCGTGTAATATCCCGCTTAAACATCAATAGTTTTGAATTAAGAAATTTGAATGTAGTAGTTAAAACTCAATTTTTGAGAGAGTTTTGGGCTGCCAACCCATAGTCGCTGGAGGGAAAGAGCCGGCCTTAGAGGCCCAAGGCCCATGAGAGGCCGGCAGCCCACATGAAGGTAAGGGAGGGGGATCAAGTCACCAAAAAGCTAGTTGCTACAATACCATCGCCACTGCCGCCACCGCTACAGTGTCTCCCCCCCCCCTTGTGCCCCTTGGTGCCTCTCCTTGCCCTTGGTGCTGCTGGACAGATTCAAGAGAAGAAGAGGAAGGGAGAGGAAGAAAGGAGGAAAGGGAAGAAGAGGAGGTTTTCGCGGGGAGTTCAGAGGGTTTCAGCAAGGTATTCATGGGTGTTTTCATTTTTTCATGATTTAGAGTAATTATTGTCTATACGTTTGATTTCGGGTAGCAAATCAGGGGTAGACAGATTGTAGTGCGCTGTAGATTTAGGGTTGGTAAATGCGAATTTTGCTCTGGTCACCTCTTAGATATTTGTGGGTAACATCTTTAGCTTTCCATAGAATCCTGGATCACGTCGTTTGGATGAATGGATCTTGACTTATGGATTTTACCACATTGTTGTCCAGGAGTTCTGTCAAGGTTCTGGTGGGTTGTATTAATTGGATGTTAAGAATTAGTTAATGAAACAATTAAAAGATCTCACCAACATGAATACTGTAGGTTATTTCACAAGGTTTCTAGAGAGCTAAACAACGTAATTTTTGGATAAACGTACTGAAAGTTATGAATATTTTAGTTCTACTGTCCAGAATATCTGCCAGATTCTAGCAGTCGTAATAAGCTATTTAGTAAAAAATAGTAAATGACAAAATTATGGAAGCTGACCAACTAGATTAATGTGGGTAATTCTGTAAGCTTTCTAGAAAGTCTAAGAACACCATTTTTGAGTAAAAAGAAGAAAAGATACGATTTGTAGAAGAGGACTGCCCTGTTTTGGGACAGAACGATGTTCATGGGAAATGATATTTTGGGTTGTGCTAGGGAGCGTAGATAATTATATAATTTTTTTTATATAATGTTGTATGCTCTGAAATGTCCCCTTTGTGTGGTTATTAAATTGTTCAGTTAGGGGTGTGAATCCGGGGATAACATCCTCTTCCTGTCATCCTACTCCACACGGTTGAGGCAAGTATAGTAGTGGGTAGAATATATTGATTGGTATTCCTAGAATGTTAATGCTTTGTGATTGTTAATTCTTATTCATAGCATTACTGTTGATGTTACATGCATATGTTGGTTAGTATTCATGGAATGTTAATGCGTGCGAATGTGAATTGTTATTCATAGCCCTATAGTTGTTGTTATATGCATATGCTGATTAAGTGTAGTGTCTCATGTGCATCATTACACTATCCTTGAGTCTTGGACTACGTGGTAGCCAAGCGTTGATATATTTGAGGTCCCCGTCATGTATTAGATGGGCAAGAGGTCCCCACACTCAAGGAGTGTGTGCTTGAGGTCTCTGTGCTAGAAGGAACATGCATGGGTATGCATCGACGGATGCCTACTCCGCATTACCAGTATATGCAAAAGAGAAAAGTATGTGTATTTATGGCATTTGCATTGCATGGCATAGTTAGTTGAAATGTTGTGATTTTATTGTGGATGATTAATTGAGATAGAAGTAAAGTTTGTTTATAAGATTTGGTCTATTGTCTTAGCTGTACTTTGCTGAGTCTTGGACTCACACTTATTGCATGTTTATTTATTTATTTTTAGGTACCCTTTTGTGAGGATGTCTTGCATGGAAAGGGCTAGAATCAATAAATGCACTCTTCACTTCATTAAACACCAGTCTTAGTAAATCAATAACTTAAGTTAAATTTGGAGATGTCTAAAACATAATATTTATGTTTTTTTTATGTCCACCCTTCAAGGTGTTTTTGATTAATTGTAATAAGAGCCAGATGGACTCCATGGTAATCCTTATGATTGTTATCTTTAAGATTGTTATTACATTATCGTACTTAGAATTGTTGTTAGATGCTTATTAATCTCCTCAATGTTAAAATATACAAATTAGATGCTGCCTAATTGTGGAGGAAAATCTTAGTTTAGAATTTTGCTATGTTTCCTTTAGTAGCATTCCAGGCTCATGTGGGCTAGGGTGTTACATACCATTCACAACAACCCTTCTTGGTCAAAAGTCAAAACTTGTGTATTAAAAACCAAAAATCAGGAAAAAAATATCTATTTGTATTCACATATGTATTTCAAAGGTTTTTGGTTGGTTAGAGCTCAAAATTATCTATTTTTGAAAGAAAAATATGTTTTTGCCCAAAATTGATCTTCTAGTATCTTGTTTTTTTTTTACCAAAACTAGATTTTTTTTTAAAAAAAATCTATTCCAAAAGAAATTTGATAATGACTCCAAAAGGAAAATCATAGAGTTGGTTATTCCAAATCTTTTTCGTATTCGTAAGGTTTTCAAAATACCAACCTAGCACAAGATATTTCACTTTGAGTTTCGCTAAAAAAACACTCATTGACCCGAAAAGTCAAATTCTAGCATATAATGAGTATTTCTATTTGGGTCGTATCTCCTCAAGTATATCGCCTCAAAATAATATTTAATACTCCTACATCTCAAAACAAGTGAAAAAAATTCCCATTTTTCCATTTTGGTCCCCTAAACGTTGGTTTTCACCAAATTTGTCCTATTTTCCAAAAGGAAAACTATGTTAAAATATTTTTGGTGTTTCATTCTCGTTGAAACTGCTCCAAGTTGTATGTTGTGTGTTTTAAATATTTGGAGCAAGAACAACATCATAATCTACATCTTTCTTAGTATCTTTCAAAATCGCGGTCAACCCACAATTCTCTTCCTGGTCAGACCGCACTTCCTCGGACTGACCGTGACTCCTTTGTCGGTCTGACTGCAACCGTGAAGTTAATGCTCATCGTCCCAACCATTTCATCCTTTATCCCTTTCGCTTTTACCTCTTCTACCGAATCTTTTCACCACTTCTTCCTCCCGCAAACCTTCGTTTTCTCACCGACCTCAAGATCATTGCCGATCTTGTTGCCTCCTCTTCCTTCTCCGCCAGTTTCTCTCTCAGACTGCTCATTTTCATTTCCCCAAAGGTGTGCTCGGTTCAATATCTTCTCTTCTCTTTCCTTCCTCTCCATAGATTGTGATCTATCTTGTGATTCTCCTCTATTTTACGTCTTGTATCCTGCTACAATGTTCTCCTATGTCAATGTATGTCCTTTACGTGATCTATCTTGGTGAATCTCTATTGAATGGATGAATATTAGGGTTTCAATTCTGTCAGGTCCAGTCTGACCGGTGCCTATCATGTGGTCAGTCCACCCTGCGGTTTGACTAGCACGTTTTGCGCAGGCTGACCAGCCCTACCAGAATGGTACACCTTTGATTGTATCTAATTATCTATTGCTAATCTTTGGTATTCCTCCTCTCTAGTCAACATGCCAAGGACCAGGACTGTCAGTAATGTCGGGGCTTCTTTGTCTCGTTCCCTTCCACCTCGGCAAGCTACTCATCGCCCTCCAGTTGATCTCAGTGATTCAGAGAGCGCCGAGGACCCTCGTCAGAACCCCTATCACCGGTTGCAAGCGATAGTGAAGAAATGGACGGAGATTATCAACAAGATGATCCTGCACAGCCGTTGCCACCTGAGCCTCGTGTGGACCTCCACTCAATTAAGAGTGAGGATTTTATGATACTGTGACACAATAACCAATATGAGATGCCCAGGACATCCACGGATAAGCGGTTCCGCACTGTGTTCCAGGAAGACACTTATAACCATGTCTTTTTGCACAAACAATTTGTCATTCACAAGTATGTCAACTAGAACTATTTGAATGAGCAAACCATGTATGAAGGACTTTATTCTAAGTTTCATGCAGCTGGTTTAGATGGCATAGTCAGTTTGAGGTGCAACTTTAATGAAGAAATCATCTGTCAGTTCTATGCTACCATCCCCCTAGTTACCTCCCTCTCCTCCTCTATGCCGCCGCGCCCCGTTCCTCCCCCAGCTCTGGCCGCCACCGTCCACCTCCGGCCACGCCACCACCCCTCTAAGAACCGTCGTCCATCCCCGATTCCATTTTGCCCATCCTAGCTCGCCGTTGTCGCCTCCTCTGCCCTCGCCACCGAGCCGCCTCTGCCTTCTCTGTTCCTTGCTTTGCTTCCCTCTCTCTGCTGCTCTGTGTGTGTGAGGAATAGGAGTGACTAACTAGTTGGTCCCATTCAGTTAGTGCTCTTTCTCTTTCGTTCTCTCTGCCTCACTGTGTATGAGTATATATATGATAGGTGGTCCCCACAGTGGTTAGATTAAGGATAATGGTGAGGGGTAATTAAGATGGTTAAAACTGATTGGTGTGTAGATTAATTAATGAAAAGATACTTATGTAATTAGCACACTATAGCCAAATATGGTTTTATGACTGTTAAGAAGGATGTATATGTGTGTAGTTTTGACCTAAGTCAAAGTGATCGTAAACCTTAGTCCAATCTAACAATAATAAGGATAGGATAATCAAATGATTGATTTAGGACTTTGAAGGTCAACAAGAAATGAATAGTGAACTGTTATCGTCTAAGTTGCAAAGGCGAAGTAAAAAATCAGGAACTATACCCAAGTAACAATAGCGATAAATCAATGTATCATTATATGAAAATGTTAGTAAATAATACCCCATGGTTAATGATCAATGAACTATACCCAATAGGACCTAGGTTAAAATCGTTAACCTTGTCGTTGTTTTAACAAGTGATAGGTCAAACCCTAAACAAGAGATCGCGTAATAAGTGAACTAACTTGTCGGTGTTTTTATACAGGTTCAGGCCTTCTTCAGGGAGAATAACAACCCTACTCCTGTGTGCGTATGGTATTGAGTGTATCTTGTACAATCGGGAGAAAAGACTAAGACTATTACAGAAGATAATGCATGTCTTCCTGATTGCTTGTTGTGTTCTCTGATCGCCCTCTTTTCTTCTCTGATCGCCGCTTTTATATAGTCGTGAAGGAGTAGCCGTTTCTCCAGGTGAAGAGGCGCCTCACCATGTCCTGTAATGGGTGCATGTTTGCAGTAATCACCGGAGTGTTAACTCCTTCATGCCGCCTGGCAGTTATTTGTCAGAGATAATGGGGTATTACATGCTATTACTCCGTAGAATAACAACAGATGTTGATCGCTTGGATTCCTTAATCAATTGGACCCACTCGCCTCAGAGGTTTTATTGATCATAAGGTGGTCGAGGTGACACGGTCGAGAAGAGCTTACGACCATGGGGTAGTCGAGAATAACTTATGACTGGATAATAATCGTAGAAGAACTTACGACCATAAAGTAGTCGTAGCAAGACTTACAACTATGGGGGTGGTCGTAGAAGAACTTACGACCACCTGGTAGGCTTCTCCCTTGTAAATATAAAGGGTATACCTAGGGACCACATGACATCATATTTACCCATAATAAGAATTATAGATAAAAGATAAAATGAGGATTATTAAATCATCGTCATAACTATAGTGATCAACTCCGGTAGTTAGAACCTAAGATGGTATAGACTTGTTTAGGCGTACATATACACACGTGACCGAGCGACCAGTAGGCCCAAGGACATTGTGATAGTAGTAGTAGTAGTAGTAGTAGTAGTAGTAGTAGTAGTAGTAGTAGTAGTAGTAATAGTAGTAGTAGTAGTAATGGGGTGACCAAAAGGTTAATCAAGAAATAAGTCCAGTGAATAGGGGATTGATAGAAATGGTTAGTGCTTAACAAAGTAATTGATTCAGTTAACATAATAGTGGATCATACCAAATGTTTAGGCCAATAACTTTAGTTAAAAGACAAACCCGGGATGGTTAGGTCATGACACATAGGGTATGGACAATGGTTGAGGAATAGTACTAACTAGTTAGATACCAAGATTATGAATAAGAAGATCTAAACTACCCCTGAGCCCTAGGTCATTAACATTGTATGGTTGAGGGATTAGATTCTTCAACAAACACAATTCAAATAAAACATAATATGACGAATACGCCTAACGCGTAACTAGGTTTTACCAGGAACTAGAAGCTAAAATATAAACTTCACAATATATAAGATTACTAGCACTATTAGTCACGAAGGTTAGCGGTAACTATGATCTAGCTTCATACTAGTAGTAGAATCAGGACGATAGGGTTGATCGCTAAGCGAAGGCTAGTAGGCAAGAGCCATAGACTTTGTAAGGTAGTTATCTACTTAACTAGAGTAGTCATTAGCATATGCTGTAGCTAAGAATCAATCTAGTAAGATAAGTTAACTTAAGTATATGCCAAGCCACAAAAGTAGTAATGAGACTAAGTAAAGATTAGCTCGTAGATGAAAACCAAACCTGTAGACACCATGTAAGGTGTAAGTCTGGTGTCTAGCCAATGCTTGGAAGTTTCAGCTAAGGCCCATGGAACTTCTTTGATAAATATAAAATAATAAAAGAAATCATTAAGTGAACTATACCCCATGTGTCGTTGAGAATTATGTCTACCCTATGCGAACTTGAACCTATGCATAGGTCTCACCTGACTATTATGGAAGTTCCTTGATAAATAGGAAGTAATAACTAGAGGAATCATTAGATTAGTCAGGCACCGTGTATGGATAGCGGTGATAGGCCCCCAAGTTGATGACAATAGTTCCACCATCAATCAACATCGTATAGACTCTAGTTATCATCCATCGCTATTTGTTCCCAGTAGTCGGACAATTCGTGACCCGAAGATGGATCAGAGAGTCCAACCTAACTAGGTGATCTCTCCCATCTAGGTAAACGATGCAGAATATTCCTATGAATATTATCTCCCTCCCGTTGGAGTCCTAACTCCTTCCACCAGCGGACTTTTCGAGAGCCAGATCCCTCTCGCTCTCACTCCGGATCAAACGGTTACCTAACTCTGAGTCTGACTATCAATCCAAAACCCACCACTGGACTAAACGAACAAAGTTTGTGTAACGCCCCGGCCAGAGGCCACTCGAGAGGTCCTCCAGGATCTCCTAGGAAGTCCATCAAGACCTCCCAGAAGGTCCGATAGAACCGCTCAGGGGGGTCTCCACGACCGCCCAAGAGGTCCAACAGGATCTCCTGGAGGTCTAGAGACCTAACCGAGAGGGAGTGTGAGGCACAGGGAGATCACAACAGCCACGAGCTAACTCAGGAGAGGTCGAAGGACCAATCCTGAGGAGGTCGTGAGACCTGAGGGGGTCCAAGTCCTCCCACGACTAGTCCCGAGGGAGGTCGTGGAGGGCTGGGATCACCCCAAAGACCCCCAACGACCAGACCCGAAGGTGGTCGTGGTGGTCAGGGATCACCCCATGCTCCTCTATGTGAACCGAGCTAGTCCCAAGGATCAACAGTTAGTCCTTCACAGCATACAACAGTGGTAACATACACTTCAACGTGAGCTTTATTAATATCAACAAAGTTGTTTACAAAGAGGAGGCATACAAGCCAACAAACCAGAACACAGCGGGAGATAAACATAAAGGCCATCCGATACACCACAGGCAATCGGTGGAGGGCGATCCTAGTCGCCCAGACCTCTAGGTCCACAAAGAAGATCACCTCAAAGCTTTTTTCCTCGCCAAAACAGTTATCAAGCAAGGGTGAGCACAACAACTGTGTTTCGCAAGTTACACTCACAAATAATAGAATGACATGCATAATCGGATATCTCAAAGGAAGGCTTAATATGGTTGATTTGCATAAAGCCAAGTTTATTTCAAATACAAGTACTAAGTTCCAAGGCAGATAACAATAGTTAAAATTCATTTTCTAAATCTCAGTTTTCAGTTGGATAACATTCATCACAAGTGGTGAAAGATACCCTCCTGTCACAAGGCTCCCCGCCCAATTCCATTTGGATAGAAATCCAAAACAGTTTACCAAAGTCCTTTTTGAAAACCAAAACCAACATCTAACTTTGAGAGGCTTTGCTAGCACGTCCATGACCGCGGACACGACTATTCGAATAGTTTTACACTCTGCAGAGGTGTGCAACTTTACCCACAAGACACGTTTTCTCTAGTTTGTTTGGCACTTGGCTGTACCACCACTCACTGCCGAAGGTAAGTGGTCTAGAGCACGTGACAAGGCCTTTACAATGCATCGTTCCACCGCAATCCATCCACTCTAAGGTTTCGCCCTTCCCCAGGGCCCCCTCTTGAGCCAGGTGGGTACAACATAGTCATAAAAGACAGGCCATGAAAGACCACCCACTATTCCGCCGGATCAACCGCGGTGATAACTTTGCAAATTAGTTGGCCAAGTCCACTCCCCATGCTGGGACATGTGGTTGCACGGTAAGGCATAGCCCATTATAGGCTTAGCAAGATATGACTCAAAGACCGGTTCTTAATTGACCCAGGCGACCACCACAAACCCTGGGGCATCGGATCACATGACCCCCGTGCATAGACTTGCACCAACCAAACAACCAGTGTCGCCCAAGTCCAAATCCATTTTCCATTTCTTTGCTTTTCAAACCTCCATGACACACCAATGCCATTGTCGTTTGCAAACCTCCATGACACACCAATGCCATGGCCAATTGCAAGACCTCCATGACACACCGATGCCACGGCCAATTCATTTAGACAAGTGATGATTTTGGCCAAAACTTTCCAAATCAAGATTCTTTAACTATGCATGACTAAGCTTTATGTTTGAAAAGGTCCTGGCCCATACTATTGCACTAGCCAGGTTTTTGCATAGGGTGACAATCATGTTCAGTTCAAGATCAACAGTGGTCATACAAAGGAATTAGGCATAACTATGAATTTAAAGACAGATATTGAAATAACTTAGTAAAGTAAGCATGCATTAATATTTGAAATGGAATATATATAAGTTGAAATAATGGGTGCAATATGATCAAGAATGTAACTTGCCTTCTGCTTGAAAGCTTCAAGGGATCACTTCCTCACAGAGCTCGGGCTCTCCAGAGACGTCGAGGTCTACACGTTAAAACAGCGCAAATCAAACAAAAGCCAAGTAAAAACCAAAAGAACTGCAAAGAAACATAAAACTAGAGCCAACAGAGAGGTTTGATGGCCAGGAGGAGATCCATAGGGCTGACTAGAGGAGGTCCGACGGCTTGGGAGAGGATCCAGAGAGTTGGCCAAATGAGGTTCAATGGTTAGAGGGAGGTCCAGAGAACTGGTTGGGTGAGCAAAAGAATGAGAATGGGGAAAAAGGTATAGATGAAGGGCTGCCCCAGCTTATATAGCTGGAGAGTCCAGAGGCAAACGTGTTCAAGAGTAGGTAAAAGAGGAGATGGGAGCAGGTAAAAGATGAGACTAAAGATAGCTCGGTGCTGCCAAAAGGTGGTAGCATTTAATGCGACACAACAGGCATTAAATGCTTGTAGACTTCCAAGTGCCAAGTACATGGTCTAAGGATAAAGAAAAGTAGGCGTGACTGACATATGGGACCAGCCAGAGCCTGGAGGGGAGGTCCTGCGGAGACCTAAAGGAGATCCCACAGAGGTCAAGGGAGGTCCTCACCCATGGGGAAGGTCCGAGCATAGGACCGGAGGTCCTGATCACAAGGCGACCTCAACCCGCAAGGGGGGGGTTCTTGCAAAAAGACTGGAGAGGAGGTCCAGAGGGCTAAGAGGTCCAAGGGACGGGGAGGTCCTGACGGTCAGATCCACAAGGGGGAGGTCCTAACGGTTAGATCCACAAGGCGAGGTCCTAACGGTTAGATCCACAAGGGGAGGTCCTGACGGTCAGATCCTCAAGGGGGAGGTCCTGACGGCCAAATCCACAAGTGGGAGGTCCTGACGGTCAGATCCTCAAGGGGGAGGTCGTGACGGTCTGATCCTTAAGGGGGAGGTCCTAACAGTCTGATCCACAAGGGGAGGTACGAACGGTCAGATCCACAAAGGGGAGGTCCTGACGGTTAGATCCACAAGGGGAGATCCTGACGGTCAGATCCTCAAGGGGGAGGTCCTGACGGTCAGATCCACAAGGGGGAGGTCCTGATGGCCAATCCTCAAGGAAGAGGTCCTAACGGTCAGATCCTCAAGGGGGATGTCTTAACGGTCAAGATCTAAACAAGGGAGGTCCTTACGGCTAAGATCTCCAAAGGAGAGGTCTTAACGGTCAAGATCTAAACAAGGGAGGTCCTGACGGCTAAGATCTCTAAAGGGGAGGTCTTAACGGTCAAGATCTAAACAAGGAAGGTCCTGACGGATAAGATCTCCAAAAGGGAGGTCTTAGCGGTCAAGATCTAAACAAGGGAGGTCCTGACGGCTAAGATCTCCAAATGGGAGGTCTTAACGGTCAAGATCTAAACAAGGGAGGTCCTGACAGTTAAGATCTCTAAAGGAGAGGTCTTAACGGTCAAGATCTAAACAAGGAAGATCCTAACGGCTAAGATCTCTAAAGAGGAGGTCTTAACAGTTAAGATCTAAACAAGGGAGGTCCTGACAGTTAAGATCTCCAAAGGGAAGGTCTTAACGGTCAAGATCTAAACAAGGGAGGTCCTAAAGGACACGGTAAGGTCCAAATGAACGAGGGGGAGGTCCTAAAGGACACATGGAGGTTCTGAAGGACACGGGGAGGTCCGACGAGGTCAAACCAGAGGGAGGTCTGGGCATACAAGAGGACTAAACACAAAGGAAGTCTAGACCTAGGGAATGCCCAAACAAAAAGGGGAGAGTCAGGACCTCAAAGATGGTTTAGTCCTTAGAAGAGGTCTAGCTGCAAGGAAAGTCTAAACCTCAGAGGAGGTTTAGACCACGAAGGAGAGTAAGGAGGGTTCTACTCCAAGGGATAAGCTGGACAAGGAAGGTGGTCTGGACAGAGGGGAATTCTAAAAGACAAGGGAAGGCTCGAGCAGACAAGCAAAGGAGAATAGCACCAGAGGCCAAACAAAAGGGAAGGTCTGGGCATAAAAGAATGTCCAAACAGGATAGAGGAAAGAGATCTAGGCTCAAGAGCTGGGCAAGGGAAGAGTAGATCCTACAGAGAAAGGGAGAAATAGCTCTAGGGAGCTTGAATACCACCAAATAAATCAAGCTTGAGATTAGTTGAAGTTTGACTTAGTCATTTAAACACCTCAAATTCTGAAAACCTCAGGTTAAGCTTTGAATTCTCGTCAAGACAAAATGGTTCTTTTTATTTTGAAAATTTTCAAAAAGGCTCAGAAAACCAGGGTGTTACAGTTTGCATTCATCTACCTTGGTCTGAAGTATTTCTTTCATTCCAAATATCCTTGGATATACTTCATTTCGTCTGAAGCATTTCCTTCATCAACTTCCTTTGGATATACCTCATCTAAAGTATTTCCTTCAACTCCACTGAGTAGGTTTAGTTTCATTAGGAATGTTTCAATGTTTGAAGGTGCTATTAGCTATGTTTGCTTTCATTTGAAGTGTTTTCTTCTGTTTCGAGTGCTTTGGATTTATTGTATTTCATTTTATTACATTCAGGCATTCTTGCATTCAACCGTACTTTGCGTAGCTAGAATCTGAAGCCATGGCGAAGCAGCAATCCGAGACAAAACAGAAACAAGACCAAGGTTATCAGAACATTGAGCAAGGCGAGTCAACACTTTGATCATTTTGCGCCTACTTTTAAATGTAAATTATATTTGATTTAAATTATGAAATTGCATTGCTATGATTTATACAAATATATTGATTTAGCTCATAGCTACTACCTTAATGATAATTGCGTATAAAATTCCAATCCTTGAACTTGAACACTATCTTTTGTCATCCTAGACTAATGGTATACATACTAGCTACTAAGTCTGTACTTAAGTGTCATGCTTGGCCTTGCTTAGATACATTGCCATGTGGGCAATGATTTGCCCCAATATCATTTAAAACTTGAAACTGGATTTGGGCAGTCGAGGTTGGAGCCTGGTAGATATGCTGACTAGAAAAATATTTTAAAACAAATAAAAACCAAAAACAGATTTTGACTCGGGCGGCTAGAAATCGTGGTGGTTGCTGCGAAGAGCATGACAGAGTGGGTATGGGGAAGTACCACCTGAGTCAATAAAGGATCGAGTTCTTGTGATGATCCCTCATGTAAAACAATGCAACCACAAGTCTATAATAGGTACGACCTGATTGATTAATTTGTTCGGCTCAGCGTTGCTTCATCATCCAGCTCATGGGGCATGTATTATAGTCTTAGATGACAACCACCCGAAGGATTGGAGTCCAAAGGGTGGCGCGGCTATAATGCATTAGGAAACCACTACGGCGCAAAAGGGGCCTGCGGATGGTGGCATGTACTATGGTCTTAGTTGACAACCACTGGGAGGATTGGAGCCTAAAGGGTGGAGCGGTTGTATTGCATTAGGAAACCACCTTCAATAGCGAAACCTAGCGGATAGGGTTGCGTTGGGTAGGGCACTGTAAATCTTAGTCTCGCGCCTACGGTTGCTTGTTGATAGTATAAGACCATTGTCTCTTGTGGGTAAAGTGTGCAAACTCTGCATAGTGAGAAAACTATCTAGATAGTCGTGACCACGGTCATGGGCGGTGCTGAGACTTAATTGAATTAGCTTTCATTTTCATAAAAATAATTTGTGAGTGAAATGAAAAGATGGGTTGGAGCCTAGAGATTTGAGATGGCCTGGTTGAGAACCAGTGATATGTATGGGATGTGACCCGAGAAAGAACATGAGCATTGGGTGGATGGAGACACTCAATGATATAGGAGGTTGGAGCCTCCACTAGTATTTTACAACAAAACTCAATTTTGTTAAAACTTGGGTTAGTTAAAGATGCTAGGTCTCAGGATTTGCTACTACATAATCTATTTCCATAAGTGGCTTTATGCAAACAAAAGAACCACACATCATTCCTTTGACCATCCTTGCATATTATATAACTACAGTCTATGTGTTGGCTCATGAGTATGGTTGTGTACTCATGCTTGCTCAATCTTATTATTCAGTAAGTATGAAGGAAGAAAACAATGTGGACGCTTATCAGCATTCGTCAAGACTGGAGATCAAGAAGGCCAAGAACTAGGTCGCAAGCCCCAGTCGATTGCCTGCGGGTATATCGTGAGGGTTCCACATGGTATATTTTTTATTCTGCTTTCGCTGCTAATTCTTTAAATGTATTTGGCCTAGTCGGCCATTCTGAAAGACAAATGTCATAAGGTATATTTACGCTTTGTTTATTATTATGCAATAACTTTATATTTTCATGATATATGTTTGATATCCAATGATGTAACTATGAGCACTAGCTACTGATCTAGGGACTGGTGCTGTGAACACAGAAGATTACAAATTACAAATTTTGGGTCTAACATCCTAGCCCTAGTTGGTTGCTTGTGGCAATACATGGAGGCCACACTCTTTTGAAATTATTTCCGCTGCTATTATGATTACTTTTCAATGCTACTTTGTTACTTGAACTATTTGGTCTGACGGCCTGTTATGTAAACTTTGGCCTTAAGGCCTATTCACCATGTTTTGTAATCATATTCAAGTATTTTTTATGTATGTGTTGTATGGACGTGATATTAATCGATATTTGTACTGTGTGAGCTAGCTACTGATTATTGGACTAGCTCGGAATACACAGAGGGTTTGGACGAAAATCCGAGTCCCCCCACACACAAACAATTTTTTTGCCATATTGGCACGTTTCGGCTTCGTATGTACAAAAATAGCTGTCCATTTTTTTTGCAGATTTGTCCCCTGTCCGCATAGCCGCCATGCGGTGGTGCTTCTCCGGCCACCACGTGCCCCTGTCTGCACAACCGCCGTGCGGTAGCAACCACGGCCCGCCACGTGTCCCTCCATTAGGGTTAGGGTTTCCATTGTTCGTAGGAATTTTAAAATATAGCAAACAACTTCAAAAAATTATGAAATTTTAAGTGGAGCCTCCTGACATAGTTTACTTGCTTGTGTAAATTTTCCATAATTTTTTTCATTCAGGATTTTTCTTGCAATTTCATAAATGTGTATTGTTTGTACAAATTTGTAAATGTAGAAAATAAACTAAAAAAATTATGATTTTTTTTGAAGGCTCCTCAAGCAGTGGACTTGATTGTGTAATGTTTCAAAAAAATTATATGTGTTCTAGAATTGTCTTAGAAATTTAGGATTTAGGTCACTAAAATTTGGATTTTAGGTTTCAGAAATAAGGGTTTCATGATTTGATGTGACTTTGAATGTATGTAAAAAAAATATGTATTGTAACTCCATTGGAGATGTTGATATACAATGTGGCGTGGGAGTACACACATAACAACCAAGATACGCGTACAAATAAAGCAAACAAATTATGAATATGAATATCCCAAAACATAATCGCATAACACGGGATATACAATACGAATATGGCTCACTTGTCTAAGCCGCTGCTCTTTGCCTACTGCGGCTGCGTCCACATGTGTGGCCTTATCTTGTGCCGAGCATGTCCTGTGGGATACGTCGGCCGGTCCGGAGGCTGCGTGTCGATTTGGAGGGGGTACAGAGACCGTTGTGTGGGCAGAGGTGGACCAGTATGCCGAGTCTGGCCCAGCAGAGTCTGATAACCCTACATGTCCTTATGAGGCATGCCGACCTGGGGGACACCTCTGAAGAAGTCATGAGTGATGGACTCGAAAAATTCACTCTCGGGGTACGGTGCCTGCAACTCCGATTGCACGGATAAGCTCTGGCCTTGGATGTACGGTGGGACAACGAACCCTACCTGCCATGGTCCAAACCCTGACAGTGTGTACTGTTCCCTAGTAGGAGCTGGGAGGCTCGTCCCCTTGTCATCAGTCGACATGAACTGGCCGTCACCCCCACGGTCAACTAAAGGCTGCAAGACGGAACGATGTTAGTATAAATAAACACTTTAGACGTAAACTGATAATCTCGTATCTCCCGGATGTGCCATGCAGATGAACAAGGGGGAGCGCTAGTCTGTGTATCGTACACGGACGGTAGAAGCGATTCATCCCGATGGACCTACGGCGGGAGAATGACATGATGTTAACGCAACTAAGGCACAACCAAAAAATGCAACGTAGATTTGTACACAACTTACCTCCCCGCCAATCTGGCCCGCAGATGACCGACGAGGAATGCTACGATGCCGGCTAGACTCACTAGGTCCTAGTGACCTAGTAGGTGAGGACGGCCCCCCACTTGGTGCCTGATGCGCAGGACGTCATCTGTTGAACGACCGCAGCTCAAGTTCTTTATTATCTTCTTCATCTCCGCCGAGATGTGCTTCAAAAAAATTTTATATCCCACCGGTGTTGTGTCTGGACACGCTATGGCGGCCTCCGATGCTGTAACATCCCAAATCTGGGTTTGTGTTTCAAATGTAAGAAAATGAGAAGAAATTAAAACTTTTCTTGCATCTTGTTGTTTTTGAACTTTTCTGTAATTCTTGTAAAGGAGTTGTGGAATTCAAAAACTCAAATCTCCAATTGACTAAAGTCATGAACCCTTTTTCAATCCTTGTTGAGAATCTTGTATTCAACCTCTGGAAATATTTTTCCTTGGTTCTAGCGATGCTGTGTGACTCCTCTGAAATTATTTGATAATTTTTGGAGGCCAGTCAAACCAGTTTGACTCTTGGTCAAACCCTAGAACAAACCTTGAGAAATTTTTGGAGAAAAATGTTCTGCATAAAAACCTTTGGAAATTTTATGCAAGGTTAATTCTGGAGTTAGGAACCTCCAGTCCAAATTTCAGAATTTTTGGAGTTAGTTTGTTATCTCTAAAAATTTCTCCAAGTTTCAGCTTGTATTTCTAACCCTAAGTCCTTTGCTGTTGGGTTTGAGTCAGACCCGAGCCAACCTTGTGTCTTGGTCCAACCCAACATCTTAAACGCACTCGGGCTCGCTTAAAGTGGCGTGTTGCATTTCAGCCGTTAGATTTCAATCAGACCATCCACGTTTGGAGGAATGTTTGGACCGCCCGAGATCAAATCCAATCTGAGTCGTCCATTTCCAATCAAGCGGTCAAAAAGTTTTGACTCGGGTCATTTGTTTTGACTCAACCCGTTCACAGTTAGGCTCGAGCCACTTTGGCTCTCTTTCACTGACTGTGGGCCCTCGCCAATCCTGGTCATCATCTTCTTCATCGCGCGCGTGCGTGTGTGCCAGAGCGCATGGCGTGGTCGACGCAGCGCCTGGTCACCTCCATGGCATCCTTCAACGGCTCTTTGCCTCTGCGCATTTAATGCTCGTCGGTGGCCGCCCCCAAAGTCGTGTTCTTTACCTGCTCACGTCGCTCAGCTTGCCCATGGCAGAGCCGTGGACCAAGCTCATCCTTGAGCTTTGCCCTAGCTCCATTCCTTGCCCTCTGGCTATAAAAAGCCATTGAGCTCTTCCTGGTGTTATTTTTAACACCACCTTAGCTTCACCTTGCTCCCTCTCGGCTTGTTTAAGCTCCAGCACCCGAGAACCCCAAATTCGCCATTGTCGGCCGTGGAGCTCCTTCTTCACCGCCAGTGCTTCAAGGGTTCCTTTGCGAATCCTTTCGCGTCACTTTGAGCCTCTCTTCATCTTAAGCATTTCCCCTAACTTAATTTTGTTTGGCATTCACAGAGATTGTCAAATTTGGGACTTGTTCTTTTTTCAGTCGAGGATCACCCCCTTTCTTCCTGAACTTTGGTAAGGACCTCCTCTCTTCAATTAATTGCTCATGGGCCTTCTCTGAGCTATTTTGAAGCTATCTTGATCACCCGGTCTTGCTCTTGTTGCTCAGGCCATCTTCTCCACTTCATCTTCCTCAGCACCGGTGTTGTGCTTCATCGCCGAAGCAACTCTGGCCATCTCCTAGCCCCTACAGCACTAAGGTAGCTCCCTTGTAGTTTTAGAAGCTTGGGCACCTGCTTCTCAGAACAATGCGGAGCTTAGTCGCTGTTTTCGTTTTGGCCGTGCTTGTCACCGCCGTTCATCTCCGGCTCGCCGCCGTTCTTGGCCGCCTCCGCCGTTGAGAGTGCCACCAGTGGGTGCGCAAGGCTATTGCGAACCCGTTTTGGCCTTTGGTTTGCGCCGCCGTGACCGGAGTCGCCGGCAGTGAGCCAATCCTTACCCTCGGGTTCGTTGTCGGACGGTTGACACTGTCGCATTGTCGTTTAGGACATCATTAATGAACTAATCATTGTTAATCATTGTTTAGTGATTAATGGCTGTCCTAAGATAGCCTTTGTGTCGCTGACATGTGGGACCCTCATTCTGTAAGCGTGAGTTAAGCTTAGGTCAAGGCCTAAGTCGCTTACAGGTGGGCCCTGTGTGCTTAAAACCCCTGTGCGTGGCTTAATAGTCGCTTACAGGTGGGCTCCGCACGTTTAACCCCTGAAGCGTGTGTGTGTAACACTGAGATCCATTTTGGACCGTCCGATTTAGATCCAGGGATCTAAATCGTCGGGAACGTTCGGACCACCGGACCTTAGCCGTCCATCTTGAGATCTGCGGTTCAGATCAAGTGAACGTTTGGACCTTCGTACGTTACCTTCGCCTTGAGCCGCTCGTTTTCAGATCTGCGCTCCAGATCGTGTAGGACGTTCGGACCGTCCGAACGTCTCCCTCGCTGTGGACTGTTAGATTCTAATCCAACGGTTGGCTTAGTTGGGCTGTGCGCGTTTGATCGTCCAAGTGCACTTGGGCCATTAGATTTGATCTCAACAGCCCAGGTTTTTCCGAATTAGGTTAGTAATGAGAAAACCCGAGAGTCTTTTATTTGCAAACTGTAAAATGTGTTAAACTTCAAAATTGCATAACTAATTCGTTTTAACTCCTTTTCGGCTGATTCAAATTTTGTTAGTTTTGGTTTTAACTAAGCTTTAATCTAAAAATAGTTGGAGGCTTAGTTTGGTTCTAGAAAAAATTTGTTAGTAGATTTATTTTCAGTTTAGGCTTTATTGTTGCTTTAAAAATTCATTTAACTTGAAAAATGCATAAGTAATTCTCTGTAGCTCCTTTTTGAGTGAAACCAAGTTTGTTGGTTTCCTCTATAGTGTGCTTATTTGTAGAATAGGTTTTAGGCATGCCACTATTTTTGTGGTTGCATTTAACTTGTGCGCTTTTTCATGTCTTTGAAAAATCATAGAAAATGCATCCTAACTCCAAATGAGGTGAATCAAATTGTGTTGTTCATCTCATGTGGTGCTCTGTTTACCATAAAAATTTTAGGTGCACCACCTCTCTAACAATTTGTGCCAAAAATTTAATTTCGGATGAACAGTACCCGAGATGAATTTTTCAGCATTTTTCCAACCGGCTGAATTTGTTTTTGCCATAACTTTAGCATTGAGTATCCAAATCAATTGGTTCTTATTGCTAAATTCCTTAAAAATCATGCTCTACCTACTGTAAAAATTTCTTGGCTTTTGGTTAAAGTTGGTTTTTGAGTCTTTTCGGTGTTCTTCGTTCTTATCGGTTCTTTTCGTTCTTTCGTTAGGTGCCGACAAGTTCGTTGATTATGAGAGTGATCCTCTGCAGTAGGTTGAGCATCTCCAGCAAGGCAAGCAGTTTGATCATATTGATCCCATTACTTTTAAAGTCTAATACTTTGTTTACAAATTGTATGTATGCATGCTTTTGTGTCAAATATAATTTTTGCCGATTAGAGGTAGCTAATCCTATTACATGGTTGCCCTTAAATTGTTATCCCCTGCCACTAACCTTAAGTTATTAATCTCGCCGGTGAATTAGAGCCCGGTGATTGAATTATGCTCTTTTATTGTCTTTTTGGTGTCATGCTTAAAAATGCTTAGCTAACGGTAGAATTGGGCGGTCATCGACTTAGTCGATGATCTTGATCACACAAATCTATCATTACATTATGTTCAGCACTTTGTGCTTTGTTAATTTGTAAAGTTAAAACTGAAAACAAATTGTTATAGACTTGGGCACAATGGATGATGGTGTGATCTGTTGGGTGTGACTGGAATGGTGCCTAAGTCCACAAGGACCGAGTTACTTGTGTCACTAAGCCAAGCGATTATTTGTGTGATAACCACACGAGGGGGATATGGGACCTCTCTTAACTAAGTACTTTGGGGGGTGTTAATTAATGAGTCGCTGGTGGTAGTTGTAAAGAAAAATATTCGTTGTTGGGAAATGAGGGGAGCATCCGCAATTGCTTAGGCTGGGCCGATGCATCCTACTCTTCGTATGGGTCCTTAGTGGGAGCCCGTAATGGCGATTCACTAAGGGTCAACCCCCATATGTGCGACTCTTAATTAGCACATTCCATTAGAAAGTGTCTCGTCGGACTTAGCCGTGCCGTCATACCAAAGGAAGTGTGCTTAATCATGTGGCAAAAAGGCGGTCTGACGTGTGGGTACATTGGTACACCCCTGCAGGGTTCAAACTATTCAAATAGCCTCGTCCTATGTTATGGACATGCTTGGTAAGGTCGTGTAAGAACTAGACTATAACCTTTTAATTAAAACTTGTTGTGGGTGGTACGAATGGGGAATTCGTGCTATTGTTGTGGTGGCTATTGGGTTAGTCACCTCCAAGTTGTAGTTATGTTATTATGTATTATCTCGCTGTTATTTGAACATTTAAAAATAGATTGTTAAATGGCTTTAAATCTATTCCATTATTGCAAATGAAAACTTGCTTTATGCTGAAAATGAACCTAGAGCCTTCTCCTTTGATTAAGCTTGCATGTAGCTATGTATAGGCTTGTTACTTGTAAGTCTTGCGAGTACATTTTTGTACTCATTTGCATTGCTTAAATTGTTGCAGAGGAGGTTGATCCCCAAGGGATCGACTATCGTGAGACCGACTTCGACTTTGATGACTAGCTGGCAGCCCGGTCAGTTGCCTTGTGGGCTTAAGGCAAACCGTATGGCTTTTGTTTATCGTCATCTTATGACTTTTGCTTCCGCTGTTTATTTAGCTCTTTAGCTTGTTATTTGGCCGGTCAACCCCTTTTGTAATAACTCTATTATATATGTCTTTTGCTTTGTAAAGTTCTTGCTTCGGTTCTGTGCTTGTATGGAATTGATGCATGATTTTGTAAAAGGGTGTGTGTATAGCAATTCTGAGAGGTACACATTGTCCCGAGGCACGGGATATTTTGTTTGTGATGCTAGGGTCAATTGGAAGAATAAGCATTACAAGCTAAATACCCCGGGGTCTCACAGATGCGCTATGGACGCGTTGTGCCCGCGCCAACTGTAGTGACATGCGTAATAGGTTCATTAACGAAGAGTACAAATGTCGTCAATGAAACGACCAGATGTTGTAAGTGTCTTACGATGTCGTCACACCGTGAAGCATTGTGACGATCGTACGTGTGGCGGAGGCTCTCCTGGTGCGTCTCCGATGTCACCCGCTCTGGGCACTCCGGTGGAGGAATGGTGAGTCTTGCGTGCGTCTGTGGCACGTACCACTCTAAGTACGCACCATACGTCTTAGGGTCGTACAGACACCGCTCACGCAAGACATCCAAGTGTGTCGTATCCGTCCATGTCGTAGTCCACTTCTGATGGACCGGGCGCCAGTCCTTAATATGCCCACCCGCCCTCAATTGTCTGCATTTCTTGAATAATTGATGTTAGAAAAGAAGACATAAAAACTGTAAACATTACTCGGATGAAATTTGACTCACGGGTGTACGGCTTGCAGTAGGAGCGTGCCGTCGGGAGGGGGGCATGACCTGGTACGCACCAAACTGTCGCATTACGCGCTGCGGCGCATAAGGCTCCACCATATGTGCAAACACCAAGTGGCAGGTCGTCCTCCATAACGCGATGTCCTGGGTGTATTGCACAGACAGCCTGTGTGGCGCTACCGTGCGCACAAAATCTGGATACCATGTACACCAGATGATGTCGCTCTCGTGCGACAACTCGAACTCGTTGTGGTACAACGAGTAGCACCTCACCAGTTTGTCCTTGGTCCAGCGCAGATGGCCAGCAGGCAACCGAAAGCCCATGGTGGGCCCATCTATCGCGTTGATCGGGGGGCATACAAGTGCACCGCTCTCTCGATGGACGACCGTCCAACCGAGAAGTGCTTCCAACTCCATAGCTGCAGGAGCACGTAGCAGATGGCCAGGCTAGGGGTACCACCGGTGCCGCGCCACAAAGCGTCACACAACCCCCGGTATGTGGCGCAAAGGACAACTGATCCCCAGCTATACTGAAGAATCGGCCTAGCCTCCGCGTCAACCAATGATTTTGCGACACGAACATAGCTGGGGTAGCAAAAATCGCCGTGTGTGGTTGGAAACAGGACCCAACCAAAGAGCTGAAGAAGGTAAGCAATGAGGTGCGCCCTAACGACCTCGTCAGGTGCACCCTGCGGGCAATCACCGAACTACCTCAGCCAAGTCCAGGGAACGCCACGTGCACCCTCCGGGAGAGGTTAGACGAATCGATGCTCCAGCATGGCCTTCTAGTGCACCGATGGAGGTCCCGAAACAAGTGGCTCATCCCGGATCGGGAGAACGATCAAGAGCGAGACGCCCTGCAGAGTGACCGTCATCTCACCCCACCGAAAGTGGAAGGTGTGCGTGTCAGGCCTCCACCTGTCGACAAGTGCCGACAGCAGACTGGCGTCTAGGATGAACCGACATCCAAGGGACACGAGCCTCGCAAGGGGCAACAAGCCCGTGTCCCAGAGGATCGGGACGTAGCGATCATCCAACTCCCAGGAATCCCTCCCCGCCCAAAGTTGCAGGGACGAAGGGCCATCACCGGTCCACAGCTTGCACCAGTGGTCCTCATCGTAGAAGTGTTCCAGAAGTGCTAGTAGAGACATGTCTTGCAACACATGAAATAGACGGAATATTAGTGAGAATATTGATAATGACCGTGAAATAACTAGCATGAAATAATTAGTTGCATGAATAACTAGCAGTGCATGCTGTCATTATTTTTCTATTTTCTAGTTGTTTAAAACTAATTAATTAAGACAAACTAATTATTTATGACTAATTATTTCTTAACTAATTAACCATAGAATACGACAAATTAAATATTACGACGCAACTAACACTACAGATTAATGTGCACTAATTTGTAGGTACAAAATTAAATTCCTTGCCTTAGTGCTCAAATATGTTTCTTGCTCAAAAGTATAGAGCCACTCATGGGGTCTAACTTCATTATCCATGTATAGCAGTGTTAGTGGAGGTGTTCTTAAGTTCCTTTACCCATGGTCTTAGATACATTACTTTGTCCATGCATCGATAGCCTACAACATATACAATGTATGATAATCTCAGAATGCTAATTACATTGATAGCATACGTACTAACAATTACATGGGACTCCTAAAGTCAAAAATATTTTCCCACGAACCACGAAAATCTCAAAACGCTAATTACATTGGACTAACAACGTTAAACTAAGTCAATGTCTGCAAAATTACAACTACTTAAGTGTGCATCCACCGTAAAATTATGACTAATTATTTGGTAACTAACTAATGAACCCTCAAGAATTAAACAGCGGAGGTACAAATTACCTGCGAATGATGGTGGTCAATAGAGCTGAAATGTCGTGAATTCCTCGCTGCGTGATCGGTTTTAATTTGCATGTGGCAGCCAAGGATTACAGCGAATAGATTGATGAGACGGGATGACAAGACTGGGGAGACAGTGAATAGATTGATGAGATGGATGATAAGAATCTTGCTTTCGGTGGAAAAGAAAAGCAGATGGAGGGAGGAGTGTTTGCCTACACAACACAGTACACGTTTATGAAATTGCGAGAAAAATCCTGAATGAATAAAATTACGGAAAATTTACACAAGCAAGTAAACTGTGTCGGGAGGCTCCACATAAAATTTCATAATTTTGTGAAGTCATTTGCTATATTTTAAAATTCCTACGAACAACGGAAAACCTAACCATAACCCTAATGGAAGGGACACATTGCGGACCGTGGGCACTACCGCACGGCGGCCATGTGGACAGGGGCACATGGCGACCAGAGAAGCACCACAGCACGGCGGCCATGCGGACAGGGGCCAAATTTGCAAGAAAAAATTGGACTACTATTTCTGTACATACGAAGCCGAAACGTGCCAATACGGCAAAAAAAATTCCACACAGACCAGCCCTTGAATTGAGCAGCATGGGGTACTCCCATGGATACCGAACATGTATAAATGTTCATGTCAACCTCTTCTTGGTAGATGTGGGCCCATCAACCAGTCAAGATCTACCCCTATTGATGTCAATATTTCATCCTACAATTACTCCCTCCTTCCCGCAATGTAAGTCCATGCCCACATTGTCATGTTCAAAAGGCATCAAAACTGTTGGAAAACCATAGGCTTGGCCCAGCAACTGGCCCATAGGTGGGCGCTCCATCCAAACCCTAGCAGAGTCTCTAGACTATAAATAGGGGGTGCTAGTCATTGTAAAAGGTTGATCGCTTGATGAAGGAATAAAGAAGATGAATACCCCTACACCTTTGTCTCTCTGTGTGTTCAATCTACTATTTATTCTTGCATTGTTTGATGTGATTCTACGTTTGTCTTCAAGGTGATTGTTCGGACTGGACTCGCCAGCGACGATTCCTCAACACGTTATCAGCACGATCGACTCTAGCCTACCTCTAGGCCTACTCTACTCGGATCGAAAGGTAACCGTCGAACCACGATGCTCGTAGATCGAATCGCTTTCTAGATTGTTTCCTACAGTGCAGATCCACTCTAATCTACCACGAGTCGACTTGAAGTCACCGGCACAATGCTGATCGGTAGATTGCATGAAGGAGCAAATGTCGATTGCACTGTGGATTGTAGATTGCAAATCCGCTCTAATCTATCGCGAGCTAACTTGAAGTCATTGGCCAAGCCGATCGGTAGATTACATAAAAAGAGTAGATGATGATTGCACAATTCTAGCATGAACAGTAAAAGAAAAAATTCACGTGCGGCCATCGGCTTGAAGCCGCACTACACACCGTCGGCCACCCGCACATGGCCGTGAAGCCACCGCACGCGCCCATCGCTGGCCTGGAGCCGCGCCGTCGTCAGCCTAGAGACGTGCCACCGCCGGCCTAGAGCCGCGCCACCACCGACACGGTTACCTCCGCACTCAAGGCCCGCATGCACCGCCGCTGAAGCAAGCACCGCCACCGCCAATCCTCCGTGTCTTCTCGCTTAAAGGCGCCGCTGCGGGCCGACGGCACATCGCATCTCCGCCTCAGCGACTCTCTCGCCAGTATTGCCGCCACGCCCGGCCGCTTCGCCAGAGTCCGCAGGCGCTCTCCGTGCGAAGCACGTGCCGCCACCACATGGGAACAGGGGTAGGGAAACCCTACCCCTCCCCTTTGAACTGACCACGTATGGGGCCAATCGGGCCAAGGCAACAAGGCCCAAGAGAAGGGAGGACGACCCAATTGTTTCCCAGTGAAAAGAAGAAGAAAAACGGGACAGAAAATCCATAGAAGAAAAATCGGGAAAAGAAAAGAAGGAAAAGGAAAAATCCCAAAAATTTGGAAATAAACCCTTGAAGCTCTGAAAATTACGAGGAAATATTTCAGGAAAGAACTTCTTGCAAAATAATCCCTCAGAAATTGAAAAATTGCGCGAAAATTTCTCAGAATCGAAATTTAGCGCTTTAGCCCCTAAAATTGCAAAATTCCCTGAAAATTCACATTCTAGCAGAAAAGGACCTCGGGAATTCAAACTTTGAATCATTTTTTTTGAGCATTTGAAGCATGTTTAACTCTGTTGTTATTATTTCTATGCAATTTATGTGTTGTATTTACTGTTTTGATTATCTGTGATTGTTATTATTGCTTTTAATCACTGAAAATAGCAGTAAACCATGAAAAATGCATAGAAAAATACGGGGTCATGAACCGGGAGTTCGAAGAGCATTATGAGAATTTTGCAACTATTTTATTCAAATTACCAGCAGTAATCTTATGAACTCTTTGCATGAAATATGTAGATGACTAGCATCACGAACCGAGAGTTCGAAGAGCTGGCCCAGCATGGCCAGAATTTGTACCAGTCTTCAACTCTGTGGTAAAGTAATCACGTATGAGCAGAAGATTGATAAAACTCTCTCTACCTTTCACCTGAATGCGGTGCATTCCGCATGCAACTATTGTCAAGACAGCTACAAGGAGTATGCCGAATTGATTGACATCATGCAAGTTGCGGAAGCTCAAGATGATGTTCTAATGAAAAACGACATCTCACAGCCACCTAGTAGCAATGTTGGCCAAGAAGCCAATGCTAGCAGCTACAAGGTGAGGAAGCCTCTCACAAAGGAGAGGGGCGAGAAGGGTAAGGTCGCGGGTCGCACGTTATTGATGCTTCACAGTCTAAGAAGAAGGACAAAGAACAGCATAAGGCACACCTCGCCATTGCAGGCACGGAAGATCCACACCCATTAGTTGCACCCATCACCCCTCCTTTGGACATCGCAGCGGTCGCAGCCGTAGTTGCCCAAGAGTCGATCTAGTGCATGCATTGCACTTAGATCATTTTACCATCACTTGCAGTTAGTGGTTGTGATAGAACTTTGAATTATTTTATTCTTTGAATAATGGTTGCAAGCTCTAGGAGAGCAAAGCATTAAATTCTTATGATGAGTCCCGCAAGGCTTAATTTTCTCGTATTTATAATAGCAGGTTATGTTCTGATATTTGAAGTATTAGAACGTGTGTAGTGTCCTATGGAGGAAGTGTGCTTAGCGGATAGCGGCACAACGAATACCATCTTGAGAGAGATGAAATTCTTTCAGTCGATCAACAAAAATGCTGGTAGTCTTATGACAATCATGAACAGCGATACTTGTATAATAGGCTTAGAAAGGGCCACAATTATAGTCCCGATGGTCACAACTTTGGTCATTGATGAAGCCTTGTTGTACCCAGAATCGACTAGAACTCTCAAAGATATTCGCACTAACGGTTTCCACGTAGAAACTAAAGAAGAGTATGGTAAGGAATACCTGCTCATTACAAAGCTTGAAGAAAGTGGGAAAAGGGTATTAGAACGACTTTCTTCATATGAAACTGGGTTATACTACACTAATATTAAGGCACCTGCAGCCTATACTGCCCTGGAAACCGTATTTAGAAGCTTTGAACTTTTCTATCTCTAACATGATAGATTATGCCGCCTAGGTCTTAGGATGATGAGAAAGATAATAATTAATAATTCACATGGACATAATATCGATGTAAAGAATTTTTCAAATTAGGAAGATTTTGTGTGTCCCGCATGTGCTACCGGAAAATTAATTACTAGACCTTCTACTCTGAAAGTAAAGGATGAAGTCTCTGCATTCCTGGATCATATCCAGGAAGACTTTTGTGGTTCTATACAGCCCCTGTCAGTGCTATTTAGGTATTTTATGGTGCTCATCGATGCTTCCCCGAAATGGTCGCACATATGTTTATTGTCTACGAGAAACCTTGTTTTTTGCAAAGCTAATCTTGCAGATAATTAAGACTAAAAATAATTTCTCTGATCATCATGTGAAGTCCACCAGAATGGACAACGCCGGAGAATTTATTTTGAAGGCATTTGATGATTATTGCATGGAAATGGGAATTAATGTTGAGCATTCCGTACCGTATATCCACACCGAGAATGGACTAGCAGAAGCATTAATTAAAAGGATTAAATTTATTGTCCGACCACTTTGCAGAATTGTAATTTGCCAACTACATGTTGGGGGACACGTAGTTATGCACGCAGCAACTCTCATCAATTTTATACCATCGGTATATAATATCCATTTCACCTATGCAACTAGCGCAAGGGTCAGCACCGATAATTTCTCATATTCGCAGTTTTGGGTGCAAGGTTTATGTACATATACCACCACCGCAGCGACCTGCAATGGGCCCTCTCCACAAGTATGGGATATACGTTGGTTATGAGACAGCATCCATAATCAGTTATTTAGATCCTATGATGGGAGATTTGCATACTGTCCGATTCGCTAATAGTATTTCTAATGAGGATTGTTTCCCGTTATTAGGGGAGGAAATCAACCCCTTGATGAAAAATATCGAAAAATAACATGGCAAGCCACGGGAATCCATGCACATGACCCGTGCACTAGTGAAGAAAATAGAGAAGTCCAGAAGATAATTGAAATCCAAAAGATAATCGATTTGCAAGCATTAGCGAATCAACTGCCTGACCACTTTAGTGATTTGAAGAGTGTGACCAAATCGCATGTGCCTGCACGCAATGCACCAGAGAGGGATAAAATACCCGATGAAGGTGTCCCTAATCCCGTCCTAAAGCCTCAGAAAAGGACGAGAACTCCGGCCCCTCGAATCCCAAGTAACCAAGGACGCCTGGTGAAAAAGGATAAGAATGACTTGACATAGCCAATCACCGAAATTCCCCAAAACCAGAAGGGGAGCCAGTTGAGACCTAGCACCAGTATAAAACCTTAAGGAAAGGCATACCAGATTTGAACATTTTCACGAAGGGAGGTACCAGCATGGATGTATGCGCACACATCGGAGCTGGAAAACTAAAGGGATTTGCCCCCCCCCCCTCCCTTGTAATTGGAAGCAGCGGTGAGCAAGTAGAAACATTAGAAGAATCGCCTCATGAAGAAATAGCTATAAACTTTGTGACCATGGGAGAATCTATGAATAATACAACAACCAATGTCGACATTTACTTTGTAAAGAAAATTGTCACAATCATCGATCTTGATCCAGAGTCTGCATCACTCGCTGAATGTAAGAAAATATCAGATTGAGAATATTAGAAGAAGGCAATAGAAACAGAATTATTGTCTCTGAATAAAAGAGAGGTGTTTGAGCCTATAAGCCACACGCCTCCTCATGTGCACCCTGTATGGCATAAGTGTGTATTTGTTCGAAAGAGAAATGAAAAGAAGCAAAGCTTGTTGCACAAGGTTTCATTCAACGTCCAGGAGTTGATTATGAAGAAACATATTCCCTGGTCATGGGTGGAATTACCTTTATATATTTAATCTCAATGGCAGTAAACTTGAATTTAGAAATGAAATTGATGGATGTGGTAACTGCATACCTTTATAAAAATTTGAATTCGGACATTTATATGAAGATACCTGAATGTATCCCTGTCCTGAACCAAGACAGAGTAAATAGAAATCTGTAGAGTATAAAACTCAGAAAGTCAATGTACGGACTTGAGCAATCAGACAGGATATGGTATAATCGCTTGAAACGACTTTCTATGCAAGAAAAGCTACACGAACAATGAGAATTGTCCCTGTGTATTTATACAACGATCCCAGGATGGATTTTGTATAATCTCAGTGTATGTACATGATCTAAATATCATCGGAACCCTAGAAGGTATTAAGAAAGCAAGCTCTTACCTAGAGTCAGAGTTCGAAATGAAAGATTTGGGTAAAACCAAATATTGCCTAGGCTTGCAGCTTGAGCATGCCCCTGAAGTGATATTAGTACATCAGTCAACCTACACTCAAAAGGTGTTAGAAAGGTTCGATTTTGAAAAGGCATACCCTTCGAAAGTGCCAATGGTCATGAGATCTTGCAGCAAGACAAAGATCTATACAGACCTAGAGAAGAAGGGGAAGTCCTGGGACTAGAATTCCCGTACTTAAGTGTAGCAGGAGCACTCATGTATTTAGCAAACTGTACTAAACTGGACATTGCATTTGCCGTAAACCTATTAGCAAGGTATAGTGCAGAACATACCAAAGGCATTGGCATAGAATAAAGAACATCTCCCGATACCTCCAAGGAAGTAAAGACCTTGGTCTGTTCTACAAAAAGAACCAAAACCTAACTATGAATGGCTATGCAGATACCGAGTACCTGTCGGACCCGCATACAGCTAAATCGTAAACAAGCTATGTATTCATGTGTGGTGGAACTGCAATTTTATAGAAATCGTCTAAGCAAAGTCTTCTATCAACTTCGACGAATCACTCGAAAATCATAGCACTATACGAGGCCTCACGAGAATGTGTTTGGCTTCGACGGATGATTCACCACATCCAGCAGTCATGTAGATTGAATACCGCACAAACCCCCACAATTATCTATGAAGATAATGCGGCTTGTGTTACACGAGTGCATATGGGTTATGTGAAGAGTCAACTCACAAAGCATATCAACCCCCAAGTTCTTCTATGCTCATGAATTGCAAAAGTTGGACGAAATTAAAATATTGTATACTAAGTCATGTGAAAATCTTGCAGATATATTCACTAAGTCATTTCCATCATCTAGCTTTGAAAGATGCATACGTGGAATTAGAATGACGAGACTTAGAGAAGTGCAGAATTCAGGAAAAGAATATCACGGACTCATTATTGAAACTTGATCATGAAGATCGAGTACCCAAAGAGTAAATCCTGGAGATTAAATGAAATTGGGTGGATTGTACTCTTTTTCACTTGACGAGTTTTCCTGAAGTTTCTCGGCTAAAGTTTTTAATGAGACAATTCGTGCAACATAGCAGAACGTGTATCATGTACTCTTTCTTTAAATTTTTCTCGGTTTTATGGAGTTTTAATGAGACATGAACATATGAGGATAGGCGTCAAGGGGGAGTGTTAGGAAACCATAGACTTGGCCCAACAGCTGGCCCATGGATGGCGCCCCATCCAAACCCTAACAGAGTCTCTAGACTATAAATAAGGAATGCTAGTTATTGTAAAAGACTGATCGCTAGATGAATGAATAAAAAACACCTTTGTCTATTGTCTATTCAATCTACTATTTATTCTTGCATTATTTGATGTGATTCTACGTTTGTCTACGAGATGATCATTTAGACTAAACTCGTCAGGCAATCCTCAACAAAAACTACAGACGTATAGTATCGTGACGCACACCGGTTAGACTTCACGGGGGTTATCCCCAACCTGAACCCTCACGGGCACGAATTAATATATTTTTAGGAGATATTTGAATGTATAAATGAAAGAAATTAGTGCATAATATGTTGTGATATAAGTAAAAGCATGCCGAAAGTCTTTTAATATAATAATGTCGTGCAGGACGGAAAAGTTTTCACAAGCTAAGACATCATAAAATGGCAGTTTCACCGTGGTAAACTTGCAGCATCCAAGCTTACATAGAATATCCACAGATCTTCCCGTCAAAATTTGACAGCCAAACGAAACAAATTCATAAAGTCTAGCCATGCAACCCCAAGAATCAGACCAAAATTTTAATTGAAACAGAAAAGGTCAGCAGACCAGCACCGCATCAAAACCTGCAGTTTCTAAGGTGGGGACGTCTGTACATCAAAAATAGCAGCACTTCACAGTCGCATGGCAGCCCAACTGAAAGCACTGAGATTACAAAACAAAAACAAAAGGCGTTGCTTCCATCAGCCCAGCATCTCCACATATATCTTCACTGCACGATAAAAAACTTCAAATGCCGACCTGGGTTACTTTGCTTCCATCACTCTCTTGTATCTTTTCTTCCCCTTGCTGTATATTATCATCTTTTTGCCATGCTTCATCATCTTATGTACAGTTGACAGCAGAGCCTCAAAAGACAAATCTTTCTGATTGGCACGTCTATAGAGCAAAAGGCTTCAACAAGGAACAGCCTTGTACAGGTTTGACGTTCCATAGAATATAGTGAGATGCGCCCCGTTAAGATAAGCTTCCAACTGCAACCAGTTCATTAAATTAGATTTGCATTCCTCAGGCATCTGAACCCACCAGGCCACCACAATCACAGACAGCATAACAAACAACTCCGCGAAATGCAAATTGTAACAAACCTGTTCCTGAGGGATTTTAGAGAAGCCAAATTTCTTCATCCAGATGGCTTCAGCTTCCTGGGCGGCTGGAAGCATGAAGTGCTCGATCTTCAGCGAAATTAGCATCCTCTCTATGCATGAAAACAAAGCTTGGAAGTAGCCCTGTTTGGAGTACATTATTAACAAGAAAATAAACAAAGGACATGAATCAAAATGGCATATCTGGATAGAATATTAAAAAAAGTCTTCACTGTTGTACTACAAAATGCATTCGCAGACAACAAGAATAATACAATGAGACATATAATACTAAGCAGCAACTTTGGTCTCACCAGCCCTTGAAGATCCCTACTTGTAGCAACCAGTGGCAGTTCGGCCACCCCACCTCCCATGACACGCAAAAGTGCTGCCGACACAACAGTAGAGCTGCAACACGCAAGTAGGGATCAACAACACTGGATGCAATAGCTTGGCCAAATTTTAATTTTAATAAATAATTATTACCCTAGAGTTAAGACTGCACAGTACATTCCACTGTAATCTTGGCCAGGCATTCCATCCTTAGGTCTCCTCCTGGAAGATTTTAGGAGGAAATGAGAAATTTCATTCACACAGGTACATACTCATAAAGCGTACCCTAGGAGGAGGACAATTCTCTTACCCCTTAACCATCTCAGGAATTAGATCCCTACCAGTATGAGATTCAATGATTGGATCAAAAGATTGCTGCAAGAAACACTTTGTGAGAAAAAACAACCAGCCAAGTGCAACAATCAGTATAAAACATTGTTAAAACAGTGTGCTAAGAGGTATTATAGCCCCACCCATATGATAACCCAATATACAGAAATGCTGATGCCAGATGTTGTCCTACCTCTAGTCCTCTACCATTTCACTTTAAAAAAAATAGAACAAAGGCAAACTTGAAGGAAGGCATGCTGGCAACAAATTCTTTAAGCTCGCATAGGATCAGGTCTTTTTAACTGTATCTGTGGACCAGACCCACCAGGTCACTGGTACTGATCTCTGGCTGATAACCAGTGTGGACCTAACTGTAGCCCGAATCCACAGCAAAACCCAACCACAATAGGCTGGCAACTGGCCAGAGTACCAGGCTTTCATGTGTTCATGTTTCAGAGAAAACTGAGGAAAAGACCAATGTGCAACTGATCTTTTTATGTGTCTATAAGAACATTGTTTAATATTATGTTGATACTAAAGAAGAATGAAGACATCATACAAAACGGGCAGAGTCGTGAGTACTAAATCGGACTAACCACAGTGTAATGATCTTAGATCATTACGGGGTAAACACCGCCAGGAAAAAGGCCGGACGGCGTCGGCTTGGTGGGATGGGATATTAGACTATAGACTGGGATGATAGAACCTTGGAAGAGAGATTAGATTAATTCATCTTTCTTGCTTGATAATGGATACATGCCATCCCTTTTATAGAAACGACCCAACTTGATCTCTAAGAAACAATCTCTATTTCTATGGAAACTTATCTCTATTAGATAGAATACATCTCTAAGGAAGTAAACCCAACTAATAAGGAAACTAACTATTCTATCTCTCTTTCCTAACTACTAATGCACCCGTGGGGGCCAGTATGAATAGTGCGTGGTGCTACAGTACCGTCTATACTGTTCATGCACAAACAGTAGCCCAGCCCATGACAGCTACTCCCCTCCTTTCGCGACAGCTCGTCCTCGAGCTATGGTGGCTGCAGCCATGAGCCCTAGAAGGTAGCACAATTGCAGCAGGACGCAACCCTTGAAGGTAGATCATAGAACGGAAAAAGCCTCCTTCATGATGCAAGATGTAGCCCACATTGCAGGAGACCAGCGTGGGGCAGCAAAGGAACCCTGTCCACCACCACAGGATGCAACAGCGGTGGGAAAGTTATGACGATATTGCAATCCCCTACATGGAACCCACCGCGTTTCGCACCACCAAAGGCACAACGTTGGCTGGCGGCATGGAGGCGGCTATTGCGAAACAACGATAACATTCTCTTTCCACGGTGGAGTCACCATTTGTGCAACCAAAGGCGGCGCTACCGGTGCAACTTCGCGTAGCGCTTCCTTCTTGTCCCCCGCTGACATCATCTTCTCCAAGATAGCCTTCATCTTCTCGACGGTGGCCATCGTCTTGGTGGTGGCCATTATCTTGTCGGTGGTAGCCATCATCTTCTCACTGTCAGCCTTCATCAAGGCTAGCAACTCAACAATAGAAGCCATGGTGAGTGGCTCTGATACCAAATGTAATAATCTTAGATCATTACGGGGCAAACACCGCCAAGAAGAAGGCCGGACGGTGTCGGCTTGGTAGGATGAGAGATTAGACTATAGACTGGGATGATAGAACCTTGAGAGGGAGACTAGATTAATTCATCTTTCTTGCTTGATAATGGATACATGCTATCCCTTTTATAGGGACGACGCGACTTGATCTCTAAAAAACAATCTTTATTTTTATAGAAACTTATCTCTATTAGATGGAATACATCTCTAAGGAAGTAAACCCAACTAATAAGGAAACTAACTATTCTATCTCTATTTCCTAACTACTAATGCACCTGTGAGGCCCGGCATGAATAGTGTACGGTGCTACAGTACCATATGCACTGTTCATGCATGAACAGGCCCGGCCCATGACACACAGTTCCACTATCGAAAAATAACTAACTTAACCTAACATGTGATATACTATAACCACCAATACTGATGACAAGAATCTGCGTCCACAAGAAAATAAAAGAACCAATTCACCCAAACAAACTGATGTCAGCTACTGGCCAAGAAAATCACATGCAAAAGGAGAATAGAAAGAAAAATACTTGATGCGGAACTTTATATAGAATAGGCCCATATATGAGATTAAATACTGCAGCACGTACATGAATAATTGGGACTGCGGCCGAAAGCAACAAGTTGCCATCTTCAGTGGCACTTCTACCAGCAAGTAATCGCCATCTGAGATCTGTATTGGTGTCCATGCTTAAACCTTTCGTCTCATGTTTCTTCCTTATGATATCAATATCTGACTGTGACAACAGCTGAGCTCCATAAGAGATTATCTTGTCCAAGGAAGAACGAAACTCAGAGCAACTACTGCAACAGAACCACTCCCCTTCTGGTAATTCCTGTAGAAAAAAAAAAGAGCTACTGTGTTAGCTAAGCTTCCACCCAAGCCAAGACAGCATTGTTCATTTGCCACAAATATATATGCACATCAAACTATGTGAAGATAAAGTGTGGTTTTGAACAAATAAGGCAGTTCTGTGCTAACCTTTAGGTCTATCTGCCATTGACTCCGCAAACATCCTACGTGATACTCTTTCTCACACTGAAAAAAGAAAGAAAAAATCATGTTAGCCAAGTGTATCAGATAACCAGGAACATCAGAAATATTTCGCTAAGTTATAGTGTTAAGAACGAGGATTAAATCAAACCAAATGAAGAAAAAACATGTCTTAGTATCGGGATTATAAGTAAAATTTAAGCAGAAACCATCTATATGATATTATAGAAATATAGAAGGCATACTTGGTCACAGAGTATCACAGTACGCTCATCAAATACTGCATTGTTAAAATCTTTCTGCCTGCACAAAGAAAGTTTACCAGTAAGATTTTTACAGGAATCCAATGTAGAAAATTAAAAGAAAAAGAAAGCAACAAAATAGCTAGCAATTTTGGAGGTAGCTACTGATAACAAGGAACCATAAGAAAGGTGATAACAGATTTTAGAATCTTTATTTTGATTTCTCTTGTTATAGTAGTTCCTTTTAGGCGCCATTTGGTTGGCCCAATGATTTAAACCTCGGATTCAAAATCCCAATATGCGCATAGTGTTGGTTTTGTTGGTTCAATCATGAGATCAGGTTCTACTGCAGTCAGGGGAAAAAACCCAGCTGGTAACCGCCGGTTACTGGCCGGTTTTTCCGGGTTTTGCAAATTCAATTTTCAATTTTCGAAATTCGGCCGGTTTCCAAGCGAAATTCAACCGGTTTTTTTTTCCGGGAAATCCGGTTACCGGCCGGGTTTTTTTCCCGGCCGCCCAGTGGGATTTGGTCTGGTACCGGCTTTTGGATCCTTGACTGCAGTTGTACTCACAAACATGGAATTATGGGTAAGTGGTGTTTCAAATCCATTCCCAACAGTCTAAGTCACCTTGAGCAACACTCTTCCGGTCCTTTAAAAGATGATTGGGTAGACTTGGTGGATTGATGCTATCCAAATCACTGCAATTATTTTACAATTACTGGTATGCCATTTTCTGTTCTTGTGTTCTTTTCCTATGGGTCTACCAGCTTCTGTTCTACTTATGCCTATGCCATTATGGAAAATTGTCAAACAGATTTTTTTCCAGCTCACAAGTAGTTTGTTCCATGCTGTTATTACACCATTCCTCACAGAGCCAATAAAATAAAACATTAACATTTGATAGACCATTACTTGACAATAGATTTGTAATCCAATACCGCCAAATACACCCTTAGTTCCTATAATCCTATTGATCAAAACTAGACTCACAGGCTATATATTGAGCAGGTGAAAAGGCAGATGCACCTTGGGTCCTACAACTAAAAGTCTATAACATTTCCTAGCTAAAATGAGCCAATCTGGTTCATGTATAGATTATTAAGATAATAACAAATAGTGCAAATACATTAAAAGGGGAAAAAAAACTAAGACACACAGTACTCACTTGCATAGAGCACACCCTCCAAGGTCATCAGAGATTGGGACAATTCTTATAGCTCTTTTCATTATCTGTTCAATGGAATCAACTCCAGCTTGCCTCCCAGCAGCCTTAGCATTTTTATTTTCCGCTAAAGCCTTTTCTTTTTGAACAAGGTTGCTGCAATTATCACAAAACCACTCTGAAGGGACTTCAGACAGCCCAACGCAAGCTGCAAATTTTACAACAAGCAGGGTCAACAGTTAGAATGACTGTTTCGGAAAAAAAAAGATTATTTTCCAAGTAAACAACTCAACAAGGCCATTCTTAAAGCACTATTTGCAGTTAATTTCAAGAAGATTGGAGATTCTACCTGTGTGAAATGACCTTGGACAGATTTTGCAAGGGAAAATATCTCCCCCTTGACCACATTCTCCACACAAATCATCTGTTTCACGCTCCGACAATTCCATATCCTTTGATATTTTCATTGACAGCTCATGCAATGATACTCCATTTGATGTGAAGATGTTGTCATACCTGATAGCAATGTAATATAATAAGGGCAACCGTGATAAATGTGGGTTGGCATAAGCTAAAACAGGATACCATATAGACTTACGGTTTGCGCCTTGTTCCCTCACCCGCATGAGCCTCGAATGCTGAGGGGCTAACCTGAATATTCCTCATAAAAAGGCCAATTACTTAATAAAGAGTATGATGGATATAAAGAAATAGCTTTGATGAGAAAAGAGTCTCACCACTCTATTGCAGTGATTACAGTAGATTCTTTGATCCTTGATATACCCATCGACCTTTCTCTGCATAATGTGAGTGCAAATTAACCAAAGAAATACAAGGTGTGGTTAAAGAAAATCGGGAAATAGCTCTTGGTTTAACAACCTGCCCGTCAACATAGTAGGCTACTTCAGTGCCATCAAGCAAAACCTTAAAGACCAATTTGTGTAGTCCAGTATCCCTGAAGAAAGTATCAAGCAATGACCAATGAATTATGTGCTCATGTAATGAGAAAGAAAGATAACATAAGTATAGAAGTACCAACTTTGTTGTTACTTTTCCAGCGCTCCCACCCTTCTTACTTGATGTTATCTTCTTCAACAAAGAATTCTTGGTAATTGGAGTCATACTACAGAACAGCCCAAAAAATGGAACAGAAATATCATTTGTAAACGCAATAACATAAGTTTGCAAATTAGAATTCAACCAAATTGTAAACCCAGGTAGAACAGCCAAAAGTACGAAAGTTGCATAACATTAAAAACACAACAGGTAGTGATATAAACAATTCCTTTTCTTATGATAGAAGGGTGTAAAGTCATATATCTTGGACAAATTATCTAAACAATGATGAGGTCTGATAGTTAATTAGGCATAAGAGCTAGCATATTATGATGCTTGAAGCCTTGAACTGCTTACCTGGAATTGCTCTTACATGCATGTGATGGGGAAGGAGGATCTTGAGGTTGTTTTGACTCAAGGCAACAGTCACACAAAAAATGTTCAGTTTGTGATGAAGGAAGATGCTCTGCAGCATTAGGAGATGTAAGCAAGGGTATCAAAGAAAACTACCACTCACAGAATACCGAAGCATGAAAGTCTCACCATTGCAATTCAGGCAATTAATGCGGCTCCTCTTAACCATCGGATCAATGGAAGAACGGATGTTTTTTTCCAGAGATTCCAAGGGAGAACTATCAGATGCACGCAGCACATCCCGCAAACTATTACCGTTCTCTAAGTAAATGTGGTCAGCAGGGTGTTTTTTGTTGCTTCCAGCATGTTGTTCAAAGAAATAAGCACAAACAGCCTGTGAAATTCAAAAGGAGAACAGCATAATGTAAACAGTTTGTGTTCTATAATGGTTTATAGATTCAGGTGTAGTACCTTGGAGCCATTACAGGTACGACAAAAGCAACGTATATTGCAACCAGTAATCACTCCTTTCAGCACAGTCCTCTGCAACTTGCAAACAGAATTCATGTTAACTGTATTGAGTTACAAGAACGTGCTATAACATAATGTAAAGTAAATCACTCAAAATAACAATCATAGAATATATATTAAAAAAAAATCAATATTCACATGTCTCAACGTGTGGCAGCTCTTTTACAGAGCGGCATATAGGGCCTAACTGGTTCATTGCTTAGCTTCATTGTAAAGGTCTAGAAAATGACTTAAAACAGGGTAGAAGCAAAGGCATGTATTGTCTCAACACAGACAAACTTCCTAAATCCCAAGGTGGACTAAAGACAAAAGGCCATGATTAATCTTAATGTTACTTGGATAACCTAAATCATAAAGCATAATAAGCCATTAGCATAGTGGCAATCATGTCATCGAATCCTAAAATGAAGGATGGAGCTTTACCGTGCTGACAGACGAGAAACTGTTAATGGCTAATTATCTCATACCTTGCTATGAGGGATGATGTAGATAACTGGCATTCCCTCGAGCAGGCCGGTGTTAAGCAACTCTCTAATGTTGCCTGGGTGTTTTGTGAGGCAGGCAACCTTCTTAGACATCTTCATCTCCATCTTCTTGACCGACGGAGGGGAGTGTGATGTGCTGTCGATTGGCTCCTCAGATCCAACCAAACCGCTGCTAGGATGCGCCTCAACCTTTGCCTTGAGCAGTGACCTAGTGAACCTCCTCTCCGGCTTCTCTGGCGGCAGAGCCGAAACAACCGTGGCATCCTTCTTATCCTCTGATGTCACAATGACAGCAACAGGTCCTTGACTTTGACTAGTTGCAGCCTCTTCCTCTGTTTTGTTCTTGAGCAGTGATCGTGTGAAGCGTCTCGTAGGCTTGAGGTCGGCGTTGGAGGTGGGTGTAGCAGTGCCCTCAGCAACCAAAGGAGGATCAGCTAAGACATGGCAGACATCCATCAGCTTGTCGTTTTGATTTCCAATTACAGCAGTGGGTTCCTGAAAAAAGGTTGGCCGTCCATCCAACCCAGCAGCACACTCTTCCGTGGTGGGCGCATCTGGTTTTGCGAGCGCATCAGCATTGAGCTCCATTCCTGTATCATCCTGTTTTGCAGCGGCGCCATCAGATTGAGATGGTTGGGTTATCACATCACCACCACCGTCTGCCTTTGCAAGTGCAACATTGGATCCATCGCAGAGCTGCTGAGAATTGGATCCATCCACCTCCTTTGTTGGCGGCGGGTCGGAGGCGTCCATGAGGTCGGCGTGGTGGTTGGCCTTGGGCGCCTCGGCATCCAAGGGCGGCGTGGGCGGGGAGGCCAGATCTGTGGGGTCCTTGTGGTGCTTGCCCTGGTCATCATCCTTGAGAGGAGGCTCCTCCTCCGATCTAGTTCTCCGCCTCTTGGCGCCGCCTGCTCCTGAGGGGACGGAGGGGGAGGAGATGGGGCGGCCGGAGCGGGTGCGTCCGGGGGAGGCGGTGATCGCGGAGAGCGACTGGAGCGCGAAGGCGAGCTCACGCTTCATGGTCCGGGGCGCCGGAGATGAGCCGCCGCCACCAGAGGAGGCGGGCATGGGATTAGGAGGGTATATTCTATTCTATGGAATATATATTCGAAATCGAGATCGAGAGGAGGCGGACGACTATGCGATTGGGTTAGATTGGATTGTTAGGGTTTGGAGACGGCGGGGGGGAGAGAGATATCGGAGGAGGAAGACGAGGAGGCGGAGGCGGAGGCGTCCGTGCCCACCCGATCGCAAATTAGCAAGGGTTAGTTATTACTGTAATGTAAAAGGACTCTCCTGCCCCCTCGCCTCCCCTCGCCCTTTCAATCTAACTCCATTTATATTACTATATGTTTCTCTTCAAAAAAGAAAGAAGAAGAAGAATAAATCCAAATTGGACAAGCTAAGGTTGTTTCAATCCAAACCGAACTGACAGTTTTACCAAGGAGTACCCTGTCGCGCGAGAATTTTTTTATTTAATCCTTTTTTATTAATATTTTAAAGTTAATCCCTCGCGAACTTTATTTCCAATTCTGACCCTTTTGGTCACGCTACCTGTCGACGATCGAATCGTCGATCTTACGAAAATAAAAAGAGAAAAATGACGTAGAGTATCCTGGAAGAGAATGGGGGCTGCTCTTTATTAATATGAACTTGGATTACAAGACTTGACTAGAGATTCTCTCTAATTACACCGACTGTATTGAATGCTACTACCTTGGCTTCTGAATTGCCTTCTGTTGTTCACTGCTGTGTATGTGTCTCCTCGTCTTCTACGTTCCACCATTAAATAACTCCCGAAGATACGGCAGCCATTAAATAACTCGTCTTCTACGTTCCACCATTAATTGCCTTCTGTTGTTCCATTCATCATACGGTTGAGTGTTCCATTCATCTCTACCTTGATCGCGACAGCGCCAACCGTCAACGACCTGTGGAGCATCCTTGTTTCTTTGATCGGTTTGCTCAACCTGTAAAGAATCATGTATGTTCTCAGAAGGCTCGACTACCGAGGGTGAATCGAGTTGCTCGAAAAAAACTCCGGGCGGGACGGTTGACCTCGTGGAAGCCATCCACACCAACTGGTCTGCCAGAAAGTTTTTCTTTCTAGGAATATGTTGGATCTGAAAACCGAAGAAGTGCTTTTCGAGTTTCCGTACTTTCGCCAGATAAGATGACATCTTGGTACTCTTTCCCTACTTGATTCGCTACTAGTTGAGAATCGTCTTTCACTAGTAATCTGCGAATCCCGAGTTTAACGAGCCGCCGAGTCCCGCCAAGAACCTTCATATTCTGCCACATTATTTGTAGCATGAAAATTTAACTCGATGGCATACTTGATGTGTTCGCCAAGAGGGATATCAGATCACTCCATTTCGATCCTTTTAACATCAAGGAACCGTCAAAGTACATTGTCCACTCGTGGTGTTCAGACTCAGCCCTTGGGTGGGTTCAGGTTTATCCATTCGTGAATGAATTCTGCTATTGCTCTGGGACTTTATTGTTGTTCGTGAAATGAAATGGAGGTCAAACGCCCCTAGCTCAACCGCCTATTTTGCTATTCGTCCTGAGGATTCCCTGTTTCCAAGGACTTGATCAAGGGGATATCTAGTCGGTACGACCACTTTGTGGGCCTGAAAGTAGTGCATTAGCTTCCTTGAAGACATAGAGCAACTTTTGTACCTGAGGGTATCTTTCCTTTGGTCCATGTAAGACTTCGCTTACGTAATAGATTGGTCGTTGGATATTATCTCTTTCTACGACCAGTACACCGCTTACTGTTTGTGGTGTTGCTACCACGGACACTAGCAGTGTTTCTCCCGGTCTCGGAGAGACTAAGACCGGGGCACTTGTAAGGTACTTTTTAAGTTCTTCAAAGGCATCGTTTGCCTCTCTAGTCCACTCGAAACTCCCATGTTTCAGAAGAAGTTTAAATAAAGGTAACCCTTTTTCCCTAACCTTGCTATGAAACGACTTAGCCGCCATCTGACCCGTTAGTTTTGGACTTCCTTCTTCGTGGTGGGAGATCGATCCGTCAATGGTCGCTATCTTTATCGGATTTGCTTCAATACCTCTAGCCGAGACTAGGAAACCGAGCAATTTTCCAGCAGAAACTTCGAACACACACTTTTCCGGATTCAACTTGAGGTTGTGCCTTCTCAAGTTGTTGAAAGTTTCTTGTAAGTCAGAGATGTGATTGCTAGCGTTGGTGGTCTTACGACCAGATCGTCAACGTAAGCTTCTAGATTCCGACCTATTTGTGGATTAAAGGTTTTTTGCATCAACCTTTGAAAAGTTGTACCAGCGTTTTTGAGACCAAATAGCATCTTAACATAACAATAAGTGCCATATGGAGTGATGAAGAAAGTTTTCTCCTCATCCTCTTTACACATACTAATCTGGTGGTACCCTGAATACGCATCTAGAAAACTTAGTAATTCGCACCCAGAGGTAGAATCTACCAGTTGATCAATGCGTGGAAGGGAAAAATCATCCTTCGGACAAGCTTTATTAAGATCTGTAAAGTCAATACACATTCGTCATTTCCCATTATTCTTCCTAACCATTACAGGGTTGGCGAGCCACTGAGGGTGGTTGACTTCACGGATAAATCCAGCCTTGAGAAGTTTGTCAATCTCTGACTGGATTGCCTCCTTCCGATCAGGTGCAAAACGTCGTAGCTTCTGCTTGATCGGTTTCTTATTAGGCTGGAGAGCTAGCCTGTGCTCGACCACCTCCCGGGGGACTCTGGGCATATCGGACGCCTGCCAAGCGAATACGTCCTGATTTGCTCGGAGGAAGGAGATGAGCAACTCTTCCTATTTAGGATCGAGTTATGCTCCGACCAGAACCTTGCGAGCAGGTGGGCCAGCATTTTCTGACCCAGGCAGTGACTTGGCGCTGTCTGGAGAAGTGCCTTTGTCGAGCAATACCTCTTTTGACTGGTCGGAGGGTTTGGGTGTCACCTTCGGTCTCGAGTGTCTAGCCTGCATGGTAGATGGATTAACCTCTCTGGTCGGAAGTTCATCGACCAGTTCAAAAGATTTTCAGTCACATACATAAGCCATTTTTTGATCTCCCCGAATAGTGATGACTCCCTTTGGCCCTGGCATTTTCAAACTTTGATAACCGTAATGCGTGGCTATCAAGAACTTTGCTAATGTTGGTCGACCAAGAATTCCGTTGTATGCGGATTCAAAGTTTACCACATCAAACGCAACTTTTTCCGTTCAAAAGTTATCGGACCTTCCGAACGTAACCGGTAAGGAAACTTGCCATATCGGCCTAGCGGTGGAGTCAGGAACTATGCCATGAAAAGCATATTTCACTGGTTACACCTTTGACATGGGGACCTGCATTTCTTCTAAAGCTTCCGCAAATAATATATTCAAAGAACTACCTCCATCTACTAAGACTCGATTAACCCTACAATTATTAATGGTTGGTTCAACAACAATAGGAACCTACCGGTCGAGTCGAAGGAACGGGCGATCGCCTTTTGTCAAGGAAATTGCGACGTCGACCACTTCGATTGCTTGATAATGTTCAAGATTCGACGAGGTTGACCTCCGCCCATGGCCTTCGGGATGATGTTTGATTCGTATGAAGACGATCCTCCAAAAATCATGTTGATGTGTGTTGGGGATCTGGTACTCCATCTCTTCGTCGCCATCCTTGTCTTTTTGGAGCTCGTTTCTCCGGTTCTTGTATTGCGGAAATGGTCCTTCACCGCATAATAATCCTCCGCTTTTTTTGCGGACTCGACAGTGCGTAGATCATGCCCCCGCTCATCGTGAAGTGGACACCACTTCTTCTTTTTCTCGAATCCTCGGTCGGAGCTTTCGCCTTGCCCCGCCGGTGTAGTCCTTCTTACCCTTCATGAATTTATCAGAATGGCTAGGACCTCCTTGTCGTCTGCTGCGGTTCTTCTTCTTCTTGAGAGATCGCTTATTCTTTTTCTCCGGTTTGTCCAGTAGGGTTGAGGAATCTTGTCTTTCCGATCAATGGCTTCAGACCACTCGATTGCTTCGCTAGCGGTGGCATACTTGTCGGTCATGTCAAAAAGCTCAACGCTTGTTCTTGGAGGGTTCATTGCTATGTCCTCCGTAAACCGTCGATTTCTCAGATCTGTTTTGAAAGCCTGAATAACAGATGACTCTGCGACCTCGGGTATGGAATTGCGAACCTGGCTGAACCTCTTGATGTATTAACATAGAGTCTCATCAGAGCCCTGCCGAATTCGGTGGAGATCATCTTTCTTCCCAGGGCGGTCGTACGTACCCTGGAAATTTGCAATTAGAAGGTCATAGAGTTGCTCCCAAGTATAAATCGATTCGACCGGTTGGTTCAACAACCAAGACCAGGCAGACCCTTCGAGCACGGTGGGTAGATAGTTGGCCATCACATTTTCATCGCCTCCAGCAGCTCTGATGGCGGTGGTATAGATTTGGAGAAATTTCAATGGATTCTGAGTTCCATTAAACTTGTCCAAATTGGCCGGTCGGAACCGGTTAGGCCAACGCACAGCTTGGAGCCCTGCAGAGAAAGCTCGACAACCTGTGATTGATTCATGGCATCTTCTCTAGGAGGGTGCCGGATTGTAATCGGTCGGAGACCGGTTCCTAAGATTGGAACGCTGGAACTCCGGTGTGCCGATTCGATCGTAGACATTAGTATGATGCCTTCGACCGCCTACTTGATTCAGACGATGCCAGAGATCGTCAGGTCCAAGCAATGGTTCTTCTCGACGTGATGGGGGAGTGGCTTCATGAAATAACCTTCTCCCCTCGTGACTCTTTGGTCGGAATCATCGAGGAGGCCTTGGTATCGACTGTTCCCGAGCATGACCATATTGTCCCCTGCTGAGGGAGGAACGTTGGGATGAAGTCATAGTTTGACTTCCTGAAACCCTTTGTTCCCGGTACGCTTCCGCGCGCTGCATGGTCTGTTGGAGAATTTCGGATACTTGACCCACAAGCTGTACAAAACCTAGAGTTCCCGCTAAAGTGGGATCAGAATTATTTAACATATCTTGAACACGTCGCAAGTTTTGTACAATTACCAAAGGTCTCAGGGGGTTCATACTGGTCGTAGGTGTACGCAGACCTGAACCCTCCCCCGACCCTCAGATTTGATCTGTCCTATCAGCTATTCTAGGTGGGGTAACACCAGGTGAATTAGTTGATGGACATCGATCAGTTCCGTGGATTCCAGAAGTTGGTGCCTGATGGCCCAGATCATTTCTAACAACACGTAATGGCGTGGTAGAGAATGTAGGACCGTGCAGCGTATCTTGATTTTTATCTCCGATCGCGTTGACTTCGTGCCTCCAGCACCGATCTTCTAATGAGCTTCCATCATAACTAATGGAGAGCTTCTCAGTGCTTCTGCCAGAAGTTTCCATGATGGAGAGCGGTCGAAAATGAGCACCTCCTGAGGTCTCCTCAGCCTGATTCGGCGTACTGCCGATCGTATGCTGAGCGTGATCATCCCCACATGCCCTACAACCAGCGGAGGCTTCATCGACACTGTTACCAGATATCGGTTGACTCCTGGAATTGCCAGAAGCCATAGGAGAATATCTTTCAGCCATGATTTCATCAAGGGTATAGAGATTCTCGAGTGGTGGTGCTGAAATTTCTTCACCTGTTTTGCCGGTTGAAAAGACCGGGCTTGAAGAGGTCCCCGACATTCCGAGTGATCGGAATGGTCGGTTCTTCGATTGCGCCACCGTAATGGTGGCGATCCTCGCCCATCCGGTCAATCTCGCTATCGCTTCGGCGACGGCGAGCGGCGGAGGAGGAAGAGGAGGATGATCGCCATTTTCCTCCATGGCACGAATGCATCCTTCCATATCGAGGTTGGCGAGTCCGCCAAGTCGAACCAATTCTCCTCATTCCAAACTCCGCATATTCGCATTAGCAATTGCAGGAACTTGGGTGAGGATTTGTATGAGCGAAGAGTTTCTTCAGGAAACTTACGTCTTCTTCCCCACGGACGGCGCCAGCTGTCGACGATCGAATCGCCGATCTTACGAAAATAAAAAGAGGAAAATGACGTGGAATATCCTGGAAGAGAATGGGGGCTGCTCTTTATTAATATGAACTGGGATTATAAGACTTGACTAGAGACTCTCTCTAATTACACCGAGTGTATTGAATGCTACTGCCTTGGCTTCTGAATTGCCTTCTGTTATTCACTTCTGTGTATGCGTCTCCTCGTCTTCTACGTTCCACCATTAAATAACTCCCGAAGAGGCGGCAGTTACTCCTGAAGAAGGCGTCCCTGATGAAACGTTACAACTGGCCAGAGGTTTAAGGTAGTTAACAATGTGCTAACTACCTCGCGGTTAAGTACTTATGAGAAACTTAACCGTAAGGTGGTTTATCGTCAGTGTCTTGTATATCATCGTATGGTACGGAACGTTTTGCACGTGTTCCATTCATCATACGGTTGAGGGTGCCAGTTCATAGCTTTTCCGAGCAGCTCCCTGGTCGAAGCCTAGTCCGACCAGGGTACCCATCGTGTAACCTCTGGAATCCTTACGACCAGTGAGGTCGTTAGCCTTAGGGGTTACGACCATGAAGACGTATGGTCTTTTATGTATTAAATTAATACATAGAGGTTTTAATCCTCGTCAGCTAGCCCCCGAACTTTAAATGAACAGGTCGTGTAAACACCTTCTTCCGATGAATTTTTTTACTTAATCCTTTTTTATTAATATTTTAAAGTTAACCCCTCGCGAACTTTATTTCCAATTCTGACCCTTTTGGTCACGCTACCTGTCGACGATCGAATCGCCGATCTTACAAAAATAAAAAGAGGAAAATGACGTGGAGTATCCTGGAAGAGAATGGGGGCTGCTCTTTATTAATATGAACTGGGATTACAAGACTTGACTAGAGACTCTCTCTAATTACACCGACTGTATTGTAACACCCTGATTTTTAGAGCCTTTTTGAAAATTTTCAAAAATAAAAAGAACCATTTGGTTTTGATGATAATTCAAAGCTTAACCTGAGACTTTCAGAATTTGAAGTGTTTAAAATGACTAAACTAAACTTCAACTAATCCAAAGCTTAGTTCTTCTGGTGTTGCTCTATCTCTCTGGAGCTACCTTTCCTTCTCTTGATGAGATTTCCTTTCCTCTATCCTATTTGGACAATCTTCTATACCCAGACCTTCCCTCCTGTCTGGCTATCTCCTGGATTCCATATCCCCTTTATGTTTGGAGCCCTTTTGTGAGTCTAGACCTCCTTGGTATCTAGACTGCCTGGGTACTTAGGCCTCTTCTTTGTTGGCCTGAATATCTTTATGGTTCAGACTTTTTCTTTTCCTCTTTGTTCATTTGAACCTCCTCGGGTTCATTTCAAAGCCCCTTGGTGCTCCCTTGAGCCCTTCAAGCTCCAATGGACTTTCCTTGGATCCTCTGTGTGTGCTCATTCGGACCTCCCATGAGCAAGTCTTTTGGACCTCCTGCCCATAAGACCTCCTCCCAGTCTCTTTGCAAGGATCTTCCTTGCAGTTTGAGGCCACCTTGTGGTCAGAACCTCCGGTCCTGTGCTTGGACTTTCCTCCCCTTTGAGATCTTGACCGTCTAGGATCTCCTTTCGAGATCTCGAGGCCAGACCTCTTCTGATGCCCTCACTCTTAATGGTTTGGACCTCCTGTGGGGTCTAGTTTCTTTTGTGTTTAAACCTCCGAGGTTTAGACCTCCTTTGTGTTTAAACCTTCTTTTGTGTTGGACCTCTTTAGGTTCAGATCGCCACATCCTCGATTTCTAAATCCTTTTAAAATGTGCAAAACAAATTAAAACTATTTTGTTTTGATGAGAATTCAAAGTTTGGTTCGGTTGGAGAGGTTTGAGTTGTTGATACCTCCTTTTGGTATGCTCAGTAGACTTTCCTTTAGCATATCTCCTTTGGATATGTGGGTTTAGACCCTCTCTGTGGCCTAGACCTCCCCAGTGGTTCTTAAGGTTACACCTCCCTTGGGGCTCAGACCTTTTTACACTTGGACATATTATATGTTCAGGCCTTTCTCTTTGAGTTTGATTACTTTGAATCTCTTTGTTGGTTTGAATCTCTTTGGATCAGACCTCTTTCCTGTTCAGACTTCTCTTAAGTCTAGACCCCTTGCTGCTTGGGCACTATCTTATGCCCAGACCTCTTTTTATTCGGACCTCTTATGTGCCTTCGAACCTCCTGAGTTCATTTGAACTATCTTGACTTTTACTTTTGGCCGAAAGGACCTCCTTCGGGTGGAACTCCTCTGTGGAATCCCTCTGGAACCCCTCCGCCTGGACCTCCCTTTTGTTTGAATCCAACAGTTTGGACCTCTCCTCATTGTGAATCCAAAGGTCCAGACCTCCCCGTGCGTTATATCCCTCTGTGGACCTTCCCTTTGTTTTGAATCTAACGGTCTGGACCTCTCCTCACTTCCGATCCAAAGGCCCAGACCTCCCCTACACGTTTGATCTTGGCTGTTGGACCTCCTTCTCGGAGATCCAACCGCCCGGACCTCAACTTGCCCTTAATCCCAACCACGGACCTCTTTGTAGTTCTCTGGACCTCCGCCCAAGACCTCTCCGTGGTCTATTAAACCCGCCCCGATCTCCTTGTTCGACCTTCCTTGAAGAGATCCCGACCGTCAGACCTTCCCATGTCCGCACCTCTCTCGCATGTCCGACCTCCTCAACCTTTAGACCTCCCGGTGGCCCTTTGGGCCTAGGACCTCCTAAGCCCCTGACCTCCTCAAGGACCTCTCTCATGGGCAAGACCTCCGCTTGACCCAATCAGCATAAATTGATCGCCCCACTTGCCAGTCTTGGTCATTCTCATTTCCTCCGTCACGTTAATATCTTGGGCATTTAATGCATGTCTTGTCACATTAAATGCATCCATATACGTGGTGTTTACTTGGAATTGGGTCACTTAGCTGTACTCTGACATCCTCCTTTGTTCCTTCCCATAGCAACATACATTGTCCTTCCTCGTACCTTTTACCCAAGGTGGTAGTGACACCTGCCCTGCCACTCACCTACCTTTGACCCATTTCTATACTTATCCTTGACACGTATATTTCTAGTTTTCTTCACCACTTTGACTACAATTAGACTAAGAAATTCTACCACATCACTTTTCTCCACACTCTATCATCTTGGCTCTCGTTCAGTAGCTTTCCAGGGAAGACCTTGTTGTTCACGACTTCTCCTCCATCCACTGTTCCTTCTTGTCCCTGGTAAGTCCCTTGGCGATCTCCTCCACTCTCGTTCTTGCCACTACATTGAACTGGTCGTGTCTTTCACAGGACCTCCCCTGGTGAACTCCTTTTCTGATTTCTATGGCCTTTGTATGAGGACCTCCTCCCTGGTCTTTGCGCAAGAGCCATCTCTCAGGACCTCCCTGTTCTGATTGCTTAAATCACTCCCTTGGGGTCTTTTGCTAAAGACCACCTCCTCCTGGTAAGCTTAGACCTCCTCCAAAAGAACCTATTCTAAGTACAGTACTCTTCTGTTAATTGGGTTTTGAGGTTCCTTTGGAGTTCTTTTGGTTCTTTGCTTGAGTCTCTGTTGGTTCTTTATTTGGAGCTTGGTCTGAATATGTTCTTTTGACCGTATAGATCTTGACGTTTCCAGAGAGCCAGAGCTGTGAGAGAGAGCAGATCCTTAAGCTGTCAAGCAAAAGGCAAGTTACACTTTTGATCATATTGCACCCAATAATTCAAATTATTTATGTCCTGTTTTAACATATACTGCATGCCTAGTTTCACCAAGCTACTTCAATACCTGTTTTAAATTCATAGTTATGCCTATTTCCTTTGTATGGCCACTGTTGACTTTGAACTAAGCATGTTGTCAACACTAGATCAAACTTGGGTCATGCAATAGTGTGAGCCAAGACCATTTGAAAAACATATGCTTAGTCATGCTTAGACCAAAAATATTGATTTGGGGAAATCTTTACCATCACGACCAAACACTGTTTTAAATGTTTTCACCATGACATTGGGTTGTCATGGAAGGGTGAAAATGTTGCTGGGGAAGCAAGGAAAATGGAAATGGATTTAGACTGGGGCGAATTGGTTGGCTTGGCTGGTGCAATGTTTGTGCACCTGACTCCATCCTCGCTAAGGTGGAGGTCCGTGGGTTTGTGAAGTCGCCTAGTCATGTGAGGACCGGTCTTTGAGCCACCAATGCCATGCCTATAATGGGCTATGCCACAATCGTGCAACCACATGTCTTCAGAGTGGGGTGTGGGACCTGGCTGAGTAATTTGCAACGTTCTACCATAAGCTGCTCCATTGGAGGTGTGGGAGGTCTTATATGGCCAATAGTCTATTATAACCTACTGTTCCCACTAGTGCAAGAGGGGGCTTTCCGCCGGATTGCGATCCATAGGAAGGTGAAACCTTAGCCAGGAAAGGCTGTGGTGGAACAATGCATTGTAAAAGCCTTGTCATGAACTCTAGACCTCTTACCTTCTAAGAAGGAGAGGTGGCACTCTCAAGATGCCAAACAAACTAGAGTACTCATGTCGTGTGGGTAAAGTGCACAACCTCTGCAGAGTTAAATCTATTCGAATAGCCGTGTCCGCGGTCATGGACGTGCTGGCAAAGGCTACTCAGAGTTAGATGTTGGTTTTGGGTTTTTCAGAAATGTTTATTAAACCGGTTTTGAGATTGCTATCCCATGGGTTGGGCAGGGAGCCTTGCAACAGGAGGGTATCCTTCACCACTTGTGATGAATGAATATCCAACTGAAAATCAAGTTTAGAAAATGAATTTTATCTATTAAGTACCTGCTTTGGAACTTAGTATTTGTATTTGAAAGAAACTTGGCTATACGCAAATTAACCATAATAAGCCTTCCATTGTGATATCCATTTATGCATGTCATTTTGTTATCTAATCGGTGTAACTTATGAGCACTGTTGTTGTGCTCACTCTTGCTTGATATCGCCTTTTAGCAGAATGAGAGCTTCGGGTGATTCTGCAGTGGACCTCGGTGGTCCTGCTCGACTAGGATTGCGCCCCAAATTGCTGTTCGTGGTGTATCTGTGGCCCATGTGTTTATTTTTACTATGTTTTGCCCATCGGCTTGTAAGCTCTCTTGTAAACAACTCCTTTGATTATTAATAAAGCTTGTGATGTTGCTATGCTACCACCTGTTGCTGTGGAAGAGCTAGCCATGATCCTTGGGACTAGCTCTGTTTCACAGAGAACCTGGAGCATGCCCAGCCTTCCACATTCACTCAATGGTTGGGTCGTGGTGTGGTTCGGTGGTGGCCTCAGTCCTCCACGACCTCCTCCGGGTGGTCGCGGTGGACTTGAGATGCCCACGACCACCACGAATACCCTTGGTCCGCCGCAGGCAGCTCTCGGTGCTCCTTGGCTCCAAGACCTCTCGGGTCATGTTCTCTCGACTTCCAGAGGTCCCGCTGACCTCCCGGGAGGTCTTAGGATCGTCCGAGAGGTTCTTTCAGGACCTCCGGGAGGTCCCGATGGACTTTCCGAAGGTCTTGGAGGACCTCTCGGGTGCCCTAGGGTTGGGTCACAAGATTGAATGCTACTACCTTGGCTTCAATTGCCTTCGTTGTTCATCGCCGTATGTGTCTCCTCGCCTTCTACGCTCCACCATTAAATAACTCCCAAGATGCGGCAAGCATTCTCGGAGAAGGCGCCCCGATGAAACGCTATAACCGGCTCGGAGGTTTAAGGTAGTTAACAATGTGCTAACTACCTCGCGGTTAAGTACTTGTGAGAAACTTAACCGTAAGGTGGTTTATCATCGCTGTCTTGTATATCATCGTATGGTACTAACGCTTTGCACGTGTTCCATTCAACATACGGTTGAGGGTGCCAGTCCATAGCTTTTCCGAGCGGCTCCCGGTCGAAGCCTAGTCCGACCAGTGGTACCCATCGTAACCTCTCGAATCCTTACGACCAAAGGAGGTCGTTAGTTTTAGGGGTTACGACCATGAAGACGTATGGTCTTTTATGTATTAAATTAATACATAGAGGTTTTAATCCTCGTCACCACCATCCCTGGCGTGACAAAACAACGTTGTCACGCCACCCGTAGCGGCGTGGCCAAATATGTCACGTAAGCCCTCGGCCACGCGCCGCGCCAGCGTGGAGCTTGCGTGGCATCCCGTCATGCCATTTTACTTGGCGTGACAGAGGCAATGAGACATTCGGACGGTCCGAACGTACCCTTTGTCACGCCATCTATAACAGCGTGACAGTAGTTCTATGTCACACCATCTAGATTGGCGTAACAGGGGCTGCTTCCAGTTTGTTTGTAAATTATGACAGTTATTCCATTTGGGTTTATAGATCTGGAACCTGTGGTAAGATGATAACAAAGGGACTTTCTTTTAAAAGATCAAAAGCAATTGAAGGTACGGTGATGTATAACACCATGTACAAATAACATTTAACAATTGACAACTTGAAAATAAAGACCTCTGTACATAACCAAATATATCACCATCCTTTTAACTGAGAGTAAATACATATGTGGACCGGTAATCTTTTTGTGCTTTGAAAACTTTTGACTCTTCACAATATTTGCAGGGTGTGTCCCAGAAGTGATACATAATGCATCCTGAAAAAATGACTCATATGTGGACTGTGTGGTACAACATGAGGCACAATTATGCACATATGCTAGACAGTACTGCTGATGAAAGATGCGTAGACATCCTAGTGCAATGATAGGTGGCAAAAACATAACTTTGTGGTCGTAGACCAAACCGTAAACTTCCAGAACTCATTTTTTTTTTCATGTTGTTTGTAACGTCCCAAAATTTGGCTTTTCAAAAATCTTTTGAGTAGTTTAGGTCCCTAGAAATTTCACCAAATTTATTTGAATTAATAAAGCTTAATTGAGACTTTCATAAATCAAAAGCAATTTAATATGATTAATCTCAACATCAACTATTATCAAAACTATTTTATTTGGATTCTATGTGCTTGGATACATTTTCTAGAATTTTTTCGAGTGCATTTGCTAATTTCTATTGCCCTTTTGTGTTTTCAGCTATTTTCTAAAAAGAAATACTATTAAAAATCCCAGATAAACCCTTGGGCCAAATCCTTTATTCCAAATTTCGCTTTATTCCATTTCTCTCCTCGTCAAACCCCACCATTTCGCCCATTTCTCACCAAGATAGCCACTGCCCATCCCACAAGACCACCAAATTTCAACCTCACACAAGAACCCTAGCGAGCCTTGCTCGAGTCCGCCGCCAGCAGCATCATTTTAAGGTTCACAAGACGCTGTTCATGACGCTGTCCTCGCAATGCCGCACCGCGCTTTACGACGTACACGCCCGACTTCAAGGCAGCTGCCGCCGCTTTGGGAGTCCGGCTGCCAGACGCCTCCTCAGGCGCTTATAATAGACGCCTCGCGCGCCGCCACCTCGCGACGCCGCCTCGTGTTCTAGTCGCCGCCGCCAAGCGCTGCCGCCGAAGTCCTTCTTCTCCGGCCGCAGCGCCTCCGTCCGATCTCCGCCATTAAGGGTCTCGAGCCGCTGTCATACACCGCAATCGCCTGCCTCTCCACCGACACGCCAGACCACCCAGAGCTCCTCGCCTCCTATTGCCGGCGTTGCTTCATCCTTTTCACCTCCGGCCGCACCTGCGGCGCTCAACACGCCTCCGCCACGCCCTCGCCTCCTCGGAAGCCACTCTTGAATCCAATTGCGCCACGGGTGCCCCTAGTTCCAACCCACAGATCCCTCTTTCTATTTTGAGCTTGGATCATCGTGAGTTCGAGATTCCGCTGCCTCCTCCATCTCCGGCCACCGCCACGACTAATTCCCTCGCCTCTAGTGATCTCCGCCGATATGGCCGCCGCCATCGTAATCCTCGTAACATGTTCCATCCGCGCTCACCCACTTCCCCGTAGCGTGGTCAGTAGCTCTCCTCGCCAGGCGAGCCGCCGCCACCGCCTCCGCTGGTCATCACGGCGCCGACGACGACCTCGTGGTCGCGGACTGCGCCACCGAGACCGCCCTCGCCTCCTTGTCCTGTGTGCCCATCCCTCGCAGGCCGCCGCGGTTGCCGCCGCCATGAAGCTTCATGAACCTACCAAGCCTATGTGCTCATGCTTGTGTTCCTGTGGTGCTTGATTCTCTCGTTGCCATGTCACACCTAGGTGGCAGCCACGCCACCGCTTGTCACCGCCACCTCTCTTCGCTCTCTTCCATGTGGGCCCAAAGATCCTCTCTCCCTTGTATGCCTAGGCGACGACGGGGTCCTGCTCCTGCATCGTAATCGATAGCGCCACCTCATCGAGCCACGCCATCGCCATGTGCATGACACGCAGCATCGCCACCTGCCGCCACCCGTGCCACCTAACCAAACCCTAAAACCACACGGGTGTAGACTCTTGCTCACCGTGAACCAAGTTTATGACCCATGTGTCCCAAGATGTTGGTATCGGGTCCATGGACCCATCCCATCGTGGACCTTTGACCTAAGTCGTGGACCTGGTTCATAGACCAGTGGCCCACATATCAACCCATAATTCTATTTTCTGGAATTAATTTAATTCTGGAAAACCCCTTTATCCAATGGGTCCCACCTGTCATCCATTGTTCCTTTTCGGAAATTTATTTAATTTCTGAAATTCAATTATCCTATTGGTCCCACATGTCATTCACTACCTTTTTCTCTCTCACTTACCAGTGGACCCCACTTGTAAGTCTCCAATTCGTTTTATTTAATCCGAAAGAATATTCTTTTCTCTCTCGATTTCATCATTTCATGTGATTCTTCCGAGAGTCATATCTTTTGCATCCGAACTCTGATTGAGTTCATTCAGATTCCTAAATCCATCTAAATTTCAAATCTATTTATTTGAGATTATTATTTAATTTTTGGAGTTTGTTTGCTCTCTGTTATTTATTTATTTCGTTTATTTGCTTGTTTACGAGTGGACGTTGATACTTCGAGAAGTGCTGATCAAGAAGGAGCTGAAGATCAAGGAAGTAGAAGATTAAAGACTAAATAAGATCGTCATTGCTATAGCAAGGCAAGTTATACCTTTGATCATGTTGAATCCCAGTTTTCTAAAATTACTTTGATTCAAATTATTGCATTTACTTCAAGTATTTATTTAAATGATTTTGGGTGTAGTTATTATCCAAATTGTTATAACTTCCTTGTCTATATTGATATGCCATAATCTTTTGTCACCCTAGCTTGGTTATTTATTTAGTTGGTAATATCGTAGCACCAACGTGGGTTGGTTAGATACGATTAGTCTGCTTAGCCATGCCACGAGTCATCATCTCATGTGAGTTGCAAATATAAACTTGACTAAGTGATTATAGAACTAAGTGATAAAACTGTGTGTACTGTGTGCTATTACTCATTGATGGCATATGTTGTACTTAACCAACAGAGTGGGAAAAGATTTGGACTGAGGCAAGTGGTGGATACTGTGTGCTACTTTTGGTGGCTGTATGTTTGGGAATAATAATCTGTGTGTCTTAGTTAGAAATTGGAAGTTTTGCCTTGGTCAATTAAGGACTTAACTTTGTGCGCCATTGAACTGAGCCTTATTGTACGACCACATGCCTATTATGGGACGGCCTAACTTAGTAGGTCATGGATTCTTGACATTGATTACTCAGGTAGTAGGTTAGGCTGTGTTGCATGGGTAGAGATGTGCTACCAAGTAGTCACATCGCGGGATGGTTCGCCGCTTCCCTGTCCAACGGTGTGTGTCGGACTGACTTCTTGTGTGGGGTTGTCTGACAGTTTGTAATTATGCACACTAGGAGTATCAATGCTTGACATGAAGTTTCTGAAACGTTTGTTATGATTACTGCTTGCAACACTAGTTGTATCTTGTGGGTAAAGTGTACATCCTCTGTAAAGTGTTAATCAATCTATTCGAATAGCCGCGTCCGCGGTCATGGACATGCTTGGGGATTTCACACGAGGGGTAGATTTTCATAAAAAAGTTGGGAAGGAAGCTGTGTGATCTAAATCATATAGCTATGTGAATAACTTGATTAGGCTGTGTGTCTTTGTGAAAACAAATGATAAAACTTATTATTGTTTATTTGTTTTACTTACGCTTTCAATCTATTATTTGTATTCAAATTGCAAATGTTACATTTCTGCAAAATAACCACAAAAGCCATTCCTTTGGAATAAGCCATCATGTATAATTGCATTTCTGTGATATGACTTGCGAGTACGGTTGTGTACTTATGATTGCTTTATTAAATCAAGCAGAAGTGAAGGAATAGTCAGTCAACAAGGTCTACTTCAAGGATCGTGGAGAACTAGGTCGCGCACCCCAGCCGATTGCCTGTGGGCATATGGATGGGCTTCACTGAAGTTATTCCGTTGTGTTCTGCTGCAGCGTCATTGAGCTTTTTTGCCTTCTGAGGTATTAATTGTAAGCTTAGACCTTAAGGTCTTTACTCCGATATTTATTGTTATTTGCTTATTTATTAGTCGTCTTTGTATATGGAAATGATATTTCATCGATGTTGCCACTGTGTGCACTAGCATGATCCTAGACTAGTGCATTATACACAGAGGGTCTAGAATTGCATTTTTGGGTCCCGACAGAGGTGGTATCAGAGCCATATCGACTGTCGGTCGTGACCTTAGTTAGAATGGCCATTTTTAGGAAAGACTTCAAAACCTATTTTACAAATGAAAAATCTTAATGTTGTGCTATTCTCATCTTGTATAGCTTCTATACTCTTCCATTCTATTCACTTCTCATCTATATTCTTCATCACCGTTTTGAGTATCAAATTGGACTCGCTTCCCTCATAACATCTATAGTTGTCGTTATCTGTGCCAAAATGTCTTGGTGGGTGCCCTAGAGCTATTTTGAGCAACTCTTCGAAGACCATGTGACCACCAACAACGCGTCAACATCTCCCCAAGCGTTCAAGACAAGTTCGTCGCAAGAATTGAAGACCACGAAGAAGTCCTACGTTGCCCCTGTCTTCCTCCAAGCTTCACTTGCAAGGATCGCAAGCAGTCAACGTTTGATGAAGACCGTAACTAGTCCGAGTTTTCTTCAGACCAACCATATAGGATAAATCAGTGTGGCTCCTCTCATGTGTTGAGCTAAGTTACCTAGTTAGGTTAGAGCTTAATCGATTAAACGATTAAGTAGCTGAGCGGGTTGATTGGCCACCGCTAGCGGCCGATCAGTCCACCGATTAGCGGTCGATGGTGGGTGGTCTGACCGCTAGGGCGGCCAGGTTGGTCGATCCGCAGTCGATGGTCGAACGGCCATGGTCGCTTGGCCCGATCGGGCAGTAATGATCATGTGTCGGCAAGGCGACGATGATCGTGGGGAGGTCAAATTCATGGTTTTCAGTGCATATGTGTTGCATGATGCATGTTTTGACTAACATGGGTCAAGTTGCGAAGAACTTGTGCCCGGAATCAATTTCTTGGTCTATTATTGTGCAGGAGGCTTGGTGGTCAATGACGGTCAACGGGGAGAATGATCAGGACTAGGCTAGGAGAGTAGAGGTCCAGAACGATCAAGGATGTCGGGTGAAGTTATTGGACTCAAGCATGGAGCAAGATGGGCAAGGATGACTGAACGGAAAGTTTGGTGCGATGGGTTGGATCAAGCGGTGCGGGTCGATGCAAGTGCCATGGTAATTTCGGTGGGAGCCAGATGGGAGAGACTTATCGACTTTGAAGAGAGCTATCGATCAACCTACACGTAGCAAAGCATGTGATTGCTACAAGACAATTGGAATCGGTCTTTGGAGAAGAATCAAAAAGGGGTATTTTGGTATCTTCACTAAAATACCGCCTTGGTGACATTTGACAAAACCGTCGCGTAAGATGGCGCAAGTAGAGGCAGTTTAGGTCAAGTGAAGATGGATATCACGAAGATACGAATTTGGGAAGCCTGGTTTGTCACCCGCTTTGAGAAGCGTGTGTGGGTGTAGACACGTTTGTGTATGGGCTTAACAGGTGCTCGTTAGGGTTTTTCTCTCTAAAGCTAGCCTCCACTATAAAAGGAGTGGTCCAGATTTGGAACCTCTCAAGCCTTCCAGAGTGTAAACCCTAATTTGTGATTTGGGGGAAGTAGAGTGGAGGAGGCTAGGGTTTGTGAGAGATGGATTGATTGAGTGCTCAGGTGTTGATTTTTTGTCCTCCATAATGGAGTGGTTGTAAACCAATAATTTTTTCAAATCAATCCAAGCAAGATTTTCTCAAGATGTGTTTCTTCTTGTTCTTGCTCTCTCTTTGATGCCTTTTGGGATTTTGCTTATTCCTTTGGTTTTCTTCATGTTCATGTCGTGATCTAGCTTGCTAGGACACGTGAGAATACATCTAGGATCATCTTGATCATTATCTACCCACAAGCAAGTTTCTGTGTTAAAGTTTGAATTTCCTCGGTTTTGTGCCCTTTGGACCTCATCTAAGAAATTCGTGGAACCCTAGATTCGATCGTCCCGATCATTCATTTGAATAGGTTCTTGACCTTCTTGATGAACTATGGTCGATATTTCAAAGGTTTGGGATCACCAGAGTAGAAGTTAGATCTTTTGGTAGAAGTTAGATCTTTTGGTGATCACCTCAGGATGATCAGACTAGCCATCAGAGGGGGGGATCAGACCGGCCGTGTCATCTTGTGAGTTTTTTTGTGATTTTGGTCTTTGTGTCTCCAGGGTTCATCGATTTTAACACAAGACTTCCATTGTGACTGCGTTCTCTGATCTTCATAACTTTCATAGCTATTGAGGGGAAGAAGTTGATATCAGTTGAGGGTCAAAAAAGAGTATAGCTCCTATTCACTCCTTCTAGTCGTTGTTCCGGTCCAACACTTTCTTTTCCTCTCAAGCCTTAGCTGGACGGGCTAGGCTCAGCTCATCGCCCCTCCCCAAGGTGTGATCACCCAATCTTGTCGGTCCCGAGCCTCTACCGCCAAATCTACCCTTACTTGTGTAGGTCACTACTGGAGCTCACCAACCTGGCCTTGCTATTGCGCCGAGATAGCTAGATCTGCATCATCATTGTCCTCCTTGTTGATCCCGCCCCGGTCTCACCTACGCAGGCGCTGGAGGTGGATGCTGCCGCAGACGTCAGTGCCGATGTGGATGAGCACAGCCATATCTAGAGCCGGTTGGTGGGCCAGAAGGCGTGGTCGATCTCCCACCCCGGCAATGGAGTTCGTCGAGCCTGCGATGTCGCCCGTTGCATCGCGTTTGTCCTCCTCCTCGTCTACTGCTTTGTCCTTATCCTCCTATTCCTCAAGAAGCTCTTGATGGTGGTAAGAACAACCACCACCAGCTTACCCCTCCGCCTCCCTCATCTTCCTCCATGACGCCGAAGAGGATCATGTCCTCGTTGCTGTCGTTGGCAGTGTCGAGGAGGAGAGGGATAGGGAGGAGCTGCTCTTCTTGGGTTACATCAGGTTCAGCTACGGCGCCCTCGACGGCCTCGCGTGGGGGCTCAACTCCACCGCCACCACCACCTCCTTCAGGTCTCGATTTGAAGTTGTCGTCGACACGAGCATTCCTCTCTTTCCCTCTCCCTGCCATTTTCTCTGATCAAGCTGGAGCTAGTCTGAACTCGAGCTCGTTGGGATCCATGTGGTATCCACGTCCTATAAACTTGCCACCTTAGATCACGTAGCTGCCACATCAACACAAAACTGGGCTAGATTGGTTCAAGGGCGTTAAGTGACCCGGTTTGGCTAGTTTAAGGGGGGCAAAGCGAACAGTTTCGTAGTTGAGGGTGCTATTTGGACTCGGAGCATAAGTTAGGGGGGGGGCAAAAGTGGACTTATTCCTTTATATTACCATTATTATTATTGTCAAAATGGGTTTGATTATTTGATTACAGCCCAGCTAGGTGAAAAGCTAAGAAAGGAAGGATAGTGAAGAGATTAAAACTCTCATTTGTAACTTATTACACCATTTATAATATCGGTAAAAATATCTCAACATACATTTTCCAAAATTCTTCATAAGTCTATTTATATATACATGTCATATTGTACTCGACACTACAGGAAGAAGAGAAGTTTTTTAGGGGAACTTGTGGGGAATCCTCCCTCCTCTCCCATATGCAACTACAATGCCGAATGTGCCATTCCAGCGCACCTCTTCGGCAGACGACCCTCCTTCTAGCATGTCGCCTCCGATTCTTCTCTCGTAGCTATTGTCCTCCCCTCCCACCCCTCCTCTGCTGGACTACTGACTACCAGTGTGGGGACTCGGATGGGTGTGACGACCCAATCCTAGGGTTCCGAGAGATCCTCCAGACCTCTGGAAAGTCCAAGAGACCTCCCAGAGGTCTCAAGGACCTCTCAAGTTGACCTTCAAGACCGCCAGAGGTCCAAGAAGACCTCCTGGAGGTCCAGAGATCACAACCCGAGAGAGGGTCTTAGAACCCGGAGCACATGAGAACTTTACCACGCCCAAACAGAAGAGGGTGAGGAGGACCGAGAGGGCTCCCAAGATCTCCCACGAGCCTCCAGAGGAGGTCGTGGAGGTCTCGAGACCACCTCAAGATTCTCCGTGATACACTCCACGGTGAGGGTGGGGAGGTTCAAATTTACTCCAAGGTTCCTCAGGAAACCCGAGCACCCCAAGGATCATGGCTAGCTCTTCACAAGACAAGCACAAAGGTGATGACATCCGAACATACCTTTATTGAAACATAATATTTAAAGTTGTTGATTACAGGATGGCCTTGGGCCCAACACAAGTACATAAAAGCAAAAATAGGTCAAAAGAAAACACAAAAGTCCATCAACACGCCACAGCAAATGACCGAGGCATAACCTAGCCGCTTTGATCTCCATCACTACCAAAGTCTTCTCCGCAAAGATTGTAATGAGCAAGAGTGAGCACTACCATCTTGTTTCGCAAGTTACACCCGTGGATTAACAATATGACATGCATAATGGATAATCAAGAATGGCATAATATGGTTATTTTGCACAAAGCCAATTTTCTTTTAAGTACCATTATTATGTTCTTAAAGCCAAATTTTAATAAATAATACTCCTTATATCAAAACAATTTTTCAGCTTGGATATCAATCATCAAAATCGTGAAGGATACCTCTCGATATTAGGCTCCTCGCCCAAACCCAAGGGATAACAATCCCAAAACAGATTTGAAACCATTTCTGGAAAACCCCTAAATCAATATCTAACTTCAAGTGGCCTTTGCCAGCATGTCCTTGACCGTGGACACGGCTATTCGAATAGATTTAACTCGCAGAGGTTGTGCACTTTACCCACATGACTTGAGTACCCTAGTTTGTCTGGCATTCGTCAATACCATCTCTCACTACCAAAGGTAAGAGATCTAGAGCTCAAGACAAGGCTTTTACAATGCATCACTCCACCACAGCCTTTCCTTACTAAGGTTTCACCTTCCTATGGATTGCAATCCGTGGAAAGCCCCTCTTGCACCAAATGGGAACAATGGGTCATCAAAGACCTCTAGTCGATAAGACCTCCCACACCACCAATGGAGCAAAGATGTAGTGGAGTTTTGCAAATTACTCACCAGTCCCACCCCATTCTCGAGACATGTGGTTGCACGATTGTGGCATAGCCCATTATAGGCATGGCATTGGTCGCCAAAGACCGGTCCTCACATGACTAGGGCAACTTTCACTAACCCTTGACCTCCACCCTAGCTGTGTTAGAGTCCAAAGGCATAAACATTGCACCAACCAAGCAATCCAATTTGCCCCAGTCCAAACCAATTGTTTGTTCTCTTTGCTTACCCAAAGACCATTTTCATACCTCCATGACAACCCAATGTCATGATAAAAACATTTAAATATTATTTGGTTGTGTTGGTAAAGATTTCCCCAATTCAATAGTTTTGGTCTAAGCATAACTAAGCATAGGTTTTATCAAATGATCTTGACTCATACTACTGCATTAGCCAAGTTTGACCTAAAGGTGTCAATATGTTCAGTCCCAAAATCAACAGAGGTCATACAAAGGAAATGGGGATAACTACAAAGTTAAAACTGGTATTGAACTAGCTTGATAAAAATAAGCATGCAATACACATTGAAGCAGTAACATAATTACTTTGAATTATTGGGTGCAATATGTTCAAAAGTGCAACTTGCCTTGCTCACTACTTTGAGATTCTTCTTCTTGAGCTCTCGAGTCTTGGGAACCCTCACAATCTACACACATATACGAAAAGGCAAATTCAAAGAAGATTCAAATAAAGATCCAATTAAAGAATCAAAGAACTCTAGAGAAAACTCCAAAAACCCAATTACAGAAAAGAATTATACTTAGACTAGGTTACTTGGAGAAGGTCTAGCTTACCAAAGGGAAAAGAGGTCTTTAGAGGAAATCCCGAAGATGTGACCTAAGCAGAGAGCAGAGAGGTTCCAAAGGCAGAGGTGCTTGCGCAAGGTCCAGAGAGGAGGTCCTCACACGAGTACCACAGAGTTCTAAAAGAAATTCACAAAAAGAAGGTCCTGTGAAGGACAAGGTTAGCTCAGTATATTGGTGAAGACAAAGGATGGAGCAGATCATCAAAGGAGCTTACCAAGTAAAGGAAGGAGCAATGGATGAAAGGAGAAACCGTGAGCAACAAAGTTCTCCCCGGGAAGCCACTGAAAGGGAAACTAAGTTGACGAACGTGAAAAGGGTAGTGTGACAAAGGTTCTCGGACTAATCGTAGTCAAAAGGTGAAGGAATCGACACATACGTGCTGTGATAAGCACAAAAATAAGTCAAAGGTTGGTGATTGTCAGGGCAGGTGTCACTACCACCCTGGGTAAAAGGTACATTAAAAGACACGTAAGTTGCTATGGGAAGGAACAAAGAGAAATATCTATGTACGGCTAAGTGACTCAATTCAAAGTAATTACCACGTAGGTGAATGTATTTGACGTGACAAGACCTACATTAAATGCCCCATGTACAGGCGTGGCGGAAGAAATGAGAAAGTCTAAGACCGGCAAGTGGGGGCCAAGATAGCAACAATGGGTCAACATAGGGAGGTCTTACCCCCGCAGAGGAGGTTCTTAGGGAGGTCCGAGTGGTTTAGGAGGTCTTAAGCCCAGGGACAGGGAGGTCTAAAGGTTATGGAGGTCCAGACAGGGGGAGGTCCTGACGGTCAGATCTCACCACAGAGGTCTCGGCGAGGAGGTCCGAGCGGTTGGATCTCCGAGAGGAGGTCCAACACCAAGGGTCGCATGAGGGGAGGTCCTCAGAGAGAACAGACGCATGGGAGGTCTAATCCTTGGATTCAAAGCAAGGGCAGGTCCAAATCGTTGGATTTAATGTAGAGGGAGGTCCGCTAAGGGTATAGCGCATGGGAGGTCTCGAACCATTGGATTCGAGGTGAGGGAGGTCCTAGCCGTCCGATTCGTAACAAATAGGAGGTCTCTAAAGGGACATAACGCCGAGAGGTCTAGACCCTTAGATTAGAGAGGGAGGAGGTCGAGACCACGGATCAAATACAAGGGAGGTCCATGAGTGGTTCCAGAGACATTCCACAAAGGAGTTCCTCTTGAAGGAGGTCTCCTCGGCCCAGAGCGAAAGCCAATGCAGCTCAATTGAACTAGGAAAACGAAGGCACACAAAAGGGCCACGAAATTACAAAGAGGTCCAAATAAAGGGATCTGGCACTATGAAGTGCCCGGTGATAAGAGATCTAAACCTAAGAGAAGCGAGAATAAAATTGGTTTGAATCCTAAGAGATTCAAACCAACAAAAGATCTAAGTGGCCAAGTTCAAAGAAAGGAGACTCGACAAAAGGATACTCCAATAAGACAAAGTCTTAAGCTTTTAAGGAGGTCTAAATCTACAAGACCAAGGAGATAGGTTACAGGAGAGTTGTCGAGCTCACTAACAAGAAGACACAACAACCCAAATCCTTCCAATGTAACCCAACTTTGAATTCTCACTAAAGCAAAATAGTTTTAATTTATTTTACACATTTTAAAAGCGCTTGGAAAAATCGAATGTTACAAACCTACCCTCTTAGAAGAATCTCGACCTCGAGATTCAAACAGAATCAAGAAAGAGGTAGGGTAGTTGTTCTTGAGGTCCTCTTCTTTTTCCCATGTAGCCGCTCTCGGATGATGGCTCCATTGTACTTTGTATGATTTGATAATTCTACTCCGGTGACTCGCTCGCAACATCCGTAATTTTAATCAAGCGCCCACATATGTAAGGTCTTCCGCAAGTCTAAGTCGCCCACAAGAAGATGGTCTTCGTGAACTCGTAGGCATTTCCTTAGTTGTGATACATGAAAAATGTTGTGTATCGCCGCCAAGGACTCGAAGTTCCAACTTATATGCTACTTCACCTTGTCTTGTTAAGATCTTGTATGGTCCTACATACCTTGGTGCCAACTTACCTCTAATCCAAATCTTCTAACTCCCGAATTGGTGTTACTCGAGGTAAACAAAGTCACCAACCTCAAAGGATAAGTCTCTACGTCGGGTGTCAAGATAGCTCTTTTGTCGAGATTGGGCCACTCTCAACCGCTCCTTAATCAACTTGACCTTGCTCTCAAAGATCTTTGATCGTGTCCGCCCATAAAGTTGATGTTCTCCCACCTCATCCCAAAGAAGTGGTGTCCTACAAGGTCTACCATATAAAGCCTCAAACGGGACATTTGAAGGCTAGCTTGATAGCTATTATTATAAGAAAACTCAAAGATAGGGCAAGTTTTTGTCCCAACTTTTCCCAAAGTCTAGTGCACATGCCCTAAGCATGTCCTCCAATATTTGGTTTACCCTCTCTGCTTGCCCATCGGTTTGAGGATGATAAGTCGTACTAAAGTTGAGTTTAGTACCTAGGGCTTCATGCAAACTTTGCCAAAACCTTGAGGTGAATTGTGATCCTCTGTCGACACTATTCTTTTGGGCACTCCATGCAAACAAACAATTTCGCCATATATAGATCTCGCCAGACATTGCTAGTGTAGGTGGTCTTGACAGTATAAAATGTGCTACCTTAGTTAGCCTCACAACCACCACCCATATGGAGTCATACCCGATTGGGTCCTAGGCAAACCAAGAATAAAATCCATGCCCACTTGCTCCCATTTCCATTGGGTATGGGTAAGGGTCAGAATAAACTCAAGGGTTTTTGGTGTAGAGCCTTGACTCTCATACACACATCACATTGGGCCACATACTTAGCCACATCTTGCTTCATACTGGTCCACCAGTACCTCTCTTTAAGGTCTCGATACATTTTGGTCTCGCCGGGTGGATTGAGTATGGTGATCCATGTGCTTCCACCAAAATGAGCTGTTTGATTTCTGGGTTGTTTGGCACACAAATTCTGCTACCAAACCATATTACTCCTTTTTCATCCTCGGAGAAGCCTAAGGCTTTACCTTTTCTCATATTTCTCTTGATGTCTTGGATGTCCTCATCTCCTTCTTGTTGTTTCTTGATTTGATCCAGAACAGTTGGATATATCTCCAAAGCATTTATACAACCTGGCTCTACTATCTCCAAATTGAGGTACTTCATTTCCTCATATAGACTGGGTTGTTGTTGCTGAACCGACAAGGTATTACAGTACCCTTTTCGGCTTAAAGCATCAGCCACTGTGTTGGCTTTACCTGGGTGATAGTGTATCCCAAGGTCATAGTCCTTAATTAATTCTAACCACCTTCTCTGTCTTAAGTTCAGCTCCGCTTGTGTGAAAATGTACTTCAAGCTTTTGTGGTCGAGATATACCTCACAACCGATTGCCAATGAGGTAGTGTCGCCATATCTTTAAAGCATGTACAACAGCTGCTAGTTCAAGATCATGTGTAGGGTAGTTCTCCTCATGAGGTCTTAACTGTCTAGAGGCATATGCCACTACCCTTCTATCTTGCATTAACACACAGCCCAGACCTTGATGAGAAGCATCACAAAATATTTCAAAGTCCTTTTGAATGTCTGGGAGTGTCAACACAGGAGATGTGGTAAGTTTTTCCTTCAACCTCTGAAAAGTTTGTTCACGTGTCTTAGTCCACTCAAACTTCTTTTCCTTTTTCAAAAGTTGAGTAAGGGCCTAGCAATCTTAGAAAAATCTTTAATGAATCTCCTATAATAACCACTAGTCCAAGAAAGCTTCTTACCTCACCACTGCTTTTAGGAGGTCTCCGATTCAGATGCTTCCACTTTTGAGGATCTCTACTACTCCTTTGGCTGAAATAATATGACCTAGGAAGGCTACTTGACTTAGCCAAAACTCACATTTACTCAATTTAGCATAGAGATGTCGCTCTCTCAATCTTCCTAATACCATTCTTAGGTGGTCTTCATGTTTCGCTTCATTTTTAGAATAGATGAGGATATCATCAATAAATACCACCACAAATTTGTCAAGGAAGTCCATGAATACTTTGTTCATCATGGTCATAAAATAAGTGGAGCATTGGTCAATCCAAATGACATCACAAAGTGAACTCATATAGTCCATACCTTGTGGTAAAAGCTGTTTTGGGAATGTCCTCTCGCCCGATTTTAAGTTGATGATAACTGCACCTTAGGTCTATTTTGGAAAACACACTTGCCCCTTGTTGATCAAAGAGGTCATCTATCCTTGGCAATGGATATTTGTTCTTAATAGTAACCTCATTAAGTGATCTATAATCCACACACATTCTCAAGCTACTGTCTTTCTTCTTGACAAACAGCACAGGTGCTCCCCATGGTGAAGAACTTGGTCTAATAAATCCTTTTTCCTTCAATTCTTGGATCTGTTTCTTCAATTCTACAAGTTCATTCACAGCATCCTGAAGGTCTTTTAGATATGGGTGCTGTTCCAGGAGCCAGGTCTATTAGAAAGGATATGTCCCTGTCGGGTGGCATACCAGGGAGCTCCTCAGGGAACACATCCAAATACTCTCTGACCACTGGGAGGTCTTCCAGCCTCACAACCTCCTTTACATTAGTTAGAAGAGGTTCAGATGAAGGAAGTCTTTGGTCGAACTCCACTCTATTTCCTTGTTCATTGGTAAGGATTATGGACTTAGTAACACAATTAATCATCCTTTGTTCTTAGCCAACCAATTCATACCAAGGATTACATCCATCCTTGAGTTGGTAAAACTATCAAGTCGGCATGAAATAATACTCCGTAAATTTCTAAAGTGAGATTTGGGCAAAGGGTATTAGTCCTCATATCTATGCCCTGACATGTATTAACATAGGGTTAGCCAAAGGTATTATAGATAGTCCACACTTTCCCACAAATTTGCTTGAAACAAAAGAATGGGAAGCCCTGAATCAAATAAAACCGAGGCTAACATGTAATTAACAGGAACATACCGAGGACAACGTCAGTGCATCATGTGCCTCCTTTGCCGTGACATGTGTGACACGGCCCTTAACGACCTTAGTGGTAGGCTTCACACTTGAGGCACTTCCTTGAGCCGATACCCTTGTTCAAAGTTGAATCGACGCGATTTGTAGCTTCTTTGGGCACTTATTTGCGTAGTGTCCAATTTCATTACAAAAAAACAGTCACACCAACCGAGGAGGTCTTAGTTGGCTTTTTGAAACCGACTCCAGAGGAAGTCCTATGATAATTTGACTCGCTTGAATGCCGCCCGACCTCGATGCTCTAGAGGAGGTCCGTGAGGACTTATGCCGAGAGGTCTGGACCGGAGGTCCTAGGCTTAGGAAATCCTCCGTGGTTAAACCTCTGCCTGACTTTCTTTCTTTTTCGCCCTCCATCTTTTGGAGTTTATCCTCTTGTCGGATGGCCTTACTCACCAATTGTCGGAAATCTGCGTGTTCGGGAAACAAGATGCACCGAGATATTATCATTCAACCCTCCATAAAGTGTTCTTGTTGCTTTCATCAAGAGCAACATCACCAGAGCATATCTTGCTAATCGATTAAATTTGTGCATATACTCACTAACAAAGACGATCGCCTTTGTTTCAGAGTGTAAATTGTCCTCTTTAATGACATCATACCGGTGGGAGATGAGCACGATGAAAGGCTTTCTTGAATTCATCCCATGTAATATCCTCGAGGGTTAGGATGGGATCGACTAAAATTGTCCCACCACTCGTGAGGTCGGGTCCACTAAGTTGGTGAGAAGCAAAGAGTACCCTCTCATGGTCTGTACACTGCACCATGTCCAATTTTCTACCAACTGCTCTTAACCAATCATCAGCCTCCAAAGGTTCTGCACTACTGGAGAAAGTTGGAGGACGCAGCCTCATAAATTCTGCGATACTAGATCTTGGTGGAGGTGGAGCTTGAGCTTGAGGTTGAGGTACTGCTGCAGCTTGCAGAGATTGAGTGTTGGCAATAGACTGTGAAAGTAAGTTTATCAATTGAGTTTGGTTGGCCAACAGTTGTGTCCAAGTAGGACCTTCAGCTGGAGGTGGGGGTGGTTGTGATGTTGGTTGCCCTTGTTCACCATCAACTCCTCTATTTTGGTTGGTCCATATGGCAGGGTTCTCAGCCTCTTCCTCAACTTGTCGACTATGATGGCTTGAATTGCCACTGCCATTCCTAGAGGTGACCATAATGTCCCAGTACCAAGGCTGGAAAAAGAAAAGAGAATAAGCTAAGGAAAACTAGCCCAACCATCAATTTCAGCAACCACAACTCCAACACAAAGAACTCAGCAATAAGAGCCTTTACAAAAACTTCAACTTATCAAATATCATACTACACGTGTCTTACCCTTTTTAGGAGGTTCTAATGTACTGCACCTAACTTAAAACCTCTAATAAGAAATTTTGAAGGCAAGAAGGTCCATTTAACATTATAAATGGGTATGTAGAAAGAACAAGATAAGATGAGGTTAAGATAAGAGAAAGAACCAGAAAAGATAAGAATGGAAAGATGACCCATGTAAGAAAGAACATTTTATTGTTCTTTTGTCATAAAGAAATTTTGAAATGCTACAACCATTTCTACTAGGTTACGACCTACAGCCAAAAGGTGCTCTGATACCACTTTTGTGACGACCCAATCCTAGGGTTCCCGAGAGATCCTCCAGACCTCTCGAAAGTCCAAAGAGACCTCCCAGAGGTCTCAAGGACCTCTCGGGTTGACCTTCAAGACCTGCCAGAGGTCAAAGAAGACCTCCCGGAGGTCCAGAGATCACAACCCGAGAGAGGGTCTTAGAACCCGGAGCACATGAGAACTTTACCACGACCAAACAGAAGAGGGTGAGGAGGACCGAGAGGGCTCCCAAGATCTCCCACGAGCCTCCAGAGGAGGTCGTGGAGGTCTCGAGACCACCTCAAGACTCTCCCTGCATACACTCCACGGTGAGGGTGGGAGGTTCAAATTTACTCAAGGTTCCTCAGGAAACCCGAGCTACCCCAAGGATCATGGCTAGCTCTTCACAAGACAAGCACAAAGGTGATGACATCCGAACATACCTTTATTGAAACATAATATTTAACAAGTGTTGATTACAGGATGGCCTTGGGCCCAACACAAGTACATAAAAGCAAAAATAGGTCAAAAGAAAACACAAAAGTCCATCAACACGCCACAGCAAATGATCGAGGCATAACCTAGTCGCTTTGATCTCCATCACTACCAAAGTCTTCTCCGCAAAGATTGTAATGAGCAAGAGTGAGCACTACCATCGTGCTCGCAAGTTACACCCGTGGATTAACAATATGACATGCATAATGGATAATCAAGAATGGCATAATATGGTTATTTTGCACAAAGCCAATTTTCTTTTAAGTACCATTATTATGTTCTTAAAGCCAAATTTTAATAAATAATACTCCTTATATCAAAACAATTTTTCAGCTTGGATATCAATCATCAAAAATCGTGAAGGATACCTCTCGATATTAGGCTCCTCGCCCAAACCCAAGGGATAACAATCCCAAAACAGATTTGAAACCATTTCGAAAACCCCAAAATCAATATCTAACTTCAAGTGGCCTTTGCCAAGATGTCCTTGACCGTGGACACGGCTATTCAATAGATTTAACTCGCAGAGGTTGTGCACTTTACCCACACGACTTGAGTACCCTAGTTTGTCCGGCATTCGTCAATACCATCTCTCACTACCAAAGGTAAGAGATCTAGAGCTCAAGACAAGGCTTTTACAATGCATCACTCCACCACAGCCTTTCCTTACTAAGGTTTCACCTTCCTATGGATTGCAATCCTGGAAAGCCCTCTTGCACCAGTGGGAACAATGGGTCATCAAAGACCTCTAGTCGATAAGACCTCCCACACCACCAATGGAGCAGCATGTAGTGGAGTTTTGCAAATTACTTAGCCAGGTCCCACCCCCATTCTGGAGACATGTGGTTGCACGATTGTGGCATAGCCCATTATAGGCATGGCATTGGTCGCTCAAAGACCGGTCCTCACATGACTAGGGCAACTTTCACTAACCCTTGACCTCCACCCTAGCTGTGTTAGAGTCCAAAGGCATAAACATTGCACCAACCAAGCAATCCAATTTGCCCCATCCAAACCAATTGTTTGTTCTCTTTGCTTACCCAAAGACCATTTTCATACCTCCATGACAACCCAATGTCATGATAAAAACATTTAAATATTATTTGGTTGTGTTGGTAAAGATTTCCCCAATTCAATAGTTTTGGTCTAAGCATAACTAAGCATAGGTTTTATCAAATGATCTTGACTCATACTACTGCATTAGCCAAGTTTGACCTAAAGGTGTCAATATGTTCAGTCCCAAAATCAACAGAGGTCATACAAAGGAAATGGGGATAACTACAAAGTTAAAACTGGTATTGAACTAGCTTGATAAAAATAAGCATGCAATACACATTGAAACAGAACATAATTACTTTGAATTACTGGGTGCAATATGTTCAAAAGTGCAACTTGCCTTGCTCACTACTTTGAGATTCTTCTTCTTCAGAGCTCTCAGAGTCTTGGGAACCCTCACAATCTACACACATATACGAAAAGGCAAATTCAAAGAAGATTCAAATAAAGATCCAATTAAAGAATCAAAGAACTCTAGAGAAAACTCCAAAAACCCAATTACAGAAAAGAATTATACTTAGACTAGGTTACTTGGAGAAGGTCTAGCTTACCAAAGGGAAAAGAGGTCTTTAGAGGAAATCCCGAAGATGTGACCTAAGCAGAGAGCAGAGAGGTTCCAAAGGCAGAGGTGCTTGCTAAGGTCAGAGAGGAGGTCCTCACACGAGTACCACATAGTTCTAAAAGAAATTCACAAAAAGAAGGTCCTGTGAAGGACAAGGTTAGCTCAGTATATTGGTGAAGACAAAGGATGGAGCAGATCATCAAAGGAGCTTACCAAGTAAAGGAAGGAGCAATGGATGAAAGGAGAAACCGTGAGCAACAAAGTTCTCCCCGTGAAGCCACTGAAAGGGAAACTAAGTTGACGAACGTGAAAAGGGTAGTGTGACAAGGTTCTCGGACTAATCGTAGTCAAAAGGTGAAGGAATCGACACATACGTGCTGTGATAAGCACAAAAATAAGTCAAAGGTTGGTGATTGTCGTAGGCGGTGTCACTACCACCCCGGTAAAAGGTACATTAAAAGACACGTAAGTTGCTATGGGAAGGAACAAAGAGAAATATCTATGTACGGCTAAGTGACTCAATTCAAAGTAATTACCACGTAGGTGAATGTATTTGACGTGACAAGACCTACATTAAATGCCCCATGTACAAGTGCATGAAGAAATGAGAAAGTCTAAGACCGGCAAGTGGGGCGGCCAAGATAGCAACAATGGGTCAACATAGGGAGGTCTTACCCCGCAGAGGAGGTTCTTAGGAGGTCCGAGTGGTTTAGGAGGTCTTAAGCCCGTGGATAGGGAGGTCTAAAGGTTATGGAGGTCCAGACAGGGGAGGTCCCGACGGTCAGATCTCACCACAGAGGTCTCGGGCGAGGAGGTCTCGAGCGGTTGGATCTCCGAGAGGAGGTCCAACACCAAGGGTCGCATGAGGGGAGGTCCTCAGAGAGAATAGACTCATGGGAGGTCTAATCCCTTGGATTCAAAGCAAGGGCAGGTCCAAATCGTTGGATTTAATGTAGAGGGAGGTCCGCTAAGGGGTATAGCGCATGGGAGGTCCGAACCATTGGATTCGAGGTGAGGGAGGTCCTAGCCGTCCGATTCGTAACAAATAGGAGGTCTCTAAAGGACATAACGCCGAGAGGTCTAGACCCTTAGATTAGAGAGGGAGGAGGTCGAGACCACGGATCAAATACAAGGGAGGTCCATGCGAGTGGTTCCAGAGACATTCCACAAAGGAGTTCCTCTTGAAGGAGGTCTCCTCTACCAGAGCGAAGCCAATGCGCTCAATTGAACTAGGAAAACGAAGGCACACAAAAGGGCCACGAAATTACAAAGAGGTCCAAATAAAGGGATCTGGCACTATGAAGTGCCCGTGATAAGAGATCTAAACCTAAGAGAAGTCGAATAGAAATTGGTTTGAATCCTAAGAGATTCAAACCAACAAAAGATCTAAGTGACCAAGTTCAAAGAAAGGAGACTGGACAAAAGGATACTCCAATAAGACAAAGTCTTAAGCTTTTAAGGGAGGTCTAAATCTACAAGACCCGAAGGAGATAGGTTACAGGAGAGTTGTCGAGCTCACTAACAAGAAGACACAACAACCCAAATCCTTCCAACAGAACCCAACTTTGAATTCTCACTAAAGCAAAATAGTTTTAATTTATTTTACACATTTTAAAAGCGCTTGGAAAAATCAGAATGTTACAATGGGTTCTTCTTGTTTTGGTATATATGCAACCAACATTGTGATGATAGATTCAGAATGGTCCTTTCAACGTCCAATCTTTCGAACCAAACACCTTGTAAGATTCCAAAATATTCCTCCTCCACGTCCTCCACAAGCCTCGCCACTACTCGTGTTAGTCATGTGTATCCATAGCCATTACAAGAAAGAACTATTTTGGGGTGTAATAATGGACACATAAGGTGTGCACTGTGGAACACTATAGCGTTGCAACGGTGTAGCAATAAGTTTCATAATATTTCAAAAAGTTTAATGAGAACATTTTAAAAGTTCCAGGTTTCAGTGACTTTCGCGCGTTTCTAGAAGTTTCTAGAAGATTCCAAGATAAGTTTCAAACCAAGTTTCAACGAGTTTACGATTCTAGAATACAAGTTTCAATTGGAGAGTTTCGAAAAGTTTCAAAACAAAAGTTTCAATAGGTGTCAACGAGTTTCAATAAAAGTTTCAAGAAAGATTTCAACGAGTTTTGGCTAACTCACCTGGCTACGACGGCATTGCTGCGCCACCACGGAGCCACCCGACAACGTCCGCCATCGATGCACCCTCTTCTATGGCTCTGACCCCAACTATCGTCGCTGTCACTTTGCCGTCCGACATCGCACGTGGCTGAATCTATACTCGAGCTCTGCGCCGAGCATCCATCTCTTCCCCAACTCCTGTCCGAACTCCGCACCACGCTGCCGCAATATCTGGCCGTTCCGAGGCACGCCACCGCTGGATCCGAACGTCCTGAGTTGCACCACCATTGCACGTCGATAGATCCAGGGCTAGAGGTGAAGCATTACGCCGTCGCCCAGCGCAAAACCCAGAGCGGGAGTTGAAAGAGGAGGTCGAGGGGCGATGCTGGAAGTGAAGAAGGAGGGGGTGGCCGCTTGACTCCGTCGGCTGCACTCCTCGCCCGGACGCGGGAGAGGGAGATCGAGAAGGGGGAGAGAAAGGAGAGAGAGGGGTACGAAGGAGGCACAACCTTATGATTTGAGGCGGGGGATAGGACGACTAGTAACTATACCGTCGTATGCTACAGTGTTCCACAATATTTATCTTTTTATTACTACAGCCCAATGTCATTACTCCCTCCGTCCTTAAATACATGACGTTTGACCAAACGTGCAATCAAACTTATATAACTTTGACCATTACTTTTTATATGATTTTGTTAGTAAAAAATTACAAAATTATTATATTATGAAAATATTTATCATGACAAATCTAATGATACTATTCACTCATGATCAATCTAAATAGTTTTTCATATATTATTAGTCAAAGTTAGACAAATTTGACTGTACGTTTGGTCAAACGTCATGTATTTAAGAATAGAGGGAGCAGGTTATTATTACTGCGGTTGATGATGTATTTAGTCAGAACCCTCTGATCTTGATCGGACGTACCAAGGCGCTGATGTGCTTGTTGCTGCAGTATTAATTGACCTCTTCCTTTGCCGAAAGAAGCAAGGAAGGCTCGTCGTCTCTCTGACCTCGTCTCTCTCTTGGACGACGACTCACTCTTCTTCTTCGTCGTCGTCGGATTCCTCTCCACATCGGATCTCCTCGTCGGTTGGATCCCTCTCAGGCACTCCCCTTCCCCAGCGCCATGCCTTCGCGGGTCGCCGCCGAGATCGCGGCGCTCCCGGAGCCGCGGGGCCCCATGCGCCGCCTCTGCGCCGACCTCGCGCGCCGCATCCGCCTTCTCGCTCCCCTCCTCGCCCACCTCCGCCAACCGCCCCCCGACGACGACTCCTGTTATTCTTCTTCTTCTTCGCCTCTCGCCGACGCCCTACGAGCCGCGCTTCATCTCCTCCGCGCGCTCCACCACGGCAGCAAGATCTACCAGGTACTCCAACCCAACCCAATCCAATCCCTAATCTGGGCTAGGCTGGGCGGGCTGCAATTCAATTTCAATTCAATCCAGATGTTCATTGCGCCCAATTATTCCGGACGCTGTGTGACTTTCCGACAGGCTATGCGAGGGGATGGTATTCTCCACAATTTTGCGACTGTGAACGAACAGATTCAGATGGCATTGGATGACTTGGCCTACCACACCTTTGATATGCCTGAAGAAGTGCAAGAGCAGGTATACTAGTACTGCCGTCTAGTGTCTACACCTCCCTCCCTTCACAAACCTTCAAATCTGCTTGCTACTGATTACATGCAATTTTAGGTTGCACTTGTGCATTCTCAGTTCAAAAGAGCAGCAACAAGAACCGATTCACCGGACACACAACTTTCAAAGGATCTTGCTTGGGCTCTTAGCGACAAGACCTGTGACCCTGCCCTTCTAACAAGGATCTCCGAGAAGCTGCAACTGCAGACTATGGCAGATATGAAGAAAGAATCCGTCGCCCTGCATGAGATGGTCATTTCCAGTGGTGGTGAACCTGATGGCTGTGTCGAGGAAATGTCTTCCCTGCTCAAGAAGCTCAAAGACTGTGTGATCGCTGAAGCTCCCACCGCCGAAACTCTCAGTACTAGGTCTGCCTCCATAAAGCATAGATCTCCCATCATCCCGGATGAATTCAGATGCCTCATATCCCTTGAGCTGATGCAAGACCCCGTCATTGTTTCGAGCGGTCAGGTACATATTCGATCCAATTCGATTCGATTATGCAAAGCTAACTATTCTTATTCTTAAAACACACGCTGTTAATGACCATTGTCTTCTCTGCAGACGTACGAGCGATCTTGCATCCAAAAGTGGCTTGATTCTGGGCACAAAACCTGCCCTAAGACACAGCAGCCCCTCACACATACGTCACTGACACCAAACTTTGTCCTCAAAAGCCTGATAGCACAATGGTGTGAAGCCAATGGTATCGAGCTACCCAAGAACAAATCAAATTCCCGCGATAAGAAAGCAGCAAAAAGTTCCGACTATGACCATGCTGGTCTAGTTTCACTAATGAATAGGCTGAGGAGCGGGAACCAAGATGAGCAACGGGCAGCTGCAGGTGAGATCCGATTGCTTGCAAAGAGAAACGTGAACAACAGGATATGCATTGCTGAAGCGGGAGCAATTCCCTTGCTGGTCGATCTACTCTCCTCTTCGGATCCAAGAACACAGGAACATGCAGTCACAGCACTCCTTAATCTCTCCATCCATGAGAACAACAAGGCAAGCATTGTGGACTCTCATGCTATCCCTAAGATAGTGGAATTGCTCAAAACTGGGAGTATGGAAGCCAGGGAGAATGCAGCAGCCACACTATTTAGCTTGTCAGTTGTAGATGAGAACAAAGTAACTATTGGCGCTGCTGGTGCAATACCTCCACTCATCAATCTTCTGTGCGATGGGAGCCCAAGAGGCAAGAAGGATGCAGCAACAGCAATTTTTAACCTGTGCATATACCAGGGCAATAAGGTCCGGGCAGTGAAGGCTGGAATCGTCATCCATCTGATGAACTTCTTGGTGGATCCTACTGGGGGAATGATTGATGAGGCACTCACTCTTCTGGTAATTCTTGCCGGTAACCCAGAAGGCAAGGCTGTAATCGCGCAATCAGGGCCAATTCCCCCAATTGTCGAGGTGATCAAAACTGGGTCTCCTCGCAATAGAGAGAATGCTGCAGCAATTCTATGGTTGCTCTGTTCTGCCGATGCCGAGCAAACGATAGCTGCAAAAGCAGCTGGAGCGGAGGATGCACTCAAGGAAATGTCAGAAACCGGCACAGATCGCGCAAAGAGGAAAGCTTCTAGTATCCTGGAACTTATGCGCCAAGCAGAAGAGGCAAGAACCAGATAACATAGATTTGTCGAAATGTGAGGTTGTGGCATAGCTATAGCCAATTGCACACATAAATACATAAATACTAAATTTCTTCTGAATAGTGTTGAAATTTGATATATATCTATAGGCAGATCTGCTAAGAATTTTCTGTAAACATATAAATTGGTTGTATAATATTGTAACTCAGACCAATATATATGTACTTCTTGATAAATAAAAATAGTAAATAAAATTGTGTGGTTCAATTTGCTGGTTATTATTGGTTCAGGTCTCATGCATGCAAATCCATTCCCCTTTTTTTTGACATTTCACTGCTTGTAGAGCAGAATAATTTTCATTTAAAGCAAAAAGGAACCCAAAAGTTGTTTTTTTTCCGGGGGCAGCTCTGTACTTTGGGTGATGCGTTTGGTGGCTTCATTCTGAAGTAAGTTCCTTCTTAGAAAAATTGTTACTGCATTTTAGTTCTTGTTTCCATTGTTTTTGTGGAAGTCTCAACCATCAATTACTGAGATTAATGTAGTTTAGTTTCTTTAGAGTTTGGACCCACATCACGCAGATATTATCAAATTATCTGATTTATTAGAACAACACTGAGCACTGAGCAGCATTTTCTCTTGATGATAAGTAAATCGGATTAGACAGAGAAGATTAACATGGCATCTTATCCATTGTTTTGGGTACGTTACGTCTAATCACTTTCTAAGTACACATGCAAGCAACCTTTCGTGCCTATAAGCTTTTTGCTAATGTTATCTGTGAGCTCCTTTTGTAAGCCAAATTAGTAAACTTACATCCATGGGAATATGCACACAACCAACCAGGAGACAATTACTATTGCTGTTGTAATTATTAAATGGAATCAAACGAAACGAATGGTGTCATTGCACATGAACTAAATCTGTTTTGCAATCAGAAGATTAAGAAGAGTTCTTGAACATTGAGACAGCTATGCTGGAACGATAAGAAAGAAGTGAGGAATCCATCAACTCAAATCGACAGTTCTGCACATTTTTATGATTCCAAGTCACTTTGTCAAAAATAAAATTTAAATGCAAAATGGAAAACAACAAAGAACCAAGAAGACAAGACAGTGCTGAAAATTGCTGCATGAGTGCAGCACATGGAGCACGTCACATAATTCGGTGGTAGCTACTTGCAACAGCAACTCAGCAAGTGCCTGACTGCTTGTAGAAGAAAGAGAGAAATAATTAAAAAAAATATCGTTCGTTCTCAGTATGAATCCGTATGGTTATTTTTGTACCAGCCTACCAGGATGCTAGGAAAATAAAAGGGGAAAACATAAATAGAGAGTAGAGGCAAGCTGTGGCAACTTCACCAGTGGGATATATGTCACCACTACATTATGGTATGTGAAATACACAAACACATTTGAGACCATAATTAGATGTCTAGAAATGTTGTTCACAGAACCTAGTCTTTTCGGACCATGTCAGTCATACCTTAGCATTCTTTTATTCTTTTTGAGAAGTGGAGAAGATCAGGTCGTTTATCTGTACAATAGAGTAGATTGCCGGGCATCATGTCGCCCATGTGGGGACAAGTCTCCTCGTGCTGATTTCCCTGGAATTCTAGCCAATTCTAGCAGAAAGCCATTTCCACTGCCTAAAAAGATATAGCAAATATGAATGTAATCACCTATTAATGGGCCAGACTGCTTCGGCTGGCACGAGGCACCATGTTCCTCTGGTGAAAAACAGGATGCATTTGTTTTGCAGATCTAGCTTGTTAATACCATTCCTGTTCAATGGAAATAACATTTCTGTTTCTTTAATGAACGGCCATCTACTTTTCTTTACTACTTAAAAAGAATGTAGTGATGATCGCGGTGGTACGTCGCTCTCCCAATTCCCCCTTACACCTCTTTAAAAAAATCTCTAACAAAACATAAAAAGCAATTTACTAACAAACAAATTCCATCACCTTACAAATTCTCTAACAAAAAAACAACGAAGCTCCACTGGGCGTGTGGCGGAGCCAAGAGGGCGGAGGCGCGACATGGCCGAGCGCTGAGGCGGAGCCGAGGGCGTGGGCTAGGCAGGCCGATCCGACGATATCGACTTGATGTGTGGGAGGGTAATATGATATTTTTTTTAACCGTAGCAAAGAACCGGCTTTCAGCTAGTAGTCTTAGAACGGATCAGCCGGGGGTTATTTTCAACACTAGCATTAAGCTCCTATGTATCTCTCAACCCATGAACCGTTTTGCAACTTTTAGGTTCATTTGGTGTTCCATGACGCTTCATCGATCTACACATTGTGCATCGTAAGTACTATATAACCTATTCCTTATAGCTTCCACATCAAATCAAATAGCTAGCGAGACAAGAGATGCAGAAGTATAACAATAAAAATACCCCAGCGGTCCTACGGGCTACAGTATGTCAGTACACACCAACATGCAGCAGCCCATGGGGCCCTCTCTGCAGGCATCACATGGCCAACCTAAGCAACGCAGATGATACCCTTCCAAACTGATCATGCATGCCCATTATCATTTGCTTGCTTAATTTTTTGTCAGCTCATCTGTCTTTGCCCCCTTGGATTAATAATCAATACTACTTCTAGTGTGATGACACAGCTCCTATCTAATCCTTTCACTTGAACAAATAAGCAAGTTGTGTCAAGGAGATCTAACATGCTGGCCTGGTAGTAGTAGTGTTCAACTTTGTTCTTTGACCACAACTACTGCATGTGCCTATAATCAAGATTCTTATACTTGTTACAACCAGAACATGCATTGTGATATTATTCTATCTTCACATGTGATGTTAACTAGGGCTAATTCCAGCTTAGCTATCGTCCCTATTGGCTTTGCGCATCATTTGCTACAGTTATATACGGATGATATATACTCGTGGCAAATAATCAATTATTCCTTGATGGCCTGCCCAAACGGCCTCTTAGCTTTGTAATGAATCCTTATAAATTTGCATCGTGCAGTACCTGCCTACTAGGCTAGCTAGCCTCTCAGCCATCACTCAGGCTCAGGCAGGCGACTATCATCTGATAACAAAGAGTTAGAGGATGGGGCACATTGCTGAGCCTGCCGGCGGCGCTGTAGTCGTCGGTTGCAAAGTGCTGCCGATCTTCAACGAGAATGGCATCGTTGACGGCGCCATGAAGAAGATTGTGCATAGGATCGATGGCAAGAAGGCGGTTGCTCGGGTGAAGGAGCTCCTCAAGTGGGCTGCTCAGGCCAGGCCTCACAGCACTACCATCGGTGGCAGGAAATGGAAGGTATATAGTATATGCGTCAACCTTTTCTCCTTTCTCCTTTCTCCTTTTTGAAAGTTGTTCCTTGATCCAGATAAGCATATTCTTCTTCTTATACGTGAGCTAGTTTCATCCCTGTGGATTTCATTAATTTTTGGCAGAAGGTTCTGAGCTTCCAAGCAAGGGATGGTGCTGCAACCAACAGGTGCGGTGAGCAACAGCAGAGCGATGACATGAGCAGCAAGCTGAGCTTCAAGTGGGACGTGGGCAGCTGCTCGTCGGCGTCGTCGGTTCCGTACTCGCCGCTATCGTCCGTCTCGGCGCCGGCAAAGACGACGACGGAGAACACGCCGTCGAGGAACTACGTGTCGAGGCTGTCGTCGATGAGCCAGCAGAGCTCGTCGGTGCTAGAGCCGATTGCTGGTCTGCTGTACAACCCAAAGAATGAGGAGGAAGAGATGGAGCAGCAGGAGGAGGCGGCCTGCAGGATGGGGCAGTGGATCACCACAGATTCAGACTGTGAGTTAATTAGCGCATTTTTACTGTACTTTACGTCCCATCGTAATTAGCGCACACACTTTAGGCTGAATATATGATTGGCCGACTGATTTTGCAGTTGTGGTGTTGGAGCTGTAAGTAATTAAGACGTGCGGATGAGCGCGCGCTGTGCTAAGTGACGAGGAGGTTCCATGAGAAGGAATTGGCCAGGATTCAGGTGCAGGAACCAAAAATCAAGTAAAATTCAGAGGGAAGCAAGGAGTAAAGATTAAAGATAAATTCAGAGGGCCTGCACTGCACGCTTGTGTGTGTGTGTATATGGGGCGTCCTGTGTCGTCCCGTGGCTTATCCTCACGGTTACGGTGCGGACGAGACGTCACGTATCATTTCGTGGCTTGTTCGTACCGTGACAGTACGGACGAGAGCACTATTTTTGTAATTGCGAGTGTAAGGATCTTATTTTTGATAATACCACTTTAAATAGTATCATTTCGGCCAAAGATTCTCGTTGACAGGCCTCAGCCAATCGTTTACTAACAGAGCGTTCCCCCACCAAATACGCCTTCCTCGTTATACTTTCACGCGCCTTCTGAGCTGAATCTAAGGCAAGGACACAAAGACTAAAGATGGCTTCACACATACACACACATATATATATATATATATATATATATAAAAGGACAAGACAGCCATGGCCTAAACACGAACAGATTACATTTTTTTAATTGTTTTGTTCGTGTGGAGGGAATGTGTTGGAGCCTCGGGTTTCATAACTTCAATTGTTTGTATTGAGACAAACGTCACAACGGGGTGGTGGCGCAGTTGGCTAGCGCGTAGGTCTCATAGCTGAAAGCGAGTGATCCTGAGGTCGAGAGTTGAGCCTCTCTCACCCCATAAAAAAGAGCGATGATTAAACTGTGCTGTGTGACTGGTTGGGTCCGTCACAACAGACTGATCTCTTGATTAGCTAAAAGCACTCATGAGCTCTTATTTTTTTCCCCCTCAACCCACTAATTATATCAACTAGTAGCCTGTCAGCATTAAGACTTTGATGAAAGGAGCAATGTCAGCATTAAGTCAACTTGTCTAAGCAGCTACTGAGTGTGGGTAATGGATACAAGAGCAGATAGGGTTTTAGGTTGGCCATGACATCAAAGAACTTATAAGGTTCATAATTCATTGTTCATAAAACCAGGCCATGACATCAAAGAACTTATAAGGTTCATAATTCTTGTTCATAAAACCAAGCAACGTCTTTTCTCAAAAGTTAAAACTATTATATGAAAACTTTCAGTCTGAATAAGTTCAGAAACTGGACCTGAACCTACAGAACATACAAAACTGAACAGACGAGAAGATGGCATGGCTGGCTTATTGAACTCCTAGCAAATGATGTTTGTAACTCGCTAAGACAGGAGGGCATACCAAAAGAAAATAGCATGATTACAACTCTTTTTTCCCGTAAGGTGTTTTCCACTGAAAGCGACTGCCGGGGATAGAACCCGAGTCAACCACATGGCAACCCCCTCGCACTGCACCAACATGCTAATGAAAATTAAGAAGTGTGGCATATAGGTAACCGAGTATTGTTATTTTTTTTTGTTTACTGTAAGTTACAACATGGCAAGATTAAAACAACCATGTGGTGCATAAGTTATAGGGTCAAGTGGTCAACAATAAATATTCCCCTTTCCGAAAGCAAAGCGTGAGTAGTTTTCACAAAGCAAACTCAGGATTCAAGTTACCTCCCTGAATCCTAATGATCTTTGATTTATGTACTCAACAACATAAATCCGGGAGGGCATGCATACCTTTTTCCTATCAAGCTGGAGGCATCGGGTAACAGCGCCATATGCAAGCTCATCCATCTACACTCACGAAATTTGAACCTGCAAAGTCCAAGACAGTACCATCCTCCCGAGCAATCCCAACATGACCTATGTAGGGAGCCAGCCAAGAAACTACAACCCCTCTCTCTCCTCTATTTTCTATTGGCCAAAGGCCCCTGGTGCCTTGTCTCTTCTTCTCCCCAATGTTTCCTCATCTCTCTCTCTTGGTGTTTTTTCGACCGGATGTTTGCTCCATGGAGAGCCATTTCTTTCTCCCTCTTCGTGACCCTCTGGTGTTGCCGCCGGTGGCTCGGCCTGCGCCCTTGGCTCCCTCGGCCCGCCACGGCACCTGTGCTCCTCCCTGCGCCTGGTGCTCGGTCTGCGCCATGCCCCTGACCTGAGCGGCGCCCACGCCGAGCGCACATGCCCAACTCGGCTCTGTTGGATTTTTATGTGGCTTTCAACATTTATTGTGGTTATTGTCTGTTTTAGTTCAATGTGAAATATAGATATATGTGAAAGGAAATTATTTGATGTGGAATCTAACTCGAGGAATTAATACTCGAGGTGCTGAAGACGGCTGTGCTGGAATAGGTAGACATATTTATTGAGATCGAGTCTACTGGAATTTAATATGCATGCGTATGATTAATTCGGATACAGTATAGGGCGGAATAGCTGGGTTTGTTTTGCAGGATCAGCTCTGCAAGCTGTTGACCCACATGATTAAATTGGAATTGATCTCGTAAACAATCTGATCATGGCACATGACTCACATATGTGTGCTAGGGACTAATATATTTTAGACTCATTAAACTGGCCTATCTGATCATGGTTGGTAACATGGTTCAGAAGTCTCACAGTGTACCAGAAATAGGTGGGTCAATTATTATACCTGAAAGTGAAGTCTATAAATAGTTCCCTACCCTCTAGCCTCAGAATGCAATTGTGAGAGGCACCACGAAAAAGGCAGAGGAATAGAGGGTAGACCAAATAGACACCACAAAATCAATCTAGGGTTTGCTCAAAACCCAACATTGGTATCAGAGCTTGATGACGACGCGCACGGCGGAAGTTCGCATCCGAAACCGTATCGTCGGCACCTGAAGACGTGCATCCGCTGCGTCACTTCTTCCACGATCTGAGACGTGCAAGAATCCATGGCATCTGCGTTGGCGGACGTCAAGCTGCGTTCACTGTGTTTTTATTTCCTCCATCGGGGCGCGGGACGCACTCCTTCACAGCGTGCAAATCTGTCGTTGTCTGTTTCTTCGTCTTGCAGTCGGCGGCCCGTCTCTATCGGCTTGTGAAGCAAAAGCAAAATCAGCATATCAACTTGCAGCGCATACAACACAGCAAGGAAGACATCATATTGCTTTCATTATTTGATTATTTTATTCACTAATTGATTGATTGGTCTGGAGCAAGTCATACATCAATTCTTTTGATCAGATTGTTATTTCTACATTGGGGACGCCGTGCTAAACATCTACTACAACATCAAATCAATAGCCGTCGTGTTAAACGGCCTCCTCTTGTTTCTTCGTCTCGCAGTCAACAGCCGATTGATCTGCGTGCGCCAACTGAATCTGAAGCAGCAAGCACTTCAAATTCAGGTATCTCGCAATGGCAACCAACAGCGTATTTTCAGAACTACTTAGATCTTGTAAATTGGATGGCTCAAATTTCATGGTTTGGAAAAGAAAAATCACGTTTTTGCTTTCTGCTGAAAACATTGATTATATAATAGACAAAAACAAACCGGAAGAGCTAGAAAAAATGTCATTGTTGAGGAAAAAAAGAACTATGCAGAAGAACATGAAAATTGGACAAGAGATAATAAAAGGGCACGCATTTTTATGTTGGGATCAATGACTGATTCTTTAGCTGCTGAGTATGAAGGTGAACGAAATGCGCGGAAGATAATGCGTAATCTGGAACAAGATTTTGGTGAGGTATCTCTTATTAAAGTGCTTAATCTTGTTAATCGTTTTCTCTCCACCAAGATGTATGATGGTACTCCAATTAATGAACATCTCAATAAACTCTGTATTTTAGCAGAGGAATTAAAAAATGCTGGCTATCCGTTTTCTAAAGAAGTGCAGGTTATGATTGTTCTGAACTCTTTGCCAAATTCATGGGAACAATTTAAGATATCTTTCTGTCATTCTGAAAGAATACTCAATATGCGCACTCTGAGGCATCATTGCTTATGGAAGAAGATAGAAAACTCGCTCAGGGAAAAGAAAGAAATACTCACAATTCTAAGTTACACCTTGGAGAGGAAAAATGTACTAATAAAAGGAATTGGCAAAAGAGGAAGTCTAATGGTGATTTGAGAGAAAAGCTTAACAAGAAACGCGATCAGGATGATCGTGAAAATTTGAACTTAGTTCAGAGAAATGATAAGTACAAGAATTTCAAGTGTCACAACTGTGGTCAGTATGGGCATTTTAGAGCTGATTGCAGGAAAAAGAAGAAGCAGAATGAGCAAAAGAATCAAAACAAGCAACCAGTTGAGCGTAAAGGTGATTCATCGCCTAACGGTATATCTAATATTTTTGTATGCACTGAATCTTTATTTACTACTACTTTTCCAAATAGTTGGGTTGTTGATTCTGGTGCTACATCTCATATTACTAAAGATAATAGAGATTTTACTTCTATGCGAACAATTTCAAGGGGAAATAGATATATCTTTTTGGGCACTGATGCCAAAACTGATGTACTTGGAATTGGAACTTGTGTCCTGGAACTCCCTAATGGAGGAAAATTATTATTACATGACACTTTATATTCACCTAGCATGAGAAGAAATTTAATCTCTGTTGCTTAGTTAGAATCTATTGGTTATGATATACTGTTTAGAAAAGGAAGAGTTAAAATATTGCTCAATGGGAAATTAGTGCATACTGGAACTCATCATGAAGGTCTTTATTTTCTTGATGAGCTATCAAATGATGACAATATTGATTGCTTGGTTGGTGAAAATAACTCCATAGTGAGGAATACTAATGATAGGAACACATGCTCGAAATCTTATTTATGGCATTTACGACTTGGTCATATATCTAAAAATAGAATTAAGAGGCTTATTAATTCTGGAATTTTGCACTTTAAGTGGGAGGATTTTGGTATTTGTGAGGCATGTATAATGGGTAAGATGACACGTGCGCCTTTTCCAAAGGCGGAAAGATCAAATGAGCCTCTTGCCATTATTCATTCTGATATTTGTGGAGAGATGTCTACTCCCACTAGAGGACAAAAGATTTATTTTATCACCTTTATTGATGATTATTCAAGATTTGGTTATGTGTATCTTCTTAAACATAAGTCGGAAGGATTTGATGTATTTAAGTCATTTAAAACTGAAGTGGAAAATCAATTGAATAGAAAAATCAAAGTTTTGAGAACTGATCATGGAGCAGAATACACTTCAGGAATATTAAATGATTTTTGTAAAGAGCATGGAATTATTCATCATTATACCATACCTTATACTCCACAATAAAATTGTGCGGCTGAGCGGAGGAATAGAACACTTATGGATATGGTTAGATCTATGATGGCTTATTCAGATCTTCCTTTATCTTTTTGGGGTGAAGCTTTGCATACTGCTGTTTATTTATCAAATCATTCGCCATCTAAAGCTGTAACAGTCACTCCTTATGAGTTGTGGACTGGAAGAAAACCCTCACTTCGTCACTTAGCTGTTTGGGGTTGTAATGCACAAATTAGAATGCCAAATCAAAACCGTACAAAATTACAGCCTAAAAGCACATCAGGAATTTTTATTGGTTATTCTTTGGAATCAAAAGGGTACAGGTTTTACGATCAAGAAAAGGATAAACTGGTGGAAAGCAGGGATGCAATATTTTTAGATCAAAACACACCTCGCCGTGCTAAGCGAGCGAGGGTGGAATTATTGGCAACTCCACCTGAAACTCAGATGGATACATCTGGTATTGATTCTCACACTGAAGGAGGTTCAGCTCCTGAAGAAAACGCAAACCATACTCCCAATACTAACATGCTTAGGAGAAGTGGGAGGAATTTAAGTACACCTCAATATCTAGATGATTATTATTTGTTCTTGGGGGAAGTTCACTCTAAAATTTCAGATTTAGAGGAAGAACCAAAGACTTATAAAGAAGCAATAAGATGCTCTCAATCAAAACTATGGGTGGAAGCAATGCGGGAAGAATTAAACTCGATGAAAAGGAATAAAGTTTGGGAACTTGTTGATCTACCAAACAATCGTAAACCCATAGGTTGGAAATGGATTTTTAAAAGAAAATTGAATGCAGCAGGTTTAGTGGAAAAATATAAGGCTAGGCTTGTTACTAAAAGCTTTACACAAAGGGAAGGTATTGACTTTGTGGAAACTTTTTCTCCTGTTGCCAAGTTTACTTCAATTCGTATTATTAGTGCTTTGACGGCTTATTATGATCTTGAACTCCACCAAATGGATGTTAAAACTGTTTTTCTTAATGGTCTTTTGGAGGAGGAAATATATATGATACAGCCGGAAGGTTTTGGAGAAAAAGAAAAAGAAAATAAGGTTTGCAAGTTGAATAGATCAATTTATGGTCTTAAACAAACTTCACGTCAATGGTATATTCTTTTTGATAATGCTATCACGTCATATGGTTTTTCAATGACGGAAGGTGATCATTGCATATATACAAAGGTTATGGGTAATTGTTTTGTCTTACTGTCTTTATATGTTGATATTCTCATTGCTTCTAGTGATAAAAATACATTGATGGAAGTGAAAACTTGGTTTTCTTCTAAATTTGATATGAAAGATATGGGAGAAGCTTCCTATGTGTTAGGAGTTGAAATACATAGAGATCGAAATAAAAGGATTCTTGGGTTGTCTCAAAAGGCATACCTTCGAAGTGTTTTAAAACGACTTTCTATGGAAAATAGCAAACCTGTTAATGTACCTATTGTAAAGGGAACTAAACTCAGTGAGAAATTATGTCCAAAAACTCATGAGGAAAAAGCTAGAATGAATGGTATTCCTTATTCTTCAGCTTTGGGATGTCTTATGTATGCTATGTTATTTACACGATCTGACCTTAGCCATGCCATTAGAATTCTTAGTACATATCAAAAGAATCTTGGGGAAGAGCACTGGAAACAAATCAAATATGTACTGCGTTATATCAAAGGAACTATGGATTATTCATTATGTTTTAATGGTCATAATCTTTAGCTACAGGGTTATACTGATGCTGATTGGCAAGGGGATCCGGATGACCGAAAATCAACTTCTGTCTATCTATTTACTTTGGCATGAGGTGCTATTTCTTGGTGTAGCAGAAAACAGGATTCAGTTGCTCTTTCCTCTATGGAACCTGAATACATTGATGCATCTGAAGTAGCAAAGGAAGGTGTATGGCTAAGGGAATTTCTTGCATAACTTAAGGTTGTGGAAAGTGCATCACAACTTGTCACTATTTTTTGTGATAATCAGGCAGCGATCAAGGTCTCAAAAGATCCTAAATTTCATAGTAAAAGTAAACACATTGAAGGAAGGTATCACTATATTCGTGATGTAATAAATAGACTCAAATCTATTCATTTGGTTTATTTGCCTAGCATTGATATGGTTGTAGATCCACTGACTAAGCCAGTTAGTCGGGAATTATTTTCTAAGCATGTTAAAGACATGAGACTTCAGTTTATTGATTGAAATGTTTTCAGCCAAGTGGGAAATGTTGGATTTTTATGTGGCTTTCAACATTTATTGTGCTTATTATCTGTTTTAGTTCAATGTGAAATATAGATATATGCGATAGGAAATTATTTGATGCGGAATCTAACTCGAGGAATTAATACTCGAAGTGCTGAGGACGACTGTGCTGGAATAGGTAGACATATTTATTGAGATCGAGTCTACTGGAATTTAATATGCATGCGTACGATTAATCTGGATACAGCACAGGGCGGAATAGCTAGGTTTGTTTTGCAGGATCGGCTCTGCAAGCTGTTGACCCACATGATCAGATTGGAATTGATCTCGTAAACAATCTGATCATGGCACATGACTCACACATATGTGCTAGGGACTAATATATTTTAGACTCATTAAACTGACATGTCTAATCGTGGTTGGTGATATGGTTCAGGAGTCTCATGGTGTACCGAAAACAGGTGTGTCAATTATAACACTTGGAAGTGAAGTCTATAAATAGGTCTCTACCCTCTAGCCTCGGAATGCAATTGTGAGCGGCACCACGAAAAAGGCAGAGGAATAGAGGGTAGACCTAATAGATACCACAAAATCAATCCCAAAAGTCACCAAAGAGAGAGTAAGAACAAAAAGAAACTCATCTTGAAGGAATCTTGCTTTGATTAAGTTGAGATAGATGTTGGTTTATGTCGGGACCAACGCGTCGCTCACCATGGCAAATGATAGAGTACTCTACTCTGCTATGGTCACCAAGTACATGGACGAGAAGAGAAAGAAGGGTGAGATGCACCGGGCATTCAAGATGGGCACAAGAAAGCTTCGCTTCGAGATAATGTACAGGAATAAAGGACGCCGCGGGACAAACCGCGGGAGGGTCACCCACGAGTGCACGCTACACTGTGGTAGTTGCATATGCACTTGCAACAAGCCCTTCTTCTGCATAGACCCTGCTCCCATGTCATGGCCGCATGTTCGACGGTTGCACAATATCTCGGCCAGTACCTCTCTGACTATTTCACCAAGGAGGTGGTGATGCAAACCCGGAGTGGGAAGATGTATGGTTACGCTGTGGTTGCTCATTTCACTGGTCATCCAACCTGGGAGCAACTAATCTGAGCCACGAACATTGATAGGCTCAAGGGAAAGGTTGGCCGGCGACAGATACGGTGCATCAGGAACGACATGGACAAAGAAGAAGCTGAACGTCGTACAAAGAAGTGCTCTATTTGCAAGGAGTCTGGGCACACCTTTAAGAAATGCCCTACGAGAAATCCTCAGGACGAAGAAGACATCGGCACTCCGGATGTCGCCACGGGGATCTCATCCGGTCGCCCGACTCGAGGCAGTCCACATGGAGGACGTTGAGGTCGCGACCACGAGAAAGCATGGACAGTAGTAATATGTTATTGCCAATGTTCTGAATTATCATTTTGATTTGAAACAAATTGAGTATTATGTACTATTAGTGTGATTTGTCGTAGTTTTGATAGTAATGACAAATTCACATTTGTTTCCTTAAATAATATGCGGTGCATGTACATATGCAAGAGATAATTTCTCTAAAGTTCTCCACTGTGTATGAATTACCGGGTGCATCGCAATATCACTTACCTTCCTACTTACAAATCATTGATATCTCAATCGTCCTCGTAAAATTCTTCAGAAATTCACCACACTAGAACAACATACGACGATCAAAAAATGTTATTGCGAGTCTAACAGATTTTGTACCGTTGAAAATTTATGAAAATCACAAATAGACCAATCAATTTAGGGTTTCAGGTACCTGTTGCCAGTTGAACTGGCACCAGTTGAATTGGCGACAGGTAGCTGTCACAGTTCAGGTACCTAGCCTGGCGACAGGGGCCTAAGAGGGTCACTATCGCTATTTGAACTAGCGATAGGAAATCATTTTTGTAATTTTTTGGGGTGGATATTTATTTTTGTAAATATCTTTTAAAATAATAATTTTTTTTTTTTAAAAAATCACTCGTCGTCAACCTTGAATAGGCTGTAATAGTTGTACTTAACGCTTCGACGATGCGAGCCATTTAAGGCTTCGACTAATCTAAATGTATGACTTTTTTTTTCGAGAATACAGAGGACAACTATGTACCATTGCGCTAATAGAAAAAAAAAAGACAAAAAAAAGTACTATTTACATAACCAGAAACAAAATAGAGAGGAGTTAATTTAAGGCCCCGTTCAGAACACACGGGATTCATTTTCCCGATTCAGGTTTAAAAAAAGCCATTTCACCTGGAATTCACGCATCTCAGAGTTGTTAAGTGTATATTTTTTTTGTATTATTTCTTAAGTGCCGGCGTAGGTGACAACAAGTTTTGAAGTTTTGGGAAATGATGGTGATTTACTAATTATTGTAGGTGATGCGTGCGTGCATGCACGGGTTCGTCGGGATAGATGGATGCATGGGCAGTTGGCGACTTGCGCGCGCGCGAGAAGATCGACGGAGGCAACAGCCACGACCCACTCCTTCCGCCCGTCAGAATGGAACAACTCGATCAGAGAGAGATTCGATCGGGATCCCCTCCCCTGCTTATTTCATCCTCGAGCGGGCGCGGCGGCAGCCTCCGTCGATCGGTCGCCGGCCGGCCCAGCTAGCCCGCAGGTCCGCTTCCTGATCGACGACAAGCGGGAAGGGACCAGCCATGCATGCCGCACGTATACTCCACTTATCTTCTTGATGCATGATTCATGGCCTGCCACTTGTGCGCCGCGCACCGCGCCGTCGTCTTCTGCTCCGCCCACGCCGCGAGGCTGTGCCTGGAGTGCGACGGCGCCATGCACGACGCCAGCGCCCTCGCGGGCCTCCACTCGCGCGCGCCGCTCTGCGACGCCTGCGGTGCGGCGCCCGCGGCTCTGCGCTGCGCCAGCGACCGCGACCGCCTCGCGCTCTGCGCCGAGTGCGCCGACCGCCACGCCCCCGCCGGCACCTACGCCAGGTGCCCCATCAGCCAGTACACGGGGTGCCCCGGGCCGGCCGAGATCGTGCGACACATCTCAGTGGAGGCGCCGTCGCCGCAGGAGGACTTCGACGCGTGGCTCGCCGACAAGCTGCCCCACCTCTTCGACGAGGACGACGCCGTGCCCGAGGTACCACCTAGGCACCTAGCTAGTGCTAGCTAATCACATCAGAGAGAAGGACATATATCGAATCGGATCTATATATATTTATATATATATACAACTCGCGTAACTTAATCTCCTGTTTCAATCGCTGCGCGCCTAGCTACCTCCTCCTGCTGCTGCTGCTGCTGCTGCTGTCGGTCATTTCATGGAGGATGCTGGGATGCAGGTATACGAAGGAAGCGAGATGGGTGCAGCAGCAGGAGGAGGTTTCGGTGGTTGTGATGCAGCTGTAGCCGGGATTGAAAAGTTCCTAGCCGATGACTGGAGCGCCGGGCCATGCGCTGACGCGATTGTGGATGCAGCTGCTGGATTGCATTCACATCAGATTCAGACGACGACATCCTCTGCTTGCCACCTCTTGCCATCATCATGCCATGGCCAGCCAGAGGCAGCAGCAGTCATGGCATCTGCTCTTATGCAGTCCCTGACCAACGATCACTTGCTGCTCGGCGGCAGCAGTAACGCCGGTGCCATGGCCAGCAGCTTTGGGTGCTTCCCTTTGATCAGCTGCCCCAGCAGCATGCCCCCATCTCGCCGCCGTCGCACAGCATGTTGATGGTCGCAGCAGACAAGAAACCATCGCAGCAGCAGCAAGATCCGAGCACCATAGCCAAGAAGCGGGAGGAGAGGGATCGAGCCAAGCTCAGATACAACGAGAAGAAGAAGAACAGAAAGTGCGTGCCTATCCATCTATGACGATGCACACTGGCTCTGACTGAATCTTGACCTGTTATTTGCATGCAATGCTCATCTAGCTAATTAATTAGTTAGTCCCCTTGCTGGAATCAAAATATATATGTTTTGCAGATTCTGCAAGCAGATCATGTATGAATCCCGCAAAGCGAGAGCGGACACGCGAAAGCGGGTCAAGGGCCGATTCGCAAAGGCTACCACTAATCCCACTTCTTCTCATGACAACTAGTGAACAACGAGTGACCACAGCGCACATACGAAAATCTAAACTCAACCTTGCATATGTAGCTAAGCTAGCTGTAAGTACAAGTTTTAGTTTACCTCTTGATTGTCACTGCATTTTTTTTCTCTGTCTACAGGGACATCTGATGATAATCTCTTCTTCTTTTCAACTTGCAGTGCTGTATTAAACAAAAGCTACATTAGACGAATGGGATATAGATATCATGCGTATCTGCACATAAACAAGAAGAGGATTTATTCTGTCAAAGGAAGGAAAACTATAGCGGGAGGTGATCGATCATATTCATGCATGGACCAGCCTTTCAAATATCTTCTTAACGCCAGCAAATCCCATGATTTTCTTTTCCTGCACATTCATTACATCTTATACATCCTCCCTCTTTTTTTCCTGATTGAATTCAACACTCTAGGTAAATTAGTACCAACAAGATCATTCTTTCCGGAACTCATGTTCCGTGCTACAATAAACAGAAACGGCTCTGTCTGTAAATAAAATTTTGCGCACCTGAGCCATCCTGATTTTTTTGCCCCCAATTGTTCCTCTTTTGTTTTTGGGTTAAACTTTTGGAACTCTTGTTCGGTGCTGCAATAACTGAATCGTTGTCCATATATATGTACATAAATAATCATTTGTGAGTACAAAATCATCAACTTGGATGTGTTGATGGAAGAGGATTAAGACAGAATTGCGGCTGATGCTGTGTGAAATTTGTAAATACATACATCCTCTGAAATGCTATAAGAAGAATGCTAGCAACAATTTAAATCATTGCTTTTTCTTGGCTCCTGGTAAAATAGTTTAGTTTCTGAAGTCCCTCCAAAGTAAAATAGACGAGCTTCTACAGCAAAAGCATGTATTATGTGCCAGCTCTGGATCATAACCTGATAGATTCTAAGTTTCTAATCATCCACATTTAGCAAAATTTTAAAAAAGAATTGAAGAACATTGTTGACAGTATTTGATAGTAAAACAGAGTAACTTCTCTCTTTTTGTAAAGTCAGTCTTCCCAGCATGAACTTTGTTTGCCATCCCTTGTTTATCTTGAAGAATACTTTCCTTTCTCCTGGTGTGAGCATATGAGAGAAGCTATCTCTAATATCTCTGCCAGTTTAACACCAACAGTTTCAGAGAATATATGAACTTGCTTTCCTGTCAAATGAAAGTAAAGTTTCATCTCAATGAGTGATGAATTGTTGGACTGCTATCATGCAACATGCAACTACATGCGAGAAATCAATCTACACTTTCAGAGACGTGTTATATTAAAAAGCTGGATAGGTTCACTACACCAAAATGCACCTAATCAATCAGTTTCACTTAACAACGACACAAAAATCAATATTCCACGACCTAATCAATCAGTCATCGTTGACAAATCATGTCACTGTAACGAGTAGTACACCAATATGGTATGTGGGTGAGAGATTTCACTTGGGAGTGAGCAATTTGCTGCAAAATATCAGAGTTCTACATGGAACAAAGTAACCAAATATGGTATGTGGAAAAGATCTTAAGCAAATTGGAAAACCCTTAGGCATGTTCTAATCTTGTACTAATTTGCTGGCTAGTAGCTATAGAAAAGCAGACACGTAAACATTGATGGTGACATGTTGCTAAAATGATTCCTACTGACTGAATTCTAGCTGCAAGCCTGCAATGACCCAGACATGTATACTTATTTCCTATGGAAGATGCAGCCATGACAATGGTACTCGATCATTTTTATATCAGACTTGCACCCATGTTATTTCCTTAGAACTATTACATGGTCAGATCTGCATTTTTACAGCAACAGCATATACTGAGTGTGCTACAATTTGTGTTATTTGCAGTAACATTTGTAATTTGTCCATGTTTCGAGCTGTCAATTTATATTGATAAAGATGAGTGTGATTAATATACTGAACATATTATCAAACAATTTATTTCCTCAAAAAATATATAAATGCTAAACACATCTTGTGATACGGGGGATGTCCGATCTTCCCGACGTAGAATCGTTGATAACTTTGAATCCGTGCAACCTGACGAACCGATGACGCCAACCACTATCAAAACAGCAACCCGCGACAAAAGAATTCGCCCAACCACACGTTTGTGATCTCGTCTACCCGATCACACAAAGTAGACGTGTCGCTACTCCTGCAAATCATAAGGAATCACAAGAACGATGGAACAGCACAACAGATTAGAACTCCCTATTCTAGTGGGGGCAATATTACTCAAACCCTAAAATCAAGAATATCTCTACTACTTAAAAGAAGAAGTTTACCGTCGTCCGTTCTCCCACCATCGTTCACATCCGTTAGATCAACCATCAACTGATGGCTCGGATCATCTCACCCTCCCACGCCCACACCCCCGCCCCACTCGCGCAACCTCTCCTACCCGAATCGCCTCCCTTCTTCCTCGCCGTCACTCCCCACGAAGCGCCCTTCCAAAGATTCTCCTCGCCACGATTAGTCGTGCCGCATCAACCGCCACTCCCTCCCAAACAACCATCCGCTGCTCCCACTAGACGCGTTGTCCTCCGCCTCCGCCACCGCGCCGCGTGCCGCGAGACGCCGCCATTTCAGCTTCGCCGCCGACGCGGACGCGGTCGATCAACGGGCTAAACGGCACCGATGTCGAGTGCCGTCGACCCGAGCACTCCTTCCTCCTCGCCGCGACGCCACCTCCCTACCGTGATCCGCCGGATCTGGTCGCTTCGGCCTCGCTGACGCCTCGCGCGCCACGCCACGGATCCGCCATCCAGAGGTTGGTAAGCGCGGCATCGCGTGTGGGCGGCGGCGCGGATCAGTGCCTCGACCTCACGGGCGCCAGATCTAGCCACCCATGACACCGCCAAGCCTCCCTCTTCCGCTACCGACGCCACACTCCCTCTACCCGCGCCTGGCTGGCCTCTCTAGAAATCACGAGGCCACCGCGAGGCAACAAGGACTTGCGTTTGTTCATTTGTTTCGCGGTGCGTGCAGATCTGAAGGAGATAGTGTCGGTGATCGGCGCGGGTCGCCACCAAGGAGGTCCGCCGGATCTCCTGCCGCGCCGCCGCACCATCTGCCTCCACCACCGCCCGCCACGCGACGCCATAGCCTTCCTCGCTTCGTCCGCCTCCTCCCTCGATGCCTTCGTCACTGTCCTCCTTCCCGCCCAAGGTATTTTTCACTCTACAACTCGAGTCCAGTATGTTAATAACACTACTTGCTACTTAGAAGATGTACTCATGTTATTGGGAATGAAGGATTGACGGTTCTTGCATCTCAAATTTATGTAAGACTGGCAAAGCAAAGGATTTGGGTGTGCCATACTATTTGATTAGCTATTCCGTCGTGATGCAATGCCACATTGGAGTTTGGCATGTTAGCATTGCTTGCTGCTTTTAAGATACTTGTGTAATTCGAAATAATTTAGTGAGGATGTTTGTATCAAAGGATTTGGGCTTGTTTTGTAATGTTTTTTATTTGTGGCATGGTGGATCATTCGGGATTGCTTGCCTTATTCACGCAAGCCACGAGTGATTGCTTACCATTGCTAGAAGGAAATGGGAACTCATGCCAAATCAGTGTTCCAAGCAATTGTTACTGTATTTGTGATGCATTTCGAGCCTTGGGCAATTGCTTACTGTGCAAATGAGTTTCACTATTGAATTTGAAGTTCATGTCAAGCTAGGGTCCTGTTCTTATGCTTTTTTGATACTTGATAGTCTTAAACTCGGTGCTTAGGAGTTAAAACTTGTTTGGTTTTGTTCTAAACATATTAAAAATTTGAAGCTGGATGTCTTTTCTCGTCCAGAGGTTCTTGACATTCATATGATGTTACAATTGTTAGGAAGATGGGCGTGAAATGGATGTTGATATGGCAGCTCCAGTGGCTCCAGTTTCAATCAAGCATGATCTACCAGAGATTGCAATATACTTTTACTTGCTTGTGTTGATTTTTCTTATTGATCATAAGAAATATGATGAGGTACACCTGCACTTTGTTCTGCGAGCCATTCTTCTGCGAGTAACTACTTTGTGTAGACATTTTCAAAGTTCACTTTGTGTAGACATTTTCAAAGTTCACTTTGTGTAGAAATTACATTCACTTTGTGTAGAAATTTTAAGAAAATATTCCAATGAGACACTTTTATTATTTCAATCTACTGATTATTTTTCCTTAGGTTTTTACCAACATCTCGTTTGCATGAGCTTCTGAAGGCATATCTAAAGATCCTAGGAAGAAAATTTCCACACTATAGCAATGACTTGCTTTCCTGTGTTCAGGAGGAAGGAAAATTCCAAAAACCAATTTGTGCAGCATGACAAAGGTAGACCTGCATATATCATCAAATTTTGTTCTTCTGAAACATCATGATTTGAAAGCTTTTGAATCTGGTTTTAAAGCTTTGAATTCGACCTGTAGTTGTTAAAATCAGAGTTGAAATTAGGCGAATTTTCCGAGTTGAAATTTCCTTCATTAATGGAAAGTTGATTTTGTGGAGTTCAAAGTTGAATGGAATCACTGGTTACTCGCGTTTTAGCATTCTTTGGCCTAAACAGCAGGGAGGCTTGGGTGTTGTCAACATTCTAGCTCAGGATTAAGACCTACTGCTCAAACATCTTAGTAAGTTCTTCGATAGGCATAAATCTTATTTGGGTCCATCTTACTTGACAAGCCTTAATACTCAGTCATATATTTCAGTTTAGTACCATCTCCTCGGTCTAACTCAACTAAAGAAAATGGGTATACAGGTTTTCATTATATTTGTAGAATTGGCACATAGTCTGGCTCTGTTATGCACTGAGACCTATGCAAAGTTGGATTCTATATGTTTTACTAGCTATTCTTGATTTGCAAAGTATGATGATCTTTCCAGGTTTAAGGGGCATAGCATGCTGGCACCATTCATAGCTGGCTGGGAGAGCAATGATTTGCATCCGCTGGTTATTGAGAGATCTGAGGTTGACTCTCAATTCTGGCATTATATCGTTTTACTTCTCTTGAAATGTAGCATTGGATTTTGGAAAATAAAGCTTAACATGTTGATTGCTCTACTTGAATGTGTTGAGCTATATCTCGACTTACCTTGTATAAACATACATATGCAGGTTCATACGCTTATGATATCAATGGAAAGAAGTGTGTACATTCTCTTGCACGACTATGGTGTACAGCTTTACGTATGTACAATCTTTGGGTCCATCTTACTTGACAAGCCTTAATACTCAGTCATATATTTTAGTTTAGTACCATCTCCTCGGTCTAACTCAACTAAAGAATTTTCATTTCATTTGTAGAATTGGCACATAGTCTGGCTCTGTTATGCACTGAGACCTATGCAGAGTTGGGTTCTATATGTTTTACTAGCTATTCTTGATTTTCAAAGTATGATGATCTTTCCAGGTTTAAGGGGCATAGCATGCGGGCACCATTCGCAGCTGGCTGGCAGAGCAATGATTTGCATCCGCTGGTTATTGAGAGATCTGAGGTTGTGACTCTCAATTCTGGCATTATTTCCTTTTACTCTCAATTCTGGCATTATTTTGGAAAATAAAGCTTAACATGTTGATTGCTCCACTCGAAAGTGTTGAGCTATATCTGTCTGCTTACCTTGTATAAACATACATACGTTTATGATATCAATGGAAAGAAGTGTCGACATTCTCTTGCACGACTATGGTGTATGACTTTAGGTATGTACAATCTTTGGAGTGTTTTTTTATCATATGCCATGTAATCGATGTATTCCTTTGAATGATGTCTGTATCACCATTTGTTTTTGTGGCATTTGAAATAGTTAGAGAAGTTCATTTATGTTTCGTGAAATGTTCACAAGGTCTTCAGGTGGCACTGAGCCCCGATTAGTCAAAGCTGCAACTGAGCAATTAAACAAGCTACCCTTCTACCACTCCTTTTCAAATCGTACAACCAAACCATCGTTGGTACATACTTATGCATCTTCTAGCGATTATTGATTCATTTGTATTAAAATAGAGGAAGGACTGTTTGTAGTCCATGTCTTAATTGTTGAAAACATTTACTAAATTTTTCCTGATATTATAAGCATTGATATTTCAACATCTCTTGATATTTCACCTTTATGATTCATTTGTATTAAGTTGATTTATGTGTTAAAGGGAAATCCAACATCTCTTAATATCATACAATATTGATATTTATTATGCAGTTTAGGATCTCGTTTGTGTATCACTTTCTTTTGAGGTTCCGTTGCAATGCACAGGCACCCTACTATGAATAAGACAAAGCTGACTGACTGACTGAGTATTTATTCATTACCACTATTTATTTTCTTTCTCATGAGTATTTATTCATTACCAACCATAAAAAGTCTCCTATCTCATATTCCAATGCAATCATTGGAGGGTCCTTGAGTCATTTTCTGTCGTGGCTTTCTTAATTTTATCACTCCTTAATCTTTTTTGCAAAAGTAAAATTGGTGTATACATTAATCAAAGAGAGGGATCCATGTCGTGAAACTGGTATCACAAAAATGGGTGATTCAGTCATTTCTTTTGTCAACACATTGCAGCTCCTGTAAGTTATATGCTCAAATGTTTATTGTGTTGGTTATAGTTCTACTGCTGTTATGGAAAGCCCTAATGATCAGAAATAACCATGTTACTAAAAATCCCCATAGATCTTAACCATGATAGGTTTCTGAACCTTCATTTTTTTAGCATTATGTTATTCTATGATGATTGATAAAAATCTTGTCATGCATTAATCGTGATCTATATCAAATAATGGCTAATAGGTTGCTCCATTTGCTCATGAATTTCCCATTGTGAATTATTGTTTAGAAATGTTCCATGTTATCCTGGGATAGAGTAGCTACAGTTCAAACCTACCTCTCTGTCGTGCCGACTGCCTCACCACACTGCTCGCCTAGGAGCTTTGCAAACAAATCTGTCGAGGACACGCGTGCAGCTCAGGAGTTGATTATCTCCATTAATTTCTTGTGATTTTGATTCCATTATCTTGAAAAATAACTACAACTACCCCATTCATTTCTTCAAGTGACCTTTTTTATTATTTTAGAATAATATATATATTTTTTGGAAAACGATTGATAAATTATGGGTCAGCATAATTTATTTTCCTACTAAATATGTATCTTGTCATAATTTGACAGTAATCATGGCTATCTTGCATTGCAACAAATTGTGCATGTCTTTTAACTAGATGGATGACCACCATGCAAGGACCAAGGTTCTCAACACAAAATTGAATGTGGAATCTTTGGTATGTTACTTATGTGTCACAAATTATATAAAATTAAAGAGGCGAAAGAGGAGGCGAGGAAGAAGAGGACAAAGAAGGAGAATTAGAAGAACACAAGTGATTGGTGGCTCATCTGTTAGTGTCACTCCAAAGGTGAATCATCGAAGAATATAGGATGTTGAATGTGAAGATATTGAGCGGTAGTGGTGGAGGAATTGCCGCCAGAGATCTAGAGAGATACACGGTGGATTCGCCCACTAAAGAATGCAAGCACAAAAAAGGTTTCTAATATTCGTTCTCACTTCCCCACCTGCAAGAAGGGACTCAGGAGAGATGGATCATGATATGCTAATTCTAAAATGTCCACTCTTTTTCATGCATGTAAATTGTAGGAAACTTAGCTATTCAGGTTTGATATGTGGGCAATTGAACGGAAGCTAACAAATAAAAAATGGCAGGTCCATTGTGTTCAATTCTTTGTATAGCATTTTTACTCTAAGTTAAGGAGCGGAAATTTTGATTATTCGTGTCTGGAAGCCGATTGATAATGTATGTACAGATCTTCCAATGTTTATTCATCATTGGTGAACTACACGACAAATAGGTTTATTATTAGTTTTCGCATTCAATTATGTTAAGCCACTTCATGTCATGCGTTCTCAGAGTTCGCATGGCGTGCTATGCCATTCAAGCATGATCTGCTTGGTTTAGTGGAAGAAAATAAACATTTCACCATTCTTCAGTGCATAACATGGGTAATATTTTGCGCGCAGAGTTTAAATTTCCATTGCAACGTACGGGCACTAAACTAGTATTAATAATATGAAAATATACCGTTCCCCTTGCAACGACGACGTACAAGAGCTATATATTGCCTACTGCTCAATACATTAAGGAATAAACTAACCGACTCGGAGGCGGTCGTCCAACTCTCATACGAATCATTGGTGGCGGGACCACAGACCGGTGTCTTCGGTGCCAACTCACGCGTGCACACTTGCATGCATGCAACAGACCAACATCTAATTAATTATTTCCTTCCAAATGCATGCAACAGCATGTCACGCCCTTTCTTTTGGTTGCATGCATGCATGCAGCTTGTCTCTTTCCTTGTCAATACATGCACATACATATGTATTTGACACACACATGCATGCTTGTTCCTTCCTCCCAAATGCATGCACATCATCTTCGCTCCTTTGGCCTGATATCGTCTCCCATGCTTCTATATGTATAAAACTGCACACACATAATATGAGACTATTAGGCAGTAACATATATTCATTACAATCAAAATTAAAATTAAGTAGAAGCGGGTTCACTTGTTGATTAATCTTTTTAGCTCGTACTTGCATAATCGGTCCAATCAACGGGATGTCCTCATCAAAATCAGCCTACTCCACAGTCAAACCAACTCAAGATTGTAATTCCTGTAACTGATGGCTCTATTCCTTATCAGGCACATTGCTGAATACTCCATGTATGCGGAGCACAGAGAAGGCTAGCGCATTGCGGCTTCTCCCAAAATCTCTTTCTCTACATTGTATTTTTCACAGACCAAACGGTTCCGGGGTCCATCGAAAATCTTTGCCGCCGGTCGCGCGTCTTTGTCGGCGCCAAGACCGTGAAGCCGCCGCCTCGGCCGCCGAGTGCATCCCGCCACCTCGTGAGACGCTCCATGCTTTCCACCAACTACATCCGAAGGGTCTCCTCTTCGCCGCCGCCCGCCTCGCTTCCACCGCCGACATCGTTGATCACCTCGCCGCCCTCGCCGACACGCCGCCACCTACTACCCGCTGCGCCGCTTAGTCACCGACCAACACCGCAACCACCGCGGCAACATCGCTTACCGCTTTCGGTCTCCATCGATCGCCACGGCCAGTATGCCGAGATCGCCCACGCTGCCGCCGACGGCGGTCCATCGCCGACGTTATCCTCCCGATGTCGACGTGCCGCGACGTCGTCCGGTCTTTTTTCCGCCAACGACGCGGTCACCTACGACGCCACGAAGCTCCCCTCTTCGTCGTCCAGTCACCGAAGCTCACCGACGGCGTCTTCGCGGGTTCGCTGGTAACCACGCGCTATGCGACGCAAGACGACCTTCCGAACTTCCTCAACGCATGGGCCGAGATTGCGCGCGCCAGCTCGCGCCTCGAAGCCTCACGCCCACGACGCCTCACCGGTCCTTGTTCGAGCATTGGTCCGCCGACGGCAAGACGGCCAGGCTAATTTGTGTTGCCGCACTCGACTGCTTGAGCTCATCGAAGCGGTTGGGCGCCGCCCGCTGCGTGGAGCGGATGTCGATTTCTACGGAGTCCTTGTGGGCATAAACCTAAGGCTAAACATGATATAATAACATTAACCCTAGCTCAATTGATGAACACCTAGTCTAATCTTTAGAGCGGAAGCGTGATTACATACGCGAACTTGAAGATGCCATGAGTGCTTGTAGATGTGTCGAGGTAGAAGCCGGTCGGTAGCTGCAGAGAAGCCGTGGGCGAGGATGGAGGTGTTGCGGTGACGGCGGCGGTGACATGCGGTCTTCAGTCTTCGCCCACCGTAGCGCCCGTGAGAGATTGGGTTTGTTGGGTGTTCGTTAGCCTAGAATCACACAGATCCAAAGCCTGCCGAGTCCCCTAATTATATAGCGCTAAGTGAACGGGACCGAAACCAACTTGTTGGTTATGCCCCCGATCAGGGCGCGTAGTGGGGCGTGCCCCCTTGAATCTCGGACGCAGTTAGCCGAGATCAATCCAACATTCTCCCCTTTGATCGTAAGGCTAACATCATAAGCCCATTCTCAATAAAACAGCATACCAAGGTAATGCGTCGCATGACCAATGAAGTATCATATAACCACAATACCTATAGTGTACTATCCTATCTTGAAATGGATATTCATTATACTTCATGGGAGTTGGTTTGCTTTAAGGTCCTTTTATCCAGAATCAGAGGCTTTCCAATAAACCCATGCTGGCAACATGATCACGAAAGATATTGGGTGGTAAGCCTTTAGTAAGCGGATCCGCAAGCATTGACTTAGTACTAATATGCTTGATACTAATAGTTTGATCCTCGGATTTCATCTTTCACAACATGATACTTAATGTCAATGTGTTTGGCAAAGACCACTTGACTTGTTGTTACTCAGATAAAAGACCGGGTTCGTTATCGCGAGATAAGGTGAGTGGTTTAGAGATGCCGTCTACCACTCTAAGTCTCGGATAAAATTTTAAGCCATACAAACGCCCAGTAGCCTCATAACATGCCACAAACTCAGCTTGCATCGTTGAAGATGCCGTAAGGGTTTGTTTTGAGCTTTTCCATGAGATAGCTCCCTCAGCGAGTGTGAAGATATAACCTGACGTGGATTTCTTAGTATCAACACATCCCGCAAAATCAATCAATAACCAACAACTTCAAGGTTGTCGTAATTTTATATGTGAGCATGAAATGTTTAGTAGCTTGCATATAACGCAAGACTTTCTTAACGGCCTTCCAAAGGGTCCACCTCGATTTGATCGATATCCGCCAAGCATCCGGTTACATAAAAGCTAAATCAGTATGCGTACATACTTGAGCATACATAATGCTTTCGACAATTGAAGCATAAGGAACCGACTTCATCCGATCGGCCAGATGGTTCCTTGGACATTGAAATGTCCCAAACTTATCGCCTTAACAATAGGAGCAAAGTAGCCAGAGCACTTATGCATATTATATCTCTTTAGTACTCTGTCAATGTATGCCTTCGAGATAAACCTAATACTCCTTTGGACCTATCTCGGTGAATTTCAATGCCAAGAACGTAAGAGGCATCGCCAAGATCCTTCATATCAAAATTAGATGAAAGAAATCTCTTGGTCTCATAAAGCATATCTTTATCATCGCTAGCCAATAAGATGTCATCCACATAAAGAACTAAGATGGTGAATTTACTCCTTGAACTTAACATATATGCGCTTATCAACTTCATTTTCCTTAAACCCAAAATTCCTTATGACCTTTATCGAATTTGAGGTACCATTGCCTTGACGCTTGCTTTAAGCCATAAATTGATTTCTTAAGTCGACATCCCATATGCTCCTTGCCTTCCACGACAAAACCTTCCGGTTGAGCCATGAAAACGTTTTCTTGCAAGTCGCCATTAAGGAATGTTGTCTTAACATCCATCTGATGTAGCTCTAAATCATAATGAGCTACAAGTGCCATAACAATTCTAAATGAATCTTTAGTTGAGACAGGAGAAAGTGTCATTATAGTCAATCCCCTCTCTTTGTGAGAAGCCTTTTGCTACAAGCCTTGCTTTGAACCTTTCGATATTTCCCTTAGAGTCATGCTTGGTTTTGTAGATGTAACAGCCCAAAGTTCTGTTACCAATTTAAAATTAATAAAATTATTATTTTATTGGATTTCGAAATTTGAAAGAGTTTAATTGCTTTATTTGAATTTCTAAAATTTTAAAAGTCAAAAATAAAATTTATTAAAGTTTTATTTGAGTTTAAGTTGAAAAATAAAATTTTAATTAATTTATGAAATTTTCTCGAGTTTTAAAAGCTTTTTCCAAAATTATTTTAAAGCCAAAACAAATTTAATTGCAAAATATATTACCAAATTTAAGTTGAAATTATTTTATTTAAGTCCAAAATAACTCTAGGAATTTCGTGAATTTTTCTATAATTTTTGGATTTTATTTATTATTTTCTAAAGCTTATTTGAATTAACCTGATTAACTAAAATAGAAAATCTAAGAAGTTCTTTAACTATTCTTGGCCTAACCTTGGTCTGCCCGTTCTCTGCACATGCGCTCGGCCCATTCCTCTCTCACCACTTTACCATGGCCCATTCTACCCTACCAAGACACCACTCTCTCTCCCTTACCTTCCCGGCCCCACCCGACAGCCTCTCTCCTCTCACTTCCAAGCGGGCCCGCCCACTTGTCTTCTACCCTGCTTTCTTCCCCACGGAACCGCACTGAGCCGGCCTCCATTGTTGATCGGCTAAGCTCGCCAACCGCTCTACCGCCATTCCCGATCTTCTTGGCCAAGACGCAAGACGACCAAGGTTCTAACCGCCTCCACCCCGCCCACTTTTCTCTCGTGGGTGGCGGCTGGCCATCGCCCAACCACCGTGGCCGCCACAACGCCCAAGACGATCTCCACCTCTCTCCCTCCCCCAGCCCCTATAAATAGAGCACCGGGTGCGCCTACTCCATCTCACTCAAACCCCTCAAACCATTCTTCCTCTCTCCCTCGCAATCGCCGGCGATTTGAGTTCTTCACCGCGCCATTGAAGCTCAGTTTTTCTTCATCTCCGGCGCCGTCAAGCTCTCCCCGGCCACTCCGACCTCATCGCAGATCTCCATCCTCGGGGCTATCTCGTGCGTGTTTCGCCGCCAGGACCACCGAGTTCGCCGCCACCGCGAACCCGATCTTCACCGCCGCCACCCACCTCGCCGCCGGCCATCGCCTCGCGTCCAACCGCCGCCTGGGTGAGCACTACATCCCCCATCTCCTCCTCTTCGCGTTGAGCCCTCGGCGGAGCTCGCCGCGACGTGTAGCGTCGGCGAGCTTGACGCCGAGCGCCGCCGCCGCCCATGCCGATGTGGCACTGCCACATCATGGCCACATCATTGCCACCTCACCTCTTTTGCCCATGTGGCTGCCCCGTCACCGCTCGCGTGTCGTCCACGTGGCATATATGTGTCACCCGTGGAGGAAACCAGTTGATGACGTCATAAATTGATTTGTCTTCAGAAAAATAATTCCATTAAATCTGAAATTTCCAATTTCATCATTTCATGTGAATTGTAAACTTCCCGGGGTTTGTTCTCCTTCATACGAACTCCGATTTCGTCGATTCAAATTTCTAAATTCTTATAAATTCAAGATCTAGCTAACTAAACTAAAATTATTTAATTTGGAGTTCATTTGAATCTTCATCTGAATTTTGTTTGAATTTGTCGTACTTTCGCGTATAGACTTCGACAATTCCAGAGAGTTAGATCCTTCGGAGGATTTAGAGAGTCAAGACTTCAACGAAGGCAAGTTATACCCTTGACCATATTGCCCCCAGTATTTTAAAGTTATTTAATTCAGTTTTTAAAATTATTATTGCATGCATATTTTTAGTCAATTATTTTAATGCCCTGTTTAAATACTTAGTTATTCCAATTGTTATTGTATGGCCAATTTCGAATATTGAAATATCATCCCTTTGTCACCATAGATAAATTGTTTGGAAATGCTTAGACCATGATTTGATTTTGGGAGGTTTTAGTCAAACCATTACAAATTTGTTTAAAATTAAATCTATGGTATTGTTTTACCATGGAGAGTTTATAAAGGTGGTTTTTTGCAAATAAAATCAAAAATGGTTTGGACTTGGGCGAAACGGATGAATGGTGGGTGCAGGTTTATGCATGGGTTTAATCTGGTTAGGATTAAAGCCCAGGGTTTGATTTTGAAAGACGCCCAAGTCAATTAAGGACCGGTCTTCGAGCCGCATCTTGCTATGCCTTACCGTACCACCACATGTCTTGTATGGGCAGGACCCGGCTTAATAATTTGTAATACCTCTTAGTATTTGTGCTATGTTGTATGTGTGGGTGTTGGTTAGACAGTTTTCCCACTTGGCGCAAGAGGGGGCTTCTGGAGGATGGATAGTCCAATGGAAGTGAAACCTTAGCGTGCACGAATACTTTAGGGTAGAGCATTGTAAAAGCCTCGTCACGTACTCTAGACCGCTTACCTAAGGTAGTGAGCAGTGGCATAGATATATGCCGGACAAACTAGAGAATTCGTGTCATGTGGGTAAAGTTGTACAAACTTTGCAGAGTAGAAACTATTCAAATAGCCGCGTCCGCGGTCATGGACATGCTAGCAAAGCCACTCTGAGTTAGACTTGTTTTTGGTTTATACAAGTGTTTTCAACAGTTGTTTTCAGGATGGTTAGTCCTGTGGGAAAATTGGGCGGTTAGCCATTGTGATAAGAGGGTATCCTTCACCATTCAAATATGGAGGTTATCCACACTATAAAATTGTCATTTAAAATCTGATTTTAGATATATAGAACAAAAATAGCCTTGGAAATTATTATGATTATTTAAACTTGAAAATGCTGTTTTATGCAAACAAACCCTGCCAATACCCCTTGTTTACTTTATGCATGCATTCAATCTGTTACTTGACGGGTGTAACTTGCGAGCACGGTAGTTGTGCTCATACTTGCTTTATGCAAACAAATTTCAGAGAAGAAGGACTTCACCATCGGTGTGGATATCGACGACTAGGCCGCTACCCCAGTCGATTGCCTATGGCAGATTAACTGGACTCTACTACACCTTCTTCGTCTTCCGCTGTGTTCTTTATTGTTGGCTTGTAAGCCTCTTTTGTAATAAACTCGATTTACTATTAATGCAATGCGAGATATGTTTATGTTATCATTTTTGTAGCTGTACACCGAAAATCTCGGATGGTGTATGAACACGAGGGTTCGGATCTTTCGCTCCCGGTCCGACAGTGGACCCATTTACAATTTCATCGCTTTTGACTCCGCCAGAATTTCTACTAAGTCCCATACATCATTAGTGCTCATAGACTTTAGTTCATCCTTCATGGCATCAAGCCACTTAGAAAAATGTTCACTTATCATGGCCTCCTTATAAGAGGTGGGATCTTCTACCCTCCCTATATCATTAATATCCTCATTCATATAAACAACATAATCATTTGGGATGGCAGATCTTCTCTCCATTGTGATCTTCTAATAGGTTCAACAAACTATTGCAGGGACCGCCGAGGCTCATCATTAGGAGTGCGACATTAGGAATTTCAGAGACCTCAACAATGGGTGCGACAACGGTATTTTGTAATCGAGGTGCAACCACCGAGGCATGAGAATAAAGATCTCTCGATAAGCGGTGAAGGAACATAAACCCGCTTCTCTTCAAGATCTATTTTCCGGCTCCGTGTCCTCGCTATTATCTAAGAACACGGCAGTGTCTTGTTTCTACAAACTTAGTTATCCTATCGGAGACAAGAAAATCGATACCCTTTGGATCTTTCAGGTACCCAATAAAATGGCAACTTCTTGTCTTAGGATCTAATTTCCCAATATGTGGATTAAAATCTTAGCTTCAAAGACGACAACCCCACACTCGTAAATATTTCAAACTTGGTTTCCTCGGTCCATAATTCATAAGGTGTCTTAGGTACTGATTTACTGGGAACCCGATTAAGAATATGTGCGGCCGTCTTTAGTGCTTCCATCCACAAACTAGTTTGCAAAGTAGAATAGCTAAGCATGCTCCGTACCATATCCATAAGTGTACGGTTGCGTCGCTCAGCTACCCCATTCTGCTGAGGTTCACCTGGTGTAGAATATCGGGCAACAATACCATTTTCTCAAGGAACTTAGCGAAAGGGCTGTGAATTTGCCCATAAGGGCATGTCTCCGTAATATTCTCCCCACGGTCCGATCTTACCACTTTAATTTTAGGTTGTGCTGATTTTCAACTTCAAATTTTAAATATCTTGAATTTGTCAAGTGACTCAGATCGGTCTTTAATGGGAAAGATATAACCATAACGGAGAAATCATCGATGAATGTGATGAAGGAATCAAAACCATCCACCGATGTCACAGAAAAGGACCACAAATATCAAGATGAATTAATTCTAAGAGTCCTGTGGCCGTGAGTGGCTCCTTCTTTATTTGCTTTACATATTTTCCTTTAATGCAATCAATGCAATTGTCTCGAGTTAGAGAAATCTAATGGGTGGAGAATTTCTTCCTTAATGAGATGCTCCATTCTCCCCTTGAAATGTGGCCTAAACGACATTGCTACGCCAAGAAGTCTCATCATTATTTTTACGCTTAGCATCACATACATTCAAAGATACATGAGATTCATTAAGGAAAGATATAGAGCTTGTCTTGTCTAAAAGCAAGACCAACATTATTTGAATTAAATGCAATAATGCACTTATTGTTACCAAAATTACATTTAAAACCATCATCGTCCAATAAAGAAATCAAATCAAATTCCTCCTTATGGAAGGAACATAGACTACATTATTAAGACGAAGTATGAAGCCGCTATCTAAAACTAATGAAACAGATCCAACTCGATTCAACTTGACTTCCTTTCCATCTCATGACTCTAAGACTTCGCCCCTTTCTTAGTGTTCTCGTGGTATGGAATCCTCAGAAGAGTTGGTAACGTGCAGCTTGCACCTGAGTCAATCCACCAAGACTTAAGGGAGAAATCAAGATAAAGAGTTTCATCAATAAATGTTATTGTATCATTACCCTTTTTTGCGAGCCACTTCAGAAAATCGACACAATCCTTTTGAAAATGCCCCGACTGCTTGCAAAAGTGACATTCATCCCCTTTAAGTGCTCCAGCAGGAGCAACATGGGGCTTAGGTGTATTGTGCACCTTAGGCCCTGACTTATCTGAATTAGGGGAGTAATGCAGTTTTTTCTTGGATTTGAAGTCCCATGAGAACTTCCTTTGTTAGGACCGCCAACTTGATTCACAAGATCTTTCTTTTCGGTCCTTATCCTTTCTTCCTCCTCGACACACATGGCAATTAAATCGCTCATGCTCCATTTATCTTTCTCGAGTATTGTAATTTATCTTAAAAGCAAGTAGTCGGAAGGAAGAGAGGTCATAATAAAATGGACTAGGAAACCATCGATATCTCCATGTCCACGCCCTTGAGCTTTCCTACCATATCACCATCATCATGATATGCTCTCTTATGCTACGGACCGTCATACTTAGTGGTTAAGAGCCTCAATTAAAGTCTTCGCATAAACTTTAGTGGAGCCTCTGAATTTCTCCTCAACTGCAGGTGTACTTAGCATTTTCGAATCTGGATTGCTCTCGATCCCAACCGAGATAGAGGTCTTCATTATCATTAGTGACAGCGGTTGGACCGCTCCCATTTTTCAAAGATTAGCATCATAAATTTTCTTTTTCTCATCATAATTTTCCTCACCGCGGTGGGGAATGGGAGGAGTCACCCTTAATGCATAGTTAAGGTCTAAAACTCCAAGGACAACTGAAATTATTTCTTTCCAAGCGGAAAGTTGCTTCCGTAAGTCGCTCAATGTTGTCAATTGTATGCAACATTTGAAGCGTTTATTGCTGCAAAAATTTAAAATAACATAAAGATATATTGCATGCAATTAACCCTACGTTGGTTTGATTAACAACATGCAAAACTATAGTTCTAATCCATATCACCGCTAGCGTAAAATGGAAAAGAACTTAAAATTTAATATGGCGACACATGATTATAAACAACGTTGGTCGTAATATAATCATATGCATACATAATGCCAAAGTAAAATATAAAAATCTCTAATCAAAATATCTCATTGGTTCAATTTTAATTAGAGACCAAACATTATTTATAATATATATTTATTTGGCAATCCAAACATTAATTAAAAACAGTGCATCAACTTAATGAACATTAATCAGCCAACTAGTCATAATGTTTAACTCTCAGTCGGCCCATAAAAATTTCTCTCGGTCGTTCAAAGCGAAAGGCACAATGGCCCATTTTCCATTTGCACATGCTCTGGCTCGATGGCCGTTGGATCTAATCATCCGAGATGGCTCCTATGGGAAACAAAAATCCCAAAACCCTAACCCTACTCCAATTCTCCCTGCTTTTCTCCCGATAAAACCGGCGGTTGCTTGAGGCGGCGTCAGGCGCCGAGCACGGAGCACCGGCTTGAAGCGGCGACAGCACAAGACGGGAGCGGCGGCGATGCGCCATGGGAGCATCACGGCGGCTTGAAGCGCTACAAGACGAACGGCGGGCAAGACAGCCTTGAGGCAAGGCAGATTTCAAGACACGCCGACGACGACGCACAAGACAGGAGCGCCAGATCGGCAACTAGAGGCGCAGACTGCAGCCTCGCTCCTCAAGGCTACCAACCTAACGTAAGTCTCCACCGCCGCACCTTAGGGTTCTTAGGGTTCCGATTTTGGGGATTCTGATTTGGGGATGTTCGGGATTTGTTGATTCCCCTCCTTCTAAATGCTAAACCGAGCCACTAAACATTAGATCCGAACTAAAAACATCTAATTTGAACATGAACAAGTTCGGTTGGGGGTTCATAACGAGACTAGGGTGGCTCTGATACCAAAATGTGGGCATAAACCTAAGGCTAAACATGATCTAATAACATTAACCCTAGCTCAATTGATGAACACCTAGTCTAATCTTTAGAATGGAAGCGTGATTACATACCCGAACTTGAAGATGCCATGAGTGCTTGTAGATGTGTCGAGGTAGAAGCCGGTCGGTAGCTGCAGAGAAGCCGTGGGCGAGGATGGAGGTGTTGCAGTGACGGCGGCGGTGGCCTGCGGTCTTCGGTCTTCGCCCAACGTAGCACCCGTGAGAGATCGGGTTTGTTGGGCGTTCGTTAGCCTAGAATCACACAGATTCAAAGTCTGCCGAGTCCCGTAATTGTATAGCGCTAAGTGAACGGGACCGAAACCAACTTGTTGGTTATGCCCCGATCGAGGCGCCAGAGCGGGCGTGCCCCTTGAATCTCTGGACGCAGATTAGCCGAGATCAATCCAACATCCTTAGCGGCGCCATGAGCGGGCCCGCCAAGAGCTCTGGCGGCGGGGACACGGCGGCGCGCCGCTTCGACGCGTTTCTGTGCGCCGACCTCCTCGATGTGGCGGTGTATCACCGCTACCGACGCTGGCGCCGAGCGAGAAGCGGTGTGCCGCGCGACCATCAACAATCATGGGCGGCCCGCCAAGGCCGCCGGGCGAGTACTTTGGCAACACCATCTACGCGTCTTTCACGGAACGGTGCGCGACGGAAGCTGGCGGCGGCGCGGCAGGTGGGCTGCGGCGCGCCATGGGCGCGCGCGGTGGCGCGACACGACGCGACATCCGGCACGCGTGGCGGCGTGGATGGCGGCCGATGGTGTACACGCTAAGGTGGTTCAACCATCGGGGTGATGGTGGGGAGCTCGCCATGTTCGGCATGTACGAAAAGCGACTTGGGGTGGGGAAGGCGGTGGCGGTGCGGAGCGGCAAGACGAACAAGATGGACGGAAGGTGTCATTGTACCGGCGGGAGGGGAGGCAAGATGGATGCAGAGTCAGGCCGACGCCGAGCACATGGTGGCGCCGAGCAGACAAAGAGCTCTGGTCAGCCGTGTCACGGACGCCGACTGAGGGGAAAGCTTGAATTCAGCTTTTTACTAGTAGCTGGAAGCTATTGTTGATTTTGGGTCGTCGTCGCAGGCATATGCTCTCTGCATCCGTCGCTTCTCCTTTTTTTTTTCTTTTCTTGTATTTGTTTCAGCAGAGTTAGCATTGCTTGGTGTTTGCTCATATGCTCTCTGCATCCATTCCCAGTTGGGCTCGCCAACCGCACAACCAAGTCTTCGAGGCCGACTTCCAGCTCGACCGCCACGCCTGGAGGCCATCAACGAGGTGGACGTCGGCTAATCGCAAAGACTGGCCGGCGGAGCCGCCGGCTAGGGCTTCGCTTCGGCCTTCTGCCGCCGGTGTGGCCAACCGGCGCCACGGCGAAAGCAGACGGCCGTCTACTTTACGTGTCCAAGGGCCTCGACGGCCGCCTTCAACCCACTACGCCACGACGAGCGAGGTCGCCGCAGCCAACGACATCGCCAAGAGGGTGGTCGGAGCACGGTGCCCGTCTTTGGAAGGGGAGACGCCGTCCGTGAGGATCCCGTGGACCACTCCATCGTGGAGAGCTTCGCAGGCGGCAGGTCGACCATCACGCCACGCTGTACCCGACGGAGGCCATCTACGCGGCGGGGTGTGCCTCTTCAACAACGCCACCGGCGCCCGCGTCACCGCCAACAAGCTCCTCGTCCACGAGATGGACTCCTCCTACAACCAAGTCTTCATGGCCGCCGCCGACGACTTCTTGTAGCCAAACCAACAACAACCGGCCTTCACGCTCAGGGTGTTGGCGTCTTGAATATCAAGACGCTCATCCTCGTCACGCTTGACCTTAGCTCCAACAACTACAGCAAGTGGCACGGACTTTTCCTCCTCACGCTTGGCAAATACACCTTGACAGATCACGTCCTCTCCGATGCTAATCCCAGTGATCAACCGGAGAGGACACGCATGGATTGCGTGATCTTATCTTGGCTCTACGGCACGATTGCTGCGGACCTCCTCGAGCTCATCATATGACCCCTCTCACCACTGCCCGGGTCGTCTAAATCAACCTCGAGCATCGATTCCTCGACAACAAGGAGTCACATGCCCTATAAATGGAGGCGGAGTTCCGCAACTTAGTCCAAGGTGACATGTCAATTTCTGATTATTGCCGCAAGCTCAAAAGCATGGCTGATGGTCTTGGCGATCTCGGCGAACCCATCTTCGATCGGATGCTCGTTTTGATTGTCCTCCACGGTCTCAATGAAAAGTTTGATCACATGGTGCCGATTCTCAAGATGCAACGACCTTTCCCGACGTTTATGGAAACTCGTTCTCATCTGCTACTCGAGGAGATCACCAAGTCCAAGCCGGCCACCTCTTCCTCCGCTCCTCATTTGTTGGTCATCGGCCTCCGCAACACGGCGTCAAAGCAAGAAGACCGGTCATGGCAACACCGGTGCTTCCAGCAACTCGGGGAACAACAACTCTGGACGTTCCAATGGCCGCAACCATCGCCTTGGCCACGACAATAGCGCCAATAGTAGCACTGGCGGCAACAACACTGACGCCTCACTGGTCTTTGGCGCGGCGGCCCCTGGTGTTTTTTGCAAGATGGGCCTCCCATCCTTCTTCAACCCTTGGACAAGGATCTGCCCGGTGTGGGTTCTATCTGCCAAGACTTTGGTGGTGTCCTGGCCCTCGACCTCAGACCGCCCTTCCCCACGCCAGCGCTCCATGCAATGGCCGCTCCACACCGCTGGTGTCCAATACTACACGCTATTCTTCACCGATCTTGGGGCACCAGGTGGCGGCGTCCAGTATCAGCTGGCCCTAGGCGCCACCTCTTGGGACCAGCAGCAGCCTGCAAGCACGTTCAGTACGATGACACTTACGCCACTACCTTCATCCACTGATTGGTACATGGATTCCAGCGCTTCTTCACATATGGCTGCTGATGCTGGTATTCTTTCCACCTCCCATCCTTCTTCTCCCTCTACTCCATCTAATATTATTGTCGGTAATGGGTCAATGCTGCCTGTTACCTCCACTGGCTCCCTGTCATTCCCTAGTGCCCATGGTCCTCTCTTGCTACGCAATATTCTTGTTACTCCTCAGATCATTAAGAATCTTATTTCTGTCTGTCAGTTTACAATTGATAATAATTGTTCTGTCGAGTTTGATCCTTATGGTCTTTATGTGAAGGATCTTTGTACCAAGAGCATGATCGCCAGGTGCAATAGTTCCGGTGACCTTTATCCTTTCCGTCAGCTCGGTGCACATCCACATGCTTTGGTCACTGCTCACTCCCCCACACTATGGCATCGACGCCTCGGGCACATTGGCCATGAAGCACTTTCCAAGCTTATTGGTTCTAGTGCTCTCCCATGCAATAAGGCTCCATCTGACCATTTATGGCATGCGTGTCAGCTTGGTCGCCATGTACGCTCCCCATTAAGCACTTCTTCTTCTAGAGCTCGTCATAATTTTGATTTAATACATTGTGATCTTTGGACCTCTCCCATTGCCAGTGTGTCCGGTTACAAATATTATCTTGTTATTCTTGATGATTTTCAGATTTTCTCTCGACTTTTCCCATGCGCCTCAAGTCCGACAAATTTTACTCACCTCTCTCACTTCATCTCTTACGCGCGACTCGGCTTACGCCCATTAAGAGTGTTTAGTGTGACAACAGCGAAGTTTGACAACTCCTCCTCTCGCCATTTCTTTCTCACCCACGGCATTGCACTCCGCAGGTCGTGTCCATATACTTCTCAACAAAACGGCAAAGTCGAGCGTATAATTTGTACCGCCAACAATATTATGCGCTCTCTCATGTTCCAGGTTAGAAAAGTCACATGTGACACTAACACCATGATTGCGCAGTGCTCCTGCATGTTGTTTGGCAATCATGGAATTCCTTGCCGCCACATTATACTTGTTTTACGAGGTGCATTGTTGAATGAGCTTCCTAGTTATTATGTTTTAAAAAGATGGACTGCTAATTGCAAGAGGGAGGTTGTATTTGATGAGAATGGCAATGTTCTTGAGGAGAAACCCAAAGATCCCACAGAGAAAGAAATTAAAAAGTTGGCAGCTAAGATGCGAAAGGACTTGGAAGATTTGATACATCGAGCTAGACCTTCACTTCCTTACATGTAGAATGCTAGAGAGAAACTTAAAAAGTTTATGCATGAGATAAACCAGGAAATTCCTGTCTGCCAGCAAAGTAGAGTGGAGGAGGTTGAAGCGTATCTTGGGTGTGGCATCCCTGATCAGATTGATATATTGCCGCCAACAGACAAACTCACTAAAGGGAAATGCAAGAGGAATCGGCCTGGGGAGAACAAGCAAAAGCCTATGGGAAAGCCCGCTCGCATGTGTAGGACATGCAATGAGATCGGCACCCACGATACCAAGAATCGCCTTTTTAAGGAAGGAAGCAAAATAATCATGCCCATACGGAATTCTGGTATGCCTTGTACTCACTTTATAGCATTCCATTGATATTTGCTTCTAGTACTCATTGTCTGACATATTCAGTCTTTATATTTGCTTTGTAGGTGACTGCAAAGGAGGTGGTTGTAATATTTGCTTTGTTGAAGTTCAGTAGTTTGGAATCAATGCAGGCAATTAACTATTCAATTATTGTAATATGTTGCCTGAAAATGTTGCATTTCACATGTTGTATAGACTAAAGTATTGTCTGGATTCTTAAGTATTGAGTTCTTGACTTCTCTGTCCGTTGCATGGATGCTTGTGTGTATGTAAACTAGAGGTCGAGTGGGAGTATCGAGTTCTTGACTTCTATCTCTCTCTCTCTCTCAAAAGCAGCAGCATGGATGCTTGTGTGTATGTAAACTAGAGGTCGAGGGAGTATTGAGTTCTTGACTTCTATCTCTCTCTCTCTCTCTCTCTCTCTCTCTCTCTCTCTCTCTCTCTCTCTCAAAAGCAAAGAAGATGGATGCTTGTGTGTATGTAAACTAGAGGTCGAGTGGGAGTATTGAGTTCTTGACTTCTATCTCTATCTCTCTCAAAAGCAAGAAAGATGGATGCTTGTGTGTATGTAAACTAGAGGTCGAGGGAGTATGAAATCAATCTGTTGTAGATCTGTTGCACAAGCAAAAAGAATGGTCAACGGGTCATTAATCAAGCAAGGATTCAAGATCGAGATTAATGTAACTTTGTTTGATCAATTTTTCAAGTGAGGGCACTAGTAGTTTTAGATCCATTTTCCTAGGATCTGAATCGCCGCCAGAATCATCCATGTTGTTTTCCCACATTGTTGGTCCTCCTGCATCGAATGCTTTGCTAGAATGCAAAATGGAATGCTTTGCTACATTGTTGGTCCTCCTGCATCGATCCTCGCATAATTTGGCATGCTTTGCTACATTGTTGGTCTACCTTACCACTCAGGTCATCGGGTTGCTTGTTGGGCCTCCCAAGTTTGCATTGCATACTATTGGCATGCTTTGCTACAAGTCGTTTGTGTGAGCATGCATGCATCGTACAAAACATTGCAATGCTTTGCCACAGTACTCCATTAGGGAGGGAACCCCGAACAGCAAACAAACTAAACCAACCATTCAGGCATGATATGATGCATCCATCCGTACGTGTTCTCTCGTCCAACTTGAGGCTCGCTGCCGCCTGGTCGCTTAATTCAAAGACAAAGGCGATTGTCACAGGAGAAACTGTTAAACTAAATAACAAGAATCGATAATTAGTGATAATTAAAATTCTCTATTCTCAAACAAAGTGTAATCTCAAATTAGACATCAAACACTTAATCCACACGATTAATCGATAAACAAAGTGTAACAACTTTCCAACAACATTATAACTTAAGATTCTTATAAAAACAATCCATTACAAGCTGAAAATTAGGGAAAAGTTAGGTATGGTTAGGAAATTAGGTTAGTAATTTAAGTATAGGAACTATTAGGAAAATGTATAATTTCTAGAGAATTTTAATAAGCGCTATATATTTGTAGTAGCAGAGTTTAGCAATAAAATTAATAAGTGATAGCACTCTCTCTCTCTCTCTCTCTATATATATATATATATATATATATATATATATATATATATATATATATCCCACCAAACGGGTGTAATTAGGTCGCATAGAGATAAGCCGTAATAAATTAGTCAGGTGCGTAATAAAATAAAATTAAGATAAAATGTCGTAAATTATGTTAACAAAAAGTGAGTTTGCGTGCGTAGCAAACCTATAAATCGTTGACAAATAGTCGGGCAGGTTGAAATATTTTAATCATATTAATTTAATTAAATCAAAACAACCCCAAGTTTAATTAGAACAATAGCGATAGGCATACGCACCCGAATAAAACCAAATAAACCTAAGTTGCATGCAAACGCGTGTAATAGTTCTTTTCGCGCGAGTAAAACACGAGTTCGGCAACCACGACCCTAGAATGATTAAACAGTATAACAGCTATAGTGGGGAGTGCTAACTTAACGAAGGACCCGACAAATGTTATTAAAATAAAATATGCTAGCACAATAAAATCTACTAACTTATGTACGCATAATATCACTTAAAATCAACTAAGTATTTATTTATATATTATTCGTGCTTCCGCATTGCTACAGAGGATGAACCCACGCAAAACGGAGTAGCTGATAAGGGATTCGTCGACGTCGACCTTTTTTACAATTCTAAAGGCAAGCTATCCTCTTGAACATAAATATAGTTATATTAAATGTAAACCGTATATTGATGTATTATATGTATTGCATCAAAAAATGTTTCTCAAAATTCAAATCAAATGATTGAGATCAAGATGAAAGAGATGAGAAAGGTGAAAGGGATATGATAAAGAGAATTATATGGCTGGTTAAGGGGGCCCGTGGCAGGATAAAGATAAGGGAAAAAGTGGGACCCCTTTACACCTGGTTAATATATAAGGACCAACAAAACTCTTACTCGATCAGAGGCCGTAATTAAGTGCCAACCATTTTTTCGTTTCGGCAGGCAGAAAATGGTACCTTGTTACATAATTATTTTCTCCACACTGGGTAAGTAATATGTGTGAAGGTGATGGAGAAACCCAGAACCGTGAGGAGAGACCGGAAGTGTGAGATCCAAGGCGCTATAGCGCTAAAGTGGAGTGTTAGATGCAGGATAGAAGCTGCCCCAACCAACATTGCTGGAACTCGGTGGATGACAAGGTCAGCACTGCGACAAGGTCAGCACTGCGACAAGGTCAGCACCGACGGAAAGTAATAGGTGCAAAAAATTAATCATGTAACCTGGAAAACGTTCTGTATTCTGAACTCGAAGTCGTATCAAAGAAAATGTGGTGGACCCAGTTCAAAGAGAGTTCAGAGTAGCTATGGGTAAAGTGGTACAAGCCTGCGCTGCTAAATAAAATCATGAATTCATGCCAGTCTCCTGGATTGAAGTCTACAGGACCCACTGGGGGTCTATCTTCTCTCCGAGTGACAAGTAGTGTTTTCAGTATTAAAATCTGTCACTTAATGTTTTAACAAATTGTTATTTTCAGAAAATAGATGATATAGAAAATATGATAATGAACAGAGATAAGTCATACAGTGTATCTTTTGCTATTAATGCTTACTGAGTACTTTTGTACTCAATCTTGTTAGCATTCTCCTTTGTAGATCCTAGTCCGGCTGAGAATTATCTCGAGTGGGACGAAGGACACACGCGTACCGAAGAGGCCGCAGGAGGCGAGGGCATTGACTACGGGGACCAGGGTGAGATTGACAACTTTTCAATAAGTGGGACGAGTGGAAGATCGATGGAGCAAGGAAAGGCAAGCGAAGGGACTTGGTCCCATTTTTGCAATTGTAAATTACTATTTGTAAGAACCATAGCATTGCGTGGCTAACTGGAATAAAAAGTACAGTTTCTATCTTATTGTTCTGCTGCATTGACCCTGATAAGGCTTACTATTCGTCAGAGCATTGTCCTACCGGGCAGACGAATATTAATCTATATGCTTAAGTGTGATTACCTTTCGAACTAATGACACGACGTCACAGTCAGTATCAGCTAGTATGAACAGCATCTGGTTAGCTGATTATCCGGCCAGCCAATTTATTGCAACCATTGCCAATCCCCGAATGGAAGTGGGAGCAAGTGGGCATGGACTTCATTACTAGACTACCTAGGACCCAATCAGGATATGACTCTATATGGGTGGTAATTGACAGCCTGACAAAGGTGGCACACTTCATACCAGTCAAGACCACCTACAGAAGCAGCAGATTGGCAGAATTATACATGGCAAGGATTGTCTGCTTGCATGGAGTACCCAAGAGAATAGTGTCAGACAGAGGGTCTCAATTCACCTCAAGATTTTGGCAAAGCTTGCATGAAGCTTTAGATACTAAACTCAATTTTAGTACAGCTTATCACCCTCAAACAGATGGGCAAACAGAGAAAGTAAACCAAGTCCTTGAAGACATGCTCAGGGCTTGTGCTCTAGATTTTGGGGAGAGTTGGGACAAGAATTTGCCTTATGCTGAGTTCTCTTATAATAATAGTTATCAAGCTAGCTTGCAGATGTCCCATTTTGAAGCTCTATATGGTAGACCTTGTAGAACACCCCTTCTCTGGGATTAAGTTGGAGAGCATCAACTTTATGACCTTGAATTGATCAAGGATGCTGAAGACAAGGTAAAGATAATAAAATAACGATTGAGAGTGGCTCAGTCCCGACTAAAGAGCTATGCAGACAACCATCGCAGGGACTTATCTTTTGAAGTTGGAGACTTTGTCTACCTCAGAGTGACGCCACTTCGGGGAGTTAGAAGATTTCAGACTAAAGGGAAGCTAGCACCAAGATTTGTCAGACCATACAAGATTGTGGACAGGATGGGTGAAGTGGCCTATCAACTAGAGCTGCCAGAATCTTTATCAGCTGTCCACAATGTTTTCCATGTCTTACAGCTAAGGAAGTGTCTTCGAGTGCCAGAGGATCATACCCTCTTGGAGAGCATTGATCTTCAAGAAGACCTCACTTATGTGGAGCAGCCAATCAAGATCCTTGACATTGCAGAGCATGTTACTAGGAGCAGGATCATCCCATCATACAAAGTCCAGTGGAACCATCATCTAGAAAGTGAAGCCACATGGGAGAAAGAAGAAGATCTCAAGACCAACTATCCCTATCTTTTTGCTGGCCAAGCGTGAATCTCGGGGTCGAGATTCCACACATAACACTGTGCTCTTGCTCAGTTGCTCTGAGTTAAGGCTCTGACATTGAGAACTCCGTTGAAGCTGTGTCACCATGAGTGATTTCATTGGAGCCTCTGTGACGTCCTCATCATCACCTTTAGCTGGTTGCTAACCAACCACTGAACCAGCTCTTTCATCTTGTCCGCGAACTCGTGCTTGGTTTTGGTGAGTCCCCTCGTTCCTTGTTTTTCCTTCTACTCCTACGGTTGCATGGTATAACCGTATTTTCCCCGGAATCCACCGTGTGCTCTTTTTGCACGGACAACCCTCTCGGTCAGTGCACAAAGACTGCCTCTCCGGACCTCCCTGGTTTGTTGAAGAGATCACCCTTTTGGGTCTTTTGCTAAAGACCGCCTTCCTACCTTGGACCTCCTCTTGGTGAGTCAAGCTTTTACCCAAGGAGCTGTTATTAGTGTAATGTTTTCCAGTAATATGAGATTTGAAATCTTTTTGGAGTTTCCTTGAGTTTTTATTTGGAGCTCTATTTGATTTTGTCTCTTTTTCTTCCGTATAGAGTGCAAAGATACTGAGTAGCTTGAGTGCCCCGAAGAGGAAGATTTTCAAGACTGTGAGCAAGGCAAGTCATACCCTTGATCATATTGAACCCAGTATTTCAAGTTATTTATGTCAGCTTCAACTAAATATTGCATGCATATTTGGATTCAAATAATTTAATCCCTGTTTTTAAGCTCTTAGATATTCCTGCAATCTTTTGTACAGCCAAACTTGTTATCGTCCTGTCACCCTTGATACCTTAGATGAAAACCTAGTTGATACAATAGTATGGACTAGAGATATTGCAAAACTTGATGCTTAGCCAAGCCTAGATCAATTCTTGTTTTGGGAGATTTCACTGCCAAAGATCAATGTGTCAAATGTTTTAATCTATGACATTGGGTTGTCATGGAGTTTTGTAAAAAGGTTTATAAAAAGCAAACTAATGGAAAATTGGTTTGGACTGGGGCGAATTGATTGCTTGGTTGGTGCATGTCCATACACGAGCTCAACTCGAGTAAAGTTGAGGCTCAGGGATTCTGTGGAAGTCACCCTAGTCAATTGAGGATCGGTCTTTGAGCCACAACTTGCTATGCCTATAATAGGCTTTGCCTCACCGTACAGCCACATGTCTTTAGAATGGGGCGTGGGATCTGGCTAATTAATTTGCAAAGTTCTACCACGGTTGTTCCACTTTGATATGTGGGTGATCTTTCATAACCTATGTTTTTCTACTGGCACAAGAGGAAGCTCTGAACCCGTGAATGGCTAATCTAAAGGAGACGAAATCTTAGCGAGGAGAGGCTGCGGTGACCTTTGATAGTAAAAGTCAACATAGGACACATGAATATCATCCTGTCAAGTACCTCAAAAAGAATCATATCGAGTTTCCCTTCTTTTAATGCGTATCAAGTTGATTGTGACATTTTTACGTCTTGAGCGGAAGTTAAATAATTTGTGGGTTTTGGTATGGACTAATTTCTCTACGCCTATGTATGAAATTTTTTGGATGTCAGGTAGGCGCCTTTCTTGAGAAGATGAAGACGACAAGGTCTGAATCGAAGAAGAGAACTTGTTTAGTAGTACTAGTCCAGCTAGTACGTACAAGCGCCTGATGTCAGGCGTGACGTTTGCGAGGCCCGGTTGCCTGCCTGATTGGACTGCACCTACCGGCTGCCTCTCTGTGTTTGGTTTGCTTCCAGGCAAGCCACAGGTCTGGCTACGAAAATGAGGGTATGAGAGCCAGCGTTCAAGGCTTTCTGATCTACTGTTTATAACTTTAATCTAATGATTTATTTTTTTTATTCATTAATTTTAGACATATACTCTAACCAAATAACTCATCTTTAGATTTAACTGATCAAACAAAAATTATCTATTTTTTAGATTACTTTCAGGTATCACTCTTCCTTAGATATGCACAACAAGATTTTTTTTTATTTTGGCCCCTTGACGTCATTCAATTGCAAAAATAACCTCTGTCCCGTTTTATTTGCAAATCTAGCCCCCCTCTCTTACCGCGCTCTCCGAGCGCGGAAGGTGGACGCCAGCGCGAATCTCTGCGAGAATGGACGGCTATCGCGGGACCAGAGGGCCTTTCGCTTGGCATCATGAAAGGCTTTTCGCCAGGACCGCAGAAGAGGTCGGTTCGCTGTATTTGACAAGGTTATGACTTTTCGCGCCGGGAGCACGTTAAGAGGAGGAGGAGAGCTAAATTTGTAAATAAAACGGAACGAGGGTTATTTCTGCAATTGAGTGAGGTGGGAGGCTAAAATAAAAAAAGATTCGTACAACCAAGCCCTAATTGTTTTGATGCGCGGATGGAGTAATTGGTTTTGTCAGAGCAGAGATGATGCTCTTGTACTACAAGTCGACGACATGGACGGACGGACCAAACGGTTCCGGGGTCCGTCGAAAATGCAGTCGCCGGTGCGCGTGCTGTCGGTGCGCACCGTGAAGCCGCCGCCTCGGCCGCGCGAGCGCATCCCGCTCACCTCGTGGGACGTCTCCATGCTTTCCGCCAACTACATCCAGAAGGGTCTCCTCTTCGCGCCGCCCGCCTCGCCCCCTCTGCTCTCCACCGCCCACATCGTTGATCACCTCGCCGCCGCCCTCGCCGACACGCTCGCCACCTACTACCCCGTCGCCGGCCGCTTCGTCACCGACCAACATCGCGACCACCGCGGCAACGTCGTCGGCTGCTCGGTCTCCATCGACTGCCACGGCCAGGGCGTCGAGATCGTCCACGCCGTCGCCGACGGCGTGTCCATCGCCGACGTCATCCCTCCCGACGTCGACGTGCCGCGCGTCGTCCAGTCTTTCTTTCCGCTCGACGACGCGGTCAACTACGACGGCCACGAGCTCCCCCTCTTCGTCGTCCAGGTCACCGAGCTCGCCGACGGCGTCTTCGTCGGGTTCGCTTGCAACCACGCGCTATGCGACGGCACGGCCTTCTGGAACTTCCTCAACGCGTGGGCCGAGATCGCGCGCGCCAGGCTCGCGCCCCCGGAAGCCCCACGCCCGCTGACGTCTCGCCGGCCCTTGTTCGAGCATTGGTCCGCCGACGGCGGCACGGCTGTGCCGCTTGTGTTGCCGTACCCCGACCTGTCGGAGCTCATCGAGCGGTTGGCGCCGCCGCCGCTGCGCGAGCGGATGCTGCACTTCTCGGCGGAGTCCCTAGCGGCGCTCAAGGAGCGGGCCCGCCAAGAGCTCCTGGCGGCAGGGGACACGGCGGGCGCGGCCGCCCTGACGAGGTTCCAGGCGCTGAGCTCCCTGATGTGGCGGTGTATCACCCGCGCCCGACGCTTGGCGCCGGAGCGAGACGGTGTGCCGCGCGGCCATCAACAACCGCGGGCGGCTCCGGCCGGCGCTGCCGGCTGAGTACTTTGGCAACACCATCTACGCCATCAGCACGGAAGCGGTGTGCACGTCGGAGCTGCTGACGCGCGGGCATGGGTGGGCTGCGGCGGCCGTGGGGCGCGCGGTGGTGGCGCACACGGACGCGGACATCCGGGCGCGCGTGGCGGCGTGGATGGCGAAGCCGATGGTGTACACGCTGAGGTGGTTCGACCCTTCGGGGCTGATGATGGGGAGCTCGCCGCGGTTCGGCATGTACGAGTGCGACTTGGGGTGGGGGAAGGCGGTGGCGGTGCGGAGCGGCAAGGCGAACAAGATGGACGGGAAGGTGTCGCTGTACCCCGGGCGGGAGGGGGGAGGCAGCATGGACGCGGAGCTGGTGCTGACGCCGGAGCACATGGTGGCGCTGGAGCAGGACGAAGAGTTCTGGGCCGCCGTGTCGCCGGACGCGCCGGCGGAGGGGAAAGCTTGAATTCAGCTTTTTACTAGTAGCTGGGAGCTATCGTTGATTTTGTGTTGTCGTCTCTGCATCCATCGCTTCTCCTTTTTTCTTTCTTTTCTTGTATTTGTTTCAGCAGAGCAGAGTTAGCATTGCTTGGTGCGAGCTACCAATGTTAACTACTTCTGTGTTTGCTCATATGCTCTCTGCATCCATTCCCAGTTGGGCAAACAAAATAAACGAACCATTCAGGCATCCATCCGTACGTGTTCTCTCGTCCAGCTTGAGGCCTGCCTGCCTGGCTAATTCAGCACAGCGATTGTCAGTATCAGCTAGTATGAACAGCATCTGGTTAGCTGATTCTCCCATCCCATGGATGCAGGCTTGTCATTATTCAATGCTATATCACTTCACTTACTGAGGGTTGCATGTGAGTGACTAATGACTAGTAGCGAGCGATAACTGAATTTTTCTCGTCGACCGCTACTGGCTAGCGCATACTAAGGAGAGGAGAAGAAAACCCAAACCCCACAATTAGGGAATTGAAATCTCGAGGACGGCGGAGGGTGATATAGAGGAACCTGGAGGACTCTGAGCACATGGCCCATGGCGGCTGCTCCTGCTCCTAGGGAGAAATGGCTTGCTGCTGGTTTTGTTTTTAACTCACTGGCTTTTGTCTTTTGGAGAGTTACTATTTTACCCCTTGAGAAATTGCACTTCCTAGTTAGTTGGCAGCACCCAAGGTGCTGCCGTCTCAAGCAAAGATCAAGGTGTCGCTGACGGTGATGCACAACACCTTGCCGAGCGCCAGCAGAGGGAGCAAAGCAGGGTCGGGGTGCACGCATGGCGTGGTATGGCGAAGCAACTCTCACAACCCCAGTAGTAGGAACTCGATTGATGTTTGTGTCTCTGTGGCAAGAAGAGTGAGTTGTCATTGCCCCGACACAAAGAAAGCGCCAGGAGAAGGTTAAAAATGGAATTCTGATGTTAAGGGGGCTACTTTAGAAATTACGGTGCGCTAGAGGGCCAAAACAGTGAAAATCGGCTCGAAAGCCCAAAAAAGTGAATAAAAACAGTGAAAGATTTAATTCAAAATTTGAATTTTCGGGCTGAGCTCGGGCCTGCCCATTTTCGACCGAGCTTTTCAAGTCCGGCCCGGCATTTGAACAGCTCTAGATAGGAGTGCTTTGTTTACTTGACCGACCTTTGGACCTTTCAGCCTTGGATTATGACTTTTGTCCCGAGTGTCCTATTTTTATCCGACATTTTGGCCGAAATGGCGCAAATTCGCCCTGCATTTGCAAGAATGACCGTCTTCGCAAGGAATTTGCAAAAATGACGCCCTATCACGCGGTCCAAAGCTGACACCTACCCCTGCCACATGGGCACTGTGCGGTGGGGGCCTCCCGCGTGTCCACCGTGCGGGGGCACTGTAGCAATTATATTTATTAACTGTGTAATTAGTGTTAAATTAATTAGTCGTGATTAACTATTCGTAGTTAGTTAGTCGTAATGTCGGGACCCCGGATCTCCGGATCAAGGACCCTCTGTGTATAACTGCACTATTCCCTGGATCAGTAGCTAGTGCACACAGTTGCAACATTGGTGTAATCAAAACCAGACATCTAGACCATAGATGAAGCAGACAAATTAATATTTAATAGCAAAAGGGACCTTATGGTCAAGTCTTACAAAGTTTGCCACGCAGGGCTTAGCACAAAAGAGAGCTTGCAGCGGAAACCAAACATCCGGTGGAGGTCACCCAATATGCCCACCGGCAATCGAGTGAAGGACGCGACCTAGTTTGCAAAGTCTTTAAGGTAGTCTCCTTCGTAGAACTCTGAGTTCACAAGTTCACCCTCCTCTGCTGATTTAAACAGAGGGCGCAAAGCCATGAGTACTTTGAATGTACTCAGCAAGTCGCAGGGAAAATGTATGTAAATAGTTTTCGTTGGATGCAAATAGTGTCATTAAATGCAAAGTTAGTTTAATTAATCAGTTTCAAATGACTATATTTCCTAAATCGAATATCCGATTTCGATTGAACCGTTGTGTTCCTTGTCATTTAATCAACAAAACAAGACCACCATTGAATTTGTTTTGGATGCAAACTGCTGTTTCCTCAGGAAAATCGGTTGTACCGACGTGTTCTGGGTGGTACGACCGCTCTGCGGTTCGACCGGATCTTGGTACGGTATAACCGCACATCGGTTGATCCGATTTCCAGTTGGAGGTACGTTTAAAACAGTACCGGTGTTTTTGCTTCGGTGCCGCTCCTTGAAAATCGGTAGTATCTGCGTTCCATGAGCTGACGACGCCAAACCTCGGTGATCATCAGCGTGTTGGTTAGCGGTCGATCGCACCTAAGTGCCAACGGCTAGTTTTATAACCGTTGGAGGAGGTGCGGTCATACCGCAACCTAGTTGGCGGTTGTACCGCGCGTGCTGATTTTTCAGCAGACTTTTCCACAACGGCTAGTTTTTGTGTGTGGGCTATAAATACCCACCTTGGTCGTGTGTGGGTATGTTGCTGGTGCCCCATTCTATTCTCTTGAGCTAAGAGCAAGTTCTCTCTACTCTTGTGTGCATGTGTTGCACTTAGTGAGCTTAGAGAGCAAATCCTAAGTGTATGTGTTGCCTTAGGTAGTGGATTGTGTATCTATTGAGCTTAGACACTTGATTAGGTCAAGTGAGAGTTCTAGGCTTGTTACTCTTGGTGTTTGCCGACACCTAGACGGCGTGAAGGCGTCGTGCGTCGGTGATCTACTCAAAGAAGCTTGTGAGAAGACCCGAGCGGTTTGTGAGTGGTGTGGTGTTTGCCATCTCCGGAGTGGAGGAAAGAGCAACCCTAGTATAACGAGGTGCTGGTTCGGTTTGGAACCGGTCTAAGTGGTTGGACTTACCTCGGAGGTGTTGGCTCAAGTTGTGGAGCCGGTCCAACGTGGTTGGGCTTACCTCAACGTGGATTAGGGGAGACCGGCAAATCTTCGATCACCACGGTAAAACATCATCGTGTCAATTGTGGTTTGCATTCTTGTGCTTTACCTATTGCAATTTATATTTCTAGAATTAAATTGCTTACATGCCTTTGTATGATCGAAATAGTTATTCATAGTCTTGATTGTTGGCGCACTTAGTTGAGACTAGTTGATTTAAGTTTTAATTGTGCAAAACCATTTTGATATTAGCTTCCGTTTTAGAAATCGGTTTTAGCCAAAGAAGTTTTAAAACCGCCTATTTACCCCCTCTAGCCAGCCTCCTCGATCTTACACTTAGCAACCAGCCAATAAGTTTGCCACGTGGCGGGTTTTTGTTAGATGTAAATAGTAACATTAAATGCAAAGTTAGTTTAATTAATCAGTTTCAAATGACCATATTTCCTAAACCGAGTATCCGATTTCGATTGAACCGTTGTGTTCCTTATCATTTAATCAACAAAACAAGACCACTATTGACATATTTTGGTGCAAAAAATAATATATGTCATACAGATAAAAAAAGAATATATGTCATGCAGACCGCACGTGTTATACTCACATTTTTTTTTCAAATTTTAGCATTGCTACAATCCAAACACATCAATTTCGACATTGCCCGTAAATTGGTATGGCTACGATCGAAACAACATTTTTTTGCCCAGATTTTGGCATAGCCTAAGTTTTGACATTAACAAAATTTTGGTGTGGCTACGTAGAGTCGTAAACCAAACAGACCCTAATTTGGTCATCTTGGTATGAACACCTCCACAAGGCGCATTACCACCAGAATTTTCATGTCACCATACAAGGATGACTTGTACAGCAGAACCATCATACCAGATCGAAATTCTTAAGTCATAATAACAAAACTCACAGGACACAAGAACCATTCACAAGGCGCACAGATGAGATTCAGATTTCCACACTGGCAGGCCTGTTTTGAGTCTCAACCACAGGATAAAACATGCAGAGTTAACATAAGTCTTAAACTGTACAATTTGACCAGTTCTCTTCTCTTCTTTACACCGACCAAAAGCACCCAATTATCAACTCCCCACATCTATCTGTACAGAAGGGGGTGGGGGACACGGAGAGAGACCTAGCAAACTCCAACTCCAATTCAAAGCTTGCTTCAGGGGGGCGACATCCCTTGCGACAAAAGCTAGTAGATGCGCCATGCCACACCAGAAATTCAGCACTAACCAATCTTCCTCACTTTTATACAATTTGGGATGGGTACCTTTTCGCTTCGCCTAGACAGTTAGACTTAACGGCGATTCACAGCCTGGTTATAATTTACATACTCCCCGCCGTGGAGCTCTCTCCAGCTATCTTCTCGTTCTGATTGTCATCCTCTTCATTGTCAAGGGGGTCCCCGCTGGCAACCGCCCCATCTTCCAGAGGCATATGGATGCATATGCCGTTGATCGGAAATGGTTCCTGAGTTCCATTCAGTTCACAATTATTCATGGTATTAGTAAAACACTAACACTAGCCGCACTTGAGTCTTGACATCAAGAGTCTTGTCAGATAAAACCCCCTTGTTAAGGGAAGAGTAAACACCTCGGGCCTAGGTATTACCATTTCACTACCTAAAATCGCCGTGATTAGTTTGTTCAATAGCAATATTATACTCTTTCGTGCTTCAAGTATTGCTTTGCCAAATTGACATGCTGAATTTCAATGTGCTTGCAACCATGATATATAAACATGATTGATAGTACCAGAAAAGGAACATGCAATTGTAAAGAACTCATTCAAAGCATGTCCACTCAACAGGAAGTGAGTTTCGCAACAGTGGACAAGAGTTTTATGTAATACAAATTCGTTAGACAGATGTCCTTTTCAGCCTACAATGCAAGTATGCAACAACCTGGTTTACCTCCGGAGGACCATGGTGAAACTTGGCAAGCAATATGACGTGACTAAACGTATGCTGACGTCAAAGGATCATGAGTATTGCATCAAAAGTAAACAAATGGGAAAGGAACATACTGTTGATTAGAAGAATTGACGTACATACCTGATTTCCAGCCTCTGGTCCATTGGAATGGAAAAGAATGGGGCGGCATCTCTTGTCCTCATTCATCAGACTTGAATTCTGAAAATGTGAAATGAGTGCAGTTCTTCCCTGGATCCTAGCATAAGCCAAAGAGGCTACTTTCTCACTGTTGAACTTCTCCCATTTCTTCCCATTAAACGCCTGCAAATTAAAAGCATGCATCCAAAAACATATCTTTCAAGCTGTTCAGATTAATTCTAACAGTAATCTACACTGCTGTGCAACTCAGCTAGCCAAGGATCAAGATCTTCATTCTGATGATAACAATTACAGAACAGTGTAACATGTAAGGGCCAATAAAGAAAAGAAAACACACCTGGTAGAATGATACAATGTGCACAGGTGATATCATGTTAATGAACGCATAACCAACATTGCATTTGTTCTGCATGGGCAAAATATAATTAAATAGTGGTGGGCATCAAAATAAGTCCTTGGAAAACAACAGTAGAATGCAACATAAGATCTAGTACCTTGAAATCGATTGGCAGGTAGAAAAAGTCATATGTGCCTTTGTGGAGCTCATCAATTGCAGCCAAAAGCATCTTAGATGTGTACCTATAGAATTCAGGAAAAACTGAGTGAGGACAACTAATTAGCAAAAAAGATAACAAAAGAAAATACAATATGAAAACTGCATACTTGTTTGGAATGTTTTTAATCATCAATGTCGTCCGAGTATCATCGCCTTTACGAATCTTCTCCAAATCAAGCAGATACTGCTTCTTGCTATCTGCTTGGAACGGACTGCTGTCAACTCGGCGGTTACGACCACGTTCAATGGAGCTGTCAAGTCCGAAAGAACCAGGCCCTTGATATGTGGGATTCCCGAAGAATGTTTGTCCCAATCTTGGTGACAGTATTGGTCTAAAGTTAGCAGAGCTATTATCTGACAGGCTTCCACTTAGAGCAGAAACAGGATTTACGGAAGCACGAGCAGCCATGTTCAGCATGAGGCTTCCCCCATTTCGGCCAGTACCAATATTCCCAATGTTCCCAAACCTGACTTGATTCATAAAAGATGTCTCTGGCGATTCAGGTAAAAAGCCAAAGTGGCTCTCAAATGGAGCACCTGAAGGGGCGGACCCAACATGATGATGATGGTGCTGATCTGAAGACCCAAACAATGAAGCCTGACGGCTGCCATACAAAAAGCCTTGCCCCTGAGGGCGGTTAGTAGATGAAATTGCACGGCCAATTGCTGGTGGACGCCAAATCGAGGATTGAGAATGTTCCGGATAAGGCTTTGGACTACCCCATAGAAATTCGGGGCCTGTTAAAGTCCCCGGACTTGAACTCATATGTTCACTTTTGTGATCTTGGTATGAGTGGGAGTGCTGAAATGCAGCACCAAGGGACTGGTTGCTGTTTGAGAATACTTGATCATATTTAGACCAGTTGCTATCCTTCCCGATTGGTGCAATCTTCACAGCATTTGACATCAGTGAAGGGGCATTGCAATGGGACTCATTCCATTTCCAGTTGGTGACTTGTTGAATGCTTGTAACAAATTGTTATCGGTTGGACTACCATATTGAGCCCATGCCCCTGCCAGGACGTAATATTCCTTAGTTGTAAACAAATGATGGAAAGAAAAATAGATGAGGACAGGATAACAAGACCAGAACTAGATCTAGTACAAGTACCAGGAGGAGAGTTAGCAATAGGTGAACCAACGTGAGGATGCCTATAGCTTCTGGGTTCATCTTGGTCTAGCTCATGACCAAGCAGCTGCATCATGCTAAATCAGAAGAAAACGAGAGAAAATGAATCAGATCAGTGTCAGTATATTGCATTAGAAACATTCCATCAATGCTAATTGGTTCACATGAAAGACAAATAACTACAAAAACGTGCTGTCCAAAACTCAAGGAACATCTCTAGTGGAGCAAATGGGCATATCTACAGCTTATCCAATATACCATTAAGGAATTAGTGAACCGCCCAATTTTTTTTTTTTAAAAAATAACTCTACACAAGCTAAGTTTGTTTTTCTTCCACTAAAGATATTTCAAAACTGCAAGTGGATTATTCAAATAAATCAAAGTTGATCAATAAAGCGTAAATCTGAGCACTTCTGTTAATGATGCATAAAACTGACTTTAACAAGATCGGATACTGCGTTGTGTACTTTTAACCATAGTTACCAGAAACGCGGTTCGTCTGAGTCGCGGTACGGGATTCGGGTTCGTAGTTTGCCACTTTTTCTTCCAATTTCCACTACGAACACAAACCCCGTACCATAAACCAGTTCGGGTTCGACGAATCCGGTTCGCGATTCGCGGGGTTTTATAGCGAATCCGGTAACTATGCTTTTAACTTGCAAAATCGTCAGAGATAACTCCAAAACTAAGAAGTACAATAATGAGCAATCTGATCTTCACAAACTTTGCAGATAAAATCGATTCCTTTGTTGATATATTATGTCAAGATAAGAAACACAGATGAAAAGTATAGTCTTGCTCCCTCAGCTTAATGGGACAAGCCAGAATGAACTTATCGTTGTTTTAACAGCGGTACATACGAAACATGACATATTTACATGGCAATAACTACGTCACGATGCTAGCACAGAACATAAGGAAAAGACTCAACATGGAAAATTGATAATGTCCTGCCCATGTCAAACAATGAAATTTGATACAGGAAAATACTAGTGTATATAGCAGACAAAGTCAACCTAGCTGCAGCATCGATAAATTGTTCACAAACATAGGTGAGAAGTTGGGCACAAAAACAACAATCTGAAGGCATAAGCAGACAAACAGATTAATCGTACTTTCTGCGCGTTCCACCAGGACGGCTTGGTTCCAACTTGATGCGTTTTCCAGCTATCTCACTCTTATTCAGTGACCGAAGAGCAGCTTCTGCTGCTCTTACATCATAGAACTCAATAAACTTATGATGTTTTTTATTCGGTGTCTCTCTTATCTGCAAATAGAAACCAAACACAAAAAAGAAAGATCTATGGAGCTGCAATCTTCAAGCAAAAGTTTTTTTTTTTGGGGGGGGGGGGGATCATCCTAACCTCCTTTACTTCCCCATATGCTCCGAAAATCTGGAGAACTTCTTCATTAGAAACTGACGGATCTAAGTTAAAAATAACAAGAGTTCCCTGGTTTAAATCTTTGTCCGATGGATTCTCCTGCAAAGTCAACACGGTAATTATTCAAAGGAGTGCTTTTGTGGGTAGGGGACTACGGGTGCAAAAGAGGAACATAACAAACCTTTGGGATAGAAAAATGGATGTCCAGCTTTCTCCTCCTCAGAGGCTTGTTCTGCAATGAACGCATCGCACCGCGTGCAGCTCGTATATCAAAATAAGATATCATTACAAAACCCCTATGCTTTGTTGCAGTGTAAAGGGTCCGGATATCCCCGTATTGCTGAAATGACAATAATAAAGACTGTCAGGACCAATTGAGATTCAACATCAAATACATGCAGATAAGAACATTGTGAGCTTATGATTAGACAACATAGCAGATGAAGGTGTCAAGATCATCAATGTCCTACATACAGTCGTTCAGTTACAAGATACACATCTACTGCTGAGTAAAAACCACTAAATCAGACTGGAATCGTAATTAAAAATAAATAAATATAACAGCCACTGCAGTTATTACCTCAAACAGAGAGCGCAACTCAGAGTCCTCAACATTGCTATTAATGTTTCTCACAAATAGTGTCCTGGAAGGGTGCTCCCCATATGGATGCTCCCCGGCCACAGTTCCGGCATTGTTTGACAGACCAAAATGGTTGGTCCCATTGCCTCTAACCCCATCACCTATACTCGTATTCCCCAAACCGGCTGTGATGCCCTCCACAGGGTCTGAGTCCAGCTCCATGCCCCCTCCACTGCCAAATACATCAAACTCCTCCAGTTCCTCCGCAGGGTTTGTCTGCCCAAGGGGCTCAATCTCATTTGTGATCCCCGCGAAAAGCTCATCTTCATCAGGCAATAAGTCATCGATTTGCCGGGGATCAAAGTCAAACTTGTAGTCCTTCCCTTCAGGATCATCGTCAAACTCTTTCAGTTTTGCGGATGTGTCATCCATCAATGGGGTGCCATGTGCAGAATCAGGAAAGTTCACTGAAAGAAGAGGAAATACAAACAATCAGGAATATCAGCACAAACATGGGCACCACTACACTACAGTAGAAAAGTTAGAATTTGAGAGAATTTTTACGCACTAAAAGCTGAGGTTAGTTAGCGACAAATAGGGGCGTGGGGCCAAATATTTGACATTTGGACTATGTAACAGTTTCTTTTTCCACTCCTCCCTCTTGTCTCCCTTAGTTCCTAGCATCAACCTCTCTCATCTCTTGGATACAATCCCTTTGCACACATTTACCAACCCTCGGTCACCCCTCTGCCACACCCCGCCGCAGGCATGAGCAAAGTAGGTGTTTTCTTAAGGGGTAGCAAACTAGGTGTTTGGAAAGTAATGCTAATTCCCACGTGCACAGACTAGAGCATATTAGCATGTGCCATTGTGCCTACAAATGTAGTATGGCTAAAGCGCCTTAAGAAGATGGAAAGTGGCATACATTTTTCATGCGGAAGAACCGGCAGTGAGGCTGAGAAGAGGCTTGCATCGCCCAGCCCATTGCGTGCATTCAGTTGCGGTGGCGGAGGGACTCTCCATGGGTTGCTGTTTCCGGCCATCTGCCGCATCTTCATGGCAGGGGGGACTGCAAAACCTAACACAAGACAAAAGCATATACAGACAGACATTCGGATACACATACATACATATTGTACACCTGGAAGGGAAGGTGGAGCAAACGATACCTGGTGGATTGACAGGATCCGGTGATCGGTCCATCGCTGCATTTGCCAAGGGATGCCTGCAAGAAGTAACAAAAGCAGCTAATTTTAGCATTAGGGTTTAGTTCTCCGCAGCGGAGTGGAGCTAATGGGAAAAACCGAATCTTTTTCTTTTCTTTTGCCGCGCATGGATGAAACAAGCTTGGCGATCACAGTTGCAAGACGACACGCCCTATAAACGCAGGGTGTAATCCACTTGGGAGTTGGGAGTGAAGAAAGAAGCAAATATGATCCAAACTGAAGGTAAACGAACAAAAAAAAGGGGGGCATTTTTTTTTTTTTGCAATCGAAGCCAGATTGCACAAGTCAAGCATGTATATCGGAAATCGATAGAAAGCAAGCAGCTTTGACCCCGAAAAGAGCAGGGAAGAGCGGCGGCAGAAGGAATCGATGAATGATCAATCCACAACCCCGTGAAGGAGTTGTGCGGGTTAACCTAGCCAAGGAAACGATTCCCCCCAAAAGAAAAGAAAACCACACAGAGGCTTACTGATAACTCAACTCCACTCCGCTTCAATCTATTCATGGAGTTTCAGGCAAGCACAAACCATCAGGCGCGCGCACCCCACCAAGAAAACAAAATAATTCGAGGGAATAAACGTCGAGAGAGAAGAGAGCAAGTGGTCACCTCCCTCGCGCGCCCTCCTCCTCCTCCTCCGGAAACCCTAACTGATTCGTGGGAGAAATCTCCCTCTCCTGTGTTGGTAGCGGCTGGCAGGCTGCGAGATGTGGGGGAAGGGCAGGGAAAGAGAGCCGAGGCAAGGCGAGCGAAATCTTGTGCTCTCTTCTCTTCTCTCTCTCTTATAAGAAAAATTCTCGTTTTTTTTAGGGACGAACTCTCGAATTTTTAGCAGGAGCGATTCAACTGGAGAGAGTTATAGTGGAAGTTTATAAGGACGCGGAGAAATTATCCATAGAAAATAAAACTAAACTAAACTAAATCCGGAGAGTGGGGGGGTGCAAATAAAATATGGAAGTAGTGGAAAGCGACAGCTACGATGATTGGGGCCAGTCCTTTGCTACTGCCTTTCTATCTCCGGCCGCCCATGACACGCGGGGCCCGGGACCACCTGTCAGTGAGTCGGGCTGGCAGTCAGCGCGCGTACAGCGCCACAGCCGCTAGTGGCCAACGGGCACACGGGAGGCCCACCGGCGGGGGCCGGATGCTGGCTCGTGGGCCCACAACTTCAGTGAGTAGAGTAGCCGTGCCCTGGGCAGTAGTTGGGTTAAGATTTCAGATTGGGTGAGTCGGTATAGGGTGGATTGGAATGGCGGCTGGCGTCCGCTGCCTTCGGTTGACGCTTTCCTTGACTTCTCTCTCCTGCCTTGCCTACATCTCTCTCTCTCTCTCCCCCATCTACATCCTGCTTGCCTCCGTCTCTCTCTCTCTCCCCCATCTACATCCTCTCTCTCCCCTGCTTTCTTTTCCTTGTAGAGCTCTCCTGCTTTCGTCTCTCTCTCTCTCTCTTGTTCATCTTCTTCTCCCGTTGCCTTCCACTTTGGGGCTCCTCGATTGAATTCCTCCTTTCTCTCTCAAAAAAAAGGAAAAGAATCTCCCTCTTGTGCTGCCATCAGGTGGATGGTACGGCGCTATGGCAGGCGGGCAGCAAATCAGTATCGGCGTTGACGAAATCCAAAGAGCTCTTGAGCTTGGAATCATCATTACTCTTCCGAACGAACGAACGGAGGAACGTACCTGCCCTGTCTGTCAGATACATCCATGTCAATTGTCAAAGTGGGGTTAATCTGTGCAGGGCTAGCTAAGCACTAAGCAGCATTAAAAGATATGGTTGCTTAGTTGATTGACTAATCCTTTCTTGTTTCGTTTGACACGTAACTAGAATTGAATGACTCGCTGAAACCGTGCCAACTCTGATTACCTTTCTTCACAAGCATCATCTAATACGTACGTACTACCCTAGGTTGTGTACTGATATGTACTACAGTTAGTTATATTATAGCATGGCTAATATGTACTACAGTTTCATGAAGCAAGCACCGGATATCATCTTAATTCCCCTTTGAAAGACGGACCTCTATTTGATATGGATGGCTCCTTTGATTGATTCATTGATTAGTCGGGCAGGGGGAGAAAAAAGAATTGAAAGATTCCCCAGACATCCACTACAAGACGGCTCGATTTCTGTCTGCTGATATGACGATGATTCCCCTCACTCATGATAAATTAAGGGGACAGACAAAAACTTTATCCAGCAATCTCCTCTCTCTCGTGGCGTACAGCCACCATACATAATCTAACCATTCATATATTCCAATCACCAATCAGCAGATAATCATCCCCCAACAACCAACACATGGACCACCCTAGCTAGCTACCTAAATACACGGATCATCATCGGCTGCTGCTGCTGCTGCTGCTTGTGACCGTGAGGAGAGCATAAGTCTACGGTGTAATGGCCTGGCCTGCTGAATAGCTAGCTTCAGAAACCGACAGTAGGGAGGAGGAGAAGGTACTTGCAGTACAGGAGCCATGCATTTGCTCAATGCTGCTATCCTGATGCAGACTTGTTGTCACACTCTTCTTCTTTTCCTTGAGAAGGTCACAAGTCACACTCCACGTGATGGCATATAATCGCATAAACAGCAGCAGCAGCATCGTTATGACGCCATCGATCACAAGTCACACTCCAATGCTTTTGGGCTAGCTTCAAGCGCAGGTGTGCATTCTTGCTGAAGCACATGTCTAGTACGATGTACGTGAGTCTCGTTTTACTTACCTGAAACTGAAAGGAGAACTTCGTGTGCATTATAAGCTGAACAAGTTATACACATGATCCTGGTATACCCTGCAGGCTCAATTGTACAGGCTGCAGAGTGCAGGGCATTACAGCTTGCTTATTATCACCGGATTACTGTCTTTATACAAGGTAGCTAGGCTGGGGAATCGCTACCTGAGAAAAAATATAATATATAGAGCATCAAGTAATTAAGCTTTCATCCTTGTGTGCAGGTTCGCTGGTTGTCGGTCCTCCATTGCCCTGTGAGAAGTGTGATTTCAGTCCAATCCAGCACTGGTAGTAATCGAGATCCCGAGCCGGGGAATCAAGAGCCCATGGGCAAACACGGGGGATCAGTGCAGACTCGAACATGAACGCCAGCGTACCGCTCAGCCTCCATGGCTCATTGGCATCAGCACGGCCACGGCTGATTGTTGCCTGCCACGAATTATTTGATATCAAACGAGAAGCATGCACGCTGATCTTGTTACCCACAAACACATCCAAATAATACTCACTGACCTCGTACGTCTTGGTGTCTGGTCCGTGTGGTGTCATGCAGCTGTGAAGACTAGCGCCTCCAGGAAGAAAACCATCAGCTTTAGCCTGCACATGTTCAGAAAGTTAATTCCTGTACCATCCTTGAGAAGTATGATCACGACTGGTTCCATTCGCTACAGAGATTAGAGAGCGATCAGATCACTGTTACCTCGTATATCCCATAGATTAACCCCATGAATTCACTCATGCAGTTGCGATGATAGTATGGAGGGCGGAATGTGTTCTCAGCCACCAACCATCGAGGTGGGAATATCACAAAATCAAGCAATGCCACACCAGGCTTATCAGTTGGCGCAGTTAGCACTGAAAATTGAACAAATATATAAGAAAGGTCAAGAAGCGGCTAAAATCCCCCAAATTGAACAATCTTGCGTTGCTCAGTGAAGAGCAATCACCTGTATTTACTGATGGGTCACCGTGATCAAACAGGACTGTATTAAATGGACAGAACTTACTCAGATCATACTGAAAGGACCAAAGGAAAGAAGATCAAGTCAGACCATTGGGAAATTATTCCACATACGACGGCTTACAGGTTTCTATACAAGTATACAGCAAAGAGAAGACAAAGTTTAACAGGTGAAAAGGACTCAAAAGAGGCACCAGCATTGCTAAAATGGTTGGTTACCTTGTAAGGGGCATAATTTCCATGCCATGCAACCACATTAAACGGGGAAAAATCCTGCGTGGCAGTGAATAGCTCACCACCATACTTCTGCACTATTATGTACCCAGGGCGGTGGGCTTGCTCAAACCATGCTGTGGGGGAAAGGAAATCCCTTGCCGAAGCCAAACCATTAGCACCTGCACACCAATTATTAGGCATCTTCTAACAACATAACCTGCCGATTCTTACTGTTCAGAAAAATAAAAGAAAAAGGTCAAGGTACTATTACCAATTGGGCCAAGATCAGGGAGCTGGAAATGGGTACCGAAAATCTCAGAAACATAGCCACGCGAAGGACCATCAGGTAGGTCAACGGCAAAGCGGAAACCTTGAGGAATGACGACGATTTCACCAGGTGACACTAGCAGCTTTCCACATTCAGTTGTGATCAACAACTCTGGGCTTGACAGCAAAAGGAAAGAAGACCATGAAAGATAATGAGAATCTATATTCCCGTAGAAGGTAAGCGTAATTGAATAGGAATTTTATTGAGTATGTCAATAACTTTCTGACGATGATGCGCCGCCCCTACCTTTTTTTATATATAAAAAAAAGAATATGCCAACTACTGCACAAAAAGACATAGGATGGCACAAGTGGAACACTGAAAAGATGCAAAGCACAATACTTTGGGGAACAACAGGAACATGCGATGGTTACTGTAGCGGTAGTTGGGTCTGGTGACAAAGAAAATGGTGGTTGTTGCCGAATGTGAGATGATTCCAATAAATGGATTCCATAATGAAAGTGTTAAGTGACATACAGACAGTGCCTAACTCACAAGAATGTCATGGAGTCTACCGTCGCGGTTTGTATATGTTTGCAAGATATCATCAACACGGAAACATGGATGTAAGATAAGAAGTGTACGGATTGAATCGATCTTTGGAGGTAAAAGGGGAAAAGAAGAAGAAGAAACGTACTTCCTTGTTGGGGAACAATGAGGAAATCACCATCTGCATTGCAAAAGGCGCATCCATCCATGGACTTGTTAGCGGCGTACCTACAAGCATGAGCGAGCAGGCAGAGTCAGTGAGTCACTTACGCGCGTCTTTGACTAGTGCGCAGATAATGAGAAGGCGTACGTGTTTGAACCGGAACATGAACGCTTCATTTTCTTTCTTTACGAGCTTCATTTTCTTTCTTTACGAGGTAAGAGTGAGTAATACCAAACTGAAGGAAGGATCACGCATGCGGTTGAAGCTAGAGTCTTGTTTCAACAGCTAAGCTAATGTAAACTGAAGACTGAAAACTACGAGGAGGAGAGGAGAGGAGCAGAGCAGAGCAGAGTAAATAGGCACATGTGAATGGCGTATCCGTGGCGAAGGAAGGAGCTGCCTGCGCCGCAGACGGTGTAGAGGCCATCGATGAAGTCGACTTGCGGCGTCTGGGGCACCTCGGCTGGCCTCCAGCGCAGCTGCGTGGGCGTGGCGACGGTGGTGGTGCGGTCGAACTCCCCAACGAGGCGGCGGTTGGTGGGGTCGCGGGGGTGGAACGGCTCGTGGGTCACCGATGGCTTGATGCGATAAAACCATCTGGAGCAGCAGCAGCAGTGGATCGTGAATCGTCGGTGAATGGAAGAAGCAAGCAAGAAAGGAAGGAAAGGGGGGTACACAATTTACGTACGTGCGGAGGTTGCGGGCGCGCGGGGTGGTGAAGGATGTGCCGGAGAGCTGCTCGGCGTAGAGGCCGAGCGGGCAGGCGAGCGGGCTGTTCTGGGCGCGGGGGAGCGACCCCGGCACGGCCTCCGACGAGAAGGTGTTGCCCAGCCCCGGCAGGTAGCTGTAGCCGGCGGCGTCTTCGTCGGCGTCGTCCTGCTGCCGCCGAGGCCGTGCGTTGGCCGCCATGGCGAACGATCGAGTTCGAGTGGCTGTCTATCAAGCAAGGCCGGCCGCCTGAGCTTCTGGCTCCGACTCCCAGTCCCACTCCCCCTCTCGTACCGTCCGTGGCGTGCCGTGCCGTGATTGTCAGACGGAAAGAATTAACGAAAAAGAAGGAAGCGGCTGGGTTGTCGTCTGCTCTATCTGCTCTTGTTTGATTGGACTAAATTTTTTATTCATCTATATAGATAGCTAATATCTTAGTTTAAATTTTTGGCTTATCCACATAGATCCTAACCGAAAAGAAACTTCCCAAACAAGCCTCTATTGAGTAGTTACTTGTGCTACTGTCAAAATCTCAGTCCATCTACATAGATCCCAACCGAGAAAAAGGCTTCCCAAACAAACGCCTAGTGAGTAGTGACTCAACGTCATCATCTACAGCAGCGCTGCTTGTACTACTTTCAAAATCCCAACCCATCTACATAGATCTCGGCTGAGAAAAAGGCTTCCCAAACAAGCCCCAGTGAGTATTGACTCAACGTCGCTGCTGCTTGTACCAGGGGCGGACCTGCCATTATGGCAAGGTCCGGCGTCCGCCAGAGCTTCGTCCCGTCCAGGAAACCCCCTACCCCCCGGTATTTTCTCCCTCCTAGCGCCGGCGTCGGAGAAGAAGCAAAGCAGGAGTTTGGCGCTTCGGGCGTTCGACAAAGGGAAAGGCGTTGCTGCCTGCTAGGCTCCTCGGTGCCTGGGCCGGCCATGCGACGGTGTCTTCGCAGCCCACCAAGCACCAGCTCAACCAAAGGTGAAAGGTTCGAATTCTGAAATCGACTCCTCCCGATTTACTCAGTCTCCCACTCTCCCTCATGCCCTCACGAGTCACGGCCTCACTCTCTCTGCCGAAAATCCTAGATCCAATCTGGGGCGAGGCGGTGGCCTTGCTGGGCACTAAGCGAGTGGCGCCGAGTTCGAGCACGGAGCGTGGCGCCGGTGGGTAGGTAGGTTGAAGCAGGGGCCGAGCAGAGCGACGGCCAGCAGACACTAGGGAGTGGGGCAGAGGGCGGTGTGGTGAGGATGAGACCGAGGAGGAGTGCTTGAGGGCTGGGACCGAGCCGGCCAGCGGCGTGGCAAGCGTGAGAACAGCGCCAGCCAGCAGCAGCACTGAGGAGGCGAGCGAGGCGGCGGCTTCGGACGAGCCGCACCAGCCGCAGGAGGCACATGGATGGGGAGCGAACCAAGGCGCAGGAGGCGCGAGACGAGAGCAGGTGGCGGCGAACACGGCACACAAGGGAGCTAGAGGGGAGGCACCAAGGAGCGCCATAGGGGAGCCCAAGCCAGGAGGGGAGCTGGAGGCGGCGCCATGGGAGAAGGCACCTAGCAGTCTTGCGGTGAAGGCGGCGCGTGGCGGCGGCACACCGGCGTGGGCATGGGCGCGTGGTGCCATGGGCGGTGGGTGTGGTGGACTAGTGGTGTTGGTCGTCGGACTGTCGACAAGCAGCGGGGCCGAGTGCCCGAGTGGGTGACTGAGGTGAGAGTGAGACCATGAGAATTGAGATTATGACTTGTGAGAACAAGATTGTGGTTGCGGAGAGGAGGCGAGGTGGTCGGCCGGGTCTAGTGGCTAGAAGTCGAGATGGCTCCTGAAAAGGTCAAGTCCAAGTCCAAAGGCAAGGGTAAGAATTGGTTGGTTTGGTTCCAGTGATTTATCATTTATTATTTATATTACGCTATTGTCCAGTAATTCCATTGAATTGTAATTGGTTGATTACTTGATTTGCTAGATTTAAAAAACTATTTTACTATTTTACCAGGTCCGCCACTTGCCAGACAACGCGAGGAGCTGAGGGGGCCAATGGGCAGGCCAGCAAGGGGCTGTGTCTAGCGGCTGGCGTAGTCAGTGGTCCGTGGGCGGCGGCACGGTATTTCTCGATGTCCTACCTTTATCTTCACTTGTTGATTCCATTTAGTGCCCTATACTCGTATTGCTGCGATTGCAAATTTGTAATATAGTTTGCATATTGGACCATGCTTGATGGCTTTAGGGTATCAAACAATCAGCCGTCCCAATCCCATCCAAGATTCAATGGACCAGGTTGATTGTTTGATTGATCAATGCTTCTTCAGCTCTCTGTCTGTTCATTGCGACACGAGTCCGCCACTGTTTCTACTCGGACTAGTACTGGTACTAGATGCTTCGACTTTCGGAATACCTCAACCACACAAATACATACACATAGCGTGTGCCGCTAGGACTTTCTTTTGGTTCCATGCTTATCTATTACATATACAAACACAAATCAGCTGCTACGCTAGATTGGTGCGGCGATGAGAGGCCCGGCAAGATGAGGGACTGTTGCAAATCCGACAATCGAGGTAAGGTAAAGCAGGCGGTGGTTTTTGCTGAAACCGGCGGTGGAAATATTGACACCGGTGAGGTCCTAGTGCCTTTTTTGCAGGTTTATCGTGTCGTTAGCGCTGCGATTGGATCTTGGTTTTGGCAATTGCAATAGGGAGATTCATCCGATGAGGAGGATGCCATCTTGGCAGAAGTGGCAAGAGAATCAAAAGTGTCGTTAGTGCTGAGAAGGTGTTGCCCAGCCCCGGCAGGTAGCTGTAGCCGGCGGTGTCTTCGTCGGCGTCATCCTGCTGCCGCCGAGGCCGTGCGTTGGCCGCCATGGCGAACGATTGAGTTCGAGTGGCTCTGTCTGTCAAGCAAGGCCGGCCGCCTGAGCTTCAGGCTCCGACTCCCAGTCTCACTCCCCCTCTCGTACCGTTCGTGCCGTGCCGTGTCTTGATTGTCAGACAGAAAGAATTGTCGTCTGCTCTACTTGCTCTTGTTTGATTGGGCTAAAACCTTTGGGAACCTTTACTCATCTATATAGAAGAGACAAGATCTTGGTTCAAATTTTCGGTTTATCCACGTAGATCTCGGTCGAAAAAGAGCTGTCCAAACAAGCCCCTAATGAGCAGTGACTCAGCGTTATCATCTACAGCAGTGCTGCTTGTACTACTATCAAAATCTCAGCGTTATCCTGGCCGAGAAAAAGGCTTCCCAAACAAGCGCATAGTGAGTAGTGAGTGACTCAGCGTCGCTGCTGCTCGTTTCATCTCAGCCGTCCCAATCCCATCCAAGCAAGATTCAATGGACCAGGTTTGATTGTTTGATCGATTAATGCTTCTTCAGCTCTCTGTCTGTTCATAGCGACACGAGTTCGCCACTGTTTCTTTCTACTCGGACTAGTACTGATACTAGATGCTTCGAGTTTCAGAATACCTCAACCACACAAATACATACACATGGCTACAGCTTACACCCTCTTCACCGGATTACTCTTCAGAAAAACAAAACAACCTTACCTGCCAACGGATTCGTTGAAACAAATACCCACTTCTACTTGTAACAATCAGATTCTTGGTCAACCCCTCTGGCTAGAGCATGCATGTCTGCCTCTTGCACTGTGAGAAATGTACCCCAAAAAAAAATCACCAGGTAAAACCCCTACAAGACTACTGAAGAACCTAGCTACGACTGAAACACCGTCTGTGTTGTGTGCCTACCATCTCTGCTTCCATGCTTGCTATCCCAATCCCATGCCCATGGCCATCCCATCTCATGCCGACTTGTGTAAGCCATAAACTGATACACACCAAACTGCAACGCCTAGAGCTTTACAGCCCCATATCTGCGTTGCCAACTTGACTAGAAGGTTGAAGAAGCTCACCACCAGACTCCTACAGATAGATGCCCAAGGCATTCCTCTTTCCAAGCCCTCCCCCCTTTAGCAGCACCATCCCTCCCTCCCCGATTCCCTGGCAACGCAGACAAAACAGTATACATGTCTATTCATAGCATGTACAAGCAATCATTAGAAATATACTACAATAGTTGTATCAAAACAACCACCATACCAGCATTGCCACGCACTACCATTGTCATTGCTCTGCACATTTCCATTAAAAAATTAAATTAATGGATTCCTAGAACCAGGCAACCTATATATGGCACCTTCTTAGAGTTAAATATGACTAGAACTGGTTTATTCAACCCACGTACCAAAGAGTCCTCGCTATGGATGACCGGAATGAATCAACCTGTTTCAAATGAGCTACAAATAAGTCAAAGCCAAGTGTACTTGGTGAAGCATTATGCTATCGAATACGCCGTTCTTCCAGTTAATAAAGTTGTGTTCATGAGTGATTCCTGTAATGAGGCCTAAGTAGAGATTTTGATACGTTAATGTGGTAAATACAAATATTGAAAACCCATTTATTATTATTATTATGGTTTTACTGTTTCTGAAGTCAAAGTGTTTTACCTCAAAAATGCATCCACACTAATACTATGGTAACACCTCAATAATCAATTGAAATCCTGGTAAGTAGTTAAATAGCTTTCCATGTGGCTTGCTGAGTACGTTGTGTACTAAAACTTGCTTAATTTTCATCGGAAGGAGTATCAGAGGAATAAAGGATACATTGGAGAACGTGTTAGGGTTACGACCGCACTCAAGCTTTCCTGTGGAAGTTATTTGACTCTTCTGATTGTAAGTTAAAGTTTTAGGTTTGGATTGCCCGTATAGCTATTGCAAACTAGCCGTTAGGCCATATCTATTATCTTATTAAATCAGAGTCAAAAGAAGTTCGCTCTCAACGGCTAGAAAACTCTTACATTAATCAGTGGAAAAAGAGAAATGTTTACACCATCGATCGTGGTGGGTTCAGATTATAACGGTCTATATTAAAAGAAAGAGTCCATGTCAAGTAAAATAAAACTAAAATTTGGAATAAAAATAAAATAAAATCAGCAATTTGATTTCCATACGAATTTCTAAGTCAAAGAGTCCATGTCAAGTACAATAAAACTGAAATTGAATAAAAATAAAATAAAATTAGCAATTTGATTTACATACAAATTCTAGGTAAAATCCTAAATAATTATAATTTAGAATAAAAATAAAAATAAAAGGAAATTATATTTGTATCGAAATCCAACAAAAAAACTAAAATTCGAATAAAAAATAAATAAAATTAGCAAATTGATTTTGATACGAATTCCAATAATTATAATTCAGAATAAAAATTAAACAATAATTGGCGATTAGGATAGCTAAGCGATGCATCACCCCTGAGCGCTCTGGCGATTCCGTAGGAGCCAACCGTGTCATACATCAACCCCCTCACTGGTACCACTCCGGCACCAGCGACCACCGCCCCAAATCCACATCTCACGCCCAAGCTTCCTCCGCCCATCACCCCTCTCCCGTACCTCCCCTCCCAACCTCCAAATCCCGTCCATCCTCCCCCATCCACCGCTTTAACGCTGCTTTCGCCAACTCCCAAATCCATGGCCACCAGCCCTGTTCCTGATGCCCCTAGCCCTAATCTAGATTGTAACATCCCAAATGTATAAATGGGTGTGTGTTTCAAATGTAAGAAAATGTGTAGAAATTAAAACTTTTTCTTACATCTTGAAACTCTTGAACTCCTCTATAATTCTTATCAAAAGTTGTGGAGTTCAAAAACCTAAACCTCCTGTGGACTAAAGTCCAACCCTTATTCAACTTGTCACAAATCTTGTGCCAACCCTTTGGAAATATTTTTCTGGGTCCTAGAAATATTGTGGGACCCCTCTGAAAAATATCATGAGTTTTAAAACTTGTTTGATAATTTTTGGAGGTAAATCAAACCCTAGGACAGCCTTTAGGAATTTCTGGAGAAAAATGCATTGCACAAAAACCTCTGGAAATTTTATGAAAGGTTAATCCTAAAGTTAGCAAGCTTCAGTTAAAATTTCATAAATTTTGGAGTTGTTTTGCTATCTCAAATAAATCCCTAAAGTCTCAGCTGTTAAATTCAAATTCTATTGGCTGCACTGTTCCTTGGGCCGAGCCATTTTCCAATTTGGGTTGAACCCAACCACATCCCCAGCTCAACCCTGGCCTCCTTTTCCCCCACGTGAGGTCGTAGCCGTTGGATTCAAATCCAACCGCCACGACCTCCTCCTCAACCATCGCGGCCCAGTCCTCCCACCTCATCGAGGTCATAGCCGTTGGATCAGATCCAACAGCCATGACCTCCCCTCATTATCAAACGCATCTATCCTCCCCCTTCATTGTGTTGTGCGTTGTTGGATTAAAATCCAAGGCCCACGACCTCCCCTTTTGCATCGTGCGCACCAGACCTCTCACCCGCGCGAGGTCGTAGCCGTTAGATGGAGATCTCACAGCCATGACCTCCTTGCTCATCTCGTAGCCGTTAGATAAAGATCCAACCGCTATGATCTCCCCCTCCCTTTTCTGTGTTGTGCCTAACAGCCCAACCTCCCGCACCTGAGTTCGTAGCCGTTAGATCCAGATCTAAAGGCCACGACCTCCTCAGTGTCGTGATTAACGTCCACGACCTCCCCTTTTATTATGCGCCCTTGGATGTAAATCTAAAGGCCATGACCTCCCTTTTGTTGTGTGCCATTGGATGTGGATCCAAAGGACATGACCTCCACATCCTTTGGCTGTGTCGCGCGCTTTGTTTAAGTCCTCCCATCAGGTCCGCGCCCTTGGATCGCAATCCAACGGCCAGGACCTCCTATCCCCTTTAGCGCCTGACCTCCTTTTTCCTTTGCGCCTCTGCGCGATGGAGATCTTGTGGTCACGACCTCCCCAGTCCTGATCCAATGGCTGTGACCTCCTCCTTTCTCTTTAAATCCTACCGTTTCAAATCTTAGGGCTGTGACCTCCCTATCGTTTTCATCCAACGGTTGGGGGCAGGTCCTGTTCTTCTCCTAGCTCGGGCGCGAGCGTGCGCCATGGCAGTAGGGGAGGTCAGAGACCTGTCTTGTCCCAACGGCTCTGTGCCTGCGCGCATTAAATGCATGTCAGTGCTTTCCGCCCCCTAGGCCATGCCCTGACCTACCCCTCTGTCACCTCCACGTCCTGTCCAAGCCATGGACCGCGCCATGGGCTAAGCTCACCATGAGCTTAACCCTTGGCTCATGACCTCTATTTCCCAGGGTATAAGACCTTCCTTGGTTTCCTCCCTTGGCTTCCTTTGCACACCATTGAGCTTTGCCTGGTCTCTGTGCTTGGCTGAGCTTCCTCCTCCACAGACCTCCCTTGGCGCCATTCTTTGGAGCTTGGAGCTCCTCTGTGGCACAGTGTTCCAGTGGCTCTCCTCTCCCTCTCTTTGCTTCGATTTGGGCATCTCCCTTCTGTGGTCAAAAACCCTAACTTGATTGGTTGGAGGTGGCCTAACTTGGAGCTTGGAGCTTTTGGCCGTGGAGCTCATCGTCTTCACCAGCGCCGGTCCTCCTCAGCTCCTCCAACCTCCCCGGCACCTTCAATACCTCCAGGTATTGTCCTAGTAGTCCTTTAGATGCTGGGCACCCGCTTGTATGTTGTTGCGGAGCTTTACCTTAAAATTTGTCTTTTGGCCGTGTTGGTCATCGTGTTCCTCTCCGGCTCGTCGGCGTTCTAGGCCGCCGCTACCGTCGAGAGTGGACCCATTGGGTGCGCAAGGCTATTGCACACTCAGTGGTGTCCTTGGATGTCACCGACGATGTCTGTATCGCCGGCGATGACCACTTCTTTGCGTCGGAATTTTTGTCGGACGAGTTCGTCCCGTGCGTGTTGTTAGGACATAGATTTGGTTAGTAAATGCTCAATCATTGGTAGCAATTACTGCTGTCTTAACGCGCCTGGACCTCCTCGTTGTCCCGCGCATTAACTCCTTGCCCGCGCGCACGCATGCGCAAGCGTTGTGGCTTAGGATCTGGACCGTCCAGGATCACCCCCCGAGTGAACCTTGACCATCCAGGACCTCCCCTTTTCAGATCTTGGCTGTCCAGGACCACCCCCCAAGTGGATCTGAACCATCCAGGACCTCTTCGTTTTTGTCTTGACAGTCCAGGACCTCCCTTGAGTAATCTGGACCGTCCAAGACCTCCCTCTTAGGATCTGAGCCGTTCAGGACCACCCCCGTGGGAGTCGTGAACAGCTCAGGACCTCCTCTCTTTTGTCGGGAAGGTCCAGGACCTCCCCGAGAGCGCATCTAGCCGTTCAGGACCTCCTCGAGATCATCTTAGCCATTGAGGTCCTCTCCGTGTAAACCTTGACCGTGTAGGACCTCCCCGTGTTGATCTCAACCATTGAGATCCTCCTTGTGTTGATCTTAGCTGCTTATGACCTTCTCGAGGTCATCTCAGCCGTTAAGGTCCTCCCTCGCTAGATCTGGACCGTCCCGGTCCTCCCTCAATTGTTGTGGTCCGTTGGATGCAGCATCGACGGCCACAACCTCTTCCCCCTTCGCGCGCGCGTTGCTGGGAGGACATGGACCGTTGGATCCAAGATCAACGGCCCATGTTCTCTGGACCTACGCAGGCGCATGCGCGTTTTCCCTGGGAGGTCTTGGGCCGTCCGATCCAGGATCAACGGCTCATGTCCTCCCCTGTCATATTGGTTTTTAGAAATCCAGAGAGCTCCTATTTTGTAAACTGAAAAAGGTAATGAACTTGTAAAATGCATAACTAATTCATCTTAGCTCCTTTTTAGGTGATTCAAATTTTTGTAGCTCTGGTTTGGACTGAGCTCTAATCTAAAAATGGTTATGAGCTCAGTTCGGCTCCCGAACATGGATTTGCAATTGGTTTAGAAATTAACTTTAAATGTTACATTAAAAATTCAAATTAACTTGTAAAATGCATAAGTAATTCTCTGTAGGTTATTTTTGAGTGAATCCAACTTTGTTGGCTTCCTTTGTTAATGCACTAAATGTTAGAATAGGATTTAGGCATGTCACTATTTTCAAAAGAATTGTGGGAGCATTTTATTTGTGCTCTTTTGAATATCTTTGAAAAATCATAAAACATGCATCATAGCTCCAAATGAGATGAATCCAATTGGGTTGTTCATCTTATGAGGTGCTTGTTTTAATGTAAAAATTTCAATTGCACCACCTTTCTAGAAATTTTTGCTAAGCAATTTAATTAGGTGAATAGTAGCAGTTTGCATTTTTAGAGGCTGAGCAGAATTGTTTTGCTCATATCTTTTGCATTGAGAATCCAAATCGATTGGTTCTTATTGCTAAATTCTCTAAAAATAATCCTCTTGCTGTTGTAAAAATTTTAGAGCATTTAGAGCTTGTTTGCTGTGCTGTCTTCTTGGTTTTCGTCGTTCTTATCGATTCTTTTCGTCTTTTCGATTAGGTGTCGACGAGTGTGTTGATCACATGAGCGAACCTCTGCAGAAAACTGAGCATATCCAGCAAGGCAAGCAGTTTGATCATATCCCATTATTGTCCCATTACTTTAAAGTTTAATACTTTGTTTCACTTGTATGTATGCATGCTACTTTGTATTAAATATCGATTAGTTGAGCCTATAGATGCATATCCTGCAGGTAAATGTTCATTCTCTACTACTAAGCCTAGGATTATCTTGCTGTGATTTAGAGTTCGATAGATGGACTCTTATCGCTTAGTAGTTTACGTTGATAATGCTTAGAAATGCTTAGATAACGGTAGAAATGGGCGGTTGTCGACATTATGTCGATGACCTTGATCACACAAAAATTATTATTCCATTATGTCCATCTTGTGCTTGTTACTTTGTAAATAAACAAAAATGAAAACAAAATTGTTATTGACTTGGGCACAATGGATGTTGGTGTGATTTGTTGGGTGTGAACGGAATGGTGCCTAAGTCCCGAAGGACCGAGTTACTTGCGCCATTGATCCAAGCACTTTTGCGTGCTAACCACACGAGGGGGATATGGGACCTCTCTTGACTAAGTACTTTGGGGGTGTTAATTATGAGCTGGTGGTGGGTATGTGTGTGTTATGTGTGGTGTTGGGAGGGGAGCATTAACAGATCGGCCATAGGTTGGTTAATGTGTCCTTATCCCCGTGGGTTGCGGCTCTTAATTAGCATCATCCATTGGAAATGTCTCGTAGGACTTAGCCGTGCCGGCATACCAAAGGAAGTGTGCTTAATCTTGTGGCGAAAAGACGGTCTGGTGTGTGGGTACATTGGTACACCCCTGTAGGGTTAAAACTATTCGAATAGCCTCGTCCTAGGTTATGGATATGCTTGGTGATTTCCCGCAAGAACTAGACTAAACACTTAATTAAAACTTGATGGGTGGTATGAATTGGGTAATTCATGCTATTGTTGTGGTGACTTGGATGAGTCACTTCCAGGTTGTTCTTGTTGTTATTATTATTGTATCGTTGTTACTTCAACAATTAAAAATGCTTTGTCAAATTGCTTTCAATCTATTACATTATTGCAAATGAAAACTTGCTTTATGCTAAAATGAGTCCAAAGCCTCATCCACTTATATAAAGCTTGCATGTAGCTATTATAGTTCTGTTATACTACACGTCAGTCTTGCGAGTACATTTTTGTACTCATTTGCTTTGCTTATAACTTTGTTGCAGAGGAGGTAGAGCCCAAAGGGCTTTACTTTTGTGAGATGTGCTGCGGTTGGGAGTCTAGCTAGGCGGCTTGGTTGGTTGCCTTGTGGGCTAAAGGCAAACCTTGTGGCTCTCTTTTGTTTATCGCCATCTTATGGCTTTTGCTTCCGCTGTGTTTATCTTTCTTAGTTGTATTTGGCCGGTCGGCCCCTTTTGTAATAACTCTATATTATGTATGTCTTTTATTCTAGTCGTGCTTTGGTTCTATGTCTTGAATGGAATTGATGCATAATTTTGTAAAGGGGTGTGTATACTGCATTCTGGGAAGCATACATATCTCGAAGACACGGGTTATTTCGTTTGTAATGCTAGGGTCAATGGATGACTAAGTCCTCTGTTTGAACTGAGCTAGTCCCAAGGATCATAGCTAGCTCCTCACAGCAACAATAGTGGTAACATTGCAACAATGCAAGCTTTATTAGTAACAAGGGAGTTGATTACAAGAGGGCTTACAAGCCAACAAGCAAAATACAGCGGTAGATAAACATAAAGGCCATCCGATACACCACAGGCAATCGGCTAGAGGGCGCATCCTAGTCGTCTAGGACCACTTGGTCCACTGCACAGCTCATCATAAGGCTTCCTTCCTGCTCAAAAGATTATTTCCAGCAAGAGTGAGCACAACTACCGTGCTCGTAAGTTACACCCGTCAATTAACAGAATGACATGCATAAATGGATATCTCAGGAGAAGGCATAATATGGTTGATTTGCGTAAAGCCAAGTTTCTTTCAATTACATATACTAAGTTCCAAGGTAGTTATACAATATCTAAAATTCATTTTGTAAATCTCAGTTTTTAGTTGGATAACATTCATCATCAAGATGGTGAAGGATACCCTCCTGTCACAAGGCTCCCTGCCCAACCCATGAGATAGAAATCCCAAAACCAGTTTATCAAAGTATTTTGAAAACAAAACCAAGTCTAATTTTGAGTGGTCTTTGCCAGCACGTCCATGACTGTGGACACGGCTATTCGAATAGTTTTCACTCTACAGAGGTTGTACACTTTACCCACATGACATGATTCCTCTAGTTTATTTGGCATTCGTCAATGCCACCTCTCACTGCCAAAGGTAAGAGGTCTAGAGTTCATGACAAGGCCTTTACAATGCATCATTCCACTGCAGCCCCTCCTCGCTAAGGATTCGCTTCCTTTGGATAGAAACCGGCTGGAAAAGCTCCTCTTGCGCCAATAGGAAACATAGGTTATAAAAGACCATAGGCCATGAAAGACCTCCCACATATCAAAATGGAACAACCGTAGTGGAACTTTGCAAATTAATTAGCCAGGTCCCACGCCCCATTCTGGAGACATGTGGTTGTACGGGGGTGGCATAGCCCATTATAGGCTTAGCAAAGGGACGCTCAAAGGCCGGTCCTCAAATGACTAGGGTGACATCCACAGAACCCTGGGACTCAACCATAGAAATGGATCGATCCCGTGCATTGACATGCACCAACCAAGCAACCAATTCGCCCCAGTCCAAACCAATTTTCCTTTCATTCGCTTTTAAAAAACATTTAGAAGCTTCCATGACAACCCAATGCCATGGCTTAAAGTCTTTAAACAGCAGTTGGTCATGTTGGTAAAATTTCCCCAAATCAAATACTTTTGGTCTAAACAAGACCAAGCATAAGATTTCACAATTGCTCCTAGTTCACACTACTGTATCAACCAGATTTTATCTAGGGTAACAACAGGTTTGGTTCAATTTCAATGTTGGCCATACAAAGGAGATAGGCATAGCTATGAGTTTAAAGACAGGTATTGAAATAACTTAGTAAAGTAAGCATGCATTAACATTTAAAATGAAATATATATATGGTGAAATAATGGGTGCAATATGATCAAGAGTGTAACTTGCCTCCTACTTGAAAGCTTTACAGATCTTCTCCCTCACAAGCTTAGGCTCACCAGCGACATCGAGGTCTACACGTAAACAAAGCAAGGCAGAAAAAGGCAACCAAGTAAGATCCAAAGAACTTCAAAAAACGAACCAAATAGCAACGAATAGAGTAGGAGAACTAAGGAAGGGCCCTCAAAAGGAGGTCCAAGGTGCTGGCCGAAGGAGGTCCGATGGATTGGAGAAGAGGTCCCGAGAGCTGGTCGAGTGAGGTCTAGAGAACAAGCTGTGGGAGCCAAAGAGCTAAAATGAGGAAAAAACAAAGGAAGAGAGCTTGCCCAAGCTTATAAAGCTAGAGTTGCTGGGAGGTCCAAGGCACACGTGGTCAAGAGTAGGTGAGGAATAGATGGGAGCTAGTACAAGAAGTGACACAAAGATAGCACGGGTGCTGCAAAAAGGACAGTAGCATTTAATGCGACACAACAGGCATTAAATATTTTGAGGACTTCCAAGTGCAAAGGATATGGTCAAAGGATAAAGAAAGAGGTCGTGACTAATAAATGGGGCCAGTCAAAGCTCAAGGGGAGGTCCTGCGGAGACCTAGAGGAGGTCCCGCAGAGGTCAAGGGAGGTCCTCACCCATGGGGGAGGTCCGAGCACAGGACCAATGAGGAGGTCCTATGAACAGAAGGTCCAAAAGACTCAACAATGAGGAGGTCCTATGGACAGGAGGTCCAAAAGACACAACAATGAGGAGGTCCTATGGACAGGAGGTCCAAAATACCTGCTCATGGGAGGTCCGAGGTCAAGATCAAAAGCAACGGAGAGGTCCTGACGGTTAGATCTCCAAAACGAGATCCCAACGGTCAAGATTGAGAGCAAGGGGGAGGTCCTGACAGTTAGATCCTCGAGGAGGTCTGACGGTCGAGATCCACAAGGAAGTCTGACGGTCAGATCCTCAAAGGGGGAGGCCTGAATGGTTAAGATATCCAAAGGGAGGTCTTAGCAGTCGAGATCTAACAAAGGGAGGTGCGAGCGGTTAAGATCTCCAAAGGAGGGGTCTTAATGGTGAGATCTAACAAAGGGAATGCATGCGGTTAAGATCTCCAAAGGGAGGTCTTAGCAGTCGAGATCTAACAAAGGGAGGTCGAGCGGTTAAGATCTACAAAGGGAGGTCTTAGCAGTCGAGATCTAATAAAGGGAGGTGCGAGCAGTTAAGATCCTAAAGGGAGGTCTGAACGGTTAAGATCCCCAAAAGGGAGGTCCGAATAAGTGAGGAGGAGGTCCTAAAGGACACAGGGAGGTCTTGAAGGACACGGGGAGGGTTCAAAGGAGGTTCAGATGGGCACAAGGAGGTCCAAATAAACTCAAGGAGGTCCAAACGAAGGGAAAATTCAACCCAGAATTAGAATTTTGAAATCAAGGACATTTGAAACACACAGCCGAGCTAAACACCACAGGATGGATGTGTCCCAAGAGGAGGTCAATCCAAAGGGGTGGTCCAGACAAGGAGGGAGGTCCGAACCATAGGGGAGGGCTGAACCATAAAGAGATTCAAACCAACGAAGAAGTGGTCTGGACTAAAGGAAATTCAAACCAAGATATGAGGGGAGGTTCAGAGGGGTCAAGTGAGGTTTGATCGAGAAGAAAAGATCTGGACGTGGGCAAATGTCCAACTCAAGGGGAATTTGGACATAAGAGCATGTCTAGATAGAAGAGAGGTCTGGATATAAGGAAATGCCCAAACAAGAGGAAAGGCCCGAACCAGAGAGAAGCTTGAGGGGAGGTCTAGAGAGAGGGTCTAGACCTGGGGAGGTCTAAACCACAAAGGAAGATCTAAACCTCAAGGGAGGTCCAAACCACCAAGAAGAGATTAAGAGAGAGGTCCTGACCCAAAGGATGGTCTGGACAGAGAGGAATTCCAAAAGGCAAGGAAAGGTCCGAGCAGACAAGAAAAGGAAAACAACACCTGAGCAATCAAGAGGGAAGTCTAGAGAGAAAGGGATGAGCCAAGGGAAGAGCAGAACAAGCGGAGGCAAGGGAAATCAACACGAGAGCTCTAACAGCTCTAAAGAACCAAATTTTAGGGTTAGTTGAAGTTCAGTTTAGTCATTTTAAACACCCAAATTCTGAAAATCTCAAGTTAAGCTTTTGAAACTACAACAAAACCGGATGGTTCTTTTTATTTTGAAAATTTTCAAAAAGGCTCAGAAAACCAAGGTATTACAAAACTCTAAACTCATTTGATTTAGAATCATTTGATACATGTGAATCTTGCCTGGTCGGAAAGATGACCAAGACACCTTTCACTGGTTGGAGTGAAAGGGCGTCTGACCAGTTGGCACTCATACATACTGATGTATGTGGACCAATGAGCACGACAGCAAGAGGTGGTTTTCAGTACTTCATTACTTTTACCGATGACTATAGTAGTGACGAGGATCTAATAATCCTCATTTTATCTTTTATCTACAATTCCTATTATGAGTAAATATGATATCATGTGGACCCCAGAAGTACCCCTTATGTTTACAAGGGATAAGCCTACCGGATGATCGTAAGTTCTTTTATGATCACCCCCATAGTCGTAAGTCTTGCTACGACTATCTTATGGTCGTAAGTCCTTCTACGACCACCACCTAGTCGTAAGTTCTTCTACGACTATCTTATGGTCGTAAGATCTTCTACGACCACCACCCAAGTGTAAGTTCTTCTACGACTATGTTATGGTCGTAAGTCCTTCTACGACAAAGTCAGCCATGACAACCTTATGATCAATTAAACCTACAGATAAGTGGGTCCAATTGATTAAGGAATTCAAGCGATCGTCAAGCTTGTTACTCTGCTTGTGATAATAGCGCTTAATACCCCATTATCTCGATAATTAGGCGCGAGCGACGTGAAGGATCCACTCGCGGTAATTATCGCCAATTACGCCCATTCTTGGACTTGATGAGGCGTATCTTATTGAGGCGAGCGGCCACTCCTCCACGACTATATAAGGGTAATTATCGGACGGCGACAAGGGCAAGCATAGTTATCTGTTGTCAATGACAACTAGGAAGACAAGTACTATTCTTTGTAATAGGCTTAGATTTTTCCCCTAGTTGTTCGGAATACACTCAATACCACACACACACAGGAGTAGGGTTGTTATTCTCTCCGGAGAAGGCCCGAACTCGTATAAAAATCCGTGTCAATCTCTGCGTGATTCCATTCTAGGAGACCCCCAAATCAAACAATCTTTACGTAAGATCGGTTCTAAAACACCGACAGTTGGCGCCGTCCATGGGGATCTTCCGGTAATCTCTTGTCAACATTCTCTTTGTTTTCCAAACCTCATGCACTCATGGCGGAGAATGGAGCGAGGAGGCTGGTTCGACTTGGCGGTCTGTGACGTCGACATGGATGCCGGTTTTGACTATGAACCAAGCGATACATCATGTGATGGTGATGTAAGCCTCAGGGGATCATTCTCCGAGAGACCATCCTCGATGGGCCGAGGAGGATCCTTATCCCCACAACAGACGCCCGGCAGAGGAATCAATCCTCTCAAAGGACAAGGGTCAATCCGACCAGAGGCAAGGCTCGGGAGGTTTCACAACACGACGAGAGTTTTTCCTCGAAGTGTTCAAGCCCCCTAAGGCGGTCCGACAGTGAGGCAAGTTGGAAGCCACAATCGAGGACTCCACCAAACATCTGGTGGTTCTTTCTCTCAGGATAACTCCAGAGAGAGCGGGATCAAGCATGCTTTTCCTGCAAATTCGACCATCTCTCCGCAGATCACACCTGCCGACGGAGACGGTTATAACCCGGACTTCCCCTACCTGGAGGGGATTACTCCAAGTCGCCAGATGGTGTCTCTCGACAACTCCTCAAGCGAGGAGGCCTCGAGCGCAAGTGAGAATCATCAACGGGAGGTCTTCGTCCTTCCCTCGGATCAAGGTTACTCTCCTGGAAACCGAGCTGGAGACCCTCCCAGAAGATCACGCACTGCGCCCCCTTGTGACATTGGCAAGGACACCACCGCTGGCGGACACGAACAACACCTTCGTGAGCGAGGAAATCCTCGACATTCTCGCACTCCATTAAGATTGCCTCAAGAACTTGATGAAGAAGATTTTGAAGCTATACGACGGAGAAAGATTGCAGCCCAGAAGAACCTGCCCGGGCGCATTCATTATCAAACAGAGGAAGCTAAGGAGCTCCAGCACATCCACGACTTGCTCGAGAACCCAACTCGAGAGCTCGCTCGAAGCGCCGACTCGACCTCTTCGTTGAAGAGATCGCACAAAAGCTTCGAGAATGCGATAGCAAAGTGGAAGCCCCTCGTCGACATCATTCAAGTAGTCGTAGTCATACGACTTTTTCAACTACCAGTCACTCAAATATATCACCGCGTAGAAATCGGCGCAATGACAAGTCGCATCGATCTCCTACTGGAGAAATATCTCAAGAATGGTGATGATCAACAAGCCCTTGAGAGGTGATCGTTCACCACCGACGTGGAAATCGCAGCGGCAGATAGACTACGAGTATTCCCTCGTGGGGCGAGACTTACTACGGTCGGTCAACCTATCTTTGGGTATCGCCGAGGGCGACCACCGGTGATATCAACCCTTCTTTCCGCAAAGAAGGCGTCAAGAAGTTATTCTGGGATGTCGGGCATTTTCGCCGACCTTGGCGATTCATTGGCCTCCTCGTTTTCGACCGGTGAACATGGAGAAATTTGATGGGTCTCGAGAATCCCATCGAGTTTCTTCAAATTTATACAACATTGTCCGGCGGCGGAGGAGGAGAGCTTGTAATGGCGAATTACCTTCCCATCGTGCTCGAAGGTGCGCTTTCGATCGTGGTTACTAAACCAACCACTTGAGTCGATCTATTCTTGGCAACACCTCTGCGACCTTTTCTTGGCGAATTTCCAAGGCACATACAATGCATACAGAAAGGAGGATGACTTGCACCGGATCTGACGAGCGACAACGAAACCTTCGCCAGTTCATCAGCGTTTGATCGGGTTAAGTAATTCAATTAGGAAGTTTCGATTCATCGTCATCGGGGCTTTCAAGCGAAGTCCGTAGTAGAAGGATAACAGAGGATATTGCTTTAAATCCTCCTACTTCATCGCGAACTTTTGAAATGGCGATCGATATACTCTGCGCCTCGAGGCGATCGAGTGGAACAACACGATCGATCGGAAGACAATCCATCTCGAGAGCCAAAGTGAAGTCGGTAAGAAAAAGGATAAGAAAGCAAAGAAGTCCAAGAACAAGGTGAAGGGTCACAAACCCCAAACCCGATGGCTCCAAGGAGGTTTTGGCGGTGAATGAAAAGAGCCACGAACCACCAAGCCGTACTCGATCAAGGCAAAGGTAAGCGCCCTGATCGGAAGAATGACAAGCCTAGGTAGTGTCCTTTTCACAAAAAAGAAGGACATGACCTCCATGCTCGCCGAAGTTTTCCAGCGGAAGCTCGAGGACTACTACAACGGCAAAGGTCCACTTCCTACTCTCGAACAGGTAGGACAAACGAGTGGTCCTAAGTCGTCAGATGACGAGGAGGAGATGCCGTTCCAGGATCCGCAACATATCGTCAAGCACAACTACGGAGGATCATCGGCATACGAATCCAAGCGACAGCTCAAAGCTGCCGAACGTGAGGTAAACTCCATAGATATTCCTCTCGTCAATAATTTACCGAAGTGGTCGGAAGTCACCATCTCTTTTGAGAAGGGTGACTGTCCGATCTCTTCGAATCGATCAGGTCGATATCCGATCGTAGTCGAACCCACCATCAACAACTGTCGGGTCAATCGAGTTTTGGTTGATGGTGGTAGTTCTTTGAACATTTTGTTCACAAATGCCCTGGACGAGATGTAGGTACCCAGGACAAAGGTAAGACCGGTACGATACTCTTTCCACGGTATCGTACCGGGGTCTTCGGCCAAACCTATTGGCCAAGTTTCTCTTCCTTTAACATTTGGCTCACCAAGTAATTTCAGGACAGAGAAAATCTCCTTTGATGTGGTCGATTTCGATACGGCATATAACGCCATACTCGGACGACCAACTTTGGCAAAATTTTTAATGGCAACTCATTATGGGTATCAATGTCTTAAGATGCCAGGTCCCAAAGGAGTGATCACAATCCATTGTGACAAAAAGATGGCGTATACTTGCGACCGCCGATCCCTCGAGATGGTTGGTCAGATACCAACTCGAGAAGAAAGTCAGCCTTCAACTAGCAAGTCGAAGCCTAAAGCTGCACCAAAGCCGAACGACCAGGTCAAAGAGGTTCCACTGGACGCAGGGGAGCCCTCGAAGACCGTTCGCATCGGGGATACTTCCGACCCCAAATAGGAAGACGCCCTCATCACTTTCCTCCGAGCTAACGCAGATGTCTTCGCGTGGCAAGCATCCGACATGCCCGGAGTCCCCAGGGAGGTGATCAAGCACATGCTAGCTTTACGGCCTGACAAAGTACCCGTAAAACAAAAATTACGGAGATTAGCCCCGATCGGCGAGATGCAATTAAATCGAATTGGATAAGCTAATAAGCGGGCTTTATAAGAGAAGTCAACCACCCAGTGGTTGGCTAACCTCGTAATGGTTAGGAAGTCAAGCGGCAAATGGGCGTATGTGCGTGAACTTCACCGATCTTAATAAAGCTTGTCCAAAGATGATTTTCCTTTACCTCGACGATCGATCGGTGGTTGATTCTCTGCAGGTTGTGAAATGTTAAGTTTTTAGATGCATATTGCGGATATCACCAGTTAATATGTGTCTAGACGATGAAGAAAAGACCGCATTTATTACACCATTTGGTATATTTTGCTATGTCAAAATGCCATTTGGTCTAAAAAATGCCGGTGCTTCTTTTCAACGTTTGATGCAAGCAACTTTTTCATCTCAATTAGGCCGAAATTTAGAAGCCTATGTTGATGATCTAGTTGTCAAGAGCATCAAGAGACTTAATCATATTACTGACCTGCAAGAAACATTCGACAACCTCAGAAAACACCGCTTAAAACTTAATCCTGAGAAGTGTGTATTTGGAATCTCTTCAGGGAAATTACTTGGATTCCTAGTATCTATACGAGGAATCGAAGCAAATCAAAAGATAAAAGCCATTTTACAAATCGCCCTCAACTACGGAAAGAAGTCGAGAAACTCACTTTGGGTGCATGGCGGCTTTAAGTCGTTTCATCGCCTGTTGGGAGAAAAGGACTACCTTTCTTTAAACTTCTAAGGAGACGAAAGTTTTGAGTGGTCGAAAGAGGCAAGCGCGCCTTTGAGGATGTCAAGAGGTACCTTCTGAGTGCTCCTATTACGGTCTCGCCGAGGCGGAAAAACGCTCTTGGTTTACCTAGGCGCCACGCCACAGCGATAAAGCGCGATCTTGGTCGTAGAACGTGAAAATGTACAGCGACCGGTTTACTACGTAAGTGAAGTTTTTTACGGACCTAAGGGCGTTACCCTCGGGTCCAAAAGCTTCATATGCCCTCCTCATGTTTTCGAGAAGCTGCGGCATTATTTTCAGCGCACAAACTAGGCTGTCTTGTCTGTGTTTCCCTTGAAGCGATCCTCGAGAATAGGGAAGCAATGGGGCGCATGGCAAAATGGTCGGTCGAACTTGGGGAGTTCGACATCCATTCGTGTCGAACGGTCGTTAAATCCAGATCTTGGCGAGACTTTGTCGCCGAATGGATAAATCTGAACTGTTGGGATCCCGATCTGATTCCCACGACCGATGGGCGATGTACTGACGGGTCGCTTACTTTAAGTGGCTCGAGGTGGAGTGGTCTGGAATCTCCTAGGAGAAACCTTAAAGTATGCCATACAATTAAACTTTCGGGCCACTAACAACGTGGCGAGTCTGAAGGTTTGCTAGGCGGCATGCGGCTGCGAAAGCTCTTCGATTAAATCGACTACTCGTGAGAGGAGACTCTCAAGCTGTCGTGAATCAAGTTGGGAAAGAGTACCGGTGCTCTAACCCTACAATGTCTCGATACTTATCGAATCTGAAAGCTAGAGAAGCATTTTTTAGGTTTGAGGCACAATTCATCCTCGAAAGGATAATTTCCTCGCAGACCGACTTGCTCGACTAGCTTCTTCCCGATCTCTGATGCCAAAAGGAGTCTTCTTGGAGCAACTCGAGCCGTCCACAGTCGAAGAACCGAGACACCTCCTATTGAGATGGCCTCTTTAGAATACGAAGATACTGGATGACTCCCATCTCGAGTATCTTCGAAGGGTTCCGTGCAGGGGCGATCTCGAGGCGGATCGCTTATCCCGAAAGGCCAAAATGTATTCTTTGGTGAAGGAGTCCTCTATAAAAGAGGAACTCAAGGGGTGCTCATGCGATGCATTCATGAGCGAAGGATTAATACTCCTTCATGACATACGGTGGCATCTTTGGAACTCATGCTTCCTCTGAGAACCTTGGTCGGTAAGGCCTTTCGACAAGGTTTCTACTGGCCAACAGCCCTGTACGATGCTAAAGAGTTGGTTAAAAAGTGTGTTCAATGCTAGTTTCATAGTAGGCAAATACACCAACCAGCTCAAGCATTACAAACAATACCTCTATATTGGCCTTTTGCGACCTGGGGTCTTGATATCCTAGGACCGTTCCCTAAAGCTCCAGGAGGTTTCGAGTTTCTTTTTGTGGCTATTGACACATTCACAAAATGGATCGAAGCCGAACCTGTGACTGGGATAACAACGGAAGCAGCAAAACGGTTCATGATGAGAAGCGTAATTACCCGATTTGGAGTTCCAAGTCGAATAATTACAGACAATGGTAAACAATTTGCGAGCGCAAAATTTCAGGAATTTTGCGACGAATTGGGCACCAAGCTTTGTTATGCCTCTGTTGCACATCCCCAGAGCAATGGGGCGTCGAGCGTGCAAGCGGCCAAATAATGCGGGAATCAAAACTCGAGTCTTGACCCGGCTCATCAAGCGCTCGGGGCTTGGGTACAAGAATTACCCTCCAGTATTATGGGCGGTTAAATGCGACTACTAGTCGTCTGTGGTGAAACACCCTTTTTCTAGTCTTTGGGTGAAGCCATGCTTCCTCCGGAACTAAAACTGCGGTCAACACGAGTGAAACTTTCAATGACTACAACCAAGAACAACTTGAGCGGATGACATCAACCTACTCGAAGAAAGGAGAAACCAGGCCTTAATCCGTTCGGTCTACCAACAAGCCTGCGCAAATACTACGATCGAAGGTCCAACCTCGCTGACCTTCTTTGTAGGTGACTTAGTGTTGAGGCTCTGCCAATCCAAGTCAAATCGGAACAAACTTTCCCCCAAATGGGAAGGTCCTTACACAGTGGTCGAAGTTACTCGCCCGAGGTCGATCACGACTAGCAATGGAAGACGGCCAGGTTCTCTCGAATTCTTGGAACATCGACCAGTTACGCAAATTCTATGTGTAACCAACCATTTGGACAATAAAGACTCAGGTTCTTTCTACCTCTATTGTCTTACTTTTTGAGTAGAGCTTTCCTAATCTTTCGACTATATTCCAAACACACGGTTTTCTTTACCTTTGGTCGAAGGCAGTAACACCACCTAGTCGAAGCCTCTCCTCTCTCAAGACGTGGTCTTGCCCACTAGAAGGAGCTTCCTAGTGTCGACTTGTTACTCACTTTTCTTGCCAATACAAAAAGCTCGGGTTCTATTTAGTCGAAATATTTTTAAGCCAACTCTTATCACCTTAGTTTATTTCTTGATCAATTAGAAAAATATTCTAAGTAGGCGCACTTTCTCGATTTACTTAGCGCCTTGGGTGTACTCGTTTACGTCTCAAGCTGGTGGGAGGAAGAGACACATCTAGTCAAAGCCTCTCCTCTCCGACGCGTGGTCACCTTGCTGGAAGGAACTTCTAGCTTTGTTCGGTTTCCAACTCTTGCTACTAGGACAGACTTATCGAGTCCCTTAGGAGAAGGGCGAGTAAATTTTTAAAGTCCTCTAGACGTTTGCTTAGCTCAAGTTCTTTGTTCTCGATTTGATTAAACTAGTCGGAGATGCTAACATTACCTAGTCGAAGCCTCTCCTCTCTACACGTGGTCCTGCCCACTAGAAGGAACTTCCTAGTGTCAATTCGTTACCACTCTTTCGGCCAGTGCATGACAATAGAGACCAAAAACTACAAGTTAAACAAACCTTTATGTTTTCAGAAACCCTTTCTAAAGACTATTTCCTTAGTTTGTCTAAACAAACTTAGCAAATAGTCGGGGGCTAGGATAATTTGATTTCAATTCTTAGTCTTTAATTCGTTAATTATCTTTTGAGTTACTAACTACTCGACAAGATGATTTGCGAGGAGACAAGACTTTTACTTAGTTTTAACAAACTAAGCAAATAGTCGAGGGCTAGGATAAAGTCATTATTTTGACTTAAATTAAGTAGTCTTTAAATTAGTTAATTATCTTTTGAGTTACTAACTACTCGACAAGATGATTTGCGAGGAAGCAAGATGGATTATATATTACATCAACAAAAAACTTGTTTTTCACAGGTCTGTTACAAGCTACTCTTAAGAGGGAGAACCCAGTTGCATCTCCTCTGAAACTTTCCGACCAACGATTGCATTTCTTCCATCGACGTTTTCCTTACGCCTCGGAAGCGGTTGAAGTAAATCTTCGATGGTTGAAAATTAAGGTTGGGGTCATGAGCTTTAAGTTTTGCCAATGCATAACTTCTGCGATTCGGCCGCCTCCTTTATCGATTCAACTTGGTTGGTCTTGAGTGGTCACCAATTCTTTCAAAGTCGACTTGATCCCCAATGGTGCTTATGTGAGCAGCTATCGTAGCATCTTGAGGAGTTTTTCCCTCAGCATGTAGCTCACTAAGTACATTGTTCAGGAGCGTGATGTTGCCTTGAAGATTAATCTTCATCGTTTCCATCTCCTGTTGGGTACGAGTCGAAGCCTCGCAAAGTTGTTTGATTTCGACCACTTGTTCTGAAAAGAATAAAACCGGTCAGATGAAAATAGACTCCTAGAGGAAGAGGAAACAAAAATAATAGTAGGTAAAAGCATTTCTTACCCACTAGTCGAGAATCCAATTTCTTGACCTCTTCACCATGGGAAGCAACAGTCTCAGCATGCTTTTTCTCCCATGATCTGATGTCCTCTGCATTCTTCTGAGCAATGCGGACAGTCTCGGTGTAGATCAATGTTTTATCATTGATCTCAGTCTCGAGTTTTCTCAATTCAAGACCAATGTCTGAAAAAGAAATGAGAATTAGAAAAGGAAGAGAACTCGAAATAGACGACAGGTAAAGAACTACTTACCTGTTACTCGAGTTCTCAGCCCCTCGAGTTCCTGATCTTTATCCTTGGAGATCGAGAAATCTCTGAATAACCAAAGCTTTCTCTCCGACTTCTTTAGGAGATTTCTCATCTCGTTTTCTTTGTCTAAAAAAGCGAGAGTTAGGTAAAGATCAAAGATATAAGCAGTCTTAAGTTCAACACTTCTTTGTTTAATTTTTCTGCGACTTCATGGTCATGAGTTAGCTTCTTTAAGCTTCTTAGGAGGTCTATTACCTCTTCCTAAACTTTTTGACTCCTCTTTTTCATAATCGGCGAGTCGGCTAGGGTCTTTATTGTCGCTTTTAACTGCAAAGGATAAGCAGAACATAAGCATGGGTCAATCATTTGTAAGTTTTTCTACAATCATTGACCCGATCGTAAGTTCTTCTCGACAAAACCTCTAGTAAATAAATCTTTTACGACCGATTACCCGATCGTGAGTTTTTCCATGACAAATCTCGTAAGCACTATATAAGTAGTCAAATCCAAAGCGACTATGAATAGTAGTGACTTACCACCTCTCTGCCTGTTTGCAGAGTTCCTCTTTCTCCTGTCGTAGCTCTAGAAGTTGCCGGTGATATTCACCAACAACGGCAATTTGTTCTATACTTTACGCAAAAGAAAGCGGTGAAGCAAGGAAAGACCACATATATGAGTATACTCAAATACTTACATCCATGGTCGACCTAGCAAACATCGAGTAAACCAGCTCCGGAATCTTCAGCTTGTCTACCTTCGCGACTCGATCCCACCAAATCTTCTCAAGACGCTCATTGTCAAAAGTATCCCCCCTGTTGGGAATATCGTTGGGATGAGGGACTCGGTCGCGAGATTTGAAAGCAGAAGACCCTACGATGGAAGCAGGCCCAAAGAAATCAGCACAGAAGTTGAAATGTTCTTCGTCTTCTGATTCTGTAACTTCAGTCTCTCTTTGGGTACCGGTAGGAACGTCTGCAACGATTTCCTTTCCGGCACGGTGGACAGGACCGCCACCATCTTGACCAGAGGCTTCTGCAGCTGCCTCTGTCCTTTCTACGACCGTCTCAGTGGTCGTAGCGACCATCTTAGTGGTCGCAGCTGTTGCTGGAGCCTCCACGACCATCTCAGTGGTCGCCGCTGCTACCACAATGGTCGTAGCTGCTACTACAGAAGCTGTACCCGCAACCTCACTGGGTACAATAGGTACCTCAGTGGTTGTCGTAACCACTTCAGGCGCCATGACTTCCTCTACCACATGGGCCAAGGATGATCCCTCGACCACTTCCCTTGTTGTCTCTCCGGCGGTGGAGAGGTAGCAATAAACTTCTCAACGGAAGCATTCTCGAAATTTGAAGGAGTCGGGCTAAAAACAACAAAGGAAGCGGTCGAGGTTGTGAAAAGGAAAAAGGTAAATGCTGTTTTTACACTTTAGTATATTTCACATACCTCTGCACCTTGGACCTAAACGAGAATTTGGGAATCACTTTCCCAACGGAGGATTTCTTCTTCTCTCGACCACGTCAGTCGTGGATTACGAAACGAGACCATCTCTCGGTCTCTGATTTCTGGATGGCCGAGATCGGTCTCGACCATTCCAAACGTACTGTAAATCGACCATAGGCTCTGTAGGGCGGTATTATCCTTCACAAAAGACACAAAATCTTTCGAGATCTCCTTTTCCAAGTGTTTGACAAAACCGAGAGTGGCGAAGCTGCGAAAGATTTTTGTCATAATAGAAAGGTACCTTGACCTTCGAGGTTTGCGTTTAAGAGATTCGGCTACTTCAACCTCCTCGACCGGATATTTTAGCCTCGGCTTCAATTGCGGCTATATGCGCGCAAGTTTCTGAAGGATCAGTCGAAGGGCTAGAACTTCGAGCTCGCCCCTCCTTTGTCGTCACCCCTTAAAAGTCGGCGTCTCTTGGATGGAGGAGTGAGCCTTTGTCCTTTGTCAACCCTGCACCGATGGTTATCGATCTGACTTCTTCATCATCAAGCGATTTTCCATGCCTACTTTACGTGAAGCAAAAGCAGAAGAGAAGAATTACTAATTGGTCGTAAGATCTTCTACGACCAAGTATCAAGTCGTAAGTTTTTTCTACGACCTTTCCTCGACCGTAAGATTTCCTACGGTCACGATTAAGTTGTAAGTTTTTCTACAACGTTTTTCTGGTCGTAAGTTCTTTATACGACTATAAAGTCCTAAAGATAAAATCAATTACTGATTACCTTTAGGCGAACCATCCTTTCCTCTGCGGATACGACCGCAAGGATTTTAGGAACTGCCACACTAAGTGGCGGAGACTTCTCACAAACGAGTTTGACTCGAATGTCAATCTCTACTGGTGAAAGATCTGTTCAAACAGATAAAGGCATCCTTTAAACAACTTTGCAGAAAGACCAAATTGAGAGCTAAGTCGAAAATTCACTTACCCTCGTTGTAATCCCTGGTTGGAGTCATTGGCCAGTATCTCCACATAGGGGATACTCGTTTCTTCAAAGGACTAATTCGGCGTGTGATAAAATCTTTCACCACATACCATCCGGTCAGCCCTTCATTCTTCAAGTCTTTGATAGCTTGGATATAAGGGGCAATCCGGCTGATATCTTCAGGAGTCGAATTCCATGAAGATTTCTTTTCAGCAGCCTTTCCCATGAAAGAGAGGCTGTCTTCTGAGGTAACTTTCTAGTAAAACCACCTCTTCCTCCATCCCGGCCACGAGGACCGGGTGAAACTCTGAATATATTCCCTCGACTTCCCGTCGTGGAGTTTTAGACCACAACTTCGGCAATACCGACTTGCCGAGACATTCCATAGTATCTTGGAAAAGCTCGAGGTCGTCGAATTCAGTGCACGCCTCGCACAAATATCTGGCCTTCGGCATGGTGATGGAGTTAGGACCAAGGTTCACTAACTCCACCCCAAAATGCTCGGCGCAGCAGTGAGGAAGGGGTGAAGCGAGCGATCGAAGGCCACACTCACAATAAGCACGGAAGGCGGAATTTGCCCATTCTCCCTGACGGCCAATCTTGCCCAAATCTGGGAAGCCATTTCACAAGAGTCTTCTCTGGAATCTTCCCGGCGACAACTAGAGCTTGAATCTTCGCCGCATCCATCTCCGACTCTTCCCACTCAGAAACTTTCCTAGCCATCTCTCTCAGAAACAGGAAACTTTGTGTTGAAAAAGAAGGCAAGAACGACTCGGCGGCGGAGAAGGCGAGAGCTTGAAGAACAGCAGGAGCAATTTGGGGGAAAAGTAAGATCTTAGGTTTTACCCTCCAGTGAGTATTTATAACCGCGTACCTTGAGTCGGAGGCGTGACATTCCAAGGGTCGCCACCGTCTCGGGAACCGCTTCAACAGACATACTAACGGGTGTCGTTTGAGATTTCCCAGTATGTCCGTTCGAAAAATTCAGGTTTGCGTTTACACCTCAAGCGAAATTACTTCCTTGGTTAGATCTTTTCAACCAAAGGAAATGATAATCGGAAAGTTCTTTCTTCCGATCATTATACTACGACCAACTTGTGATTGTAGAAATGCTTTTACGACCACTTGATAGTCGTAGATAATTTTCTTGACCAAGCACATTTCTGGTCAAAGTAGTATACGATCGAAGAGTTTTTCCTTCGATTATTTTCTACGATTATTTAGTGATCGTAAGACCATCCATAACTCCTTTACCAAGTAAGTTGCTTTCACTTGAAGCTGGGGGGCTAGATGACGAGGATCTAATAATCCTCATTTTATCTTTTATCTACAATTCCTATTATGAGTAAATATGATATCATGTGGACCCCAGAAGTACCCCTTATGTTTACAAGGGATAAGCCTACCGGATGATCGTAAGTTCTTTTATGATCACCCCCATAGTCGTAAGTCTTGCTACGACTATCTTATGGTCGTAAGTCCTTCTACGACCACCACCTAATCGTAAGTTCTTCTACGACTATCTTATGGTCGTAAGATCTTCTACGACCACCACCCAGTTGTAAGTTCTTCTACGACTATGTTATGGTCGTAAGTCCTTCTACGACCAAGTCAGCCATGACAACCTTATGATCAATTAAACCTACAGATAAGTGGGTCCAATTGATTAAGGAATTCAAACGGTCAGTGCGCACTGTTACTCTGCATAGTAATAGCGCTTAATACCCCATTATCTCTGATAATTAGCTGCCAGGCGACGTGAAGGATCCACTACGCCGGTAGTTACTGCCAATTACACGCCCATTACTGGACTTGATGAGGCGTATCTTCAGCAGGGCAGACGGCCACTCCTCCACGACTATATAAGGGTAATTATCGGACGGCGACAAGGGCAAGCATAGTTATACGCTGTCAACAGCAACTAGGAAGACAAGTACTATTCTTTGTAATAGGCTTAGATTTTTCCCCTGGTTGTTCGGAATACACTCAATACCACACACACACAGGAGTAGGGTTGTTATTCTCTCCGGAGAAGGCCCGAACCTGTATAAAAATCCCGTGTCAATCTCTCTGCGTGATTCCATTCTAGGAGACCCCCCAAATCAAACAATCTTTACGTAAGATCAGTTCTAAAACACCGACAAGTAGATATGGATATATCTACTTAATGTGGCACAAATCGGAATCCTTTTAAAAGTTTAAGGAGTTCCAGAATGAGGTACAGAATCAACTTGGCAAGACAATCAAATCTTTACGATCTGACCGCGGAGGTGAGTTTTTGAGCCATAAGTTTGGTAATCATTTGAAACAATGTGGAATTATTCCACAGCTTACACCACTTGACACTACACAATGGAATGGGGTGTCTGAGCAGTGTAATAGGACTTTGTTGGACATTGTTCGATCAATGATGAGCCAATCAGATCTGTCATTGTATTTTTGGGGTTACGCTCTAGAAACTGTCGCTTTCATTTTAAATAAGGTACCATCTAAATCAGTAGATAAGACACCATATGAGATATGGACTGAGAAAAGTCCTAGTTTGTCTTTTCTATGGATTTGGGGATGTGAAGTCTATGTTAAACGTTTGATGTCTGAGAAACTCACACCCAAGTCAGATAAATGCTTCTTTATAGGATATCCTAGGGAAACCAAAGGATATTATTTCTACAACCGGGAAGAAGGCAAAGTTTTTGTTGCCCGAAATGGTGTCTTTATGGAGAAAGAATTTCTTTCAAAAGGAGTTAGTGGGAGAAAGGTGCAACTTGACGAAATTCGGGAAACATCTGAAAGTGTTTCAACTCCTACTGAACCTCTACTGGATAAACAAAATGTTGTTGAACCTGTAGATGAGGCACCAGCCCCACGTAGATCTAAAAGGCCGCGTCAATTGCCTACAAGGTATGGGCATGACGTATTATTATTGGATAATGATGAGCCTAAGACTTATGAGGAAGCGATGATGGACCCAGACTCTGAGAAATGGCTTGGAGCCATGAAATCCGAGATAGACCCCATGAGAGAAAATCAGGTTTGGAACCTGGTCGATCCACTTGATGGTGTTAAAACCATTGAGTGCAAATGGATCTATAAGAAAAAGATTGATATGGATGAAAATGTTCACATTCATAAGGCTCGACTAGTCGCAAAAGGGTTTCGACAAGTTCAAGGAGTTGACTTCGATGAGACTTTCTCATCGGTAGCGATGCTTAAATCTATTCGGATCATTCTAGCTGTTGCTGCATATTTCGACTATGAGATATGGCAAATGGATGTCAAAACGGCTTTCCTTAATGGAAACCTAGATGAGGATGTGTACATAACACAACCTGAAGGTTTTGTCGATCCAAAGAATGCTAGTAAAGTATGCAAACTTCAAAAGTTCATTTATGGGTTGAAGCAAGCATCTCGGAGTTGGAATTTACGTTTTGATGAGAAGATCAAAAGGTTTGGTTTCGTCAAGAACAAAAAAGAACCTTGTGTTTACATGAAGGTTAGTGGGAGCGTGCTTGCTATTCTGATCTTGTATGTAGATGACATACTACTGGTCGAAAATGACATTCCTATGCTAGAATCCATTAAGTCATCATTGAAAAATAGTTTTTCCATGAAGGACCTAGGGGAGGCAGCATATATCTTGGGAATAAGGATATATAGAGATAGATCTAAGAGGCTAATTGGATTAGGCCAGGATAAGTATATAGATAAAGTGTTGAATCGGTTCAACATGCAAAATTCGAAGAGAGGATTCTTGCCCATGGCACATGGCATTAATCTTAGCAAGAATCAGTGTCCTACGACCACTGATGAGCGAGACAAAATGAGTGATATTCCATATGCTTCGGCGATTGGATCTATCATGTACGTCATGCTATGTACACGACCAGATGTGTCATATGCTCTAAGTGTTACGAGCAGATACCAAGTTGATCCTGGTGAAGGTCACTGGACATCTGTGACAAATATTCTTAAGTACTTAAGAAGGACTAAGGATGCGTTCCTAATTTACGGCGGTGATGAAGAGCTCATTGTAAATGGTTACACCGATGCAAGCTTTCAAACCAACAAAGATGATTATCGTTCGCAATCTAGTTTTGTATTCATTTTGAATGGAGGAGTAGTGAGCTGGAAAAGTTCCAAGCAAAAGACGGTTGCTGATTCCACGATGGAGGCCGAGTATATTGCGGTTTCTAAAGCTACGAAGGAAGGTGTTTGGATAAGAAATTTCATTGCTGAGTTGGGTGTGGTTCCGAGTGCCTCGAGCCCAACGGATCTCTATTGTGACAACAATAGAGCCATTGCGTAGGCTAAGGAACCTAGATCCCATCAGAAGTCCAAGCATATACTCAGGCGCTATCATCTTATTCGCGAATTGGTGGATAGAGGAGATGTTAAGATATGCAAAGTTCATACGGATTTGAATGTTGCTGATCCGTTGACAAAGCCTCTCACACAGCCAAAGCATAAGGCACACACAAGAGCTATCGGTATTAGATACCTAAATGATTAACTCTAGTACAAGTGGGAGACTGTTGGAAATATGCCCTAGAGGCAAGCATAGAGATGATTATATTTCATTATGTTCATAATATTGGATAATATGTTATCTTGTTCCTAGAATAATATTGTTAATATTGATTATCAAGTATGTGACTTGATTGTGAAACTCTATATTTCTGTGATAATTATTCTTATACGATCCCTGGTCGGAAACATATGAGGACACATATGAATAGACTAGCATATGTATTGGTTGATGACTATGTTTCAGGGGTCATGGATATAGAGATATCAAACCAATAATATGGACACATGTTAGAGAACATGATGTTGGATTAGACCCACCTTGAGACACTATTGAGATTGTTATGATTCTATGTGTCGTTAGTGTTGGAAATATGCCCTAGAGGCAATCATAGAGATGATTATATTTCATTATGTTCATGACATTGGATAATGTGTTATCTTGTTCCTAGAATAATATTGTTAATATTTATTATCAAGTATGTGACTTGGTTGTGAAACTCTATATTCCTGCGATAATTATTCTTACACGATCCCTGGTCGTAAACATATGTGGACACATATGAATAGACTAGCATATGTATTGGTTGATGACTATGTTTCACAAGTCATAGATATGGAGATATCAAACCGATAATATGGACACATGTTAGAGAACATGATGTTGGATAAGACCCACATTGAGACACTATTGAGATTGTTATGAATCTATGTGTCGTTAGTTGGTCTCAAGCAATGATGATGTATAATCCTTAGACACGAGATCGGCATGGTTTCCTACATGTGTAAGAGCACTCTTAGGGGTTGCCAAACGCTACACCAGAATCGGGTAGTTATAAAGGTAGCTTTGGGTATGCTCGAAACATGGAGAGGAATGTGATTGGTCGGATATGGGATTTGCCCTCCTAACATAACAGGAGAGATGTCTCGGGCCCTCGTTGTGATCGGATAAAGAAAGTGCATGGCCATGCCACTAGTAGTCGAAGTGTTCGACCACGTAAAGTTATCTGACACTCGATCGAGAAAGTATTGAACAGTCCATGGATGACACAACATCTCACCTGGAGTTCGACCAGACATCGTGAGGCAAAGGGAGTATACATGAGTAGGTAAGTTTATTTGACGATTCTGGATTTGGTCGTATCTGATACAAGCTGGTCAGGGCGGTCGAACGTAGTCCAGAGTGGTCGTAACTGGTCGTAAGCAATTACGAACTGGTCGTGACCAAATCTGAATGACCGTATAAAGATAGGACCTAGTCGTAAGTGATGAGGACCTAGTCATAGATCATATTGCATTAAGGTTCGTCCGATATAATTTGTGTGTATTCGGGAATCGATATGTTCGCTAGGAACCGCTTCGACTCGTGATCGGAAAGCAGTTTCGAGTCACAACCGAACTACACATGAACCTCTGGTCACACACTTAACGGGTTGGAACAAACCCGATCGAATCGATTAAATGGCGTGTTGGATAGGATCCGCCACGAGCACTATATAAGGAGGTGCATGAGGTTTGTTGGGAGAGCGCGTGAAACACCACCGAAACCCTAGCCGCCATCTTCTTGAGAGCTCCACCGTGCGACTTGGTGTCGGCACTGCTGGCGTTCGGTTGTTCCTTCCCTGAACGTGTGGATACCGTAGAGGCGCTACTACGATTGTTGCGCTTGAGGACGATCCGCGATCTTCACAAGGAACTGCAGACGTTGCTGGAGGAGATGATCGACTACGACCATCGCATCGACTTGCTGAACGTTGGACGATCGACTACGACCACTACATCGACGCGCTCTTCGTTGGACCAGGCTGCTCCAACCCTTCTTCCATGCTCTGGCGTCGGTGGTAACGATCTATGATCATCTACTTGTATGGCTTCCTGGTTTGCGTGGTAGAAATTTTTTGTTTGTAGCTATCGTAGCCTACCCGTGACCCAACAGTTAGTTGGTCTCAAGCAATGATGATGTATAATCCTTAGACCTGAGATCAGCATGGTTTCCTACATGTGTAATAGCACTCTTAGGGGTTGCCCAACGCTACACCGTAACTGGGTAGTTATAAAGGTAACTTTCGGGTATGCTATGAAACATGCAGAGGAATGTGACTGGTCAGATATGGGATTTGCCCCTCCTAACATAACAGGAGAGATGTCTTTGGGCCCCTCGTTGTGATCGGATAAAGAAAGTGCATGGCCATGCCACTAGTAGTCGAAGTGTTCGACCACGTAACGAGAAAGCATTGAACAGTCCATGGATAACACAACATCTCACCTGGAGTTCAACCAGACATCGTGAGGCAAAGGGAGTATACACGATTAGGTCGCTTAGTTCGAATAGATACGGACTGATCATGTGGAGATACGAGCTGGTTGTAGACTGGTCGAACGTAATCACAGAGTGGTCGTAACCTGGTCGTAAGGAGTTACGAACTGGTCGTGACTAAATACGAACTGGTCGTATAGAGATAGGACCTTGTCGTAGATCATATTGCATTAAGGTTTGTCCGATATAATTTGTGTGTATTCGGGAATCGCTATGTTCTGCTAGGAGCCGCTACGACTCGTGATCGGAAAGGGTTTCCGAGTCACAACCGATTACGCATGAACCTACATGGTCACACACTTAACGGGTTGGAACAAACCAGTACGAATACGATTCGTCACATGTGTTCAGATAGAATCCGTCACGAGCACTATATAAAAAGATGCATGAGGCTGTTGGGAAGTACGCGTGAAAACACCACCGAAACCCTAGCCGCCATCTTCCTGAGAGCTCTACCGTGCAACTTGGTGCTAGCACACCTGCACATGGTTGTTCCTTCCCTGGACGTGTGGATACCGTAGAGGCGCTACTACGACTATTGCGCTTGAGGACGATCCGCGATCTTCACAAGGAACTGCAGAGGTTGCTAGAGGAGACGATCGACTAGCGAGGACGTTGGACGATCGACTACGACCACTACATCGACGCGCTCTATGTTGGACCAAGCTACTCAAAGCCTTCTTCCGCTGCTCTGCGCGTCTGGTGGTAACGATCTGTGATTATCTACTTGCTTGGCTTCCTGGTTTGCGTGGTCGAAATTTTTGATTTGTAGCTATCGTAGCCTACCCGTGGCCCAACACCAGATGCAATTCCAAAGTGCACTCACCTCACGCTCCTCAACCCCCTTGTGGAGCCCGCACTGGAGGCGGATCATCCCCCTACTGTTGCTTCCACGGAAGGTCAAAGATACCGCGTGCTCATGCACCTCAGCATTCTTGAAGATTTTTCGCCGCTGGACTGCACTCCCACCAGCGGTCTGAGCCAGAATGAGAACGAGTGTAAGATCAAGGAGGCCGACTAGAGGGGGGGTGAATAGGCGGTTTTAAAATTCTTTTGACTAAAACCGATTTCTAATGCGGAAGCTAATATCAAAACGGTTTTGCACAATTAAAGCCTAATTCAACTAGGTTCAACTAAGTGCACCAACCATAAAGTTACAATAAATCTGAGAAAATTTGGCATAGAAGATCAACTATAGAGGATAAAAAGTCATCATTATAGCTTCCTCAAATTATGAACCAATTTGGAGATACAAAATTCACAAATCAGCTCAAAACAATGCAGAATTCTGAAATTTCAGCATTTAATCAAAGAGAGAAAAAGTCAAAAAATTTTCAAATCAAGTCTAAATACTTTAAAATTTTGCAGAAACAAACTTTGGACTTCTAAGAAACTTTTCCAAGAAGAATTTTTGAAAAAAGGAGTCTCCATTCAAAAGATATGCGAAATGCGCTTTGAAGGCATGATTTTTGCTTAAAGAGGAGAAAAAAGGCAAAACCTTTTCAAATGAAATCCAAATACTTTTAAAATTTCCAGATTTTAACTTTGGACTATTTAGAATGTTTCTCAAAAAGAATTTTGTTAAAAGGATTTTTCTTTTAAAAGATCTGACAAAATCGCTTTGTATGCAAGAAAAGATAATGATTTTGCATTGAATGTTCAAAATGCAAACCAAATTGAATTTCATGGAGTTTTTCACTTTCATGGCTTTGTATGAGTTAGAAATACTATTTTAAGCCAAGATACACAAAGAAATCCGGCTCAAATAGCTAAACTCACTATATGCAAGAATAGGTCATTTCGGGTTAAAACTAGTTTTTCGACGAACTTCAAATCAATATAACTTTTCAACGGTTGGTCTTTTGTAAAAACTTTGAACTAGAAAAATGTTTTAAATAACCAACCCTTCGAGTTTGGTATAGACAACTTTTTCAAAAACTCAATAGATTTTGATTTAGGGAAATATGTCGTTTAATTCAAATTCAAGATCATACAAGATCATTTTGAGGCCAAAATTAATACTTTGTTTCTAAAATAGGAATTTTTACTCTAAAAGCATTGGAAAACATTTAAAATACATATTTAAGTACTCTTATCTAGTTTTTCACAAATTTGAACCTTTTAAGCAAGATTTTTGACTTTTGACCAAAGAGGCTCTTTTTAAAAAGCTAAACTTGCATATCATTAACAATGTCACTCCATGAATACCAAAAGAAGCAAATGAGAATGAAAAATATGCATTCACAAGATCCATAACCATTTTGTACAAAATGCAAATTAGTTTTCCCATAAAATAGAATACCCATTTTTAAGTAAAACACAAAAAGGTTTTCATTATAGATTTTACAAAACTTTTTAAGAAAAAAACTCTCCCTTACACAAAGGTTCTTCTCCTTGACATTCTTCTCTTTTGCTTTTGACACACAAAAGCTTTCTCTATCCATTCAATATCTCCCGCTTTGTCATCTCTTTAAAATATGTCCATCCAAAACTCATGATGACTTTAATCTTCTCTCTTTTGACAAAAGATTTTCAATCAAATTCTCCTTTTGACATTAAGCACCAAAACATTCTTCCCCATTGTCTTTATGTGGATCACACTTGAAAGATAGTCTTTGAACTTCACTTGTGGATACCACAAGTTGACGATACCACTTGTAGATAACACTTGTAGATATCACTTGTAAATCCATATGTCGACAAGACTTGAAAACTCAAGGTGCTTGAACTTCTCTTGCAATGATCTTCAAGAAAAGCATCCAAAGAGAAGAGAGAAGGAGAGAATTCACTTGAGAGAAAAAATGATACCAAGAATGATTAATTCCATTTGTAGACACTTGGTACCACTTGGAGAGATACCACTTGAAAAAAAAATATCATGAATTGGAGGTATCGGAGAGAGCTTGGTTGAAAAGAATTGATCGGAAAGGACTGAAATAGATATCACTTGTAGGTGGGTACACGAAAGATACCACTTGATAGCATTTGAAGGATATCACAAGATAGGATAAGATGATATCAATTGAGAGAATACCACTTGTAACGACAAGATGATATTACTTGAAGAATACCACTTGTAAAAACAAGTAATATGAATTCCGTGCCGAGCTCAAGATGATCAATAGGTGCTATCACTTGAATGAATACCACTTGAATGATAAATTTATCACAATTCGATCAAAATGGCATTTGGAGTCAACAAAGTATATGTGGATAGCTTACAAAGATATCAAGGATCACTTGACTTGAGGAGATAGCCAAATTAGATTTAGAATGAATTGAATCTTGCCGATGTCAAGATGATTATAAGAAGCTACTATTGAAAAGAATACCACTTGAATAATTGCATTTGCAATCAAGGACAAATAGTAGTGAGTAACTTGCAAGGATTGCAATATACATCTTGACTTGAGGAGCAAGGAGTGGGCGCAAAGAATTGAAATCGACAAATATGATCAAATCAGCCAAAATCTCCGGTCCGGTCAGGCCGGGCGGCAAATTCACAGTTAGACCAGGGACACGCGGTCGACTGGAAGGGAATGAATGGCGATCGAGACCGATTTTGGCCCAGACGAATTTCAGATCTGAAAATGGGAGAAAAGATGGATTTGTTGTACATTGCTCCAAATTGTCACACAAACATCCAAATAAAGATATTTGAAGCATTTCCAACTAATATAGACTTTAGAAATCCAACTTTCAAATAGTTTTTATAAATTAAGCTTTATTTTCATAATTGAAATAGTATTTTCGATATACTTCACAAAAAGAGCCAAATTGAGCAAACAAAGATATTTTGAGCATCCAATTGTATGTATGAGTCATGAATACCATTATGGACCTATTCATGTGAATATTTTTGGCTCATATGGCGAAACTTACTTAAGTGCTAGAATGTGACCACTTAGGTCAAACTAGTATTTTGGACGAGTTTCAAAATCAAATAACTTTTGATGAGTTGGTCTTTTGGAAATCTTTTGAATACCAAAAATGTTTAGAATAGCCAACTCTAGGATTTTCCTTTTGGGACAATTGTCAAATTCTTTTTAGAATAGATTTTACACCAAAATCTAGTTTAGGTCAAAAACAAGAAACTAAGATCTACAATTTTGGGTAGAAACTCATTTTCATTTAAAATATGTTTTTCTTGAACCAAAACCTTTGCAAAACATTTGAATAGCATTTGTATACATTTTGCAACTAGTTTTTCAAAGGATATACTAATAATTTCAAAATTTTGACTTTTGGCTAAATGGCTCATTTTTGAAAAACATAACTAGCACTTAATTAATTTGGGCACACATAGGGATGTGATATACATGTATATGACTTAGCACTCCCCCTTAATGTGCCACTTCCAACTTGCTCAAGATTTTAAAAAAAAAGTTTTAGCACAAGAGCAAGAACAACCCTTTTATAAGATTTTCATGTAATGCAACCTACACAAGGTATAAAGGGCTAGATACTTCAATGTAAATACTTGTTACCGAGATTGCATTGGTTTATGATATGAATTGATTATCCTCAAGCTTGGCTCCAATTTTGCACATGGTGGAATCCACCTCTTCATATGAGAGCCAAACCACTAATGCATCTCCAAGTACCTATTAAGCATTTAAGTACATTTGGTACCCAAAATTTGGTTGGGTCCATGAATGTTAGTCACAAGAGATTTGGGCACCCAAATGGCCCTTGCAATAGTTTTATGTGAACTAACATTCCTAGCAAACACATTGCTATTCTTATCCTTCCTAAGCACGTAATGATCATTATAAATAAAGGGCTTAGGAGTGATACCTTTGGGACATTCCTTACTAAAATGTCCTTTTTCCCGGCAATTGTAGCAAGTAGGGTTTTTGCTTCCCCTTGATATCTTCTTATCTTGCTCAATTTCGGTTTGCCTCTTTGTTGAATGTCTTGGCTTGACATCCTTTTGATTTGGGCACACCGAGGCAATGTGACCATTCTTTTTGCATCCAAAGCACTTGATATTGTTGAATTGTTTTCCTCTTTGCTTTGGGTTGCTCTTCACTTTCTTCTTGGTGGTGAAACCAAGTCCTCCATTGTCATTTTCCTTATTAGGGCATACGGAGGAAATGTGACCCTTCTCATGACAATTAAGGCACTTAATATTCTTCGTGTGTCTTGCATTGTGCCTTATCTTGCTATTCTCCTTCTTCTTCTTGGGAGTGAATCCAATACCACTCTTATCTTGCAAGCATATTTGCTTGCTCAATATTTCATCAAGAGTGGCTTTCCCTTTATAGCTTCTTTCCAAGTCAATCTTCAATTTTATGACTTGGGCCTTGAGCTCATTATTTTCCTCTACAAGGTTAGTATCACAAGACATAGAGGAAATAGAAGCATCTAATTTTGAGCAACAAGGCATATCAATTAAATCATCACAAGAAGTGGATACATTAACTTTAGATGAATTGCATGAGATAGGAGCAATACAAGGCAAATCATCTAATAGATCACATGTAATCCCTATATCCACTTTAGAGCTAGTATAACTTTTAAGAAGGAGGGTTTCATGTTCATTCTTTAGAACATCATAATTATTTTGAAGCAAGTTAAATTCTTTCTTCAAAACTTTGAATTTTGAAACCTCCTTTCCCATAAAAATATTTTGCTCTTCTAGCATATCTATCAACTCATCATATGAAGGCTCATCATTATCATCATCATTATTTACCTTCTTTTTACCTTTTGCCATAAAGCAATGAGGCGATGTTGATGAAGTTGAGGATTCATCATTGTCGGAGCTAGAGGTTGAACATTCTTCTCCCGACGTCCATTCTTCTATGCAATCATCACTAGTGGAAGTAGACCTTTCATAATATACTTGAAGATGGGTCCACATCTCATGAACGTTCTTGAGATTGCATATGGCATCAAATATCTCTATACTCAAAGCACTAAATAAAGCGTTAGTTGCTTGAGCGTCGAGATGTGAGCATTTCTCTTCCTCAATAGTTTGAGCAAGAGGATCCTTTGGAGGAGAAAAGCCCACATCTACAATCCGCCATATATTTTGGCTCATGGCCTTAAAATAACATGACATGCGGATTTTCCAATGAGCATAATTTGTGCCATCAAATTTAGGTGCTTCACTAAGGTGCACTAAATCTCTAGTTGCCATCCTTTACTCTCTAGGCGGTTAAGTCTAAATAAAAGAGAGACCAAGCTCGATACCACTTGTAAGATCAAGGAGGCCGACTAGAGGGGGGTGAATAGGCGGTTTTAAAATTCTTTTGACTAAAACCGATTTCTAATGCGGAAGCTAATATCAAAACGGTTTTGCACAATTAAAGCCTAATTCAACTAGGTTCAACTAAGTGCACCAACCATACAAGTCTATTGATGAAAAGCAATTAAGCAGAAACTTGTAAGCTATTCAATTTCTAGCAAAGATAATAGCACCAAGCAAGGCAAGCATTCATACACAATGAATAAGCAATTCAATTTGATAAATGTAAATTGCAATATAGTAAAGCTCAAGAATGCAAACCACAATGACACGGCGATGTTTTACCGTGGTGTTCGGAGACTTGCCGGTCTCCCCTAATCCACGTTGAGGTAAGCCCAAACTAATTGGACCGGCTCCACGAATTAAGCCAAACACCTCGATTCCACTAGTAGTAGCTCTTTCCCGCTCCGGGTAGGTGAGCTCCAACCTTCACAACACGCCGGCCTTCTCACAAGCTTCTTGAGAAGATCACCGGTCCACGACGCCTCCACGCCGTCTAGGTGTCGGCAAACACCAAGAGTAATAAGCCAAGCCCCTTGCTTGACTCTCACCACGTGCAACGAATGCACAAGCTCAAGTGGATACGAAATCCACCTCTAGATGCAACACATGCAACTAGAGACCTCTCTCCTTGCTCACAAGGTGCAACACATGCACAATGGAGAGGAGAACCTCACACTAGCTCAAGAGAGTGAAATGGGATGCCAAAGCTTGCCCTCCAACCGGCCAAGGTGAGTATTTATAGCCCACACACAAAAACTAGCCGTTGGAGGAGAATCTGCTGAAAATCGGGGAAACCGGTCGGGCCACAGGGCATAGGGCGGTCGGTCCGGCCCTCTGATTAGGCAACGGCTATAAAATAGCCGTTACATGCAATTTCAGTCATCCGCCCTCACGAGGTCCGGATGACCGGACCCCGTCATCCGGGCCTTCCGGCATAAGAAAACCGAAAAATATGCCCTCTGGAAAATGTTGACCGGCCTTACAAGGGCGGTCAGTCCCTGAGCATGTGGGCGGTCGGACCATGAGCATGTGGGCGGTCATCCGGCCTGGATTTCAGCAAAGCGACACTCGAAAAACGGTCATAACTTTTGACTCCGATGTCGGAATTGAGTGATCTTGGACTCTATGGAAAGTTTATTCAGAGGGCTACACAACCCACCTATTTGATTTGATCTCAAACACATTTTATCAAATCAAAAAGCACAACTCCAAAGAGCCACTACCATGGTCTAAGTCCAAAGTATTAGCAACAAGCAATCTTAGACCATGCCAAGGGAAAATACATGAATCCCAACAATTTGCAAAACACATTTGCAAACTTAGATCATGCCACAAGGAGTAGGTACATGGACTTCAACCATTTGCAAAACACATTTGCAAAGTATAGTCACATGCTACAAGGATTAAATGCATGAGCCTCGACTATTTGCAAAACACATTTGCAAATAATAGCATCATGCCACGGAGAGCTAGAGCAAGCAAGATTGAGCTATCAACACATGATGAGACTCAAGCTACTAGACAGGACCCCTCTTAATAGTACGGCAAACCTATACTAGCAATCCGGTCTCCCAACCAAACACCGAGACCGGTAAAAGACTAGGAACACATCCTTAGCCCTAGCTAGTCATACCTTTGCCTTGAGCAACCACTTGAAGCTTGATGACGCACATCCTCACTTCAAGTACGGGTTCTTGATTTGAATATCATCAACGATAATGACCTTCTTCACTTCGGGATCTTGATTTGATGCTCATCAACACTTGATGACATCCTCCATCCCGAGTCTTGATATGCATCAACACATGATGCACTCTTCACTAGGCCTCCATCAACATATGATGGACCTTCTCTTTGACTTGATGATCAACTCATAATCATCTCATCTTCTTGAACTTGACATGCATCAACACATGATGCATCCTTTACTTCAAACTCTTGATCTTCAATATCATCAACACATGATGATTTCTTCTTCTTCAAGAATATTGACTTGATGATCAACTTATGATCATCTCCTTTTCTTGAACATCATCGACACATGATGATTTCCTTCACTTGACTTCCATCAACACATGATGGAACTCCTCTCGACTTGATGACAATCCTCACATGATATCATCCCAAGTCGTCAACCATATGGAACATAACCTATTTCATCCAACTCATAGAAAATGTTAGTTCCAACAATATGATTATCATTAATTACCACACCATACCATTATCTCATAATGGTGGGACAAGATACCACAATCTTTCCCTCTTTGGTAATTGATGATAATCACTTCAATTGCAAGTAATTGAATATAAATTGACATGAGTATATAAGCACTACACAAGTTATATATATACTCAACATGAGTGTATACGAACTACACAAGTCGTATATACTCAAGGATACATGAGCATATATGAACTACACAAGTCTCATATACTCCTATGAATATATTAACTACGCAAGTTAAATATATTCAAGGATACATTTCAAAGTAAAGATCCTTAATATGTGTGGACAAAGGAATATGGATCAATACTAATGAAATCGCAAAACATAGAATGAACTCCCCCTAAATGTGTGCCTACTCAAATGTGTAATAGGAACATATGCACATATTCAAGTTAACCTTTTGGTGGAGTTCAACCTATATTTCGGATCCAAGGAATGCAATAGGATAAATATGAATACAAAGTAGAAAGCATACCTCTTTGATCTTTTATCTTTATATCCAAACGAGACTAAACATGGTATAACAATAAGAGTGTTAGTCTCACAAATAGATTTATCATTATGCATACCTGTTTGGATTTTTTCCTTTTGTTTATCCAATGAATTTGATTTGTCATTAATCACTTGCATGCCTTCATGATTTTCACTGTTATATCCAAATAAGACTACACAATATGTATATCAATAAAAGTGTTAGTCTCACAATTAGATTTATCATTAATCACCAAAACTCCATTAACACACAATGGTAGGTCTAGATCCTTCAATCTCCCCCTTTTTGGTGATTGATGACAAATCCTTTATCAATGACAACATTTGGATATAAAGCAACATAAGATAGGAATTTAAGCTTTTGCTATGCATTCATGCATGCTTCTAAGCAAATTAAATTCTTCCCTTTTTCATTATTTTATTCATGTTATTTACTATGCATGAAGCAAGGTGAAATCACAAGAGAATCCAAATATGTTGCATTGATCATATAAATATTCTCCCCCTTTTGGCATTAAACACCAAAAAATCCAAAACAAATTCAAGCCAACATAAAGATGTTGCAAAAGAAAGATCTTGGCAATTGAACTCATTTTATTTTGAGCATAGAGCATTCTCCTCCTTTTGCAATCTCAAAACATTTCCACAAACTCATCTTTTATGGCCGAAAAGAACAAAATAACTCGAAATGAGGCCATATTGGAGTTCAACTAAAAGAGATAATATTTGGAACACATTCAAATAAACTCATCCTTGAAATGTTCCCAATAAACATTTTTAATGAAGATACCATGCTCATTTTCACAAATTCACAAAATGAAATCATGTTGAGCTCACAACTTTCTTAGAACATTTGAAAATGGTATGCAAACAAGCTCCGAAAAATTTGAAATAAATCATGGAGCTAGTCCTTATAAATACACACACTTTTAATTTTGGGAGGCTCAAACAAATATCAACCATTTTGAAGATATGAAAATCACAAAGTTTCAGAAAATTGAAAATTTCAGGTTTTTCAGATTTTGACGTTTCATTTAAGCTTCAAAAGATAGCTGAAAAACTGGTTAATAAAGTTACAATAAATCTGAGAAAATTTGGCATAGAAGATCAACTATAGAGGATAAAAAGTCATCATTATAGCTTCCTCAAATTATGAACCAATTTGGAGATACAAAATTCACAAATCAGCTCAAAACAATGCAGAATTCTGAAATTTCAGCATTTGATCAAAGAGAGAAAAAGTCAAAAAATTTTCAAATCAAGTCGAAATACTTTAAAATTTTGCAGAAACAAACTTTGGACTTCTAAGAAACTTTTCCAAGAAGAATTTTTGAAAAAAGGAGTCTCCATTCAAAAGATATGCCGAAATGCGCTTTGAAGGCATGATTTTTGCTTAAAGAGGAGAAAAAGGCAAAACCTTTTCAAATGAAATCCAAATACTTTTAAAATTTTCCAGATTTTAACTTTGGACTATTTAGAATGTTTCTCAAAAAGAATTTTGTTAAAAGGATTTTTCTTTTAAAAGATACGGCAAAATACGCTTTGTATGCAAGAAAAGATAATGATTTTGCATTGAATGTTCAAAATGCAAACCAAATTGAATTTCATGGAGTTTTTCACTTTCATGGCTTTGTATGAGTTAGAAATACTATTTTAAGCCAAGATACACAAAGAAATCCGGCTCAAATAGCTAAACTCACTATATGCAAGAATAGGTCATTTCGGGTTAAAACTAGTTTTTCGACGAACTTCAAATCAATATAACTTTTCAACGGTTGGTCTTTTGTAAAAACTTTGAACTAGAAAAATGTTTTAAATAACCAACCCTTCGAGTTTGGTATAGACAACTTTTTCAAAAACTCAATAGATTTTGATTTAGGGAAATATGTCGTTTAATTCAAATTCAAGATCATACAAGATCATTTTGAGGCCAAAATTGATACTTTGTTTCTAAAATAGGAATTTTTACTCTAAAAGCATTGGAAAACATTTAAAATACATATTTAAGTACTCTTATCTAGTTTTTCACAAATTTGAACCTTTTAAGCAAGATTTTTGACTTTTGACCAAAGAGGCTCTTTTTAAAAAGCTAAACTTGCATATCATTAACAATGTCACTCCATGAATACCAAAAGAAGCAAATGAGAATGAAAAATATGCATTCACAAGATCCATAACCATTTTGTACAAAATGCAAATTAGTTTTCCCATAAAATAGAATACCCATTTTTAAGTAAAACACAAAAAGGTTTTCATTATAGATTTTACAAAACTTTTTAAGAAAAAAACTCTCCCTTACACAAAGGTTCTTCTCCTTGACATTCTTCTCTTTTGCTTTTGACACACAAAAGCTTTCTCTATCCATTCAATATCTCCCGCTTTGTCATCTCTTTAAAATATGTCCATCCAAAACTCATGATGACTTTAATCTTCTCTCTTTTGACAAAAAGATTTTCAATCAAATTCTCCTTTTGACATTAAGCACCAAAAACATTCTTCCCCATTGTCTTTATGTGGATCACACTTGAAAGATAGTCTTTGAACTTCACTTGTGGATACCACAAGTTGACGATACCACTTGTAGATAACACTTGTAGATATCACTTGTAAATCCATATGTCGACAAGACTTGAAAACTCAAGGTGCTTGAACTTCTCTTGCAATGATCTTCAAGAAAAGCATCCAAAGAGAAGAGAGAAGGAGAGAATTCACTTGAGAGAAAAAATGATACCAAGAATGATTAATTCCATTTGTAGACACTTGGTACCACTTGAGAGATACCACTTGAAAAAAAATATCATGAATTGGAGGTATCGGAGAGCTTGGTTGAAAAGAATTGATCGGAAAGGATGAAATAGATATCACTTGTAGGTGGGTACACGAAAGATACCACTTGATAGCATTTGAAGGATATCACAAGATAGGATAAGATGATATCAATTGAGAGAATACCACTTGTAACGACAAGATGATATTACTTGAAGAATACCACTTGTAAAAACAAGTAATATGAATTCCGTGCCGAGCTCAAGATGATCAATAGGTGCTATCACTTGAATGAATACCACTTGAATGATAAATTTATCACAATTCGATCAAAATGGCATTTGGAGTCAACAAAGTATATGTGGATAGCTTACAAAGATATCAAGGATCAGCTTGACTTGAGGAGATAGCCAAATTAGATTTAGAACTGAATTGAATCTTGCCGATGTCAAGATGATTATAAGAAGCTACTATTGAAAAGAATACCACTTGAATAATTGCATTTGCAATCAAGGACAAATAGTAGTGAGTAACTTGCAAGGATTGCAATATACATCTTGACTTGAGGGAGCAAGGGAGTGGCTGCAAAGAATTGAAATCGACAAATATGATCAAATCAGCCAAAATCTCCAGGTCCGGTCAGACGGTGGCAAATTCACAGTTAGACCGAGGACACGCAGTCGACGGGAATGAATGGCGGTCGAAGACCGATCAAAATGACAGAATTTCAGATCTGAAAATGGGAGAAAAGATGGATTTGTTGTACATTGCTCCAAATTGTCACACAAACATCCAAATAAAGATATTTGAAGCATTTCCAACTAATATAGACTTTAGAAATCCAACTTTCAAATAGTTTTTATAAATTAAGCTTTATTTTCGCAATTGAAATAGTATTTTCGATATACTTCACAAAAAGAGCCAAATTGAGCAAACAAAGATATTTTGAGCATCCAATTGTATGTATGAGTCATGAATACCATTATGGACCTATTCATGTGAATATTTTTGGCTCATATGGCGAAACTTACTTAAGTGCTAGAATGTGACCACTTAGGTCAAACTAGTATTTTGGACGAGTTTCAAAATCAAATAACTTTTGATGAGTTGGTCTTTTGGAAATCTTTTGAATACCAAAATGTTTAGAATAGCCAACTCTAGGATTTTCCTTTTGGGACAATTGTCAAATTCTTTTTAGAATAGATTTTACACCAAAATCTAGTTTAGGTCAAAAACAAGAAACTAAGATCTACAATTTTGGGTAGAAACTCATTTTCATTTAAAATATGTTTTTCTTGAACCAAAACCTTTGCAAAACATTTGAATAGCATTTGTATACATTTTGCAACTAGTTTTTCAAAGGATATACTAATAATTTCAAAATTTTGACTTTTGGCTAAATGGCTCATTTTTGAAAAACATAACTAGCACTTAATTAATTTGGGCACACATAGGGATGTGATATACATGTATATGACTTAGCACTCCCCCTTAATGTGCCACTTCCAACTTGCTCAAGATTTTAAAAAAAAAGTTTTAGCACAAGAGCAAGAACAACCCTTTTATAAGATTTTCATGTAATGCAACCTACACAAGGTATAAAGGGCTAGATACTTCAATGTAAATACTTGTTACCGAGATTGCATTGGTTTATGATATGAATTGATTATCCTCAAGCTTGGCTCCAATTTTGCACATGGTGGAATCCACCTCTTCATATGAGAGCCAAACCACTAATGCATCTCCAAGTACCTATTAAGCATTTAAGTACATTTGGTACCCAAAATTTGGTTGGGTCCATGAATGTTAGTCACAAGAGATTTGGGCACCCAAATGGCCCTTGCAATAGTTTTATGTGAACTAACATTCCTAGCAAACACATTGCTATTCTTATCCTTCCTAAGCACGTAATGATCATTATAAATAAAGGGCTTAGGAGTGATACCTTTGGGACATTCCTTACTAAAATGTCCTTTTTCCCGGCAATTGTAGCAAGTAGGGTTTTTGCTTCCCCTTGATATCTTCTTATCTTGCTCAATTTCGGTTTGCCTCTTTGTTGAATGTCTTGGCTTGACATCCTTTTGATTTGGGCACACCGAGGCAATGTGACCATTCTTTTTGCATCAAAGCACTTGATATTGTTGAATTGTTTTCCTCTTTGCTTTGGGTTGCTCTTCACTTTCTTCTTGGTGGTGAAACCAAGTCCTCCATTGTCATTTTCCTTATTAGGGCATACGGAGGAAATGTGACCCTTCTCATGACAATTAAGGCACTTAATATTCTTCGTGTGTCTTGCATTGTGCCTTATCTTGCTATTCTCCTTCTTCTTCTTGGGAGTGAATCCAATACCACTCTTATCTTGCAAGCATATTTGCTTGCTCAATATTTCATCAAGAGTGGCTTTCCCTTTATAGCTTCTTTCCAAGTCAATCTTCAATTTTATGACTTGGGCCTTGAGCTCATTATTTTCCTCTACAAGGTTAGTATCACAAGACATAGAGGAAATAGAAGCATCTAATTTTGAGCAACAAGGCATATCAATTAAATCATCACAAGAAGTGGATACATTAACTTTAGATGAATTGCATGAGATAGGAGCAATACAAGGCAAATCATCTAATAGATCACATGTAATCCCTATATCCACTTTAGAGCTAGTATAACTTTTAAGAAGGAGGGTTTCATGTTCATTCTTTAGAACATCATAATTATTTTGAAGCAAGTTAAATTCTTTCTTCAAAACTTTGAATTTTGAAACCTCCTTTCCCATAAAAATATTTTGCTCTTCTAGCATATCTATCAACTCATCATATGAAGGCTCATCATTATCATCATCATTATTTACCTTCTTTTTACCTTTTGCCATAAAGCAATGAGGCGATGTTGATGAAGTTGAGGATTCATCATTGTCGGAGCTAGAGGTTGAACATTCTTCTCCCGACGTCCATTCTTCTATGCAATCATCACTAGTGGAAGTAGACCTTTCATAATATACTTGAAGATGGGTCCACATCTCATGAACGTTCTTGAGATTGCATATGGCATCAAATATCTCTATACTCAAAGCACTAAATAAAGCGTTAGTTGCTTGAGCGTCGAGATGTGAGCATTTCTCTTCCTCAATAGTTTGAGCAAGAGGATCCTTTGGAGGAGAAAAGCCCACATCTACAATCCGCCATATATTTTGGCTCATGGCCTTAAAATAACATGACATGCGGATTTTCCAATGAGCATAATTTGTGCCATCAAATTTAGGTGCTTCACTAAGGTGCACTAAATCTCTAGTTGCCATCCTTTACTCTCTAGACGGTTAAGTCTAAATAAAAGAGAGACCAAGCTCTGATACCACTTGTAAGATCAAGGAGGCCGACTAGAGGGGGGTGAATAGGCGGTTTTAAAATTCTTTTGACTAAAACCGATTTCTAATGCGGAAGCTAATATCAAAACGGTTTTGCACAATTAAAGCCTAATTCAACTAGGTTCAACTAAGTGCACCAACCATACAAGTCTATTGATGAAAAGCAATTAAGCAGAAACTTGTAAGCTATTCAATTTCTAGCAAAGATAATAGCACCAAGCAAGGCAAGCATTCATACACAATGAATAAGCAATTCAATTTGATAAATGTAAATTGCAATATAGTAAAGCTCAAGAATGCAAACCACAATGACACGGCGATGTTTTACCGTGGTGTTCGGAGACTTGCCGGTCTCCCCTAATCCACGTTGAGGTAAGCCCAAACTAATTGGACCGGCTCCACGAATTAAGCCAAACACCTCGATTCCACTAGTAGTAGCTCTTTCCCGCTCCGGGTAGGTGAGCTCCAACCTTCACAACACGCCGGGCCTTCTCACAAGCTTCTTGAGAAGATCACCGGTCCACGACGCCTCCACGCCGTCTAGGTGTCGGCAAACACCAAGAGTAATAAGCCAAGCCCCTTGCTTGACTCTCACCACGTGCAACGAATGCACAAGCTCAAGTGGATACGAAATCCACCTCTAGATGCAACACATGCAACTAGAGACCTCTCTCCTTGCTCACAAGGTGCAACACATGCACAATGGAGAGGAGAACCTCACACTAGCTCAAGAGAGTGAAATGGGATGCCAAAGCTTGCCCTCCAACCGGCCAAGGTGAGTATTTATAGCCCACACACAAAAACTAGCCGTTGGAGGAGAATCTGCTGAAAATCAGGAAACCGGTCGGGCCATGAGCATAGGGCGGTCGGTCCGCCCTCTGAGGCAACGGCTATAAAATAGCCGTTACATGCAATTCGGTCGGTCCGCCCTCAGAGGTCCGGATGGACGGACCCCGTCGTCCGGGCCTTCGGCAAGAAGAAAACCGAAAAATATGCCCTCTGGAAAATGTTGACCGGCCTTACAAGGGCGGTCGGTCCCGCAGCATGTGGGCGGTCGGACCCATGAGCATGTGGGCGGTCATCCGGCCTGGATTTCAGCACAGCGACACTTAAAAAGCGGTCATAACTTTTGACTCCGATGTCGGAATTGAGTGATCTTGGACTCTATGGAAAGTTTATTCAGAGGGCTACACAACCCACCTATTTGATTTGATCTCAAACACATTTTATCAAATCAAAAGCACAACTCAAGAGCCACTACCATGGTCTAAGTCCAAAGTATTAGCAACAAGCAATCTTAGACCATGCCAAGGGAAAATACATGAATCCCAACAATTTGCAAAACACATTTGCAAACTTAGATCATGCCACAAGGAGTAGGTACATGGACTTCAACCATTTGCAAAACACATTTGCAAAGTATAGTCACATGCTACAAGGATTAAATGCATGAGCCTCGACTATTTGCAAAACACATTTGCAAATAATAGCATCATGCCACGGAGAGCTAGAGCAAGCAAGATTGAGCTATCAACACATGATGAGACTCAAGCTACTAGACAGGACCCCTCTTAATAGTACGGCAAACCTATACTAGCAATCCGGTCTCCCAACCAAACACCGAGACCGGTAAAAGACTAGGAACACATCCTTAGCCCTAGCTAGTCATACCTTTGCCTTGAGCAACCACTTGAAGCTTGATGACGCACATCCTCACTTCAAGTACGGGTTCTTGATTTGAATATCATCAACGCATAATGACCTTCTTCACTTCGGGATCTTGATTTGATGCTCATCAACACTTGATGACATCCTCCATCCCGAGTCTTGATATGCATCAACACATGATGCACTCTTCACTAGGCCTCCATCAACATATGATGGACCTTCTCTTTGACTTGATGATCAACTCATAATCATCTCATCTTCTTGAACTTGACATGCATCAACACATGATGCATCCTTTACTTCAAACTCTTGATCTTCAATATCATCAACACATGATGATTTCTTCTTCTTCAAGAATATTGACTTGATGATCAACTTATGATCATCTCCTTTTCTTGAACATCATCGACACATGATGATTTCCTTCACTTGACTTCCATCAACACATGATGGAACTCCTCTCGACTTGATGACAATCCTCACATGATATCATCCCAAGTCGTCAACCATATGGAACATAACCTATTTCATCCAACTCATAGAAAATGTTAGTTCCAACAATATGATTATCATTAATTACCACACCATACCATTATCTCATAATGGTGGGATAAGATACCACAATCTTTCCCTCTTTGGTAATTGATGATAATCACTTCAATTGCAAGTAATTGAATATAAATTGACATGAGTATATAAGCACTACACAAGTTATATATATACTCAACATGAGTGTATACGAACTACACAAGTCGTATATACTCAAGGATACATGAGCATATATGAACTACACAAGTCTCATATACTCCTATGAATATATTAACTACACGAAGTTAAATATATTCAAGGATACATTCAAAGTAAAGATCCTTAATATGTGTGGACAAAGGAATATGGATCAATACTAATGAAATCATAAAACATAGAATGAACTCCCCTAAATGTGTGCCTACTCAAATGTGTAATAGGAACATATGCACATATTCAAGTTAACCTTTTGGTGGAGTTCAACCTATATTCGGATCCAAGGAATACAATAGGATAAATATGAATACAAAGTAGAAAGCATACCTCTTTGATCTTTTATCTTTATATCCAAACGAGACTAAACATGGTATAACAATAAGAGTGTTAGTCTCACAAATAGATTATCATTATGCATACTGTTTGGATTTTTTCCTTTTGTTTATCCAATGAATTTGATTTGTCATTAATCACTTGCATGCCTTCATGATTTTCTTTGTTATATCCAAATAAGACTACACAATATGTATATCAATAAAAGTGTTAGTCTCACAATTAGATTTATCATTAATCACCAAAACTCCATTAACACACAATGGTAGGTCTAGATCCTTCAACGAGGTTGATCCGGAGGAAGAGTATACGAAGCGGGAGCATTTCTTCTCGACGGCGGGGGTCCCGGGCGGGATGGAGCGACAGCCGCGTAGGCTGTCCAACGAGGCCTACTCTCAGTTGAGCCCAAGGCGTGAAGACAAGAGAGATGAAGACCAAGACAATAGGGCGGGGTGCCCCAAGTCCTACTACAACGAACGTGATCGTGCTCTCGGCCGTGGCGGGGGGCGGTCCTCGGCCCCCCATGGGGGATCCTCCCATTAGGGTCCCCATGGTCATCACAGGTCACGGTCGCCCTTTGGCCGCTACCGGTGTTGTGCTAGCCTGGGTGCCAGTGGAGACCGGCGTGGTGCAGTAGCACAAGATCACCGCCGCGTAGGTACCATCTTCGTAGCAAGAGCCTGGTCACCCTGGAACCTTGTAAAACCCCCTTGGGGAGTTGGGCGGCACATTATGACCCGGATGATCAAGACGGCTTTGTGCATGCGCTCAGTGGCCTCACGCTGGGGGGCGGATGTGGGCTTGTCAGACCTTGTGCCCACTGCACCAGGTCACTGAGTAGACCCGATGCTGCTCGAGGCTACTTTAGTAGGGAACCATGCCAAGCTTGGGCAGGCGGCACCTCCGGCCCCGGGACCGGCATGGCTACTGCTTTCTGATTCGCCGCAGGAGGTCTAGCCTATGCCCCCACTAGCAGATGCACAATTGGAGGACATCAATGCTGGGGGGAGCTCGAGGGCAGTGAGGCCGAGCCTCAACCTCAGTGTCTCTCGCTACATGCAGCTCTTGCATGCCCCCGTCCATCATCACTTCTGGGTCTGCCAGCTGCAAACTTCATCGACAACACCGAGCCCTCTCCTCCAGTTCGCCGTAGTGGCCAATTTGCAGTGAAGAAGAAGGGCAGCACCAAGGTGGGCAGGGCAAGACAGGCCTTCCTCCTGCTGCAAAAGAAGTTTGACACTAACCCTGTGACCCAGCGCTTGTCCGGTGCAGCAAAGGATAGCTTCATCAACATTCTCAGTGCCCCCTGGACTCTGAGACCCTACAGGCGATCAGGGCCTTGACAAGAGTTGATGGTAAAGCGCGGGTTGATCTTCCAGCCATGGGACTCTCGGCCGAAGACATCACGACGCTGGTCCAGGAGGTTGCAGTGGCATGAGCACCATGCGTGTGTTGATTAGTTTCATTAGGAGCTTATGCAGTGTTGTCTCTTCATGCTGTTTGCACTTTGGATATCCTTACACTTAGGGAGTAAGCTGGCTCAGTTCTTGCTCACTGGTAGCACTCCGCACCTTGTTTATGTTTGTAGGGCGCGGCCAGCTTGTGGTGATGTGCAATATTGCCGTGGTTTGGGTGTGTTGGTCTTTTGCAGGTGTTCTAAGTGCCTTGTACTAGTTACACATGAGACTATATATATGCTGCATGTTCCAGATATTGTGCGTTTATCCCTGCTAGCCTTATGTCAAGACTCTACAAAATCCTAACTTGGCACGTGAGAGGCCTCAACGCCCTGGCACATAAGCAGGCTATCCGGGAGTTGGTAGCAGACACAAGGTGCTCTCTTCTCTGCCTACAGGAAACAAAGCTTACAGTCATCACACCGGGTCTTACAACTGAGATTGTGGGAGGTAGGCTTCAAGGCATGATTTACAAACCGGCTGAAGAAACTAGGGGGACTAATGGTTTGTTGGGACCGGGCAATATTGCAAATGGATAATGCACTGATTCTAAACAGGTCCATCACTATGAGAGTCAAACCGCATGACGGCGCTCATCCATGGTCCTTAACTGTTGTTTACGGCCCGCATACTGACCAGGAAAAACAAGCGTTCATCGAGGAGATAAAGCAGATTTATGATGGGATAGACGGGCCATGGTTCATAATTGGTGATTTCAATCTCATTTACCAAGCCTTGGATAAGAATAACTTGAACCTGGATCGTAGGCGAATGGGTCAATTCAGAGTGGCGATTCATCACTGTGAGTTAAAAGAGCTTCATCTTCAAGATCACAGGTTCACCTGGTCCAATGGTCAGCGCAATCCAACCATGGAAAGGATTGACAAAGCCTTTTCGTAACTCACAATGGGAATTAATTTACCAGGATTGCCTGTTACGGTCACTCTCATCTTCCATCTCCGATCATTGTCCCCTACTGATTTCCGATATGGAGCAGATTAGAGCACCTAGAAGATTTAACTTCGAGAATTATTTGCCATTGATGTCTGGTTATAATGAGGTGGTTCATGAGGCTTGGTCCCAACCGGTACAGGAGGTGGACCTGATAAAGACACTGATATCCAAAATGCAAAAAACTGCGAGACCCCTTAGGACTTGGAGTAGAACACAAATTGGTGATTATAGATCACATATGCAGATAGCCCTTGAGGTGATCCTTCAGCTTGATAGAGTGCAAGAGCAGCGCCAACTCTCTCAGGAAGAACACGAATTGTGTGCAGCACTCAAGCTCAGAATCTTGGGGCTAGCGGCCATACAGCGAATGAAATGGAAACAACGCTCTAGACTAATTTGGTTACGGCTAGGAGATGCAAACTCAAAATTATTTTATTTAAAGGGAAACTCTAGAAGAAGGAAGAAACTAATTCATACCCTGCGGCACCAGGGAAGCACGTTCTTACAGCATTTAGAGAAGGAGGAGGCTTTGGCCAAGCACTACTTAGAAATTTTAGGCACTGCAAAGTCAGCAACTCATACTTTCTACTGGGACTCTCTTGGACTGAAGGAATTACCAATCAACGCCTCTTCTAATTTAGAGAGACCCTTCACAGAGCATGAGATTAAGTCGGCAATCAATGAAATGCCGGCAGAAAAAGCCCCAGGTTCGGATGTGTACACCGGATGTTTTTTTTAGGGCAAGCTGGGAAACCATTAAGGAGACTGTGCTATCTGTTTTCCAGAAAATATACACCTTGAATGGCTTACATCTCAACAAAATAAACACAGTTAACATTATACTGCTTCCAAAAAAGGATCAAGCAATGGTGATCACTGAATTCTGGCCAATTAGTTTGATCCACAGCATTGTCAAGATCCTGTCGAAGATGCTCTCCCTAAGGCTCTCCAAATACATGGATAATCTAATTTCCATAAGTCAGAGCGCGTTTATAAAAAGGCAGACTATACAAGACAATTTTCTTTATGTGCAAAACATTGCCCGGAGCCACCACCGGTCCAAGACACCAATGATCCTGCTAAAATTGGATATTGCAAAGGCTTTTGATTCCATCTCATGGCCATATTTACTAGACATGCTGCAATATAGAGGCTTTGGCCACAGATGGAGGACCTGGATTGCAATGTTGCTGGCCACATCTAATTCAAGGATTGTGCTAAATGGCATTCAAGGGCCGAATATTAGGCATCAGTGTAGGGTGCGACAGGGGGTTGCCTCTCACCTTACCTTTTTATCCTGGCAATTGATGTCCTGCAATGTATTCTGGAATTGGCAGATCAACACGGATGGCTATCGCCACTTAGTGGGAAATTTGTGAAAGCAAGATTGTCTATGTACGCCGATGATGCAATGATCTTCCTATTGCCAATCAAGGAAGACGTTGATAACATAAAAGAGATTTTGCGATTTTTTGGAGAAGTAACGGGACTCAACATAAACATCTCCAATAGCGCCGTCATACCAATCCAGTACCAGTCACTTCATTTAGATGAAATTTTGCAAAACTTTTCGGCTACCCGAATGCAACTACCATGTAACTATCTTGGCTTGCCACTTTCGTGCCGCAAGCGGGGGAAATTTTTGTTTCAGCCTTTGCTGGAAAAGGTTCAAGCTAGATTAAGTGGTTATCACAAGAACATGCTATCCCGTGCAGGGAGACTAGTGGCGCTAAATACGATCATCACAGCCATACCAACGTACCACCAAACAGCTATGGAGTTACCGGCCTGGGTCATAAAACAAATAGACAAACGGCGAAGAGCCTGGCTCTGAACCGGAAAGGACATATGCTCTGGAGGAAATTGCTGGGTAAACCGGAGCACGGTATGTCGTTCAAAAAGTTCGGCGGTCTAGGGGTTTTGGTATTTGGCCGAAGTTTAGTCAAGACTTCGCCTTCGGCCGGCTTTGGTATCAATGGAAGGCGCCTAAAAAGCATTGGAATGGGATGCCGTTGCCGATAACTCAAACAGACCATGATTTGTTCCGGGCATCTACAATGATAAACATCGGCAAGGGTGACAAAGCAATTTTCTGGAAAGACAAATGGGCAGGTTCAAGGCCGCTCAAAGATCTGGCCCTGGGGATTTTTTGCATTACGGCTAGGAAAAATAGATCGATGCAGGACGCAATGCATGGAGGGAAGTGGATAACCGATCTCAGGAGGGAAATTACCGTGCATCTGATACATGAGTTTGTCAAAGTCTATACCATGGTCTGCCAAGTCACGCTATCTCAAACTCAGGATGACATATCTTGGAAATGGACAGGCTCAGGAATCTACTCAGCCAAGTCGGCATACTATGCACAATTCTTGGGGGCGGTGGAGGCTCCTTTCCAAAAGCTTATTTGGAATGTCTGGGCACCGCAAAAGTGCAAAATCTTTGCATGGACTCTCATTCAACACCGACTGCCGATGACGGATGTCCTTGCTCATCGCCATATGCAAAACGATCACTGGTGTCCATTATGTACAAACAACCCAGAGACAGCTATGCACCTATTCGTAGAGTGTTCTTATGCCAGACATATCTGGATTTTAGTGGCCACATGGGTGCAACGAGCTAATCTAAATCCAACCCATTGCACATCTCGTCTAAAAATAGTAGACTGGTGGACCGACATTTTCCTTTCTGCAGATGGCATTTACAAGAAAGGCCAATGCTCATTGATAATTCTTACTTTTTGGCAGATTTGGAAAGAAATAAATAGGTGGATTTTTTAACACCTCCGACAGATGCCAGTAGGGCTGATGGTGGTCATCAAAGAAGAGGCCTAGGCATGGACGCAGAGTGGGGCGACCAAGCTGCAGACCTATCTGTAAGGTGGGGAGGATGCTCACGTTAGAGGACTAACCTAGGAGTGGGAAGTCTTTTCAAATATTGTGTTTTTTTTTCTCGCTGGTTTTTGACATTTCTTCCTTCTTTTCGTTCTCTTTTTTTCTCTGTTGTTTTCTTTCTCACCGGTCCTCTCGCCGGTTTTGGTTTGTGAACTGCTCCTATCTTTAATGCAATAACGACACTCTTGCCGTTTCTTCGAAAAAATAATAATTAGTGATTAGATTTGTATACAAAATACAACAAAAGATAATTGAAATTTTGAATTAAAATAAAATAAAATTAGCAATTTGATTTCAATACGAATTCCAAAGTAAAATCCATAAATACTTGTAATTCAGAATAAAAATTAAAGGAAAAAAATTAGCAATGGGATTCTCATATGAATGCCAAGAAAATAGAACTGAAATTTGGAATAAAAAAGTAAAATAAAATTTGCTATTTGATTTCCACATGTATTCCAAAATAAAATCCCCAAATAACTAAAATTCTGAATAAATTAAATAAATTTAGCAATTTGATTTGTATAAACTTGACCCTATTGTAAACTTGACCCGATGCAGTCTATGTGAACTCTGATGTTGTATTATAATGTATGGTATGGTTTACGTCTTGTATGAAATGATTCAGTGATGAATCTATAAGCACTATCTACTGATCCAGGGAAAAGCACAATGGTTTCTCAGAGGATTCTGGATTGTGAAATCCGGGTCCGACAGAGCTGTAGTGTGCAAGAGCAACACCATCACCGACAGAGGCACGTCACCACCATCTCCCCAACCACAAGTTGAACCACCACCGGTCTTTTCAGAAGCACCACCACAGGCACTGGAACCACCACAACAGCCAACACCACCACTGCCGCGACGCCACATGGACGAGCACTGTGGTCAGCAGTTCCTCTGAAACAGGATCCTCCACCACCACAAGATGGCCAGATCCAGGGCGATCAACTACACTATTGTTGGCTGTAGTACGCTTCTTGTATCTGGGGACTCAACAATGGACCCTGGAAAGAACAACTATCTGAGGACGACAGCCAAGGTAGACACTACTACAGAAAAGGTCTTCACAAATGGTTCAAAAATGTCATCACATACCATTTCGTGAGCCATTTGAATTTATGAGTCAGTAATGACATGAGGTCATCATAGACGGTTTTCGAACCTTCTGTGATGCATACTATCACAGACAATTATTAATTCAGAACTATCTGTGATAGTTGAATATCACAAATGGTTTGTAGATGAAACCGTCTGTGATAGATTATGTATCATTGACGGTTTATAGATAAAATTGTCTGTGATAGCTGATGTATCACAGACGGTTTTCCTAAGGAACCTTTTGTGATAGTTGTTTCTCTATAAAATCTTCAAGCAGTGGCTGCTTGTGCCATTAAAACCGGCTTCATACACACACACACACACAGTTCGTAGTCCCTTGTTAGCTAACTCGAGGCCTGAATTCAGCTAGCTAGCTTGTTCCTTGAGCATTCATCCTAAATATAGGTGAACCACGGCCTACTTTATCGAACTTGACACACTGGAATGTGTGATTTGCTTCATGCCAATTCGTGCTTGGTTTTGGTGAGTCCCCTCGTACCTTGTTTTTCCTTCTACTCCTACGGTTGCATGGTATAACCATATTTTCCCCAGAATCCACCGTGTGGTCTCTTTTTGCACAGACAACCCTCTCGGTCCGTGTGCAAAGACTGCCTCTCCGGACCTCCTTGGTTTGTTGAAGAGATCACCCTTTTTGGGTCTTTTGCTAAAGACCACCTTCCCACCTTGGACCTCCTCTTGGTGAGTCAAGCTTTTACCCAAGGAGCTGTTATTAGTGTAATGTTTTCCAGTAATATGAGATTTGAAATCTTTTTGGAGTTTCCTTGAGTTTTTATTTGGAGCTCTATTTGATTTTGTCTTTTTTCTCCCGTATAGAGTGCGAAGACACCGAGGAGCTTGAGTGCCCCGAAGAAGAAGATTTTCAAGACTGTGAGCAAGGCAAGTCATACCCTTGATCATATTGAACCCAGTATTTCAAGTTATTTATGTCAGCTTCAACTAAATATTGCATGCATATTTGGATTCAAATAATTTAATCCCTGTTTTTAAGCTCTTAGATATTCCTGCAATCTTTTATACAGCCAAACTTGTTATTGTCCTGTCACCCTTGATACCCTAGATGAAAACCTAGTTGATACAATAGTATGGACTAGAGATATTGTAAAACTTGATGCTTAGCCAAACCTAGATCAATTCTTGTTTTGGGAGATTTCACTGCCAAAGACCAATGTGTCAAATGTTTTAATCCATGACATTGGGTTGTCATGGAGTTTTGTAAAAAGGTTTATAAAAAGCAAACTAATGGAAAATTGGTTTGGATTGGGGCGAATTGATTGCTTGGTTGGTGCATGTCCATGCACGAGCTCAACTCAGGTAGAGTTGAGGCCCAGGGGTTCTGTGGAAGTCGCCCTAGTTAATTGAGGACTGGTCTTTGAGCCGCAACTTGCTATGCCTATAATGGGCTTTGCCTCACCGTACAACCACATGTCTCCAGAATGGGGCGTGGGACCTGGCTAATTAATTTGCAAAGTTCTACCGCGGTTGTTCCACTTTGATGTGTGGGAGGTCTTTCATAACCTGTGTTTTCCCACTGGCGCAAGAGGGGGCCCTGAAGCTGCAGATGGCTAGTCCAAAGGGGGCGAAACCTTAGCGATGAGGGGCTACAGTGAAACAATGCATTGTAAAGTCCTTGTCACGAACTCTAGACCTCTTACCTTCGGTAGTGAGAGGTGATATTGACGAATGCCAAACAAACTAGAGGAATCATGTCATGTGGGTAAAGTGTACAACCTCTACAGAGTGAAAACTATTCGAATAGCCGTGTCCACAGTCATGGACATGCTAGCAAAAGCCACTCAAAGTTAGATGTTGGATTTGTTTTTAAAAAGATTTTGGATAAGCTGGTTTTGGGATTTCTATCCCATGGGCTTTGGGCGGGGGCCCTTGTGACAGGAGGGTGTCCTTCACCATCTTGATGATGAATGTTATCCAATTGAAAAATTGAATTTGGAAAAAAATGAACTTTAATTATTGTTAACTGCCTTTGAACTTATTACTGGTATTTGAAAGAAAATTGGCTTTATGCAAAGACAACCTATATGCCTTCCTTTGAATATCCATGTATGCATGTTATTTTGTTACCCCACGGGTGTGACTTGCGAGCACGGTTGTTGTGATCACTCTTGCTCAATATAATTTTTGGACAGGTAAAGACATTAGCAGCGAAGAAGAGGACCAAACCGACTTGGTTGTGCCCTCCAGTCAGTTGCCTGTGGCGTGCTGATGGACTATCATTCTTTTTGATCTTTTGTATTTTATGGTCGGCCCAAGGCCGCTTTTCTAAGCAACTCTGTTGATACTTCGTTAATACAAGTATGCATTTTGGATGTCACCACTTTCGCTACTATGTGGGCTAGGCAGCTGATCTTGGGACTAGCTCATTTACACAGAGGTCTTGGGGTCATCCCTAAGTCTCACGACCTCCTTCGGGTTATGGTCATGAGCTTGGGGGTGGTCCTGAGCCCAACGACCTCTCCTGGACCTCCAGGAGGTCTTGAAAGATCTTCGGGTGGTCCTATTAGACCTCTCGGTGGTCTGAATGGACCTCCAGGAGAGATCCTGCGGGACCTCTTGGGAGGTCCTGAGGTTCCTCCGTGCGGTCTGAACCTCTTGGGGGGTCCTACCGGACCTTCTAGGTGGACCTGACCTCTCGGTTGGCCTTTAAGGATCTCCCAGGTGACCCCGGGGAGTTTCTGGTAATCACACTTGCAACTCCAATATACGTACATACACAATTCAAGACATCAGAATGAATAGTAGTATGTATTTTTGTAGGTATAAATACATACGTACATGGCTCGTAGGCTGTAGAGGTCAGCCATGGGCTGAGGAGAGCTCGCGGCCATGCGGCCGACAATGTCGACGACAACATCGTGAGGAAGAGCGATGACAATCGCCAACCTCCTCGCCTTGGTCCTCGCCGTCATGCTCCGCGATCGCTACGTATACGTATGGTCAATATCGTGAGTAGAGCAATGGGAGGTACGTATAGAGTGATGTCCGAATGATCATCTTCGATGGCGGATTATCCTTTTTATAAAACAAGGAATAAATTCGATGCGTGAGACGAAGAGACGCATCGGGGAGCCGAAGTGGCGTTGATGTGAGCGAAGAGACGCATCGACGACGACGACGACGAAGGAACTTATTGGGGAGTTGAAGCGATATTACCACAGACGGTTATAGTTAAAAACCGTTTGTGAAGTCTACAATTATCACAGATAGTTCGTGTTTAGAACCGTCTGTGATACTTCACAGACGGTTTTAAACATGAACCGTCTGTGATATTACTTTTTCAAAGACGAGTTTTTAGCGCAGCCAGTAACACAGATGGTTGATAAACCAAAATCATCTGTGATTGTATTTAATACAGACGGTTTTGGCAAATCGTTTGTGATGAGATGTCCAGTATCAACCTTTTTGTAGTAGTGAGACTTCTATGTAACGTAATAACTAAGAGACATTCATGCATGTATCTCTCTTGCTTGTGATACTATTTCTTGGTTTCACAACACAGAGCGAATATGTACAATGGTACAACATACACAAGCACACAAATATATGTGCAGTAGGGTAGCATCTTTATATATAAATGGAGGCAAGTTTCAGGGGTAGCCAGCTTGCCCATGTCGACAGGAGGTTCTTCTCCCTTCGATTTTTCTCAGACGGTTTGGGGTTCGTTTGATTTAGCTGTTCTTTTCTGCCATGCGATCGACTCGTCTCCTCGTTTCTCACGTCTTCAATGTAGTTTGCGCCGTTCGATTCTTATTCGTTCTGTCGCCTCTCTCATTCTCCGCCCGCGCGACCACGTGTGTGCTCTTGCTTTTGTTGGGTTGCCACGTTTCGGCCTCGCATCGACACGTGCACGTCACGGGACTAGCCTGCGTGCTTTTGCTTCGTCGGTTCTTCCGCCGTTTGGTCTTTTGCCCTTTTGTCCTCCACTCATTCGTCGCTGCTTGCTTGGTCCTGCTTGTTTGGTGGCCTTCCGACTAGGAATCGTTGCACCTGTCCGTCTCCTTCCTCGCTCCACCCATCCATCTTCTTCCTCTTCCTTCGTCCCTGCTTATCTCGCGTTTGCTTGTGCTCTTCCTGCGCTCCAGTTCTTGCACACGTAGCTCGTCCCATTTGGGTTATTCGCACTTGTTTCATTTTCCCTACCTTTGTGTCGCTCTTCTTGTCTAGTTCATGCTTCCAGGTATCTTTTTTTGGGGGGTTGTTGTTCTTGTCCAGTTCTTGCTTCTGGATCTGAGGCTTTGTTGTTTCTCACATTGCGCTCCCTACAACCGGGCGTCGGCTCCATCGCTCAAACACTTCTGCTTTCTCCGTGTTTGTTCCTTTTTTCTTCCGTGCCTCCCCCCCCCCCACTCGCATTCCGATCTTATATTTAGATCTTTTGGGTTCGAGGTTCTTGCTTCTGGATCTGAGGTATTCAATTGTTTTTCCTATTTTTTCCCTAATCGTCTTCTTGTTTCCCAGTGTCGTGTGCCTATTTATATGCTCTTCTTTTCTGTTTCTTTTCCCCCCATTGTGTTCATCTTTGCTCATTCTTTTACTTGGTTTCGAATATTTGGTGTTGCCTGTGCCTTCTGGACTTCGTGGGACCCCTCACAACTCTCACTAGTGCTCACCACATCCACGCTGCTATATGCTCTAATTTCAATCATGGTTTTATAGATTCATTCCATCTTACATACTTATGCACGTCTTCACAATTTATTTGTGTTCTTTTTCTCAACTGCTGCAGGTCATTCTGTTGATTACCACTCTACACTTGCTTCTCAACAGTCTCACAACTACTTAAGTCTACCTTCCTTAAGGTATTACTCTATGTTCTTGTTTTACATGCTGCGTGTGGTGTGATGCATGTGTTGTACAGTTTTTACGATGCTCTGTGTGCAATTTTTTGATGTATTGTGTTTGAGATTTTACCTATCAATTATTTAGCTTCCGTGATGTACCTGTCCATTTGCCTATTGCTTCCTGCAGCTCTGTGGGTTCTCCCTCTATCGTTTTTTCTCTTGCATATTTTTTTCGCTGCTCCCGTTCTTGCCGTCGATTGTTCTTTGGATTTCCCCCTTCTTTCGGCCAGGGAACAGGTTGTTGTTGGATCTCCACGATATTTTATCTCTTTCACATTTTCCCCCTCCGTAACAAAACTGCTGTTGCTTTCGTTTGTTTCAAAATTACGATTCCGCTCCTCAAAAAGTGCTCTTTTCATCGTCTTTTCGGTTGCATATTTTTCTCCGGTGCGAACCTTTTTATTGTCCTGTTTTTTTAGATGATTTTAAGAGCTTCAAACACCCCAGACAGAAAATTTCGAACTCCAAAATGAAGAGACTGAATCCCAAGCCCCAATCCTTACCTGGCTGCTCCGATGAATCGGTGCTATAATCTTCTCTCTGAATCGATGATGTGTCCATTGAAGCTATATATGCAATGCTTCTAGAGTTCATTAGCTGAATGCTTCTTTTGCCTCTGATTTGATTACTTGCCCTTGCACTTATCCATGTTTATCCTTGCTGATAGTTCCTTTTCCCATGCTGTGACTGTTTCCACAGGGAAAGAGCAAGCAGCTGGTGGAATACATAAAAAAATGTGAGCTTGTATTAAATGTCTACTAGAGAAGGAAGATGCAAACCTGGCTAAAGTTGGAAAGCTCAATGGTCTACTTGAGGCCATAGAGAAAGATCATTCTGAAATAGGTACCACTTTTTTTTATGTCTCACACCTTGAAAAGTTGTGCGATTGTTGATTCTACTGACTGAATTGGCATTGTGTCATGTATTGGCTCAGTTCAAGAGTGCAATAGAAGAATCAAAGGCAATAAATGAAAAGCTTTAGAAACAATATGCTTCTTTAGAGGAGAACCTAAAGAAGGTGGAAGCTGAGAAAATGGTGGGTGACTCGTGCATTTGGCTGACTTTCCTCTTATTGTTCCAGGAACATTTTGTAATCCCAAATTCTTAATGCGTAGGATGCCCTTCGGTCTTATGGAGATGAAAAAGAGGCGAGGATTGCTGTAGAATCTTCACCAAATGAGCTTTTGGACAATCTCAGGAGGATTAGGTTGGAGGAAAAGCGTCTTAATGAGCAGGTATCACTGTTATCTAATATCTTCTGTGAATAATAAACAATGATGCATTCTCTATTCACTATTGTTTATGTTTTGCCTATGTTTCAGCTTCATGTAGATCAAGATGCTTCTAGACACAAATAAGAGGCTTCAAGAATACAACACTAGCTTGCAGCAGTACAATAGCAACCACCAAGCAGATGCAACGAAGAATGGTGAACCAATAACAAACCTTCAAAAGGGGAAGAATACTATGGTAGAAGCAATGAATAGTTTAAAGTATTATGCTAACTCAGTAAAAATGCAGCTAGATTTTGGCGAAGGTAAGATATAGTTTCATCCTTTCAGCACATTCTTTGCTGTTGCATGCATAGATTATATGGTGATAACTAATGCTGTTACCCCTTTCAATCTTTGCAAAATGAAGCTTTAAAACAAAAGAATGATTTATTAAAGGAGGTTGACAATCTAAAAGGTTAACTTCAGCAAGTAAGGGAGGATCGTGATCATAAATTAGCTGAACAACATTCTTTGTTGAGACAGGTAGGCCACACAACAGTAATCCAGAGACACCATCTCATTTGTGCTTCATAGGACTTATCATGCTCCTGTAGAAGTGAGCTGGCCAGTTTGGATCGATATTTATTTTTTGGGTTCATTATGCGTAGGATGATCAAGTGATGCCAGCTCAATTAGCTAATACAATGTGGAATTCATTGAAAGGAAGGCCTATTCTGTTGCTACATTTTATTTCACTTGCCAGCTCAATTAGCTAATACAATGTAGAATTCATTGAAAGGAAGGCCTATTCTGTTGCTGCATTCTATTTCATAGCCCCTACAATATTTGTTCATAAGAGAAGAGTTAGATTTGTTAGTAGTGGTGTTGTAGGGACGCCTTTATCAAGGGAAGGAACCACCAAAATTTGTTGCTCTTTTCTAGCCCATGGTTATCTTGAAGGTACAACTGTTGCTGAATATATCTTTTTTGACAGCTGCCCACTACCTGAGTGGTTGCTTCTTTTTTATGTTGTCATTCTATAAGGGATGCATAGCTCAACACCATAGATCTGAATAATATATAGCTACACTACTAGGAGGATATCTGCTAAGTATTAAATTTTGACAAATCATGTAGGGCGGAATTGGTTCTGGATACAAGAAGATCGTAGAAAAAAAGGTTGTGGACAATGAAACTTACTCTGCTGAAGGCATAGCTCTAATTCAAGTATCTGAGACAGCAATCCATAACAATAAAGCTCTTCAAGTTGATGCGGTATCACCTAGCTGTCTGTTATTCTTATCGATAGCTTGGATGAGATGGGTCTTTTTAAATTGAATTATATAATAAAATAGTGTTTGGAGTTGGAGGTGCCAACATTTTCTCTTAAAATGTTGACCTGTGTGCCAACTTCTAACAACTAAGTCTACCTCTGAAATTGTACAGAAAGTCCTTTGAAATCTATAATGATATTGTACAGAAATCATGTTATTTCTCTCTTTAACTAATCAGTCATTATTTTACAGGTGGCCACATCTTTAAGCTCCATAGAGTGTTTTGTATTACAATATGGAAATGCAATGTTTACATGGCATGGCAATTGTACCACTTATGAGCAGCAACAGTGGACAGCGAAAGTTGCTGAGTTTTTGAAGGTATGATGCCTCCTTTAAACAGATTTAAAGACATCAACTCAAATTTCTATGCACTTTTTACAGAGACAGATTCACCTGTCCAATTTACGCTTGCACAAGTTATCACATATAAAGTGTTATCTTTGTCAAAGATTTGCAAAAACTATTAGTGACATATAAAGTGTTATGTAGTGAAAATTATTGGTGACATATAAAGCTACAAGCACAAAATTAACTTATACGCTTATTATTTTGTATTTTGAGATTATTTTGTGAACTGTGTTCATCAGAGGCATGAAGTCAATGTGTGGATTTATGTTGTGCCTCTGTGTCGATGGGAGTGGGTGAGGTCCTGAACACCATGAGCTTCTTGAAGAGTTCAAGACCGCAGTTAGGCAAAACCACGGCGAGAACGTACTTGCCCCAGGTTAACTTTAGTAGTTCCCAGCAATTGCTGCTGCCTCATCAATTCTTAATGCTAGATGTTGACCTAGACTATTACTGTAATGAGCATAAAACTAAAGATAATCCTGCAGATGCTTGGAACCCATCTCATAGGTTCGACGACAAAATTCCAGGTCAATCCAATTTTAATTACAGTTTCGATTACCAGGTTATATTATATTGAGCACAAAACAGAAAATATATGAGAGTATAATCATTCCTGGTTTGTTTTGCCTATATTTATGCTTCTAAATGATCTGCTGATGGCTGCTATCAAAGAATGATTTAGCTTTCTAATTTCCCTTCTTTACTGCAGAATGGGTTGCATCATATATTTCTATACAGTTTCTCATGTTTGAAAGATTCTTTGCCAAAGTGTTGCACTGAATCAAGTACTTTCTTTTTTTCTTTTGCTTATTACAGCCACATATTTTGAGCTGATTACTCAATTCATAGCTTTCTATGTAAGTCGTCTGCATTGGCTTTAGCCAAAGCATATGTGCTATATAAACACCATGTTTTGTACTTCAAATGTGAGGTCAAAACGATGGGTGATGGTATATTGCTACAAATAAAAACATTGCTATGATCATTGTGAACATTGCTGTACTGAAGATGCAAATTATCCCTGTATACAACATGGTATTTCTGATTTTGAGGAAATCCCTGTTAATTCATTAGTCTGAAAGTAAATGGTGTGTCTTGCATTTTTTTTTGCATCTGGTATAAGTGATAACTCCCACACGGATGATCTCTCTTTCGTTTCTGGTAGATGCTTATTCGTAAAAAGATTCTAAGCTACCAATCGAGACAGCATCTTAATTCCAAAGGAAATGTGTGATTCTGGTGTCCCTTAGCTCCGAGCTTTTTTTATCTACTTTGAATACTTATTGATGTACCCTCTGCTATATTTCTACCTTTTCTTGGTCTACAATGTTTTGATCCCTCATGAAGTGGATGTATGATCTCTGAAATTAATGTATCAGATGGACCGAGGCAGATCAGGTTTTACTACTCTTTCAGCACACAAATGTATATCATAGCTTTCTCAATCTAATTTTTTTATCATACTTTGTGTGCATGATGCTACTGCAACATATACATATAAAACTCCCAAGTCATATAGTCATATATGGAATTTATTTTTTCACCCACGGCAACACGAGGGTTTCCCACTAGTACTGATTGAAATTATGCAACAATATATATCTTCCTTTCGAGGGAGGGTGGCTAGTGTTCAGGATACTTAACTGACATGGTCATGCAGGGGAGAAGCTAGGTGCAGCAAGGACTATTCCAGGCTTCCATAACCCAGGGTTGAGGCTGGGCCAGCTCAGGAAGGGCTCTGGATACGACGATAGCACTACCAATAGGTTAGCGTGTCAACTGTAAATATTTCCATTAGATCTATCACCGCATGAAAATCTATTAGATAACAACATTAGTTAATTAGTAAAGCACAAAGTTTGTTTGCAACGTAATGTATGCATCAAGAGTTATGTATACAAAACAAGCAGCTAGCATCGCCATTCTGCATCCCTTCCTATGCCAATAACAAACTTTCAACAAACAGGTTGCATGCATATGCGAGCAGAGCACTGAGTGTGTACCATTTTTTTACCATCTGGACAAGATCAAAATCTATGTCGACAGCACAGCACAGCCTGAGGTCATAAAGCCAGAGAGCCAATCCAAGTTCGTCTTCAGTTCAGCTCAGTTGTCGACCCGGGCTTCCTCCACCCACCATCGTCCCCTTGAACATGTCGACCTTGGCATTGCGGAAGATGAGCTTCACCAGGTCACAGCTAGCCTACTTGGATCAGTTACATGCAGATGCAGCAACGTCTAGGTCTAGGTCTAGCACTAGCAGTGGTGTGGATGGTCGCTTCACTTGGGTTTTATATTACTTGCATCGCGCTACAAGTAAGGCGAAGGGACGATATATATGCGGGCCCAAGCTGTCAGATATATACGCGCCCTGAGCCGGGCCCAGATGAATATACATATGTGCGGGCGCGACTAGCGCTCGCCGCTGCAACATCCTTAACACGGTTGCAACATCCCCAGATAATGGTTGCAACATTCTCGAACAACGTTTGCAACATCTTCGGACAATGGTTGCAACATCCTCGGACAACGGTTACAAGAAGTCTGTAGTCCCTTGTTAGCTTTTGGGTTGTATGCGAGGTGTCAAGATGTTGCGACTCCTTTTCTTGATTGTTACCAGAAGTGTTTTTGTGTGTTGCAACGTATCTTTTCCAAATCATGTAGCATGTAGTATTTGTTTTTGCTGGTGTTGCGGATGTTTTTACAAATTGTTGCACACATCTTTCTCAACTGTTGCATGCATCATTTTAGTTTGTTGGGAACACGCCCTCTGATGCGGGGGATTGTTGCCCAATCTTCACGGCGTAGGATTGGAGATAACTAGACCAGCGCAAGCTGATGAATGACACCGCCAACTACCGTCTCTATTATGGCAAACTACGACACTCGATTCACCCAACTACACGCTTCGATCCTTTGTCCACTCACTCACGTGGAGTAAACGTGTTCTAACAATCACCGAAGCAACCATAAGAACGACAGAGACAAGAACTCTAAGATAATTTTCAATTCTAAAGAGGTAGAAATGCTTCACTCAAACCCTAGAACATTTATTTATGAAAATTCAAGCTTCATTTGGATACATCTTCGTGCCCTATTTATTGATTACAAAAGACTCCTCTACAACCTCTCATGACTTGTAGAAAGCTCCCTTACACCTCATGGTAGATTGTTTACAACTAGAGTTACAACTCAATTCAAGTTGTAAGTTCAACTTTACAACTCATTACTTGATGTCCAAGAAAGATGATTACCTAAGCGTTGACATCATTTTAGATTATGACATAAGCAATGACATCATCTGGTTGCTGACATATGCGATGTCATCATATACTTCATAGCTAAGTATGCTAACATGTACGGTGCCATCATATATTTGTTAACATTCGCGATGACATCATATACTTCATAGCTAAGTATGCTGGCATGTGCGATGACACCATATATTTACTGACATAAGAGATGACATCCGCTTGTCATTTGCCTTCCTTATCTCACTGATGTCATGTTGATGTGGAGTTGTTCATCTTATCTTCATGAAACCTTATAACAAGTAAAGTAAATGCATTAAGTAGCAATCCATTCTTATGAAAATCAATACATTGCTCATTGAGGAAAAGATTCACCTTTTGATTAATTTACTTTGCTCTAGCTCTTGTGATTGGTCCAGACGGTGTTGGAGTGGCACTTTGGGAAGAGAATAATGTTCGTGACACATAATATGAATGAGGCATATAAGGTGTGCTACATGTGAATGCATTTGGATAATGTGTGCTACATGTGAACGTGTTTGGATAAGGTGTGCTTGCAAGTTGCATGAGAAGTGTATATTGTCTTGTGCCAGGGGTGCACAAGTTGAAGTGCAATGCACATGAGTTATCATGCATTGTTCTACACATATTTGGAAGTTGTTCATCTTATCTTCATTTTAAGTGAATTTTATTTTAAAATAGGTTTCATACATGTCCCTGTAGCATAGAGTATATTTTTGGGAAAATGATCCATAACTCTATTATTTTTACAATAGAAAAAGGCTGATAACTTTAAAAATACATAACTAATTCATAAAAACACCAAAATTGATGATTCCAATTTTTTTAGTTTCCTTTTCACATGTAATTTAATATAAAAATGGGTTGAACCATGTTACTATTCCAGGAATCACTTTTGGCAAAATTACTTTTAGTATTATTGTTGCACTAAAAATTGTTTTGACTTCAAAAATGCAAAAGTATTTCTCTATAACTCCAATTTGAGTGAAATCAATTTTGTTGGATTCCTCTGTTACTGTACTTTATTGTATAATAGGTTTTGAGCTTGTTACTATCTCTGAAAATCTTATTCTACATATGACTTGTGCACTACTTTCATGACTTTGAAAAATCATAGAAAATTCATCTTAGCTCCAAATGAGGTGAATCAAATTCCATTGTTCATCTCATGTGGTGCCCTGTCTACCATAAAAATTTCGTATGCACCACCTCTCTGGAAATTTTCACCAAATAATTAATTTCGGTGAACAGTAACAAATGAGAATTAATTTGATTTTTCTGAAATCTGAGTTTCAAACTACTATAACTCTCACATACTAAATCCAAATGGAATAATTCTTTCACCTAAATTCATCTAAAATCATGATCTACCTACCGTGAATTTTTCATGGTTTTTGGATAAATTTGAATTTTTGAGTATTTCGGTGTTATCCTTCCTTATTGGTTCTTTTCGATTCTTTCGCTAGGTTTCGATGATTCTATTGTATATGAGAGTGATCCTCTGCAGCAAGTCGAGTATCTTCAACAAGGCAAGCAGCCCCCCCTTTGATCATATTGATCCTATTACTTTCGTTACAAAATATCTTGTTTTCAACTTGTATGTATGCATGTTCTACTTGAATGATTATTTTTCGTTAGAGGTAGTTATTCCTAGTAGATGCATAAGCTGTAGCAAATGTTTATCCCTTGCCACTAACCCTAAGTTAATATTCCCGCTGATGTTAGTGCTCGGTGGATGTTATAGAGTCTATACATGTGTATGCGAATTGATGCTTAGTCATGCTTAGCTTTCGATAGAATTGGGCGGTTATCGACTTAGTCGATAACTTTGATGTAAATGAAATGATTTAGACTTAGGCAAGTGGTTGGATGGTGTGATATCGGGTGTGTGAATGTCTTGCCTAGGTCAACAAGGACCGAACATCTTGGACACTGACCCAAGCACTCTTGCGTACTAAACACATGAGGGTATTGGGAACCCCTCTTGACTTAATACTTTGGCGTGTGTTACCTCTGGGTCGCAGGAGGTTGTGTTGTATTGAAAAAGGATTTATTCCATGTGTGTGTTGGGTGTGACGGGATGGGTTTTGGTATTAAGTCCAAGTTCCCTACCACGAGGAGCATCGGTAAGTTCTCTCTCTGCCGTTGACTCCGTCACAACGTATGGGGGTTTCCATTCCCATACGGGCGACTCGTAGTTGATACACAATATTAGAAATGTCTCGTAGGACTTAGCCGTACCGGCATACCTAAGGAAGTGTGCTTAATCATGTGGCGAAAAGGCGATCTGACATGTGGGTACATTGGTACACCCCTACATGGTATAATCTATTCGAATAGCCTCATTGTAGGTTATGGACATGCTTGGTTAGGTCTCTACAAGAGTTAAACTCAACATTTTGGAATTTTTAACTTAAAACTTGTTCGGGTAGTATTGAGAATGGTCTCATGCTATGTTGGTGAGCTGTGGGGCAGCCACCTATTGTTGTTTAGATGTTGTCTAATTATGTTTATCCGCTGTTATTTAAAGTTATTAAAAATGTTTGCTTACTTGCCATTTCAATCTATTACTTATACTTCAAATCAAATGTTGCTTTATGCTGAAAATTGCCTAGTGTAGCAGCCTCCCTTTGATACATGAATGCATCTAAATATTCTTTTGCTTGTAAGACTTGCGAGTACAATTGTACTCAACCTGCTTGTTGCAATTTCAGAGGAGGTTGATCCCCAAGGGATCAACTATTGTGAGATCGACTTCGTTCAAGACGACGACTAGCTTGGAGTTTCCGGTCAGGTTGCCTTGTGGGTAAGGGCACACCGGTCGATTTTTTTTTCCTTTTGGTGCCATCTTATGGCTATGTTTCCGCTGCACTCTTAGTACTTTTATTTATGCTATTTGGTCGGTCGGCCATATGTATGTAACTGGAGATGTTATGACTTTATTGTAACCTTTTGGTGACTTCGGTAATGATCTATTGTTGTATGGAATTGATATTGATATTATTTTGTGAACGATGTGTGTATACCACTCCTAGGAGGTATACAATACATCGAGGGTGGGATATTTGGTTTGTAATGCTAGAACCGATGGATGGTTAAGTATTACAAATTAAATACCCCGGGCTCTCACACCAGGCAAGATTTGTGATTGGTGTTGTGCTTATCAACTCCGGAGAGAAGGGAGAGCAACTCTAGTGAACGAGGATTGAGGTTTAATTTGTGGAGCTGGCTTGATTCGTTCAAGTTTCCCCAACGTGGACTTGTGAAGACCAGCAAGTCTTCGATACTACGGGAAAAACTTCATTATCTTCATAGTGGTTTATTCTTGTCTTAACTACTTCCGCATTTACATTTCTAGCAATTTACTTGAGTAGAATTGCCTAGCTAGAATTGTATCTAGTTTTGACATAAATTCATAATTGTCTTAAAAGGCTTAGTAGTTCTTTCATTACATTGGTGCTAGGAAGCTTTCTTAAGACAGTCTTGTTTAAAATTGTTAATTAGTCAGAGAGTTTTAAAAACCTTCTATTCACCCCCTCTAATCGATTATCCTTGATCCTACAGAGGCGACGACGACGAAGATGAAGACAATATCATGCTGCTCATGTGGAGCCATTGAAGAGAAAGTCAAGTGTTAAAGAAACTAAGAGCCACGATGACAAGTGGCGAATGTCGGTGCTGTTGAAGAAGTTAGTGGCCAAAGAAGCTCGATGATAGAGAAGCCCTGACAGAGATGAGATGAAGGTTTGCATTGAAGACGAGCTATGGACGATATGGGGTCATTGAGTGGCTAGGAGCATGCCATCACTGGTGAGGGGCACGTTGTCGCCGACGATGGCGAAAAAGTTCGCTATATCATTAGACAATGACTAAAGCAAACATACTAACATTAGTGAAGATGGGAGGTTGCCACGGTTAGTGAGGAAGCTACAACGTTAACTTGGCTAACATCGAAAAAGAGGAGCGACTGACACGAGAGAAGGGAACATCGAGCATGTATAACATCATGCATGCGTATGTAGATGCATGCATCCGTATGAATAGAAGCGCGAGCGTACAGAGGCAGAGGAGCAAAAAGCTTGGAGTAGAGATGATGTAGCCATAAGGAATATGCTCGGGGTCACTAGAGAGAGCGTGACACATGTCCCCAGATGGGATTGGCAATGGTTGCATATGTATGCGTGTTGATATCGTAATAGTTAGCGTTAAGCAATAATTGGGGAGAAGTAGAAAATAACTATGTGGTAAAATATTGTATTGGAAGGGGTAGCAGCTGAGAGGGATCGATCAATATTTTGGCTTACTGTTGGAGGTTGAAGCAAAAAAAATGCGACTGTGAGAAGAGATAGAAACCACATGGTTTGGTGTGAATTGGGGGAGAAGTAGAAGATAACTATGTGGTAAAATATTGTATTAGAAGGGGTAGCAGCTGAGAGGGATCGATCAAGATTTTGGCTTACTGTTGGAGGTTGAAGCAAAAAAAAAAGCGAATGTGAGAAGAGATAGAAACAACACGGTTTGGTGTGGTAGCCAACATATGATGGAAGATAAGTTCAAGGTAGATCGTCCATAGTGCATCAGTATATGCGTGAGTAAGGTACTCTAATACATTATACTATGTAAACTAATAAGATAATTTGCTGCACACATAATCAACATGTTGCTTGAGATTAAATAGAGGTACATGTGCATGCATACAATTTAGTGGGAAAAATAACTAATAGAGTAAGAATAGGGTTATGCAACTACATGATCTACGCATGATGAAAAGTGGTTAGTTTTTAAGGACCCCAATAATTTACTATGCTCAATGATTTTTTCCATCAAAGCACATATTTCAATTACGTTTCTCAGGTTGTAATTTCTTTCATGCTTCTATTGTCGTTTCCGATATTTAGGGTGTGTTAAAAATCTAAATAGCCCACAAGATACATAAATATATTATTAAGTATTTATACAAACTTCAAAACAAATCTAATCACGCAAATGCACGGAGCACCTTGCTAGTTTTAATCAAACTAATGTCTTTTAAATGCTCGTGAGCAGGCATAATACTGTTTCTGTCTGCAGCTGAAATCCTGGGCGGCTGTGGAAATCACTAAATCAGGGTGACCCTGGGTCGTTACACATTGCTTGGTGGGGAGCTGCAGTGTGCAAAAGCAACAGCATCACCGGCAGAGGCATCGACACCACCGTCTCCCCAACCACAAGTTGAACCACCACTAGTCTATTCAGAAGCACCACCACAGGCACCGAAACCACCACAACAGCCAACACCACCACCACCGTGACGATGGGGATCGCCACACGGACGAGCACCGCGATCAGCAGTTCCTCCAAAACAAGATCCTCCACCACCACAAGACGGCCAGACCCAGGGCGATCAACTACACTGTTGTTGGCTGTAGTACGCTTCTTTTATTTGGGGACTCAACATTGGACCCTGGAAAGAACAACCGTCTGAGGACGACAGCCAAGGCAGACTTCTATGTAAGGTAATAATTAAGAGACATTCATGCATGTATCTCTCTTGCTTGTGATACTATTTCTTGGTTTCACAACACAGAGCGAATATGTACAATGGTACAACATACACAAGCACACAAATATATGTGCAGTAGGGCAGCATACTGATTGAAATTATGCAACAATATATATCTTCCTTTCGAGGGAGGGTGGCTAGTGTTCAGGATACTTAACTGACATGGTCATGCAGGGGAGAAGCTAGGTGCAACAAGGACTATTCCAGGCTTCCATAACCCAAGGTTGAAGCTGGGCCAGCTCAGGAAGGGCTCTGGATACAACAATAGCACTACCAACAGGTTAGCGTGTCAACTGTAAATATTTCCATTAGATCTATCACTGCATGAAAATCTATTAGATAACAACATTAGTTAATTAGTAAAGCACAAAGTTTGTTTGCAACGTAATGTATGCATCAAGAGTTATGTATACAAAACAAGCAGCTAGCATCGCCATTCTGCATCCCTTCCTATGCCAATAACAAACTTTCAACAAACAGGTTGCATGCATATGCGAGCAGAGCACTGAGTGTGTACCATTTTTTTACCATCTAGATAAGATCAAAATCTATGTCGACAGCACAGCACAACCTGAGGTCATAAAGCCAGAGAGCCAATCCAAGTCTGTCTTCAGTTCAGCTCAGTTGTCGACCCGGGCTTCCTCCACCCACCATCGTCCCCTTGAACATGTCGATCTTGGCAATGCGGAAGATGAGCTTCACCATGTCACAGCTAGCCTACTTGGATCAGTTACATGCAGATGCAGCAACGTCTAGGTCTAGGTCTAGGTCTAGCACTAGCAGTGGTGTGGATGGTCGCTTTGCTTGGGTTTTATATTATTTGCATCGCGCTACAAGGAAGGTGAAGGGACGATATATACGCGGGCCCAAGCTGTCAGATATATACGCGCCCTAAGTCGAGCCCAGATGAATATACATATGTGCGGGCGTGACTAGCGCTCGCCGCTGCAACATCCTTAACACGGTTGCAACATCCCTAGATAATGGTTGCAACATTCTCGAACAACGGTTGCAACATCTTCGGACAATGGTTGCAACATCCTCGGACAACAGTTACAAGAAGTCCGTAGTCCCTTGTTAGCTTTTGGGTTGTATGCGAGGTGTCAAGATGTTGCGACTCCTTTTCTTGATTATTACAAGAAGTGTTTTTGTGTGTTGCAACGTATCTTTTCCAAATCATGTAGCATGTAGTATTTGTTTTTGCTGGTGTTGCGGATGTTTTTACAAATTGTTGCACACATCTTTCTCAATTGTTGCATGCGTCATTTTAGTTTGTTGGGAACACGTCCTCTGATGTGGGGGATTGTTGCCCAATCTTCACGGCGTAGAATTGGAGATAACTAGACCAGCGCAAGCTGATGAATGACACCGCCAACTACCGTCTCTATTATGGCAAACTACGACACTCGATTCACCCAACTACACGCTTCGATCCTTTGTCTACTCACTCACGTGGAGTAAATGTGTTCTAACAATCACCAAAGCAACCATAAGAACGACGGAGACAAGAACTCTAAGATAATTTTCAATTCTAAGGAGGTAGAAATGCTTCACTCAAACCCTAGAACATTTATTTCTGAAAATTCAAGCTTCATTTGGATACATCTTCATGCCCTATTTATTGATTACAAAAGACTCCTCTACAACCTCTCATGACTTGTAGAAAGCTCCCTTACACCTCATGGTAGATTGTTTACAACTAGAGTTACAACTCAATTCAAGTTATAAGTTCAACTTTACAACTCATTACTTGATGTCCAAGAAAGATGATGACCTAAGCGCTGGCATCATTTTAGATTATGACATAAGCAATGACATCATCTGGTTGCTGACATATGCGATGTCATCATATACTTCATAACTAAGTATGCTGACATGTACAGTGCCATCATATATTTGTTAACATTTGCGATGACATCATATACTTCATAGCTAAGTATACTGGCATGTGCGATGACACCATATATTTGTTGACATAAGAGATGACCTCCGCTTGTCATTTGCCTTCCTTATCTCACTGATGTCATGTTGATGTGGAGTTGTTCATCTTATCTTCATGAAACCTTATAACAAGTAAAGTAAATGCATTAAGTAGCAATCCATTCTTGTGAAAATCAATACATTGCTCATTGAGGAAAAGATTCACCTTTTGATTAATTTACTTTGCTCTAGCTCTTGTGATTGGTCCAGACGGTGTTGGAGTGGCACTTTGGGAAGAGAATAATGTTCGTGACACATAATATGAATGAGGCATATAAGGTGTGCTACATGTGAATGCATTTGGATAAGGTGTGCTACATGTGAACGTGTTTGGATAAGGTGTGCTTGCAAGTTGCATGAGAAGTGTATATTGTCTTGTGCCAGGGGTGGACAAGTTGAAGTGCAATGCACATGAGTTATCATGCATTGTTCTACACATATTTGGAAGTTGTAAGAGAGTTCTATAATGGATCTTTGTGCAAAGGTTGCATATGAGTTGTCTTGCAAGTTGGATTCTGATTGGTGACAATGTGTGTGTGCTATGGACGTCCTCATCATCCTCTTTGGATTATTTTGGTGCAAGCGTTTCCTCAAATTGTTGCATACGTATTTCCAAATTATTGCAATAGTTATAACATCGTAGGTTCATTTTATGTCGAACTTTTGTGTAAGTTGTTCGAGTACATCTTCCTATAGAAACGACATATGTAATTTTCAATATTTTTTATGAAGAGATTTGAACCGTTTCCAATATTTTTTAAGATAGAAACCAATTTCTTTGTTGCAGATGTTAAAATAATTTGTTGCATATGTTGTATTGGAATGTTGCGCTGGAGCGTACGATGGGAAGCCTCCCATCGTACGTCCGAACACTAGTTGCTTCCATTTTTCATATGTTTGTCTAAAAAATCAAAGCAGTTGACCGCACGTATGTATTCTAGGACGACACGTAAAAAGTACAAGGCTAATACTGTACAAGACATGATGGTTTAAGGATAGTTGGTGTGGACACTTTACCTAAATAGATCCACTACGGGTAGCAGGCCCATTAGCGTAGTTTAGTCTCATGCTACTTATTCTATTGAGAGGGCGAACCTCCCCGGCCTATGTAAGGAGGGGTAGGGGTTGCTCGTTAGTGGTGACCAAACGGGTCGCCTAGCGTGGCTTTTCTTTGGAGAGCGAAACAACACGTTTGACGAGGATATAATAATCCTTAATTAATTAAATTATTTATCTATTATAGATAATGGTATCCATACACAACCTTCAGAGATACCCCCTCATCATTAATGACGAGGAAGATTACAATTACCTAGTGGTCATAAGTCATTCTATGATCACCCTATATGGTCGTAAGTCATTCTACTATCATCACCTAGTCGTAAGACCTTCTACAATCACCTCCTAATCGTAAGATTTATTACGATCACATCATGGTTGTAAGCTTTACTATGACCAAGTCAATCGTGATCATCCTATGGTCGATAAAGCCCATAGGAATGTGGACCTAATCGACTAGGGACTTTTATACACTGTGTATTTTATGCATAGTAGATGAACATGCACTGTTATTCTCTTATATGATTGCACATAGCTCCGTCTTTGACATAACTACAAGATGAACATGTGAGGAATGTGTCTATGACAATAAACACCATCAAAACATGCGCATTGCGTCAACCGTTGAGGCACCTCCTGGCATAGGACAACTGTCACTCCTTCAGACGCTATATAAAGGATAACGCCGGTGGACAGAGGACAACAACATAAGCCTTCAGTGACTTATTTCCTGTTGTAAACACAATCAATACAAGAACACATGAGTAGTGTTGTTATTCTCCCAAGAGAATGCACAAACCTGTCTAAAATCCTTGTGTCTCATCTTGCGTAGTCTCGATTAAGGATCCCCCAGTATTTATTTCATAAGTTCGATATTAAAACATCGACAACGTTGTAAATACAAGACGAAGACTAGTTTAATCTTGACCAAGGGACCGAATAAACTAGACTGGATCGGTAGTCCAGGTTTTGAGCAGTTTAATAATACCACTGCTATGTACTACCTCCGATTCCAAATATAAGCTGTTTTAGCATCTATGTTAGTCAAACATTTTTAGGCTTGACAATCAATCAATCAATCAATATATATATATACATATATATATATATATAACGCCCGTTTCATACTCTTGGGAGTACGTACTCTCACTTCCAATATACCACTTAAACGAATACATTATACTTCTTTATCACTTTCAGTATAGTTAAATACCAATTATAAGATACTCTAATGTGACTTAATTGGAAAATATTCATTGGAGCCCTTTATTTTTGTTATATACCCTTTTTCATATATAAAAGAAGTATATACACAGATTTTGGTATAAAAAGTGGATTTTCATGAAACTCACTTTGGGGTATCTTATAATTATTATTGGAGTATACTCAAATTGATCAAGAGGTATATATATATATATATATATATATATATATATATATATATATATATATATATATATATAATTGCCAACACTATTGCGAAAAGGTCATCACAGACGGTTTCGTGAGCCGTCTAAGTTTGTGGGTCAGTAATGACATGAGGTCATAACTACAAGGTAAACGTGGGAGGAATGTGTCTATGACAATATGATTGCACATAGCTCCGTCTTTGACATAACTACAAGGTGAACGTGGGAGGAATGTGTCTATGACAATAAACGCCATCAAAACATGTGCATTGCATCAACCGTTGAGGCGCCTCTTGGCACAGGACAACTGTCACCCCTTCAGACGCTATATAAAGGATAACGTCGGTGGACAGAGGACAACGACATAAACTAGACTGGATCGGCAGTCCAGGTTTTGAGCAGTTTAATAATACCACTGCTATGTACCACCTCCGATTCCAAATATAAGCTGTTTTAGCATCTATGTTAGTCAAACATTTTTAGGCTCGACAATCGATATATATATATATATATATATATATATATATATATATATATATATATATATATATAATACCAACACTATTGCGTAAAAGGTCATCACATACGGTTTCGTGAGCCGTCTGAGTTTGTGGGTCAGTAATGACATGAGGTCATCACAGATATCACAAACGGTTTTCGAACTGTCTGTGATGCAGATTATCATAGACAGTTATTAACTCAAAATCGTCTGTGATGCAGACTATCACAGATGGTTTGTAGATGAAACCGTCTGTGATAGCTTATGTATCACAAAAAAAAATCCATATATGCTACATATAAGAAGAGGATAAATTTGCAAAGTTATATAATTACTTATTATACTTGAAATAGAATACCTTAAATATAAGTATGCGATGTTCAGCAATTCAACATCCTAAGAAACTATTTCAAATGACTAATTCAACATATACACATGTAATTTTTCCAAATCATTTAAAATGAATAATATGCTCAACATATACCACATGCATACTAATGAAATCAGCATAAAGCTCGGATCTGAGAATATTGATTATTGCTCTCAGAAAACTAGTTGCATAAGATTTAATCTTGGCCATCACAACACTTTTGCCAATATTCTTTATCAATTGAATATGATAACACTAAATCAGACTAAGCTCAAAATTTAATGCTTTACTAATATGTCAAGAACTATCTCAGGACTGCCAATTAACCTTTCAGTCAACAAAGGATCTTTTGATTAATAGTGCAAAAGAGACACTATCTCAGCATATTTAATTTCCGGCAAACAGATAATTGATCATCTAACAGTGCACAAAAAATACTAACTCTGACAATTAAGACAATATGAAAACAGGGAATTAGCAATATCAAAGAGCACAAAGATTCTCAAGTTCTGTCTATATACAGCCAAAAACTAACAGTATCAGAACCAATGCTGACAAAAACCAAAATGACAACAGTAAGCAATTGAAATAAAGCTCAAGTCTGATTCTAGTTACCATTCCAATACCATAATATGACAATAATCATCATTGAGCTAATGAAACGAACCCACAGAAACACTTGCTATATCTCCATTATCAAAACTTCGTAGGCGACGTTGTTAGCATCGGAGTGTTCAGGATCAGCATAGGTAACCTGAAACACTTCCAACCATTGACGCGATCGTTCGACAGTCGCCCAAAGACGCTACAACTGAAGAACTAAGTAGAAATGCGCCTATAAGCTCTCTTCTCTTGCTTGAGGGGTCTCGGCTTGGTCGACTCGGTCGTCCACCGCCTCGATGTCGCATTCCAAGCGACGGTAATCCTCCTAGAGACGTTCAACGTCGTTGTGGAGGACTACGTCGATGGCGAGGTTAGCTCGCCGGAAGATGCAGACCACCTGGAAGACACGACGGAGGAGGTCGTCAAGATGGCAGAACGTCGCCGTCATGTGCGCCAGCATAACCTCCGCCGGAGGAGGGGGGACACTGTTAGCACAATATCCTTCCGGAACTTCCGCCAGTGTATGGCCGTCGAGGTGCTCGTACAGGATGCCCAGGTAAGCCATCAATGCCGGTGTTAGGGGAGAAGAGTAGGGAGCCATTTCGTTTGTTCATGAGAGTAGAGCGATGTGTGAGGAGTACGGTGGCGGATGATCATTCTTATAAAACAAGGAGTAATGTCGGCGCGCGAGACGAAGAGATGCATCGCGCAAGAGCCGAAACAACATTGAACATATCACAGACACTTTCAACCACAAATCATCTGTGATACAAAATTATCACAGACAATTCTTGTTAAGAAGCGTCTGTGAATTATCACAGACGGTTCTAACTAAAAATTGCCTGTGATGTCTGCAATTATCACAGACGGTTCTTGTTAAGAACCGTCTGTGATAATTATGTATCACAGACGGTTCTAGCCATCACTAGTAACATAGACGGTCACGCTTACAAAACCGTTTATGATAATTACAACACAGACAGTTCCTGGGAACCGTCTGTGATGAGGCATCCAGTATAGCTTATTTTGTAGAAGCGCAAGATTGACGACATGAAATTGGTATCGCTAGATCATGAAATATGCCTTCATAATATATAATTATTTTTAATTGGAAACAACATATTCCCGTATAAATCAATTATCAAAGTATCACCTTGGAATCTATGTCACTGTCCAAACAACTTATATTTAAAATAAGAGGAAACAATACGTCTAATTGTAGCCTCCACGTTGAACTGAGCTTCTTGGGGCGTACTCCCTCCCATCGCAAAAAAAAAAAATCATTTTGGAAATATACCATATTCACATGTTTAATCTAGATATTAAAAAGACATTGAGCCAAAGATCGTAAAGTTTGACTCGTATATGCAACCCAATACGACATTCATACGCGAAGGAAGGGAGTAGAACAGCATTAGTGTAGGAGCGCATGCAATTCACGAGGCATATACTGCTGGTATTGTGCACGAGGCAATTAGGCCGCCTCGTGATTTTCCGGCGGATTCCTTCCACACGTGCTCGTAGCTAGTCCACACCGCACGTGCTCTTAGCTATACATTAGTTTGATCTTTCGGATACACCGACGGACCGAGTCACCGACCGACCAGATCGAGCACAAATTCGATCCTATCCGATCCACTTGAAAGTTGAACGGTGCAGCCAGCGATTCGATCCGATCGCGTGCGTGGAACTGAGGATAAGTCCGTAGCCATCCGATGCATGCATGATTCGTAGAGTAACAGTCCTAGTCGACTAGGATTTTATATATTCATTTATTATACAATGGATAATGACCAGGCTTCTTTGTTTTTATCATGGTACCTATACGCATCGTTTTGAGATGCTACGGTCAAATTTTGGTTGTCGATATATTTTTAAATATTTTAATCAGTAGATTTAACCTAAAATATTTTTTTAATAATATTATTGGATGTATTAGTGGTACAGTGGGTTCTTGTCCTGACGATTCTCGGCTGCTTCCTGGTATTATAAATGTTACTCTCTCCGGTTACCGATACATATCGTTTTGAGATAACATTTAAATTGGATACACAGAAATAAATCATACGGTAGATTTAACCTAAAACATTTTTTTATAATATTATTGGATGTATTAGTGAGAACATCTACAATAGTTTGTTTCTTAGCTTGTTACTAAGAGAAGAGAGTACTCAATCTAATAAAAAGAAATATGTTTTTCAATGGATTATTTCTTTAGCTTGTATCTAAGACTTTCATTGCTACAAGTGTGCATGATTCTTGATGATCAATAATGAATTACAACTTTGTAGCCTACATGTTTTATCTCATTTATCATATAAATAATGAAGTCGGGCTGCACAAATGATCTGGTAGATATTTTACTTTAAGACAGTATGACCTACAAAACGTGTTTTTAGGTAACACGTAAATCTCCAATAGAGTATTTGGTTGTTTCTTATGTCTTAGTATTAACAATTTGCTAGTTTTTTTTATCTAGAAACAATCTCATCTTCTCTCTTCTATATCATCTGAATGCTGATATATAACTTTTTTAGTAACCGCTGACGTACAGCAGGACGGGAGGTTGGTTCCGTGGCGGATTGTGTTGAGGACCGAGGAGTCCTTGTCCTGGCGATTCTCGGCTGCTTCCTGGTATTAATTTACGCACGAGGGTCGAGGGGAGGGGAGACGAAACCACGGGGATTTTTCCATCCATCCAATAGGCGAGGGCGAGAGCGAGGACTCGAGCTGGGCGGCGATGGCGATGATGGATGGAGGCGAGGTGGACCACCTCGCCGCCGAGAGGGCCACCGCGCAGTTCGACCTCGAACACATGAAGGTCGCCTGGGCCGGCTCCCTCCACGCCGTCGACGTCGCCGACCGCATGGCCCGCCTCGTCGCATCCGACCCAGTAAGCAAACCCCTCTCTCCCCCAAAATTCGCGCACTTGGATTCGTATCACCCCCGCCCGCGGTTCAATTCTCAGCCCACCAATCCCTCACGAACACATGAAGGTCGATTGGATTTGGATCCGTGCTCTTCATTCCAGATGCATACGTCCATGGGTGGATTCCTCGCCGGAGGACTCCTTACCTGGATGGATCCTATCCTGCGCGTTTTTTATACTCATCTGATTTGGTGGTATATTACCTTTGTGCAAAGGGGGGAAAAAGAGGCCTCCTTTCCACACATATCAACTGCACAAGACTTGTCTATACTAGTTTAGCCGGCGGATTTCGCAAAATCGGCCGTCAACTTCACATGTAATCGCACAGCCAGCTGGCTGCACCGTTTACCAGCTTTGGAGGCTTCACCTCCCTCTTCTCCTTGCGTTACGAATATGCTTCATTCCACTGCTGCGCTGCTGCTTCTTTTTTTAATGCTCCCCTTCTGCTTTACTTGCTCACTTCATCATGCATCATGGATTTCTTCTTGGTCAGACTGCTCAAAAGCTACACCAGTAACTTTTCTCAACAGTAATGTGTATTACACTACTAGGATATACTATGATTTCCAGGTTTGAAACTGAATACTCCGCTCCATATATAAGCAACAGCAGGACTGCAACAATTACCTTTTTCAAAAGACTTTTCTTTGGTAAAGCCTAACATTGAACCAAGCACTGTTTTTGTGCACAAGAGAATCTTTTACATTGAAATATACGTTGTTCAGATGATTATTAGATTCCCCTTCTACAAAAGGTTCTCTCACATTTCACTCCTTTTGGATCTAGGTGTTCCGCAAGGATAACAGGACGATGCTCTCCAGGAAGGAGTTGTTCAAGGACACGCTGAAAAAAGCGGGCCATGCGTGGAAGCGTATCGTTGAGCTACGTCTTACAGGTCACATGGATGGCCCTACACGAATCCAAGTTTTCTTGTGCTGTTGTTCTATGTACATACTCTTAACTGATGTACTGCCATTGTTTTTTATGGATCAACAGAAGAGGAGGCAAATTTGCTGAGGCAATATGTGGACCAGCCTGGTTATGTTGATCTGCATTGGGTATGCCTATTGATTCTTTATGTCGTCAATATATATCCTGATCATACAACGCTGAATTATTTTGCTGTCCTTCACTTGCGTTATGTGTCGAGGACCTTCTTGAGCTAGCGCCACACTATGCTCGACAGATTGCTCCTCATATAGATGCAAAAATCTTCGTTACTTCTTGACTTCTACTTTCCCTTTACTAATAATTAGAAAAAAAACGTACTGCGGTTGACAACAGATAGTTTTTTTTTGTACAAGCATCATTTGCATTATTTAACTTTGGTAAATTTATCCTCGGTGCACTTGAATTATCTTTAATGTCTTGTCGATTGCAACTAAGACAACCAAATCTTTTCTCAAATTGGCAACGACACTTAATGGTGTTAAGAGTTGTACATTCTCTCTCTCTCTCTCTCTCTCTCTCTTGGCCCATTTGGCCCATATACCCTCTCAATAATGAATAAGCTACACAGTTGTGAATAGAAAAATCTCTCTCCCAAAATCTAACATGGTATTAGAGCTCTTCCTCCCTAACCCTAACCCTATTTCCTAAAACCACCACCGCCGTCTTGCTAGCCTCCTCATCTGCTCGGGTCGTTGGGCCCTAAGCCGCACCATTGAGCTCCATCGCCGCCTTCTCGCCTAGAGGTTGTGCCCTTGCTCCATCGCCACCTCCATCGCTTAGATGTGCGCCGCACACGCCTCTGCACCTTTGAGCTCCATCGCCACCTCGTCTCCGTCGCCCGCCGCCACTGCCACCACGGGATCCACGCCTCCTTCGGATCCGACGTCGGGAGCTGAGATACTTGAGGGGGACTACATCCAGACTCCAGACATCTATTCTATACCAGTTCGAGTCATCTTCAACTCCATGCTTACTCTGACTCTATTTGGGCGAGTGATCCTGCTGATCGCCGATCTATCACTGGCTACTGCATCTCTCTTGGTAGTTCGCTTATTGCCTGGAAGTCCAAGAAACAGACTTTGGTGTCACGCTCTAGTGCAAAGGCTGAGCTTCGAGCTCTTGCCACTACCACCTCAGAGATAATTTGGCTTCGATGGCTCTTGGCTAATCTTGGTGTTCATTACTTCATTGTGATAATCCTACACCTCTGTTTTGTGACAATACAAGTGTCATTCGGATTGCTAGTGATCCAATCAAGCATGAGTTGACAAAGCACATTGGTGTTGATGCATCCTTCACACGGTCTCATTGTCAGCAGTCAACCAACGACCTCTAGTATGTATCCTCAAATCTTCAAGTTACAGATTTCTTCACTAAAGCTCAGACTCGAGAACAACATCAGCTTCATCTACTCAAACTCAGTGCATCAGATCGTCATGATCCACTTTGAGTTTGAAGGGGGGGTGTTAAGTGTTATACATTCTCTCTCTCTCTCTCTCTCTCTCTCTCGGCCCATGTGGCCTACATAGCCCGTGAGGCCCATGTAACCCTATGTCTATATATACCCTCTCAATACTGAATAAGCTATACAGTTGTGAATAGCAAAATCCCTCTCCCAAAATGTAACAAATGCGATACTCTTTTGTAGGGCATGTTTGTTCCTGCTATAAAAGGACAAGGAACTGAAGAGCAGCAGAAGAAGTGGCTACCACTGGCCTACAAGTTCCAAATAATCGGATGCTATGCTCAAACTGAACTTGGCCATGGTTCAAATGTTCAGGGCCTTGAAACAACAGCCACATTTGATCCAAAGACCGATGAGTTTGTTATCCACAGCCCGACTCTGACCTCCAGCAAGGTAAAGTTTTATAAATCTACTTCTGCTTTTGTTTGTTTGTTTGTTTGTTTTAAAACATTGATTTCTTTTTTATATTTCTCTAGCAATTTGAAATTTCTTCAAGAGCTTTTTATAGGGTTCATGATTTTTTCCCATGTGCAGTGGTGGCCCGGTGGCTTGGGAAAAGCTTCCACTCATGCAATCGTGTATGCTCGTCTGATAACTGAAGGAAAGGACTACGGCATACATGGTAGAATCTTTTGCATTTTAAGGTGTCTTTTAAGTGGGCTCTTCCTTTGCGACTGATGTACATCCATGTTTCAGGTTTCATTGTGCAACTGCGAAGCTTGGAGGATCACTCCCCGCTTCCTGGTGTTACTCTTGGTGATATTGGTGGAAAATTTGGTAGTGGTGCATATAACAGTATGGATAATGGTGTTCTACGATTTAACCATGTGCGCATCCCAAGGGATCAAATGTTGATGAGGTTTGTCCATTGGATTATCACGTTTTGTTCCGGCACTTATCAAATGTGTTATGATAATTTGATGTAACCCTCCTCAAATACGCCATGGTTTTTTCTTTTAGGCTTTCACAAGTTACGAGGGAGGGGAAATATGTAGACTCAGATGTTCCAAAGCAGCTGCTTTATGGGACAATGGTTTTTGTTCGTCAATCAATTGTTTCAGACGCTTCTAAGGCTTTGTCCCGTGCTGTTTGCATTGCTGTAAGGTATAGCGCTATCCGAAAGCAGTTTGGCCCTCAAGTTGGTGGCCCTGAGACTCAGGTACTATAATAGTTGGCCTTTTTGGTTGTTGTTCATTTTTTTTCTGTTAAGATCTTAAGACATTTTCTGTGACATGTCATGTATCCTCTTGCTTGTTCTTGAAAAAAAACATTTTCTGAAACAATCTATTACTCTTTCCAACTAACAGTTGAATCGGTCACGTGCAAAGAAATTTAATAAATGATAAGGCAACTTTTCACTTCCAACAAGTGACAAATGGAATTAAACTGGTTACAGGTTCTCAATTACAAGACTCAACAAAGCAGGCTCTTTCCTTTGCTGGCTTCAGCTTACGCATTTAGATTTGTGGGTGAGTGGCTGAAGTGGCTATATACGGATGTCACACATAAACTGGAAGCTAAGGATTTCTCAACACTGCAAGAGGCTCATGCCTGTACTGCTGGGCTGAAGGCTGTGACAACATCTGCAACTGCTGTACGTATAATGATTTAATTCAGTAACGCTTTTAACAGTTATACTTATTTACCGGTTATACTGATTGTACAAATGGAGCATTCCGCTTTCATCAGTTAATGTTTATTACGTAATGCTTATGACATGTCATCCCCAAGCTGAGCTCGAAAATTCCCCCGCGTCCATTTTGTTATGAGATCTTGTCAATTTACTTGCATTCCTGAAGCTTCATTGGAACAGACTAAATTTTGGCTGAACTGTCCAGTAACAGCTTAGGCTCAGGGTTTCACATGCATGGTCTGATGGTCTAGTCAGTTTATATAATATAAATGCATTTCACAATTCATCGTTCTGTAATAACGACAGTCTCTCTGTTTTGCAGGATGCAATTGAAGAATGCCGAAAACTCTGTGGTGGACATGGTTACCTGAACAGCAGTGGGCTTCCTGAGTTGTTTGCTGTCTATGTTCCTGCTTGCACCTATGAAGGGGACAATGTTGTTTTGCTTTTGCAGGTTAGAATGTTATTCCTTAGTTCTGAGAATACTAATCATACTCTTACCTGCTTGTGGTTGAGCATGGATGACCTCACATATTGGATCTTATGTAATCCTTTTTTTTAATCTGTTTTTCCTTCACTCAATTTTGGTCAATAGTATAGTCATAACATTTGGTGCTCTCTGCAAGGTTGCGAGGTTTCTAATGAAGACCGTTTCTCAATTGGCTTCTGGAAAGCAACCTGTCGGTACAACAGCTTACATGGGCAAAATACAGTACCTGATGCAATGCAAATGTGCTGTAAATACAGGTATGTAGGTAGATGTTCACAGGCTCTTTACATTATAGCATTCTTAACTATATATGTGATATTTGTCTGGAGCCTCTCGGGTAAGCTATTGTTGACCTCGTGATGATCATCATACTAATTCTTCTTTTGATGACTCTCAACAGCCGAAGAATGGCTTAATCCTGCTGCCATACAAGAGGTATTTGAAGCTAGGGCTCTGAGGATGGCGGTAAATTGCGCTCAGAACATAAGCAAGGCACCAAGCCAAGAAGAAGGTTGGTATTGCACATATATTGATTTAGAACGAGTAAAACATGGGGCTGCTTAGGGTCGTGACTATTGTACAAAAAGCGCATAATAAAAAGGAAATCATACTGTATTTCCTTGTATTTTGTTTTGTTTGATAATTTTCCTCCTGGTTTACACTTGATGCTGAGGTTACACATTCCTTTTACCCCATATTAGTTGCTAGAATCTATTGGGAAATTATGTTACATACATAGATGGTCTCATGCGTTGCAGGTTTTTACGAGCTCTCACCTGATCTACTTGAGGCTGCTGTGGCTCATATCCAGTTGATTATTGTAACCAAGTGAGTAGTCTTGAACCTTGTTGAGGAATAGGATGTACCATTTTCTTCTAGAGAAAACACGACCCAGCTGGATTTTTGTTGTTGTCTGGAGCTGTTGTAGTTTTATGTTTTGAAACAAGTATTGATTTGTTGTTTTGCCTATTGCTTAGGTTCATTGAGAAACTAGAGCAGGATATTCCTGGATACGGAGTGAAGGATCAACTGAAGAAGCTGTGCAACGTCTATGCACTGTATCTGGTTCACAAGCATCTGGGCGACTTCCTGGCAACAGGGTGCATCACACCTGAGCAGGGAGCGTTGGCAAACGAGCAGCTTGGAAAGCTATACGCTCAGGTAGGCTTCTCTCTCTCTCTCTCTCTCTCGTCCGTGCGGCCATTGCTGCCGGGAAAGGGAAATGGAAAGGGAAAGCCCTTGACGACGAAGGCGCTGTGCTGCAGGTCCGGGCGAACGCAGTAGCGTTGGTGGATGCGTTCAACTACACGGACCACTACCTGGGCTCCGCTCTGGGGCGGTACGACGGCAACGTGTACCCTGCGCTGTACGAGGAGGCGTGGAAGGACCCCCTGAACGAGACGGTGGTTCCCGACGGGTACCACGAGTACCTCCGCCCGTTGCTCAAGCAGCAGCTCAAGCTGTCCAGGCTATGATCCAGATCGATCATGATTCGTCACATGCACCTAGGCGCGCGGAGAAGTAATAAGAGGAGATTGCTGCTATGATATCACGCAAATGACACGCATATTTGGTCGATACAACGAAGAGCAATCTGTCTAGCATCTCGAGCAGTTAGTAGCAGTGGTAGTACGGTTACTCTACGTATTGATTTGATATATAAGCCAACAGCAAGGTACTCTAAGCGGAGTTATAATTGTCTAGGTGTGAAATATGTGTCTTACTTGCCAGGTGATCGTACCTTGTCTGGGTGTGAAATCTGTGTATGATCCAGCAATGTATGCACTACCTACTGATCCAGAAAATAATACAGCATACACAGAGTATATAGAGAGGGTTCCGGACGGTAAATCTAGTCCCAACAAAAACCCTAACCCAAATTTAGAGAGAATTGCACTGTAGGTCCTTTGCGTTAAAGTGAAGTTCGTCGGATATGATGTCGGTAACTTCGTTCCCTCCGAGTCCAATGGACTCGTCGCTGTCTTGTTTTGGTTGTGTTCATTGTCTTCGTCACCTCACGCCGACAAAAACGGATTTTTCGAGCCTTGGAATGCACTATGCTCGCTTCTTCACCGAAGCTTCACAGTCGCAGCTTACCGCCGCCCTTGCCTCCTCTGAGTCAGCCATGAGAGAGAGAGAGAAGTACATTCTCAGTGTCAGACCAGGGGCACAATACTTCTCTCACGGTGATTCGCTAGCTCAACCTTTTTTGTTAGCAAACAGCCAAATGGACTTTGTGCAAGGTGAGTAGCTTCTGTCTTAGCATCGGGAATGTACTTCTCTCTTTCACGGTCGACTCAAAGGAAGTGAGGGCGGCGATAAGCTGTGACGATGGAGCTCCGACGAAAACGCGAGCACGGTGCGTTCCCGGGTCCGAAGAATTCGTTTTTGTCAGCGTGGGGTGGCGGGGACGATGAACACGACTGGGACGGGGTGGCGACGAGTCCACCGAACTCAGAGGGGACGAAGTCGCCGCCATCGCATCCGACGAACTTTGCTTCAACGCAAGTTCAGAGAACTGAGTAGTACAACCTCGGATATTTAGGGGGCTGAGAAAGTAAAATGTAAGATCGGGGAGCTACGTAGCAAAACCTCGCAAGTTCAAAGAGCTGAGAAAGTAAAATACAAGTCTAGAGAACTAAGTGTCATAACGTCACAAGTTCAGAGACTTATAGTGCATTTCTCCCAAATTAATATTGTCGATGTCTATATGCCTTCTCCACTATGATTAGATCAAAGAAAGGATCCTGTTTCGAAGGCAAAAATAATTCCATGCTTTTTTTGGCGAACTTTTTTTTTTTAAATACATAGCGCTGTTCGCAAAATATGCATAAATGAGCGCATTTGTATGAACCGTTGAAATGAAATACGTACTACCAGTCCTATCAATGCCTCGATCAATCATCAATGCGACCTCATCTTCTCACGAACTCTCTCCCGTCACAAAAGGACATCGACAAAACACATCTTTGATCATTAATCGGTACTGCAATAGATTTACAAAATATATTAAAATTATATTTTTAAAAAAGTTCTTTTTAAGATAAATTTATACATACTTTTTTTATGTGTTCAATCTAAATATTAAAAAAGATACCGATAGATAAAGTTTAAGAAATGTGACTACTGTACCTCAAAACAACAACGGTATAACTACTGTCGACATGAATTGAGCGATTCGTTGGCTGGCTGGTTCGTTCGTTTAATTAATAATGGCAACGCTCTTCGCGTGCAGAGGGAGACTAATTAATGAGACACCGGCCTGTGCCTGGTTAAGGTCACCCACACCGTATATCCGATTGCACTCCTAATTGTTATTTATTTTAGTAGTTATATAACTTAGGGTATGTCTGATGGTATAACTACTATCTATAACAACTATCCACGCTACTTATAGACAAAGACTAAAACATATCTTATACAATAAGATAGATTTGCCTTGTATTTTTAGTTGTCTTTATAGAACACACAATCCTTTAATATTTTTCTTGTTTCTTATGCTATAGTCGGCTACAGAATTGTAGACAACATCTTTATCTCTTTTCATTTTCTTTCATCCACGTCAGCAAAAATCCTACGTGACAATGGTTATAAACGATTGACATAAGTCTATTGTACATACTCTTAGTTATCTAAACTTGTATGGAGATACAGAATCTAATAAACAACATTAACTAGAATTATTAGGAGGCTGATGGACGGACAATCTAACATGGCCCCAGCACTAGTGACAGCTCAAAATTAAACATCAAGTAGTGTCTAGCACGCACAACCGCAATATATACCTTAAACTATCCGTCCCATTATTTTTCACGATCGATATGGCAACAATCGTTTTATAGTACAAGTGTTTTATGCAAAAGCAAACTAAGCTAACTTATACATATGTATGACCATCTCTCAGCTGCCTGGATCATATGCCGCTTTCTCTTGTTCTTTCTACCATCCAGCAACCAATTTATTTGTCCAACATCTCATCTTTTTGTAGAAGAAAATTAGGCTGATCGTTCATGGGTACCTCACCAAGATCGCTCCTTCTTAATTATTCTTATACGATGACAACTCACAGGGGAGTTGGGGAGGCCGCCGGCGGCGGCGGAGGCGGCTGGGCCTGCAGGGGACGGCGGCGGCCGGGCAGGGAAGCGCCGGTGGCGGCGTCGATCGGGTGAGTGGTGAGAGAAGAAGAGAAGCTTTGGGGGAAAGAAGAAGAAGCTTTGGGGGAGAAAGAAGTGAAGCTGGAGGGGTGTGCCGTGTGCGTGGGTGGTTAAGGCCGATCGAATATAGGGGAGTAGGATTAGGAGGAGTTAGGAAATTAGAAGAATTAGGTTTAGGGGAAATTTTTAGAGAAGTGTGTATTCTAATAAATTGTTATACTTATGTCTGCATCAGTAGCAGTTGTCAATAAATTAAAATAAATAGTTGTTAGCTGTATATTCTTGCGATTGAATGATTTAACTTGGGTATTATAGAGCTAACCAAACTTAAACCAGTCAGTTGATTAATTACTAAAATAAATTGTGTTGCCGTTAGTTCTGTTAATAGAAAGTAGTTTGCATGCGTAGCAATCTTATGCATCGCTGGCTTTTAGTCGGACAGTTTGGACTATTTTAATCTAGTTAATTTAATTAATTAAGCAATCTCGAGCCTTTGTAGAGGATTAATTAAAGGCGAACCTCAGGTTTTTCGACCTTAGCGCGAATAGACAGTAGAACGGCTATAGTGGGGAGTGCTAACTTAGCAGAGGACTCGAAAAGCTTTATTTAAGTTAAAACATGCTAATAAAATAGAATCCACTAACTTATGTATGCATAATATCACTCAAAATCAACTATGTATTTATTTATATACTATTCGTACTCTCAGTATTACACAGAGGACGAACCAAAGACCTAAGTAGGAGTAATCGATCGAGATTCATTGACGCCAATCTTTCCTACAACTCCGAAGGCAAGCGATTTTCTTGAACATAAACTTAGTTATCTTAAATGTAAACCGTATTTTGCTGTATCATATGTTTATTGCATCAAAACTATTTCTCAAAATCAAATCAAATAAATAAAAATGGGAAGATAAGGAAATGAGAATGAGTAGAGGAAAGAAATGAGAATTACTAGGTTGGTAAAAAGAGGACCCAGGCAGGGGAACGCGACGACGGCGACGATGATGAGGTAAGAGGTGGGCCCCTTTTTACATATGGTTATAATATAAGGACAAACAAAACTCTTACTCGATCGAGGTCAGTAAATTCGCACCAACCATTTTCCGTTTTACGAAAGCGTAAAATGCTACCTTGTTACGTAATTAAGTTCTCCACAACGGGTCACGTTGGAGTGTTGGGAGCAGGAAGGGAGCCGCACCAAGGTGGAGTGTTGGGCGATGGGGCTGGAACTCGGTGGATGCCGAGGTCAGCAGCGTGACTAAATCAGCACCGATGGAAAGTGATGGGTGGAGACTTGATCACGCAACCTGGAAAACATTATGTATTCTGAACTCGAACCCGCATCAAAGGAAATGCAGGGGACCTGGCTCATTTAGAGCTCAGAATAACTGTGGGTAAAGTAGTACAAGCCTGCGCAGTGCTATACAAAATCATGAATTCATGCCAGTCTCCTGGATTGGAGTCTACGGGAACCGCCAGGGGTCTTTCTTCTCTTCGAGTGACAAGTAGTGTTTTTAGTATTAAAATTTGTCACCTAATGTTTTTAATAAATTATTTTCAGAAAAGAGATGATATAGAAAATGTGATAACAAACAGAGATAGTCATTCAGTGCATTTTTGCTATTAATGCTTGCTGAGTATACTCGTGTACTCAACCTTGTTAGTATTCTCCTTTGTAAATCCTAGTCCAGCCGGGAACTATCCCAAGTGGGACGACGGATATGCAGGTACTGATGCAACCGCAGGAGGAGAAGGCACAGACTACGAGGACCAGAGCGAGATGGGCGCCATATTTGACGCGTGGGACGAATAGGCGGCCGATACTTCAGGGCTGGCGAGAGAAGCGGAGAAGTTCCTTTTGTAATTGTATAATACTTGTACTAAGAACCATAGCCTTGCGTGGCTATTACCGAAATAAAAATGTACAGTTTCTATCTTATTGTTATGTTGCGTAACTCTAGTAAAAGCTTACTATTCGTTGGAGCAGTGTTCTACTGAGCAAACGAATAGTAATCCGTACCCTTGGGGTAATAACACGGGACGTCACATAGGGGTTGCAGGGGTTTTTCCTTCCCCTATGCGTAGCAATCGGCTCATGGTGGACTCCCTGGTCTTGGTCCATCCGGTTGGTACGTTTGGTCCACCGATGCCCTCTCCGGGGCCGAGGGACCCCGACACCCTTCGGTGCCCCCGAGGTGGCCTCAGGGGCCTTTCTAACTCTTGGGTTTGTGGTGCTCCGGCTTTCCTTCGAAAGCCTCTGCACCATCTTTGAAGCCTCCTCGAAAGTATGCCTAGTACTCTCGGGGAGGCCCCCAACCGCGCCTTCGGCCTGCTGGCCCCTTCGGGCCTCTTGGTGGCCTCCGGGCGGGCTCTAGGGCCCTTCTCCTGGAGGTGTTCTTGGCGCCCCTTGGGGGTGGGGGCCCGGGCCACACCTCTGGCCGCAGGGGCCTCTGGGCGAGGTCCCGTGGTCTTCGCCGGGTCGTTGAGGTCAGTGGGGCCGCCCCTATGACATCCAGTATTTCACGCAAGGACGAAACACACTGAGGTATATTTACACTTTGTCAGAGAGAAGGTTGGTTAGCATGCGTTGGAGATCAAGTTTGTTTCTTCACATGATTAGCTTGCAGATGTGCTTACGAAACCATTATCAGAAAGACCATTCTGGATACTTCGATACAATCTTAACATATGGCCAAGATAAGATTGTGGGAGGATGTTAAAGTATCCGAATCAATCTGTAGATAGATTATATCTCTACTTATTTCATCTCTAACTTGAGTTAAGTTAGTTGTTGTAATATAACAGATTACGCCGGTCGTAATCTCTTGTATTCTGTAACTGTAGCGTATCCGAAAACGCTATATAAAATAATGCTAGCGCAGATCAATTGATTGCGCAATCTGCTAAACCTTTCTTTTCTCAATTTGTCTAGTTTTTCACACAGAGTAACTGTTACGAGACGACAAGATCGATTTTCTGCTCTTGATTCACTTTCACTGCCCTCTGTCACCTGCAAGCACGAAACCAAACTTCTCCTCTCCATTTTTTGCAAGGAGAAAACCAAATACTTATTAGTGCCCTCTCGTTCCACGCAAATATCACAACATACAGTTTGGAGTACACCAGAAAAGTTTATTAATATTATCTTGTGCTATCTCTCTCTCTCTCTCTCATATATGATTAGCGTTTCTCACCCAAAGTCAGGCACTCACCATCCAACTTTGACAGCATTGATTTCTGCAATAAATTAATGAAACCCCACATAAACAATCCCGCATACGAATCACACCCGCACTGCCGCACCGCACACCTCCACCACATTCACAGAGAGTCTAGAGATTGAGCGCTACGTAGTATAAAAACGCTGTCTTATTCCATCTTCTTGGGCGCAGCGCAGTTGCAGAGGCCTTGCCAGGTTGCTAGGACCAAGAATACACAGTGGTGAGGAAGAGAAGATTGAGCTGCTGGGTTCTTAATGATGGAGGCGGAGAAGCCGTGGGAGTTCAAGGAGGATGTGGAGATCATGGAGGAGGACACCGGCGGGGGCCTGCAGACAAGGGAGAGGAAGAAGAGGTTGGATCATGGCCATGGCAATGGCAATGGAGGAGAGGAGGAGTTCAACACAGGGGAGGAGGAGGCTCAGGTTCTTGAGGAGCACAACAGCGTCTTCTTTGATCCAACCAAAGGTGGGAGGGACTCATCTCTCCTTCTTGCACTCCTGGTTATTTAACGCCTGCTTAACTGCATTCTTTTTTATGCGAACAAGAGAATGTTTCATTGCAATGTGAATTGTAGGGCCCTTTATCCTTTTTCTTAGAACTGTTTTTCCTTGATATATATTGCATTATTTTTCTTTAGGAGAGAGCTCCTGTTGCCTTCTATCTGTACTTCCAACCTCTTTTGTCATGTCTGGCAAGCAATAACTCCTGTGTTGGCGCTGTAGTGCCGGCGAAAATTCCTAGGATGGAAACTAACTTTTGAAGGGATTTGGGAAGACTACACAACCACACAATATAAAATTCTATCACGTAAATCAGGAATCTATGCAAGTAAGAGATTATAAATCGTTACCACTAGATTAGATGTGTAGTGCAGTAAAAAAAGAGTTGGAGCAGTCTGATCTAACATCGAGCGCATCGATATGTGGTCGTAATCGATCGTCCAACATTTTTGGTCTCCTATCGTCTCCTCCAACAACCTCTCGTGTTCCTTGCATAGGTCGCAGATCGTTCTCGATCAGCGCGGCAGCAATTGCAATAGCGCATCTACGGTATTCATACGTCCAGGGGTGGAACGCCGTACGCCGGTATGCTAGCACCAACGCGCATGGCAGGGCCTTCAGAAGATAGTGGCTAGGGTTTCGGTGGTGTAACTCGTACGTAGAAAAGCCCCCACGCCTCCTCTTACAAAGAGTCCATAATGGATCATATCCAAACTAGTTTATTCCAACCCCTTAAGTGTGAAACCTTGTAAGTTCATGAGAAATCGGTCGTGACTTGAAAACTCCTTTCCGATCACAAGTCAGTAGCAGTTCCTAGCAAGACATAGGGACTCTCGAATACACATAAAGATTATATCGGACGAACCTTATACAATATGATCTACGATCAGGTCCTTGTCACTCACGACCAGTTTGTATCTCCATGCGACCAGTTCATCGACCAGTTTCATAGTATACTCGAAAGCTACCTTTATAACTATTCATTTACGGAGTAGCGTTTGGTAACCCCTAAATGTACTATTAAATATGTAGGAAACCATGCCGATATCATGTCTAAGGATTATACATCATTATTGCTTGAGACCAACTGATGACATATAGAATCATAACAATCTCAATAGTGTCTCAAGGTGGGTCAATCCTCTCTGACATGTGCTCACATTATTGATTTGATATCCCTATATTTATGACCGGCAAAACATGGTCATCAATCAATACATGTGTTGGTTGATAAGTCACTAGTATCCCGACCAATAACATCCAACTAGGGATACCTTTTAGAATGACATCATTCAACTATATATCAAAGAGTTTCACCAACAAGTCATGTACTTATTAATTTTTATAAATGATCATTCATCAAAGGAATATGATAATATTTATTCTATAACTCATAAATATATATGTGATACAATCATATCCATAATTGCCTCTTAGGGCATTTCACCAACAACTTCGTCATCTTGTCGGAGCTGCGGTTTGGCTGAAAAATGTGAGGACTTCACTACTGTTCCTGTTCCCTCCATTTTACCTGACCAGTGATTCTTGCCTTCTGCGTTCTGGAGCGTTCTTTTTTTTAAAAAAAAAAAGGGATCAGGGTAGGATAGAGATGATGATACCAACATCCCCCTGAAATTCTTGTTTGATTTGGCTACAGGTCCCTTTCCACTAGGCCTCACTCAAAATTGAGTGGGATCTTTTTCCCGACCACAAATTCCATGGGTAGCCTTCCAGATAGCTGACAACTTTATGGATCGTACGTAGTTGATGTGGATGATGACTATGACTCGTAGGCTCCTTGATCTGCAAAATTATTCGGCACATAATCCACTTCTTGACCATCAGTAATCAGTAGAGTTATTTGTGCGAAGAAAGTTCTACAAGTACTTGTTTGGGTTAGGAATGAGAACGCTTTGCTTTCTTTGATTTCCATGGATATCGTGTTACTCCTTGGAAGTACCTTAAAGAAAAATGTCTTTATGAGGAAGCTGAAGGTTTGTTGAGGGTCTTACTTCTTCTACAAGCTCCATGATTCGAGCTTGGGTGGAGGAACTTGACATTATTAGCTATAGGTGGGTTTATACTTCTTGCGAAAGTCACCCCGTGAGGTTGTAGAGGCTTACATACTAATTGTTAAAGACATGGTATGAGATTTTTTGCATAGTTGGTAATTTGCTGTCTATACTGTTTCATTGTGTATGGCTATTAAGTATCAACTACGCCAAATACTAATTGTTAAGCAGAATTCATGTTTAATCCTAATGTCGTATGCGGTTGCCCTTTTATCTGTTACCTATTCAAACATCAAACCTCATAGATACTAATAGCCGCTGGACCCTAATCCTACAGTACCTGAATATGCAGCTACATTGGAACCTTATGAATTATGATGTGAGGACAAAATGTTCTACTCGCACAGTCACATTGTAATTTGGATCTATTAAAAAAAATGCTAAGTTTTCCTCTTCTGTTGGGATGTGGACCCAATAGAACATGATTTGCTTGTGCATGTGAATCCATAGATAAATTCTTCTAGTTGCAATACAAGATTAGAACACCCTTTTTGCTCTCTTTGTGGTTTGATTGTAAAGTTAGCTTTTTATTTCTTTACTGAAGGGTTATGGAAGTGTCGGCACTGCGATTGGACATACCGCTTGAGTAGTCCATGCAGAAATTATATCCTAAATCGCCAAGGATATTGCCAAATTGCAAGGAATCTTGAATCGGTAGTTCAGAATGAATCATTTTACGGTTCACCAAACAAAGGTTAGTGTTGAGTCTTCAGAAACGTAGGATAACAATGATTAGCTTCTCAAACTTTCTTCAAGTTTGAACAATATAAGAAGAAGAAGAATAGGTGATCAAGCAGTACTTGCTAAGGGAGGCTTGGCTATTACTTGCATTCAGCTAGTTCTGCTTCAGTTTATCTAACAAACCTGCGATTCTGGCTCGATTCCTTTACGCTTCTTATCATTATTTTGTTGAGTTATTGCTGCACGAAATATACTCTTATGGCAAAAAGTATCTTCGAAACGTTTGAACTAGTAGTGAGATCTCTCTGTTTTCCTTTTCAGTTTCTGATCATGTTACTGAAGTAAGTGGTAAAAATGGAGTCACAGAAGTGATGCGATTTAGTGCTCAAAAGGAAGAGGCAAATGAAACTTCAAGTCCAAAAGGCAAGGAGCTTGGGACACAGGAAAATGTCAATGCTCAAGAAACTAATCACAATTCAAATAACAGCAAGTTAGAAAATGGATCACGTTCAAATGTTTCGCATGAAGTCTCCAACTGCAGTGAAACTATGACAATTGCAAACGGAAAAGCAGGGCTGAAACTGATTGCAACCATCGATGACATCAAAAACAGCGTGGTAAACTCGAATGGTTCTCTTGACATTTCCAATGGCAGCATGAGTAGAACTAATGTTCATGAAATTGAAGTTGAGAAGGACGAACATGTTACTCAGGGTAAAGTGAACATTGAAGAGTATGATCTTGAGAAAATTCTGGATGAACAAGAAACTCATGACCTGTACTGTCCCAATTGCAACTCGTGCATAACTCGAAGGGTGATTCTGCGAAAGAGAAAACGGACAGTAAGACAAATAATTCGTGATGAACCACCAAAGAAACCACAGCTTGCAGAGCCCTCTGCTAATGCTTCAAATCAATCTGTACCTGAAAGACATGAGCAAGGGTCACATGACATATTCAGATGTTTATCATGCTTCGCCTTCTTTATTCCAACAGGTATCATTTGTCTGGCTTTCTCATTATATGTCTTCATCAGCTGAACTAACAACCTGAAGTATAATTTTACACCTGAACTTCTAGACTTTCCAGTAATATTATTTTCGGAGAAGCGTGATTTGAACTATATTCAATCAGCATCATATACTTGTACGAACAGCCGTGGGTTCGTCATATATGAAGATTATTTCTGATGTAAAGATCATCTTCAGATGAACTTGGGTATTATTTATTGTACAAGAAGCAAAACTGAAAGTCTTGCATGATTCATTTCATCCATGATTCAGACATCGATAACATTTTAGTTAGAGGCATTCTTCGTATTGCACTTTTGTTTTGATGATAGCTTCCTAGTTAAGTTTTAGGACAAAGTAATTATGATCTCATGTACCTGTGCTTCTACTGTTGTTACTTGAACATTTCATTTCAAATGGACCAGCTTAACTTGTTTGTTGTCACCAGGATGTGGTTTTAACATATTCCGTATATTTGGAAGGACGGAGGTGAACCAAGAAGTTCAGGTTCAGCATCCTTCTGCTTCACGCGATATGTCTGACAATTGTGGAAGTTGGCTTCTTTCTTGTTTCCAGTCAGGAGATAGTCCAAAGAAGGCCGATGTGGGTATGTAACGTATGTTGTACATGTTGTTTTTCCTGGTAATTTATTTCCATGTCAAAATCCCGGTCGCGTTAGTTAGATCGACCTTTCTTAGTTAGATTGCAACCTTGCAGTAATTGCACTAGAGCATTGCTCAGTTGGCATGGGGGCCAGTGTGCCACCCAGCCCACCCGCGCTCGAGCGTCGGGGACTGCCTACTGTAGCTGGTTTCACTAATTGAAATCGGGGAAGATAAGCACCCCTTTAATATAAAAAATGTCCGAGTCTTCCCGTAAAACAAACGTTCAAGTCTATACAGGAATATTGTGTGTCTCCCGTAGGATTCCTACACCATTTATTTATAGTCTAAAAGTTAAATCCGACTCTAATACAAGGTTAGAACCGACTCTAACACAACTCGTTATTTAGATTCTAATACTAACTCACCAACACTCCCCCTCAAGATGGGCCGAAAATATCAATTATGTCAATCTTGTTACATATTATAGCACCCTCACTATGACCTAATTCTTTAGTGAAACAGTCAACCAACTGTTCACCAGACTTGACATAGTACAACTTCAACATCTTGTCATCGAGTTTTTCCTTGATGAAAAACATATCAATCTCAACGTATTTGGTACGATCATGTTGAACTGGATTGTTAGCAATGTTAATTGCAGATTTATTGTCACAAACTCACAATGCAACACCAAGAGATTATTCCTTCATACCCGAAGCTCGGACAATAAACCATTCATTCATTCATATCATTTCACTCACACTCAATGTCATTGCTTTGTACTCTGCCTCTACAGTAGATCGAGCCACAACCTCCTGTTTCTTGCTCCTCCATGACACAAGGTTACCTCTCACAAAGATATCCAGAGGTAGACCTCCTGTCATCCACAATGCTCGCTCAATCAGCATCGCAATACTTTTCCATATTCAGGTGTTGATTCTTCCTGAACCAAAGGCCTTTCTCAGGGCCACTCTTCAAAAACCACAGGATTCAATAGACAACATCCATGTGTCATGTTTTGGGATCATGCATATATCGACTAACCACACTCACTGCATATGAAATATCAGGTCTTGTATAACACAAATAGATGAGACATCCAACAAGTCTTTGATAAGCTTCCTTGTCAAGTAGATCTCCCGACTTAGCATATAGCTTGTGATTCCTATCAATAGGTGAAGCAATAGGGCGACACCCAAGCATACCTGTTTTGGCCAGCAGATCAAGGACATACTTCCTTTCGGAGAAAACTCTACCATTCGAAGAATGGGCAATCTCAATCCCAAGAAAGTATCAAAGAGGTCTAAGATTTTTCACCTCAAATACCTCTCCCAGTCTTTTCTTCAAGGACTTAATTTCCTCAGCATCATCTCCAGTGATCACAATATCATCAACATAGACTGCTAATATGATGATATGTGATCCTCTATACCTATAAAACACAGTATGATCTCTATTACACTAAGAATAACTCATACTACAGACTGCACATCTGAATCTATCAAACCACGTCCTTGGAGACTGCTTCAGACCATATAAAGACTTCTTGAATTTTCACACCTTCCCATTAGTCTGTCTGTTCTCAAAGCCTGGAGGAATCTCCATGTATACCCCCTTTTGTAAATCACCATGTAGAAAAATATTCTTCACATCCAACTAATGTAGAGGTCATCCGAAGTTAGTTGCACAGGAGATCAACGTTCTTACCGTGCTCATCTTTGCCACTGGTGCAAAGGTCTCGTCATAGTATATCTCATATGTTTGACTATAACCTTTTGCAACCAACCGTGCCTTGTATCTCTCTATCGTGCCTTCAGGAGTTTGCTTAATCGTAAACACCCATTTGCATCCTACTGCCCTTTTTCCTTCTGGAAGTGGAACAAGATCTCATGTCTTGTTTTTCTGAAGTACACTAAGCTCCTCCTTCATAGCCTCCTTCCACTTAGGATCTTGCTTAGCAGTTAGTCAATCCTTTGGAATATACACTGTCTGAAGAGATGCAATAAATGCTTTGTATGCAAGTGAGATATGAGAATATGAGATGAAATTTGCAATATCATGCTCAAAGCCTAGGGATGGAGCCGAGCCGAGCCGGCTGTTCAGGTTGTGGCTGTTCAGGTTGTAGCTATTCTGGTTATACCTCTGCCAGCTCCATTGATGGCTCAAGTGCTGACTACTTGTCCATCTGCTTCTCCCCTTGTTTCCCAAAGCACATTCGTTGATAAACCTTCAATTTTTTTGGGGCTATCACACATCTCGCATATTCCGTTAGGTTCGGGCACAGAATTGTCCCCCACAATGACTTCTTCTTGTTGATTATCATTCTCCCCCTCTCGACTGTCACCCTCGGTAATAGGAGAGAACTCCTCCAAAAACTCCCCAGGAGTACCTCCACTTGTGTAGTACGGCTCAAACTCCCGGAATGTCACATCCATACTCACGAACAACCTTCGCTCAACTAGATTCCAGCATCTATATCCCTTCTGACTCGATGAATTAAAGATACACTTCAATGCTTGCGGATCTAGCTTACCAACCGCTGGTCGACGATACCACACATAGCACACACAACCAAACACCTTGGGAGAAGTTCAGCTGGAGACTTCATACCAAGTATTCAAGATGGCATGTGATTGATGATATATGTTGTTGTCATCACTGTCTCGCTTCACAATCCCTTTGGCACATTCATCTGAAACATGAGTGAACGTGCTACCTCCAACAAATGTTGATTCTTCCTTTCAACCACTCCATTCTGAGGTGTGGTTCCTAGACGAAGTAGTTTGATGAAATATCCCTTCCTCCGAGAGATACGCTACAAACTCCTTGTTAACATACTCAGTTCCATTATCTATTCAAATAATCCAAACCATTGCATCAAACTGAGTGGAAACCATCATATGGAAGTCCTGAAAACACTAAAGGACTTTGCTATTGTGCTTCATCATATAAATCCAAGTCATACGAGTATAGAAATCAATAAATGTGACAAACCACTTAAAATCACTCACAGAAGTAACTGAGCACAGACCCCAAACGTCAGAATGTATCAATATAAAAGGTTCATAACCCCGAAGACCAATGCGACTATATGTAGACCGCGTATGCATTCCAAACTCACAAGTTTACTCTTGTCTACTTTATTGAATAAATCAGGGTATAGCTGACTTAAATTCTCAAATGACGGATGTCCCAAGTGATGGTGATGTAACTAAGCTTCTCCCTCAATTCCTCCCGCAGCCACAGCCAATGCCACATCAACTTGATCAACGTACCACAACCCATTATGCCTTATTCCAATCCCAATCCTCTTCCCAGTTATCTTCTCTTAGAACAAACACGAATCCTCATTAAATGTGACAGTGCATTTGAATTGGACAATGATAGAACTAACTGAAAGAAGAATGACCGGAAAGGAGGGAACATGCAAAACTAAGGATAAAGCAATGGACGGTGTGCACTCTACAGATCCTATACTCTGAATAAGCTGGAATGTTCCATCAGTTGTTTGGACAGTTTCATAATAAGTATATGGAGTGTAAGCTGCAAATGCACTAAGTGAACTCGTAACATACTTGGATGCCCCTGAATCTATGATTCAATCAATATGAGAGTGCTTATATGTGGATGCAAGTGCATGTGCCTGAGTACCTTCGCCCACGTGGGCATAGTTGCCAAAGTTACCAAAGGAGTTGGAATCATGAGAAGTCTCCAATGCCTTTCCCAACTACCACGTCTCCTAGTGCATAGCTTGCTCGCCTGTTAGAGTAACAGATATGTCTCCTCTGTCAGGGTCATATTAGCCCTAGGGCCAACTCAGCCCCTTCCTCAACCTCAACCTCTACGATCTCCACCTCTACCTCGATAATCTCCAACTCGGCCTCCACGACCACCTCGACCTCCATACTATGGAGAAGGACAAGTACGGCTCAGATATCCTCTCATCCCACAGTTGTAGCACTCCCTATAATCTGGTATGGCATATGCAGATCTGACCGGGTTGTTATCCCCCATTACTCATAGCCGAATCCCCTCATGCACCATAGCCGAATTAGCCTCCTCCATAGTAGGCATGTTTGCCAAGTGAAACATAGCAGCCCTTTCTACTCTCAAACTTTAGGTTCAGTCCATTTAGAAAGTGTGTAACCCATCTGTGTTGCAGCCACACCCTGCCAGCCTTAATATCACCAGCACATATTAACTGCAGTGAATTATAGTGATCTAAATCTGCCCACAGCTGCTACAATTCACTAGCATACTCCTGGACGATCTTCTCCTCCTGTTTCAGAGCCTCTATCTTGCCTTGGACCTCCACCATCATCATCACATTTTCTACCCCGGAGTACGTGTTGCTCAACGTCTTCCACATCGTCGGTGCACTCTGCATCATCTCCACCATCCGAGCGATGGATGGAGACATTGAAGTTAGCAACCAAGCCACCACCACAGAGTTGGTGGTATTCCACACCCTTCAATCCATGCTCGCATTGTCTGCAGGCTCAACACAAGTCTCCTGCAGGTAGTGCTCTACCCCCCTTCGTCCTCAGAATCAGCTGAGCTCTTCTAGACCAACTCAGATAATTCTTGCTTCCTTCCAATTTTACATTATTTGGCATTAGCTCCAGCTTTAATTCAGATGGCCCAGCAGTAGCCCTCGACCTATCATACCTGCTGCTAAGAGGTCATGTAACATGCTTCTTATATCACTTTGTATGACCAGCGGGGAGGAAGTCTCAACAGCTAACTTTCTCCTCTCTTCTACTGCTCTCATTGCGGCTTCTTCCTTCTTGTTCCTCATAGCCTCAATCTCCCTAGGGGTCATCTTCTCAAACTACTAGAGCAATGCCGATCACTATCAAGATATGCCGCGCGTATCTCCCACGATCACGACAATTCCTCACGCATCAACGTTCTGCCGAACCTCAATGACTGTCCAAGTTATGCAGAGCTGTAACATCAAGAAAATAATAATAATAATAAAATCCCAATCAGATAAACTTTTTTTTCTCCCAAACAGAACTTCTCTCGGTTTTTTAATAGGGGATTTGATCATATGCCACTACCAAAGATTGTTAATTAATTATTTGCCACTCATGTGTCTATGACATGTGAACCCGAAACCCAGATAGCATAGACACATACAGTAATAAATCATCAAATCCTCTCTTTTGGAGCGGCAAATAATCAATTATCCCTTTTTTTAATCACTTCTCTCTCTATTTTTTAAGTCTCTTCGGCTTCTACCTCCCCCGACGGTTTCTTTTTCTTTCAACCTCCACAGCCCTTCTTCTTCCTTCCTCCAACGACGGCTCCTCGGCGATCCTCGGCGAGAGCAGCAACCCGAGAAGACGGCTGACAGCGGCGGCGGCTTCCCTTCTTCCTCCTCGCTGGCTCTCCCCTCTCTTTCTCCTCGGCGAGAGCAGCAACCCAAGACGTCTGCTTCCCAAGATCTGGCAGCGGCCCCGCGCGTCCGAGCGCCGGATCTGCTCCCCAGCCGCAGCTTGGGCTCACGAGGGGACGCGGCGGTGGCTCGCAGGAGGCGGAGCGACGCAGCGGCTACTCGGCGGAGGCGAAGGCGACGAGAACGAGGACAAAAGACAACGGCAGTGGCGGCGGCTAAGGTAGGCGAGGATAGGGTTAGGTTTAGGTTTCGGTGGTGGTGGATGGGAACGAGGATGGCTCTGATACGAGGTAGATTTTCGGGAATATTGTGTGTGTCTCATGTAGGATCCCAACACGCTTTATTTATAGTCTAAAAGTTAAATCCGACTCTAATACAAGGTTAGATCCGACTCTAACACGATTAGTTATTTAGATCCTAATACTAACTCACCAACATTTACTAAATCATTTTTAATGATAGGATAGTATCACAACTATAGCATTGTGAGGCACTGAATCAATTCCATAGCTAAACAGTGTAGTCTGGAGGGTAGTAGGTTACTGTTGATGCTCTGAACAATTGAGAACATTGCAGATTCAGCAAAGAAGCCATTGTTAAGTGATACACAGAGCTCCAATCATGCAACTACATCAGCTGAAGCTAGCACATCACCTGCGCATAGTCATGGCACAACTGGAAAACCAGAAGAGTCAAAGAAACCATTGCTAGATGAATCATCTTCCGAACTCCAAACCACCACTACAAAGACTGAAGAAGAATTTAAACCATCACGCGGTGAATTCCATGGAACTGCAGTTTCAACGGAAGCATCTCACACATCGTTTGCTTCCAGCAAAATCAGCTCTGGGAAGAGCGAGACAGGTTTGTTTCTCCATAGAAAATGCCATCAGACTTGTAGTTATGCGATATTACCTATATGCTTTTTATTCACATATGATAATTTTATTGGTAATCAATGGCAATGACTATACTTGCACCTGAAGGTAATTCTTAGCAAAGCTATACGTTGTGCCAGTAAAATGATTATTTTAATAGAAAGAGTAAAGGTATCATATTGTCCTATCATCCGACATCTCTTGGCTGTGTGCATCCCTAGTTGGTACAGAGGCCGGGAGTTGTACTTCCATTATCTAACAAATCCGACATCTCTACTTGTAAACTCTGAAATTTTGTAAAGACTGTGTCCCTAACAAGTAACAATTGTGCTGTGATGCTGTGGCAAATGTAGAAACGTAAAATAAGCCAAAGAAGAGTTATAGTGTTACATGGAGCATGACAACTTACACTCTCTTTTTCATGAGGAAACAACCAGAGAATAGGTCAGGAAGTTATACACATTAGCTTATCCATGATAGTTACAGCATCACAGTTTGTTTAGGACTAATAGTATGAAGTATCTCATTGTGGTGAATTAGAGTAACAAAAAGTAGAAACCTCTTATGCAGGATTAGTGCAGACAGAGATAACGCATGTGGTAACTGGGCAGCAAGACGTAGTAATTCCTCTCCCAAAGCCTGCTGGTGAAGCTGTGACGGATACAACACACCTAGATGGCAAAGAAGGTAGGTCTGATTAGCATGCGTGAGCTATTGTTATTTAGATATGCATCCTGAAAGTGGTAACTTTATTTGTTTTCTTTCAGATGTCCAAGAATCAACAATGGCAACCTCTGAGAACGACTCATTTTTCAGCCAAGCAATTCCTACATCAGAAGTCAAGGTCGAAAGCCCAAGTGAAACAAAAATTGTGCCAGGTGTGGTGTACTTCCTTTTCAGATCTATGATTCCACACTGTTAATCTGCACAAAATTCATCAAGCTAGGTTTGACAGCTATGCATGTGTTTAACATCTTTTGTCTTTCAAAATTTCTCCACTCTGTAAATATTCCCAAATAAGGCCTGAAGAAAATTTACGGGTAGGGAGGGAAATCTTTCAGAGCAAACGTGAAGTATCCTAAAGTGCTAACAACCCTGTGATCTTTCCTCGCTCTTTATTTTAATGCAATTTGAATCTCTCTAAAGTATCTGATGATGAAGTGTTGCCTTGCAGAAGGCATCATCACAATGGGTGATAAACCAACCTCACTGATTCCTCAAGCTCAAGCAGTTGGCCCAGCAGCTTCACCTCATCTAGTATTGCCAATACCTGATGCTGTCACAACTGCGACTCCACGTGATCCTAGATCAGAGCAAAGGGATGAATGGGATATACTGAAAGCCATAGTGTATGGAGGCTTAGTTGAATCAATCACGAGCCTCTCACTAGTATCAGCAGCAGCAGCAAGTGGTGCCAAGACATGTAAGTTTATTTCTTGGCTCTTGCATAGAGATGTTTACCTAATGAATGGCATCACTGGACTACTTTGACACTGAAATTGTTTCAGCTTGATTCTCCTGGTGCTAATGAAATTCTGTTTTTCACTTGCAGTGGATATATTCATCTTGGGAATAGCAAACCTAATTGGTGGACTTCCTCTCATTTTCCACAATGTAATGTACTTGATTTTCTTGGCTAAATTTTACACTTTTCTTTATGATTACACACAATTTACACACGAACCTCCTACACTAACAACAAATTTCCTTGTCGAAAACAGATTACTGATCTGAGGAATCTTGGAGATGTGGATGAAAACGATGAGCAAGTCGGCCACTACTGGTTGCAACTTGGAAGGCGATCAAGATTCCGGCTCCACATGGTCATGGCCATACTATCATACATCCTGTTTGGGCTGCTACCGCCAGTCATCTACGGATTATCATTCCGCAAGAGCGACAACAGGGAGAACAAGATGGCGGCAGTCGCTGCTGGATCTCTTGCGTGCATTGCGCTGCTAGCAATTGGCAAGGCGCATGTCAAGAGACCCAGGACCTACATCAAGACCCTCATGTACTACCTGACGATCGGTGTGAGCGCATCGGGGCTGTCGTACGTCGCAGGCGTGCTCATCACAAGGCTTCTGGCACACTTTGGCCTGATTGATCAAGGTGCATCAGCTCCTGCTTCCCCAAGCCTGTTGTTCCCTGATGCAGTCGATGCCTGGGCTTCATACTGAATTGAAGTCTCGATTTAGTTACTTTGGTTGGTGATCAGACAATCCACGCACAAACATCCGGAAGAAGGCGCTAGCTATTATTATTTTGTTGTTATTTGGTAAATAGAGCCCACAAAGTTTTTGATGCTTTTCCGGGCAGTCCTATGATCTTCATCACTGAACTTTGTCTGTACCATAGCACCTTATTACCAGCTACCTTTGAGCAGGAAAAACAAGTTCAGTTCAGTCTTGCCCTCTCTTTTTTTTTTTATCGAAGATAGTCCAAATTCCGAATAAAGCAAATAATCCACCTATTCGGGAAGAAATACATGCTTTTCAGCCTATTAGCTCACAGTAGTATATCAAAATATGAGTAAATGTCATCCTGTGCAACGTTGCAAAGTGTCACAGGCATGCGATGCAGCTAATGAGTTCAGACCACAGAATCGACGGTGACACTACCCCAACTACATAGCTCGCATTATCTCCTATATACACGTATCCTGAAACTAAGAGAAATTTTGGCAATGAAGACTAAACAGAAAGGACGAAAGGGTGATAACTGGTAAGTCTCGTCTACATTTTTTGCAGATAAAAAACGATGCTATTGCTTTTGAGCCGGCTCTCCAGTCCAGTAAGTCTTGACAGCCACAAGGATCTTCTCAGGGTTGAATGGCCCAGACTCGTGATCCATAATTTGGCTCTTCCACCGCATACCTTCGGTGATTGCTTGTATCTTCACTAAGGCCTCCACATTGTCCCTGAAGATCACCGTCCCTTCAGGCCTTAGAATCCGGTCCATCTCCCAGAGGATGTAAGTTATGTCACACCTGCAAACATTCCATCATTGTTCAAAATTAGCTGTCAAGTACTCAAGGGCATCTAATTAGTCCATGGCTTATGTAGTAGTAATCATTAGTCTCTGTTTGCTTAAGCTGAACTTTCTTATAATAACGCAAATGCACAAGAAAAGAAACACATCAAGAGTTTCAAGGCAGATGCATTTGAACTGCACAGAAAAACCTAGTCAGATCAAGGGAATAAAACATGGCATGAAAGGAAATGTCTAGAGCGTGTTAGCCATGGAAAACTCAACTGCACAGCTATTTCATTACCTATTCTGATAAAAGCTGAATAGTTTATCAGCGTGGATGAGATCATATGTCCTTGGATACGTCGAGAAAGCCTCACACCAGTCCTGGTATGTTCCAATGAAACCCCGTTCATAAATAATACCGAGGGTGTCAAGAGCAGAGCCTGCAGGCACTACGTTCATCACCCAAAGCGGATACTTCATCAGTGAGGCTGCAAAACCTCCCATCCCTGCATTCATGTCCATCACGTTCCTATATCGCCCCTTGGCCAGTGGTGGAATCAATTTCTTGTAGTAGTTCACTCTCTCTGCCCACAACTTGTTATCCTCTTGGAACTTCTCAGGGGTGAGGCCTGAAACTGAGCCTCGAGTTATTCTTGGTGGAACAGTAAATGCTCTGTTTGGCCATTTTTCAAGAGCTCCACCAGCAACTTCTTCTTCACTGTTCACATCTGGAAGAGGAGATATGCACGTCTCCATCTTCTTGTACCTAAATGTTCACCATGTCAGTTTGTTTGCTGATCAAGAAAATATCGAAGGAAGGTCTTGTGATCAAGAAAATATTAAAGTACAAAAGATGGGCTGCTGCAACCAATAGAGTAGATGCTTCACTCAAAGAGAGTAACATAGCAGAAATCTTACCAAGCAGAGTCCACGTCACTGCTCTTGCAAATCTGTGGAGTTTCATAGGCCTTCCGACTATTAGCACATTCTATGTGGTTGATGGGTTTCTGCCATATAGCAAGATCATCTTTCTCTACCACCTTCTTCCAGCACAGACGCCTTGCTATGTCCTCAATCCCATCTTGTTCTTGCTTCAGGTCTTCTTCTGTTCTCTCCCAGCCCTTGAAGTGCCTCTTCCAATGGATTGGAGGTCCGGAGAGGATCCAGTAGCCTCCTGGTCTAAGAACTCTGTCTACTTCAATTAGATAGATACCATCTGTTGAGAGCAATCATAAGAGATTAGCTCTATGCACTCATTGATGTTGTGCTCAATGTAATGTAACCAAAAGGCCATAACAAAGATTGAGATAAAAAAAAAGCATACCAAACTTGTTCCATGGGATCAAACATCTAGAGCAGTGCGCCATGTCAAATGCTCTAGCAGGATATGGGATTCTTTCGGTTGACATCACTCCAATCATGGCCGGCACTCCCCGCTCCAATGCAAACTGCACCTGCGCCTCATGCGAATCCCTTGGTGCAAATGACATGGTGATGATGTCCCTCTTAATAAGATAAGCACCCCAACTTGCCACCTGAACAACAGCAGGATACTTTCATCCAAATCCTGAAACCTTTAATAAAACAGACAATACCGTAGAAATTACTCAAGTCACTCACCCCACATCCAGTATCAAGCGCAGTTCTGATGTTGCCAGCGGTTAACGATATGAGAGCATTGATGTCATCAATATAAGCATCAGCACCATGTGGAAACATTGTGCCACCACCTGGGAATCTAAACCGGTTCCCCTCAACTTGGATCCAGTTCTGGACAGCCTTCTCAATACTCAGTTCCCGATGAGGAATGTTATCATACCAAGCATAATCCCGACTTTGTGGCCACTTGAAGGGATTCTTATAGTTTGGAGGTGCAGGAATCAAGCACCGGAACAGCTCCTCTTTCTTAGGGCAGTGCCTCTCCCTGTACCGCATCATTGTCTTTGTAAATTTCCTTGCCCTCCTTGGATCTTGGCAAGGGGTATACTCACTGTACTTCAGCTGGCAAGGTGGGAGTTTCTCCGCCGCAAGCAATGATTCATTGAAGCCCACCTGGTGGTGGGCTTGGAAATCAAGACGAGCACCCGAGGGTCGCACTGATGTAGTGCTGGAGGTGCGTGAAACAGCATCATCGCACTGGGTTTTAGTGTACATCAAGGATGACTTTACACTAGATGACGTGCCTTGCCAAGCACCAAGAATGTATGATGCAACACACAGGCCGATCACGCCTATGGTCAGTGTTACACGCATCCTTTGGAACTCCGGATGGCGGACCTTGGGGGATCCACTCTGTTCTTTCGCCATAGGACCTGCAAGAAACTGCAACTCAGCACATATGGAGTAATACAAACATGTGGCAGGGAATTAGATTAATTGTGCAAGTGATTGCAGGATAGAACAAAAATTAGGTGATCGATAATTTACAGCCACCACCTATATCTGAATTCTGAAACCTTCCCCAAAGGAAATTTTGGCAACTAAATTTCCTTGTGGAGATCAGACGCAAAGAGGAATAGAAATATAGAATAGCAGATAGCTCTGAAGGGATGCATACAGAAGAACATCTCTTTTTGAAACAAAGAAGAACCTCTCTATCTCCTGTTCCTAAACAAGAATGCCAGCAGCAGAAAGTAGGAAGAGCACTGCTACCCTCATCATCCTTCTCTCTGTCAATCTTTCTAATAAAAGAAGAGAAACGGCAGAACAAATGCAATCAATGATGCAAAGCAAAGGAGACCCCCTAAAATAGTGCTCATAGGGCAAAGTATGAGAGCATTGCAAGTATAAAGTATAAACTAGTAGTCAGGAATAAGAAAAGTTGGTGCTTTTGGGCGGCCAAATGAAGCAAGTAAAGAACCCCCAAAGAAAGGGGTAGCAGTACAGGGAGGAATTAAACCTCAAAGGTTAGGTTTTGGCAATGGATGTGTGGAAAATCGCACAGAAACTAAGATTTGCCGCCTGAATTTCTTCACTCGATCGTCTCATTGCAAGAACTTGGGAGAGAGAGAGAAACAAACTCATTTTTTCGATAGATAAAAACCCTTCCTTTATTATCTCGAGATATCTAGAGAAAGAGGGATAAAAATAAAATCCGATGAAACCTTGTAGAATCCCTATCTGTAGTTCCAAGATATCAGCACAACAAGAAACAAAGGAGGGGCGGGGGATGAGATTGGATTCTTGAGTTTTTCTCTCGCTAGCATGAACGACACTGGCAGGCAACTTTAATGGGAAGAAAGAAAGAATCTGACCGTTTTGTGGCAAAATTTCCGTCGATTGTAGCAAATAATGTGAAATCGCAGCAGCGAGGTGATTTGGGTGGTCGATTTCAGTTGGTTACCTCCTCTCCTCTCTAGGAATTGGGGATTAGGAAAGCAGCGCCGCACCGCGCCGCAGTCTCCCCTGGGCACCGGCAGACAGCCTCAATCTCCAGTGCAAATTAGTAGGCAGGACGAGGCAGCCGGAGCCTTCGATTCAACTCAATGATATAATCCACCCAACCAAATAACCAGCCCTTGCAACAGAGGAATAAAGCAGGGAATGCTTGTTGGTTCCTTGATTACTACGAGGGTGTGTTTGTGATTTCATAATTTGCCATTATGGATAGATGGATTTTAGGATTTGCCTCTTATATATCTATAACATGTGGGTCATAGACACATAGGGGGGTAAATCCTGAAATCCATCTATTCACTGTGGCAAATTCTGAATTATTTCAGGTGTGTTTGGTACGTATAATCTCATATTCCCCTGTAATCTAATATTCCTTCCAATCTAGTTACTGGTAAACACACTACCTGTAATCTAAGATTCCAATGTTTAGTTGATTTGAAGGAAACTACATATTAGTCTTTATCATAGTTCAAATATTTCATAACTCGAACCACTCAATCCACAAAGTTAAATTACAGGATTTGAAAATTCAAACCATGAAGGTTAACATATATAAATTTTGAATTTAAAATTTAAAATTCTAACATTCCAAATTCTTTTTTTTATTATTCAAAAGTTTAAATTTTGGATTTTGAAATTTTAAATTTTGAGTTAGGGAGCTTAAATTCTAGGATTTAAATTCTTGGAATTTGAATATCTGAAGTCCAGAATTCGAAATTTTAAAAAAATGATTTTCGAAATCCAACCTTAAAATTTTGAATTTTCAAACTAAATTGTCTGAATTCAAGATTCCAAAATTTAGGGATCAAATTTTGATATTTTGGTTTCGAAATTCATATTTTGAAGAAAAAAAATTTAATTCCATACATTGGATTTTGAATTTTGAAAGTTCAAATCTTGACTTTGATGAATCAAAAGCCTATGATAAAAAAAATGCAATAACAAAGATTCCTTTCCCTTGGTAATATAAGATAGACGCCCTTTTCTACGGGAAACAGATTCTTACAATTGATGGTAATCTGTTTCCCAATGTAATCTTAGATTTCTGGTTCAGATTACTGGATGTTTTACCAAACATGGTAATCACATCGGATTACTAAAGGATTCCCAGTAATCCTTGGATAATTCCGCCAACCAAACACACCCTAAGTTTTTTCTTCAACTTTGGATTACTATGACTGTGAGTTAGTTTCAGAGAGAGAGAGAGAGAGAGAGAGAGAGAGTTCAGGGGCTTGGGATATCAACAGGAACTCCAATCCAATTGTAGCCCACTTATAGTTAGCAGGGCCCATTGGGAGGTCGAGTATCCCTAGGTCCGGACCATACGTATGTGCAGCCCCCAATACATACAAACACATCTACTTATGCGAGTATCCCTGGTAACTCAACGATTTTTTTGGCCGAAATGGCGCAAATTCGCTCCGTATTTGCAAGAATGACCGTCTTCGCACGGAATTTGCAAGAATGACGTCCTACCGCACGGTCATTGGGAGGTCGAGTATCCCTGGGTCTAGACCATACGTATGTGCAGCCCCCAATACATACGGACACATCTACTTATGCAGTGGTAACTCAGCGATTTTTTTGGCTTAAATGGAGCAAATTCGCTTCGTATTTGCAAGAATGACCGTTTTCGCACGGAATTTGCAAAAATAGCGTCATGACGCATGATGGCCGTCTTGGCAGAGCGTCCGAGTGACACCTATCCCTACAAGCATGACTACCATGCGGCGAACAATCGTAGCACCACATTGCTGGCTACTCAGTAGCATTTTTTTCTCTATTTTTTTAAATTCATTTAGGAATACTTTTGTATGAATTTTTAAATATAGAATATTAGCTCCAAAAATTATGAATTTTTTTGTGGAGCCTCCCGACACAGTGTACTTGCTTGTGTAATTTTTCAAAATTTTATCCATTCTGAATTTTTCTCAAAAATTCCTACAAATAGTATACTTAAATGAATTTTCGAGACAAAATCAGAACGGATAAAATTTTGAAAAAAATACACAAGCCAGTAAACTATGTCGGGAGGCTCCACAAAAAAATCATACTTTTTGGAGCTCATTTTCTATATTTAAAAAGTCATACAAAATATACTTAAATGATTTTTTAAAAAGAAAAAAATGCTACAAGACTCTCTGTCATGTTGGCGGTGTCGGCTCAGCATACTGCCGCTTGCAGTGGCCGTCTTGATGAGGGTGTTATTTTTGCAAATTCTGTACGAAGACGGTTATTCTTGCAAATACGAGGCGAATTTGCGCCATTTCGCCCAAAAATTCTAACTCAGGAACAACATCTATCATCTACATGTATTCCTTCATGTATACTCCTCCACTGTTAATATCAGTAGTGGGAGCTCAGGCTTAGCATCTGTTCTCACTCCATGCACATTGGGAATTGTACTTACATTTACTAAGCAATTAAGTAATAAGTAGGAGTACTATACAACTCCACTCCGTAGTTAGCCTAGCCAGCGGCGGATTCACCGTCCCTCCAATCTAGGCAATTGCCTGAGCTTGCCCGCCGCCGTAGACACAATGAAAATGCAGCTTTCCCAGGCAAGTCTCGTCGTGTGTCATGTTGCATCGCACTGGGCCCTTACAACACCAAAGGCCGCAGCCCAACATGTGATTCGGCGGCCAGTCCACACTCCACAGAGACAGAGGCATAGAGCGCCCCACGCCACGCATTCATCGATTCATGATTTAGAATCGATCCCCTTCACTCCCTCTCCTTCCTCTTCCTCACCACACCCAAACCCTAGGAGACATTGGTGGTCGGGTGGCGCGGCGGAACTCTTGGCGGTCGGCGGAGCGGCAGGTGTCGGGCCACTGGACAAGCGGGCGGGCGTAGCCGCGTAGGAAGGGCCAAGGGGCCGGCAGGGCAAGGCAATACCGCAGCACTGCTAGGACCATAAGAGGCCTAAGCCCTAAGTTTTATTGAATTTCTCTTTGTTGCTCAATCATTTTTTTGAAATTTTGAATTGCCAAATTTCAGAAATGACGAGGTTTTTGCTTGATACGACAAGCAATGCGAGTGATCGAACTCATGGAAGCACAAGTTTAGCACAACTGCAAGCTTCACAAGAACAAGGTCAAGGTCCACCACCACGAGTGAAGAGGGAATACATATTGAAGGGTCCAACCCAACCAACTGGTTTGAATTTTCCTAGTAGACAATTTGAATCACTGCTTTTAGTTTAAAACTATTGCGGTTATCAACTTTGTTTGTGTGATGAGTATATGGGACTTACTCGTACTTATTGGTCATAGTTAGGCACTTAGGCTTGCCCAGGCTCCAAAAATTCCTGGCTCTGCCACTGAGCCTAGCTAGGTGAATGCATTGCATTGCAGCGGCCATAAGTAGATACAAAACTCGCACTAATTCGTACCGGTAGGGAGGAAAATCCCTATCCGCTATTGATTTTGTTGATGGAAGACAAATCAACGGTGGGGAACAGCCTATCCCAAGCAAATTTCCTTCGTCGGTCGGTGGCTATTAATTACTCCTATATTAACTGATTGATGGACCCTACAAAGAGCAGCCAGCACGCACATTAAGTACCCAACTGGTCTAGACAAGTTCTTGCACAGGAACCACGGCCACGGCAAGCCTCACCACCACACGTAGCCGATTTGTGTTTTTAGTTTCTTGTTTTGGTCAGTACTAGAGCTGGCCAAATGGGTGGCCTCGCCAAGACGCAAGACACGAACCCAGTGGCCGACCCATCTAAAACCTGACCATGGCCGACTATTAGATGGGTCGTCTTGTCGCCCACGTCTTTGAGGCGGCGAGCATGACCGTCGACCGTTCATGTCGTGCAGTCGGCTAAGCCCGTTTGGCCCGTCGGGCCAAGGTCGGCCCATTTAGCCCTTTAGGCCCGAAAAAATCAAAAAAATCCAAAAAAAATCAGAAAAATGTGTAGAATTCAGTAATAGATATAAAAAATTGAAAAAAAAGACAATCATATTGAAAATGTAATAAAGAGCTTTATTAATGTTTAACCGGCTGTCTCGTGAAAACCTTCGCCAAGTAAAAACTCAAAAATAAGAAAACCTTGGCAAAGGAAAAAGAGTACAGCCTATAGCTCTATATACATCCTTATTCTACGTGTCATTGTCTAAGTACAGATTTTTGAACACCTCCAACAACTCTGGATTTTCCACAGAGTGCTGTATTCGTGAATCAGCTTGTTCCCAGTCCTTCACATTTATAAGTATATCCACCATCTCACTTGTGAGACTCGTTCTTCTCTCCTCCAATATTCTTTCAGAAAGACTGAAAGCAGACTCGGAGGAAACCGTTGAGACAGGAACAGTTAACACTTCACGTGCAAGTATGGATAGTACGAGATATGTTAACTTATGTGCTTGCCACCATTGCAAATTTTCGAAGGCTTCGGTAGAAATCCAAATATCATTTGTCTAGATAGGTGGGCGGTTCCCACTCCTTATGGGTCTTGGTGACGCGAGGTGCTCGATAGTGCGTTTGAATAAAAATAGAAAAAAATTCTTTTGTATGGTAAAAGACTCTTAAGCATCAGGTAAGTAGAGTTTCACCTTATCAGCATGTCCAAACCGAACTTTCTTAGACGTACACCCATCGCCCTGCAGAAGTTCTTATATTGTGCTATTCTTACGTTAGAATTATTCAAGAAAGAAATCGCATCGCCAAAAGCCTTAATATACTGACTCAACCTCTTCAAACCACATTTGACTATAAGGTTGATAATATGACAAGCGCATCGTTGATGTAGCAAGAAGGAATCGGCGTATATACTCAACACTAGAGTAAGAATATCCATGGCCCTAGAGTTCAAAGCGGCATTGTCTAAAGTAATTGAGAATATTTTGTTTGTAAGACCAAAGTCTTCCACGACTTTGATAATACAGTCCGCAATATTCTCACCCGTGTGTGCTACATCAATTAATTTCAAACCGATAATCCTTTTCTCCATTACCCAGTTGTTATTAACATAATGGGCAACTATACTAAGATAATCCTCCCTAACCCGACCACTCTATATGTCCGAGGTCAAGGCCACCGAAAATGTGCACGTACTAAATAGTTCCTTTATTTTATTACGGCGTCTATTGTAGTATTTTTACTAGATCCCTAGTTGTTGTCTGTCTAGAAACGGAAGAAAATCTAGGATTATGAGCAGACTTAATGTAATTTTGGAAAGAAGCAAACTCCCCAAAGCCTAACGGTAAATTCTCAAAAGCAATTAAACAATAGAGAGATTGATGGGCTACCTTAGAATCGTAGTCCCAGCTACGTATCATAGCGTCGGGGTTGTACTGCAGCTGCGTCTACCTCATTGCCAATCCTTGCTTGGCCTTATATCTGTCAGCATGTCTAAGCAAGTGCCTTGTTCCACCTGTAGACTTTGCAGACAATTTATTGCGACAATTTTGCAAATAGCACATGGTACCTCATTTCTCTGTGCTTCTTGCTTGGTTATCCTATCGAAATTCTCTCACACTCCCGATGTAGACAATCTCGACCTCTTTGCTCCGGTTGGCATGGAGCCTGATGCTGTTGTGGAGCCTAGTGACGGAACTCCGTCTTGCTCCTTTAGTTGGCTTGAGCCAGCCGCAGCCGTAGCAGACTCCATGGATGCAATTTTCTCTGGTGAAAGGTCGTAATCACCAAGAGCAAAGCTGTCGTAAGGACTGTCCATAACGAAAACTGCAAAATCGAAACTAACACTATTATTACTTTCATCTTAGCATAACAAGCAGAAATAATAAAAGTATGCAAAAAATAGTATTATGCCTCTTTTGTTGACTTGCTGCTGAAAATTGATTTTTCCAAAATTTGTCACAATTTTTTTGAATTTTGCCAAATTAGCTCAACACAAATTTGAATTTGCACAAAAGAATTTCAAAGAGAGAATGAGAAATGGAGGGGTGCTGAATGAAGGGGGGGATATGGTGGCTATTTATAGAAACTTTTTTGGGATTTTTTGAATTATTTTGCTATTTTTAAAGACTCAAACGGTCAAAAACGATAAAAGGTGTAAAAAACAGCCATATTTTAGTCGGGCCACACCATGTAGGCACGACCCACGAGCCTGCCAGCCCAGCCTACCTGGCTGCCCGCCCTACTCGGCCTGCCCCGCCTCCTCTTTTCCCTTGCCCGAGTGCCCGACTCTCTTTCTCTCTCTCTCACTCTTCGCCAGTTCGCCTCCTCTCCCTCTTGTTCATCTGTTCGACTGTTGTTCTTCCTCCTGGACCTCCCCATTCCCCAATCTTTGCGATGCCCTTGGTCTTGGTTATGTTAACTTGTCTGGATTTATTCCTTAAAGGACAAGCCTTTGCCTTTCCTTCCTTTGTTGGGTTCTTCATTCTTGCTATTTTCCATCTACGTCCGTGTGTTCTTGATGCTCGGATTCATGCTCTGCAGGAAAAGAGCCAGAGATGGGAGGCTACTGTTGCGCCTTGTGTTGCTAGCGGCTGAGCGCATGGAGCGGCGAGCTGGCGGAGCCGCGACAGAGTCACAGGGAGAACGACGGTGGGGATGTTTTTGATGTTCTAATTTCTATTATTCTTTGTTGATGCCTTGATGGAGTCTGTTATTGGCTTATTGCTATTTGCTAGTCCGGTCTTGGCCTCATGGTGTTGTTTATTGATGTACTCCTCGGTCTCTCTCTCTCTCTCTCTCTATGTGCACAAAGCCTTCTTCCACTCCTTGTTCTTGTACACGCATACACAACCCCCAAAGGAAGAGAAAAAGAATATAGAAGGCCTTCTCTTCTCAGGTATAGATAACTCTAATCTTATTTTAATCCGTGTGTATATAGATTTCAGGTTACAGTGCTCCTCCTTTTGTTCCAACTTTCCTTTTGTTTTGTTTAATGTTCGCAATTGATGTGGTTGGATGAGAAGTTTTGTCGATTAAAATAGAGAGTGAAAGAAATGGAGGGTTCTTGTGGAGCTGTTCTTGATCTTTAGAATTCTATGCTTCCTTTTGAGTGCTTCAAGAACATGCATGTCCCTGGTTTCGCCTTCTTTGTGTGTGCCCAAGGCTTCCTCGGTTCCTCCCTCTGCACGTCGGCACTGTCGCACCGCTCCCTCCCTGGCTCTCCACCTTCTCCTCTCCTCCTGGCTCCCGCGCTACTGGGCTCCCGGCTCTGGCTCTCCCTCGCACGCAGGCCACTAGGACCGTGCCAGGCTCATGCTGTGTGTAACATACCAAAAGTGCTCAAGTATAAAAATACGGGATTTCTAAAACTTTTTGCATGTTATTTTATTTTTGCCTTAATTGCATTTTTGGGAGTTATTTGATTTGTGTTTTCTTTCCGGTCGCTTGTGCCCGTGCCACCACTTCATGTTGCCTCCTTAGGGTCCTGGCCGCCCGTTTTGGCCGCCATCGGCCGGCTTCCCCATGGCACCGCCTGCCGGTCGCCCTTTGCCCCAAGCGCCGCCTCCTCCCCTGTGTAGCCCTCTAGCTCCTTCTCTGTTAGTGCAAAATAGTGGGTCCACCTGTAAGTGCTTAGGTCTGTTGGAGGGTTAAGTAGCTAGTAAATGTTCATTTGGTAAACCACATGCTCTTATGGTGTTAACTAATGAACATGGCCAGTGATTAGGGGTTAGCTAAAAATGGTTAAAGCTTGATGAGGAGATTAGGGGTAATTAGAAATTATCAGTGGCTTTTCAACTGAAAGTGAGTCCCTTATGGGTTAAATAGTAGTTAATTAAGCACATGGTTAGTTTAGTAGTTAGTTCAAAAGGGTTAGTGTGCTAACAAGCAATTGACTTAAAGCGATCAAGTTCAAGTTAGGAGTTGTATAACGTAAAGAGTCCTACTGACATTGGGCCCTAGGCCATTGCTATAATAAAGATGATAAGTTAGGTAAATAGTTAATCAAAACCAGTAAGGCCATTAGATATTAATCAAGTAATGAGAGGTTAGTTGGAAATGTTTAGGATCGTCAGTAGTTGAATGACATTAAGGCCTTGCTAGGTTATATAATCGATTAGAATTTATTGTATTTATTCGCCTCGTTTTATGCGTATAGATTCCGGCGTTTCCGAAGAATTCTTGGAACTGTCTGCCGGAGCAACTCAACCCTTCAACGAAGGCAAGTCGTATACCTTTGATCATGTTGAACCTATTCTTATAAAATTATATTGTTTATATATAAATGCATTGCTAGTTTTATAATAATTGCTTTCGGGAATAGTTAAATACCTGTTGACATTATATCTCCTTGAATAATTGCGAATGACATGTACCCTTGGACACCATAGGTTGATATATTTTAGTACCAATATGGGTATCATATTTATGCTTAATCATGCTTTAGTTGTATGATGGGTTCCTTCACAATGTGAATCATGGAAATTTTGACTAAATGATATATGGAATTATGGTGTGGCCACTGTTATTAAAAATTATTGTGCCATGGCAAGGGTTGTCATTTGATCGGATTGAACAAAAACGATTTCATACTCGGACGAGTGGTCAGGCAGTAAAGGGGTGGATTTGGAATGTGGTTGCCTCGCCTGAGTAGTCACTAAGGACTTAACTTTGTGCGCCATTGATCTGGGCCATACCGCACAACCATACGTCCAGAGTGGGGAGGACTTGGCTGACTAATTTTTCGAGTCTAAGCATTAAGCTCATAGGCTGTAGTTATAGGTGTCTCTTGATTATGGTAAATGAACTTTGTAGGACCGGAAAGGCGACTAGAGGGGGGGTGAATAGGAGCACACTCACTTTTTCACCTTAATTGAATTCAATACTAATTCACTCCAATAGCTATGGAAGCTATGAAGATCAAAGTACAAGTACAGTGGAAGTCTTGTATTGAATCCAATTAAAACCCCGACGCAAAACACCCAAAAACACCAAAATCTCAAATCTCTAAGTGCTAGGCGGTCGACCTCTCAATTTGGCGGTCGACTCTTTTGCCTAGCGGTCGATCACGTGATTTTGGCGGTCGACCACCGACGATGAACAGGAAAATCGGCACAATCAGCCTGAAAACCCGAAACGAAAATCGGTCTAACTTTTGATCCGTAAGGCCAAGCTTCACGAAATTTGGAACACACCTTCCTAAGGATATTAGGAACCTATTCCAAGTGGAGATTGAGTAGATCCACGTCAAAGTTTTGACCTTTTTACATTTTTTAGAAGGAGGGTTCAAAAGCGGGCAAAAACCAAAAACTTGATCCAAATCTTGCTCGTGGGAGATTGATGATCTAGATGATCCTAGATGTATTTCCACACATCACAACAAGGTAAAAGAGGGCACGAAACAAACCAAAAACCACAGGATCAAGAAAGCACTCAAAATCATCAAAAGAGAAGGGAAAGCACATGAAGACTCAACTTTGAACAATCATCCATGGATTGATTCATGATTGGTTCTTTGATTCTGACCACTCCCTCAAGAAGGGCAAAACTCAATCCATGAGCACACAACTCAACACATCTCCCTAGAACCCTAAGCCTCTTCTCTTTTTCCTAAGCCCTAAGACCAACTAGGGTTTATCATGAAGTGCTTGGGTACTGCTGAGAACAGCCCCATCTCTATTTATATAGGAGGCTTAGCTTCTAGAAGACTTAACCCTAATGGGCTCCCGTTAAGGCCCAATACAAACGGGTCACACACGCACGCATCTCAAAGCGCCGTCTTCACTTTCCTTGACCTAATCCACTTCTTGACGCACCGTCTTGCGCCATGAGTTGGTATTAGGTCACCAAGGCGTATTTGGTGAAATTACCAAAATACCCTTCTCGATCTTTTCAGAAGACCGAGTCAAAGCTGCATGAAACACATCCATGCTTCGCCACGTGTAGGTTGATCCGGTGACTCTCATCGTGTCGACAAGTCTCCCATCCGGTTCCCGGACCACCTTGGCACTTGCACCGACCCCGCACCGCTTGACCAACGGTCGATCGAATCGCCTGATTCGGTCACTTTCATCCATTCTGCGCCATGCTTGAGTCTCTTGACCTCGCTTTGGCATCCATGATCGTTCGAACCTCACTCTCCAAGCTTAGTCCGATCCTCTCGCCGTTGACCGTCGTTGACCTCCAAGCCACCGCGAGGAATAGACAAGCAAACACGAATCCGGAACAAGTTCTTCACAACTTGACCCACGTTAGCCAAAACATGCAATATGCAACACATATGCAATATCAACAAGGAAATGACCTATTCCAAAATCAATCCACAACTAATATCATCATTCAAGACATAAGCCAAATTGAATCGCCATTACGGCGGTCCGTATACAGGATGAACTAGAAAATCAATTGAAGATAAGGCGGTCGGCCGGATTGGCGATCGACCACCTGGCCGGTCGACCGCCACACAACCGGTCGACCGCTTTGAGACTGACAGATTCAGTAACTTTGACGAAAACGATTGAAACTTCAAACCAAAAGCAACATTGCCAATTGTTTCATCATCCTAAGATCATGAGCATATCCCCATGATATCCACAAACTTCCATATTTTGGGTCGTGCAGCATGGTAAGTAAGCCTCCATGTCTGTTGGGGCTTGCATCGGACGATGGTAAATGAACCTCCACGTTCGGGCATGTTATCCCCCACAACGGTGAGCTCCGGGTCGATGGTAAATGAACCTCCACGACTTGGGGTCAAGCTCATCGGGCAAGCTAATGTGAGGATAAAGTATTGTAAAATCCTTGTGATAATCTCTTAGTCGCACACCTTCGAAAGTGTGTGAGCGGACAGTATAACCTGATTATTTCGTGTGGGTCAAGCTGTACAACCTCTGCAAAGTGTTAAAACTATTCGAATAGCTGTGTCCCCGGTTATGGACAATGCCTGGTGATTTCACATGAGTGGTAGATTTTCATAAAATATTGGAATGGTGGTTTGGTTGGGCAGTGAGCAGGGTGTTCACTGGTTGTTGAATGGGAAGTGGACGGGTTGTTCACTAGTTGTTTCAAAGAACTTGTTTATTTATGTATTTAATCTTTTAAATTATGCTTTTAATCTATTTACTGTATTTACTATCAATACTGCTTTCTACAAAATAGCCATAGAACTCTCCTTGTTCAAGCCTTGTATGAATACTATTTGTATACATTTCCCCACGACTTACTGAGTACTTTATGTACTCACCGCTTTGCGCCATTGTTGAACAGTCACTGAGGAAGACCCGGAGAACACAGAGTTCTACGAGGAGTACCTTGAAGACCATGCGAACTAGGATACGCTTCCCCTGTCGAACTAGGATACGCTTCCCTCGTCGATTGTTTGTGAGCATATGGATAGGCCACCACTTGGAGTTATCTTCTTCCGCTGCAGTGTATTCGAGTTGTATAGCCTGAGAGAGCAGTAACTGTAAGCTTCGACCATAAGGTCGTTACTCTTTGTTCAATATTATACAATAATTTGGCGTTTGCAAGATATGTGTTGATATTTAATGATGTAACTGTGTGCACTAGCTACTGATCCAGGGACTAGTGCAGATATACATAGAGAATTTTGAATTTGAAAATCCGGATCCCCACACCGTGGCACGGCTCGGCACGCGCGGGCCACTCGGACCGTGCCAGACTCTTGTCGTGGCATAGCCCGACACCTTGCGTGTCGTACCGGGCCGGCCCACCGTGTCATGGTAGTGGTCCAAATACGGCACGAGCTTTCATACTGGACCGACACAATCCATAAATAGTATTTATCATGTCTAGACCGGACCTACAGTACCGTGCCTTGAGCTGACCCGGTAGGCATGGCCAGCTCTAGACAGTACCTGGGACTCACAGAACGATAGAACAGGAGGGAAAAGACAGATGGAAAGCAGGAGATATTTGTTCGGAATGGGATACGCAGGAGATATAGCACATCACAACGGGTGGTCACCATTTTCTTGGGACAAATGAATTTTTTAGACACAGCTTGCCAGAAAATCCGTTACTGCTACGAGTCTACGAAAAATCCTTTCTAGTGGTGTCTGACAACGGGTCCCGCATTCGTCGTTATACTCAGATTTACTTGATGGTAATTTGAATCCTTAAGTGAAGCCAGCATCAAGAATACAACCAAAGTTGCTAATATAACCAAATGTATTTTGTATACTTACAAGTTGCACAGTACTAACAAGACAACTCATGTACAAGAAAATTCCCAAGATGTGATCGCCATAACAATGATAACTTTATTCACCAGCTCTTGGGATTTGGGAAGGAAAACTAGTATCAATCCTGTAAATTTGTCTCTTCAAAGATCCTGATGGCACAAGCCTCTGTGTTCCATCATCCTTCTGATGTCCAACATCTCAAATTTACAGTTATGAACAGCTACTATATACTGCTTGGTAGAGTAGAGGCTGAAGGTTGGAACCACAGAAGAGTATCTTTCCTTGAACTTCTCCAGTGTACATCTTGGAGAGATCAAGCGGAAGCAGCAGCAGTTCCTACCCCACTTGACTGTACTGTCATTCCGCTGCAGGAATAGAAGCCGATTTACAGGTTTCATCAGCCTGCAAAAGACGCAAGAAAAACTTAGACAAGCCCTTCCAGGGCCATTTACCGTCATAGAATCCTTTACTTGGCTAGTACAACTACCCTGAAGAGTTATGCTTAGAATTGATCAAACGTTGTGCACAGGCGCTGATTTTCACATTCCTTTGTAATGTTAACGATGCTAACTACAGATTATCAACATGTTCTACCTTGTTCCGTCTTCTGTTCCAGCAAACTATCCCAACGGCTTTTGAGGATATCGTATGCGTCTGAACATGGAAGAGCGATCACACAGGAGCTGCCATCAGTTGGCAGCTCGATCACCAACCCCAAACGCAGCAGTGTCTCCATAGCTTTGTCAATAGGCATTTCAATCTACAAGGAAATGAAAACTCACTTCACGATTTCGTGACAAGCAGAGAATACAAGGAAGATATAAATTTCCACCTTCGCCTTAAATTTCTCATACATAAACTCCTCGCAGGTATCTCTGATGCTTGCACGAGATGACACCTGCATGGAATCAAGAAAAGGAATCAGTAACATATGACTTAGGTCTTGGGATACTGAAAGCAAACATGGCATACCTTATACTTCTTTCTGCAGAGTAACATTGCATATGCCAAAAGTGCTTCTTTATACTGTACAAAAACAGTCATTAAGGGAGTTTCCTTGCTCAAAAAACTGAGTGAAATGCACAAAATTTATGCTTCTGCCTGTTCATTGAATGTCACCTGTTGTTGCTCAGAAGCATCAAGAAGAAAGTAGACTGAACCAAACCCACTTGCTAATGTCTTCTCATAGAGCGTCTTATTGACCAGAAGCTGGAGAAGAGATATAGTCAAATAAATTATCTTCTGTTGTATTGAAAAGTACTTGAAAACCTTATGATGGCATGTCTTAATTTTACTATAATCGAAATTTCTACTTATTGATAAAGTTCTGATCAAAGAAATAGTCCACAATCATATTTTCTGTACCTCATCTTCTCTATTAAAATAACTAATAAATGTAAATTAAATACCAGGGAATCGAGATTGAACCAAATAAGTATTTGCCAGTTTTTTCTATATGGAAATGTTGATATATTTCTTAATTTTAAATGATTATGTAAACATAAAATAATGTCAATGATTCACCTGGTATCTATCCCTGGTCTGTTTGTAGCCCAGCGCCACACGGAACACAAGTATTGCGAGTGCAGTAATAGCAACTATATCAAGAAGAAAAGCTGACCTGCATTACCATGGAAGAAACATAAAACAATATTAATAAAAAGAAATTTCCTCAAATTACTGATACAAATTACATACTTACGGAGACGAGGCCAAACTCTCAAATTTGTAGTTCACGACATATGCCAACAACCCTATTACAGTAGCAATATCCAGCCTTACCTGTATTAAAGAAAAAGCTATCAACAAACCTAAGCGCAGGAAAGAAGAAGAGTAGCATATTATAATCCTGTAACTATAACAGTTATTACTAAAGAGTTTATATGGATAACATGGGATAATAACATAAAAGATTCGACAGAGAATTACTGTATCAAGGATGCGGAAGGACAACTTTTTGTGAGGAAAAACCACCTGCAGACAAAGTTCAGCATGGTATTACTATGATGTTCGGCACGTTTCTCTACCTCTTAATGCAAAAGATAGGTAAGTCTTCTAACTGATAAGACACCATTAACCGCAATGAGTAAAGTGAATGTATTGTAGATCTAGACAACACTCAAATGTTTTGTTTTTCCCATAGGTCTGAGAGACTCAGGCACTTACTGGCAGATCTGGGATGGGAATTCTCTCGTAAATTTTCAGTTGTAGCGGCAGCATCTCTGATTTATCCCTCTCTTTGCTTTGAGCAGACTCGTCAGTATAAAGTAGGATCAGTTCTTGGAATGCTGGTTCCTGGTAAAGAACAAAATGGAATTATGCATCTTCTCTGAAAACTATTTTCTATAAAGTAACATTTTTGTATCTTATTGGCATCCCATAGTGAGTACAAACAGAATAGCAGATAATTTTTTTAAAATATTGTCAGTTTTCTATCCATGATAGCAAAAATACGTATGAGTATTTGGGGGCAAAGGTTGTGTTCATGCTATGGCACATTTAAATTGTTTCTTATACTTTTGTTTCATCATCCAAGGCGCTTCATGGCCATGTGTAAGACAAAAGTGTGCACACCAGCAGTGGCGGACCCAGGATTTATCGGATAGGTGTTCGGAGCTAATAAACTATTATTCAATGGAAAACTAAAGGTTCATGATAGCAAAAAAAAAAAAAAACAAAGTACAATTTTTCCGTACTAGAAATAACACCACAAATAATTGAGAGAAATTATAAAATAATTAAGAAAAAATGTTGAAATGAGAATTTGGGATTTGAGACCGAGGAATTGAGGGGTAGAGAATTGGAGATGTACATGTGCTGCTATTGACGTATGTAGCCTAACTCGCCGGCCCATGAATTTGTAGTTTGCAGGTTTGATTTATCACATGAATTTGTAAAACTTGAGAAGTTGAGATCAATAAATTATATAGGCATGTCTGGATGAATTTATATTCATATTGTTGAAGTATGCCACCATCATTTGCTACAGCCTGGTAATCTAACTTAAATTTAGAGTTATCTATTAGTCTTATGTTCTCAGCTAAGTTGAAAGTTTAGTTGTTTTGGCTAAAAATTGTCTAGATATTCCATTATCTGCTACAATTAGTTTGTTATTACTTAGAATCTTCCTATCCAATGAGAACTCCACATGGATACTTGAAAGTTTTCAAAGTGTAATATGTTTATACAAGATTAAATTTCATGAGGGCAATCTAATGCTTTATTTTGGTGTCAGCCAATAATATAATAATCTGAACTACCTTGTACATTTTTCAAAGCTCTAAGATCTACAATTAACATAAATACAAGATTCATCAACCATAATTCATTTTTCAAACCGATTTGGTAGTTTAGGAATTAGAGATTAGGGATTGGATACCTCACCTCAGTGGCTCAGTCCTCACTCCTCAGGACCTATGCTTCGGGGTCAGGGCTCACCCGTTCGGTCGCCCAGATGGCCACGCCCACGTGCTTTGCCCCGCCGCCGTCGCCGGCCAGCCCCGCTCATGGCTCACCCTAGTCGCTAGCTCCAATCCATCGCCTCGCGCCACCCGCTCGAAGTTGGAGCCTCGGTCCTCGGAGCAATCTGCGGTCGCCTTACCCGTCGGCCAAGCCCCCCCACCGTCGTTGCTTTCGGAGCTTAGTCGCTCGGAGAAAGCGAAGCGAAGCCACCGCATTATTCTTGTGCTCCTCCCTTTCTCGGCCTCGCCTCCCTGGCAGCTGCGGCCGCGATCGTCGGCCGCCGCCACGCCACTTTCGACATGGCGCGCGCGCATGGCCTACCACTGCTACCGCAAGGTGCAAGGGCAAGGCTGTGCGTGTGCGTGTTTCTTTGAGAGAGAGATGTGAGATCAAGAGAAAGAAAGATCGAGTTAGGGTTTGCCAATAAATGGGTCTTGAGATATTGGGCCGAGTCATTGTGGAGGAAGGTTGGAACAGTGGCCGAATGTGGAATGCCTTGGCTTTGGTGGACTGTGCGAGTTCTGAGTGGGCTGCGAGTGAGGTGCTGATGGAATAGGTTTATGAGGATATTACATGTTGATTTAACGCAATTTCTAGTATATACATGTGTTATACCTTATATATACTGAATTTTTGCCCAAAAATTTTGGGTGTTCAGCTGAACACCCTTGAACCCAGCTAGGTCCGCCCCTGTACACCAGTCTTGATTGTGCATATTGCAGTATTGAAGCATACGATGATGATCAATTAGTTATTAAATTAACATCCAACCACTCTACCTTCTTCTTTTTTTCCACACAACATAATGAATGCTTCAAAATCATTTTTTTAGGACATTAACCACCTATTAGTATGAAAGGGGTGTCCAGAAATCAACTCCTCAGATACCTGAAGAGTAGACTTGCCAAATAAAATACCAAAAGAAGCTTTCACTATCTCCCAAACATTGTTGTCACAAGATTCTCTGCTTGCCGGCTCCCATATATTGGCAAGGGTAATTCTAGGCAGAAAATTTGGCCTGAAAGGAAAGCAGAATATACATCATGAAATTCATGAACATTTAATGGTCAGGTTCCAAAGTAGGCGCAACAAAATAACAGGAAAAGTACTATTCAGATATAATTAGCCGAGCAACAATTTTAACGTTGATTATAGAAAACTACTTTCAATAATTACTTTTCCAAAAATAAAGAAACCCAGAAATAAGGGCAACAGCTCTACTTCTGGAGTTCTGGTGGCTTGGAAGGATGTACGCACAGGAAAAAGAGAATGTGGACTGGGCTTTGAAGAATCTGGAAGTTTTTAATAAGAGCTTGGTGATGAGGTTCTTAGTCATCTTATACAACCATCCCAGTTGACCGTGGGCTACACTAGTTTGGACAAACTGTTGTATAGATAGATTGCCAAAAGTGATATCAATCAGAAGACAAAGAAGTGCCCCTAAATGGCAGAAGTAAACCAACATATACTCGGGGTCTAACCTCGCATAGCCTTCAAGATGTTCTGTTTCAACATCAGATTTTATTGTAGCTTCTGGCAGAGATGGGATTAATCCAGTCCATGTAAGCAATCTTCTTAGAAGTCTGCCACGAGGACCAACAGGTGACAGAATTCCTTCATAACGAGAGACTGCCCTTTGTGCAGCAATCCAAATAGGAAGATCTGCATCTGGTAATTGATCAGACCTAAGCTTGTCCCATGAAGAATTTTCAATCAACAACAGTGAATTCTCTGCATAAGTTTGCTCTTTCAGCCAGAGCTTTAATTTATCAATCCAGATCTGAAATCCCTGGTTCCCTGTTGATCTTTTCAATGCCTGCCATCAACTAAAATAATCACATACAATCAGCTAAAAGTTGCTACTTGTTACACACACGCAGAATCATAAAAGTCTTCCTAGATTGAGAGTTGAGACGAGAATATAACATGAATATCAATGTATAACACGTTTCCTAGACATGGTGGAAACTGCAGTACATAAATTATCACAGTATGTATATGCTATCCTAACCTGAATATTTTGCACAGTCTGGCTTAGCTCAATCTGCAATGATCTAAGAAAGTGCAGCGTGACTGCATTGATATATGCTTTTCAGCCAACTGACTAAAGAACTAAAAGTTGATGTAGTGTTGTGCACAATAACACTTATTTTCTATACGAGGAACATATATCTCAGGAAGAAACAGGTACAAATATTTGAAAGTATCTGAAACATGAAACCATGAAAAGATTGGGTTCAATCCTGGCATCCGCAGCTCCTTGTACTTTATCAGAATTGTACTTGCACATGATTTGAGATCGATTTTTTTTTCAGCATCGGAACCATCACTTACAACTATGCGTTGGTGGCACTGGTATGGCTGTGCCTCCTTGTACTTTTCAAACTCTCTTTAATTCTTAATGAAATGGCACAGTTCTCCTGAGGCCACTTAAAAAAACTAATGTGTTGGTCCAAACCATTCATGTGTCACTACATTACTAATAGCTACTAGGAGCTAGGCTGGATTGTGGTTACATGCCAGGTCAGCAAAGCATAAGAAAGAACTCATACTCACATTGACGGCCATCAAAACAACACATCAGGACGGAAAGGTTGACTGACCTCAATAAGCCATCTCCCCAGTTTTTTCGAGGGTTTGGAAAGGCCGAAGAAAACATTTTGTAATAGTTTTGACTGTAGGTAATCAAGTTTCTCTACTAATAGCAGGCCTTTCTGTCTCTCGGTTGCATACCCACGCCTGCGAAGATCAGTAGTTAGTTGTACCATGAGAACTCCGTTTTGTATATGTTCATCAGACAGCAAGCCAGAACAAAAACTCACCTGAATATTATTGCATTAGATTCAGCTGCCTTTTTCCAATCGACATAAACCGGCAATGTTAAGAGGTAATCGCTGTTTAGGGCATATGTCAAGAGCAGATCTTGCGCAGAGAGTTCTTCAAACTGAGCATTGCGTAGAAGGTTCATGAAGGAATGCTGGAAATGAGTTGCGACAGCAACTCTTATTTTTAATCACACCAACAATTTATCATTAGGTAGGTAGTTAGCATTAACGTAACCACGGACTAGGCAAGTATTAGATAGCTAACTAGAATTGAAAGAACATCCATCCATTCCCTATTGGTGTGGTGTTAGTTACCTGGTCTGAGAATCAGGATCTGGGGATAAGCCGAGCAGAGTCCTTAAACCCAAGCTTCTAAGGAACAATGTGCCGTCTTCTTGGGTAATGCCAAAAAAGCCAGAGCTCTTGCCGTTGACGATCGCTTGGTCATCACCGGAGACCGAGGAGGTGCCATTCTCCTCCAGATGGGGATGCGTGAGCATGTAATAGGTGCGCATCTCCTCGAGCATCTCCTTGTGCTCGGCATGTAGAACGGCGTCCAAGCATCTGAAGCATTTCACACAAGGAAAATTTAGGATTCTTTTCCCCTCAGTGTCACTTCATTGCTGTAGCATTTTGTGCCTGTGTTCTCTATTTATAGAGGGGTGGAGCGAGACCAGTGGAAGTAGTAGTATAGTATAGTAATACCTCGCGAAGCGCTTGAAATCTGCTGCTGCGCCGGAGGCGGAGGCGGAGGCGGAGGGGAAGAGGGAGAGCACGGCGTCGAGGAGGGCGGCCTTTGGGACGGCGATGTAGCGCTGGCGCGGCACGTGGATGCCGGGGATGCCCTTGTCCCTCTCCTCCCCGTCCTTCCAGTCGTCCTTGTCGTCTTGGTCACCGTCCGTGGTGGCGACGCCAACGGCGTCGTCCCAGGGATTAGAGTCGGAGCGGAGGGGCTCGAATTGGACGGCCGAGAGCTTGGAAGAAGAGGCGACGGAGCAGCGCGCGGCCGTGGAGGAGGACCTGCTGCCGGAAGTGGGCGCCGGCGGCGTGGGGAAGGAGATTGGGATGGCGGCCAGTTTGGCGCGCAGGAGGAGGGTCATTCTGGCTGACGCCGCCCGGACGGGGGGCGCAAAGGCGGAACCTTTTTATTCTTCTTTTCTTCCTTGTTATGTTCGGGAATGGGAGACGAAGGTAGCCGTGGTGGCGCCGGCGCGGGAGGGAGTTGAGGCGGGCGATGGGTACGGAGGAGGCAGTCGGATAACGTCCGGGCGGAGGCACGGCCTGCCACGTGGCCTCCTCGGAATGGGCTGCCCTGCTGTAATAGCTAATGGCTTAGGTCATGCAAAATGACTTTATATAGCTGTCTATAGTCTCTGTTATATAAAATTTAAATTGATGTAAATAACATAGAATAAAAATAGAAAAATATACTGTCTATAATCCTGTAACCGACTATATTACGAGAACCTAGAAAAACATTAAAAGATCGTTTATTATCTATAATTCTGTAATCGACTGTATCATCATAACCTATTGTATAAGTTATCTTTAGTGTTATCTATAGATAATATAGATAGTTGTTATAGATAGTAACTGTCTATACTATTGAATATGCCTTAGATCAGTTGGTGTGGAGAAGACGAAAGAGAGAACCCAGTTTCCTTTTTTGAGACACCACAACAATAAATGCACGCGATCCAGCCCAGCCCAGCCCAGCCCAGCCGGCAGTTTCTAGAGGAGTGGAGAGGAGAGGAGAGTCGCAGCCCAGGACCAAGAGCAGAGTCAGAGGCATCCATCATCGATCTCTCCGGCGGCGACCCATCGGCGCCCGTGATCTCCGCCCAGTTCATCGCTACGGTAGGTATCCCTGCTCTGCTCTTGTTTCTCCTTTGCTTTGCTGTTCGAGTTGCACTGTATACATACATATATCATCAATGAATGGACGGCGAGGCGACTACCGCGCCACCACTTCTTCCTCCCTCCCGACACCTTCTCTTCAACGGCGAGCTCCGCTTCTTCTTCCCCGTAACGGAGAGCTCCGCGCGCCTCCACCACCCCCACCGCCACCGCCCTCGCCTTCTTCTTGTTCCACGCTCTCGCCACTGTCTTCGGTCTCCCCTCGCCCCACCTAGGTCACATGTCAGTCAAAGCCTAACTAAATATCTAGTCATTAGCTAGCCAATTTCTGCTATGCGGTTGCATGTATTACTACTAGTTATTACTATCTCAAGTTGTCCATCGATTTCTAATGTCAATCTGTCTAGTATTGTAATTTCTAGCAGCTAGATTGTTCTCCCCCCGTGCCGTCTCTATTTCGCTAGTGCATCGTTCGCATGGATAATTAATTAATTTCATATCAATTGCTCAATTCCTTTCAGGCGCCTAGTGCTACTTGCTGTCCTATCCACAACAATCTCACCCAAATTTCTGTTAATTCCCAAAGGTAGGGAAGCACATCTTGTGTTAGCTGAACAAACAGGTTACTTGCTGATTTCCTTTCCCAGTAACTAGGCAGTAGGCACACCCTGTTCTTTCTACCAATCTTGTCACTACATATGTAAATAAATTTACGCGTTTCCTCTTCACTGTAGGACCTTATTCGCACCTGAATGAAATAGAATACATGAGTGGTACCCCTGCAGCAAGCGGTAGCCTACGAGCGGCCCTCTCATACTGTGTTCAGCAGGTCCGCAGCTATGATTATCACAACTATCTGTGCCTGCTGCACCTACCTCCAGTCATGCGCAAGGCTGCATTCACCTTCCGGGCCTTCAATGTTGAGACGGCAAAGGCCATGGATGCTGTGTCGGACCCTAAGAAAGGCCTTATGCGCCTCCTCTGGTGGAGGGATGTGATTGATAAGATATTTGCAAACAAGCTGGTTGAGCACCCTGTTTCCCAGGCGCTCTCTTCGGTCGTTTCCGAGCAGAAGATTAGCAAGCATTGGCTCAAGAGGTCTGTGGAGGCAAGGATAAACGACGCTAACCGGGATGAGTATGCCATTCCAGAGACAACTGCTGAGCTGGAGAAGTATGCAGAAGACACCCAATCCACCATCCTTTACATGACCTTGCAGGCTGGTGGGATACAATCCACTATTGCTGATCACGCCGCCTCACACATTGGGAAAGCTAGTGGGCTGCTGCTGCTGCTCAAATCATTGCCTCACCATGTAAACAAACAAGGAACAATACCGTATATCCCTGCGAGTGTGGCCGAGGAGTGCGGTCTGCTTACAAATGAGGGTGGCCGATCAGAGGTCAGGATGGGCGATGAGCTCCCGGATGCAGTTTTCAAGGTTGCATCTGTTGCCGACGCTCACCTGCAGAAGGCGCGGGAGTTGGCCTCATCTGTGCCAGCAGAGGCAGTCCCCGTTCTCCTCCCAGCCGTGCCAGCCCAGGTGCTTCTAGACTCCCTGCGGAGGTGCCAATTCAATGTATTCGACTCGCGGTTGTCCAGGGGAGTCCATGGGATATCTCCTTTGTGGTACCAGCTAAAGCTCAACTGGCGCGCGTGGCGAAGCAAGCAGTGAATTCATCCATACAAGGGTGAAGTGTGTTGGTGGAATTGTTGGGTGTTTAGCCCAGACCCCGGGGCATCCTTCTACTTCACAATGCAACAGAGCTGAAGAAGAAAGGATCCGCCTTGCTGCTTGCTGCAACTGGCCATCTCTGAGCAATTTTGATGTAGCTTGTTCTTTCTAGGATGCACACATTAACTGTTGGAAATGTTTCTTGTTTTGTTTGCAGTCCATATTTTTACATGAAGTGGATGCATGTAAGAGGATCGATGTTGTTTTCTGTTCAGTTTGTTCTTCAGCTGTTGACCTACACTGCACTGCACTGCTTGTGCTTTACACATGTCCTCCTGGCTGGCTTGACAAACACTTGTTATCGCTAGCTAGCTTTTGTATGGGCCCACAAGATGAGAAGAGGAAGCGGAAGCGGGCCCAAGGTAAAACGCGCTGCCTCGCCGGCGGCGACGTCTCTGCCGGACGACCAAACCCTCTCGGTGTTTTCGTGCAGCTCCTCCCGCCTTGTCAGGAGTGAATGCCCTCCGCCTACCTGCTTGATGGCCTCCTAGTCATTACACGCCATGTCCGGCTGGCTTCCTCTCGCGTGCGTGCCCTGCCCTGCCCTGCCCGCCGCCTGTTCGACACAATGCCGCAGCCGGCACGCCCTTCCTTCCTGTCGCTGGGAGTTGGCTGGTCGATGATCGATCGTTCGCCGGATGGTTCCAACACAAGGCGGTTGACTGAGTATCGATGCATGGAGGCCACCTAGCGTGTCCTTTCCTCTGTCTCTGTGAGATGATTGAACAAGGGTATGAACCTGGTGTTTAACCCAGTGTTGCTGGCTTGAGATAGCTGAGGACTTGAGGTCACCAAGCTGCATATCCAAGCTCGTCCACCATAAAGGCGTAAACAAAAGCCCATTATCACGTTCGATTTGATCTCTGTTCCTCAGGTAACGCCGATGTGGTTGGTTAAGAATCTATGTGTATGTCTTGATTGCCATGATGCTACTGTGAATTCGCTTATAAGATCACCAGGCATGATATTTTTGTAGCATAGTCAATAACTTGTTGAGCAAATGGAAGGAGAACCAATGCGTAAATTGCTCATTTCTCGTACTAACTACTATATCAGATTTGCAGTTAGGTAAGTTCTGTTGTTCTTGCCCACTGGCCGGTAAGCTTCAGTAATTTGTTCGAATATTCTGGCAAGCATTTTACTGAACAGAAGGTAAATAAATTCCTAATTGCTACGAAAACTATTGACTATTGCAACCACATATTTGTTTCGCTCTGATCATAAGCTTTCAGCAACTATTTGACTTCCTTTTGTCCGTCACAGTTAGATATGACGGCGCATCTTACTTTTGTACTTTTTATATGTTGTCACTTTCTGTTTGCGCATTGTTATGCCTTAAAAGTCAAAAGGAGTTTCATAGATTGGCTCCTGTTCCTTGTTTCTGTCCTTCAAGTAATGTTGTTGGATACATTGCTCCCCTGTTTCTTTTAGCCTTCCCTGGTGACTGGATTTTGGGAGTTTCTTGCAGTTGGTGCGCTATGTTTCAGGTTTTTAGCACCGGTTTGGCCTTCTGTTTATTGCCATTTAGCAGTGGTGTCCTTTTCTTCACGACAAAAAAAAAAAAACGCTACCATTATCTACTGTTGAGTATACGGGCTATATGCCGGCCGGCCTATGTGACCCATGTAATGTGTATGTATATACCAAGTGAGAAATAGTGAAAATACAACGAAAAATACTCACCGAACTACATGATATCAGAGCCCTCACCTGTGCCCTAACCCTAGGCGCTGTGGCGGCGGCGCCTGGTGCTCACGGTGGTGCTCGGTCCTGGTGCAGGTGGAAGGCAGGGAGGCGGTGCCGGTCGCGGTGGAGCGTCGGCCTGAGCTTCGCTATAAGCTGTGATGGCAACTTCGCCTTGGGAGGAGGAAGGGACCGGGCGCGGCGGCCCCTGAGCTCATGAGGAGAGAGAAAGAGAGCTCGCCCTGAGCTCGCATGTGGGAGGAGGAGGAAGGGACCGAAGGCGTCGGCGGCCCTTGAGCTCGCGGCGGTGTGCGGAGAAGAGCCCCACCGAAGGCGTAGGCGGCCCCTGAGCTCGCGGCGGCGCGCGGAGAAGAGCCCTAGAGCTCGTTGCGACGTGCGCTGAGGAGGGGGACGAGAGCATTGCGAGCTCGCTGCGGCGCACGGTAGAAGAAGGGGGAAGAAAAGACGAAGGCGCTCTTGCTGTGCCTGCTTCGGTAGAAGAAAGGGGAAGAAAAGACGAAGGAATCAAGGACGACAGTCGGAGGTATCTCTCTCCTGTGTGCTGTGAATCTCTCTCTGATTGCTGCGAAAAGAAGAAGGGCACTCTCTCTCTGTTCGCTGTGAGGAGAGAAAGTGCTGCCGGAGTGAACAATGGGGGAGAATCAAGGACCGCAGCTTGTGTTCGAGAGGTTAGCACAACTTCTTACATAGAAGACGAGTGGGGCATCGTCCTCAGGCAGGGCAATTGTCCCTTATGCTGATACGGTGTAGAAAATAGAATTGATGTCGAATGATATTAAGTTGGAAGGTGTGAGAAATTACTTGAGTTGGTCACGGAGAGTATTGTTGATCCTGAGGACAAAAGGGTTGGAGAGCTTCGTCAAAGGAGAATCAATTGAACTGGTGGACAAGACAGGTGCAGAATGGCGAACTTGGAGTATTACCAATTCACTAGTGGTGGTGTGGCTGTTGAGTTCGGTGTCTCCGACTATTGCTGCAACTGTCGAGACCATCTCAAATGCGGCTGAGGTATGGAAAAATCTGTCGAAATTGTACTCGGGAGCAGGAAATGTGATATTGATGGTTGAGACACGGGAGAGAGTTAGTGATTTGAGATAGGGGAAAGCTCTGTGATGGAGTATGTTGCTGAGTTGCAATGATTGTGGGTTGATCTAGATCACTATGATCCTCTTGAGTTGCCTCATGCAGACTGCATATCCACTGTTAAGAAGTGGATTGAACGCAGGCATGTGATTGAATTTATGAAAGGTCTAAATCCAAGATTTGATGGAAGGCGAGTTACTATCTTTCACCAGCCTACTCTTTCTACACTAGAAGAAGCAATTACTGCTATTGCACAAGAAGAGACTAGATTAAAGGTGATGACACACTGCATTTCCAGTTACTCGTCCTGTCTTTGCAGTAACTGAAACAAGAGATTGTTTCAATTGTGGTGAGACGGGTCACATGAGCTGTAACTGTCCCCATCCCCACAAGCCTAATCGGGGTAAAGATCGGGTCTAAGTTAAGAGTGGACAGAAAGGAGGTGAAAGCAAGGGAGGCAAGAGTAGCTACAAGGTAAACTTTGCAATGACTGGAGAAGAGTCACTTGAATGTGTGGAGGCCTCGGTTGCGGAGCTAGAGGAGCTGAGGCGGCTAAAGAAGAGAGTTGAAAATTTAGTAAACAAAGACGAAAGGACTGCGATTGTATCCAGCGCTTCCGCTAATCTGGCTCACTCAAATCCAGGTAAATGGATTATAGATTCGGGTGCATCAACACGTTACGAGTATGTTGTATGAATTTAAATCATATACTCCATTCTCACCCACATACATCGAAACTATCCAAATGACTGATGGAACATCTCAACCCATTAAAGGTGTTGGTGTTATCTAATGTAGTCATTCCATTACACTACCATCAGTTTTACATGTTCCATCATTTCCAGTCAATTTGCTCTCAATAAGTTCATTGGTTGATCATTTGGATTGCCGGGTTACATTTGATCGAGAAACTTGTCTTGTTCAGGAGAGATAGAATGGCAGAAAGCTTGGGACTGGCGTCGGGAGTAATGGGTTGTGGTACTTGGATCCAAGGGAGGGAGATGTTGGGCTATGTACTGCTTTGGTGGCGACATCAAGTGACGAGGAGGCTAGGGTGATGCTTATGCATTGTCGGTTGGGACATATATCTTTTGGAACTATGAGTAAGGTATTTTCTGATGTAATGAACAAAGTGGACATGAGTAAACTAATGTGTGATGCATATGAATTTGGAAAGCACATTAGATTCTCATATGTGAGCAAGGGACTCCACAGTGTGTCTCCCTTTGTACTTGTGCATTGATGTATGGACATCTGTTGTTGTCTCTGCTACCGGCATGAAATATTTTGTTACCTTTGTGAAGACATTCTCAGGATATACAGGGAAAGTGCTCCCAGGGGAGCACTTGGAGGTCCGGGAGGACCATTTTTTTTTTGCAACTGGTACTACCGCAAGGATGACCGGTAGTACCGCGCGACATACCCTGAGAGGAGGTCCGCCAGGACATCCCAGGAGATCCAAATACCTCTTAGAGGTCCGGCCTCTGTGTACTGAGCCAGTCCCAGGAGAACCAATACTAGCTCACACAGAACACTTAGGTATAATCACAAGCACAAGGCCAAACAAGAGATGAAGCAGGCAAATTAAACCTTGCATTAAACAAAACCTTATGGTCAAAGCCTGCTTACAGAAGGTTGCCAACTTGGGCTTACAAAATCGACAAAAGGAGAACCTTTACAGCAGAAACACAAAACGCTTGAAGCCATCTGGCAAGCCCACAGGCTGTCGAGTGGAGGATGTCCTAGGCAACCGGGTCGTCAAAGAACTCCTCCTCGAAGAGGTTTGAGCATCCCTGCACTTGTTCATCTTCGACCACTACATTAACACAGGGGTTAAAGCCATGAGTACTTTGAATGTACTCAGCAAATCGCAGGGAACAATTATGCAAATAATATTCATGCATTGGCTTAACAATGAGAGCTGTAAGGTTAGTTGCAAAAAACAATATTTGACAGTAAATAACATGTATAGATTGCAAAGCTTAAGTTAAAGCAATAATACATAAGTACATTGTTTGAAAAGAAGGGGAGTGAGCACCAACTCACTTCCAAAGCCACTTGGGGGAGGTCTGGCCGGGCCCACGACCAGGAACTCTCCCAAGACCACTTTGGAGCACTAGCTCCTGAGTTCCCAAAGACCACTTGGGGGAGGTCTGGTCGCACCCACGACCAGGACCTCTCCTAAGACCTCTCTGGAGCACCAACTCCAGAGTTCCCAAAGGCCACTTGGGGGAGGTCTGGTCGCACCCACGGCCAGGACCTCTCCTAAGACCTCTCTGGGGCACCAACTCCAGAGTTCCCAAAGACCTCCCTAGGGCTCCAAGATCTCCTCTGAGCACCCACTTAGGAGCTCCTTGGACCACCCTAGGGTTCACAAGGCCTCCACGACCAATCGAGAACATTACAAGCACTCGGAGCCACCCAGAATACTTGCAGACATCCCAAGCCAGCCATGGAACACAAATTTTGAGAAGTCTACCCCTTGCACCATTTTCACTGGGCATGTCCATGACCAAGGACTTGGCTATTCGAATAGATTGATACTCTGCAGAGGTGTACAACTTTACCCACAATTCATGACTTCTCTAGCGGGGCAGGTTCCCGTCGGAACCCTTGCTCACTTTCAAAGGTGAGCAGTCTAGAGAGCGCGACAAGACCTTTACAAAGCTTTGATCTGGCTCGGAGCTGCTCGCTAAGGTTTCGCTTCCGGCGGGGCTGCAACCCAACCGGATTCGTGCCCCCTCTTGCGCTAGCGAATCAGCACGCTCCACCACAGCAGAACCGAGCCATCTCAATGCTAATTATTTGGCCCAGACCACCCCCATAAGTGATCTTGTGGTTGCACTAGAAGGCCTAGATCAACAGAACACAAAGTTAAGTCCTTAATTGCTGCTCAGGCAAGACTTCCACATCCCAGTGTGCGAAGAGTACCCCCTTTACTGCACGATCACTTGCTCGAACAAGAAAACATTTTGGGTTCACTTGGCCAAAGACCTCCCTGGCCTTGGCATGCAAGATTTTAACAAAGTGGCCTCGCACCAGAATCAACACAACTATGGCATCCCACCATAGTTGGTCAACAGTGGCACCAACCACAGATTCCATAGATCCAATAGTCAAGATAATAGAGAAGAAACATGATTCCCAAGACCCCCGTGTGGCGACCCGGCCAGGGGCCTCACCCGAGAGGTCCTCCAAGACCTCCCTGGGAGTCCACCAGGACCTCTCGTGCAGTCCTCCCAGGCCTCCCAGGAGGTCCCATTGGACCTCCTAAAGGACCAGGGAACTGATCCGAGGAGGTCTTGAGGCTCAGGACCTCCCCAAGAGCCACGACCAAACCTGGGGGAGGTCCAGAGACCAACCCGAGGAGGTCATGGGACTTGGAGAAGTCCTAACCCTCCTGTGATCCGAACCAGTCCCAAGGATTAATGGCTAGTTCTCACAACAATTACAAGTGATAACATATATCCACACGAGACTTTATTAACAGCAAAAGAGTTGATTACAAAGTTTGCTTACAAACCGCCAATAGCGAAATACACAGTGGAACAAAAGGCAAGTCCATCCAATACACCACAGGTAATTGGCTGGAGAGCGCGGCCTAGTTGATCTGGTCTCCGTCATCATTAAGGAAGTCCTCTCCTGCTCAAAAAATAGTTTCAAGCAAGAGTGAGCACAACAACCGTGCTCGCAAGTTACACCCGTGAGGTAACAAAATGACATGCATACATGGATATTCAAAGGAAGGCATAATATGGTTACTTTGCGTAAAGCCAAATTTATTTCAAATACATATACTAAGTTCCAAGGCAGTTATACAATAACTAAAATTCATTTACCAAATTCCGTTTTTCAGTTGGATAACATTCATCAGCAAATGGTGAAGGATACCCTCCTGTCACAAGGCTCCCTGCCCAACTCATGGGATAGAAATCCCAAAACCAGTTTGTCAAAGCTTTTTGAAAACAAAACCAAATCTAACTTTGAGTAGTCTTTTGCCAGCACGTCCATGACCGTGGACACGGCTATTCAAATAGTTTTCACTCTGCAAACTGGGTTTGTACAGCGGTATTACCGCAAATACTGGTTTTGCTGAGTTTTGTCTCCAACGGCTAGTTTTTGTGGTTTGGGCTATAAATACCCCCTTGGCCGGTTGAGAGACAATCTTTGGCATCCCATTTCACTTGCTTGAGCTAGTGTGAGGTTCTCCTCTCAATTGTGCATGTGTTGCACCCTGTGAGCAAGGAGAGAGGTCTCTAGTTGTATGTGCTGCATCTGGAGGTGGATTTCGTATCCACTTAAGCTTGTGCATTCATTGCACGTCGTGAGAGTTAAGAAAGGGGCTTGGCTTGTTATTCTTGGTGTTTGCCGACACCTAGGCGGCGTGGAGGCGTCGTGAACTGGTGATCTTCTCAAGAAACTTGTGAGAAGGCCCAGCGTGTTGTGAAGGTTGGAGCTCACCTACCCAGAGCGGGAAAGAGCTACCACTAGTGGAATTGAGGTGTTTGGCTTAATTCGTAGAGCCGGTCCAATTAGTTTGGGTTTACCTCAACGTCATCATTATGTCTTTGTGGTTTGTTCTTCTTGTGCATTACTTTGTGCAATTTACATTTCTTGTATTAAATTGCTTACATGTCTTTGTATGATTGCCATAATTATCAATAGTCTTATACTCTTATATTGTTGGTGCACTTAGTAAAGACTAGTTGATTTAGGTTTTAATTGGGCAAAACCGAATTGATTTACAATTTCGTATAAAACTCAGTTTTAGCCAAAAAAAAGTTTTTAAAACCGCGTATTCACCCTCCTCTAGTCGGCCTCCTCAATCTTACACCGGCCCATGTGACCTATGTAATGTGTATGTATATACCAAGTGAGCAATAGTGAAAATACAACAAAAAATACTCACCGAACTACATGTACATTGTGGCCTTTTACTACTTTTGATGACTAGCAATTTTACCAATGTAAAGTTTAACAGTTACTAGTTATTAGCATTTACCATCCACCAGGGTATGTCTAAGAAACTTTGGCAGTTCATTGAAAATGTTCCAAAAAGTCACACAACTACTTAAGTGCTTAATTTTCTGAGGGCATCAGGAATAAATGAATAATGCAAACTGTCACAGATCTGGAGCAGTATAATATTAATAACAGGAGTTGGTCATGGTGATCAGCATTTATCTTCCCATAACCCTTCGAGAATTTGAACCAATTTCAACAACAAAGAAGAAAACAAGGTTGAGTCCTTATACAAGAAAAACTTCTAATTGTATCGTTTAATCTTGCGGTTTGATGTATTATTTTGGTAGAACATCGGTTTTACTGTTTTCCTGAGGTAAAAAGTGATTACTTGGTCAGGTTTGTTAGTTTTGCTGCTGGACTGGATTGAGTTTGCGTTCTGGCCGCCTCTCTTGATTCATATATACCCATGGCCAACAAGATAGCTCCCTAAACCAAGGTAATTGACGTGTCTGCCTAATTCACAGCAATATTTATGTCTTAATACTGTGGTTGCTTCATATTGTCTTCTACTTTATGACCTCAACAAATTCTTGCAGGTAATGAATATACCTTTAGCAAAATTCTGTTGTGCAATGCTGAAGGCATCCTGTGGCGAACCAGAAGTTAGAAGTAAATTATCTCTGAGGTTTCTATATATTTTTAGCAGATCTAGTTCTGAAGACGCTTCTTGTTTTCTTTCTTTTCTCCTGGATATTCTTTTTTCCGAAAATGAAAAGGTTATGTATGTTAGCTCAGGGGCAAGACAACTAAAATATAGACTTAACAACTAGGTAAGCACATCTTATTTCGCACTTTGGAGTTTGGATAGGTCCAGCACCCTGCATGACGACTGACGAGTCAATAAAGTACTAATAGCAAACCACTGAGAAGTACTTAGGAGTTAGCTAGGACAAACACCTGTGCTCATGCTTAAAAGTAACTCAACATAGCCGTTTTCTTTGGGTACTTTAGCCTTGCTTTTTCTGGATGTTTGGTCCCTGGTGGAGTAAACAGCAATCACTGAGGGAAGAATCATTGTCCCCTCCCCTTGTTGGTTGGCCCCCAAGTGAGCTCCACACCATATGCATGCTTGCTTCTGCCTTCAGAGCTAGTCCCATTATTGTGCACTGTGGTTCGCTTGTGGCTAGGCAGTGGTCTTCATGTGTGGTTGGGTCTATGCCCATTGCCCAACTCAACTCATGAGTATATTGCTGGGTCGTGGGTGCTGTTTATAGGTGGAGTTTAGGCATACCAGATTAATTCCAGGCAAGATACACACGGCAATTATTGTTGCATTTGCTGCCACTGCAGACGGTAGCATTAGTGTTGCCGATACCAGCGGCAGGCAACCAAGTTAGGACTGGTTTCTGGCCAAATTACTACCAATTTTCTTTGCCATAGTATTTCAGCTTGTACTGTTGTTATTAACCATCCAGGAACCTGAGGCTCCACCAAGTGAGATTCAGCTTAACGATAGCTTTGAGGAACCATGATAACCGTAAAGCCTTTTTTTTTTTGACGTAAGAAGGTAGAGAAATCTCTACCTTGTGACCATTATATTGCAATGGTTTTCAAGCAAAGTTTACAAAATGACAAAGAAAAAGGAAAAGATAAATAGAAAGAAGAAAGAAGAAAAGAAAGAGAGAAGAAAAGAAAGAGAAAAGAAAAAAAGAAGAAGAAAGTACAGCTGAGTGTAGAATTACAGAAGGAGTTGGCACCATTGTCGAATTCTATTGTGATACTTGGGTTTAACCCTGTATAGCCCTATTGCAATATGTATCGAGTATCGTTATATGTATCTATGTTGCACAGTCCATAGTCGAATTTTCTTTTCTACAGCGTGTCACATGAGGCAACACGTATAGTTTGCATACTTATTTTGATTAATTGCTTGTTGAAAATGTGCTATATATGTTGGTATATAATACCTAGGTATATATGCAGTGCTTGACATCACCCAAAATATAGAAAATCAAGTATGCTTGCATTTCATGGTTTCTTTATTAAGCTTGGCCAAAGATGGGGGAACATATGCTCATAAGCTCAATCATAGCACCAGGTTTGGAGTTTAGAGTCAAGACTAATCTAAACCAATGGCATTTCGAAAGGATTACTGGTAGGGCTTTTGGCTTCATGCAGATCGCATACCACAGGTACAGAGTAGATTGTATTAATTTTTTCCTTCCTTTTTTTTTGCAAGATAGTCCTTTCCGTTCTTGTAGACTAACATTGAGTTGAACTCTTTCTATGATACCTCGAATCAGAGTTTTGATATATTTCACTTTCGTTGTTCTGCAGACTTACTCAAGCTATTTTGCCATTTTTTCTCCTGGCAATTTTCTTGTGGAACTGAAAAATAGCATGGAACGGACTATATGGCATCTTGATCTGAATTGAGTGACCTGCGTTTTGGAGCCCAATGATTCGATTAATTGCTGAGACAGGCAGAATAAAATAGATTGATCTTGTTATATTTGGCAATCGGTGGGTCTGCATCCATGATTCGATGATACATACTCCTCCAGCATGGAATGAGCACAATAATGAAGTAAGTACAAGCCTTTTCCCTTCGTTGCATATCTTTTCTTAATTTCTTACTCAGGTCTGGAGTATTCTTTCGAAGTGCATCTATGTGCTTAACATAGTTTCTATATATTCCCCTTTTTTGTGTTGCTTGAGAATAAGAAGCGGGTATGCACAGTTGTTTAAATAGTATATCTAACAAGCTATATATGTATGCAGTGTGAAAACATCAGAGTGGGGTGGGGGGGAGGTTAATTAGTGGGATAGAGGGGTTGCATGATGAGGTCTCACATGAGAGCTTTCACGCAGGCATCATTTTATCTTCCTCTACAAACAAACATCACCCTCTCCCCTCTGTCTCTCTCTCTCTCTCTCTCTAACTTAATTATTCCCTCCCTCCTCCTCATCTCATCCTCTCATGCATGTTCTTGCCTGCCTGGTTCCCAACACCTCTGCCTTTTCCACCCCTTCTTTTTAACCTCATACACGCGCAAATAATTATATTGTGTTCCCCTTTTTTCTCAGAATGCAGCCACGGACATGCTGGTCCGTATACTTCATGTGCTCCATCATACCATACATACACAAGCGAGTAGTAGTGAGAGGTGTGATGCATGAGGGGTGTGCGGGCTGCATGGCTTGTGGTGAAGTGTGGGGTTTCTTGCACTATATAAGCCGGAAGCTAAGTTGGTGGGAGGCATGCATGTCTTTGTTGCTCTTATGCATGTTTGCCATCTTTTATCCCTTCTTAAAGCAACGGTTGGGAAGCATCACCTGCTTGCCCTTCCTTGGTACCACTCTGTAAGGGGTCGCTATCTCATCTCTAGCTTTCTGTCTCTAATGCTGTCATCTACTTGCTTCAAATCATCCTTGGGCCATAATCAGCAATGTGTTCTCTGCGGTAGGTGAGCTCCATCACTGTTTTCCCTTTCTTTTCACATCATTAATTAGCCTAATATCCGTGGGCTTGTAGTTGTCATTTCTTTTGCTTTGTCTTTCTCGAGACAGGCATTTCTTTACCTGTTAGCTCAATATACAACCAACCTAGATTATCTTTTCACATATCCTTCTGAATAAAATGATATGCTTTGCTTTTAAATTCATTTCTTACCTTTGTATGTAAATGTTTTGATGACTCCTGAAAGAAGAGCTACTATTTTCCCTGAGGAGTAGAACTACCTTGCTTCTTTCGAGAAGTGCTCATGTGGTTAGCTAGTTAGATAGATGACTATTAAAACTTCTCATTGCGTTAGCACTCCATGGCTCCATGCAAAGCTGTATGCGAATGGGTTATCATGGATAATTTTCTACTAAGCAGTTCTATAGATCATCTCTGTCAAATTCTTGAAGTGATGCACACAACGTGTGTTTATATACGACGTTGAGTTTATTTAGTTTTCTTCCCTTTAGCATACTGATCGATTCAACATGGTGTGATTGGTTGGACTCTTCTGTTCATGATCTGGAGAAGCTCTTCCACGCATGCCCCCCTTTCTTCATATCTTTTCTTATGGTCAAATACTCCGGTTTTGAACTAAGATGTTTCTTTCTAAACAAACCAATAATGAGTATGATCCCACTCTAAAACTACTCATTCCCTATGATTATGATGCCCTGTTGAGTTCTGCCTTATCTGCTTGTTTTTTGCATCATTTATTTGCTAGTAATCAGAATTGTAATAGAGACCTACATTTCGTCACTGGTTCCTTGAGTTAACTTCAGGACTTCACCTGAGAGAATGTTTGGTCTATGATTGGATTTATTGTTGATGTAATCCCTAGGTACTATAGTCATAGAACATAGCCTGCATAAGTACTATCGGACTAGAAGTTGACTTCCGAATAAAACAATGCCAAAAACATCTTAACCTAAACTTCCCTGCTCATCATTAATGAGAAATAACTGATGAAGCTTAGACTTAAGATAACACATGCATCCAGGAACCTCTAGATAATTTTGTAGGTGACCTGCCTGAACACACATTATTCAAACAAGCAAGCTGGCGCGTATACATATCTAATCTAACGTCCAGCATGCATATCATCCTAACTCAATAGTTTTTGTCTATGCCCATGACTTTTTTGTTTTTATAAAAGAAGAATTAGCAGCTGATGAGCCGATCCCTACGAATGCATATCCACATCCATGCATACAGAGTAGAATGATGTCTTGTCCTTCGGACCACAGAGGAGAATGATTAGTCATCGATTCATCCTTCTTACTCTATTAAGATTAAGTCCAACAATACTTAATCTACACTTCACTTATTTCAATAAAACTTTGGTGTCTTCTAGGATCTAATTAATACGGCCAATCTCTGCTAGAACTGTGAGCTCGCTACTTCTCTAGCTTCATGGTAATTTTTTACTTCCATTCAGCAAAAAAGAAGTGTTGGGATACAAAGTATGAACATCTTCTTAGCGTATGTACATGGTGAAGTGTACTGAAAAATGCTGTGACGTGAGGGTGCAAGAAAATGATATAGGATATGTAAGTGTTGTGGTCTAACACAACAAGGGGTAAACATCCGTCGGAGGGAGGTCCGACGACGACGACTTGAAGTAGAACAGCGCTAGGTGAAGGAGGACACCGATTGGGAGCGGAATAGATCTAGAATAGCCGGTTTACATGCTATCTTTTTTTGTAGTGATGACTTGACTTGGCCCATAAGAAACAATCTTTATTTCTAAGAAAAGCTATTTTCACTAGATGGAATATATCTCTAAGAAAAAAAACTCAACTAACTATTCTTATCTCTATTTCCTAACTACCCATGCAACCGTGGCCGGCATGAACAGTACGAGTTTGCTACAGTACCACGTGCGCTATTCACACTCATCAACAATATCCCGCGCCCATTCTTGCCAATGTTCTAATCAACAATACTGTAACAGTATTAGTTATGCCATACCCGCGGCCGCGGGCCGGTATGTTCTAATGCTGAATGTCATACCAATGTTCTTGTATTAGTTTAGTTATGCCAATTCTTGTCTCTGTTCCACACAGTCTCTCATTAGAAAATAGTCATTTTTTATGGTGCAAATGATTTGACATTCAACATTGGTATGGATGAGATTTATTTTTTTCCCCGTTTTGTAATGCATATTATATACATTTTACATCTTTGTCTCTTGTTACCCAAGCACAGCAATTTAAGAACTTCATGTTATCTAATTTGTCAGAATGCTATTCCGCTTCAGGCAAAATACGTTGTAGAATTACAAGAAAGTAGAAATATGTAAATAAAAGCGACGATATATAAATGAGCATTTGGTGTTTGTGCATATTGGCATACCTGAACATATGGCTGTCGAGTTTGTTGAAACACCAACTGCTTATAATCACATAACTGAAGTGTTTTACCAATTAAAAATCATACTTCATGAAGTTTGTAAGTTCTCCATGACCTTATTTCATATAGCAACATGGTGATCAAGTATATTTAGTACAATGTCCTGAAGCATGTAAGCAGCACAAAAACTACACACATCATATTACAGTCTTATTTACATGGCATTATGTAACTCAAATTACTTATGTGTCCAATCGATATGATATGATATGATCATCATCATTATTATAGCTCCCCAAGATAATATTTATAGATGAGATACTATCTTTGATTAATCGCACGGTCACTTCCATGGATCAACTTGACTGCTTGATGTTGATGTCGAGGCATAATCAGTTGCCGCCTCTTGCTTCTCGTTGACCTGAAGAATGTCTCCTTCATCAGTACAATCTACACCCTTTGTTGCATCGTGACTAAGTTGAGATGCAACAAACTTGTCCAGAACTCTCCAATCAGTAGTGACGTGGTCGACTGCATGCTCAATAAGCTGAACATGGTGGTGGGCATGGTGCACATTAATTTGGTGATCTGGTGATACCAAACGAGAATGGAAGGAGGGGCTCTCTAGCTCATGAGGAATGGTATTGAGAACATGATGGTTTGGCATTTGGAATTGTAGCCTCAATTCCCTCTTGTAGGTGTTGCTCAGCATCTGGAGGTGTTGTTCTTCTTGCAGTGGCATGCTGTGGTGAGGAGGCATTCCGCTCATCGGAGAGTTGAGGTGATGCATAAAGGGCCCATCTTCGTCGACATACCAACAGGGCGCATCTTGGTCTGAATCTCTTCTTGTTGTTGGCAATCTCTTTTTGAACACCCTGCATACTACCCACCCTTCTTCCTGAAATGTGAGGCTGGGAGATTAAGTTATAAATAGTAGGGAGCAAAAGAAAACCAAGATAAAATTATGAATGAGACTAGTAGCTCTTGAAATTTGTAGAGTTTGTTATTATTGTTTTTGTTTTTGTTTTTGTGGGAAGACAAACTGCGCAGCAGAGGCAGCATTCACACGCGCATGAGAATCGAGAAGCGAATATCGATCGATCTTTGGAAAGAAGACACAGCGCAAGATATATAACCTCGATCTCTGGGCATGTACGAATCAGGTATGATTCATTCATTCAGAAATCAGTTCACTAGCTAGCTTAAGCTAGTTGTATATATGTATGTGTAACTACTAACTAGTGACTGATTTGTAGTTGACGAAAGATAAGTAGGGCATGCACTTGCCTGTGGAGGAGCATTCTGAGTGGTCTGGAGGCGGTACTCGTGCATGATCCAATCAGACTTGTGGCCATTGGGAGCTCGTCCCTGGTAGTACACCAGGGTCTTTCGCATGCCAACCAAGGCCAAGCTGCGCTTTGCATAGATGGGCTTGTCCCTTCCGGTAGCCTTCCAGAAGCCAGCCGCGGTCGCGCGGTTCGTCCGGCTCCCGGTTGGGTACTTCTTGTCTTTGTGGCTGAACAAGTACCACTCCTCTTGCTCGGACTCGGACTCGGAGAGCCCTATCCTACATCTCTCTGTGTAGTACGTAGTATTAGTATATATGTACATGTAGATAGATGGATGTCATATTAATTGTCATATTGTCATGTCATGGAGGGAGGAGAAAAATATAATCTATCTCTCTCTGACTCTGTGTGTGTGTGTGTGTACGTACCTTGGAGATCCCATGGCTCCATCTTGTACAGATCAACGTCTTTTATGACGTTTAGATCGATCCTTCTTGAGGCCACCTTCTTGCGAAGGTAGTAATCCACCAGCTCTTCATCGCTTGGGTGGAACCGAAAGCCTGGAGGCACCTCAGCTATTCCTTGCGTGCTGCTCATGCTCATGCTCATACTCATACCTACGTACGTACCCATCCATCGTGCGCAAATTAAAATGCTTACACATCAATATCCATGCATGTATCTAGTACAATTAGCTACTAGCTAGGCATGCAAAGGAAACACAAGGATCAGAAGCAGAAATCAGGTGATCTCTACTAATTAATCATATATATATACTTGTCTTAGAGATCATGCACAAGGAATTCACAGTACGTACTGCACCCTTGGCCGGGGACGCGTGCATGTGATAATGGATGGAAAGTAATATATACTCGATCGAAGCAATTCAGGCATCATCATTTGCAGTGACGCATGCATTGCGGTGCTGAGCAGCTAGCACCACTCATTGCCCTTTGTGGAATGTTCCCCTGCCTGCTACTGAAAGCTTCTCCATCTCATCATGAATTGTCCCTCGCTCTAGCTCTATCTTTGTCAGTATGTACATGTATATGTATGTATATATATACTAGTGTATCTTGTGTGTTTGCACTCGTACTGGGGTCTCCAATTGAAGTGCATCAACATGCATGTATCTATTCTATCTACATATCTATGATCATATGTGCTAGCTGGCTGGTGCTTCCATCAGATCTAAGCATAGCTCTCTTTTCTTTTCTTTTTTTCGGTATATGGACGGGACGTGCCTACATATATGATTGTACAAGCACGGTCATGTGCATGGTGGCAGTAATATATATATGTGCTAAACGTTCAGGCTTTTTCTTCTTAATCTTCAACTGTAGTGTGTCGTACATCTCAACCTATAGTTACAATAGAGCACACGGTATATATCAGCATCCCTTTTCAGAAGAATATATGTACGTGTGCTTTTTCTTAAAAGAATAAAATATTTCAAGTACCTGAATTAACGAGAATAAATCGGTTCAATTCTAAACACATTGTCAGATATCAATGAACGTAATCAACGTACGTATATCACAACAACGCTCTCTCTATATACATGCAGCTGAAAATTTATATACTAGCTAGCTAATCATGCGAGCATTCATATTGTTAATTTCTACCCCTTTAAAAACATCTCTGCAGTACACAACACCATTTCACAACCGCATGTATACATCATATATACATATTTATATAGGAAAATCAGTATGAAAATAAAGATTCTATCATCTGTTAAGTTCGAAGTTGGATTAGCTTTCTAAAAAGAGATCGAAGTAGGGAAAGGATGAACATAAAGGAGATCTCTAAATGAGATATCTAAAAAGGATTTAATTGCATATAATACTTGTACATCAACATGTAAATTTACAATCCTCTAAAAAATACATATAAATTTACAAAAAACGCATGTGTGTGTGTGTGTATGTTTACTACATACAATTTGTGTGGATCAGTCCAGGAATGCTACCTAGATATTACTTGCTTCGGCGATCAAAAAATATCTTGTTAGATTTGCATATGAATCAAATAGAACAGCTCTCTTATGCCATATCATAGATAGAGTTCTATCTAGGGTTTCGTACGACACATGTAACTGAATCTCGGTTTTATATATGCTTCAATGCAAGCCAGAGATCTGATAGATATGACAAGTAACATAAGATCAAGAAATAGATCGAGGGATCGAGAGAGAGAGAGAGAGAGAGAGAGAGAGAGAGAGAGTTGTATATACCTTTCTTTGATCAGCTGTTCGGATTCAAATCAGTGAGATGTGTGAAGAAACCTTGTAGAAATCCAGAGATCTAGCTAGCAGCTATAGTAGCTAGGAGACAGAAATAAACTTTTTCTCTTCTCCCTGTCTTAGTTGCTCTATGTGCACTCTCTCCCCTCTATCTTTCTCCCTGACTCGTTGTCTGGTTCAGATCCCGAGAAGAATGTCACAGAAGCACGTACAACAATATCAGCAAAAAAATTAAGGATCTCAAAAAATAACAACACAAGAAGCAGAAACGAATCAAAGTATATATGAAAAACTCACAGTAGCATCAGATATCTACCTGCATAGCATGAGCCATATGCATGCATGCAAATTGTTGACTAATCACTTGTTCCTCTTCCCCTTCCTCCTCCTGATCACAGGGAGCAGAGAGGAGAGGAGAGAGAGAGTTGCAGAGAGAACGGGAACGGGAACGGGGTTGATGAATGCGCAGAACGGGATTGATCAAAGGAACAAAAAAGAAACCAAGTGGATTGATTACTAAAGAAATGGAGCACAATCTATGGCCGCCATGAATACACAGGAGGAGAACGCTAAAGGTAAAGATGTTCCTACAGAGGAAAGAAGACCGAAAGAAGAATATCTAAGGCAGGAGATGGATAGATGAAATGAGGAAGAGGAAGGTGCAGCCAGGGTGAGAGCTAGGTAGAGACTAGAGAGAGACAAGCAGCAGCATGCGAGCTGATGCCTGATGGTGGTGAGGGGGAGAAGACGTAAGAGAACAGCGACCTTTGTCTACTCTCCGATGTGGGCGCGGAAGGGGCCCGACCACTCACCAAACAAATCCCCCCCTCGATCCACTGCCTCGCGCCATCATTCCCTTCCTTTTCCTTTCTCTCTAACTCCTCCTTTTTAATCCCCTTAAAACCATCTGTCTCTTGCTTGCTTCCCCCTTCCTCTTCAAGCTAGGATAAGCAACATATATAGAGACTAGCTAGTAAAATTGTCGATTCATTTAATTAGCTCTCAAATCCACCTGAATTTGATCTATCCAAGCGCGTATTTATACCTATAATACTTTGGTAGGTTGATCAGTACTCTTCTAGCTAGGGTTCGTGGCTCTGTAGTTTGAAGGCTACAGCTAGTACGAAAAGAACTGGAGGAATGTATCTGCAGGTAGGAATGTAAAGGTGTTTAGCTACCTCGCAGATGTAAGAACCAAAAAGTTAGTCCTTGCAAGATAATGACACATATGATGGGTCGTCTGAACGCCGAAAGAGATGGTTTTACTATGATCAGTTAGCTGTTCCCTTTTCTAGATGTTTTCTTCCAAATGTTTGAAAATCTCTATATATTTGATTTGAATATCTAGCTATGGGCTTGCGATGAGACCGAGCTAGATAGTTTTGATGTATCCAGATATCTTTTCTGCGTTTTTGTATGTACGCATCAAGGCTCTCGGCTTTAATTCGTTCACGACTGCGAGCTAGAAACGAAGACGGAGTAAGCAATCTCTCCCCGATCGATCATGATAATTGTTCAGTCCGTCGTCCCCGGACCCTGGTCATCAGCGCAAGTAGGGTGTATATGTGATATATGTGGGTCAAGCTTAGAAATATATGGAGATAATTATGCACTTGTCCCTATGACATGATTAAGGATCATGGGTCAGCTCTCAATACAAGGACTGGTATTATCCGGCCAGTGCCTTACCAGTGCATATATATGATGTCGGATCCCCGGACGTGGAATACCCGAAGACCTTATGTGTATACTGTGCTAGTCCTAGGATTAAAGACTAACACATAGATTCACAACATTTGGCAATCACATCCATACAATCACATACAAAAGTAAAGCAAAAAAGGTAATCTACTTAAGCTATTACAAATTATTACATTCACGGGTGACTGACCAAATAAAAACAGTCATCATCAGAAAATAAAGAGCAGTAGAAGACATAATAAAGTAGAAAAAGTCCAGCGGCATGCCCATCCGATCTCGTAGGCAACCAACAAGGAACAAGGTCTAGGTAGACCCGTCACCGAACCCCTCGGTGCTAGGAGAAAAGAACTCGTCGTCTGGCATCTTCGATCTCTGAACAACAATATTAGCAAGATTGAGTACTTGTGTACTCAGCAAGACTTATAGTGTATCGCAAAAATTATATTAGAAACAAGACTGTCAAATAAAGAGGCTTTGCTCTACAAGTTATTTTGCTCAAAGTCAGGTTTATTTGCAATATTCATAAGTAATAATTTGCAACGGAATTTGAAAGCGGTATAAATAAGTACATGACAATAAGTAAAGTAGTAAATCAAATAACAACAACACCTGCAACCCAACTCGGTTGCAAGCAAAAATATAATCATATTCCGCAATAGACATGGCACTGACAAGTTCATGTTCAACTATAGAAATGGCAGTCCTGCTATAGACATAGCAATTCAGCCATAGAAATGGCAGTACCGATATAGACATAGCAATCCAGCCATAGACATGGCAGTTAACTCAATAAATATAAACCTCATGTCATTACCCCAATCTTTTGTGACAAAATAGTTTGAAAAGTAAAGCTACCACTATACCTGATGCACTAATCATGCTCATGACTGCGAGCGTGGCTATTTAAATAGATTTTTCACTCTGTAGAGGTGTACAACTTTACCCATAGTACGCGGTATTCCAGTTACCTAGAATATCTCTATATCACTGTTCACTACTGAAGGTAAGCAGTCTAGAGTTCGCGACGCAGCCTTTACATTATCTAGCCCTAACCTTACACTAGCCCTGTGAATCATTATCCCCATCAATCCAAATAATAATAAAAGAATACACATCGAATGAGGAGCCTCACTTCGTCCGGATAGAAATCTATCGAAGTGAGACATTTGCAGTTGTGACGGCATACCTAACCAGTCATGCTCGCACTACTTCTGCTTACTAATCATGCAAGGCTATGGTTCGATAACTTAGTTAGCTACGACTATCCTATCCCGGCACATACGGTTGTAAGATTAGGTCTTAGTCCCGAATTTGTTGGCTTCAGTCCTTAATCGACTACGGGTGAGAACACCACCCTAGCTACTAGTGAGTCACAATCCTCACTTTTTCAGAATACAATATAACTTGTCCGCGTCTAAAAAAACTAAAGTTTTTATTTCATTTTCATACAAAATAACAGAGGTGTCTCCTCTAGACTATTTTAAAAATATCCCAAATTCTCAAATTAACATATTATCCTTTTATCGAATTTTTAGAAAATATATCGTTCTAGTTGCATTTGTGCGATAATCGCACTCAGAAATTCCCAAATAACATTACATATTGCCTAACCCATATTCTAAAGGCTACAACAGTAAGGAATCAATATTTCAAGGAGGCATATGCAGCAAGTAGGATTTACAACTACCAATTTCCCAATAATAACATTTTTCATACACAACATACACGCATGCATAATAGAATTTGCAAAAACAAAGTACAATAAGTAAAATATTAAGATCAACATGATCAAAGGGGGTGCTTGCTTTGCTCTTGCTGTTCTGGAGGTAAAGTTGATTGATCGTCGCAATAATAACCCGAATAATCGACGTCTAAAAAGAGCCAAAAGCGAATTAAATAAAATCCAATAAATTCAACAGAGACCAAAAAATAAATATTTTTATATATTCAGGTAGATAATGATTGTACACGAATTTATAGACAAATTCCATTTAATTTGGAGTTTTGTAGCAAAAGTTATTAAGGTTTTAATTTGGCTCGGTTTAGAAATTCAAATAAAATTGAGAAATACGCTTTCCAATAGAGAAAGCGTAGTCCCACGCATGTACTATTGAGGTTTACGCTTTCCAATAAAGGAAGACATATTCTCCTCATAACTGAAAGCACATTTTCATTTTTCTTTAGATTTTTGTTTACACTGACATGTGGGGTCCACTGCCAGTGGCTTGGTCCACGAGCACAGTGTGTAGACCAAGAGTCTATGCGCATAGTACGCGGTCCATAGTGCAGTGAGCTGTACGCTTAAGGACGTGGGGCCCACATGTCATAGACTTACTTTAAGATAATGATTTGTTTTAAATTAAAAGCTCGGTCCCACTCGTCAGTGACTCATTACAACTAAACTGACAGCTAAAGATTTAATTAGTCTTGAAGATCGTGCTTAGACACACTGATGATGTGCTACAGTGTCATCTGGCAAAAGCCGCGCGGTGGTGCTCACGCCCGCGCGTCTCACCGGCGGTGTGGTGCTCAGAGAGGTCGAAGAGTGCCCAAAATGGGATCCCTATACTAATGCGCACCTGCCGGCACTGATGGCGAGGCTGAAGGTGGCCTGATGTGGGGCCCACATGTCATAGACTTACTTTAAGATAATGATTTGTTTTAAATTAAAAGCTCGGTCCCACTCGTCAGTGACTCATTACAACTAAACTGACAGCTAAAGATTTAATTAGTCTTGAAGATCGTGCTTAGACACCTGCGATGATGTGCTGATGTTGTCGCTCGGCAAAAGCCATGTGGTGGTGCTCACGCCCGCGCGTCTCATCGGCGGTGTGGTGCTCAGAGAGGTTGAAGAGTGCCCAAAATGGGATCCCTATACTAATGCGCACCTGCTGGCACTGACGGCGAGGCCGAAGGTGGCCTGACGCGGTGGCGCACCGGCGGTGAGCGGAGAAGCAGCTACAGCAACGAGTGAAGTTGCAAACGAGCTACACCCTTGACTATCTTTTGCGCGCATAAGGATCTATGGGCTATTAGGGTCATACCGGAAGCAAGAGGGTGGTCGGAGGTGAGTCGAAGAGGCGAGGTCGGTTGCGAGTGAAGAAGGCGCTCGGGTGATAATGGCCAATGTCCAGTGGTCGGGGAGGCTTGAGGAAGTCCAAGCGATGCTCTCTGTGCAAGGAATCGGCTCGGGGTGCCTTGTAGCTCTAGGGATGCTCGCAGCGGTGGTTCTGGTCGGGGACGAGGAAGAAGGGGCAAATCGATCGATCTTGTGAATCGAAGATGGAATTGAATTAGGGGAAAGAATTAAGGCGTGCTGGAACATGAACTGACGTGGTAAGGGCGATACAAAACCCTTCACGGCGTCGGGGACGAAGGCGGTGGCGCATGACCGTTTTAGGGTTGCACTCTCCGAGCTCTAGAGCTCGATTGAGTAGAGATGAAGGGAAGTGAGTGAGCGCACTGAGTTGGAAAGGGTGAGACGAAGCTCTAGGTAGGTTTATATAGGCTGAGGGGTGGAGAATCGTGAGGTAGAGCTCGGGCAAGGGGCAGCGGAGCTCTCGGTGTTCTCGGCGATGTACGAGCAAGCATGGGTCGGTCGGGGCAGGTATGGGTGCGGAGGTTGATGGCAAGCGAAAGGAGTCAATGGAACCCGGGGGCGACAAGGAAAACCACTAGCGAGTGGCGGCACTCTCGTGGCCATGCGCTGGCGTGGCCGAGCTGAGGTGGACGACGATGCCTGCGCAAGGGGCCCACCGGTCAGAGAGAGGTAAGGGTAGATTAGGTTTAGGATTTATGTGATTTTTGGCTGAATTATTAGCCGAATTTAAATTACTTGTCGTATGAAGTCCAAAATTAATGACATTTTTTTGTGTAGGCTTCTGGCCTAATATAGTTTCTCTTGTAAAAATTTTAGAGGTTTAGACCTTCTGTGAATTTCTCTAAAATTCGAACAAGGCTATGTACTTATGCTTTTGTAAATGTTTTTCTAAACATGATTTTATATAAATCCTTTTGTGAATTATTCCTGGGATAATATGCTCGAAATAATCCTCTTATCAAATATATTTACTTTTTTTATATATTTCCTTTTTAGCACCTTTTTTATTGTAGTTCAAGTTTTGCTTTTAATTCAAAACTAATTTCAACATGGTATATTTCCTATGCAAATGATCAAAGTAATTTCTCTATTGCATTTACATTACATAATCCCAGAATTAGGATTTTGGGATGTTATATATGGACAGGAGAAGGAGAAGATCACAGACAGCTACAACGCCAAATATGTATATAGATCTTGTAGATTTTTGGGAAATTATTGTGTGTTGTCCCATAGGACCCCCACACCCTTTATTTATAGTCTTAAGATACAATCCAACTCTAACACAACTTCTATATTAGACTCTAACACGAACTCTCTAACACTCCCCCTCAAGATGGGTATAGGATATCAATCACACCTATCTTATTACATATTGTAGAATACTCACTAGAACCTAACTCTTTAGTGAAACAGTCAGTCAACTGTTCACCAGACTTGACATACTCTAACTTTAGCAGCCTACCATCAAGCTTCTCCTTGATGAAGAACCTTTCAATCTCTATGTGCTTGGTACGATCATGCTATACCGGATTAATTGTTAGCAATGTTGATTGCAGATTTATTGTCACAATGCAATACTAAGAGATTATTCCTCCATACTTGAAGCTCAGACAATAAACCCTGCATTTATATCATTTTACTCACACTCAATGACATTGCTCTATACTCTGCCTCTACAGTAGACCGAGCCACAACCTCCTGCTTCTTGCTTCTCCATGATATAAGGTTACCTCCTACAAAGATGCAATATCCAGAGGTAGACCTCCTATCATCCACACTGCTCGCCCGATCAGCATCGCAATACCCTTCCATATTCAGATGTTGATTCTTCCTGCACCAAAAGTCTTTCCCAGGGCTACTCTTCAAATACCACAGGATTCGATAGGCAACATCTATGTGTCCTATTCTAGGATTATGCATATATCGACTAATCACACTCACTGCATATGAAAAATCAGGACTTGTATGACACAAATAGATGAGACGCCCAACAAGCCTTTGATAAGCTTCCTTGTCAACTGGATCTCCCGACTCAGCACATAGCTTGTGATTCCTATCAATAGGTGACGCAATAGGGTGACACCCAAGCATACCTATTTTTGCCAGCAGATCAAGGACATACTTCCTCTGGGATAGAACTATACCATTCGAAGAATGGGCAATCTCAATCCCAAGAAAGTATCAAAGAGGTCCAAGATCTTTCACCTCAAATGCCTCTCCTAGTTTTTTTCTGCAAGGACTCGATTTCCTCGGCATCATCTCTAGTAATCACAGTATCATCAACATAGATTGCCAATATGGTGATATGTGATCCTCTATGCATATAAAACACAGTATGATCTCCAATGCACTGAGAATAGCCCATACTACAGACTGCACGTTTGAATCTATCAAACCACGCCCTTGGAGACTGCTTTAGACCATATAAAGACTTCTTGAGTTTACACATCTTCCTCTCAATCTGCCTGTTCTCAAATCATGGAGGAATTTCCATATATACCTTCTCTTGTAAATCACCATGTAGAAAAGCATTCTTCACATCCAACTGGTGTAGGAGCCATCCAAAGTTAGTTGCACAGGAGATCAACGTTCTTACCGTGCTCATCTTCGCCACTGATGCAAAGGTCTCATCATAGTCTATCCCATATGTTTGACTATAACCTTTTGCAACCAAACGTGCCTTGTATCTCTCTATCTTGCCTTCAAGAGTTTGCTTAACCATAAACACTCATTTGCATCCTACTGCTCTTTTTCTTGCTGGAAATGGAACAAGATCCCATGTCATGTTCTTTTGAAGTGCACTAAGTTTCTCTTTCATGGCATCCTTCCACTTAAGATCTTACTTAGCAGCTCGTCAATCCTTTGGAACATGTATTGTCTGAAGAGATGCAATGAATGCTTCGTATGCAGGTGAGATATGTGAATATGAGATGAAATTTGCAATATCATGCTCAAAGCCATACTGGACTAGAGGCTTTCCTGCATTAGCTTTAGTTTTCCTACGTTCTGCAAGTGATAACTCTAGATGAGAGTGATTAGACTAAACGTTACCACTCGCTCCAAGGGGAGGCAAGGAACTTGATGGAGAGAGGACCGAGGAGGGATTTGGGACTGGATTAACTGGCAAGGCCGACTGTTTAGGTTGTGGCTATTCTGGTCGTTCTTCCAGCTCCGTTGGTGGCTTAGGTGGTGGCTCGGGTGCTGACTGCTTGTCTCTCTGCTTCTCCCCCTGTTTCCCAAAGCGTCTTCGTTGATAAACCTTCAATTCTTTTGGGACTGTAACATCTCTCGCATATTCCGTTAGGTTTGGGCACGGAATTGTCCCCCACAATGATTTCTTCTTCTCATTGACTATCACTCTCCTTGTTCTCCCCCTCTCGACTGTCACCCTAAGTGATAGGAGAGAACTCCAAAAATTGATCAAAAGTACCTTCACTCATGCAGTAAGGCTCAAACTCCCAGAATGTCACATCCATACTCATGAACAACCTTCATTCAACTGGGTTTCAACATCTATAGCCCTTTCGACTTGATGAATTGCCTATATGTAAAGATACATTTCAATGCCTGTGGATCCAGCTTGTCAACCGCTAGCCGGTGATCTCGTACAAAACACACACAGCCAAACCCCTTGAGAGGCACCTTGAACTCCCGTTGACCCAAAAGAAGTTCAGTTGGAGACGTCATCCTAAGTATTCGAGGCGGCATGCGATTGATGAGATACGCTGTCGTTATCACTGCCTCGCTCTACAATCCCTTTGGCACAATCATCTGAAACATGAGTGAATGTGCTACCTGCAACAAATGTTGATTCTTCCTTTCAGCCACTCCATTCTGAGGTGGGGTTTCTGGACAAGTAGTCTGATGAAATATCCCCACTTCTGAGAGATACACTGCAAACTCCTTATTAACATACTCAGTTCCATTATCTATTCGAAGAATCCGAACCTTTGCATTAAACTGAGTAGTAATCATCCTATGAAAGTCCTGAAAACACCGAAGGACCTCGCTCTTGTGCTTCATCATATAAATCCAAGTCATACTAGTATAGCAATGAATAAATGTGACAAACCACTTAAAACCACTCACAAAAGTAACTGAACGCGGACCCCAAACATCCAAATGTATTATTATAAAAGGTTCATAACTCCAAAGATCAATGCTACTATATGTAGACCATGTATTCTTTCCAAACTCACAAGCATCATACACAAGTTTATTCTTGTCTACCTTTTTGAACAAATCAGGGTATAACTAACTTAAACTCTCAAATGATAGATGTCCTAAGTGATGATGATGTAACAAAACCTCTCTCTTGATTCCTCCTATAGCCACAGCCAATGCCGCATCAACCTGATCAATGTACCATAGCTCATTACGCCTTATTTCAGTCCCAATCCTCTTCCCAGTTCTCTCTTCCTGGAACAAATACGAATCCTCATAAAATGTGACAATGCATTTGAATTGGTCAATGATAGAACTAACTAAAAGGAGGTTGACTGGAAAGAAGGAAGCATGCAAAACAGAGGATAAAGCAATGGATGGTGTGCACTCTACAGATCCTACACCCTGAATAAGCTGAGAGGTTCCATCAGCTGTTTGTACAGTTTCAGAATGAGTATATGGGGTGTAAGATGAAAAATGCACTAAGTGAACCCGTGAGACATGCTTGGATGCCCCTGAATCTATGATCCAATCAATATGAGAGTGCTTATATGTGGATGCAAGTGCATATGCCTGAGTACCTTCGCCCACGTGGGTGTAGTTTGCAAAGTTACCAAAGGAGGTGGAATCATGAGAAGTCTCCAATGTCTTTCCCTGCTGCCACTTCTCCCACTGCATAGCTTGCTCGCCTGTGCGACTAATAGACGTGATGTCCTCTGTCAAGGCCATATTAGCCCTGGGGCTAGCTCGGCCCCTTCCTCGACCTCCACCTCCACGACAATCACGATCTCCACCTTGGCCTCGATAATCTCCAATTCGGCCTCCACGACCTCCACCTCGACCTCCATACCGTGGAGAAGGACAAGCACGGCTCAGATGTCCTCTTATCCCACAATTCTAGCACTCCCTATCATCCCTATCATCTGGTATGGCGTATGAGGATCTGACTGGATTGTTGTCCCCCATTACTCGTAGTCGAATCTCCTCCTACACTATAGCCAAAATAGCCTCCTCCATACTAGGCAAGTTTGCAAAGTGAAACATGGCAGCCCTTGTACTCTCAAACTTTGGGTTCAGTCCCTTTAGAAAGTGTGTAACCCATCTGCGTTGCAGCCACACCCTGTTAGCCTCAATATCACCAACACATGTTAACTGTAGTGGATCGTGGTGATCTAAATCTGCCTACAGTTGCTAAAGTTCACTAGCATACTCCTGGACGGTCTTCTCCTCTTGTTTCAGGGCCTCCACCATCATCATCACATTTTCTGCCCCGGAGTACATGTTGCTTAGTGTCTTCCACATCGCCGGTGCACTCTGCATCATCTCCACCATCCGAGCAATGGATGGAGACATCGAAGTTAGCAACCAAGCCACCACCACCAAGTTGGTGGTGTTCCACATCCTCCAATCTATGCTCGCCTTGTCTACAGGCTCAACACAAGTCTCCCGCGGGTAGTGCTCAACCCCCTTCGTCCTCAGAATTAGCTGAGCCCTTCTAGACCAACTCAAGTAATTCTTACTTCTTTCCAACTTTACATCATTCGGCATCAGCTCCAGCTTTAAGTCAGATGACCCTGCACCAGCCCTCGTACCTATCATACCTACCGCGAAGAGGTCCTGTAACATGCTTCTCATGTCACCTTGAGTTACTAGTGGGGAAGTAGTTTCAACAACTGTCTTCCTGTTCTCTTCTACCACCCTCATTGCGGCTTCTTCCTCCTTCCTCGCAGTGTCAATTTCCCCAGGAGTCATCTTCTCAAACAACCAGAGCAATGTCAATCACTACCAAGATATACCGCGCGTATCTCCCACGATCACGGTAATTCTTCACGCATCAACGTTTTGCCGAACCTCGATGATTGCCTTCACGGTTACCCAAATCATGCAGATCCGTAACATAAAAAAAATCCCCCGAACTGACTTTTTTTGTTGGAACATAACAGGTCCCCCCCTTTTTTTCCTTAAAACAGAACCCTTTTTTTCCTTCTTTCTCTCACCTCTTTCTTCACCTACCGCGTGCTCCCTTTTTTTTCTTCGGCTGACGCGTCTTCTTCTTCTGCCAACCAACGCTCCCCCTTCCTCTTTTCCTCGGATTCAGATCGAGCTGCTCCCTTCTTCCTCTACGAGCTGCCCCCCCCCTTACTTCCTCTCTTCTTCAGATTCATATCGAGCCTCAGATCACAGACAGCTTCTTCCGCTTCTCCCTTTTTCTTCGGTGCTCCCGCGTGCGGCATCGTGGTGTCGTCCATGATTCGGCGACGGTCCGTAAACTTTGGCGGCGACTAAAGCGAGTATCACCCGTGACGACAAAGCGATTCTGTGCAGCATGGTGTTAAAGATGACAACCCACGACAACGACGGCGGCGACATTGGATGGTGCTAACGATGGCTGCGGCGGTAGATGGTGATGACGACGGCTAGGGTTAGGGAGATCGGGTAAGCTCTGATACCATGTAGATTATTGGGAAATTATTGTGTGTTGTCTCATAGGACCCCTACACCCTTTATTTATAGTCTTAAGATACAATCCGATTCTAATACAACTTCTATATTAGACTCTAACACGAACTCTTCAACAGATATGCATCCATGCACTCTGATCTTATGATTTTTTAAAAAAAGATAATTGCGAAAATATATAGTCTCCCCAAAAAATTACAAAAATGTATCTCCAGTTGAACTGGCGACAGGGACTCTCCCCCCTCCTGTCACCGGTCCAGGTTTATGTCGCCAGTTCAACTGGCGATAGGTACCTGAAACCCTAATCAGGTTTGTCGCCTTCTGATTTGCATACATTTTGAACGGTACAAAATCTATTAGACTCGCAATAACATTTTGTGATCGTCGTATGTTGTTCTAGTGCAGTGAATTTCTGAAGAATTTTACGAGAAAGATTGAGGTATGAATGATTCGTAAGTAGGAAGGTAAGTGATATTGCGATGCGCTCGGGAATTCATACACTTGCTCATGTACATGCACTGCATATTACGTAAGGAAACAAATGTGAACTTGCCATTACTATCAAAACTACGATAAAATCTCACTGATATTACATAACATTCAGCAAAACATCATAACACTTAATCAAAATGACAATTCAGAACATTGGCAATAACATATTACTACTGTCCGTGCAATAACATAATTCAGAACATTGGCAACAACATTGGTCGCAGCCTCAACATCCCCCATGTGGACTGTCTCAAGTTGGGTGACTGGATGAGGTCCCCGCGGTGACGTCCGAAGTGCCGATGTCTCCTTCATCTTGAGGATTTCTCGTGGGATATTTCTTGAAGGTGTGTCCAGACTCCCTGCAAATGGAGCACTTCTTCGTACGACGTCCGGTTTCTGCTTCGTCCATGTCGTTCCTGATGCGTCGTACCTGTCGTCGGCCAACCTTTCCCTTGAGCCTATCAATGTCCACGGCCCAGATTAGTTGTTCCCAAGTCGGATGGCCAGTGAAATGGCCAACCACAACGTAACCATAAATCTCCACGGTCCAGGTTTGCATCACCGTCTCCTTGGTGAAATAATCAGAGAGGTACTGACCGGGATGCTGCGCCACCGTCGAACATGCGGCTATGACATAGGAGCAGGGCCTGTGCAGAAGAAGGGGCTTGTTTTAAGTGCATGTGCAACTACCGCGGCGTAGCGTGCACTCGTGGGTGACCCTCTCGCGGTTCGTCCCGCGGCGTCCTTTATTCTTGCACATTATCTCAAAGCGAAGCTCCCTTGTGCCCATCTTGAATGCCTGGTACATCTCACCCTTCTTGCTCTTCTCCTCTATGTACTTGGTGATCATGACGGAGTAGAGTATTCTGTCATTTGCCATGGCAAGCGACGCGTTGTTGCTTCTGTCAACAAAGTACTTCGTCGTACCGCGGAGAATTGCCTCCACGATACCCACCAAAGGGAGGCACCTTGCACCGCGCATGACCCAGTTGTACACCTCAGCTAGATTAGTTGTCATGACACCATATCGAGCGCCACCCTTGTCATGGAGCAGCGACCACTTCTCCTTAGGCTCGTGCTCAATCCAGTCCAAAAAGCATCTCACCTGTGCCCCCCGTCCTCCTCGTCAATCTGGGAGCATCTGTGGGTATCTCTAGCAATGCTTCAGGGGTCTGGTCAGCGCTTGGGGTGACCCTTCTCGCTGCCTCCCTTCTGTGTGTCTTGGTCCGCTCATCCAGAATCTTTCAGAGTGTTTCGAACTTTCGCTGCTGGTTCTGGTTGCACAGCCGCTTGAACAGGTTCATCAAGTCTTTGTTGCGGAACTGCTTGTAGAAGTTTGCACCCAAGTGCCTCATGCACCACCTGCTCTGCAGATCCGGCCATAGAAGTGGTACGTTCTCTCCTTGTTGCAGTTGGGTTATTGCACGTAGCAGGCCTGCATGCTGATCATGTATGAGGCATACGTTGGGACGGCCTTGCACAACAGAAATCCTCACGTTCTTCAAGAACCACAACCAGCTATCCGTGTTCTCGCTTTCAACGAAAGCGAATGCTACGGGAAGAACTTGATTGTTCTCATCCTCGCTATTGCAGTCAGTATCTGGCCCTAGTACATTCCAGTCAAGAATGTGCCATCTATATTTTGTATCCATGCATCCATGCACTCTGATCTTATGGCATCTTCATTTTGTACTAGTCCAAGCTCTTCTAGGTTACGCTTGGTAGAAGGTCTGCTTTTTTTTAGGGGTTTCGTGATTTCGAAAATTTTCAAATCTAATAGTTGGAAGCAAATTCAAACTATAGTCTCGTGTGCACATTTCATTACAAGTTTTAGTGAAAAGGGGGTTATGAAAGCCAGAACCAGTCAGGTTCCAGTTTACCGGGCAATAGTTGTTACCAATGGTTTTCCAAACCCTACTTAGTTGGGGGTTCTTAAGAAAATAAAAGCTTTCCATGAAAAGGCTAATTTACAAGCTTGTTAAGAAAAGGTGGGGTGAGAGACCAGAGAAATGGCAAATGGGCTAGTTGGGGGTAGAGCCGCTCTCAAGATAATGTCCAAGTAAGAGCAAATAAAGGTACTTCATCTGTTGTAGAATACATGACGTCTTGATATCGATACGGTCTCTAACGTGCAACTTTGATTATTATTTTTTATGTGAATATGTTCATAAAATTATTATTTATGAAAATATTTTTCCTGGCTAATCTAATAATATTATTTCACATTGCCAATACAAATAGTTTTGACATATTAATGGTCAAAGTTATAGAAATTAACTGCACTCTTTATAAAACGTCGTATATTTCTGAACGATGAGAGGTAGTAGTTAATTAACGGGCGGGGGAGGTGTGTGGGAGAACACGCTACAGTCTTGGCTTATGCTAAAAGGGTGCGATGGATCCATCCATTCATTCCCCCCGGCTGCATACCCCAATCCGATAGGGCAGGCGTGAGCTTCAGCCGATGATTAACCTCACGCCGCACCACTTGCTCTTCTTTCTTTCTCTCTTTTCTCACACCCCACACCGCGTCTCGCGTGTTGCGATGTGATGCCTTTCTCCTACTTGCCACTGAGATTTTAGTCGATGTTCTCCTGCAATTCACGGTCAATTGGGTGGGGTGTATGAGACGATCTTTTCTTCGCCGAAGACTTGTCCGGGCAAAATCACCGCTGCGCTGGACCCTTCAACAGCTAACGCGATCGATCGATTATCCTGTCCTCGGAATTATGTCAGCTAGATCTCAAACCTGGCTCTAGTACCATCTTCAGTTTCATATACTAGTCAATTCAGCAAAGCGAAGCGCTTAAACCATTAGCAAGAGGTGGATTCTCTACTCACACTTCAACACTTGTCCATCGACAGCTTTCTCTTGGCTTACTTACAGTAGGTGTTGCTTAATGCCGTCAAAACACTTTTATCGTGCAAACTCCAGTGATCTAGCATGCTCGGACTACTCGTCAAGCATTCCCGGTAAACCGGAAGAAAGTTGGTCCCAACCAATAAACCGCGTGATGATTCAACGGTTGCACCACCTTGTGCTGTGTGACGGCAGTGTGAGCGGTCAGAAATTCCAAGGCCAATCTGGCAGCATTAGATCTACTACCTATGAAACCCAGTTAGTTAGTCCAGAGAACCTCAACCATTCCAGCGAAATCTTGCGGTTCAAGCTGAAGAAGATGTTTTCAAGGGGATATGATATCCGACACAGAACATAAAAGTGAAATTTCACAAGTCACCTCGAAGCCAAACTCACTCTGCCACTGATGTTTGTTGTTCAAATGGCATGCCTGGCTTACTGACAAAGGCGCAGCCATTCGTTCAGGATGGATGGCTACAATTCAACAAAACGATTGACAGCAATTCAACAAATCGATCCGACAAATTTGCAGCTTAACATAACACAACAGTAAAACTGCACTTGCAAATTGCAATAACCATCCCGCGCAGCACAGCACTCCTTGCGGGTGCCGACAGGCAGGCAGCACAAACTCAATGCAATGGTGTACACAATTCTGTTAAATTCCGACAACTTGCCGATGCACAATGACAGGGACAGGGTTTCCACACAAATGATGGAACCTACAAATTGGACCCACTCAATTATGTCAATTTCCTAACTTGCAATCAACAGAGTACTAGCTGCCAGATATTTTCAATGGACGGACACCAATGCTACCAATGACACCATAGCTGCAAGCAAATAGCCGTTTATTTTTGCTGCAGCAGATGATGAACTTGATGATCCATGAGGCTTCTGAGCCCTAGAAAACAATAACAGTTGAAGCATTAGTAATTGCGCCTATATGAAAGCCCTAGAATCTATTATCCATAGCACATAAGCAAATAGCATACTTTTGTTTATCCTTGAGCAGACCACAATAGAGAATGTTATCTGGAGCCACCATCTCAGTAACATTATAGCCTCCTGCTGGATCCAAGACCCTGATGTAAGTCTCCTGACCGAGATACCACGTGTCGAGATTTTCTGTGCGTACGTTCCAAAAACCCGGGCTGTCAAGTGACAGTAAGACAGCAGTCCATGCTCCAGGAAATACCTGTTAACAATATGACAGTAACATCATTAGCTGCAGGCGGCAACACTAAGCAACACTTCATGAGCAAAAGCAACATATTTGCATCCACTAGCTCATAAATAAATATTACATAAGAGTATGAACATTAGCAGAAACACAAGCATCCTGATACACGATAGGTCTTCACACGAAGAAATAGTTTATCCAAATGATATCCTACAATAGATACCTGAGTGGTGCAACGAGAAACACCATCCCACTTGTTGTACGTCCCGCGGCTATTCTCACTCCACTCACCATAGTCCATTCTGTTGGCAATGTGCAAATGGCTAAGTATACAGGACACTAAGTTGCTGGTCACTTAAGGAAATGAGAAATTGGAAGCTGTACTCACCCAACGACCCAAAACGCATATCCATCAATATGATAGGTCTGAACTTTCGTGTCATTGTTCTGAAATACAATTTCCATGAAGTTCTTGTATGTGGAATTGATGATAGAAGATCCAATCACCGGTGGTCCATCAGATGGCATAGTGGGGAAGTCAAGTGTGTATACTCCTTTCTTGTCATAGAGATCTGCCAACCTCAGAGGAGTAGCAGATGGGGAGTAAGAGATACCGTTCAGTGTAGTCCGTTTTTTGCCGTTGATGATAACAGGTGGCTCGTTCCTCAACTTGTACACTTGGCTCACATTGATAGAGCCATAGTGAAACGAACCTTGAGGATTCGGACGAGCAGCGCCAGTGCTCACATTCATCCTGACGAAAAAAAACAAGGGGGTTTTGAGGCATGTATGTATGCACACATCATCCAGAACTACTCTGTGCACATGAAAACTTGGAGAGACAGTACTACATGTCTGGACTGTCAGTTGTCTACAAATATTAGCAGATATCCTTACACTTTATTGAATGATGCTAGCAGAGACACAAAACTAATGTCTGTTAAGATTTTTAGAGGTTATTATATTTGTATTGATAACAAATTAAAGTTTCTACAACGAATTCATCCAGAACAGATGCTCAAGGACGAGACCAAAGATTTGGACAGAAAATTTCCCAAATGAGTGCACCAAAAATGTTAATTAATGATGCAAGAAAGAAGGCATGCATTATGTTAAAATGAGCCATTTCGCATTCAAAGTTTAGAAAGAAAAGCATATTTGGTCAACGTCTCTTGAAGATCAAGATACAACTAATGTGCATAAACTACATTTATGGGATAGCAAAAATACCATGAAAGGTTAAGTAAAAAACCAATTTACAGGAGCTAGATCAGTTGTTTTATACAAGAGTACTGCATAAGTTTAGTTAGGTATAGCAAAACTCTGTTGTTATAAAAAAACATCATAGCACATGATGGGTATCGAAGAGCACTATTATTATTAAAAAAGCATCGCCACATGATGAGTCATGGGTCAGCCATTTCTAAGATCGGTGCTTATAGAAATAGTGACTGGAATTGCGCGAGCAAATTAAGCCCGTGGTCATTTGGACAGTCAGAGTTTTTGGACGGTCAGAGTTTAGGGGAAAAAAGGGGTTATATTATACAAACCTGATTGACCGTGCCTGGTTCATTGAGAAGGTTTTGTCATAGACATCATTTGGTGGGTCAGGAAGAGGACCAGATGCTTTGCCCTTTGAATTTGAGTAGTGCAAAATTGCAACACCAGTAACTCTGGTCCAGAGTGATTCATTCACAAACCTAGCGCTGGCCACAATGTAATAATCACTGGTTGCGTTCTGATCCATGGTGATCAAAAAGGAGTAAGACTGTCCCACGTGGATGTCAAGATTCGTGAAATTCTGCTTCATTGTGTATGAACCCTCTGTCTCAACAATGGCCAAGTTGTGGTTCTGAATCCTGAAGTTCAAGCTCGTAGAGACACCAACATTGTGGACACGCAAACGGTACGTTTTTCCTGTTGCGGAGCTGAAACTGTCAGTTATCACAATTATAGCAATGTACAAAAGCAATCATTGTTTTTTTTAAAAAATGTTGGCCTTATCATGAAAGTGATAATAAATCATCAACTTCATGCCTCCATCATATCAGGGAAAACACATTGTGCAATTCAACAGTAACATAAAAATGTGTGCAGCAACAGCATTAGGAACCATACTAGTAATTTGGTATTACCATGCACATGGATTAATATAACATATGAAGAGAGAAGGAATTCAAATTAATGATGCAGTCTATAATGATGAAAGTGGGAACAGTAATCACCTGGCTCAACATTGATAGTCTCATACTCGATGCCATCTGGAACGAGGGAGTCATTGTACCTATATGGGCCCTTGCCATTCATCAAAACTCCATCAGGCATCCCAAGCTCCTTCCCATCATCGAGCATATTCCTCAGGTCCTACACAAGACAAACACAATCAGCATCCTTGATTATTGGAGAAACTATCTGGGCATCTTGCAATAAAGCCTGTGAAAATGCTCCTGTACCGTGTGGTTCTTCTTGTACCAGTCCCCGATGAAGAAGGTGAAGTCCCCATCGGGTGTGTCGAATGGGACTGAGATTACCTCCCGGTTCTTGACAGTAATACCTCCAAAACCCCCAGCGGCACGCTGCATACCAAGGGGTGGAAAGTAGAAGAAGCTCCCAATCTGGTCCTTCACTTGGAAATTGTAAGTCCAATTCCAACCTGGAGGTATCGGGCAGTTTGTGCCAAGAACCCCATCTTGCCAGCAATTCTTTCGATGCTGGATCCCATCCCTGTGTCAAAAACAAGGCCAAGACACTAATCATCGCAGTGATAGCCAACGAAATGAAATGGACTGATAACCATAAGAGGCCTATCAAGATTGAAACTTGAAAGCGCTCACCAAGTGATGAGCAGTGGTTCATCCAAGCTGTTGAGCACATTGACAGCCACATTGTAGTTGGTGGTGACGTTGACGATGGGACCAGGGAACTGCTTGTTGATTGCGATCACCTGAAACAGAAAAAAAAATGCATAAACACAACCAGTTCAGGGAGACTAGAACTAGAAGGGTTAGATAAGCAAATCGCAAACAACTAGTACATCTTAATAGATGAAAACCGGAACTCGGTACTACAATAAGATTAGATCGGGAAGCATATGAGAGCAGGATGTTGGACTAGGGAGATCCGAATGCAGTGCCTAACAAGAGCGCCAGGAGTTGGTAAAAATCGAAACTTTGCAGGTAGGAACTCACGCTAACCGCCTAGGGGTGAAAGAAAAGAAGAAAAACAAATCTTTGGGCGACAAACGAGCAAGCAAGTCCTGAGTCCTGACACTGAAGGGCAGAAAACATATTTCCCCCGGTAGAGGAAATGCAAATGCGCGAGAAACATATAGGGAAAAAAAATGGAATCTTGAAGGCAAGCAAACAGCAAGCTAGATGCCCTCCAGTAATTAAGGCGAAATGAACAATCGTAGCATTCTACACATACACGCACGCAGATGAAGAAAGAGCGCAGGGTCTGGGCGGCTCACCTGCTGCGGCACTCCGAGAGGGGATGCGGTGATGTAGGAGACGTCCCAGTCGAAGAAGGCGTAGGGGTCGGCCGCCTGCGCCGGCCCGGCCAGGAACGCGACAGCAAGGAGGAGGAGCGCCGCCGGCGAAGCCATTGGTCTCTCCCACGCTCTCTATGCACCGATTCTTGGATTCCCTTCCTTGGTCTCTCTCTCTCTCTCTCTCGGACTCGGAGCCGGAGCGTGCGTGACCAGTGTGAGCACTGACGGGAGACTGGAGACGAGAGAAGCAGAGGGGTTTCGGGTGGAAATAAATTCGGTGGGGGAGGGCCCCGTCGTCTGCGCCGCTCATCCGACCTCCCTGAATCCAACGGCCGCGGTGGCGCCCTCCCCGGCGAATTTGCTTCCGTTTCGGGTGGTTTTCAGGCAGGCGAGGTGGTGGGGACAGTCAAGCAAAGTTGAGCACACCACAGCTGTACTTGGCACACACTGTCTGTGAGTGTGAGATGGACGAGATGCCGAGAAGAAAGGATCGACAAGTACAGCTGCTGCTTGTATTTATCGGGAGATCTCGTGTGTGGGCCCAACGCGATCTTTATTGCTACCAGTCCGTGCAGAATTACAAATTCTTTTTAAAAAAAACTGCTACGTTCTGAAAGTTTATCTACAACTTTATTATATATAAATTACAGTAAATTATTTATGTAATTTTAGTTCTTAGTCACTGTAATTATTCTTGAAAGTCTTAATAACTCATATTTCCATCATATGATTCAAAATCTCACATGTACTTTGAGAGGTTGAGTAAAAACAAAGATAAAAAATTTATATACCAACAAAATACAGCAATGTAATGAACTTGTTATGCTTTTCACATGTACTTCGAGAGGTTGAGCAAAAACAAAAACAAAAACAAAAAATAAAATTATATACCAACAAAATACGGAAATGTGGTGAACCCATTATGTTCAGAATAAAAAATCATAATAAATTCGGACCCAATTCATTAGATGGGAAAAGTGCAAATCTCAAAGCATATCGGACAAATAAAAATTCAACTATTATGTTTTTTTCTTGCAGCACATCAACAACACGAATCTTATAGCACATCTAACGAACAGAAAAGTGACTGTTTTGGCTTTAAAAAACTATCGAAAGTTATATAGCAATTCTTTTTTTTAATAACCCTTTATTAAAAATATTTTAAAAATAATCTCCATTGCAACTTATTTTCCAAAATGGTCCATACTTACCACGCCATCTTTGGTGGTGTGGCAAATGATTTGTCACGAGTCCAAACTTATTTTCAAAATTTGACCTTTTTGGCCAGTGTGGCCAGAAGTGCCATTCTTAAAACATAACTTAGGTGGTGAGTTATTTTCATAATATTATATAAAAAAAGGTTCAAATGATAGGGAAAAAAGAGAGAGAAATTACTTGGAGCCACCAAACTTGCGTGATTGTAGCCTTTAGCTCACTAAACTTGTAAATTACTTTCTTGGTTCCCTAAAATTGCATCCGTTTGCACATCTGGTCATTTCCACTGTTTTGTTAGCGGAGCTTGCTAATTTGTACAATGGGGCACCGTGTATGCTATGTCATATTGTCATGACGACTTGGCATCTCGGGCTAGAGAAATTGTCATGTGTACCGATTATACAACAGGAGTTGTGCAGCAAATCAACAGAATTTAGACAAGCCATCATCTTCTCATCCCATCTCCCATGCAATCCCACCGTGGGAAAACAATTTCGATGAAATTTTGCAAATTTCGGTGATTTTGTTAAATCAATACATTTCATTAAAAAAAATCGAAAACATTTGAATTTGGACAAATTACTTCCTAAATTCGATGGCATTTGAATTTTGGACAAATTTCGTCCAAATTTCAAGCGACTATTTGAAAACTCGCAGAAATTCCAAAATTTTGATAATTTCGTTCATTTTGTTACCCTTCCAAATAAATTTCAAAATGAAATTGTGTCGCCGATCTTACGAAATAAAAAGAGGAAAATGGCAAAGAGTTCTTGGGAGAGAATGAGACTGCTCTTTTATTACTATGAACTGGCTGTTAAGGGGGTGCCTTCGACGAGGCAGTGGATTAATCCTAATTACACTGAATGTAATGATTGCTATCTTACAGAATCAGACTTGAAACATGAATCTAATGTCGATTGTTGTGCCTCAATCTGATGTCCACTGTCTTCTGCGCTCCATCTTTAAGTAACCGTCGAAGAGGTGGCAGTTGCTCTTTGAAGAGGCGTCTGTTGGAAGTGTCACGACTGGTTAGAGCAAGGCAATGATTGATAAAGTACCAACCGTTACGCGGTTTGTGTGTCTGTGAGACACACAACCGTAGGGTGGTTATTGTCAATGTCTTTGGATTATGAAACATCGCGTAGTATGGACCAAATATGACATGTGCTCAATTCATCACATGGTAAGGAATATACTTGGAGTTAGATCCGAATGCAGATCATTGCTTCTACGAGCGGTCATCTGGTCAGAGATTAGGTACATGACCTCATCCGACCAGGGTACCTGTAACATCCCAAATATGGGTGTGTGTTTCAAATATAAGAAAATGAGTAGAAATTAAAACTTTTCTTGCGTCTTGAAGTTTTTGAACTTTTCCGTAATTCTTGTCAAGGAATTATGGGAAATCAAAAACCAAAATTCCCAATTGACTAAAGTCATCACCTCCATGTTAAAAGTCTTGTGTGCAACTCTTGGAAATAATTTTCCTGGGTTCTAGGGATGCTGTGTGACACCTCTGAAAAATTTCATAATTTTTAGAAATTATTTGCTAATTTTTAAGAGGCAGTCAAACCAGTTTCAACCTTGGTCAAACCCTAGAACAAGCTTTGTTAAATTTCTGGAGAAAAATGCTATGCATAAAAACCTCTGGAAAATTTACACAAGGTTATCCTGGAGCTAGAAACCTTCAGTCAAAATTTCAGAATTTTTGGAGTTAGCTTGCTATCTCTAAATATTCCTCAAAGTTCTCAGCTCAATTTTTGAATCTCAGTCAAACCCCTGTCTTTGGCTCAACCATTCTCCACCGTTGGATCTCAATTGGGTGATTCTTAGCTCAGCCCAACCTTTTCCCGTGCGCGCTCGTTCTCCACCGTTGGATTCTAATCCAACAGTGTGTAACGTGTACCCCCTTCGCGCCGGTCATTTTCAAAGTGGGGCGTGCCTGTGGACCGCTGGATTTTGATCTAACGGTCAATAGCATTGAACCTAAACATTTGGTCTGGCTCAACCATTTCTTCCACTTGACCCGAGCCGCTCTTTCTCTCTCATTGTTGGTGGCCCTTCATGTTGGTCATCTTCTTCTTCTCCCACGCCAGACGCCATGGCGAGAGGGAGAGCGGTATTGTCACCTCTCAATGCCTCTCTTTTGCATTTGCTAATTAATGCTTGCAAGTTGCTTTCGGCCCCAAAGTCGTGTACAGAGTTGCCCCCGTCCCCTCCGCGTCCTTGGCCAAGCTGTGAACCGAGCATAGGCCGAGCTCACCATGGGCGTTTGCCCTAGCTCCATGCCTTGCTTCTCTGGCTATTTAAGCCCCCTTGTGCCTCCCTGGCTTCCTTTAAACATTTTCTCCACTTGCTCTCGGTTTATTGAGCTCAAATCGCCCCAAAGCCCCTCGGCCGCCATTGTTGAGCTTTGAGCTCCTCGGTGAAACCCGTACTCCAGTGGCTTTTCTTCTTCTCTCTTTGCTTCAACTTAAGCCTCTCACCTCTGTGGTCAAAACCCCTAACTTAATTGGTTTTGACATTTACAGGAGCGGCTTAATTTGGGGTTTGTTCAAATTCGGCCAAGTTTGCCCCCTTTCTTCCTCAGTGTCGGTAAGTGGCTCATCTCTTCAATTACTTGCTCATGGGCCATCTATGAGCTATATTGAAGCTTTATTGATGACCCGATAATGCTATTTTGCTAAGAGCACTTTCCCCCGCGTTGTCTTCTTCAAGTCTGGCAAACTTCAACATCGTCGGCGCAACTCCTTCCACCTCTGGACCTCCCCGTGCTTCAGGTAGCTTCTATCTAGTCCCTAGATGGCTGGGCACCTGCTTACTTGAACAATGCGGAGCTTTTCCTTGTTTTTGTTTTCGACCGTGCCTTGCACCATAGCTTCTCACCGGCTCGCCGCCGTTCTAAGCCGCCGCCACCGTCATGAGTGGTACCAGCAGGTGCGCAACACTATTGCGCACATAGTGGTACCCTTGGTGTGCGCCGCCGTGCCCTAGGTCACCGGCGGTGAGCCGTGGAACGCACTGGACAATTTTGTCGGGCGCGTGCGCTGTGCCGAGTATCATTAGGACACAGATACGTCATTTAATCACTAATCATTGGTTAATCAGTGCTAATAAATGGGTTAGAATTAAATGGCTGTCTTAAGCCTCGCTCCTGTGCCGCTGACAGTGGGCCCGCGCCCTTTACACTCCCCCCGGTGCGTTTAAAGCGCCGTAAGTGGCCCACGAGTCACTGACATGCGGTGCGCGTGGGCTGTGTTGCGCTCGCTGTGGGCCGTCCATCGCTTGATCTGCGGCTGTGATCTAATGGGCTGTTCAGATCGTCCGAACCTCCCCTTGATCTCAGCCCTCCATCCTTGAATCAACGGTCCATATTGGTGTGACCTTCGGACCATCCGGAGTCTCAATCGATATGGACCATTGGATCTTGATCTATCGGTGTGTGGTCATCTCCGTGCGCGCGTGCGCTGCGTAGTGGTGCGCTGTGGGCCGTTGGATGGCGCATCAGCGGCCCAAGTTTTGCCGCATCATTTATTCTTTTTAAAAGCCCGGTAAGGTTTATTTATTAACTGAAAATTTCCATTTAACTTCAAAATTTCATAACTAATTCATTTTAAATCATTTTCGGTTGATTCAAATTTTGTTAATTCTGGTTTGAGCTAAGCTTTAATCTAAAAATGGTTGTAGGCTTAGTTTGGCTCCAGAAAAATTTGGGAATAGATTTAATTCCTATTTAGCTTTAATTAGTGTATTAAAAATTCATTTAACTTGGAAAATGCATAAGTAATTCTCTGTAGCTCCTTTTTGAGTGAAACCAAGTTTATTGGTTTCCTCTGTTAGTTTACTTGCTGGTAAAATAGGTTTTGAGCATGCCACTATTTTCCAAAGTTTTGCAAATGCATTTAACTTGTGCACTTTTTCATGTCTTTGAAAAATCATAGAAAATGCATCCTAGCTCCAAATGAGATGAATCAAAGTGTGTTGTTCGTCTCATGAGGTGATGTATTTACCATAAAAATCCCAGGTGCAACACCTCTTTGGAAAATTGTGCTAAAGAATTAAATTCGGATGAACAATACCCGATTGCAATTTTTCAGCCTTTTTCCAGCTGAGCAGATTTGTTTTGACCATAACTTTTGCATTAGGAATCCAAATCAATTGGTTCTTATTGCTAAATTCGTTAAAAATCATGATCTCTGTACTGTATAAATTTCAGAGCTTTTCGCTGAAGTTGGTTTTTGAGTCTTTTCGTTGTTCTTCGTTCTTTCGCTAGGTTCTGACGAGCGCGTTGACCTTGAGAGTGATCCTCAGCAGCATAGTGAGCAACTTCAGCAAGGCAAGCAGTTTGATCATGCCAATCCCATTATTTTTCAAGTCTAATATATTGTTTTACAACTTGTATGTATTGCATGCTCTATTTTGTTATTAAATTATGGTGCGATTAGTTGATCCTCTAGTTGCATAATCTGTAGGTAAATGATTATCCTCTACTACCTGAGCTTAGGTTATTTGCTGTGATTTATGGTTCGTTGGATGAGCCCTTGTCACCTAGTAGATTCGAGTTAATCTTGCTTAGCCATGCATAGGAGCCGATAGCATTGGGTGGTCATCGACTTAGCCGATGATCTTGATCACACAAATCTAATATTTATTCCATTATGTCCAGAACTTGTGCTTTGTCAATTTGTAAAGTCAAAAACTGAAAATGAAAACTGTTTGGACTTGGGCACAATGGATGATGGTGTGATCTGTTGGTGTGTGGAATGGTGCCTAAGTCAACAAGAACCGAACATCTTGTTACACTAAACCAATCAATTTTGCGTGCTAACCACACGAGGGGGATATGGGACCTCTCTTGACTAAGTACTTTGGGGGTGTTAATTAGGAGTCGCTGGTGGTTCAAATGTTTTTTTATAAGGATGGGAGCACCCGATTGCTTAGGTGGGCGGTGCATCCTACTCATTGGTTGTCGCAACTTTTAATTAGCACAATCCATTGAAAATGTCTCGTAGGACTTAGCTGTGCCGGCATACCAAAGGAAGTGTGCTAAATAGCTTGGCAAAAAGGCGGTCTAACGTGTGGGTACATTGGTACACCCTTGCAGGGTATAAACTATTCGAATAGCCTTGTCCTAGGTTATGGATACGCTTGGGGAAGTCTTTCGAGAATTAGACTATAACCTTTAATTAAAACTTGATGTGGGTGGTATGAATGGATATTCATGCTATTGTTGTGGTGACTATTGGGTTAGTCACTTCCAGGATTGTCATTATCATCTATCTATTGTTAATATGTTGTCTCGCTGTTATTTGCAACTTAAAAATAGATTGTAAAACTGCTTCGAATCTATTACAATATTGCAAATGAAAACTTGCTTTATGCTGAAAATGAGCCTAGAGCCTCCTCCACTTAAATAAGCTTGCATGTAGTTATGTATAGGCCTGTTACACTACACGTAAGTCTTGCGAGTACATTTTTATACTCATTTGCTTTGCTTAATTAATTTATTGCAAAGGAGGTTGATCCCCAAGGGATCCACTTTTGTGAGATGTGCGGTGGATTTGACGACTAGGTTGGTGGCCCGATTGGTTGCCTTGTGGGCTATAGGCAAACCGTATGGCTTTTGTTTATCGCCATCTTATGGCACTTTTCTTCTGTTGTCTATTTAGTTCTTTAACTGTCATTTGGCCAGTCGGCCTCTTTTGTAATGACTCTATTATGTATGTCTTTTGTTTTGTAAAGTGTTGTCTCGGTTCTATGTGATGAATGGAATTGATGCATGATTTTGTAAAGTATACTGCATTTCTGGGAAGTATACATATCTCGAAGACACGGGTTACTTTGTTTGTGATGCTAGGGTCAATGGAAGACTAAGCATTACAAGTCGAATAAGCCGGGGACCTCACAGTACCCATTATGTAACCTCTGGAATCCTTACGATCACAGTGGTCATTAGCCTTAGGGGTTACGACTATGTAGACATATGGTCTTTTATTATGTATTAAAGTAATACATAGAGATTTTAATCCTCGTCAAATTGTTTTTCCTCCTTCTGACCGAGTAGCAGGCAGTGACAAAGGTGAGGCGCTACTAGAGGCAGGAGATGAGGCGGTGGAGGACATGGCCGACTGGTCCGAGCTCCTCCATTTGCTCTGATCCGAACGAGAGAGAGATTGAAAGAAGAAAATGAATTATAGGCTGACATGTGGGTCCCGCGCTTTTGTTGAGGTAAAGGTGTTACAATGCTACACTTTGTGATGACATGGCATGCCATGCCATACTCCCATAGCTAATTGTAATTGTATGCCATATCGGCATATAGTGGCGAATCCAGGATGAAAATAGAGGGGGTTCTGCTGTTGAGGCTATAGCACAACATAAGCATACAAAAGCTATATTTACTAGTCTTTTATCATATATGAATGTCAAATTCATGTAAAAATAGAAAGAGGACAAATTAAAAATGTATAATACAATAAATTTAGCACCTCATGGATAATATGCCTCCAAAGTTCGCTTCTCCATTTTTGTAAATCTAAGAAAAATTAAACAACAACCAGTCAACCACTAGTAAAACAAATTGGCTAATCGGCTAATGGCTACTGTCAATTAAACAACAATTTGTATCAATTCATCAATAATAAATTAAACAACAACCACTGATTAAACATTTGCATCAGCATCAATAATCAATTCATCAATACAATTTGCAAGTTGCAACAGACAAAAAAAATTGGGATTCACTCATTCACAGTCACTGCCTCACCCTTACAGTCTCACCTCAGTGGTACAGCACAGGCATAGAGGCTCACTTCATTAGTTCACTCAATCCTCTTGACTTCATTCGATCTCAAATTCTCAAATCTCAATCCACTGCGACACTACCACCGAGCGGCCGAGCCCGAGACGCGAGTCGCCGCGATCTTGTTGATGCCGCCCACCAAGTGCCCGGCCCTGCCTCGCCCTCGCCGCCGCCACCGAGTGGCCGACCACCTCCTCCGCTCGCGTCAGACGTGACCACCTCCCTCCCCCGCCTGGGCCGCCGAGTGGCTCACAAGCTCAGTGAGTCTCTCGGTCTCTCGCCTCTCGGTCTCTCCTCTCTAGCTCTCTCGATTTCTTGAATCTGGGCGTTGCGTGGATGTGGCTGAGAGCCTGAAAGGAGGACCTTATATGTTCTACCGAAGGATGTTCTCAGTTCTCTGATTCACTGATTGTATTTGGGTCGGGTAGGCCTTAAGCCACCGTCTACCGACTGGGCCTCAGCCCTCAAGCCACAGCCCACATGCTTTCTTCAACCTCCGTGGCCACGCCTCCGACTTTCTTCAACGTCAACCTCTGTCTGCTGGCTAGCTCTCGGCCTCTCGCCGCTCCGGTGCTCAGGCCTCACCGTCTGAACCTACTAGGGGTATGATGGGAGGAGGGGGTACTCGAGCACCCATAAGTACCCACGGTGGACTCGCCCCTATCAGCATATTCCATCATCTAGGTGTGGAAAGGAGCTAACGCGCAATGCAAACGATTGAAAGTTTATAGAGACAATAAAGTAATTTGCAAGTTCAAGAAGATCCAATGCAATTTATCTACTACTTAAAAGAGGGAGTTGATAGTCGGTGGTAGACCCCATCCCTTTTTATCGGTAGCAATGCAATGCAGGGACATTAAAAAATTGGAATAATTAAGGATTTGTGTAACATCTTGATTTTCTAAATACTTTTTAAAATGTGTAAAATAAGTTAAAGCTATTTTGCTTTAGTGAGAATTCAAATTTGGGTTCTGTTGGAAGGATTTGGGTTGTTGTGTCTCCTTGCTGGTAAGCTCAGCAATTCTCCTGTAACCTATCTCCTTGGTCACGAGGTTTAGACCTCCTCTAAAGCTTAGACCTTGTCTCACCAGAAATACTCGTATGACCGGGCTTTCCTTTCTTTGAGCTTGGTCATTTGGACCTCTTTGTTGGTTTGAATCTCTTAGGGTTCAAACCTCTTTCTGCTCGAGACTTCTCTTCAGTCTAAACTTCTTGTCGTCTGGACACCTCTTTATGCCAGACCTCCTTTCATTCGGACCTCTATGCATTCCAATGGCCTCTTGTGTGCCTTCGATTTTTCTTAAGTCCGTTTGAACCGTCTTGACTTTTTACTCTTGACCGAGAAGACCTCCTTCGGGTAGAACCCCTCTATGGAATGCCTCTGAAACCACTCCGCATGGACCTCCCTTGTGCTAGACCTGGCGGTCCAGACCTCTTCCCATTTCCAATCCAAGGGTCTAGACCTCCCATGCGTTATGCCCTTAATAGACCTCTCCTTTGTTCTGAATCGAACGGTTCAGACCTCCCTTTGTTCAATCGAGCAGTTCAGACCTCCCTTTGTTACAATCGAGCGGTTCAGACCTCCCTTTGTTCAGATCGAGCAGTTCGAGACCTCCCCCTCGCGGCTCTTGGTCGTTGGACCTCCTCTCGGAGATCCAACCGCTCAGACCTCCCCTTGAGACCTCCTTGGTGAGATCGACCGTCGGGACCTCCCCTATCTGGACCTCCTTAACCTTTAGACCTCCTGTCCTTGGGCCTAGGACCTCCTAAGCCGCTTCGGACCTCCTCGAGGACCTCTGTTGTGGGTCAAGACCTCCCTACTTTGACCCGATTGTTTCTAAATTGATCGCCCCACCGCCGGTCTTAACCATTCTCAATTCCTCCGCCACATTATTATATTGAGCCTTCAATGCGGGTCTTATCACATTAAATGCATCCATATCGTGGTGTTTTACTTTGAATTGGGTCACTTAACCGTACCTCGACATTTTCCTTGTTCCTTCCCATAACATCATACGTGTCCTTCTCGTACCTTTTGCCCGAATCGTAGTGACACCGCCTGTCACTACCTACCTTTGACCCATTTCCATACTTATCCGGACTCGTGCATTTCTAGTTTTCTTCACCACTTTGACTACAACTTGTCTAAGAAATTCCACCACTCCACCTTCTCCATTTTCACCCTCTCGGTTTTGGACCAGTGACCTTCCCGTGAGAGCTTGGCTCTCACGACCTCCCTGACTCATTATTGCTTATCCTAGGTGAGTTCGGAATGATTTGCTCTACTCTTATGTTTACCACTACCTTGAACCGATCGTGTCCTTTACAAGACCTCCTTTCCGTGAGCTTCTTTTGGAACTCTGAGGTGCTCGTGTGAGGACCCCCTCTCTGGACCTTGCGCAAGCATCTCTGCCTCGGAACCTCTCTGCCCTCTGCCTAGGTCACATCTTCGGGACCTTCTCTAAAGACCTCTTTTTCTTTTGGTAAGCTAGACCTTCTCCAAAAGAACCTAATCTAAATACAATTCTTTTCTGTAATTGGGTTTTTGAGTTTTCTCTGGAGTTCTCTTGATTCTTTAATTGGATCTTTATTTGAATCTTCTTTGAAATTGCCTTTTATATATGTGTGTAGATTGTGAGGGTTCCCAAGAATCGAGAGCTCAAGAGGAAGGATCTCGAGTAGTGAGCAAGGCAAGTTGCACTTTTGAACATATTGCACCCGATAATTCAAAGTATTTATGTTCTGTTTTAATATATATTGCATGCTTATGTTTATCAAGTTAATTCAACACAGTTTTAACTTTAGAGTATACCCATTTCTTTTGTATGACCTCTGTTGTTCTTGGGTGAACACATTATCACCATTAGGTCAAACTTGGCTAATGCAATAGCATGAGTCAAGAACATTTGAAAAACATGAGCTCGGTTATGCTTAGACCAAAACTATTAATTTGGGAAATCTTTACCAACACAACCAAATAATGTTTAAATGTTTTCACCATGACATTGGGTTGTCATGGAGGTGTGAAAATGGTCTTTGGGAAAGCAAAGAAAATAAACAATTGATTTGGATGGGGCAAATTGGATTGCTTGGTTAGTGCAATGTTTATGCACGGACTCTAACCTGGCTAGGGTGGAGGTCCAAGGGTTAGTGAAAGTTGCCCTAGTCATGTGAGGACCGGTCTTTGAGCGACCAATGCCATGCCTATAATGGGCTATGCCACAATCGTGCAACCACATGTCTCCAGAATGGGGTGTGGGACCTGGCTGAGTAATTTGCAAAACTCCACTACATCTTTGCTCCATTGGTGGTGTGGGAGGTCTTGTTGACTAGAGGTCTTTTATGACCTATTGTTCCCCTTGGTGCAGAGAGGGCCTTCCACGGATTGCGATCCATAGGAAGGCGAAACCTTAGCAAGGAAAGGCGTGGTGGAGCAATGCATTGTAAAAGCCTTGTCTTGAGCTCTAGATCTCTTAACTTTGGTAGTGAGAGATGGCATTGACGAATCTTGGGACAAACTAGAGTAATCAAGTCGTGTGGGTAAAGTGCACAACCTCTGCAGAGTTAAATCTATTGAATAGCCGTGTCCACGGTCATGGGCGTCTTGGCAAAGGCCACTTGAAGTTAGATATTGAATTTGGGAATTTTTAGAAATGGTTTCTAAATCTGCTTTTGGGATTGCCATCCCTTGGATTTGGGGCGAGGAGCCTCTTGTCGAGAGGTATCCTTCACTAATTCATGATGATTGATATCCAACTGAAAAATTGTTTTAATATAAAGAGTTCTATCTATGAAAAGACACCTTTGGAAATTAATAATGGTATTGGAAAGAAAAGCGGCTTTGTGCAAAATAACCATATTATGCCATCTTTTGAATCTCCACATATGCATGTCATATTGTTACCCCAGGTGCAACTTGCGAAAGCACAAGTGGTAGTGCTCACTCTTGCTCATTATAATCTTTGCCAGAGAAGATGTTGGCGGCGATGAAGATCAAAGCAATTAGGTTATGTACTCGGTCATTTGCCTGTGGCGTGTTGATGGACCCTTTTGCCTTCTTCTGCTTTTGTGTATTTATGCTTGGCCCAAGGCCACCTTGTAATCAACCTTGTTAATATTATGTTTCAATAAAAGATTGTTCGGATATCACCACTTGTGTATTTTCTTTGTGAAGGGCTAGCCATGATCCTTGGGACTAGCTCGGGTTTCACGAGAGGACCTTGGAGCAGACTCGGTCCATCCATATCCTCATGATGGTAATAACATGTGGAGTTCTGGGGGGTCCCAGACCTCCACGACCTCCTCTGGTGGGTCGTGGGAGGTCTTGGTGCGCCCTCGGACCTCTTCATTTATTGTTACATAGGGGCGTGGCGAGCCTTGGGTGCTCATCGGTTCGAGACTCTCTCTCGGGTCAGTTCTCCTGGACCTCCGGGAGGTCTTGAGATCTCTGGGTGGTCTTGGTGGACTGCCCGAGAGGTCCTTTATGGACCTCCTGGGAGGTCCTTGTGGACTTTTCAGAGGTCCTGGAGGATCTCTCGAGTGCTCTAAGACCGGGTCGTCACAATTTGCCACTCCTAAAAAGTGATATCTAGGATTTGCCACTCCTTGTGAAGATGATATATGGGTCCATGACCCACATGTCATCCTCACAAGAGTGGCAAATTCTAAATTACATATGAAAGTACAATGACAAATCCTCAATTCTCCCTAAAAAATTCCGATTGCCAACGTACGGGCGGGCGGGCGGGCGCGCACATTAATTCAAACGGAGGGACTGGTTTGCGTGGCCTCGTCACCATTGCTTTGCATGTGTCTCGTTGTCGTCTCGTGGTTTGTATCGCATCGTGCCGTGTCACCGAGGAGTCACAGCCCATGGCCGTGCCGCCGTTTAATGTTTCCTCTGCCACCCACACACCCACGTCCAACCATTCCGTTTTCCTTATTATTTCCTGCTCCTTATGTCCATCTGGACTGGGGTTTGTACTTCCTATGCTACACCTTTGGCAGTTTTTTTTGGTCTAATTCGATGTGTTGTGTGAAAAGGCGTATACATTTCGTCCGGCAGTACGTAAAAGAAAGCGCAGGTGGTAGGATAAAGATAGGACACTCAGGGCGAAAGTCAGAATCCAAGGCTGAAAGGTCCAAAGGCCGGTCAAGTAAACAAAGTACTCCTGTCTAGTGCCAGGTTTAGTTTGTAGATGCTCATGTCGAGATCCTCCCCTCCTTTAATTTGTTTGTTCTCATCGAGAAGAAAAGAGTAGATGAAAAAGTAGAGACAAAGGGATGGGTGGGGTTTCAGGTTGGGAGTTGGGGACCGACCAGATCAGATCAGGTCACCACTACCTGTGGAATGAGCCGCAGTCTCCGGACTTTGAGCTACCTTCTAATGCTTCTCAACCGTCCAATCCTTTTACCCAACGGATTAGATCTTGCCATTTGCCAAGTACTAGGAACTAGGAAGTGCAATTTCTCAAGGGGTAAAATAGTAACTCTCCAAAAGACCAAAGCCAGTAAGTTGAAAACAAAACCAGCAGCAAGCCATTTCTCCCTAGGAGCAGGAGCAGCCGCCATGGGCCATGTGCTCAGAGTCCTCCAGGTTCCTCTATAACTGGGACCACGCACGCTCGTCCTTCCTTAATTGCGGGGTTTGGGCTTTCTTCTCCTCTCCTTAATATGCGCTAGCCAGTAGCGGTCGACGAGAAAAATTCAGTTATCGTTCGCCACTAGTCATCAGTCACTCACATGCAACCCTCAGTAAGCAATCCTAAATTCCGGGTATTGAATAATGACAAGCCTGCATCCATGGGACTGCGGCTGGCCGGATAATCAGCTAACCAGATGCTGTTCATACTAGCTGATACTGACAATCGCGCTGTGCTGAATTAGCCAGCCGGGCAGGCAGGCAGGCCTCAAGCTGGACGAGAGAACACGTACGGATGGATGCATCATATCATGCCTGAATGGTTCGTTTAATTTGCTTGCTGTTGGGGGTTCCCTCCCTAATGGAGTAACACCAACGGGGAATGGACTGTGCATTGGATTGACGAGATGCTGACAATGCACCATGTATAGCTAGCTGTGTACGTCGAATCCATCCATCCTGCACAGCCTTTGCCAGTTTGCCCGAGCGGTTGGCGAACCCAACTGGGATCTCCAGCGCCTGCAAAGTTAGACGCGTAATAATTTACACATTTCAAGAATGAGTTTCTCTGTAATGGTCGTCCATGGAAAGTTAAGGGATGCATGGAACTCCTAATTCTGCTTCGATTTTCTGCTCCATGGGAGCTGAACCGTGCAGTTTTATCTCATGGCCGGTAACCGCCCAAGAACACCCAGGATACGATAGTTTAGCATCCAGTTCCCGGCCTCTAATATTAATCCATCCTCATGCATGTATATGTACTCAACAAACTGAGACTTTAATTTCCTGGTGGGCTGTATTTCTATACATATTTTTGGCCTGCCTTGCAAAACAGCAGGAGCACAATGCTTCAAGCTCCTCATTGTGCAAGTTACTAGTCTCTTTATAGCTTGCTAGCGTTCCTGACTGAAATGATAGTCATATGCTAGGATGCACGGACACGGACACGCGTGTCGGACACGACACGTATTGGATACGGGATACGCTATTTTCTAAAAAATGGCGACACGGAGACACGGCTGTGTGTGTGTGTGTATATATATATATATATATATATATATATAATAATAATAATAATATATGTATATCAGTATATGTATTATTGAATGCTTTTCTACGTGTTTATCAAACAGAAAGTGTACAATGTTAGGAATATGTAGCTCAAAGATGATCATCGGCTCATGGTCTTTTCAGTTCTTCATAAATCATAAAGCATAACTTCATATTAATACAAGAAATTCAAAATTCCTTTAACATGTGAATAGAAAGAACTTGATTAGTGAGGGCGCGAGCAGAGGGCCGAGCGAGCTAGGGTGGCGCGAGCAGAGGGCCGAGCGAGCTAGGGTGGCGCGAGCAGAGCAGAGCAGAGCGAGGAGGCTTGAGCAAGCGAGGCGAGCCATGGTGCGAGCGAGTAGAGAGAGGCGGCGGCGCAAGAGCAGAGGCTTGAGCGAGCGAGGAAGAAGGCGCGGAGGAGGAGGGCACCGTGGAGAACAGCGCCGTGAGGAAGCTAAAAGGGGAACTAGCTGGCGTACCAGGGAGGAGCTGGCGGCGGAAGCAAACCAGGGAGGAGCCGGCGGCGGAAGCACAGGAGGAATCGTTGGGATCTGCTCGTGGTGGCCGGATCTAGCGACGGCAGCAAGGCGGGCACTGCGGCGGCGTCGAGCGGAAGGCTTCACGATCTCGGGAGGGGCGAGTCAGGCAGGTAGGCAGCAAGCAAGTTGGGTTGGTTAACCTGTGTTGTTGGGCCGATTGTTCATTTTGGGCTGAATTAAATGGGCCCATGTGTCCGATACGTATCCCAGCCGTGTCCGATACATATCGGATTTTCTTTTTCTTTTTTTTCGCGATTGCAATTTCCGACACGCCTCCAATATGTATTCGAGCCGTGTCGGAGCCGTGTCCGTATCTGACACGGTGTCCGACACGGACACGGCGACTGACTGGCGTGTCCGTGCTTCCGAGGTCATATGGCCCATCATACAGCTTGACCAGGTGTACTCGATCGATCAGCTCATTTCTTTGTAATGGAGTGCGAACAATTTCCTGTTAATCTATATATTTACAAACAACAGGTGAGATTAAAAGTATCTCCTTTGAAACAAAGGGATAGAAAATCCCATAATAATCCTTAAATCAATCTGTTTCTTCTTCAGAGGGTTTCTGCTTCCCCTCCCCCGAACCAATCTATTTCTTCTAGGAATCCCTGACATCGATCAGCTCAAAATAAAATTTGCTAGTAAAATATGAAATCAAATATCTCAAATTCAAATTTAGATTGCAAAATATAATTTTGAAAATTTAAAATTACGTAAAGTTATACTACAATAGACATTGCGCGGACCAATCGTCTAATTAACCAAAAACATTGATGTGATCCGTATTTAAGCCCTGCTACCGACAATGCAGCCCAACGGGCCAGCAGCCAATTTGATAAGGTGGTCAACAAAGATGTGCTTATTATTATGCATCTAATTTTGCAGACCGTAATGAAATGCTCTGAAATATTGTTCTGCACAAAGCAAACACGAACACTTGCTACTCGAACTGGATGTAACTGTAGTTCTGATTCTGAAGCCAATAGTTGTTGGCTGTTCCATTCTGAATCTCTGATGGAGGTGCGGCTCCAGAATTTTTTGCTACCATTACACATCTGATAGTAGTCAATATCTTGCGTAGGTTGCGACCATTTTGAGTCAGTTTGACAGGGTTTTAGTTCTTGAGATCCTTCAGGGTCAATTAAAAATTGAGTAAAAACTGATTTGTTCGTTTCTTTGTACGACCAGAAAACGCATGCAGGTGCTCTGCATTTCTGTTGGCAATATATAGGATGGGACTATGGGAGCACAAAGCATGACTGTTGGTCTGAAGTCTGAACATGAGGTGCCTTGTAAAAGTAAAACCGAGTGGTGTTCCGATCCGTTGTTATGATGTTCATCACAATTTAAGCTGAGAGCATTCAAGCTTGGAAGCCTGTAGGTAGTGCGTACGATCCATCTTGTAGGAGAAATTCGATAGCAAACTCAGAATTTGCATTTGGAAATTCATGTACAATTAATCATGATCCTGTAGCTAGCACTGCAGGGCCCCTTCCTCTGGTTACAATCAGGGGTTTTTTATATCGGCTCAAAAAAAAAAATACCGGGGTGGCCGGTACGGCCGAAATTTTTCCTAAAAAAATTGAATTTTTTGGATTTAAATTTTTAAAAATCAAATTCTGCCAAGATTCAACCAAATCCGAAATTTCGGCGCCAGTTTGTGGTTCTATTGGGGGGTCCGGCGGAACCGGTTTTCGGCCAGTTTTCGGCCGATATAAAAATCCCTGGTTACAATTGGAAGGCATCACTCCACACAGACAGACAAAATAGAAGATAGCCGATCAATCATCTAATCTGACAAAACCAAAACAAAAAAAAACACCCAAAAAGATGATAAGTACACCGATAAATATGATTCAAGAAAGGAGCAGTTCATAAGTATATAGGCCGGTTGTTGTTGGTTTGGCTACAAGAAGTCGTCGGCGGCGGCCATGAAGACTTGGTTGTAGGAGGAGTCCATCTCGTGGACGAGGAGCTTGTTGACGGTGACGCGGGCGCCGGTGGCGTTGTTGAAGAGGTACACCCCGGCCGCCGCGTAGATGGCCTCCGTCGGGTACACGCGCGACGTGATGGTCGACCTGCCGCCCTGCGCGAAGCTCTCCACGATGGAGTGGTCCACCAGGATCCTCACGGACAGCGTCTCCCCTTCCAGCACGGGCACCGTGCTCCCGACCACCCTCTTGACGATGTCGTTGGCCTGCGACGACCTCGACTCGTCGTGGCAGAAGTGGGTTCGGAGGCGGCCGTCGAGGCCCTTGGACACGTAGAAGTAGACGGCCGTCTGCTCGCCGTGGCGCCGGTTGGCCAGCACCAGCAGCCCGAAGGGGCCGAGCGCGCCCCTGCCGGCGGCTCCGCCGCTGGTGCTGCAGTTGTAGCCGACGTCCGCCTCGTTGACGGCCTCCAGGGCGTGGCGGTCGAGCTGGAAGTCGGCCTCGATGTCGAGCTGCGCGGCGCGGCGGAGGCTGAGCGGGAAGACGGAGCCGTGGTCGACGGTGATGCCGCTGAGGTCGGTGGAGTTGATGCGCAGCGTCTCCACCTCCTCCACCGGCCACTGAAGAAGGTTGCTATTCGTCTTGGTGTCGAGCAGCACCGTCCGGGGGATCGACTGCATGCGCAGGCAGTTTATACGTGCATGAGATATACTACATCTAATTAGCATAATTGCAGGCCACTGCACGTTTAATTTGCACACGATTATTCTGTCCAAGACATAGCTAGTGTGTTCATATGACCTAACATACATACATCGATCAGAGTTACTGAATATACAAAAAGAGTTACCCGAAAGCTGCAGGTCGAGCTCCTCATGTGTTACTTGTGTTTGCGATTACTTAAAGATTAGATGTGCAGCAAATAGTATCGATGTGATGATAGCCACCAATTATTTTGTTTTTATTTATTTCTGGCTTGCCACCTAATGGCAATAGGGATGGATATATTATTTATTCGTGCAAGCAATTCTCAGCTAGTTAACGTGGACGTGGGGCTAGTTAATTACAAGGACAGAAGATGCACCAAACAAAGAAAAACACATGATGCGTAGATTCCCCATTAGATAAGGCAATCAAGTAGTAGTAAACAACAACTATTGCCCCAGATCAAGAGGAAGAAATAATAATAAAAAAAGGCAGGCAAGAGGAATTAAGAGAGGGTGTGTTAGTAAATTAAGTTGTACCTGTAGCGACGCCCAGCCCTTGGCGACGTCGGCGCGCTCGGCGTCGGTCTCCCCGACCCAGCCCCAGAGCACGCGGCGGCGCTTGGCCGGGTCGTAGAACGTCTTGGATGCGTAGAACTTGCCCCAGTCGTAGCGCAGCCCGATGCCGACGTCGACCGCGGGGTCCATGGGCGTCCACGTGTTGGCCGCCGCGTCGTACCTGCCCAGCGCGTAGTAGTCGTGGCGGTCGTCGTCCATGCTCGCCTTCAACACGTGCACCACGCCGTCCTCTTGATCCGTCGACATGGACATGGCCTCCGTCATGTCGATGCCGCTGGTGCCGACGGGGTAGAAGTCGATGCACTCCCACATGCCTGTCTCCGGGACGCGGTGCAGGAGCCCCGGGACGAGCTCGTAGCTGACGAAATCCCTGGTCTTGTAGGTCATGGCGATGCCGGCGTGGTCGGCGTCCTTGGAGCCGATGACGATGCGCCAGGTGCCGTCGGAGGGGTCGAGCCAGGCGGTGGTGGGGTCGCGGAAGTCCCTGTCGCCGATGCCGGGCGGCGGGAGGAGGACGGGGTTGGCCTGGTGCTTGGTCCAGTTGCGGAGGAGGGAGTCGGTGGGGTCGGCGGGGAGCGCGAGGCACTGGACCTGGACGGAGGCGTTGGTGGAGCCGGTGTAGAGCATGGCGAGGCGGCCGTCGGGGAGGACGGTGGCGGAGCCGGTCCAGACGCCGTTGGCGTCGTACCACTGGTCGGGGAGCATGGCGAGGGGGAGGTGGCGCCAGTGGACGAGGTCGCGGGAGACGGCGTGGCCCCAGGCGATGTTGCCCCACACCGCGCCCTCCGGGTTGTACTGGTAGAACAGGTGGTACCAGCCGCGGTAGTACACCGGACCTGCCATTGCCGATCGACGCCGTCGGTCAATTCAATTCAATTCATTTCATTCTAGCTTGATCAACTATATATGTACGTAAAAACAAAATGATTTCCTAATCTATTCTCTTCCCTTCTCTTCTCTGACAAGGAAACGCGGTTGCTGCTTTCTAATCCTATACTACGGACGTGCTGACCTTGTGAATCGTCGTAGAGCCAAGCGTTTTCTCGGCCGGCCTCGGTAAAAGGTTTGACTGACAAGGGTAGGCGGCAGAAGCAACACGTTTTACCTTGCTTGACACGTTCGTAATAGAATACACACTCAGCAGGCTGGCAGGCCACGTCGTACGTGTTCGTGTTGGAAGCTAGATTAATTTATCCCCAGCCAAAACGGAAGGAAGAAAGGGGCGCAAAAGATTATCTAAAACGGACGCTAATGCTAATGCAGCAAGACCGGATGAAGATTAATTAATTGATCCCACAGCTAGCAACCAATGCAAGTTGCAAGCCAGTTGGATCTACCAACACAGCTTTGGATTCCTCTTCTCCTTCTTCTTCTTCTGGTTAATAACAAAACTAAACTCCGATCCAATCTTGATATGTTAATTTCTTGTGATTTCATTGGCTTATGGTCTCTTTGTTTCTTTCTTCCGCATGTGCGTGGCAGGGATTTAAATATCGGCCGATAATCGTTTCTATTGGCCCCGGTAGCCAATCAAACCGGTTCCAAAATTGTAGTTTGGATGAATGTTGTCCAAAAAAAACCAAATTTGCTTGAATTTTGTTCGGTTGATGAATGAGTAAAGTAATACAAGCCCATCCGAATCTTGCTACCACGCTAACTAGCTCAGTTGATGACCTTTGTTCTAATTTGTTTTTTTTTAAATTTAAAATCCGAAAAATACAAAAAAAAAATTGAACTTTTCAGCCGAAATTGGCCGAAAATTTCTGACTTTCGGCCTTACCGGCCCCCGGTAAAAAAAGTTCCCGATGAAAAAAAAACCCTGTTGCGTGGTTGGCATTTTGTCCAATGCGATCGATACATGCGCGCGATGGGCGACAAATAATTTCTCAACAATTCAGAAGCAAGAATTCGGTTGGTAGGTAGGTTACTCACCATTCGGATCTGTTGCCGGAATCCACCGCCGCACCGGAAACAAAGAAGAAGAAGATGCGACGTACGTCGTCAGTATCTTTCTCGATTCATGGAGCAACCACATGCATGCAGAAAAAAACAATGGATCGATGAGCCATATATTACGTACCGTTCATCCAGTTCTTCTGCGGCTGGAAATGGAAGCCGGTGCGCTGCCACTGCAGCATGGCGTTGCTCCACGGGAACTCGTCCGCCTCCGCGGCCTCGCCCACGCGCAGCCGCCCGCAGGAGATGCCCGACGTCTTGTCCGACACCCCCGCGTCCCTCCCCCTGGTCGGCGCCGGGCCAACTAGAGCCGCGGCCACGTCCCGATCCATCCTGACCGCGGCGAGCGCCGTGGCCACGACGAGGAGGACGAAGGCGGAGGCGGCGCACGCGCGCCATCTGGTGGTGCTCTGATCTGGAGAGTGATCGGCGTCGGGGGGCAGCGGGGCGTAGGAGTAGGGGAGCGGCGGCGTGCGGGCAATGGCGCGGGCGCGGGAGTCCATCATCGTGTTCGTATCGATGGCAATTCGCAAGGGAGTTCTAATCTCTCCTCTCTTGTATTCCTCTGCGCGCGCGTGCGGCTGCGGTGCGCCTCTGCTGCGGAGACGACACCGCCATTTATAGATGGAGATGGATCGACTAATCAAGGGGGGCAAAAGGTAAAAACAAGTCACCGTGCCTGGGTTGTGGTCACTGGCCTGCGGGCCCGGCCGGGGCCAGACAAAGCCTCTTCTTCTTTTTTTTTTTACTTTTACTTTTCTTTTCTTTTCCGGAGGAGGGGGAGGAGGAGAACATTGACCCGACAAGATGGGAGGATATGATCCGATCCTCGGATCAATTAGCAGGTCTCGTTTCGTGTTGACGCTCGATCCATCCATCCATTTCCAATACGGATTAATTGGATGTACATACATACGGACATATATATATAGCAAACAATGAGTTTTTGGTCGTATTGGCATATTTCCGTCCTGTATTTACAAGAATTATCGTCGCCGTTTTTTTTGTTGCAAAAATAACACCCTACCATACGAACACCGTGTGGCACGCCCTCCCCTCCCGCCACATGCCGTCCTCTCGCACAGCCACCATGCGGTGGCTCCTCCCGTACGGCCGCCATGTGGTGCCCGCCCGCACCCGCCACACGCCCTCCCCTCCCCCTCTCGCACGCACAGCCCTCCCATCCCTCTTGCCCACAGTGCTGCGCGTAGACAACGTATCCGGAATTCCCAGCGCTAACACAGCAGCTCCTCCTTCGCTCGGCTATAAATATCGAACTCTCACAGTCGCTCATCGCTCATCCTAATTATGTTTCGCTTCTTGTTCTGGCGCTCGTTGCTGAGAACTCAGAGAACGTAACATAATTATTATTTTTTGAGATTAAGTATTTGCTTGCTTTTCATCGCTCGGCGTTTTTTATTGCTTTCTCCTGAAGGGCAGGTAATTTGTTGGATGCTTTTGTCATTATTACCGTAGTAGTAGTTAATCAGTTTTAGTCAGCTAATCATAATTAAATAGTTTAGTGGCAATTAATTAGTCATAATTCATTGTTTTAGTGATAATTATTTAGTCGTAATTAGTTAGTTTAGTGGTAATTGAAGGGATACAGGTAGGCTACACTAGCTGACAATTCAAAAATTCTACTACGTAAACCAGGACATCATGTAAGCAAGAGATCATAGATCGTTACCACTAGACGCACAGTGCAGCTGAAGAAGAGTTGGAGTAGTCTGATGCAACGAAGAGCGCGTCAATGTAGTGTTCGTAGTCGATCGTCCAGCGTTTCTCGATGTCGATCGTCTCCTTCAGCAACCAATCGCGTTCCATGCAAAGTCGTGGATCGTTCTCAAGCGCAACAACAACCGCAGTAGCGCCTCCACGGTATCCACACGTCCAGGGGTGGAACGCCATACGCCGGTGTGCTAGCACCAACTCGTACGGTATGGCTCTCTTGAGAAGATGGTGGCTAGGGTTTCGGTGGAACAACTCATGTTATCTCTCGTCTATCTCCCAATAGCCTCAAGCATCTTCTTATATAGTGCCCATGATAGATTCTATCCGAACACGTTTGTTTCCAACCTGTTAAGTGTGTGACCCATTAGGTTCATGCGTAATTAGTTGTGACTCGGAAACTCCTTTCCGATCACGAGTCGTTAGCAGCTCGTAGCAAGACATAACGATTCCCGAATACACACGAATTATATCGGACGAACCTTAATGCAATATGATCTACGATCAGGTCCTAATCACCAACGACCAGCTCATATTTGGTCTCGACCAGTTCATAACTCCTTACGACTAGGTTTCGACCACTTAGTGATCATGTTCGACCAACCTACAACCAGCTCATATCTCCATAAGACTAGTCTGTATCTGATCGAACTGAAAGACCTACTCATGTATTATCCCTTTGCCTCACTATATCTGGTTGAACTCCAAGTGAGATATTGTGTCATCTAAGGACTGTTCAAAACTTTCTCGATTAAGTGTCGGATAACTTCATGTGGTCGAACTCTTCGACCACCAGTGGCATGGCCATGCGCTTTCTTTATCCGACCACATCGAGGGGCCTAGAGATATCTCTCTTGTTATGTTAGGAGAGGCAAATCCCATATCCGGCCAGTCACATTCCTCTACATGTTTCATAGCATACACAAAAGCTACCTTTATAACTACCTAGTTACGAGTAGCGTTTGGCAACCTCTAAGAGTGCTACTATGCATGTAGAAAACCATGTTGATCTCAAGTCTAAGGATTATCCATCAATATTGCTTGAGACCAACTGACGACACATAAAATCATAACAATTTCAACAGTGTCTCAAGGTGGGTCAATCCAACCCCATGTTCTCCAACATGTGTTCACATTATTGATTCGATATCCCTATATCTATGACCGGTGAAACTTGGTCATCAATCAATACATGTGTTGGTCGATAAGTCACTAGTGTTCCAACCAGAGATACTTTTAGAATGACATCATAGAAGTTAAAAGAGCTTCACCAACAAGTCACATACTTGTTAATATTTATAACCGATGATTCATTAAAGGAACAGAATAACAATTATTCTATAACTCATAAACATAGACGTGATACAATCATCTCCGTGATTGCCTCTAGGGTATATCACCAATAGTAATTAATTAGTCGTAATTAGTTTAGTGGTTATCAGTACGACATATTAAATTAGTGGAAATGAACTACTCGTAATTTATTTAGTAGTAATTAATCAGTCGTAATTAGTTAGTTTAGTGATAATTAATCAGTCATAATTAGTTAGTTTAGTCATAATTAATTAGTTCAGTGGTGAATAATTAGTAAGTAATTAGTTTAGTGGTTATCAGTCTGGCATATTAAATTAGTGAAAATTAACTAATCATAATTTATTTAGTGGTAATTAATTAGTCGTAATCAGTTTACTAGCAATTAGTTAGGCATAAGTAATTTAGTGCAAAATAGATAGTCGTAAGTAGTTAAGTGGTAATGGATATGTGGTTCAATAGTGGTAAGCGCGATAGTAATGAATTGGATTAATTTGTTCAGTAACATTGCATTCATGTGCAAATTGAAAAATAACATCTGATGTGTGGATGACAAGTGGGCTATGGGCCCACATATCATACTCACATCGATGTTATTTTGCAACTTGTAATATCTGAATAGTGCTACTGAGCAAATTGCCCCTAATGAATTACTCGTAATTAATTTTCGGAGGAGTATTCAAATTGCTAGAATTAATTAAGTATACGTATTTAGTTACACATATGTAATCGAACACTTGCATACAATTTGTTGTCATTTTTTGTTACATTGCGTACCGCGGATGGGGTTGTGGTTTTTTGTAATTTCGAACATGCCAGACTTGGTAGTGTTTTATGACGATGGTCTAGTACGGGCTAGAACAAGCAGCACAGCTAGACCAATCTAATTAATGACATGAGCATAACAGTTTGAACCCTTACCTAATATGGATGCACAGAGTTCGCAAGTGATTGCAGATTGCAGGAAATGCAACTCACCTGCAGCAACAATGGCAGCCTACACCAGTATTGTTACTCTTGTACACATTTCGTCGAGCACATGGCATATAGCTAATCCAACACTGCAGTGAGAGCTTAATGCAGGAAAAAAAACTCCAATAGATAATTCACAACAAATGGAATTTATTCCTAATCCCCAAGATGTAAGGGGCAGCGATAGCAAACCTTGAGCGTGGCATCGGGAGACATCTTTAATCAAATTTCCCTGCATCAATCCTCTTTGGCGCATATGAGCAAGAAGCATTCGATTGACGGATCGTTCGCCTCACCATACCCTTGCGATAGCACGAGCTACCCAAATCAGTGCAAAAAAATTGGTAGCCAGTGATGGATGCGCCGAGCAAGCCGAGCGCCCTTGTTGGTGACCTATGGAGCCGCCGACCGTACGCTAGCACAGAACGGGTCACCCAAATTAACGCGCAACCATGCCCACCACCTGCGACCTGGAAGGAACTAGGTCAAGCTGAGGCAAGGCACGCGGTGAGGGAGAAAGGTGGGCTTAAGGTTAGGAGAAGAGGCTACCTAGGTCATGGAGGCCGACGACAAGGGAGGGGTTGATGTGGCCGCGCTACATGGTCATGGATCTACGCCGCCACTGTGGCCTTACGCCGCTGCCATGAGCGAGGGGGTGAGGCGACTACCTCTGCAAGGGGATCGGGAGAGGAGGAGGACACAACTAGGGGAGGAGGCCAAAGTGAAGGGAGGAGGAGGGCGAGGTAGCAGGCGAAGAGGGGAGGTGGGTGCGTGTGTGGGCGAAGGGTAGGAGACAAGCAGCAGGGGCGACTTGGGCGAAGGGTAGGAGACAAGCAGCATGGGCGACTTGGGCGAATGGGAGGAGGGGGTAGCTAGCGTAGAAGGCAGGGAGGAGGGAGCGGTGGCGACGACGCGGGAGGATACAGGGAGGAAGCGAGCATAGGGGCGGTGCGACCAAGGGTGGGGAGGAGGTGAGGGATGGTAGGGGAGGGCAGCCGAGCGGAGGAGGGCAAGGACACGACCGTGAATACCGAAAACCACCTGGAGGAAGCTTCGCGTGAGCGCCAGCACAGCCTAAAAGCACTAGCAACAGCGCAGGCCAAGAAAACTGACAAGGCCACGATGCCGAGCCATTTGCTAGCCATGTGCAGCGATGCCGTTGGTGTAAAATCAGCCAGGAGCGCTAGACACAGCCAAGCGGGCACCGGCACTGGCATGGCCCGTTCAGCTCGGCTACTATTCGTCTTGCGTGCGTCTTGTGCCGACCCACAGTGCGGGTGTTGGAAATATGCCCTAGAGGCAATCATAGAGATGATTATATTTCATTATGTTCACAATATTTGATAATATGTTATCTTGTTCCTTGAATGAATCATCAGTCATGAAGATTAACGAGTATATGACTTGTTGGTGAAGCTCTTTTAACTTATGATGTATCGTTCTAAAATATCACTGGTGAAAGTCCTTTGGTTGGAACACTAGTGACTCTCGACCAACACATGTATTGATTGATGACCACGTTTCACGGTCATGGATATAGGGATATCGAATCAATAATGTGGACACGTGTTAGAGAACATGGTGTTGGATAAGACCCACCTTGAGACACTATTGAGATTGTTATGATTCTATGTGTAGTTAGTTGGTCTCAAGCAATGATGATGTATAATCCTTAGACACGAGATCAAGCATGGTTTCCTACATGTGTAATAGCACTCTTAGGGGTTGCCAAGCTATTTGCTAAATGGCGGGTGGTTATAAAGGTAGCTTTCGGGTATGCTATGAAACATGCGAGAGGATGTGATTGGTGGGATATGGGATTTGCCCTCCTAACATAACAGAGAGATATCTCTGGGCTCCTCGAAGTGGTCGGATAAAGAAAGTGCATGGCCATGCCCTTTGGTGGTCGAAGAGTTCGACCACATGAGGTTATCCGATACTCGATCGAAAGCATTGAGCAGATCCATGGATGACACAACATCTCACAGAGTTCAACCGGATATCGTGAGGCAAAGGGAGAATACATGAGTAAATGCTTAGTTCGACCCGACTACGGATTGGTCGTATGGAGATACAAGCAAGTCGTAGGCTGGTCGAGCGTAATCACGAGAATGGTGAAACCAAGTCGTAAGGAGTTACTGAGTTGGTCGTGATCGAATCTGAACCGGTCGTATAGAGATAGGACACGGTCGTAAGTGATGAGGACCTGGTCGTAGATCATATTGCATTAAGGTTCGTCCGATATAATTTGTGTGTATTAGGGAATCGTTATGTCTGCTAGGAACCGCTTCGACTCGTGGCGGAAAGGGTTTTAGTCTGGCCGAACTACACATGAACCTAACGGATCACACACTTAGCAGGTTGGAACAAAGCAGTCTGAATCACGATTCAAAAGCGTGTTTGGATAGGATCCATCACGGGTACTATATAAGGAGATGCATGAGGTGTTGGGGAGAGTGAGTTGGCGTGAGTTGCCCTACAGAAACCCTAGCCGCCATCTTCTTGAGAGCCTCCCGTCGCGATTTGGTGCTAGCACCGGCGGCGCACGGTTGTTCCTTCCACGGGCGTGTGGATACCATAGAGGCGCTTCTCGTTGTTGCGCTTAGGGCGATCGCGATCTTCGCAAGGAACCGCAGAGGTCTTTGGAGAGCGATCAACCAATGAAGGCGCTTGGACGATCGACTCGACCCGATACATCGGCATCGACGCTCTTCGTCGAACTAGGTCCGCTCCGACACTTCTTCCATTGCTCTCTGGCGTCTAGTGGTAACGATCTGTGATCATCTTCTTGCTTGGCTTCTGGTTTACGTGGTAGAAATTTTGATTTGTCGCTATCGTAGCCTACCGTATCCTTCACCGGGGTGGCGGCGAACACGGCTTTGTTGGCCATTCGTGCTATCGGGCGGCGAAACCCGTTTAGCCCATCCGGCCAAGTGTAGCCCCACTACTACGAAATGCTATCTTGGGCGCTGATCACGAGCGGTTCGCCGAAACCGTCTCAGATAAACTTCTAATCTCGAGCGGTTTTGTTTACCCACCGCTCGTGTTATTCTCCGTGCTAAAACCGCTCATGCGTGAAGATGTCATATCATAAGCGGTTCATGTTTGGAACCGTCGTGAAGTATCACAGACGGTTCTAACTCGCCGTCGTGATATTACCCAATATTACGAGCGGTTTTAATCGAATCCGTCTGTGATACTTCACAAGCGGTTCCAAACATGGTATGCGTGATATTATTCAATATCCTGAGCGGTTTTTGTTAAAACCGTCGTGATAATTAACTCATCACGGATATATATATATATCCCCGCCAATGAGTCTTCTTGATCTCCATCTCTGGCGCTACGGTAGGTCCATCGTCGTTCGGTGCCGGTTTGAGTATCGCCTCACCTCTCCTTGAGCCGACTGGTCCATTTAGCTATATATCGCGAGGAGCTTGCCGCCGTCGCTTTGTGTTCACCGATCGACGGCGTACCGGCCGCCTTGGACCTTCCCGACTTTCTCGTGATCGAGGTGAGATCTTTGGAGCATAAGCATCCTTTAATTTGAGTAGTTTGACGTTTCGTAGAAATCGCTAGTTCGAGCGCCTTCACGGGACATCACGTCGGTTCGCCTCAGCGACCTTAGGGCGAGCCACGACTATTATAGCAATGCGATGTCACCCTAAGCCCGATTTGAGCTTCAAATCCTCTTTTTTTAATCATTTAGTTAATAAACTAACGAGTCTATGACATGTGAGACCGCCATAGATTTTATAAATAAAATCATGAAATAAAAAATGAGTCATTGACAAGTAGGGCCCACATGTAAGTTAGTAAAATCTGGAAAAATGTAAAAATAAAAAAAACGTAATTAAGCCTCGAAAAATCGCTTTGAAAGTCATCACCCTTTTATTTATTTTCGGGTTTTCAATACGAACCGTGTGATGGAAATTTGGATGTACTTGAGAACCGTGTGAGTGAAGAGTACATTAATGGCGTGTCTGCTTTTACAAGAGCTGCCGAGGAGGATATGTTGAATAAGGGGGCGGAATATATGTACTGTCCATTCATTGACTGCGAGAATCTGAAAATGTTTAACAACCGAGCGCAGATCGAAGCACACTTGATTGAAGGGTTTCAAAAGGGTTATACATGTTGGACGATCACGGTGAAGAGCATATTATCAGAAGTCAACGATATGCGGAGACGAGGTGGTGAGCGACTCTATGTGATCTTAAGATGTATTTCCTCGTCGTTTTTCGATATCATGGTCCATCTCATTGTTCATATTGTGAGGAGATAAAGATGTGTGGGCCGTGTTCCTACATAGCATGTACCCGTTCGAGAGGTTCATGGGAATTCTCAAGTCATATGTACGGAATCGATCTCGGTCGAGGGCGGCATCGTCGAAGGTTATGCAACCGAAGAGGTCATTGAGTTCGCCTCGATTACATGGCTCGGTCGAGCCGATGGGTGTGCCTCGATCTCGCCATGAGGAGGCTCGAGGTATCGGGACCATCGGAAGGAAAGCAATCACTCCAAATATGGATCGTATGCTCAAGCCCATTTCACGGTCTTACAACACATGGTGAAGTGTCCCGTATATCGACCGGACAAGGGCGTGCTTGACAATGTAATCCGGTGCGGCCGGATGTTTGGATCACGAGACAACACAATGAGCGGTTCAACCAATGGTTGAAGGGCGACTTGCTAGGAGCTCGTCAAGTGATATCTTGACATGGTTGGCAAAAGGGCCAACATTTACGGTTGTAACATGGCGAGGATCGACATAAATGGGTACACATTCTATCTGCGAGCTCGGGATATAAAAGCACTAACGAGCAGCGGTGTCGCATAGATGCATTGATGCCGATGAAATTTGAGGAGCTCCTAGTATGGGCAAATAGAGGAGATATGGGAGCTCGACCACGTGCTTTTCAAGATCCCCTATTTCGGTGCCGTTGGGTCCATCTCCCACGGTGAAGGTCGACAAATGCGGCGTCACTACCGTGGACCTCAAGCGTGTGGGATACAAAGGCGAACCATTACGTCTTGGCTAACCAAGTTGTTCAAGTCTTCTATGTTACCGACCGGCAAATAAGAAGCGCCACGTAGTTCTTCATGGAAAAAGGAGGATTGTCGGAGTTGAGAATGTAGTGGGCGAGGAAGAATACAATCAATTTGACGAATTGCCTCCTTTCGGAAGCGGCATAAGGGTCGAGGAAGAAGAACATGGCGAAACTAACTACATACGCGTCGATCATCATGAAGGGCTAATTTTTAAAGATTAATTGAACAATGTGTGTATATGTATATGCGTTACGATGAATGGTTAATTTTAGTTCATTTGAGTTAATTAATTAATTTGTCTTGTGAAATGGATGTGATTTGTTTCTCAAATGAATGTGAATTGGATGTATATACATGTACTTGTTGTCTTTTCTCGCTTGTTTCAGAGGGCATGGCTAGCATTTCACGAGGCTAGCCAATAAGCGAATCTAGATATTAACTAATACAAAATAATATCACAGACGGTTTGAACTACAAACCGTCTCACATGTATATCATGAGGCGGTTGTTTATTAAAACCATACATTATACATGTATATCACGACGGTTGTTTATTAACACCGTCTATGATACATCACATATCACGAGCGGTTCTAAGTGAGAAATGTGCATGATACCTATCACTGAGCGGTTCTAACTTAGAAATGCAGCGATATAGGTATCCTGAGCAGTTCTCACTTAGAACCGCCTCGGATGTCCATCCCTATTTACATTCGGACTATAGCTAGGGTTTGCGCGCGCCACTCTCAAGCGATTAAGTTTCTCAACTCCTCTCGCTCCTCCTCCCCGAGCCCGTCGCCGCCGTCCTCGCGCCGCCTCCTCGAGCTCCAGCGCGACTCCTCCCGATCCGTCGCGCCGCCTCCTCCTCCGGCCCGGCCTCCCCGAGCCCGTTGAGCCTCCTCCTCTGACCCGGCGCACCTCCCCCTGAGCCCATCGCGCCTCCTACCCCGAGCCCGCCGCCTCCTCCCCTTCCCGAGCAGTGGCCGCCCCTTCGGCGTCGCTGCTTTGCTCGTCTTGCTCCTGCTCATCCTTCTCCTCGACGCCCAAAGGTAACCAATGCCGAGTTGCCGATCGACCCCCACGCCCTTTCCCTAACTATTTCTATCAATAATCTGTCATGGTCCTTCATGATAATTGTACTTGTTTTAGGAATTTGTATTTGTTCTAGTCAATTATTCATATGGTATTTGTTTTGATCATCGCTTTGGAATATATTGCAATGTGGTGTGGTGGGCTTGAGATGAATGCTCTGTGATGATAATAGTCTTATCTTGAAATTGTTTTGATAATCGGGTTTGTACTTGAGCTCTAATTGGAATGCTTACTCTACATCTGATAGCAATATCAAAATGTTAAATCTTAGCTTTATGCTGATTTCATTTGTTCACATGATGTTCTATTTCTTGTGAAGATGTCTTCCGCTCATTACGAGTCATCGCCGCCTCATGTGTCCGATGATGCACCATCCTCCGAACAATATCAACCGCGTAGAAGAAGAGGAATATCAAAAGGCCCACGGGCGATTTACCATCACGGAGGTTGATCGATGGGACCCCTATCAATCCTCGCCGAAGCGGCGTCGCATTAGGAGAATGGTGGAATAGTTGCGAGGAACGGGTCAAGATCACCTACGATTAAGTGGAAGGTGGTGCCGAACCATCGAAAACCGCCAGGTCTTTGGCGGAAATTCTCGCATCGTTCGAGATCCGGTAGAGAACACGGACTCCGTCTTGACGACAGCGTTGCTCTGGCGTGCAAAGCGTGGAAAAACTTCAAAGCACGCTTGTCAAGAACTCGTGGAGAAGGATCTGCGCGCTTCCACAAGTATCTATTCTTGGAAGAGTCTTGGGCGAGTTTGTGGCGAAGAAGATGACAGATGAATTTAAGAATGAAAGTCGGCGACACGGCCCTCGGGCAAAAAACAAGCACCCCTCGGACTCGGCATCGGCGGGTATGCGGGTAAAGCCCCGATATGGAGGGATCGAGGGCAGCGAACAAGCGGTTTGAATCTCTCCTGCTATTTCGAGATCAGCGATGTGCGCCCCGACGGTGGTTATTTGCGAGGTTATGTATTGGGCTACGGAGGAAGTGTACTTTCCAAACCCGAAGACCGTGAAGTGTCGGCGCTGGTAAGATATCGAACTACCTAGTTTGTAATTACTCCATAACTTCATAGGAAGTGAAATGACATGTCGGGCTATATTGCGAGATAATGGCGAGTGCACAATCTTCCCAAGGCACATTCGAGCGGATAGGGAGAAAGATATACTCTCTGTGGCCCTAGGAAGCAAAGTGAGCATCCAAGATCGCCACGAGTATTTGGTGTTTTTGTTACATGGGAACAATGGTTCCAAGCGGACTCGGATCGTCTGGGAGTAGGAAGAGAGCCAAAGCCGAGCACGATGCAAAGCTACGAGAGGATCTTCGTGCATCCCTCGAGATAAGCTCCTTTGAAAAAATCGAGGCGGAGGTCCTTTGAAAAAATCGACAGGAGGTCACTCAATCCTTGATTGGAGATTCGTGCATCCGAGCAAAAGAGATAGAGACCTTTGAGGAAAGGATTAGGGATTACAACTCCCAAGTCAGTTGGAAGCCCCTGCCCCTACTGTACTACTAACCAGCCCCCCCAAACATCCGAGTAGGCTGCTGGCGTCCAACCCTAACCCTACCACAATAGGTGATGACAGATTTTCCGTCGATGACATCCGGGTAATAATTATTATCTCCGGAATGCTCAATCCATTGATAGGCCTATTGGAGTAGCTAATTTTATATCGTTATATGCGTGAGGTGGCTCTGAAGTGCAAGCTCAAGTGAGATATGTCTCTGTTGCCCTAGATCTTTGCTTGGGGCCGGTGTATCCATCCGGTGTTGGAGCTTTGGTGCACGGTGCAAATCTAGCTATGGGTTTAAGTAAAAGTGAATGTGGGCGGTGTTTGTGCCAATTTCGAGGCCGTCTGCTGAAAATTCCCTAAGCGATGAGGTCATGACTCTAGGGCAAGCCGTTGGAACATTCAACCGATGGCCCAAGGAGGACATCTGCACGAGCTACTGCTCGGTGTCAACTTCAGGAATGTCTGCGGCATCAAGTCCACGGACTGACTATACCGAAGCTACTGACCGACACGGCAAGGGCCCATTGCATCACATGCATCTACACCTCGTGCTCAATCGACTCTTGTGAAGTCGACCTATACAAAGCGAGGCGACAAGGGCAAGGGCAAGGGCAAATCGAAGGCGATCGAGTCCTCTCTCGATATCCCCTTCTTGCCGTTGGCGGAAATTCAAGCTAGGCGAGCCGTTGCTCGAGAAGTTAAACGACCCTACCCTAGAAATTTGGATTGCCTGAATTGCATACATGGTACATGGAGCAGATCCAACAAGCGGTTGATCAACGGCGCTCGGGTTTCACCATCAAGTTCAAGGAGGATCATTTTAACCACGTGTATCAAGGCATTTGTCTTCACGGTGACCTTCGATGACTTGTTACGTCTCTTCAACCTCGGCGTCTCACTCATACGATCTTTGGACATCGTAAGTGTGTACAATCACGGTCAATGTTCGTGTAATATCGATAAATGTTATATATAACTCCTAGCTTTTGTATAATAGATACATGATATGTGAAGCGAAAGAAGGAAATCACCGGTAGGTTTCCTCGACCCACACATTGTCTCCGAGCAAAGCATCACGGCGAATGCAACATTAAATCGAGAATTACGTTATAGATTTTTCATGGCTCACCGCAACAAGGAATTCATACTTTTGCCCTACAACCGAAGTAAGTAGTGTTGCACTACTAGCTATACTTGTTGATTTGTACTTTATAAGCAACACGAACTTAGGTTTAATGACCATGCTGACATACCTGTGTAGGTACCACTGGATTCTAATTGTAATTATACTAAAAGCGAAATCGTAATATACCTAGATTCCCTCTGAGAGGGCCACTCACAACTTCACAACTATCCAGAATTTAATCATCGGTAAACACATTTCCTCCATAGAAACTCTATTGTAGTCTTTCCTTCCTTTGCAATGGCTAAGGCTAACTTCTTGGAGTCACGAGGGTGTTTGACGTGTTACATGCTAGAGGATGGAATATCAAGGGAAGAATATTTGGGACATGATCAAAATTCCGGTACTTGCTAGCTAGTACACATTAATCCTATATAACACTTCAGTAGCAATGCCTCTCGAACTAACCAATTCTATTTTTGCGGTGCCACCGGTAGCCGGGCATAGCGTCTGTGGATACTATGTTTGCCACAACATGCAACTACTCATCGGTTCGCGATCACCAATGATCCTCGGGTTTGTCAATCTTTCAACAATTATTTCATATATACTTACCAATTTATATAAGCCTGAATTTAACCTTCCTATCGACGAGGTTGCGACCATCGCTGAAGCTGCGTTGGAGCAGGCGAGCTCATAAAATTCGATCACACCTTGCGTCATTCTGAGCAGACGGTCATAAATCCAAATGGGAGTTTCCACGGTGTAGATTGAACTTGATTGGGATAGATTGAACATAATGGTACATGTGTGTAAATTAATGTACATTAATGGTTAATTTTAGTTAATTGATTTGTGAATTGGATGTGCTTGTTTACGAAATGAATGCAATTTTGATGTGCTTACGAAATGAATGAGAATTGGATGTGCTTGTTTAGGAGGGTATGGCTAGCATTTCTGAGGCTAGCCAATAAGCGAAATAGATTTAGCAATGCAAAGACTACCCGAGGCGATGCGTAGATGAAAATGTCAGTGATGATCGACTACCACGAGCGATGCGTAGATGAAACCAAATGCGTGGTAGATCGACTATCACGAGCAGTTTCATCTGCATCGTCTGTGATAGATATATTGCATGAGCGGTTCAAAATCGTGATGACCTAATGCATTCTTGACCCATAAACTCGAGATGGCTCATGGAACCATCTGTGATGGCATTTTTGAACCGTCTGTGAAGGCCTTTTCTGTAGTAGTGCCCATTTGGCCCGATAGAATGAAAAAATTCCAAAAAATCCAAAACAATTCTAGAAAAATTAGAAAAATGTGTAGAATTCAGAAATATACATGAAAATTTAAAAAATGAGATAATAATATTGAAAATGTAATAGAATTTTATGAATGTTCAAATAGTTTGGCTCGTTAAAACATTTGTCATTTAGCTCATAAGACATGAAAAATTGAAAAACATGTAAAAATCCTAGAAAATGTATATATTTAAAAAACCAAAATAAATTTATATATACTTATAAAATGAACTATATAAAATTTTAAAACCACAAAATAAAACCATATAAGTATTAAAGATGGAAAGAAAATCATATAAATATTAATAAATGAAAATAAAAATATATATGTATATTAAAAGCGATTAATCGTGCTTAACGGGCCGTGAGTGCTTAGGGTCAGTAGGCCGAACCCGACACTATTCGTCTTGCGTCTTGCCGTGCCGGCCCGTCGTGCGAGGTGGCGGCCAGCCATGCCCTGAGCAATTACTGACATTAGGACCTTTGCCTCGTCTGCCGGGTTTGTAAAAGAGATGCCACCCGAAGATGTGACTTTTGCCCTCGCTCTTAACCAGGTTCGAGGGCGCTCGTTTGTGATCACGTCAAATGGTCGGGTTGCGTTCTCGTCCTCCGCTACCTATTTCGTGGATTTACCCACGTACCCAGCGATGCTGAGTTTGTGGGGGTGAGTGTTTTGTGCCTAGAGAGCTTTGTGCGCCGCACTTTGCTCCTGAAATTTGATCGTCGTCTTCATCCGCACAAAGTTGTCCCATATATCTCGTGACAAGAATTGATACTTCGTGAAGGGCATCCGACCCATGTTCACGTACTTCGTGGCAAGCGTGCTCTTGAAGGTCCTCCATGCGTGTCCTATCGCGAGCAATGCCTGCCATTCCACGCGTGCCTGGTCTGCTTCTGGGATAGTGAACGAGCTTAAAATTTTAGTCCACAGCTGGCCTCTCTCTACGTCCGTCAGAGACTTCCAGCTTGGTGTAGTGATAGGGACCCGTTCCCTTCCAAGTATCCCGCAGATGGTTTGGAATCTCACCGCTACTTTTTTGGAACTCAGAGGGACCCCAGCGGCACTGACCTCTGTGATGGTCAGTCGGCCCGCAGGCAGTTTCGGTATTCCTCTGCCATCTCGCTTACATATCACTTCCATCGGACACCCAGACGCATTCGGCGACGTCGATGCCAGCGGCGAAGATGGTGCAGACGCCATCTCGCTTGCTTGCAATCTATATAAGTTACACACGCAATGAACTAAATTTCAGAATTCAAAACACTGAGAATTTAAATAAAATGGATTGCAAGTAGATATCCAGTAGGTATTTTCGAAGATAATTTCCCTTGGAAACATATTTTATACAGAAAAATAGAAGTCTTATTGTGAATAACAAATGCCTAGTCAATCTTAAGGCAATTTAAATCCTAACTTGACAAATACATAATTGCACATGTGAAGAGTTCTAGACAGATACATAATTGCACATGTCAAGGCATAGGCATCGTTAAAACATACTGGGCACATAATCAAGAGAATAGATAAAAACACCAACTGTATACTTGCCCAAAAGAAATCTTTTTGTAGGCACATATCAATCATACTACTAAAGGACTAATAAAGGCTCACTGCTGCCTCCCTAACTAGGACCTCTCCAAATGTGATTTGGCAAATCATTTTTGAATAATTGTTTCCCAAAAATATACGTAAGCACATGACTGAGGCACAAATACCATTAATATTGAAGAATTTGCACATAATACAGATACGTCATAAAAATTCTATAAGGGTAGTAAAATAACCTACATATAATACCAATAATTGGCATACGCACCATTGCGTACAGAAAAAATGTCTAACAAGCTATACAGAAAAAAATGTGTAACACAAATTAGAGAATGTCCGAATGCATGCAGATGTTGCAAGTTTGAGATATTGCAAGATTCTAAATTTAACAATGAATAGGATAGTGCTTTCCTAGACCAAACCTTTCCTCCATTGAGAAACCAGCACCATTTGTTAAGCCTACAGAGGCCAAACAATAAGAATGTGTCTGATGCTAAGCTAGCGCATAACAATCATCATTTCAACCACATGAAGTATCAAAGCGACATTTATTCATCAAATAGCTACCATATGTATCTTCTATGTATCCCTAGCCAGATAAGCATAAAAAAGCACATCTGTTCATTAAATAGCTAGGTGTTGTATAAATAGCTTAAAATGGACTGATCCATTGTTCCACCGGTGACCAAAGGAGCGAGGACCGAGCATGGCATTGAGCCAGTGGCGCTAGGAGGTCTTGGCCCGAGGGAAAGAGAGAGAGGGAGAACAAACCAGTGGGAGGAGGAGCCGAGGCGGAGCAGCCGGGCCAAGGGGCGGCGTTGAAGGTAAGTCGCTCGAGGAGCAGCAGGGAACCCGTCGGCGGGAGAAGGGAATCGGGCGGCGAGCTAGCGACAAGCGGCGGCCGGAGGCTGGGAGGAGGAGGCTTGGCGCGAAGGCATCGAGGTTTGGTGCGCTCGGGTGGGGAGGCGAACGGGCGACTGAGTAAGGCACTGGGGTGGGAAATGGCAAGTAAGGGTGCGAACCCTAGCGGGGTATCCTTCTAATAAAGGGATTCACAGACAGTTCTATTACAGAACTGTCTGTGATACGAAATCACAGACGGTTCCATAATAGAACCGTATGTGATATGACACATATCAATCGGGACCGTATATTTATAATGCCAGAATATCACAGACGGTTCTTATTAAGAACCGTCTGGGATAATCCCTCATCACAGACGGTTCTGAACTAGAACCGTCTGTGATAATTCACCGACGGTTTTTTATTAAAAACCGTCTGTGATGAGAGAGATTATCATAGACGGTTCTTATTAAGAACTGTATGTGATGAGGAAGATTATCAAAGACGATTCTTATTAAGAACCGTCTATAAATTATCACAAACAATTCTAGTTATAAACCGTCTGTGATAGTTACGTATCACAGACGGTTCTAAAGGAACCTTCTGGGATAAGTATAACACAGACGGTTCCTTTGGAACCGTCTGTGATGAGGCGTCTTGTATAGCCTGTTTTGTAGTAGTGCTCAGTGCTACCACTGCCCATCTCCACCACTCGCAGCCAGTGATGCCCTAGTTGTCTCTTCCCTCATGTGTACTAATCGGAATAGCAGCGGAAGATAAATAAACCAAAAAGGTCTCCATAATTTGCCAATGCAATCGATTGGTGCAACGACCTAGTTATTGCCGTCATCTTCATTTCCATAACCGGACGTATAGAAGTATCCATACTCAGCCTCGTAGTATGAATCCACATATTTGAGCAACAATGAGTACAAAAATACTCAGCAAGCCCTCACAACAAATGCAAGTATATAGATGCACGGCTTGCCAAAGAATGGGTTTTATGGTTATTTTAGCACAAAACAATTTCAGCTCAAATACTATAATTATTTTCTAAACCTACGACTTTGCATTTTTTAACTCAAAACCAAAGTTTCGTTTGTGTAAGAAATTCTTATCTTGTAATAAGGTTCCATTCACCTATTACTATTCATGAGGTTCCATCCACCAACAAATTACTCATTAGGTTCCCTACATTTATTCATTAGATTCCATCCACCTTCAGTTACTCATTAGGTTTCATCCACCTCACTCTACGTTTAAGGTTCTATCCACCTTACCTTAGCCATAAGCCATCCACCTTACTCTAGCCATAGGGTTCCGTCCACCCTATGCTAGACAACATCCAATTCAATCTAGGCATAAGGTTCTATCCACCTTATGCTAGATGCACTAATACCAATTTTACATTAACAGATTCACATCCTATAGTTTTAATTGAAACTCTACAAGTGTGGTTTTCTGAACCACCCCCATGACCAAGGCATGGCTATTCGAATGGATTATACACTCTGCAGAGGTTGTACAATTTTACTCATAAGATATGACCAACTCATAATATCGACCATGACACGCTACCTTAGACGTGCGACAGATACGATCATAACGAGGCATTTACATTAACTTGCCATAATGCCACACCATTCAATGGGGTCAACCTTCGGGCGTTTGAACACGTTAACTACGGAAAAAAAACCCTGAAAATTTTGAAAAGAAAATAAGAAAACTGTAGATTGTAAAAGGTCAATATTGTTGGGACACGGTGCATTACAAAACGTATTTCTACTTCTTTTTGTTCTTTCACAAATGCACGCGTTGGACAACAAGAACCGAAGAAGCACGTAGCTTCATCATCTGGACTAGACCTGGGCATGGGCGGGACTTTTGCGGACCGCCCACAGCACGGTAAGGTCGGCCGTGGTGGAAACAAAGACAGGTCGAAACCTTTATTAGGGCGGGAAAGCATGGCACGTCACCTAGGGCCGTCTTGGGCTGGCTCCCGAAGACGGATGGCGGCCGCCGCCGTGGACCGTGTTTCGGTAAGCCGGCTGCGTTCGTGCTCGGAGGGCCTAAGCGAGCCGCAGCGCGTTCGTTACTCGAACCCACGCGGTCTTATTTGCCGCACCGTGACGATCACGGCACCAGGCGGCGAGCCACCGCCACCTCGATCAACTTCGGGCCCTCCGTCGCCGGATCGCCGCCCTCGGCCGTACGCATAACTGACAAACCACACACTCCAAGTCCAATCCCAAATCAAATGGAAAAACCGAATCATTCATTCACAAAATCACAATCACAAAATCAGAATTCAGAAGCACACAAATTTTTTTTGCTCATCAGTCATCAACTCATCACCAGTTCACCAATCACCACTCGGCCACTCCAATCCCATTACCTGTGCAAAGACGAGCCCCATGGCGGCATGGCGACCCCCCCTGACTCGGGGAGATGGGGGCGCCGTGTGGGAGATGGGGAGGGCTGGAGGGAGATGGAGGCGCCGTGTGGGGTCGTGGGGGTGGGGAGATGGGGAGGTGTCGTGTGGGCGGACCACCAGGAGGGAGGCGGGGAGGCCTTGGGAGGGAGATGGGCAGGCAGGTGTGGGGGTGGGGAGATGGGGAGGCGCCGTGTGGTGTGGGCATGGGGAGATGGGAGGCGCGGGGGAGGGTGGAGTTGGGGCCTTGGGGGGGCGGGAGGGCCGGACCACCGGGGGGAGGCGGGAGGCCGGTGGAGATGGGGAGGCGCCGTGTGGAATGGCCGAATGGGGGAGGGGGAGGCGTTGCCGTCATGGCCTCATGGGGTTGGGGTCTTGGGGACCGGAGGGATGGGGCGTTGAGAGCGAAGGAGGCTAGTGCGAGCGCGACCGCGAGATGGAGGCGGGAGAGGAGGCGTTGGAGGAGGCGTTGAAGCGAATCGGCGCGCTTGGCGTTGGAGAGTGGAGACGAGTTGGAACTTGAACTTGGAGATGACGAATGGCCGTTGAGTCGCTTCTGGCGTGGGATCTTGGGATGGACGGTGAAGAGAGGCCGAGGCCCGACTTGGCGTGCGGCGGTGGCTAGTGGGATTCTTTCCTTTGTGGTGTGTGCAAGTATTTTTCTGATGAAGTATGAGTCGATTGATAAGATGAGGCGTAGCAGGACTAGCAGAGAGAGCGTTGGCTTTAGATTCTCGGTAGCATAGCAAAGAGGCGTTGTGGTTTATATCTCTTCACGGATCCTTCGTGCCTATAAATTCTCTTCCCTCCTCATTTATTCCTTTGCAGCACAACTATCCTTTCTTATGCTCTCTATCCGCTATCTCTTTGCTCTCTAAAGTGTAGTGTTTGAGTATGTTTGGAAAGAAGAAAATAGCAGGGCGGAGCAGGATAGCACGCCCTCGCTCTCCTAGTCCTCCTCCCCTAGAAGAAGTGCACGAGCAAGAGATCGATCCTCGCCAACTCTCCCCGGGTATGGGAGACTATGGTATGGATGATCAACATATGGATGGAACGGAGGGCTTTGAGGATGCCCATGTCTCCACCCCAAACGTCTCCACCCCAAGCGTCGAGGCGGTGCAGCAGTGCATGCAGCGGTGGAAGCTCCGTGACGGCGTGCATGGTGTTGGCGACATATGGAGTACAACATAGAAGCAGAGGGCAGGCGTCGGTACCTTATGCCACATGTAAATATTGTCATACTAAATTATGCACTTGCCTCGGTGGAAGTGCAGGTCATCTCAAGCGACAGCAGCGGCGTGTTGAAGAAGATAGCGGTACGGACGAGCGCAAGGAAGAGCGTCGGACCCAACTTAACTTTGGCCCGATGGTTCGGTAAGTACATGGATGTACTGACCCTCGGGTAGCTAGAGGCGAAATTGCTAGATATATAGTTCTTGAGGATCTCCCGATTAGAGACGGTAGCTCAAGTTTGAAAGAATGATCCAACGTGGTTTTGCCGCAATACCAACACGTAAGTAGGAGAACAAGCTGCGTGAGACATAGTAGAACTCTACAAGCGTAAACTATCATGTTTGAAAGAAAACTTCTTGAAAGTTACATTTTCTTTTGCTTTAACCTCGATATAGGGACTTCATCCCACCAAAGGCGGAGCTATCTTAGTGTTGTTGCGCATTACTTAGATGATGATTATAACTTGAACAAGCGAGTTATAGGGTTCAAGTCTATCGATGAGGCACACCTTTGGAGAGGCCATTGCTGTAGCGTATTAAAAGTCATTGAGGATTTTAAAATAGAGAACAAAATTATTGCCATCACTCTTGACAATGCCTCGGCTAACACGGCTGCCATGGAGTTCCTCACACCGCATCTGGATCCTACTTTGGTGGTTTCGTCCTCCACGAGATGCATGTGCCACATCTTGAACCTCATCGTGCAAGCGAGGCTTGCGGTAATGAAACCTAGTCTAGACAACATCTGCGATGCTATCCGGTTCATTACTGATTTGAGCCCAAGATATGCCCGATTAAGAGTCTTGCAAGGCCAACAATAAGAGGCCAAGGAAATTCAATACGGACATGAAGGTGCGGTGGAACTCCACGTATACTATGTTAGAGTGGTGCAAGAATGCAGTACATCATCACTCTCTTCGTCAATACTAATTACAGTAGCGGTTAGTTCTTGAAAGCAGTTGGCTAGTTCTTTGGTTGTTTTCGTGAATTTTTTGAAAGTATTTTACGATGCAACCACAATTTTATCTGGTGTTTACTATCCTACTTCTTGCTTAGTCATTGAGTGGCTTTGGACTATCGCTAACGATTTTAAGGAAAGCAGAGATGATGTCCTTTTGAGACCTATTATTGAACCAATGCGAGAAAATTTTTAAAATATTTTCAAGCTATCCACATCTCTTGTTTTGGTGCGATAATGGACCCTCGGAGAAAATTAGCGGATCTGAAGGGGGCTTACGAGGGAATTGGGGACACATTTGATCTTGATTTTTCTGAGGCTTACACTCACATTCATGACGAGCTTTTTCGAGTTTTCGATTTGTATTATGAAAAGTTTGGCGCGAAGTCAATCGAGAACAAGTGCTTCAACAACGCAACAAGTACAGCGTAATGTGGCGCTTCAACGTTGGAAGAAATTTGAAAAGGGCCACATCTAGTTCATCTTCTCGTGCACCGACCCGGTCTCAATGGAATCCACGAGTAGAGATCAACCACTACCTCGACACACCTTTTGCGGATACCGAGCTCGACTTCGCGGATGGAAATGATGTCAACCTCCTCTTGTGGTGGAAGAACCACCAACGTATTTATCCGTCTTTGTCATATTTTGCACGAGATGTACTTGTGGTTTGATTGTCATTGTCTCATCGGAAGCCACTTTGATGCACGTGGGGAGGATCATCGAGCCAAGGAGGTCATCTCTCACTGAGATAGTTGAGGCACTCACATGCCTCAAAAGGCTGGGGAAGCCTTGAGATGAGCAGACGCAACATCACTCGAGGATCCGAAGATCGCGGAGGCGATAGCCGACTTAGAGAATCTCGGCGTCAACTAGTCTATCTCGTGTATCGGTGTATGTAGTTCTTTGCACTCTTTTCCTTACTGGGTACCCTTGCTGGGGGTAAGGTTTTTAACGAGGCAACAAACTCGTATTTGTCTTGTATGAAACAATGAATAAATTTTAGTTATTCCCTGAATATTTTTGTCTTTCTTTGCGTTATGAATAATTTTTATTTTCTATAGTATTTTTTTATTTTTCTACTTTTTTCTTAACCCTATTTTTTCCCGTTCCTCTATTTTTTCCCTAACCCTCTATTTTTTCCTCCTATTTTTTTCCCCATTCCTCGTTTTATCATTTACTGAGCGTCGAAAACTCAAAAAAAGCCGAGCAAAGCTTCTTCGTCCTCCTCCTTCGTCAAAACTCGAAGGACTCCAAAATCAAATCTCCCGGTTTCTTCGTCTTCTCCAAATCCTGTGACCAGCCCCCCCCGCCCACCTCATGCCTTTTCCCGCCCCCTCACCCGCCCGGCTCCCTCCCTCAGGCTCGCCCACGCCAACCTCACCCCGCCTCCGGCTCCTCACTCGCCTTCATACCCGCCCGCCCCCGCCTCGGCTCCCTCCTCAGGCTCGCCCTCCCGTCACGCCGTCCACGGTCCAGCCAAAGCCGCTAAATCACTTCGTGCAAGCGCAAGCGCAAGCGCAAGAGGTCGTGGACCTCGTGGTCTCGTGGCGGCGTTCAAAGTCGCTCAGTGCGGGTGCCGTCTTTTGCCGTGCATTAGTGCGTGGAGGTTGACGGCGGCAGCGGCGTCCTCACGACGGCGGCGGCAGCGCCCGGTGGTCGCGCAAAGAGTCGTGGCCTCGTGGGCTCGTGGGCGTGGCGGCGTTCAAAGTTGCCCTCGGGTGCACTGCGTCGGTCGCGTGCGTTGGCGGCAAGCTATGGCGGTCCTCCACGGCAGCGGCGGCAGCGCCAGGTGGTCGCTTGTCCTCGATCCTCTCTCGCCCCTCGGTGGCTCGGACCTGAGCATCGTCGTTTTTCCTGAGCGACATCGAACGGCGGCAGCGGCGGCGGCAGGACCGTGTTTGGGCGACGACGGCACGACGCAGACTCTGGTGCGTGCTTGGGCTCGTGGCGACAATTCGAGCGTGCTTGACGCAAGACAGTCGCCTGTGGCCCATCGTGCTCGTGCCGTGCCAGCACGGCACGGCCCTGTGCCCAGGTCTAATCTGGACTCAAATAATGGATTTAAGAAGTACAATAATGGATGGAAATTGAGGCCCACAAGGCAAGAAAAGATTGTGCCAGTTGTTGATCTCAGATTCTCTCTCTCTCCTACACCAACCGGAATCAAGTGGCCGAGATTCAAAGCCTCCCTCCCCAAAGGACAATAATGCAGAGAGGGTGAGAGAGAGAGAGAGAGAGCTCCAAGAAAAAAAACACAATAATGCAGACAGGGTGAGAGAGACAGAGTGCTCCAAGAAAAAAACACAAATAATGCAGAGAGAGAGAGAGAGAGGTACTAACTCCAAGCCATCCAGAAGCAGAAGAGCTAGCTAGATGATGCAAGTATGCAGGAGAGGGGAGAGAGAGACGACAGAGGCAAGCAATGGAATGGGATGGAATCTGTATGAAGCAGCTTGCGATGTGCCCTTGCTGTCTTGGCCATGTTCTGGATATCCATCCAGGTAGGTGGTGCCACGTCGGTCGGATCCTCCTCCTCTCTCGATAGATAGCTACCTAGCTAGGTTCTTTTGTCCCTGTCGTCCGAATCAATAATTGGTGGCCCACCGCCTGCACAGGCAGAAAGAAAGCCACGTGTCCGGATCATGGGATGACGAGGGGGCTGAGGCTGACTAGGCAGTGTGCCGTCACAGGTGGCGCGGAATTACTGTGGGGCCCACCCCATGTATACACGGAGGAGGAGCAGTCAAACCAACAGACCAGTTTCTTAAATAAACATTTTTAAAATAGACAAACGGAAATAAATGACCGTTTAATAAAATTATAGGAATAGGTTTTTGCCGCCAATTCATTCGGTGACAGACCACATCGTCATTTGGATTGACGACAGGAGCCCTGTCGCCAGTAATATATTGGCAAAGGTCTCTGTCGCCATTTGAAATTGCGATGTGGACCAAATCGTCAATTGAAATAGAGACATGGCTGTTAGACTCAGTAGCAGGAGTCTTCCTCTTGTCCACTGCGCGCATGACATCTGGAGTACGCTCGAAGAGGACCCGTGAGTAGATGTACGGCTCATTGTTATTCGTAAGGATACTGTCGGTGTTTTAGAACCTAACTTACGTAAAGATTGTTTGATTCGGGGGGTCTCCTAAAATAGAATCACGCAGAGAGATTGACACGGAATTTTTTATCTGAGTTGGGCCTTCTCCGGAGAGAATAACAACCCTACTCGTGTGTGTATGGTATTGAGTGTATCTTGAACAATCGGGGAAAAACTAAGACTATTACAGATAGTGCTTGTATTTCGACCTTTGATTTCTCTCCTTCCTTTCTCGATTACGCCTTTTATATGCGTGAAGGGCGGCGATTACTCGAGTAAGCGGCGCCTCATCACTCAGAATTGGCGCCGTTGGTAGTAATCATCGGTGTATTAATTCTCCGCGTCGCTTCATGACTATATACCGAGATAATGGGGTATTACGTGCCATTACTCTGAGAATAACAACGTATGATATTTGTTTGAATCCTTTAATCGAGTTAGACCCACTTATGCATGAGGTTTATTTGATCATAAGGTGGTTGTGGTGACCTAGTCGTAGAAGAACTTACGACTATAGGATAGTCGTAACAAGACTTACGACTATGGGATAGTCGTAGTATAACTTACGACTATGGGGGTGGTCATAGATGAACTTACGACCACCCATTAGGCTCTTCCCTCATAATATTAAGGAGTACACTCAGGGTCCACATGACGTCATATTTACCTATAATAAGAATTATAGATAAAAGATAAAATGAGGATTATTATATCCTCGTCATCTAGCCCCCCAGCTTCAAGTGAAAGCAACTTACTTGGTAAAGGAGTTATAGATGATCTTACGATCACGAGAGGATCGTGAAAATAATCGAAGAAAAATTCTTGATTGTATACTACTGACGTAAATGTGCTTGGTCAAGAAAATTACCTCGACTATCAAGTAGTCGTAAAAGCATTCTACGATCATAAGGTGGTCGTAGTATAGTGATCGGAAGAAAGAACTTTCCGATTATCATTTCCTTTGGTTGAAAAGATCTAACCAAGGAAGTAATTTCGCTTGAGGTGTAAGCATAAACTGAATTTCTCGAGCGGACACCACTGGGAATCTCAAGCGGCGCCCGTTAGCTTTATGCATTGAAGCGGTTCGAGGAGGCGGCGACCCTTGGAATGTCATGCCTCCGGCCCAAAATGCTGCGGTTATAAATACCTACTAGGGGTTAAACCTAAGATCTTACTTTTCCCCAAATTGCTCTCTTTGTTCTTCAAGCTCTCGCCTTCTCATACCGAAGTCGTTCTTGCCTTCTCCGCAACTACCATTGTGCCCTCTTTTTCAACCCAAAATCTCTGTTTCCAGAGAGATGGCGGGAAAGTCTCGAGTGGGAAGAGTCGGAGATGGATCTGGCGAAGATTCAAGCCCTAGTCGTCGCATGGGAAGATTCGAGAGAAGACTCTTGTGAAATGGCTTAGGCAATTGGGCGACATTGGCCGTCGGGGAGAATGGGCAAATTCCGTCTTCGGGCTTATTGTGAGTGTGGCCTTATTGCTGCACCCCTTTCTCACCGTTGTGCTCGAGCATTTTGGGGTGGAGTTAGTGAACCTTGGTCTAACTCCATCACCATCTTGGCGTTTTAAATATATCTGTCGTAGGCGTACCTAGGAATTCGGCGGACATCGAGCTTTTCCAATATTACTATGGAATGTCTCGGCAAGCGGGATTCTTTGGAAGTTAATGATGCAAGCTCCACGACGGAAGTCGAGGGAGTATATTGAGTTTCACCGATCCTCGTGGGCGGGATGAAGGAAGAGGTGGTTTCTTGGAAAGTCACCTCGAGGAAAACTGACTCTCTCTTCATGCGGGAAAGGCTGAAAAAGAAATCTTCATGGGATTCGACTCACGAAGATATCACCGGATTGCCCTTATATTCAAGCTATCAAGGACTTGAAGAAGGAAGGGTGGCCGGATGGCATGTGGTGAAAGATTTCATCACATGCAGAATTAATCCTTGAAGAAATGAGCATCTCCTATGTGGAGATACTCGGGGCTATGAGACTTGGGCCGGGGACTTCTAGCGAGGGTAAGTGAATTTTGACTTAGCTCTCGGTTTGGTCTTTACGCAAAGTTGTTTTAAAGGATGCCTTTATCTGTTTGAGCAGATCTTTCACCGGAGATTGTGTCGAGTCAAACTTCGTTTGTGAAGTCTCCGCCACTTAGTGTGGCGGTTCCTAAAATCCTTGCGATCGTATCCATGAGAGGAAAGGATGGTTAGCCTAAAGGTAATGAGTAGTTGATTTTATCTTTAGGACTTTATAGTCGTAGAAAGAACTTACGACTAGAGAAATGTTGTAGAAAAACTTACAACTTAGTGCGTGGCCAGTAGGAAATCTTACGATCGAGGAAAGGTAAATGAAAAACTTACGACTTGATCTTGGTCGTAGCAGATCTTCGACGATTAGTAATTCTTCTTTTTGTTTTTGTTTTACAGAAGTAGGCATGGAAAATCGTCGGGACGACGAAAAGTCGTGACTTGATAACCATCGGTCGCGAGGTTGACAAAGGACAAAGGCTCGGCTCCTCCGTCAAGAGGCGTCGACTTACAAGAGCGGCGACAAGGGAGAACAAGCTCGAGTTCTAGCCCTTGACCCGGATCTCTTGCCAAAGCCTGTGGCGGAACATAGCCATGATTGAAGCCGAGGTGAAGCGGTGAAGCCGAGGAGGTCAAGCGGTGAACCTCTTAAGCGCAAACCTCGCAAGGCCAAGGTACCCTTCTATTATGATAAAAAAATCTTTCGCAGTTTCTGCCACCCCGGGTTTTGTCAAGCACCTAAAAAAGGAGGTCTGGAAAGATTTTATGTCTTTTGTGAAGGACAATACCGCTCCGGCAGAGCCTATGGTTGATGGCAGCGCTGCTCTTGAAGTGGTCGAGACTGATCTCGGCCATCCAAGAAGTCAGGAGACCAGAGAGATGGTCCCTGTTCAAAATCCACGACCAGACGTGGTCGTGGCTAAGCCCATTCTTCAACTCGAACTCCGACCAGAAGTGGTCGTAGAGAAGAAGAAATCTTCCGTTGGGAAAGTGACTCCTAAATTCTGTTTAGGTCCAAGGTGCAAGAAGGTATGTGAAATATACTAAAGTGTAAAACGACATTTACCTTTTTCCTTTTCACAACTGAATTGCTTTCCTTTTCTTTGTTTTTAGCCCGACTCCTTGACCAGAGAATGCTTAGTTGAGAAGCCTATTGCTACCTCTCCGGTTCTTTGGAGAGACAACAAGGAAGTGGTCGATGGATCATCCTCGGTCAGTGGTAGAGGAAGTCGTGGCGCTGAAGTAATTCGACAACCAGCGAGGTACTGTTGTACCCGATGAGTAAGCGGCTACAACCTCTGAAGTAGCAATGGCGACCACGAAGATGGTCGTGGAGACTCCAAGCGGCACCTGCGACCAATCGAGATGGTCGTGAAAGCTCGGCAACAGCTGCGACTCTTGGTGATCGCTTCGACCCTTTGAGATAGTCGTGGATAGAACAGAGGCATTGCGAAGCCTCTGGTCAAGATGGTGGCGATTCGTCACCGTCTTGGGAAAGGAGATCATTTGCAGACGTTCCTCCGGTACCCAAAAAGCGAGATTCTGAGAATCAAGAAGAAGAGTATTTCAACCTGTGACTTCTTTGGACTGCTTCCATCGTAGGGTCTTACGCTTTCAGATCTCGCGATCCAAGTCCCCCATCCCAACGATATTCCCAATAGAGGGATACCTTTGATAACGGCGTCTTGAGAAGGTTTGGTGGGACCAAGTCACGAGGGTAGGCAGTGAAGATCCACGAAGTGGTTTACTCGATGTTTGTGATCAACCATGAATGTAAGTACTCAAGCATACTTATATATGTGGTCTTTCCTGGTTTCTCCTTTGTCTTTTCTTTTGCGAGAAAGCCATAGAGAAAATCATTTGTTGTCGGTGAATATCATCGACAACTTCTAGAGTACGACGAGGAAAAAGAGGAACTCTGCAAGCAGAGAGGTGGTAAGTCCTTTGCTATTCATAGTCACTTTGGATTTGACTACTTATGTAGTGCTTACGGGATTAGTCATGGAAAAACTCACGACTAGGTAGTTTTGTCGTAGAAAAACTTACGACTAGGTCGATGGTTGTAGAAAGAACTTACAACCGATTGACCTATGCTTATATCACTTTTATCCTTTGCGGGTTAAGCGGTGGCATAAAGACCTTAACCGACTCGCTCGATTATGAAAAAGAGGAGTCGAAAAAGTTTAGGGAAGAGGTAATAGACCTCGGAAAAAGCTTAAAAAAGCAAACTCTGCAACCATGAAGTCGCGGGGAAAAATTAAACATTAAGTCTTGAACTTAAGGCTGCTTATATCTTTGATCTTTACCTAACTCTTGCTTCTTTTGAGAAAAAGAAGATGAGGCGAAAAAAGCTCTAGAATGAAGTTAAAGAAAACTTGATCATTCAAGAGCTTACTCGTATGTCCAAAAATAAAGATCAAGACCTTGAGAGCGCGAGAACTTCGAATATCGGGTAAGTAATTCTTTCCCTGCAAGTCCTTCTGAGCTATTTCCTTTTCTCGACTTCCACTTCTTTTCTAGCAGACGTTAAATTGAAGAACTTGAGGATGAAATCGCGGATAAAGCCGTGATTTATAACTTGACCGATCCTTATTGCAAAGAAGAATGTGGAGGATATTAGATTATGGGAGAAAAAGCATGCTGAGACCGTTGCTTCCCATAATGAAGAGGTTAAGAAGCTGGATTCTCGACTAGCGGGTAAGAAATTCTTTTACCCGTGATTATTTTTGTTTTCTCCTCCTCTAGGAGTTTATTTTTGTTTGACCAGTCTTATTTTCTTCAGAACAAGTGGTCGAAAACAAAAAGCTCCGCGAGGCTTCGACTCATACCCAACAGGAGATGGAAGCAATGAAGATTAAACTTCAAAGCAACATCACGCTCCTGAACAATGTGCTTGGTGAGCTACACAGTGAGGGAAAGACTCCTTAGGATGTGCTTGGTGAGCTACACAGTGAGGGAAAGACTCCTTAGGATGATACAATAGCTGCTCACACAAGTACCATTGGGGATCAAGTCGGGACTTTGCAAGATCTGGTGACCACTCTGAAGACCAACCAAGCTGAATCGATAAAGGAGGCGGTCGAAACTGCAATAAGTTATGTATTAGCAAAACTTAAGGCTCATGACCCCAACCTTAATGTGCAACCACTCGAAGCCGACTTCGACTGCTCTGAAGCAGAAGGAAGACGTCTGATGGAGGAGATGCAAACAGTTGGTCGGAAAGTTTCAGAGGAGATGCGGTTGGGCTCTCCCTCTTCAGAGTAGTCTGTGATGAACCTGTGAAAAACAATTTTTTGTTGATGTAATATATGATCCATCTTGTTTCCTGCAAATCATCTTGTCGAGTAGTTAGTAACTCAAAAGATAATTAACGAATTTAATACTAAGAAAGGAAGTCAAATTAATGACTTTATCCTAGCCCCCGACTATTTGCTTAGTTTGTGAAAACTAAGTAAATAGTTTTGTCTCCTACAAATCATCTTGTCGAGTAGTTAGTAACTCAAAAGTTAATTAACGAAATAAAGACTAAGAATTGAGATCAAATTATCCTAGCCCCCGACTATTTGCTGAGTTTGTTTAGACAAACTAAGTGAATAGTCTTTATAAAGGGTTTTTGAAAACAGAGAGGTTTGTTTAACTTGTAGTTTTTGGTCTCAATTGTCATGTACTGGTCGAAAGAGTGGTAGCGAATTGGCGCTAGGAAGTTCCTTCTAGTGGGGCGGGACCACGTGCGAGAGGAGAGGCTTCGACTAGGTAATGTTAACATCTCCGACCAGTTTAATCAAATCGAGAACGGCAACTTGAGTTAAGCAAACATCTAGAGGACTTCAAAATATTTACTCGTCCTTCTCCGGTGGACTCGATGAGTCTGTCCTGGTAGCAAGAGTAGGAAATTGAACAAAGCTAGGAAGCTCCTTCCAGTGGGCAGGACCACGTGCAGAGAGGAGAAACTTCGACTAGATGTGTCTCTTCCTCCGACCAGTTGAGACGAAACGAGTATACCCAAGGTGGTTAAGCAAATCTGAGAAAGTGCGCTCTACTTAGAGTATTTTTCAAATTAACTGAAAAAATAAACTAAGGTGAAAAGAGTTGGCTTAAAAAACATTTCGACCAATTATAACCCGAGCTCTTTGTATTGGCGGCAAAAGTGAGTAACAAGTTGACACCGAAGAAGCTCCTTCTAGTGGGCGAGAACCACGTGCGAGAGAGAGGCTTCGACTAGGTGGTGTTACTGTCTTTTCGACCGGTGTAAAGAAAACCGGATGTTTGGAATATAGTCGAAAGGTTATGAAAAGCACTACTCAAAAATTAAGACAATAGAGGTAGAAAGAACACGAGTCTTTATTGTCAGAATGGTTGGTTACACATAAAATTTGGCGTGGCGGGTCGATGTTCCAATAATTCGAGAGAACACGGCCATCCTCCATTGCTAGTCGTCTTGACCTGGCCGAGTAACCCGACCAATCGTGTAAGGACCTTCCACTTGGGAGAAAGTTTATTCCGATTAGACTTGGATTGGCGAGCCTCAATACCAAGTCCCCACAAACGAGGTCTGCGAGGTTGGACCTTCGATCGTAGTATCTGCTTGAGGGCTTGTTGGTAGGCTATTTGAGCGGATTAAGGCTGGTTTCTCCTTTCTTGAGTAGGTTGATGTCATCTGCTCGAAGGTGTTCTGGTTAGAGTCTGTGAATGTTTCGACTCGTGTTGACCGTATCTTTAGTTAGGAGGAAGCATGGCTTCAAGACAAAACTAGAAAGAAAGGTGTTTCTCCCTGTGTCTGACCGGTACTTGTACGAATCGCCCATATCTGAGGGTAACTCTTGTACCCAAGCCCCCGGCGTTTGATGAGTGGTCAAAGACTCAAGTCTTAATTCCTCTCATTATTTGGCGTTTGCGTTCAATCGCCCCATTACTCTGGGATGGGCCGCGAAGCATAACATAACTTGGTACCCAACTCGTCATAAAATTCACGAAATTTTGCGCGAAAAATGCTTACCATTATCTGTAATTATTCGACTTGAAACTCCAAATCGAGTAATTACGCTTCTCATCATGAACCGTTTCTTTGCTTCGTTGTTATCGATCCACGAGTTAGGCTTCAATCCATTTTGTGAGCGTATCAATAGCCACAAAGGAACTCGAAACCTCTGGAGCTTTGGGGAGCGGTCCCGAGGATATCAAGACCCCGAGGTTGCAAAAGGCCAAGATAGAGGTATTGTTTGTAATGCTGATTTGGATGGTGTATTTGCTCGCTATAAATGGCCTTTGGACACACTTTTAACCAACTCTTTAGCATCGTATAGGGTCATTGGCGGTAAAAACCTTGTCGAAAAGCTTTCTTGACCAAGCGTTAGAGGAAGCATGATTTCCCAGATGCCACCATGTATGTCGTGAAGGAGTGTTAATCCTTCGCTCTGCGGAATGCATCGCATGAGCACCCCTTGAGCACCTCGTTTATAGAGAACTCCTTGACCAAAGTGTACATTTTGGCCTTTCGGGATAAGCGATCGCCTCGAGATCGTCTTAGTCTGTAACCCTTACGAAGATAATCATAGATGGGCGCCATCCATGTATCCTCGTACTCTAGAAATTTGTTTCAATAGGAGGTGTCTCGGCTCGTCGACGAGAGAAGGCTTGGAGTTGTTCCAAGAAGACTCCTTTTGGTACCGGATCGGAAGAAGCTATTCGAGCAAGTGAGTCTGCGAGGAAATTATCCTTCGAGGATGAATTGTGCCTCGAAACCTAAAAAATGCTTTTCTAGCTTACGCACTTCCGATAAATACCGAGACATTGTCGGGTTAGAACCGGTGCTCTTTGCCGACTTGATTCACGACTAGTTGAGAGTCTCCTCTCACGAGTAGTCGGCGAATCGAGCGCTTCACGCTCGTATACCGACTAGCAAACCTTGATACGCCACATTGTTAGTGGCACGAAAGTTTAATTGTATGGCATACTTTAAGGTCTCCGGTAGGAATACGGGACCACCTCGACCCGAGCCACTTAAAGTAAGCGACCGTCAAAGTACATCGATCCTTCGGTGCGTGGGAATCGTCTTGGGGATCTGAGCGGAGTTCAGATTTGTCCATTCGGCGACAAAGTCTGCCAAGATCTGAGGATTTAACGGCCGTTCGGGACACGAAATGGATGTCGAACTCCCCAAGTTCGTGACCATTTTGCCATGCGCCATTGTTTCCCTAATACGGAGGATCGCTTCCAAGGAAACTCGGGCAGCCTGACTAGTTTGTGCGCCTAAAAATAATGCCGCAGTTTCCTCGAAGACATGAGGAGGGCATATAGAAGCTTTTGGACTGAGGGTAAGCGCTCCTTAGGTCGTGTAAACTTCACTTACGTAGTAGGTGAGTCGTTGTACATTTTCACGTTTCTCGACCCACTCTGCTCTTGCTTGTTGCGTGGCGCCTAGGTAAACTAAGGCGTTTCTTGACCTCGGAGAGACTAGAATAGGAGCACTCGTAAGGTACCTCTTGACATCCTCAAAGGCAGCGTTTGCCTCTTTCGACCACTCAAAACTTTCGTGTTTCCTTAGAAGTTTAAAGAAAGGTAGTCCCTTTTCTCCCAGTCATGCGATGAAACGACTTAAAACCGCCATGCACCTAGTGAGTTTCTGGACTTCTTTCCGTGTAGTTGGAGGGCGCATTTGTAAAATGGCCTTTATCTTTTCGGGATTTGCTTCGATTCCTCGTATAGATACTAGGAATCCAAGCAACTTCCCTGAAGAGATTCCAAATACACATTTATCAGGATTAAGTTTTAAGCGATGTTTTCTGAGATTGTCGAATGTTTCTTGCAGGTCAATAATATGATTAAGTCTCTTGATGATTTTGACAACTAGATCATCAACATAGGCTTCTAGATTTGGCCTAATTGAGATGAAAAAGTTGCTGCATCAAGCGTTGAAAAGAAGCGCGGCATTTTTAGACCAAATGGCATTTTGACATAGCAAAATATACCAAATGGTGTAATAAAATGGTCTTTTCTTCATCGTCTAGACACATATTAATCTGGTGGTATCGAATATGCATCTAAAAACTTAACATTTCACAACTGCGATAGAGAGTCAACCAAGCGATCGTCTGAGGTAAAAGAAAATAAATCTTTTGGACAAGCTTTATTAAGATCGATAAAGTCTCGCTTTATCGCCATTTGCCGTTTGACTTTCTAACCATTCTGAGGTTAGCCAACCATTACGGGTGGTTGACCTCTCTTATAAAGCTTGCTTTAAGTAGCTTATCAATTCGATTTAATAGCATCTCGTCGATCGGGGGCAAATCTCCGCAATTTTTGTTTCTGGTACTTTGTCGGTAGTAAAGCTAGCTTGTGCCGATCACCTCCACAGGACTCGGGCATGTCGGATGCTTGCCGCGAACATCTGCGTTAGCTCGGAGGAAGGTGATGAGGCGTCTTCCTATTTGGGGTCGGAAGCATCCCCGTCTGAGCGATCTTCGAGGCTCCCTGCGTCGAGAAGAACCTCTTTGGCTTTGTCGTTCGGCTTTAGTGCGGCTTTGAAGCCCGACTTGCTAGTCGAAGGTGACTTTCTTCTCGAGTTGGTATTTGTCCTACCATTTCGAGGATCGGCGATCGCGGTATCGCCATCTTCTTGTCACAATGGATTGTGATTACTCCTTTGGGACTGGCATCTTAATACATTGATATCCATAATGAGTAGCCATTAGGAATTTTGCCAAAGTTGGTCGTCCGAGTATGGCGTTATATGGCGTATCGAAATCGACCACATCAAAGGAGATTTTCTCGTCACGAAATTACTTGGTGAACCAAATGTTAAAGGAAGAAACTTGACCAATTGGTTTGGTAGAAGATCTGATGCGATCCATGGAAAGAGTATCGTCTCGGTCTTACTTTGGTCTGGGTACTTGCATGTCATCGGGCACTCGTAAATAAAATATTTATCGAGCTTCCACCATCAGCAAAACTTCGATTGACGACAATTGTTGATGGTGGGTTCGACCACGATTGGATATCGACTGGTGGTCGAAGAATCGAGGCGATCACCCTTCTCGAAAGAGATGGTGACTTCTGACCACTTCGGTAATTTATTGATGAGAGGAGGATCTATGGAGTTTACCTCACGTTCAGCAGGCTTGAGTTGTCGCTTTGATTCATATGCCGATGATCCCCCGTAGATGTGTTCGACGGTGTGTTGCGGATCCTGGAACGGCATCTCCTCTTCGTCATCTGAAGATTTATGACAACTCGTTTGACCTACCTGTTCGAGAGTGGGAAGTGGTCCTTTGCCGTTGTAATAGTCTTCAAGCTTTCGTTGGAAGATCCGGCAGTTGCGAAGGTCATGTCCTTCCTTTTTATGGAAAGGACACCACCTAGGCTTATCATTTTTCCGATCAGGGCGCTTACCTTTGCCTCTGTCGGAGTGCGGCTTGGATGTGCGTGGCTCTTTATCATTCACAGCCAATACCTCCTTGGAACCGCTGGCTTGGAGCTTTTGACCCTTCGCCTTGTTCTTGGACTTTTTTGCTTTCTTATCCTTTTTCTTACCAATTTCGCCTGGCTCTCGAGATGGATTGTCTTCTCGATCTATTGTATTGTTCCACTCGACCGCCTCAGAGGCAGTAGCATATCGATCGGCCATTTCGAAGAGTTCTGACAGTAGGAGGATTTAAAGCAATATCCTCTGTTATCCTTCTACTACGGACTCCTGGCAGAAAGCCACGATGTGAGATGAATCGAAACTTAGGAATTGAATTCGAACTGGTGAAACTCTTGATGGTGGCGCAAGGTTTACGTTGTCGATTCTGTCGCATCGGTGCAAGTCATCCTCCTTTCGAGGCGATTGTAAGTGCCTTGAAATTTGCCGATAGAAGGTCGCGAGATCTTGCCAGAATAGATCGACTCGAGTGGTTGGTTTAGTAACCACGATCGAAGCGAACCCTTCGAGTACTGTTGGAAGGTAATTTGCTATTACAAGCTCTCCTCCTCCTGCTTTGCTTTCGGACAATTTGTTGTATAAATTTGAAGAAACTTCGATGGGATTTTGGGACCGTCAAATTTCTCCATATTCCTTTGAGTCAACGAGGAGGTGAAGCGCTTTCGAAGGTCGGAAAAGCGCCCGACATCCGATAATAACTTCTTGGCGTCTTCTTTGCGGGAAAGAAGGGTTGACATCATCGGTGGTCGTACTCGGCGATACCCGATGTGAGTTGACCCGACTGTAGTAGGTCTCGACCCTCGAGGGAATACTCCTCGTGAGTCATCTCTTCTTCTTGATTTTCATGTCGGGTGGTGAGCGATCACCTCTCAGGGGAGCTTCTTGATTATCGATCATCAGAAACATTTCTCGAGTAGGAGATCGGCGACTTCTGACATTGCGCGATTCCTCTGTGATGATATGTTGGATTGGTGGTAGGTGAAGAAAGTCGTATAGCTCGACTACTTGAATGATGTCGGCGAGGGCTTCGGCTTTCTCATCGTATTCGAAGCCTTTGTGCGATCTCTTCAACAAAGAGGTCGTTGCCTTGGGCCTCGGGCTAGCTCTTGAGTTGGATTCTCGAGCAAGTCATTGATGTGCTGGAGCTCTCGAGCTTCCTCTGATCGATATTGAATGCGCCCAGGCAAATTCTTCTGAGCTTCAATCTTCTTCCTTCGAATAACCTCAAGATTTTCCATGTTAGACTCTTGAGACTGCCTCAATGAAGCGCGAGAATGTCGAGGATTTCCCTGGTGTTCATGAAGGTGTTGGTCGTTTCCGCCAGTGGTGGTGTCCTGGCCACCGTCACGAGGGTATGATGTGTGACCTTGGAAGGGTCTCCATCTCGGTCTCTAGAAGAGTGACTTTGATCCGAGGGAAGGACAAAGATCTCCCGTTGATGATTCTCACTTGCGCTCGAGGCCTCCCCGCTTGAGGAGTCGTCGAGAGACACCATTTGGCAACTTGGAGTAATCCCCTCCAAGTAGGGGAAGTCCGGGTTATAACCGTCTCCGTCGGTAGGTGTGACTGCTGGAGAGATGGTCAATTTGCGGGGAAAAGCATGCTTGATCCGCTGTCTCGATATCATCACGGAGAGATGATCACCGGATGTCGGTGAAGTTCTAGAATTGTGGCTTCGGTGCTTGCCTCACCAAGTCGGACCGTCTCGGGGGACTCGGACGCCGAGGAAAAACTCGTTGTGTTGTGAGTCCACTGGATGTAGTCTGGTCAAATTGACCCTTGTCCTTTGAGAGGTAGATTCTCTCTCGGACGTCTTGTTGTGGGGATAAAGATCCTCCTCAACTCCATCGATGGTATTGTCTCACGGATGCGTGGGAAGATCACGGGAGGCGGCTATACCATCGGATGAATCATCACTTGGCTCATAATCGAAACCGGCATCCATGTCGGCGTCTGCGTGTCTGCTAAGTCGAACGATTCTCCTCGTTCCATTCTCCGCCATGAGTGCATGAGATTTGGAAAAGCAGAGAGTATGTTGACAAAAATTACGGAAGATCCCCACGAGGCGCCAACCTGCCGGTGTTTTAGAACCGAACTTACGTAAAGATTGTTTGATTCGGGGTCTCCTAGAATAGAATCACGCAGAGAGATTGACACGGGAATTTTTATCTGAGGTTAGGGCCTTCTCAGGAGAGAATAACAACCCTACTCTGTGTGTGTATGGTATTGAGTGTATCTTGAACAATCGGGAAAAACTAAGACTATTACAGATAGTGCTTGTATTTACGACACTTTGATTTCTCTCCCCTTCCTTTCTCGATTGCGCCTTTTATAGTGCGTGAAGGCGGCGGTTACTCCATATAGCGGCGCCTCATCACCTCTGTGCAGGCGCCGCGTTGGTAGTAATCACCGGTGTATTAATTCCTCCACGTCGCTCAACAGCTATATACCAGAGATAATGGGGTATTACGTGCCATTACTCTGCAGAATAACAACATATGATGACTGTTTGAATCCTTTAATCAGTTAGACCCACTTGTCTGTAGGTTTATTTGATCATAAGGTGGTTGTAGCTGACCTAGTCGTAGAAGAACTTACGACTATGGGATAGTCGTAACAAGACTTACGACTATGGGATAGTCGTAGTATAACTTACGACTATGGGGGTGGTCATAGATGAACTTACGACCACCCATTAGGCTCTTCCCTCATAATATTAAGGAGTACACTCAGGGTCCACATGACGTCATATTTACCTATAATAAGAATTATAGATAAAAGATAAAATGAGGATTATTATATCCTCGTCAGATACCCTTTATCATTAACAAAGGAGAAACTTAGCCATGTAGTCGTAAACCATTTTACGACCACTTTATATGGTCGTAACTTTTTCTACGACTACCTAGTGGTCGTAAGATTTCCTACGACCACCTTATGATCGTAAGCTTTACTACAATCACTTCATGGTTATAAGTTTTACTACGACTAGGCCAACTATGATCACCCTATGATCAATAAAGCCTACAAACATATGAGCCCAATCGACTAGGGACACTTTTGCGTTGTGTTTAATACACACCGTAGTTAATATGTGTTGTTATTCTCGAGATAAGCTATGCGTATTAAACATACATACGACATAAGCGCAAGGCGATGTGAGAGGGTTAGTCTCGACAATAAGCATCCTTTGAGCGTGTGTATTTCATCAAACGGTGAGACGCCTCTTGATACAAGACAATTGCCACCCCTTCACACGCTATATAAGGAATAAAGCCGGTAGACAAAGGATAAGAGCGACAACAACGAACACAAGACAAGTAGCGACAAGATCAACAGACAGAAGTCATTAAGCCCTAATTCTAGTGATTTCTACCCTGTTGTAAAGCATAGTCAATACAACAACACAGGAGTATGATTATTATTCTCTCAGGAGAATGCCCAAACCTGTATAAAATCCCCATGTCTTTTTATGTGTGTTTTAACTCAAGGAGAGTCCCCGGTATTCATTCGTAAGATCGATACTAAACTATCAATATGCAGGACTCCACCGAAATGACACATAAGTTGGCACCAATAGAATTCAATGCCAGCTCTATAAAAGTCCATCTAACTAACTGAACTCTATGCCCTTCTCTTCTCATTTACTTACACTTGTCCCACTACTCTCCTCAGCGCCATGTCCTAGTCGTCTTGTTCGATGAGCCAGAGAGTTGTGGCGCTGGCGAATGCAAGGCGCGTCAATTGTCCACATTCTGTCACGCCACCTTTTCAGACTGAAATGACCACACACTTCTACACCACCTTTTCAAACCGAAATAATCACACTTTGCTGCATAATCTTTTTAAACTGAAATGACCACACTCTGCCATGCCACCTTTTCAGACCGGAATGACCATACACTGTCATGCCACATTTTCAGACCAAAGTGACTACACTCTGCCTCGTCACCTTTTCAAATCAAAACGACCACCCAGATCAGCTTTTCTCACTGAGTGCACACCACTAACCGGCCACCAGCAATACATCTTACCCACTTATAAAAGAAGGGACAATAGAGTTGGAGGAGAATACTACGCCACCACAGTCAACACTTCACTCCAACAGAGAGAAAGGAGGGAGAATAGAGTGAGCTAGAGGAAAACATTAGGTTAGTCTTGGAGATGTCGGATTATACGGAGAAGCTGTGGAAACGCAAGTGGCTTGGCAGGAAGGCGAAAACCTACCTAAATTGTTCGATGAAGAATTAATGCGTCTGTACCACTGGAATTTTCACGCCCGCAGTGCGACTGTTTTGATCTAGATGTGATGCGATGGCAACTGTTTTGTACTACCTACTGTCGCAATTCAATTTCAGCAATTTCCACCTCGATCGGTAAGTAAGTATCATTTGATCTGATGCGATGGCAACTGTTTTGTACTGCCTACTGTCACAATTAATTTCCACCTACATACAGACATACATAAATACATACTATGATGTATACATGGGAGTACATGTAAAAAATGTCGCTTTAGAATCTTTATGTATTGTATAGCTATCTATATATTAGAATTCAAAGGGTGGATCGGCTGGAAGTATCCGACGTGGCACATACGAGCTGAGTCACGCACGTGCACAAATGAATGGCCATTATATTATATTATATTATATTAGCACGTGGTCAGCGTGAAAACACAACTCTGCTCTGTGAAAGACGACCATTAATTCGCACTTGGAGCTGCCTCGATATATAATATGCAAAATAAATCAAATGGTCATATGCTACGTATGGGTATGGCCATGGACGGATCTAAGTAAGACTCAAGGGGTGTACAAGATATTGGGTCCGATTTTATTTTATTTTATTAAAACCTATGTATACATAGGTGTGTCTTTCCATGATATAAGTTCGGTATTTCTATATATATGTGATGATATATATAGAGGACACCCGATTGTTTTTCTTCTCGACCCGCCACTGGTATAGCCCTGAATTGACAGTGAACAAGTTGTAGCTGCGTTTCGTCCACACTTGGAGCGTCCATCGGAAAGGGTTATATACAATACAATGGATTAATTGGCGTATTTGTCCATTCGTTCATGGCCAATAAGCTGCCATATGCAAATAGCAGGCAGGACGCAGTCACCATGCATCTTCCGTATAATCTTGCCGAGTTAATGGTTTGTTGATGCATGGCCAGATCGATGAAACTCTGCTCAAACACAAGTGCCTAGCTCCCACGGTCGAATCGAATCCCAGCTAGTCTATAATACTTTGGTCTACTTGTAGTGCGGCTCATATAGATCTTGTGAAATTGCGTGGTAGGATTAGTCACACATTGTTTGTCTAAAGCGAGTTGTACTAGTATATAATACTTGTTGAATCTTAACGTAGCACTTATAAAAGAAGGGACAATAGAGCGGGAGGAGAACACTACACCGCCATAGCCAACACTTCACTCCAACAGAGAGGAGGGAGGGAGAATAAAACGAGCTAGAGGAAAACATTAGGTCGGTCTTAGAGATGATGGATTATACGGAGAAGCTGCGGACGCACATGTGGCTTGGCAGGAAGACGAAAACCTACTCGAATTGTTCGATGAAGTATGCGTCTGTACCGTCAGAGTTTTCATGCCCGTAAAGCGACTGTTTTGATCTGATGCGATGCGATGCGATGCGATGGCAACTGTTTTGTACTACCTAGTGTCGCAATTCAATTTCAGTAAATTCCACCTCAATCGATCGATACGTACTATGATGTATACATGGGAGTACATGTCAGAAATGTCGCTTTAGAATCTTTATCTATATATTAGAATTCAAAGGGTGGATCGGCTGGAAGTATCCGACGTGGCACATATGAGCTGAGTCACGCACGTGCACAAATGAATGGCCATTATATTATATTAGCACGGCTGCTTTTCACGACAGTGGTCAGCGTGGAAACACAACTCTGCTCTGTGATACACGTGGATATCAGGCAGGCAGCTCACAATCACGGACAATACAATCAAAATTATATATATATATATATATATATATATATATATAGAGTAACAAGGTTGCTTTGGTTCTCCGATCCACACGTATACATGAGCTGGAGAATTGGAGGCCACGAATTAAATCGGATCTTGGCTACGTTCGAGAGAGGCCATCCATCTTGTCCCTTTTCTCTCTCTTTCACGTTTCTTAAATAGGATATGGTACATCCACGTGGAGCTGACTCTTAACATTACGTACTCGTCATAATCCCTAGGTGAAAATTTGCCACCAGAGTATGCGTTGCCGCATAGGATCACTGTGTGAAGAGTGTTACGTGTAATATCTTAATTTTTTGAGTTTTAAAAATTTTTTGAATAGTTTTTATTCACCATTTAGATTTATTTGTTTTTAACTCAAAAGCTTAATATTGGACTTTTAGTACCAAAATAATTTAATATGATTAAAGTCAACATCAACAATTATCAAAACTATTTTATTTGGATTTTATGTGGTTGGATATATTTCTAGAATTTTTCCGAGTTCATTTGCTATTTTCTAATTGCCATTTGGATTTTCTGGTATTTTATAAAAAGAAAAACTAATTAAGAATCTCATATTATCCTTTGGGTTGAATTCCTTTCTTCATCCCATTTCCTTGATCTCGCCGGCCCGTTTTCCTCCTTAGCCCGCCTTTGGTTTTCTCAGCGTCGGCCCAGTTTCTCTTTTTCCGCGTGAGCGCACCAACCCAACTGTAACATCCCAATTTTCTGAGCTTTAAAAATCATTTCAATAGTTAGTAGGGAGAAAATTCACCATTTGGATTTATTTGAGTTTAATTTAAAAGCTTAATACTGAACCTTGTGCATTAAAATAATTTAATATGATTAAAGTCAACATCAACAATAGTCAAAACTAATTTATTTGGATTCTTTGTGCTTGGATATATTTTCTAGAATTTTTTCAAGTTCATTTGCTATTTTCTAATTGCCATTTGGATTTTCTGCTATTTTATAAAATAGAAAACCTATTTAAATCTCAGTTAACCACTTTGGGCCAAAACCCAATCCTTTTCAATTTCGGCCCAACTCCTGTGTGGCTCTAAATACATTGCCTTCTTCTAATCGCGTGTGGGTCCCGTGATCTCGGCTCTACGGCATCTCACCTCGCTTTCATTTCGATTCGCCCGTTGGATCGTGTTTGAGCGGTCAAGATCGGATGGTCGTTGAGCAGTCGAACGTTCAAATCAATTTGAGCCGTCGAAAGAAAGAATGGACGGCCAAGATTTGATGAAACATTCGGACGGCCCGAACGTCACATGCGATCTGGATCGTCCAATCAAAATAGGACGGTTAGAACAAGTGGTCCGAACGTCTCCATTCGCTCATGTTTGTTCGATCTCATTTGCCGGTGGGACCCGCCTTCATTGTCGTCTCGAATTAAAGCCGTCTTCGCCGAAGTCACAACCGTGAAGTGTCGCCATTGAAGAGCTCCAAGCTCTACCCGACAACAACAATTCTCAACTTAAACCTTCTTGATTTCGTTACCAAATTCTATCCCCTAGCTTTCCGCACCCGTATCTGGTTTCAATCGTGCCCGAACCCAACTCTATCCCTTCCTATTTTGAATTTCCTTTTCGTGTTCTTCACGGACTCGAATTTGGGGATTTCCTATCTCAAGCTGCCCGGCCCCTATAAAAGGCACCCCCGAGATCGCAAAAGCACCCGCACCAAGAACCCTAGCTCGATTTCACCCCGAGAGCTTTAGCGCCGCTGCAATTGGAGATTTAGGTTTTGGTCACCGAAACCCTAAAGCTTCAATTCCGTCGCTGTCGGTGACATCCTGCCCTCATGGTCTGCACCATCGTGTTCCTCGTCACCAGAGCTACCTCCAGGACCCCTTGGTTTCGCCGGAGCCTTGATCCGACAACACCTGAAGCCTTCCTTCGCTTCGAGCTCACTGCCAGCCACCACCGTCCACCTCGACCACCCGGAGTTGGCTCATTAGGTTCGCAATAACCTAAGCTTCATCCCAGTTGTAAGATCGAGGAGGCCGACTAGAGGGGGGGGTGAATAGGCGGTTTTAAAAACTTCTTTGGCTAAAACTGATTTCTAATGCGTAATTATAAACAAATCGGTTTTGCACAATTAAAGCCTAAAACAACTAGTCTTTACTAAGTGCGCCAACAAATATGAGACTATATGAAGATAGCAATCATACACATACAAGTAAGCAATTTAATACAAGTAATATAAATTGCACAAGGTAAAGCACAAGAATGCAAACCACAATTGACACGATGATGTTTTACCGTGGTGATCGGAGACTTGCCGGTCTCCCCTAATCCACGTTGAGGTAATCCCAAAATCAATTAGACCGGCTCCACGAATTAAGCCAACACCTCCGAGGTAAGTCCAACCACTTGGACCGATTCCAAACTGAACCAACACCTCGCTCCACTAGGGTTGCTCTTTCCTCCACTCCGGAGATGGCGAGCACCACACCACTCACAAACCACTCGGGTCTTCTCACAAGCTTCTTTGAGAAGATCACCGACGCACGACGCCTCCACACCATCTAGGTGTCGGCAAACACCAAGAGTAACAAGCCTAGAACTCTCACTTGACCTAATCAAGTGTTTAAGCTCAATGGATACACAATCCACTACCTAAGGCAGCACATGCACTTAGGGTTTGCTCTCTAAGCTCACTAAGTGCAACACAGGCACACATGAGAATAGAGGCTTGCTCTTTGCTCAAGGGAAGTCAATATGGCACCAGCAACTTACCCTCACACGGCCAAGGTGGGTATTTATAGCCCACACACAAAAACTAGCCGTTGGGACAAAGTCTCCGAAAAAATCAGCGAGAGCTGCATGCGACCGCCAACCAAGTTCTTGATGCGACCGCACCTCGATAAAGCACGATAATTGCTATATCGTAAGCTCGAACTAGCTGTTACAAATCGTGCATTTACCGCCAACCAACCAATGGTACTACCATCGAGCTCGGTCGTATCGCTCAAGAGCACGCAGTACTACCGTTCGCAGGTTCGAACCCGGCCGAAAAAGACACGCTCTGGAAAAACAGATTGCTACGGGCATCGGTACAATCGCAGAGCGGTAATACCGTTCGCAACTACTTCAGTATTATCGATTTCGTGAGAGGCTCAACCAAAAACACCACTGCTGTTTTAAACGAACCGCCAACTGAAAATCGAAACAACCGGACGTGCGGTCAAACCGCACCAAGATCCGGTCAGACATCTAAACGGTCGTCATCTTGACAATATGCGGTACTACCGATTTTCCAGAGAAAACAACAGCTTGCATCCAAAACAAGTTCAATTGCAAAACACATTTGACAATTGACAAGAGATGCAAATAACGGTTCAAAGTGAGATTCTCAACAAGTTACAAAACACATTTGCGAACTTTTAGAATCATACCACAAGGAACAAGGTACCTGTACTTAAACTATTTGCAAAACACATTCGCAAACTAAAGTCACATGCTACAAGGATAATACATGCGCCACAACTATTTGCAAAATACATTCGCAAGTATTGGCAACATGTTAACAAGATGATGCATGAGCTTCAACTATTTGCAAAACACATTCGCAAATAATTGCATCATGCCAAGATGAGCTAGAGCAAACACAATGAGCTATCAACACATGACTAACTCAAGCTACTAGTCAAAGACCCTCTTAATAGTACGGCAACCTATACTAGCAATCCGGTCTTCCAACCAAACACCAAGACCGGTAAAAGACTAGGAATACATCCTTAGCCCTAGCTAGTCATACTTTTGCCTTGAGCAACCACTTGAAGCTTGATGACGCACATCTTCACTTCAAGTCTGGGTCATTGACTTGATATGCATCAACTCATGATGCATCCTTCACTTGACATCCATCAATACATGATGGGTCTTCTTTTGACTTGATGATCAACTCATGATCATCTCCCTTCTTCTTGAACATCATCGACACACGATGATTTCCTTTTCTTCAAGTCTCCATCAACACATGATGGACCTTCTCTTGACTTGATGATCAACAAATGATCATATCTTCTTAGAGATCTTGATGTGCATCAACACATGATGCATCCTTTACTCCAAGTTCTTGGCTTCAATATCATTAACACATGATGATCTTCTAAAGTCTCCAACTATGGAACTTGACGAGGATATAATAATCCTCATTTTATCTTTTATCTATAATTCTTATTATAGATAAATATGACATCATATGGTCCATGAATATACCCCTTAAATGTTATAAGGGAAGAGCCTACTGGGTGGTCGTAAGTTCTTCTACGACCACCCCCATAGTCGTAAGTTATGCTACGACTACCCCATAGTCGTAAGTCTTGCTACGACTACCTCATAATCGTAGGTTCTTCTACGACTAGGCCACTCTGACCACCTTATGATCAATTAAACCTACGGACAAATGGGCCCAATTGATTAAGGATTCAAACATCATCATCTGTTTGTTACTCGCCAAGTAATAGCACGTAATGCTCCATTATATCGGTATATAGTGTTAGGCGGCGTGGAGGAGTTATCGCGGTGATTACTACTAACATGCGCCCGTTACGGGATGTAATGGCGCCGCTTCACTCGAGAAACCGCCGCTCCTTCACGTACTATATAAAGGCGGCAATCGGATAAGGAAGGGCGGATCAAATCGGGCCATCGGGAAGACAGTTTAGCACTATCATCTCGTAATAGTCTTAGCTTTTTCTCCGATTGTTCGAGAATACACTCAATACCATACACACACAGGAGTAGGGTTATTATTCTCTCGGAGAAGGCTGAACACGTATAAAAATCCCGTGTCAATCTCTGCGTGATTCCATTCTAGGAGACCCCGAATCAAACAATCTTTACGTAAGTTCGGTTCTAAAACACCCGGATTGGCGTCGTCCGTGGGGATCTTCGGTAATCTCTTGTCAACATACTCTCTGTTTTCCAAATCTCATGCGATGGCGGGAGAATGGAGCGAGGAGAACTGGTTCGACTTGGCGGTTCTGTGAGACGTCGACATGGATCTTTGGTTTCGATTCTGGTGAGTGATGACTCATCCGATGGTACTTCCGCCTCCGGTGATCTTCCCACAGATCCGAGAGGCGAGGTTATTGGAGGAGTTGAGGAGGATCCTTATCCCCCAACAAGACGTCCGAGAGGATCTACCCTCTCAAAGGACAAGGGTCAATCTGACCAGGACCACACCCAGGTGGACTCACAACACGACGAGAGTTTTTCCTCGAAGTGTCCGAGTCCCCCTAAGGCGGTCCAACTTGGTGAGGCAAGCTCTGGAAGCCACAATTCTGGGACTTCACCAGCATCTGGTGATCCTCTCTCTCCAGATAACGCCAGAGAGAGCGGGATCAAGCATGCTTTTCCTACAAATTCGACCATCTCTCCGCAGTTCACATCTGCCGACGGAGACGGTTATAATCCGGACTTCCCCTACCTGGAGGGGATTACTCCAAGTCGCCAGATGGTGTCTCTCGACGACTCCTCAAGCGGGGAGGCCTCGAGCGCAAGTGAGAATCATCAACAGGAGGTCTTTGTCCTTCCCTCGGATCAAGGTCACTCTCCTAGAGACCGAGATGGAGACCCTTCCCGAAGATCACGCATTGCGCCCCCTCGTGACATTGGCAAGGACACCACCGCTGGCGGACACGACCAACACCTTCATGAGCGAAGGAAATCCTCGACATTCTTGCACTCCATTGAGGCGATCTCAAGAGTCCGACATGGAAGCTCTTGAGGCTATCAAGCGGAAGAAAATTGAAGCCCAAAAGAATTTGCTCCGGGCGCATCAATATCAATCGAGGAAGCTCGAGAACTCCAAATACATCAATGACTTGCTCGAGAATCCAACTCAAGAGCTAGCCGGGCGCCGAACTTACGACCTCTTCGTTGAAGAGATCGCACAAAGGCTTCTTGAACACGATGGCAAGGTGGAAGCACCTCGCCGACATCATTCAGAAGTCATAGCAATCGACTTCTTGGCTACGAGTCGATCGAACATATCACCACGGAGGAATCGACGCAATAGTAAGTCGTATCAATCTCCTACTCGAAGAAATGTCTTTCGAACGATTGATGATCAGCAAACCCCTCGGAGAGGTGATCGCTCACCATTCTAACATGGGAATCTGCAGCAGCAGATGAACTACGAGGATTATTCCTCGTGGGGTAGAGATCTATCATAGGTCCGGTCAACCTATTCTTTGGGTATCGTCGAGTAAGACCACGATGATATCAACCCTTCTTTCCTGCAAAGGAGACGTCAAGAAGTCATTACTGGATGTCGGGCATTCTCGCCTGATCTCCGAGCCGCTCATTGCCACCTCGTTTTCGACCGGTGAACATGGAGAAGTTTGATGGTTCCCAAAATCCCATCGAATTCCTTCAAATCTACTAATGTTGTCCGGCAAGCAGGAGGAGGAGAGCATGTAATGGCAAATTACCTTCCAAGCGTGCTCGAAGGATTCGCCGATCGTGGTTCTTGAACCAACCACTCGAGTCGATTTACTCTTGGCAACACCTCTGCGACCTTCTCTTGGCAAATTTCAAGGCACTTACAATCGCCCGGGAAGGAGGGCGACTTGCACCGATGAGACAGAGCGACAACGAGACCTTGCGCCAATTCATCAAGCGCTTGACAAAGTTCATAACTCAATTCGGAAGTTTCGATTCATCTCATCAGGGCTTTCAAGCAAGGAGTCCTTGAGAAGGATAACAGAAGACATTGCTTTGAATCCTCCTACTTCGCCATTGAACTCTTAGAGATGGTGATCGATATGCAAGCGCCTCCGAGGGTCGAGTGGAACAACACAATAGATCGAGAAGACAATACCTCTCGAGAGCCATGTGACATTAGTAAGAAGAAAGATAAGAAAGCAAAAAAGTCCAAGAACAAGGCGAAGGGTCAAAAACTCCAAGCCAGCGGGTCCAAGGAGGTTTTGGCTGTGAATGATAAAGAGCCACGCACCTCCAAGCCGCACTCTGACCGAGGCAAAGGTAAGTGCCCCGATCGGAAAAATGATAAGCCTAGGTGGTGTCCTTTCCATAAAAAGGAAGGACATGACCTTCGCAACTGCCGGGTCTTCCAACGAAAGCTTGAAGACTACTACAACGGCAAAGGACCACTTCCCACTCTCGAGCAGGTAGGGCAAATGAGTGGTCATAAGTCATCAGATGACGAGGAGGAGATGCCGTTCCAGGATCCGCAACACACCGTCGAGCACATCTATGGGGGATCATTGGCATATGAATCAAAGCGACAGCTTAAGGCTGCCGAACGTGAGGTAAACTCCATAGATCCTCCTCTCGTCAATAAATTACCGAAGTGGTCGGAAGTCACCATCTCTTTCGAGAAGGGTGACTGCCCGACTCCTTCGACTCGACCAGGTTGATATCCAATCGTGGTCGAACCCACCATCAACAATTGTCGGGTCAATCGAGTTTTGGTTGATGGTGGCAGCTCATTAAACATTTTGTTTACGAGTGCCCTGGATGACATGCAAGTACCGGGACCAAGGTAAGACCGAGACGATACTCTTTCCATGGAATCGCAGGGATCTTCGCTAAACCAATTGGCCAAGTTTCTCTTCCTTTAACATTTGGTTCACCAAGTAATTTGAGACGAGAAAATCTCCTTTGATGTGGTCGATTTCGTCGGCATATAACGCCATACTCGGATGACCAACTTTGGCAAAATTCCTAATGGCTACTCATTATGGATATCAATGTATTAAGATGCGAGTCCCAAAGGAGTAATCACAATCCATTGTGACAAGAAGATGGCGCATACTGCGATCGTCGATCCTCGAGATGGTTGGACAAATACCAACTTGAGAAGAAAGTCACCTTCGACTAGCAAGTCGAAGCCTCAAAGTCTACACCAAAGCCGAACGACAAAGTCAAAGAGGTTCCTCGACGGGCAGGGAGCCCTCAAGATCGCTCAGACGGGATACTTCCGACCCCAAATAGGAAGACACCATCATCGCCTTCCTCCGAGCTAACGGATGTCTTCGTGGCAAGCATCCGACATGCGGAGTCCCCGGAGGTGATCGAGCACATGCTAGCTACGGCGACGACAAAGTACCAGTAAAACAAAAATTACGGAGATTTGCCCTCGATCGACGAGATGCTATTAAATCGAAATTGGATAAGCTACTTAAAGCGGGCTTTATAAGAGGTCAACCACCCGAGTGGTTGGCTAATCTGTAATGGTTAGAAAGTCAAGCGGCAAATGGCGTAATGTGCGTGAGACTTTCTTGATCTTAATAAAGCTTGTCCAAAAGACAATTTTCCTTTACCTCAGATCGATCGGTTGGTTGATTCTCTGCAGGTTGTGAAATGTTAAGTTTTTAGATGCATATTGCGGATACCACCGGATCAATATGTGTCTAGAGCGATGAAGAAAAGATCGCATTTATTACACCATTTGGTATATTTTGCTATGTCAAAATGCCATTTGGTCTAAAAAATGCCGGCGCTTCTTTTCAACGCTTGATGCAAGCAACTTTTTTTTTTATCTCAATTAGGCCGAAATCTAGAAGCCTATGTTGATGATCTAGTTGTTAAAAGCGTCAAGAGACTTAATCATATTACTGACCTACAAGAAACATTCGACAATCTCAGAAAACATTGCTTAAAACTCAATCCTGAGAAGTGTGTGTTCGGAATCTCTTTAGGAAAATTGCTTGGATTCCTAGTATCTATACGAGGAATCGAAGCAAATCCCGAAAAGATCAAGGCCATTCTCCAAATGCGCCCTCCAACCACAAGGAAAGATGTCCAGAAACTCACTGGGTGCATGGCGCCTTTAAGTCGTTTCATCGCACGACTGGGAGAAAAAGGACTACCTTCCTTTAAACTTCTAAGAAACACGAAGGTTTTGAGTGGTCGAAAGAGGCAAACACTGCCTTTGAGGATGTCAAGAGGTTCCTTACGAGTGCTCCTATTCTGGTCTCTCCGAAGCCAGAAGAAACACTCTTAATTTACCTAGCTGCCACGCCACAGCAGGCGATAAGCGCGATCTTGGTCGTAGAAGCGTGGCGCATAAGCGACTACTTTACTACGTGAGTGAAGTTTTACACGGGCCTAAGGAGCGTTACCCTCAGGTCCAAATGCTTCTATATGCCCTCCTCATGTCTTCGAGGAAACTGCGGCATTATTTTCAGGCGCACAAACTAGTTGTCTTGCTCGAGTTTCCCTTAGGGCGATCCTCCACAATAGGGAAGCAATGGGGACGATGGCAAAATGGTCGGTCGAACTTGGGGAGTTCGACATCCATTCGTGTCCCGAACGGCCGTTAAATCAGATCTTGGCGAGACTTTGTCGCCGAATGGACAAATCTGAACTGTTAGGGATCCCGATCTGATTCCCACGACCGATGGGCGATGTACTTTGACGGGTCGCTTACTTTAAGTGGCTCGGGTCGGGTGGTCTTGGTATCTCCTACAGGAGAGACCTTAAAGTATGCTATACAATTAAACTTTCGGGCCACTAACAACGTGGGAGAATCTGAAGGTTTGCTAGGCGGCATACGAAAGCGTGGCGCGCTCGATTCACCGACTACTCGTGAGAGGAGACTCTCAACTAGTCGTGAATCAAGTCGGAAAAGAGTACCAAGGCTCTAACCCGACAATGTCTCGGTACTTATCGGAGTCGTAAGCTAGAAAAGCATTTTTAGGTTTGAGGCACAATTCATCCTCGAAAGGATAATTTCCTCGCAGACCAGTTTGCTCGAATAACTTCTTCCCGATCTGAAGTACCAAAAGGAGTCTTCTTGGAACAACTCCAAAAGCCGTCTCTGGTCGACGAACCAGAGACACCTCCTATTGAGACAGCCTCTCTAGAATACGAAGATACATGGATGGCACCCATCTATGAATATCTTGAAGGGTTATGATTCAAGACGATCTCGAGGCGGATCGCTTATCGAAAAGCCAAAATGTATACTTTGGTTGAAGGAGTCCTCTATAAACGAGATACTCAAGGGGTGCTCATGCGATGCATTCCGCAGAGAAGGATTAACACTCCTTCACGACATACATGGTGGCATCTGGAAATCATGCTTCCTCTGAGCGTTGGTCGGTAAGGCCTTTCGACAAGGTTTTTCTTGCCAATGACCCTTTACGATGCTTAAGAGTTGGTTAAAAGTGTGTCGATGCGGTTTCATAGCGAGCATGATACACCAACCATTTCGGGCATTACAAACAATACCTCTATCTTGGCCTTTTGCGACTGGGGTCTCGATATCCTAGGACCGTTCCCCAAAGCTCTAGGAGGTTTGAGTTCCTTTTGTGGCTATTGATACGTTCACAAAATGGATTGAAGTTTAACTTGTGATTGGGATAACAACTAAGCGGCAAAGCGGTTTATGATGAGATGCGTAATTACTCGATTTGGAGTACCGAGTCGAATAATTACAGATAATGGTAAGCAATTTTCGAGCGCAAAATTTCAGAAATTTTGCGACGAGTTGGGTACCAAGTTGTGTTATGTTTCTGTAGCCCATCCCCAAAGTAATGGGGCAGTCGAACGTGCAAACGGCCAAATAATGAGAGGAATTAAGACTCGAGTCTTCGACCGGCTCATCAAGCGCTCGGGGCTTGGGTACAAGAGCTACCCTCGTATTATGGGCTATTAAATGCGACTACCGATCAGACTCATGTGTCAAACACCATTCTTTCTAGTCTTGAATGAAGCCATGCTTCCTCGGAACTAAAGATCTGATCAACACAGTGAAACTTTCGAGACTCCAACCAAGAACAACTTGAGCGGATGATATTAATCTACTTGAGAAAGGAGAAACCGGGCCCTAATTCGTTCGGCGGTCTACCAACAAGCCCTCACGAAGATACTACAATCGAAGGTCCAACCTCGCTGACCTCGGCCAGAGGTGACTTAGTATTGAGGCTCGCCAATCCAAGTCTAATCGGAACAAACTTTCTCCCAAGTGGGAAGGTCCTTATACGTTGGTCGAGTTACTCGTCGTGGTCGAGACGATTGGCAATGGAAGACGGCGAGTTCTCTCGAATTCTTGGAACATCGACCCGATTACACAAGTTTTATGTGTAACCAATCATTCGCACAATAAAGACTCGAGTTTTCTCTTTCTCTATTGTCTTACTTTTGAGTAGTGCTTTCATAATCTTTCGACTATATTCCAAACACCCGTTTCCTTTACTTTGGTGAAAAGGCGAGTAACATCACCTAGTCGAAGCCTCTCCTCTCTCGCATGTGGTCCTCGCCCACTAAAAGGAGCTTCCTAGTATTGACTCGTTACTCACTTTTGCGGCCAACACAAAGAGCTCGGGTTCTATTTAGTGAAATATTTTTGAAAGCCTACTCCTTTCACCTTAGATTATTTCTTGATTCTTTTGAAAAATATTCTAAGCAGAGTGCACTTTTTTAGATTTATTCACCGCCTTTGGTGTATTCGATTCGTCTCAACTAAGTCGGAGGAAGAAACACATCTAGTCGAAGTCTCTCTCTCTCTTGCGTGGTCCACGCCCACTAGAAGGAACTTCCTAGCATCGTGCGATTTCTACTCTTGATACGGGACAGACTTATCGAGTCCTCCAAAGAAGGGCTAACGAATTTTTTGAAGTCCTCTGGATGTTTGTTTAACTCAAGTTCTTTGTTCTCGATTTAATTAATCTAGTCGGAGATGGTGACATCACCTAGTCGAAGACTTTCCTCTCTGCGTGGTCCTACCCACTAGAAGGAACTTCCTAGTGTCGATTCGCATTACTTTTTCGACCAAATGCATGACAATCGTAACCAAAAACTACAAGTTAACCAAACCTCTCTGCTTTGAAACCCTTTTAACACTATTTACTTAGTTTGTCTAAACAAACTAAGCAAATAATCGGGCTAGGATAAAGTTATTAATTTGACTTCATTTCTTAGTCTTTCATTCGCTGATTATCTTTTGAGTTACTAACTACTCGACAAGATGATTTGCGAGGAAAAAGATGGATTATATAATACATCGACAAAAGCTTGTTTTTCCTCTGTGTTTGTTACAAACTACTCACGAGAGAGAGCCCATCAAGATCTCCTCCGAAACCTTCCTACCAACTTATTGCATTTCTTCAATCGACGACTTGCTTCGCTTGAGGCAAATAAGTCGGCTTCGATTGGTTGAACATTAAGGTCGGGTCATGAGCTTTAAGTTTTGCTAATGCATAACTTATCGCAACTTCGACCGCCTCCTTTATCGATTCGGCTTGGTTGGCCTTGAGGTGGTCATCGGTTCTTGCAAAGTCGACTTGTTCCCCAATTGTACTTACGTGAGCGACCATCGTATCATCTTGAGGAGCTTTTCCTCAAGATGTAGCTCACTAAGTACATTGTTCAGAGCGAGACATCGCTTTGAAGATTAATCTTCATTGTCTCCATCTCTGTTGAGTACGAGTCGAAGCCTCATGAGTTGTTTGTTTTCGACCGCTTGCTCTGAAAAGAATAAGACCGGTCAAGCAAAAACTAACTTCTAGAGGAAAAGAAAACAAAAATAATCACAGGTAAAAGATTTCCTTACCTGCTAGTCGAGAATCCAATTTCTTGATTTCTTCCTCATGGGAGGCAACGGTCTCAGCATGCTTCTTCTCCCATGATCTAATCTCCTCCGCATTTTCTTTGGCAATGCGGACAGTCTCGGTATAAATCATGGTTTTATCCCTGAGCTCATTTTCGAGACTTCCTAGTTCACGGTCCATTTCTAGAAAAGAAATAAGAGTGAAAAAAGGGAAAGAACTCGTAAAAGACTGCAGGTAAAGAGTTACTTACCTGATTGTAGGGATTTTAACCACGTAATTTCTTCATCTTTCTCTCTGGAGATACGAGAAATCTCGCGAATGACCAAAGTTTTATCTTGGACTTCATTCTGGAGCTTTCTCATATCATCTTCTTTTCCTAAAAGAAGTAACAGTCAGGTAAAGATCAACAACATAAGCAGTCTTAAGTTCAGCACTTACTGTTTATCCTTTCCGCACTTTTTCAGTTGCAGAATTAGCTTCTTTAAGCTTCCTCGTGAGAAATTCTACTTTGTCTCATAGCTTTCTCGACTCCTCTTTTTGATAATCAAGCGAGTCGGCCAGAGTCTTTTCGTCGCTTGTTAACCTGTAAAGGTTAAAAGTGGACATGAACATTATTAAATTGGTTATAAGTTCTCCTACAACCATTGATCCAGTCGTAAGTTCTTCTACGACTATGGATCTAGTCGTAAGTTCTCCTACGACTAAGCATCTGGTCGTAAGCCTTTTACGACTAGTACCTAGTCGTGAGTTTTTCGACGACAAACCCTGCAAGCACTATATAAGTAGTCAAGTCAAAAACGACTATGAAAAATAGTGACTTACCACCTCTCTGCCTGTTTGCAGAGTTCCTCTTTTCCTGTCACAGCTCTAGAAGTTGTCGGTGATATTCACCGACAACGGCAATTTGCTCTAGAGTTTTCTGCAAAAGGAAAGACAGTAAGAAACAAGGGAAGATCACACATATATATAAGTATTCTTAAATACTTACACTCATGGTTGATCGAGCAAATATCGAGTAAACCAGCTCTGGATGCTTCAGCTTGTCTACTCTATCGACCTGATCCCACCAAACCTTCTCAAGACGCTCATTGTCAAAAGTGTCCCCTCTATTGGGAATGTCTTTGGGATGAGGGACTCGATGGCGAGATCTAAAAGCAGAAGACCCTACTATGGAAGCAGGGCCAAAGAAATCAGAAAAGAAGTTGAAATATTCCTCATCTTCCGATTCTGAAATTGCAGCATCTCCTTGGGTACCAGGAAGGAGGTCTGCAACAATTTCCTTCCCCGCACGGTGGTCGGTATATCTCCACCTTGGGCAGAGGCCTGCATGATCGCCTGCTTGGTCCCACGACCACCTCGGTGGTCATGGCGGCTATTTCGTGGTTGTAGCCGCTACCTGAGTGGTTATAGCCTCCACCTCAGCAGTTGTGGCCTCTACCTCAGCGGCCATAGCTACGACTTCGGTTGTGACAACCGCCTCGAGCCACGACTTCTTCCACCACCGGCCGAGGATGATCCTTGACCACTCATTGTCGACTCTCTAATCACCGGAGGCGGAAATGGGCTTCTCGATAGAAGCCACCTCGGGAATGAAGAAGTCGAGCTAAAACAAACAAAAGGATACCAAGTCAAATTGTGAAAAGCAAAAGGTAAATGTTGTTCTTACACTTTGCTTTGTTTCACATACCTCGCATCTGGACTTGATCGAAACTTTGAAGCCATCTTCCGATGGAAGGGTTCTTCGACTTCTTTGCTACGACCACGTCGATCGTAGCTCAAGTTGGGGAATAGGCTCGGCCACGACCACGTCTGGTCGTGGATCTTGAACAGGGACCATCTCTCTGGTCTCCTGACTTTCCAGAGGGCCGAGATCGGTCTCGACCACTCTAAGAGCAGACCTACCCTCAACGGTAGGCTCGGCTGGATCAGCGTTGTCCTTAACAAAAGACATAAATTCCTTCCAGTTCTCCTTTTCTAGTTGCTTGATAAAAGCCGAAGTGGCGTAAACCGTGAAAGCTTTCTTGTCATAATAAAAAGGTACCTTGACCTTGTGGACTTTACGCCTGGGAGGTTCTTCGACCTCCTCGGTCTCCTCAGCTACAGCCGCTTCAGTCTCGGCTTCTGCTGTGGACGTGCCCTTACCCTTACGGGCCTTGCGCAGAAGAGGTTCTTCATCCTCCTCAACTTCAGCTGTTTTGACCTCGGCTATTGTTGCGAGCGTGCGTGCCGCAGACCTTGCCGAGGACCTGGTCGAAACAAAGGAACTTGAGCTCGGTCCTCCCTTGTCGGCGACTCTTATAAGTCGACGCTTTTTCGTCGGAGGAGATGAGCCCTTGTCCACTGTCGCCCCTGCGCCAATAGTCACCAATTCGATCTCTTCGTCGTCCTGCGTTTTCCATGCCTACTTTTCAGTAAAAGAAAAGCGAGAAAAAGAAGAATCAATGACCAGACGTAAGAAAAACTCTTAGGGATTGCCAAACGCTACTCGTAACTGGGTAGTTATAAAGGTAGCTTTCGGGTATGCTATAAAATATGCAGAGGAATACGACTGGTCAGATATGAGATTTGCCCCTCCTAACATAACAGGAGAGATATCTCTGGGCCCCTCGATGTGGTTGGATAAAGAAGGTGCATGGCCATGCCACTAGTGGTCAAAGTGTTTGACCACGTGAAGTTACCCGACACTTAATCGAGAAAGTATTGAACAGTCCATGGATGACATAAATCTCACCTAGAGTTTAACCAGATATCGTGAGGCAAAGGGAGAATACATAAGCAGGTCTTTCAGTTCGATCAGATATAGACTAGTCGTATGGAGATACGAGCTGGTCGTAGGCTGGTCGAACATGATTACTTACTAATCATGAACTGGTTGTAAGGAGTTACGGACTGATCATGACAATATATGGACTGGTCGTATAGGGATACGAGCTGGTCGTAAGTGATAAGGACCTACTTGTAGATCATATTGCATTAAGATTCGTCCGATATAATTCGTGTGTATTTGGTAATCGTTATGTCCTGCTAGGAGCCGCTAACGACTCGTGATCGAAAAAGAGTTTTCGAGTCACAACCGATTACGCATGAACCTAACGGGTCACACACTTAACGGGTTAGAACAAACGTGTTCAGATAGGATCCATCATGGGTACTATATAAGGAGATGCTAGAGGCTATTGGGACAGACGAGAGATAGCGTGAGTTGCTCCATCGAAACCCTAGCCGCCATCTTCTCAAGAGAGCCCTACCGTGCGACCTGGTGTTAGCACACCAGTGTACGGAGTTCCTTCTCTGGACATGTGGATATTGTAGAGATGCTACTGCGGTTACTGTTGCGTTTGAGGACAATCCGCGATCTTCACAAGGAACTGCATCGACGTGCTCGACGTTTGTAACATCCCAATTTTCTGAGCTTTAAAAATCCTTTGAATAGTTAGTAGAGAGAAAATTCACCATTTGGATTTATTTGAATTTAATTCAAAAGCTTAAATATGAACCTTGAGTAACAAAACAATTTAATATGACTAAAGTCAACATGAACAATGGACAAAACTATTTTATTTGGATTCTATGTGCTTGGATATATTTTCTAGATTTTTCTAGAATTTTTCCAAGTTCATTTGCTAATTTCTATTGCCATTTGGAATTTCTGGTATTTTCTAAAAAGGAAAAGCTATTTAAAATCTCCTAATAGTGTTCGGGCCAAATCTCCTCAGCCCATTCCTGTTCACCCGGCCAACTCCTTCGTAGCCGTTCGATCAGGGTTGGACGCCCGGATCTCCACCGTGCGCACGCCCTCGCTCCCCGGTCTCGCTGCCAGGTGGGACCGCTACAGGGTCGTCGTCTCCGAGCCGCTTTCTTCCTCGCGCAAGCGCCCGCGTCCGCCATGGTTTCCCCTTCGCGAGCTCGTCCGACAAAAGGGGAAACGGCCCCAATTCTTCGCGCGGACGACGCCATTTAGAAGCTCTATCCTCCCCGCACCCGTTCCGTTCAAATTCGAACTTTGAAATCGTCTCTATCCCCGTTTCCTCGCGCGTTCGTTTCGGGCAGTTTGATCTCCGCCGCCAACACGCCTCCCCGTAGACACCCTGACTCTATAAAAGAGATCCCCTGCTTCGCCCTTGCCTCCTGATCCCGAATCCCTACCTCGCATCCCTCCTAAAGCTCCAGCGCCGCCGGAATTTGGAGTTTAGGGTTTTTCGAGCCGTAGCCCAATTCTTCAAAATTCTTCACCGCCGGTGACGCCGTGTCCCCATGGAGTGTACCACCGGCTTCCTCGTCGCAAGAGCAACGTCGTTGTGAGACCCTCAAATATTGGAATGCGCCGAATTAAAATTACACTGGTAGCATAATTCTTAATTAAGGAACAGTGTAATTCCTTTATTAAAAATCATACTAGAAGTATAATCATAATAAGTAACAATTCCAACATTAGGGTTCCTTGATATATGCCATGCAATAGTTCCTGTGATCGATGACTATTGCTCATATATCCTTAAACAACATTGCATCATACACATACAAGTCATACATTCGCATAATTATACATCAAGAGTTACATCTCAAATTCGGTTACTCTGATTGTCGGGTTTGCTACAAGAATCAAATAGCTACAGAATGTATGACTTTTGGTCATCACAAAAGAACAACAGCGGAAGCAAAATAAACTAAAACCACCAATGGCCCCATCACCCCGCAGGCTATTGCGTGGAGACTAGAACTAGCATCACTCGTTAGCGTCACCCTGATCGGCGCTAACGGGCATCTCATAAAGATAACCATCTTCACCTGCAACAAGAGGTTATAGAACCCTGAGTACGAAAGGTACTCAGCAAGTCTTGCACAAACTAATAAAAGAAAGTGTTTGATGGAACCTATACAAAGGAATATAAAGTTTCATATGCATAAGGTTAACAACAGAAGGCTTAATTGGTTCAATTTTGCATAAAGCGATACACCTTAACCTACAGTACTAAGTTTTAACAAAGAAATTTTAATAAAGCAATTTGGACCAAAACAGTAAGTAATGGAAATCATGAGCATAAATGGTAACAATACTAAATCACAATTCAATATCAACCGTGCATGACCCCATCATGCCGAAATTATTCCCAATACCAAACCTAGAGCAAAATCTATATAGGTGACATCAATTCAAGTATCGTCTGTAACCGTGGACACGGCTATTCGAATAGTTTTATATCCTTGCAAGGGTGTACATCTTTACCGACATGACTTAGTTAGCCCGTAAGCCTCCGGAATAATAGCACACTGCCTTTGGTGTGCCGGCCGGGTAAACTAAGATTTGGTATTTTTCAACAAGTTGACACTATTGAGTTGGATAACCCATGTGAGACTAATCCCGCTTAAACAACGACTGATAGTATATATTCAACCGGGACTCACATGTTGTACCGGGAATGCCGACCCAATCAATTAAATGCAAACTCGTGTTAGCCACACATATTAGACCGCGATGGGGCCTCAAGGTATGCGTACATGCGATGGAACACATCTACGCCCTTACCCTTCTAAGAACATCTGATGTCGATATAAGCTCCACATGGCATACGACACGGCCCGAAGACTTAAGCATCTATGCCATATGAAATCAATACACATGTCCTTACTCTCCTGTTTCCAACTTAATAGTATTAACCCTTTACTTGACCAAACAGTGCCCATACACTGCGTGTGAAAGTACGTTGTGGCTTGAATTGGTTTGTCAGAGTTCAGTCCTTAATCAACCCAGACAAGACATCCACATTTCCCAATTCTCGTGCACAAAGGCACCATCACTAGCATCCACTTGTCCGATTTGAATTTAGTTTATCAACAAGATTTAGGATTATTTCAAATTCAAATAAACCGAACAGATTCAAAAATAAATACAAGTTATTTGTTGTTCCTGTGTTTGACAAGATAAGCTTGTCAAACACTACCGTTCTATGGATTGCATGGCTAAGCCAAGATTAAAACTAAGTATATAATACTACGACTACCTTAGGTTAAGTGTCCGATTCAATTTAAGGTAAGCCACAAGCTCAAAGTTATAACTAACTAAGACAGAGCACAAATAACTTTTAGAAAATTTGCATGCAACAGTCATCCTTCAGATTTATAAATCTACAGCTCAAAAGAGTAGGATCAATATGGTGCGAGAGGTAGCTTGCCTTGATAGTAATATATAATCTCTTGCTCAGGTTCTTGTGGCTCAACAAAAGACTCAACAATCTCAGAAGAACCAGTATCTAGAAGAAAATACAACCCAATGAATTCAGGAAAAAGAATCAGAGAACAAAATGCATAGAAAGAATGTATGGTCAAGGATTATTGCCTTATTAACAACATGCTGGAGGTACAATAATTTAACTAAGAATGGTACCGACAGCTACTATTGCTAGTGCTATCTACTACAATTTAAAGCTTAGATGGAGCTACAGTATCAGGTTTTAGACACTAGAACAAGACAACATATAATTAAATTATTTATTAGGCTAAACCCCACACAAATGAGATACTGCTGTAACTAGTGTATCAAAGCTAATGTTGACCTACTGATCATTTAATAACTATTAATAGCCATTTGGACTTTTGTTGTCGGTTTTGTTGGTTGGACCAATAACAAAATAGCAGGAAGTCTCTTTACTATATTCGGCTGGTCAGTGAAGCTACACCATACAATGACTCTAAAGTGAAGCAATTAATTCCATGACCCATTACTGCTACCTTAATGGCTCGGTTCACAGAAAGAAAAAGATGGATAGAGCTTTTGTCGGTTTATACAAAACAGCAAAAGAGCTCATTCCAGAATTCGGTTATTTGGAGTAATACACTAACCGAAGACCCTAAATGGAATTTAAGGCTATCTGGAGGGTGGCTAATACTATAAGTCCTCAACACTAACCCTAACCGCCCAGTTGAAGAAAGAAACAGAAGATTACTATTTGTCGGTTTCAACCAACAAACTAACAGAGAGGGAATAAGCAATAATAATTGAATTGGTGACTTTAAAACTTTGAAGAAAGGTCACGATTGCTGCTAGGGTTTCTCTTAGGGCCTAAACCAACTAATACACTGGTACTAGAAACCTTGTTTTGAAAACGATATGAAAGACCGAAAAGTTATAAAACAACTTTTTAGTTAAACAATATTGGAGCATCTCCTGGACATGTGAGTGATGTATGGGAACTAAAGATGTTCTTAAGGATCTTTAGATGATAAGACTCAAGGTCTAACTTACCAGCTAGGGTTGGACAAGAAAAAGTCAAGATTTTGGTCAACAGAAGAGGTCCAGTACCCTTTTCCTTGTGCTGACCAAAAAGAAAATGATGGAACTTAAACTTTAAGACCACCAGGTACACTCTTGATGAGAAAAGGTAGACTTTAACTCACCCAGGTAAGGTTTCCACCAAGGTGGTGCTCCACGGCTAAAATTGACAGAGAGCAAAGATCCTTAGGTCCAATCTACAAGAAATGCCCAAAACCACATTAGTAGGAGATTTAGGCATGTTTGTAGTTGAACCCAAGTAAAAGAACAAGAAGGCTTCACTGGTTGGAAGACAAAGTGAGAGAGCTCCTCCTGGTCAACAATGGCAGCAGCTCTAAGACTAGGGTTTATATAGAGATGAGGTCCCTAGAGCACACGAGATAACTCTAGAACCAATGAGGTGGCACTAAGGATAGATATTAAGAGAAAAATATCCTCCAAATCATCAGACACTACCACCATTCCTACCAAAACAAGTGTCTCGATTGTACAACAAGAGAGGAAGCAAAATGTGCAAATGACACGCGGGCCCTGTGGACACCACACCATGCAACAAGACGCAAAGCCGGCCGACAAACAAATACCGTCCGATTGCTTTGAGCGTTTGTGATGCAATGGCCCAAAACGACCGAAACAAATGCGTGAAACAGGGCCGTGCCATTTCAATAACGGCCACGATCGAGGGGGCTCCGGAGTGGTCCGAACATCCCACCCCCACGATAGCCGTTCGATCTAGCTTCAACGGCCCAAGATGCGATGCGCGTTAGTGCGCTTCGGCCCATAGGGTCCATCGCCGTTAATTCGCGAACCAACGGCTAGGATTGAGGCGGGGTCCGGCGGTCCGAAACGAGCCCAACGGCCGTGGGCCCGCCGATTTAGTTTCAACGGTGGATCTTGAGTGACACTTCGGCCGGTCGAGCGGCACAAAGGATCGTGGCTGCCCAAAGAAGATCCAACGGTGGCGCTTTAGAAAAGGGTTTCAGAGTTTGAAAAGGATGTTGCCAGAGGATGAAGATCCAACGGTGGAAATTGCTCGGCGTTAGGGCGGTCCGAACGCCCAACGATCGTAATATTCGTTGGGATTTCAACGCCTAGATACTTTTCAATTTCGCCATTTGTGGAAGGTTTAGCTCGAGATCGCGCCTTGCTTTTTGATCCAACGGCTAATAATGGAGGATGGATTGGAGCGTCCGAACGCCCAATGGATCTAGCCCGCTAGCATGAAATGGACTACCGAGATGGGCTAAGGGTTTGACGCTGCGTGAGACGGATCGCGCGGTTGTGCTTGACTGGTTGGACCTAACGGGGTGAGGCCGAGCCGCCATAAAGATTCGAGTGGGTTTAGGCCGATATTTGACCAAATTTAGTTCAAATTTTCAAAAGATTTGACCTGCCTTTAAAAATAGCAAATAAATTTGTAAAATTAGGAAATTTTGCAGAATTGCTCTTTGGGATGATATATTCCCCGGATAAATTTTGAAACCACTGTTTCTTCTTTAAAAATACATAAATAATTCATTTAGACCAAATAGGGTTTATTTAAAGACAAATGCTTTTACGAAAATCAAAATAATTTCTAAGAATTCAACAAAATTATTTTTGGCCATAATAATTCATCGGCCTTTAAATAAAATACTTCCCATTTTATTACCAACATTGGGGTGGTATTTCTTTTTGAAATTTTGATCAAGTTGGAATTTGTAATAGAAATTTGGGAAAATAGTTTGTAACATGTTGCCTAATTTGCCAAAATGAACAGTGATGCTATGAACAACACCTAACTATCGTTTATTAGGGCCGAGGTTCATATCGTGCACCCTCCTTTGGCCCGGTCGTTGGTGGCCAATCCCGACAAAACGATCGTCGCCCTCCGCCCGACACCAATTCCGCCGCCTCCATTCATCTCCGGTACAAAGAAGGTAGCCCAAGCGCAATAGCATCCCTTTCCAACGCGCACAAGACTTGCCGTCGTGCTGCGTCTCGGTCGCCGTTGTCGGCCGGTCCAGAGGCGCTCGCCGCCGTTGTCGTTTGCCGCCGACGTGGACGCCAAGTCATCTAGCCACCTCACCCTTCGCGCTATGCGTCACCACGAGGCGCCAAGAAGGCCACGCACGAAAAGTGCGCCACGCCAGCCCAACCCAGATCCAATCGGCTCGGTGGACTTGGTCCACCGTGAGCCATGTCACTGACGTGTGGGTCCCACACGTCAGGTTTTTCTTTTTATTTATCTTTTCCGAAAATTCCTTCGCTGACGTCAGCATTGCGCAATATTCCAATTTTCTTTTGAGAAATAATTCGGAAAATTCGTATGATTCCAATTTTAGGGTTTTTCTTTATATTCAAACTTCCAAACCCCATAACTTTTGCATCCAAACTCCAAATCAGTCCATTCAAATTTCTAAATTCCTATAAATTCAAGATATATTTAATGGGGATTTTTATTTATTTTTTTGGAGTTGTTTTGCCTCTGTTATTTATTTAGTTTGTTTGTTTGCTTTGTTTTTGTGTAGACTTCGACGCTTCGGGAAGATTTGAAGGAGGAGCACAACAAGACCAAGATCAATTCCTAGACCTATTCCAAGGTAAGTCATGCTTTGACCATGATTGAATCCCAGTTTTCTAAATGTTATTTTAATTCAAAGTATTGCATTCTATTTCAAGTAATTATTTAAATACTTTTTGGTTTAGCTATTAAATCCAATCTGTTATGCCTTCCTTGTATAATTGTTATGCCTTGATCCTTTGTCACCCTAGTTGATATTTAGTTGGTAATATTGTAGCACCAACGTGGGTTGGTTAGTGCGATTAGATTGCTTAGCCATGCCACTTAATCATCTATTCATGTAAAGTGCAATTATTAACTTGATTAAGTGACTATGTAACTCTGTGAAAATCTGTGTGTACTATGTGTCTTTGTGGCATGTGTTGCACTTAAATCAACTGGTGGGAAAAAGGTTTGACCGAGGCAAGTGGAGGGAATGTGACATGGTGTCTATGTGATATGGGAATGTGAATCGTGTGTCAAATTAATCATGTGCCTTAGTTAGAACAATGGAAGTCTTGCCTCGGTCATTTAAGGACCGAACTTTGTGCGCCATTGAATCGAGCCCTTCCGTGCGACCACATGCTGTTATGGGGACGGGCCTAGCATAGTAAGATACTTAATTCTTGGCATTGATTGCTCAGCAAAGAGGTTAGGCTATGTGAAAAGGGTGGAGGTGTGCTACCATGTAGTCGCATCATGGATGGTTCGCCGCTTCCTCGTCTAACGGTGTGTGTTGTACCATACACTGTGTATGGTTTGGTATGACGTGAGCATCTATGTTAAGATGAAGTTTTTGAAATGCTTTGTTACGATTAGTGCTTGCAACACCGGTTGTATCTTGTGGGGAAAGTGTACAAACTCGCAGAGTGTAAACAATCTATTGAATAGCTGGCGTCATGGTCATGGACAATGCTCAGGATTTCACACGAGGGTAGATCTTCATAAACTGTGTGGGAAGGAGAGTGTGATCTAAATCATATGGCTACGTGAATAACTGCTTAAATTTGTGTGTGTCTTTGTGAAATCAAACTGTTAAAATTATTATTGTCTATTTGTTTTACCTACTTTCAATCTATTATTTGTATTCAACTGCAAATGTTGTATTTCTGCAAAAGAACCACAAAATGCCATTCCCTTGTAATAAGCCCGCATGTATAATTGCATTTACGTGGTGTGACTTCTGTAGTACGGTGTGTACTCACGCTTGCTTTAAACTAAATCAAGCAGAAGAGGAGGAGTCTTCGCCAGCATTTGAGGAGGAGTTTATCGAAGGTGCCTGATCATGGAGTCTTGATCCCAGTCGGTTGCCTGTGGTGAATCGATGGGATGCCGCTGCCATTTCTATTTCCACTGCTTTATTTCTCTGTTAGCCCTACGTGGCTTAATAAATGTAAACTCGACCGTAAGGTCAAACCATTATTTATTAATCAAATTATTCGTTTATGCTATTATTCGCTTGTATGGATCGATATCCATCTTTGTTGACACTGTGTGCACTAGCATGATCCTGGACTAGTGCATTATACACAGAGGGTCCAGAATTGTAATTTAGGGTCCCGACAACGTTGGACGATTGACTACGACAACTTCATCAACGCGCTCTACGTTGGATCAGGCTACTCCAACTCTTCTTCCGCTGCACTGCGCGTCTGGTGGTAACGATCTGCGATCATCTACTTGCTTGGCTTCCTTGTTTATGTGGTAGAATTTTTGAATTGCCCAACTAACGTAGCCTACCCGTATCCCTTCACCTTCTAATCCAACCATGATCCAAACAAGCAACCTTTGCTCTAATCCCCCCTTGGATAGGTGGGAGAGGGTTGGCTGAGGATTGGGTGGTGGGAGGGGGATTAACCCAATCCCCCCTTGGATTTCCTTCCATTTGGATTGGTTCCCCACCTTGCCAAACAAGCCCTAAGTGTGCGACCCTGTAGGTTCATGCGTAATCAGTTGTGACTCGGAAACTCCTTTTCGACCACGAGTCGTTAGCGGTCCATAGCAGGACATAAAGACTCCCGAATACACATAAATATTATATCAGATGAACCATATGCAATATGATATGCGACCAAGTCCTTATCACTTACGATCACTCAGATTCCATATGACCAATTCAGATATCGGGTCGATCAATGACTTGCTTATGATTCTCCTTTGCCTCACAATATCTGGTTGAACTCTAGGTGAGATATTTTGTCATCCATGTAATGTTCAATACCTTTTCGATCAAGTGACAGATAACTTCATGTGGTCGACTCTTCGACCACTAGTGGCACGACCGTGCACTTTCTTTACCCGACCACATCGAGGGGCCCGGAGATATCTCTCTTGTTATGTTAGGAGGGGCAAATCACATATCCGACCAGTTATATCCCTCCGCATCTTTCATAGCATACCTGAAAGCTACCTTTATAACTACCCACTTACGAAGTAGCGTTTGACAACCCCTAAATATACTATTACACATGCAGGAAACCATGTTGATTTCAGGTCTAAGGATTATACATCATCATTGCTTGAGACCAACTGATGACACATAAAATCATAACAATCTCAATAGCATCTCAAGGTGGGTCAATTCAACACCATGTTCTCCAACATGTGTTCATATTATTGATTTGATATCCCCATATCCTTGACCGGTGAAACTTGGTCATCAATCAATACTTGTGCTTGCCGATAAGTCACTAGTGTTCTGACTAGCGACATCCGACTAGGGATACATTTAGAATAACATCATATAAGTTAAAGAGCTTCACCAACAAGCCACATACTTGTTAATCTTTATAAACGATAATTCATTCAAGGAACATAATAACATTCATTCTATAATTGATAAATAGAGACATGATACAATCATCTCTATGACTGCCTCTAGGGCATATCACCAACAAACAGCCCCTCCATTCGACGACGACGGTGGGCAACGCGCAGAAGAGAGTTGATAGCACCGACTCCTCTCCTCCTCCATGGGGATGTCGACGGTTGTAATGTCCTCAAAATACTTAAGTTGGATTAGCTTAGCATATCATGGGTTATGTGTGTAAATTACGTATTAATGTAAAACTCTGGTTGTTGTAATAAAGTTTGTCTCGAAATTTCAAATTTTCAACTTGAATTCAAGCTTTATTATGAATCTAGAACAATGTGTGATTAAAAGTTATTGGAAATAATTTATTTAAATGCAAGATTATTTATCATGAATTAATATAATTTTTAACAAATTTTTAGAAGTCATTTTGATCTCACCAAAATTCAAACCATTTCACTAATGCAGACTTGAAAATAATTTAATTCTGGCAAATTTTGGTATGAACAGTGCTTGAAACTAATTTAACTAAGTCCTAATTGATTTTAAAAATACTCACAAAAATTTTCACAATTTTTCAAATTTATCTTATTTTTCAAATCGCTTGGTCAAACATTTTGAATTTCGGTCAAAATTCTTTTAAACCCTAGCTCCAACCGGGCTGTTCGGACCAGGTCCGATCACGCCATTTTTGTGCGGGCCGTTCGATGCGGATCGCGCGCACCACATCACCATTTTCGTCGGACCATCCGATGCTGATCTCACGGCTCACATTGCCGGAGCCATTCGGACTGTCCGAACTCACAACGCATCTGGACCGTCCGATGCTGATTGCACGGCTCACATCGTCGGTGCTGTTCAGATCGACCATGCCGAATGGACTCGATCACAACACATAGTCTGACTCGGACCTGAGTCTGGCTTGCCCACTCGCACCCTATTTCGACCTGACCCGAGCGCCTTGATCGGACTCGACCAGCTCGCATAGGCCGCTTTGCTTCCGTCCCTGACTGGCGGGCCCCGCTTGTCAGAAATGCCCTTGTCTTCCTCATCATCGGTGTCGCTTGGCGCTGGTGCTCTGCATGCCTGCCACTGAGCCTTTGATCGCCACGTAGTGCCTTCGTGTCCGTTCCTTAGGCATCGCATGAGTTCCACTAAGCTCCCTATCCCACTCTTTCTTTCTCTCTCGCACCCTTTTCTTCTCACGGCTCTCTTTTTCGTTGCCGCCGAGGTAGAAGATGACTGGAGGGAAGCCATCTCGGTGCTTCTCGCGAACCCGCAAGCCCGCCGCTGGACTTCACTCATCGCGTCGCGTCCGTTTTGGCCGGTCCGGGCTTTCCTTGTCCACGGAATCACCTAGGGCTCTACCTTCGTCCTCGCGGCCAGTGGCCATGGCCGCGTAGCGCATAGGAGCTCTGGTGAGTTATCCTTTGAATCTTTTTGTCCCTTTTGATCACATTGTTTCGCGGAGTTTAGTGACGAGTTCAATTTGGTTTTGGAGCATCCCTGAGGGCACCCAACCCGTTCTTCCCCGACCACGGTGAAATGCCGCTGTCTGCGTTCCGGCCGGCTCCGACCTTCTCCACTGTTGGCATTGAGGGCATCACGATCCTGGTGGTCAGGCGATCTCGAAGGGACTTTCCTCGAGCTCCATCGACGCCCGTAGCACCTCCTGCTCGAGCGCCGCCCTTCTGCTCCGCCTCCGGCCGTCGCAGGCTCAATGTCGGTGACTATTGGGTTCCGTGCCACCTCGAGCAAGTTCGCAGTGTCGCTCCGCATCTAATGGTGTTGATCTCAAGCTCGGAGACCTCCTGCCGCGCTGAATCACCTTGCACGGCCGTGCCGGACCTCACCCGACGAGTACTCCGTTGAGCCGTCGGCAGTTTGAGGGAATGGTTTATCATTTGTGCTAATCACGATTTGTAGTGTATTGATGACATGTAGGTCCCACCAATTAAAACATGTTTAGAATTTTAAGCAAAAAATGTTTAAATCGCTGAGACTTTGACATGTGGGCCATAGGGCCGGCTAAGTGATGGTGTATAGTTGTGTAATACGTTTTCTTTTATGGGAAACGTAAACCATTTAAACTCAAACTTATTTTACGTTTTGGTTATTTGAAGATGTATTCATTAGAATGCGTGATCTTTTGAGCTCAGCTGACCTGGTCAAACCTTTGACCCTGGTCCCACTTGTCATCCTTTTTGGCTAGCAGCGATTGAGTGAAAACGTATTTAATTCATTTGGAAATCCTGAAATGATTTAAAGTTGCACTGAAAATTCAAATAACTTGAAAATTCATAACTAATTCAATTTAACTCCAAATTGAATGAAACTAATTTTGTTGGTTTTCATTTTTAATGTGCTTTTAATTGTACTAGGTTTTAAGCTTGTTTTTGTTATGGAAAATTTTGATAATTGTTTTATTTGTGCATTAATGGCTTTAACTTTATAAAATGTGTAGAAAATTCTTACGAACTCCTTTTGAACTAAAAATTGCACCTAAATTCACCTAAAATATCAATCTACCTACTATGTGAATTGCATGCAATTTTGATTGATTTGATATTTCTGGCTTTATTTGGAATTTATTGCAATATCGTCTTTTCGTTAGGTTTCCGACGATTCCGATGTATATTGAATTCAATCTGAGGGTAATTACGAGTGGTACCAACAAAGGCAAGCAATTCTTTCCTTTGATGCACGTTGAATTCCTATTAATTTCAAAAACTATTTATGTTGATTTTCAAGTATTCTATGCATCGCTTTAATTTCAATTACCTATATGTCAATTAGGTAGTTTAGTTATATCCTCTTGCTGCATTGTCCTTCCTTGAATGTTGACTATCTTTTTACCTTGAATAATTAAGGTTATGTGTTATATGGGTTTGTTTGATAATTTTTAAAATAATGCTTAGCCATGCTAGTAGATGTAGTCGAAATTGGTTGATGGAGCTAGTCCATCGACCGAGATTAAAATTGAATTAAGATTGGAATTGAGGATTATGTTCAAATCTTGAATCTAATTATTGTGGACATGTTGGTCCTTGGGTTCTTTACATTTTAACTCTGACGGGTGTAGGATTATGATGAGAAATTGTTATGAAATTATGTAGCCCCATCTAGGTGATTAAGGACTGGTCTATGTGGTGTTGAACCAAGTCAATCGTGCAACCACATGCTGGGTTAATGGCAAAGGATCGGCCTATTAATTTGTAGTGTGTTTGTTATCAAACCACAAATAGATTGACAATTGTTGTTTTTATTATTGTTACAGTTGTATTGTCAATCTAGTGGGGGCATGATAAGCTCTGTCTTACTTGCCCTTAAGGGTCGCTTGTGTTAGCAGAAAAGCTTCACAAGGACTTACTTACACAACGAGGTGTAACTGTGGTTCAGGCGACCGACAGTCTGCCATGGTGTGTATCCTCAGGTGCTTTAATAGTTGACACATGGAATCGTAACAGCCTCGTTATGATATCTCAGTCACACTCCTACGGAAGAGATATTCATATCATACGGGTAAAGCAGCACAAACTCTACAGAGTCATAAATCTATTCGAATTGTCGTGTCCCCGGTCATGGACATTACTTGTGGGAAACCATGCACGGTTAGTTGTTGGGAATAGGCAGGGTATGGTTGAAAATGAATTGTCATCATGAACGAGAAGTTCGTGTATTGATGTTAGTTTTCCCGGGTAGGGTAGCCACTTTGGGTATGATTTCATGATGGTAAAATCTGGAATTATTGATCATGAATTGGAGATTCTACTGAAATGATGCTGAAATGCAAGAATGGTGATCAAACGATGTTGTCTGAAATTTATTTTATACCGAGTTTGTGCATCAACATACTCAGTCTCGGGCAGTTAGCGGAAGAAGGGTGCAGGGTGGTGCTGCAAGATAAGTTCTTGCGTGTCTATGACAAGAAAAAAGATCTGTTGATGAAGGTGAAAAAAAAATCTCCGAACCGGTTGTACAAAATTTCCCTAAAAACTTGTAAGCTGGTTTGTGTGAAGGATAGTATGGAGGAGCCAGAGTGGAACTAAAGTATTCAACAAGGACATGGAGGACCCAGGGCGACACACAGTTGGCACAAGAAGAACAACATGCGGAGCCTCGAGAGGTCCAAACGACGCGCAGCAAGGACCGCATGGCGCTCTAGGGGGCGGTGAGTCTCACGCGGATGAAGGACGCGACGTACATGAAGTTGACACAGGAGTTAAAGGCGGTGTAGCCTCAGCTGAGATATACACCAGAAAGCATGCATACTTGGTCCAAGAGAAAGGAGCGAGAGGCTCAGGTAATGGCGAAGCCCAGGCGGGCGTAGGAGTAGGTACTCCAGCCTAGGCGAGCGTGCAGGGAAGGATGAGTTTAGTCCAGGTGCGAGGCGCGGCAAGAGTTGGTTTGTGCATGGCTCAGGAAGGAGCAAGCGCAGGCGGTAGGGTGGTATCGGCCCAGGAAGGAACAGCGCATGAGAGTGCAGGTAAAAGAGTAAGACTTGGAAGTTCAGATGAGAGAAAAGATCAGGGTGATTAAAGTGAAGGAACAAGATTAAGGGGGTGATTGTTAGAGTTAATCTTGTTTTTTATATTTTGTTTAGCTTTCCGTTTTGATCCGTTTCCTGTTTTAGATGTTTTGGAGTCCGAGTCGGTCTCTCCATGTGCGTGTGTGAGTCGGGGAGTTGTGTGTGTATAAAAGGCTACCCAGTATCGTGTGAAGTTGAGATGTGACTTGAGAAGCAAATAAAAACACAAAAAGAGGAGCACGGCTCCTGGAAAGAAATAGTTCTTTGCCTTGGGTTTGCATGTCTCAGCAGGAAAGAAAAGTGTAGCTTTGCTACTAGCATCTAGAAGACAAGGAAGAGAGCTAGGAGGGTTGTGCTGTTGATAGCTTCATGTGAAGACGTTGAGGTACAGGGGTGCTACTGCTCCCTCATGTGAAGAAGCAAGGCACTGCTTCAAGTGAAGAAGCGAGGCGCTGCATGGAGCGGTCACGTCGGGACGTGCGGGTCACATCGAAGGCAGAAGGACCAGTGGGTCTAGGGAGAAAGCAACGTTGTCTGGACAACGAAGACAAAGCAAAGACAAGAAAATTTTCGATAGTTTCAAAAGTGAAATTCCAACAATTGGTATCAGAGCTTAGGCTTCGTCGGTTAGGATAGAAGATCAATTACTGAAGAAGGGACTGCAGCTGAAAGAAGAAGCAGCTACAGTAGAGTCGTCATCAAAAGGAAAATTCATATCAAAAAGTATTTCTATACCAATTCAGTATCCGTTACTTAATGATACTAATTATGGATTATGGGTTGTAAAGATGAAGATTATTCTACGTGCTCTTGGTGTATGGGCGGCAATAGAAGAAGAGACTTTGGTCGAAGAAGAAAAGGATTAGGGCGCTTCAGCTATAATCTCTCAAGCTGTGCCAGATGATGTAATGATGGCAATTGCAGACAAAGAATCAGCAAAGGAAGCATGGGAGGCTATCCGGGATATGCGAGTTGGCGAAGATCGTGTCAAGAAGGCAAGGGTACATGTGTTGAAATGGTAATTTGATCGTTTGATCATGCAGGATTATGAAAGTATTGTTGAATTCTACCAGAAGCTCACTAGCATGGTGGGTGAAATGCATTCCCTTGGGACAGAACTAAAGGATACAGTCGTTGTGGAGAAATTGTTTAGTGCCACTCCCGATAAATTCCTCCCAATAAATCAGCACAATTGAACAATGGGGAGATGTATCATCTATGTCCCTAACTGAGGTACTAGGGCGTCTACAGGCATTCGAAGAAAGTTTAAAGGGGAGACGACATCGCAAAGAACAAGAAGGTGAACAGTTGTTGCTATCTCGTTCTCAATGGAAGGCAATGTCTATTCAAGACAAGAAATCTAGTGATAGCCAAAGCGACAGAGGAGGACGTGGAGACTGGGCTGGGCAAGGTGGTGGTGACAGATCACGTGATAAGTCACATGTCAAGTGTTTTTAATGTGAAGAATTCGGTCACTGCGCATCGGAGTGTCGCAGCCACATAAAGTGTTTCAACTGCGACAAGTATGGACACTACGCCTCGGATTGCCAAAATAAGAAGAAGAACGAGGAGGTAAACCTCAACTGAGTCTGTGAAGACGACAACAATCCTACCCTGCTTCTCTCCTTATATGTCAAAGAAGCACTGGTCATGGTGATGTCGAACGAGGAGAACGTAGTTTCTAAACTACGCACGGAGGGAGGCAACCACGATCATACTGATCAGTGGAACTTGGACAATGGAGCGAGCAATCACATGACGGGAGATCGCTCCATGTTTCATGAGCTCGACGAAAATATTTCGGGAAAAGTCAAGTTTGGCGATGGATCCACGGTACAGATAAGAGGCAAATGAATAATGCTATTGAAATGCAAGAACGGCGATTAAAAGATGTTATCTGAAATTTATTTTATACCGAGTTTGTGCATCAACATACTCAGTCTCGGGCAGTTGGCGGAAGAAGGGTGCAGGGTGGTGCTGCAAGATGAGTTCTTGCGTGTCTATGACAAGAACAAAGATCTGTTGATGAAGGTGAAAAAAATCTCCGAACCGGTTGTACAAAATTTCCCTGAAAACTTGTAAGCTGGTTTGTGTGAAGTATAGTCTGGAGGAGCCAGATTGGAACTGAAGTATTCAATAAGGACATGGCGGGACCCAGGGACGACACACAGTTGGCATAGGAAGAACAGCACGCAGAGCCTCAAGAGGTCCAAACGACGCGCAGCAAGGCCCGCACGGCGCTGTAGGGGGCGGTGAGTCTCACGCGCATGAAGGGCGCGACGTACATGAAGTTGACGCAGGAGTTAAAGGCGGTGTAGCCTCACCTGAGATATACGCCGGAAAGCAGACATACTTGGTCCAAGAGAGAGGAGCGAGAGGCTCAGGTAATGGCGAAGCCTAGATGGCCGTAGGAGCAGGTGTTCCAGCCCAGGGGAGCGTGCAGGGAAGGACGAGTTTAGTCCAGGTGCGAGGCACGATAAGAGTTGGTTTGTGCATGGCTCAGGAAGGAGCAAGCGCAGGCGGTAGGGCGGTATCGGCCTAGGAAGGAATGGCGCACGAGAGTGCAGGTAAAAGAGGTAGACTTGGAAGTTCAGACGAGAGAAAAGATCAGGGTGATTAAAGTGAAGGAACAAGATTAAGTGGGTGATTGTTAGAGTTAATCTTGTTTTTTTTAAATATTTTGTTTAGCTTTCCGTTTTGATCCGTTTCCTGTTTTAGATGTTTTGGAGTCCGAGTCGGTCTCCAAGTGTGCGTGTGTGAGTCAGGGAGTTGCGTGTGTATAAAAGGCTACCCAGTATCATGTGAAGTTGAGATGTGAGTTGAGAAGCAAATAAAAACACAAAAAGTGGAGCGCTGCTCCCGAAAAGAAATAGTTCTTTGTCTTGGGTTTGCTTGTCTCAGCAAGAAAGAAAAGCATAGCTTTGCTACTAGCATCGAGAATACAAGGAAGAGAGCCAGGAGGGCTGTGCTGCTGACAGCTTCACGTGAAGACATTGATGTACAGGGGTGCTGCTACTCCCTCACGCGAAGAAGGAAGGCACTAATTCAAGCGAAGAAGCGAGGCGCTGCTTGGAGCAGTCACGTCGGGACATGCCGGTCACGTCGAAGGCAGAAGGACCAGCAGGTCCAGGGAGAAAGCGATGTTGTCTGGACAACGAAGACAGAGCAAAGACAAGGAAAATTTCAACAGTTTTAGAAGTGAAATTCCAACATCCAATAGGCATGGACGGACGGCAACAGACCCAGAGATGAAGAAGGACGCGGGAAGGCTTCGGCTCCGGTAGCGAGGTAGACTTATTGGGTGATGACGAGCGGTGGTGTATCCTGAGGGGAAGAGGAACGGTGATTGTTGTAGGAGGCTGACAACGGCTGGAGGTGCCGGTGGCAATATGGGGGCACCTCATGGCCGGAATGTCGTCTCGACACTCGACATATCTTGACGTTATAATTGTCTTTAGACTCCACAGTCGGTAGCAGCAACAGATGGTTGGCGGCCTCGAGCTCCTCTTTGCAAGATCTAGTGGCTCCATGTGGGCTCACGTCCAGATCTGGCTAGACCTGGAGAAGTAGGAGTGATGGACCTGGAGACGTAGGAGCGATGGAGGTTCCTATGTGACGGATACTCGAGGACACCGATGTCGAGGGATCGTGATGCGTACTTCCTCAAGAGCGATCGCTGGTTGGATTTGGGGTCGAGGACGAAACCTATGGCTGAGGAGCGGACTACCTAGGGGTGTTAATGGGTTGGGTTCAAACGGGTTGGATCTTTGATTGGGTTGGTTTTGGATGGGTAGCAACGGGTTGAAAAAGCAAATGGGTTGGGTTGGGTTTTCTCTTAGAAAGGGTTGGAGTGGGGTGGGTTGGGTTTAGAAATATGGGTTGAAAACGGGTTGAACCCGTGGATCTTACAACGGGTGCTCTCCATGGGTTGGTGGCTCAGGCTCCCCTCCTCCTAGAGTCCCAGTTGCAAATAGGTTCCATGATTCGCTCCATGGAGCCACCGACCTTGAGCGATTTGCTCCATGGCTCCCCTCCTCCTAGAGTCCCAATTGCAAATAGGTTCCATGATTTGCTCCATGGAGCCACCGACCTTGAGCGATTCGCTTCATGGTTCCCCTCCTCCCAGTTGAGCGACACGCAGCGGCGATGAGCAACAGCAGCAGCGGCCATGAGCGAGCAGCAACAACAGCAGGAGAGCACCCACGCCATCAAGAGGAGGGGCTGCAAGAGGGAGGTGGAGGCGGCAGGCCATCTGCCGGCGGCGCTGGCAATCGGGCGCGGTGTCTCAAGGTCCCGCGCTTGTCTGCGCTACTGGGCGCTGCTTCCACCGAAGCCTCCCACCGACCTCCATCGCTCTCTCGATCGGCTTTTTCTTGCCCTCTCGCCATCCGTGGGCTTGACGGCGCCAGCCAGGAGTGCGTGGGTCACAGATATCGCCGCCGCCACCTCGAGCGATGTTAGAGCGGGAAGGGGAGGCACCAAGGAGGAGGAAGATGTGGCGAAGCGACGACGAGGCAGAGGTGGCCATGGATTGGATTCGTTGCTCAGTGTTGGGTGGGATTCATTGGGATAACTTTCTTTTGCAAAAGGATGGGATGGAAATGGGTTAAAAATGGGTTAGAAATGGGTTGAACCCATATTGAGGAAATTGGGTTGGGTTGGATTGGGTTGGAGTTGCATATGGGTTGGGTTGGGTTGGGTTTTGGAGGTGGAGTAGTGGGTTGGTCTGGGTTGGGTTGATGTGCTGTATTGAAGTGGGTTGGGGTGGATTTGGGTTGGGTTTCAACCCATTAACAGGCCTAGGACTACCCGAGACGCCCAGCGTGAGCATCCGACAGTGAGGGGCGACGACCAGGGTGGCACAGACGCCTCTAGCACCGGTGCGAGCCGCTACCACTCTAGGCCGCGGACGCTCTGGTCTGGCTAAAATCGGAATGGATCCAGCTTGGATCAATGAGGATGACAAAGCTGACAATGACGACGGTAGTAGGTTGAGGACGACAGTGACGAAAGATGGTGTAGATCTAGAGAAAGGCCCGCCTTCATCGCCAACGGTGCTGGGCAACGAGGGGCCCTTCACAAAAATAGATCTAAGAGGGTGGGAGAGCAGAGGGAAAGAGGAGGCCCTCAGCTCCAACGCCAGCGCCGGCGGCGCAACAGGGACATGGCTCCGGTGGGGAGGTCTCTCGGGCGACGACAAAACAGCGGCGGATCCAGAGAGGGAGAAAGGCCAGTGGTAGCCAGAGAAGGAAGCACGACCGGCCTGCTCCTCCGGCAACCTCCCAACGGGGATGCCGGTTGCACAGGAGGTGGCCCGATCGCTCGCTTTGTGGCCAGATATGCCAACGCCGAGTTTGTCAGATCCGTCGGTGCTGACGCCGACTCGAGCCAGCAGCTCAAGAAGAGCAAAGAAGAACGCCAAGACGAGCTTGCTCCATGCTCATCGGTGCCCTCCATGACTCATGGAAAAAGCGGATCTAGAGGCTACAAGGCTACAAAGAGGGAGGGAGAGGGTGTGGGCTCGCCACAAAGAATTTATCAAGCCAAGCAACAAGAGGTGGGTGTGAGAACTTGAATAATTATACCTAATCAAAAAATAGCAATCAGTAATTAGCAGTAATTATTTTTGTCTTAGCAGTAAGCTAATCGTAGTGGTAGATAGTTAATTAAGCAAACCGAACTTAAAACAACTCGTTAGAATTCGGGTTTACTTCGCAAGCCTCGTAATAAAGATCTCCAATCAACATCTAATTACCCATTCAATTTTAGAATCAAATACAAGAATCCTTTACAATCACCGGTAAAGTAGTAAAATCAAAGTCGTAATTAAATTACAATAATTATTTCCATCAGTACAACTTACAATAATTCATCGCAAGCGAAATTAAAACAATTATACAATATCTGAATTCTTACAAGAACATTTTACAACAAGTCAAAATATAAAATTGCATCATGTAATTTCACGAACAATCTAAATCCCAGCTTCCTCTTTCGCTGAAGCCCTCCTTGCCTTTCCATCTCATTATCTTCCGCTAGTCCAGATCCTCGCCTCCATAGACGACCAAAAACATAGAAAAGCGATTAGTACAACTGAGAGTAGCTTTTATAGAGGTGAGTATTAGAATTTATGAAGTGGCCGTCAGATTTTCCCGAAGTGCAATAGGATACCCGGAACAACCTGAGCCGTCGATTCCTTGACCATCAAGATACCCAGACCAACCGGAGTTAGTCGGCCCTTTATCGTCAAGATATCCAGATCACCCAAGGTCATTCGGTACCTGTCACTTCTGTGGGTCTCCTCACACGGCAATATTAAAACCGATACCCACATTTTACTGACCTACCTCAGCCAAATATCCGAAAACCGACCCAAAGCCCACCTTTGGACCAAGGTCCTTAAGCCATAATAGTAGAAGCATCCTTTGGACCGTAGGTCCATCAGCATTACCCAACCCAATAGTAGAATATGAGAGCCAGAGATAAGAGCCAGCCCACATAGGTTCTTTCCCCCCAGTCAAACACATTCACTAGGCCATCCAAAAATATCAAGCACAGGAGGCCAACTCACTACCACTCAAAAGCCACCTCGGCCAAGCCTCAGATTCATCCCCTCAGCACCTCACCCCCATTCCTTCACTGGCCAGTCGAGGTCTCCCCCTTCTTCTTTGCAAGAAGCCAACCGAAGCCAAGACCACCAGAGCAGCCATTGGTGGAGGAGAGCAAGGAAGTAGGGAAGGAAAAAGGGAGCAAGGAAGACATCCACGGCACCTCCATCTAGCAGGGGACCATCAACACAAAGGGGAGTACCAACCGAACCATCGCCATCAACTCCTTACCTTGCCATTTTCAAACCGAACCCAACAAGGTAACCTACCTATTCATCTCCCCCATTTTAGTATTGCTCAAGAAGAACCAAGCTAACATTGCACAAAGAGTGCACTCACAAACCAGTGCAGCAATATCATCCACACATGACATATACAACATTGAGCTCTCAGTTCACCATCACAGAGCAAAGGGGGGAAAAGGGCAGAGAGGGTACAAGGGATTAGAGAAGTTACCTCAGTGAGCTTTGATAGTCCACCTTCATCACCCCAGGCATGAACATCTAGCATCGCACATCAAAATGAATACTTCAAGCACCAACTTTTAAAGTCGAAACAAAGCAAATAAAAAGAGATAGAGGGGAGTGAGCCACGGCTCTAGGGCGGCCCAAGAGCCGCTTGCAAGGCTAGCACGATCGTCGGCAGAGGACACGGCCGAGCCCAACTTGAGAGGAAGCACGCGTGGAGTGCGGTCTAGGAGCACGGGCGTGAGCGTGGGACCGACATCAAGCTGGCTGTAGGAGGCACAGAGGAGTTGTGCCGGGCCACTAGGGGCGGCACACGGGGTGCCGAGCAGGCCGGACGGGCCGAGCCGGGAGCAGGCGAATCGGGAGGAGCCGCAACCAGCAGCTAGTAGTAGGGCGGAATGAGGTGGTGCAGGGGCCGGGCGTGGCTAAGCCGGCGGTCGGGCGTGGTTGAGCCAAGAACCCCATGAAGCCCAAGCTTCTTCGGTTGGAGAAGACTGAGAGAGAGAGAGAGAGATGAAGCAAATAAATTACATGGGGAAGAGGATGAGTGCTGCATGGTGTTTCGGCTGGGAGAGGATAAGGGAGAGAGAGGATGGAGGGGTTTGGTAGAGGGGGGAAATTAGGGGTTAATGACTGGAATTAGTAGTTAGGATAATTTGGGACTAAGTAAAACCTAGCCCGGATTACTGGTAGTTGATTACCAGTAATTCTAAACACTAGTGATAGATCATGTGAGCAATGTCTGACCAATTGGTCTCGTATAAGCCGCATGTGAGTGATTTTCAGTAGACCGTTCAGTAGAAAATAAAAGCGAGTGAAACACGTAGAATTTATCTGAGACCTTTTACACAAATTAATCACCGATTTGAGCCGCTAAATTAAATAGATAACCTGTTACGTTAAAAATAATTTAATCGAATTAAATTAATTAATTAAACCAACTCAAGGTCTAATTAGAGAATTAAATAGAGTAGGGCACAATTAAAAATTTGATAGGTCTAATAAAATACGAGTACGAGTAGTATTTTATTTTCTGTACGTTTAAACACGAGTTCGGCAACCGTGACCCTTGAGCGATTAAACCATAGAACGACTATAGTGGGGAGTGCTAACTTAACAAAGGACCCAAAAAATATTATTATTAAACTAAAATGTGCTAACAAAATAGAATCTACGAACTTATGTACACGTAATATCACTCAAACTCAACTGTGTATTTATTTATATATTATTCATGTTGCCGCATTGCTACAGAAGACGAACCAGCACCGACAGGAGTAACTGAACAGAGATTCGTTGACGCCAACTTTTCCTGCAATTACGAAGGCAAGCGATTCTCTTGAACATAAATATAGTTATGTTAAATGTAAACCGTATATTGCTGTATTATATGTTTATTGCATCAAAACTATTTCTCAAAATCAAATCAAATAAATGAAAATGGGAAGATAAGAAATGAGAATGAGTTAAGAAAGAAATAAGAATTACTAGGTTGGTAAAAGGGGGCCCGGGCAGGGGAACACAACGACGACGATGATGATGAGGTAAGATGTGGACCCCTTTTTACATATATAAGGACCAATAAAACTCTTACTCGGTCAGAGGCCGTAAATTCAGTACCAACCATTTTTCCGTTTCGACGGGCAGAAAATGCTACCTTGTTACGTAATTATGATATCCACAAGGGGTCACGTTGGAGTGTTTGGGCACGGAAGAGAGCCGCCCCAAGGTGGAGTGCTGGGCACGAACGAGAGCCGCCCCAACCAATATTACTAGAACTCGGTGGATGACGAGGTCAAGACTGCGTGACTAAATCAAGACCATGTAAAGTAATGGGTGGAGACTTAATCACGTAACACGGAAAACATTCTCAGATCTCGAACTCAAATCGCATCTAAGGAAATGCGGTGGACCTGGTTCATAGAGAGCTTAGAATAACTATGGGTAAAGTGGTACAAGCCTGCGCAGTGCTATATCAAATAATGAATTCATGCTAGTCTTCTAGATTGGAGTCTACGGGAACCATCGGGGGTCTATCTTCTCTCCGAGTGATTAGTAGTCTTTTCAGAATTAAAATTTGCCACCTAATATTTTAATGCATTATTTTCAGAAACGAGATGAATTTAGAACATGTAGTGACGACAGAGATGAGGCATCTAGTGTATTTTTGCTATTAATGCTTGCTGAGTACTTTTGTACTCAATCTTGTTAGTATTCTCCTTTGTAGATGCTTGTCCGGCCGGGAACTATCCCGAGTGGACGAAGGACTTGCAGGTACCGATGCAACCGCAGGAGGAGAAGGCACTGACTATGAGGATCAAGGCGAGATGGGCACCATATTTGACACGTGGGACGAATAGGCGGTCGGTACTTCAGCGTAGGCGAGAGCAATGGAGAAGTTCACTTCTATAATTGTATAATACTTGTATTAAGAACTATAGCCTTGCGTGGCTATTACTGTAATAAAGATGTACAATTTCTATCTTATTGTTTTGCTGCGTAATTCTGGTAAAGACTTACTATTCATTGATGCAGTGTTCTATTGAGCAAACAAATAGTAATCCATATGTCTAAGTATGATTAGCCCTAGGATAATAACACGGAACGTCACAGTGGGATGAGGCGATGGTTGTGGTTGTGGTTGTGGTTGTGGTTGTCGGCTGGACAGACGGGTCGGGTCACCTCCAGTGTCTTGGGGTGGGGTGGGGGACAACATGGGAGGCACTGGATTCTGTTGGGAAACCGTCGCTGGCGAGTCCAGTCCGAACGATTACCTCGTAGACAAGCGTAGAATCGCTTGGAACAATGCAAGAACACAAAAACAGAATAGTAGATTGAACACAGAGATGTAGCGGGTTTCTTGCTACTCTTTATTCCTTCAATCGATCAAATCGTTTACAATGAATAGCACCTCCTATTTATAGGCTAGAGATCCTGCTAGGGTTTGGGATAGGGAGCCCATATATGGGCCGGCTTCTGGGCCAGGCCCATAGTTTCCTAACACTCCCCCTTAGGCACCCATCCTTACATGTTCATGCCTCGTCAAAACTCCATAAAAACCCAATTGGAAAAATTTGGAGAAAGAGCACATGATACAAGTTATGCTGCGTTGCACGGATTGCCTCATTAAAAACCTTAGCCGAGAAACTTCAGGAAAACTCGTCAAGGGAAAAAGAGTACAATCCACCCAATTTCATTTAATCTCCAGGATTTACTCTTTGGGTACTCGATCTTCGTGATCAAGTTTCAATAATAAGTTCGTGAAGATTCTCCCCCTAAATTCTGCACTTCTCTAAGTCTCGTCATTACAATTCCACGTATGCATCTTTCAAAGATAGATGCTGCAAGTAACTTACTGAATAAATCTGCAAGATTTTCACATGACTTAGTATGAAGTACTTCAATTTCGTCCATCTTTTGCAATTCATGTTCATAGAAGAACTTGGGGTTGATATGCTTTGTAAGATGACTCTTCACATAACCCATCTGCACTTGTGCAACACAAGGTGCATTATCTTCATAGATAATAGTGGGCGTTTGCGCGATATTCAATCCACATGACTACTTGATGTGGTGAATTATCCGCCGAAGCCAAACACATTCTCTTGAGGCCTCGTGCAATGCTATGATTTTCAAGTGGTTCGTCGGAGTCGATATAAGACTCTGCTTAGATGATTTCCATGGAATTGCAGTTCCACCACATATGAATACATAGACTGCTTATGCACTTGGTTGTATCACGGGTTCTACAGTGCTAAGCATCTCAGATAACCATTCATATTCAGGTCTTGGTTCTTTCTGTAAAATAGACCAAGTTCTTTGCTTCCTTGGAGGTATCGGAAGATGTCCTTCATTCCCTACCAATGCCTTTGGTAGGTTCTGCACTATACCTTGCTAATAGGTTAACGGCAAACGCAATGGCCAATCTAGTACAATTTGCTAAATACATGAGTGCTTCTATCGCACTTAAGTATAGGAATTCCGGTCCCAGGACTTCCTCCCCCTCTTCTTTAGGTCTGTACGGGTCTTTGTCTTGCTGCAAAGATCTACTGACCATTGGCAATTTCAAAGGGTATGCCTTTTAAAATCAAACCTTTCTAACACCTTCTAAGTGTAGATTGACTGATGTACTAAAATCCCTTCAAGTGCATGCTCAAGCTGCAAGTCTAGATAATATTTGGTTTTACCCAAATCTTTTATTTCGAACTCTTACTCCAAGTAAGAGCTTGCTTTCTTAATACCTTTTAGGGTTCCAATGATATTCAGATCATCTTCATACACTGGTATTATACAAAATCCATTCTAGGATCATCGTATAAATACACAGGTGTAATTCTCATTGTTCGTATAGCCTTTCTTGCATAGAAAGTCGCTTCAAGCGATTATACCACATCTTGTCCGATTGCTTAACTTTGTACAGTGACTTTCTGAGTTTCACACTGTACAGATTTCTATTTGCTCTGTCTTGGTTCGGGACAGGGATACATTCAGGTATCTTCATATAAATGTTCGAATCCAATATTCCATAAAGGTATGCTGTTACCACATCCATTAATTTCACTTTTAACTTCAGGTTTGCTTCCATTGAGATTAAATATCTAACAGGTGATTCCGCCCATGACCGGGGAATAGGTTTCTTCATAAACAACTCCTGGATGTTGAGTGAAACCTTGTGCAACAAGGCTTTCTTTACTTCATTATTTTCATTTCTCTTTCGAACAAATACACACTTATGCCCTATGGGGTGCACATGGGGAGGCAAACGGCTTACAGGCCCAAACACCTTTCTTTTATTCAGAGATAATAATTCTGCTTCTATTGCCTTCTTTCAATCTTTCCAATCTGATCTTTTCTTTCATTTAGTGAGCGATACAGGCTGTGGATCAAGATCGATGATTGTGGTAATTTTCTTTGTAAAATCAATGTCGACATTGACTGTTGTCTTATTCATAGATTCTCCCGAGGTCACAAAGTTTATAGGTATTTCTTCAAGGGGCGATTCTTCTAATGCTTCTACTTGCTCACCGCTGCTTTCAATTACGGGGGCAAGTCACTTTAGTGTTTCAGCTCCAATGAGTGCGCACACATCCATGCTAATGTCTCCCTTCATGGGGATGTTCAATTCTAGTATGCCTTTTCTGAAGGTTACATACTGATGCCAGGTCTCAACTGGCTCCCCTTCTGGTTCTAGGGAACTTCGGTGATCAGCTGTGTCAAGTCCTTCTTATCCTTTTTCGCCAGCGCCCACGGTTACTTGGGATTCGAGGGCCGAGTTCTCGCCCTTTCGTGAGGCCTTAGGGCGGGATTAGGGATACCTTCATCGGTATTTCAACCCTCTCCTGCATTGCGCACTGTGCATATGCGACTTGGTCACGCTCTTCAAATCACTAAAGTGGTTAGGCGCTTGATTCGCTAATGCTTACAAATCAATTATCTTCTAGACTTCAATTGTCTTCTTGACTTGATTCTTCCGACTTTCTATTTGCTTTACTAGTGCGGGTCATATACATGGATTTCAATTATCTTGGACTTCAATTATCTTCGACTTTTCTATTTCCGACATTTTCATCAAGGGTTGATTTCCTCCCCTAATGACGGAAACTAGCCTCATCTAATATACTATCAATGAATTGGGCAGTATGCAAATCTCTCATCATAGGTTCCAAATACCGATTATGGATGTGTCACATAACCAACAGATATCCCGGACTTTCAAGAAGGTCCTTTGCGTCATTGTGGTAATGGTATATGTATATAAACCTTGCAACCAAACCTTCAAAGATGAGAAGTTTTCTGTGCTGACCCTTGTACTAGTTGCATAGGTGAATGGATGTTATATGACAGTGGTCTAAAATTGATGAGAGTTGCTGCGAGCAGGACTACGTGTCCCCAACATGCAGTTTGTAAATTACAATTCTTCAAAGGTGGTCGGGCAATAAATTTAATCCTTGTAATTAATGCCTCTACTAGTCTATTCTGGGGGTGGACATGCGATACAGAATGCTCAACTTTAATTCCCATTGCCATACAATAATCATCAAATGCCTTGAAGTAAATTCTCCGGTGTTGTCCATTCTGGTGGATTTCACATGATAATCAGGGAAATTATTTCTAATTTTAATTATCTGCGAGATTTAGCTTTGCAAAAGCCTGATTTCTCGTAGACAAAAAACATACATGCGACCATTTCGAGGAAGCATTTCGTGCTGATAACGTGTTGGGAAACCGTCGCTGGCGAGTTCAGTCCGAACGATTACCTCGTAGATAAGCGTAGAATCGCTTGGAACAATGCAAGAACAAAAAAACAGAATAGTAGATTGAACACAGAGATGTAGCGGGTTTCTTGCTACTCTCTATTCCTTCAATCAATCAAATCGTTTACAATGAATAGCACCTTCTATTTATAAGCTAGAGACTCTACTAGAATTTAAGATGAGAAGTCTATATATGGACTGGCTTCTGGGTCATGTCATAGTTTCCTAACAGATTCTACTACCTTGACATTCTCTGCCTTGCCACCCCACCATTGAGCTAGCTAGCTAGGCAGATGGCAGATGAGAATAGATCCAGCAGAATCTCGTCCTCCTGGCCTGATCGTCGGTCAGTCACCCCTCAATTCATGGGGAGTGATCTTCCCACCTGGCACGATCTGTTTGGATGTTTTCTTGGGCATTAATATTGGATTCCTAGCTAGCAAACTTGAGAGTGCTGGCCACTTTCCTACATGCTCCAGTTTCTAGTGTGACATATATACTAGCGACCAGAATCAAAGCAAGAGTGCAGCATCTCCAATAATTCTCATGGTTTAAGACTACTATGTGATGTTTGCAAGTCGACCGATCTTCACTCACTGTCCACAAAACATTCGAGAGCCAGGGATCTGTTTGAGTGTATACAGGAAGAAGTGATTAGTTAGCCGGTTAAGTTAAAACCCCAAATTAAGTTGGTACGATTAGATCCGCATGAAGTGAAGTAGCATTAGTTGGTGCCTGTCTCTCCATCTGTCCACGACACGACACACGAGAGAGTTTTCGGCGCCGAATCGAGAGCTGAGCTCGTCGCGATCGACTTACGCTTTCCGGCGGCCACTCTCTGCGCCTCCACAGCAGGTAACCAACCCAACCGATCATGGAAGGGATAACGAACGTAGCACATGTATGCATGCATCTTGTCTTATGTTTAGGTCCAGATCCAGATGAGAATCGAGATACGAGCGTCTATAATAGTCTATATCGCTTGTTATTAAGGGATGAATATATTAGCATTTAGGTGATGTAGATGAGAGATGGTGAGAAGAGAATGTGAGTTTGTTTCTAAATGAAGAAACAAATAAGTTGTTGATATATATTAAGACACAAGAAACAACAAAATAGCTATTGGAGATTTGTTTGTTACCTAATAACTTGATTTGTGAATAGCAATTAAAATCTTAGATACAAGCTTAAAGAATAATCCATTAGAAGACTTATTTCTTTTTATTAGATTAAGTACTCTATATCCCATCTTAGTAACAAGCTAAGAAATAAACTATTATAGATGCTCTACACAAATATATGCACATCTTTAATTCTTGTACATGGCTGTGTAATTGTGTACTAGTATATGTGTTGAGTTAGAGCATCTACAATAGTTCATTTCTTAGCTTGTTACTAAGAGGAGAGAGGGTACTCAATCTAATAAAAAGAAACAAGTCTTTCAATGGACTATTTCTTGAGGCTGTATCTAAAACTTTAATTGTTACAAGTGTGCATGACCCACAAAACGAGTTTTTAGGTAACAAGTAAGTCTCTAATAGAGTATTTTGTTGTTTCTTGTGTCTTGGTATCAATAACCTGCTTATTTTTTCATCTAGTAACAAGTTTATATTCTCTTCTTATCATTTTTTTTTCACATCATCTAAATGCTAATATGTTTATTCTTCAGTAATAAATTATATGGACTATTTTAGATGCTCTGGGCCTTCTTTCGCAATAATTCACTCAACGCTAGCAAACTAATTCCCGGGCCAATCTGACTTGTCACTTTGTCAGTCCTCAGCAGTCAGCAGCAGCAATTGATTGGGCGCCGAGAACGCTTCCTTGGCGGAGTATGATTGCTTTTGCTCCACACGTGCCAACGAATCGTCGCCTCGGGAGAATTCTGAATCAGTCATCTGCCCTCCAGAGAGTGAGATGCAAATCGATTCTCCTTCGAGATTGGTGTTCATCATCATTTATAACAGATGAGGTCCAACCAAGGATCCAAATCAGAGAGGTCTGGTAGAATTTGCCCCCATTTAAACAGGCAGTGCACATGAGCTATCTTATCTATTGTATATTAAGGGTCCATGACATAACTTTTATGGCTGCTAAGAAAAAAAAAGAAATGTGCTTGAAATTCTCGCAAAAATAAGAAAAACATCCGCCCCTTAAATCGGGGGAACCAAATTTTAAAGTCTTATATTCGATAGTTGCCTTAGAGATATATTATTTTTGGAATGATCTAAAAAACGTCAAACCCTTAATTTGGTGGACCCTAATTTTGAACCATTAGATCCAAAATAGTTGTTTTCTAACCCTAATTTGGTCTACTGACCAGGTCTATGGGGGGAGTTTTTAAGTGGTGGGACCCACATGTCATACACATATACACTAAATTATAGTTTAATTAGATTTTCTAATTCCTGGGGGGCCCACATGTCATACTAATATTAACTACTAATTAACCAATAGCTAAATATCTGTCAACTTAATCTAATTACCGAGTGGGTCCACATGTCAGCGTCTAACCACTACTACGGATCAGCCCATCACAGACGGTTCGGAATCGTCATCATAGACGGTTTCCGAACCGTCTGTATTTCTTGGTCTGTAATAACGGGCGGTTATCACAGACGGTTCAAAATCGTCTGTGATATGGACTATCACAGACGGTTTTTGCGTTAAAACCGTCTGTGAAGGTATAGTATCACCGACGATTCTATCTAGGAACCGTCTGTGATACGCAGAATATCACAGACGGTTCTATCTACGAACCGCCCGTGATATGAAAGAATATCGATATCACGCATTTGTAGATAGAACCGCTCGTGATATTCTAACGTATCACAGACGGTTCCTACCTTCACAGATGGTTTAACGCAAAAACCGTCTGACATAGTTCATTATCCTAACTACATTTTTGCTGATTTTTTGCTAGCCTCAGGAATTGCTAGCCATGCCCTCTGAAAACAAGCATGCAGAAAAACAGATACATCACAGATAATCAATTGTCACAAACTCAAACTGATCATTACTCAAAATAAATTACAAAAGATCGCATTTGTTCAAGTATTGCCGCTATAGTTACAATTGGATTACAATCGAGTCAATTGTTTGCAGGTGGTTGAGAGGTGTCGGCAGGGTGATGCTCTGGGTTGGCGACGGAGTGAAATTCTCCGGTGTCCTTAATGATATATGATATGATAAAGGTGCAGAGCTTCCCTCGAATGTCCTTGATCTCTTCCGCAACGAGTCCATCTAATTGTATATTCAAGGCCTGTCGCTAGCAAGAGTAAAGTGGTAAGCTATGTATATTTAAATTTATAATTAGGAAATAATTATTTCGAGATTGATAAACCTCGGGATCCTTCTTCCTAGTTCTAATGATTAGTCTGCATATGATAGCAAACGAGATTGCACATAACTCATCATCTTTTATTGGCAAGATCATAATAAAAATTAATATATATATATATATATATATATATATATATATATATATATATATATATATATATATATATATATATATATATATATATATATATATATATATATATATATATATATATATATATGTATGTATAGTTAGTTCGAGACGTGTTATTATGAAGTATGATATATGATTATCGTGTTGTAGCACATACCAGAAAATTCATCCTGTGTGTTAGTTCGACGCTCTTTCCATCATATATTCCTTTGTTGGCAACATAATCGATGAACGACCTACATGATTCCAAAAAGTTATCCTACATGATTTCAAACGAATGAAGACTACAATAGAGTTATGTATGGAGGAAATGAGCATACCTCTCGAGTATTCCTCTCAGAATGCTGAAATTGTGGTTGCTGCGGATTAGGGAATCAAGGTATATCACATGGTTCCTATCGGTGTTTTAGAACCGAACTTACGTAAAGATTGTTTGATTCGAGGGTTCCTCTAGGCTCGAAATCACACAGAGATGGAGACACGGGGATTTTTATACAGGTTCGGGCCTTCTCCTGGGAAAATAATAACCCTACTCCTGTGTGTATGTATTGAGTATACTGGATTACAAGATCAAGCCAGAAAGCTAGAGTATTGTGCTTCTAGCAAATCCCTCTCTCCCCTTGCTCTGATGATCCTTGCCTTTTATACCGTCCCAGAATGCGCACCGTTGGACCTCTAATAAAAGATCCCTTAACTCTCCAAATCGTGGCGCCGTTTATGGAGGTTACTGCAGGAGTTAAAATGTTCCCACGTCGCCAGGCAATTATCATCATAAAAGGGAGTTAAAATCGTGCCATTATTTTAGGAAATAATGGCATAGTTTACTACCCGTATTTTGAATACGGTGCGGAAGATTCCTTTTATCGACTACGCCTACATGTCTGTAAGCCCTATCGACTAAGGACTGGTCGTAGAAAGTCTTACGACCAGTTGGTGGTCGTAGGAGGGCATACGACCATGGACCAATCGTAGTAGAGCTTACAATTATGGGATAGTCGTAGGAGGGCTTACGACTATAAGGTAGTCGCAGGAAGGCCCACGACTACATGGTGGTCGTAGGAGGACTTACGACCACTAGCTTCTCCCTTAAGAATGTTTAAGGGGTATACACAAGAGTTATATGATGTCGTTAATACCTATATTATGAATTACAGATATATGATAAAAATAAGGATTGTTATATCCTTGTCATCTAGCCCCCCAGCTTAAGCGAAAGTAACTTGCTTGGAAAGGAGCTGTAGATGGTCTTACGACCAATAGGCGTTTCAAGCGTTTTGTGAGTGCGGCCTCCGACTGCCCGCTCACCCCTTCCTCACGCTCGTACTCGAATACTACGGCGTGGAGTTGGTGAACCTTGTTCCCAATTCCATTACGATGTTGAGTGTATTCGTGTACTTGTGCGAGGCCTACCTGGGGATTCCAGCCGATCTGGAGCTGTTCCGGTATTATTACGGAATGACCTGATTGGGCGGAGTCGTTGGTAGTTGCAGCCTAAAGCTCCACGACGGGAAGTCGAAGGAGTACATTCCGATGTCTACTTGGTTGTCGTGGCCATTTTGGAAGAAAAGGTGGTTCTACTGGGAGATCACCCACGAGGACAGCCTCTCCTTCGCCCGGAAGCCAGCTGAGAACTCGCCTCCTAAGGAAGTTGGTCGGATCGTCCCCTTCATTCGAGCCATTATGGGCTTGAAGGAAGAGGGGCTCACCGGATGGCATGTGGTGAAGGATTTCATCACGCGCTGCGTAAGCCCTCTGAAGAAGAGGGCTCATTAGATGTGGAGGTACTCGGGTCCAACAGATCCAACGAGGGATTACGCGGAAGGTGAGTAACACCTTGAGCTTTTGTCCTCTTTCTGTTAATTCTAAGCAGCTTCTTCAAGGTTTCTTACCCTACGTGCCTTTCACAAGAGGAGATTGACGCTCGAGTCAAGCTCATTTGTGAGAAGACTCCAGCCCACATTGTGGCGCCCCCGATTCTGGTCGACTTACCCCCAGAAGACAAGGTGGAACACCTGAAGGTAATCAGGAACCAAATCTTTCTTTAGGATTTCGTAGTCGCAGAAAGACTTACGACTAGGGGTTGGTCGTAGAAAAACTTACGACCGAGAGGTTGTCGTAGAAAAGCTTACGACTGGTTTTTAATATTTCTCTTTCTGATTTTTGCAGAAAGTAGGTATGGAAAACTGTCGGGACGATGAAGAAGTCGAACTGATGGTTGGTGCAGCTGTAGAGCAGTTTGTTTCTCCCCCAGCCAAGAGACGCAAGCTTGTTAAGGTTGTCGACAAGGGAAGTGTGAGCTCGAGTTCTGTGGCTGGGCGAGCAGATGTTCCTCGAGCCACGAGGAGCAAGCTTGGGAAAGCTGCTGGTAAAGGGGGCGTAAAATCGGGCTCGCTGTTGCGTCGTCTGCATATACGCTAACCTAGCAAGTGAAAGCGATGCTATAGAAGAAGCGATCGCAGCTGGAATAGCTGCAGTGTTTAAGCCCGTAGCCCCCAAGATCAAGGTACCCTTCTATTACGATGACAAGGCCTTCGCAGTTTCTGCTTCTCGCGGCTTCATTAAGTGACTAGAAAAGGAGAATTGGAAGAGTTTTTTGTCTTTTGTGAAGGAGACTGCAACGCCAGCAGTACCTGTGGTTGAGGACGGCGCGATTGTTGAGGTGGTCGGGACAGGTCACGACCATCTGGAGAGCCAAGAGGCTCCGAGAGCGGTGGTGCTCGATCAAGCTTCACGACCAGACGTGGTCGTAGCTACTCCTCAACTCGAGTCTCAACCAGATGTGGTTGAGAAAAAGTCGAAGAAACCTTCCTTAGGAGGGGTTTCTTCCAAGCTCAAGGCGAGATTTGGCACTAGAAGGTATGCAAAGAAACAAAAAGCATAAGAACATCACTTACCTTTTGCTTTTTACTACCTGATAGTAATCCCCTTTTTTGTGTTTTTAGCCTGTCCTCTCTCTCCATCAAGGATGTTCCTGCCAAGGATTCCACCGTGGTTTCTTCGGCAGGTGGAGGAACATTAGTGGCGGTGGTCGAAGAACCGTCCGCTACCCAAGCGGTGGGAGATGTCGTTGTTGCTGGCTTGGCTATGACCATTGGAGAGGTCGTAGGGTCAGAAATGGTTACGACCACCGGGGAGGTCGTAGGAACAAGGGCGAAGATGATAGCGGGGGAGACATCCGGCCATGGGGGTGAAAAATTTAGTCACCATGCTGGGAAGGAAGTCGCCACGGATGATCCTCCCAGCCTCCAAGGCCAAGCTGTCGATGCCGCTATTCCCAGAAGAGAAGAAGAGATCGAACTCTTCGACTGTACCTTCGGGTTCTTCGCTCCTGCCATCGTTGTGGGTTCCCGAGCGTTCAGATCTTGTGACCGTGTTCCTCACCCTAAAGACATTCCCAACAGAGGAGACGTTTTCGACAACGGACACCTCGAAGAGGTATGGTGGAACCTGGTCGACGAGATTGACGAATTGAAGGACCCCACAAAGGTGGTATCTTCGTTTGCTCGGACTGCCATGGATGTAAGTGCCTGAGGTTTTAGCATTTTCATTCATTCCTTTTCACGTCTCTTACTGCCTTTCTTTATGCAAAACGCGCTAGGACAAATGGTCACTATTGCTGAATACCACAGGTAGCTTGTCGAACTGCGACAAGACAAAGCACAACTCTGCGAGCAAGCAGAGAGGTGGTAAGTAACTGTTTTTCATAGCCTTCCATGTTTTAGCTACTTACACAGTACTTGCGGGGGTTTGTCGTAGAAGATCTTACGATTAGGTACCGGTCGTAGAAATACTTACGACCAGTATATTGTCGTAGAAATACTTACGACAAGGAACTGGTCATAGAAGTGCTTACGACCAAGATATTGTCGTAGAAATACTTACGACAAGGAACTGGTCATAGAAGTGCTTACGACCAGGAACTATGCTAATGTCTACCCTTTACCTTTGCAGGTTTAAGAGCGACGAGAAGACCTTAGCTGACTCTCTTGACTTTGAGAGAGCCGAGAAGAATAAGCTAAGTGAGAAGGTTGAAGACCTCCAGAAGAAGCTTCTGGAGGCAAACTCTGCAAAGCAGAAGTTGCAGGGACGATTGATCGGTAAGTGCTGAACTTATGACCGCTTTCGACCTTATTTTCTTTCTCTAATCCTCATTCCTTTTTAGAGAAAGATCAAGAGGTCCAGATGTGGGAGCAGCGCCACATAAAGGATGCTATTTCTCACGCTGAGGAAGTCGCGAAGTTGGAATCTCAATTAGTTGGTAAGCAAATCTTTACCTGTGGTCGATTGTATTTTCTTTTTGTGGTCACTTCTTTTTCTGACTGGTTTTATTCTTTTCAGAACAAACAGTGCAGATGAAGTGACTCTGTGAGGCCTCGACTCACAATCAGGAGGAAATGAAGGCTTTGAAGACAAATCTTCAAGGCAACATTTCGCTCTTGAACAATGTACTCGGTGGGCTTCGTACTGAGGGAATTGCTCCTCGTGACGACACACCGTCTGCCTACTCGAGTGCCATTGGTGAGCAAGCCGGAATTTTGCAAGAGTTGGTGAGTACTCTGAGGGCCAACCAAGTTGACTCAATAAAGGAGGCGATCGAAGGTGCGATAAGTTATGTTTTGGCAAAACTTAAAGCCCGTGACCCCAGCCTTAATGTGCAACCAATCGAAGACGACTTCAATTGCCCTGAGGTAGAGGCAAGTCGTTTGATTAAAGAGATGCAGCCAGTCGGCAGGAAGGCCTCAGAGGATATGCAACTGGAATCTCCTTCTTCAGAGTAGCTTGTAACAAAAACCTGTGAAAACAAACTTTTGTTGATGTAATGTATATAATCCATCTTGTTTCCTGCAAATCATCTTGTTGAGTAGTTAGTAACTCAAAAGATAATTGATGAAAGATAGACTAAGAAATGAAGTCAAATTAATAACTTTATCCTAGTCCCTGACTATTTGCTTGGTTTATTTAGATAAACCAAGTAAATAGTGTTCAATGGGTTTTCTGAAAAAAGAGAGGTTTAACTAATTTATAGTGTTTCGATCACGATTATCATGCACCGGTTGAGAGAGTAGGAACGAGTCGCTACTAGGAAGTTCGTTCTAGTGGGCAGGACCACGTGCAGAGAGAAGAGGCTTCAACTAGGTGATGTTTCCATCCTCGACTAGATTAATCAAATCAAGAACGATCAACTCGAGTTAGATAAACGTCTGAAGTTCCTTTAAAAATTTGTTCAACTTATTTCAACGCACTTAGTTGATTTGCTCTGGTAGCAAGAGTTAGAAACCGAGCGACGCTAGGAAGTTCCTTCTAGTGGCGTGACCACGTGCGCAGAGAGGAAAGCCTTCGACTAGGTGTTGCAACTTTCTCCGACCAGTTAAAACAAACCAAGTTTGTCGAAAGTAATCGAGCAGATTTAGAAAGTGTACTCGGTTTAATTTATTTTTCAAAAAGATGCATGAAAAAATAAACTAAGGTACTAAGAGTTGGTTTGACATTATTTCAACCATGTTTTGGACCCAAGCTCTTTGTGTTGGTAGAAAATGGAGGAACAAATCGACTCTAGGAAGTTCCTTCTAGTGGGCGGGACCACATTCAGAGTGGAGAGGCTTCGACTAGGTGATGTTACCATCCTTTCGACCAGTGTAAAGATGAACTGGGTACTGGTCGTGGAATGTCTTACGACTAGTGTAATATCGTAGAAGAGCATACGACTAGGAACTGGTCGAGGGCGGATCTTCGACCAGGGTATGGTTAAAAAATTGTCAAAGCGCTACTCGAAGTAAAACAATAAAGATAGAAAGAATCTGATGCTTTATTGAATGGTTGGTCGTTTACACGTAGAATTTGCGCAGCTGGTCGATGTTCCAAGAATTTAATAGAATTCGACCGTCTTCCATTGCCAGTTGTACCGAACCTGGTCGCATAACTTCGACCACTGTATAAGGACCTTCCCACTTGGGGGAAAGTTTGTTCCGATTAGACTGGGATTGAATTTTCCTCAATACCAAGTCACCTACAGCAAGGCTGCGAGGTTGGACTTTACGATCGTAGTATTTGCATAGGGCTTGCTGGTAGACTGCTGAACGGATTAAGGTCTGATTCCTCTTTTCTTCGAGCATGTTAATGTCATCCGCTCGAAATTGTTCTTGGGCTGAGTCATTGAAACTCTCGACCCTTGTAGACCTGATCTTTAGTTCTGGCGGAAGCATGGCTTCGACACCAAAAACTAGGAAAAAAGGAGTTTCGCCTGTTGCCCGACTAGCGGTTGTGCGAACTGCCCATAAAACTGAGGGTAATTCGTGTACCCAAGCCCCCGAGCGCTTGACAAGCTGGTCGAAGACTCGTGTTTTAATTCCCTGTATTATTTGGCCATTCGCCCATTCGACTGCCCCATTGCTTTGGGGATGGGCGACAGAGGCGTAACAGAGCTTGGTACCCAACTCGTCGCAAAATTCCTGAAATTTTGCGCTTGAAAATTGTTTACCATTATCTATGATTATTCGACTTGGAACGCCAAACCGAGTAATCACGCTTCTCATCATGAACTGTTTTGCGGCTTCCGTTGTTATCCCAGTCACAGGTTCGGCTTCGATCCATTTTGTGAATGTGTCAATAGCCACAAAAAGGAACTCGAAGCCTCCTAAAGCCCTTGGGAACGGTCCTAAGATATCGAGACCCCAGGTCGCAAAAGGTCATGATAGAGGGATTGTTTGTAATGCCTAAGCTGGTTGATGTATTTGCTTGCTATGAAACTGGCATTGTACACATTTCTTAACCAATTCTTTGGCATCGTAGAGGGATGTTGGCCAGTAAAATCCTTGTCGAAAGGCTTTTCCGACCAACGTTCTGTAGGAAGTGTGAGTTCCACAAATGCCCCCGTGAATGTCGTGAAGGAGGTTTAGTCCTTCCCTCTGTGGTATGCATCACATGAGTACCACTTGAGTACCTCGTTTATAGAGGACTCCTTCGACCAAAGTATACATTTTGGCCTTTCAGGATAAACGATCTGCTTCTAGATCGTCGTCGGGTACGGAACTCGTCTAAAGATACTTGTAGATGGGGTCCATCCAAGTATTCTCGTAATCTAGAGAGGCTGTCTCAATAGGAGATGTCTCTGGTGTATCCACCAGAGACGGTTTCTGGAGTTGCTCCAAGAAAACTCTTTTTGGTACTTGTGATCGGGAAGAAGCTATTCGAGCAAGCTGGTCTGCGAGGAAATTATCCTTTCGAGGGATGAATTATACCTCAAAACCGAAAAAATGCTTTTCAAGCTTTCGTACTTCCGATAAGTACCGAGACATGGTCGGGTTAGAGCACTTGTACTCTTTTCCGATCTGGTTCACGACTAGTTGAGAGTCTCCTCTCACGAGTAGTCATCGAACCGCGAGTGCTTTCGCAGCTCATATGCCGGCTAGTAAACCTTCGTACTCTGCCACATTGTTAGTGGCCTGAAAGTTTAACTGTATGACATACTTTAAGGTCTCTCTGTTAGGAGATTCAAAGACCATCCCGGCCCCCGAGCCACTTAAAGTAAGTGACCCATCAAAGTACATCGTCCACTTGTCGTGGGTATCGTACTAGGGATCCTGAACAGGTTCAGGATTTGTCCATTGAGCGACAAAGTCTGCCAAGATCTGGGATTTAATGGCCATTCGGGACACGAAATGGAGGTCGAACTCCCCAAGTTCTACTGACCATTTAGACATGCGTCCCGTTGCTTCCCTATTTTGAAGGATCACTCCTAAGGGAAACTCAGATGGCACAATTATCTTGTGCGCCTGAAAATAATGCCGCAGTTTTCTCGAAGACATGAGGAGGGCATAGAGAAGCTTTTAGACCTGAGGGTAACGCTCCTTAGGTCCGTGCAAAACTTCAATTACGTAGTACACTGGTCGTTGAACGTGTTTACGTTCTACGATTAGTACTGCGCTCACTGCCTGTGGCATGGCAGCTAGATAAATTAAGAGCGTCTCTTCTGGTTTCGGGGAAACCAAAACAGGAGCACTCGTATGATATCTCTTGACATACTCGAAGGCAACGTTTGCCTCTTCCGACCACTCGAAACCCTTGTGCTTCCTTAGAAGCTTGAAGAAAGGTAGTCCTTTTTCTCCCAGTCGTGCTGTGAAACGGCTCAAAGCCGCCATGCACCCTGTGAGCTTTTGGACTTCTCTCTTCATGGTTGGAGAGCGCATTTGAATAATGTCCTTTATCTTTTCGGGATTTGCTTCGATCCCTCATACAGAGACCAGGAATCCAAGCAACTTTCCTGAAGAGACTCCAAACACACACTTCTCAGGATTGAGTTTCAAGCGGTGCTTTATGAGGTTGTTGAACGTCTCCTACAAGTCTGAAACATGATCTAGCCGTTTGATGCTTTTTACGACTAGATCGTCAACATAGGCTTCCAAATTTCGGTCTAGCTGAGGTGAAAAAGTCGATTGCATCAAACGTTGAAAAGAAGCGCCAGCATTTTTTAGACCAAATGGCATTTTGACATAGCAAAATATACCAAATGGAGTGTAACATCCCAACTGTATAATTAGGGTTAATCAAGCATAATTATATGTGTAGAAATTAAAACTTTTTCTCACATCTTGAAAAACCCTAAAATCTCATGTGATTTTTGTCCAAGAGTTGTGAAATCCAAAAACACAAAGCTCTTGTTGACCAAAAGTCAAATTCATTTTCCATCCATCTTAAATCTTGTGCCAATCAATTGGAAATATTTTCCCTTGGTCCAAAAACTGATGTGGGACCCCTCTGAAAAATATCATGAGTTATAACACTTGTTAATAATTTTTGGAGGCAAAACAATCCTTTAAACAACCTTAATGAATTTCTTGAGAAAAATGCATTGCATAATAACCTCTGGAAATTTTATGTAAGGTTAATCTTCTTGTCAACAAGCTCCTGTAAAAATTTCATGAATTTTGGAGTTCATTTGCTATCTCAAACAATTCTGTTAAGCCTCAGCTGTTAGAACCTAAATTTAAAAGCCTACACTGTTCCTTGGGCTAGCCATGTTCAAGCTGGTCCAGCCCAACCATGTCTGCACCTCGGCAGACCTCCCTCTCCACCTTGATCAGGTCGCAGCCGTTGGATTTACATCCAACAGCCACGACCTCCTCCGCGGTCAACACCGCGAAGACCTCCCACCTTGTTGAGGTCTTGGCCCTTGGATTAAGATCCAACCGGCCCTGACCTCCCCTGGCTATCAAACCTCAAAAACCACCTTCCACCTTGTTGAGGTCTTGGCCCTTGGATTCAAGATCCACGGCCATTACGACCTCCCTCACTGTTAAGCTAAGCAAACATCCCACCTACATGAGGTCGTAGCTGTTGGATCAGAGATCCACGGTCATGACCTTCCCTGTGTGTCAAACCTCAAAGTCTACATCCCACCTTGATGAGGTCACAGCCATTGGATCAAAAATCCATGGTCACGACCTCCTCCTCTCAATCTAACTAACAGACCTCCCTTGTCTTTTTCCACCTTTGGATCTCTGCTCAACGCACGAGATCAAAGGGGCTGTTCGGACCACCCTTTATTGGCCGTTGGATTTACATCTCATGGCCGATGATCAATGGGCGATTCGGACCATCTCTCGAGCCCTTAGATCCAAATCGGAGGCTAAGACCTCCTTGCTTCACGCGCAAGGCCTCAGACCTCCCTTTCACCTTGTGCGTATCAGACCTCCCCATCAGGTCAGCGCCCTTGGATTTTAATCCAAAGGCCATGACCTCCCCCCTCAGGCTTTTAGGTCGCGTGCGGTTAAGACCTCACAGGAGGTCCGTACCGTTGGATGGAGATCCAACGCTTTGGACCTCCTGTCCCATTTTCTCACGTGCGCTTACACATTAAGGAAATCGGAGGGCCACGACCTCCCCATCCTTGATCGTGTGGCTGGGACTTGCTTCCAGTCCTTTGAGCGTAACGGTTCAAAAATGACATCGGAGGGCCAGGACCTCTCCCAGGTCTTATCCAACGGTCATAAGGACCTCCCCTGTTCTTCTCCTACCTTGGTCACGCATGCGTGCTCTGAGCGGTGGAGTTAATGCGCGCCTGGCCACTGTGTCCTTTTCAACAGCTCTCTGCGACCGCATTTAATCTGAGTCACTTTCCATCTTTTCAGTCAAGACAGACTGCCCCTTGTCAACTTTACATCTTGTCCAATGCCCTAGACTGCAGTGCCATGGGCCAAGCTCACCATGAGCTTAGCCGGGTCCATGACCTCCTGTGCCCAAGTATAAAGCCCCATTGGGTTCCTCCCGTAGCTTCTTTGGCACTCTTTCAAGTTCTAGCTTGCTTTGGTGCCTTCTAAGCTTTGCTCTTCCACTCGACCTCCATTCTTGGCGCCATTCTTTGGAGCTTGGAGCTCCTCGGTGGACAAGGGTCCTGGAGTTTTCCTCCTTTTCTCTGAGCTCCATTTGTACCATCCCTCTGGGACCAAGACCTAACTCGCTTTGGTTTGGGCATTTACAGAGGTGGACAAAGAGGAGCTTGGAGCAGGAGCTTTGGCCGTGGAGCAACCCCATCTTCTCCAACTCAGGCCATCACCATCCTCAACCTCCCCGGCATCTTAAGGACCTCCAGGTACTCCCCCTGCTAGTCCCTTAGTTGCTGGCACCCGCTTGAATGCATGTTGCGGAGCTTAAGTTTTGGCACACGCTTGATTGTCGCGCGGAGCTCCATTTTGCATTTTCGTATTTTTGGCCGTGCGGGTTGTGTTTGTCCTCTCGGCTCGCGGCGATTAAAAACGTCGTCGCCGTCGAGAATGAGTCCATGGGTGCGCAACACTATTGCGCACAGGGGATGTCCTTGGTTCTCGCCGGCGAGGTCTACATCGCCGGCGATGACCAAATCTTTGAGCTCGGGTCTTTGTCGGACACGGCAGCACCGTTGTCGTTTTTAGGACAGAGATTTGCCGTGTTTAATGCGGTCATCAATTGCTCAATCTTGCAATCATTGGTTGAGTCTTGATGTTCTTAAATCCACCATTTATTGTGCGCAGTTAAGACCTCCCGCACGCGGACCTCCTTGATGTCCAGCGCGCATTTACTCCTTGTCCAAGCGCGTGCGCGCTGGGTCTGGGACGTCCAGACCTCCTCCGAGGAGATCTGGAGCGTCCAAGACCTCCCCTTGCGCTATCGTGGCCGTCCAGACCTCCCTGGAGGTCTGCGGACGTTAGATCTCTGCGTAGGACCTCCCTCGGTTATCTCGGCCGTTCATGACCTCCCGGGTAGATCTTGACCGTCAAGGTCCTCCTGAGACGATCTGGACCATCAAAGTCCTCCTTGGAACATCTGGACCGTCCGGGACCTCCCCGTGAGGTCTGACGATGTAGATCTTCCTCGGGGAGATCTTGGTAGTTTAGATCTTTCTTTGGAAGATCTCACCGTTGAGGACCTCCTTTTGATCCGTCCGATTCGGACCTCCTTCTGTGTTGTGGTCCGTTGGATCTCCCATCTACGGCCACGACCTCCCCTCACCTCGCGCATGTGAGTTGCTAAGAGGTCCAGGACCTCTGGACTTCACGCGGGCGTGTGTGATGTTCTCCTGGGAGATCTTGAGCCGTTGGATCTGAGATCTGTGGCTCACGTCCTCCCATACCCTTGTGAGTTTTAGAAATTCCAATGAAGTCTTAGTTATAGACTGAAATAAGGTATAGACTTTAGAATTTCATATCTTCTTCGTTTTAAATCCTTTTGAGGTCATTCAAATTGTGTTAGCTCTGTCTTGAACTTAACTTTAATCCAAAAATGATTGTAAGTTGAGTTCAGCTCCAGAGCACAATTAGCCACTAGGTTTTAAAACTCCCTTTGAATATACACTCAAAATTTATGTTTAACTTGTAAAACCCATAACTAATGCTCTGTAGGTTATTTGTGAGTAAACCCAATTTTGTTAGCTTCCTCTAATAATGAACTCACTGTGAGAATTAGTTCTGAGCATGTTGCTGTTATAGAAATGAGGACTTGTGCATTATAATTTTGTTCAAGTTCTTGTTTTTGAAAAATTATATAAAGTGCATAATAGCTCCAAATGAGATGAACTCAATTGTGTTATTCATCTCATGAGGTGCTGGTTTTACAATAAAAATCTCAGCCTCACCACTTTTCTAGAAAATGTTGCCTCATAATTAAATTAGTGAATAGTGCAGTTTGGTAATTTTAGGGCTGAGCAGAATTGTTTTGCTCATATCTTTTGCATTGAGAATCCAAATCCATTGGTTCTTGTTGCAAAATTTCCTAAAAATCATCCCCTTGCTGCTGTAGAAAATTCAGGGTATTTGGAGTTCGTTTGCTGTGCTGTCTTTGTTGCCTTTCTTCGTTCTTATCGGTTCTTTATCGCTTTTCCGTTAGGTTTCGACATTTGTGGTGATCCCGAGAGCGACCCTCTGCCACAATTTGAGCAACAGCAACAAGGCAAGCAGTTTGACCATTTCCCATCATGTCCCATTACTTTAGAGCTTAATACTTTGTTTTACTTCTATGTATGCATGCTACTTTGTGTTAAATGTCGTTAGTAATCCTATAGTCGCATAATCTGTAGGAATTCTTTATCCTCTACTACCAATGAGCCTAGGTTATTCGCTGTGGTTTGAGCTCATTTGGATGAGCTCTTATCACTTAGTAGTTGCGTTTCCTCTTGCTTAGACATGCTTAGCTATCGGTAGTATTGGGCGATCATCGACTTAGTCGATGGTCTTGATCACTCAAAAATGATTATTACTCCTATATGTCCAGCACTTGTGCTTTGATTAATTGTAAAATCAAAAGCTGAAAATAAAAGATTGATTTAGACTTGGGCATATTGGATGGATGATGCGGTTTTGGAATGTGGTGGTATGCTGGGTCCCTAAGGACCGAGTACTTGGGTCACTAAGCCAAGCGCTTTTTGCGTACTAACCACGCGAGGGCATATGGAACCCTCTTGACTAAGTACTCTAGGAGGTGTTAATTATGAGCTCGCTCGGTTGGTGTGTTTTCAAAAACAAATGTATATGTATAGTGTGGGAGGGAGCATTAGCTTAGGGAAGGTTGTGTGATGTCTCCTTCTCCCGTGGGTTGTGCAGCTCGTAATTAGCATTCATCCTTTGGAAAGGTCTCGTAGGACTTAGCGTGCGGCACACCTTCTAAGTGTGCGTAAAGGAAAGGTGGTGCGGCGTGTGGAGTGCAGTGGTACACCTGCAGGATAAAACTATTGAATAGCCTCGCCCTAGGTTATGGATATGCTTGGTAAGGTCGTTCAAGACTAGTCTCAAACTTTTAATTAAAACTTGATGGGTTGGTATGAATGGATGTTCATGCTATTGTTGTGGTGACTTGGGTTAGTCACTTCGATTGTTCTTGTTGTTGTTATTATGTTATTATCGCGTTGTTATTTCAACAATTAAAAATGCTTTGTCAAATTGCTTTCAATCTACTATGTTATTGCAAATGAAACTTGCTTTATGCTAAAATGAGTCCAAAGCCTCATCCACTTAAATCAAGCTTGCATGTAGCTAAATTATAGTTCTGTTATCTTACGTCGATCTTGCGAGTACAATAAACAATACTCATTTGCTTTGCTTAACAACTTTGTTGCAGAGGAGGTAGAGCCCAAAGGGCTTTACTTTTCTGTTGTCTTGGTGGTTGGGAAAGCGACTAGCTTGGCGGTCCGGTCGATTGCCTTGTGGGCTAAAGGCACTTTGGTTGGCTCTTATTTTGGCCATCTTTATGGCACTTTTGCTTCCGCTGTTATCTTTTTGTAATTATTGTTATTTGGCCTAAGGGCCTCTCTTTGTAATATTTATTCCATATTAATGTTAACTTCGGTTTGTTGCTTATGTACTATGTGTTGTATGGAATTGATGCATTCTTTTGTTGTGAGGTATGTGTCTTGCGTGCAGGAAGTATACATCTCTCGAGACCGAGTTTATTTGGTTGATAATACTAGGGTCAAGTGGATGACTAAGTATTATGAGCCTAATAAACGTCGGGGTCTCACATGGAGTAATAAGTGCGGTCTTTTCTTCATCTTCTAGACACATATTAATCTGATGGTAGCCAGAATATGCATCTAGAAAACTTAATGTTTCGCAACCAGCAGTAGAGTCAACCAACTGATCGATACGAGGCAAAGGGAAATCATCTTTTGGATAAGCTTTATTATGATTAGTGAAGTCAACGCGCATTCGCCACTTGCCGTTAGACTTCTTAACCATTATAGGGTTGGCCAACCACTCTGGGTGGTTGACTTCTCTTATAAAGTCTGCTTTAAGTAGCTTGTCCAATTCTGACCTTATAACATCTTGTCGATCAGGGGCAAATCTCCGTAATTTTTGTTTTACGGGTACTTTGTCAGGCCGTAAAGCTAGCCTGTGCTCAATCACTTCCCTGGGGACTCCGGGCATGTCGGATGCTTGCCACGTGAAGACATCTGCGTTTGCTCGGAGGAAAGTGATGAGGGCGTCTTCCTACTTGGGGTCGAAAGTATCCCCGATGCGAACAGTCTTCGAAGATTCCTCCTGATCCAGGGGAACCTCTTTGACTTGGTCGTTTGGTTTGGGCGCAGCTTTATGCTTCGAGCACTTGGTCGAAGGCTGCCCTTTTTCTTTCTGAGTTGGTATCTGACCTACCATCTCGAGGGATCGACGGTCACACGTGTGCGCCATCTTCTTATCACAATGAATTGTGATTACTCCTTTGGGACCTGGCATCTTAAGACATTGAAACCCATAATTAGTTGCCATTAAGAATTTTGCCAAAGCTAGTCGTCCGAGTATGGTGTTATATGCCGTATCGAAATCGACCACATCAAAGGAGACCTTCTCCGTCCTGAAATTACTTGGTGAACCAAATGTAACAGGATGGGAAACTTGACCGATAGGTTTGGCCGAAGATCCCGGTATAATACCATGAAATGAATATCTTATCGGCCTTACCTTGGTCCTGGGTACTTGCATCTCGTCTAGGGTGTTCGTCAACAAAATATTTAACGAACTACCACCATCAATCAACACTCGATTCACTCGACAGTTGTTGATGGTGGGTTCGACCACGATCGGGTAACGACCTGGTCGAATCGAAGGGATCGGACAGTCACCCTTCTCAAAAGAGATAGTGACTTCTGACCACTTCGGTATTTTATTGACAAGAGGGGAGTCAATGAAGTTTACCTCTCGTTCGATTGCCTTAAGCAGTCGCCTTGACTCATACACCGATGATCCTCCAAAGATGTGCTCGATGGTGTGCTTGGGATCCTGAAACGGCATGTCCTTGTTGTCGTCCGACTGCGTACGACCACTGGTTTGTCCTACTTCTTCGATGGTAGGAAGTGGTCCTTTGCCGTTGTAGTAGTCTTCGAGTTTTCTTTGAAAAACTCGGCAGTTGCGAAGATCATGCCCTTCCTTTTTGTGGAAAGGGCACCACCTAGGCTTGTCGTTCTTCCGTTCGGGGTGCTTACCTTTGCCTCGATTGGAGTATTGTTTAGCAGTTCGTGTCTCCTTATCACTTACGGCCAAGATCTCCTTAGAAGCATTGGCTTGAGATTTTTGTCCCTTTGCCTTGTTCTTGGATTTCTTGGCCTTCTTATCCTTCTTTTTGCTACCTTCACCATTCTCCTGAGGGAGCTGATCTTCTTAATCGATGATCTTGGTCCGCTCAACTGCTTCGTCAGCAGTAGCGTACCGATCAGCCATCTCGAAGAGTTTAGCTACAGTAGCGGGAGGATTTAAAGCGATGTCCCCCGTGATCCTTCTGCTGCGGACTCCCTGTTTGAAGGCTCTGATAAAAGATGCGTCAGAAACGTCAGGAATAGAATTGCGAACCTAACTGAAATGCTTGATGAATTGGCGTAGTGTTTCGTGGTCGTTTTATCGCATCCTGTGCAAGTCGTCCTCCTTTTCGAGGCGATGGAAGGTGCCCTGGAAATTAGCCAGCAGCAGATCACAGAGGTGTTGCCACGAGTAGATCGACTCGACTGGTTGGTTTAATAACCACGATCGAGCAGACCCTTCGAGCACAGTTGGAAGGTAATTCGCCATGACGCGTTCTCCTCCTCCTGCTGCTCGAATAGCGGTTGTGTAGATCTGAAGGAACTCGATGGGATTCTGAGACCTATCAAATTTCTCCATGTTCCCTGGTCGGAATTGCGGTGGCCAGTGAACTGCTCGGAGGTCAGACGAGAATGCCCAGCATCCAGTAATCACGTCGTAATGCCTCTTTTGTAGAAAAGAGGGGTTGACATCGCCAGGTGATCGTACTCGACGATACCCAGCAAGGGGTGAATCTGACTTATAGTAAGTCTCGATCCTACGAGAGTAATGCTCCTCGAATCTTGTCTGTGGTTGTAGACCTCTCGGTCGGAGTGGTGAGTGATCACCTCTCCTAGGAGTTTTATGGTCATCAGGCATTCAAGGAACTCTTTTCTGAATTGGGGAGCGATGCACCTTGCGGTGATCTCCATGCGGCGAGTTATTCGATTGACTGGAAGCTGATGGAGTCGTATTACCACGACTTCCTGAATAATGTCGGCGAGGTCGTTTGAGCTTGTTCATCGTACTCCGTAGCCTTCGTGTGATCTCTTCGGCGAAGAGGTCGTAGCCAGGTGCTTGGGCAAGTTCTCGAGATGGGTTCTCGAGCAGGTCGTTGAGATGCTGAAGTTCCTGAGCTTCTTCCGACTGGTATTGAGCGTGCTCAGGCAATTTGCTCTGAGCCACGACTCGTTTCTGTCGGTTTGTTTCAGAATCATTCATACCTGATCCTTGAGCTTGCCTTAATGGAGTGCGATGATCTCGAGGATTTCCTTCACGCTCATCAGAGTACGGACTTTGGTCGTCGTTGGAGGTGTCTTTGTCATTGCCACGAGCGGTCATAGGGAGTGATCTTCGGGGAGCATCTGCAGGACAAAGACCTTCCGTTGATGATCTCCACCTGCGCTAGAGGCCTTCTCGCTTGAGGAGTTGTCGAATGACACCATCTGGCGACTTTGAGCAAACCCCTCCAGGAAGGGGAATTTCGGGTTATAACCGTCTCCGTCGGCAAGCGGGTCCTGCGTTAGGATGGTCAAACTTGCAGGAAGAGCATGTTTGATCGCATCCTTCGCTGGGCTACCCGAAGAGAGAATCACCCGATGCCGATGAAGATTCGGAATTGTGACTTCCAGGAGTTGTCGCACCAGATCGGATTGTCTTAGGCGGACTTGGACATTTGGAGAGGGAGACCTCACCGTGCCCCGAGTATGCCTTGGGACAGCCCTCATTGTGGTCGGATCGACCCTTGTCCTCTGAGAAAACTGGTTCCCCATCTGGACGTACAGTTGTGGGGGATAAGGATCCCTTCTCAACTCCATCGATGGTAGGGTCTCCTAGAGAAAGATCTCCAGAGGTGACATCACCATCGGATGTTGCATCACTCGGCTCATAGTTGAAACTGGCATCCATGTCGATATCTGCATAATCGGCCAAGTCGAACCAGTTCTCCTCGTTCCACTCTCCTGCCATGAGAGCATGAGAATTGGAAAGACAAAGGAAGGCTAATGACACGAAGTGCCCTATGGTCGGCGCCAACTGTCGATGTTTTAGAACCAAACTTACGTAAAGATTGTTTGATTAGGGGGTTCCTCTAGGCTTAAAATCACACAGAGATGGAGACACGGGGATTTTTATACAGGTTCGGGCCTTCTCCTGGGAGAATAACAACTCTACTCCTGTATGTATGTATTGAGTATACTGGATTACAAGATCAAGCCAGAAAGCTAGAGTATTGTGCTTCTAGCAAATCCCTCTCTCCCCTTGCTCTGATGATCCTTGCCTTTTATACCGTCCCAGAATGCGCACCGTTGGACCTCTAATAAAAGATCCCTTAACTCTCCAGATCGTGGCGCCGTTTATGGAGGTTACTGCAGGAGTTAAAACGTTCCCACGTCGCCAGGCAATTATCATCATAAAAGGGAGTTAAAATCGTGCCATTATCTTAGGAAATAATAGTGTAGTTTACTGCCTATATGTTGAATACGGTGCGGAAGATTCCTTTTATCGACTAGGCCCACATGTCTGTAAGCCCTGTCGATTAAGGACTGGTCGTAGAAAGTCTTACGACCAGTTGGTGGTCGTAGGAGGGCATACGATCATGGACCAATCGTAGTAGAGCTTACGATTATGGGATAGTCGTAGGAGGGCTTACGACTATATGGTAGTCGCAGGAAGGCCCACGACTACAGGGTGGTCGTAGGAGGACTTACGACCTCTAGCTTCTCCCTTAAGAATGTTTAAAGGGTATACATAAGAGTTATATGACGTTGTTAATACCTATAATATGAATTACAGATATATGATAAAAATAAGGATTGTTATATCCTCGTCAGTTCCTCTTTGGTATAATGACTAAAAGGATCCAGTGGTACCTACTCATGTATGTCGCTATAGTCATTAAACCTAAGTTCGTGCTGCGTATAAAGTACAAATGAAATTTGTAGAGCAATTAGTGATACTTACCCCGCATTGTAGGACACCACTATGTACTTCATGTTCTTCTGACGAAGCAATGATGCCGTTATGTATTTCTCGACGAAGGATGGGTCTGCTTGGATGGTTTGCAACGATACCACATGTGGGTCGAGGAAACCCACCGGTTCTTTCCATTCCCGGACATTTTTCATCGTGTATCTATACATAAGCAATGAGTTGTGATATTTATCGGTATTACGTGAATGTAGAACTTGATTATGCGCGACTTACGATGTCCAACATCGTAGAAGCGAGGCGTCGAGGCCAACGAGGTTGAATAGGTCATATAAGTCGTTGAAGCCCACGACGAAGTTGCCCGACCCGTTGAAGAAATGCTTATGCTCGTATCTGACAGTGATTCTAGTATCGCATCCCTTCTTTTGGGTCTTCTCCAAGTACCAGGCATGCAAAGCCTGACAAGCATATCCAAATAGCGCATTATCTTGTGTCGAGCACAACGGTTTTCCGATGATGTAGTTCCCGAATATCCCGGACTTCCCGGACTTGGGAGGCGCCTTAACGTTCGTCGATTTCGATTTGGCCTTAAGGATTGGCAGCGTCTTCCTGCGAGACGACTTGGGAGCCGATACGGCGGCACGCTTTTCTTGTTCCTTCGGCGTCTTCTCCACGGGAACCGATAAGGTGGCCTTTTGAGGCGAAATATGAGGTGAAGTCATCGAGGGTCCTGTCGGAGAGGAATGGTCGTGTTGAGATCGCGGCATTGCTGGGTCTAAGACGATGTCCTTCTTGGGCCACTGGATAAAAGTGTGCACGACATCCCCTAGTGTTGTGATCACTTCGTTCGGGCGAATCTCCAGCGGGACGGTCATGAAATGTTCATGTACCATGTCCACCTCCACCCTGGCGTAACCCTGCGCCACCTGGACACCGTGCTGCACTGCCCCTTCCTGATATGGATGCACCATCCCCTGCCCAGCCTCAATAGAAATGGACCCAACTATCCTCACTTGGAGCTTGCAGGGCGTCGGCTCCTACAAAACGATACGCAATTAGCTAAGGCGTCCTATAGGTCTATCTTTGGTGCATTCCATAGATGTACATTACCTTGATATCGTCTATCGGTAATTGGACATCGTCATGATCGAATTATGCGTGGGACGCGACGCTACTCGATGTTGAGCAGATGGCTCCCAAATTAACAGGGCGGCTTATGATCGCTCAGAGTTGATTCATTTGATCTGTAATCTTTGCTAGCTTTCCTTCAAATTTTTCAATGTCATTTGTACCAACCAATCCTCGCTCGGCCTTGGATCTCTTCCTACTCCTATCGTCAGATGTCGTCTGCGAATCCATGACTCCAAGGCACGTTAACCCCAAGGCCTCGCGTGCGACCCGGTGCTCCTTGTTTCCCAGGGCCATAGATAGTATATCCTTCTCCCTGTCTGCTTGGAAGGAGCCTTGGGAAGTTTGGACAATCAATTCACGCTGCAAGAGGTCATCATGTTATTATAGACACTATGAAGTTATGGACTTATTAACAACTAGGTAGTTCGATATATTTACCACACGTTGGGTGTGAGGACCCCGGCTTATTCGGCTTGTAATGCTTAGTCTACCATTGACCCTAGCATCACAAACAAAATACCCCGTATCTTCGAGATATGTATACTTCCCAGAAATACAGTATACACACCTCTTTACAAAATCATGCATCAATTCCATACAAGACATAAAACCAAATCGCGAACTAGATTAACAAAAGACATACATAATAGAGTTATTACAAAAGGGACCGACCGGCCAAATAACAACTAAGAGAGTTAAATAAACAGTGGAAGCAAAAGCCATAAGATGGCGGTAAACAAAAGCCAATTAGCGTGCCTTTAACCCACAAGGCAACCAACCGAGCCGCCAACCTAGTCGTCAAATCCACCGTACATCTCACAAAAGTGAAACCCTGGGGGATCAACCTCCTCTGCAACAAATTAATTAAGCAAAGCAAATGAGTACAAAAATGTACTCGCAAGACTTACGTGTAGTGTAACAGACCTATACATATGCTACATGCAAGCTAATTTAAGTGGAGGTTGTAGGTTGTTTTCAGCATAAAGCAAGTTTCCATTTGCAATATTTAAATAGATTCAAAGCAGTTTTCACAATTCATTTTTAATTTGCAAATAACAGCGAGACAACAACATAATAACAATAGATAGATGACAACAACAATCCTGGAAGTGACTAACCCAATAGTCACCACAACAATAGCATGAATATCCATTCATACCACCCACATCAAGTTTTAATTAAAGGTTATAGTCTAACTCTCGAAAGATCTCCCCAAGCGAGTCCATAACCTAGGACAAGGCTATTCGAATAGTTTGAACACTACAGGGGTGTACCAATGTACCCACACGTCAGACCGCCTTTTCGCCACATGATTTAGCACACTTCCTTTGGTATACCGGCACGGCTAAGTCCTACAAGACATTTCCAATGAATGATGCTAATTAAGAGTCGCGACAACCCAAAGGGTAGGATGCACCGGCCCAGCCTAAGCAACTGCGGGTGCTCTCAATCCCTATAAAATTATTTTAACCACCATCGACTCATAATTAACACCCCCCAAAGTACTTAGTCAAGAGGGGTTTCCAATACCCTCGTGTGGTTAGCACGCAAAATTGCTTGGTTTAGTGTAACAAGATGTTCGGTCCTTGTTGACTTAGGCACCATTCCACACACCAACAGATCACACCATCATCCATTGTGCCCAAGTCCAAACAGTTTTCATTTTTCAGTTTTTGACTTTACAAATTAACAAAGCACAAGTGCTGGACATAATGGAATAATAATTAGATTTGTGTGATCAAAGTTATCGACTAAGTCGATAACCACCCAATTCTACCGTAAGCTAAGCATTTCTAAGCAATATCAACACGTCATCTACTAAGTGACAAGAGCTCATCCAACGAACTCTAAATCACAGCAAGATATTCCTAGGCTTAGTAGTAGAGATCGAACAGTTACCTACAGAGTATGCATCTATAGGATCAACTAATCGACCATAATTTAACAACAAAGTAGAGCATGCATACATACATTTTGCAAACAATATATTAAACTTTGAAAGTAATAGGATTAAACATGATCAAACTACTTGCCTTGTTGAAGATGCTCACTATGCTGCAGAGGGTCACTCTCGGGATTAACGCACTCGTCGGCACCTAACGAAAAAGCAAAAAAGAACCGATAAGAACGAAGAATACCGAAAAGACGCAAAAATAAAATTTCTCCAAATGCTCTGAAAATTTTACAGCAGCAATAGCATGATTTTTAAGGAATTTAGCAACAAGAACCAATTGATTTGGATTCTCAATGCAAAAGTTATGGCCAAAACAAAACTGCTCAGCTTGGAAAATGCTGAAAAATTCAAATCGGTTACTGTTCATATGAATTAAATTCTTTAGCACAAATTTCCAAAGAGGTGTTGCACCTGGTATTTTTATGGTAATTACAGCACCTCATGAGATGGATAACATAATTGGATTCACCTCATTTGGAGTTAGGATGCATTTTCTATGATTTTTCAAAGACATGCATAAGAGCACAAAACAAATGCAACCCCAGTTCACAAATAAATCTATCGGGATTTTCCTAAAATTGAATCGACGTGGAAATTTATGGGCCGTTGATCTTGGATCCAACGGTCCAAGTCCACGGGACGACGCAAGCGCACCCGCGCGAGACCTGATGAACATGGACCGTTGATCTTGGATCGAACGGCCCAAGTTGAATCGCACGCGGCCGCGTTTGGAACTCGCGCGAATCGCAGCCGCAGATCGCGAGGTGGACGGCTCACAACGAACGCAACACAGTGCGAGCGCACAGCCCCACGAATCTCGTCCATAGATCTGGAAATGGACGGCCCTAACGACGCCGCTACAGTTGCCGTCTCCGTCCGACAAAAGGCCCGACGACATTCCCCGGCGAATCGCCGGCGATTCAGACCACGGCGGCGTGAACCAACGGTGGTCTAAGGTCTGCAATAGCCGTGCGCACCTAATGGTACCACTCACTGCGGCTGAGCCGGCCTAGAATGGCGGCGAGCCGGCGAGGAGCGGCGGTGCTACGCACGGTGATGACGACAACAGCAATAGAGCTCCGCAGCGGTTCAATCAAGCGGTGCCTGAGCATCTAGGGACTACCAGGGAGCTACCTGAAGGACGCGGAGGAGCGGAGAAGGTCAGAGCAGCTCCGGCGACGTTGAGCCGCACCGGCGCTGAGGACGATGACGCGGAGACGACGGCCTGAGCAAAATGAGCAAGACCGAGTCATCACACTAGCTTCAATAGGGCTCAAGGATAGTCCATGAGCAAAGAATTGAAGAGAGGAGGAGCTTATCGGCGGCGAGGGTGAAAACGATGAACCTCGGCCGAATTTAAACAAACCCCAAATTAGTCGATTCCTGAGAATACAAACCAAAATTAGGTTAGGGGAAAGGTTCAAGGTGGAGAGGGGCGCAAAGTGACGCGAATGGAAAGGAAAGGGAACCACTGGAGCGCTGGCGATGAAGAGGGAGCTCCACGGCCGACAATGGAGATTTGGGGGTTTTGTGAATTGAGCTCAACCAAGCAACAAGGGTGCTCGGCAAAGCTCAAGGGTGTTGAAAGGAAGGCTGGGAAGAGCTCAAGGGGCTTAAATAGCAGAGAGGGCGAAGGAGGGAACGGGCGCTTGCTCAAGAAGGAGCTGCGGTCCACGCTCTCCCCTGCGCGACTTGAGAGACGGGAGCAGGTGAGCATGGCAACTTTGAGGGAGAAGCTCTTACGCGCATTCAATGCTCCCACCCGTTGGCGAGGACGCGGAGGGGACGCAACGCTGCGCTGCCCATGCCAGCTCTATCCATGGCGACCGCACGAGGCAGCGACCGAGGAAGGAGACGACGCGCCCACCGTTGGATTTTGATCGGACGGCTCACGCGAGATCGAGGTCGCACCGCTCCGCGCAAACGTCGACCGCACGATGGAGATCCAACGGCTCGCAGCACGCGCGCCAACGCATCCGCGCCGGGTGCAGTTAGTTGGCTCGACCGAGTTAGTTGGCTCGAGCCCGAGTGTGGTTCGCGCCCGAGGAACAGTGAAAACCAGTTAGGGTTTAAATTTGAAAGCTGAGTTTGGAAGAATTTTTAGAGGTAGCAAACTAACTCCAAAAATTCTAAAATTTTGACTGGAGTTTCCTCACTCCAGGATTAACCTTACATAAAATTTCCCGAGATTTTCGTGCAGTGCATTTTTCTCAAGAAATTCCTCAAGGTTTGTTCTAGGGTTTGACCAATTGAAAAACTTGTTTGACTTGCCTCCAAAAATTATCAAATAATTTCTAAAAATTATGAATTTTTCAGAGGGGTCACCCATCATCCCTAGAACCAAGGAAAAATATTTCCAATGGTTGATCACAAGATTCCTGACAAAGTTGAATAAGGGTTTGACTTTAGTCAACAGGAGATTTGTGTTTTTGATTTCCACAATTCCTTTACAAGAATTATAGAAAAGTTCAAAAACTTCAAGATGTAAGAAAAGTTTTAATTTCTTCTCATTTTCTTACATTTGAAACACAAACCCTAGTTTGGTTACATTTGAAACACACACCCATATTTGGGATGTTACATTGGGACACTTCTTGGTCTACCGGGTTTGTGAAAGAGATGCTGCCCGAAGACGAGACTTTTGCCTCGCTTTTAACCAGGCTAGGGAACGCTGGTGCGTGACATCGAAATGGCCCGGTTATGCGTTCTCCTCCTCCGCCCATTCCTCGATTTACAGCGTGCCCAGCCGTGCAGAGTCTGTCGGGTGAGTGTTTCTTGTCTGGAGAGCTTTGTACGCCGCACTTTCCTCCTTAAATTCGGTCGTCATCTTCATAGCCACAAAGGCGTCCCATGTTTCCCGCGTCAAGAATCCATACTTCGCGAAGGGCGTCTGACCCGTGTTCACGTACTTCGTGATAAGAATGCTCTTGAAGGTCCTCCACGATTTATCAATCGTAAGCATCATCGTCTGTTCCACGTGTGCCATGTTTGCTTCTGGGATAGTGAACTTGCTGAAAGTTCTGTCCACAGCGCATCTCTCGCTTCTTTCGTCAGATCCTTCCACCTTGGTGTGGTGATGGGGACCCGTTTCCTTGCAAGTATCCCGCAGATGGTCCGGAATCTCGCCGCTGAGCTCTTGGGACTCAGAGGGACCCTAAAGTCATTGACCTCCGTGATGACCAGTCAGCCAACAGGCATTTTCGATTCTCCTCTACCATCTCGCTTCTGTATCATTATCGTCGACGGATTAGGTGGCGTCGGTGACGGCGGCGAAGACGGCGCCTCTGTCATCTGTGGCGTCGGTGACGGCAGCGAAGACGGTGCCTCTGCCATCTACGGTGTTGGTGACGGCGGCGAAGACGGTGCCTCTGCCATCTCGCTTACTTGCTATCTATATAAGTTACATATGCATAAATATGAAACAATGAAGCATTAATCCAACAGCGTTTAAATCATTCAAGTCATTTAAATTGATTGAAATGCTAAACATATTAGCAAAATTGCATAATTAATTCCAACATAGATAATTATGAATAGAGCATAGTTCCCTAACCAATTAAATGACACAAGAGTCATAAGACTAAGAAAATCAATCAAGTCATTTAAAAGGAACAATATGGTCATCAAACACAATTAAATCTCTCGAGAATCCTCTCCTTCTCCTCCCTTCCCTCTTTGTCGACGGCGCAATGGGCTTCCTATTTACCAAACATACTTAAATTGATTAGCGATTAATTTATAGCAAACATAAAGGGTTATAGATCGTTACCCTCGGAGCTCACGATGAAAATACCTAATATCTCTCGAGAATCCTCGCCTTCTCCTCCCTTCCCTCTCCGTCGGCGGCACAATGGGCTTCCTATTTACCAAACATACTTAAATTGATTAGCGATTAATTTATAGCAACATAAGAGCATCTCCAGTGTATTGAACCGATGCTGATTCAAAGAGATGCCACGTAAGCATTCAAATAACTAGTCATTCCCCCCCCCCAATGTATTGATCCGATTCTTACTCTTAAGTGGGACCGACATCTTATTAAAAAAAATAAGAAAAGAAATAAAATCTCTCTCAACCGCTCTCTTTCTCTATTTCCTTCCTCCAAACAGAACTTAATGCATATGCTAACCACCAAATAAAAAATATTATTATATTCACTTGCATCTGGATGCAAAGTTTGCATCGGTTCCTAGAGTAGTTTTGCTTCGGAATCGGCAGCTTCCAACGTGTGAAATCGGTTCCTAGCATTAAATTTAACCATTTGAACCGGCTAAGCACGTACGTTGCAGATGCTCTAAAGGGTTATAGATTGTTACCCTCGGAGCTCACGACGAAAAAACCAAATATTCCTTGAGAATCCTCTCCTTCTCCTCCCTTTCTCCTCTTCTTCTCCTTCCTTCACTCTCTGTCGGCGGCGATTACCCTCAGGCGTTTACCTGGTGGCGGCTGAAATGGGAATGGGCAGGGGTCTGGTCCATGTACTTATAGGGCGAGGATATCACAGACGGTTCTTATCATGAACCATCTGTGATATACAACTATCACCGATGATTTTTAAATATAACCATCGGTGATAGTTCACAGACGATCTTTGTTTACAACCGTCTGTGATACTGGAGATTATCACAGACGGTTATTAAACCGAACCGTCGGTGCTAGATCACAGACGGTTCTTTAAAAGAACTGTCTGTGATACTTGATATTATCATAGACGGTTATTGAACCGAACCGTCGATGATAGATCGCTGACGGTTCATTAAAAGAACCGCTCGTGATACTAGAGATATCACGCAGCGGTTCTTTTAATGAACCGTCAGGATACATCCTGCACGGTTGTATTAATGAACCGTCTGTGATAGATGCCTATCACAGACGGTTATTAAGAAGAACCGCCTGTGATAGGCCAGCAGTGCAAATGCCTCATCCCGACAGACCCAACACAGATGGTTCCAAAGGAACCGTCTGTGATGGGGCGTCTACTATAGCATGTTTTATAGTAGTGAACAGTCGCCTCCCTCCAGTCATAACAGAGGAACGGGGAGGGAAGCCATGGCCGAGCGGCTTGGCGAGCTTGTCGGCGGTGATAGGATGGTGATGGGGCCCAGGCAACTAGAAAAATGGAACCAAGAGAGGACGACGAAGCTATGGGTGGTGGCGGCAGTCAAAATAGTGGACGGAGGTGGCGACGTAGTGGCATTGAGCGGCGAGGTTGCTTCGGCCATGCGAGAGACTTGGTGTAGGAGACACTAGGGGTGGTTGCTGACCGGAATGCGAGCCAGAGGGAGTATGTGCGATGCTACAGGCATAGGCACGTGGACCTAGGTTCACCGGAGTTGAGTCAATAGTGAAGAAATACGGCGGTGTTGGCACTGGGACGGTGGTGATGATCAGAACCAAGGTGGGGTGCAACATTAAGTGGCACAAAGTGATCCAGGGACTTCAGGGAACTCTCTGGTGTGGATAACGATGATGGGGAGGCATGATGGTGGTCGGGCGATGAGCGGCGACGGTGGCGCGTTCGTGGTCTATGGCGTCATCAGCTAACAAGTGAAGGAATCAATACCCGAAGCCCTCGTGTGTGTATCGTACTAGTCTCATGATCAATGGCTAGTACACACATCCACAACGATGACATACACATCCATACATTCATACATATAAAATGAAACAAATATGGTGTATAACTTAGACGATTACAGAGTTTACATTACAAGATCCAACCGACCAAATAAAACTCAAGTAACAACATAGTGCAGCGAAAAGTATAGTAAAAAACCAAAATAGTCCAACGGTATGCCCATCCAAATCCCCAAGCAAGCAACCGACAAGAAACAAGTCATAGAAATACTTGTCACCGAACCCTCCGGTACTTGGTGCAAAGAAATCGTCCGTCAACGTGAGGCTCATCCTCTAAGTCCGAACAACAATTTAAGCAAGATTGAGTATAAAGTATATATATATATATATATATATATATATATATATATATATATATATATATATATATATATATATATATATATATATATATATATATATATATATATATATATATATATATATGCATAGCTAACAAAGGATGAGACACTACGCTACAAATTATTTTTAGCATTAAGCAAGTTTTATTTGCAATATCAATACTTAGTACTTTCCAACGGAAATTTAAAGAGCAGCTAAACATATATTGAACAACAAGTAAGTACTTGAATAAATAACAGATCGCTACCCTTCTCGACTGTGATTAACATCCTATTTTAAGCCATAAACATGGCACTCAACTCAAATATCAACAACAAAACAATTCCCTCACTTTCCAATGAGAACCATTTTGAGTAAAAACCAAGACTATACCCAATGGACCGCACCAAGCACGCTTATGACCATGAGCACACATATTTAAATAGATTTACACTTTGCAGAGGTGTACAACTTTATCCATAACACACAATTTTTCTAGTTTTTTTTAGCATCCGTCGATACCACTGCTCATGGCATGGGGATGCTTGGGGTGCGAATGATACAGGAGATGGTGTAGTGTGCTGGCCTAGTGGTGATGCCTAGTAGCGTTGCGGCAATCGGCGCATAGTGTGGCATTGCGGTGGCGGGGTTACAGAACTCCAAACGGTGACGTTGACTAGCCTGCCGAGTTCATGGGGTCTAGGAACACGATATGACGCGATGAGACGAGGAGAATACTCATCGGAGTAGAATTTGGATGAGGCGTTGTGCAGCAGCAGTGCGACAAAATGTGGGGAGAAGAAGCTTCGATTCAGCGGCTTCGAGGGTGAGGAGCTGAAATGGATTAAGGGGAAGGAAACATAAGGAGGAGGAACATGTTCTGACGCAAATGATTTGGGAGTGGACTCACCGAGTGCGTGGGAACGACATGGAGGAGCTCGGCCGGACTTAGAGAAGATGGCACTGCGCAGCGGCATTCTGAGTGACTAAGTGGAGGAGAAAGTGGGGAACAATAGGGGGAATGAAGCGGAGGACGAGGTGGGGAAGATGATGGCACTGCGCAGCGGCATTCTGAGTGACTAAGTGGAGGAGAAAGTAGGGAACAATAGGGGGAATGAAGCGGAGGACGAGGTGGGGAAGATGACACGCTTGGCTCGGCTTATAAGGCAGTGGAGTCCGACGTTTTCTCGCGAGGTCGTAGCGGTTTGAATGGGAGTTCTCGTGGGCGTAGCGTGGCTCGTGTCTCTGGCAACGATGGGACAAGGTCACGGCTCTCAGAGAGGAGGGGAAGGCTCGAAGTGGCAGGGGCACGACAAGGAGGTGTTCATGGCATCGTGTCATCCTTGTGCAGAGCATCGCACGCATGTACGGGCGAGAGAAAGAGAAAGAGAGAGAAGAACCGAGGGAAAGGAGGAAGATGTATAGAGGCATGTCAACGTGATGAGATCGCGATAGCATTGCGCTCAAGGAGCCGAGCATATCGCGTCTCCTGTTGCTGCAGCACATGCGCGCGCATGCGGAAGGAGAGCGAAAACAAGAGGAAGCAAAGAGAGGAGGCTCAGGAGAAGAAGAATACTGTAGGGGTGCTGACGAGTGGGGTCGGGCCCACTGGTCAGTGCGGGTGCGCGAGGGGGAGTAGGCAGAGCTAGGCTGGTGCCGCGGTTGGGCCTCGGTTGTGATATGGGCCACGAGGGGGAAGGAGAGGAGGAGCGGGGCGACGCACGACGGGCCGGCGCGGCGGGTTTCGGCCCGAAGGGAGAAAGGAGGGAGGATAAATGATTTAAATTTTAGTTTGAGATTTTCAGGATTGGATTTGAATTTGATTTGAAATGCTGTGGAGGTTTTACACACAATAAAACTTGTAGATTTTTGCTAATCCAATTTTGAGATAAGGAAATTGTTTTAAGATTTTGAATTGCAAGGTAAGTCTTTTGGGAATTCTTGAAATGCAACAAAAGTTTTTGAAATTCATACATGTTTTAAATTAGACCAAATTTGGGCTGAGCTGGTTGATGACGAAGAGCATGCTCCAGGTCCAGCCCCATCCTGTTCGCCTCCAGCGGCGCCTTGTGGTTCTTGTACTCCGCTCGTACGGTAGGTAGCCGTGGGCCGTGAAATTCATCTTAATTTTGTTTGGGCTCACCTACATATTAGGCGCGTCTCGTCTGCTTCTAGTTGTATTCTTGGATTGCGCATCAACACAGCACCATGAACGAACGACGCAAGCAAAGCACGTAACTAATGGATGCTTAATGTAATTGTAACAGGCCTGCACCAGCATCGATCGACCACAGCCTAATTTTATTTTATTTTATGCGTACGTGCTTCTGCACGAGAAGCTCCCTTATTCTGCCTGCGTACACAGCCTAATTTCATTTATCTCTTCGGCTTCAGCAGCGCTGCTGCGCGTGCGACTACTTACTTATTGGATCTTAGATATAAATAAACAGCTGGGATCGATCGATGCAAGCATGCATATGGATATTCAGCAGCATCTTCTGGGGATGCAGAGGTGGCCTGTCATGTGCCAGCTCTCGCCCCCGTCGGGGTACGCGTACGGGCACGCCGGCGTGTACGCGTCCTCCTTCACCAGCACGTTCCACTGCGCGTTCGGGTCGTCCGTCGCGAACATGGTCCACGCCGGCGTCGAGTACTCGTACCGGCTGTGCGTCACGCGGTGGAACTTCTTCACGTCCCTGTTCTTCTTCGCGTCGTCCGGGTCGATGTCCACCGCGAAGATGTCGCCGTAGGGCCTCACCGAGTGAATGAACAGCGGCAGCGAGATCGGGTCGGCGGACACGCCGGCGAGGTCCGCGGTTACGACGATGCTTCGGCCGTCCGGGCTGAACACCGGGTGGTTCACGTGCCCGCTGAGATCGTCTCCACTCTTCATCACCCTGATCACCACCGTGGGATCGCTCGCCTTCACCAGGAACACCGCGAAGTAGCCGGGGTCCAGGCCGTTGTCCAGCTCCGGCGCGTCTTTCGGCTTGTCGCGCGTCGACGAGAAGACGATCCAGTCCCCGTTCGGGGACCACTGGCAGTGGGTGTCGGTCCATGGGCCGTTCGTCAGCCGTGTGAGTCGTTTGTCGACCGGGCCGTCGCCGTACTCCCCTACCTCCGCGTTCTCCATTATGTAGAGGTTCTTGTGCTTTCTATCCCCTCCGTCCCTCGTCGATCGGAACACAAACTTGGTCCCTACATTCGGTCGTACCGTACGTTCAGAAGATACCATGGACATGGGCATGGCAGCATGTTGATGGTAAGCACTAGACCTAGTTGATACCTACCGTCTGGGTTGCTGGATGGGAAGGCGTTGTTGTAGTTCCCCTTGGTGAGCTGCCGGCGCTGCCGTGCGCCGCTGGACGCGTCGGGGATGGCGCAGATCTCCAGCGGCCTCCCGGCATTGAAGGACGGGCCCATGCAGACGTACAGTATGTCCTTGTCAGGGTTTTGGTTCCACATGGGTGAGAAGATGCTGTCCGGGCCCCTGGTCTGCAGTAGAGTAGATCGCATCAAATCAAATCAAATCAATCTCCAGAGTACGTAGATTGTTTGTTAGTCCAGTCCATATAGGAGGAGGAGTACGGGTACCTCGTAGACGATACGCAGGCCTCGGCTGTCGGCGACCCAGACGGCCTTGAACTCGTTGTCGACGAAGGCCAGCTTGGAGCCGTCCTTGGAGATGGTTGGGAAGACACCCGACACCCTGAACAACCCCACGTCCTTCACTGGAGACTGCAGCTTGTGGAAATTCCTTGGGATATCATCTCCTTTCTGCATCCACAAATTTCCTTAAACCAATCCATCCATTGGCAATTAAGCATGCATACTACGTGTTTTATATCATAATGCAAAATAAGTGTGTTATTACCTCCATACCAGGCTTTACTACTTTGTATTCGCTACTTTGTATTTACTACTTAGAGATAATAATTAGAGGTGGTCTAATCATTTTTAATGTCTGCTTGGTCTATGTCGACCAAGATAAAATTTGTCCTGTATTTTTGGCAGAGGGAAACCTGCAGGAGGTCGCTTCTGCTGCGGTGGTAACCGACTCGGCTGCCACCGTCGATGACGAAGGGGTTGAAGTGGTCCGCTTTCGGCCGCGTTTTCTGGGTGATTTGCACCGGCTGCTCCGGCGCCGTGGTGTCAAATATCTCGATGTGCCGGTACTGCGCCTCCACGCGCACGTCGCTGAACTTGGACTTCTGACGGATGGTCGCCACCGCCACCTTGGTCTCGCTGATGGCCGCCGGAGTCACCGCGTCGAACGCCTCCGGTGTCACCCGGACGGTCTCGCCGGTGGTGACGGTGTACCGGAACACGCCCCAGATCTCCCCAACCTTCCTGTGAAAAAACAGGACGTTGTCGCTGGCCCACGTCGGCCAGCCGCCGTTCTCGATCAGCCGCTTGCGCTCCAACGGCGGCTTCTCCACGTTCATCACGTAGATGTCAGTCTGCAGGTCCTCGATCTCGCCTTTCCACCCCTTCCCTTGGAACGACGCCACCGCCACCTTCTTCCCCGACGGTGACACGGACGGGCTCAAATCATATACCGCTGCGTATCCATAGACCATAGCGTACAAGTAGATTAAATAATGAGAAGAGAAAGGAGTAAATCTGATCGATGATGAGCTTGCTGGTACCTTTCGGAGTGAGGCGCTCGGTCTTGCCGGTTCTAAGGTTAGTCTTGTACACCACGGTCCAGGGGCTGCGTCGTTCTTGCACCGGCTCCTTGGTGGACACGTAGATGAGCGAGTGGTCGACGGTGCGAGACCCCACCTTGTACCCGCCGCCGATGCACCCGCTGTCCTCCATGCGCGTGTCGCTGAAGTCGGCAGCGCCGAAGATGTCGGCCAGGCCGACCACCTTCACCTTGCTGTCGGTATTGAAGCGTAGTGCAACGTAGAGTGTCTCGAGGCTGTCGTCTCTCTCGGAGACGAACACCAGGCCGGAGACGCGGCCGGCGTCCACGTCGGCTTCGGTGGCGCCCTCGGAGGCCAGCTTGGGGAGCTTGATGAGCGTCTTGAGCGCCGCCGGCGGGATCGGGCGGCAGTTGTAGTTGTAGGAGACGCCGTCGGTGAGGTGGAGCTCGTCGTGCCTCGACGACGGCGGAACCGGGCAGGAGAAGATGTCCAGTGGCACCGGCGGCCTGTAGGTGGCGAAGAAGGCGATGCTGCCGCGGCTCTCTCCCATCCTAGCTTGCTTGCTAGATCAATTGCTTGGGTACGTCTGGTTCTGGTTCGTTCTCTTGGTCGAGCAGAGATGGCAGATTTATAGACTGATCGAGTGGCCGCGTGTGCAGACTACTCCTTTCTAGCTAATTCCTCACATTTATGCACGAAATTCTCTTTAGCTTGTTGATTGCTATGCCTGATGTGAAACATTTCATTGTTGGTGTACAACTTTGCAAGATATGAATTTCGCACTAGATAGAGATATTTTTTTTCAATATAAAAGAGAGAATAAAAAATAGGCTGGATTAGTATGCAAATTTGTGTTGGTAATTGCTTCTGCTCTCATCTCATTAACGATCGATTCTCTCTTTTTGCTACTCACCCACTTGCACTCCTTTTCTCCTCTCCAGTCGTCTGTCCAACAAGAAAAGCCAAGTGCGGATGTGGTGCATGGAATAGTATTCATGTCAGCTCCAACATTCAACTTTCAACTTGAGCTTTCAACACAAATCTGAAACTTTTAGCTTGAATATTCAAACTTTCAGCTCGAAACGTCCAGCTTTCAAATATGGGAATTGTTAGAAATCTTGCGACTGAAATTTCCTTGGAAATCAGTCACTTTCTAGGCCGTTCGATGCACTTTGAGATTGGTGAGGGAGAGGGAGAGAGGGTGGGAGGCTGTCCAATGCACTCTGTGATTGGTGAGAGAGAGGGTGAAAAGTGAGATTAGTATAGGGGGTGATATCTGAGGCATTAAATCTCCATCTGACGGCTAAAAAATGACTGATTTCTAAGAAAAAATCAGTCACATGTTGTATAGACGCTCCCTTCAAATATAATAATTCTTATTTCCTCGTAAGAGGACGGCCGGGGTTGTTCGTTTTGCATATATTGGGGGCGGGGGTATAAACATAATAATTATTATTATGTCATCCCATCTTTGAATGAATCAGCTGTAAACTATAATATTGAATCTGCTGATGATGTGTTCCACTCTGAAGTAATAAATTTTAAGATTTCGATGAGGCCCTTGTCGTTGCCACTACTGCACCTGGACCCCAGGTTGGTAGGTGTGTTCAATATATATAAATCTCTCGGTAATCTTCTTCTCCTTGTTTATACTGGCCTGGAACTCGAGTCCCAACGAACACTAGGTACTCAACTAGTGTATGTGCATCCATTCAATTCGTTGCTGCAATAGAATAGGGAAACGATTCCCCACATACGATTAGATCGTTTCGTACTATACAGTCAATCCTTATACTATTATACGGGATTTTTTAATTTCTAAGTGCTTCTTCCTGCTCTTGCAGCTGATTAGTAAGTACTAGTACTTATTGTCTTTCCATTCTCGATCAAGTATCAGGTACGTTCTCACCATCCATTCATCCATCCAACTCTCTTAGCAAATAAATAGCTCATATGTACATCTTATATTTTCTGGACACAAATCATTCTTTTCAGTAACAAGCTATAATGCAAACTCACATCTATAGCAGCGCCTCTTCTTCGTCCTCCTCTGCTCCTGTTAGAAATCAACAGATAAATAACAATATAGATCAAGAACAAGGAGACACCGATTTTTACGTGGAAAATCCTTGCGGGGAAAAACCACGGGCGTACGACGGCGATCCTTACTATATCAGAAAAAGTGTTTACAAAACGCAGGGATTTTCGTGACTTGTCAACTTGTCGGACCCGGATTCTGGGAATCCAAATCCTCTGTGAAAACACTGTGTTATTCCCTGGATCAGTAGATAGTACTCACAGGTACATTGCTGAATCAACCATACAAGTCGTGAAACAACACAAATATATTACAATACAGGGTAACATAGACCTCATCGGGTCGAGTTTTTACAAAAGGGCCGCACAAGGCCAACTAGATTACAATACAAAAGACGACAATATCTACAGTGAAAGCAAAAGGGGAGGTAGGGCTCATCTCACACAGGCAAGCGACTGGGGTGACCTATGTACGACAGATATTAACCAAGGACTGGATAATATCGGTTGTACGCGGGTACCAGCGAGTCTACTTAGACTGGGCGAGATCTAAACTACAGAACTATTCTACTCCTCGTCATATCCTTGTCCATCATCTTCTAGTCCATCGTAGTAGGCGTAATCTCCTTCATCTTCATTATCTGAAGGGTTGGGGAGAGAGAGGCGAGAATGAGCACTACTATCGTGCTCGCGAGCCAACACACAATGCAATAGCATACATGCAAGGTTTAACAAGGGTGGCTCAGTTCTTTTATTTGCGAAAGCAAGTTTTGCAATATTATAATTACAAATCCTATGACTTAGCATTTTTAACAAATTTGCAGCTTTGATAAAGAGAGCAATGTGCAATAATTATTTTAGTAGAGGTTCCATCCGGCGGAAACTCTATCAATGCATCCTTTAATTGGAGCTGCCTCCAATGACCACACCCACTGAGCTCGACGACTCAGGCAAAATCCAAAACAGGGCTAGGTGAGCCCTTCCACCATTTTCCATACCACCTACAAGGTTTTGAAATAGAACTAACTCAAGTTATGATCTCCATGTCCGCTTTTGACCATAAGCACGGCTGTTTAAACAGTTTTAGACTCTGCAGAGGTTGCACACTTTACCCACAAGAGATAGTCATACCCGTTACTCCACATGATTCCATAGTCATGTAGTTGGGCGACCGTCACAGTAACTTTTTCTAGATATCTCGCCCCTTCTGTCATTCCACCCATACGGGGTTACGTCCATATGTTGTGCGGGATGTTTACCATAACGACTAGCGCAGCTGGCCCTGGCCACAACGACTAGCGCAGCTGGTAACTTCACCTTTTTGGGTGTCCCTTCCAAGCCGGAGTATCTCCACACTTGTACGTTCTTCGTCCCCCTCTAGTGAGATGACTTTCAAGGTTCAATAACTTTATTAAGCTAAGTTGCACTTTGCAGACTTGTGGTTGTACTTGTTTAACACGGGAGGTCGTGACAAGATTAAGTCCTTAGGGGTTATCTGGGGGGTTCATTCTACAAACCAACCATCCATGTGCTCCCCGAGCACCCACCGCCTCACCATCCGCCCAGATAGAACTAGCAATTGGGGTTTTAAGGAGTAAACCAAATTATTTTCACACCTTATAGCCAATGGACCACTAATGACTACCCAAAGCATTTTTATGTTTGAAGACATGATGATTTGGGGTATTTAATACCCCGGTACTTGAGCAAGGCTAGCATGTCGCTCAAGTACACCCCTATAACTAGTATTACCATATAATTACTAGGGTGACAAGGGTTAATGGATTCAAGTTATCAAGGATAGCATAATAATTATTTAAACACCAAGTAGGCATTTAACTATCTTAAGCTTTAACATACATTTGATTAAGAAATAAAGCATGCAATTTGCTAATTTAAAAGAATATAATTTACATAAAATGTAGGAGCAATATGATCAAAGTGTTGACTCACCTTGGTTAGAGGCAAGGTGATCGTGATAATCTTGGTCTTGATCAACTTGAGGTGATCATTCACAGACGGTTCTATTAAAGAACCGCTGCGTGACACTGGCCTCGAGCGGTAGTGCGGCAGAGGCAATTGCAGTCTTGGCGCAGAGGATAGCGAGATATCACAAGCGGTTCTTAATTAGAACCGCTCGCGATAACTAATTATCCTGAGCGGTTCTTATTCGTAACCGTCATGTATTATCCTGAGCGGTTCTTATTGAGAACCGCGTGATTAACTGATTATCGCTGCACGGTTTGTGAATAGAACCGTCAGCGAAAGTTCCTGACGGTTCTATTAATGAACCGTCGTGATAGATGACTATCACGCACGGTTCTAAAAATACCGCTCGTGATAGTCGCCCGCGCCACCGCAGGTCGGGACGACCCAACACGAGCGGTTCCAAAGGAACCGTCTGTGATGGGGCGTCTACTATAGCCTGTTTTGTAGTAGTGAAGGAAAGTTTTCGCAAATACTAGATAGTTGAATTACGGCGAAGAACGAATCCGAATTAGTAGTTACTATTCACTTGTCCAAAAACGGACGTTACACAACTCTTCCCATGTGGCTTACAAGGGGTATATATGGTGCTACCGTCTACGATTCCTCTAGGGGCGAGGAGGACGAGCGCGCCGCGTGCGGGAGATCATCGACATGAGGGCCACCTTGACGTCGTTGGCGCCTCCGTAGCGTTTGGCGTCAGTTCTGATGTTGTTTCCAAATAGTTATTCTCTGTTATTTCTGCTGATGTTGCGATCCATTGAAAACAATGTTGCGGCCTATTGAAAACAATGTTGCATACTGTTTTTTGGAATTTTGCATCTGTAGAAAAAAAATGTTGTATACTATCCACGGCGATGTTGTAATTTTTTTCAACCGTTGTCCGAGGATTGCATACTATTCACGGCGATGTTGTAATTTTTTCTAACCGTTGTCTGAGAATATTGCAATCATTGTCCTAAGATATTGCAACCGTTGTCCAGAGATATTGTAACTATTGTCCAAAAATATTATAACTGTTGACTGACGATGTTGTAACTATTGTCGTAATGTTTTGATGCTTTATTTTTTGAAAAGATCTACGTGGCAAAGAGGACGATGCCATGCACACCACACGATAAGCTTAAGAGCGGCAGGAGCAACCTCTTTCGAGCTTCGAGGAAACCACCAGCGAGAGCACCGATATTCGCACCGCCCCGATCATTCGAGCTCGACGCGACTCCTGGCAGATCCGCCGCACCACGCAGCAGGAAGATGCAACCCGGACGTCCGATCCGATATAATTATCTCATCTGGTCTGTCCCGTTCTGTGCATGCAGCATTGCTAGTGGCAGCAGGCGAAATAATTCCGGACGAACCGGACCAGCTCAGCTCAGCTGGGTACAAGCCACGCATTTGTCGCAATGTGCAGTCATTAGGCCGGACTGTACGTCCTGTAATAAACTAGCCGCGTCATAGTACGTATGTACTCCATCTGATATGGAACTTTTTTTATTAATTAACTTTTTTAAAATTTTATTTTAAAGTTAAACTTTATTTTCAATTCTGATTTTTTTGTCACGCCACCACACATAGCGTGACAAAACAACATTGTCATGCCATAAGATAAGTCCGCTAAATAGTATTTTTGTCACGTCACTAGCTGTGGCGTGACCAAACAACACTGTTACACCACGGACGACGTAGGGGTGTTATATCTCTGACAGTAACCTCCACCAACCGTTCATCATTTGGAATGTTGGGACGTCTCTTGACTTGAAGAAACTGCTATATTTTCATGCGCTATATAAAGGATGATGTCAGTAAACAAAAGAGAGGGAAAATCTGGAGCAAAAGACATTATACTTTAGTTTTCCTCTTGATTATAATCAGCACACTCGATATAGCAACACAGGAGTAGGGTTATTATTCTCTCCGAAGAAGGTCTGAACCTGTATAAATCTCTGTGTCACCCTCTACGTGGTTCTAATTCTAGGAGACCATCAAATATTCATTTGTAAGATCGATAGTAAAACATCGATAGGTGCGAAGGCTGTCGAAGGACGACCGAGCACCACTGATCCAAGAGCGAGGTGACCCCTGGGGCCACCTCGGGGGACGCGGAAGGGTGTCCAGGTCCCCTCGGTCTAGGGACACCCCGCACGGTGCGAAGAGAGAAGAGTACCGGTGGACCGAGCGTACCAGTAGGATGGACTAAGACCAGAGAGATCCACCATAAGCCGAAGGCTACACATAGAGAAAGGAAAAGCCTCTTCAGCCTCTATAGACATAGAGTCTTTTAAGGGATAGATCTATATATAATCTTATATACCCTGAGTTTATAAATAGCTTTTTCTTCTATATAATAAAAGAGAATTTTTTTAAAACAATTAATACACATATATACCTCTGTTGACACCGATCCACCCTTAAGGATCCCCTGTTCCCCGAGGATCCCTCTGTCCTTGCAGATCGATTAACACATATTTTTTCTGAAGCTTGGTTGTTATATTTATACTGGCCTCGATCTCGACTCTCGAGAGTCAACACTAGGTACTCAACTAGTGCATGTGCATCCATTGGATTCGTTGCCACTACTCACCCACGCATTTGTCGCAATGTGCAGTGAGTGAGTAGGTACTCACCGCAATCTCCATAATGGAATAGGTCTCCATTTTCTGACTTACAAGTCGGTACGTGCCATGTTAAACGTTCCTCGTGCTTGCGTTTGCCTGCCACGAGAGTGAGACGCACATGATAATATGCGTTCCTCTGCATCGATACTATCACGATCCGATCCGATATAATTATCTTATTTGGTCTGTTCCATGCTGTGCATGCAGCATTACATGTGCTACGTGCTTCACATGGATGCATAGTGTTGGTACCACCACCATTAAGACGCGCACGATTGCGCTGTACCTGCCGAGAGTGAGATATGTCGACGTCCTCTCCTCCGTCGCCGCTGCATATAGCATGCTTCACCAAGGACCAGAGCCGAACACAGCACGTACATTGTGCTGATTGATGGGCAGCATAATGAGTAAGACAACACATAAAAACTTTGTGAAACCAATATTTGCACATAAACACCCGTCTTTGCTAAAGCATTCTAAACTGCATCTTTGGTAACTGCATCTTTGGTAACACCATGACGACAAAAACACTCCCGTAAGAGTGAGACGCACGTGATAATGCACGTTCCTCTGCATCGATATGATCATAATCCCGATCGGACCCGATCTGATATAATCATCCTATCTGGTCTGTCCCATGCTCTGCATGTAGCAGTCGGCGAAATAATTCCGGACTGACCGGACCAGCTCAGCTCAGCTGCGTCTAAGCCGCGCATTTGTCGCCATGTGCAGTGAGTGAGTAGGCCGGACTGTACGTCCTGTAATAAACAACGTACGTTATCTCCTCCCGTTCCTTCGTCTCGTAGCCGCGTCGTAAACTAAAATTAACGTACGGTCTTAGCAGATTACCAAATCAAATCGCATGCAATTAAAACAGTAGACAAATCCATCAAGACTTCCATGTGGTGGTAGATGACGCATGCGATGCAATACTACTCATCAATCCTTATCCTATCCTGTCCTACGTGCTCCACATGGATGCATGTTCCACCACCACGATCACAAGTGTGTTTGGCAGAGTGAATCAGGGTGACGAGATAAAATGGTATAAGATAGATAAAATAATCCTAGATGGAAAGGTACAAGTTTGGTATTTGATTGGTAGGATATGATGATAAAAGATTTGGTTTGGTTGTTTGGATATGATCCTAGATGGTTCAAGATGATGTTTAGTTTGATGAATGAGGTTGTATTTGGTGACAATCCTCTAGCAATGGTGATATTACCACCTATTTTTTTTCATCCTTCTCCCTCTTCTTTTTCGTTTTCTTTTCTTTCTTTCTCTTTTTTTTCCTCATTTCCTTCCTTTCTTTTCTCCTTTTCTTTTTCCCTCTTTTCATTTCTCCGGCCAACAACCTTTCTTCTCCTTTCTCTCTTTCTTCTTCCTCATTTCTTTCTTCTCTCCTCTCCCTGATCTTTCTTCTCTCTCTGGCTCATCTCTACCCTCTTCCTCCGGCCGGCTAGATCCGGCTGAGTCACCGTCGGCTCCGAATTCTTGGCTCGCCTTGCTACCGATCGCCGCCCAACCGCGTCGATGCTGTCTCTGGTCTGTCAGACGCCGCCGGGCCGCTTGCTAGGCCGTCTTTGCTGCTGCTTAGTGCCCGTGTCCGTCTTTGCTTGTATTTGGCGCTGGCTCCCTCACATCCGCTCTCGGTAGGGCTCCCCTCACCGTCACCGTGGGTTGCTCTCGACTGGGCTCCCCTCTCCACTGCTCTCAGCCGGACTCCCCTCGTCATGGAGGTGACTGGAGTGCTCATGTGATCGCTCTTGAGGCGAGCACATGCGAATGGACGAGCTCGTTCGATGTTTTTTTGCTGTATCACGTGATGCAGGATCTCGATGGAATATTCCCTTTTGGTGGATGAGTTCATCCGGGATGAGTTGTTCCCATTCACCCATCGGTTGTCTCTCCTTTTTCTTGCTACGAGCTTGAGTCGAATTCAGACGACAGACAAGAACAGTTTGTGATATGCTGGTGAGGTATATAGAGGAGCTCACAAGACCAATCCAAGAAGCCGATGAGTTCTTCAGGAGCTTGGAGGCACAGACGGTTTCTAGCTAGTTTAACTTTGTAATTTTATTCTTTTTTTTCCATCCGGAGGGGACGTTGTGAAACCTTTTGGTTTCCCTTTTGCTAGATAGGTCTCTCCTACAGTGTGTTTGCCATCAGAGTTTTAATTGGATTTTAGTTGTCTTGCTAGAGGTTGTATATGAAAGCTACTATCCAGCAATTGATTGGTTTAGCTCAAAATCCGATTTTTTTTTTGCAATAGAAAAAACTATCACAGACAGTTCTTGTTCAGAACCGTATGGTTCAAAAACCGTCTGTGATGATCTCATGTCATTACTGACCCATAAACTCTGACGGCTCACGAAACCGTCTGTGATGACATTTTTGAACCGTCTATGAAGACTTTTTCTTTAGTAGTGATAGCATACGAAAAGGTGACAGTTCCTTCAGACGAAGAGGCGCCTCAACATTCCAAGTGATGAATCGCTTGATGGTAGTTGTCGTTAAGGACGTGGCACTCTCACGTTGCCAATCAGTTGTTGTCAGAGACAGAAGTGATTTATGCAGTTACTCATAGAAAGTAACAGCGTATATTAAATATCACATGTGTTAAACACGGTGCATAATACTCCCTAACCGATTAGGCCCATAGGTCAGCAAGTCTTATTAATAGGTTTGTCAAAGCCAGGCTGGTCAAAGCCAAATGAGTCGTAGAAGATCTTACAACTATACGATAGTCGTAGAGAAGCTTACGACTATACCATGATCATAGAAAGACATACGACCATAGGGTGGTTTTCGATCAGACAGCTTGGTCTCTCTCTTATAAATATTTAACGGGTATACTTAAGATCAATATGGGAGTATTAATATCTATAATAAGAATTATAGATAAACAAATAAATGAGGATTATTAGATCCTCATCATCTAGCCCTCCAGCTTCAAGTGAAAGTAACTTACTTAGAAAAGAAGTCGTAGAAGATCTTACGACCATAAGGTGGTCATAGAATGATGGTCGAAGGAAAGACTTTTCGACTGGTATTTATTTGACCAAAAATAGACTTAGTTAAGAAGGTAATTTTGCTTGAGGTGTAAAGACAGACTCGGTTTTCTCGAACAGGCACATTAAAGAATCTCAATCGACTCTTACAAATCTGTTCGTTGGAGCGGGTCACAAAGAGGTAACAACTGTTGAGTTCCCATGATCTATTAACTCAAGCATGCGGTTATAAAAAGGCACCGTAGGTGTAGCTTAGTGTTTTTACTTTTCTCCATTTGCTTTCACTGTTCGTTGAACTCTTGTGCTCTCCATTGCCGACCAAATCGTTCTCTCTTTTGAAATCCTTCCAAACCCAAATCACTCGCACTCAGAGAAAATGGGCGGAGCGCTTCTAAGTGGGCGGAATCAGACATGGATTCGACAAAGATAAAAGCTTTGGTCGCTGCCGAGAAGATCCCGAAGGAAGAATTCGTGAAGTGGATTGAGGCTACTGGGCAACATTGGCCGTCGGGAGAAATCGGCCAGATCCCCGTCTTCCAGGTGTACTGCGAGTGTAGCCTTGGACTGCCTAGTTATCCATTCCTTACACTCGTACTCGACCACTTTGGGGTGGAGTTAGTGAACTTTGTTCTCAATTCCATCACAACGTTAAGCGTATTTGTGTACTTGTGTGAGACTTACCTTGGGATCCTTTCAGACCTGGAGCTCCTCCAATACTATTATAGAATGAGCAAACAATCTGGAATTGCCGGGAGCTGCAGTGGAGCTCCTCCAGTACATTCAGATGTTTACCCGGTCGTCTTGGCTGGGGTGGAAGAGGAAGTGGTTCTACTAGGAGACGACCAGTGAAGACAGTCTTTCCTTTGTAGGGAAGACTGTTGAGAAGATTTCTTCCTGAGATTCGACTCTCAAGGATCTTGGTCAGATTGCCCCCTACATTCAAGCCATCAAAGATGAAAGAGATTGGTGTTTCAGAGTAGCGAGGGGGCTGGATACGGGATATGTTGCGAGGTGATGAATCTGTCGGGCGTATGCACGGCGTTCTCTTTTCGAGGGTATGCCGAGCGAGGATCCTCCAGTGATCATGTCGATGATCCTTTGCTGGCGCTCGCCTCGGCCTCCTTCAACACGGGGTCTTGGTGGTGGTGCAGGAAGCTGGTTATTGCTGCCCCTTCTGTTATCGTGTTCGGCTGGCTATCGCTCTTGGTGCATGTAGTCTTGCATAGCCGCAATGGTGTGGCACTCAATGGGCGTGTGCGACCATTCGCCGTGGAGATCACGAAATGGTGAAGGGCCTGCGGTGTGGTTGTCGAGCTGTTGGCCGCCATTTTGCCCGTGCCCTCGGCCGCAGCCACGGCCCCAGTGGCTTCCGCGTCTTCCTCCTTCGGGGGGTGGGCCATTGTCTACGTGGTAGACACTCCGGCCCTTCTGCCGGAAGTCGTTGGCTCGTGGCTTGGTGTGTGCCCCAGCGGGGGCGGTAGTGGGCCCTTCTTTTGCGGGTGGCACGCTCGGGGTGTATGTGGTGGTGCACCTCTCCGAGCGCTGTCTTCCTCTGGCCGGACATACTCTTCCATCTTGTCGAAGAGCTCCGTCACCGTGTGGACAGGCTTGCGAGCCAGCCTTTCCGACATAGGGCCCTTCCAGAGCCCACATGTGGCTACGTTTATGATGGTGGTTTCACTGACGCCCTTGACCTGACATTTGGCCTCCACAAACTTCCTAAAGAACCTGCGGAACGATTTGCTTGGGCCCTGTTTTATTGCGAACAGGTGCCCCGTGTCCTTGGGCTCTGTGTAGTTTTCCTGAAAATTGTTACGGATGAGATCCCATAGCTGCTCCCATGCATATATAGAGCGGGGGGATGGTGAAGAACCACGTTAGTGCCATGCCTTGAGGGCGAGGGTGATGCTCTTTGCCTTCGTAGTGTCGTCGCCTTCAGCGGCCTCCACGGTGGTCTCGTATACCCGGAGGAATTCCGAGGGGTCCGTGCATCCCTGAAAGGGCGCGACCTCCGGTATCTTGAAGCCTTGCGGCCAGCGGGCCATCTCCAGCCCAACGCTCAACGGGGAGTTAGGGTCCCCCGGAGCAGCGGGGCCGGAGGTTCGACTGTCGGAGTCGGGGGAGTGGCCCCTGCTATGGCGATTGGCGAGGGCCGGAGCATGGCCGTGAGAGCCGTCTCTGGTTGATGTCGGAGGTTCGCCATCTCCCGACGAAGGTCTGTCAGTTCTTGCTGTAAGGTTTTGTACGCCCCTTGGCTTGCGCCCGCTTCCCCAGGCGGTGGGCCGATTTGCTGGGTGTCACTCTCGATGATGCCTTCATGTGTGGAGTACTCGGTGTTTGCTATTGCAGCGGCTACTTCGTCTGCCGATGCCTTGGGCTTGGCCCTCTTCTGAGGGGCCATGCTAATGCTTCGGAGTTTGGACTTCGTAGCTTTCCTGCCGGTCCCCACGTATGGCGCCAACTGTCGTAGCAGAAAAGACTAGATAGTAGAGAAAAGGGGACCCCCGGTATCCTAGTGGCCGGAGGATCCTCGGAGAGGGGAATGGTGTCAGGAGAAGTATATTGTATTTAAATGCCTCAAAAAAGCTTGTCCTCTTACATGGGGGGAGAGAGTTATTTATAGACAACTAACAGGGTACATGAGATTACAGATCTACCCCTAGGAAAGTACTCCCGTACAGGGACAGCAGGGTGTTTTTCTACCCCCCTGTGCATAGCTTCCGATCCATGGTGGGCACCTATGGTCCTAGCTCACCCAGTCGGTGTGCTTGGTCCACTTGTCTTCTCCCTTCACTCCTGGCAGGGCGGCTTCGGGCTCGAGGGAGCCTCGAGTGTCCTTTATGTCCATGAGGTAGCCTTATGGGGTGCTGATGGACACCCCTTGCGGCCTTCGGACACCCTTCGGGCGCCCTTCGAGGGGCTTTGGGCCCGCTTCGGGGTATCTCCTGTACCCTTCGGCCGACCATTCGGGACTTCGAGCCCCCTTTGGGGTACCTCCTGTACCCTTGGGGGGCTTTGGGCCCCCTTTGGTGTACCTCTTGTACCCTTCGGGCAACCCTCCGGAGCACCCCCTATGGCTTCTATCCCGTTCGCCTGGTCGCTGGGGCTGGTGGGCTGCCCCTACGACAGTACCCTTCTAAAGATACTCGTAGATGGGAGTCATCGAGGTATCCTCGTATTCTAGAGAGGCCGTCTCAACAAGAGGTGTCTCTGGTTCGTCGACTAGAGACGGTTTCTGGAGTTGCTCCAAGAAGACACACTCTTCTCGGGATTTAGTTTCAAATGGTGTTTTCTGAGGTTGTTGAATGTTTCTTACAAGTCTGAAATGTGATTAAGTCACTTGATACTTTTTACGACTAGATCGTCAACAGAGGCGAAAAAGTCGTTTGCATCAAGCGTTGAAAAGAAGTGCTAGTATTTTTTTATACCAAATGGCATTTTGACATAGCAAAAATATTCGAAATAGTGTAATAAATACGGTCTTTTCTTCATTCTCATGACACATACTAATCTGATGATAACCAGAGTATGCATCTAGAAAACTTAAAATTTCACAACCAACAGTAGAATTAACCAATTGATCAATACGAGGCAAAGAAAAATCATCTTTTGGACAATCTTTATTAAGATTAGTAAAGTCTACACACATACACCACTTACTGTTAGACTTTCTAACCATGACAGGGTTAGCCAAACACTCTAGGTGGTCGACTTCTCTTATAAAGCCCGCTTCGAGTAGTTTGTCCAATTCTGATATGATGGCATCCCGTCAATTAGGTGTAAATCTCTGTAATTTCTGTTTTACGGGTTTCTTGTCAGGCTATAGAGCTAGTCTGTGCTCGATCACTTCCCTAATGAGTCGAAGCTTGTCGGATGCTTGCCACACGAAGACATCTGCGTTAGCTCGGAGGAAAGTGACGAGGGCGTCTTCCTATTTAGAGTCAGAAGTAACCCTAATGCAAACAGTCTTTGAGGGTTCTTTTGGATTCAGGAGAACTTCCTTGACTTCATCGTTTGGCTTTGGTGCAGCTTTAGGCTTCGACTGCTTGGTCGAAGACTGACTTGTGCTTGCTTCTCGAGTAGGTATCTGGCCAAACATCTCGAGGGACTTGTGGTCGAATGTAAGCGTCATATTCTTGTCACAGCGTACTGTGATCACTCCTTTGCGACCTGGCATCTTAAGACATTGATACCCATAATAAGCAGCCATTAAGAATCGTGCCAAGGTTGGTCGTCTAAGTATGGCATTATACACCGCATCGAAATCGACCACATCAAAAGAGATTTTCTCTGTCCTAAAATTGCTTGGAGAACCAAACGTGATAGGAAGAGAAATTAGCCAATGAGTTTGGCTGAAGACTCTGGTGCGATGCCATGGAATGAGTATTGTACATGTTTTATTCTGGTTTGAGGTACTTGCATCTCGTCCAGGGCATTCGTAAATAGAATATTTAACGAACTGCCACCATCAACTAACACACGATTCACTCGATAGTTATTGATGGTGGGCTCGACTACGATCGGATATCGACCTAGTCGAGTGGAAGGGATCAGACAATCTGCCTTCTCCAAAGAGATGGGAACTTCCGACCACTTTGGTGATTTAATGACAAGAGGAAGGTCAATGGAGTTTACCTCTCGTGCGACGGCCTTGAACTATCGCTTTGATTCGTATGCCGAAGATCCCCCTAAGATGTGGTCGATGGTATACTTTGGATCTTGGAACGGCATCTCCTCGTCGTCGTCCGACTGCTTATGACCACTTGTTTGTCCTACATCCTTGAGTGTAGGGAGTAGTCTTTTGCCGGTGTAATACTTGTCAAGTTTTCGTTGGAAAATCCGGCCGTTGCGAAGGCCATGTCCTTTGTTTTTATGGAAAGGGCACTACCTAGGCTTGTCGTTCTTCCGCTCGGGCACTTACGTTTGCCCCGGTCGGAGTATGGCTTAGAACTTCGTGGCTCCTTATCACTTACGGCCAAGACTTCCTAGGAACTGTTGGCTTGAGGCTTTTGGCCTTTAGACTTGTTCTTGGAGTTTTTGGCCTTCTTATCCTTCTTTTTGCTACTTTCACCTGCTTCTTGAGGATTTTTATCGTCTCGATAGATGGTTTTGCTCCACTCGACTGCTTCAGCGGCAGTCGTTGGCCATCTCGAAGAGCTCAGCGATAGTAGCTAGGGGATTCAAAGCGATGTCCTCCGTAATCCTTCTACCGCGGAGTCCCTACTTAAAGGCTCTGATAACATATGATTCAGAAACCTCTGAAATTGAATTGCGAATCTGACTGAAACGCCTGATCAATTGGTGTAAGGTCTCGTGGTCATTTTGTCTCATCTTGTGCAGGTCGTCCTCCTTTACAGGGCGATTGTAGGTGCCCTGAAAATTGGCCAGCAGAAGGTCGTAGATGTGTTGCTATGAATAGATCGACTTGAGTGGTTGGTTTAGCAACCACGATTGAGCGGACTCTTCAAGCACAGTTGGAAGGTAATTCTCCATAACGTGCTCTCCTCCTCGTGCTGTTCGGACAACGGTCGTGTAGATTTGAAGGAATTCGATGGGATTATGTGACCCATCAAACTTCTCCATGTTCACTGGTCGAAACCGTGGTGGCCAGCGAACAACTCGGAGATCAGATGAGAACGCCCAACATCTGGTAATGACATTATACCGCCTTCTCTATAGAAAAGAAATGTTGATATCACCAAGTGATCGTAGACACCGATACCCGGTCGTGGGTGGACCTGACCTATGATAGGTCTCGGTCCAACGAGGGTAATACTCCTCGTATTCCATTTGCCGTTGTAGATTTTTAGGTCAGAGTGGTGAATGATCACCTCCCCTAGGAGCTTGTCGATCATCAAACGTTTGAAAAACTCTTTTTCGACTAGAGTTAAGGTTAGGGGAACGATGTAACCTGTTGTCGCACCGATCTCTATGAGGCGAGTTGTTCGAACAACTTGTGGTCAACAGAGTCGTACCGCTACGACTTCCAAAATGATATCGGGGAGGATGCTCAAGTCTTGCCATCATGCTTCGAAGCCTTCACGCGATCTCTTGGGCAAAGAGGTCGCATCGTAGCGATTATGCAAGTTCTTGAGTTGGGTTCTCGAGCAGATCATTTATGTGATGGAGTTCCTGAGCTTCCTCTGATTGATATTGAACGCGTCCAGGCAAATTTCTCTGAGCCGCCATTCTTCTCCTTCGTGTTGTCTCAGGATCATCTACATCTGACCATTGAGTTTGCCTCAATGTTGTGCGATCATTTCGAGGATTTCTCCCACGCTCATGAGAGTGCTGATCATGTTCATTGGCAGAGGCATCCTTATCATTGCCACGAGGGGTTGTAGGGTGTGATTGACGGGGAGCATTCTCAGGCCTGCCTCTAGGAAAGAGATCATGATCTGAGAGGAGGGCGAAGACCTCCTATATATGATCTCTACTTGCGCTTGAGACCTCTTGGCTTGAAGAGTGGTCCAATGACACCGTCTGGCAACTTAGAGTAAACCCCCTCCAAGAAGCGGAACTCCGGGTTATAACCGTTTGTGTCCGCAGGTGAGCTCTGCGAACGTGTGGTCGAACTCGTAGGAATAGGGTGCTCCCCCATATCCTCTACGGGGTAATTGTATAGTTACGACCACTAGATGCTGATAGAGTCCCGAAATAATGGCTTCTAGGACTTGCCTCGCTCGGTCAGACTGCCTCAGGCGGACTCGAACATTCGGAGGGGGAACCCTCGTCATGTTGTGAGCCTACCTGGTTGCAGTCCTGATTGTGGTCGGATAGACCATTGCCCTATGAGGAAACATGTCCCTCAATTGGACGTACTATTGTGGGGGAAAATGATCCCTCCTAAACTCTATCGGTGGCATAGTCTCCTAGATCTAGTAAATGATCTCTGGAGGTGGCATTATCATTGGATGAAATGATACTTGGCTCGTAGTCAAAGCCGGCATCCATGTCGATGTCTGCGTAGTCAGTCAAGTCGAACAAATTTTCGTCGTTCCATTCTCCTGCCATGGAAGCATTAGGAAAAAAAGAGAATTTGTTGACAAGTAATCACCAGAAGACTCCCTACGGACAACGCCAACTGTTGGTGATCTAGAACCGATCTTACGTATGATTGTTTTGATTCGGAGGGTCTCCTATACTGAAGCTACGCAGAAAATGACACAGAGATTTTATACAGGTTCAGGCCTTCTCTGAAGAGAATAATAACCCTGCTTCTGTGTGGTTGTATTGAGTGTGATGTTTACAATCAAGAGGAAGACTAATGCCTTGTGCTCCTGATTGATTCGTCCCTTCTACCTTTTGACTTCAGTCTTTATATAGCATACGGAAAGGTGGCAGTTCCTTCAGACGAAGAGGCGTCTCAACATTCCAAGTGATGGACAGCTTAATGACAATTGTCGTTAAGGATGTGGCACCCCATGTTGCCAAGCAGTTGTTGTCAGAGACAAAAGTGATTCATGCGATTACTCACCAAAAGTAACAGCGTATATTAAATATCTCATGTGTTAAACACAGCGCATAATACTCCCTAACCGATTAGGCCCACAGGTTAGCAAGCCTTATCAATAGGTTTGTCGAAGCCAAGCTGGTCGAAACGAAAAGAGTCGTTGAAGATCTTACGACTATACAATAGTCATAGAGAAGCTTACGACTATACTTTAGTCGTAGAAAGACTTACGACCGTAGGGTGGTTTATAACCATACTTCTTGGTCTCTCCCTTATAAATATGTAAAAGGTATACTTAAAATGAATATGAGAATTTTAATATTTATAATAGGAATTGCAGATAAATAAATAAACGAGGATTATTAAGATTCTCGTTAGAATGAAATGAGACGGTGACGACCAATCCATTTCATTTCTCAAATCAAACAAATAGTTTAGGTTTAGGATCTCCTCAAATCAAACAAATAGTTTAGGTTTAGACCTAGATCCTCGAACCAAACACTCTTGAGACATTGAGAAAAAAGACAACAATGGAGAAATAACTCCGACCTATCTTCTCAATAAAGAAAAAAAAAAGAACCCCACCAACAATCAACTGTCCACCTTATGCTGTTATGCATTGACGATGAAGTCAGGTCAATTTGGACATAGTTGTTGATAATTTTGAAGTTTCTAAGAGGTCTAGATGAAAATCCGCAATAAGAGTAACATACCTGTTCTCTTCTCTATATATAACAGAGGATGAGCTATTCATCATCAGAGGAGCAAGGTGCTAGGTAGCTAGAAGTGGTCGAACATTTGCAATCTTTTTCTCACCATGTCCTTCAACGATGACGAGCCGATTGTTGCACCTCCAAATTCAGGTTCATCAATTCAAGTTTGCTCAATTTGCAGATGATTTAGTATACAATTTTGCAGTAGCTAGCCAGTAATCAACGAGAACACTAACCAATAATGAACCAACCAAGAACACCGGCCTCTGAAACGAATGCGTTGATTTGCAATGGCGGCATGCAGGGCCGAGGCCGACGCCGATCGTGCCCGGGAGAGTGCAGCTGGTCATCAAGAACAACAACAAGGCGCCGCTCGAGGAGAACAACCAGAAGGTGATGCTGGAGCTCACCGGCGGCGACTCCACCGGCGACCGCTCGGGGCTGGACCTCGTGGCGGTGCTGGACGTCAGCGGCAGTATGCAGGGGGAGAAGATCGACAAGATGAAGACCGCCATGCAGTTCGTCATCAAGAAGCTCAGCCCCATCGACCGCCTCTCCATCGTCACCTTCTCCGACGCCGCCGCCAGGCTCTGCCCGCTGCGCCAGATCACCGAGACCTCGCAGCCGGAGCTGCAGGGCCTCATCGACGGCCTCAAAGCCGACGGCGCCACCAACATCAGCGACGGCCTCAAGACCGGGATCAAGGTCCTCGCCGACCGCAAGGTCAGCGGCGGCCGCGTCGTCGGCGTCATGCTCATGTCCGACGGCCAGCAGAACCGGGGCGGCGACGCTGCCGAGGTCGCCGTCGGCAATGTGCCCGTCTACACGTTCGGTTTCGGCGCGGACCACGACCCCACGGTGCTCCACGCGGTCGCGGACAAGAGCATGGGAGGGACGTTCTCCGTCGTCCAGGACATCAACGGCTTGAGCTTGGCCTTCTCCCAGTGCCTCGCCGGCCTGCTCACTGTTGTCGTCCAGGACCTCAAGCTGACGGTGGCACGCATCGAAGACGAGTCGACCATACAGAAGGTGACCGCCGGGAGCTACCCGCAGACGCAGGACGCCGACGCCGGTTCGGTGACCGTCAGCTTCGGCGACCTCTACAGCAGGGAAGTGCGCAAGGTCATCGTCGACCTCCTCCTCCCCGCCATCGAGAGCGAGCGCGGCGCCGACATCCTCGGGGTCATATACTCATACAGGTAGATATAGAATACTAGCATTCATATGGAGTATTGATCAAAGAGTATCAAATCCCAGCATCTTTTAATCAGTTCAGTTAATTTGCAAAGTGCAGCACTTCTGGGAGGTTGTTTGATGCGCCTCCTGCGACGGTGACTGTGCGGCGCACCGGCACGGCCGTCCCGGAGGATGACAAGCCGCCGGAGGTGCAGACGGAGGAGTCCCGCCTACAGACGGCCAAGATGATCAAGGAGGCGAGGACCATGGCGGATGGCAAGAACCTGGGCGACGCCCGAGACAAGCTGGTGGAAGCCCAGAACGCGCTGGAGGACGTCATCGAACAGTCCAACCCGCTGGTGGACATGCTCAGGACCGAGCTGCAGCAGCTGCTCAAGCTCATGAAAAACCAGGACACCTACGAGAAGCAGGGCCGCCCCTACGCGCTGTCGTCGGAGACCTCCCACGACCGGCAGCGGTTCGCGGCCAGGGGCGACATCGAGGACATGCGGCTCTTCGCGACGCCGCGCATGGACAAGTACCTGGAGCAGGCCAAGCGTTTCGACGAGGACCCGACCGTGCCGCTACCGTCGGTGGACGACGATGTCAAGGAGGAGATCGCCGCCAACCCGCTCGCGCCCATCGCCGGGCCCATCACCTTCTACATCCAGGCCGCCATCCAGGCTCTGCAGGCCATCGAGAAGCTCATCAACGGAGGCAGAGTGTGATCGATGGATCGGTTACTACTACTTGCGTAGTTACACGGGCATTCCATCCATCCATCTGAATAAGTTGCCCATTTTGCTCTCGTCTCCTTTTGCAGCCTCTGAATAAGCTGTCTAGACCGCCGGTATGATCATCCCAGACATGGGCGAGTTAGACGGCGGCTTAAACATTATGTGTATTATGTGTCTTGAACTTGTGATGCGGTACTACGCAGTGTTGATTGTATTGCTGCCTTTCTATCTTGTGCAATCTTATCTCACCTTGTTCACCTAGCTACACTGCAACCGAATAACCAGCACATGCGAGTATATGAAGGTACAATGGCACCATAACAAAACATGTCCATTATTCAACTTCCATGGACCTAAAGCACCAATATCTGGTAGTTCAACAACAGCATACAACAAGTCTAAAGCACAAGACCGACCATACCACTGGTACAGCGACATCCCGATTAATGGTGCATAATAAGCTCAAAGATACTGGAAATAAAATCGGTAGTTCTCATAGGCGACACAGTGCTACAAGCTCCATCAGGCATGATATCCACTAAAGAAGGTGGTGCCGATTACTTGCCCTCCTCGATGATTCTGAGAGCCTTGTTCACGCCAGCCATCTTCTCATCTGGGATCGGTCCACCCTGTGGAAGATCAAACTTCCTTCGGCTCAGCAGCCTCTGCTTCCCTGGTGGCTGCGGGTCCACAATATCCAGCATCCCTTCAAGTTCCTCGAGCATAGATTTCTTTGCAGTCCGCACCATGTAGTCAGGTCCCTGGGTGGAGGCAAGCACCAAATATATAATGAGATCCAAGATTACTACAATGTTATAGAATATAGCAACCCAGAAAAGACAATTATGCCAAGCACCATTGCTTCTATAGTTCTATCAGTTATTTGGAGTTCGGAAGATAGTGAGATAAATGCGAGGGAATTTATGAAGAAAATAGTTTGATGGAACGGCATGTACATGAGAAAAACAAAAGGAGCATGATTTTCCTCTATAGATTGAGTTCACAATCTCCTACAAAGGGACAAAGGCAGGATAACGGAAATCTATGAGACAGCACGGAAGCATAGTTTTTCATTTCTATCACTGCATTCGCCTTCAATATACTTCAATCCAAGCCTTAGAAGAGTTTGGGGCATTGTAGGTTCAGTAATCATAAAATCAAAACAAATGCTTACATGTGTCTACTCTAGAGAAATTTGGATTTCATTTATAGGGATGCCCTTACACTTGATATACCATGGAAATCCAGAGAGCAATAGAGGAAAGAACAAGTACTAAACATGGGTTTGGATCCAGGCACTTATTGATCAATTAAAGATTTAACCATAAACCTCTCCTACTGGGAAAAATTGACCATACAGGAAACATGCACCAGTGCCTAATGTAAGAATACTTCAGCATTTGAACCTAATGAATCACTGAGGACACTACTGAGAAGTGAGAGCAAACATCACCGAAAGCAAATCAATTGTATTTATATGCCTGAGGAGGTCCTGTGCAGACATTCTAGCATCTTCATCTAAATTGATCCTAGTTCATCACACTATGTGCTAAAAGAAAATAAACACTTTGTTCATTCAAGAGGCCAGACGTACGTATACACAGACAATCATACATGAACAACAGATACTCAATAGCTTGTTTCTAGCATGCTTTGAAACGCGCCATTGGAAACTCATGCTTATATAAAGACTCCTAATAAATCACCCCCAAACCAACAATGCAACAACTTGACATCAAATTCAGAATGTAGCCATGGCAATGATAAACAGGTCATGATGAAGTTCACCTCAAGTGCATCGACAGTGAGGAGCAGGACAATGATTTTCTCCGAGAACCTTTGGTGCTCTTCGTGGTCACGCGCGATGCGGTGCCTGTAAGAGATGTTATAGAACAAGGACCTGATCTCCTTCAGCTTGGCCTTTGCCACAGCCAGATCACGCAGGCAGCGAAGCACCTGTGAGCGGTGGGCAAGGTGAGCCCTGTAGGTCAACTGGATCAGCAATGCAGCATCCTGTGGGGACAGCTCCTTCCTCTTTCCCTTGCCATTGCCCATATCAAAAGCCTTCAGAAAAGGTCAGTACAAGTGCATATTGCAAAGAAGCAGGATTAATTCTTGGCTAAATAATTTCCTAGCAGAGCACAATCCACAACCACTACTACTGTTACAGATCTAGATTGCAGACACGGTATTCTCTAAAAATACAATCTTTTTCTTAAATCTAACCAGATATATGCATGAGAAAGCCATGGATCTCTAAAAAATCTAATCTTTCCTTCAGATCGGACTAAACGAGAAGCTCCAGAACCTGAAAACCCCTTAAAAATCATCTTTTTTTTTTGTCTCAGAATATAAAACTGGACAAGAATTTTTTTTAACCTTTCTGATGGCGACACACCCAGCGGTGTTGTCCTCGGGGATCTCCTGGATCTTGACGGCGACGGGGCATTTCTTCCCCTTCTTGACCACCTTGTCCTCCTTCTTGTCCTCCTTGGCCTTGTTAGTCCTTTTCTTCTCCACCTCCTTCTTGTCGTCGTCGTCGTCGTCGCTGGCGCTGAAGTCCTCTTCCCAGGTGTATGCGTGCGACAATGGCTCGAGGGATCCCTTGCCCTTGAGCTCGGTGCCCCACTTGATCTTCCGGGCAGACTTGGACCTGGACTTGGACTCCCACTTCCACTTGCGGTCGAATCCGTCGTCGTGGGGGGACTTGAGCTCGGCCTCCCACTTGAGCGCCCTCTCCCCGCGCGGCTTCTCCTCGGCGGTCCATTTGACCTTGCGGCCGCCGGCCTCGGCCGCGTAGGTGTACTTCCTGCGGGAGGGCTGGGGGCGGGCGGCGACGGCGAGCTCGAGCGCGGCGACGCGGTCGGTGAGGTGGTGGAGGAGGAAGGGGTAGGGGGTGGGGAAGGGGAAGGGTTCGAGGAGGCTGAGGGGTGCGGGCGGGTGGAAGGGGTCGAGGTCCAAGCTGAAGGGGGAGCCCAGTTCGCCGCCGACGCCGAGGAATGGGCAGGAGGAGAGGGCGGAGGATGGCGGTGGCGGGAAGGGGAAGTAGGGGTCGTCGAGGAGGCGGAGGAGGTGGTGGGAGCCCATGGTGACGGGGACGGACGGCGATGGAGATGGATGAATTGGTGGTGTGGTGTGTGGTGCTTGGGGTTGGGGGTGAATTGGAATCGGTGATCTGATCTGGGGAAAGTGATGGGTGAATTCAGGACTCGAGGTCAAGGGATCGATGATGGCTTACTGACGTGTATTGTAGCCTTTCCCGGGACTTTTTCTGTATCAATTCTCGTGGCCTTTGCTATGTACGCTGTTTGGCTGACACATCACATGTACGCTGTTTGGTCGAGAGAGACGATGCAACGTTGCATGCATGACATGTGCTCGCACTTGCTGTGCTCTCCACTCCACTCCACTCCACTCCAAACAAGCGCAGCTGGAATCCACCCCACATTTGTTACTGCTACAGCTATTAACCCTTATACATTTCTGAAAAGAAGTCTGTCCCTTCGTGCAGCCACGTCACCCAAAAAATCCCCGCCATCGGATCGCGTCCTGCACGCCTCCACGCCGTCCGATCGGCTCCGTCTGCACGTCTGCCGTCTCAGCGTCGGATCGTGCCTGATGGTTCCGGCCGCCGTCGTTTCTTCCTCCCCGGCCCTCTCTGCGTCGCATCGCCCCGACCTCCTCTCTCCCGCCGCTCAGCCCTCGCCACATCGCTTGCTCACTCTTCCTCACACAGATTGCCCTCGACCTCCTCTCTCCCGAGTTGCTTGGCCCCTCGCTCCGCGTCGTCGCCTCCCGCTTCTCTCTCGCCGCCCGCGGCCTCCTCTCTCCGTCGCCTTTGGCCCTCGTCGCCTCGCCCGGCCTCCTCTCTCCAATCGCCTTGGCCCTCACGCCGCCCTCGCCTCCGGTTGCCTCGCGCTGCCTCGCTTCCGGTTGCCTCGCGTCGCCTCGCCTCCAGTCTGTTCCCCGCCTTCGGTCCTCGGTCTCCTCCTCTCCAACGCCTTCTCCTCCCCGCCGCAGCCATCGCCGCCATCCTCTTCGCCTCCTCTTCTGCGCTCCTCTCTGCCTCCTCTTAGCCGTTTCGTCATCCCCGCCGCTGCCATCCTCCACCGCCCTTGCTTAGGCACGGAAGGCCCAGATCAGCACGCCCAACCTCCACACCCTTGACCCTAGGCCTACCCCTCTCGCGTGCCGCACTCGCCCGCCTCTCTCCCTGCACCCCATGCCCTAGCCCGTCCCCTTCGGCCACACCACCCTCGACGCTCCTTACTCCTCTTCGCCCGTACCACCCACGCCGCCTCCACGGTCAAAGGTGCCGACGCATCGACGCCCTAACTGGAGTTGAGGGTCGCACCAACTGAGCCACAGCAATCCCCCTGAAACATCACAGGTCTCTCTCTCTCTCTCTGGGTATGTGTATTTTGTTCAATTTGTACCATCTGATTGCTAATTTCCTTTTGTTGCTTTGTAGAAACAAATCGATTTCTTCATATGGTGCGTGCGAGGTCAACCCAGCCATTATTTTTCATCTATGCATGCCATGCGGTCGACGAGATGGCCAGGTGATAATATTATCGTATGGTTGTCGTTGCTGCTGAAAAACAAGCTAGCAGCCATTGGACAACTCGATTTTTGTGCTTTTCTATGGTGATTTAGTGAACTATGTATGGATTACGGCCGCTCTCGCTGTGTGCATATGGTTGTCGTTACTGGTGAAAAACAAACTAGCAGCCATTGGGACCGTGAATGCCATGGTTACTTTGATATTCAGCCGTGAATGCATATACAACCGACATCCAACATGGTTTAGTTTTAGTACATATGTGTGCATGATTACAATAGATAGTTGTGCTAAATTTCATTATGTCAAAATCCTCAGCTAAATTTAAGTCATAATAGTCGTGCTATACTGTTTTGCTTTTCCCCCTGGTAGTGTACTCATACTAAATTTCCTTGCCACTCCTAACTGGTTGCTGTGGTTCATTTTTTAGTTCAGTGTTTGTAGAGGGAATCCTCTACTATCTTTTCTTAAATTTCATGGTTCGATCAAGGGTCCATTCATTCAATTTTACTATTTCTCCATAGATTTGGGGGCACGCAATCGGAGGTCGCCGTCCATGCCCTTAATGTTAGCTTATATTAATAGCTATTTTACATTAGGTCTATCATGATGTTTTGTTAGTATTTCTATTCGCGGATTGGTCTCCGATTCGGCCAGTAGTTGTTCATATCGTTTAGAAAAATATTTTTTCTTGTCTCTCGATGTATTGGTTATAGATCATTGCATTTTTTAGGAGATCGATGTGGTTTTTGTGACAAGAGCTGCTAACAAGGGAATAATAAGTAATTGATGCTTCCTTTTTCCTTCAAAAAAAGAAGCAATTAGACAATTACTTGGATTAAGGTCATATTGTACCAGTGTATATTAGATTTATGTAAAAAATAAACGCAAGAAATGAGGTGACATCTAATAGAATGGGATAGAGTCATCTGTTCTTATACACTTCGTCCAATTGGCAGTCGCTACCGTATACTTTCAAAATCATTTCATATACAGAGCGTTCTGCTGAATCCATCTTTCTGGTTTGTGTACCAGACATCGGTTCTTACCATTTGGTGTTTATGCTTCGCGTGCAGCGTGGCAGGACGCAAAAAACAGCTCTATTTTAGAAGCGCAGATTTATCGGATGCCTCATCATCTTCCTGCCCGTTCTAGAGCGCTGCTCCCATTGGTTAGTAACATCTTAATTCTATATGTGGCAGAAATTTATACTTATGTGAGATTGTGGTTAGTAACATCTTGGCATCTTGCATGATTTTTTAGTTGCTAATAGAAGCTACTCGATCCCAGACAATAATTCAACTGAGATATGGTTTTGTAGTTACTTTGTGCTTATAGATTTGGCTAGAGTATAGTTCTGTAATTGTTTTGTGTTTATAGGCAGTATATATAGTCTAAAATAGGTTTATTGATTCCAGGTCGCTTTTCGTATTATCACACAAAACATTGCAGTAACACCCAACAATCCATTTCTTAAGATGATATACTGACTATCTCAGCCATATTAGCCTTTTCACATATTTTTTTTTGTTTAGGAGTATGTCCCACTCAAATTAAATTATTTAGTTTTCAGTTTTGAAAATCAGTTAAATGCTAACTACCACATGTAATAAACCAGTTCCCTTTTAAAAGCCAAATTTAGCCATCTTTTAGGTATCAGTTCGAACGATTTTTTTTCCTGGTTCATGTACATGGACGCTCTCCTTTTCTCGCTTCATAGCCTCCTATTAGGCAACATTACATTGCATGAATCGACAACACAAAAAGGATAGTTTCTTGCCATAAAATTAAAGGCAACGTGTTGTGCAAAGAAAATGTTTGGCCGCGTTCTCTAAAGTTTTATGACATTGGAAAATCACTTGGTATTTCTCCTTCTTTGATTATATGTACATGATGATTCGAAAGATGGCGGTACACGAATGAGTTTTGTCATATAGTGATTTATTCTTATTTACTTTGTGCTTCCTCCGCCTTACTGAGGATATTGGGTTCCCTTAATACATGCATATATGTTAGACCGCCCACTTGTGTTGGTGTGTTTGTGAACAGGTATATAAATGGTTTCATGAGGTGCTCACATGATATGCATGAGGTATCGTTATTTACTTTCCCTTCTCTATAATACCTTTGCATGTTATTTAAACATTGTTTTGTACCTTTAACCACTACCTCCATAAATAGTTCCGACCACTTAGAATCAAGTGACCTAGTATAAAAATTGTCATGTCTTTAGCTCTCGATTTTTATTGGTTTTTGGGTAATTACATTATGTTGTTACTTGACTAATCCTCAAGATACTATCATCGATGTGAAACTTGACTCCTCTTGGATGCTCCTCAAACTTGCTTCCACACATGCTACAATTTGATCTTTGCATAGTAAAGATGTTTCACCTCATCGGTTAGCGGTCTATAGTGAACTTTCTGCGATTACAAATACAAGCTGCGCTCGACTATTTATTGGAGATGGTTCTTTGGTATGTAATATAGACAGTTTATCTATTCTCAATTTCATTGTTTGCTTCCTAATTTGATACAATTAAAGCGCAAGAAAGGTATTTTCAGAGTATATGATGAGAAAGTCTATTAGGCCACATAGCCATAATGTCGGAGAATTAGTATATCTTTGCAGTCTTCATGTATCATTATCCACTTCCCTGGCTCTGCAGCAAGAATCTACACAGGGGAAAAATCCTCATGCTTTTTTTCTTTGTTTGATGTGTAGATTTGCTAATAACATTCTATATTAGTACAAATACCATCAGTAGTGTTACTGACTACTAAATAGTGCTATGATTTGCACACAAGTTTTAGTACAACCTAATATTGATAGAAATCTTATTTTCTCCCCCCTACCAGGCAGATGCTGCAAAAAATGTTAATCAGGTGCTTAATAGTTTAAATTTCATGCAGGACACTACCGATGCTCTCATTAATTTGTTAACGGATGCACCATCAGAACTCAAATGCGTGAACAACATTGTTTTTCCTTCATTCAATCCTCCACCGAATTGTAAGAGTTAGTTCTTCTGATTACGTTCCCCATATTTGTCTCATTATTTTTGTATGACTTTGGAAGAATCGTTACTCCAAAAAACAGCCTCATACAAGAGATAGGCACGTTCTCGATTCCTATGTAATTGGCTGATTAGGCTATATAATTACCAAACTTGGGGATAAGATGGGTGACTGATCAGGTAGGTTACCCTTTTTTTTAGAACGCTGGGAATAATATAGTTATATTTTATCTTTAAGATTGATTGAGTATGGTGCATCCGTCCACATGTATGTAATTTATCGCTCTACACATACTTTTGCAATCATCCAGCAATCAACCTATAAATGGAAATTGGAAACATATTAAGAGATACAAAAGTTTTAAACCTTTTTTACACCTAAAATACGTACGTACCATATCCACCACCTTAAAGTTTCTTTGATTCAGTTTTTTCCCATTCAACTGTTCTTAATATTTTGAGCTTGGTTAACCATGCTGGGTCTTTGCGTAACTTCTTCCTTCTATCCTAGCTTATATTACTTTGCATATATTTGTCGAACTATGCTATAAAATCTCCAAATTACTGTTATCCATTGACCTTTTATGTTGCAATTCTGTTTAGCTTCCTCCACATACGCGTTATAGGGTTATGACTAACACTAGTAGCATTATATTTAAGGTTGTCACCTGCTATTTTTATTTTTGCTTAGGTAACAATCGTTGATGATTTCCTAGCGTTATATGGAGATCTCATTTATATTGATGTTGTGACGTTACAAGGAAACGAGTATTGCATCATAGGAAGTTACAAATCTTTTTATGTGAACAGTACCAATGGAGGTATTTTGGATCCAAGATCTTCAAACCAAGCTCAAGAGGCCAGCGCTTTAGTCGGTTTGCTACAAAAACATAAGCACTAGGTTTAAGATTTTTTTTCATTACTCTGGAATATATCTGTAATACGTTGTAGTTGTCAATACTAACATGTAAGATTACATGCTACTGTCCCGGTAAAACAGACCACAACATATAATACCATATTGTAAATACTAACATGTAACATTACATGCTACTATCCCGATAGAAACTCTTAATTCCTAATTTACTGTAGACTCTGAAATAAATAAATATGCAATGCTTTGCTACTTATAACCTGTTAGCAACCTATAAGCTGCACGTTACTTATAAGTTTGTTAAGCTATAAGTTTGCTAAGCTACAATCACTAGACTCTTTCATGTTCTACCCAGGTTATTCTATTATTCCAATCACTCCTTCTTTTTAGTTAACATGATAGGTTACAGAAACTTAAATACTTGATCATATCTTGCATACTTTACGAACATCCACAATACGAGCTTATTATCTATTTCATGAATAACAACACTACCGTTTAGTGTCTTTAATCTAATATATACAAGAATAAAGCAGCAATTGATAAGGTTGTAACATCGTTAAATTATTTTCGACCCACCGCCTGCGCCAATTGGCGCGGGTTCCCTTCTAGTTATATTATATTCCTCTTCCGCTGCTCCACTCTGAGAATTTCCTCCTCCAAATTGTTTTTTTATTAGTTCTCCTCCGATTCTCAATCCATCAAGGATGATTTCCAAATGCTTTCATATGCAAATCCGCTTTTTGTTGCAGAAAACACCTTCATCACACTGGAAGGCGGAGTTCCAATGTCACAGCGGGGGTGACAGACAGGTAGGCCCAACTTGCAGAGGAACAAGACACAGACGCAACTAGTTTTTCTTTTTTTTAAAAAACTAAGAGAGCCTCGAGCCGCCGCTAACCGCTCTTTCTTCTCGCGTGACACCAACTCCTCCTTAAACAGTTAAATCATTGCCGACCGCTCCTCCCCTCACAAGGGAGCTGCCCGCCCCTTCCGCTGTTGTAACACCCTACATGTTGTAACTAAAACTTTTTAATGCATTTTGTGGATATTCGAATTCCTTTTTTTTATTTGAAATTTGTCGTATTTTGAATTTCACAAGATCAATTAACAATATGCAAATTGGTTAAGGACGAGAAATTGGAAAATGAATTAAAGTGCATTTGAATTTAAATCACCAAATCAGATATTTGAATTGAAATAAAAAAAACCCCAACTAGGCCGGCCGGCCTTTTTCTTTTCTCCCCCTTGGCCCACTTCTCCCTCCCTTCGTCTCGGTCCAAACTGGGGCCCTTTTCCCTTCTTCTCCTTCCGTAATAATCTAAATCGAAATACTTTGCATTTGAAATGTAGGTTCAACATGATCAATAGTAAAGACTTGCCTTGATCAAATGTGGTTGGTCTTGGCCTTGACTTGAAACAGTGAAAAGGTCTTCGACGACGTTTGAATCTATTTAACGCGAAAATGACGGCCTCAAATAAATCCTCATAACGCAAATAAAATCAAATGAACTCAAAAATTTACGATTTTGGTATTGTTCGAAAGATATTGAATTTATAGACAAAAATGATTTGATTTTGATTTAAAATGAGGGAGAACGAGCTCTATAAAGTTTGACCCGAGAGAAATTCCAGAAAATTTGAAATTTCTGACAGGTGGGCCCCACTAGGATTTTCTTTTCTTTTTAATTTGTTTGCATTTAAGAAATTCCACTGGGACTGATAGGTGGGGTCCACCGTTTTTTTAGTTTTTTGTCTTTATTTTTAATCGGAAAATCCCAAGAGGCTGATAGGTGAGACCACGGTCCACTGGACTTGGTGCACCCAACGGTTGACGAGGGCTGAGGACCACTGTCAGTGACTAGTGGTCCACAGACTTGGTCTATGAACTTTCTACACTAACCCAACGGTTTAACTTCGACAACTGTGTAAGGACCTTCCTATTTGGGAGAAAGTTTGTTCTGATTAGACTTTGATTGAATCTTTTTTAATACCAAGTCACCTACAGCAAGGATGCGAGGTTAGACTTTACGATCGTAGTATTTGCGCAGGACTTGTTGATAGACTGCCGAACGGATTAAGGCTTGGTTCCTCTTCTCTTTGAGTATGTTGATGTCATCTGCTCAAAGTTGTTCCTGGCCAGAGTCGTTAAAATTTTCGACCCTTGTTGACCTAATCTTTAGTTCTGGTGGAAACATCGCTTTAGCCCTAAAAACTAGGAAAAAAAAGGGGTTTCTCCTGTAGTCCGACTAGCAGTCGTGTGAATTGCTCATAATACTAAGGGTAATTCTTTAACACAAGCCCCCCAGCCTTTTATAAGCTGGTCAAAGACTTGAGTTTTGATTCCCTGCATGATTTGGCCATTCGCTCTTTCGATTGCTCCATTGCTTTGTGGATGGGTGACAGAGACATAACACAGCTTGGTACCAAACTCTTTGCAAAATTCTAGGAATTTTGCTGTGAGGACCCCAGCTTATTTGGCTTGTAATGCTTAGTCATCCATTGACCCTAGCATCACAAACAAAATAACCCGTGTCTTCGAGATATGTATACTTCTTAAATGCAAGATATACACCCTTTACAAAATCATGCATCAATTCCATTCAAGACATAGAACCAAAGCACGAACTAGATTAAACAAAAGACATACATAATATAGAGTTATTACAAAAGGGGCCGATCGGCCAAATGACAACTAAGGAAGATAAATAACAGCGGAAGCAAAAGCCATAAGATGGCGATAAACAAAAGAAGGCCACATGGTTTGCCTTTAGCCCACAAGGCAACCGACCAGGCCGCCTAGCTAGTCCTCCCAACCACCGCACATCTCACAAAAGTAGAGCCCTTAGAGCGCTAGCTCCTCTGCAACAAAATTATTAAGCAAAGCAAATGAGTACAAAAATGTACTGCATAAGGCGGCGATGTAAAGGTATGAGACCTATACATATGCTACATGATGACTTTATTTAAGTGGAAGGCTTTAGGCTCATTTTAGCATAAAGCAAGTTTTCATTTGCAATATTTAAATAGATTCAAAGCAGTTTTGCAATTCATTTTTAATTTGCAATTAACAACGAGACAATAACATAATAACAATAGATAGATGTCATCAACAACCTGAAAGTGACTAACCCAATAGTCACCACAACAATAGCATGAATTACCCATTCATACCACCCATGTCAAGTTTTAATTAAAGGTTGTAGTCTAATTCTTGCAGGAAATAACCAAGCGTGTCCATAACCTAGGACGAGGCTATTCGAATAGATTTAACCTTGCAGGGGTGTACCAATGTACCCACACGCCAGATCGCCTTTTCGCCACATGATTAAGAACACTTCCTATGGTATGCCGGCACGGCTAAGTCCGACGAGACATTTCTAATAGATGATGCTAATTAAGAGCCACGACAACCCAAAGGGTAGGATACACCGGCCCAGCCTAAGCAACTGCAGGTGCTCCCAATCCCTATAAAAATATTTTAACCACCATCGACTCATAATTAACACCCCCAAAGTACTTAGCCAAGAGAGGTCCCATATCCCCCTCGTGTGGTTAGCACGCAAAATTGCTTGGATCAATGGTGCAAGTAATTCGGTCTTTGGGGACTTATGCACCATTCCACATACCATGAGATCACACCAAACATCCATTGTGCCCAAGTCAAATAGTTTTCATTTTCAGTTTTTTTTGACTTTACAAATTAACAAAGCACAAGTGCAGGACATAATGGAATAATAATTAGATTTGTGTGATCAAGGTCATCGACATAATATCGACAACTGCCCATTTCTACCGTTATCTAAGCATTGCTAAGCATTATCAACGCAAACTACTAAGTGATAAGAGTTCATCCATCGAACTCTACATCACAGCAAGATAATCCTAGACTTAGTAGTAGAGAATGAATATTTACCTACAGAATATGCATCTATAGGATCACTAATCGATATCATTTAACAACAAAATAGCAATGCATACATACAAGTTAAACAATATATTAGACTTTAAAGTAGTGGGACATAATGGATATGATCAAACTGCTTGCCTTACTGGAGCTATTCACTATGCTGCAAAGGGTCACTCACGGGATCAATGCACTCGTCGGCACCTAACGAAAAAGCGATAAGAACCGATAAGAACGACGAAAACTGAAAAGGCGCAACAGAAAAATTTCTCCAAATGCTCTGAAATTTTTACAGCAGAAAGAGCATGATTTTTAAAGAATTTAGCAATAAGAACCAATTGATTTGGATTCTCAATGCAAAAGTTATGGCCAAAACAATTCTGCTCAGCCTGGAAATTGCTGGAAAATAGAAATACTGTTCATCCGAATTAAATTCTCTAGCACAATTTTCCAAAGAGGTGTTGCACCTGGGATTTTTATGGTAAGTCAAGCACCTCATGAGATGAATAACACAATTGAGTTCACCTCATTTGGAGCTATGATGCATGTTTTATGATTTTTCAAAGACATGCAAAAGAGCACAAGAAACAAGCACCCACAATTATTTTGAAAAGAGTGACATGCCTAAATCCTATTCTACCATTTAGTGCACTAATAGAGGAAGCCAACAAAGTTGGATTCACACAAAAAGGAGCTATAGAGAATTACTTATGCATTTTACAAGTTAATTGCAAATTTTGGAGCAACATTAAAAGTCTATTTCTAAACCAATTTGTAAATCCACTTTCTGGAGCTGAACTGAGCTCACAACTATTTTTAGATTAAAGCTCAGTTCAAACCAGAGCTACCAAAATTTGAATCAACTCATTTGGAGCTAAAATGAAATAGTTATGTATTTTTGAAGTTTATTACCTTTTTCAGTTTGCAAATAAATCCATCGGGAGTTTTCTAAAACCCAAAACGATGCGGACGAACCTGGGCCGTTGATCCTGGATCAGACGGCGCAAGTCCTCCCGGCAACGCGCGCTCGTCCGCGCGAGATCAACGAACGTGGGCCGTGGATCTTGGATCCAACGGCTCAAGTCCTGCGGCATCGCGCGCTCGCGCCACGCAGGTCCAACGAACATGGCCCATTGATCTTGAATCCAACGGCCTGAGTTGGATCACGCACGGCGCGTTTGGAACTCGCGCGCGCTAACGGGGCGGAGGTCATGACCGTTGATCGCGAGATGGATAGTTCGCAATCAACGCGACACAGAGCACGCGCACGGCCCCGCGAGATCTCGCCCGCAGATCTAAAACTGGATGGCCCTAGGACAACGCTACAGTTGTCGGTTTTGTCCGACAACGAAACCGACGGCGAAGAAGTGGTCACCGCCGGCGACTCAGGCCATGACGGTGCGAATGGATGCCAGGTACGGGTGCGCAATAGCAGTGCGCACCCACTGGTACCACTCACACCAGCGGTGGTGGACTGAGCGGCATGAGAGCGAGAGGAAGCGGCAGATGGACTGACAAAAGCGAAAATGAATGGAAAGCTTCGCAACAGCCATTCAAGCGGGTGCCCTCGCATCTAGGGGTTACTTAGAAGGTTACCTAGGTGCAAGGAGGACCCGAGGAGGACTGAGGAGCTCTGGCGACGGAGGACCTTGCCGGCGCCGAGGAGGACAAAGAGGAGAAGAGGACCTGGGCAAAATTAACAGCACCGGGTCATCACATTGGCTCCAATATAGCTCAAGAATGGTCCATGAGCAAGGAATTGAGAAGAGGAGGTCCTTACTAGCGATGGGGAAGAAAGGGGGGGGGGGGTGCTCACGGCCGCAAGGGGACCAACTCCAAATTAGCCCGCTCTTGTGGAGACGAGCTAAAATCAAGTTAGGGGAAAGCACCAGGGTGATGAGGAGCTCAAGAGGAAGCACATAGAGCTGAGGAAGGACCCCTGGAACCCAGTCGGCACAGAGGAGCTCCGAGGTGCAACAATGGCGGCCAAGGGCTCACGGGTGCTTTGAGCTCAAAGGAACCTAAAGCAGTGGAGGAGGTGTTTAAAGGAAGCCAAGGAGGACAAGGGGGACCTCTTATAGCTGGGGAACAGAGGCCATGAGCTAGGGTTAAGCGCCATGGTGAGCTTAGCCCATGGCTCGGTCCATGGCTCGGACAAGGACGTGGAGGGATGGGAGGCGGTCTCTGGCGACTTTGGGGCGGGAAAGGTGACCGCATTTAATCTTTGGCAGCAAAAGAGCTATTGGGGGTGACAAGGCCCTGCCCTTCCTCTGCCATGGCGCACGCGCGCGAGCCCGAGAAGGAGAAGAACAGGGGCTAAGGTCAACCGTTCGATAAGAAAGGTTGGGAGGTCGTGACCCTCCGATTAGATTCGGGGGGGTCTGAAGAGGAAGGGGGAGGTTGCAGCCGCACGATCTTCATCGCACGGTTCCGACAAGGAAGGGGAGGTCACAGCCATTGGATTCACATCGGCGGCTTCGAAACGAAAAGGGGAGGTCGCGCGCTGAAAGGGGATAGGAGGTCGTGACCGTTGGATTTGCATCCAAGGGCAATCAACAGAGGCGGGAGGTCTTAAACGATGCGCGCGACACTGACAAGGGATGGGAGGTCGTGGCTGTTGGATTTTAATCCAACGGCGCATGACATAGAAGGGAGGTCGTGGCCACTGGATTTACATCTAAGGGCACACAACCTTAAGGGGAGGTCGTGGGCTTTGCGCACGACACAAAGGAGGTCGTGGCCGCTGGATTTTAATCCAAGGGCACACAACAGAGAGGGAGGTCAGGACCGTTGGATTTATATCCAAAGTATTTGAGCAGAGGAGGAGATCATGGCCATTGCGCCTGTAGCGATGGGAGGTCGTGGCCATTAGATTTACATCAAGGCGCTACAATGTGAAAGGGAGGTCATATTTGTTGGATTTTGATCCAACGGCGCACAACATAAGTGGGAGGTCATGGCGGTTGGATTTTAATCCAGCGGCGCACTTTATAGGTGGGAGGTGCGGGCGATCGCGCGATGCGAGGGGAGGTCGTGGGCTTTGTGCATGACACAAAGGAGGTCGTGGCCGCTGGATTTTAATCCAAGGGCACACAACCGAGAGGTGGGAGGTCGTGGCGGTTGGATTTCAATCCAACGGCGCACAACATAGGTGGGAGGTCTGGTTGGTGCGCACGATGAGAGGGGAGGTCGTGGCTGTTGGATTTTGATCCAATGGCACACATCAGAGGTGGGAGGTCGTGGCGGTTGGATTTCAATCCAATGGCACACAACAGAGGTAGGAGGTCGTGGCGGTTGCGCACGATGCGGAAAAGAGGTGGGGAGGTCGTGGCGGTTGGATGTTGATCCAACAGCGACGAAATGAGAGAGGAGGTCGTGGCAATTAGATTACGATCCAATGGGGTACAACATCGCATGGAGGTGCGGGCGTTAGGCGGAACTTGAAAAAGGAGGAGGTCGTGGCGGTTGGATTACGATCCAGCGGACACGACCTCATGAGAGGAGAACTGCAGCGAGTTGGGCCGAGGTTGGCTGTGGCGGAGGTTGTGGCCGTTGATTCTGATCCAACGGGCACGACCTCGCGCAGGGAGGAGGAGCTCGAGGTGGGCTGGGGCGCGGTTGGGTTCGACCCGCTTGGAAAGCGGCTCGGACCCAAGGAACAGTGCCTGATTTGAATTTAAATTTGAAGGCTGAGGTTGGAGGAATTTTTAGAGGTAGCAAACTGACTCCAAAAATTCTGAAATTTTAACTGGAGCTTCCTCACTCCAGGATTAACCTTTCATAAAATTTCTAGAGGTTTTTGTGCACTGAATTTTTCTCCAGAAATTCATCAATTCTGTTCTAGGGTTTCACTTACCTCCAAAATTTATCAAATAATTTCTAAAAATTATGAAATAATTCAAAGGGGTCACACATCATCCCTAGAACCAAGAAAAAATTATTTCCAAAGGTTGGCATAAGATTTGTGACAAAGTGGAATAAGGTTTTGACTTTAGTCAACAGGAGGTTTAGGTTTTTGAACTCCACAACTCTTGACAAGAATTATAGAAATGTTCAAGAGTTTCAAGATGTGAGAAAAGTTTTAAGTTATACACATTTTCTTACATTTGAAACACACACCCATTTATACATTTGGGATATTACATTTGCGCTCGAAAATTATGTACCATTATCTATAATGATTTGACCACTAAATCGAGTAATTATACTTCTCATCATGAACCTTTTGGCTGCTTCCGTTGTTATCTCAGTCACAGGTTCAGCTTCAATCCATTTTGTGAACGTATCAATAGCTACAAAAAGGAACTCGAAGCCCTCTGGTGTCTTTGGGAACGGTCCTAGGATATCAAGCCCCCAGGCTGCAACAGGCCAAGAGAGAAGTATGGTTTGCAATACTTGAGCCAGTTGGTGTATTTGCTTGCTATGAAACTGACATTGTACACACTTTTTAACTAATTCTTTGTCATCATATAGGGCGGTTGGCCAATAAAAACTTTGTCGAAAGGCTTTTCCAACCAGCGTTTTGTAAGAAGCATGAGCTCCACAGATGTCTCCGCGTATTTCGTGAAGGATAGTTAATCCTTCTAACGAGGATTAAAACCTCTATGTATTTCTTTAATACATAATAAAAGACCATACGTCTTCATGGTCGTAACCCCTAAGGCTAACGTCCTCACTGGTCGTAAGGATTTCAGAGGTTTCATAAGGGGTACCCTGGTCGGACAAGGTCCTGTACCTAGTCTCCGACCAGGTAGCTACTCGGAAAGGCTATGAACTGGTATATAGATATGATTTCAGGTATATTCTTTACCGTGTGATGAACGGAACACGTGCTGTATGCTCTATACCACGTGATGTTACACAGTCCTAAGACACTGACAACAACCACCATACAGTTGAGTGTCTCACAGACACTTAACCGTAGAGTAGTTGGTACATTATCAACTGACGCCTCGCTCCGACCAGTCACGACGCTTCACTAGGGACGCCTTCTTCAGGAGTAACTGCCACCTATTCGAAAGTTATTTAAGGACGGAGCGCAGAAGACACAAGGATAATGGGCGATCAATCACAATATGATCAAGGAGAGATCGAAGTCAAGCAAATCTAGACAAGATCATCCGACATAGCAAACCGCATTCTCTGTGTAATTAGGATTAGTCCTTTGCCTGGTCTAAGGCACTCTCTGTAAATCCAGTTCATATCAATAAAGAGCAGTCCCATTCTCTCCCAGGAAATATCGTGTCATTTTTCTCTTTTATTTCGTAAGATCGGCGACTCGATCGTCGACAGCTGGCGCCGTCCGTGGGGAAGACGACGTAAGTTTCCTGAAGAAACTCTCCGCTCATCAAATCCTCGCTCATTCCTCATAATCGCTCATGCGACTATGGTCGGAGTTTGGGACGAGGGGAATTGGTTCGACCTGGCGGACTACTCCAACCTTGACATGGAAGAATGCATCCGTGCCATGCAAGAAAATAGCATGTCATCCTCCTCCTCCTCCACCGGTTCGCACGTCGCCGATGCTAGCGAAATCGACCGGATGGATGAGGATCCACCAGTACGACAAGTGGCGCTTTCAGCCATTCCGACCAGCTCGGAATGTCCAAAGACCGCTCCAAGCCCGGTCCTTCCGACCGGCGAAACAGGTGACGAAAATTCAGCACCGCAACTCGAGAATCTCTATACTCTCGATGAAATCATGGCTGAAAGGTACTCATCTACGGCTTCTGGCAATTCCAGGAGCCAACCGACACCTGGTAACGGTGTCGATGAAACCTCCACTGGTCGTAGGCCAAGTGGGGATGATAAGACTCAGCATACGATCGGTAGTTCGCCGGATCAGGTTGAGCCCACCAAGAAGACCTCAGGAGGTGCTCATCTCCGACTGCTCTCCGTCGTGGAAACTCCTAGTAGAAGCACTGGAAGGCTCTCCATTAGTTACAATGGAAGCTCGTCGGAAGATCGCTGTTGGAGGCACGGGGTCAATGCGATCGGAGATGCAAATCAAGATGCCTTGCACGATCCTACACACTCTGCCACACCACCATGTGTTGGTAGAGATGTTACGGGCCATCAAACACCAACTTTCAGAGGCAACAGAACTGATCGATGTCCATCAGTTAACTCGCCTAGCAGTGCCCCACCAAGAGTAGCTGATCGGACGGAACAAACCAGGAGGTCGGGGGAAGGTTTGGATCTTCGAACACCTACTATCAGTATGAATCCTTTGAGACCTTCGGTAACTGTACAAAACCTGAAACGTGTTCAAGATATGTTGAATAATTCTAATCCTGCTCTAGCAGAGACCCCAGGTTTTGTATAACTCGTAGGCCAAGTATCGGAGATTCTTCAGCAGACCATGCAACAAACGGAAGCATACCGGGAACAGAGAAATTCAAGAAGTCAAACCATAACTTCGTCCCAACGTTCCTCCCTCAGTAGAGGGCAGCATGGTCGTGTTGGAGAACAACCGATACCAAAGCCTCCTCGACGATTCCGACCAAGGAGTCATGAGGGGAGAAGGCTGTTTCAGGCAGCCACACCTTCACCTCGTCAAGAGGAACAATCGCTTGGACCAGATGATCTCCGACATCGTCTAAATCAAGCAGGTGGTCGTAGACATCACAATAGCGTCTACGACCGGATCAGGACACCGGAGATTCGGCAATCTAACCTTAGAAACTGATCTCCGATCGATTACAATCCGACACCTTTCCAAAGAAGGCACCATGAATCAATCACAGGTTGTCGAGCCTTCTCTGTAGGGCTCCAAGCTGTGCATTGGCCAAACAGGTTCCGACCGGCCAACCTGGATAAGTTCAATAGGACTCAGAACCCATTGGAATTTCTCCAAATATATACCACCGCCATCAGAGCTACTAGTGGTGATGAAAATGTGATGGCGAACTATTTGCCCACAGTGCTCGATGGGTCTGCCTGGTCGTGGTTACTTAACCTACCGGTCGGATCAATCTATACTTGGGAGCAACTCCGCGACCTTCTAATTGCGAATTTCCAAGGCACGTACGACCGCCATGGAAAGGAGGATGATCTCCACCGAATCCAACAAGGCTCTGATCAGACCCTCCGTCAATACATCAAGAGATTCAGCCAGGTTCGTAATTCCATACCAGAAGTTACAGAATCATCCATCATCCAGGCTTTCAAAATAGGTCTAAGGAATCGGCAGTTTACAGAGGATATAGCAATGAACCCTCCGCGAACAACTGTTGAACTTTTCGACATGGCTGATAAATACGCCGCTGCTAGTGAAGCAATTGAGTGGTGTGAGGCCATTGATCGGAAGGATAAAATTCCCCAACCTGGCTTGGATAAACCGGAGAATAAGAATAAGAAAGCTCTCAAGAAGAAGAAAAACCACAGACCCGACGATAAAGAAGTCCTGGCTATCCCTGAAAAGTTTACGAAGGGAAAGATGGACTATACCGGTCGAGGCAAAGAGAAGGCTCCGACCGAAGGATATAAGAAAAATAAGAAGTGGTGTCCACTTCACTAGCAGGCAGGGCACGACCTTCGCACTTGTCGAGCCTGGTAGAAAAAGCTGGAGGATTGCTATGCAGGTAAAGGACCACTCCCTGTAATACAGGAACTCGGTGAAACAAGTTTCAAAAAGGACAAAGATGGCGACGAAGAAATGGAGTACCAGGAGCCTCAACATACGGTCAACATGATCTTTGGTGAGTCTTCTTCGTACGAGTCAAGACGTCATCTCAAGGCCATGGAGCGGGAGGTCAACCTCGTCGAGCCTCTGACCATCATCAAGCCATCAACGTGGTCGGACACCGTAATGTCCTTCAGCAAAGAAAACTGCTTCATCTCTTCAACTCGACCAGGTAGGTTCCCTATTGTTGTTGAACCTACTATTAATAACTGTAGGGTTAATCGAGTCTTGATAGATGGTCGTAGTTCTTTAAATATTTTATTTGCGGGAGCTTTAGAAGACATGCAAGTTCCTAAGTCCAAGGTGAAACCAGTGAAATACGCCTTTCACGGTATAGTCCCTGGCTCCACCGCTAAACCGATAGGATAAATTTCCTTACCAGTCACGTTCGGAAGACCTGACAACTTCTGAACAGAAAAGAGTACGTTTGATGTGGTTGATTTTGAGTCTGCATACAACGGAATTCTAGGTCATCCGACTTTAGCAAAATTCTTGATAGCCACGCACTACGGTTATCAAAGTTTGAAAATGCATGGACCTAAGGGAGTCATCACGGTTTGAGGAGATCAGAAAATGGCTTACGTGTGTGATCGGAAATCCTTAGAACTGGTCGATGAATTTCCGACCAGAGAGGCTAATCCATCTACCGTGCAGGTCAAGCACTCGAGGCCAAAGATGACAGCAAAGCCATCTGACCAAACAAAAGAGGTACCACTCGACAAAGGTGCTTCTCCGGACAGCGCCAAGTCGCCACCTGGGTCAGAAAACACCGACTCATCTAACCGCAAGATTCTGGTCGGGGCAAGACTCGACCCCAAATAGGAAGAGTCGCTCATCTCCTTTCTCGAGCAAATCAGGATGTATTCGCCTGGCAGGTGTCCGACATGCTCGGAGTCCCCCGGGAGGTGATCGAGCACAAGCTAGCTCTCCAGCCTGACAAGAAACCGATCAAGCAGAAGCTACGGCATTTTGCACCTGATTGGAAGGAGGCAATCCAGTCAGAGATTGACAAGCTCCTCAAGGCTGGGTTTATTCATGAAGTCCACCACCCTCAGTGGCTCGCCAATCCTGTAATGGTTAGGAAGAATAACGGTAAATGGTGAATGTGTATTGACTTTACAGATCTTAATAAAGCTTGTCCAAAGGATGACTTTCCCCTTCCACGCATTGACCAACTTGTAGACTCTACTTCCGGGTGTGAGTTACTAAGTTTTTTAGATGCGTATTCAGGGTACCACCAGATTAGTAAAGAAGATGAGGAGAAAACTTCCTTCATCACCCCATATGGCACTTACTGCTATGTTAAGATGCCATTTGGTCTCGAAGACGCTGGTATAACTTTTCAAAGGTTGATGCAGAAAACCTTTAATCCACAGATAGGTCGGAATCCAGAAACTAACTGGCTGTATGGCAGCGCTAAGTCATTTCATAGCAAGGTTAGGGGAAAAAGGATTACCTTTCTTTAAGCTTCTTCGGAAACATGGAAGTTTCGAGTGGACTAAAGAGGCAAACGATGCCTTTGAAGAACTTAAGAAGTACCTTACTAGCCCCCCGATCTTAGTTTCTCCAAGATCGGGAGAAACATTGCTAATTTACGCGGCTGCAACGCCACAAATAGTTAGCGGTGTACTGGTCGTAGAACGGGATAACATCCAACGACCAGTGTATTACGTAAGCGAAGTCTTACATGGACCAAAGGAAAGATACCCACAGGTACAAAAGTTGCTCTATGGTCTCCTTATGTCTTCAAGGAAACTAAGGCATTACTTTCAGGCCAACAAAGTAGTTGTACCAACCGGGTATCCCCTTAGTCAAGTCCTTGGAAACAGGGAATCATCAGGACAAATAGCAAAATGGGCGGTTGAGTTAGGGGCGTTCGACCTCCATTTCATCTCACGAACAGCAATCAAGTCCCAAACAATAGCAGAATTCATTGCCGAATGGACAAACCCTGAACCCACCCAAGGGCCCGAGTACGAACACCACGACGATTGGACAATGTACTTTGACAGTTCCTTGATGCTAAAAGGCTCGGGGGCTGGAGTTGTCTTGATATCCCCTACTGGCGAACGCATTAAGTACGCCATCCAGTTAAATTTTTCTGCTACAAACAACGTGGCAGAATATGAAGGTTTACTGGTAGGACTCCGAGCAGCTCGTTCGCTCAAGATTCACAGATTACTAGTGAAAGACGATTCTCAACTAGTAGCGAATCAAGTAGGGAAAGAGTATCAATGCTCGAGTACCAAGATGTCATCTTATCTGGTGGAAGTACGAAAACTCGAAAAACACTTCTTCGGTTTTCAGATCCAACAAATTCCTAGAAATAAAAACTTTCTGGCAGACCAGTTGGCACGGATGGCCTCCACGAGGTCGACCGTCCTGCCCGGAGTTTTTCTCGAACAACTCGATTCGCCCTCGGTGGTCGAGCCTTCCGAGAACATACATGATTCTTTACAGGTCGTACAAACCGATCGTGAAAACATGGATGCTCCATGTGTCATTGACGGTTGGCGCATACGCCACGATCGGTAGAGATTGGATGACTTGATCTACAATTATCTTGACATGACATAATTCCGAGAAGATGATGTAGAGGCTTATCGCCTAGCACGAAAAGCCAAATCATACACTTTGATCGAACGTACCTTATATAAACGAGATCTCATGGAGTTTTAATGAGATGCATATCTCAAACGGATGGCATTAAGTTGCTAACCGAAATCCATGAAGGAGTCTGTGGAGCACATCATTCCTACAGAACACTGGTCGGTAAAGCTTTCAGGCAAGGATACTACTGGCCAACTTCCCTTCATGATGCAAAAGAGCTCGTCACGAAGTGCGTACAATGTCAGTTTCATAGCCGACAAGTACATCAGCCGGCACAAGCCTTACAAACAATTCCTCTTTCTTGACCTTTCACAACCTAGGGACTGGACATTCTGGGACCTTTCCCAAGAGCACCCAGGGGCTTCGAATTCCTTTTCGTCATGATTGACACGTTTACAAAATGGATCAAAGCCGAACCTGTTGTTAAAACAAGAACTGAGGCCACTAAGAGATTTCTCACAAAAAATATGATCACACGATTTGGTGTACCCAGTCGTATAATCACAGACAACGGTGCCCAGTTCTCTAGCAGTCAATTCCAAGAATTCTACGATGAACTTGGTATCAAAGTTCATTTTGCTTTGGTATCAAAGTTCATTTTGCTTCTGTTGCTCATCCGTAGAGCAACGGAGCGGTTGAGCGAGCCAATGGTATCATCATGCAGGAGATCAAACACCGAGTGTTCGACCAGTTAATCAATTGGTCAGGAGCTTGGGTTCAAGAACTCCCGTTTGTATTGTGGTCTATTCGAACCACGACCAGTCGTGCGACCGGTGAAACACCATTCTTCTTGGTTTATGGTGCTGAAGCCATGCTTCCTCCAGAACTTAAAATTGGCTCTGCTTTCGAATCGATTGTTTCAGCAGCGATCGAGAATGAACAACGACTTGACGACATCAATTTCCTTGAAGAACGACGAAATCAAGCCCTGGTACGATCAGCAATCTATCAACAAGCCATGCGAAGGTACCATAGTCGTAAGATACAACCTCGCAGCCTCGCTGTAGGTGATCTGGTTCTCAGAAAAATTCAGAACCAAGCAAAACATAGCAAGCTTTCTCCTAAGTGGGAAGGTCCTTACACTGTGGTCGAAGTCACCCGACCAGGTTCTATACTACTAGCCATGTCGGACGGGCAAGTTTTGTCAAATTTTTGGAACATTGATCAATTGCGTAAGTTCTATGTCTAATTATTTTGTACATTATTTCAATTCTTTTTTCATTTAATTAGTACTTTCCTTTATTTCTTTTCGACGAGTGATATGATTTATATATCTATGCCTATATTCTGGTCACCTACTATTGTTGTTTGAGATGGTCGGAGAAGACAATTTTTTCTCTCTGGTATCCTTTATCAGGATCTCTATTACTCTTTGGCAACGGCATCTGTGTCATACGCTGTATAGGTCCTAGTTGTGATCATTCCATGAATGATTTCCACGCGCGACCATACGAGTAAACAGAGCATAATACAAATAACTTCATATAGTGCCTTATACTATTAATATTATGAAGACTATATTTCTTTATTTCAAAATTCTGTTATACTCTCGTTTGGCTACTGGTCGGGACATGGAAAGTCTCCTAGTCGAAGTCTGTCCTTTTTCGCACGTGGTCCTGCCCACTAGAAGGAGTTTCCTAGCGACGGTTCTTTTCTTATGATCCTCACTGCCAGTCAGACTTGAGCCTGAGCATGTTTTGCGAAATGTTTTTCTATATCTTCTGTTCGTAGCAGTTTTTCTGACCAGTTTTGGGTCATATATATAAATACGATCACTTATAGTTTTTTTGCATACATTCTTGCATTTCTACTTTTGTCAGCACAACAAATCTTTTGTCCGACCATATATAGTTTTATTTGGTATTTTGATTATGACAAACAAAGATCTATAACTAGTCGAAATCATACACTGGTTCCGACCAAAATGATGTCCTAGTATTGTTACGATCAGTTTTGTCTTATGATCAGTATATGCCTTCAAAACAATGGTTTCGACTTTCATTCTCTTTCTTGGCTAATTGCTTGTCTAGCAAGGCTCTTCTACTACAAAGCAGTCAGGGGGCTAGAGAGTATACGAGAATTTTAAAAAGTCAATGGGATAAACAAAAGAATTGTTGATGACATAAAGGTAAGTTTTATATATAATTCTTATATTACAATGTCCTACTCCAGAATGTCTCCAGACTAATTATTGCTTGATGGAGATCCGACTTCCATCTCCTCTACAACTTTGTCTCCAAGCGGCCTTAGTTCTTTCATAAACACGTCGCCTCATCGAGTGACGATTGAAGTCATCTTCAACGGCTTGGAGATCAATGGAGGGTCGGAAGCCTTCAGCTTTACGGTATAAAACTAACTCCATTGCAGCGCCATCTTTCATAATCTGGGCATAATTCTCTCAAGTAGTCTTGAGCAGACCACTGAGATCTTCTAGAAGTTGGCCCAAGTAGTTCATTTTCTCTATTGGATCTCTTAAGTCAGGCACACTTGATCCTGATCCCATATCAAAGATCATCTTATTTAAAGCATGAATCTTTTCATCAAGATTTTGCACGAGAGTTGCCTCCTTATCCTACTCAAATTCCAGAGCCTTCTTTGCTCTGTTCAGCGCTTGTGTTTGCTCTACACGAGTAAAACAAGTAATAAGTACAACATGATTAGAGAAGGATAATAAGTCAAGTCTACGACCTATTACCTTCAATTTTCTTGTTAAGAGTCTCATTTCTGGTCGTCGCCTCTACGATCGACCGGTCCTTGGCCTGATTATCTTCCTCAAGCTGTGTTATTCTGGCTTTATCAGCCACGACCTCTTCTTTTATTTTCTCCAAATCTATCGAATATGATAAGGGAGAATAATTAGAGAAGAACAAAGTATTGAAGAAGAAAAGAGGTTAAGAAGAAAGTTCTTACTTTCCAATTTAGAGTGTTTTCGCTCCAAGTCCTTAATTCGCTAGGTTAGTCCTCCGACCACAGCAAAATTCTCGATCATATGCTACACAAATAGCATTTCCTCTTTAAGTTTCCTGTAAACTTTTAAAAGAGAGATTATGAAACTGGTCGTAGAACTTACCCGGATCGCCACGTCATTATAATCGGCAAAGATGAAATCAGGACTTATCTTGACTTGACGATCCGATATTTTTCCCCATGCCTTGTCAAGCTCCTTATTAGGTTGAGAGGGATTACCAACAGTGGTCGAAACCTATTGAGGGCCTTTAGGGGCATCTACCTCCACAAAAGGAGTTAGAATCACCACTGGATCTAGCTCGACCGTTGGCATCACCACCTGCTCGGGGGCTTTCTCGACCACTTTATCCTCAGGAACTTTGTCCTATGAAGTGCTTTGGACGAGGACTTCCACGGGTGCCTGGTCCTCAGGAACATTCTGGTCGGATACGACCGGAACGCCAGAAGACCTATACAAAACAAAGAAGGGAAGTTCAAAACACCAAATCATCAAAAACTATTAAAGGTATGCACTCATACGACCTTTTTTATTTGTACATACGTAGTTGATTTCTTGGTTTTGACTTTGAAACGCGGTAGAGTAAACTCTGTACCATTAGCCTTCATTTTCTTTTCAACCAATTTTGCCAGTTTCGAACCAGCAGGGTTGGTTAAATCCCTCACATCCTCCAACATAAGGTTGGAAGCCATATCCTCGACCAACTAATCGAGGGTAGCATTCCTGACCATCTGCTTTCGACCACTTGTTTGCCCTACCTCCTCGAGTGTAGAAAGAGGTCCTTTGCTGGTGTAGTAGTCCTCAAGCTTTCATTGGAAAACGCAATTGCGAAGGTCATGTGTAACATCCCCAAATTAATAAATGATAATTAGTGTGCATCACATTAACATGCACAGTGTTTTTGATCCTTTTGCATCATTTATTGCACTTGGGTTGTATTTCAAATGTATAAAAATGAGGAGAATTTAAAACTTTTGAACATGCATTGGTTTTTCTGGAGCAATTGCATAATTTGTTGCTTTCGAAAATTTAGAAATCAAAGAAAACATACATTTCAAATTTAAATTCCAAAATAAAACAAGAATAAAAATTTATGAACATCAACTGGAAATAATTTATTCAAATAACATAATAATTATCATGAATAAATATAATTTTTCCCAAATTTTTGGGAACTCATTTCAACCCTCAGAAAATTCAAACTCAATTCAATGACCTATTCTAAGTTTGGATTTAAATTATACAAATTAAGTCTTGAGCAGTGGGTTTTCAAATTTTATTTGGGAACTAGGTTGTCCCAGGAAGCCCCCTGATTTATTTCAGAATTTTTAGAATTTTATTTCTATTTTTAAGGCCTCGGTCAAACCTGTTGCTTCTCGGTCAAATCTGAAATTCAAAACTCCGGCCTTTGCACTGTTCCTCCGACCGGACCCCGTTTTGCCACCGGGTCTGACCGAACCAGCTCACTGAGCCACCTCCTCCCCTCTTCCACTGACGTGTGGGCCCCACTTGTAGGCTCTTGTTCCCCACGCGCTGGCTGCTTTGCATCTTCTTGGCCCATGAGAGGAGGCGCACGCCGCCCGCCTCCTGTCTTCTCTCCGTCAACACCATCGCGCCGCCGCCCAAGACAGCCAACCATAGACCTTCCTCACCAACGCCGTCGATAGCTTCGCCGTCGGTCGTCGAGTTTTTGCGCGAGAACCGCCGCGGCCACGAAGATAACAAGCGACATCCCGTGAGCTCGAGTCGCCATTTAAGGGCGGGACTGGTCTTGAGCTCTCCCGTTCCTCGCCCTCTCCACCTCTCCCAACTCCCTAAGCCTTTTCCTCTCCTCTTCGAGCTCCATTTGAGCTCCAAGTCCCGAATGCCATTCGGACCCGCCGCTCCACCTCCAAGCTCTCCGGCCGCTCCGGTGACCCCCGGTCCTTCCTGATCGTGTCACAACGTGCCCAACCACATCTGGAGCATAAGCCCTCAGCCAATTTGAAGAATCCCCCACCGAGAAGCTGCGCACGAGTGTTCTTCCTCGGCTCTGGCCAAATCCGCCGCCACCACCGCCGCGTCTCCTCCAGCGAGCCCGAGCTCGATTCCCTGCTCCATGAGCATCCTCTAGTTCTCCTCTTCCTCCCCCTATCACTCACTTGCTCTCTCGTTCACTCTAGGTCGCTGCCGCCGTTGGACCTCCTCGTGCCACCGCCGGCCCATCTCCGGCCACCTCGTCTCCCTCCGACCACTCCAACGTGCTCCTGGAACCCCGGGTATGCCCATGCTCCCTCTATTTTTGCTCCAACTCCACCCTACGCTGTCGCCCTCCTTTCACCCCCACGGCCGGCCGCTGCCTGCTATCGCCGTGCCGCCATAGTGCCTCTCCGGCCACCCCGTGACCACCCCTAGCAACCTTGTATGTCAGGCAACCCATTTTAGCCTTCCCCACCGCCTCGCCTCAGCTCCACCGCCGTCGACGACCATCAGCCCGTTTCAGCCCGAGCCGCCCTGGACCTCCCCTGCGACAGCCCTCTCTGTTGTCTCTGTGCATGAACCACTGTCATTGAAAATTTGGAACCCACTTCATACTTCTGACCAACATGTTGAATGTCAATTAGTCCACTCAAATGCATTAAAAAAAATTTAAGTTGAGTTTTGAAAGAAAGTTTAGTAGTAAGCACTTCATGTCAAAAGTTTCTGTTGTCAGATTTTCGAACAGAGAAGTGATAGTTGCAAATCTGGATTGACAGTAGGCTTTCAAAACTGTTGAATGACTAATTGAATCACTCAAATATATATATAATTGACAAAAGGATAATTGAATTAAGTGAGAAGACTTATCTAATAGTACCTCTTTACCTCAGACCTTTGGATGAAGTGTATGACCTGAGAAGTGCTTTGACAGTAGAATTCATTGCCAAAACCGACAGTCAATTGCTAACAAGTTCTTTGGGTGATATTTAGGTTTTCAATCCAAAAATTAGTAACTAGGATTAAGCACTACTAGAGGATTAAAATTTGCAAGTCACATGTTAATACCTTAGTCCTCAAACAAACATGTTTGACAATTCTAAGTAGCTTGAACAGCCAACTGATTAAGAGAGGGTGGTCTGAAAATAAACTGATATGACAATAGGTTAGTGACCTTCTAATACATGTGCTGAGAAAGTCTTTGTTCAATTAGTACTTTAGCTAAGTGTTGTGATTAGTTAATTAATCACTCAAATGACTTAACAAATCTAAAGTTTGAGTTTGTAAGAGGTTTAGCTAGTAGCACTACAGACCAAGGTTTCTCTTCTGTAAAGATTCATGGACAGAAAAGTACTAGGTGAAAATTTTGAAATAACAGTGAACCAATGGCAGTAGGAACATATAAACAGAATTGTAAACCTCATCAAGATTAGTAAACAGCCTTTAGTGATTAATTCAAAGTAAGCAAGAACTAAAAGGGAGGCGAGATTGAAATGTAGAATTTTAATAACAGTGAATTAAAGCTTTGTCAACTGCCGATACAAATGGATTAGAAACTATAATTGTTAGCCATTAGCATCTAATCTATAAGGTTAAATATGAATCTTGAGTCAAGAATTAATTTAGTAGTTATTAAACAACAGAAGACCTTATGCTCTAGTCTCAATTTCAATAACTCATAACTATTTCGAATGAACTCCAAAACGAGTGAAACCAATTTTGTTAGTTTTCTTTATTAATATACTTTAACTTGGAATAGGTTTGAATCATGTTATTGTCCCAGAAATTTTCAAAATTGGAATTAATTTCAGGAATGAAGTGTCTTTACACTAGAACTTGAATTAACTTCAAAAATTCATAAGAAATTCATATGAACTCCATATGGGATGAATCCAGTTGGGTTGTTCCTAAAATGTTATTATCTTTACATTTTTGTAGTTTTCATCTCCACTACTATTCTAGAAATTTTCGCCAAAACAGTAAAATTCGGGCAGAGAGCTGAAATTTCATCTTTTTCTTATTTTCTGATTTTCAAAAGACTATAACTCTCACATACGAACTCCGAATCGAATAATTTTGTTTCTAAATTCATATTAAATCATTCTCTACCATCTGTGAAAATTTTATGATTTTTGGATGACTTTGAATTTTTGAGTTTTTCGGTGTTATCTTTTCTTATTGGTTCTTTTCGATTCTTTCGCTAGGTTTCGATGATTCTAGTGTATATGAGAGTGATCCTTTGCAGCAAGAAAGTTATCCCTAGCAAGGCAAGCAGTTTGATCATAATAATCCCATTACTTTCAAAGTCCAATACTTTGTTTACGAATTGTATGTATGCATGCTTTTGTGTCAAAGTTTATTTTCCCGATTAGAGGTAGTTTTTCCTATTGCATGGTTGCCCTTAAATTATTATCCCCTGCCACTAAACATAAGGTATTAATCTCGCTAGTGAATTAGAGCCCGGTGATTGAATTATGCTCTTTTATTGTCTTTACAGTGTCATGCTTAGAAATGCTTAGCTACCGGTAGAATTGGGTGGTCATCGACTTAGTCGATAACTTTGATCACACAAATCATTTTTATTACACTATGTCTAGCACCTTGTGCTATATTACTTTGAAAACTAAAAGTGTAAATGAAATGATTTAGACTTGGGCAAGTGGTTGGATGGTGTGATATCGGGTGTGTGAATGTCTTGCCTAGGTCAACAAGGACCGAACATCTTGTTTCACCAAAACCAAGTATAATTGCATGCTAACCACATGAGAGGCATATGAAACCTCTCTTGACTTAGTACTTTGGCGTGTGTTAGCTCCGGGTCACAGGAGGTTGTGTGTGTTGTGTTGAAAAAGGATTTATTCCATGTGTGTGTTGGGCGTGATGGGATGGGTTTTGGTATTAAGTCCAAGTTCCCTACCCCGAGGAGCATCGGTAAGTTCTCTCTCTACCAATGACTCCGTCACAATGTATGGGGGTTTCCATTCCCATATGGGCGACTCGTAGTTAATACATAATATTGGAAAACGTCTCGTAGGACTTAGCCTTGCCGGCATACCTACGGAAATGTGCTTTATCCGGTGGCAAAAGAGGCGGTCTGGCGTGTGGGTACATTGGTACACCCCTGCAGGGTATAAAACATTCGAATAGCCTCGTCCTAGGTTATGGACACGCGTGGGATTGGATTTGCAGGAGTTAGACTCAACATTTTGGAATTTTAATGTAAAAACTTGATGTGGGTGGTATGAATGGGGAATTCATGCTATTGTTGTGGTGGCTATTAGGTTAGCCACTTCCAGGATGTCTTTTATTATTGTTACTTGTATCTCGCTGTTTTTTTCAAATAAAAACAGATTGTAAAACTACTTTAAATCTATTACATTATTGCAAATGAAAACTTGCTTTATGCTGAAAATGAGTCTAGAGCCTCCTCCACTTAAATAAGCTTGCATGTAGCTATGTATAGGCTGTTACCCTACACGTAAGTCTTGCGAGTACATTTTTGTACTCATTTGCTTTGCTTAACTAATTGTTGCAGAGGAGGAAGCTGATCTCCAAGGGATCCACTTTTGTGAGCTGTGCGGCGGGTTTGACGACTAGGTTGGTGGCCCGGTTGGTTGCCTTGTGGGTTAAAAGCACACTAATTGGCTCTTGTTTATCGCCATCTTATGGCTTTTTGCTTCCGCTGTTTATCTAACTCTTTAGTTGTTATTTGGCCGGTCGGCCCCTTTTGTAATAACTCTATATTGTATGTCTTTTGAATTGCTTAGTTGTGCTTCAGTTCTAAGTGTTGAATGGAATTGATGCATAATTTTTGTATGTGGTATGTGTACTGCAATTTTGGGAAGTACATATACGCCGAGAGTCGAGATATTTGATTTGTAATGCTAGAACCATCTTGATGGTTAAGTATTCCAAGTTAAATACCCCGGGTTCTCACAAAAGTTGGTATCAGAGCCATGCTGACCGTAGAAACCCCTAGCTTGGTCGTCTTTAGGATATTTTAGAAAACTTAGTTTAAAAAATATCAAATGATTTATGAAAACTTAAGTAAGTTCTCACATTTTATTCCTTACCTATCTTAGATCGCTCATCTCACCTTGTTCTTGTTTAAGTTTCAAAAAGATGTTTCCTCTCATCTTCTTTCAAAAGATAGTTGTTACCGTTTAAATTCGGTTTTGGGATTCAATGAGTGTTGTAAAATTGAAGTGTTGGCTATCCTTTGATGAAGATTAGAAGCTTTTGAAGTTGGAGAACTCAGCTCGGAGCACGGTTACAAAATCTGGACAGCGAGCGCAAGTTTTGGACAGCAAGCACTTAGATCGTCGTTAGGGCTGAAAATGAGAAGATAATTCAACTAAAACTCATGGGAATTGAAAGGGTAAGATGTGATATTAGTTGGCTAGTGCCTAATACACCCTTAGATGGTTTTTACCATGTTCTTTAGATCTGATAAGACTTGAATTGTGTTCTGAAATTTTTCTTCTCAATCGATTGCTCGCTCATTCAACACGAGTTAGTCGTATCGAGAAGTTGAGCTTATGTCTTATGAGTTTTGCTTTGGATCTTATGTCCTTGTCCAGATATTTGGAGATCATTTCTTGTTATTCACTTTCCTTTCGTTTGTTTCCAGTTGGTTTTTGTGTTTTGAAGTTTAAAATCTCTAATGAAAATTAAGGACCTTACCCCTGTTATTTTCCCCTACCTTGTGCTTTTCCCTCTCACCTCTTTAATGGAAGTCGCTGGTTGGTTAAAGGATTGATAGCGGAATCGGTAAAGAGAAGGATATGATTGAATAACTGCTATTTTATCTTTAATTGGATCTTTGATGTTAGGATAATATTGGTGGTTTTGAATTGTTAGAGTGATGTTTGATCATCAAGAAATTGGATTATTACTCTTAGCCCCTGATTATGATCTGAGAAGAGTTGATTAGATCTTTGAACCTTGAGATATTAACCTTTGTGGGATCTTCTACAGATTATGGTAGGCATTGCCATAGGAAGTTGAGATATGAGTATTTATGAAACTATTGTATTGAGGTATAAGATTGCCTGCGGGTGATGTTGGATTTATATCGGAAGAATATGTAGGTATAACTCGTAGAACACATGAAGTAGATTGAATTAATAACTTTGTGGATCCACTTGGGGATCTAGATTTTGATATGCCTTACTCAACCAGTCAATAAGATTGTTAGTCAGATTTTGATCTAATGTGATAGAGTTTGAAATTGAAACTATGATGATAATGTAAATTTTGTTGGATACTTACGCTAATAAATTGAAATTTGTGGAGTTATATTTGGATATATAACCAGATCGTAATACTTTTGGAGATGAAGAATGTTTGGGTGATTGAATAGTCGTGTAGTATATGACTATGAGGATTGAATACAAATTTATCTTTGTGGGAACAGTTGTCTCAAGGATGGTATAATGGGATCAATTAGGGATGATAAATTGTGGTGGTTGGATTTTGATGATACTTGGGGATTAGTAGATTTTCGGAAGACATCGAGTTAATATTATTGAATTGGACTAAAATAAATTTTGTGGATAACTTGATCTGGAAGAGTTAGTAATTTAGATTATTTGGACTATAATTGGATTGCAAATTCACCTTGGATGGATAATCTTTTGATGATTTAATGCACTAGGATGGAGTTGACGATGAATAAAGGGGATATATTTTTGACCTAGGATAATTGTGGCGATTTGGTAGTTAATTAGATCCTAGAGTAGGGATAACTGGATTAGACCTTAAGAGATTAATTGGTGTATTTGATGGATTGATTGTTGCAAGTGGATTGATCATGCCAACAAAAGGGATTGAGAAGCAGAAATATAGAGACATTACTCGAAGACACAATTGGATCTTGCATAGATGTACCCTTTCTTAAGGATTGAAATTATTGTGAGAAAACTTGCTGGAAACAACAAATAATTGATAAACGATTAATAGTATAGGTCAATCGGTGGATCATATGCAGTGACATACAGATCTTTAGTGCTCACGATTTGGAAGTTATATGGGAGATACCCTATGATAGAAATTTAGAAGGCAAGTGTAATGGACTATGTGAGCAATATGCTGGTTTTGTTTAGGATTCGCAATATTGTTGGGATTTTGATCAAGATGGGAGTGAACCCGTGAGTTAGATTGTGGGAGTAAATCAATAGATATTTGTGCTCACTCATGGATTGTTAATATTGGAAGCAAGTTAGTGCCCTTCCTAGAAATTGAATCAAACCTGAGAAATTATGGTGGAGATTTCTTTAAAGCGAGCGATTTCCGGGTTGTTGTATAAATTGTGGAAAAATAGATTAGAGTGTGCTTGTTATAGACTCAATGTGATTGGTGTATTTTATTTGGATAAATGACAATTAGGGGTTGACAAACCCAAGAATAGCAAGTTGGTAGTCATTCGAGATCGAGTCTTTCGGTCCTTTGAAAGAAGTTTGGATTTTAGCAAGGTGACAAAGTTTTTCTGCCCCTTCTCTTTTCCACGGGAATCTCGAGACGAGATTCTGTTTAAGGGGGGTAGGTTTGTAACATCCCCAAATTAATAAATGATAATTAGTGTGCATCTCATTAACCATCAAATTTCTCCATGTTCATAGGTCAAAACTGTGGCGGCCAGCGAACTGCTCGAAGGTCAGGCGAGAATGCCTGACATTTGGTAATAATATCATGGTGCCTTCTGATGAACACGGTGGCCCGATCTTCCGATAGGTTCGATTGATTTCGTCGTGAGGACGTTGACGCTTTGAGGCTTTCGACCCGCAGATCGTCACCTCGCAATTCGCTACACCCGCACGACTGTCGTTATCGATCACGCTTGCACGCGATCGACCTTACCACGAGGGTTATGGTTCCTGCAAGCAATCGAAGCAACTCACAAGAACAAGGAAAATGCAATCTGAATTATATTGCGAATATGGATGAAGTTCACAAAGTGGGGTTCCTCAAACCGAACAATCGGCGAAACTGCAAAGTGACAGAATAATCTAAGAAAAACCCAACCCTAAAATATGACGGCTACTGTATATATATAGGTGGACGTGAGGAGGTCAACCTAGGGTTGTGCGGCCGTGGGGAGAGGCGTTCACAACCTGGGCTCCGACCTCGACACGCTTACAAGGCCCTATTGGGCCCAAAACGGTGTCGCAACACCTTATTTCAATGACTCTGATTAACTCCCAATGAATCTAAGTGTGAAACTAGATCCATTGGAACGGTCTCATCATAAACTTTCCAGCAAGTCCAAGAACGCCTCAATTGGACTCCGTATGCAAAAGTTATGCCCATTTTATTGACGTGCTGTCCTGAGACTCCGAACCGAATTTGGAGTCTGACTTGAGCTCAATCTTGAGTCTGAGTAGACTTGGCCTGCGAGGAATGACCAGCACTAGAATTTAGTAGCATCCCATCCTTTACCAAGCAAGTATGGACAGTGAGTAACAAGTTCACCTGATGGTTTAATTGTCGCGCACGTGCTTTTGTAATTGGTCCTTGTATGTCTGGAGGAGAAGTGTTACACGTATCCGAAGGAGTGATGTCCTCATCACCTTCTTTGCAGGAAAGAAGGGTTAACATCACCAGGTGATCGTAGAAGACGATACCCAGTGGTAGATGGACCTGACCTATGATAGGTTTCAGTCCTATGAGGGTAATACTCATCGTTTTCTATCTATTGTTGCAAATTCCTAGGTATAAGTGGTGAACGATTACCTTCTCTAGGAGCTTGCCGATCACCAGGTGTTCAAAGAAATCTTTTCCAAGTGGAGTTATAATTAGGGGAGCGACTAGACATGTTGTCACATCGCTCTCCATAAGGGGAGTTATTCGAACGACTGGTGTTTGATGGTGTTGTCATGGTACAACTATCAGAATGATGTCGGTGAGTTTGCTCAAGTCTGACCATTATATCCCGAAGCCTTCGTGCGATCTCTTTAGTAAAGAGGTCGTAGCCTGGCGCTCCTCCAATCTTTTGAGTTGGATTCTCGAGTAAGTCATTTATTCTTTGAAGTTTTTGAGCTTCCTCCGACCGATATTGAATATGCCTAGGTAAAGCACTCTGGGATGGTCTCAAGATCATCCACATTTGAATTTGCTTGAGTCTGCCTTAGTGGAGAGCAATCATTTTTAGGATTTCTCCCACGCTCATGAATGTGGTAATCCTGTTCTTCGCTGGAGGCATCCTCGCCATCACCACGAGAGCCCGGAGTGAATGAGCGACGGGAAACATCCCTAGTTCTTTCTCTCGGAGAGAGATTAGGATCTAAGGGGAGGACAAAGACCTCCTAGATATGTTTTCCACTTGTGCCTGAGTCCTCTCGGGTTGAGGAGTAGTCAAATGACAACGCCTCATGACTTGAAGCAATGCCCTCCAAGAAAGGGAATTCTGGATTCACTACTACAAAAGGGCTAATACTGGATGCCTCATCATAGACGGTTGCCCAAACCCGTTTGTATTACATGCATTCACAGATGGTTTTGGTTTTGTGACCGTCTGTGTTACTAGCTGCGCTAAAAATCGTCTGTGAAGAGGTAATATCATAGACGGTTCATGTTGAAAACCGTCTGTGAAGTATCACAAATGGTTCTAAATAAGAACCGTCTGTGATATTACTTAGTATTACAGACGGTTTTCAAAAACAACCGTCTGTGATACTTCACATACGATTTTAATAATGAACCATTTGTGATATGAGACCATATCATGGACGGTTCCATTGTGGAGTCGTCTGTGATAAGTATCACTAACGGTTCCATAATAGAACCGACTGTGATAAGTCTCTTTATTAGTAGGAGCCCGCTAGGGTTAGCACTAACTCGTCACTCCCCAGCGGCCTTACTCTCGTCCGTTCCCCTCCCCAACCTGAGTGACCCCATCGCCGACGTCGCCATTCTTCCCGTCGCCGACGATAAGAGTGTATTTTGCAGTGTCACCGTTGTGCCACAACTATGGTGACACTGCGCGCCTTCCCCTCTTCCTCCTCCCCCCGGTGTGCACAACCCCGGCTACCTCTCCACCGGCGATGTCGAGGTAAGACAGATCTATCACCTATTGGTTTGTGCTGTTGGTATTCATGTGAACCAAGCTCCTCCTCCCTCTCGCCGCCAACTCCCGCACCTTCGGATCAAACTCCCTCCTCCCTGCGCCGCCGGATCAAGCTCCCAGTCCTCCCTCGCTGCGTTGCCGGCCCTGGCTCCTCCTCCCTACACCGCAGCTCCAGCTCCTCCTTCCTCTCGCCGCCGACTCATTGTGCTACCTCGGACCTCCCTCACTCCTCCAACCTCTCCGGCTCTCCTACTAACGCATAAGTCCCCTTCTTGTCTTCTTGATGTTGTCTGGTTGTTGGTTGATGCTGATGGTGATGGCCATTGGCCAGAATCCAGATGCTAAATGTGTAATACATACATAGATGAAGAGAAGTTCATGAATCATTGCAGAGAAGTGTAAATATGTAATACATACATGTAGAGAGAAGTAGATAAATCATAAATATAAATGAATGCAATGATTGTGCACTTGTGCTAATTGCTGATTTCTGAATGAGTGAATTCAGAAGTGTAAGTGTTGTCTGCTATTGAAGTATTCAGAAGTGTTGTTGTCTCTTCTATTAATATGTATGGGTTGTTGATATGTATGGGCTGTTGATATGTTATATTGTTATGAGTTATGACTTATTCAAAAGTGTCAAGTGTTGTCTGCTATTGATAGTGGAAACTTGCTTGGTGAACCATGGGCTGTTGATATGTATGATTGATGATTTGCAAAAATAGATGTATAAAATGTGTGATATGTATGTTATGACTTATTGTTGATTTGTCATTTTGTCAAGATGTCATCCGTTGCTTCTCGCCATTCATTTCACCTTTATGCGTGTAAGCGTGCTCATCTTAGGTCAAGTTCTCCTACCTTGCATCCGGTACATCCTACCATTCCATTCCTAATCTCTTCTCTATAAAGTCTCCAAGCAAAGGTACGCTTGTGCCTTTAAAACGGCATATATATATATATATATATATATATATATATATATATATATATATATATATATATATATATATATATATATATATATATATATATATATATATATATATATATATATGCCTTTTCCTACTCCCGGTGTAGTTACTCCTATTCCATATCTCTAGCGTAGGGAGTATCTTGCAACCGAGAGTATGTATGTGTAGTATCTTAGTATATAAGACCACCTAGGTGGTATTCACATCTTTTCAGGCGTGGTATGTACAATTTTTTAGACATACTCCTTTTTATGTGACATACTCCTTTTTTATGTGCGACTATAAAGGTGTTTACAAAATATGCTAAAAACTATAGACTCTCTTGCAATTTTTTTTGTGTAGTTCACATTGGAGTATCTTATAATTAGTATATGAGTATACCCAAAGTGATAAAGGAGTATGTCAAGTTCTTTTAGGTGGTATATCAAAAGTGGGAGTAACTACACAAGGGAGTAGAAAGTATTTTTTATATATATATATATATATATATATATATATATATATATATATATATATATATATATATATATATATATATATATATATATATTCTAAGTCCTCAGCCACTTTAGGAAATTAGTCCCTTGACATGAGGAGGATGAGACAATTGACCACGAGCAATTTCATCGAGCCCATGCAAGTTTAAACACTGTTGCCGAGGAGGCGTCGGGACATCCAATTACTTGGTTGCTGTCGTGATGCCACTTCCCAATCGAGATTACTGCGCATTAAGAAAGTGATGTGGATCATGGTACTAAACTTGAAGTGGCATCATGAAGCGTAATCCTAACACGCCTCATCTTCATACATTGCAAGGACTACTTTCAAAGTCTCGAGGGACTAAGAACAATATATATAATATATATATATTATGCCGGTTTTAAAGGCACAAGCAGTCACTACTTGGTGGCTTTATAGAGAAAAGTCATCACAGATGGTTTTAGCCACAAATCGTCTGTGATATATCAGTCATCACAGACGATTTTTGGCTGAAACCGTCTATGATATATAAGTCATCACAGACGGTTTCAGCTAAAAACTGTCTGTGATAGTTGCATATCACAGAAGGTTCTCAGTTAATAACCGTTTGTGATAGTATACATCACAGACGATTTGAAAACCATCTGTGATGACCTCATGTCATCACTGACCCATAAACTCAGACGACTCACGAAACCGTCTGTGATGACGTTTTTTGAACCGTCTGTGAAGACCTTTTCTGTAGTAGTGATTATAACCGTCTCCAATCGAAGGTGAACCCTATGATGGTACGGTCGAATCCGCAGGAAAAGCGGCCTCGACAACACAACTTGTGGGGGGTAACTGAAGGGTGACGATCACCAGATACTGGTTGAGTCCCGGAATGATGGATTCTAGGATTTGCTATACCAGGTCGGACTGCCTTAGACGAATTCGAACATTTAGAGGGGGAACCCTCGCCATGCTCTGCACTTATCTTGGTGCAGTCCTATTTATGGTCGGTTGGACCCTTGCCCTCTGAGGAATCAGGTCCCTCATCTGGACATAACGTTGTGGGGGGATAGAGATCCCTCATCAACTCTGTCCGCGCATGGTCTCCTGGAACTAGTGAAAGATCCCTGGAGGCGGCATAGCCATCGGACGAAACAATGCTCTGCTCATAGCAGGCATCCATGTCAAGTTCTGCATAGTTGGCCAAATCAAACCAATTCTCCTCGTTTCACTCTCCTGCCATGGAAGCATTAGAGTTGAAAGAAAATCAAGAGAACTTGTCGAAAAGGATTGACCGAAAACTCCAATCAGACGGCGCCAACTATCGATGATCTAGTATCAATCTTACGAATGAATATTCGGGGTCTCCTAGAATTAGAACCACGCAGAGAATGACACATGGATTTTAGACATGTTTAGGCATTATCCAAGGAGAATAACAACCATACTCCTATGCTCTTGTATTGACTATCTGGATTACAATCAAGAAGAAGTAGAATTATATGTAATGTCTTCTCCTCCTGATCCTACCCGCTCTGTCTGCTGACTTTAGCCCTTATATAGTGCATGTAGTGATGGCAGTTTCTCCAACCCAAGAGGCGCCTCGTAGTTTTGTGTACCACGCACGTTGATAGAAGTTACTATGGGTTATCATACCACCACATCACATGGCAGTTATTGTCAAAGACAGGGGTGTAATGCTGTTATTTCAGAGAATAACAACGCATATTAACTACTCTGTGTCCTAAACAAGGCGCATAAGATTTCCTAATTGATTAGGCCCACATGTGTGCAGGCTTTATCAATTACAGGGTGGTCGTAGTTGAACTGGTTGTAGAAAAGCTTACGACCACAAGGTGGTCGTAGAAACGCTCACGACCACAAGGGCTTACAGTCGTAGAAAGACTTACCATCATGGGGTGGTCGTAGAAAGGCTTATGACCACCCAGTTTAGTTTCTCCCTTATTAATATTAAGGGGTATGCTTAAGAACAGTATAATGGTATTGTTATCTATAATAAGAATTACAGATAAATAAATAATTGAGGATTATTAGATCCTTGTCAAGCACGGGTAGAGCTCGCTGCCGGCGAGGTGAGGCGAGGTAGGCACCTGGGAGGGGCAAAACGAGTTGCGGACACTACGCCGATCCTATTGGTGGCGGTGGCACGTCGGAGAGGTGGAGCGAGGCTGCGACGCGACAGCGAGGCAGCGGTGGCGCCACTGTTGCTACAGGGGCAACTACACTACGAAGGTACTAGCAACTAAACAACACTGGGGGGAGCTACTACCCGCTACGATGATGCTGCCTAGGGCGGCGACGTGTAAAAAGATGCAAGGGAGCGGCGTAGCTGCGGTGCTACAAAGGTCAAGCGGCTATGATGACTAGCCTAGAAGGTTTGCGGGAGCAAGGAACATGATATGACAGTGACACGAAGAAAAGAGGAAGGAGCTCACCGGAGATGAGAAGAGGAAGAAGACGCTCAGTGGCAGCACTGTTCCGACAGCAAGGCGAAGGCGGCTCCGGTGCTCTGGTGCTCCAACTACAAAAAGAAGGGGAGCATCAGCAAGAGGAAGGAGAGACGATGTCGAGGGGCATGATCTTCAAGGTCGGGGATCGCCAAGGAGGCAAGGAATAGGCAGCGACGGTGAGGACCATGATGGATCTGAGGCTCGATTCCATGCTTCTTCCTAGCGATTGAGCGAGAGAGAGAGAGGGAGTGAGTGGGGAAAATGATCGAGGAGGATGAGGTGACCATGGTTGCACGCTCGGGAGGGCTTTATAGCCATGGAGAGGGGCGGAGAAGGCAAGGTCACAGCCGTCTTGACGAGAAATCATGATTGTGCGCGATTTAAGGGGGCAACAACTAGCGGGTGATGGGACTAGATCGTGGTGGAGAGGGTTGGCACTCAAGGTCTATCGCGCAGAAGCACTCGAGTGCTTGCCTTAAAGAAGAGTAGAGGGAGAGAGAGAGAGAGAGAGAGAGAGAGAGAGAGAACAGGCGAGCTGGCACTAGCGCGGTGGGGAAGATGCACAATGAGAGCACTGACGGGTGAGGCCAGGGGTCATTATCAGTGGGTAAGCGAGCGAGGCGGGCTGGAGCTCGGGTGGGCTGTGGTGCGAGGGAGCTGGGCCGTGCACAGGAAAGCGAGAGGAGAAGGGGGTGCTGGTGCCAGCGGGCCGAGCGGTGTGAGCGGGCAAGGGAGAGGAGGAAGAACTAGGCCAACGGGATGGGTTGCGGCCCGAGGGGAAGAGAGAGGAAAGAAAAGACTTTGTCTTTTGTTTGAGAATTTCTTGAGATGAATTTGAATCTGTTGGTGACATGCCTTAGAGGCAATCATAGAGATGATTGTATCATGTCTATGTTTATGAGTTATTGAATAAATGTTATATTGTTCCATGAATGAATCATTAGTTATAAACATTAACAAGTATGTGATTTGCTGGTGAAGCTCTCTAACTTATATGATGTCGTTCTAAATGTATCCCTAGTTGGATGTCACTAGTCGGAACGCTAGTGACTTATCGACCAACACATGTATTGATTGATAACCATGTTTCACCGGTCATGGATATAGAGATATTGAATCAATAATGTGAACACATGTTAGAGAACATGGTGTTGGATAGACCCACCTTGAGACACTGTTGTGATTGTTATGATTCTATGTGTCATCAGTTGGTCTCAAGCAATGATGATACATAATCCTTAGACCTGAGATCAGTATGGTTTCCTACATGTGTAATAGTACACTTAGGGGTTGCCAAACGCTACTTGTAACTGAGTAGTTATAAAGGTAGCTTTCGGGTATGCTATGAAACATACGGAGGGATGTGACTGGTCGGATATTAGATTTGTCCCTCGTAACATAATAGGAGAGATATCTCTGGGCCCCTCGATGTGGTCGAATAAATAAAGTGCATGGCCAAGCCACTGATGGCCGAATAGTTCGACCACACGAAGTTATCCGACACTTGATCGAGAAAGTATTGAACAATCCATGGATGACATAATATCTTACCTGGAGTTCAACTATATATCGTGAGGCAAAGGGAGAATACTCGAAAAGGTCATTCGGTTCGACTAGATACGAACTAGTCGTCTAGATATATGAGCTGGTCGTAGACTGGTTGTAACATCCCAAAAATTTGGTCTGTTTTTTAAGTTTTAAAACTAAAAATAACCATTTGATTTTTTTTGCTAAAGTTAAAAGCTTAATCTGAACTTTCATAAATCAACAAGGATTTAATATGATTAATGTCAACATCAACTATTATCAAAATTATTTTATTTGGTTTCTCGGTGCTTGGATATAATTTCTAGATTTTTCTAGAATTTTTCCGAGTTCATTTGCTATTTGCCATTTGTATTTTCAGTATTTTCTAAAAAAGGAAAAGCTATTAATAATCTCGGAAAAACCCTTTGGACTGAAACCCAACCCTATTCCTCTTCGGCCAAGTGTTGTTCAGCCCAACTCCTCACGCTGGCCGCTTGCCCACGCCTCTCCCTTGTCCCTCTGCCAGGTGGGCCCTGTCTCCGTCTTCAACGCATCTATGTGGACACCGCTGTTTTGGATTGTGCTTTTCCTATCCTGAGTTGTTGTATAAAATATGTACTCATTTATGTCGTATTCTTACAATGTCACAATTGTAAATTTTGGCCCTTTTGCCAACCATTGCATTATATCATCACTTGATGACCTCCCAGTGAATCGCACATTTAACCATTCATTGAATCGACGGTTGTGCTCTCTCTTGATCCAAACCTCCGACCGGCTTGGATTCTGTTGGCGTACTGTAACAACCCAAGATTCTTAAGGAGGATTAGTTAAGCATCTAATGTACATTTATGAAATTTAGGACTTTTAAAACTTTTTGTTGCAAAGCAAATAGGTTGAAAACCTAATCTTCCAAATCCTAGAAATGAATTTTCTAAAATAAAATAAAATGTGTCACAATCTTGAAACTTGTTTCCATAATAGAGGTGGAAACCATCTTGTGAAAATCCCCAAATGTTTGAAGTAATAAAATTAAATTTGGAAATCCAATGCTCTATTCCCCATCTTAAAAGCTTAATTTGAAATTGAAGCAAAACTAAAAAGGTTTCAAGTGTGAAAATGTATTTTGGGATTCAACTTAAAAACATTAATACCTCAAATGCTCCTAGAATACTTGAGGTAGTTTTAAAAAAGAAACTCAATTTCAAACGTGAAAATAACTCAATTTCAAACGTGAAAATATACTTTCTTTATTTTAGAAATGCAAACTGAATTTTATTCTAAAAATATAGTAGGACACATAGCTGGGAATATTTTATTTGGATTATATCTTTTATGATATGCTTATTTGCATTTTTCTGGAAGTTTTGGAGGTTATTTGGTTTCCAGTTAATTTGCATGTTCAAATTGAAATTGAATTTAACATTACAAACAAATCATCTGAACAGTACCTGGAAATATTTTTCCTAGGTTCTGGAACATTTTAGAAGCTCACCTTCAAAATTTCACAATTGTTAGATTTTAATTACTATTTTAAGCAATTAGTCAAACTAGTGAATTAAAAGTCAAATACCAAAACAGAAACTTAAAATAATTCTAGAGAAAAATTCAATACATGAAAAATTCTGGAAAAATTATACATTGAGTTACATAGTGTCAGGAGCTTTCCTTAAAATTTTCAGGATTTTTGGAACTCAATAACTATGTCTAAAAATTGCCTGAACAACCTTAGCTATCTTCAAAATTTGGAAAACCCTTTTGACTTACCTCCCCAACTGACCTGTCAGGCCCACAGGACATACCTTCTCTCTCACGGCTCCGAGCCAGTGTGGGTTGCCATGGCCACGTAGCTGCTCCCGTGCTAGCACCTGGGACACACGCCAGCACGCTCGGCCGTCGAGCTCGCATGGTCGCCACGACACCCCTTCCTGCACCGCCTCATCTCCCTTACTCCCCTACCTTCCCATCCTCTCCATGAGCTCTACTCAGGTAAGCTCCAAATGCTACTCGGCGATGGCCGTACCACCTCGTCGTCGTTCCGTCTACTCCGTTGAACCCTGGCCACTCCCGACCATGCCACAGCGCGCCTTGCACCACAAGGAGCGATTTACCTCCGTCAATTTGAGGATTTTGCCACTGGAGCGCCGTGCAACTGGGTTCTTCTTCGACTCCGGCCACCACTACCGTTTTCGCCACCGCGCTTCCTCCGAGGACTCCCTCTCCGATTCGTCCCTCCCCTGAGTATCCTCTAGTCTCCCTCTACCTCCCCCAATCTCTCACTGGTGCTCTATTCCTCCACAGCACCACCCCCACATTGAACCGGCCACGTCGATCATCATCACCATCGCTGGCCCACCTCGAAGCTTCTCTGCCTTCGCTGGCCACTCCTACGTGTTCCAGGTACCCTGCTGATGCTCATGCTCCCACTATCTCACTCCCTACCATCCTCGAGCAACACCGACATGATTCTCCTCCACGACTGGCCGTCGCTCGCCCTCGCCGCACTGCCACATTGCCGCCCGAGCCCAAAAGCCACCACCCTTAGCATCCTTGAGCCTCCACCAACCCATTTTTTGCGGTTGCCTCTGCCTCACCACCACCCCTTTGTCAACGACGAGCCATGACCCGAGCCGCTTGAGCTTTTCCCTGTTCTGCCTTTCTATTCTTTGTGTTTGAGTCTTCATCTCTCTGTTATGTAGGAGACCTAATACATTTGCTTATAAATCTTCTAAATGACTGATGGAATCACTCAACCATATTTGGCAAATGGATAATTAAATTAGTGGAAAGATTAGTTGTCAAAACTGTTAAGGTCTTTTGGATGAACTGATGAACAGAAAAGAAAAGATGATTAGAAGAAAGTTTAGAATGTCAGTGTAACCCTCTTGCAAGATCAATTGTCTAATGCTACCAAATTTTGATGAATGTCAATTGGGTCACTCATTTGAGTTCCAAATTGGAAGTTTGATTTGAAGGGAATCTAGTTGTAGCACTTCTGTTCAGGGAGAATTTTGCTATTGTAGGTGTATGAATAGTAATATGAAGATAATCAGTTTTGTCAATAAACTAATGATATTGTTAATACAGTAGTTAGAAATGTTCTTAATTCAATTAGTCTTTAGACAACTATCTATCAGAAGTAGCCAAATATGAAAATCAATAATGGAGGTGAATTTTCAGAAATCAACAGAGAACAACCAACTCCTTTTGCTGAAGTGTTAGGCAGAGATGAAAAGGATGTTCTGTTGTAGGTTGTTTGAACAGGAAAGCAAATGAGTTTGTATCTAGGAATAACAGTAAGTAAGCTTAATAGCTAATGGAGAATTCAAAATTTCCAATCACATGATGATAGCTAAAACCAGTAATTAAAGTTGTGTGAAGGGGCTTGGTAGCCACTCACAACCAACTGAACAGAAAAGCAATTAGGAGTTCTTGATCTTAGTAGCAGTAAGGATCCACACAAACTTAGTTAATTTAAAAAATTTAGTAAGCATCTGTCAATCCTAATGCATGTACTTAGAAATTTCTTGTTTCTTTTAGTTTTGAAGCTAATAGAAGAAACCCAAATTGTCAAAATAGTAAAATACCATTTATGAAATTGAGTAGAGAAAGTCTCAAGATGAAAAATTGTATTTGTCAGTGGACTTCCACTTAGTCTTTAGACAACAATAATTTGTTGATCAACTAAGCCTATCTTGTTTAATAGATTTGCTAAGAAGTTGGTGGATAATTAAAATAGGACTAGTGAGCCAAAGCCTTGTCTAATGCAAAGGCCAGAAATCTTATTGGGTTAATCATGCCATTAGCAATTAAGCTAATTAGAGCAAAAGCTAATGGGAGGCTAGAATTGAAATGCAGTACCTTTTATCAGTGAGATAGAGCCTTGTCAATTGCCAAAACAAATGGATTAGAAAATATAATTACTAGCCTTTCACATCTAATCTAAAAAGAGTAAAATTAATCATAAGTCAAGATTTGGGGTATGGTTATTTAATCAACAGTAGACCTTATGCCATAGTTTCAACTTTAAAAATTCATAACTAATTCATTTGAACTCCCAATAAGATGAATTCAATTGGGTTGTTCTTAAAATTTTATTCTCTTGAAGATTATGTAATCTTTATCTCCACCACTATCCCAGAAATTTTCACTAAAATATTTAATTTCAGCCGAAGCTATAGTAACCTAATTTTTAGGATTTTCTTTCTAATTGATTTTGAAAGGGTATAACTTCACATAGGAACTCTAATTGAACTAAAATTTTCACCTAAATTCATCTAAAATCATAAGATCACTAATGTGTAAATTTCATGCATTTTTGAGCATTTTGGATTTTCTTGGTGTTTTCGATATTTAGTCAATATCATTCTCTCTAGATCCCGAAATGTCCGAAGTGAACGATTATGCAACCGAGAGTGAACAAGTGGACTTCCAACAAGGCAAGCATCTTCTTGCATCATATTGATCCTAGATTTTGATAATCTAGTATTTTGAATCGCAATTATACTTGCTTGCATGCTATTTTGATATATCGATAATTTGTGAGTCTAGTTTGCTATGTCCTAACACTTGCAGGTTATCCTTGATATTTCCATACAGCTATGATTAAGATAGTTGTCTTGTGATATTATTTATTCTCTATATGTTTGCTTAGCCTTGCAGGTCTTTAGATACGTTAGTTCGGTTGACGGGGTTATCTCGTCAATCGTGGGAGACACTAAACAATTGTTTATTTTTATGCTTTTGGTCTAAATCATCACATCTGGTTTTAGAGTCTAAAATTTGTTTATTTAAAACTGATTTTGATCTGGACAAGTGCCTAGTAGTGTGGGTGCCTTCGTGCATGAGAATCGGGTTCAGTGGAAAGACTTGTCCGGATCGTTATGGACCGAACTTTGGGCTATCACTCCAAGTACTGCTCGTACTTCCACACGCGGGTTGGGAGCCGCTTGGTCAAGTAAGGGGAGGGTCGTATTGGGTTGGAACATAGGTGGTGTGAGGACATGGGACCGTGAAATCCTATCTTCCATAGGAACCCAGTGTAATATATAATGTGCAGGTGAACACTGTTTCTTATGTTGGGGGATTGACCCACATAATAACAACCTTACACTGGCCACTCCAACAAAACTTGCGTGCCGGCTTAGCAAGTTCTATATATAGCTTGTACTAAGTTGGGGTTTCATCTCGCATGGGTGATCCAACTCAATAGGGTCGTCTTGCTGAAAAATACTGAGTCTTGATTTCCCCGGCCGGCATAAATAAGGAAGCGTGTCATTATCTGGAGGCTTACAGGCTAATTGAGTCATGTGGGTAAAGTTGTACTCCCCTGCAAGGTATTTAACCTATTTGAATAGCCGTGTCCACGGTTATGGACAATACTTAGTTTTGATAGATATCATTGTTAGACTCATAATTAAAATTGACATGGGCAACACTTGGTATCGGCATGACCGATTGTCGTGCATTTTTATTTATCAAAGTGGGCTTCCACTTTGGTATTGTTTGATCTTTGTTTATATTTTGGTCACAAATTTCTTTTGACAAAATTGTGTTTACTGAATGGCATTTACAAACTAGTATGTATAGGGATGAAAACTGGTGCTTTTATGCAAAACTTAAGCCATTAAAGCCTCTTCTTTGATCTACCTTTAGCATGTATAATTTCTGCTCCTTTGGATAGTCTCTATCATATACATTTGTTTTATTAGTTTGTATAAGACTTGCGAGTACCTTTTGTACTCAATCACATTGTCTACTTGTTTCAGGTGAGAACGTCGCACGAATTGGTTATAACTACCGCACCGTTTCTGGGCGATAGTGGCAGATGCATCGGCTTTAACTCCAGTTGGTTGCTTGTAGGTTTGGGCATGCCAACCTGGTAATTTACCTTATTTTCATGATTTATTCCGTTGCCATTTATTGTTTTATGATTAGATTTGATTGGTAGGCCACTTATGCGAAAAATCGGGCCATAAGGTCCTATTTGTTGATATTGAAATAATAATGCTTCTAATATTTTTGCATATTTAACTATGGATGTCATCCATGTTGTGTTGGATATGTGTATGTTAGCCACCGATCCTTGGGAGCTAACATGAGACGCATATCCAGGGGCTTGAAATCGTTTTCGTTTCCTGCTAAGGATTGTGCCGTCTATGCAATTAATTGATTTGAAACGGATTCAATTTTGGGGACCCCACAGCATTGGTATCGAAGCCATACTGACTGTAGATTAAAGCCATAGCAATAGACGTGTTAGGATTTTGGGCTGCAAAGAGTATTATCAAACTAGCAAAATTTGGCAAAAATGTAAGTAATATAATTCCTTTCTTTCTTACCCATCCTAGCATCTAATTCTCACCTCACCATTCAATTGATTTGTGCAAAATAATTTTCTCTATTGCTCGTCTCTTTTCCAACAATAGACACGCTAAGTAGTTACTGGTGAGAGCAATGGCGAAAGAACAAGAAGACATTGTCGTGATACGATATTAGGGTTAAGTTAGGGATTATTCTCAGATTATATACACCCTAATTATATTCCTTAGCTTGTAGACGTTGGATTTTGGTGGTGTGATCATTTGCTCTCTTTTGTTCCAAGTAGTTGTGCATTGCCTACAGGCAGCATGTATAGCAACTATATCGAAAAAACTAACTGTAGTTCGATTGTATCTTGTGCTGGCCTTTGAGTCTTAGTACACCCATTTGGATCTTGAGTTTTAGGGTTTCAGGAGGGCAAATTCATTATAGAAATTAAATTGCATACCCGTTGCTCATTTACTCCCTTATGCTCATTCTTTCCCCATCAAATCTTTTATGCACCAAAATATTAGGGGGGGGGGGGGGAGTAGCAGATACGTCAACTTATGTGTTAGGTATCGTGATTCATATACGTTGAGCATACATATAGTTTTAAGTTAACTCAAGCACATCTTATTACTTAGGTTGTTAGCACATCTTCCCATATCGAATCTCGCTCTGATACCAATTATTGGAGTTGAATTACTCAACTCCTATCTCTCCATCTCTCTCACTAGATGTATACACACGCATATGATGGACACACGTAAACGCATGGGATTGAATGGACTCACACCAAACTGACTCGAGGCCGCCACGGAAGGCTCTCACAGCCCCTGCCGGCCACGCTTCTTTTCATTACTGACTTCCATATTTGTACAGAGATAAACACTCGCGATGCAACCAACTAGCTAGCTAGCACCAGCACCAACTAACTAGCTCCACAACTCACGCCATCACACGCTAGAAGCGGTCCACTAATTAAGAAACCTCCGAACTTGCTAATGCAAAGCTACATGCAGGCCGAACTAGTGCTACATGCAAACTAATAAACTTGACGTGCACACATAACTCAACACAATAAATATCCAAAAAAGAAACCGCAACAAGATTAATATAATACTCCCTCCGTTGTTAAATATATGACGTTTGACCAAGCGTGCAGTCAAACTTATCTAACTTTGACTAATAATATATGAAAAACTATTTAGATTGATCATGAGTGAATAGTATCATAAGATTTGTCATGATAAATATTTTCATAATATAATAATTTTGTAATTTTTTACTAACAAAATCATACGAAAAGTAATGGTCAAAGTTATATAAATTTGACTGCACGTTTGGTCAAACATTATGTATTTAAGAACGGAGGGGGTAGTCTGATACTGTAGTTTCATAGTTTCCACACATCATCACCTCCGCTATTTTTATTCAGCTTAGTCACTGAACAGAGATGCCCCGTAGAAAGCAACACGGGCGTCGGTCCATGGATGCATGCAGCACCTAGCTGCCTAGAACTTGGCGTAAAGCAGCCGCTCGAACTCCTTGAGATTTGCAGCCTCCATACACATCAGCACGCGGATGACGCCGCTGCCGTCGTCTGCAGATTTCGTCAGGTACACAAACCCGCCGCGGGCCGACTCCGCACGAGACATCGCTTGCGGCTTCCCCCACCCGAAATCCGCGTCGTACATCGGCATGCCCAGCCAGCTATTGATCCACAGCTCCGTCTCCGGCATATTGCCCCTCAACGGCCGGCCGTCCCTCTCGGCTAGCTCGAAGTAGTCGATGGCCGACCGCACCAGCTCGTCGTCCATCTGGCTGATGGCGCCTCTGATCCGGCCGGTGACGGCGGCCAGCGTCTCCGAGGTGATGTCCCCCGCCGCGGCGGCAGTGAACAGCCAGACGCACGCGTTGCCGAAGTAGCGGTCCGGGAGTGGTGGCCTCAGGCTGCGCCGGGCGTTGGCAGGGAAGGTGAGGCGCGTCTTCTCGTCCGGCGGCAGTCGCCGGGCGACGCACGCGCACTGCCACACGTGGGCGCTCACGGCGCAGAAGGTGCTCGCGCCGCCGCAGGTCCGCTTAAGAGCGGCGAGCTGGTCCTTGGAGATGGCGAATACCTCGCTGACGACGGGTTCCGACGTCTCGGAGTAGGTGAGCTTTGGGCAGAACGCGGAGAGAGCGTCGGGGTGGACGACAGGCGGGGATCGCGCACGAAGGAGGGTGCGTTCGTGGCAGGGTAGCTCCACGGCGGCGGCGCCGCCGTCCCTACAGAAGGCAGACCACGTCTGAAAGAAGTGGAACGCGCTGTTGCCGTCGATGACGACGTGGTGGAGCGCCGTCCCTAACGCCACCCCACCACACTTGAAGAAGGTCACCTGCAAGCATGCAGACACGTCACTTACTACTGCTACGCACGCAAATGTACTCCTATTACTATTATTACTAGGTACCTCGGTAAGCGCCTGCGTGCAAACTGAGGGCCAGACACTAGTATTACTATTTACAATTCTTAAGCAAATTGAGGGCCTGATATGCAATGTTCAACTTTTGAGAAAGGACGGACACGAAGGACCTGTATGGCCATCATGATGGACGACGGCTCAACGCGAGGAACAAGGAGCCTCCTTAGCTCCGGCGACGGCTTGAGGTCGCTGAAGTCATCGGCGGGGAGCTCGAAACGAGCCACGACAAAGAGCGCGCCCTCGCCGTTGCAGTTGATCTCGATCCGGCCGTCATCGTCCACGTCGAGGCGGCCAGCGAGGGGGTAGAAGGCCACCAGGGCCTTGGCCATCGCCGCCTTGAGCCTGGACACGTCGAAGAAGTCGGCGGCGCCAGCGTCATCGGAGCGGTAGAGGTAAACGGTTGGGGTGTGGCCTCTGTTGGCCAGCAGGAGGTCGAGTGAGGAGAGCCAGAGCCCTTTCCTCGGCGTCTCCTCGCTCGGCGCTACAAAGCACGACTCTACCACTTGCACTTGTTCCGCCGAATCCATCGTCTCTCTCTCAGTCAGTACTGTCTCACACACACTCGTGACCGGACAAATTGAACTATTAATAGGGATCCCATGCCATTCTCGTGGTCCAGGTGGCTCAATTAATAATGATGAACAATACTGTTCATACGACTGGAGGGAGATATTTCCTCGGACGCCTTGCTTCTATTCACTTCACTCCCGTCCCACGCGACTCCCTCTGTCGTGTCTCCTCCCCTCCCTCGCGAGGTGGTCGCGGGAGCAGAGCAAGAGAGCCGGAGGGAAAAATGTTGCAATCGTGGAAAAAATTGTAGCACGCGAGGAGAAAATTTGTTGCATCCGACGGAAAAAAATGTTGCATACAAAATTCTAAGATGTTGTATTTTTTTTATATGTTTGGCGTCTCCAGATGTGTTTGTGTGCCTGATTTAGCCCATTGTGTAGTTGTGAGTGAGTATAGCTTGAGGTTCGAGGTGGATGTTCAACTTTAACCGGTCTCCACCGAAAAATTGGTATATCAACAACACTTTGGAATTATAGGCAAATTCGTGGTGCTTTTGGGATCTGGTGATGGATTGTTGGAGTTTTTGGGCTGGTCCTATTCAATATTATAATTAAATCCTAAGAAAATCCTAAAGGCCCACTCATGCATAGTGGAAGGTGTGAAGTTTAATACCATATTACTAGTCTAGGTAAGAGGAGACCAATATATAAGGTGGAATTAGTCTCACCTAGTTAAAGCAAGCAAAAGAAGAACACACGTGTGCACGCTCTGCGTATCGTCTTCTTCGCATCAGACTCTACCGCGACCTTCATCGAAGCGATTCTCTGTAAGTCGCGCAGTGATATCATTTGATATGGTTAGACCTTAATTCCTAGATATTTTGACATGTGATGATGTTGATGTCTACTTCTATTAGTAGCATTCTTGTTCTAGGATTTGCCTTGTTAGTGCATATATATGAGATAGATATATTTGATTTGATGATCATATTACTGTTCATAGTCCCAAATATGCCTACACTACAACACAACATTCATGTAGAGACGTCCAATCTATAGGCTAGAGACGTGTTATTTCATCTCTAAAGGACCGTAGAGCCATTTTTATAAAGCGTCCTTGGAGCGCCTCCCCACGGACCGTGTCAAGAACCGTAGAGACGCTTGTAAAACATGTTTACATGATATAAGACGCTTTACAGAGACGTTAAAATTCATGTCTATATATGTGAGACATTTTAGTAGATAGACTTACATAACGTCTTTACTGATATAGACACGTCCGATTTGCGTGCCAACAAACATAGACGCTTTTAAAAATTTATTCAATTCATGTGCGCACAATTTATATACATTTTGTAGGGACGTTATATACATCTCTAGGTACGTAAAAACGTCTTTTGGACATCTTACTGTGAAAAAATTTATTTCGAATTTAATTGGATTATTTCAAATTTGATTCGCACATTTTGCTACAAACAGAAACATATATCGTCATATGAAGACATTATTTCACCTCATCCAAAAAAAACTAGAAAACAGTAAAGCACATGTCTTCACATGGAAGCACTATATTCTCACAATCAACAAACTAAGAAAACTGTAGAGCATGCATGCACTTTATAGCAACAACAAATATTTGAATTTACAGTGAGTGGAGTTCACAACTGAATCAAACATCCATATAAAACAGGTGCAGATACATCAGGAAAAGATCCTATGAATTGACACAATTTTTTGTAAATAGTTGGATTGAATCGAGTTAACAACTAAATCTAGCATTCACATAAAAAGGTGCAAACACACCCAAAAAAATTCCTACAAATCCTATAACTGAATCGGTGACAGTGGCTAGAGGATAGCGGCGTCTTCGAGAATAAAGACCTAATCCACCTCCAAATCACGAGCACGATACTGCTCGGTGATAAACTTATTTATTATGTACATAGAGCACATGTGTTTGCGAAATCCAAATAAAAAACAATATAGAACTAATACAAAGAATACGACTATTAAGTTATTAGCTATATCTTAACAAGACGAATCTGCTCACAAGAAAAACACTGACCTCATCAATATCCTCATTATTGTAAATCTGTATTTAAAAGCCTAGCTCAAATCGCAAGCAAGTGCAATCACATCATAGTCTCTATCTCAAAAGTCTTTATCGTCGCTGTCCCTACCTCGATCCTACAGTGATGTTGGTCGGCTATGATCAGAGAAACAACACCGATTCAGCAGATGATTTTTCCCCATGAAATGCAGGACACAAAGTCCTGATTGAATGATAGATTGATAGTTATCAACAAATATCAATTGTTTTCTCATGAGCGCCTGGAATCTATCTAGTTCTAGAACAGCATTCGCTAAAAAAAATCTATACATGTTTTCTGATTATAAAGGTAAAAACTGCACATATTGCAACTTGCCCAAATATTACATAACTCAGAAAGAGCTAACAGTGAATATCTGATTTCTTTAATTAAAGATGAATGGTAAAAATGTAGGCACGCAAAATCACAAGTTACCTCCACATCTGTATAGACACTTCTTAATTTCAAATTATGTTCCACGCAAGTACATTCTTCATTTCCGGCAGCTGCTTTAATTTCATCCGGTGTCCACCTGTACGGATCATAATAGTGATACCTTTCATTAGAAGTCACAACCTGCTGAGCAGATGGTGAAACATCTGAGGTTGTTGGCCGCCGGTCTTCATCTCCAAGTAAACATTCATTATCACCAGAAAACTCTTTGAAAAAGGAAGGGTCAGAATTCACATCTGAGCACAAAACTTCATTAGCTATAGCGTCGTCCTCAAAAGCACGAGCAAGATCTCCGAACTCGTCTGGACAGGAATACTAATCTGAATGCTTGTTTATTACTTCAGGAGTACATTGATTGCCACAGGCATCTGAAATAAGAAATATCAGAATTTGATTGATGCATTGGTCCTACTGGTGATGTTAAGTAAGTTGGTTCATTTACTCCAGTATTGCTTTCTTCTTCTAGCCTCATAGTACTCATTTGATGAAGTGCATCAGCAAAGTTCAGAGAACCACTGAAATGAGATGATTCTGAATCACTAGTCGTGCAATTGTTTTCACCAGACATAGTTTCATTAGCCTTTTCCTTCTCATCAGGGTTGTCTTCTGATACATCCAACATAGTATCTGACTGGACACTGTTTCCTTCAAAAGCACATGTAACCTCTTCAGAAATCACATCACCAGGCAAGTCTCCCTGGGCATTTGAACCCTTCTTGCTGCCACCTACTAATTCTTCAACGGGATCTTTAAGCCCAGATGATTCATAAGACAAAGCAGGTGACTGCTATCAACTATTTCACTTGAATCTAACTGAAGGATCTCATTATACACTATGGTTGGAGCAGACGGAAAGTCTGCTTTGTCGGGTTCTTCTCCGTATTCAATCTTGATCCCTCCAAAACATCCTTCACTGGAGTTATCAACGGCCGTACCTTCTTCACCTTCAGTTGTGTTGGCATGGGCATCAGCATCAAAACTGCCGGCATCCTTTGCAGGACCTTACACACAGCTCAATAATCCTTGCCCATCAAGATTAGTAGAGCTAGAACAAGGTATCCTGTTGCCAAAACGTTTACTAGATTCAGAGTTAAAGCAAGATTCGGAAGCAGTATCAGTCAAAACAGGTTCTCTTGCAGCAAGGAAAGAATTTCCCACCAAATTTCTTGCTTCAGTCTGAGGCTTGCTATCATTTAGAGGAGTTGTGCTTCCCTCTCTACTATTGGTCATGTGAAAAGGTGGACAGAATCTGTCACAGGCAGAAAGTAACCGATTGAGTGCAGATAGGTTAGAATTATGCAGATAACTTGTAGAAAGATGGCATCCAAAACAAGTACTGCATTACGCTTTGTTAGGATACTGGCATGCCACTCAGCCCAACCAGAATTTCGCTGCAACCAAATTAAGCACGTCAAATAAAGATGGTTGCTGGTAGAATCATCAAAAGCAGATCACATATGCAGATTTTGCAATAATGTGCTTGTACAGATAAGACAAGCCAATAAAGATTAAACAAGCTACAACAAACACAATAATTGGCAGTTTGGCACATCAGATGTTTGAATATGCCAAATCCTCAACATGTACATTCTTTGAGCTTTTATAACCAATAGTTACAACTTACAATAGATGGTTCAGTTGAGCCACATTGGCTCTAAGACCCATCGATGTGGATAATCTGCAGTGGAGTTTAACTTGCATCTCTCAAGTTTCAAGGAAAAACACAAAGCCATAATAGGCCTACCCAAAGCTCAGTGCAGACCATAGAACTGAGATAAGGCTAATAAGCAAATAATTTTTGGCAGGACACTATTGTTCATGCTTACCATTTCACTACGGATCCATCAGATAACTAGCAACGGACCAATAATAAACCTAGTAACATGTCACAAATGGAAATAGTAGCAAACTTTTCATCTAAATAATCAAATTTAAACCCACAAATGTGATTGGATTATGCTGTTGGTGTTGGCTAGCGGAATGAGTTTGTTAGCTATGCGTGTCATATGACCAATGATTCCAATCCTTGGAGGAGATCTTCCCTCTAAAGATATTGTATGCTGTAAGGAAAATAATAAGTGAATATCTAAGAGGGAAAGGCAAGAAACCAGTAAACTAGCTGAGAGTTAATCAAAGAAAGCATTGAGATACTATTTTGTACATTAGTTAAATCTATTGACAGAGCAAATCACTATTTATTGATGTAACTCAAAGTTGCAAGAAGAAATGTAACAATGCGAGATAAGAATACAAAGTGTCACAAAACTATATTGATTACTTTCTTGGCTAATCTTTAGCATATCTAAATCTAATCAAAAGCATTGAGATACTATTTTGTACATTAGTTAAATCTATTGACAGAGCAGATCACTATTTATTGATGTAACTCGAGTTACAAGAAGAAATGTAACAATGCGAGATAAGAATCTGATGTCACAAAACTATATTGATTACTTTCTTGGCTAATCTTTAGCATATCCAAAACAATTTTTTTTCTAAATAATGTCAACTCAGTTCATTTGTGTTATTGTGTAATTGCATGGAGATAGTGGTAGATTTGGATTTAGAAAGACAACAACAACAACAAGAAGAAGCACGGGGTTCAAGGGCGGCCGAGAGGCGGAGAATTCGGCCAGCTCGATGCGATTACTGAAGTGGCGAAGATTTGATCGTCTGCGGTGTTCCGGCCACCGAGGAGAAGAGGGCGCAGACAAGCCCGGCCGGCGAAACCCATCGGCTCTGACGGGGAGGGCGGTTTCTCATCAGCTTTTTGGAGTGGGGCGGCGTGCTCGTGAGTCGTGTCGGAGAGAGCTAGGCAATGCGAATCCGAAAGAGCGACCGATCGGCGGTGGATCTAGCCGGGATCGAGATGGGAACACCATGACGGCAAGGGATCTCACCAACTGGCTCGGGAAGGCGATGGTGGTGATGGATCCAACCGCATCTCGCCGCGTGCCTGCGGCGTCCTCCACCGCCGACATCTTTACGAGGCGATCGACTCTGAGACCGTCACCGCCGGTCTCATCGGCGATGGAGCCGACGCAAAAGGGGAGGCGGCGCAGAGAGAGGGGGAGGAGGCGGTGGAGCTCGAGGCGGCGCGGAGAAGGGGCGTGTGGAGGGCATCGAGAGGCGCGGGGTTCGGGGCCCGCCTGCGTCTTGGCACCAATGGCCACTGCCGAGGCGGGAGAGCGGGTGTGTCCCGAGTCGGGCGCGGGAGGAGGACCGCCGCCGCATGGGTGCGGGAGGGCGCTTGCGCATCCGGGCCGGGCGGCGGGAGGAGGGCCACCCTGCCACGTGGCGCCCGGCCGACAGGAGGATGGGTCGGCGGAGGAGCATGGTCGTGGCGGCTATGGCGTTGAATCGGTTGTAAAGCAAAAAGCAATTGAGAGGGGAGGAGAAAGAGGAGCTTGAGAAAGAGGAAGGAGAGAGGCCGGGAGTTAGAAGAAGGGGGGGGTTGCGCGAGGTGGTGGACGACGAGCATTTGGATCGAGTGTGGGACGATAGTCCGGGAGCAGGGTAAACCCCTTGGAGTGGCGAGTCTTTGTAGTTGTTTTTCATACAGTAGGGATCGAAACCTTTTCGAAGCATTACTTTTTACAAATATTTTAGATTTTAAATTCATATTTGATCCAAAACGTTTGACGAAATTCTTTCGAAATTATTTTCAGTCCTTTTGGTCCCCACCGAAAAAATTTAAAACAAAATACTTTTCCTAGAGCTGTAGAGACATATTCTAAAACGTCTCAAGATTCGTCTCTGTAACTAAAATTTTGTCCTCTTAATTCTCAGACATATTCTCAAACGTCTCAAGATTCGTCTCTACATAAATGTAAACGTATATGTGCCTTCCTACGGTAAGAGATTTTGTGGCGTCATATAAAACGTCTTGAGAAGTGTCTTTACATATGAGGTGTTTCTCGGCTAGAGACAGACATAAAAGCGTCAAAACAAAAGCGTCTCTACGTGATAGTTTTGTTGTAGTGCTAGTATATATATGCTGTTGTTGATTCAATTATTATTTTAAGAATTATAATAATCATAAAAGCGCGCATATACCTAACTATCCACACCTTTTGTGGCAACCAAAATAGACATCACAAGTGTAGTAAAGTTAGGCAGAATTCTAAGCCTACGACGTGTGGGCCGTGGGGCTAAGAAAATGTAGCAAGACGTAACCGTATGAAGCAAGTAAGCACTGGCTAAAAATATATGGCATGTCTAAGTTAGCTGTGGAAATGTTATGTAGCTAACCAAACATGTCCTAATTGCCGTGCCTGCAGTTAAGTAGTATACTAGGGAACGAATGTGTTAGCATCAACTCTCGACGATATTGTTGTATGTGACCATCTAATCGTATCTCTGTCTCTCCGCAGTGCGTCCTGGTGGAAGATCATGCATGTACTAGGGTATCCAAAAGGCAACTACTTTTCGAATTCAAACATGGGTGAAAAAAAGACGGCAAACATGGCAAACATAATTAAATAGTACAACTAGCGCCTGACGTATAATGCAAAGCATCTCATCGTACGCTCCAAAGCAACCTACAAAGCAACCTACGTGAACCACATCCACCAAACGTGTCTCTCGAATCGGACCTTCGGCCCATAGCATTACCCGAATTAAATTCGTGACGATTTGATAGTGGATGCGTACGGGAAATCCCATCCAACCTTAGATGCACTTTCCCATTATCCCGTGCCACATCATTGCGTTTCTCTTTGTGGAGAATTTCCTGCCTCACGCACTCATGACCGGACAAATTAAACTATTAATGGGATCTCATCCCATTCTCGTGGTCCAGCGGCTCAATTAATAATTGATGGAGAACATACATTAAAGTCCATACAATGGGCTACAAAATCGAGGTAGGTAACTAAGGGCATCTCTATTAATGTATTTATTATTGTCTTTTAGTTATGTCACGTTAATAAAATCTTACGTAGAAGAGAGAGGAGGAAGAGAGAGAGCACATATCGTCTCTTCCTAAGGGCATATACAATGGTATAAACAACTGCTGTCTATAACAACTCTCTATGTCACCTGTAGACAGCTCATACAATGGTACAGACGGCTGCTATCTTTTTAGTTGTCATTATAGAACACACAATCTTTTAATGTTTTTCTTGTTTCTTGTGCTATAGTCAGCTACAAGATTGTAGACATCATCTTTCTCTCTCTTCATTCTCTTTCATCCACGTCAGCAAAAATCCTACATGACAATGATTATAGATGGCTGACATAAACCCATTGTACATGTTCTAAAGAGACTATCGTGCACACGAAACAAGATATGATACATTAATTTACTTTAGTTGACATGTAGGCCCGTTTTAAAAATAATAATTATAAAATATAAATATTGGAGAGTGTGCTAGAGGCTATCTATTGAAAATATTGTCTCTAAAGATAATATAGCATATACTAGAGATAAGATTATCTCTAACTATTGAAGATACCCTCATACGGCATATGGGAACGGCATATGGGAGGGATGCTTGGCTACTAATCTGCGACACTTCATAATATACGGATGAGTGGCATGCATCCTGCATTCTTTTATGAAATGGCTTGCATGTTTCCATGTCTATGTCCGTTTCTCCCAGATACACACATGGATGTGCACCAATTCGACCGGTCCTCGTAGTTAAGATAGGTACACGAAAAGGGGGTTCATTTGCCAGAAACATGGCAATTATTTTCTGCAGAAAATAAGTACATTTTTTAGATAATGGGAGAAAAAAATCTTCACCGGTCTCTGCATCAACGATACACACGCCTATTTTATTAAGAGTCTGGAGTAACATACAAATCCCAATATAAAAAACGGCACGAAGCCTTACAACCAAAAGACAATTGAAATTTCAATTCAATTATTGCAAATCCTAATGACTAAGCCTCCACCCATGAAAATTGAGGAGTTGCTTCGCCACAAACTCCAACCTTTGGCTTCCCTCCAACATGGACTCCTTCTGGACTGATTTCTGTAGGTTTGCCCAGGCATTTAGCCAATATTCACTCAATAAGATAACCTGCAAAGGATTAGTTATATTCTTGTTGTCAAAAACAACATCATTTCGACATAACCAAATATACCAACATAATGCACTAACTCCCACCAAGAGTTGCGACTTTAGCACTTGTGAAATCCCATTTAACCAATTCCCAAACATGTTAGCCGTGCTCACTGGAGGAACTAAATTAAACGCGCATTACACAACCCACCATGCAAGATATGCAAAGGGGCACTCAAAGAAAATAAGTATATAATATATAGGTGCATCTTCATAGCCAAATTTAAAAGTATGATGCGCTACAATCATGTGCATTGATCAACCATTGGGGCGCCTCCTGACACAGTCCAACTACCACCCCTAGATGAGGCATCAGTCCTACGTGGATCTAAAAGGCAACGTCAATTACCTATGAGGTATGGGCATGACGTTTTATTATTGAATAATGAAGAGCCTAAGACATATGAGGAAGCGATGATAGGCCCATACTCTTAGTCATGGCTTGAAGCCATGAGATCTGAGATAAAATCCATGTATGTCAATCAAGGTTAGAACTTAGTTAATCCACCTGATGGTGTTAAAACTATGGAGTGCAAATGGATTTTTAAGAAAAAGATAGATATGTGACGAGGATCTAATAATCCCCAATTAATTATTTATCTGTAATTCTTATTATAGATAACAATATCATTATACTCATATTAAGTATACTTCTTAGTTTTATAAGGGGAGGCTTAACTGAGTAGTCGTAAGATCTTCTATGACCACCTTATGGTCGCAAGCCCTTCTATGACCACCTCATGGTTGTAAGCCTTTCTACGATCACGCCATGGTCATAAGCCTTTTTACGACCATCAGGCAGTCGTAAGATTTCCTACGACTAGGTCAACTACGACCACTGTGTAATTGATAAAGTCTACAGACATGTGAGCCTAATCGATTACGGAATCTCATGCCTTGTTCAACACACAGAGCAGTTAGTATACGCTGTTATTCTCTGGAATAACTGCATGTGTTACGCCTCTATCACTGACGATAACTGCCAAGCGACGTGGAGGTGTCATAACCCTAACGATAACTGCCATCAACGTGCGTGTTACACGAAATGTCAAGACAACTCTTGGCCTGGAGAAACTGTCACCTTTTCATGCGCTATATAAAGACTGAAGTCAGTAGACAAAATGCAGAGGCATCAGGAACAGGAGACATTAGGCTTTAGTCTTCCTCTTGATTGTAATCAGCATACTCAATATAGCAACACATTAGTAAGGTTGTTATTCTCTTCGGCGAAGGCCTGAACATGTATAAAATTCTTGTGTCATTCTCTACATGGTTCTTATTCTAGGAGACCCCAGAAATATTCATTTGTAAGATCGATATCAAATCATCGACAGTTGGTGCCGTCCGTGGGGAGGCTCCGGTGATTCCTTTTCGGCAAAGTTCTTTTGATTTTTTTTCTGCTCTAATGCTTTCATGGCAGGAGAGTGGAATGAGGAGAACTGGTTCGACTTGACCGACAACGCAGAACTCGAAATGGATGCCTGCTACAACTATGAGCAAAGCATTATTTCATCCGACAGTTATGCCGCCTCTAAAGATCTCTCACCTGATCTAGGAGACCATGCCACGGATAGAGTTGATGAGGGATCTCTATTCCCCCGCAATGTTACGTCCAGATGAGGGACCTAATTCCTTAGAGGGCAAGGGTCTAATCGACCATGATCAAGACTGCACCAAGACAAGCACAAAATATAGCGAGAGTTCCCCATCTAAATGTTCGAGTTCGTCTGACACATGTGAGAACCCAGGGTATTTAACATGTAATATTGTGGATATCATGGGGATATTTGCACGATTTTAGGATGATGCTACAATTGGCAATGGCGTTATCGGTTTGTCGGAACACGCGTTTTCGTCAAAGTGTGGATTGCTGATCATCGGCCAATCGGTGGCGATGAGTGTTGCATTAGGTTAAGTTCATGGGTTTCAAGGCATATGTGTTGCATGATTCATGTTTTGACTAACATGGGTCAAGTTGTGAAGAACTTGTTCCCAGAATCGATTTCCTTGTCTATTGTTGTGCAGGTTGCTTTGAGGTCAATGACGGTTAACGGCGAGGAAGATCGGAACTAAGCTTGGAGAGCTGAGGTCCAGCATGATCGGGGATGCTAGGTGAGGTCAATGGAGTCAAGCATGGCGCAAAAGGGACAAAGGTGATCGAGCAGGCGATTCGATCGACGGGTTGGATCAAGCGGTGGCGGTCGATCTGCAAGTGCCATGGTGGTTTGGTGGGAGCGGATGGAGAGACTTGCCGACATGATGAGAGCCGCTGGATCAACCTACATGTGGCGAAGCATGGAAGTGCTTCACGCAGTTTAGACTCGGTCTTCGAAAAAGATCGAGAAGGGGTATTTTGGTAATTTTACCAAATACTGCCTTGGTGACCTTTTGCCAACCCTCGGCGCAAGACGGTGCGTAGAGAAGTGGATTAGGTCAAGAGGAGATGAAGACGGCGCTTTAAAATACGTGCATATGTAACCCATTTGTTGTGGGCTTTAACGGGAGCCCATTAGGGTTAACTCTTCTAGAAGGTTTAGCCTCCGCTATAAATAGAGGAGGGAGGTGGCTGCACCCCCTTCAACCTTTTCATTGTTTTGAAACCCTAGTTTGCTTTTGTGCTTAGGGAGAGGAAAGTGGAGGTTAGGGTTCTAGAGAGTTGGATTTGATTTCGTGCTCATGTGTTGAGTCTTTGTCCTCCATTGATAGAGTAGCTGTAAACCAATACCATATCAAATCAATCCAAAGAAAGTTCTCCCAAGATGAATCTATTTGCTTTCTTTCTCTCTATTTGGTGATTTGTGGTCTTTCTTTGATCCACGAGTTTTTGATTGATTTCTTGCCTTGATCTAACTTGCTGTGACATATGAGAACCCATCTAAGATAATCTTGATCATCATTCACCCACGAGCAAATCTCTAGATCATTTTTTCATTTTGACTCGGTTTTTGAACCACCATCGTTCAAACTGAAAAAGATAGGAACTTTCGCATGGATCTTTGTAATTCTTGATTGGAATAGGTTCCTAATATCTTGGAGAAGGTGTGGTTCAAGTTTTGTGGAGTTTGGCTGCATAGATCAAAAGTTAGACCGATTTGAGTTTGATTTTTTGGGTTGTTTCACTGCTCAGATGTCGGTCTAATCTGCACCTTATTGCTAGTCGATCTGTGACCCAGTCGATCCGACCGTTTGCTTGCTTGCCGATCCGGACCGAGTGGTCGATCCCCAAGATTCTGCCGCCAGTTTGACCGCCCTCTAGATTGTTTTTGGTTTTTGGTCTTTTGATTTGGGGATTTTGGGTCGGATTCAATACTAGTCTTCCGCTGTAGTGGTATATTGATCTTCATAGCTTCCATAGCTATTGGAGTGACATTTGTGTTGAATCTGGCCAAAACAAAAAAGTAAGCGTTCTCCTATTCACCCCCCCCCTCTAGTCGTCTTTTCGGTCCAATAAGTGGTATCAGAGCCCGGTTAGTTCAATCTTGATCTTAACTGGTCACTGAACTTGGCAACGGATAAGTACTCGACCAAGCCGCATGTCTTCGATGGGCTCGACTATGCCTATTAGAAGAATCGCATGCGAGTCTTCCTTGAGCGAAGGACAAGCTATATGGGAGGTTGTTCGAGCCCCTTCGTTTTGAAGTTGCTTCGCCCGACTTGATCGTTTTGCTAACAACAACAAGGCAAAGAACCTTCTATATGCTGGGCTTGGTAGACAGGAGTACGATAGGATTTGCAACCTTGCAACCGCACATGAGATTTGGCACATTCTTGAAACTTACCATGAGGGATCGTCTTAAATCAAGCAAGTGCGCCAGACAGTCTACAAGCGAGAGTATAACAAATTCGAGATGCGTCCTGGTGAGAGCATCGATGACGTTTTTACTCGATTTAACAAGGTGATCAATCAGATGAGAGATGTTGACATTGAGACTCTCAATCTGAGAATGCCACCCACCTCTTGGCTGCAATTAACACCAAAGAGTGGGAGATCAAGGCTACTGCCTTTGAGGAGAATGTCGATCTCTCTACTCTCACTTTGGAGCTGCTTTATAGCAAGCTCAAAACTCATGAGATCAAGAGAGGTAGTCTTCCTAAGAAGGATAACATGGCTTTGGTGGCTGATCCTCTCAAAGGGACTCCTGATGGTTTTTCTGAGTCTTCTTCTGGCTTTTCTCTTGCGTGTTTATCTGCTGTTCAAGTAGAAGAGTTTGAGAGTCTTCTTGAGAATGATTTAGCTCTTTTAGTCAAGAAAGTCACACGGGCATATAACAATATTAGAAACAAGAAGAGAGGTGGCCCTATGGCGTGCTATGAGTATGGAGAGCTATATCATATCCGGGCAAACTGCCCCAAACTGAAAGGTAAGAGCAACCACAAGGAAGCAAAGCCAGTTTGGAAGAAGTCTCAAGGGAACAAGCCTAAGTACAATGCTGCTAAGCTCATGAAGGCCGCTCACCGGGTCCTTGCCGCATTTGAAGAGCAATCCATGAGCGATGTGGACTCCGGGAGCGAGGAGGACAAGGAGAAGGAGCTCCCTCAAGACAAGAAAGGGAAGGCCAAGGACTTCACCGGCATGTGCTTTATGGCCGGCTCCGTCGACATCGATGACAATGATGAGGTACCTCTCTCTTATGATGTTCTTTCTGCTAGATGCGACAACATGTTTGAGCAACTCATGAATCAGGATAAGACATTAGAATTTACCATGGCTAGGAACAAGGACTTAAAGTCACAAGTAGACAATCTGACGTTAGAGCTTGCAAATGCTAAGACTCTTGAATCTAAAGAATGTTCATCTTGCTATGCTTTACATTCTGAATTTGCTAAACTGCAATCTGCTCATGATATTGCTTTGCATCAACTTAAAAATTCTAGGACTCAGCTAATTGATGTCAAATCTGCTCCCTGTGAAAAATGCTTACAGTCTAGCAAGTTGGATGCTTCTGGTAATGTTAAATCTAGGTTTTGCTCTTTCTACATAAAACGTGAACATGAAGTTAAGAACATTTTAGAAGCAGTTAGAGCTAAATATATACCAAGATTAAGGATATAATTGAGTCTACACCTTGTGCCTCATGTGCAACCTATAAGCTTGAAGTTGCTCATCTTAAGGAGAAACATGCTAGAGCCATTAAGGCCAAGACATGTGAATCATGTGTTAACTTTGGAAAAGAAAATGCTTACCTTAAGGACACATTAGAGAAATTCTCTAAAGGTAAGAAATAGCTAAATATGATTCTGGACACATCTAAGACTCCTTATAAGAAGCAAGGTTTAGGATACAACTCTGCCCAAGACAAATCCAAGCCTAATGCCATTCATGTCTTGGAAAATAGCTTAGTTGAATTCAAAACCCAACCTACAAAAACTGTTTTTAAATCTGCAGGATTTGTCCAACCTTGTTTTGAGTCAAAAGGTGCTTCTCCTAGTGGTATCAAATACCATTGCACCTATTGTAAGGAGAGTGGACATTTGGTTGAGTTCTATTGGCGTAGGTTGAAGAACGCTAAGAAAAACATTGCTAGAATTTCATCTAATCAACCGAGAGCTTTTATGAGACATGCTCATTTAAAAAGGAAGAAACCTGGACTAGGATTTGTTTCACATGCTCGTCATCATAATGTTCCTAGACAGGATGCTTCTCATGTTTGTGTAACCATTGCTCATAACAGAACTTCAAATAAAATCAAGGATAGCACTTCTGCTTTGCATACTACTTCATGAGCGTGTGTCTCGAGATTGGGTTCCCAAGTCGATTTTAACTAACCCCAGTATTGAGACACATTGATCTTTTGTGCCTTGATTTTCAAGATTGCTACGGAAGGAGGAAGAACACGTGGCTCGTCGACTCCGGCTGTTCACGCCACATGACTGGAGACTCAAGATGGTTCACTTACTTCACGCGGTCGACGGGTGATGACTTCATCACCTTTGGAGATGATACACAAGGGCGAATTGAAGGAACGGGATCAATCAGGGTGAATGACAGATTCATCTTGAAGGACGTCGCCCTTGTGGACAAGCTAAGGTACAACTTGCTTTATGTTTTGCAGCTTCTTGATGATGGCTACGAAACTCGTTTTAAGAAAAATGTCTGTCGTGTGCTTGATTCTGCCGGTGAACTTTTTTTTGGGATTTCTAGAGTTGGTAAAATCTTTGGAGCTGATTTTTCTGAATCTCTTGCTGGATCTCTCAAATATTTAATTGCATCTTCTTCTGAGATCTGGCTTTGGCACCGACGGTTGGGGCACATTGGTTTTGACCACCTAACACGAGTTAGCGACCTTGATCTCATGAGAGGTTTGCCTAAACTCAAAGCTGTCATGGATGCTGTATGTGCGCCCTGTAGACATGGCAAGTAAGTTGCCGCCTCACACCCTTCATTGACTATGGTCATGACTGACGAACCAGGACAGTTACTTCATATGGATACTATTGGTCCTGCTAGGGTTCGGTCAGTCGGTGGCAAATGGTACATTCTTGTGATAGTCGATGATTTTTCGAGATACTCTTGGGTGTTCTTTCTTGCTTCGAAGAATGAGGCTTTTGATCACTATCATGATCTTGTTCTTCGTTTGGCTTTTGAACTTCCTGGTGCCTTGAGAGCGATCCGCAGTGACAATGGCACGGAGTTCAAGAAGGCTTCTTTTGCCTCTTTTTGTGCTGAGCGAGGTATTGAGCATCAGTTCTCTTCTCCACACGTCCCTCAACAAAATGATGTTGTGGAAAGGAAGAACAAAACCTTAGTCGAGATGGCTAGGACGATGCTAGATGAGTATAGCACACCGAGGAGGTTTTGGGCCGAAGCTATTGCTACAGCTTATCACATTTCAAACCGTGTCTTCCTGAGACCGTCTTTGGGTAAGACTTCTTATGAGCTTCGTTTTGGCAGAAAACCCTCTGTTTCTCACTATCGAGTCTTTGGATCAAAGTGTTTTATTCTCAAGACAGGGAACCTAGATAAATTTGAATCAAGAACTTGTGATGGTTTATTTCTGGGTTATCTTGCTCATTCGAGGGGTTTTCGGGTTTTTAATATTTAAACTAACATTGTCCAAGAGACATGCAATGTCACTTTTGATGAGACTAGCCCTAGAGCTAGATCCGATGTTTCAGGTGACTTACACGTGACAGAGAGTATTTTTGTTGAAGAAGAAGAAGAGGATGATTTCGATGTTGCTCCTCCACCTGTTGCTGATGCTCCTGTCCAAGCTCCAGAACCTGCGACGACTGCTTCACCTCCAATTGAGGCTCCTGCTGCATGTTCATCATCAGCAGTACCTGCGGAGGTTGAGGTGATGCTGTCTCCTCCAGGCGCTCCATTGCACATTCAGAAGTAACACCCTCTGGATCAGATGATTGGTAATCTTCATAACCGAGTCACTCGCTCCAGGTATCATGATCCGAGTCTCTTTTCTCACTTTGCATTTGTAGCGTCTTTTGAGCCCCGCGATATATCACATGCTTTATCTGATTCTAGCTGGGTCAATGCCATGCATGAGGAGTTAGAGAATTTTGAAAGAAATAAAGTCTGGAACCTTGTAGAACCTCCTAGTGGTCATAATGTAATAGGAACCCGTTGGGTGTTCAAAAATAAACAAAATGAGGATGGTTCTATGGTTAGAAACAAGGCTAGGTTGGTAGCTCAGGGCTTTAGCTAGGTTGAGGGGTTAGATTTTGATGAGACCTTCGCTCCTGTTGCTAGACTAGAAGCCATTCGCATCTTACTTGCATTTGCTGCATCTAAAGGTTTTAGGTTGCATCAAATGGATGTTAAGAGTGCATTTCTGAATGGTTTTATAGAGGATGAAGTGTATGTTAGGCAACCCCCTGGTTTTGAGAATCCCAAGCAACCTGATCGTGTTTTCAAGCTATCCAAAGTCTTGTATGGTCTTAAGCAAGCCCCTAGAGCCTGGTATGATAGACTTAAGACCATCTTGCTTAAGAATGATATTGAAATGGGAAAAGTAGATAAGACTCTTTTCAGTCTTAGGCATGGCAATGACTTCCTGCTTGTTCAGATTTACGTTGATGATATTATCTTTGGTGGTTCTTCTCATGCTCTTGTTTCCAGTTTTTCCAAGACCAGGTCCAGGGAATTTGAGATGAGTATGATGGGTGAGCTCAACTACTTTCTGGGGCTTCAAATCAAGCAATGCATGAAAGGGATCTTCATCCATCAGACGAAGTACACCAAGGATCTGCTCAAGCGCTTCGAGATGGGTGATTGCAAGCTGATCGCCACTCCCATGGCGACTTCAACTGCTTTGGATCCAGATGAGGAAGGAGAAGTCGTGGATCAACGTGAGTACCGTAGCATGATCGGCTCCCTTCTGTACTTGACGGCCTCAAGACCGGATATCCACTTCGCGTTCTGCCTATGTGCGAGGTTTCAGGTGTCTCCGAGGACTTCACATCGCCAAGCCGTTAAGCGCATCTTTAGGTATTTATACTCTACCCTTTAGTATGGCATTTGGTTTTCCTGCTCCTCTTCGCTGTCCATTCGGGGGTTTTCTTATTCTGATTTTGCGGGCTGTCGGCTAGATAGGAATTGTACCTATGGCAGTTGTTATTTGTTATGCACTTCTCTTGTCTCTTGGTCATCTAGGAAGCGATCTTACATTGCACAATCCTTCTTTGAAATTTGAATATGTAGTCTTTGCTAGTTCTTTGTAGTCGATTTTGTGGATGGTGTCCACTCTTAAGGACTTTGGGTTAGCTTTTGCTAGTGTTCCTCTTTTCTATGATAACACTGCTGCCATTAACATTGTTAAGAACCCAGTGCAACACTCTAGGACCAAGCACATAGACATTTGCTATCACTTCCTTAGAGATCATGTTGAGAAGGGTGATATTGTGTTGCATTTTCTGGAGTCTGAGGCTCAGTTAGCCGTTATCCTCACTAAGTCTTTAGACCCAACAAGGTTTGCCACCCTAAGGAGTGAGTTAGGGGTAATTTATCCCTATGGGTTGGTTTGAGGGGGAGTTGGATCCGTTCTGATCTTACCTTGTTCATCTAGTCTTTTCTTGATCTTCTTTTGAACTTTTTGATCCTTTTTTATCTTTTTAGGCTCTTGAGCTTTTATTGCATCTGATTGTATCATATTGCATTCATATGAAAAATCACAAAAAGATGCATTGTAATATAAACTTTTCTGCTTATCTATTAAAATTAATGAAGCTTTGCTTATTACCCTTTGGAGCTTTAGTATTTCAATTCTTGCTCAATGCCATGTCTAGTTCTTTGACTTGCTAGAATTATCATGCTTTCACATGTGTAGCTAAGTCTTTCTTTGTATGAGCTAGAACTTTAAGACAACTCGAACTAAAAGCGCAATTTGTGGATGTTTTAGTTAGTTGCTAATAGTGCTCCTTTTGTGACATTGGTCTGTCAAAATTGTTGTGTTAGCTCTTGAATCTAAAATTGATCATTACTTGAGCTTCTTGTGCTTACGAGAATCTAAAAGCGCTCATGTGCAAAATGAAAAATGAAAAATCAATTTCAAGATTGTCTTATGCTTAAATTGTGCCAAACTACTCTTACGGGACTGCATGTCATAAACATGAACTTGGAGATAGTTTGATGATCTAGACGATGTCATGGGGACTGCTTGTCAAAACTGACATGAACCTCAAGATTTGTTGCCCTAGTAGAAGCATAGGAAGAGTTTGTGGATGGCTCCAAGTCCAGGATCTTCTTCACTAAGATATACCTTTAATCAATTTCTGGTCGAAGCTTAAGAAGAGTTTGTGGATGGCTCCTAGTCCAGGATCTTCTTCTCTAAGTTAGACCATTAGTCAATTTCAATATTCATTGCAAATGAAAAATTGTTGAAAATGAGCTTTTGAGCAAAATTGAGCAAAATGATTCAATTCAGGACCTGTTTGTCTCTTAATGTGGTCATTGTTAGCTTTTTGATCTCACATTGTATTTTGACATGGCCAGTATCATTTTAGGATCCTTGTTGATGAACTTGCTAAATTTGACGCTTTGCTTAAATTGATAAATTTCATTGCTTTACATTGAGCCTTCGAGCTTAGCTTTGATATATATGTCTTAACATGATCTTACTAGCGCTTTCAGGCTTGATAGGTCTTGTGCAATATTAGAAATTCTAGCTTGTTCTTTTGGGTAATCTCCAAAGCTTCTTGTACTCAAAAATTGAAAAATGAAGCCACTCCATTGCATTTCATGCATGCTCCTTCTTATGCTTTTTCCTCAATTCTGCATTTGTTATCTCTGGACAAGAGGAAGGCGTGTTTCCTTGATGACTCCATTGTCAAAGGGGGAGAAGATATATCAAATGGTATAAAGGGGAGAAGATATAAAAATGTTAAAAGGAGAGCCTTTTGGAGAAATTTGGAGAATTTGAAATTTTCTGAAATCTGAGGATCATAGTGAGGAGGAGTTTCTTATTTGCATTCTTATGGTCTTATTGCCATTCTGAACTTGAAGTGCAATTCTTGCAACCTCACAATGATCAAAGGTCAATTTGAACAATTGTTTTTTCATATGGACCTTAAGTGAGATTTTGACCCTTTTCTGGAAAATAAAGCCTTGTCGCTTTCTTTTGCCTTATCTCACTTGCATATGCTATTCTGAAGCCAACTTAGTCATTTCCATTGCTTTCTCTTACATTTGGACCAAGTTGTGCCTTTGTGCGAAAACATCGAGTTTTTACTTTTCAAACCTCAAAATTTGCATATGTAGGAAATTGCCAATGTGTTCATCAAGGGGGAGATTGTGGATATCATAGGGATATTTGCACGATCTTAGGATGATGTTACAATTGGCAATGGCATTATCGGTTTGTCGGAACACGCGTTTTCGTCAAAGTGTGGATTGCTGATCATCAGCCAATCAGTGGCGATGAGTGTTGGGTTAGGTCAAGTTCATGAATCTATTTGCTTTCTTTCTCTCTATTTGGTGATTTGTAGTCTTTCTTTGATCTACGAGTTTTTGGTTGATTTCTTGTCTTGATCTAACTTGCTGTGACATGTGGGAACCCATCTAAGATCATCTTGAGCATCATTCACCCACGAGCAAGTCTCTAGATCGTGTTTTCGTTTTGACTCGGTTTTTGAACCACCTTCGTTCAAACTGAAAAAGATAGAAACTTTGGCATGGATCTTTGTGATTCTTGATTGGAATAGGTTCCTAATATCTTAGAAAAGGTGTGGTTCAAATTTCGTGGAGTTTGGCCGCATAGATCAAAAGTTAGACTGATTTGAGTTTGATTTTTCATTTCCTTTCACCATTGCTCATGTCGAGTTTGTATACGCACCTTGACCGCCGATCAGTCCGTGACCCCGGTCATTCCGACTGTTTGCCGCCGGTCAGTCCGGACCAAGCGGTCAGTCCGCACTATTGCCGCCGGTCTGACCGCCATCCAGATTGCTTTTGGTTTTTGGTCTTTTGATTTGGGGATTTTGGGTCGGATTCAATACTAGTCTTCCACTGTACTGGTATATTGATCTTCATAACTTTCATAGCTATTGGAGTGACATTTGTGTTGAATCTGGCCAAAGTGTAAAAGTGAGCGTGCTCCTATTCACCACCCTCTAGTCGCCTTTTCGGTCCAACAAATGGTATCAGAGCCCAGTTAGTTCAATCTTGATCTTAACTCGTCACTGAACTTGGTGATGGATAAGTACTCGACCAAGCCACATGTCTTCGATGGGCTCGACTATGCCTATTGGAAGAATCACATGCGAGTCTTCCTTGAGAGCGAAGGACAAGCTATATGGGAGGTTGTTCGAGCCCCGCTCGTTTTGCTCGAAGTTGCTTCGCCACCTTCAGCAATCCTTTTGGCTAACAACAACAAGGTAAAGAACCTTCTATATGCTGGGCTTGGTAGACAAGAGTACGATAGGATTTGGAACCTTGCGACCGCACATGAGATTTGGCACACCATCGAAGCTTACCATGAGGGATCGTCTCAAATCAAGCAAGTGCGCCAGACAGTCTACAAGCGAGAGTATAACAAATTCGAGTTGCGTCCTGGTGAGAGCATCGATGATATTTTTACTCACTTTAACAAGGTGATTAATCAGATGAGAGCTGTTGACAATGAGTACTCTCAATCTGAGAATGCCACCCACCTCTTGGCTGCAATCAACACTAAGGAGTGGGAGATCAAAGCTACTACCATTGAGGAGAACGGCGATCTCTCTACTCTCACTTTGGAGCTGCTTTATAGCAAGCTCAAAACTCATGAGATCAAGAGAGGTATTCTTCCTAAGAAGGATAACATGGCTTTGGTGGCTGATCCTCTCAAAGGGACTCCTGATAGTTCTTCTAAGTCTTCTTCTGGCTTTTCTCTTGTGTGTTTATCTGCTAATCAAGGAGAAGAGTTTGAGAGTCTTCCTGAGGCTGATTTAGCTCTTTTAGTCAAGAAAGTCACACGGGCATATAACAATGTTAGAAATAAGAAGAGAGGTGGCCGTATGGCGTGCTATGAGTGTGGAGAGCTATAATATATCCGGGCAAACTGCCCCAAACTGAAAGGTAAGAGCAACCACAAGGAAGAAAAGCCAGTTTGGAAGAAGCCTCAAGGGAACAAGCCTAAGTACAATGCTGCCAAGCTCATGAAGGCCGCTCACCGGGTCTTTGCCGTTTTTGGAGAGCAATCCATGAGCGATGTGGACTCCGGGAGCGAGGAGGACAAGGAGAAGGAGCTCACTCAAGACAAGAAAGGGAAGGCCAAGGACTTCACCGGCATGTGCTTTATGGCCGGCTCCGTCGACATCGATGACAACGATGAGGTACCTCTCTCTTATGATGTTCTTTCTGCTAGATGCGACAACATGTTTGAGCAACTCATGAATCAGGATAAGACATTAGAATTTACCATGGCTAGGAACAAGGACTTAAAGTCACAAGTAGACAATCTGACGTTAGAACTTGCAAATGCTAAGACTCTTGAATCTGAAGAATGTTTATCTTGCTATGCTTTACATTCTGAATTTGCTAAACTGCAATCTGCTCATGATATTGCTTTGCATCAACTTGAAAATTCTAGGACTGAGCTAATTGATGTCAAATCTGCTCCCTGTGAAAAATGCTTAGAGTCTAGCTAGTCGGATGCTTCTGGTAATGTTCAATCTAGCTTTTGCTCTTTCTACATAGAACGTGAACATGAAGTTAAAGATATTTTAGAAGCAGTTAGAGCTAAATATGCCAAGCTTAAGGACACAATTGAGTTACACCTTGTGCCTCATGTGCAGCCTATAAACTTGAAATTGCTCATCTGAAGGAGAAACATGCTAGAGCCATTAAGGCCAAGACTTGTGAATCATGTGTTAACTTTGGAAAAGAAAATGCTTACCTTAAGGACACATTAGAGAAATTCTCTAAAGGTAAGAAACAGCTAAACATGATTCTGAACACATCTAAGACTCCTTATAAGAAGCAAGGTTTAGGATACAACTCTGCCCAGGACAAATCCAAGCCTAATGCCATTCAGGACTTGGAAAATGGCTTAGTTGAATTCAAAACCCAACCTACAAAAACTGTTTTTAAATCTGCAGGGTTTGTCCAACCTTCTTTTGAGTCAAAAGGTGCTTCTCCCAGTGGTATCAAATACAATTGCACCTATTGCAAGAAGAGTGGACATTTGGTTGAGTTCTGTTGGCGTAGGTTGAAGAACGCTAAGAAAAACACTGCTAGAATTTCATCTAATCAACCTAGAGCTTTTATGAGACATGGTCATTTAGAAAGGAATAAACCTGGACTAGGATTTGTTTCACATGCTCGTCATCATAATGTTCCTAGACAGGATGTTTCTCATGTTTGTGTAACCATTGCTCATAACAGAACTTCAAATAAAATCAAGGATAGCACTTCTGCTTCGCATACTACTCGTAGACATGTGTCTCAGTACTGGGTTCCCAAGTCACTTTTAACTAACCCTAGTATTGAGACACATCGACCTTTTGTGCCTTGATTTTTAGGATCGCTCTGGAAGGAGAAAGAACATGTGGCTCGTCGACTCCGGCTGTTCACGCCACATGACCGGAGACACAAGATGGTTCACTTCCTTCACGCGGTCGACGGGTGATGACTTCATCACCTTTGGAGATGATCCACAATGGTGAATTGAAGGAACGGGATCAATCAAGGTGAATGATAGATTCATCTTGAAGGACGTCGCCCTTGTGGACAAGCTAAGATACAACTTGCTTTCTGTTTCGCAGCTTCTTGATGATGCCTACGAAATCTGTTTTAAGAAAAATGCATGTCGTGTACTTGATTCTGCCAGTGAGCTTATTTTTGGGATTTCTAGAGTTGGTAGAATCTTTAGAGCTGATTTTTCTGAATCTCTTGCTGGATCTCTCAAATGTTTAATTGCATCTTCTTCTGATATCTGGCTTTGGCACCGATGGTTGGGGCACGTTGGTTTTGACCACCTGACACGAGTTAGCGGCCTTGATCTCATGAGAGGTTTGCCTAAACTCAAAGCTGTCAAGGATGCTGTATGTGCGCCCTGTAGACATGGCAAGCAAGTTACCGCTTCACACCCTTCATTGACTATGGTCATGACTGACGGACCAGGACAGTTACTTCATATGGATACTGTTGGTCCTACTAGGGTTCGGTCAGTCGGTGGCAAATGGTACATTCTTGTCATAGTCGATGATTTTTCGAGATACTCTTGGGTGTTCTTTCTTGCTTTGAAGGATGAGGCTTTTGATCACTATCATGATCTTGTTCTTCATTTGGCTTCTGAACTTCCTGGTGCCTTGAGAGCGATCCACAGTGATAATGGCACAGAGTTCAAGACTGCGTGTCATAGACATGAACTTGGAGATAGTTTGATGATCCAGACAATCTGTGGCGACCCGGCCCAGGGCGCACCCGGGAGGTCTCTCAGGACCTCTTGGGAGATTCGTAAAGGACTCCCAAGACGTCCCGAGAGGTCCCTCAGGACCTCCTGGGAGGTCCGTAAAAGGACTCCCAGGACGTCCCAGGGGATATCCCGGTAGGACCGCACAGACCTCCCGAGAGGTCCGGGAGGACCACTCGGAGGTCTGGGGTCCTGACCCGAGGAGGTCGCTGGACCTCAGACCTCCCCAAGCTCCACTTCTTGACCCGAGGGAGGTCCGAGAGGAACCAACCCGAGGAGGTCGTGGGGCTTGGGGACAAGCCTCACGTCCTCTGCGATCTAAACCAGCCCCCAGAGATCAATGGTGGTTCTCACAGCAAGCAAGTGATAACATAGACATCCATGAGCTTTATTAACAACAAAAGGGAGTTGTTTACAAGGGTTGCTTACAAGCTCCGACAGCGAGAGCACAATACACAGCGGAAAACCAAAAGATAGGCTCCAACCATTACACCACAGGTGATTGACTAGAGAGCGCGGCCTAATTGATTTGGTCCTCTTCATCATCATAGGATTCTTCACCTGCTCAATTCATGAATCAAGCAAGAGTGAGCACAACTACCGTGCTCGCAATTTACACCCGCCAATTAACAGAATGACATGCATAGGGATATATATCAAGGGAAGGCATATTAGGGTTGATTTGCATAAATCCAATTTTATTTTAATTACAAGTACGAAGTTTCAAGGCAGGTTACAATAGTTAAAATTCATTTTTGTAAATTTCATTTTTAGTTGGATAACATTCATCATCAAGATGGTGAAGGATACCCTCCTGTCACATGGCTCCCCGCCCAAACCCAATTTGGATAAAAATCCAAAACCAGTTTCATAAGTCCTTTGAAAACCAAAACCAAGAGCTAACTTTGAGTGATATTGCTAGCATGTCCATGACCGTGGACACGACTATTCGAATAGATTTACACTCTACAGAGGTCGTACACTTTACCCACATGACATGAATTCTCTAGTTTGCTTGGCATCCATTGATACCACCTCACACTTCCTTTGGTGAGAGGTCTATAGCACATGACAAGGCCTTTACAATGCATCATTCCACCACAGTCCATCCTACTCTAAGGTTTCGCCCCGTACTAGGGCCCCCTCTTGAGCCAGTGGGAATTACATAGTCATAAAAAGATATGCCATAAAAAACCACCCACACCCCAGCCGGATCGACCATGATGGAACTTTACAAATTAATTAGTCAGGTCCCACGCCCCACACTGGAGACATGTGGTTGCACAGTTGTGGCATAGCCCATTATAGGCTTAGCAAGTGGTGTCTCAAAGACCGGTCCTTAACTAACTTGGGCGACAAACCTCAACCCTGGGGCATCGGATCACACGACCCCCGTGCATGGACATGCACCAACCAAACAACCAGCTTCACCCAAGTCCAAATCCATTTTCCATTACTTTGCTTTTCAAGCCTCCATGGCACACCAATGCCATGGCCATTTGTAAAACCTCCATGACACACCAATGCCATGGCCGAAATCTCCATGACACACCAATGCCATGGCCCAAATCATTTGAATAAGTGATATTTTTGGTCAAAACTTCCCAAATCAAGATTTTGGTCTAAGCAAGACTAAGCATTCCATTTTTCAAAAGCCTCGACCCTCACTATTACAAGAACCAGATTTTATCTAGGGTGACAATGGGGTTGATTCAACATAGACGGTGGCCATACCAAGGAACTAGGCATAACTATAAATTGAGAGATAGGCATTGAAATACCTTAGTAAAAGTAAGCATGCATACATCTTTGAAACCAACATAAATAACTTGAAGTAATGGGTGCAACATGATCAAGAGTGTAACTTGCCTTGCTCAAAGTCTTGAGCTTCTTCCTCTCTTTCACAGAACTCTGGTTCCTCACGGTCTTGACAATCTACACGGTGAAAACCAAATGACTCAAATAGAGCTCCAACAAGATCCAAAAGAAATCTTAATAAAACTCCAAGGTAAACCAATAGAAAGATTGGGAGGTCAGGAGGAGATCCAACGAGCTTGTTGGAGGAGGTCCAGAGAATGCTCGGTTGAGCCAGGGAGTGAAAATGGGAGAAAATGAGAAAGGAAGGGCTGCCCAAGCTATATATAGCTGGAGCCCTGGAGCTTTCCCATGCTATGGTATTCAGGAGTTGGTAGAAAGGACCATGAGGGCAGGTAAGAAATGTGACAAAAGCATGTCACGGGTACTGCAAAAGTGGTAGCATTTAATGCGATTCAACAGGCATTAAATGTGGGGAAGACTTCCATGCTCAAGGACTCAGTCAAAGGATAAAAGAAAACTAGATGTGACTGCCAAGTAGGTCCAACCAAGACCCACAAAGGAGGTCCTGCGGAGACCTTGAGGAGGTCCCGCAGAGAACAAGGGGAGATCCTCACCCACAGGGGAGGTCCTGACGGTTGGATCTCCAAAAAGGAGGTCCAACGGCCAAGATTAAGTGCGAAGGGGGAGGTCTGCGGAGGTAAGAGGAGATCCTCACCCGCAAGGGAGGTCTAGACGGTTAGATCTCCGGAAGGGAGGTCCAACGGTCAAGATCAAATACAAACGGGGAGGTCTGCAAAGGTAAGAGGAGATCCTCACCAGCAAGGGAGGTCTAGACGGTTGGATCTCCGGAAGGGAGGTCCAACGGTCCAGATCAAATGCAAATGGGGAGGTCTGCAAAGGTAAGAGGAGATCCTCACCCGCAAGGGAGGTCTAGACGGTTGGATCTCTAGAAGGGAGGTCCAACGGTCCAGATCAAATGCAAACGGGGAGGTCTACAAAGGTACGAGGAGATCCTCACCCGCAAGGGAGATCTAAACGGTTGGATTAAATCCAGGGGGAAGGTCTGGATGGTTAAGATCTAATTGGAGGGGGAGGTCTTGAACGGTTAAGATCTCCAGAGGGGAGGTCTCGAGCAGATCGGGATCTCAAGGGAGGTCCTAACAGTTAGATCTGCGAGGGGAGAATGCAGACGGTTAAGATCTCCAAGGGGAGGTCTTAACGGCCAGATCTACAAGGAGGAGAATGCGGACGGTTAAGATCTCCAAGGGAAGGTCTTAACGGCCAGATCTACAAGGAGGGAATGCAGACGGTTAAGATCTCCAAGGGCAGGTCTTAACGGCGGATCTACAAGGAGGAGGTGCGGATGGTTAAGATCTCCAAGGGGAGGTCTTAACGGCGGATCTACAAGGAGGAGGTGCAGACGGTTAAGATCTCCAAGGGGAAGGTCTTAACGGCCAGATCTACAAAGAGGGAGGTGGGTGATAGCGAGGTAGGAAGTGGGAGAAGCGGGAGTCATTAGATTCCAATCAAACCACCCAAAGTAATTGGGTCGTTCGGACCACCAGAGCTAGCGCTAGATCTCAGCCCTTGAATTGGATCGGGCAGTCCAAAATGGTTGGGACGTTCGGACCGTCCGAACGCCACAACAAATCGGGCTGTCCAGCAAAGATCTAAGGGCTCAGAGAGGGTGGAACGTTCAACCATCCGAACGTCTCACCAGGATCAAACCGTCCAATGCAAATCGGACGATTCACAAGCGATATAAGTGCCAACAGACAGGGAGGGAATCCTGGAGGACCTGGGGAGGTCCTAAAGGACACGGGGAGGTCCAATAAAGGTAAGGGGAGGTCCTAGAGGACATGGAGAGGTCTTGTAGGACACAGGGAGGTCCAAGTGATCAAGGAGGAGGTCCTGATCGAGAAGCGGTAGCACCGCAAGGTGCGGGCGGTACTACCGGGTTGGTGCCGAAGAGAACCTCCAGAGAGGGTTTCAAGGATACAAGCAACGGAGGAAAGTCCAAACACGAAAAGCTTCAACAGGGTTCCTAAGGAACTCAGATGAACATGAAGGTGGCGTAGGCCTGGGAAGGTTTTCAAGCCAGAGAAGACCCAAGAGGGAGATTTGGACCCAGGGAGGTCCAAGCACTTGGGAGGTCTAGACCCAAGGAGGTCTGGACCAGAGGAGGACAAAACAAAGGAGGTCCGGACCCGTGGATCCAAACGAAGGGGAGGTCTGGACCATTAGATTCCAACTGAAGGGAGGTCTGGTTCAGAGATGGGCAAAAGATGGACAGAAAATGGAAGATCCTCAAAACTCCAACAACTCAACAAATCATCAAGGAGATTTTAGTTGAAGTTTGAGTTAGTCAATTTAAATCCATTCTGAAATTTCGAGTTAAGCTTTGAATTTTCATCAAAACAAAATGGTTCTTTTTATTTTGAAAATTGCAAAAAGGCTCTGAAAAATCAGGGTGTCACATGATCTCATGGGGACTGCTTGTCAAAACTGACATGAACCTCAAGATTTGTTGCCCTAGTAGAAGCTTAGGAAGAGTTTGTGGATGGCTCCTAGTCCAGGATCTTCTTCACTAAGATATACCTTTAATCAACTTCTGGTCGAAGCTTAGGAAGAGTTTGTGGATGGCTCCTAGTCCAGGATCTTCTTCTCTAAGTTAGACCATTAGTCAACTTTAATATTCGTTGCAAATGAAAAATTGTTGAAAAATGGGCTTTTGAGCAAAATTGAGCAAAATGATTCAATTCAGGACCTGTTTGTCTCTTAATGTGGTCATTGTTAGCTTTTTGATCTCGCATTGATATTTTGACATGGCCAGTATCATTTTAGGATCCCTGTTGATGAACTTGCTAAATTTGAAGCTTTGCTTAAATTGATAAATTTCATTGCTTTACATTGAGCCTTCGAGCTTAGCTTTGATATATATGTCTTAACATGATCTTTCTAGCGCTTTCAGGCTTGATAGGTCTTGTGCAATATTAGAAATGCTAGCTTGTTCTTTTGGGTAATCTCTAAAGCTTCTTGTACTCAAAAATTGAAAAATGAAGCCACTCCATTGCATTTCATACATGCTCCTTCTTATGCTTTTTCCTCAATTCTGCATCTGTTATCTCTGGACGAGAGGAAGGTGTGTTTTCTTTATGACTCCATTGTCAAAGGGAGAGAAGATATATCAAATGGTATAAAGGGGAGAAGATATAAAAATGTTAAAAGGGGAGCCTTTTGGATAAATTTGGAGAATTTAATTTTTTTTGAAATCTGAGGATCATAGTGAGGGGGAGTTTCTTATTTGCATTCTTATGGTCTTATTACCATTCTGAACTTGAAGTGCAATTCTTGCAACCTCACAATGATCAAAGGTCAATTTGAACAATTGTTCTTTCGTATGAACCTTAAGTGAGATTTTGACCCTTTTCTGGAAAATGAAGCCTTCTCGCTTTCTTTTGCCTTATCTGACTTGCTTATGCTATTCTGAAGCCAACTTGGTCATTTCCATACTTTCTCTTGTATTTGGACCAAGTTGCGCCTTTGTGCGAAAACGTCGAGTTTTTACTTTTCAAAGCTCAAAATTTGTATTTGTAGAAAATTACCAATGTGTTCATCAAGGGGGAGATTGTGGATATCATGGGGACATTTGCACGATCTTAGGATGATGTTACAATTGGCAATGGCGTTATCGGTTTGTCGGAACACGCGTTTTCGTCAAAGTGTGGATTGTTGATCGTTGGCCAATCGGTGGCGATGAGTGTTGGGTTAGGTCAAGTTCATGGGTTTCATGGCATATGTGTTGCATGATACATGTTTTGACTAACGTGGGTCAAGTTGTGAAGAACTTGTTCCCGGAATCGATTTCTTTGTCTATTGTTGTGCAGGTTGCTTGGCTCATCCATACCGTAAGATGAAGAAACAATTCGACAGAAAGAAGGAGGACAGTTCAGCTCCAAGGTATTTAAGCGGAAAAGAGGTCTATGATATAGTTAAGGATTTAAATATTGTGCTCGAAAAGGGATGTAAATCGAGGACCCATAAGAAGAACATGTGGAAGAAGAGATCAATATTTTGGGACTTACCTTATTAGGAGCACCTAGAAGTTTGCCACTGCATCGACGTTATGCACGTAGAGAAGAATGTATGTGACAGCTTGATTGGTCTCTTACTGAACATTCATGACAAAACAAAGGATGGTGTCAACACACGGCTTGACTTGGTTGATATGGACATCAGACCTGAGTTAGCACCAACAAAGACTAGTAAAGGATGAACGTACCTTCCCCTGCTTGTTACACTCTGTCCAAGGCCGAGAGAACTGAACTGTGCTGGTGCTTGCATGGTGCGAAAGTTCCGTCCAGTTACTCCGCCAACATGAAGAAACTTGTTTCGATGGAAGATTTGAAGTTAATTGGCATGAAGTCTTATGATTATCATGTGCTGATGACACAAATGCTCCCTGTTGCAATTAGAAGTATTTTTTCGATCAAGGTCCGAGAGACAATCTGAGGCTGTGTTATTTCTTTAACACAATTGCTCAGAAGGTCATCGATCCCGAAGGACTAGATGATCTGTAGGACAAGGTGGTGATGACTCTATATGATCTTGAGATGTATTTTCCTCCATCGTTTTTTGATATCATGGTCCATCTCATTGTTCACATTGTGAGGGAGATAAAGATGTGCGGGCCCGTGTTCCTACATAGCATGTACCCGTTCGAGAGGTTCATGGGAATTCTCAAGTCCTATGTACGAAATCGATCTCGGCCGGAGGGTAGCATTGTCGAAGGTTATGTAACCGAAGAGGTCATTGAGTTTTACATCGATTATATGGCTCAGGTCGAACTGATAGATGTGCCTCGATCTCGCCATGAGGGGAGGCTCAAGGGTATCGGGACCATCGGAAGGAAAGCAATCACTGTAGATATGGATGCGTATGCTTAAGCCCATTTCACAGTCTTGCAACACATGACTGAAGTGTCTCCGTATATCGACCAGCACAAGGACATGCTTTGGCAACAGAATCCGGAGCGGCCGGATGTTTGGATCACAAGACAACACAATAGACGGTTCAACCAATGGTTGAAGGAGTGACTCGCTAGGAGCTCGTCAAGTGATATGCTGACATGGTTGGCAAAAGGGCCAACATTTACATTTGTGACGTGGTGAGGATACGACATAAATGGGTACACATTCTATACGCAGGCTCAGGATATAAAGAGCACTAACTAGAACAGCGGTGTCTGCATAGATGCATTTAGTACCGATAGGCTGAGGAGCTCCTACTATGGGCAAATAGATGAGATATGGGAGCTCGACTACATGCTTTTCAAGATCCCCCTATTTTGGTGCTGTTGGGTCCATCTCCCACAGGTGAAGGTCGACAAGAACGGCGTCACTACCATGGACCTCGAACGTGTCGGATACAAAGACAAACCATTCGTACTGGCTAACCAAGTTGTGCAAGTCTTCTATGTAACTGACCCGGCAAATAAGAAGCGCCACGTAGTTCTTCATGGAAAAAGGAGGATTGTCGGAGTTGAGAATGTAGTGGACGAGGAAGAATACAATCAATTTGACGAGTTGCCTCCTTTTGGAAACGGCATAAGGGTCGAGGAAGAAGAACGTGACGAAACTAGCTACATACGCGTTGATCATCATGAAGGGCTAATTTTTAAAGATTAATTGAACAATTAATGTGTGTATATGTACGTTCTGATGAATGGTTAATTTTAGTTCATTTGAGTTAATTGATTTGTACTGTGAAATGGATGTGATTGTTTCTGAAATGAATGTGAATTGGATGTATATACATGTACTTGTTGTGTTTTTTGCTTGTTTCAGAGGGCATGGCTAGCATTTCCTAAGGCTAGCCAATAAACAGAACTAGATTAACTAATACAAAATAATATCACAGACAGTTTGTAGATCAAACCGTCTGTGATGATATATCACAGACGGTTCCTTGGGAAAAACTGTCTATGATTATATATCACAGATGGTTGTTGATTGGAACCGTCTGTGATACATCACATATCACAGACGGTTCTACTTTAGAACCGTCTGTGATATTATGTATCACAGATGGTTCTACTTTAGAACTGTCTATGATGTCCATCCCTATTTATATTCGGACTCTAGGGTTTGCCCGCGCCCCCACTCAAACAATTAAGTTTCTCAACTCCTCGCTCCCTCCTCCCCCGAGCCCGTCGCCGCCGTCCTAGACGCCGCCTCCTCCTCGAGCCAGGCGCGACTCCTCCCCCAAGCCCGTCGACGCCGTCCTCGATGCCCCCTCCTCCCCCGAGCCCGCCGCCTCCTCCCCTCCCCCGAGCCCCCTTTGACGATGCCCTACTGCTCTAGTACTGCTCCCTGCTCGTCCTTCTCCTTGACGCCCAAAGGTAACCAATGCCGAGTTGCCGACCCTGACAACCCTTTCCGTCACTCTTTCTATCAATAATCTGTCATGGTCCTCATTGACTCATGGTAATTGTACTTGTTTTAGGAATTTGTATTTGTTCTAGTCAGTTATTCATATGGTATTTGTTTTGATACTGCTACTGGAATATATTGGAATGTGGTGTGGTGGGCTTGAGATGAATGCTCTGTGATGATAATAGTCTTGTACTAAAGTTATTTTGATAATCGGGTTTGAACATGAGCTCTAATTGGAATGCTTACTCTACATGTGATAGAAATATCAAAATGTTAAATCTTAGCTTTATGCTGATTTCATTTGTTCACATGATGTTTATGTTGAGCATATTATTCCTTTTAAATGACTTGGAGGATTTACATGTCTATGTCAATTATGTCATTGTATTGGTCTTAATTTCTTCCCTACATATCCCAATTATTATTAATTGGTGTGTATACCCATACACATAGAGATCAAATCTTATGATAATATGTTCATGCGTGTTAGAACTTCTATTTCTTGTGAAGATGTCTTCCGCTCATTCTTCGTCAACGCCGCCTCATGTGTCTGATGATGCAACATCCTTTGGAATATCCAACCGCAGTAGAAGAAGAGGAATATCGAAAAGGCCCGCGGGCCGATACACCATCACGGAGGTCGATCAGTCTGGGACCCCTATCAATCCTCGCCAAGTAGCTACCGCATTCCGGAGAACGGTCGGAATAGTTGCACGGCAACGGGTCAACGTCATCTATGATTCGTGGAAGGACTTGACCAAAGTACAGAAAGATGAGCTTCTGACGGATATTTTCCGATCGTTCGAGATCCCGGAAGAACACCAGGACTCCGTGCGACGACACGCGTTGCTATAGGTTGCAAAGCGTGGAAGAACTTCAAGAGCACGCTTGTCAAGAACTACGTGGAGAAGGATCTGACGCCCTTTCATAAGTATCCGTTCTTGGAAGAGTCCTGGGCCGAGTTTGTGGCGAAGAAGACAATAGATGAATTTAGGAGTGAAAGTGCGGTGCACACGGCCCTCCAGGCAAAAAACAAGCACCCCCACAGACTTGGCACCGCTGGGTATGCGGGTAAAATCCCAATATGGAGGGATCAGGACCAACAGGCAAGCCATTTGAGTGTCTCCCCACCATTTCCCGATATCACTGATGTGCGCGCTCGAAACTGGTTATTTGGGAGGTTACGTACCCTGTCTACGGGGGAAGTCTCCTTATCAAACCCCGTAAACTAGGAAGTGTCCCAGCGCCTAGTAAGATATCGAACTACCTAGTTTGTAATTATTTCATAACTTCATAGGAAGTGAAATGACATGTCGGGCTATTGCAGGTAACGCTTGAGTGCACAATCTTCCCAAGGCTCATTTCAGGCAGACAGGGAGAGAGATATACTCTCCGCGGCCCTAGGAAACAATGAGCATCCGGGTCGCACGAGAGGCGTTGGTGTTTATGTTACATGGGCAGAATGGTTCCGAGCAGACTCTGGATCGTACCGGAGTAGGAAGAGAGCCAAAGCCGAGCACGATGCAAAGCTATGAGAGGAGATTCATGAATCCCTCAAAGATGAGATCACCCGTGAGATTGATGATCGCGTCAGAGCTACGTCGCAATGGCAGATAGAGAGCTTTGAGGAAAGGCTTAGGGAATTGCAACTCCCAAATCGCCATAAGCCCCTACCCCTCTTGTGTTAGCCCCCCAAACATCCGAGTAGGCTGCCTAACCCTACCCCTACAAAGCATTTACAGATTTTCTGTCGATGACATCTAGGTAATAATTATTATCTCTGGAATGCTCGATCCATTGATAGGCCTATTGGAGTAGCTAATTTTGTATCGTTATGTAGGTGGCTATGAAGTGCAAGCTCTAAGTGAGATATGCCTCTGTTGCCCTAGATGCTGCTTGGGGCCAGGTGTATCCATCTGGTGTCGGGGCTTTGGTGCACGGTGTAAATCTAATGCCGGGTTTTGCAAAAGTGAATGTGGACGGTGTTTGTGCCAATTTCGGGGCCGTCCCGCTGCATATTCCCCCAAACGACGAGGTCATGATTCTAGAGCAAGCCATTGGAACATTCATCCAGTGGCCCAAGGGGGGCATCTGCCTGGAGCTACCTGCAACGGTACTAAGTCCACGGGAGCTGACTGCACCGAAGCTACGTTCACCGATGCGGCAAGGGCCCCGTGCATCAAATGCATCTACACCTCGTGCCCAGTCGACTCTTGTGAAGTTGACTTCTACAAAGCGAGGCAGCAAGGGCAAATCAAAGACGGTCAACTCTTGTTCTGATATCCCCTTCTTGCCGTTGGCCTAGAAATTCATGCTAGGCGAGTCGTTGGTCGAGAGGTTAGACAGCCATACCACCCTAGGACCGGCTTGCACGGCATTGCATACATGGTACATGGAACAATCCAACAAGCCGGATGAACAACGATGCTCAGGTGTAACCGTCAAGTTCAAGGAGGATCATTTTAACCACGAGCTTCAAGACTGTGTTTTCACGGTGACCTTCGAGGACTTGTTCTGTCTCTTCAACCTCGACTAGCTCGACGTCTCACTCATGCGATGCTACACACTGTAAGTGTGTACAATCACGGTCAATGTTTGTGTAATACCGTTAAATGTTATATATAACTCCTTGCTTTTGTATATAGATACATGATGTCTCAAGCCGAAAGAAGGAATTCACCGGTAGGTTTCCTCGACCCACACGTGGTCTCCGAGCAAACCATCAAGGCGAATGCAATGTTCGTTGAGGATTACGTTATAGAGTTTTTCCTGGCTCGCCGCAACAAGGAATACATACTTTTGCCGTACAACCAGGAGTAAGTGTTGCACTACTGGCTATACTTGTTGATTTGTACTTTATAAGCAACACGAACTTAGGTTTAATGACCATGGTGATATATATACCTGTGTAGCTTCCACTGGATTCTAATTGTAATTATACTAAAATGGAGCTTGGTAATATACCTAGATTCCCTACAGAGTTCCCCTCACAACTTCATAGTTATCCGGCATTTAATCAACAGGTAAACACATTTCCTCCATAGAAACTTTATTGTGGTCTTTCCTTCCTTTGCAATGGCTAAGTCTAACTTCTTGGAGTCACGTAGGGCGTTCGGCGTGCACTATGCTAAAGGAGGGAAAAACAAGGGAAGGACGCTATCACACGATCTAAAATTCCCAGTACTCGCTAGCTAGTACACATTAATCCTATATAACACTTCGTAGTAATACCTCTCGAACTAACCAATTCTATTTTTACAGTACCACCAGCAGCCGCCGGGCCACAATGTCTGTGGATACTATGTTTGCCATAACATGGAACTACTCATCGGTTCCGCGATCACCAATGATCCTCAGATTTGTCAATCTTGCAACAATTATTTCATATATACTTACCAATTTATATATGCACGAATTTAATCTTCCTATCGACAGGTTGCGACCATCGCCGAAATTGCATTGGAATAGAGCCAGCTCATAAAAGTTCGATCACACCTTGTGTGATTCCTGAACAATCAGGTCATAAATCCAGATGGGAGTTTCCACAGTGTAGATTGAACTTGATTGGGATAGATTGAACTTAATGGTACATGTGTGTAAATGTACATTAATGGTTAATTTTAGTTAATTGTTTTGTGAATTGGATGTGCTTGTTTCTGAAATGAATGCAAATTTGATGTACTTCTAAAATGAATGTGAATATTGGATGTGCTTGTTTCAAAGGGCATGGCTAGCATTTCCTGAGGCTAGCCAATAAACAGAAATGGATTTAGCAATGCAAAAGAATATCACAGACGGTTTGTAGATGAAAAATGCAGTGATGGTCGACTCATCATAAGCGGTTTGTAGATGAAACCGCGGTGATGGTCGACCATCCTGCACAGACGGTTTCATCTACAAACCGTCTGTAGTTTCATCTACAAATCGTCTGCGATGGTCGACCATCACAGACAGTTTTGAGTTAATAACCGTCTATGATATTATGTATTACAGACGGTTCGAAAACCGTTTGTGATGACCTCATTTCATTACTAACCCATAAACTCAGACGGTTCACGAAACCATCTGTGATGGCGTTTTTGAACTGTCTGTGAAGGCCTTTTCTGTAGTAGTGTTCTTTGGTACACCGTGCAGATGTACTATCTTTGCCATGTACAACTCTGCAAGTCTGTCTCCTGAGTAGGTAGTTTTAATTGGAATAAAGTGTGTGACTTTTGTTAGGTGATCTATAATCACCCAGATAGAATCATGACCAGCTCTTGTCCTTGGCAGTCCAGTGATAAAGTCCATGCCAATTTCTTCCCATTTCCTTTCAGGTACGTTCAAAGGTTGCAAGAGCCCAACAAGTCTTTGATGCTCGGCTTTAACTCGATGGCAAACATCACATTGTGCTACATATTCAGCAATCTCACGTTTCATACTAGGCCACCAATAAAACTCCTTCAGATCTTGATACATTTTAGCGCTTCTGGGGTGAATGGAATACAAGGTTTCATGCGCTTCCTTGAGTATCAACTGCTTAAGCTCCTTCTGGTCTGGTACACAAATGCGTTTATCAAACCAAATGGTGCCTTGCTCATCTTCTGAAAATCTTAGGGATTTACCCTTCTTCATGTTGCTCTTTATTTCTTTGATATCCACATCTTCAGTTTGAGCCTTCCTGATCTGATTTTGTAGGGTGGGTTGTACTTCCAAAGCAGCTAGGTAACCTTCTTCAACCAATTCAAGCTTGAGCTTCCGAAATTCTTCATGCAATACAGGCTGACTTTCCTTGATCATCAGAGTATTGCAGTAGATGTACCTTTCTGCTTAAAGTATCTGCTACGACATTCGTGCAACACTCTGGCTATGCGGAAGCCAAGATATTACCTAAAAGTCTAACACAAAGTAACAATACAAATTAATTTTACTACTCTATCAACTACTGACAGCTAAAGTTAAACACACAAAAGTGAAGGGATACGGGTAGGCTACGATAGCAACAATTCAAAATTTCTACCACGTAAACCAGGAAGCCAAGCAAGAAGATGATCACAGATCGTTACCACTAAACGCGTAGAGCAGCGGAAGAAGTGTCGGAGCAGCCTGGTCCGACGAAGAGCGCGTCGATGTACTGATTGTAGTCGATCGTCCAGCGTCCAGCACGTTGATGCAGTGGTCGTGGTCGATCGTCCAGTGTCCTCGTGAGTTGATCGTCTCCTCCAGCACCTCTGCAGTTCCTTGCGAAGATCGCGGATCGTCCTTAAGCGCAACAACGTAGAAGCGCCTCTATGGTATCCACACGTCCAGGGAAGGAACAACCGTACGCCGGTGTGCTAGCACCAAATCGCACGGCAAGGCTCTCAAGAAGATGGCGGCTAGGGTTTCAGTAGGGCAACTCGTGTCAACTCCACCTTTCCCAATAGCCTCATGCATCTCCTTATATAGAGCCCGTGACGGATCCTATCCAAACACGTTTACGAATCGTATTCATACTGGTTTGTTCCAACCCATTAAGTGTGTGACCCGTTAGGTTCATGTGTAGTTCGGTTGTGACTCGGAAACCCTTTCCGGCCACGAGTCGTAGCGGTTCCTAGCAGGACATAACGATTCCCGAATACACACAAATTATATCGGACGAACCTTAATGCAATATGATCTACGACCAGGTCCTCATCACTTACGACCAGGTCCTATCTCTATCTGACCATTCGTATTTGATCATGACCAACTCGTAACTCCTTACGACTTGGTTTCGACCACTCTGTGATTACGTTCGACCGATCTACGACTTGCTTGTATCTCCATACGACCAAATCGTAGTCGGTCGAGTCTAAGCGACCTTCTCATGTATTCTCCCTTTGCCTCACGATATCTGGTTGAACTCCGGTGAGATGTTGTGTCATCTATGGACTGTTCAATGCTTTCTCGATCGAGTATCGGATAACCTTATGTGGTCGAACTCTTGACCACCGATGCATGGCCATGCACTTTCTTTATCCGACCACTTGAGGGCCCGAGATATCTCTCATGTTATGTTAGGAGGGCAAATCCATATCCGACCAAATCACATCCCTCTGCATGTTTCATAGCATACCCGAAAGCTACCTTTATAACCACCCAGAGTTACGAGTAGCGTTTGGCAACCCCTAAGAGTGCTATTACACATGTAGAAAACCATGATGATCTCAGGTCTAAGGATTATACATCATCATTGCTTGAGACCAACTAACGACACATAGAATCATAACAATCTCAATAGTGTCTCAAGGTGGGTCTTATCCAACACCATGTTCTCTAACATGTGTCCACATTATTGATTCGATATCCCTATATCCATGACCGGTGAAACATGGTCATCAATCAATACATGTGCTGGTCGTAGAGTCACTAGTGTTCCGACCAGTGACTTTCGACCAGGGATACTTTTAGAACGACATCATCATAAGTTAAAAAGAGCTTCACCAACAAGTCACATACTCGTTAATCTTCATGACTGATGATTCATTCAAGGAACAAGATAACATATTATCAAATATTGTGAACATAATGAAATATAATCATCTCTATGATTGCCTCTAGGGCATATTTCCAACAAAAAGAACGACCATAAAATTTGAATTAAATTTCAGCAACATGTCAAAATTCTAAATGTCCAATCATAATAATCCATTCAAGGTAAAACTATCAAGAATTTATTCAATGAATATAAAGCATTAACTAGTTCAACCAAATCATAACGACTGACAATCTCAACCATCAGAATACCATTTATTACAATCCAAAATTCTCAACTGAAAAATAATAGCAAGTTCATTAACTAAAAGATGAAATATTTGAAATGAGTGAAGTGATCCATGTGACTAATCCCTCCCAAAGCATGCCGTCTTCAGTGATTACCTAAAACAAACAAACAATAGCAAGAGTGAGTCCACGACTCAGCAAGTACAATAGAATAATACAAAAAGTATTGGAATAAGAACATGTCATTCACAATATTCGAATACATAAGTAGAATGGCAGAAATCCTATGCAAGAATGAATATGCATGCTCTTCTCTTCTGCTTATACCGGTATAGCCAGTGAACACCCGTCGGTGTTCACTCATGCCCGCATTATCCAAAATATAGGGATCCAAGGCCCGTTTGAAGAATCTTTCAAACGGAGATCTAATTTGCCTATATTAGAATGATGGGTCTTACTTGCCCATATTGGAATGATGGGACTTCACTACCCACTCCCGTGGGTGAAACATGAATGAATGAATGGAGGAACACATTATAATGAAAACATACTCTCATGAAGCATGGATTAACAGCCATGAAAATAAACAAGAATTATTTGAATTTCTTACAATTCTTAGAATTCAATCATAGAATAAGCATCAAACACTATGAACAAATAAACAATCCAAATTGTACTTGCCTCAACCACAAGATGAATGACGATGACAAGAAGGTTATAACCCCGCTTCTCACCACCACCTGACAACCGTAAAGTATACTAAGAATACCATTCAAAAGTTCTCAGCATAACAATATAACAAAATGAAATCAATCGCTCCTAATCGCAACCCGAAACTTAATCGATAAACTCTCAAATCCAAATCTGTCCAAACCGACAGCTATCAAAGGAAAATCCATAACTTTTGAATAAAAACTCTAAAAGTCATGAATCCAACTTTCCTGGAATCTACACAAGCATAGCTACAACTTCTTAGCTGACCGAAAGATAAAATTATCTCATCTAAGCCTTTGTTTTTACTCCCGAAGACCGTTCTATCATCTTCGGTACTACTGACTTGGGGATTTCGTAACTTTTATTTGGTACATCCAAACCCACTATTCTCAGACTCAATGAAAGCTACATAAAACTAGTTTTCTCAATACATTTATCAAAATTATCCCCACTGTGCAACAAAGGTTGCAAACAGCCAAGTCTTTCTCTACTGTCCATAACAGAAGGACAGACTACAGCATTAACATCAAAAATTCATATATTTCGTTCTAAATGTCCAAAAATTATGAACTTTATCTTCCTGGAACCATAATAAAGATATATATATAACTCATAGAGACAAACTGACCAAATTTGTCCATATCCAACCCCTAATTCCCAGAACTATGCTCGCTGCCCGAATCCTGAGACTGAATAAGCATCCAGACATGCAAAATTCATAACTAATTCATCATTCAACCAAAAATTATGAATTAATACTTTCTGGAAATCCCACACGAAACCCCACATAAGTCTAGGAGACACTAAATGCTAGATCCACATGGATCTAACTCAAATTCACATGTCAACAGAATAGCACAAACAATCGATCTACAATAGCAGTTACAGAATAACTATTGACGATGAATCGCATAAGAAAGATCTACTAAAAACTCATGGGGAATATGAAATTACCCACAAAATCCCGTTGGACTTCACTGGAGATCCCCTACGAAGAATTTCTCCTTCTCTGTCCCCTTCCTTTCACCTTTGACGAGCACAACCACGGCCTCTCCCTTCTTCCACAGGCTTGGACAACAGCGAGGAGGCACCACCAAGAGGGAAGGGAATAGTAATGGAATGCAAGGGGGATGGTGTTACTGTAGCAGTGGTGCTACTGTATCTATAGTAGTCGGCTAGGGTTTCCCCCTCCTTTTATTGGTGGCCGGCCCCTCATGGGCCTCCTGGGCCAAGGCCGGAGGCCCAGGTTGTCGAAGAACTACAGAAGCCCACTTTTTCTTATGTCTAATTTCTCTTTTGAACGCTTTCTTTCTTAGAATAAATCAGAGTATTACAATTTGCCTTGCCCATAATGGATTCCCATGTTATTAAGATCAGCTTGAGTGAAAATATACTTCAAGCTCTTATGGTCGGTGTAAATTTCACAGCGATTACCGATGAGGTAATGACATCATATCTTCAAAGCATGTACTACGACAGCTAACTCTAAGTCGTGAGTGGGGTAATTTGCTTATTGATGCCTCAACTGATGCAAAGCATACGCTACTACCTTCCTTTCTTGCATCAGGACACACCCGAGACCTTGTCGTGATACATCACAGAAAATCTCAAACTTCTTTCGGACATCAGGTAGAATCAACACTGGTGTGGTGGTCAAATGCTTCTTCAACTCTTGAAAGCTCTGCTCATATTCTGACGTCCAAGAAAATTTCTTTTCTTTCTTCAACAACTGAATGAGAGGTCTTGCTATTACGGAGAATCCTTCTATGAACCAACGATAGTATCCTGCCATGCCAAGGAAACTTCTGATTTGAGACACTATCTTGGGCGACTACCAGTTGAGAACATCCTTGACTTTGCTAGGGTTGACGGCGACTCCTTCTGCAGACATGACGTGTCCGAAGAAGGTACCTTCCTTCATCCAAAACTCACACATGTTGAATTTGGCATAGAGTTGATTATCCCTAAGTTTATTCAGGATCAAGCGAAGGTGCTCTTCATATTCTTCCTCACTCTTGGAGTATATGGGAATATCGTCAATAAAGACAATGATGAATTTATCAAAATACTCCATGAATATTTTATTCATCAAGTTCATAAAGTAGGCAGGGGCATTGGTCAATCCAAAGGACATGACCGTGAACTCATACAATCCATAACAAGTTGCGAAAGCTGTCTTGGGAATATCTTCCTTACGAATCTTCAGCTGATGATAACCTGGCCTCAAATCTATCTTGGAGAACACTCCAGCTTCCTTTAACTGATCAAATAGATCATCGATCCTAGGCAGAGGGTACTTGTTCTTGATGGCGACTTCATTAACTGATCGATAATCCATGCACATCCGCTGGGTACCATCCTTCTTTGCAACAAAGATCACTAGGGCTCCCCAAGGTGAAGAACTTGGTCTGACAAAACCTTTTTCCTGTAGTTCTTCGATCTGCTTCTTCAGCTCGACTAGGTTGTCAACCGGCAAACAGTAGGGTCTCTTGGAAATGGGTGCAGTTCCAAGAACTAAGTTGATGACGAACTCTATGTCCCTGTCTGGTGGCATCCCGGGTAAGTCATTAGGAAAGACATCCGAAAAATCTCTGACCATTGGCACATCTTCCAAAGATACAGCCTTAACACTGCAGACTAGTGCTCCATCAGATTTTCCTATGGCGGCTTCAAATTTTACTTTGGTTCCAACTGGACTGACTAAAGCGATGCTTCTACCACCACAATCCAAAACTGCTTGGTGACAAGTCAGCCAATCCATACCAAAATCACATCTAAGGACTTGGCATCGATGATTAAGAGGTTGGCTAGAAATTCTACCCCTTCTATGGTTATTTTAACTTTTGGGAAACCTTGGTTCGTACTCAACTCCAAACCGGGGGATTGGACCAATAAAGCCTTTTTAAGAGTCAAAATCTTTAGCTGATGCTTTGCAGCAAAACTTCGAGAAACAAATGAACATGAAGCTCCAGAATCAAACAAAACAGTGGCAGGTGCTGAATTAACTAGGAACTTACCCAGCATGATGTCCGGGGCTATCTGGGCTTCCTCTACAGTGACATAGTTCACGCGGCCTCTCCCAAAATGTGGAGGACTTTTGGCTGCTGCAACTGGTGTCTGCGATGCTCCATGTCCTACTCCTGGCATGAGGTTTCTGGTCGGATTAGCTCCTGAATTGAATTTGGCAGGTAATGGAACTTGCTTCTACGGGCACTTGCTGGCGTAGTGACCCAATTGATGACAGTTGAAACAGGTAATTCCCGTGGCAGGATTATTGTTTCTTGGCTGCTGGTTGTTGGTGGTGTTATTGCCTAAATTATGAAACCCTGGGTTAGCTGTGCGAGGTGCCGTTGCAGGGATCCTGAATATAGCAGGAGGAGTCGAATGGACAGGATGTTGCACATTCATTCTAGCTTTCTGTGAGTGACTTTGATGAGCACCATGCTGCATCATCTTCCTTTTTCGAGATTCCTTGAGCTCATGACAAGACTCCTCTACGAGTATGGCCTTATTCACCATGTGCTGAAAATCCACATAGTCATTGCCAATAACTTGAACCTTCAAACCAGAGTTGAGTCCCCGCTTGAATCGCTTCTGACGTGCATCATCTGTGGCAACGTCCTCTTGGGCATAACGAGAGAATTGAATGAACTTATTGAGGTACTCACCCACTGACAGGTTTCTTTGCTGCAGCTCACGGAACTCGTTCTTCTTCATCTCTACTATACCATCTGGGACATGAGAGCGGCGGAATACTACTAAAAACTCAGCCCAGGTACTGGCTTCTAGATCCTCGTGAACAGCCGTGTAGTTATCCCATCATTCTGATGTGGTGCCCTCCAGCTGATGTGCGGCGTATAGAACCTTTTCGCGGTCATCACACCGGATAATGGCAAGCTTCTTCTCTATAGAGTGTAGCTAGTCATCTGCATCTAAGGGTTCAGAAGAGCTAGAGAAGGTAAGTGGACGTGTCCTCATGAATTCTGCCAGCTTTGACTGAGGAAAAGCCGGTGATGGTGGTGGTGGTGGCATGGCAGCTGTTTGAGTGTTCTGGTTCATCATTGCGACTAAAGCAGCAGTAGTCTGGTTCTGTTGATTCATCATCTGGTTCATATTCTGCATGATAGCATTCATCACTGTGTCTGAGCTGCCATGAACTAACCCAGACCCTGATCTATTGTTGTGGCTGGAGGTGGTGGTGTAATGGGATTCGAGGGTTCATCTTCACTTGAAGTGAGGCGGGTTAGGACCATCTGCAACAAATCTTCCTAAGTTAAATAGATGAGAGGGAAAAAATCACAATAGGTGAGAGGGAATAGCACCAAAGACGAGAAAGAATAAGGGAGAAAGACAGAAACAAGCTAACTAGGGCAATTGGTTAAACCCAATGAACAAAGAGCCGAAAAGCTATTAAGAAGCAATAAAAATACGACATTTAAGTAGAAGGATCCTACTACGCGGGCTAAACGACACTAAAACTGGAAAATGCTACATTGGTGTAACGCTACTAATCTAACTTCTATGGCAGTCGACTAAATACCATCGGTAGATCTTGAAATTTCTAAGCCATCCATTGCTTTGATTACCAAAGGTTCGATCCTATAAAATAACCTTTCAAATTTTTGACTAAACGGCCATGCTAACTATGGTTGCGTCCTACAACCGATATGGCTCTGATACCACCTCTGTCGGGACCCCGGATCTCCAAACCCGGAACCCTCTATGTATATCTAAACTAGTCCCATGATCAGTAGCTAGCTCACACAGTGACATCACTAGTGACAATCATATCCATACAACAAAATATCGATGAAGCAGAAAAAATAATATTATTTAGTAGCAAAAGGACCTTATGGTCAAGTCTTACAAAGTTGGCCACGCAGGGCATTAACGACAAAAGATAACTTACAGCGGAAATCAAAACATCTTGTGGTGGCCACCCGACATGCCTACAGGCAATCGAGTGGAGAACGCATCCTAGTTCGCCTAGTCTTCAAAATATTCTTCCTCGTAGAACTCTGCGGTTCCTGATTCTTCCTCGATGACTGATCAACAAATGGCGTATAGCCGTCAGTACATAAAGTACTCAGCAAGTCGTAGGGCAATGTATGCAAATAGTATTCATGCAAGGCTTGACAAGGAAATCTTTATGGCTATTCTGCAGAAAGCAGTATTGACAGTAAATACAGTATTTAGATTGAAAAGCATAATTTAAAAGATTAATACATAAGTAAACAAATTTATTTGAAACAACTAGTGAACAACCACGTTCACTTCCCAACCAATAATCAACATCCGAAAACGCTTCCCAATCAAACCTTCCAAATATTTTTATGAAATTATACCCCTCTTGTAAAATCACCAGGCGTTGTTCATAACCGGGGACATGGCTATTCGGATAGTTTTACACTCTGCAGAGGTTGTACAGGTTGACCCACAAGAGATAATCAACTTATAATGTCAAACATTACACGCTTCCGAAGGCGTGCAACTAAGTGATTATCACAAGGCTTTTACAAAGTTTTGTTTTGTCCCGGTTTTGCTCTATAAGGATTCGCCATGTTAGGCCCCCTCTTGCGCCAATTCAACAACTTAGACAGAACCAAATCAAAAATTGCTAATTAGTTAGCCAGGTCCACCCCACCCTGGACATGTGGTTGTATGGTATGGCCCAGATCAATGGCGCACAAAGTTAAGTCCTTAGTGGTTGCTCAGGCGAGACTTCCCGCATCCCAATGTGCTTTCTGCTCCCACCTTCACCACCGCCCACTCGCCCGAGCATAAATCATTTTCGTTTAACCTGGCCAAATGACAACCCTTACCATGGCATAAAAAAAATTTATCAACAGTGGCTCCGCCATAATTCCATATATCATTAAGTCAAATTTATCATTATTGAATCATGTGATCGAGAGACATCGTATAACTAAAGCATGACTAAGCATAATACGCATCCATGTTGGTATTACAATAATGTCCGACTAAGGTTACTCGACCTATGGTGTCCAAGGGTACATCTCAACATGTCGCTCACAATTATTCAAGGAGTCATACTATCAAGCAGGTGTTTAACTATTTCCAAAACCATTTTTATACAACTAGCCATGCATGTTGATACAAAACAATATAATTTTATAAACTGGGTATGACATGATCAAAGGTCTACGACTTGCCTTCGTTGAAGGTTTGATATGCTTCGTTCGATTGGTCGGGGAATTCTTCGGGAACACCGGAATCTACACGAGCGAAAAGAGCCAAATAAATACAACAATTCCAAATAAAATCTAAAAATTATCAAATTAGAACCAAAAGAAAGGTATTAAGTTGTTCCACCAAAACTCTAGCCGCCATCTTCTCGAGGGAGCCCTGCCGTGCTACTTAGTGCTAGCACACCGGCGTACGGTGTTCCATCACTAGACGTGTGGATACCGTAGAAATGCTACTGCGGTTGCTGTTGCGCTTGAGGACGATCCGCGATCTTCACAAGGAACTACAGAGGTTGCTAGAGGAAACGATCGACTCGTGAGGATGTTGGACGATCGACTATGACCACTGCATCGACGTGCTCGACGTTGGACGATCAACCACGACTACTTCATCGATGCGCTCTTCGTTGGATCAGGCTACTCCAACTCATCTTTTGCTACACTGCGTGTCTAGTGGTAACAATCTATGATCTCTTGCTTGCATGGCTTCTTGGTTTACATGATAGAAATTTTGAATTGCCAGCTAGTGTAGCCTACCCATATCCCTTCAGAATCAAGGATTCAAATTCACATGGATTTTTGAACTTAACTTTTCTTATAAAATTTTATTAATTCCATTTAAGTGTAGGATTAATTTGTCTTTTGAAATGCAACCAAGTTTTTGTAATTTCACCAAATACAACAAAAGTTTTTAAAAAATCCTTAAAATTCAATCAAGTTTCAAAGAATGCAAAAAATTGAGTTGTTACACAATATCTACTCCTAGGTGTATGGAAACTTCTGGAACTATTCTCTGCTAGTAGGTGGTGGACCTTCGCTGGTATTATATAACAACTACTCAATTTCATTAAAACTAGTTTAGTTAAAATGCTAGGTCTCAGGCCTCGTCTACTCATTAATATATTTCAAATGTGGTTTTCTGTAAACAAAAGAACCTCACGCCTTCCCTTGTTTAGCCTTGCATCTATTATAATTGCACTCTGTTTGGTAGATTGCAGAGTAACTTCATACTCACTATTGCTTAATTACTATCATCCTGTAAGTAGAAAAGAGGAAGGCTTTGTGCGCGCTTAATCGTGCTCGTTAAGACTGTATCTCGAAGAGGCCAAGAGCTAAGTTATGAGCCTCAGTCGTCTATTTGTGGGCGTATCTTGAGAGTCCCACTTAGGTGTTTTTTTGTCCTGCTTCCACTGATGTTCTTCAAAGGTAGCCTAATCGACCCGTATATAAGTGAAGTGACTGTTATACCTATTTAAAATGACAATGTATACCCATATTAACTGACATAGCACGATTATTTAGCTTCTTCTAAAGTATTTAAGTAGAGGTATAGAAATAAAAAATTGTAATAACTACGTTTTAGATTTTCTTACTAGACAGATATATTAAAATAGATACGAGGATATGGACAAATATAGCGAGGGAATAATAGCTTTGCTTAGTGCGAGACATGTCACATGTGTTTATAATCAATGATGTTACTGTGTACGCTATCTGCGGCGGGCGTTCTCCTACCTCGAATGCACCGACCCATCCATCTCCACCACCACCTCCCGCCTGATGGCAGACTGCCAAGACGTTCCCGTTCCAGCTCGATCCGGTGCCTCCACAGCGGCGAATCCGTCATGGTACGTACGGGAAGCTTCCCCAACCTAATTACGGTGCTTTGGCTTTGCTATTCCTCGTAATTTCGTTGTAAAGTTTGCTACTTTACTTGGTCTGCCTGTTGGATTGGCTAATCTGTCTTGATGCTAAGTAATATCTGCCGATTTCACCTCAGCAAAATTGCGATATGCAGCTTTTGCTTGTTTTCTTCTCTCTTTTTTTTGCGCTCAGCTCCACGCATTTGTAGTTCGTACTTTAGTTGTAGTACCCCGTGGATTAGGCGACTTCCCCTAAATTTAGGTTCAGTCTGACGATCTGCTACTTATGCTCGAGAAGAAAAAATGGTGGCTTAGGTTCTTAGGCATTCCTTTGTAGAGTTTTTTTTGGTCATGTAATGTGTCATGTGTGTCATGTAATGTGTTATGGTTCTATTAAGCTCATCCTGCTAAGATCAGCGCCTTTTTTCCCCCTTAAAGCCACCTTAATCTTCTTTATCTTTCACTGCGATTCTGTTTCGATCAATATGCATGACTGCAATGCTCCTATGAGCTATATATTAAACTATACAATTCATAGACCATAGTAGGATGATCTCTTTTTTTTCGATGCTGTTCTGTTATGTATATACTGGCGAACTATTTCACTTGACAATTTAGTTGTGTCTCTCATGCGTATTTATATACTTTGTATTCTTGGGGTTTTCCAGGTTTCAGCTCACACATCAGCTGGAAAGACAGTGGTTGCTTTGTATGCAGTAGCAATATCTTTCGCAATCAGCAGCGGGTCATGTGTACATCTCCAATCAGGGCTCTGAGCAACCAAAAGCACAGGCAGAACTGGGCCTCAGGCTGCCGGGGCAATGGCCCGAGGCCCAGATCAAAAATCTTTCTCTATTGCTTTAACAAAGCTATTGCTTTCTCTATTCAGTCATAGCAACAAGCAAATCTCGGCTGGCTGGCCCGAGGCGTGGCCGCTGGCTGGCTACGCCATTGACCAAAAAGTACAGAGAATTCAAACAAGAGTTCTCTGATATTGGTCTCACGACTGGAGACGTTACAATTGAGCCAAATGCCTCTTGTTTGGTACTAGATCGCCAATCTTCTTCCAAATTACTCTCTCTATGTATTTAGGTTGGGTACTTAAAGCCTGTTCGGAAATGTAGGTTGTCATCTATACATACCTAAGGATCTTTTGCCTGTAGAAGCTCAAGAAAACACCCCGAGGAAAGTTGAAGAAGTGATTTCCAGTTTTGCTCAAGATGGGGTTCCTCTATTGGATCCAGAAGAGGATATGAAAGTAAGAAAGGCTAAGACATGTCATTATTGTTACTTTGTTAGGGTTCCTCTTTTTTATGTAGTTGTAACAATTTTGTTCCTTTTAGGTACAATCAAGCTCCTTTTGGAAAGCCACCAGAAGAATAGAAGTTCTCGAGAGCTTATTTGAGAAGCACGACATCCGCAATTCTCCACATATCCAACACAAGCTGAAGGTCTTGCATGCTAAGCAAGAAATATTGGCCAAAATAAAGTCCATCAAGAAAACAATGTGGTCCTCCGCTGCTTTAGCCTTCGAGGATGAGCTCAAGGCCCGAAAACGGGTTCTTCGCAGGCTTGGGTTAATGCATTCTTTGACACAAAATGAAGTTTTTGTTTCGAGTGTGCACTTATGTGGAAGTGGAACTTGTAAGATGAAGTGTGTAATTACATATATAATGTTTGGCATGCATAACATATCTCATTTTTCTGGCAACAATTGCAAATATTTGGCGAGTGTTTCCAGCTTGCCAAAGAGCAAATTTATCATCATGCCACCTGGGCAACTAACACGAACTGACACAAAACGCAATCAATAGATTATTTTACCAAATTAGAAACATCATTCACTGGTGGCTCAAAAGACGACTTCATCATGTTATCTTGTCCAGATTGCCATGTCTGAAGCAGCCAGAATATTTGGGTTTATCTGGTAAATGTTGCTTCTACGAGGTATCATACAGCTAGTTTCCATGTGAACTTAGGACGTTGTATTCATTTTTTTATATAAAAAAAATCAAATGCTTATCAGAGTGTCTTCTTTCTTTCAGATATATTACAAGTGAGGATGTTGTTGAAGTGAAGGGCAAAGTAGCATGCGAGATTAGCACAGCTTAATGAGCTAACATCGACAGAGCTTATGTTTAATGGTGCTTTGAAAGATGGTACGGTAGAACAGATGGTGGCGCTGCTTTGTTGCTTTGTGTGGCAGGAAAAGCTTCAGGATGCCCCAAAGCCAAGGGAGGAGCTTGACTTGCTCTTCGACCAGTTGCAATGCAAGGTACTTAATATTACTAAATCATCATATCAAATGTTTGTCAGCCTATTGTTATGAAGATGTTTTTAAGACTCATTTGTTATGAATATAAGCTAATTCTGGCATCCAGGTCAATCGGGGAAACCCAATTAGAAGAGCTGAACTTGAGGAGGCTGTCAGTAAGATCAAGATGGATATTGTGTTTGCAGCATCGTTAGAATTTGAGCAAGGATCCAAATTTGTAGTCATTTTTTTCATGTATACAAATCACAAATGTACTGAAAACCTTATTTATCCAGGGAGAGCAGTTTCAGAGAAATTTTGTAACGTAATCTAGCTACTATATTTCACTTGAGATATCAGTCTGTCATGGGCTAGTGTCTGAATTTTTGCTTGTCCTTTGATAAGGTCCGTAACTCCGTATTCCATGGATGGTTCTTTGGTGATGACTTGCTAATTTTGTTCGATCGATGTGTTGGTGTTCTTCGTCGGGTTTGGAGATTGGCCGGCTGAAGGAAGGGTCACGAGCGTTGGAAGTTTGAACAATCTTTTCAAAGTGAAAGTGGGTATTTGTATGTTTCCTGCGGAGAAAGTGATTGACAGAGACCATAATCAATGGACATCGCAACTAGTACATTTTAACTTTGATAAAAGAAGGGGGGAAATATACATGTATATAGTTCCTATACAAGAGGCAGAGGTGGGGCTGGCTGATTGCTCTGAGAAGCAACAAAGGCAAACACCAACGCAGGCCGGCATCTTTCTAGCTGGATCCGGTGTGAAACTAGGAAATGGAAGCGACTAACCTTAGAACTTGTCTGACCCTTGTGCAACCTAGTTTGACAGTTATTACCATGACCTGTTCCTTTATCTTGAGGGATGCGGTGCCCCGTGTCATTACCCAGGAGGTAATCACACTTAAGCATACGGATTACTATTCGTTTGCTCAGTAGAACACTGCTCCAACGAATAATAAGCTATTACCAGAGTTACACAACAGAACAATAAGATAGAAACTGTTCTTTTATTACAACAGTAGCCACAAAAGACTAAGGTTCTAAATACACTTATTTATTTACAACAAAAGAGGGGATAACACACTCCCCTGCGTCTACCATCTAGGTCGCTTCAACCAACTACTCGTCCCACGAGTCGAAAGAGAAGTCCACCTCGCCTTGCTCGTCAACATATACGCTCTCATCACTGCAAAGATCGCTCGAACTCGCAAAACCCTCCCCCCACTCGAGATTGCTCCTGGCAGAACTAGGGTCTAAGCAAGGGAAAGATAGCAAGAGTGAGTACTATAGTGTACTCAGCAAGCATTAGTAGCTAAGATGCAAATGATGATTCTAACTTTTCTTCCTTAGCAACATTCTTACATCTCCTCTTATTCTGAAAATAAACTATAAAACATTAGGTTGCATATTTTATTCTGAAAAGACTACTTGATTACTCGGAGAGAAAATAGACCCCCAGTGGTTCCCGTAGACTCCAATCCAGGAGACTGGTATGAATTCATGATTTGATAGCACTGCGCAGGCTTTGTACCACTTTACCTACAGCAATCCTGAACCCTCTTTAAACTGGGGACATCGCATTTCCTTTGATGCGACTTCAGTCCGAATCTGTAACGTTTCCGAGTTACGTGAATATTTTTCTCCACCCATTACTTTCCGTCGGTCTTGACCTAGCCACCACCGAAGTTCGAGTAATGTTGGTTGGGCGATTCATCCTCTTCGCACCCAACACTCCACCTAGTGCATATAGCATCTCTTCTTACACCACACTCACACATAAATACATACCGGTGTGGAGAGTGAAATCACGTAACAAGGTAGCATTTTACGCTGGTCAAAAACGGGAAAATGGTTGGTCTTGAATTCTGACCTCGACCGAGTAAGAGTTTTGTTTGTCCTTATATCATAACCATATGTAAAGGGTCCCACCTCTTGCCCTCTTTCTTCGACCAAGGGCCCCTTTACCACCATATTATTACTCGCTTTACTCTCATTTCTTATTTCTCATCTCTTGTCATATCTAACATCTTTCTCATCTTTCTTACCTTCCTCTCATTTATTTGATTTGAATTTTTGAGAAATCATTTTAATGCAATACATATATGATAGAATAAGATCTTTTGTTTACATTTAATATAGCTATATTAATGAACAAGAAAGTAGCTTGCCTTCAAACGAGTAGTAAAGCTCCCGTCGATATAATCGATTCAACTCATCGCCGCATCAAGGCAAATCTCACGCAAATATGCGATAAAAGCGGATAATAAATATTTAAGTAAATACTTAGTGACATTTTGGTGCTACTAAATGTAATTTAGTTAGACGATTCTTTTCATTAGTGGATTTTGGGTTAATAAATCCTTTTCGACTATCGCCAAGTTAACACTCCCGCCATCGTCGTTAAGCATAACGACTCTAGGGTTAGGACTAAAATACGCACTATCTAAAGAACGACGAGCAATGCTACACAAGCCCGAATACTAGCAACTCTAGCAAATTCTACGCGCGCTCAACATCTAATTGATTTTAATTAGTTCGGAAGTAAAACTCAACTTTCAGTTTAAGCACAAATTTAATTATCTTGATTACTCCAATTTATCTAAACAATTACGAAGAGTCAGGATTATTTGCCTAATCTAAATACACTCACAAATAGAACTTAAATTTCTAATCTCTAACTTAATCTAACCCTAATTCCTTTTTAATCCACTTAACCCCTATTTTCTCTTACTATTCAATCGGCCACTCCTTTTTTTCTCACGCCACCCTCTCCCTCACAACTCTCTCTTTTCCCCTCTCCAGCTCCTGAAGCCGCCGCCGCCATGGGGGCTCCCTCTCCCCCCCAAATCGGCGCCGCCTCCCACGGCTCCTCCGCCTCCTCCTCTCTCCCCGCCGGCTCCACTGCCTCCTCCTCTCTCCCCGCCGGTTCCACCGCCGCCTCCTCTCTCCTTGTCGGCTCGGCGCATGGTGGGGGGCTACCGCCGTGGGCTCGGCCCTTGCTGCCCGACAGACGCCGCCCTTCTCCTCCCTTGAGTCGGCTGTGAGGCCGAGGCTGGCCGGGCCCGGCTGGCCGCTCGCCCCCGGCCCGGCTCCTCCCGCCCATTGCCGCCCTAAACCCAGCGGTCCCCGGCCATTGCCCGCGCCGGCATGGCCATGGCCACGGCGCCGTGGTTCTCCGTCCACAAGCCAAGCCCAGGTCCTACCTCTCTTAACCCCCTTATTGATGATCAGATTTTGATGATTTAGCTGATTTAATTACTTTGCTTACTGGTGCTTGAGTGATGTACAAAACTGATGGTGGTTTCTACATGATGCAAATGGGTGGTGGTTTGGGGTTGGTTTGGTCGACGCTCACTGAGGTACTAATCCCCCTGTGCTTGATGATTCTCAAACCTTCCCCTCTGCTCTGTGATGACATGCAAAACTGAGGGTTGATGGGGTGATTACCATGATGTCTGATGATTCGATTGAATGCTATTGGATGATTAGAACAAGCAGAGGTTGGCTGGGTTACCTCCTGCTAGGCTTTGGGAATGGGGAGCAGGTTGTAGTGCCAGCTTGCTGGTGCTCCTTGCTTCCTTCCCCTTTGCTCCAATGGCTGGGTGGTGGCTGTGGTGGGGATCCTCCTGGTGCGCCTGATTGTTCCTAGTTGTTCCTGGTTCCTCCTGGTTGCTCCTAGTTGTTCCCCTCCTCTTGTGGCCAATGGTGAGAATGAGGATGGTTGAGCTGAGGGTGGTCTTATCCTACTTGGGTTTGATCCTATCCTTATTGTGGGAATTTCATATTTACTGCTTTCCTATTCACAATTACCATAACCTTATCTACTTCCTTACTATTGCTTCCTATTCTTGGCTGCTCTCTACTGTGATGCATATGAGCTGAAATGATGATGCTGTGGGCAATATGGTTTACCTCTGTGGGCTTTCCGCTTGATCGGAATTAAATACGGTGGGCGTTGGTTGAGGTTGCCCGATGATGTTTTAAACAGAGGCCGATATGAATGGGAATGAAATGTTGGGTTTTAAATGCGTCTGAGGTAATTGAAACAAGGTGGGTGTTGGCTTCCACGACGCCGAATGATGACAACCCCAAAAGTAACGGGTGCCTATTAGCTTAGGTTGGTTTGGATATCTCGGTTATCACAGATGCCGACTACTTTGATGGGTCAGGCCATCTTGGCGATCGAGGGACCAGCTAACCTAGGTTAGTATGGAAGACCCACTGAACTTAGGGTATACTGACGGCAATCCCTCTCCTCTACTCTAGCTAGCACTACTGCTTTCGGTTTTACTAACAACTCCTTGAGCTCTAGGTTGAAAAACAGGAAAGGCGAAGGGTGGCTAGATGGGATGACAAGGAAGTTTCGGTAAAATGAATGCAAGCACCTTCAGCTGTAATTTTCTTAATTCTTGTAATTGATGTTTGTAAAGGAGTTGAAATATTAATTTTAAATTAAGCATTGGATTGTAATATTTGAATTCAGTTTTGTAATTGGACTGTTGTAAATTGTGATGTGAATAATGATATTTGCTTAATTACCAAGTTCAAAGCGTTAATTATGCGATTGAATGATTACTGAGATTATGCTTGACATTTATTTAATGAAATTTTAATTATGCTAATTACTGATTACTGTTGATTAATTTAGTTTAATTACGCGGGTTCTCACAAGGGAATTGTCTAAACATGCACATTGCACATTTTGAGGAAGCAACGACATATATATGCTCGGATGGAGTCCAAGCTACTTCAAGGTGAATATTTAGGTTGTTCTAGCTCAAGACATGATATGGGAGGCCAATCAGAGTACGTAGACTCAATTTGGAGGCAGATGATGTTGTCATATTAATGTATTAATACGACGAGTACTAATGCCAGTGGTGAGCAAATTGACATTGGATATTATAAAGGGCATGCATGCATGTGATCTTGTTTGTACTTTTATATTTGTCGATCTACAAGGTAGGGTCAATATGAGCAAGAACATATGTGCACTAGTCTTGCACCAGGCAGGCACGGCGAATCAGAGGAAAGGACGATGCGCATGATGTCAGGTTAATGAATGCCTCGTCTCTTGCCGGGCGCTGTTTAATATATACATAGTTGTGATAGTGAAAGAGATTAGCTTGCTAACGATGATGTATAATTTGAACTTGATATATCATCTGATTCTGTAACTTGTGTTCACCTTTTTAGTTCGGACAACTTGACAGTTTAGTAAGCAAATCATTGATGACCACACTAACCTCCAAAACCCCTATAAAGACCCTCCAAATCGGCACTACTCGCAGAGCACCGCAGAGTGTAGTAGCAAATTAACTAGACCAGAGCAATGGCATTTTAAGACGAAGAGCGCCGCCGTGCTCGTCGGGGCCGTACTAGCGGCGCTGTGCCTTGGCGTGCGGCCGGCGGAGGCGTGCAACGGTCACCTTGCCCGAGCCCGGCGGGGAAGTGCCCGGTGAACGCGGTGAAGCTCGCTAGGAAGCAATAACTCAGTCGCATCCTCACGAAGACAAGAAACAGAGAAACTGATTGTCTGGTGCTGCACTGCAGCTTTTCTTTTCCTTGTATTGCGACGGCGGGGCAGCCGCCCAAGAAGCCGTGCTGCTCCCTCATCTCCAGCCTGCTGGACCTGGAGGCCGCCGTCTGCGTCTGCCTCGCCGTCAACGCCAACGTCCTCGGCATCGACCTCGACGTCCCTGTCGACCTCTCCCTCCTCGTCAATTACTGCGGGCGCAAGGTGCCCACGGGTTCCAGTGCGCCTGATCGATCTCGACCCATCCATGCATCTCTGCATATGCTTGTCATCGTCATCTCTGTGTACGTGTAATCTACTCTCGCTGCACTACGTACGTATTTGCCTGGTATGTGCAAGCATGGTATGATCCCTCAGCCTGTTTTCACTTCATTCCTGCCGTACACTGCTCTGCTAGTTCCGAATCTAAGCAATATACTCCCTCCGGTCACAAAAGTAGGTCTTACTAGAATGCGTGCAGCCAAGCGTATCCATTTTGACCAAAGATATTATCTAAAACATGTAGTTTGGATACACGAAAATTGTACGAGTAAATTTGTCACGAAAGATACTTTCATAGCATTACATTTCTATAATTTATTCGAAAATAGGATGATAAAATTTAGTGGTCAGAGTGACGTCTTGTTGTCCCCTTTTGTGACCGGACGGAGTACTTAAGTGCAGTTAAATGCAAACACCTCCAAGGATGAACAAACCTATGCATTAAATGTAGTATTGCATTGATTCCATTTAAGAAACACACACATGATTAATTCATGGGCTATTTATACAAGAATCGATTGTTTTCTTAGGGCATGTACAATGGTATAGACAACTATTATCTATAGTATCCCTCTATGTCATCTATAGACAACACTAAAGACAATTTCTACAATGGATTGTCTCTTTACCTATCTCTATAGATAGCTTATCTATGTACAATGTGTCTTGTTTCTCGTGTTACAGTCGACTGCATGAGAGATGGCACAATTCTCTATGCACCCCCTCTCTCATCCACATTATCTCGTGTCCTACGTGTCAAGGTTTACAGACAACTGACGTCACACCATTATACATGCTCTTAGTCCAAAACAGTTAAATTTTAGTTCATTTTTACAACTTCATTATACATAAAATATAGTAAATTATTCATGTAATTTTTATTCTTAGTCACCGTAATTATTCTCGAAAGTCTTAATAACTCTTATTTCCACCACATAATTCAAAATCTAACAGATACTTTCAGAGGTTGAGCAAAAATAAAGGCAGACAAAAGACAAAAAGTGAAATTCTATACTAGCAAAATACGGCAATGTGGTGAACCCGTTATGGGTTATCCATCTTGATTATTACCAAATTAAAAGTATCAAACATACGAAACGCAACACCATAAAAAGAGAAATGGGGATTAACGGCCAAGTAGAGAAGCAAATTAGACCGGTTCAAAGAGAGAATAAAAAATAGGTACTAATTGCACTCACAAAAAACACCCAAACATATATTCAAATCCACCGGTTTTAATCGACTCACAGAAACAAACCCCTCTAGTTGAACTAATTCCACTCACAAAAAAAACGAACGAGAAACAAGAGCACATAACTTTGTACATAAAAATGGCTTAGAATTTACAACCGAAAGAAGCTTGCCGACCTGAATCATCACATCATCGAAGCAACAATCTCATAGCAAATCAAAAGGCTAAAAAAATGACTGTTCTCACACACAAAAAACAGGACTACAGTATAGCACATATATGCATGCATGCTTATCACAATCCAATCCAATCCAATCCAATCCCTTAATTTCTCAGTACTAGCTGAACCATGCAATATATCGTATCGTAGAGACGCGCAGTCCTTCAATTATAGCCCGAGCGCCTGGCAGTATCCCCAGAGCGTCTCCGCGGACCAGCGGAGCATCCTTTCTTCATAGTCGGTCAGCTCCAGCTCCGACACGACCCCGAGCACGCCGCCCCGCCCGAGCCGTGCGGGGAGGCTGAGGAACACCTCGTGGTCGCCGGGGACGCCGCGGACAAGCCCCTTGACGAGCACGGAGACGGGGTGGATGCGTCGCTGGTCGCGCAGGAGCGACCTGGCGAGGCTGGCAACGGAGTAGCCGATGGCCCAAGAGGTGTAGCCCTTGAGCTCGATCACCTTGTTCGCGCTGTCAACGACGACGCGCCGGATGTCCTCCAGGGCCTCCTCGTCGAACAACGTCGTCGACGACGACGACCTGTGGTTCTTCTGCAGGTAGCTCAGCGCCGGCATGCCGCCCACGCTGATGCTCGACCACAGCGCCACCGAGCTGTCGCCGTGCTCACCGACCATATACGCCTGCACGTCCTGCGCGTTCACGGCGAGGTGCTCGGCGAGGAGGAAGCGGAACCTGGAAGAATCGAGGCTCGTGCCGGAGCCGATCACGCGGCTGGCCGGGAACCCCGACAGCTTCCACGCCACGTAGGTCAGCACGTCCACCGGGTTGGACACGATCAGCAGCAGCGACTCCGGCGACCCCTCAGCCACTGCCGGCACGATCTTCCTGAACAGCACCACGTTCCTCTGCAGCAGGTCCAGCCGCGTCTCGCCGGGGATCTGCCGCGCGCCCGCCGTCACGATGACCAGGTCGGAACCCCTCGTGAGGGCGAGGTCGGTGCCGGAGACGATGCGGACGCGCGGGAGGAACGCCGCGGCGTGCTGCAGGTCCAGCATCTCGCCGCGGACCTTGTCGGCGACGGCGTCCACGAGGGCGATCTCGTCGGCGAGGTCCTGCGTCAGGATGGTCTGCGCGATGGCCATGCCCACGTTGCCCGCGCCGATCACCGAGACCTTGATGAGCCGGCGCCGCGGGGTGGCGGGCGCGCGGCCATCGCAGTCGGACGATGGCACCTGGCGGAACAAGGCGGTGGCCGAGCCGTCGGCGTCGAAGCCGAGCTCGGACAGAGAGGACGCCTTCTTCATCGTGTCAATGGATTAATGTGTGTATGAGTACTAGTGAATTAGTGATCGACGTGTGTGGGTTTAGATGGCAGCTAATGCTTGTATTTATAGCTATATATACTAGCTACTTGCAACTGGCAAATGCCATGTATCCTTCTCTATCTCTTTTTAATATTCCATTATCATTTTGAAAAGCTGACTGGCAAAACTATATGCTGACCAAAATCAGATTGCTATTTTCTATTATAAAATACAAAAGGCATTCCCGGTTTTGTGATCGAAGGCATGCATTGCTTTCTTCCAGGGGACAAAGCTAGCTTCCACTTTATTGAAGTGCTGCTAATTTTCTAACCGTTCACAAATATATGTTGTTTTGGATATCGACACGTTCTCTGAAACGCATCTTTGACAACTAATTTATATTGTAATATATTATAAAACCCAATAGAATTGTAATATTATGCAAATACTTTTTAAGATAAATCTACACATAATATGATTTTCATCTATCTAATCTAAATACTCTGTTTAAAAAGACATCGACAGCCAAAGTTTCGAAAGCTATTCTAAATCGGCAATTAGACAAATCTATGATGGGAGGGAGTAGCATTAGACAAAGAGTTACAATTTAACACTTGATGGAGAAGAAGAGAGGGAAAAACCGCGGGAATCGAGAGCAAAACCAGGGGAGCCAAACTTGTGGTTTCTGTTAACTTGTCGGTCGACAAACTTGGTTTCCATGGCTAAACTATTCCGGTCATGCATGCTGAGATCGATTGACAAAGGCAGCTGGGGAAATTAAGGCATACATGGGTGAGAGGTCAGGAAGAGTATCAGAAGGAAGATGCGTTTATCATGACTAGCCGCACAAACTAGGGAATTGGAGTCGCCATATATGCAGACAGACGGACAGACGGAGACATATCTGTATGAATGGGTCAACTGGTTCTCCTTTTCTTTTCTTGCCAAACAATGCATGCATACCCTTCCTTGTTGCTGACCGGTGACCACAACTTTCCAATGGTTGAAATCCAAGCCAGCAGCAGGGTGCATCAACGACTAGGTGTGCCGTGTGCGTATAGGTTGGAGTCGACTGACTGCATATCAATCAAGCTTGCTTACAGCCACTGCATACATGATACTACTATACGGCTAGCGGGCAACCATACAAATTGAGTTGGTAGCAGCCTTAAGGTTGCCCAATAGGCCCTCTTGTTTTCTTTCTATACTGCACATGTTATCAAGATGCTATGCCAATGCGTGCAGCTTCCTCACAAGTCACAAGCAACATGCAAGCTCGCAAAACATTAATTGCACTGCGTGCTCACCTATATATATTGCATTTATTTTACCACTGCTACTTGCAAGTGCCATGCGAACTTTTGGCTGACATATTTTCGTCCTGTATTTATAAGAATGGCTGTCTTTGGATTTTTTTTTTTTTTTGCAAAAATGATCTCCTACCACACGGCCACCGTGCGGTAGGCCCTCCCTGCTCACCACGTGCCCTCCTGCCACACGGGTGCGGTGGCCCGCCTCTTCTCTCTTCTCCCGAAAATTAGGGTTTCATCGTGATTTCAGCGTTGTTTGTAGGAATTTTAAAATATAGCAAATGAGTTCAAAAAATTATGAAATTTTATATGGACCGTCCCGACACAGTGTACATGCTTGTGTAAATTTTCCATAATTTCATTCGTTCTGAATTTTTCTCGCAATTTCATGTAAGTGTATTGTTTGTACAAATTTGTAAATGTAGAAAATGAGCTCCAAAAATTATGAATTTTGTTTTGAAGGCTTCTCACGCAGTGGACTTGATTGTGTAATGCTTCGACAATTTTATATGTGTTCTAGAATTATCTCAAAAATTTAGGATTTAGGTCGCGAAAATTTGGATTTTGGGTTTCGGAAATTAGGGTTTTATGATTTCATGTGACTTGGAATGTATGGAAAAAAAACTGCATTGCAACTCCATTGGAGATGTCGATATACAATATGGTACATGAATTTCATGTTACGTTTGGATCATTCATTTTCACATCGTCACGAAGTCCATTTTTTTACGAGGCTTGAAGATTGCAAATGTACTCGTGCTAATGAAATCTTTCGACCGAAGGTAAAGTGCTAAGCATGATAAGGTTTGGATCATTCATTTTCACATCGTCACGAAGTCCAATTTCCTATAAGAGAAGAGGAAATTTGATTTTTAGTTGCTTTTAATTAGAAAATCTATAAGAGATTTCTTGGATTATGATAAGGTATTAATTTCGCAGAAAATATTAAGAACCTTCATTCTTTAGCATGTCTTAGCCTCCTATAAAACATGCACCAATATGCAATATGCAGTCATTAGTGATTTGAGATTTGCTGATGTTTCAAAGGAGGCCTTACTGTTTATTACTTACTATATCTTCTATTAAACAGTGACAATGGATAGCTTTCTAGAGACGTGCTTGTATATAAACATCCTGGGTTACATTTTGGTGATATACATGTCTTGACAGCAATGTATATTAGCAGTCTAGAGGAGGTTGTGGGATATTCCAAATATGCTATACTTTTTCCTACTTATGGAAAACGATCTTTGACCGATGAGATAGCCAATAGTGATTTTGACAGCGACATGTACTGGGTGTCGAGAAACCCAAAGGTTAGTTGACTACTAATCGACTGAAGGTAAAGTGTGAGGCATGTAACCAGAACTACATTAGAGTCCGCATACAGAAGCACGTTACACGTGGTCACATGGCATGATGGTTCGGTTAATTGCTTTAGTCATCCTCGCTACTACTACGGTACACTGCGACACAAGCATCCGGAACATGTAAGTATACATGCCTTCAGGAGATAGGAAAAACATGGCGAGTAGGACGGGGGACTACTACCGACGAGGATTAAAACCTCTATGTATTAATTTAAATACATAAAAGACCATACGTCTTCATGGTCGTAACCCCTAAGGCTAACGACCTCACTGGTCGTAAGGATTCCAGAGGTTACACGATGGGTACCCTGGTCGGACTAGGTTTCGACCAGGTAGCTGCTCGGAAATGCTATGAACAGGCACCCTTAATCGTATGATGAATGGAACACGTGCAAAACGTTCCATACCTTACTATGATATACAAGACACTGACGATAAACCACCTTACGGTTAAGAGTATCACAAATACTTAACCGCAAGGCAGTTAGCATATTGTTAACTACCTTAAACCTCCGACCAGTTGTAACGTTTCATCAAGGATGTCTTCTCCAGGAGTAACTGCCGCCTCTTCGGGAGTTATTTAATGGTGGAACGCAGAAGACGAGGAGAGAAACAACAGCGAACAACAGAAGGCAACACAGAAGCCGAAGCAGTAGTATTCAATACATTCAGTGTAATTGGAGATAGTCCCTAGTCAAGTCTTGTAATCCCAGTTCATATTAATAAAGAGTAGCCCCCATTCTCTTCCAGGATACTCCACGTCATTTTTCTCTTTTTATTTTCATAAGATCGGCGATTCGATCGTCGACAGCTGGCGCCGTCCGTGGGGAAGAAGACGTAAGTTTCCTGAAGAAACTCTTCGCTCATACAAATCCTCACCCAAGTTGCTGCAATCGCTAATGCGAATATGCCCGAAGTTTGGAATGAGGAGAATTGGTTCAACTTGGCGGACTACGCCAACCTCGATATGGAAGGATGCATTCGTGCCATGGAGGAAAATGGCAGATCATCCTCCTCTTCATCCTCCGCCAACTCGCATGTCGCCGACGATAGCAAACTCATACGGATGGACGAGGATGCGCCACCATTATCGGTGGCACAATCAGAGGAACCAGCCATTCCGATCAGCTCGGAATGTCAGGGGATCTCTTCAAGCCCAGCCTTTCCGACTGGCAAAACAGGTGAAGAAATTTCAGCACCACCACTCGAAAATCTCTATACCCTCGATGAAATCATGGCTAAAAGATATTCTCCTATGGCTTCCGGCAATTCCAGGAGTCAACCGACATCTGGTAACGGTGTCGATGAAGCCTCCACTGGTCATAGGGCATGTGGGGATGATCACGCTCAGCATACGATCGGTAGTACGCCGAATCAGGCTGAGGAGACCTCAGGAGGTGCTCATTTCCGACCGCTCTCCGTCGTGGAAACTTCTGGCAGAAACATTGATAAGCTCTCCATTAGTTACGATGGAAGCTCATCAGAAGATCGATGTTGGAGGCACGAAGTCAACGCAATCGGAGATGAAAATCAAGATGCCCTGCACGGTCCTACATTCTCTACCACGCCATCACGTGTTGTTAGAGCTGATCCGAGCCGTCAGGCACCAACTTCCGGAGTCCACGGAACTGATCGACGTCCATCAACTAATTCGCCTGGTGTTGCCCCACCTAGAGTAGTTGATAGGGCAGATCAAATCCGAGGGTCAGGGGAGGGTTCAGGTCTGCGTACACCTACGACCAGTCTGAACCTCCCGAGACCTTCGATAACTGTACAAAACTTGTGACGTGTCCAAGATATGTTAAATAATTCTGATCCTACTTTAGCGGGAACTCCATGTTTTGTATAGCTTGTAGGTCAAGTATCCGAAATTCTCCAATAGACCATGCAGCGCACGGAAGCGTATCGGGAACAAAGGGTTTCAAGGAGTCAAACCATGACTTCATCCCAACGTTCCTCCCTTAGCAGGGGACAGCATGGTCATGCTCGGGAACAGTCGATACTAAGGCCTCCTCGACGATTCTGACCAAGGAGTCACGAGGGGAGAAGGTTATTTCATGAAGCCACTCCCCCATCACGTCGAGAAGAACCATTGCTTGGACCTGACGATCTTCGGCATTGTCTGAATCAAGTAGGCGGTCGAAGACATCATACCAATGTCCACGACCGGATCGGCACACCGGAGTTCTAGCGTTCCAATCTCAGGAACCGGTCTCCAACCGATTACAATCCAGCACCCTCCCAGAGAAGGCGCCATGAATCAATCACAGGTTGTCGAGCCTTCTCTGCAGGGCTCCAAGCTGTGCGTTGGCCTAACCGGTTCCGACCGGCCAATTTGGACAAGTTTAATGGAACTCAAAATCCATTGGAATTTCTCCAAATCTATACCACCGCCATCAGAGCTGCTGGAGGCGATGAAAATGTGATGGCCAACTATCTACCCACCGTGCTCGAAGGGTCTGCCCGGTCGTGGTTGTTGAACCAACCGGTCGGATCGATCTATACTTGGGAGCAACTCTGTGACCTTCTAATTGCAAATTTCCAGGGTACGTACGACCGCCCTGGGAAGGAGGATGATCTCCACCGAATCCGGCAGGGCTCTGATGATACTCTACGTCAATACATCAAGAGGTTCAGCCAGGTTCGCAACTCTATACCCGAGGTCGCAGAGTCATCTCGTTATTCCAGGCTTTCAAAACAGGTCGAGAAATCGACGGTTTTACGGAGGACATAGCAATGAACCCTCCAAGAACAACCGTTGAGCTTTTTGACATGGCCGATAAGTATGCCACCGCTAAGCGCGAAGAATCGAGTGGTGCAAAGCCATTGATCGGAAAGACAAGATTCCTCAGCCCGGCCTGGACAAACCCGAGAAAAAGAATAAGAAGTCTCTCAAGAAGAAGAAGAACCGCAGGCCCGACGACAAGGAGGTCCTAGTCATTCCTGATAAATTCATGAAGGGTAAGAAGGACTACACCGGTCGGGGCAAGACGAAAAATGACCGAGGATTCGAGAAAAAGAAGAAGTGGTGTCCACTTCACCAGCAGGCAGGGCATGATCTACACACCTGTCGAGTCTGTCAAAAGAAACTGAAGGATTATTATACAGGTGAAGGACCATTTCCTGCAATACAAGAACCCAGAGAAACGAGCTCCAAAAAGGACAAGGATGGCGACGAAGAGATGGAGTACCAGGATCCCCAACATACAGTCAACATGATTTTTGGAGGATCTTCTTCATACGAATCCAAATGTCATCTGAAAGCCATGGAGCGGGAGGTCAACCTCATCGAATCTCCGAACATTATCAAGCAATCGAAGTGGTCGGACATCGCAATTTCCTTCAGCAAAGACAACTGCCCCATTCCTTCGACTCGACCAGGTAGGTTCCCTATTGTTGTTGAACCAACCATTAATAATTGTAGGGTTAATTGAGCCCTAGTAGATGGAGGAAGTTCTTTGAATATATTATTTGCGGGAGCTTTAGAAGAATTGCAGGTCCCCGTGTCAAAGGTGAAACCAGTGAAATATGCTTTTCATGGCATAGTTCCTGGCTCCACCGCTAAGCCGATAGGGCAAGTTTCCTTACCGGTTACGTTTGGAAGGCCCGATAACTTTCGAACGGAAAAAATTTCGTTTGTTGTGGTAAACTTTAAATCCGCATATAACGGGATTCTTGGTCAACCGGCATTAGCAAAGTTCTTGATAGCCACGCATTACGGTTATCAAAGTTTGAAAATGCCGGGGCCAAAGGGAGTCATCACTATTCGGGGTGATCGTAAAATGGCTTATGCATGTGACCGAAAATCCTTTGGCGGTCGATGAACTTCCGACCGAGAGGCTAATCCATCTACCATGCAGGCCAAGCACTCAAGACCGAAGGTGACACCCAAACCCTCCGACCGCATAAAAGAGGTATCTCTCGACAAAGGCGCTTCTCGAGACGGCGCTAAGTCACTACCGGGCGAAGATCTTGGCCCACCTACTCGCAAGGTTCTGGTCGGAGCAAGACTCGATCCTAAATAGGAAGAGTTGCTCGTCTCCTTCATCCGAGCAAATCGGGACGATTCGCCGGCAAGGCGTCCGATATGCCCGAGTCCCTGTGGAGGTGATCGAGCCTGAGCTAGCTCTCCGGCGATAAGAAACCGATCAAGCGAAGCTGCGGCGTTTTGCGCCTGATCGAAAGGAGGTAATCCAGTCAGAGATTGACAAGCTTCTCAAGGCTGGATTCATCCGTGAAGTCAACCACCCTCAATGGCTCGCCAACCCTGTAATGGTTAGGAAGAATAATGGGAAATGGCGAATGTGTATCGACTTTACAGATCTTAATAAAGCTTGTCCGAAGGATGATTTTCCCCTTCCACGCATTGATCAACTGGTAAATTCTACCTCTGGGTGTGAATTACTAAGTTTTTTAGATGCGTATTCAGGATACCACCATATTTGTATGTGTAAAGAGGATGAGGAGAAAACTTCCTTCATCACTCCATATGGCACCTATTGTTATGTTAAGATGTCATTTGGTCTCAAAAACACTGGTGCAACTTTTCAAAGGTTGATGCAAAAAACCTTTAGTCTACAAATAGGTCAGAATCTAGAAGCTTACGTTGACAATCTAGTCGTAAAGACCACCAACGCTAGCAATCACATCTCTGACTTACAAGAAACTTTCAGCAACTTGAGAAGGCATAACCTCAAGTTGAACCCGGAAAAGTGTGTGTTCGGAGTTTCTGCTGGAAAATTGCTTAGTTTCCTAGTCTCGGCTAGAGGTATTTAAGCAAATCCAGTAAAGATAGCGACCATCGACGGATCGACCTCCGACCACGAAGAAGGAAGTCCAAAACTAACCAACAGATATGGCGGCTAAGTCGTTTCATAGCAAGGTTAGGAGAAAAAAGGTTACCTTTCTTTAAACTTCTTCGGAAACATGAGAGTTTTGAATGGACTAGAGAGGCAAACAATGCCTTTGAAGAACTTAAAAGGTACCTTACAAGTACCCTAGTTTTAGTCTCTCCGAGACCGGGAGAAACACTGCTAATGTACGTGGCAAAGAACACCACAAACAAGATGGCGGTAATCTTGGTCGAGAAAGGGATAATATCTAACGACCGTTTATTACGTAAGTGAAGTCTTACATGGACCAAAGGAAAGATACTCACAGGTACAAAAGTTGCTCTACCGTCTCCTTATGTATTCAAGGAAGCTAAGGCACTACTTTCAGGCCCATAAGGTGGTCGTCGATTGGATATCCCTTGGTCAAGTCCTTGAAACAGGAATCATCGGGACGAATAGTAAAATGGGCGGTTGAGCTAGGGCGTTTGACCTCCATTTCATTTCACTTAACAGCAATAAAGTCGAGCGAAGAGCGAAATTCATTGCGAATGGACAAACCCGAACCCACCCAAGGGCCCAAGTACGAACACCACGAGGAGTGGACAATGTACTTTGATGGTTCTTTGATGTTAAAAGGGTCAGGGTGGAGTGATCTCGATATCCCATGGCGTAACACATCAAGTACGCCATCGGTTAAATTTTCCCGCCACAAATAATATGGCGTAATATGAAGGTTCTTGGCGGGACTCGAAAGCTGCTCGTTCGCTCAGATTCGCAGACATTAGTGAAAGGCGATTCTCAACTGGTAGCGAATCAAGTAGGGAAATAGTATCAATGCTCGAGTACCAAGATGTCATCTTATCTGGCGGAAGTACAGAAACTCGAAAAGCACTTCTTCGGTTTTCAGATCCGACATATTCCTAGAAAGGAAAACTTTCTAGCAGACCAGTTGGCACGGATGGCCTCCACGAGGTCAACCGTCCCGCCCGGAGTTTTTTTCGAGCAACTTGATTCACCCTCGGTAATCGAGCCTTCCGAGAACATACATGATTCTTCTGGTCGAACAAACCAATCAAAGGAACATAGATGCTCCATGTGTCGTTGACGGTTGGTATCACGATCAAGGTAGAGATTGGATGACATCGATCTACAATTATCTTCAGCATGACATAATTCCGGAAGATGATGTAGAGGCCGATCGTATAGCACGAAAAGCCAAATCATACACTCTAATCGAATGTACCTTGTACAAACGAGGATCTCATGGAGTATTGATGAGATGCATATCTCAAACGAATGGCATTAAGTTGCTGACCGAAATCCACGAAGGAGTCTGTGGAGCACATCATTCCTCTGTAACAACGGTCGGTAAAGCCTTGAGCAAGGATACTCTTGCCAATCGCCCTTCATGATGCAAAAGAACTTGTGACGGCGCGTATAATGTCATTTCATAGCGGACAAGTACATCGGTAAGCACAAGCCTTACAAACAATCCCTCTTTCTTGGCCTTTTGCAACCTAGGGACTGGACATTCTGGGACCTTTTCCAAGAGCACCTGGGGGGTTTTGAATTCCTTTTCGTCATGATTGGCACGTTTACAAAATGGATCGAGGCCGAGCCGGTTGTTAAAACAACAACTGAGGCCGCTAAGAGATTCCTCATGAAAAATGTGATCACACGATTTGGTGTACCTAGTCGTATAATCACATATAATGGCGCCCAGTTCTCTAGCAGTCAATTTCAAGAATTCTGCGATGAACTCGGTGTAAAAGTTCATTTTGCTTCTGTTGCTCATCCTCAGAGCAACGGAGCAGTTGAGCGAGCTAATGGTATCATTATGCAAGGGATCAAACGCCGAGTATTCGACCAGTTAATCAAACGGTCAGGAGCTTGGGTTCAAGAACTCCCGTCTATATTATGGGCCGTTCGAACCACGACTAGTCGTGCGACCGGTGAAACACCATTCTTTTTTATTTACGGGGCTGAAGCTATGCTTCCTCCGGAACTCAAAATTGGCTCCGCTCGAACTGATCGCTTTAGCGAAAACGATCATAATGAACGAAGACTCGACGACATCGATTTCCTTGAAGAACGACAAAACCAAGCCCTTGTACGATCAGCAGTTTACCAACAAGCCATGCGAAGGTACCATAGTCGTAAGGTGCAACCTCGCGACCTTTGTCAGAGGTGATCCGTTCTCGAAAAAATTGAGCCAAGCAAATCGCAATAAACTTTCCCCCAAGTGGGAAGGGCCTTACACTGTGGTCGAAGTTACTCGACCAGGTTCCGTACGATTGGCTATATCTGATGGGCAAATTTTATCAAATTCTTGGAACATTGATCAATTGCGTAAGTTCTATGTTTAATTATTGTTTACTTTCTTTCAATTCTTTCAATTTCAATAAATTCATTTATTCTTTAAAAATAATAAGTAACCTTGCTTATATATATATACCTATAGACCGTCGCTTATTGGTCGTTTATGATTGTTAATTTAAACTGGTCGGAGAAGACAATTTTCTCTCCGACATCCTTTCAAAGGATCTCTGTAACTCTATGGCAACGACTTCTAAGTCATACGTCGTATTGGTCCTAGTCGCTTTCAGCTTTTGCCAAAGCAAAACTAACTCCACTAGCAACGCCTATTTTCATGGCCCGAGCATAGTTCTTCCGAGTAGTCGTGAGCATTTTTTCACACGCGACAACACTCTTTTCTTAAGGGAATATATGAGTAATCTGAGCATCATACAAATATCAAAGATCATCTTGTTCAAACATACAGTCTTTTCATCTAGACTTTGAACGAGAGCCGCCTCCTTGTCTTGCTCAAATTTCAGAGTCTTTTCTACTCTGTCCAAAACTTGTTTTTGCTCTGCAAGAGTAAAACAGGTGATAAGCACAAAAATAATTGGAGGAAGATAATAAGTCAAGTTTACGACCTATTACCTTCAATTTTCTTGTTAAGATCTTCCTTGCTGGTCGTAGCCTCGGCGATCGACCGGTCCTTAGTTTTGATCTCTTCTTCAAGCAGAGCTGTCTTGGCTTTGTCAGCCAGGATCTCTTCTTTTATTTTCTCCAAATCTATCAAATACGATAAAGGAGAATAATTAGCAAAGGGCGAAGCATTGAAAAAAAAAGGATAAGGGGAAAGTTCTTACTTTCTAATTCGGAGTGTTTCTGCTCCAAGTCTTTAATCCGCTGGGTCAGTCCTCCGACCACAGCAAAATTCTCGACCATATGCTGTTCAAATAGCATTTTCCTCTTTAAAATTTTTTTCTTTAAAAGATTTTTTAGAGCTTATGAAACTGGTCGTAGATACTTACCCGGATCGCCAAATCATTATATCCGCCAAATATTGAATCAGGATGCATTTTGATTTGATGATCCGATATCTTTCCCCATGCCTCGTCAAGCTCCTTATCCTCGATGAATCGGGGGCGAAAAGGGAACTTGTCAGGTTGAGGAGAATTACCAACAATGGTCGGAACCTGTTGAGGGCTTTTAGGGGCATCTACCTCCGTAGAAGGAGTTAGAACCACCAATGGTTCCAACTCAACTATTGGCCTTGACGCCCGCTCAGGGGCTTCTCCGACCACCCTTTCCTCAGGAACTTTATCCTGAAAAGTGGTCTGCTCATGGACCTCTTCAAGTACCTGGTCCTTAGAAGGAATCTGGTCGGAAACGATCGGAACGCCAGAGGACCTATACCAAGCAAAGAAGGAAAGTTAAAAAAAAGGAGGGACATCAAATCATCAAGAAATTATTAAAGGTATGCGCTTATATGACCACTTTCATTTGAGCGTACCTAGTTAATTTCCAAGATTTGACTCTAAAACGCGAAAGAGTAAAATCTGTACCGTCACCCTTCCTTTTCTTTTCTTCTGACCTTGCCGGTTCCGAACCGGAAGGATTGGCCAAGTCTGTTGCATCATCCAACAGGATGTCTGAAGCGATGCACTCGATCAGCTCGTCAAAAGTCACGTCCTTGATCATCTGATCGGGTGGAGTGGTTTCACCAGCCTCCATACCGCTTGTTCCAAGAATAAGCGTCCGTTAAATCAACGACGATGCGGGGTTGGCAACCTCCGTAGTCGCACACTGGTGGCCTTCAGCCTTCTCCACCTAAACCAACAAATGAATTTGGTTAGGTGATGAAATCTTTTATCTAAACTACATATATATATATTCTTATGAAATGTTCTGTTACCTCGGGAGATTCATCCTCTTCTAGTGCATCTGGGCACGAATCGGTTGGAACAACGGTGGGATGTTTAGCCTCACCAGTTTGTGTGATTCGCAACCCGACCAACTACAAAAATAGAGCATGATCAAAAATCTGATCGGAGAATATATATATGCATGATAAAAGAGATTTTTTATTGTTTACCTTAAGCCTTGTTGCTCTCTCTTCAACAGGAACTATGGCTAAGATCTCAGGAAATCCAGCCTTTTCTCCAAGCTCCCCTGCACAGATCAGCCTGATCCTTTCTCTAATTTCCTCAGGGGAAAGAGTTTTAAAAGAAGAGAGAAAAATAAGACATGAACAAGTTTTAAGGCAGTACATTAATAAAATGAAAATACTGGTCGGAGTTTATCTCAAAGACTTACCACCTCCTGAGATAGCTTCATCACGACCAATGGACCAAATCAGGGAGTGAGTCCGAAGCTTCAGTGGACTAATCTAGCGCTTAGTGAAATCCCTCACTACGTGCCAAGAGGTCAAGCCCTTGACTCGCAGGTCGTAGATGGCATCCACCCATCTTCTGACCACTCCTGTCTTCTCCACGGTCTTTTTCCATTTGGGATTTTCATTTGCTCTCATCCCGGCGAAGTAGAGGCCATCGTCTCTCGTAACCATCATATAGAACCAATTCTTCTTCCATGACGACCACGAGGACTTCGAGTACATATGAATGTACTCATTGGCCTTCCCGTCGTGAAGACGCAATGTACATTCCCCGGGAGTATCCGTGGTTTTCCCCATTACCATTCGGTAGAAATACCTGAAGAGTCTCAAACTCGGAGGCACTCCCAGGTATGCTTCACACAAATATGTGAAGATCTTGATATTGGCAATGGAATTTGAGCCAAATTCACCAATTCCACCTCAGAGAATTCAAGAACACGGAGAAGGAATTTGTGTCCGCAATCTCGGCCCACATTCGATGTAGGCGAGGAAAATAGGAATTTCCTCATCTTCGCGACTTGGAAAATGCTCTCTAAATGCCGATCTCCATCCGATCAAATTCTTGTCGGAAGCATCCCAATCTTCTCCAAAGACTCAAGCTTTTTCTTGCTCAAACCAAGGCAACCACTTTGTGATTTGCTCGACATGATGAAACTCCTCAAGGATGAGTAAAGTTCAGAGGAGATTTTTGTGGTCTCAAGAACAAGAAAAGGACGAAGATTTTTGTCTTGGTAAAAGAGATCGAAAGGGGATCTGGAAGCATAAAGAATCCAAAAGGTCTAGCGATGGGGATTTTATAGCCTCGGGTCTTTAAAATTACGATCGGAGGTTATCCATAAAAGTCTGAACGGCAAAAGCTTCTTTTTCGCCCAACGGACAGAGAAACTCTTCAGTTCCCAAGGCAAGTTCTCAACTTTAAAATGAACACAAACCACCTCGGATGTCACGACATTAAATGGGGGTCTGCCCGATACAAATTCATCGGAAGAAGGCGTTCACACGACCTGTTCATTTAAAGTTCGGGGGCTAGCTGACGAGGTTTAAAACCTCTATATATTAATTTAAATACATAAAAGACCATACGTCTTCATGGTCGTAACCCCTAAGGCTAACGACCTCACTGGTCGTAAGGATTCCAGAGGTTACACGATGGGTACCCTGTTCGGACTAGGTTTTGACCAGGTAGCTGCTCAGAGATGCTATGAACAGACACCCTTAACCGTATGATGAATGGAACACGTGCAAAACGTTCCATACCTTACAATGATATACAAGACACTGACGATAAACCACCTTACGATTAAAAGTCTCACAAATACTTAACAGCAAGGCAGTTAGCACATTGTTAACTACCTTAAACCTCCGACCAGTTGTAACGTTTCATCAGGGACGTCTTCTCTAGGAGTAACTGCTGCCTCTTCGGGAGTTATTTAATGGTGGAACGCAGAAGACGAGGAGAGAGACAACAGCGAACAACAGAAGGCAACACAGAAGCCGAAGCAGTAGTATTCAATACATTCAGTGTAATTGGAGATAGTCCCTAGTCAAGTCTTGTAATCCCAGTTCATATTAATAAAGAGCAGCCCCCATTCTCTTCCAGGATACTCCACGTCATTTTTCTCTTTTTATTTTCATAAGATCGGCGATTCGATCGTCGACAACTACGGAATGGCCCGACCTACTGCGTGGACCAGGGCCATTTGCCCTTCCTTGTGAGCTCGGCGTTGTACTCCTTGCCGACTGCCTTGGCCTCGGTCGTCATTTTTCACTTTTTCTCGTGCTCCCTCTTATGAGCCTTGCGCTCCCTGCGCCTGCACTCCTCAAGACGAGCTTGCGTCTCACACCAGATACGCTCGCTATGCTCTTTGTTGTGGTGCTCCTCCTCCCTCTTCTCACGGTCCCTCTTGGCATCCCAATCCTCATAGTTGAGACACCACTGGTCGCGTGGGTGGATCCCTTGGTCGATCCACTTACGGTAGCCACATAGTGGATCCGGGGACTACAGGTAGACGGGAGAGATTGTTAGTGCGTACTTTGAAAGAGAAATGGTAGGGGGAACATACTGTAACTGGTCCTTACCGGTTGTTGATAGTGTCCCGTGTCCCAATGGTGGTCGGGATAGTCACATGAGTAATTCGCGCAACGCTAGTAACGCATGCCTAGGCTAAGCCACTCCTTGGACTTAAAGAACTTGAATGTGTCCCTTCACCAACAAAGGGGCGGCGTCTCCCCATCGGGCAGGTGTTGCAGTGAATGCTCGGTTGGAATGTTCAGGTAGGGGCTGCTACTACGGGTGACATCATTGCGGGGAGGTGCCCTCCTGGCATGCTCCGTTTGTTCGTCCCGGGCCGCAGCACCCCTTGTGAGTTCGCGAATCTTGCCCCATTGGTTCTCCATCTAAGCGAGATTGTGTTGAAGTCTTGATGCAGGAGAACCCGTCATGGAAGGGGTAGTACTTATATGCCGAGCCGGCCCTGTGTACGCGGCTGAATTGTAATTTGGTTGAAGAAAATTCGTGTCCGCGAGGCAGCGACCCTGAGGAGGAATCATGTGGTCTTGTCGTTCTGAAAAGTTAGCATCGTAGTGTGTTATCTTATCGATCTGGAAAAGTGGCAGCGTGTGGCATGATAGGGTGTGGTCTTTTTGGCCTGAAAAGGTCGCTTTGCAGAGTGTATTCTTGTTAGTCTGAAAAGTGGCCACTTGTGGCTTGACAGGGGTCGGTCTGAAAAGGTCGCGGGGCGGAGTGTGGTCTTGTCAGTCTGAAAAGTAAGCGTCGCAGTGTCGCAGTGTGTTGTCATATCAGTATGAAAAGGTGTTGTGGGAGAGTAAGGATTGAAAGAGGGTGGTGTGGGGAGTCCCGATGCTGACTCCCTTAGTATTTTTTTTCTTCAATTTAAGAGGTTCAGTTAAGCAAACATTATTTTCATTAAGCTCTACCAACCCTATGTCGGGACCCAAAAATGCATCTCAGGAACCCTCTGTGTATTCTGAACTAGTCCCAGATCAGTAGCTAGCTCACACAGGAAACAGTGATGAAATACCATTCATTCATTCGATTTAGCTAAAAAGATCTCAAAGTAAGAATAATAACTGGACCTTATGGTCAACGTTTACTTAACTTGCCACGCAGGGCTAAAGAAACAAATAAACTATTGCAGCGAAACGAAACTCTTGAAAAGGCCAATCAACATGCCCATAGGCAATCGAGTGAAGAACGCATCCTAATCCACAAAACCTTTGTAGTCTTCCTTCTAAAAGAACTCCTGAGCAGCTTGATATTCTTCGACTGATTCAACAAAGGCATAAGCCGTGAGTACGTAATCTACGTAACTAGAAGCCCCGAACGGCGGGCGAAGCCCGTAACACCCGATCCAAGATGTCGGGCCCTCTGTCAGCATCTTCACTCTCAAGGTTGTTTATGTACGTACCGGGGTTTGATTTGGCAATCTGGTGAAGCAATCTCTGCATAATATTGTACGCCTCTTCGTATGTCCCGTACATGGACTCGATGACCTTCTGCTTGGCTCGTTAGACCTTGCTGTAACTGACTAGATAACCAACCAGATAGACGACTTCCAACATTAGGGTAGACGAACACGTCCGCCGCAACTAGGTGCCTGATGAGGCTTGCCACATATGCGGAAGTCACATTCTGATGCTGCCATAGGGTCTCTCTAAGCTCGCAAGTGTGGTTGATTAGCGCCTTGACCCCAAAGACGGAGCCGAAATCTTCGCCTGTTGAGCACTGATCTTGCTAGGGTAGCCTTCCACTACGCACTTCACTGTGTACTGTCCTGGGTTGGACCGGTGCACTCGGTACACAAGGTTGATGGATAAGGCGTACCGTGTGATAGCTTGTTGTACGACCACCTTGCTACGGAAGCGCTGCCCAATTACGAGGGTGTCGGCATCAAACCCCTAGTGGGAGCCTTCTTCTTGCGGTAGTACGAGTGAACGCATTGCGATATCATCAAGTCTCGATTCCATGTAAGGCACCTTCGATGACACAATTCTCCTAGTTGGACCACCGGCCTGATGTGCGTCCTCATCGCTATCATCCAAGCTTGGGTCAGCGTCCTCGTCGGACTCCAACCCGAGAGGTTGGTATGGTAGATACTCGTGGCAGTCAATGCGGGCCAACCACCACAATTTCGCCCCCTCATTTCACACAAAATTATACGTGAGTCTTCCCTCCGAGGCAACACATTCCGTGCTGTCGTCTTCAGGCTCGGGCTGCGCTTGCCCGCTTGTAGAGGCCCCGGCATCATCAAGGTGGCCCGACGCCCTACGTATGAAATTCACGTACACCATCGGTCTCCCGTAAATGGGCGCCTCATGCTGAGAGACAATCTGCTTGTACTAGCTCCATGATATGCTTCCAGCCACCTTGACGAGCTCGCACACGGCATTCGTGCAGGTGATCCCCTTGATCACAATTTTCTTCATCGCTGCCTCCCTAACGAACTCCCTCCGAATGGAGCTTCGAAGCTCGTGAATATTCATCGTATTGACCCCCTCCATCCGGACCACCTTGTACTAGCATCTCGATAGGACCAACCCATCAGATCCGGCCCGTACACGACCATCGCCATAAAACACTAACAAGTCTTGCATGTTCAAAATTATCTAAATCCACAACAACCCCATCCACAGTACATATGTGTAACTAAATACGACAACTTGCATGCAAGTGATGGATTACATATGTGTAATTAAATAGGAATAATTAATTAATTACCAACAATTTTTGAAAATTAATTAACTGATTACCAATAAACTAACTAATTATGATTAATTAATTACAACTAAACTAACTAATTAATTGCCACTAAACTATTTAATTACGACTAGCTGACTAATACTGATTAGCTATGACTACTGTAATAACGACAAAAGCGTCTGATAAATTACCTGCCCTTCGGGAGTAAGCTATCAAAAAAACATCGAGCAGCGAGCACCAAGCAAATACTTAATCTCCCAAAAAAAATTATGTTAAGTTCTCTGAGCTCTCAACGACAAGCGCAAGAATGAGAAGAGAAATGCAATTGGGATGAGTGAAGAGCGACTGCGAGGGTTCGGTATTTATAGCCGAGCGAAGGAGGAGTCACTGTGTTAGTGCCGGGAATTTCAGATCCGTTCTCTACACACAGCACTGTGGGCAAGGGGAGACAGTTGCGAGGAGTTGACAGATATGCGAAGGAGGCAGGACGGACGGTTGGAAAGGTGGCCACCGCCCGGTTTTTTGTTTCTCCGCAGAACCAGACCAGCGTTTTCGGGGGTATTTTAGGTTGTTGCGTGGACCACCGCATGGTGGCCTTGCAGGAGGTGGGAGAGGAGGGCTGGTGGGAGGGGGCCGTGCGGGTGGGAAGGGGAGGGGACGACGCATGGCGGGCCACCGTATGGTGGCCATGCGGTAGGCCGCCACTGCACGGTGACCGTGCGGCAGGTGGGTACGTGGCGAGCAGAGAGGGCCTGCCACTTGGTGGCCGTGCAACAGGGGTCATTTTTGAAAGAAAAAAAAAACAAAGACGGTCGTTTTTATAAATACAGGGCAAAAATACGTCAATACGGCCAAAAATTCGTGCCATACTACTAGTATACTACGTATATGGAGTAGACTATACTATACTAATACTCCTGGTCTCCTAGCTAGCTAGTGTGGGCTAGTACCTACTCCCTCGCTTCTTTTTTACGTTACGTTTTTTGCTTTTCGGGGTCTTTTGTAAGATGCGGCTTTCACTGCTATTTTTATACTTTTACATCAAGATGTAAGACGTAGTAATAAAACTATAATATTACAAAAGTAATTTAACATCAATTCTATTGACATAATTTTCATATAACTAATCTAGATAGTTTTTTATCATATTAGCGGTCAAACTTTACAAAGTTGGCAAAATTGACACTGATATTTTGTGGTATTTTCTCAAAGACACCGGTTTTTTATGTGTATTTGCTCAAACGCACTGCTAATTCATATCTACTAGCAGACATGGCGCGCTTAGGCGCGCCACTCAGCTCAGCAGTGGGCTGCGGCGTGGAGAGCGATCGAAAAAGAAGCCCCACGCACCATAAATCGAACCAGCGGCGCTGCGGAGAGGCTGGCGTCGCGTGGGGCCCGCGACGTGGGACCCAGCGGGTGGAGAAAGCGACCATCAGCCAGACGCGCAAAAAAAAAGAATCCAACGGCCACAACTGCATCGGCGCGAAAATCGGACGACGGACAAAAATATGACGACGTGGCCGGCTGTGCTCACGCAAAAACTGCGCCCATTTAGGACCGGAGGATTTGCTGAAAGACACTTTAGCCATTAAAATATTATTTTCGTCCGAATCGGAGTTTGATAGCAATAACTCTACGACGTTAAGTAAAAAAGAAATGAAGTTACTGTCTACTGGTTAGGAGAGAATAATTAGTTGATTGGAGTACATATAATTAGTACCACGTGCCCGAGATGGCTGGAAGACTCGCGGGAGGCTGCTTTGGCCAAGGGGAGGAGGCAGAGAGGAGTTGAGGCAGCGGCGAAGGAATTAGGGTTCACGGTGGAGTAGCCATACCTCAACTAGAGGACCGGATAAGGGGCGCGCGTGACGTAGGCCCTCGTCTCCCCTCATCGCCGGTTGCCGCGGTCAACTCCCCTCGTCGACGCTTGCCGCTGACGCCCCGAGCCGCATGGAGGAAAGGAGTTGCCAGAGAGCCTCGTGAGGAGAAGATGAATGTGAATCGCTCAGCCGCTCAGTTCTCTGGTTGACTGGTCTTGGAGTACGCCCGACTGGGCCTGTAGCTCCGAAGTGAATTATGGGACGCATTTCAGAACGTCTCAAGAAACATCTTTATACGCTATCTGATTCTGGGTTTAGAGGCACAATAAAAAACGTATAAATATAAACGTCTCTAGTAGACTATTTTGTTGTAGCGATTGCTGTTGTTGTGTGAGCTAAAAAGTCTGCAGAGTACCCTGCATTCTGAATCATAGTAGTATTATTGTGTTCTTGACGCGGTTCATAGCTCAGGAGATGGGCATATAAATCACTTACTGGCATGAGCACAGGACGAGTGGTGACAGAAGTAACCAGGGAACCACAATCCTGGTCTAAGCCAGTAAGCATATATGTGACAATATCTTGCTCCCTAAGAGGTTCACCTATGGCGGCTACGTTATCAGCAAGAAGTTTCATCTGATTAAAGTACTCAACAGCAGAGATATCTTTCTTGTGAAAGTTGGAAAGCTGGAATCTAAGTTGCATGATTCTAGCCTAAGAACATGATGAAAACATGCTCTCTAAGGTTGTCCAAACTTCTCTAGAAGTGTGAAGGAACATGACATGTGCAAGAAAGAGTTGTCTCTAAAAGAGACGAAAGGAGAGCACTTAGTACCATTTGATCCTGTTGAAGCCAGGTCTGGTATGCCGGGTTGGGGATCTGTGTTGCACCCTATGTTGTGGTGATGTTGGTCAGATTCGCAGGAGCCACCATAGATCCATCAATGTACCCAAGCAGTCGATGACTACGAAGGTAAGGCATGAACTGAGCCTTTCCATAGGAGATAGTTGCCGCCGGTCAGCTTGACGTTGATAAGATGCGAGAAGGAAGGAGTCAGAAGCAGTCCCACTGCCGTTGAGCTGATCGTTGCAGAGGCGGTGGAATTATGTGAGCCTGTAGTTGACATCTCGTGGGAGATTGACGGTCTCTGATACCATGTATTTATACCGGTAGTTGTAGTCTTGTATTTGTACTGTTGTCAGATGATGTACAGTGTACACTGAAAAATAACAGAACAACAGAGTGGAGTGATTCTACAGGAACTGTATCGCACATGTCGCAGCATGGCTCTAGACTAATTCAGCAACGACTACAACTAACTAAGCCCTGAAGACTAGGATCCTCTCAGTAAAGATTACTCATTTTAACATACATAACGATGTGATCTTGTGTTTTTTACGCACTCCTAGTAACAGTAGTATTATGTTATTGATCGGAAAGGGAACCAACAAAACAATTCTGGAGCTGTCCATTTGTTCAAAATTGTTGGGATTGCATCTGCCCATCTAGAACCTCCAACCTTTCGGTTCAAGAGTCCATCCTTGATCTTAAGCACTGCATTAACCAGCCCTTTTACATGGAAATTATCATCTTGGTGGCTTGGGGCATCTGGATCACAAGAAATAAAAAGTTTTTTCAGCGAATAGATCCGACATTTCATGAGTGGAAAAGAAAGTCAAAAAAGGAGTTTGCCATGGGTAATTCGGCGCAGTTTTGGGCACAGGCCGGGTGGCCACGTCACCCCAATTCTTCTTGGCCATCCGATTCTGCGCTGCTTTCCTTGTTGATCGTCCGATTTGTCTGTCCTTTTGTTTGCCTGCGGTTCTACCTCTGCTCTGGGCCGTTCGATGTTTTCTCGTCGTTCTCCGCCGTTTGATGTTTCTGGGCGGACCGCTCCCACGCGTTTCTTCATCCAGCCCATGTGGTCTTAGCTGCGGCGTTGTTTACCCACACCTGTTTCTCGGGAAGCCACGTCGTTTTGTCGTGCTTCCTCGTCGTCTCGCCCGACTGCGTCTACTTCCTTCGTTGTCTTCTCACCCGGCTTCGTGTCCCATTTCGATCTCCGCCGTTGGTTCTTTGGTTCTCCGCCTAGCCGCCGTTGATCCCTCGGAGGCATCGCTGTGACGCGACGTGGACGGCCTCCTCAAGGGCCTCCTCCCGGCCTCCTTCGCGCGCACCCGTGCATGGCGCCGCGACAGGCTCCACCCCCTCCACCTTCGCCACCACTAGTTCCCCATCCACCGCAGCGACCACCCGGACCACAACCCCCTCTTCCACGCGCTGCGGCTTTAGGAGCTCCTCCTCGACCTGTCCCTCCGCCGCGCGTTCCGCTCCTGGCATCGCTTCCGCCGCCACGACCCAGTCGTCCTACGCAACCTCCCCTCCCTCCCTGGCTGCATCCCCTCCTACGCCATTGTCAGCAACAGCGGCATCCTCCTCCACGTGATTGAAGTACTCAACGCGTGCCTTGACGATCGAATCGATTTGTTTGCTCCTTTGGCCAATCAGTAGTGTTTTTCATATTTCTGTTCTTGATGCAATGTTTCTTTGGTTCATTTGCCTTGCAAGATTTCCCATTTGTTCCTTAATTTAATGCAGCATTTCTTGGATTTCTTGTTGTGTACCCGACGCACGATTTCTCCTCTTCCATATTCCCAAATTTATATGGCTTGTAACAGCCCCAGTTTTAATGAACAGTAATAAAATACTTTTCATAGCATTACTGCTCATTTTTGAAACTTGGACATTTTGCTACAAACTAAAACTTTCCTTTTCTAGTCAAAAATCCAAAAACTTGTTTGAAGCTTCAAAAGAAAATACCAGTCAATGTTGGTATTAAGACCGAGAGGTATTTTTATTAAGAACTAGATGAAGTATCTTGGCCAAAAATAATTTTTGTTAAATTTTTAAAGATTATTTTGACCTTGAGAAAATTATTTGTCTTTAAATAAACCTATTCGGTTTAAATGAATTAATTATGTATTTTAAAATGAGGAACAGTGGTTTTCAAAATTTATTTAGGGTATATATCATCCCAGTAGCATCCTTGCAAAATTTCATATTTTTACAAATTTATTTGCTATTTTTAAAGCCTCGGTCAAATTTTTGAAGTTTTGAAATGGGTTGGTCAACTTGTTAGCCTAACCCAAGCCGTTTTGCACTGTAGCGACCGAGCCTAATTGGTTTAGGTTCAACCTGTGCAATCGGGCCGCATCCGACATGTTCGTGCGCGTGCCCAAGATTTCCATTGCTTGGGAGCCGTCGATTTCTTCATGAACGGTCAAGATCTGCGGAGCTGTGCAGGTCATCCAAGCGCTTGAAGCGATTTCCACCATTGGATCTTCATCCGACCGCATCCTGCCTTGATTTCGCGATCGTATCATGCCTCCAACTTGAGCCGTTAGATCTTCAACGAACGGGCTGGATCCAATGGGCCGTTCGGACCATTCTGATTGAGCCATGTAATCTTGGTCGTTGGATCTAAATCGTACGGTGCACAATTATCGGGCTATGCCATTTTTAAATGGTAAAAACCGAAATGAGCGCGAGCCCTTGGATTCAATCACAACGGGCCAGATCTTGTGGGCCGTTCGGACTGACCGGAAACGCCACTCGATCTTCGTCATTGGATCCTCCATGAACCGCACAGATCAGTGTGACGTTCGGATCGTCCGAACCCCACATCGATCTCCACCGTTGATCTCTGATCCAACCGCGCCTTCCTTTTTGATTCAAAACTCAAAGGCACGCACTTACTTCAGCCGTTCGATTTCGATCGTGCGGTACTCCTTCAAATCACGTGGGGATAAGGCCGCATCCTTATGTGACCATCAGATTAAGATCGCACGCCCCATATGAATTGTAACGGTTAGAACTTCCAACGTTCATAATAATCTCGACCGCCCACTTCTAATCGGACGGTTGACATTCTTTCAAACTGGCGATGGGTTGCTTTGCTGCGGCTGACAACGAAGCCCACCTGTCAGCGACGTCTATCTCTTCTTCCTCTCGACTGTGCGCCGTCGCCGACTTCATCGCCGGAGTGGTGGCAGTACACAGTGGATTTGCAAATAATTCCTTAACACTTGGCATCAAATTGCCACCGCATCAACACTAGAGCCTTCTCGGTTTCTCTAGTGGTTCAAACTCTATAAGAATCCTAGCTTTTTGCTCACTGCCATTGTTGACCGAGGAGCTCTCTTCATCCATTTTCTTGTCCAGTGAAGCATCTCTTGCCTTCACTCCCTGTTATCCCTACATGCTTGCATGCTTAATTCACCTTGTAATGTGAATTGTGGCAACAATTGTAGGTTGAGCAGGGGAGTGGCTCTCTGTTGCCCGAGCCGGTTGGAGCACCATCTTAGTGATTCCTTGCTTCGGTGAGTTTCATGAAAATCCTTGCATGCCATGTCATGTCCGGTAATTCTAATAGCTAAAGCCCTCCATTGTTTTCGTTTTTGGTCAAAACAGGTGAAGTGGATTTTGATCTTTCCTTTGTTACCAAAAGCGCAACTCTTCTTCTCCAACTTTGCTCTGGTGAGCTATGTCCTTAACTCTTTCTATCCTAGTCTTCCTAAGGACCTCAGTAGCTCACTTGAATCACTCACTTGTGCTTGTGATGCTCAAATCTTGTTATGACCAAAATGTTCTTTTTATAACTTTTTGGTCTTTCATATCGTTTTTGGACTTTTAGCCTTTCTAATTCAACCTCCCAGATTGGGTAGCCTCCTACTAAACCCTAGTATCATAAGCAACAATTCCTTTTACTTATGATGCCTTCAAATCAACTAATTAGCAAAATCCCTTTCTCTGTTGGCTGTTGTCGGGCAAACTGACAAAAGCTGTAACTCAATCTTGTCTGTTAATCTTTAAAGGTTAGTGTTAGCAAGAGTAAATCTAGGTTATTATCTTTTCTGGAGATTAGATTTAGCTCCAGCATTAATCTTTTACTTAAGTATACCTCACAATCCGATAATTAAATAACTAGTTGTACCTCTGTGTGTTTTCGGTCAGACCGACAATATGCACAGCAAGGTATTAGTTCCTTAATTCTTGTCAGTGAAGAGTGTAAGTGATGAGTTAGACTTTTAGTTTTACTTATTTAGCTGTAACTTAAACAAAAATGTTAGTTTGCTCAAAGTATAATGAAGCGGTAAACCTCTCTGTTGCAACCTATCCTATTTTCAGTTTTTCCCAAAACCTGAAACTGTAGCTCTAAAATTGAACTTTAATTCTTGACAATTAGTGTCTACAAGTATTAATATAGGTTATTATCTTTATTTAAGTTAGATGTAGCTTAAGCATGTCGTTAAGTATGCATTAAGATATTGATCATGTATTCTTTTTCTACATTTTGCTCTCTGCCAATTTTCTTGTTGTTCATTGGATTTTTGTGTTTTAGATTCTGGTTCTTCTGAAGTGGTTGAATCTATTATTGAACAACAAGAACCTGAACAAGAGGTTTACTATTACGAAGGCAAGCATCCTCTTTGCACCATGTTGATCCCAGAATTTTCATACTGTAGATTTCCAAAATACAGTGATACTGTTGCATGCTAATTTTCTAAAAAGTATTTGTGATCTGTCATTAGTTAGTTACCACCTGACACTTGAGGCTTACCTTTAATCTGATCATACACTCAAACTTAAGGTAGTGCTTCTAAACTAAAATACTTATTCTAGGAATTGCTTAGCCATGCAGTCTGTAGAACATTAGTGTTTGTCAAGGTTATTCTGTCAAACATGGGATCATTAAACAAATCTTATTTATTCTGATTCTTTGTTCAGTCTGTTTAAAACAAAAATGAAATCAAATTTTGTTTGATAAAACTAATTCTAGATCTGGACAAGTGGATGCTAGTGATGGTGCCTTAGTGCACGAGATTGGGAAATGTGGTTACCTTGTATGGGTCGATTAAGGACTGAACATGGACTAGACGATTCAAGCCCCAACGTACTTCCACACGCGGTGTATGGGCGCTGTTTGGTTAAGTAAGAATTTGATGCTATTGAGTTGGAAAACAGGGGATAAGGACATATGTGTTTGATCTCATATATGTATCATATGTTCTTAAAGGATGAGGGCGTATATGCGTTCCATCACATGTACGTACCTTAAAGGCTCCGATTGCGATCTAATATGTGCATCTAGCACAGCTCTACTTTCTGTCATTTAATTTCTGTCGATCGGGTCAGCATTCCCGGCACAACATGTGTACCCCGGTTGGTAGGTTCTATTAGTAACTTGAACTAAGCGGGATCAGTTGCACATGGGTATTCCACTCAATAGTGTCAACTTGTTGAAAAATACCAAATCTTAGTTTACCCGGCCGGCATACCAAAGGCAGTGTGCTATTATTCCGGAGGCTTACGGGCTAACTAAGTCGTGTGGGTAAAGATGTACACCCCTGCAGGGTTAAAACTATTCGAATAGCCGTGTCCACGGTTATGGACAACGCTTGAGTTGAATAGATCTTTGTATAGATTTTGGACTACACTTTTGTTATGGTACTGTTCGGCATGATAAGTGTTCATATAATGTTTTGGTGTGGCTGATAGTCACTTAAACTTTGTTGTTATTCATGATTACATTTTCCTTTGTGTAATGTTTTGGTCCAAATTGATTTATAAAATTGCCTTGTCAAAAATTAGCAAGTGTAGGACTAAGATGTATTGCTTTATGCAAAATTGACCCCAGTGTAGCCTTCCTGTTGTTAACCTTAAGCATGTATGAATTCTAATCCTTTGGATAGGTTCTATTAAACACTTTCTTTTAATAGTTTGTGTAAGTCTTGCGAGTACCTTCTGTACTCAGGTGCTATAATCTCTTGTTGCAGGTGAGAATGGTTATTTGTACGAGATGCCTGTTAGCGCCGATCAGGGTGACGCTAACGAGTGAAGCTAGTTCTAACTTCCACTCAATAGCCTGAGGGTGATGGGGGTCATTGGTGGTTTTTGTTGTTTAGTTTCGTTTCCGCTGTTAACTTTTGTTGTGACCAAAGTCACTTGGTATTGTATAACCAAACCGAATTATAACCACCTACGTAAATATTTACCTTGTATGTATGATGCAATGTTGTCTAAAGGATATATGTGCAATAGTCTTTGAACCTGGGAACTATTGTGATACATATATCCGGGAACCTGAATATTGGATTTATAACTTGTTAAAGGTTATGCTTCTAGTATGATTTTTAATTAAGAACCGAATTGGTCTTAATCAAAAATTATGCTTTTAGTGTGATTTTTAATTCGGCATAAACTTCAATATTTTAGGGTCCTCACATGGCTTATGCGTTTCCGACTGCTATTCTCATTCAGTTTTGGACCTTTACCACTACTGCTCTTTCTATTGCTGATTATCAGGCTACATTTCACGGGCTTGGTACATTTTATTGTTTGAATTCTTGGTGAGCGTTGATGGTCAAAAGGTTGAATTCAACTACCCCAGCTACGCCTGTGAAGAAGGGATCTTTGACAAGTGTTCGCAATGTGAGCTCCAATTGCGGCTCTGTGGTGAAATCGGCTTCCACCAAGCCAGCTCCGGCCATATCTTGCCTTGGCAATACCACGCAAAAGGAGAATGCTTCTCCTCCCAAAGTGTATACCATCGTGCCGATTACCGCACCTGCCATTGTACCCTGCAACAACTTTGTGTCTCCTGGGCATCCAGGAGATTCCATTTCCATTGATGAGACAATGTCGACATGCGACTCTATGAAAAGTCCTGACTTTGAGTACATTGATAATTGGGACTTTGTGCTCGCTTCCGTGCAGCGACGGGCAAATGAAAACCTGCGAATCTTAGAGGATAGAGATGATGAAGGTTTGTTTTGCTTGCTGAAATGATAGGATGTGTGCTTTATAGTTTATTTTCTTTGAACATATCAGAATAGATCAATAGAACAATGCACTATTTTTTCATATCTTCTACATGACATGAGCATTGGACTGAATACCGATATGCTTCAGCCCGGTACATGTTTCTTTGTTTTGCTTGCCTTTCTTAGCTTGTGGTCTACAAGTCTTTTGGTGCCTTGGCTACATCATACACCTCATTGTCAATTATCAGCAATGCTTTGGGACCATTGATTGTTTGTTACTTCAGTCGGAACATTCTATAAAGAAATTAAATAGTAAATGCCACAAGATGACAAGAATCAGTGTTTCTGAATTTCAGGTTTATATGTATGGTAGCATACTATCATATACAGAAATTTGAATGTAGTTAGCTGCAGAAAGCATCGATTGAAAAGTAGATAACATGTAGACACTATGGCATTATCTAATAGTTGTACGCTATCTAGGTGCTCTATGTTTGTTTGATAAAGGTTGTGCTTAGTTTAGCTATGATAGATTGAGCTTTTATCCTCAACAAAACTATGAATAGAAACTTGCCAAGTATTTTCTTACTTTATCGTTGAATATAAACCTACCTTAGGATGCTCATATCAAACCCGTTTAATCATCTTTGTTTGCTCCATCTACCATTATACAATACTATATGTGTACTCGGCCTTATAGAACGGGCGGTGGGTGCAGGACATTAACCTCATGAGAGGTTTATCCCTCCACCACATTGAGCAATTCGTACGACTTTGGCACAAAATCAACCAAATCCAACTGATTCCCGGCACCCCTGACGAGATTTCTTGGAAGCAAAATCAGAATGGAGCCTATTCTTCTAGATCCGCCTACGTCTTACACTTTTTGGGATCCATAATGACCAACTACAAATCCTTAATTTGGCAAACTCATGCCCTTCCAAAGGGTAAACTTTTTGCTTGGTTAGCAATTCCAAACAAACTTTGGACCTCAGACAGACTTGAAGCAAGGGGGTGGCCAAACCAACGCTTTTGTCCCCTCTGCAGACACACTCCGGAATCAGCCTTACACCTCCTTGCACTTTGTCACTTCTTCGGTCGTATTTAGAAGCTCATGGCGGACTGGACTAGAATGGAAAGAATACAACCCTCCACTTGGCCCCCCTTTGCACGAACATCCTAGACTGGTGGTCCAACGTGCAAAAGTGACAGGTTCCCCTAGGAAGACCAGGACAACGATCATGATCTTAATTTCTCGAGAGCTTTGGAAGGAACTAAACGCGAGAATCTTCAACAACTGAGCCACAGCGCCACTAGATCTCCTAGCTAAGATCAAGGAGGAGGGTAGAGCCTGGTACCTTGCGGGGGCCAAAAGTTTGAAGTTCTTGTATTCTTTGTAATTAGGCCCTGTTACTTTTAATCTGTTACCTTGCGGACTTTTCTCTGCTTCTCCTCTATTAATATATCGGGCAATCCTCCTGCTGGTTTCATTAAAAAAAAAAGACTACCTCTTTGTTTGCTCCATCTAGCATTACTAGAAGGTTACCTGCGCCATTAGCGCGGATACGTTAGATGGTAAAGAAGAGGAAAATAGCTAGCTAGATGTGTATTTTTATTTTAGTTTATTTTTGAATGATGATCTATGCGAAATAATAATGGATATCGTGTTTTAGGATTGGATTAAATACATTGTAAGTCAAAAATTGTAAGTAAGGAGGAAAAACTTTGGTGTAAAAAAGAGATGGGATCAACATGTTCACTAAATAGAAGCATGGTTGGTAGAAGAGTTCATGGTATAAGATGGTGATCGACTATATACACACAAATAAAGTTGAACTCAATACACGAAACATGTCAGGTTCCTTCAAAATTTGAAATCGACCCATTTCCAATCGGAGTGAACACCGATTTCATAACATATAAACAAACCGTTGGATATATACACAAATCAAAGCTAGACTATCAGCCGAGAAACACACAAATCAAGTTGAACTCAATATACGAAGCGTGGCAGGTTCCTTTAGAACTCGAAAATAAATCATTTCTACAGAGCGAACGATTCTATAACTGATAAATTTCCGCACGCAACCCATTCCTTGGCCAAGATCCACTCCAGGTGATCTGGGGTGTATGTCGAAGATTGCAGGAACATTTTTTTTGGGCACCGTGGTTTGCGCGGTTAGAGGCGCTTTCCTACATAATTTTATTAATGTTTATTAAACATCAGATGTTCCAAAGAGAGGACAAAAAACATAGAAGCAGACATGCAATCAGAAAGGGCAAAAAAAAACAATTGAGATCTACAACATGAATGAATGCTAAATATGGTATGCGAGAGTGAGACTTTAGTAGGCTCAACTGACAAATATGAGCGCCATAGATGATTGCCCAAAAACTGTACTTGTAAGGAAAGATCAATAAGTTGTTATTCTAAGAAGGACATAATTCAGTATCTGTCATCAAGGAGAAACAAAGCGCCATAGATGATTGCCTAGAAGTTGTACTTGTAAGGAAAGATCAATAAGTTGTTATTCTAAGAAGGACATAATTCAGTATCTGTCATCAAGGAGAAACAAAGTGCCATAGATGATTGCCTAGTAGCTGTACTTGTAAGGATAGATCAATAAGTTGTTATTCTAAGCAGGACATAATTCAGTATTTGTCATCAAGGAGAAACAACAGGTGCTTTTCCAATTCCATATATATGTAAAAGAGTGTGGGTTCAAGCAATTTGTTTCCGCAAGAAAGGAAAGTCTCAGGTAATCAGTTTTGCATTATACATGAGTAAGGAGAAATAACAGGAAAACACTAATGAAATTAACTACCTTAAACTTGTCTTTGTCATTTCCTGAATGAAGGAATCATGTACCTTTGTCATGCCTCATAACCACATAAGGATTTTTAACCTCAATCAGAAAGGCGCAAAAAAAATTGAGATCTACAGTATGAATGTATGCTGAACATGGCATGCGAGAGCGAGACCCTAGTAGTCTCAACTCACAAATATTGTCGGCAAAGATGATTGCCCAGAAGCTGTACCTGTAAGGAACGATCAATAAAGTGTTATTCTAAGAAGGACATAATTTAGTATCTATCATCAAGGAGGAATAACAGGTGCTTTTCATATTTCATAGTAAAAGAGCGTGGGTTCAAGCAATTTCTTTCCACACAAAAGGAGAGTCGTAGGTAATCAGTTTTGCATTATACATGAGTAAGGAGAAATAATAGGAAAACAATAACGAAACTAACTACCTTAAACATGTCCTTATCATTTGCTGAATGAAAGAATCATGTACCTTTGTGTTGCCTCATACCTACTCAAGGATTTTTCAACTTAAATCAGAAAGGTGCAAAAAAAGAGATTTACAGCATGAATGTATGCTGAACATGGCATGCGAGAGCGAGACCCTAGTAGTCTCAACTCACAAATATGATTGCCAAAGATGATTGGCCAGAAGCTGCACCTGTAAGGAACGATCAATAAGGTGTTATTCTAAGATGGACATAATTTAGTATCTGTCATCAAGGAGAAATAAAAGGTGCTTGTGCAATTCCATATTTGACGTAAAAGAGCGTGGGCTAAAGCAATTTGTTTCCACAAGAAAGGAAAGTGTTAGGTAATCAGTTTTGCATTATACATGATTAAGGAGAACTAACAGGTGCTTTTCTAATTGCATATATAATGTAAAAGAGCATGGGCTAAAGCAATTTCTTTCCACAAGAAACTAAAGTCTAAGGTAATCAGTTTTGCGTTACACATAAGAATGAACTAATCATTTTTTTTATAGATAGGTCATCTAGCTCTACAAAGAAAGGCATTGTTTTGAATGATGTGTGGTAACAATGTTTCCGTACTCTAAAGGTTGATTTCCCATGTATATAGCGACTCTTCGATCAGCATCTCACGAAGCCATCTAGAGATGCGGTTACAAACATGGATCGAGGGGAAACCAATCTCCTGTAAGATGAAGCATGCAGAAAGTAAATAAGATCAAATTGCTATACGAAAAATTCATTTAGTTAACTCTACATCATCCAGAAGTTGGCATCCACATATAAGTAAGGAAGGAGAAATACCTGGTGATTTTCCAATGACATAAAATTTCAAAGAACATGAGCTCAAGCATTTCCTTTCCACAACATCCATATTTTGATTTGATGCAAAGAAGCTACTTCTTTTGGTGTTGTCAATTCACACCATGTGATGTTGCCTAACAGGAGGCTATGAAGCGAGATGACATGCGGTGGAGGAGGGAGAGGCAGGGTGCAGTGGGTGGAGAGGGAGGGAGGCGGGTGTAAGAAGCAAAGAGTCAGTAAGACTAAATCACTACATGACTAAACCTATGCAGGCACCTTTCCATCATTTAGTATCTGTCAACTAAATATAACTATGTAAGGAGAAATAACAAGCGATTCTTCAACGACGTATAATTTTATAATGTAATAGAGCATGGTTTCAAGAAATTTCTTTCGACAACATGAGATTTCTGATTTAATGCAAAGAATATACCCTGTCTTGGGCTTGCTGATTCAAGATCTACGGTGCTATCTATCAGTCGGTATCTTTGTAATAGGGAAAACAAACATCAATAGCGGTAGAAAAGTAGTGTAAAAATAATGAAAGAAAAACTTGAAATGATCAGTTTTCCACTATACATGAGAATGAACAAAGCAAAAAAAATTATTGACAGGAGTAGCAACATGGAAGCTTCATAAAAAATAAAGCAAGAAAAGTCTGACTACAAAACAAACATTGGTAGTGACAGGAGAGTTTCATAAAAAAATAACAAAAATTTAGCGTTTAGCTGTGTATTAGATATGAGAGTGAGCTAATCTTAATTTTTTACAGACAGGAGAAGAGGTGTGAAAGTTTCAAAAAAACGATGAAAAGGAAGTCATATAGCTCTATAAAGAAAGACAATGTCTAGAATGATGCGTGGCAATAATGCTATTGTACTCTAAAGGCTGATTGTCCATGTACTGCTACTCTCTGGTCAGCACCTAACGAAGCAATTTAGAGATGCGTTCACAAACGCGGCCAACACAGCAAGCAACATAACATATATACATATATATGTATGAAGTAGAACACAATATCCTGTAAGGTGGAGGAGGCACAAAGTAAATAAGCTTAAATCACTATACGAACAAACTAATTCAGGTACCTCTCCATCATTCAGAATCTGTCATGCACATATAGCTAAGGAAGTAGAAATACTACATCACCCTAAGAAATGGTTTGTTGGCTGATAACGAAAATCCTTATCAATATGTATCAAGTAGAACACAATATCCTGTAAGGCGGAGGAGACACAAAGTAAATAAGCTTAAATTACTATACGAACAAACTAATTCAGGTACCTCTCGATCATTCAGAATCTGTCATGCACATATAGCTAAGGAAGTAGAAATACTACATCACCCTAAGAAATGGTTTGTTAGCTGATAACGAAAATCCTTATCAACTCATATGACCTGAAACATATAAAACAAATTCATTATTAGATCTTGACAACAAACTAAGCTAGACACAAAGTAAATAAGCTTAAATCACTATACGAACAAACTAACTCAGGTACCTCTCCGTCATTCAGAATTTGCATGCACATATAGCTAAGGAAGTAGAAATACTACATCACCCTAAAAAATGGTTTGTTGGCTGATAATGAAAATCCTTATCATCTCATATGACCTGAAACATATTTTTTTTAAAGAAAATTCATTATTAGATCTTGACAACAAACTAAGCTAAGGAACAACAAGGAACGCAATGTTTATGCGGTTACTGAGAAACAGATCAAGCAGGTGGTGCCCATGGCTACTCTCCATCAGGTTGCACGGCATCCAAGCACAAAGTAAATAAGCTTAAATCACTATACGAACAAACTAATTCAGGTACCTCTCCATCATTCAGAATCTGTTAAGCAGATATAGCTAAGGAAGTAGAAATACTACATATCCCTAAGAAATGGTTTGTTGGCTGATAATGAAAATCCTTGTCAATATGTATCAATTTGAACACAATATCCTGTAAGGCGGAGAAGACACAAAGTAAATAAGCTTAAATCACTATACGAACAAACTAATTCAGGTACCTCTCCATCATTTAGAATCTGTCATGCACATATAGCTAAGGAAGTAGAAATACTACATCACCCTAAGAAATGGTTTGTTGGCTGATAACAAAAATCCTTATCAACTCATATGACCTGAAACATATAAAACAAATTCATTATTAGATCTTGACAACAAACTAAGCTAAGGAACAGCAAGGAATGTGATGTTTATGCAATTACTGAGGAACAGATGAAGCAAGCGGTGGCCATAGCTACTCTCCATCAGGTCGTGTGGCATCCAAGGCCTCGGGGGTTCGCACGAATAGCGTGTGGAGCGACATTCGTCGAGTAGGCAGCATCCCCGGTGGCGACGACAGCAGCGGCACCCAACCGACCTCCCGCACTGTGCCCCCGAGAGTGTCTAGTCCTGTAGAGGGCGACGTGTGGAGAGGAACAAAGGCAAGGTGTAATAGCCCAAAATTTTAAATTTAGTTAAAGTTTCAAACTTATTTGAATTGGTGAATTTTCTGAATTTTAAAAGCTTCCCTTTAAATTAATTTAAGCCAAAACAAATTTAAAATTCAAAATCTATTACCAACTTTAAGTTGGGGATAATTTTATTAAGTCTAAAATGTCTCTAAGGATTTATGAGAATTTTTGTAGAATTTTTGGACTCTTTTTGCTATTTTCTAAGTCTAAAAGGAATTAACCAGATTATTTAAAATAGAAAACTAAAAGAAAACCCTAAACAATGGTTGGGCCGAAACTGCACTGTGCAGCCCAGCCCGGCTTCCTTTGCCGGCCCCAAAACCCCACCGCTCCTCAACTCGGACCGTTGGATTTAAATCCAACGGCCCGCAGCCACCCGCACCTCCCTATCTCTCTCTCTCTCTCCACCGCCCAATCCCAATCGGACGGCATCTAAGCCACCACGCCACCCCATTCCCCCCACCGTCGGATCAAGATCCGACGGCCCCGCGTCATCTTCTCCCCGCGTTCTTCTCCGCGCAGCCACCGCCTCCAACCGCCATGGCCGCGCGGGCGTGAAGCTCATAGAACGGCTCCTCAACCACCTCGCCTTCTCCGTCGGTGCGCAAGACTCGCGCCCACCTCCGCCACGATCCCCACCTTTTCCCCTCTTCTCGCGACGCGGCGCTTAAGCCCTTAACCGCCGCGACCCCACTTAACCCTCGCCGCCTCGGAGCCCTCTACCTATAAAGCCACCCCGGGCGCGCCTCCACCGCAACTCAACACCACCACCCATTGCTCCCTCCTCCTCCATAGCGCCGAATTTCGAGGTTCTCACCGGCGGCCGAAGCCGTTTTTCTCCGATTCGGCGCCGTCGCCCCCGCCGACCCGCCGACCACATCTTCGCACCACCGCTGCGTTGCGGCCGAGCACCCATCCACGTCGCCGGAGACCCTGAACGACTACTTCGACGACGACCAAGCTTCGCCGCCAAACCTCGCGCCGACGACATTCCGGCAGCGCCGCCGCACCTAAGGTAGCCACTAGGTTCCCCATCTCCTCCTGGTTCCAACGCGCACTCGCCGCCTCAGTGGCAAAGACGGCCACGGTGACCCTCGGTCGACGCCGGCCCGCCATCGCTCGCGTGGCGTGGCTACGCGTGTGCGCCCATGTGGCGCCACCTCACGCCCATGTGGCGCCACGTCGGCGGGCGTGCCACATCACGCCACCTCAGGCGCCAAGGCTCGTGGACTAAGTCCACGTGGCCGTGTCTCGACATAAGGGCCCGCACGTCGAATTGTTTTTAATTTCTTTAAAATCCCGAATTCCTTCGCTGATGTCAGATTGCGCAATAATTAGATTTCCTTTAGAAAAATAATTCGGGAAATTGTTTAAAAAGGCAGATTTAGGATTTAAATTGAAAAATTCATAACTTATTCATCCTAGTTCCAAATTAGATGATTCAAATTGCTAAATTCTTAGAAAATTATTATCTAACTAAATAAAATGTAATTTTTCAATTTGGAGTTCATTTTAGTTCTGTTTTAGAATTTAGAAATTTATTTAAATTCCAAATTTAGATTTAAATTTGTAAAATTCATATCATCAATTCCAACTCCAAATTTAGTGAATTAAATTTCTAAAATTTTATAAAAGATTATCTAGCTTAATAAATTAAGATTAGTTTATTTAGAATTAGTTTAAATTGTCATTTTGAAGTTGAAACTATTTAAATTGCAAATTTAAGATTTAAACTTGTAGAATTCATATCTTTTATGTCCTAATTCCAAATTGAGTGTTTCAAATTTATAAAGTCTTATAAAATTATAATCTAGTCAAATAAAATATAATTATTTTATTTGGAGTTAGTTTAAACTGTCATCTTGATTTTATTTGAACTTCAATTGATTTGTCGATTTTCACGCTTAGATTACTTATTTATTCCGGGAATTTGATTCTTCCGAAGAATTAGAATTTCAAGACTTCAGCGAAGGCAAGTTATACTTTGATCATCTTGCACCTACTATTTTAAAGTTATTTAAATTCAGTTTTCAAATTATTAAGTGCATGCATACTTTTATTCAAGTATTTTAAATTCTGTTTAAATGATTAGATATTCCAACTGCCCTTGTATGGCCAATATTGAATATTGAAATGTCATCCCTTGTCCCCATAGATAAATTGTTTGGAAATGCTTAGCAAATACTTACACCCTGATTTTGATTTTGGGGAGGATTTAGCCAAATCTTTACAAACTTGTTTTAACTTGAGCCTATGGTATTGTATTACCATAGATTTGTTGTAAAGGTGGTTTTACTAAATAAAATAAAGATGGTTTGGACTTGGGTGTAACGGATGAAAGGTGGGTGCAGGTTTATGCACGGGTTTAATCTGGTTAGGATTAAAGCCTGTGGTTTAATTTTGAAAGACGCCCAAGTCAATTAAGGACCGCCTTTGAGCTGCCTTTGCTATGCCAAAACGCATCACCACATGTCCTGTATGGGAAGGACTGGCTTAATAATTTGGGATACCTCATAGATATTCGTGCCATATTGTATGAGTGGGTGTTGGTTAGACAAGAGTCCCACATGGCGCAAGAGGGGCTCCTGAGGATGGTTAGTCCAATGGAAGCGAAACCTTAGCGGGCATGAGTACTGTGAGGTAGATCATTGTAACGGCCTTGTGATATTTGTTCTGTCACACGCCTTAGGAAGCGTGGATTGGCCGACACAAAGGGTATAATATCTCGTGTGGGTAAAGCCGCATGCACTCGCAGAGTAGAAAACTATTCAATAGCGCGTCATGGTCATGGACATGCTAGCAAAGCCACTTCGAGTTAGACTTGTTTTTGGTTTTAAAATGGTTTCAACAGATGTTTTCGGGATGGTTAGTCTGTGGGAAAAATTGGCGGTTAGCCATTGTGATTGGAGGATATCCATCACCTTTCTTGGAGGTTATCCACATTATTCAATTGTCATTTAAAATATGATTTTAATTAATGTATGAAAATGGCCTTGCAATCTATTATGATTATTTAAATTAAACTGCTGCTTTATGCAAAATAACCACCGCTAATGTCCTTTGTTTACATTATGCATGCATTACAATTCCATATTGGTGTAACTTGCGCAGCACGGTAGTTGTGCTCATGCTTGCTTTATGCAACAAAATTTCGGAGAAGACTACTATCGTGACGGTGAGGACACCGACGCCTAGGTTACGCCCCTGCATTTACTGCCTCGGCGGATCGCTCGCCTACTACTATCTTTTTTATTTCGTTGTGTTATTTACTTTTTATTTGGCTTAATGCCCAATTGTATCGAACTCTGCTTTACTATTAATGAAATACGAGATTTGATTATGTTATCATTTTTGTCACTGTGTACACCGGAAATCCTGGACTGGTGTATGAACACAGAGGATTCGGGATCTTTCGTTCCCGGGTCCGACACAAGGGGAATGGAGTCGGAGAGGGAGAGGGCCGTGGCCGCGCGACGCTGGATTGACGATTGGTGGCGGAGGCATGGACGGTAGGCGAATGGGAAAAGGAAGGGGAAGAAGGTGAAGGTAGATCGAGGGTTCGGCGGGGGATCTAGGGGAAGAAGATAGAGGAAACGACGACAGCTGGCGAGGGAGATCGAGCAAGCGACTTAGGAGGGAGAGGGAGGGGATAGGAAACAAAAGGGAAGCAGCGAGGGCCGGTGGCGGCGTAGGAGGAAGAAAACGGAGGGAGGACCGGCGGCAGAGGCACGAACAGGAGGCGAAGGGGAAAAAGGAAGGGGAAGGAGATAGAGGCAGCGGTGTAGGAGGAAGAAGACGGAGGGAGGACCGGGAAGCAGCGAGGGCCAGCGGCGGCGTAGGAGGAAGAAGAGGGAGGGGATAGGAAACGGAAGGGAAGCAGCGAGGGCCGACGGTGGTGTAGGAGGAGGAAGATGGAGGGAGGACCGGCGGCGGAGGCATGAACGGGAGGCGAAGGGGAAAAAGGAAGGGGAAGGAGATGGAGGCAGCGGCGTAGGAGGAAGAAGACAGAGGGAGGACTGGGAAGCAGCGAGAGCCGGCGGCGGCGTAGGAGGAAGAAGATGGAGGGAGGACCGGCGGCGGAGGCATGAACGGGCGTAGGAGGGAGATGGAAGGGAAGAGAAAAGGGGGAGATGCGCTGTGGGAGGAGACAGAGGAAGAAGAAGTTTCGCGATGTAATGGCTGCTAGGGCGACGTGGGCGCGTGAGGGACACGTGTTTCCATGGAGCGTACCAGGCGCAATTAGGCGGTAGTGAGCTGATCAGCACACGATCGAACGCGCACCATTTTGCGGGCGACATGGCTGCGCGGCCAAGGGAGAATTCCTTCGGCTATTAAATTAAGTAATACCATACTATATGTGTGACTGCCTTCAAAACCCATCTATTTACACACCTTACACATCGTCTCGTTTTCATGATTTAATGCCTGAGGTTAACCCAAGTGTAGTTCAATACGCACCTTAAAGGTCTACAATAATTAACGATATACTTAAAAACCTCCAGTAATTGCAAATATAACAGCGACGTTTCGTACACGCATTGCTGGTAGAACATACATTCCTACAGTTGTGTGGCCATACATCTTTCTCTCCTACAGTTAAAAAAAGAAACTCCTTTCTTAAGGGTGCTGCAAAGACATGTTGTGTGGCCATACATCCTCAAGTCAAGGGGATAAGTGGGAAATACTTTGGCAGTTATAATATAGCTAATTATTCCGAACTCGCAAGCTTCAGATGCAGAGTTGGCCATGAAGTTATGGCAATTTATCTTGCAGATAGTGTCTTCTTGATGTGTTGCAACATATTGTAGTTTTAGTTTAAGATCGTTTCATATATTTTTATATGGATACTTTTTATACGTTTGCCCCCTTTTTTGACGGTATGTCGTCCTCAGATTATGCACTTCCACGAGGTAGCGTTCCAAAGATTTATCCTTGATGTAGTTAAGTCTTCACGAAAACAATTGATTAATCTAGACGGTCCAACCAGGAATTTTTTAAATTTTTTTAAAATAATCTATTTTTTATTCGGAATTACAGAAATAATACCGCTTTATTTTTTTCAGAAATAACCTCTTGTCGCCAAACGGTTGAGCGACTTGCCTAGTCGCCCAACCAGTCCGCGACATATGTCCAACTCGCCGAACAAACGGGCAACTTTACGGGTGTAGCTCCAAGTCGCCAATCCATATGGCGACTTGTTGCTAATCACCCAACCCTATGGCGACTGCATCCTAATCGCCTACCCACCGAACGACATGCTTCAAGTCGCCTATCCACTGGGCGATTTGAGGTAATAACTACCATATTCAGCAAATCCGATTGGAATAATTGTGTTATAATAAATATCACATTCCGTATATATTACATTTAGCAAATCTTATTGTATGATGGTTTTTTTAAAAAAGAAATAAAAGTGTAGTGACAACATTGATTGGTCTGTTTGTTATTTTCGTAGAATATGGAGGCTACGAAATTTGTCAGACTTGCAATAACATTTTTTGATTGTTGTATATTGTTGTAGTGCGCTAAATTTCTGAAGAATTTTGCGAGGACGATTGAGATAGTATTGAGTCATAAGTAGGAAGGTAAGTGATATTACGATGCGCCAGGGAATAACACCATTTTTTATTATTTAATATTTTTTTACAAATTTTTGAAAGTTCATCCCTCTCGAACTATCCATAACTTAAAAGTAGAGAATCTATATGTGAACCATATATAAGACCATGCTTTTTACTGAGCGTAAATACATATATAGATTGATAACCTTTGACACTTGAGCGTATGTATCCTTCACAAATAATATTTCCAGGCCTTGCCCAGAAATGATACATGTTGTTTGATGTCTTTATAATGATGCTGGGAAGAACACGGAAGAATCGAATGCGAAAAGACGAGGAGATTTGATGTTGCGAATTAAAATAGACTTTATAACGAAGCTGGGAATAACACAGCGCATAGGGTTTGGTTACATGCATAAGAAACAACATCATACACGTTACAACAAACTGAAGTACTCCTACGATACATATGCGCCATTTTGGAATGGAAATAGATTTGACCTTCGACGGTGGACTAGTACAGAATGGTCTGACCTACTGCATGGATCGGGTCCATTTTCCCTTCCTTGCTAGCTCGGCGTTGAACTCCTCGTTGGCTTCTTTGGCCTTGGCCGCAATTTCTCTCTTTCTCTCGCACTCCCTCTCGTGAGCCTCACGCTCCCTGCGCCTGCACGCCTCGAGATGAGCTTGCGTCTCCCGACGTATGCGCTCGTTTTCTCGTTGTTGTGGCATTGCTCCTCCCGAATCTCGCAGTCTCTTTTGTCATGCCACTCGTCGAAGTCGAGAGACCACTGGTCATGTAGGTGGATCTCTTGGTCGATCCACTTGCGGTAGCCACATAGCCGATCTGGGGACTACAGGTAGACGGGAGAGGTTATTAGTGCATACTTTGAAAGAGAAATAGTACGTAAACATATCAGAATCGGTCCTACCGCATTGCCGATAGTCTTTCAGATCCCAACGTCGGTCGGGATAGTCACTGAAGTAGTTCGCGCAACCCCAGTAACGCATGCCCAGGCTAATCCAGTGCTTGGACTTCAAGAACTTGCATGGGTCCCTACTCCAACAGAGGGGCGGTGTCTCCCCCTCTGGCGGGTGTTGCGGCGAATGCTCGGTTGGAATGTTCCGGATGGGGTTGCTGCTACAGGGGGCTTCATTACGAGGAGATGCCAGATAGGCACACGTCTCTTGTTCGACTCGGGCCGCAGCAGCCCTTGCTCGCTCTTCTCGGGCCCCAGCAGCCCTTGCTTGTTCGCGGATCCGCTCCCATTGCCTCTGCCTATCGTCCATCCTAGCGTAGTGAAGGAAGCTCTGATGTAGTGTTGGGTTTGGTTATGTAGTGTTCTCTCCTAGATCTCTTCCACCTCCTTTTAAGCCAAAGGGTTGGCATGGAGTGTTGTCCTTTAGTCTTCTCACTGAAAAAGGCTGTCTAGTTAGGTCTTGTCACTGCCCAAGGCTGTCTCTTTTGGCCTTGTCACTACGCAAAGCTGCCCCGTTTGGTCTTGTCACTACGCAAAGCTACCAAGTCTGGTTTTGTCACTGTGCAAAGCTATCCTGTCTGGTCTTGTCACTGCGCAGAGCTGCCCCGTTTGGTCTTGTCACTGCGCAAAGCTACCCTGTCTGGTCTTGTCACTGCACAAAGCTGCCCCGTCTGGTCTTGTCACTGTGCAAAGCTGGCTCATCTGGTCTTGTCACCGTAAAGTCATCACGCTGGTCTTGTCACCGCATAAAGCCGCACCGTTCGTCTTGTCATCGCGCAAAGCCGCCAGATGGTCTTATCACTGCACAAAGCTGCCCCGTCTGGGCTGGTAACTGTGCAAGGATGTCTCCTTTGGTCTTATCACTGCGCAAAGCTGCACCGTTTGGTCTTATCTCTGCAAGCTAACATATTACGTGCTTTGTTAGCCTCTCCCCACGGGATATAAAATGCACGCCCCACGCTCTGAAAGTAGGACCACTCGACCCTCGAAACCGTAGGAAGAAGAACCTTCTCCGTCATACAGTAACATACCATGGCAGACGCCGACGGACTAGTCCAACCGGGGTCACCGAAGTAAGACCTTCCCCTCGAAAGGAGGGAGGACTTCAGCCCTAACTACCGATTGATGCCGAACAAGTGTGCTCAACCAGTATGGCCGAAATACGGACATATGGAGGACGCTGTCGTGTAGGTCATGGACGCCCCTTTCGATGGCGGACGATGTTTCTTTCGATGCCCACACTCTGGGGTATAATTAGCAAATAGTTTGCTTCATGTTACTGTTAATACAGCCTCTATGCTAACCGTCCCTTGCAGTAGATGGAGAAATGCAACTTTGTCCGCTGGGTCGATCCTCCCCATGAATGACATGTTGCGATGTACGTGGATACTCTGTGGGACCGAATCTTTCAGTTGGAGGTGCGGATTGACAATCTCAACGAGCAAAATGATGACCTCCGCCAACAGATGCAGTGCGAGAGGGGCAACGAGGAGGTCGTGAAGATAGAAAGTTCCTATGATCCCACATGCTGCTGTGTGAACCCTAGCTGGATATGTGCGTGCCACTACAATGATGGCTAGCCATGTCCGAGGCGCCCCCCTATACAGCACTCTATGTGGGTAGTGCGAGGCACCTTCTACCATTAGGCACGGGCGGAGAAGCTTGTACCTCGGTAGTCTCCCCTTCTGTACGTAATTATGTTCAATCCCATAAAGCATGTATGAACGAGTACTGAAAACCGAGCTATTCCATACCAGACATTATCCGCTACAATTCAGACGAGATATTGACACTTCAAATGAAGTTAAAATTTGCAATTACGATACAATTAGTTTAGGGTTTAGGGTTTAGGGAGTTAAAATTTACAATTACAATACAATTAGTTTCACAGTGCTTACAACAACCAAAGTACAAGTTACAACATGCTAGAAGTTCTAATACAAGTTATTTTGTGCCGGTGTTCCTACGTGTCGGCAGGCGCCTAGCAAGTTCTCACAGTGTGGCCTTCTTGACGGCAGCGGCTGCAACGTCTACTCGCCGCTCCAGCTTCCCCTTCATCCATATCGTTCCTAATGCGATGACTCTGCCGATGGCACTTCCCCCTTTCAACAGGTCCAGATCCAGAATCCAAGTCCTCTGTGCAGTATCCGACGTGGCGAAGTTGTCCACAACCCTGAAGCCTCTTAGCTCGCCACACCACGCCTGTTGCACCCTCTCCTTCATGAAGTACTCCAATATGAAGTTCGATGGGTCCATGTGGATGGTCCCACACACGGCAAGGATACGAGAGCATGGCTTGTGAAGGAGCTTTAGCTTGTTGCATATGCAGCTAGGTTCATGTGCAACTAATATAAGAATAAGTAATAGAACAATGCTAGAGGGAATGCATAGACAACCATGTCATAGTAATTACGAAGGAGAATACGTAAACACATAATACAAGTTATACAATAATGGTAGAGGGAATGCATAGACAACCATATCATAGTACCTACAAAATACAATACGTAAACACAGAATACGTAAACCCCCTGCTGACCACCTTCTACACCACCCGCAGCACCTCCTCCATCGTTGCCACGTCCCACACCTAGTCCGTGCCCACCAATACGCCCCCGCTTGGGCTTCCGAATCGCGGGGTGCCTGGGCCGAGGCCCAAACAAGGAAAGGCACTCAGGAGCTCTGCTGATCCGTGCTCCTTGGGGGGATCGACTCCACCTGTGACTGTGTGATCACTGGGGGCCCGCTAAGCTACGACCCAGAAAGAACCTCGACAGTGCAGCTCACCGCCCTCGACCTCCCCGGTGCATCCGCTGGCATCGTCCACGCTGCACAAGTGCGGGAAAGCCTAGTTCTTTACCGAGCAAAGAAACCTCACAGGCACATAATGTTAATCTCTACAATATGTCGATGATCACAAACCTAAAGAGAGAAAACATACCTTCGTCAGGGGCCATGCGTGAGAAAGGCTCAAACCCGCCGTACTATCCAAACGGGTTGGGGAAGAAAAGATACTAACCTGGCGCTCTCTGGTAGGTGTCCTGGAACGACAACAGTGGCGGTGGCTATGGCGGTGCGCGTGCTGCGTGCCCACCCGACCCTCCTCGTCATGAAGGTGTGAGAAGAAAGCGGCACGAGACGCGTTCTCCTAAGCCTCCCCGACCGGGTCAGAGGACGTGGCGGCCTCGACATATGCGCCGACGAGGCCACCTCCTGGACCATCCTGCACGACGTCAGGGTCACGCATCGCCTCGCCGCACTGCAGGCCCGACGAAAAAACTACACTAGCTCATCGTGCGTGACCTCCGCACCAATGCCGATCATGTCTAGGATCGACTCTCCGTCCCTAGCAACCCCCACGTTGATGTCCGTCTGCAAGGAGTACATGAAAGCATCAAACCTATAATTCACGTAACCATACTCAAACATTTTAAAACACAATTTTACGTACCGCGATGTGCACGTTCCGTGCAAATTGTACAGGGTACGCGTCGGTCGATGCTGGCACACGAGCGGGGGAGGGTCCATGACATGCACCAACCTAGTGTGTGTCTGCGGGGCGTTCAAATAAGGTACTCGTCAGACGCACGGGTCAGACGGCCGCCCTCCCAAGACGTTAGCCTCGTGGGCGTTCGCCCACTGCGCCACCCACGGCTCCATCTTGGCCGGCCACTGCGTCCTAATGCCACCCCTCCTACTATGCCTACGAAACGTACCACTGCAATTAGAAGCCGTTCTAACAGAACTAGCAAAAACATATATGAACTTGTGTTGTATGTAACTCATGTGTGGGTCGAGTCAGGCACCCTTGTCCCGACAGGAACTGGAACAACCTGGAGGAGGTCGAACTGGCATATCACCCTGTGCACCGTGTAGTCCTCGACAAACACGTCGAAGACGATCTTCTTCGCGTTCGCTTAGTACGCTCGTCGCGCCAAAGACAAGGAAGACAGCCCCCACCCCGGAGCACGGCCGGGCCTCCGCTCTCGACGGAGTATGGCTCCCAACAGACATCGTTAGCGGTGAGACGGTCCGGCTACTCCATTAAAGTGCTCAGACACACGTGACTGAACGCAGCATATACCGTGCCTTTGAGCCGTAATGATGGTTACAAAGGATGGCCTGTAATATGACTAAAGTAAAGATATAGGGAAGTACGCACCGCCTACGGCACCAAAGGGCCCTACGGCCGACCGTCCATCAAGGCCCCCATGGTACATGTCCGCGCCGACATGACCGGAGTCTACTAAAGATAGACCGTCCGAGAGAGAAGCGCCGAACCACCACACACACAGCAGAGGGGGGCCAGGGGATAGATGCGGCTTGGCCCACAAAGACGATCGCACATGCCACGGTACGTCGCGGCAAGTACGGCTGATCCCCAACTGATCTCTACCTCCTCGTCGTCGGCGATGGCCCTCATGTACCCGACGAGGTGGGCGTCGACGGAGTCACCGTGGCTGCTGGTAAACAGTACCCAGCCGAAGAGCCACAGCAGGTACGCCTCGAGGTGCCGCGACACCTAGTCGGCGGTGGGCTGCGGGACCATCTGCTCGACCTACGCAGAAATGAATAATTAGTAAGCCCGTCATAAGGCTAGGCCTGAATGCATCAATAAGCATGGAAAATTAGTAGTATACGCATCTCGAACCGCGAAAAGCCATCGAGGGCGACCATGCCATTGCCGCCCGAGAAGTTGAAGTACGGAGGCGCGGCCTCCGCCACAAGAACGCCCTAAAACCTGCCCAGCAGGGTGTCGCGCTAGTCGACAGGAGCGTCCGGTGGGAATGTAGGGGCTCCCACGATAGGCAGGCCGAGCAGCATCGCGACATCCTGCAGAGTAGGGGCCATCTCCCCGAATGGGAGGTGGAAGGTGTGCGTCTCGGACCTCCACCGGTCCACCAGGGCTGTCAGGAGCGACCGGTCGAACGGGAATCGTCGTGACTGCTCTGGACTGGCCTAGACCTCCCCGTCGTCGTCGACCAGATCACCGTCCTCTTTGGTAGCCTCCACCATCCGCGCGAGAGGTAGAAGGCCGGCACGGCTCAGCCTACAAAGCACGAAGAAGTAAGTACATAGCGGGCATATGATACAAAAAAGTGGCACAGCTTATGATAAACCTCGTCTACCCAGCGTGGGTCCAGCCTCCAAGCCTGTCGTGGTGTTCAAGCGCATTTAACCACGCCCAAGTCACCAGATCGCCCCGCTGATCGGATGCGGCACACGACGACTTCGCAAGGTGTCTTTAGCGTCGACCAACCGTCCAAAGAAACCAAGTGCTAGTCCGAACCACCATGGTCGTGAGCCATACCTGCAAATTAAGAAATTTAAAGCACTAATATTAATTGAGCATTTAAATTATATTACAATGGCAAATAAATCATATTTGGTATGTTCTTAGTGGCACCTAAACACTTTGCTCGAACATAGTGGTAATACATATACAATTTCATGAAACCTATGTGGTAAACACGTAAATTTCCCTACAAAAGGCTATATTACATTAACACATGTACCAACTGCTAAGGATTACAAAATATTTAAAACATCATCGTTACTATGCATATTTATAATGGGTGAAGCTTTCAGGAAAAAAACAAAATTTCACATGTTTGAGAATCCTACGGGTTTGGAACCATGTATCAATGATTTTTGTCTTAGTATTTTATAATGCCTTAATCCAACCAAAACTATAAAGTAAATGTTATCAATAAATACATATATTTAACATTTTATAATCTAGCATTTGCGAATGCACCGGTTATCGACATATTTATATAATAGAAAAGTAACACGTTATCATTCATCAAGCCCGGACGGAATTAGCGCAGCACGCGGAATAGTACAATTAAATTTATTTTCACCGACTAATTTTTCCTCCATACGAACTTCTGAACTAATCCTATTAATCATACTATCTCTAAACATTTACTAACAATATGTCACTACACATGATGTTGCTCGCTAACCTACCATGGTTACTAATTAATCATGCTATCTCTAAATATTTACTAACAATATGTCACTACACATGATGTTGCTTGCTAACCTACCATGGTTTTAAAAATACACTTGTATAAAATAATATTACAAACTCACCGTCGTAGTCATCGATGCGAAGCGAAGAACCTTTTTTCCTCCTCTTCTTCTTCATCTCCTCTTTTTCTTTCTCCTCTTCTTCCTCTCCTCTTTTTTCCCTCTCCTTCTCCTCTCTTTCTTTTCTTTCTCGGCTCGGATCGCTCGCTGGAATGGCGATTGTTCGGCCGCGCGCGTGGTTTTGTAGCCACCCCAAGTCGCCATACGGTTGGGCGACTAGGGTCCAGCTTCTGACCTAGTCGCTTCACCGTATGGCGATTAGGTCCAAGTCGCCATCCCATTGCACGACTATGCCTCGAACCATTAAATCGCCATACCATTGAGCGAGTATTCTTCAATCGCCGTGCCATTGAGCGAACCTGACAATTGTCATTCACTAGTTGGGTGACTAGGCTAAATCGTCCAACCGTACGGCGACAAGAGGTTATTTCTGGAGAAAAAAAATTAAGCGGTATTATTTCTGTAATTCCAAATAAAAAATAGATTATTTATAAAAAAAATTCCTACCTAAGGGGACCTTAATCCTCACCTGCCTGCCTTTTAAAGCCAGCATTCTCCTCTGCATTTTCTTTTTCAGAAGATCCTTTTTCTTTTCTTTTTTGAGAGGATACTATGCATAATTAAAAGAGTAAATTTCACAAAATCACACTACCTTTAGTAAAACTATCATAAAAACATACTTTTAAACAACAATTCCAGATATTCATATAGATTATTCTCGATTTAAGTATGGTCATTTTGCCTTTTATTGCGAATAGACCTTACCAATTTTTTAAAGCTCTTATTGTTGCATGTAGACCTAACTTAGTACAATTGTATTAAACACATCTTAGTCTGTCTTTGTTTGGTCCATACATCATATATCATACTATATATGTACGTCTAGCTCCACAATCCCATTCATTTACGCACCTGACATATCGTCATTCTAACACGTCTTTGTGTCTCACGTTAGCTCCAGTGTAATCCTAAACGTAGCTTATAAATCTAAAAATAAAAAAGAAATGATCGTGACGTTTTCCTACATGCGCGCGCCGGGCTCTAGTAGTTATAAACCACTCATGGAACTTTGGTTTCAAAATCTCCCTTCATTTCCTTTTCATTTATTAGTAAATAGCCTATATATGTAACTTAGTCAATACTGTCAAATTATAGATCAGTCGATCGGAAGCTTCACACCCATGCCAAACCAAGAGAGCCGAGGAGTGTTAGGCATGTGCATGGGCCATGGGAGGCCTATATATGCTCACGGATATATCCTTACTTGTCGATCAAATGAAGTAGAACTCTGGAGCATTTTTAAAAGCAACAAAACACCCTAACCAACCACTGTTCCTTGTGGTGTTCAAAGTGCTAATGATGGCTGGCGTGCATATGTAGTAAGTTGGAGGGGTATATAATATGTTCATATCTGAGTAATGATGCAATGTCTTTTGGAAAGGGTCAAAAGATCCCCAGCTAGTCGATCGGTTCTAACGTGCTCCGAGTTACTACAAGGAGATACATATCTATTTCTATTAAAGTCCGTAGATTTTCCGGTCTCTCCGCGTTTCACGGGAACTCCCAATCCTATTTTGCCGCGTGTCGTTCCGTTGCTTGGCCTTGCGCTGCTTCGCCGTCCGATCGTTGCCAGCGTAGCGATTGCGGCCAGCGCAGTGAGCCTCGCGAATCTTCCTGTCCCTTCCCCTCCGTCCGCTCTTCTGCTCGCTTGTTGTGGCCGGTGGAAGACTCGTGATTCCTTTCCTCCCGTCCATTCCTCTCCATCCGCCCTCGTAGCTCCCCTCCTCTTCGCTTTGCTCGCGCCGCCCGTGTCCAAGCGCCGCCTATCCTCCCCTTCCACCCTTCGCCACCCCCGCCGGCCGCGTTGGAGGGTCAAACCCACCGCCGCCCTCTTCGCCTACTCCCCTTCGCCGTGTCGCGCGCCGCCGCCCTCTTTCGCTGCTCCCGTCGCCCATATGTTCGCGCCGCCCTATCCTTCCTTCCACCTTCGCCACCTCACGGCCGATTGGAGGATCAGACCCGCCACCGCCCTTCGTCAAATCAGAAACGCCGCTCGGTTCTTTCCCCCTCCGCGACCAGTTTCCTTCCTCTCCCTTCTCCGTTGCCTCTCGGCCGCGCTGGAGGGTCAGATCCGCCGCCACCCTTCGCCAGATCAGGACCGGCCGCTTCTTTCCTCCTCCGCGACCAGTTTCCTTCCTCTCCCTTCTCTGTTGCCTCTCTCCGCTAGCTCCGCCGCTCCTTCCCTTTACCTCCTCCGTCACCCCCTCGACCTCCCTCCCCATTGCCGCCGCCTGCCTCCTCCACTCCCTGCCCCTCTACTGCTTGGCTTCACTCGTCCTCCGAAGACTGATCGGTTCCCTCGATAGGGAATGCGGCGGTCGATGGAGGGGAAGAGTATGCGGTGATCGTTGATGCCGATTCCTGCGGGGAAAAGGCCATGGGAGAGCCCCACGTCGTCCTCGCCTCCCCAATGACGTTCGCGCGAGCAAGGCCTAGGAGCACCAGCTCTTCGTTTCAGAGGTAATTTGTTAAGTTTTTTCACTGCTTAATCTTGGGTTCATTTCTGTTTTGCCTGTCTTGAGTTCGTTTCTTTTCTTTTGCCTATCCAAATACATTGTTCCTTTAGTGGAGGCGGTTGCTTCAACAAGCTTTGATTGCAGGGAAGTGTAAGAGTTCATCAGTGCCAACTCCCACTACCTACTCAGTCCATGTCTCCTCAGAAACACACAACATTGTGCCCTGCTTGGCATCTGATGAAGCTTTCACAGCGTAATTGCAAGAGGAGAATTCGAGTGAAGCTACCGCTACAAGAAAATTTTATGGGATAGCGCTACTCCCACTCTCCCAATAACTTTTTCTTTGTTTGAGGTGAATTCATTAGTTGTACTCAACTAACACTTGTACTTACCGTGTGCATCGTGCGTTGTTTTTTAGGTAACATATCCTTCGAACAGCCGTCACCAGCTGTTAAGTATAGGCCGGCCGATAATAAAGTTCAGGTTTCTTGCTTTTATACTGTTTTGTTTCCTTCGTTGGCTCATTGGGATCATCTACGCCTTCCATGGAAAGGGACTCCACATACATGAACTGAAAAATGAAGGGGGTCCTAGAATGATGATAAAATGTAGATGCACGTGTCAAGGGAAGAGAATGCCGACCCAGATAACATGTCATATGAGGTATACTGTTATTATTTTTGTGTAATAAATGATATGGAATTTTACCGTCATTTAGTTGTAGCAAAGGGTAAAATTAACTGATAGTTTACAGAGAATAAACAGTTTCTTAAGACATACTAAAAATCTGTTGCATAGTATGCTCTGAAGAAACTATGTGCAATGTGCTCATACTTACTGCTAGGATTACCCATCTCCAGGGAGCCTGCTTGCATTTTTATTGAGTGAAAAGGAAATTTAGGTTTACATGTTGACACAAGTTCACTTATGCTTTGCTTTCATTAGTTGGTATCGAAATTAGTTTGCTATGATCCAATGTTCTGTATCAAACGAAACAAGAAAAAAAAGGCATGCATCAAACTTAATGTACTAATTATGCTTAGAGAACACATACGCAATGGAATTATACATTCACTGATTCACTTACATAGGTTGATTCGTGTGGAAAGACACTGTCCCGTTCCACATGGTATATAGGATTCTTTTGCCAACTTAGAGCTCACAGTATTTCAGTACATTTGCATGCTTAACAAGCTTCGAATATATCTACATGTGCGTGTGCATCGCGACTACATCATGCCTTATCTTTTCAAGGAAATCTTATTTTCTCTATATAACAAAACTTTAGGGCATGTTCCCCTCTACACTACTTCGAACAGGGCAAAACTGGACTTCGATGACAATTAGTGTTACTGAATATCTTAACTACGGATCAGGTATCACCATTTCTTCTTTAGTTTCGATGCATGAAAGTTTGCAATTTATTTCCTATGAGCCCATGTGGATAGCTTTTTATGTGAAGTTTTTGTGTATATACATAGAAAGGTTCTCCAAATATAAAGACATTGGAGCCTTTGGGAATGACGCAAAAGGCACAAATATCCCTCCTAAAGTGTGCCAATGCTACTTGCTAACAAATCGTCCTAAGGTTAGTTTTCAGATAAACCAAAAGATCTTCAATTATATCTTTATGCATGTATACATAACTAGGACATTTTTTTTAATAAAAGATAGCTTCTTTGGATGTTCAGTCTTGAGAATTTGATTGTCTATTTATTAAATGCTTCAGTGATGGATAGTTTGGCCACGGTATATGGCCCTCACATATGGCCAACCTAAAACAAACTGATTACGAGTAGCACACTGTACCATGCAATTAAGAAAGTGGTAGATTGTAAAGATCGACGATGCTGTTTGCTGCTCCCTTATATTCTTTGATATCGTAAGCATGTCATATCAAATCATACTTTATCTCTAGATTATATCAAACTTTGCAGCCATACAATTAGGATTTCTTATGTTTTTTTTCTAGAGTAGTATTCATGCACGTAACAGCGTTGCATGCCGCTAACTAGATAGCCTTTTATGCAAACTGGTTATGATACCTTTTTCCTCTCTTCATATGGGGACTATCATTTGCAGGGGAGAACAAGATGATGGTGGAGAGGGTGGAGCACCAGAGAACACCATATTTCAAAAAAGTGGTGTGGTGATGCTCATGTGATCAATCACTTCAGCTTTATAATCCTTTTCTTTTCCTCAACACAATTATTTATCCAGTCACTCGCATGACCAGTACGTAAATTGCTCAACAATTTTTCTACCACTACCACAGAATGATTTGCAATTCATTCCCTCTTATCAGTTCTATGTAGGTTTGCAATCTGCAAACAAAACAAAGGCAATAACCAACAGAACATGGTGCACAAAAGAAATCAGTATATCCTTTCCTCACATGTAAATATGTATGTATGCACGTGCCTCCTGTAGGTAATAGGAGAGATTGAATACAATTGTTTGAAGCTGAATGGGTTTGTTTCATAAACGACATTAGCTTACATTAGTCAGTATGGTCTTCACATCCCCGAGATGACTTTCAGGGAGATGTCGACTTCTCTACAGTGTTTCACAACGTTCGCACCAAAGCAGGTAATTAACTACGTTACTGAACCAAATGTCCAAAGTAACAAGGACCTCTACCTAACCACGTACGATCATTTTCCCGCGTGAATCATAAATCATGAAGGAAGTCATTACAAGGGAGAAAGAGGCTGGGATCACCCCTGACGCCAATATAGATACCTATATGAAGGTAAACACTAACCTTCTTGATATTTGTTGCACTTTCCCTAGTATTTTGATTATATCATTATTTTCCCTGATCATATCGAAAAAGACTAAAAACACCACCTGTTCTACTAACATACTTCTTCGCTCCTATTGATTCTTTAAAAAAAGAGAAAATAAATCATATCATGTGTGTACAACCCAATCCATTTTATTTGCACACTTTACAATTTAGCTACCCTTTTTTTAATAGGCTTCGTCTGTGGAAGGTATAGAAAGGAACATGCAGCAGGACTACATTACGAAGGTAATTGCTATTTAGAGGAATGCTTTGGATCCAACGCACAAAAACAACAAGCAGTCATGTCATGTACATATTTATTGAAGACCACTTCTTTTGGGAATTACTTGCACGGTGAAATGCTTTAAAAATACAGTATTGTCAATGCGTCACTTCATAAGATTCTTAGGTAAGTATTGTTGTTACAGATGTGCTAGATTTCAATAGCTTACCAAATGATTGTCATATCTTTCTGATAATTGTTCTCTCATTTCTTGTGCGACTTATTTTTATTCTAGAGTCAGTTGAGTTGCCAGATTATGTATACAACGCTATTTCTATAACAAACTGACTTTCTACGATTAATTATGAATTAGTTTGCTGGTTGCTGCCCATTTATCGCTTGACAATGTCAGATGGTGTCTAGGTCTTGCCGTATGCACCATATGCGTCATTATCGATTTAGTGTGGGATCAAACTGACGTTTCATTTGTTTAGTCTCATCTGGGTCACCTACAGTAGTTAACCAATAGTCGGGTATTTAGTTTCAGTAAATAGATATTTACTTTCCATGATTACGTTTGGGATTTTCTTTATTTCTCCCTTTTTTTTCTCTTATGAAGATCATCTTTTGGTTATAGTTACATTTACAGTATTGAGTTACAGTAGTTGACCAACAGCCAAGTATTTAGTTTCAGTAAATAGATATTTACTTCCATGATTTCACTCTACCAATTTTCTTTTGTACCTTTTTTCTTACTGTAACATCCCAAATATTAGGTTGTGTTTCAAATGTAATCAAACCTAGGTTTGTGTTTCAAATGAAACCAAATCTAGGGTTATGTTTCAAATGTAAGAAAATGAGAAGAAATTAAAACTTTTCTTACATCTTGAAGTTCTTGAACTTTTCTATAATTCTTGTAAAAGAATTGTGGAATTCAAAAATCCAAACCTCATGTTGACTAAAGTCAAACCCTTATTCAACCCTTATCAAGAATCTTGTGCCAACCTTTGGAAATATTTTTCCTTGGTTCTAGGGATGCTATGTGACCCCTCTGAAAAATTTCATAATTTTTAGAAATTATTCGATAATTTTTGGAGGCAAGTCAAACCAATTTTTCAATTGGTCAAACCCTAGAACAAATCTTGAGGAATTTAATGAGAAAATTCTATGCATAAAAATCTCTAGAAATTTTATTTAAGGTTTATCCTAGAGTCAGCAACCTCCATTTAAAATTTCAGAATTTTTGGAGTTAAATTGCTATCTCTAAAAATCCCTCAAGTTTCAGCCTCTATTCCAAACCCTAGTCAAACCTCATGTTGGACTCGAGTCCGACTGAGGCCACCTAGTGAACCCAACCCTCTAAGCGAGCCAGTCAATCTGAGCCACCCTCTTCTAATCCAACCGTTGGCATGATTGTGGTTTGGCGCAACCAGGTTGTCAATTGAACCCCAGCCACTTTGTTTCTTCTCTATGACTTGTGGGGCCACCGCCAACAGGCCATCATCTTCTTCCCCTCTCCTCTGGTTCAAACGCGAGCGCCAGCACATGGCGTGAGTAAGCAGCGGGCAGCAGCGCGTTGTCCCCTCCATAGCGTCCTCTTCAACGGCTAGAAACCCCAATTTTCGTCGCTGTCAGTTCCACCCTCAGTGCCGCGGTTTCGTGCGCCCATGCCCTGCCCCTGTCGCATCGTCGTCCGCTCAGCGTCGCACATGGTCGTCAACGCAGAGGGCGCGTCGTCTCCATGCTGCGGAAGCTCCCTTGTGCGCTCCGCCCCGCGCCTACAAAGCTAGCCCGAGACTCCCATGCCCTCCTTTCCATTTCCCCCTCCTTCTTCCTCTGCTACACACCAAGGGCTCAAGTCAAGGCGCTGCTCGGCCGCCAAGCTCCGCCATGGCGTCCCCGTCGTTCCGGCCGTCGGATGACCCCCCCCCCCCTCTCCCCGCCATCCGCGTCATACGACGCCCCATCCCCCGATCATCAAAAACCCCCAATCAATTTGGGGCTTGGGCCACCGGAGCACCGCGCGCTGCCCTTCTTCCCCGACCATGGCTGCCACCACCAATTCCACCGCCCCTTCTTCTTCGATGACCCTCGTCTCAATTAATTCCCACGGGAGCACCCTTGGGCATCCCTCTACCTAATCCTATCATTCACTTGTGCTCGTCTCCTCCCCAGGTAGCCACCGTCGAGAGCTACCCCGCGCCGACCGTCGTCAGCGTCACTGGCCCACCTCGAGGCTTCTTCACCTTCACCGACCTCTCCTGTGTACTCTAGGTATGTCGCCGGTGCTCATGCTCCCATTAATTCGCACCCTGTTGCATCCAGGCGCCGTCGCGCCGTTTCTCCTCCACGACCGGCCGCCGCGAGCCCTTGCCGCGCTGCCACCATGCCTCCCGAGCTCCGAGACCGCCACCCCTAGCACCCATGTACCTCAAGCATTCCATGTTAGTGGTTGCCGACGCCTCAACGCCGCTCCCCTCGCCGGCGACATACCTGCTCGAGCCTTCCCTGTTTCCCCTTCTTTAGCTCCCTGAGAGTCCCTTTCTTCCTGTCACTGAGCCATGGGATCCACTTGTAAGGCAAAATATTCACTAGTGACAAATGTTGTGAATGTCTTTTGAATCACTCACAACTGGTTAACAAAATTGGAGATTGAAATTGAGAGTAGCAATTTAGTGGAACAAATGAATTGTGTTGTCAGTTGTTTGATATTGAACAGAGAAGGGAAGTGTACAAATAAAAAATCTGAATTGGCAGAAGACTTATAAACCTGATGAATGTTTGTGAATCACCAAATTGTTTAACAGATGAATATTTGGAGTATTAAAAAATTTTAATTAACAATTACTCATTCTCTTAGCAAATCCTCAATTTGGAAATGCTTGATCATATCAGGTTTCCTGGACATACTCAGTTTTGTCAATAAGCTGTTAGCCTGGTTAAAACAGTAGATAGAGTTTCTCTTAAATTCAATTAGTTTGACAATTATCTGAGAAAAACATCTAAATCTGAAAATCCTTATGAATGTGAATTTCAGAAATCAACAGAGAGTTAACAAATTGAAGTAGAGGGAGTTTAGTAGCACCCAAATCTGAAAGTTTAGAAATCAGCAGAGGGTTAGTTTAGTTCTGAAAATCTGGTTGTTGCTAGTTGTGAGACCCCGACGTTTATTAGGCTCATAATACTTAGTCATCCAATTGACCCTAGTATTATCAACTAAATAAACCCAGTCTCGAGAGATGTATACTCCCCAGAATGCAGTATACATACCTCACAACAAAGAATGTATCAATTCCATACAACACATAGTACATAAGCACTAAACCGAAGTTAACATTAATATGGAATAGATATTACAAAAGAGAGGCCCTTAGGCCAAATAACAATAATTACAAAAGATAACAATGAAGCAAAAGTGCCATAAAGATGGCCCAAAATAAGAGCCAACCAAGGTGCCTTTAGCCCACAAGGCAATCGACCAGGACCGCCAAGCTAGTCGCTCTCCCAACCACCGCGATGACTCACAAAAGTAAAGCCCTTTGGGCTCTACCTCCTCTGCAACAAAGTTGTTAAGCAAAGCAAATGAGTACAATAAATTGTTTATTGTACTCGCAAGACCGAGGTGTAAGATAACAGTAACTATAATTTAGCTACATGCAAGCTTTATTTAAGTGGATGAGGCTTTGGACTCATTTTAGCATAAAGCAATATTTATTTGCAATAACATAGTAGATTGAAAGCAATTTGACAAAGCATTTTTAATTGTTGAAATAACAACGCGATAATAACATAGTAACAACAACAAGAACAGTCCTGGAAGTGACTAACCCAAGTCACCACAACAATAGCATGAACTCCCCGTTCATACCAACCATGTCAAGTTTTAATTAAAGGTTGTAGTCTAGTCTTGAACGACCTTACCAAGCATGTCCATAACCTAGGACGAGGCTATTCGAATAGTTTTATCCCTGCAGGGTGTACCACTGTACCCACACGTCAGACCGCCTTTCCATTAGGCACACTACCTTTGGTATGCCAGCACGGCTAAGTCCTACGAGACATTTCCAGTGGACAATGCTAATTCTGAGTCGCACAACCCACGGGGAGAAGGAGACATCACACAACCTTCCCGGAAGCTAATGCTCCCCTCCCACATCACACACACATTTTATCTTTAAAAACACACCAACCGAGCGACCCCAATTAACACCGCCCAAAGTACTTAGTCAAGAGGGGTTCCATATGCCCCTCGTGTGGTTAGTATAAAAAATCGCAACTTAGTGACCCAAGTACTCGGTCCTTAGGGACCCGGGCATACCACCACATCCAAAACCACGCCATCCATCCAATATGCCCAAGTCTAAATCAATCTTTTATTTTCAGTTTTTGATTTTACAAATTAATCAAAGCACAAGTGCTGGACATATAAGAGTAATAATCAGTTTTGAGTGATCAAGACCATCGACTAAGTCGATGATCGCCCATTTCTACCGAAAACTAAGCATGTCTAAGCAATTTAAATCGAAACTACTAAGTGATAGGAGCTCATCCAACGAGCTCCCACCACAGCAAATAACCTAGGCTCATGGTAGTAGAGGGTAAACAATTCCTACAGATTATGCAACTATAGGCGTGCTAGCGACATTTAACACAAAGTAGCATGCATACATAGAAGTAAAACGATATATTAAGCTTTAAAGTAATGGGACAATGATGGAAATGGTCAAACTGCTTGCCTTGTTGCTGGTGGTCACTTTGTTGCGGAGGGTCACTCTCGGGATCACCACAAATGTCGGCTTCAACGGAAAAGCGAGAAAGAACCGATAAGAACGACGAAACACAACAAAGACAGCACAACAAACGAACTCCAAATTCTCTGAATTTTCTACAGCAGCAAGAGGGTGATTTCTAGGAAATTTTTCAACAAGAACCAATGGATTTGGATTCTCAATGCAAAAGATATGAGCAAAACAATTCTGCTCAGCCTATTAATTAGAAATATGTTACTGTTCATCGCAAAATTTTCTAGAATAGAAGTGAAGCTGAAATTTTTACTGTAAAACCAGCACCTCATGAGATGAATAACACAATTGAGTTCACCTCATTTGGAGCTATATTGCACTTTCTATAATCTTTCAAAAACAAGAACTTGAACAAAATTATAATGCACAAATCCTCATTTTCCTAACAGCAACATGCTCAAAACTAATTTTCACAGTGAGTTCACTAAGAGAGGAAACCAACAAAGTTGGTCTCACCCAAAAATAGTCTATAGAGCATTAGTTATGTATTTTACAAGTTAAGTATTGTTTTTGAGTGTATATTTAAAGGAGTTTTAAAACCTGATGGCAATCTGTGCTCTGGAGCTGAACTCAACTTACAATCATTTTTGGATTAAAGTCAAGTTCAATACAGAGCTAACACAATTTGAATGACCTCATTTGGAATTAAAATGAAAGAGATATGAAATTCTAAAGTCTATACCTTATTTCAGGTTTAACTAAGACCTCCTTTGGAATTTCTAAAACTCACAAGGGCATGGGAGGACGTGAGCCACAGATCTTAAATCCAACGGCTCAAGACCTCCCAGAGAACATCACACACGCCAAGACGTGAAGGTCCAGAGGTCTGGACCTCTTAGCAACTCACATGCGCGAGGTGAGGGGAGGTCGTGGCCGAGATGGGAAATCCAACGGACCACAACATGGAAAGGAGGTCCTGAACGGACCAGATCTAAAGGGAGGTCCTCAACGGTGAGATCTTCCAAAGGAAGATCTAAACTATCAAGATCTCCCCAAGGAAGATCTCATCGCCAAGACCTCACAGGAGGTCTGGGACGGTCCAGATGTTCCAAGGGAGGTCCTCGATGGTTCAGATCGTCCGAGGGAGGACCTTGACGGTCAAGATCTACCCCGGGGAGGTCATGAACGGCTGAGATGGCCTAGGGGAGGTCCTAAGGGAGGTCCTAACGGAGGTCCTAACGTCACTGCACCTCCAGGAGGTCTGGACGGCCACGATTGTGCGAGGGGAGGTCTTGGACGCTCCAGATCTCCTCGGAGGAGGTCTGGACGTCCCAGACCCAACGCCTTAACTCGCGCACACACTTGGACATGAATAAATGCGCGTGGGACCATGAGGAGGTCCGCGCGAGGGAGGTCTTAAATGCGCACAAGAGACAAGTTAATGGCATTTAACGCTAACCCCATGATTGCAATGATTGGGCATTTAAAACGGTGAATTTATGTCCTAAAACGACAATGACACGCGGGACGTCCGACAAAATCCCGGCGTGAAGAAGTGATCTCGCGGCGATGTAGAGCCCGCCGGTGAGGTCCACGATACCGCGGTCCGCATAACCGCGGCGCACGCCAATGGTCCTTCTCTCAACGGCGACGGCTTTGAACGCCAGCGAGCCGAGAGGACAACGAAGGCGATCTGCCAAACGACAAAATGCAAAAATGAAGCTCCGCGCAACATTCAAGCTGGTGCCAAAACTTAAGCTCCGCGAAATTCATTCATGCGGGTGCCAGCACTAAAGGACTAACAGGAGGTACCTGGAGGTCCTAAGGTGCTGGGGAGGTCGTGGAGGTGATGACCGGAGTTGGGGAAGACAATGACGCTTCGCAGCTCACGGCACCAGCTCCAAGCTCAGCTTTGTCCACCTCTGAAAAATGCCCAAACAAAATAAGTTAGGGTTATTCCAGGAGGTTTGGGGAGCACAAAGTGAGCAAGGGTTGAAGAAGGGAGCCACTGGAACTCCTGAGCTACCGAGAAGCTCCAAGGTCCTCAACAATGGCCGCCAAGATGGGAGGTGAGTTTGGGGGTGAGGAGCTCAGCCACGCACAAGTGCAAGGCTGAGGTCGGTTGTGTGCAAAGGAAGCCAAGGGAGGCTTCCAAGGGATAATTTATAGCCTGAGGCGATGGTTATGAGCTGGGGCTAAGCTCCATGGTGAGCTTAGCCCACGGGTTGGTCCATGGGGTGGACAAGACATAAAGGTTGACAAGCAAGGCAGTGTCTTGACTGATGAGATGGAAAGTGACTGCATTAAATCTTGGTCGACAAAGAGATAAAGGTGCAGAGGCCTGGCGCGCATTAACTCCACCGCTCAGAGCACGCATGCGCGCCAGAGGAAGGAGAAGAACAGGGGAGGTCCTTATGACCGTTGGATAAGACCTGGGGAGGTCCTAACCATCGGATCTCATTTTCGAACCGTTATGTTTTAAGTGGCTGGGAGGAGGTCCCAGCCACACGATCAAGGATGGGGAGGTCGTGGCCTCCGATTTCATTTAATCGCGAAAACGCATGTGAGGAAAAGGGACAGAGGTCCAAAGCGTTGGATCTCCATCCAGCAGTCGCGGACCTCCGGTGAGGACTTAACGCACGCGATCAAAAAGACATGAGGGGAGGTCATGGCCTTTGGATTTAAATCCAAGGGCACACAATGACCGGGGAGGTCTGATATGATGCGCAACAGGCAAGGGAGGTCAGGACCGTTAGATTTAGATCTAAGGGTTCCGATCAAAAGAGGTGGAGGTCTGAGCTTGCATAACGCACAAGGGAGGTCATGGCCTTTAGATTTAGATCTAAGGGCTACGATCTCACGTCTTGGGAGGTCTCAGTGCGCATGAGACAAAGGAGGTCGTGACCGAGATTTTAATCTAACGGTGCACAACAAAAGATGGGGGAGGTTGTGAGTGCTTGATAACACGGGGAGGTCGTGAGCTGTTGGATCTGATCCAACGGCTACGACCTTGGTTAGGTGGGAGGTTTGTTTAGTTTAGGTTGAGAGGAGGAGGTCAGGGCCATGGATCTTGGATCCAAGGGCTATGACCTCACGTGAAATGGGATGACCCGTTGAGTATGTTGAGGAGGAGGTCGTGGTCGTTGGATTTGATCCAACGGCCACGACCTCAACAATGGGATGACCTCATTGCGATGGTTTAACAGCTCGAGGAGGTCTTTGAGGTTTAACACACAGGGGAGGTCATGACCGTTGATCACGGATCCAACGGCAATGACCTCATGAGGTGGGGAGGTCCTTGCGGTGTTGACCGCGGAGGAGGTCGTGGCGGTTGGATGTAAATCCAACGGCTGCGACCTGATCAAGGTGGAGATGGGGTCTGCTGAGGTGCAGACATGGTTGGGCTGGACCAACTTTGAATATGGCTAGCCCAAGGAACAGTGTAGGCTTTTAAATTTAGTTTTTAACAGCTGAAACTTAGCAGAATTATTTGATATAGCAAATGAACTCCAAATTTGATGAAATTTTAACTGGAGCTTGCTGACAATGAGATCAACCTTGCATAAAATTTCCAGAGGTTATTATGCAATGCATTTTTCTCAGGAAATTCATTAAGGTTGTTTAAAGGATTGTTTTACCTCCAAAATTTATCAAACTAGTTTTACAACTTGTGATATTTTTCAGAGGGGTCCCATATCAGTTTTGGGACCAAGAAAAATATATTCCAAATGTTTGACACAAGATTTAAGATAATTGGAGAATGAGTTTGATTTTTGGTCAACAAGAGCTTTGTGTTTTTGAATTACACAACTCTTGGACAATAATTACATAAGATTTTAGGGTTTTTCAAGATGTGAGAAAAAGTTTTAATTTCTACACATATAATTATACTTGATTAACCCTAATTATACATTTGGGATGTTACACTAGTATATGAATAGTAATCTATAGAATTTCAGAACTTGGCAAGAGAGGCAAATAGTCGGGTCTAATTCCAAAGAAGAGTAACTAAATGCAATTGCTGTTAGACCTTATGTTTAACCTTTAGATGATCATCTGTTGTAGGTATTAGAGCAGTAAAAACCTTTAGATGTCCTTTTGAGTAGAGAAGGTGATTAGTAGAAGAAATTGAATGGCAGTGGAACCCTCTTGCAAAACCTTATGTCTTTTGCTAGCAAAACTTTGTGAATATCATTTAGGTAACTCTAGTGAGCTAGCAAATCTGAGATTTTGAGTTTAAAGGAAGTTATTTTGATAGCAATTGTTTCAGAAAACATGCTATTGTAAGTTATGAAAACAGTAATCTGAAAAATATCAAAATTGTCAAAAGGCTAATAGCATGACTAAACCAGTGAGATAGAGTTAATTCTAGTGCCTAAGCATATGGATTAGAAAATATATTTGTTAGCCTTTAACATCTAATCTGTAAGAGTAAAAATGAACCTTGAGTCAATAATTGAATTAGTAGTTAGTAAGCAACAGTAGACCTTGCCATAGTCAAACTTCAAAAATTCATAACTAAGTCAAATCAACTCCAAGTTGAGTGGAACCAAGTTTGTTGGCTTCCATTTTTGATGTACTTTAACTTGGAATAGGTCTTGAATCATGTTTTTGTCCCAGAAAATTTCGAAATTGGAATTAATTTCTGGAATGAACTATTTTTTACACTAAAAATTGAATTAACTTCAAAAATTCGTAAGTAATTCATTTGAACTCCAAATGGGATGAATCCAATTGGGTTGTTCATATAATTGCATCCTATATCCATTTTTATAATCCTTATATCCACCACTGTCCTGAAAAATTTCACTAAATAATTCGGATGAACAGAGATGAGAATTAATTTGATTTCTTTTTCCAGAAATCCGATTTTCAAACTACTATAACTCTCGCATACTAAATCCAAATGGAATAATTCTTTCACCTAAATTCATCTAAAATCATGCTCTTCTTTCTGTGAATTTTTCATGATTTTTGGATGGCTTTGAATTTTTGAGTATTCTCGGTGTTATTCGTTCTTATTCGTTCTTCTCGATTCTTTTGATAGGTTCCGACGATTATATTGAAAACGAGAGTGACCCTCTGCAGCATAGTGAGCATCTTCAACAAGGCAAGCAGTTTGATCATATTTATGCTAATCCCATTACTTTAAAGTCTAATACTTTGTATTCAAATTGTATGTATGCATGCTTTTGTGTCAAAGTAATTTTATCGATTAGAGGTAGCTATTCCTATTGCATAGTTGCCTTTAAATTGTTATCCCCTGCCACAAACCATAAGTTACTAATCTCGGTGGTGAATTAGAGCCTGGTGATTGAAATATACTCTTTTATTGTCTTTCGGTGTCATGCTTAGAAATGCTTAGCTACCGGTAGAATTGGACGGTCATCGACTTATGTCGATGATCTTGATCACACAAAAACTATTATTCCATTATGTCCAGCACTTGTGCTTTGTTACTTTGTAAAGAAATAAAAATGAAAATAAAATTGTTATTGACTTGGGCACAATGGATGTTGGTGTGATCTCATGGTGTGATGGAATGGTGCCTAAGTCCCTAAGGACCGAGTTACTTGGGCCACTAAACTGAGCAATATTTCGTGCTAACCACGCGAGAGGGATATGGGACATCTCTTGACTAAGTACTTTGGGGGGTGTTAATTATGAGCTGGTTGGTGGTGTTAAAAGAAAAATGTTAATATGATATGAGGGGAGCATTTGTAATTTGGCTTGAGCTGGCTGATGTGTCCTTCTGTATGTTGGGTTGCGGCTCTTAATTAGCATCATCCATTGGAAATGTCTCGTAGGACTTAGCTGTGCCGGCATACCAAAGGAAGTGTGCTAAATCTAGTGGCGAAAAGGCGGTCAGACGTGTGGGTACATTGGTACACCCCTTCGGGGATAAAACTATTCGAATAGCCTCGTCCTAGGTTATGGACATGCTTAGCAAGGTCACTCAAGAACTAGACTACAACATTTAATTAAAATTTGATGGGTTGGTATGAATGGATGTTCATACTATTGTTGTGGTGACTATTGGGTTAGTCACATCCAGGTTGTCTTTACTGTTGTTATTATTATTGTATTGTTGTTATTTCAACATTTAAAAATGGATTGTCAAATTGCTTTAAATCTATTACATTATTGCAAATGAAAACTTGCTTTATGCTAAAATTGAGTCCAAAGCCTCATCCACTTAAATAAAGCTTGCATGTAGCTAATTATAGGCTGTTACCCTTACACGTCAGTCTTGCGAGTACATTATTGTACTCATTTGCTTTGCTTAACTGTAATTGTTGCAGAGGAAGAAGTGGATCCCCAAGGGATGCACTTTTGTGAGATGTGCTGCGGGTTCGACGACTAGGTTGGTGGTCCGGTTGGTTGCCTTGTGGGTTAAAGGCACACTAATTGGCTCTTTTGTTTATCGCCATCTTATGGCTTTTGCTTCCGCTGTTTATTTATCTATTTAGTTGTTTAGCTCTTTAGTTGTATTTAGCCGGTCGGCCTCTTTTGTAATAACTCTCTATGTATGTCTTTTATTTAATCTAGTTCGTGCTTTGGTTCTATGTTTTTATGAAATTGATGCATGATTTTGTAAAAGGGTGTATGTACAGCACTTCTGGGATGTACATATTTTTCCGAGGCACGGGATATTTTGTTTGCGATGCTAGGGCCGGTGGTACGACTAAGCATTACAAGCTAAATACCCTGGGGTCTCACACTTACAATCTGAAATCCTTTAATGTGTCTGAACAATTTACATACCTGTTATGTATAGTATATGACAGGCTGTATCTTTTGTTCCTGGTTATTTTCTTATACAATATTATTAGTCTATACATCTGCCTAAATGTCATAACATTTCTTTGCTTATGAATGAGCAACATATTTTCATTAGCCAAAAATATGCATTGTGTGCCCCTATTGAACTCCTCTACTTAGATGCTTGTGATTCATTTTCTCTGTGTTTCTCCATGACTGATAGCCAAAAGCTACTGCTAGATTGTTCTATTAGATTGTACAAACTACATACTACCTACAGACATACGTCGATACTTGTATGCTTCCTATACCATGCTGCTGCATATTATCTTACTGATGTTTTGCCATAATATATGTTTTATCAATTATCAATAGTAATTGCTCTCCTATACAATATTAGCTTAATACATGATATGGACAAAGATGTCGCCTTCAAAGAGTATTTGTAGCTACGTTTTGTGTTTAGTAGTACCATACTATTTAAAATAGGTTATACAATAACAGCTACTGCTTTCTCATTTACCATACAAAAGCTTTCTCATTTTCCCTTCGAAACACAATTACAGTTGGTTTGGCGTATTGCATTACGAACTAACACATTTAATGTATCTCATTTCTTTACTAATGCTGGAATGTGTGTAGCATGCAAACAACTAATTCGGATTTGTTCTCCCAATTATCGTGGATAGCATTTCTTCGCTTAAAACAACATAGAGATAGTTAATTTCTTACCACTAATTTATTTTCTTTTAACTTCTGTTAGTAGGCTGCAGCTCCTTATATTCTACGTTCTAACAACTCAATCGGTTGGTATGTCATCAATAAATATTTGTCCCAAGCATGATAACAAGAAGATTTATTAACTTCTCCTCATGTATCATCCAGTTTTATGAATACATCTTTAAAGAATGCATCGTATTCTCTATTTATTATATAATTACGATAGAGAATGTTTTTCGGGGATTACCTAACAGTTCTGTTGGCTTCTTTGCGTATGATGCAGGTCTTTGCGTATGATGCAGGTTTATGCATCCTACAAGCTCAATGGGATTGAATCGTGTACTCCAAACGCAGAAAGAGTAATGAGCTTCAACACCGACTCCTGATCTTGCATGTAGCTTATGTCTTTTTTTCCCCGCTACAGTCCAAATAGTTTTCCCATTTTTGTTTCTTTTGCATATGAATAACTCACGTAGCCTCTTGGAACACATGTTGTGTTGTTCCTGTGAGCACTTAGCCAAAAAAAAAATTAAACTTCCATGAAGTATTAGAGCCTACTGCTGTCATTAGGGTGTTCAAGCAAAGTATTTGACTAAAGTATTTAACTATGAAGTGTTACCAAATTGCTTCGCATCGACAGTTTATACTTCATGTTGGATTTCAGGGGCACAGCGTAGCGCGCAAATTCTACCTAGTGGATATTTATAGCTTGAACAGATAAAGCAAGGACTCGACCTCTAAACTGAACCGAACAAAACTTTCCTAATTAATTATCTGGTCGGTGCGGCACGGACTCAATTCTATTCCGGTATGGAGGATACAAGCAGGACCCACACACAGTCTGGTCGAGCACGAATCTCTCGGTTAGAATCTTGTGTACATCAAGCTGGCCACAATCCTATCCTGAGCTTGGAGTGTAAAATTATTGCTTACAAGATGGTTCGTGTGTCGTTGATCGGGACACGGGTCCCCTATCGAGTTTATTCAAAAAAACAATATGAGAACACTATCTAAATGAACATATTTTATTGTCGTGGACATAATAAATATATGAGACTACAATGAGAATGTTACAAAATAGATTGATCGAATGATTGTAGTGTTATGATACTATTGAATGAACATGTTATTACAAAATACTTGGGGTACCCCCTTTATAGCAATTGAAGGGGTGACAGTTAATGCCGCTAAATGCGTATTTTATCTTCACGCACGTTCCTCTGTTGAGTCTTGAACCGTTACGTCTCTTAGTAAACTGTCGTAAGTTGTCAGATGCGTCAATAACCACTCTCACTTTAGTCACGTGTGAAACTGTTATATCTCCCTGCCAGTTTGCTGGTCGGGAGATGACCCAATATCGTATGGTTGGTCGTCAAACTGGTCGGGAGATGACCCAATACCGGATGGCTGGTCGTTAGAGGTGTTCACGGGCGGCCCGGCCCAAGCCCGAGCCATTTCGGGCCGGGCTTGGGATTCAGTTTTCAGCCTATTTCAGGCCAGGCTTGGGACTCAGTTTTCGGCTCGAAAGCCTGAGAAATAGGATTAAAAAAATAAAAACTATTTATTTAATTCTAAAAATGAATTAAATATTACTTTTTATATTCCAAAAAATATTAAAATAATGTTCCTAAATCAAAAAAATGATTTTTGGGCCGAGCTTGGGAGTTAGTTTTCGGCCCGAAAGCCCGAGAAATAGGATTTAAAAAATAAAAAAAAAACTATTTATTTAATTCTGAAAATGAATTAAATATTAAATTTTTATTCCAAAAATGATTAAAATAATGTTTTTAAATCAAAAAACTGATTTTCGGGCTGGGCTCGGGCCTGTCCGTTTGAGGCCGGACTTGAAGTCTCATGACTTAAACTGGTTTGCAACCAGTTTGGCCGTAGTAAAGTGGATTGGAATTGTAACGTCCCGTTTGTCCAAAGTTCCTGAGGTTTTCAAAATAAAAAGAACCATTTAATTTTGTTGAGAGTTTAAAGCTTAACTTGAGATTTTAAAAGAAGCTTTAAATGACTAAACCAAACTTCAACTAAATCAGTTCGGTTTCTTCTGGAGTTTGTTGGAGTTTTCCTTTTTCTCTCTTTGCTCTGTGAGCCTTTAAGCTTGGCTTCTCCTTTCCAGAACCTCTTCTGTGTTTGGACCTCCCCCTTGCTCAGACTCCTTTGTTGGTCTAAGACCTCCCTTTTGAGTTTAGACCAGCTCGGGTTTGTGTTTCAAACCTTTTTGATCTCTGGACCTTTTCTTGAATCTTTTGTTTGGACTTCCCTCAGTCCAGACCTCCTATTTGTTGGTTTGAATCTCTTTCTGTTTTTGACCTCCCTTTTGGTCTAAACCATTTTGTCTGTCTAGATCTCCTTTGATCTAGACCTCTTTCTCTGTTTCGGACCTCCCCGTGGACCTCTCAGCATTCATTTGTACTCCCTGAGTTCATTTGGGCTCCCTGAAATCCTTTTGGACCTCCCCGTGCCCTTATGGATCCCTCTGTGTCCATAAGGACCTCCTTTTGATCTCCTCTAAGCTGCTCAGACCTCCCCCTTGTTAGATCTGGCCGTTAGGACCTCCCCTTTAGAGATCTTAGCCGCTCAGACCTTCCCCTTGTTAGATCTGGCCGTTAGGACCTCCCCTTTGGAGATCTTAGCCGCTCAGACCTCCCCCTTGTTAGATCTGGCCATTAGGACCTCCCCTTTGGAGATCTTAGCCGCTCAGACCTCCTCCTTGTTAGATGTGACCGTTACAACCTCTCCTTTGGAGATCTTAGCCGCTCAGACCTCCCTCTTGTTAGATCTGGCTGTTAGGACCTCCCCTTTGGAGCTTTTAGCCGCTCAGACCTCCCCCTTGTTAGATCTAGCTGTTAGGACCTCCCCTTTGGAGATCTTAGCCACTCAAACCTCCCCCTTGTTAGATCTGGCCGTTAGGACCTCCCTTTGGAGATCTTAGCTCGGACCTTCTTATTAGATCTCGCCGTTAGGACCTCCACTTTGGAGATCTTAGCCGCTCAGACCCCCATTAGATCTCGGCGTTAGGACCTCCCTTTGGAGATCTTAGCCACTCGGACCTCCCCCTTGTTAGATCTGGCCGTTAGGACCTTCCCTTTGGAGATCTTAGCCGCTCAGACGTCCCTCTTGTTAGATCTGGCCGTTAAGACCTCCCCTTTGGAGATCTTAGCCGCTCAGACCTCTCCTCCGTTTGATCTTTGAATCTGAAGGTCTAGACCTCCCTAACGTTTGGACCCGCCGCTGGCTCTTTGTAACGACCTAACCTGGGGCACCCGAGAGGTCCTTCAAGACCTCTAGGAAAGTCCACCAGGACCTCCCAGGAAGTCCCGCAGGATCCCTCGAGAGAACCTCCAGGACCACCCAAGAGGTCCGGCAGGACCACCTGGAGGTCTGGAGCCTCGACCCGAGGAGGTCTTAGGACCCAGGACGTCCCCAAGTGCTACGACCCAACTCGAGGGAGGTCGGAAGACCAAACCCGAGGAGGTCGTAAGACTTGGAAGAACCCCAAGCCCTCCGTGTTTCCGAACTAGTCCCAATGATCAGTGGCTAGCTCACACAGCAAACACTAGTGGTAGCATACATCCACACAAACTTTATCTACAACAAAAGGGTTGATTACAAGGTTCGGCCTACAGGCCAGTGAGAACAAAATATACAGCGAAAGCAAAAGAACAAGTCCACCAGTTTCACCACAGGCAAATGGCTGGAGGGCGCTGCCTAGTTGATTTGGTCCTCTTCTTCATCAAAGAAGTCCTCTCCTGCTCAATTATCAAATCAAGCAAGAATGAGCACAATAGCCGTGCTCGCAAGTTACACCCGTCAAATAACAGAATGATATGCATAATGGATATCTCAAAGGAAGGCTTAATATGGTTGATTTGCGTACAGCCAAGTTTATTTCAAATACATGTACTAAGTTCCAAGGCAGTTAACAATATCTAAAATTCATTTTATAAATCTCAGTTTTCAATTTGATAACATTCATCATCAAGATGGTGAAGGATACCCTCCTGTCACAAGGCTCCCTGCCAAAACCCATGGGATAGAAATCCCAAAGCCAGTTTATCAAGTCCTTTTTTAAAACAAAAACCAACATCTAACTGTGAGAGGCTTTGCCAGCACGTCCATGACCGCGGACACGGCTATTCGAATAGTTTTATACTCTGCAGAGGTTGTACACTTTACCCACATAACATGATTTCTCTACTTTGTTTGGCGACCGGCAATGCCACCACTCACTACCGAAGGTAAGTGGTCTAGAGTTCATGACAAGGCCTTTACGATGCATCGTTCCACCGCGGTCCACCCTCATTAAGGTTTCGCAAACCCCCCATTGGATAGAAACCCGCTGGGTTAATGGGTGCCCCCTCTTATGCCAGGTGGGAACAATAGTCACGAAAGACTTTGTCAAAAGAAATGGCCATGAAAGACCGCCCAGTACAAACAGGATCAACCATGATGGAACTTTGCAAATTAGTTGGCTGGGTCCTTCTCCCCATACTGAGGACATGTGGTTGCACGGTGAGGCATAGCCCATTATAGGCATAGCAAAGTTGTCACTCGCAGACTGGTCCTTAACTGACTTGGGCGACTTCCTCAACCCTAGGGCATCGGATCACACGATCCCCGTGCATAGACATGCACCAGCCAAACATCCAGATTCGCCCAAGTCCAAATCTATTTTCCTTTTCTTTTCTTCTCAAACACATTTTCAACTCTCCATGACAACCCAATGTCATGGCTAAGCATTTAAATCAGCAGTTGGTCTTAGATAGTAAAATTTTCCAAATCAGAAGCTTTTGGGTCTAAGCATGTCTGAGCAAAATATTTTCAATTGATCCTGGTTCACACTATCGCATCAACCAAGTTTTATCTAGAGTGACAATGGAGTGGAGTCAACGTCAACAGGGGTCATACACAGGATTTAGGCATAGCTATGAACTTAAAAGCAGGTGTTGAAATAGTTGCGTAAAAGTAGGCATACAGTAACATTTGAAACAAACATACGTAATTTAAAGTAATAGATGCAACATGGTCAAAGATGTAAGTTGCCTTGCTCAAAGGCTTGAGTGTCTTCTTCTTTCTCAAAGGACTCGGGCTCTTTCTATTGGGAAGAGATCTCTCCAAAAATACGAGTACGCTGCTTGGTGTGACGAGCATACAGTATTCTTTAGTAAAAAACGAAAGAATAGTTCGCTTTGTGCTCACTGCGCAGCTGCATGTTTCGACTGGGAGCCGTACCCCTCCTTATGTTGCTCTTCGTCGGGATGGCATCTGCTAGTGCTACAGGCAGCAGTACGAGACTAAAACCAGTAGTCACTACTAGTTTCCCATCTCCAGCAAGCTTGCTGTGCCAACAAAACTAGGCCCGGCCCAAACAATCTGCCGGAGGACGTCGTCCTCGATATCCTCGCGCGGGTGTCGGACGCGACGACCCTCTTCCGCTGCATGTTTCGACTGGGAACCGGGGAAGGTTGAGTCAAAGAATGGCTGAAGGGCCTCCCCAGTCGCTCTTGTTTCTGTAGTGTCACCTCTAATAAGATACGTCTCCGATCTGCTTCTCTCCGAGCACCACAACCATTACAAGACTACAACCAATCAAGCAACTAATCATATTTATTTAGACATCACATAACACGTTAACACCAGTAATCACCATTCACCAGATCTCATTACCTCAATTCCCAATTTTAACACGCCGTCGAGTCTGTTGGGGCGAGTCGGTAGCGCAATGGGTGGGCGAAGCCGCACGGCCAAGACGGGAGCAGGGCGCGACATGCCAGGGTGGATCTGGGTCGGGGTGGATCTGGGTCGGGTGGTATAAGGAGACCAGCGACCGCTAAGTCGAACGGGCATGACGCGGGCCTTGAAGCGAGCCTGAGGGCGGGTGGCCAGGAGGCTTGCCCTTCGTCGAGGAGGTGCGAGAGAGCGGGAGGAGCGGCGGCGCGGACGGCCAAGTGGCGAGGTAGCGAGGGTCGAGGGCGCCGATGGAGGCGGCCAGGCGGGAACGCGGGGGGTTAGCTCACTCTGCCGGAGGCCGAGATCCGCCCCTGTGGGGGAGGACGAGGAGGAGGCGGACGGGTGTGAGATCCAGATCTAGATCTCATGAGGATGAGGTGTGGTGGGAAGGCGCAGGGAGGAGGAGGTGCGGCGGGGAGGAGGACGCGGGGGAGGAGGCCGCCGAGGAGAGGCCCAGAGGGAGCGCCACGCGCGGGTGTAACAGTGACCTAACAACTGATGTTGCGGGTATCTTGGAAATATTTGCATAAAACACACAGAAAACCATCAAAATTTGGTATCCATAACTAAGCATGCATTCCGATTCTTTTGGACATTTCTTACTGAAAAATGAACTTGGGTGTGAATAACACCTGTTGGAAGGATACTTTCGCTTCTGATGCTTGCTAAGTATCAGCGCAAACATTGCGTACTGCCACCAAATGCCCACTTTTAAAAGAAACTTACAAAGCATTTCAAACATCATTCAGTGTAACAGGTGATGAATTCTCGTTCCAGTAGCACGTGCCAAACGGAGCTTTTGCTAGTGATCAGACAGAAACCAGACGGAATCAAAGATAACCCGGAATACTATTTATACAAGAAGCAAACATATGGGGAATTATGCTGGGCCAACCGTGACCTACAGGTCCCTCTTAATGGAGGATGGCCATGACAACCTCCTCTGGTTGATGCCATCGAGTCCGTCACCGTCAGGGTTGATGTCCTCCACTTGCTTCCAGCTATCAAGCATGGAGCCCTCTCTCCACTGAGGCGGCGTCAAGAACTTTGAATCGTCACTAGAGCCACCTGGGGTCATGGACAGAGAAGAATGACCGACACGTAATTTCTGAAGAGTAGAGAAGGATTCCCTCATCGCAGACATGGCCTCAAAGAAGCGAGTGCAGGAAGCGAGCGCAGCAGGTATTGGTCGCAGCATTTCCTTCGTGAAGATAAAAGAGAGCCATTAAATCAATCTTCGATGACAGAGTATAACACATTTCAGCAGTCAGAATGCCCAACAAAGTGCATTGTTATACTAACATGAATATTTGATAGATCATTTGTCATCTCTAAACCTGACACTGATAACATTAATATTTGCATCCCAAGTGGAGGTGTTTCCCAGAAGATGAATTTGTTATGACTACCAACTTAATTAATTAGAAGAAATATTTTCAACTTACCCCCCAAACAGCCGGTGACTCTCTAAAGTTTTGGCTCCACTGGAAATCGCCAACTGATGCTGTCAATGCCCCGTAGTCACTTGCCGCTTTCAGAAGTAGCTCCGAGAATTGTTTCTGAGAAGAAACCAGCACGATGAGCAGGAAAAGCATGAACCACTCAGAAAACAACACATTTCCTTAGTAATGAAATTGCCTAAGCAGGTGTAAACCAACAATCTCCGCATAGCATTGTAAAGAACGCTAAGAATCGAAACATTGATGAAGGTTGTGACACCGGTTTCAGCTCGCATGTGCACGTTCAAAAATGAATGTCATGTTTGCTATAAATTTTACAAGTTAAAATGATCAAGAACCTCACCTGGTATTCAGCTTCAACAGGAATGCAATCAAGGGAGTACGGTTGCTGCAGCCGAGCAATAATGCGATCCTGATAGTGATAGAAAAGGGCCATTGTTTTAGATATTTAGATCTTGTACAACTGGCGGCTAATGTATGTACAGCAATGCAAGCTTTGAACCCGCGTAATTAAACTAAACTAATCAACAGTAATCGGTAATTAGCTTAATTAAAAATTCATTAAATAATTGTAAAGCATGATCGCAGTCATCTTTTAAATCGTATAATTAACACTTTGAACTTTATAAATAAGCAAATATTCTCATTTCACATCACAATTGTACAACAGTCCAATTACAAAGCTGAATTAAAATATTACAATCCAATGCTTAATGTATAATTAATATTTCAACCCTTTTACAAACATCAATTACAATAAATAAGTAAATTACAAATGAAGGTGCTTGCATTCATTTGACCGAAGGTTCATTGTCATTCCATCTAGCCATCCTTCGTCTTTCCTGTCTTTCAACCAATAGCTCAAAGGAGTAGTTAATAAAACCGAAATCAGTATTGCTAGCTAGGATAGAGGAGAAGGATTGCCGTCAGTATACCCTGAGTTCAGTGGGTCTTCCGTACTAACCTAGGATAGCTGGTCCCTCGATCGCCAAGATAGCCTGACCCAGCATAGTAGTCGGCATCTGTGGTAACCAAGATATCCAAACCAACCTAAGCTAATAGGCACCCGTAACTTTTGGGGTTGTCATCATTCGGCGGCATGGAAGCCAGCACCCACCTTGTCTTAATTTCCTTAGCCGCAACAAAGCCCAGCAATGCATTCCCACTCATATGCGCTCTCTGTTTAAAACATCATTGGGCCACCGAATCCAACACCCACATTATAATGCCAATCAACCGGAAAGCCCACAGGGGTAGCCACATTGCCCACAGCATCATTATTTAGCTCATATGCATCACAGGAGAGAGCAGCCAAGAATAGAAAGCAATAGAAAGGAGGTAAATAAGGCTATGGTAAATATGAATAGGAAAGCAGTAAAAATGAAATTACCACAAAGAGGATGAGATCAAACCCAAGACCGGATAAGACCATCCCACAGCCCCAGCACTCCACATCCCCATTCTCACCATTTGGCCACAATAGGAAGGGAGCAGCCAGGAGCAGCCAGGAGAACCAGGAGCAACCAGGAGGAGGAGCCCCACCCTTAGCCACCACCCAGCCATTGGAGCCAAGGGGAAAGGAAGCAGGGAGCACCAGCAAGCTGGCACTACCACCTGCTCCCCATTCCCACAAACCCTAGCAGGAGGTAACCCATCTAATCTCAGCTCATTCTAATCATCCATTAGCATTCAATCGAGTCATCAGTCATCAAGTAATTACTCCCATCCACCTCGGTACATTCCTTCCATCCAGAGCAAGGGAGGGTAAAGGATCGAGAGCGTAGGCGAGGTTATACCTCGATGGCGTCGACCAAACCACCACCCATTGGCATCATGTAGAAACCACCATCGGTTTGTGCATAACTCAAGCACCGATAAGCAAAGTAATTAAATCAACTAAATCATCAAAATCGATCTTGATGAGGGGTTAAGAGAGGTAGGACAGGCTCGGCTTGGGAGCAGAGAACCGAGGCGCCGGCCATGGTACGGGCCGTGCACAACAGAGGACCGTGGAGGACCCCGGTGAGGGCCTAGGCGAGCCGTGGGGTTAGGGCGAGCAATGGCCGAGAGGAGCATGCGGGCCGAGGCGGCGACATGGCCGAGCGCCACTGGCCTCGGCAGCCAGCCGACTCGAGGAGAGAAGCGTCTTGGCGTCGGGCCGGAGCGAGGGCCAAGCCCATGGCATCACCCCCCAGCCACGGCCAGCCTAGGGGAGAGGGGGCGACAGTGGGCCGGAGAAAGAGGGGGGAGAGGATGGGAGAGAGGAGGAGGCGGAGGAGCCGTGGGAGGCGGCGCCGATTTGGGGAAGAGAGGGAGCCCCCATGGCGGCGGCGGCTTCAGGAGCTGGAGAGGGGAAGAGAGAGTTGTGAGGGAGAGGGAGGCGTGAGGAAAAAAAGAAAGGGGCGGCCGGGTGAGTTGAGAAAGAAAAGTAAGGAGTCACGAGTGGGTTAAAAAATGTGGGTGGCCGGTTGGTAAAGATGAGAAGATTAGGGTTTGGGTGATCAAAAAAATTAGTTGGTTAGAAATTAGGATTTAGGGTGTTAACTTCTGAGCATAATTGTGTTAAATCATTAATTTGTTATCGTAGCAATCGTTTAGTTAGATTAGAATAATTAAGATAATTAAAGTTGTGCTTAGTTTGAAAGTTGAAATTTTACTTCCGAACTAATTAAAATCAATTAGATGTTGGTAGCGTAGAATTTGTTAGAGTTGCTAGTATTAGGGCTTGTGTAGCATTGCTAAATCGTTCTTTAGATAGTGCATATTTAGGTCCTAACCCTAGAGTCGTTATGCCGGGACGACGGCGATGGCGGGAGTGTTAACTTGGCGATAGTCGAAAAGGATTTATTAACCCAAAAATCCACTAATGAAAAGAATCGTCTAACTAAATTACATTTAGTAGCACCAAAATGTCACTAAGTATTTACTTAAATATTTATTATCCGTTTAAATGCATATTTGCGTGAGAGATTTGTAAGCCTTGACGGCGATGGTTGAATCGATTATATCGACAGTGAGCTTTACTACTCGTTTGAAGGCAAGCTACTCTCTTGTTCATTAATATAGCTATATTAAATGTAAACAGTACCTCATTCTATCATATATGTATTGCATTAAAATGATTTCTCAAAATCTCAAATCAAATAAGTGAGATGAAAGTAAGAATGATGAGAAAGATGTTAGATATGAAAAGAGATGAGAAATAAGAATGAGAGTAAAGCAGGGCATTAATATGGTTGGTAAAGGGGGCCCTTGGTCAGGAAGAAAGAGGGCAAGAGGTGGGACCCTTTACATATGGTTATGATATAAGGACAAACAAAACTCTTACTCAGTCAGAGGCCGTAAATTCAGTACCAACCATTTTCCCGTTTTTCGACGGGCAGAAAATGTTACCTTGTTACGTGATTTCGCTCTCCACATCGGGTATGTATTTATGTGTGAGTGTGGTGTAAGAAGAGATGCTATAAGCACTAGGTGGAGTGTTGGGTGCGAAGAGGCGAATCGGCCCAACCAACATTACTGAACTTCGGTGGTGGCAAGGTCAAGACCGATTTAAAATAATGGGTGGAGAAAAATATTCACGTAACTTGGAAAGCGTTACAGATACGGACTGAAGTCGCATCAAAGGAAATGCGATGTCCCCGTTTAAAGAGGGTTCGGGATAGGCTGTGGGTAAAGTGGTACAAAGCTCTGCAAGATGCTATATAAAATCATGAATTCATGCGGTCTCTGGATTGGAGTCTCTGAGGAACCATGGGGTCTATTCTCTCCGAGTAATCAAGTAGTCTTTTGAGAATAAAATCGCAATCTAATGTTTTAATGTTTATTTTGAGAATAAGAGAAGAGGTAAGAATGTTGCTAAGGGCGAAAAGTTAGAATCATCATTTGCATTTTAGCTACTATTGCTTGTTGAGTACACTATAGTACTCACTCTTGCTATCTTTCCTTGCTTAGACCCTAGCTCACGGAGCAATCCCGAGTGGGAGGAGGGTTTTGCAGTCTGAGATAATGCTACAGGTGATGAGGGCGTTTATGTCGACGAGCAAGGTGAGATGGACTTCTCTTTTGACTCGTGGGACGAGTAGTTCGTTGGAGAAACCTAGATGGCAGACTTTGGGGGAAAGTGTTACCTCCCCTCTTTTGTTGTAAATAAATAAGTGTATTTAGAACCTTAGTCTTTTGTGGCTACTGTTGTAATAAAGGAACAGTTTCTATCTTATTATTCTGCTGCGTAACTCTGGTAATGGCTTACTATTCGTTGGAGCAGTGTTCTACTGGGCAAACGAATAGTAATCCGTATGCTTAAGTGTGATTACCTCCTGGGTAATGACACGGGGCGCCGCAGTAATGTTCTTAACACAATCAATCTGAATAACTGGTAATCCCGAGTAAGGCAGAAAGCAAGTAAAAGAAAATATCGATTTCAGACTTCCATTACCTTGTTTTGGATAACATCTTTCAAAATAGCAGTGATTCTAGCCAAAGACTCGCATTTCTTTTCCATTTCACTAACATGTGTCAAATGTGCAATGTTTTTATCATCCTGTAGAAATCGAAACTTCATCAGTATGATCAACAATAACAGCATAGATTCAAATCACAAGCTCTCTGAAAAGAGATACAAATATATAATATGAATATGCAAGCATTCAGAAATGACATATAGTAAAGTTTATGAGTAACATAAATTGGATGCCAGTACTTCAGTTTGTTCTGAATCACACATTAACACGGCATAAACATAGTCTCAAGTTTCATGCATCAACCAGTTAAAAGCTTTAGCCTTAAGCTCTTAAGAGTTGGGCATTTTTACTCATTCTTCAAGAATCACTAGTTCAAGACATAGTTTGTCACTTGAAGGAAAAATAGGATTTATTTCAAGATGGGCTACATGCTTTTATGACAAAGAAATGCTCACCGTAATAGTTTCCATCTCTACCTACAATGTCCTTTCATGAACAACCAAAATTCCAAGTGATACTTTGCATAACTTTCGTAATTTCAGCACTACAACTAGAGAATTGAAAAGGCATTCATTATGTCAAAGTGAAGTGATGAAACATGAAAGCGGTGATGTAAAGTGAAAGCGATATCATGTAGTACAGGATCTGAAAAGGTAACAATAAATGAAAGATGTATAACAGCATTGCCATGGTGTGGAATTGGTGTATAACAGCATTGCCATGGTGTGGAATTGGTGTGAACATATATAGACTAACAACGGGATATCAATCCATCACCTTTCTGCCTTGTAGCTCCACTTGCAAATTGGCAATGTTCCGCTGCACGACAGTCAGCTCCCTCAAGACCCTCACCAGATCATCACTTTTGTCCGTGCTACTCTGATCTTCCTGCAATGGCAAGTCAAGCAAGGAACAGTAGACACTTCAGAAGCACACCTTTTGAAATAAACCGTATTCTGTGAAATACCAAAAAAAAAAGTAGTAACCATCTCTGCAAGTTGCCGCCAATGCAGAGCACTATTGATGGCATAGAACACTTAAATTTCATGTAAGTAAACGAACATAACAAAAATAGAGAGAGCATAACACAGCAATCTTAGGTCACGTTTTCCGATGGGTTCACAATTAGCAGAAAGCTAGCAAGGTTTCATGAGATGAAGAACCCTATAGTCACCAGAGCTAGGAGCACATCCCAGGATTCCAGAAATGTTCCTCGTAACTAACGACGAAGCCAAGCTTATGCAACTCGCACGAACCTAACGACGAAACCCACCCAAAACATACGAATTTGCACCGATAAGCCTCGATTTTGGCAGCAACACTTCGTTCAAAACCTACATTCCACATTCTCGGTCTCAATTACCTCGAGAGGAGCCACCATTTTCACGAACAAAACCATACAATTACCTCAGGAGGGACTGCGATTTAGTCGGAAGATTTGGATCTAGAGTAAAGGCGGCGGGAGAAACGAAACTGGAGCAGGATTTGGGTGGAGAAACAAATCAAGAAGGCGCGGAAGGAGCAAACCTGCGCGGGAGGGGCGGGGAAGCCGACGTCGGCGGCGATGGCAAGCGCCTCCGCCATGCCGCCCAGCCGCTTCGCCGGCTTCTGCGCCGCCGCCATGGCCTTGCCTGCGTGAGGAGGACGGGGGTATCATTCAGAAACATATCAGCAACATCCATACATGTATCATTCAAATATCAGCAACATCATCATTCAAACAGCGACATGTATGCACATATTGACTAGAAAGAAATTACAAGAAAGAAATGCAGAGTATGTTGATATCTGAATGATAAGCAATATATATTGCCTAAAAAAAGAAATTCAGTATACACTAAATGATAAGCAAAGATGACAACTTTATTGCCATTCCCTAGTTTATACATATCATTCGACTGTACATCTATACATCAATCTGAACACTGAACTGAACAATCATACATCTATACATAGCTAATATCTATACATCTGAAAAAAAGAGATTTGTACATAATTCTGGCTAATATCTACACATCTGAACAGGATCATTTGAATTTAAGTATTTTGATATCCAACATGAATGTACAAGAATCAAATAATATTGTCTATTAATAACATGTATTGTAATCCATCCACGGATCAAAAGGTTGTAGGAAACATCAATTCTACATAGCAAAAAACACAATATCACCTGATTATGTTTCTAGATAATCCAAATGGAGGATTTTCCTTAATACCCATTTCTTCTACTCTACCAGCCAGTTCCAAATGGACGAACAAAACATGTAAGAACTCAATTCTTTCATTCATTTGGACAATTTGACACTGGTTGCAATGTCACAATGATACCCATAATATACTCAAATCAATGTCATAAATAAAACTAAAATTTGCACCTAGCAATCAAATGAAATGGGTTCACATTCAACCATATTTGATTGAGCAAAACTCACATGCATGCTGACAAACTAACTGATCTAATATCAATCAACCAAGAGATCAAAACACATAACAGAATACAGAAATATCTGATTTGAACTGCATAAGCTAAACCTCAATTCTTTCATTCATTTGGACAATACCAAGAGATCAAAACACATAACAGAATACAGAAATATCTGATTTGAACTGCATAAGCTAAACCTCAATTCTTTCATTCATTTGGACAATGAAACCATATTTGAATGAGCAAAAGTCAGTAGATAGTCCAAGCAATTTGAGGATATGAACCATACACACTCAAATCAAGATGCATACAGATCTGAACATATCCATTGTAATTCAGCAATACCATAATCAATCGGTTCAAGATCAAATTGTCATGAATCATTGCCATACATTGTAATTCAGCATGCACTACATACAAAAATTTCACTTTTCCATTTTGTTGACTATCCAACAATCAAAGATCAGTTAGTCAATGTACAAATGAATGTCTTATCTGCTATCACGTTAGCAAATGATACAAGACAGGATAATCAAATTATATACAAGATAATCGAATTCAGGAAACAGGATAGTCAATTATATACAAGACATTGAACAACAAGCTGGATAAACAAGTGGATGCTCAATGCCCAGGTGATAAACAAACATCAATTGAATGCATGAATTGTTCCAGTGTGCAATGCAAATCCCTAGTGTTCTAGCAATCTTGAGTAGTATCATCCATTCATCCATATATCATACCCAAACAATGGTAATCAAACAATGGCAAGACCAAGTGATAAACAAATTGAGGGCCTCGGGCCACAACAGCCGGCAACGGCACATAAGGGAGGGGGAGGGTGGCGGTGGCTCGGGAGGTGGATGGAGGAGGCGGCGGTGGCTCGGGAGGTGGAGGGAGGCGACGGCGGTGGCTCGGGAGGAGAGAGCCGGGGAGGAGAGGGACTTGGACGGCGTTGGCACCGGAGAAGGGAGGAGGACGAGAGAGGACGGCAACGGGGGAGGAGAGGAGGATTAGAGAGACGCACGTTGGGGGTACTACGGCGGCGGCCCGAAGGGGAGGTCGCCGATGAGGAGGGAGGTAGAGGAGGTGCGCCGTGGAGGAGGGAGGTGGAGTGCGCCAGGGGTGGAGGAGGGCGCCGGGGAGGAGGCCGGGGAGGAGGATGGAGCCGGGGGAGCAGTGGCGGATCTAGGATTAGATCACACCTCAGGCTAAATTCTAATAGGCCAACATCTTAAAACCAACGCTAATTTCTATCCACAGCAAGACATAACAAAAAAAATAAGCCACAAATAATTCACTAACATGAAACTTTATCAAAAATGCTTCAATATAAAATATAATAAGAAAAACATGGCAAAACTTAAATAACATAGCATCTTAGATATATAGATTGAGTACCTAAATAACGACGATTTCATCTCTAACCTAGCCCACTATTGCTTCGCCAATAGTTAGACAAGTACCAGAACATACAAAGACAACATAAAAAAAAAATCAAACATCACAAGACGGACTACTGCAAGTACGACAACATAAAAAAGATTATGACTAGGAAAAAAATAAATGTCCACACTAAACCACATCAAGTTCAAATGTATGAATTTTAGTAATTCCATCAAGTTCAAATGTATGAATTTCAGCAATTCCATTTTAACACACCCAAATTAAATTTTGGTGTAGAACATAAATTTTCATGGAAGAACAATGTAGCAGAGTGATCAAAATCGCCGAGAATCAGCCAGTTACATACTTGGCGTCAAAAAAATTCTGCAAATTTTCAGCTTGTTCCTACCAGTTTTAAGCTTTTCTCGTTCTGAACCACCAGTCAAACTAACCTGAATACCTTATAACTAGCAGACAGTTAGATCACTCAAAAATAAGCAATCAAGAATGCAACACACTCATCATTTCTAACATTGTGCAATAATCCAACAATGTGCATCCCACAGTTATAATCGAACATTTAGCTAGATAAATCATAAATGTATGTTGATTCGGAATATAAAAATAGGATCCTAACCATGCTATAAACACAAGTTAGAATATACAAATGAGCCATGAAATTTCATTATAAGGTCCAATACTCCAATTAAATAATGCCAAAATACAAGTCAAAAGCATATATATACTTCCAAAAGGGGTATCCTAACCATGCTATAAACACAAGTCTTTGATTACTTTCTTATCCCTTCTTCTGTAACCTCGTAGATTTAGATTTCTCCTAATTACAATGCATAAGTTTAGAAGATTTGCCTCTCATTTGCACGAGTTAAACAAACTGCATAAGCACAACATTGTTGTCACAAGGAACTAACAAAAATTTCATAATCACAGAAGCTATGATAAATTATGAACAACGGAATCAAGACAAACATTTCGGAATCAAGATAAATTAGCGATCTGGAAATCGTAGTTGCCTTGAGCAGGGAAGGTTGAGTCAAAGAATGGTGAAGGGCCTCCCGATCGCCCTTGTTTCTGACACCACCTCCACAGAAGATCGCCTCGATCTGCTTCTCTCGAGCGCCACAACCACTACAAGACTACAACCAATCAAGCAACTAATCACATTTATTTAGACATCACATAACACATTAACACAGTCATCACCATTCACGGATCTCATTACCTCAATTCCCAATTTTAACACGCCGTCGAGGGGGCCGATGGGCGGCGGTGACGCAGCAGAGGGGTGAATGGGGCGAGGAGCGGGCGAGGCGAAGCCTTAGAGGCGTAAGTGGCGAGCGCGGTCGGCGCTTGCCGCTGTGAGGAGCAGGCGTGATGCGAGGTGGATCTGGTCGGTGGCGCAAGGAGACCGGCGACCGCTAAGTTGGAGCACTGGCGCGACGCCTTGTGCGCAGTGTCTGGGCCGGTGGCTTGAGGAGAGCTTCCGCCCTTCGTCGAGGGCGCGGAGAGAGCCGGGAGGAGGCGGCGGCGGTGGCAGTGGCGAATAGCGAGGGTCGAGGGCGCCGATGGAGGCGACAGTGGGACGCGGGGTTAGAGGGCGACGTATCGTGTGCACATGGGTGCATCTATGCACATACGCACAAACGGCATCCGGGCCCTCCATCCCGCAATCGACAGCACTGGGCGAGCGAGCGGAAGGCCACAGCGCGCTCGCGACAATTAGCGATTACCCCCTTACGCTCATGGCAGTCCCGATCCCCAATCCCTCCATCGCTGTCGCTCTCTCCTCCCAATTTGTAGAGAGTCGACTGTAGCGGCGTCGGTCATCTCCGCCTCCCCCTTGTGCTCCGTCCCCTCCGCCTCACTCCTACTAGGTCTCCCCTCCCCCTTGTGCTCCGTTCCCTCCGCCTCACTCCCACCAGGTGCTAGTCTAGGGTTGTGGATGTAGCAGTGGTGTGGCGGCGGCAATGGCGGGCGAAAGACGTGGAGGTGCTCAAGCCGTGGCACTCGGGCAAGGCGAAGGTACTAAGGACCCGGTGGTGGCGGTGGTCGAGCAAAGCAGAGGTGCTGAGGACCTGGTGGCGATGACCAGGTCCCCTTGAGGTGCTCAAGCCTTGGCACTCGGGCAAGGCGAAGGTACTAAGGACCCGGTGGTGGCGGTGGTCGAGCAAAGCGAGTCTTGAGGACACAGTGGCGGCGACCAAGCCCCTTCACCCTCCTCCCCACCGACCCGCCGCCGGGTGCCATGGCCGTGGCCGAGTGCACAGCTATCGGCGAAGTGGGCCTCGACGGCGACCTCCACCGCCGTGTCCTCTCTACGGCTCGGCTACATCGGCTCGCCAGTGTGCATTGCTGACAACGTCCGTGCTCCCACCGTGGCGCCGGCTACTACAAGCGCCGCCTCGGCACCAGTTAACCCTTACCACATGGTGCTCGCGCATCACCCGTGCCGTGGTGAGGCCTTAACTTGGTGTCTGGTAACCACTACGATGGATTCTTGCCATCGAGAGAAAAAAAAAAAGATTCAATCTTCAAGCACATATGTGTGGTACGCAAATTATCTTGATAAATTTGAATCATCTTGCGAAATTTTCGAGTGCTTGAAACCAAGTTTTCGGTGGTTTTTAGGATGTATGGCATTCATGTATGAATTTGACACTCTGTGGTGATAATATGAGCATGCGGTCTTGAGATGAGCATTGGTTTTATCTTGAACATCTGTACAAGTCATACCAGAATGTAATATTGTATTGTTGTGTCATCCAAAATACATGATGCTCTTGTCTTGTAATCTGTTCAGAAATTTTCAAAATTATTGTCTTAGTGTCTTCCAATACAGAATGTAATACTGTATTGTTGTATGCATGCAAGAAATTAGTCGCTTGCTTTGTCCTCACATTCTGATCATTGGCCCTAATAATGGGGGCATATCATATTGATAACAGCATTGTTATACTTTTTCAAGAAATGGATGATTGGACAAGTGTGCTTGGGTATTTTGCTGGATACTAAGAGAAGAGTAGCTCAAGCAAGATTTCTTCCCTAAACATGTCATTAGCAGAATGGAGGATATGGAAGCTGTGAAACAGAAGAATTTTTCACTGATGTTCCACCAAATAAATTCATTTGGCATTATGAATTTAAGCATTATTTGGTAATGTTTGCATCTCGTTTCATGGGCTCGTGAAGAAGCTAGCTCGGCTAGTATAAAAAGCAGTCTGAATCTGATGGACACAATGTTGAATCAGTTCATTTGCTTGTTCCCAGGATACATGACTTATTCTTGGTTCTTTGTTGAGCTGTTTTTTCCTCTTTATTTATGTATGTAATATTATACTTTCCTTATAAATTTGTTTAAAGCAAAGTGCAAAGGACAAGGGTTATTCTTTGTTAATGTATAATGTCAATGTGCTTCTATCTGTTTTACCACGCAAGGGTTATTTATGCTAAAGGCGCTATTTGACTTTGTACATAAGTCCTCTAGGTAATTATGTTGATTCTGTTTCTGTTCCATTCTCATTAATTGGAAGTATGAAACATTTCGAATTTCATGGGTCACTCTCATCTGACTGAAATGCACTGACTGAACATGATCTCCTGGACTGAAATGCTCTTCTGAACCATTACATAGAAACAACATAGCCATTACAATGACAAACACATTTGATCTAGAACGAGCAAATCAATGTTTTCAATCTCATCTGGATTAGCTGGTTGTGTTGGAAATCTTAGTTCATACATTTCTGAAATTAGAAGTACTACATGTCCATGAGTCAAGAACAGAATTTTCATCCCATTGAGATATTACATTGCAAGATCCTTACATTGAGAGATTACAGCATGTAAAATTGCAACATCCTTACAACAAAGTTCACCAACTTTTTTCAATGGTCATTCGCAGTAAAATGCACACAACAAAACCATCACGAATTCATCAAAAACATTCATACATCCATTTCTGAATGTATATGTTCTCTGATTCTCCAAAACATCAGAAATCTGAATGTACAACAAAACCATGGATTGCTCAATCACGAATTCAACAGAAGCATCCATACATCCATTTCTGAACTAGTACATTTCTGAATCCATTAGCTTACATTCCAAAAAAAAGCTTCCATTACATTAGAATCATTCATACAACACAAAACCTACAGCATAAGTCCATGCTCCCATTCCATTCCATTCGACTAAGCCTTCAGGCCATTGCAAGATATCCTTAGTGACTAGAAGAATCCATTGCGCTGGTTCTCGTCTGCTTTAAATTTCTTTGAAGACCTCAAGTCCCTGCTGAAGCAAACAAAGCATTATATCACATCATTTTTCAATGGACATGCATTCCATCTGATAACCTATTCTATTACACCTGAACCTAAATCTTCTTGAAAGCGATCTATAAGGTACAAGACATAACTGGTTGATGATAATGATAACAAAGATACTAGACTGTTTAGTTAATCATGACTTTGGAAATCAGAACATGCTTCCCCTAACAATTTTACAGTACTATACACCGTGATCTAAAAAAAGCTCTGAATATCATGACCATACCATGTTTGACCCATGAAAGCTATCTACATCCAGACATGCAAGGTGTTGACGTAAATCTGCTATCCTCGCACAATTTATATTGCATTGACCTCAATTCTATTCGTTCTTGAAGGTGCATTAGCCATTAGATGGATCACAAAAACTAAATCGCATAGACAATACATGACCAAGGATATAGGGCTTCGATGCGAGTGAGAAAACACTGACAAAAGCGGTGATCTTGATCAGATTGCAATCAATTCACAATGTCGTATTCATAACAAAACAATCAACAACTAGGGTTTATTGCACGCACCTTTGACGGGATCTTGAGGAAGAAGAAGCGAAGGTGGCCCTCGACCTCCACGCGGTGTCGAAGGTATGGACCCATGCGATCGCCTCAATGTCGAGCCTTGAGCTTCACCACCGGTTAGGTCTTTGGCGTTGCGTTCGGTCTTGAGGCGGCTGCAGGAGGCATGGGGTGGGGCGAGGAGAGGCGCAGGGGTGGAGAGCCTGAGGGGAGGCGCAGGGAGGCGTGGCGAGGCGAACCCTAGCCGTGGCGTCGTCTTTGGAGTCTGGAGAGGAGCGGAGCTGCAGGAGGGGTTAGAAGTGGAAGCAACTGCGTGCGGGGGGTGTTTCCGCAAAAACGCTGTGCGTGGGAGGTGGTGGGAATGCCGGATCGATCTGGATCGTCGATTTGAAATTGGATGGACAGAATGCACTATGTGCATATGTGCACAAATTAGTGCATGTGCACCTGATACCTCCCCGGGTTAGAGGTCACTGCGAGTGGCCTGGAGCCCTGGATGGAGTGCGCAGTGGGGGAAGGAGATGTATGTGTGGGCTGGGCCAGCTGCCTTGGATGGCTAGGCCTCGGGCTAAATGGCTCCAATCATTTGTTTCGCCTACAGCTCACTCTATCTGAGGCCGAGATCCGTCCCTGTGGGGGAGGACGAGGAGGAGGCGGACGGGTGTGAGATCTAGATCTGGATCTCATGAGGAGGAGGTGCGGTAGGGAGGAAGGCGCATGGAGGAGGAGGTGCGGCGGGTAGGAGGGCGCGGGGGAGGAGGCCGGCGGGGAGGAGGCCACCGAGGAGAGGCCCAGAGGGAGCGCCACGCGCGGGTGTAGCAGTGACGACTAACAACTGATGGTGGCGGTACTATGAGGAGAAGTACTTCGAGGACTATGCAAACTGAGCCGTGTTGTAACATTCTGATTTTCTAAATCCTTTTTAAATGTGTAAAATAAATTAAAGCTATTTTATATTAATGAGAATTCAAGTTCGGTTCTGTTGGAAGGGTTTGAGTTGCTGATACCTTCTTTCTGGTATGCTCGGCAAATCCTCCTTTAACCTATCTCTTGTGGGTTGTGTAGGTTTAGGCCTTCTCTGTGGCCTAGACCCCCCTAGCGGCTCTTGAGGTTAAACATCCCTTGAGGCTTGGACCTTTTCTCACCTGGACATACCCTTATGTCCAGGCCTTTTTCCTTTGAGTTTGGTCACTTGGATCTCTTTGTTGGTTCGAATCTCTTTGGTTCAGACCTCCTTTCTGTTCAGACTTCTCTTAAGTCAAGACCCCTTGTTGCCTGGGCACTTATGCCCAGTCCTCTTTTCAGCCAGGACATCATGGTAGTTCATCGGGTATTTTGTGTGCCTTTGAACCACCTTGATATGTCTTCCTGACCGAAAGGACTTTCTTTGGGTTCATCCTGACCTCACCTCATCGGGTCGTTAAAGATCTCCCTTGAGTTACCTTGATCTTGGCGACTCCATCTGGAACTACTCTGGGTGGAACTCTTCCGTGAGATCCCTCTCCTTGAAACCCCTCCGCATGGACCTCTCTTTCATTTGGATCTGGCGGTCCAGACCTCCCCGTGCGTTATGTCCCTCTGTGGACCTCCCCTTTGTTTGGAATCTAACGGTTTGGACCTCTCCTCACTTCCGATCCAAAGGCCCAGACTTCCCCTACACGTTTGATCTTGGCTGTTGGACCTCCCTCTCGGAGATCCAACCGCCCGGACCTCAACTTGCCTTTAATCTCAACCACGGGATCTCTTTGTAGTTCTCTGGACCTCCTTGCCATACCTCCCTTGAAGAGATCCTGACCGTCAGGACCTCCCCATGTCCAGACCTCCTCTGTATATCTGAACCTCCTCAACCTTTAGACCTCCCTGTCCTTTGGGCCTAGGACCTCCTAAGCCTCTCGGACCTCCTCAAAGACCTCCTCTGCGGGGCAAGACCTCCCCTTTTTACTCGACTGTTTCTAAAGTGGCTGGCCCCACTTGCCAGCCTTGGTCATTCTTATTCCCTCCGCCACGTAAGTATCTTGGGCATTTAATGCATGTCTTGTCACATTAAATGCATCCACATACGTGGTGTTTACTCTGAATCGGGTCACTTAGCCGTACTCTGACATCCTTCTTTGTTCCTTCCCATAGCAACATAAGTTGTCCTTCCTCGTACCTTTTACCCAGGGTGGTAGTAACACCTGCTCTGCCACTCACCTACCTTTGACCCATTTCTATACTTATCCTTGGTACGTATGCTTCTAGTTTTCTTCACCCACTTTGACTATAATCAGCCCAGAGAACTCCGCCATATTATCTTCTTCACATTCACCATCTTGGCTCTCGTTCAGTGGCCTTCCAGGGAAGACCTTGCTGATCACGACCTCCCCTCCATCCATTGCTCCTTCTTGTCCCTGGTAAGTCCCTTGGTGATCTGCTCCACTCTTGTTTTCGCCACTGCATTGAGCTGGTCGTGTCTTTCACAGGACCTCCTCGGGTGGACTCCTTTTTGGATTTCTATGGCCGTTATGTGAAGACCTCCTCTCTGGACTTTGCGCAAGAACCATTTCTCAGGACCTCTCTGTTGAATTGCTTAAATCACTCCTTTGGGGTCTTTTACTAAAGACCACCTTCTCCTCTGGTACGCTTAGACCTCTTCCATAAGAACCTATTCTAAAATGTAGACCTCTCCTATTGATTAAGTTTTGGACTCCCTCTGGGGTCCCCTTGGTTTTCTTGTTGTTCTCAGTTGGTTCTTTATTTGAGTTTTCTTTGAACTTGCTCTTTTACCCGTGTAGATTGCGAAGACTCCAGGGAGTCTGAGTGTTCCGAAAAGGAAGATTCTCAGGATAGTGAGCAAGGCAAGTTACACTTTTGATCATATTGCACCCAATAATTCAAATTAATTATGTCCTGTTTTAATGTATACTGCATGCCTATTTCTACCAAGATATTTCAATACATTTTAAATCCATAGTTATGCCTACTTCGTTGTATGGCCTTTGTTGACTTTGGACTGAACTTGTTGTCACCTTTAGATCAAACTTGGGTCATGCAGTAGTGTGAGCCAAGTCCATTTGAAAAACAGATGCTTAGTCATGCTTAGACCAAAAATATTGATTTGGGGAAATCTTTACCATCATGACCAAACACTGTTTTAAATGTTTTCACCATGACATTGGGTTGTCATGGGGGGATGAAAGTATTGCTGGGGAAGCAAAGAAAATGGAAATGGGTTTGGACTGGGGCGAATTGGTTTGCTTGGCTGGTGCAATGTTTGTGCACGGACTCTATCCTGGCTAAGGTGGAGGTCCAGGGGTTTGTGAAAGTCGCCCTAGTCATTTGAGGACCGGTCTTTGAGCGACCAATGCCATGCCTATAATAGGCTATGCCACAATCGTGCAACCACATGTCTCCAGAATGGGGCGTGGGACCTGGCTGAGTAATTTGCAAAGTTCTACCATAAGCTGCTCCATTGGAGGTGTGAGAGGTCTTGTATGGCTAATGGTCTTTTATGATCTACTGTTCCCACTGGTGCAAGAGGGGGCTTTCCGCCGGATTACGATCCATAGGAAAGTGAAACCTTAGCAAGGAAAGGCTGTGATGGGGCAATACATTGTAAAGGCCTTGTCATGAGCTCTAGACCTCTTACCTTTGGTAGTGAGAGGTGGCATTGACGAGTGCCGGACAAACTAGAGTACTCATGTCGTGTGGGTAAAGTGCACAACCTCTGCAGAGTTAAATCTATTTGAATAGCCGTGTCCACGGTTATGGACGTGCTGGCAAAGGCTACTCAGAGTTAGATGTTGGTTTTGGGTTTCCAGAAATGTTTTCAAATCTGTTTTGGGATTGCTATCCCATGGGTTTGGGCGAGGAGCTTTGTTGTCGGGAGGTATCCTTCACTAACTTGTTGATGAATGTTATCCAACTGAAAAATTGCTTTGCTAAAATGAATTTTAGTTATTAAAGACCTGCTTTGGAACTTATTAATGGTATTTGAAAGAAAATTGGCTTTGTGCAAATTAACCATATTATGCCATCCTTTGATTATCCATATATGCATGTCATTTTGCTAACTCACGGGTGTAACTTGCGAGCACGGTTGTTGTGCTCACTCTTGCTCATTACAATTTTTGCCAGGAGAGGATCTTGGCAGTGATGAAGACCAAAGCGAATAGGTTGTGCCTTCCAGTCAGTTGCCTGTGGTGTGCTAATGGAACTTTTGTTCTTTTGCCCTTTTGTGTACATGTTTGGCCCAAGGCCACCTTGTAAACAACTCTGTTGATATTCTGCTTTAATAAAGATGCGTTCTGGATGTCACCACCATTGTACTATTACTGTGAAGAGCTAGCCATGATCCTTGGGACTAGCTCGGGATTCACAGGGAACCCTGGAGCAAGCTCGGACCTTTATGTCCTCACAATGGGATGAACGTGTGAGGTTCTGAGGTGGTCCCGGACCTCCACGACCTCCTCTGGAGGGTCGCGGGTGGTCTTGGGGTGCCCTCAGACCTCCTCGTTTTTCTCTGATTGTGGCCGTGGTAGGTCCGTGGGTGCTCCCTGGCTCCAAGACCCTCTCGGGTCATGTTCTCCTGGACCTCCTGGGAGGTTTTGGTGGACTGTCCGAGAGGTCCTTTGTGGACCTCCCTGGGAGGTCCTGATGGACTGTCTAGAGGTCTTGGAGGACCTCTCGGGTGCCCTAGAGTTGGGTCGTTACACGTGTTCTCCACTCGATTACTTGTGGGCATGTCGGATGGCTACCACAAGATGTTTTTTTCCGCTACAAGTGTATCTTTTGTCGTTAAACCCTGCGTGGCAAACTCTGTAAAACCTTAACCATAAGGTCCGATGCTACTAAGTAATATTAATTTATCTGTTTCTTAGATATTTTGTTGTATGGATATGATTTCATCAATGGTATCACTGTGTGGACTAGCTACTGATCACGGGACTAATTCAGAATACATAGAGGGCTCAGGTTCGAAAATCTGGGGTCCCAACATTGGTCTATAGACCGAGTCCGTGGAACAGAATGGGTTCACCTTGAACCAAGTCTTAAGAATAGTATCGGTTGATAGGCGAGACGTACATGTCATTATTACAAGTGGATTAACCAGTTAAATGGAAATAAACTGAAGATGGCCCACATGTAATTCACAAAAGTGGTCAGTTTGGTTTTTCACAGGTTCTTGAGAGGAATGACGAGTGGGGCCCATGGTAAGTGAAATATAGAGAAAAAAGAGAGATGAGGAGCAAAGAGAGGGAAACATAGGAACGGCTTAGACGGTTCTGGATGGCGTCGGCGATGGTGTGCGGCGGTGTGGGAGCTTCGGGTAATGGGAAAAACTGATCGACGCGACTCCAAGGAAGTGATGGGCGGCGGCGGCGCGGATGGAGGGGCACAGCGGTGGTGCTAGTGGTGAGCAGGGCAGAGGTCGACGCGGAGGTAGATGAGGGGCGTGGTGCTCTGGCGAAGTTTCAGCATGGGAGACGTGAGCACAAGGTAGAACACAACATGATGATTAAGATGATGTGGTTAATGACAGCAGGGGCACACCGACAGCGGTTCGGGCGACAACGAGGAAGACGGCTCGATTCCATCGAACGGTTGTGAGAGAATGCAATTAACTTAATATGATGATTAAGGGGGTTTGCGAACATGACGTGACGGGAATGAATTTGCAAGAATCTCACTAGAGACGGAGATCGGGTGGCGGAGCGACGGACAGCTTCGAGGAAGAAGATGGTGGCGGTAGCTATGGTGCTACAGTAGCAGAGTGGCCAAATGGATGCGTGGAAGAGGTATAGGGAGTGGAGGAGCTGCCGTGGGCAAGATTAATTGGAGTGAAGCTCACGATGGTAAAGAAATCGATGACGATGGTGGTTTGACCAATGATAGAGAAAACAACATGATCTCGATGATGAACTAAGAGTGTTAGATAATCTTTGTAGGAGTCCGTTTCTGTTTTAGTTTCCTTTTTTGTTGCCGTATCCAAGTCCGCTTCATACGAGGTCAAGTCCAAGTAGTGCACGGAGTAGAAACCGAGTTGGGCGTTGAGTCCATGTACTAGTCGTGTAATTAGCCTTTATAAGGCACAAATGAGTCTTGTAACCATGAGTCGAGCAATGCAATAGAAAGAAAGAAGAAAATGTTGCATCTTTGCAGCACCAAAAGATCTTTGTCTACATATGTGGGTATTGTTTGCTTCCAGTGATATCGTGAGCGTGTCCTTTGGTCAAGGAAAGCTACGTATGCGAGATTACGTGTGTGTAACCGCCGAGTTGAATCATCTGGAGCTGTTCCAACAATTGGTATCGAGCAAGGTCGCGAGGAGACGAGTGCGAGAGAAGAAGTGCGGCTTGACGCAGACGGCACGCGGCTCGGTCGGCGGCAGCGGCTCTCGGCTCACGACACTACGTCTCGGGCAAGACGAGGTGTAGCGTCATGTCGCAGCAGATGTAAATCACGCGAAGTTAAGTGGCGATGGCGACACCTCGGACACGGCGGCATCCAAGGCACCGGCGAAGGTGGGTTGGTAACCCTTCAATACCCAATGCTCATCGAGACCAACTATGGCTCTTGGGCGGTGAAGATGAAGGTGTTCATGCACGCACAAGGGGTGTGGGCGGCGATGGAAGGCAAAGAGGCTGGTCGATGGCGCAAGGACGAGATGGCTCGCCGCCATATTCCAAAAGCCGTGCGAGGCCATGATGATGGTCTTGGCGAATATGAGACGGCCAAGGAGGCTTGGGACACCCTAAAGGAGATGCTGCGTCGTGGCGACCCGCGTCAAGGAGGCACAGTCACGAGACTCTCATGAGTGAGTTCGATGTAATGAAGATGAAGGAGCGGAATCCATCAATGACCGCCATGAAGTCGACCACCATCATCAGCGAGATTCGTGTCCTCGGAGATAAGATGGAGGGCGCACCGTCGTAAAGAAGTTTCTTCGTGCCATCACGACAAATTCTTGCGATCGTCTCCACCATTGAGCAATTTCGCGATATGAAGGCGATGGCGATTGTGGAGGTGATTAGGCGGTGAAGGCGTCGAGAGCGCACAAAGGGACGGCGACGCGACGAGGAAGGTGGGCATCTACTACTCACTCGTGGCGAGTGGGAATCTAGGTCAATAAAGAGGGCGCCAACAACTCGGCATGAAGAATCGCAAGTTCGACAAGGCGAAGATTCTTTGCTACAATTATCGAGGACTACGCACGCCGCCGAATGCCGTAATCCTAAAAAGGAGAAAGCGGGCGCACTTAATTGTGGTGATCTTTGAATCTGAGCCGACGCGTTACTCGATCTTTGAGTCGTGTCTGTTGAGTTGAGTCCGGGACGTTGAGGAGGTGTGTTCGCCGTCCTGAGTCAAGTCCATTGAGTCGAGTCCGGGATGTTGAGGAGATGTGTTCGCCGTCCTGAGTCGAGTCCGTGTGTTACTCAAGTTGTAGTCGTGACCAACTTGAAGTCCGAGTATGAGTTGGGCAAGTCGTAGTTGAGACCGAGTATCTGAGTTGAGTCTGAGTTAGGCGCAAGTCGTAGTTGAGACCATTGCCTCAATGAGTAAGAGTCCAAGGCGTGTTCAAGTTGTGCCCTTGTCTTCGACCAGAGTGTGTGGGAGCCATGTTGAAGTTGAGTCTAAGCGGTGACACACAAAATATAAGTAAGTATACAAAGATTAGGGAGTGATTGTTAGATAATATTTGTAGGAGTCCGTTTGCTTTTAGTTTCCTTTTTTGTTGCAGTATCCAAGTCCGCTTAAATGCGAGGTCAAGTCCAAGTAGTGCACGGAGTAGAAACCGAGTTAGGCGTTGAGTCCATGTCTTGGTCGTGTAATTAGCCTTTATAAGGCACAAATGAGTCTTGTAACCATGAGTCGGGCAATGCAGTAAAGAAAGAAGAAAATCTGCATCTTTGCGGCACCAAAAATCTTTGTCTACATGTGTGGGTATTGTTTGCTTCGGTGAGATCGTGGCGTGTCCTTTGGTCAAGAAAGCTACGTATGCGAGATTACGTGTGTGTGCGCTTCGCCGAGTTGAATCATCCTAGAGCTGTTCCAACAAAGAGAAAACCACAAAATGGATTGAGGGGAAATGATCACGGAATGCTGGAACACGACACGATGCAAGAGGAATCATGAGAACTTCACCAAAAGGCGGCGAGCAGTGGTGGAGGAGCAATGGGACTCGGTGGTGAAAAGAATGCGTTCCGTCTACCTCGTTGCATGAACTGGAAAGAGGTCTGAGGGGAAGCAAATAGGGAAACGAGGCGGTCTCAGTGCTCCTTATATAGGGGCAGAGGAGACGGCGCGGGCTCGGTGAATTCAACGACGATGGTTTCGACTCAGCTTCAATGCACACGTACGCTAATGGAAATGACCGATTGATTGTCGGAGTTGAAGGCACACTTAATTGTAGCGGTTTCCAAACCAAACAACGCAAGGTGACTCGGCTAGAACAAGTGCAGGTGGTGCGAGCTTGCAAGGCGCAGCGCTGGGCACAAGCAGAGCTCACAGGGCACTAGTAGCTCTAGCACTGTGCGGCTCGGTGCAAGCACAACTCAACGTGGCTCGAGTGCAAGCAGGAACACGGGGGAGAAGAAGGAGAGATGGGCTGAGGCAGGTGCGTCGAGAGGATTGGGCTGCGGCCCAAAGAAGAAGATGGGCTAGGCCAAGAGGGGGAAATGGGATCGGCCCAGGAAGAAAGAAGTTGGGCCCAAGAAAAGTAATGGGTATTTTGTATCTCAGTCTTTTGCTGCTGTTAGTGATCTTCTTGTTGCTCCTCTGTTGGTCCCGTTGCTCATTCGCTCTCCTGGTTCGGAGTTGAGAGCTGAATTGGAGTGCAGAGATGTTCCTATCGAGATTGAGGGAGTAGGATTTTTGGTAAATCTTATTCTCCTCAACGCAGCGAGCTTAGATGTGATTCTTGGCATGGATTGGTTGTCCCAGCACATGGGGCAAATCGATTGCGCCCGGAAGCTCATCTATCTTACAAGTCCATCCGTGACGAGGTTCGTTTTTGCCGGTCGCTGAGCCCTCATCTCTTCGCACTTGAAGCGAAGCCGACTCGGATATTCGTGAAGTCCCAACGGTATGTGACTTCATGGATGTCTTTCCCGAGGATCTTCTAGGGATGCCACCCGTTCGGGATCTCGAGTTCGCCATCGAGTTGGCTCCCGGTACCGCCCCGATTTCGAAGAGGCCTTATCGGATGCCACCGAATGAGTTGGTGGAGTTGAAGAAGCAACAATGAGCTTCAAGAGAAAGGTTTCATCCGCCCTAGCTCATCTCCGTGGGGTTGTCGGCTATCTTCGTTAAGAAGAAGGGCGGTACTTTAGCGATAAATGTCGTCGATTACCATTCGCTTAACGAAGTGACGGTAAAGAACAAGTATCCTCTGCCCCGCATCGATGATCTCTTTGATCAATTGTCTGGAGCTCAGGTTTTCTCCAAGATTGATTTGAGAGTGGGATATCATAAAGTTCGTATCCGACCTGAGAATATTCCCAATATGGTTTTCTCTACTTGTTATGGCTTGTACGAGTATACCGTCATGTCGTTCGGCTTGACCAACGCTCCTGCCTTGTTCATGAACCTCATGAATTCGGTGTTTATGGAGTACTTGGATAAGTTTGTCGTGGTCTTCATCGATGATATTCTTATCTATTCCAAGAACGATGAGGAACACGCCGAGCATCTGAAGCTTGTGTTGGGCAAGCTGCGTGAGCACCTGTTGTATCACGGTTTAGCAAATGCGTTACGGTTGAAGGAAGTGGCCTTCTTGGGCCATGTGCTTTCAGCAGAGGCGAGCCGTTGATCTAGCAAGGTCGCGATGTGCTATCTCGAGTCGGCCCGTTCGATAACCGATGTGCGGAGTTTTCTCGGTTTAGCGGGATATTATCGTCGCTTTATCGAGAACTTCTCCAAGATCATGGCCGATGATGGAGTTGCTCAAGAAGGACAAGAAGTTCGTGTGGTCGCTGAGTGTGAGGAAAGTTTCCAAGTGCTCAAGAAGCGTTTGACCACCGCTCCGTTCTCGTTCTTCCCGATATCCATCGAAGCTTCGATATCTATTGCGATGCTTCTCGTCGAGGCCTCGGTTGTGTCCTTATGCAGGAAGGCAAGGTAGTGGCCTATGCATCAAGGCAATTGAGACCTCATGAACTCAACTACCCTACCCATGACTTGGAGTTAGCTGCTGTGATTCATGCACTTAAGATTTGGCGACATTACCTAATCGGTAATCGTTGTGAAGTGTATTCGGATCACAAAAGCTTGAAGTATTTGTTCACCCAGCCAGATCTGAACCTTAGGCAAAGGAGATGGTTGGAGTTGATCAAGGACTATGACGTGGGTATTCACTACCATCCGGGCAAGGCTAATGTCGTTGCCGATGCGCTTAGTCGCAAAGCGCATTGTAATGCCTTGTCGCTCAAGGAGCTTCAGCCCACCCTTCTTGAGGAGTTTCAGCGTCTCAACTTGGGTTTGGTTGAGCATGGCTTCCTCGCTACCTTGGTTGTGCAACCAACCTTGGTGGATCGTGTCAAAGCCGCTCAGCAATCGGATCCTGGAGTGAACAAAATCAAGAAAAATGTCAAGAACGGAACAGCCAAGTGCTTCTCGAGGATGAGCATGGTGTTGTGAGGTTCGAACAACGCCTTAATGGTTCCAAAGGACATGGAGTTGCGAATTTGATCCTCCATGAAGCCCACGATTCTCCTTTGTCCATTCATCCGGGGCCACAAAGATGTATCAAGATTTCTGTCGAGGATTTTGGTGGACCCGAATGAAGAGGAGATTGCGAGTTCGTTCTGCGAGTGCGGCGTGTGTTGTCGTGTGAAGGCCAAGCATCGGCGTCGGTGGATCGCTTGACCCTGCACATTCTGAGTGGAAGTGGGATTCGATCGGGATGGATTTTATTACCGGTCTACCCAGTCACCGAAGAAATGATGCCATTTGGGTTGTCATTGATCGGTTGACCAAAGTGGCACACTTTCTTCGGTCAAGACCAAGATTCGTGCAGTCGCCTTCTTTGAGCTTTACGTATCGAGGATCGTGAGCTTGCATGGTGTCAAGAGGCGATCGTTTCGATCGTGGTTCTATCTTCACTTCGGTTACGGCATAGCTGCGAGGAGGCTATGGGAACTCCTTTCCTTCACCTGACTTATCATCCCCAAAGCGATGGTGGGGCCGAGAGGGTCAACCAAGTTTTGGAAGACATGCTCCGTGCTTGTGTCCTTTCTTATGGGAAGCATTGGGAGAAATGCTTACCATTCGCCGAGTTTTCTTACAACAATAGCTTTCAGGCCAGTCTCGGCATGGCACCATTCAAGGCCTTATACGAGAGAAAGTGCAGAACCCCGTTAAATTGGTCTGAGACCGGCGAAAGACCTTTCTTTGGCCCGGACTCGATCAATGAGGCCGAGAGTCAAGTCCAGCTTATTCGTGAGCGTCTTCGCGCAGCTCAATCCAGGCAAAAGAGCTATGCGGATCGCCGTCACCGTGAGTTGAGTTTTGCGCCTAATGACTTTGTTTATCTCAAAGTCTCTCCTTTGAAGGGCCATCAACGTTTCGGCGTCAAGGGCAAGTTAGCTCCTCGGTACGTGGGTCCCTACCGCGTTATCGAGAAGAAGGGAGTTGTTGCCTACAAGTTGGAGTTACCTGCTGCACTTGAGGGGGTACATGATGTGCTCCTTGTGTCCCAGTTGAAGAAGTGCCTCCGTGTTCCAACTGAGGAAGCTCTGTTGGAAACTCTCGATGTCCAACCAGATTTGACCTATCGCGAGCACTCTGTTCGCATACTCAAAGAGGCTGAACGAAGAACTAGGAATCGTTCCATCAAGTTCCTTAAAGTTCAGTGGTCGAACCATTCCGAGGATGAAGCTACTTGGGAAAGGGAAGATCGTCTGCGTGCGGACTACCCCTCTTTCTTTTCCGAGTAAGCCAAATCTCGGGACGAGATTTCAGTAAGGGGGGAGATTTTGTAACATCCCAACTGTATAAACAGGTGTGTGTTTCAAATGTAAGAAAAGGTGTAGAAATAAAAACTTTTTCTCACATCTTGAAACTCTTGAACTCACATGTATTCCTTGTCCAAGAGTTGTGAAATCCAAAAACATAAAGCTCTTGTTGACAAAAGTCAAACTCATTTTGCACTTGTCACAAATCTTGTGCCAAACCTTTAGAAATATTTTTCCTTGGTCCTAGAGTTGCTGTGGGACCCCTCTGAAAAATATCATAAGTTTTAAAACTTGTTTGATAATTTTTAGAGGTAAAATAAACCCTTGAACAGCCTTAATGAATTTCCTGAGAAAAATGCATCATATAAAAACCTCTGGAAATTTTATGTAAGGTTAATCCTAATGTCAGCAAGCTCCAGTTAAAATTTCATAAATTTTGGAGTTGTTTTGCTATCTCAAATAATTCTGCAAAGTCTCAGCTGTTAAAATTGAATTCAAAACAATGCACTGTTCCTTGGGCTGAGCCACTTTCCAATTTGGGTCAAACCCAACCACATCCCTGGCTTAGCAGACCTCCTTTCCACCTTGTTGAGGTCGTAGTCGTTGGATTTAGATCCAAAGGCCACGACCTCCGCTGCAACCCATCACAGCGAGATCCTCCCACCTCATTGAGGCCATAGCCGTTAGATCAAATCCAACAGCCATGACCTCCCTTCGTTATCAAACGCCCAAGTCCTCCATCTCGTGTGGTCTTGCGTCATTGGATTTAAAATCTACGGCCACGACCTCCCCTTTGCTTCGTGCGCATCAGACCTCCCACCCACGTGAGGTCGTAGCCGTTAGATGTAAATCTCACGGCCATGACCTCCCTTGTCCTCTCCTTGCCATTGGATCTCGTTTCAACGCACGAGATCTGTGGGCCGTTCGGACCACCCTTTTTAAGCCGTTAGATTTAGATCGCGCGGTCTCTGTTGAGTGGGCCGTTCGGACCACTCCTGTGAGCCCTTAGATCTAAATCTAAAGGCTATGACCTCCTTTGCGCTACGCGCAAGGCTCAGGACCTTCCCTCACTTGATTAGCACCATTGGATACAAATCCAACGGTCCTGACCTCCTTTGCGCTATGCGCAGCGCCTAGGACCTCCTCATTTGTTGTGCGCCCTTGGATTGAGATCCAAAGGCCATGACCTCCACATCTTTCTTTGTCGGCGATAGCGTTAAGTCCTCCCATCGAGTCCGCGCGTTGGGTTTAGATCCAACGCATACGGACCTCATGTCCCTTTTTCCTTGCGCATCCCGCGCAATGATATCGGAGGGTCACGACCTCCCGATCCAAATCGGAGGCTGTGACCTCCTCCCTTGTTTTTCGCTTAAGCCTTACCGTTTCTAAATCGCATCCGAGGGTCATGACCTCCCCATCCTCTTTATCCAACAGTGGAGATCATGTCCTGTTCTTCTCCTAGCTTGGGCACGTGTGCGAGAGCCATGGCAGTGGAGAAGGTCAGAGCCTTGTCTTGTCCAACGGCTCTGAGCCTGCACGCATTTAATGCGTGTCAGCCTTTCCGCCCCCTAGGCCATGCCCTAACCTACCCCTCTGTCACCTCCATTGTCCTATCCAAGCCATGGACAGCGCATGGGCTAAGCTCACCATGAGTTTAACCCGTGGCTCAGGACCTCTTTTGCCCTAGCTATAAAACCTCCTTGGTCCTCCCCTTGGCTTCCTTTACACACCTTCGAGCTTTGCCTTGCCTCTGTGCTTGGTCGAGCTTCTCCTCCACAGACCTCCCCCATTTGCCATTGATGACCTTGGAGCTCTTGGTGAAGGCAGTGCCCTGTGGCTCCCTCTCACGACCTCTTGCTCGTTTGTGCTCCCCAAACCTCCTGGAGTTAACCCTAACTTAATCTGGGTTGACATTTTCAGGAGTGAGCTAAAGTGGAGCTTGGAGCTTGGAGGACTTCACTTTGGCCGTAGAGCTCTTTGTCTCCCCCATCGCCAGTCCTCCCCTTCCACGACCTCCTCAGCACCTTCAGGACCTCCAGGTAATCTCCTGATAGTCCTTTAGTGCTGGGCACATCGCTGTATGACTCGTTATGAGCTTTAAATTAAATAATGTGATTTTTTTGGCCGTGTCGCCATCTTGTTCCTCTCATTTCGCCGTGATTTAGGCCGCCACCGCCGTCGAAAGTGGTCCCAGGTGTGTGCGCCACACTGCGCACTTTACATTGGTGTCCTTGGTTGGTTGGTGAAGTCCTCATCGCCGACGATGACCTCTTATTCTTTCGGGATGTTTGTCGGAGGACGACAATGAAATTTGTTGTCGTTTTAGGACAAAGATCCTCCCTTAAATCAGATAATCATTGCTAAACCTTGGTAATCATTGGATTAGCCATTATTGCCTTTAATCATGTCCCTTGTCGCGCATTTAAGACCGCGCGCTTGGTCTCCCTGCGCGCGCACCGCTCTGGACCGTTCAAGACCTCCTCTGTGAGATCTTGACCGTCCAGGACCTCCTCTGGTGAGATCTTAGCCATCCAGACCTCCCCTGGAGGTTTGAGCCGTTAAGACCTCCTCCGCGTAGGACCTCCTCGAGGTCATCTCAGCCATTTTTGTCCTCCCTGTGTTGATCGCAGCCGTTGAGGACCTCCCTCGCTAGATCTGGACCGTCCCGGTCCTCCCCCTATTGTGGTGGTCCGTTGGATGCAGCATCAACGGCCACGACCTCCTTCTCAATTAGCGCGCATTGCTGGGAGGACATGGACCGTTGGATCCAGATCAACGGCCCATGTTCTCTGGACCTGCGCAAGCGCGTGCACGTTTTCCTTGGGAGGTCTTGGGCCGTCCGATTTAACATCAGCGGCTCATGTCCTCCCCCGTCTTTGTGGTTTTCAGAAAATCCAATGAGCTCTTATTTTTGAACTAAAAAATGTATGAACTTTAGAAATGCATAACTAATTCATTTTAAATCCAAATGAGGTGATTCAAATTTCTGTAGCTCTGGTTTGGACTGGGCTCTAATCTAAAAATAGTTATGAGCTCAGTTCGGCTCCAGAACATAGATTTGCAAATAGGTTTCAAAATTAACTTTTAAATGTTGCATTTAACTTGTAAAATGCATAAGTAAATCTCTGTAGATTATTTTTGAGTGCATCCAACTTTGTTGGCTTCCTCTGTTATTGCACTAAATGTTAGAATTGGATTTAGCATGTCACTGTTCTCAAAAGCTTTGTGGGTGCATTTTAGATGTGCTCATTTTTATGTCTTTGAAAAATTGTAGAAAATGCATAATAGCTCCAAATGAGGTGAACTCAATTGTGTTATTCATCTCATGAGGTGTTTGTTTTACAGTAAAAATTTCAGTAGCGCCACCTTTCCAGAAAATGTTGCCAAACAATTAAATTAGTAAATAGTAGCAGTTTTGTATTTTTAGGGCTGAGCAGAATTGTTTTGCTCATATCTTTTGCATTGATAATCCAAATCAATTGGTTCTTGTTGCTAAATTCCCTAAAAATCATCCTCTTGCTTCTGTAGAAATTTCAGAGCATTTGGAGTTTGTTTGCTGTGCTGTCTTTTGGATTTTCGTCGTTCTTATCGATTCTTTTCGCCTTTTCGATTAGGTGTTGACGAGTGTGTTGATCCCGTGAGTGATCCTCAGCAACATCTTGAGAAAAACCAGCAAGGCAAGCAGTTTGATCATATCCCATTATTGTCCCATTACTTTAAAGCTTAATACTTTGTTTCACTTATATGTATGCATGCTACTTTGTGTTAAAATGTCGTTAGTAATCCTAGAGATGCATATTCTATAGGTAAATGTCCATTCTCTACTACTAAGCCTAGGACTATCTTGCTGTGATTTAAAGTTCGATGGATGGACTCTTATCACTTAGTAGTTTACGTTGGTAATGCTTAGCAATGCTTAGATAACGGTAGAAATGGGCGGTTGTCGACATTATGTCGATGACCTTGATCATACAAAAACTATTATTCCATTATGTCCATCTTGTGCTTGTTACTTTGTAAATAAACAAAAATAAAAATAAAATTGTTATTGACTTGGGCACAATGGATGTTGGTGTGATTTGTTGGGTGTGAACGGAATAGTGCCTAAGTCCCCAAGGACCAAGTTACTTGCGCCATTGATCCAAGCACTTTTGTGTGCTCACCACATGAGGGGGATATGGGACCTCTCTTGACTAAGTACTTTGGGAGGTGTTAATTATGAGCTGGTCGGTGGGTGTGTTAAAAATAAAATATGTGTGTGTGGTGTTGGGAAGGGAGCATTAGCAGACCGGCTAGGCTGTCTAATGTGTCCTTATCCCCGTGGGAGGCGACTCTTAATTAGCATCGTCCATTGGAAATATCTCGTAGGACTTAGCCGTGCCGGCATACCAAAGGAAGTGTGCTTAATCATGTGGCGAAAAGGCGGTCTGGCGTGTGGGTACATTGGTACACCCCTGCAGGGTTAAAACTATTCGAATAGCCTCGTCCTATGTTATGGACACGCTTGGTGATTTCCCGCAAGAACTAGACTAAACACTTAATTAAAACTTGACGGGTGGTATGAATTGGGTAATTCATGCTATTGTTGTGGTGACTTGGGTTAGTCACTTCCAGGTTGTTCTTGTTGTTGTTATTATGTTATTATCTCGTTGTTACTTCAACAATTAAAAATGCTTTGTCAAATTGCTTTCAATCTATTACATTATTGCAAATGAAAACTCGCTTTATGCTAAAAATGAGTCCAAAGCCTCATCCACTTAAATAAAGCTTGCATGTAGTTATTTATAGTTCTGTTATACTACACGTCAGTCTTGCGAGTACATTTTTGTACTCATTTGCTTTGCTTAATAATTTTGTTGCAGAGGAGGTAGAGCCCAAAGGGCTTTACTTTTGTGAGATGTGCTGCGGTTGGAAATCTAGCTAGGCGGCTTGGTTGGTTGCCTTGTGGGCTAAAGGCAAACCTTGTGGCTCTCTTTTGTTTATCGCCATTCTTATGGCCTTGCTTCCGCTGTGTTGTCTTTAGTAGTTGTATTTGGCCGGTCGGCCCCTTTTGTAATAACTCTATATGATGTATGTCTTTTATTCTAGTTCGTGCTTTGGTCCTATGTCTTGAATGGAATTGATGCATGATTTTGTAAGGGGGTGTGTATACTGCATTCTGGGAAGTATACATATCTCGAAGACACGGATTATTATGTTTGTGATGCTAGGGTCAATGGAGGACTAAGTATTACAAGCCTAATAAACCGGGGTCCTCACAAGGAGTGAGAGGCACAGGAAGATCCCCACAGCCACGAGCCAACTCAGGAGAGGTCGAAGGACCAATCCTGAGGAGGTCGTGAGACCTGGGGTGGCCCAAGTCCTCCCACGACCAGTCCCGAGAGAGGTCGTGGAGGGCTGGGATCACCCCAAAGACCTCCCACGACCAGGCCCGAGGGTGGTCGTGGTGGTCAGGGATCACCCCATACTTCCCCAAGTGAACCGAGCTAGTCCCAAGAATCAACAACTAGCTCTTCACAGCATATAACAGTGGTAACATACACTTCAACGAGAGCTTTATTAATATCAACAAAGTTGTTTACAAAGGGGAGGCATACAAGCCAACAAACTAGAACACAGCGGAAGATAAACTTAAAGGTCATCCGATACACCACAGGCAATCGGCTGGAGGGCGCATCCTAGTCGTCCAGGACCACTTGGTCCACTGCACAGTTCATCATAAGGCTTCCTTCCTGCTCAAAAGATTATTTCAAGCAAAAGTGAGCATAACAACCGTACTCGCAAGTTACACCTGTCAATTAACAGAATGACATGCATAATGGATATCTCAAGGAAGGCATAATATGGTTGGTTTGCATAAAGCCAAGTTTATTTCAAATACATATACTAAGTTCCAAGGCAGTTATACAATAACTAAAATTCATTTATCAAATTCTATTTTTCAGTTGGATAACATTCATCATCAAATGGTGAAGGATACCCTCCTGTCACAAGGCTTCCTGCCCAACCATGGGATAGACATCCCAAAATCAGTTTATCCAAAACCTTTTGAAAACAAAACCAACATCTAACTTTGAGTGGTCTTTGCCAGCACGTCCATGACCATGGACACGGCTATTCGAATAGTTTCCACTCTGCAGAGGTTGTACACTTTACCCACGTGACATGATTTCTCTAGTTTGTCCGGCATTCGTCAATGCCACCTCTCACTGCCGAAGGTAAGAGGTCTAGAGCTCATGACAAGGCCTTTACAATGCATTATTCCACCACAGTCCCTCCTCGCTAAAGTTTCGCTCCCTTTGGACTAGCCATCCGCAGGTTCAGGGCCCCCTCTTGCGCTAGTGGGAAACATAGATTATAAAAGACCATAGGCCATGAAAGACCTCCCACATATCAAAGTGGAACAACCGCGGTGGAACTTTGTAAATTAATTGGCCAGGTCCCACGCCCCATTTTGGAGACATGTGGTTGTACGGGGGTGGCATAGCCCATTATAGGCTTAGCAAAGGGACGCTCAAAGGCCGGTCCTCAAATGACTAGGGCGACAACCACAAAACCCCTGAGCCTCAACTCTACCCAAGTTGAGCTCGTGCATGGACATGCACCCACCAAGCAACCAATTCGCCCCAGTCCAAATCTATTTTCCTTTCATTCGCTTTTCAAAGACATTTAGAAGCTTCTATGACAACCCCATGCTATGGCTTAAAACCTTTAAACAACAGTTAGTCATGTTGGTAAAATTTCTCTAAATTAAATACTTTTGGTCTAAGCGAGACTAAGCATACGTGTTTCAAATGATCCCGGTTCATACTAATGTACCAACCAGTTTTTCCTATGGTGACAAGGTGTTTGGTTCAAGGTCAACAGTGGCCATACAAAGGATTTAGGTATAGCTATGGATTTAAAGACAGGTATTGAAATAACTTAGTAAAGTAAGCATGCATAAACTTTAAGACAAAACATAGTAATTTGAAATAATGGGTGCAACATGATCAAGAGTGTAACTTGCCTCCTGCTCGAAAGCTTTACAGATCCATTGTTTCACAAAGCTCGGGCTCACCAGAGACGTGAGATCTACATGTTTAAAACAGCTCAAGATCAAATAAGGACCAAAAAGGGATTCGAATGAACTCCAAATAGACATCAAACGAAAACCACAAAAGAGCTTGGCAATTTGAAAGAGGTCCAACGGCTTGGAGGAGGTCAAGAGAGGTGGTCGAGGGAGGTCTGGGGGTTTGAGGGAGGTCTAGAGAAAAAGCTATGGGAGCCAGAGAGCTAAAATGAGGAAAAGGCAAAGGAAGAGAGCTTGCCCAAGCTTATAAAGCTAGAGTTGCTGGGAGGTCCAAGGCACACGGGGTCAAGAGTAGGTGAGGAAAAGATGGGAGCTAGTACAAGAAGTGACACAAAGATAGCACGGTTGCTGCAAAAAGGATGGTAGTATTTAATGCGACACAACAGACATTAAATGTTTTAAGGACTTCCAAGTGCAAAGGACACAGTCAAAGGATAAAGAAATAGGAGTGTGACTGCCAAATGGGGCCAGTCAAAGCTCAAGGGAGGTCCTGCGGATAGGAGGTCCAAGGGACACAACAAGGGGGAGGTCCTGACGGTCAGATCAAATCAAGGAGAGGTCTGGACGGTTAAGATCTCCAAAGGGGAGGTCTTAACGGCCAGATCTGATCAAGGAGGTCTTGACGGCTATGATCTCCAAGGGGGAGGTCCAATAGTCAAGATCAACAGTAAGGGGAGGTCTGATAGCTAGGATCTCCCCAGGGAGGTCCTATCGGTCAAGGTCAAACGCCAGGGAAGGCCCGCGGTAGCAAGGATACGCGGGAAGAATTAAAGCCATCAGATCTTGATCGAATGGAGCGAGGCGACTGGGACGTTCAGACTAGCGAAGCGTACCAACGAATTGGGGCCGTTCGACATGGATTGAATGGCCCTGAAGGAGTGGGATGTTCGGACCATCCGAACGTGCCCTCAAGATCGGGCCGTCTGGCACAAACCGAAGGGTCCTCAAGCTAGGAAGGTTAAATCCGGGCGGTACAGCCACAAAGGCAAGCGGTAGGTCCAATCATTAGGGAGATCTGGACCCTTAGATCCACCAAAGGATAAGGTCCGGATCGTTAGATCTAACAAGGATAAGATCTGGACCCTTAGATCTAACAAAGGAGAGGTCTGGACCGAGCGGGAGGCTTGAACGGACGCGAGGGAGGTCCGAATAAACGTGGGGAGATCCTAAAGGACACGCGGAGGTCCTGAAGGACACGGGGAGGTCCAGTAAGCGAGGAGGATGTCCTAGAGGACACAAAGAGGTCCTGAAGGACGCGGGAAAGTCCCAATGCACGAGGAGGAGGTCCTAAAGGACATAAGGTGCTGGATCGGACCGCGTAAAAGGCATAGGAGGTCCAAGTCCGAAGGGAATCCAATGGAGGAGATCAAAAGGGAGGTCTTTAGCGGTCAGATTTGATCAAGGGAGGTCCGAATGAGTTCAAGGAGGTTCAAAGGACACGAGGAGGTCCACAGAGAGGTCCCGAGAAATGGTATTACCGCGAGTTGGGAGCGGTAACACTAGGTTGACAGAGAAAGGAACTTCCCGAGAGGGTTACATGGACCAAAGCAAAGAGGAAGTCCGAGTGAACACAAAAAGTTTCAAGAGGGTTCCGAAGGAACTCAAATGAACATGAGGAAGGCGTAGGCCTGGGAAGGTTTTAAGCCAGAGAAGACCCAAAGAGGGAGGTTTGGACCTAGGGAGGTCCAAGCACTTGGGGAGGTCCAGACCTAAGGAGGTCTAAACCAAGGAGGGGCCAAAGAGGGGGTCTAGACCTAAGGAGGTCCGAACCACAAAGAGGTTCAAACAGAGAGGAAGGCTTGGACCAAGAGGAGATCTAAATCCCAAGAGAGATTCAAGCCAACAAAGGGGTCCAAAGAGACCCAAACCAAAGGAAGGTGCTGACACACAGAGGGTCTAAACACAAGGAAGTCTAGCCACAGGGGTGTCCAAATAAAGAGAAAGGTCAAAACCACAAAGATGGTCTAACCCTCAGAAGAGGTCTAGTGGCAAGGACAATCTAGACCTCAGGGGAGGTCTGGCTACAAGAAAAGTCTAAACCTCAGGGGGAGGTTTAACTACGAAGGAGATTAAGGAAGGTCCCGACCTAAAGAATGAAATTTGGACCAGAAGGTGATCTTAACAAAAGGAGGTCCCAACAAAGAGGGGTCGCCCAAGAAAAAGGGAAGACCCGATTAAACAAGGAGGAGAAAGCAACATCCAAGGTCAAACAAGAGGAAGGATTGGACATAAGAGAATGTCTAAATAGGATGGAGGAAAGGAATTCCTACCATGAAAAGGAAATACAGCTCCAGAGAGCTAGAGCAACACAAAAAAAACAAGCTTTGGATTAGTTGAAGTTTAGTTTAGTCATTTTAAACACTTCAAATTCTGAAATTCTCAGGTTAAACTTTGAATTCTCATCAAAACTAAATGGTTCTTTTTATTTTGAAAATTTTCAAAAAAGCTCTGAAAATCAGGGTGTTACACGGCTCGACTTGAAAATTTTACGAGTCGAGCTGGTTCGTAAACCTCGAGCTATTTTTTCGGCTCTACTCAAACCCGCGGTCAGGAGAGAGGAGAAAGAAGAAGAAGAGAGTCTGGAAAATGGGAGAAAGAAAAAACAAATCAAGTGCAACAGGGCGACAGTGAAGACTTTGTCTCACTCCCAACACCAACACCAACGCCAACGCCAACGCCTCCCCTCGTGTCAGGCACCACCACATACATACACAGTCACATACACCACCAACAAGGCAACACCACACAGCATACGCGCAGGCACATATACATACACCCCTCTTCCCCTCTCCTCCGGCTCCGGCTGCCACCTCAGCGCTGGAGCCTCCTCCTCTTATGATCAGCGCGCTCACCATGTCCTGCGATCTCCACCCCAAGCTAGAGCTAGAGCTGGACCTGGACCACGACGGCGGCGCCCAAGGAGCCGTCTTTGCCGTGGCCAAGCGCCTCAACAAGTCGCCGGAGCCCACCTCCGTCCTCTACAACCGCAGCCCCAGCCCGCCCACCTCCTCCTCCCTCGGCGGCGGCGCCTCCTCCTACTCGGCGGCGGGGACAGCGCCGGAGCCGCCCCCCATCAGCGCCGAGGACTGGGAGGCCGTCCTTTCCGGCGACATGGCCGCGCCCGCCGCCCAGCCCCAGGACAGCTCCTTCCTCCGCTGGATCATGGACGCCGGCTACGCCGACGGCGACGGTGACGCCTTTGGCTTCAAAGGCCCCGCTTTTGACCCCTTCTTGCCTCCGCCGCCGCACCAGGAACCAGCGGCCGTCGAGGCGTTCTCGCTGCCGCAGCTCCCGCCGCAACTCCCAGCGCAGCCACTCCCCGTCTCCGCCGCCGCCGCCGCCGCCGAGGATCTCGACCCTCAGGCGGCGGTGGACGAGCTCCTCGAGGCGGCTCGCCGCGCCGACGCCGGGGACTCCACTGGCGCGCGCGGGATATTGACGCGGCTCAATCATCGGCTCCCCTCGCCGCCGCCGCCGGGGCACCCTCCTCTCCTCCGCGCGGCCGCTCACGTCCGGGGCGCGCTCCTGCGCCTGCTCCCTCCCACTGCCCTCCCGCCCGCGGGATCCGTCTCCTCACCGCTCGACGTCGCGCTAAAGCTCGCCGCGCACAAGGCCCTATCCGACGCGTCCCCGACCGTCCAGTTCGCCAGCTTCACAACCACGCAGGCGTTCCTCGACGCGCTCGGCGGCGCGCGCCGCGTCCACGTTGTTGACTTCGACGTCGGCTTCGGCGGTCGGTGGCCGCCGCTCATGCAGGAACTCGCGCACCAGTGGCGCCGCACTGCTGCGCCGCTGCCGCCGCCGAGCCTGAAGGTGACGGCATTGGTGTCGCTGGGGTCAAGGCACCCCCTGGAGCTCCACCTCACCCACGAGAGCTTGACGCGCTTCGCCGCAGAGCTCGGCATCCCGTTCGAGTTCAATGCCATTTTGTTCGATCCGTTCAGCCCGTCCCCGCCCATGGGCTTATCGGCGGCGCCCGACGAAGCCGTCGCCGTTCATCTCCCAATTGGCTCGGGAACCTTCTCGCCGGCGCCCGCGTCTCTCCGTATCGTTAAGCAGCTCCGTCCCGCCATTGTCGTGTGCGTAGACCATGGATGCGACCGTGGCGACCTGCCGCTCCCGCATCACGCCCTCAGCCTCTTGCGCTCTTGTGCAGCGCTTCTTGAGTCACTGGACGCAGCGGGCGCGTCGCTGGACGCGGTGACCAAGGTCGAGCAGTTCGTCGTGCGGCCGAGGGTCGAGCGCCTAGTGCTCGGCGACAAGCTGCCCCCATGGCAGTCCATGTTTGCGTCGGCCGGGTTTGCGACGCTGCAGCTAAGCAATGCGGCGGAGGCCCAGGCCGAATGCCTGCTCAGGCGCACGACCAACCATGGCTTCCATGTCGAGAAACGTCAGGCAGCGTTAGCGCTGTGGTGGCAGCGGTCGGAGCTCGTGTCGGTGTCAGCCTGGCGGTGCTGAACGTCGATGCCGGCATGGCCGTAGACTATTCATCTTGCCAAACTTGAATCTTTTCAAGTACTAGTCAAGTTGTTTTGTGATATAAACTAGCAATTGGGTGATGGAATTATTGCCTAGGAGAATTCTTGCTCCATGTCAAGGTTGTACAATTGGTATGATGTATGAACAACGGAAAGTTGGAAATGCTGAAGAATGTTAACCCCCAAACTTGTGATTAATTGTTCATATTGTAGATCTGCGTGCGCATGCGTGTATTTGTGCAAGTCATATTAGAGATCAGTAGTAATGGCTATTTGTTTCTCCTTCTTCTAGTCAACTAAAGCTGTTCAAGTGGAAATCAGGACGAAAATTCTGGGGAAAACAGAAGAAAAATGCCATTAGATAACTCTACATGGCACAGTTGAGTACTGTTGAAATTTGTAGCTTGTACTAATGGCGAACAATCGAGAGGTTTTGAATAACCTTTGAGCTCCAAATCTAACAATCAGTATGCGCACTGTTATGGTTTACATCAATCAGCTTACAATAAGGTGTGCTGAATGATTGGCCTTTTCTACTTGTCGCAGATTTTTTCTTTTCTAGTTTTTGGAAAGGACGGCAACCATGACCAGTAGATATGAATGTGATGTGCCTTTATTAATAAGTGAGATTCATTGTACTACTCCAGCTTTCACTTATTAGGATTACACGTTGCATCCTTGTTTTCTCTTGAAGAATTATCTGGTTTTTCTTCAGTTGGAACTGCAATTTATTACACATTGCCCCCCATTAGCATGATGTAGGGTTGTTGAGATGGCATGGTAATGCAACTGTAGTGCATGAATGCCGTTTTTTCTCTCTTTCAGCACAAACACTGAACTGAAGGGTAACATGTATGCATCCTCATACCTACTAGTAACCAAGTTTTTCTGTTGAATCGTCGTCATCTGTGAGATGACACTGACCTTTGATTATGTGCATATGCCAATCTTGCTGCTTGTTTCAGTAGCCATTTAAGGAACATTTCGAAAGGCACAAACTTATAGTAAATTAGTAACATCTTTTTTCAAATGTCAAATGAGTTGGTACTGTCACTCATACATCTAGTCTTTTGCTTGCAGTTGCTACGTCAATTGTTAGGACTACTCTCGCATTTGTTGGGTATGTGGTCCATAATCTGCTAAATGTGCAGTCAGATCTATTCAGAGTTACAATGGATTATGGTAAGAGTGGTGACTAATATACATCCAAAAATGTAAAAGGATTCAGAGTGACAGTCTTCAGGGGATTAAAGGTGATTATTCTTTTTTACCCTAAATTGACGTATTCAGTGAATGTTGCAGCTGATTTGCCTGTACCAGTAGACTTGTATGAAATTCTTTTGGGAGTCATCACTACTACCTTTCAGTACCATAATACACTTTGTCCTTTTGTACTGGGCTGCATAAACGAAGGGTTATTTGCAGTTCACCTTTGAGAGATTTTTATTTGCAGCTGAGATTTTGAACCTTCCTGACGATTGCTGCAAGTTTTGATCAACTTTTCTTGCGACACTTTGATTTGTCTTGTTGGCTCTCCCTCTCCTCATCTTTCACTTTCACTATAGCACTAGTATATATGTCTACACAAGTGAGACTTGAGATATCATTCATGTTCTGCCCTGGAAGGCATGAGATATCTTAACCAAAACTCCTTGCTTCAATTGGTTGTGTTATAGCCAAGCAGTTCCTTAGCCTGCTGTCCTCTCTTATGCCCACCTTGCTTTTGAAAGCTTCAACTCTTGCGTACCAATTATTTCTTATGGTATATTATATGTATCGTGTTCAGGAATGAATCATTTGGTGTCACATGGACTTCGCCCCTCATCACATGTAGACCTTAATTTTTTTTATGTCACTTGGCCCCTCCACACTCCATCAGGTATTTTTATCTCTATTAGGTGAACTTTGTTATATTTTTTTAATGCACAGACTAGCATTAGGTGAGCTTAACCACATGATGCAGTTGAAATGCATGCCTTGTGTCTTTTCTTTTAAAATGGTGACCACAAGTTAGTGTGTGTGTGTGTGTATACACATATCTTCATGTATCAACGTGCTCTCCAATGTGACAAGCCTGCAAAAGTTTATTCCTCCAAATTCAAATGATCCATGAATAGCTAAATTAGACAGGAGCAGGAAAAGAACATCATATCATGGACCATATTTTTTGTTTGACCTTTTGCTCATAGATAGGCATGATCCGATGAGGACCACTGCCTGCCATTTGCTGATTGAAGATTATGACCTCCAAAGTAGCTCTTAGGACCACACACCATTTCATCGGATGCCAAAATTTGTGGACTCAAAAGAGTTTTAAAGTTCTAACTAAACGCCCATAAGCGCTGTTGAAGCATGAACAAGAGCTTAATAAGGTCTATGCCCGTACTGACATAATGAGCCGCAGATCCAGGTGAGCTAGCTACTGCTTCTTCCTGCCCTACCCATAGGATAGAAGCATCTCCATCGCTTGTGAATTCTGATGCCTTGCAGGTGAGTTAACCTCAAGACAACTGATCCTTGAAGATGACTGCCTGCTTTACAGCTTTCTCTTGCAGCCTAGGAAAGGTATTCTGCAGTGCTCAAGCAAAGTAGGATCTTGGAGTTAGTGCCCTTTTAGTTTTAGGCACACATGACATCGGTGGCACAGCATAGCATATCTATCATAGCATCTATCCACATGAAAATTCTTCAGGTTGCTAATCGCGATACTACTTTGGATCCAGCGATTATCCTTGATGACGTGTCACTAGTACCGCATGATGTTTCGAAGCAATCCATCCCCACTACGGTAATCGGAATTGGTAAACAATCTAGTGTCGAGTGCATGCACCACCGTATCAGCAGCAAAGATCTGAGGCAGTCCGGTCACCGTCAAGATTGAATTCAGCTTAGATCTTAAAATACGACCAAGAAAATGATTGCCGGTAGCCATCACAGGGCCCATCGGTATGGATCAAATGATAGGTGCGATCATGGAGTGTGGCTCCGGATAACCCATTCGTCTGAATGCATCCAATTTCAGTCAGAGCGCAGGCAAATGACACAGCAAACGTGTAGCATAGCGTCCGGTCGGATCTAGCCCTAGGCAGATGGATGGACCTGCAAATTAAACATCACTACACAACACGCAGAGCAATGTCGGCCGATTAAAACGTACGTATAAGAACAAAATTACCCCAGCTAGTGTACTTATTTTCTTGAACAAAATCACAGGTCTCTTGATCTGAAGGCTGCAATGGTTTGATATCATTGACCGCCTTTGCAGGGAGAACAAAATTACCCCAGCTAGTGTACTTATTTTCTCCTCATCTTAATCTTCAGAGTCCATTGTAGCTTGCCTTCTGGGCGTGGTATATCCCTCGGTAAGCGGAGGGGCACCTCAAATTCCCCCAGGGATGCCAATGGTGACTGCAGGTGCAGATTGTCTGGGTGGATATTGATATTGAGTTGCCTTGCCACCTGTTGGCGAAGTTGAGATGTTAATAAAAAGAGAAAATTGTGCTGTAGTTTCCTGAACTTGTGAGGTTATGCCGCTTAGCTCTTTAAACTTACATTTTATTTTCTCAGCCTTCTGAACTTGTGAGGTTGTGCCACTTAGCTCCCTAAACTTGCATTTTACTTTCTCAGCCCTTTGAACTTGCGAAATTGTGTCACTTAGCTCCCTGAACTTGCGTTGAAGTGAAGTTCATCGGGTGCGATGTCGGCGACTTCGTCCCCTCCAAGTCTCTGGTCGTGTTCATCATCCCCATCACCTCACGCCGACAAAAACGGATTCTTCGGGCCCAGGAACGCACCATAATTGCGTCTTCTCTGGAGCTCTACCATCGCAGCTTGCCGCCACCCTTGCCCTTGCCTCCTCTGAATCGGCTGTGAGAGAGAAAAGTATATTCACAGTGCCAGAGCAGGGGCACAGTACATTTCTCTCTCTCACAGTGATTTACCAACTCAGCCTCTTTTGTTAGCAAACGACCAAATGGACTCCGTGCAGAGTGAGTAGCTTCTGCTTTGGCACTGAAAATGTACCTCTCTCTCTCACGATTGACTTAGAGTAGGCAATGGCGAGGGCGGCGGCAAGCTACGACGGTAGAGCTCCAGCGAAGACGCGAGCACGGTGCGTTCTTAGGCCTGAAGAATCCGTTTTTTGTCAGTGTAAGGTGACGGAGACGATGAACACGGCTAGAACGGAACGGCGGTAAGCCCATCGGACTCGGAGAGGACGAAGTCACCGGTGTCGCATCCGACAAACTTTATTTCAACGCAAGTTCAGGAGCTAAGTGACACAACCTCGTGAGTTTAGGGGACTGAAAAAGTAAAATACAAGTTCAGAGAACTAAGTGATGACCTCATAAGTTCAGAAACTTACAGTGCAATTTTCTCTAATAAAAATATGAAATTTTGAAATAAGGAAGGTGGCTGAGCTCGAAAAGCACCTCGGAAACAATTTCATCCTTCGTTACAGGAGTACGCAGCTCGTTCCCAACAGAGATGAACCGCCTCAACACCTATCAAAACATCAGTGATAATCAGTACTTCCATGGACTAAATCATGCTAGTTGGAAAATGTGAATGCCACCCTACATGAAAACAAGATTGTGTGATTGCAACATGAAAACAAATATGCTGCAGCAGCATTCCCAATTTTGGTGGGATCATACTAACCAAGAGAGCATTATCGAGACGTTTTGCTGCCGTTTGATACTCCTTCAGTTTCTCTTCTTGTTGCTGTTCAAATGATTGAGTTGAGAGGTAAATGAGTAACATTTGAAAAGAAAAGTATGTGACTGGGAAAACACACAATATCTACTTTTAACCAGAATTCAAAATATTCAGAGTAAAATTGAACCACGAATTTGATCTTACAGTCAGTAAAAAAAAATGTGGTTTTGAGTACGCATCAAAGGGGCTTTCTATATACAGCAAAAGTGAGCACATTTCAGAGACAGAGGAAAACTACTGTACTCAGATTTAGTCACTGGAGACAGTATCAGAACAGTGTTGACTACATTAACAAAGAAACTTAAGAAGCACTATCTAAATATAATGGCTAGCAGGTGAGAGGTATAAGAATATCTTCTCAAGACTACATGTTCAATCTTGTAAATATCAGGTGGTTCAAATGGGCTTGTAAGTTAATTAAGTACAGGATAAGTTAATTAAGTACAGGATAAGTTAAGTTAATTAAGTACAGGATAACTTAATTAAGTACAGGATAAGTTAATTAAGTACAGGATCGTAGCCGTTCTTTTCAATATGGAAATCCAAGATATAACTTTACAGAACAGAAACCAACACCATGTTCGTACGCTGACATAGTACTGTTATGATATCTAACTTCATCACCGTGCTCTACCACAATATAGTTGACAGCATCAATATAAGCCACAAGTTCAAACAGGAAATGTCAAATCCAACTCTGGACTTGAAGAGGACTAAGTAGAAACAAGCCTTTCAGAAAATGAATAGGAGAGGTCAGTTAGTTGTCTACTAAGATCTCTCATCAACAACGCAGATCGTTAAAAAAAACATATCTAGTCAGTGCACAACCTACCCGAGCATCATCATCTTCCTGTGTGACTTCTTTCACCACCTCTGCCTCTTCACGTTGGTAAAGCTGATCAAACAGATGAGAGTGACTTATAAGGCTGTAAATCAACAGTTTACACTGCAAAAAAATTTTAGGAAGTACAAAAGTTTTGCACATCTTTTCATTAAGAAAGCTGAAAACGCAAACAACCATAAACCACGACCACAAACAAAAGGAATTGAACAAAACGACCGCCCTAAAAGTGACCCAAACTCAACACAAACAAAAGAAATTAAAGAAGGGGACTACTCATGCTCAACACGTGCCTCCCGACCAGTCGCCGCCGCCATGCGCCAATGGTGGTACTCTTCATGAATGTGCACTAAAAGCTGATTGATAGGAGTGGCCACATTATTGAAAATCCTTTGGTTACGCTCTTTCCAAAACATCCAAGAAACAAGAATTATACACGAGTCAAGCTCCTTCCTACGTTGCCTTGATTCCGAAATCCTTGCTGAAATCCAATGATCCTAGAGGGTGGTCATACCTATCGAAATTGCTGCTTGAATGCCAACACGACTTAAGAACTGAGCCCAGACTTGTCCGGTTACAGCACAACCAACCTGAAGGATCTAGACCCGCCATTATATGTCAATAGAGTTTTGGTGATTAATGACAAATCTAATTGTGAGACTAACATTTCCATTGTTATACATATTGTTTAGTCTCATTTGGATATAAAGGTGAAAATCAAAAAGGTATGCTTTCGACCTCATAATTCTTACATATTTAGTTGCATTCCTCGGATCCAAAATATAGGTTGAACTCCACCAAAAAGTTAATTTGAATATGTGCATATGATCCCATTACACATTTGTGTATTTGTGGTTTCATTAGTAATGATACATATTCTCTTTCCATATAATTAAGGATCCTTACTTTGAAACATATCCCTGAATATATTTAACTTGTGTAGTTAATATATTCATATGAGCATATGAGACTTGTGTAGTTCATATATACTCATATAACCTTGAGTATATACAACTTGTATAGTTCGTATATACTCACATCAATTTCTATTCAATTTATTTGCTATTGAAGTGATTATCACCAATTACCAATTTGGGAAAGATAGTGGTATCTTGTCCCAACCATTATGAGTTAATGGTATGGTGTGGTAATTAATGATAATCATATTGTTGGAACTAACATTTTCTATGAGTTGGATGAAATAGGTTATGTTCCATGAGGTTGACAATTTGGGATGACATCATGTGTTGATGGTCATCAAGTCAAGAGCTTGGTGTAAAGGATGCATTATGTGTTGATGCGCATCAAGTTCAAGATGAAGGAAATCATCGTGTGTCGATGATGTTCATGAAGAAGATATGATTATGTGTTGATCAAGTCAAGAGAAGCTTCATCATGTGTTGATGAAGGGCAAGCAAAGGATGTCATCATGTGTTGATGAGCATTGTAACAGCCTCAGCCTTAATAAACAGTAATGAGATGTTGTTCATAGCATCACTGTTCATTTTGGCAAATTAGACAACATGTTACAATCTAATTTCCCCAATATTCTAACTAAAACTCCAATTTAATCAAAGCTTCAAAAGGAAATACCACTCAATGTTGGTATTAAGACCGGGAGGTATTTTATTTAAAAGCCAGATGAATTATTATGGCCAAAAATAATTTTTGTTGAATTTTTTTGAAATTATTTTGACCTTGAGAAAAATAATTGTCTTTAAACAAAACCTATTTGGCCTAGATGAATTATTTATGTATTTCAAAAAGGAGAAACAGTGGTTTCAAAATTTATTTGGGGAATATATCATCCCAGTAGCAATTCTGCAAAATTTCATATTTTTACAAATTTATTTGCTATTTTTAAAGGCCCGGTCAAACTTTTGAAAGTTTAAATTGGTTTGGGTCAACCCTTCCTACTAAACCCAACCTCACATCAGAGCGACTCAACCCCAACGCATTTGAGTCCAACCCGGCACCACATCCGCTCGGTCACGTTCACGCAGCAACCCCATCTTCCGGTGAGCGAGCCGTTGATTCCTCGCGAATGGGCGAGATCTAATGGGCGATCGGACCACTCAATCCGCCTCCGATATTGACCGTAGGATCAAAAGCGGCGGCGGCGATCCTCGAGCTATGCCATCTTTAAGTGGCAGAAATTGAAAAGCGTGTGAGCCGTTGGATCCTCAACGTGTGGACCTGATCAAATGGGCCGTTCGGACCGGCCGAAGGTGCCAAGCGATATCCACCGTTGAAATTTGATCGGGTGGACTACATCCATTGGGCCGTTCGGACCATCCGGACCTCCCATCAATCTCAGCCGTTGGTTTTAGATCCAATGGTGACTTCCTTTTTGGGCCGAAGCTCACCAGCACGCATTAGATCTTGGACCGTTGGCTTATGATCGAACGGCTCTTATGGGTTGTGACGTTCGGACCACCCGGACCTCCCCTAAATCTTAGCCGTCCATTTGAGATCGCACGGCCCATATTGATGGATACCGGTTCAGTGTTATTTGACCACCTCATCGCAGCCACTCAATTCTAATCGGACGGTTGCTGTTCCTTGCGGTTAGCCATGTCTTTGTGTCTTTGTGACTACCTCTGGGACCCGATTGTCAGCGACGTTTTCTTCTCCTTCTCTTGCTGTGCGCCGTCACCGACATCCTCGCCGGAGCGGTGGCCAAGCACAGGAAAAATAAGAATATTCCCTTGATATTTATCCTTAGTTGCCACCTCATTAGCTCTGGAGAGTTCTCGTTTGCTCTAGGGGCTCTAACACTATATAAACCCTACTGTCTACCTTCTGCCATTGTTGACCGAGAGGAGCTCCCTAGCTTTGTCTTCCTTCCCAGTGAAGCTTTCTTGCTCACCCTTGTTCAACTTTAAGCATGCCTAAATCTCATGCTAATATGGATTTTGGGCATCTTTTGTAGGGTTGGACTTAGGGTTTCCTCTCTGTCAACTTGAGCCAGTGGAAAACCACCTTGGTGAAACCTCATCCTGGTAAGTTGGATTCCATCCTTTCCTATCAAGAATGTGCTTGGTAGCCTTAGAGCTTAAGTTCCATCATTTTCATTTTGGTCAGACCAAAGAAAAGGACTTGGATCTTTACTGTTTGACCTAGACCTTGACTTCATCTTCTCCAACCCTAGCTGGTAAGCTTAGATCTTGCCTTCTGATATCTTAAGCTCTCTAAGGACATCTTTAGCTCACATGAATCACTCACATGTTCATGTGATGCTCCAAACTTGCTTTAACTGAAAAGTTGTATTTATAACTTTTCGGTCTTTCATATCGTTTTCAAAACTTAGGGTTTCTCTTACCAGTATATTAGCTCATTTAGGTCCTAGGTAAACCCTAGCATCACCAGCCATCTTTCTTTTAACTCTTAAGGTCACCAATTCATTTATTGCTGCAAACCCTTTTTCTATTGGTTATTGTCGGTTAAAACCGACAAAGACCTAATCCTTCTTTCTTTCTGTGAACCGGGCAATTAAGGATTAGCAATGATGGGTTGTGGTATTAAATACTCCCCAGATAGTTGTAACTCCACTTAAAATCTTTGTCTTGTGTAGTTCTCCAAGCCAACCGAAACTGGTAAAAAGGGTCTTACTGTTTTTATTGTTGTTGGTCAAACCGACAACACGCATGAGAAGAGTCCAATTTCTTAAATTACTATTAATAGTCATTAAATGATCGCCTAGGTCACAGAGACTAGTTTAAAACACTTAGCTTCAAAGATAGTATTTCATTTACATAATGTTTAGCTAGGCAAGTAATTCAATTATGAGCTGTCCTGTTCCAGTTTCAAAAATATGATACTATAGCTCAATCTAAATTCCAAACTATAGTAAATAGTGCTAGCAAAGGTTAGTTGTAGCTTACTATTCTTAATTAAATTAATGTACCTTTAGCATGTTGCTAATCATGCATTAAGCCATTGACCATGCATTCTTTTATGCATGCTGTTATCTGTTTTCCCTGTGTTCATTGGATTTTATTTTCTTTTAGATACTGGTTCTTCTGAGATTGTTGAGTCTATTGTTGAGTAGCAAGAACCTGAGCAAGAGGTTATTTATTACTACCAAGGCAAGCTTCCTCTCTCGCACCATGTTGATCCCAAATTTGTGAACTGTAGATTTACAAAATACGTTGATCTTTGTTGCATGCAATTTTCTAAAAAATTATTTGTGCTCTGTCTCTAGTTAGCTACAACCCAATATTTGTGGCTTACCTAAATCTGATCATACCCTCAACCTAAGGTAGTCTTTTGTATTATAATATTTAGTTTTTGCTTAGCCATGCAAATCCATAGAACGGTAGTGTTTGGCAAGCTTATCTTGTCAAACACCGGGAACAACCACTAAATTTTATTTGTTTAAATTCTTTGTTCAGGTTTATTTAAATCAAATGACTCTAAATCTTGGTGATAAACTGATTTCAAATCTGGGCAAGTGGATGCTAGTGATGGTGCCTTTGTGCACGAGAATTGGGAAATGTGGATGTCTTATGCGGGTTGATTAAGGACCTGAACTCGACAAATTTCAATTCAAGCCCCAACGTACTTCCACATGCAGTGTATGGGCACTATTTGGTTAAGTAAAAGGTTAATAATATTGAGTTGGAAACAGGAGAGTAAAGACATGTGTATTGATTTCATATGGCATAGATGCTTAAGTCTTCGGGCCGTGTCGTATGCCATGTGGAGTTTATATTGATATCAGATGTTCTTAGAAGGGTGAGGGCGTAGATGTGTTCCATCGCATGTATGTACCTTCAGGGCCCCGACTGCGGTCTAATATGTGCGATTATGCACGAGTTCAAGATTTAATTGATTGGGTCGGCATTCCGACACAACATGTGGGCCCCGGTTGAGCAGATGCTATCAGTCGTTATTTAAGCGGGATCGATCTCACATGGGTTGTCCAACTCAATAGTGTCAACTTGTTGAAAAATACCAAATCTTAGTCTACCGTAGTCATACCAAAGGCAGTGTGCTATTATTCCGGAGGCTTACGGGCTAACTAAGTCGTGTGGGTAAAGATGTACACCCCTGCAGGGTTTAAAACTATTCGAATAGCCGTGTCCACGGTCATGGACAACGCTTGAGTTGATGTCATCTGTATAGACTTTGCTCTAATTTTGGTTTTTGGGAATACTTCGGCATAATTGGTGTCATGCAATGTTTGATAGTAATCTGTCCCATTATTACTGTTACTGTTTATGATTATGCTCTCATTTACTTACTGTTTTAGTCCAAATTGATTTATTAAAATTGCTTTGTCAAAACTTAGTAATTATAGGTTAAGATGTATTGCTTTATGCAAAATTGAACCATTAAAGCCTTTCTGTTGATAACCTTATGCATGTAAAATTTATAATCCTTGTATAGGTCCTATCAAACACTTTCTTTTATTAGTTTGTGTAAGTCTTGCTGAGTACCTTCTGTACTCAGGGTTTATGACCTCTTGTTGCAGGTGATGATGGTTATCTGTATGAGATGCCCGTTAGCGTCGATCCGGGTGACGCTAACGAGTGAAGCTAGTTCTAGTCTCCACGCAATAGCCTGCGGGATGGGGCCATTGGTGGTTTTGTTGTTTATTTTGCTTCCGCTGTTGAACTTTTGTGATGACCAAAGTCATCTATTCAGAATAGCAAAATCATTCAGAGTAACAACCGAACCAAGATGTAACTTGTCATGTATAATTATGTAAATGTATGACTTTGTATGTGGATGATGCAATGTTGTTTAAGGATATATGCGCAATAGTCACTAATCCTGGGAACTATTGCATGACATATATCCGGGAACCTAAATATTGGAATTGTTACTTATTATTATTATGCTTCTAGTATGATTTTTAATGAGGGAATTACACTGTTCCTTAATTAAGAATTATGCTACCAGTATAATTTTAATTCGGCACGTTCCAATATTTGAGGGTCTTACAAGCGTCAAGTCAAGAACCCGGAGTTGAAGCAAGGTTGTGCGTCATCAAGCTTCAAGAAGATACTAAAGGCAAAGGTATGACTACCTAGGGCTGAGGATGTGTTTCTAGTTTTTTACCGGTCTCGGTGTTTGGTTGGGAGACCGGATTGCTAGTATAGTGTGACGACCTGGCCAGGGGCTACCCGAGAGGTCCTTCAGGACCTCCTGGAAAGTCCACTAGGAACTCCCAAGACGTCCCGTAGAACATCCCGGTAGGACCGCCCAGACCTCTCAAGAGGTCCGGTAGGACCGTTCGAAGGTCTGGGACCCCGACCCGAGGAGGTCTTTGGACCTGAGACCATTCCCAGCCCCACATGCCCCTCCGGTACTACCGCAAGGAGACCCGGTAGTACCGCTCGGCATATCCTGAGAGGAGGTCCTTGCGGGACCAAACTCCAGGAGGTCGTGGGCTTGGAATTGCCTCATGTCCTCTGTGATCCGAACCAGTCCCAAGGATCAATGGCTAGTTCTCATAGCAAAAGCAAGTGATACCATATACATCCACAAAAGGCTTTATTAACAACAAAAGAGGGTTGATTACAAGGGGTTGCTTACAAGCTCCAGCAACCAAGAGCAAAATACACAGCGGAAACCGAAAAGATAGACTCCATCCATTACACCACAGGTGATTGGCTGGAGGGCGCAGCCTAATTGATTTGGTCCTCGTCATCATCAAAGAAGTCTTCTCTTACTCAATTCATCAATCAAGCAAATATGAGCACAACAACCGTGCTCGCAAGTTACACCCGTCAAATAACAGAATGATATGCATAATGGATATATCAAAGGGAAGACTTAATATGGTTGATTTGCATAAAGCCAAGTTTGTTTCAAATACAAGTATTAAGTTCCAAGGCAGTTATACAATAGCTAAAATTCATTTTTGCAAATTCCATTTTTCAGTTGGATAACATTCATCATCAAGATGGTGAAGGATACCCTCCTGTCACAAGGCTCCCTGCCCAAGCCCAATTTTGATAAAATCCAAAACCATTTCACTAGTCATTTTAAACCCAAAACTGAGATCTAACTTTGAGCAGCTTTGCTAGCATGTCCATAACCGCAGACATGGCTATTCGAATAGTTTTACACTCTGCAGAGGTTGTACACTTTACCCACATGACATGACTTCTCTAGCTTGTTTGGCAACTGTCGTTGCCACCTCTCACTGCTGATGGTAAGAGGTCTAGAGCACGTGACAAGGCCTTTACAATGCATCATTCCACCACAGTCCATCCACTATAAGGTTTCGCCTCTTCCTAGGGCCCCCTCTTGAGCCAGGTGGGTATAACGCAGTCATAAAAGACAGGCCATGAAAGACCACCACTATTCCACTGGATCAACTATGATGGAACTTTGCAAATTATTTGGCCAGGTCCCGCCCACACAGGACATGTGGTTGCACGATAAGGCATAGCAAAATACACTCGCAGACCGGTCCTTAACTGACCCAGGCGGCCACCTCAACCCTAGAGCATCGGATCACATGATCCCCCGTGCATAGACTTGCACCAACCAAACACCCAATGCCGCCTAAGTCCAAAACCATTTTCCATTTCTTGCTTTTCAAGCCTCCATGGCACACCAATGCCATAGTCATTTGCAAAACCCCCATAACACACCAATGCCATGGTTGAAACCTCCATGACACACCAATGTCATGGGCCAAATCATTTGAACAAGTGATATTTTTGGCCAAAACTTCCCAAATCAAGATTCTTTTCTCTAAGCATGGCTAAGCTCTAGTTTTTCAAAGGTCCTGATTCACGGTATTGCGCAAACCGGGTTTTGCCTAGGGTGACAACATGTTCGGTTCAAGATCAATAGTGGTCATACCAAGGAAATTAGGCCTAACTATGAATTTAAAGATGGCATTGAAATAACTTAGTAAAGTAAGCAATGCATTAACATTTGAAATGAAATATACTTAGGTTGAAATAATAGGTGCAATATGATCAAGAGTGTAACTTGCCTTGCTCAAAGTCTTGAGCTTATTATTCTTCTTCAAGGATCTCTTGCTCCTCACGGCCTTCACAATCTACACGAGAAACCGCAGCAACTCAAAACAAAGCTCAAAACAGAACCCAAAGATACTTCAATGAAACTCCAAAATTAACCAACAGAGAGGTTAGGCAATCAGGAGGAGGTCCAAAAAAGCTTGCTGGAGGAGGTCCAAAGCTTGAAGGAAGAGGTTCAAGAGCTTTGGGGGAGGTCCAAGAACTGCTCGGTTGAGCCAGAGAGGGGAAGTGTGGAAGAAAGTGAGAGAGGAAGGGCTGCCCAAGCTATATATAGCTAGAGCCAATGAGATTTCCCAAGGTGGGGTGTTCAGGAGTTGGTAAAAAGGACCATGAAGGCAGGTAAGGGATGTGACAAAAGCATGGCCAGTAGCTTGAGTTGGTCATGTGTTGATAGCTCATTGTGGTTGCTCTAGCTCACCTTAACATGTTGCCAATATTTGCAAATGTGTTTTGCAAATAGGTGTGGCTCATGGATATTCCTTGAAGTATGTGACTTAGTTTGCGAATGTATTTTGCAAATGGTTTAAGTCCATGTACCTTATTCCTTGTGGTATTGATTCTAAAAGTTGGCAAATGTGTTTTGCAACTTGTTGAGAATCATGCCTTGAACTTGTGTTTGCATCTCGTATCAATTCGGCAAATGTGTTTTGCAAAAATTGAGTTGACATGAATGCAAACTTTGCTTTTTGTTGTCAAACGGTAGTACCGGCATGTGTTGCGTGAAACTACCGCTCTGCGGTATAACCAGTGGTTCCTTGGCGGAACTACCGCACGTTTTGAGCATGTGTTGCTCTGAGGTGGTGCGGTAGTACCGGCGTGGATACCGCGGAACTACCGTGGTGAGGTAGTACCGGCTCTGTGTGTGCGGTACTACCGCACGTCGGTAGGTCCGGCGTGTTGGAATGGTATGGAATTTCCAGTAGCGTTGCAATTTGGACTTGGCTCGCTCTGGAGTAGCCTTGTAGTTACGGCGTTTTGTTGCTGATACGATCGCTCACGGAACTACCGTTCATAGGTTGACGGTACGTAAATTCCAGTACCAGTGTAATCTGGTCCTTAGCTGATTTTGAGCATGTGTTGCTCTCTTTGGCTAAGCGGTAGTACCGCAATATGTTGGGCGGAACTACCGGTGAAAGGAACGACCGCTTATGTGTTGGCGGTAGTTCCAGATCTCTTTGCAACGGCTAGTTTTATAGTCGTATCGTCTTGTGTGTCTTGATAGTACCGCCGCTGAGCGGCGGTAGTACCGATTGTCCCGTTTTACGGGACTTTGCTTCCAACGGCTAGTTTGGTTGTGTGGGCTATAAATACCCACCTTGGCCGTGTGTGGAAGGTTGCTGGTTGGATGAGAAACATATCCAAGTGTTGTGGCTGTGTGCTAGACACTCTTTGAGCTAAGAGCAAGCCCTCTCTACTCTAGTGTGCATGTGTTGCACTTAGTAAGTGATTGAGAGCAAACCCTAAGTGCATGTGTTGCCTTAGGTTGTGGATTTCGTATCCATAGAGCATTGGCACTTGATTGGTTTAAGTGAGCGTTGGAGACTTGTTACTCTTGGTGTTTGCCGACATCTAGACGGCGTGGTGGCGTCGTTGCACCGGTGAGTTTCTCAAAGAAGATTGTGAGAAGACCCGGGCGGTTTGTTAGTGGTGTGGTGCTCGCCATCTCCGGAGTGGAGGAAAGAGCAACCCTAGTGGAGCGAGGTGTTGGTTGGACTTACCTCGGAGGAAGGCTTAATTCGTGGAGCCAGCCCAATTGGTTTGGGTTTCCCTCAACGTGGATTAGGGGAGACCGGCAAGTCTCCGATCACCACGGGAAAACATCACCGTGTCATTGTGGTTTGATTACTTGTGCTTTACATTGTGCAATTTATATACCTTGTAGTAAATTGCTTATTCATTGTGTATGATTGCATTAGTTCTTTGTGCTTTTCACCATTGCTAGAATTGAATTGCTCATGTCATATGCTAAATAGTTATATTCTTCAATAGACTTGAATTGTTGGTGCACTTAGTTGAACCTAGTTAATTTAGGCCTTAATTGTGCAAAACCGTATTTGTATTAGCTTCCGCATTAGAAATCGGTTTTAGCCAAAGAAGTTTTTTAAAACGCCTATTCACCCCCCTCTAGTCGGCCTCCTCGATCTTACAACGGAGACCTTGAGGAGGTCCGCAGAGGACAAGGGGAGGTCCTCACCCACGGGGAGGTCCAGGCGCACAAGGCCAGAGGTCCTAGCGGTCGGATCCAATCGAGGGGGAGGTCTGGACGGTTAGGATCTCCAAAGGGGAGGTCCTAACGGTCAAATCTAAAACAAGAGAAGGTCTGGACGGTTAAGATCTCTAAAGGGGGAGGTCTTAACGGCAAGATCTACAAAGGAGGAGGTCTAGACGGTTAAGATCTCCAAAGGGGAGGTCTTAACGGCCAGATCTACAAAGGAGGAGGTCTGGACGGTTAAGATCTCTAAAGGGGATGTCTTAACGGCCAGATCTACAAAGAAGGAGGGCGATAGCGAGATAAGTAGCGGGAGAAGCGGGAGTCAATGGATTTCAATCGGACCGCCCACAGTGATTGGACCGTTCGGACCATGAGAGCTAACGCTAGATCTCAGCCTTTGAACTGAATCGGACGGTCAAAAATGATTGGGACGTTCGGACCATCCAGCAAGGATCTGAGGGCTCAGAGAGGATGGGACGTTCGGACCATCTGAACGCCTCACCAAGATCAAACCGTCCAATGCAAATTGAACGGTACACAAGCGATGAGGTCCGGATCAAAGGGGGGCTCGAACAGGTACGAGGGAGGTCCAAACGGTTAAGGAGGAGGTCCTAGAGGACACGGGGAGGTCCTGAAGGACACGGGGAGGTCCAAATAAGTTTTAAGATGGTTCCAGAAGCACGGGGAGGTCCAATCATAGGTTTCAAGAGGTCCTGAGAAACGGTAACACCGCAAGATGGGGGTGGTACTACCGTTATCAGGTAGTTCCGACTGTCACAAGGTGGTAAGGAAATTCCAGAACACATGTTTATGGGCTCTTGATTTTCCCTAAATGAGCTGCACCATGAGTTGTGCTGTGATAGTACTGTGTGGCGATAATGGATTCTTTGCGGTATGAATTTTCCAGAATAAAAACATTTCAGAGATCAAAGCGAGGAGAAGTTCAAGGGAACCTAGAGAGAGGTTTCAACAAAACAGAGAATGGGTTCTAGAGAACATGAGGGAGGTTTAGACCTGGGGAGGTCTGAGCCAAGAAAGAATCAAAGAGGGAGGTTTGGACCAGGGATGGTCCAAGCACTTGGGGAGGTCTAGACCTAAGGAGGTCTGGCGAAAGGGGAGCAAAGCAAACACAGAAAAAGGGGAAGATCACCAAAACTCCAACAAACTCAACAACCACCAAGGAATTTTAGTTGAAGTTTGAGTTAGTCAATTTAAATCCATTATAAAATTTCAAGTTAAACTTTGAATTCTCATCAAAACAAAATGGTTCTTTTTATTTTGAAATCTTCGAAAGAGCTTTGAAAATCAGGGTGTTACATATAGGTCGCCGTACTATTAAGAGGGGTCTTTAACTAGTAGCTTGAGTTAGTCATGTGTTGATAGCTCATTGTGCTTGCTCTATGCTCTCTAAGGGATGGTACTATTTGCGAATGTGTTTTGCAAATAGTTAAAGCTCTGTGTTTATTCCTTGTAGCATGTGACTTAGTTTGCAAATGTGTTTTGCAAATGGTTTAAGTCTATGTACCTTATTCCTTGTGGTATTGATTCTAAAAGTTGGCAAATATGTTTTGCAACTTGCTGAGAATCTTGCCTTTGACTTGTGTTTGCATCACGTATCAATTTGGCAAATGTGTTTTGCAAAATTGAGTTGAAACGAATGCAAACTCTATTTCCTGTTGAGAATCGGTAGTACCGGCATGTGTTGCTCGGAACTACCGTTGTGCGGTATAACCGGTGGTTCTTTGGCGGAACTACTGCACCTGTTGAGCACGTGTTGCTCTGAGATAGTGCAGTGGTACCGGCGTTAAGATCACGGAATTACCGTTGAGAGGTAGTACCGGCCTTGGTTGCGATATTACTGGTGGACGTTCGGAGCACCGAGCGTGGGACGTTAGATCTTGATCTAACGGTCCAAAATGCATGAACGTTCGGACCGTCGAGCGGAGCCCAGATCTAATGGCTTAGACACGTCGTCCGAACCCTTTTCGATCCTAGCCGCCCACGTGTCCATGTCCGAAGTTTGAGTGGTTTGGACTGTGGTGCAGAGTAATCAAGACTTTGTGCGCAGATACTACCAAGACCGATAAAACCATTTTGGAGCGGTACGTAAATTCCAAAACGTATGTTTTTGGGTTTGCTTAGCTCTCTTTGATGGTGTGGTAGTACCGGCTCTGTGTGAGCAGTACGACCACAGCCCAGATGTACCACGTTTGTGTTGGCGGTACGTATATTCCAAAACCGGTGTATTTTGGTTCTTAGCCGATTTCGTGAGCATGTGTTGCTCTCTCGGTTGAGCGGTAGTACCGCAATGTTTTGTGCGGTATTACCTATTAGCGGAACTACCGCGTATGTGTTGGCGGTAGTACCGGAGCTCTTTGCAACGGCTAGTTTTGTAGCCATTACTATGTGTGCGGTAGTACCGGCCGTTCAATGGTGGTAATACCGATTGTCCTGATTTTTCAGGAACTTTGCTTCTAACGGCTAGTTTGGTTGTGTGGGCTATATATAGCCACCTTGGCCGGTTGGGAGTTGGTGCTGGTGTTATTGTGAAGGACTTTGCATATGTTGCAAGTGCCTTAGACATTCCTTTAAAGCAAAGAGCAAGCCTTCTCATCCTTTGTGCATGTGTTGCACGTAGTGAGTAATTGAGAGCAAACCATAAGTGCATGTGTTGCCTTAGGTGGTGGGTTTAGCATCCACTTGAGCTTAGACACTTGATTGGTTCAAGTGAAAGTTGGAGATTTGTTACTCTTGGTGTTTGCGGACACCTAGACGGCGTGGTGGCGTCGTTGCGCCGGTGAGCTTCTCAAAGAAGATTGTGAGAAGACCCGGGTGGCTTGTGAGTGGTGTGGTGCTCGCCATCTCTGGAGTGAATGAAAGAGCAACCCTAGTGGAACGAGGTGTTGGTTTCGATTGAAACCGGTCCAAGTGGTTGGACTTACCTCGAAGGAAGGCTTAATTCGTGGAGCCGGCCCAATTGGTTTGGGTTTCCCTCAACATGGATTAGGGGAGACCGGCAAGTCTCCGATCACCACGGTAAAACATCGCCGTGTCAATTGTGGTTTGATCTCTTGTGTCTCACTATTGCAATTTATATTCTTTGTATTGAATTGTTTATTCATTGTGTATGAATGCTTGCCATGCTTTGTGCTCTTCACCTTTGCTAAAATTGAATTGCTCAAGTCATATGCTTAATTGCTATATTCTTCAATAGACTTGTTCGTTGGTACACATAGTTGAACTAATTGATTTAGGCTAAAACCGTATTGTTGTTAGCTTCCGTATAAGTAATTGGTTTTAGACTTAGAGTTTTTTAGAAATGACTATTCACCCCCCCTCTAGTCGGCCTCCTCGATCTTACACAACCAGAATGTTGTCAATGGTTTCCTGCCCGGACCCGCAGAAAACACATACACCTTGGTTAGTTAATCCCCTGCGCTGTAGACGATCAGCTGTCCAATAGCGGCGGCGGATTGCCAACCAAATGAAAATTTTACATTTGAGGGGAGCACTAGCTTTCCAGATGGCCTCCGCGCAAGGGAACTTCAACGATCCAGCAAAGAACGCTCGGTAGGCCGACTTGGCAGAGTAGCAGCCTGAAGGTTCCCAACGCCAAATTATCAAATCGATCTCCTCCTGAGCTAGGTGGATAGACTGCAAAGTGTCCCATAAACGAAGAAATTCAGAAATGCTAGCATCCTCTCGGCGACCTGCTAAGTCTGAGATCCAAGCATGCCCTGAAAGAGCCTAAGCGACCGTCCTATGCTGCCGAGTTGATGGATTGACCAAATTAAGAACCGACGGTGCTAGGCCATAAATGGAGCGCCCTTCCAGCCATCGATCCTCCCAGAACAAAGTTTTTTCCCCATTTCCAACCTTCACCATAACCGACGCTTTAAACAAGTTATCCTCCGCCCTGTTGGTGGGGTTGTGTAATTGTAACATCCCAAATGTATAATTAGGGTTATTCAAGCATAATTATATGTGTAGAAATTAAAACTTTTTCTCACATCTTGAAAAACCCTAAAATCTCATGTGATTCTTGTCCAAGAGTTGTGTAATCCAAAAACACAAAGCTCTTGTTGACCAAAAGTCTAATTCATTTTCCATCCATCTTAAATCTTGTGCCAATCAATTGGAAATATTTTCCCTTGGTCCAAAAACTGATGTGGGACCCCTCTGAAAAATATCACAAGTTGTAAAACTAGTTTGATAAATTTTGGAGGTAAAACAATCCTTTAAACAACCTTAACGAATTTCCTGAGAAAAGTGCATTGCATAATAACCTCTGGAAATTTTATGCAAGGTTAATCTCATTGTCAGCAAGCTCCAGTTAAAATTTCATTAAATTTGGAGTTCATTTGCTATCTCAAATAATTCTGCTAAGTCTCATTTGTTAGAAACTAAATTTAAAAGCCTACACTTTGCTCCTTGGGCTAGCCATGTTCAAGTGGTCCGGCCAACCATGTCTGCACCTCGCCAGACCTCATCCCCACCTTGATCAGTCGTGGTGTTGGATCTACATCCAACCGCCACGACCTCCTCTCAGTCAACACCGCAAGGACCTCCCAACCTTGTCTGGTCATAGCCCTTGGATTAACATCCAACCGCCCGACCTCCCCGGCTATCAAACCTCAAAACCACCTTCCACTGTGTTGAGGTCTTGGCCCTTGGATTCAAGATCCACGGCCCGACCTCCCTCTTTGTTAAGCTAAGCAAACATCCCACCTACATGAGGTCACACGGTAGTTGGATCAAAGATCCACGGTCATGACCTCCCCGTGTGTCAAACCTCAAAGTCTACATCCCACCTTGATGAGGTCACACCATTGGATCAAAATCCATGGTCACGACCTCCTCCTCTCAATCTAACTAACAGACCTCCCTTTTTAGTATTTGTTGAGGTCAGAGTTGGATTGAGATCCAAAGGCCACGACCTCCTCGAAAAACATCACGGCAAGGTCCTCCGCCTTGGTGAGGTCGAGCCCTTAGATCTAAATCCAAAGGCCATGACCTCCCTTGTGCGTTGCGCAAGCTCAGGACCTCCACCTCTTTTGATCGTAGCCCTTAGATCTAAATCTAAAGGTCCTGACCTCCCTTGCCTGTTGCGCATCATATCAGACCTCCCCGGTCATTGTGTGCCCTTGGATTTAAATCCAAAGGCCATGACCTCCCCTCATGTCTTTTTGATCGCGTGCGGTTAAGTCCTCACTAGAGGTCCGCACCGTTGGATGGAGATCCAACGCTTTGGACCTCCTGTCCCTTTTCCTCACGTGCGTTTTCTCGATTAAGGAAATCGGAGGGCCACGACCTCCCCACCCTTGATCGTGTGGTGGGACCTCCTCCCACCACTTAAAACATAACGGTTCAAAAATTGGATCCGATGGTTAGACCTCTCCTGTGTCTTATCCAACGGTCACCAAGACCTCCCATGTTCTTCTCCTTCCTCTGGCGCGCATCTAGCTCGAAAGCGATGCATTAATGCATGTCCGACCTTGGGGTACATTATACTTGACTCTTTCTTGACCCGATTTAATGCAGTCGACTTTCCGCCTCATTGGTCACCAAGATCTTTGTCACCTTGTCAACCTTTATGTCTTGTCCACCCCATGGACCAACCCGTGGGCTAAGCTCACCATGGAGCTTAGCCCCAGCTCATAACCTTCACCTCAGTCTATAAGTCACCCCTGGGAATCCTCCCTTGGCTTTCTTTGCACACAATTGACCTCAGTCTTGCACTTGTGCGTGGCTGAGCTCCTCATCCCCAAACTCACCTCCCATCTTGGCTGCCATGGTTGATGTCCTTGGAGCTCCTCAGTGAGACAAGGGTTCCAGTGGCTCCCTCCTTCAAACCTTGCTCACTTTTGCTCCTGAAAACCTCTTGGAAGTTAACCCTAACTTGAATTGTTTGGGCATTTTTCAGAGGTGGACAAAGTCGAGCTTGGAGCTGGTGCCTTGGGCTGTGAAGCTTCACTGCCTTCCCCAACTCCGGTCATCACCTCCACGACCTCCCCAGCACCTTAGGACCTCCAGGTACACCTCCTGTTAGTCCTTTAGATCTCGGCACCGCTGAATGCATGTTGCGGAGCTTAAGTTTTAGCACACGCTGATTGTCGCGCTGAGCTCCATTTTGCATTTTCGTATTTTGGCCCGTCGGGTTGTGTTTGTCCTCTCGGCTCATGGCGCCGTCGTCGCCGTCGAGAATGAGTCCATGGTGTGCGCAACACTATTGCGCACACGGGATGTCCTTGGTTCTCATGGCGAGGTCTACATCGCCGGCGATGACCAAATCTTTGAGCTCGGTCTTTGTCGGACACGCAAGCACCGTTGTCGTTTTAGGACGTAGATTTGTCGTGTTTAATGCGGTCATCAATTGCTCAATCTTGCAATCATTGGTTGGGTCTTGATGTTCTTAAATCCACCATTTTTGTGCTTGATTAAGACCTCCAGCGGACCTCCTTGTGTCCATGGCGCATTAACCTCTCGTCCAAGCACGTGCGTGCGCAAGCACGTGGTTGTGAGCTCTGGGACGTCGGACCTCCTCCAAGGAAATCTGAGCGCCCAAGACCTCCTTGCGCATCATCGTAGCCGTCGGACCTCCCCGGAGGTGCTGTGATGTTAGATCTATCGCTTAGGACCTCCTCGAGGTCATCTCACCGCTGAGGACCTCCCTTTAGATCGGGTCCGCTCAGGACCTCCTTTTCGTGTTGTGGTCCGTTGGATCTCCCATCTACGGCCACGACCTCCCCTCACCTCGCGCATGTGAGTTGCTAAGAGGTCCAGGACCTCTGGACTTCACGTCTTGGCGTGTGTGATGTTCTCTGGGAGGTCTTGAGCCGTTGGATCTGAGATCGTGGCTCACGTCCTCCCATACCCTTGTGAGTTTTAGAAATTCGGTGAAGTCTTAGTTATAGAGTGAAATAAGGTATAGACTTTAGAATTTCATATCTTCTTCGTTTTAAATCCTTTTGAGGTCATTCAAATTGTGTTAGCTCTGTCTTGAACTTAACTTTAATCCAAAAATGATTGTAAGTTGAGTTCAGCTCCAGAGCTGATTAGCCACTAGGTTTTAAAACTCCTTTGAATATACACTCAAAATTTATGTTTAACTTGTAAAACCCATAACTAATGCTCTGTAGGTTATTTGTGAGTAAACCCAATTTTGTTAGCTTCCTCTAATAATGAACTCACTGTGAGAATTAGTTCGAGCATGTTCTTTGTTATAGAAATGAGGACTTGTGCATTATAATTTTGTTCAAGTTCTTGTTTTTGAAAAATTATATAAAGTGCATAATAGCTCCAAATGAGATGAACTCAATTGTGTTATTCATATCATGAGGTGCTGGTTTTACAATAAAAATCTCAGCCTCACCACTTTTCTAGAAAATGTTGCCTCATAATTAAATTAGTGAATAGTGCAGTTTGGTAATTTTTAGGGCTGAGCAGAATTGTTTTGCTCATATCTTTTGCATTGAGAATCCAAATCCATTGGTTCTTGTTGCAAAATTTCCTAAAATCATCCCTTGCTTCTGTAGAAAATTCAGGGTATTTGGAGTTCGTTTGCTATGCTGTCTTTGTTGCCTTTCATCGTTCTTATCGGTTCTTTATCGCTTTTCCGTTAGGTTTCGACATTTGTGGTGATCCCGAGAGCGACCCTCTGCCACAATTTGAGCAACAGCAACAAGGCAAGCAGTTTGACCATTTCCCATCATGTCCCATTACTTTAGAGCTTAATACTTTGTTTTACTTCTATGTATGCATGCTACTTTGTGTTAAATGTCGTTAGTAATCCTATAGTCGCATAATCTGAAGAATTCTTTATCCTCTACTACCAATGAGCCTAGGTTATTCGCTGTGGTTTGAGCTGTTGGATGAGCTCTTATCACTTAGTAGTTGCGTTTCCTACTGCTTAGACATGCTTAGCTATCGGTAGTATTGGGCGATCATCGACTTAGTCGATGATCTTGATCACTCAAAAATGATTATTACTCCTATATGTCCAGCACTTGTGCTTTGATTAATTTGTAAAATCAAAAGCTGAAAATAAAAGATTGATTTAGACTTGGGCATATTGGATGGATGGTGCGGTTTTTGGAATGTGGTGGTATGCTGGGTCCCTAAGGACCGAGTACTTGGAGTCACTAAGCCAAGCGCTTTTGCGTACTAACCACGCGAGGGCATATGGAACCCTCTTGACTAAGTACTCTAGGAGGTGTTAATTATGAGCGAGCTCGGTTGGTGTGTTTTCAAAAACAAATGTATATGTATAGTGTGGGAGGAGCATTAGCTTAGGGTAGGTCGTCTAATGTCTCCTTCTCCCGTGGGTTGTGCACTCGTAATTAGCATTCATCCTTTGGAAAGGTCTCGTAGGACTTAGTCGTGCAAAGACACCTTGGAAGTGTGCGTAAAGGAAAGGCGATGCGGCGTGTGGATGCAGTGGTACACCTGCAGGATAAAACTATTGAATAGCCTCGCCCTAGGTTATGGACATGCTTGGTAAGGTCGTTCAAGACTAGTCTCAAACTTTTAATTAAAACTTGATGGGTTGGTATGAATGGATGTTCATGCTATTGTTGTGGTGACTTGGGTTAGTCACTTCCGGGTTTGTTCTTGTTGTTGTTATTATGTTATTATCGCGTTGTTATTTCAACAATTAAAAATGCTTTGTCAAATTGCTTTCAATCTACTATGTTATTGCAAATGAAACTTGCTTTATGCTAAAATGAGTCCAAAGCCTCATCCACTTAAATCAAGCTTGCATGTAGCTAAATTATAGTTCGTTATCTTACGTCGGTCTTGCGAGTACAATAAACAAGTTATTGTACTCATTTGCTTTGCTTAACAACTTTGTTGCAGAGGAGGTAGAGCCCAAAGGGCTTTACTTTTCTTGTTGTCTTGGTGGTTGGGAGAGCGACTAGCTTGGCGGTCCGGTCGATTGCCTTGTGGGCTAAAGGCACTTGGTTGGCTCTTATTTTGGCCATCTTTATGGCACTTTTGCTTCATTGTTATCTTTTTGTAATTATTGTTATTTGGCCTAAGGGCCTCTCTTTTGTAATATCTATTCCATATTAATGTTAACCGGTTTGTTGCTTATGTACTATGTGTTGTATGGAATTGATGCATTCTTTTGTTGTGAGGTATGTGTCTTGCATTCAGGAAGTATACATCTCTCGAGACCGAAGTTTATTTGGTTGATAATACTAGGGTCAATTGGATGACTAAGTATTATGAGCCTAATAAACGTCGGGGTCTCACAGTAATCTTCCCCACGGCCTCTCCATCCACGACCGTTGCAGCCAAAGCTAGCGAATACGGAGGGCATGCCCCAGGACGACCAAGTTTGGAAGACCAAGTCCCCCCCCCCCAGATGGTGAGGACGACAAACCGAAGACCAAGACACTAGACAGTGCCCTCCCGCGATGTTCTAAGTTCCTTTCCAAAGAAACGCTCGGCGCCGTTTATCTATTTCTTTGATAACCGAGAGGGGAGGATCCAGGTGAAGGATCTAGACCTGCCATTATGTGTTAATGGAGTTTTGGTGATTAATGACAAATCTAATTGTGAGACTAACACTTTTATGGATATACATATTGTGTAGTCTTATTTGGATATAAAGGTGAAAATCATGAAAGCGTGCAAGTGATTAATGACAAATCCAATTCATTGGATAAACAAAAGGAAAAATCCAAACAGGTATGCATTCATAATGATAAATCTATTTGTGAGACTAACTATTCTATTTGCCTTATCTCATGATTAGTCTCGTTTGGATATAAAGAACAAAAGAGGTATGTATTCTACTTTGTATTCTTATATCTTGTTGCATTCCTCGGATTCAAAATATAGGTTGAACTTCACCAAAAAGTCTAACTCAAATATGTGTATATGTTCCTATTACACATTTGTGTATGCACACATTTAGGGGAAGTTCATTCTATATTTTGTGGTTTCATTAGTATTGATCCATATTCCTTTGTCCACTAATATTTGGGATCTTTACTTTGAAACGTATCATTTGAATATATTTAACTTGTGTAGTTAATATATTCATGTGAGTATATAAGACTTGTGTAGTCTAAATATACTTATATGCGAGTATAACATAACTTGTTTAGTTCATATGTACTCACATATCCTTGAATATAACTTGCATAGTTAATATATTCATGTGTGTATATAAGACTTGTGTAGTCTAAATATACTTATATGAGAGTATAACATAACTTGTGTAGTTCATGTTGTTGGACCGAAAAGGCGACTAGAGGGGGGGTGAATAGGAGCACGCTCACTTTATCACAAATATTAGATTCAATACTAATCTCACTCCAATAGCTACAAAGCTATGAAGATCAATAAACAAGTACAGCGGAAGACTTGTATTGAATCCAAACTACCCCAAAGCAAAAGACCAAAAACACAAAACTCAAAATCCTCTTGGCGGTCTCGCGTTGTAAGCAGTCGGTCTGATCACTGGGCGATCTCGACCCGTGGCTAAGGGCGGTCTGACCGCTCCTGATGATGAATAGCGCACAATCTGAAAAACAGCCCGAAAATCGAAACTCAAATTGATCTAACTTTTGATCTATGCGGCCAAACTCCACGAAACTTGACACACACCTTCTCAAAGATATTGTGAACCTATTCCAATCAAGGATCGCAGAAATCCAAGCCAAGGTTCCTATCTTTTGCAGTTTGAGCAAAGCTAGGTCAAAAACCGAGTAAAACTCAAAATATGATCTAGAGACTTGCTCGTGGGAGATTGATGATCAGGATGATCCTAGATGGATTCCCACAAGTCACAGCAAGTTAGATCAAGCCAAGAAACCAAGCAAAAACTCGAGAATCAAAGAAAGGCACCAAATCATCAAATAGAGAGACAAAGAGAGAATAGATTCATCTTGAAAGAAATCTCTTTGGATTGATTTGATTGAGTATTGGTTTACAACCACTCTACCAATGGAGGACAAAGACTCAATACATGAGCACGAAATCCAATCCAACTCTCTAGAACCCTAACCTCCACTAATCCTCTCCCTAAGCAAATAGGGTTTCAAAAAACAATGAAAGGGTTGAAGGGGGTGCAGCCACCTCCCTCCTCTATTTATAGTGGAGGCTTAGACCATCTAGAAGATTGAACCATAATGGGCTCCCGTTAAGGCCCACACACAAACAGGTCACATACGCACGTGTTTTAAAGCGATGTCTTCATCTCTTGACGTAATCCACTTCAACTTGCGCCATCTTGCGCCGTGACTTGGCAAAAGGTCACCAAGGCGATATTTGGTAGAATTACCAAAATACCCCTCCTCGATCTTTTTGCAAAGACCGTGTCCCAACTGCGTGAAACACATCCATGCTTCACCACGTGTAGGTTGATCCTGCGGCTCACTTCATGTCGGCAAGTCTCTCCCATCCGGCTCCCACCGAAACCACCATGGCACTTGCACCGACCCCCGCGCCGCTTGATCCAACCCGTCGCACCGAACTGCCCATTCGGTCATCCTTGTCCATTCTGCGCCATGCTTGAATCCGTTGACCTCACCCGGCATCCCCGATCGTTCTGGACCTCAGCTCTCCAAGCCTAGTCCTGATCATCCTCGCCGTTGACCGTCATTGACCTTCAAGCAACCTGCACAAACATAGACCAAGAAATCATTTCCGGGAACAAGTTCTTCGCAACTTGACCCACGTTAGTCAAAACATGCATCATGCAACACATATGCCATGAAACCCATGAAATTGACCTAACAGGCAAACATCGCCACCACGAAGGATGACGAAACACATCGAAATCGGTCAGACCGCCACCTTGGCCGGTCTGACTACTCCCCTGCCGGTCAGACCGCCAGCCAAAGGTCGGTCTGACCGCCAGTCCATGACTTAACCAAATTTTCAACCTGGAAATCTGAAACCTACTGGAATTTTCAAACCAATAGAACTTTTACCTGGAGGCTCCAAAAATTATGAGACCAAGTACAGAAGCACCCTCTCACTTGCATACACCTTCTATTTTTGGCCCAGCTTCAAAATCCAAAACATTGCAATGGCCGGTCTGACCGCTATGGCAAAGGCCAGATTCATTCCTCCGGCTTGGCTCGATCGCCACTCTGCCGATCCGACCTTGACTACCATTTCAGGAAAACCAAGTCAAGGCATGGCCGGTCTGACCGCCACCATGGCCGGTCAGACCGCCAGAGGCCTGACAGAACTGAAACTTTGCCGAAAACACGTGATTCGACAAAGCGTCAATGACATTGCCAATTGTAACATCATCCTAAGATCTCAGGCATATCCCCATGATATTCACACATGTGTACTCACATATTGTTGAATATATTTAACTTGTGTAGTTAATATATTCATGTGTGTATATGAGACGTGTGCTCATATATCCTTTGAGTATATATAACTTGTGTAGTTATATATATTCATATGAGTATATACAACTTGTGTAGTGCCTATATACTCATACCAATCTACATTCAATTATTTGTTATTGAAGTGGTTATCATCAATTACTAAAGAGGGAAAGATTGTGGTATCTTGTCCCACCATTATGAGTTAATGGTATGTTGTGGTAATTAATGATAATCATATTGTGGAACTAACATTTTCCATGAGTTGGATAAGCAGGTTAGGTTCCATGATAATGTAGACTAGGGATGACATCATGTGTTGATGGTCATCAAGTCAAAAGGAGCTCCATCATGTGTTGATGGAGATCAAGTAAAGGATGCATCATGAGTTGGTGCATGTCAAGTTCAAGAAGAAGAGATGATCATGAGTTGATCATCGTGTCAAGAGAAGCTTCATCATGTGTTGATGAAGATCAAGAAAAGGATGTCATCATGTGTTGATGAGCATCATATCAAGATTCTTGAAGAAGAGAAGCTTCATCATGTGTTGATGAAGATCAAGTGAAGAATGCATTGTCTATTGATGCATATTAAGAAAAGGAAATCATCGTGTGTCGATGAGGTTCAAGAAGAGGAGATGATCATGGGTTGATCATCGAGTCAAGAGAAGACCTATCATGTGTTGATGGAGGTTAAGTGAAGAGTGCACCATGTGTTGATCCATATTCAAGTCAAGGAACCGGACTTGAAGTAAAGATGTGTGTCATCAAGCTTCAAGTGGCTGCGCAAGGCAAAGGTATGACTAGCTAGGGCTAAGGATGTGTTCCTAATCTTTTACCGGTCTTGGTGTTTGGTTTGAAGACCGGATTGCTAGTATAGGTTGCCGTACTATTAAGAGGGGTCTTGACTAGTAGCTTGAGTTAGTCATGTGTTGATAGCTCATTGTGTTTGCTCTAGCTCATCTTAACATGTTGCCAATATTTGCCAATGTGTTTCGCAAATAGTTGTGGCTCGTGGATAATCCTTGTAGCATGTGACTTAAGTTTGCGAATGTGTTTTGCAAATGGTGTAAGACCATGTACCTTATTTTTTGTGGTGTGATTCTAAAAGTGTGCAAATGTGTTTTGCAACTTGTTGAGAATCTCACTTGAACCCTTGTTTGCATTACGCATCAAATTGGCAAATGTGTTTTGCAATTTGAGTTGAAGCGAATGCAATCTGTTGTCTTCTCAGGAAAATCGGTTGAACCGGCGTTGTGTACGCGGTACAACATGCTACAAGAAGAATATCTAGGCTCTTGTACAGCGGAACTACCGTACCTGTTGAGCATGTATTGCTCTGATTGAGGAACGGTAGTACCGACGTGTCTTGAAGCAAGACGAATAGTAGGCGGTTGTGTGTGACCGACCCCAAGGCTTACCCGAGAGGTCCCTTAGGACCTCTTGGGAGGTCTGTAAAGGACTCCCAGGACATCCCGTGGAACATTCCGGTAGGACTGCCCAGACCCCTCGGGAGGTCCGGTTGGACCACCCGAAGGTCTGGAGTCCTGACCCGAGGAGGTCTTTGGACCTCAGACCTCCCAAAGCTCCACGCTCAGACCCGAGGGAGGTCCGTGAGGATCCCACCCGAGGAGGTCGTGGGGCTTGGGGACAAGCCTCAGGTCCACTGTGATCTGAACCAGTCCCAAGGATCAATGGCTAGTTCACACAGCAAGACAAGTGATAACATGTGCTTCAACGAGACCTTTATTAATAACAATTATGTTGTTTACAATAACAAAAGGGGAGGCTTACAAGCCACAACCAAAACACAGCGAAAGATAAACAATAGGCCACCCGATACACCACAGACAATCGGCTGGAGGGCGCAATCCTAGTCGGTCCAGGACCTCTTCGTCCACAACAAGGTCTTCACAAGATGCTTCCCTGCTCAAAAGATAATTTCAAGCAAGAGTGAGCACAACTACTGTGCTCGCAAGTTACACCCGTGGAATAACAAAATGACATGCATAATGGATATCAAAGGGATGGCATAATATGGTTAATTTGCGTAAAGCCAAGTTTGTTTCAAATGCATATACTAAGTTCCAAAGCAGATTACAATAGTTAAAATTCGTTTTTTTCCTAAATCACCGTTTTTAGTTGGATAACGTTCATCATCAAGATGGTGAAGGATACCCTCCTGACACATGGCTTCCCGCCCAATTCCCATTTGGATAGCAATCCAAAACCATTTTTACAAACCTTCTGAAACCCAAAACCAAGATCTAACTTTGAGTGACATTGCCAGCATGTCCATGACCGCGGACACGGCTATTCGAATAGTTTTACACTCTGCAGAGGTTGTACACTTTACCCACATGATATGAATTCTCTAGTTTGTTTGGCATCCATCGATACCACCCCACACTTCCTTTGGTGAGAGGTCTAGAGCACATGACAAGACTTTTACAAAGCATCATTCCATCGTAGTCCACCCTACACTAAGGTTTCGCCCCTTCAGGGCCCCCTCTTGAGCCAGTGGGAATTACATAGTCATAAAAGACAGGCCATAAAAGACCACCCACACCTCAACCGGATCAACCGCGATGAAACTTTGCAAATTATTTGGCCAGGTCCCGCCCACACAGGACATGTGGTTGCACGATAAGGCATAGCCCATTATAGGCATAGCAAGAGGTGGCTCAAAGACCGGTCCTTAACTAACTTGGGCAACAAACCTCAACCCTGGGGCATCGGATCACACGACCCCCGTGCATAGACCTGCACCAACCAAACAACCAGCTTCGCCCAAGTCCAAATCATTTTCCATTGCTCATTGTGTAATCAAGACATTTATAAAATCTCCATGGCACACCAATGCCACGGCCCAAAACAGCCTCCATGACACACCAATGTCATGGCCAAAATCATTTAAACAAGTGATAATTTTTGGCCGAAGCTCCCCAAATCAAGATTTTGGTCTAAGCAAGACTAAGCATTGATTTTTCAGAAACCTCTGGTCCTTACTATTGCAAAAACCAGATTTTATCTAAGGTGACAAGGTGGTTGATTCAACATAGACAGTGGCCATACAAAGGGATCAGGTATAGCTATGAACCGAAAGATAGGCATTGAAATAACTTAGTAAAAGTAAGCATGCATACATCTTTAAAAATGACATAAGTATCTTGAAGTAATGGGTGCAACATGATCAAGAGTGTAACTTGCCTCCTGCTTGAAAGGCTTCACGGGTTCTCTTCTTCACAGTGCTCGGGTTCTCCAAGAACGTCGAGATCTACACGTTTAAAGAAACTCAAAATCAAATAAAACCAAAAGGAGATTCAACCAAACTTCAAATAAACATTAAATAAGAACCATAGAAGGGTTTGGCGATTTGGAGGAGGTCCAAGGTGTTGGCCGAAGGAGGTCTGATGAATTGGAGAAGAGGTCCAGAGAACTTGGAAAAAAGGTCCAAGAGCTGGTCGGGTGAACCAGAGGGTGGAGAATGGGGAAAAAGGTGAAGGAGGAAGGGCTGCTCAAGCTTATATTACCAGAGCTGCTGGGAGGTCCAAGGCTCATGAGGTCAAGAGCAGGTGTGGGAAGAGATGGGAGCAGGTGAGGAAAAGGTGGGAGCTAGTACAAGAAGTAACACAAAGATAGCACAGATACTACAAAAAGGGCGGTAGTACTTAATGTGACACAACAGACATGACATGTGGGGAGACTCCCACGCACAAAGGACTGGAGGTCCTAGCCACCAAGTGGCCTCAACCCCAAGGGAGGTCCTTGTAAGAAGGACAGGGAGGAGGTCCTGTGATCAAGGAGATCCACAAGACTCAACATTGGGGGAGGTCCTATGGACAGGAGGTCCAAAATACCTGCTCACGGGAGGTCCAAACGTCAAGCTCAAAGGCAAGGGGAGGTCATGGCGGTTAGATCTCCGGAAGGGAGGTCCAACGGTCAAGATCAAGCAAAAAGGGGAGGTCCTGACGGCTAGGATCTCCAAAGGAAAGGTTCTAACGGTCAGATCTAACAAGGGGGAGGTCTGAACAGTTAGGATCTCAAAAGGGGAGGTCCTAACGATCAGATGTACAAGGAGGGAGGTTTGAACGGTTAGGATCTCAAAAGGGAAGGTCCTAACGGTCAGATGTACAAGGAGGGAGGTCTGGACGGTTAAGATCTCCAAGGTGGAGGTCTTAACAGCCAGATCTACAAGGAGGGAGGTCTGGATGGTTAAGATCTCTAAGGGGGGGGTCTTAATGGCCAGATCTACAAGGAGGGAGGTCTCGACGGTTAAGATCTTAAAGGGGGAGGTCTTAACGGCTAGATCTACAAGGAGGGAGGTCTGCGATGGCGAGATAGGAAGCAGGAGAAGTAGGAGCCGCTGGATTTCAATCGGACCGCCCAAAATGATTGGGCCGTTCGGACCAACCGAGCTAGCGCTAGATCTCAGCCATTGAATTGAATCAGGCAGTCCAAAATGGTTGGGATGTTCGGACCGTCCGAACGCTTCTGCAAATCGGACCGTCCAGCCAAGATCTAAGGGCTCAGAGAGGGTGGGACGTTCGGACCACCCGAACGTCTCACCAGGATCAAACCGTCCAATTCAAATCGGACGATTCACAAGTGATATAGGTGCAAATTGACGAGGAGGAAGTCCTGGAGGACCTGGGATGGTCCTAGCAGACACAGGGAGGTCCAATAAAGGTAAGGGGAGGTCCTAGAAGACATGGGGAGGTCCTGAAGGACACAGGGAGGTCCAATAAAGGTAAGGGGAGGTCCTAAGAAACGGTAGCACCGCAAGGTGCGGGCGGTACTACCGGATTGGCGCCAAAGAAAACTTCTAGAGAGAGTTTCAAGGATTAGAGCAACGGAGGTAAGTCCAAGTGGACACAGTGGCGCTCAAAAGACACAAAGAGCGAACTCGAATGATTTTGAGGAAGGTTTAGACCTGGAGAAGTTTAACTTGGGGAGGAGCCATGGAAGGAGGTGTAGACCAGAGAAGGTACAATCATTTGGGGAGGTTTAGACCTAAGGAGGTCTGGACCCTTGGATCCAAACGAAGGAGAGGCCTGGACGGAGGGGTTTCTAAGGGAGAGGGATCCAACGGAGGAGATCTACGAAAAATGGTCCAAAGGAGGTCTTGGCAGTCAGGATGAACTCGGGGAGGTCCTAACTGCCAGGATGAAGGACCAAGGAGGTCCTTAGGAACACACAAAAAGTTTAGGTGGACACAGGAGGTCTATGTGAACAAGAGGGAGGTTCAAGTGAACACAGGGAGGTCCAAATGAATACGAGAGAGGTCTGGTCCTAAAGGAGCGTCCAAGCAAGGGAGGGGTCTAGACATAAAAGAAATGCCAGGCAGCAAGAAGGTCTAAACCTTGAAGATATTCAAACCAACAAAGAGGTGGTCCAAACACAAGGGTAGTCTAGACACACAAGAGGTCTAGACTCGCAAGAGAGTTCCAGACACAGGAGGACCTGGGCTCCAAGCGATGGCCCAGCAAGAGGGAGATCTGGGCATAATGGAATGCCCAAACAAGAGAGAGGTCCGGAAGGGGAGTTCAATCCCAGAATTTAGATTTTAGAGATCAAAGATATTTGAAACACAAACCTGAGCTTAGGACATCTCAGGGGTATTGTGACCCGAAGGAGAGGTCAAAACCAAAGAGAAACTAGAGAGGAGGTCTGGAAAGAAAAGACTGAGCTAAGAGGAGGGCAGAACTAACAGAGAAAGGAAGGGATAGCTCCAGAGAGCTCAAGTAACACCAAAAGAACCAAACTATGGGGTTAGTTGACCGCAGGTGTTTGGACGGTTGTACCGGGTAGCGCGGTACGACCGGATCTTGGTTGGCGGTACGATCGGACGAGGTCCAACGGCTAGTTTTTATAGCCGTTGAACTGGCGGTCTGACCGTACCGTTGGCACGCCGATGATCACGCATGTCTTGATTTTTCGTGAGACTTTTCCTAGCAGACTAGTTTTTATATGTGGGCTATAAATACCCACCTTGGCCGTGTGTGGGCAAGTTGCTGGTGCCCCTAGACATTCCATTGAGCAAAGAGCAAGCCTCTCATTCTCTTTTGTGCATGTGTTGCACTTAGTGAGGTTAGAGAGCAAACTCTAAGTGCATGTGTTGCCTTAGGTAGTGGATTGAGTATCCATTTGAGCTTAGACACTTGATTAATTCAAGTGAGAGTTGTAGACTTGTTACTCTTGGTGTTTGCCGACACCTAGACGGCGTGGTGGCGTCGTGCGTCAGTGATCTTCTCAAAGAAGCTTGTGAGAAGGCCCGAGCGGTTTGTGAGTGGTGTGGTGCTCGCCATCTCCGGAGTGGAGGAAAGAGCAACCCTAGTGGAGCGAGGTGTTGGTTCGGTTTGGAATCGGTCCAAGTGGTTGGACTTACCTCGGAGGCGGGTGCTCAATTCGTGAAGCCGGTCCAATTAGTTTGGGCTTGCCTCAACGTGGATTAGGGGAGACCGGCAAGTCTCCGATCACCATGGTAAAACATCGCCGTGTCAATTGTGGTTTGCATTCTTGTGATTTACATTATGCAATTTATATTCCTTGTATTAAACTATTTATTCATTGTGTATGAATGCTTGATTTACTTTGTGCTATTCATATTGCTATAATTGAATTGATTACAAGTCATATGTTCAATTGTTATATTCATCAATAGACTTGTATTGTTGGTGCACTTAGTTGAACCTAGTTGATTTAGGCTTTAATTGTGTAAAACCGTATTTGTATTAGCTTCCGCATTAGAAATCGGTTTTAGCCAAAAGGAATTTTAAAACACCTATTCACCCCCCTCTAGTCGGCCTCCTCGATCTTACACCAGGGCCATGAAAGAATACACTGGCAGAGCTGACAATACTGCCTGAACAAGAACAAGACAACCTCCCTGAGAAAGCAAGCCGGTTTGCCAAGCTTGTAAGCGGTTGGCAACCATATCCAAGAGAGGTTGGAAATCTGTCTGGGAAGGTTTTCTGAGGGTGAGAGGTAATCCCAGATATTTGCAAAGAAAGGTGGTCATATTGCATTGTAGACAGTTAGTGATTAGCTGTAAGTAAATGTTGTCGCACCGAATAGGCGTGAAGGAACTCTTGGCCAGATTGATTTGAAGGCCTGATGCTTCACCAAAAAGCTTAAGAATCTGTTTGAAAGCAAGCAAGTCTGAACTGGTCGGGGATAAAAACTCGACCGCATCATCTGCATACAAGGAAAGCGGTGTGGCGGACCTTGGCCCACCAATAGGATCAAATAATTTGCATTCTCATGACAATACACATACTATTAAGAGCATCCATGGCGATGATAAACAAAAGCGGAGATAGAGGTCCCCTCGACGAAGACCATGATATGCTTGGGCAAGGGGTCACAGGAGGTCTTCTGAGACCACTCGAGAGGTCTAGCAAGATCTCTCGGAAGGTCCTTCAAGACCACCTGGACGTCCCCAAGGTGAGCTCGAGACAGCCACGAGATGACCCCAAGGTCCACGACTCAACCCAGGAGAGGTCGAGGGACCAATCTTGAGGAGGCCGTGAGGCCTGGAGAGGTCCCAAGACCTCCCACGACCAGTCCCGAGGGAGGTCGTGGAGCTGAGCTAGTCCCAAGGATCAATAGCTAGCTCATCACAGCATACAAGAGTGGTAGCATACACTTCAACGAGATCTTTATTAATATCAACAAAGTTGTTTACAAAGGGGAGGCATACAAGTCAACAAACCAAAACACAGCGGAAGATAAATATAAAGGCCATCCGATACACCACAGGCAATCGGCTGGAGGGCGCATCCTAGTCGTCCAGGACCACTTGATCCACTGCACAGCTCATCATAAGACTTCCTTCCTGCTCAAAAGATTATTTCAAGCAAGAGTGAGCACAACAACCGTGCTCGCTAGTTACACCCGTCAATTAACAGAATGACATGCATAAATGGATATCTCAAGGGAAGGCATATTATGGTTGATTTGCATAAAGCGAAGTTTCTTTCAAATACATGTACTAAGTTCCAAGGCAGTTAACAATATCTAAAATTCATTTTGTAAATCTTAGTTTTTAGTTGGATAACATTCATCATCAAGATGGTGAAGGATACCCTCCTGTCACAAGGCTCCTTGCCCAACCATGGGATAGAAATCCCAAAAAAACAATTTATCAAAGTCTTTTGAAAACAAAATCAAGTCTAACTTTGAGTAGTCTTTTGCCAACATGTCCATGACCGTGGACACGACTATTCGAATAGTTTTCACTCTGCAGAGGTTGTCTAGTTTGTTTGGTATTCGTCAATGCCGCCTCTCACTGCCAAAGGTAAGAGGTCTAGAGTTCATGACAAGGCCTTTACAATGCATCATTCCACCACAGCCCCTCCTCTCTAAGGTTTCGCTTCCATTGGATAGAAACCCGCCGGAAAAGCCCCCTCTTGCGCTATTGGGAAACATAGGTTATAAAAGACCATTGGCCATAAAAGACCTCCCACACATCCAAGTGGAACAACTGTGGTAGAACTTTGCAAATTAGTTGGCCAGGTCCCACACCCCATTCTGAAGACATGTGGTTGTACGGTGAGGTATAGCCCATTATAGGCCTAGCAAAGGATCGCTCAAAGGTCGGTCCTCAATTGACTAGGGCGACTTCCATAAAACCCCTGAGCCTCAACTCTACCCAAGTTGAGCTCATGCATGGACATGCACCAACCAAGCAACCAATTCGCCCTAGTCTAAATCCATTTCCTTTTTCTTTTGCTTTTCAAAACATTCATAGGCTTTCATGACAACCCAATGTCATAGCCAAACATTTAAACAGCAGTTGGTCATGATGGTAAAATTTCCCCAAAACAAGGTTTTGGTCTAAGCATGACTAAGCATATTTTTCAAATGCTCCTGGTTTACATTATTGCCTTAACCAGGTTTTCATCTAGGGTGACAACAGATTTGGTTCAAAATCAATCATTGGCTCTACGAAGGAAATTGGCATAACTACAAGTTTAAAAACAGGTATTGAAATAACTTGATAGAAATAAGCATGCAGTATACTTTGAAACAGGACATAGATAATTTGAGATACTGGGTGCAATATGATCAAGAGTGTAACTTGCCTCCTGCTTGAAAGCTTTACAGGTCATCTCCCTCACAAACCTCAGGCTCACCAGCGATGTCGAGGTCTACATGGGAACAAAACAAGGCAGAAAAAGGCAACCAAGTAAGATCCAAAGAACTCCAAAAACGAACCAAACAGCAATGAATCAGAGTAGGAGAACAAAGGAAGGGCCCTCAGGAGGAGGTCCAAGGTGCTGGCCGAAGGAGGTCCGATGGATTGGAGAAGAGGTCGAGGAATTTGGTCGAGGAGGTCTGGAGGTTTGAGGAGGTCGAGAGAACAAGGTTGTGGGAGCAGAGAGTGAAATAAAGGAAAGGCAAAGGAAGAGAGCTTGCCCAAGCTTATAAGGCGAGTCATTTGGGAGGTCCAAGGCACACGTGGTCAAGAGCGGGTGAGGAAAAGATGGGAGCTAGTACAAGAAGTGACAAAAGATAGTACAGGTGCTGCCAAAAAGGATAGTAGCATTCAATGCAACACAACAGGTATTAAATGTGGGGAGACTCCTATGCGCAAAGGACACGATCAAAGGATAAAGAAGGAGGAGTGTGACTGCCAAATGGGGCCAGTCAAAGCGTAAGGGGAGGTCCTACAGAGACCTTGGGGAGGTTCCGCAGAGGTCAAGGGAGGTCCTCATCCACGGGGGAGGTCCAAGCACAGGACCGGAGGTCCAAAGACACAACAATGAGGAGGTTATATGGACAGGAGGTCCAAAAGACCTTCTCACGGGAGGTCCGAAGGTCAAGATCAAAAGCAACAGGAAGGTCCTGACGGTTAGATCTCCAAAACGAGATCCCAACGGTCAAGATTGAGAGTAAGGGGAGGTCCTGACGGTCAGATTCACAGAGGGGAGGTCTGAACGGTTAAGATCTCCAAAGGAGAGGTCTTTAGCGGTCAGATCTAACAAAGGGGGGGTGCGAGCGGTTAAGGTTTCCAAAGGGAGGTCTTAGCGGCCAGATCTAACAAGGAGTGGCGATAGCGAGATAAGAAGGAAGAAGGGAGCCATTGGATTGCAATCGAGCGGACCAAAGTGATTGGGCGTTCGGACCTTCCAAAGCTAACGCTAGATCTCGACCCTTGAAGCTGGATCGGATGGTCCAAAATGGTTGGGGCGTTCGGACCGCCGAACGCCTCTGCGGTCGGACCGTCCAAAGAGATCCGAGGGCTTAGAAAGGTGGGACGTTCGGACCATCGAGCGTCTCAACAAGATCAAACCGTCCAACTCAAATCGAGCGGTACACAAGCGATAGAGGTTTGGATCAAGCGGAAGGCTCGAACAGACGCGAGGGAGGTCCAAGTGAACGTAGGGGAGGTCCTAGAGGATATGGAGAGATCCTGAAGGACACGGGGAGGTCCAATTAAGTGAGGAGGAGGTCCTAAAGGACACGGGGAGGTCTGAAGGACACGGGAGGTCCAAATAAGTGAGGAGGAGACTTAGGCACAGGGAGGTCTAAGCGGAGGAGCGTCGAAGAGGAAGGTCGGTCGGGGAGGTCCAAGCACCTGAGAGGCCTAGACCCAAGGAGGTCTGAACCAGAGAAGGACAAAACAAAGGAGGTCTGGACCCTTGGATCCAAACGAAGGAGAGGTCTGGACCATCAGATTCAGACGAAGGGTGGCCTGGACAGAGGGTTTTCAAGGGGAGAGGGATCCAACGAAGGAGATCCACGAAAAGTGGTCCAAAGGAGGTCTCGATGATCAGGATAAACTCAAAGGTGATCCCGATGGTCAAGAGGAGATCAAGGAGATCTCGACGGTCAAGACCAACACACGGGAGGTCTCAACGGTCAAGACCAACATACGGGAGGTCTCAACGGTCAAGACCAACACACGGGAGGTCTCAACGGTCAAGACAGAACCGAATAAGATCTCGATGGTCAAGACCAGCACGGGGGAGGTCTTAACGGTCAAGAGGAAGCCAAAGGAGGTCTTGGCGGTCAGAATGAACCCGAGGAGGTCCTGACGGCCAAGATGAAGGGCCAAGGAGGTCCTTACGGACCCGGGGAGGTCCAAAAGAACACAGGAAGGGGCAAAGGGATACATGGAGATTCAAATGAGCACAAGGAAGGTTCTCATGAATGCAGAAAGGATTCCGATGAACACAGGGAGGTCCAAACGAAGGGGAAATTCAATCCTAAAATTAGAATTTCGAAATCAAAGTCATTTGAAACACACACCCGAGCTAAAATGCCACGGGTGGACATGTCCCATGAGGAGGTCAATCCAAAGGGGTGGTCCGAACAAGGAGGGAGGTCCGAACCACAGGGGAGGTCTGAATCATAAAGAGATTCAAACCAACAAAGAGGTGATCTGGACTAAAAGAGTCCAAACAAAAGATGTAAGGGGAGGTCTAGCGAGGTCAAACTAAAAGGAGGTCTGGGAATAGGAGTATGCCCAAACAAAGGGGAGGTCTAGGATCAAAGGAGATCCAGACACCAAGGAGACCTAAACCAAGGAGAGGTCCAAGCAGTAAGGAGGTCTGGACACTTAAGGGGCTAAACACAAGGAAGTCTAGACCTAGGGAGTGCCCAAACAAGAGGGAAAGGTCAAAACCACAAAGATGGTCTAGTCCTCAGAGGAGGTCTAGTTACAAGGAAAGTCTAAACCTTAAAGGAGGTTTAAACTACAAGGGGGAGTGAGGAAGGTCCTGTCCCAAAGGATGGGCTGGACCAGGAGGGTGATCTTTACGAAAGACCATGATGTTGACCAACGGAGTGGTCTGAACAAAAGGGGGTCGTGACCACAAGAGGTGGTCTCGACAAAAGGGGGTGGTCTTTGCAAAAGACCAGAAGGGGTGGTCTTTGTAAAAGACCACAAGGAGACCTAGAGGGCACGGAGAGGTGAAGCCGTCCGATACAGATCGGTCGGTACAAAAGAGAGAAGGGCACGGGCAGCGCAAAATGGAGGAGGAGGTCAAGATAGAGAGGAATTCCAAGGGAAAAGAGAAGGTCCGAGTGGACAAGAAAAGGAGAACAGCACCAAAGGCCAAGCAAGAGGGAGGTCTGGAATGAAAGAGCTGGGCCCAGGGAAGGGAAGAACAAACAGAGGTAAGGGAGGTCGGCACAAGAGCTCAAACAGCTCGAAAGAACCAAACTTTAGGATTAGTTGAAGTTTGGTTTAGTCATTTTAAACGCTTCAAATTCTGAAAACCTCAGGTTAAGCTTTGGAACTTCAACGAAACCAAGTGGTTCTTTTTATTTTGAAAATTTTCAAAAAGGCTCTGAAAATCGGGATGTTACAGCGACCATGCTTGATCAGTTGGCCCGGATGGCCATTGACTAATACTCTGGTGGTCGATAATCCTAGAATGAAACTCAACCAAGAGCACCACTTCTAACCAAAACCCTTGTGTTGCAGGATTTCCAGCGGAAACGGCCAGGACAAGGAATCAAAGGCTTGCGCAATGTCGAGCTTGAAAAGAAGGGCCGACTTTACGTGGCGATGCAAGATGAAACGATTGATTCGACTAGGAGGAAGATGTCTTGAATGGAACGACCTCTTGTGAAAGTGGATTGATTTTTTGCTACAAGCTTAGACAATTCCGGTGCTAACCTCCTAGCCAAAACTTTTGAGAAAATTTTGGCGAAGTTGTGCAGCAAACTTATAGGCCTGTAGTCCCCTGGATCTTGAGCGTCCTGTCTCTTTGGCAATAGGGTTAGAAGCGCCTGATTCAACAAACCAAAACTAAGACCCGCTAAGCGACCGAGAGTATGAAAAGCCGCCATCAAATCGGTCTTGATAATATCCCAGCAGCATTGATAAAAGAGACCAGTGAAACCGTCCGGCCCTGGCGATTTTCAGAAGGCAAACTCTTGATCGCTTCCCAAACTTCGTTCTCAGTGAAGTTTGCTTCTAGACCACGAAGATCATGAGTAGGGATACCCAAAAAAACTGAAGTCCAAAGAGTGAGCTCGCGCTACCGGCCTTCCAATACGGTTGACAAAGTGATCATGAAAGGCAGCTTCCAAACCTTGTTGAGTGTGGACCCAAGAGCCAGCGACCTTTATGCTCGCAATGAAGTTTACACGCCTTCGGTGAGTTGCATGTAAGTGAAAGAATCTTGTATTTGCGTCCCCTTCTCTTAACCATTTGATATGCGACCGTTGCCTTGCAATAGTTCTTTCAAAAGAGCAAAGGCCTGACATTTTCCTCTTAAGCTTCACTCTTAACCAGCGCTCCAGTGGTGCAAGAGTTCTTTTTTCCTCTGCCAAGTCAAAATGGTAGATTATCTCTTTTGCCAACCCGATTTGCTGACGAATGCTACCACACTATCACTGGCTCCAGCTCCGCAGTGCACGACCTGTGTTAGAGAGCAGGATGTGCAATCGTTGCAGCGGATCGGTCAAAGAAAGTGTAACGTCTTGTTTTTCCAGAGTTTTGAAAATCTTTTAAAAATAATAACCATTTGGCTTTGGTGAGAGTTCAAAGCTTAACTTGAAGTTTTCAAAAGAGCTTTAATTGATTAAACCAAACTAGAACTAAATCTGTTCGGTGCCTTCTGTGGTTTGTTGGAGTTTTCCCTTTCTCCCTCTTTCTGCTCTGTGTGCCCTTGTGTTTGGCTTCTCCTTTCCAGACCTCTTTTGTGTCTGAATCTCTTCTCTCGTTCTCTCTCTCGGTCCAGACCTCCTTTGAGCCAGACCTTTCGTTGCTCGGACCCCCCCCCTTTTTTTGTTGGTCTAAGTCCTCTGTTTTGAGTTTAGACCAGCTCAGGTTTCTTGTTTCAAACCTCTTTGATCTTTGGACCTTTTCCTTGTACCTTTCTGTTTGGACTTCCCTTAGTCCAGACCTCCTCTTTGTTGGTTTGAATCTCTTTCTGTTTAGACCTTCCTTTGGTTCCCTTGGCTCTCCCCTTGCTTTTGCGGACCTCCTGATTGCTCCAGGTTCTAGTGCGGCCGTACCGCTCCGCTCTTGCGGTTGTCCGCTTCTGTTGCTCTCAGACCTCCCCCTTGTTGAGATCTGGCCGTTAGGACCTCCTCTCTGGAGATCTTGACCGCTCAGACCTCCCCTTGTTGAGATCTAGCCGTTAGGACCTCCTCTTGTTGAGATATGGCTGTTAGGACCTCCTCTCTGGAGATCTTGACCGCTCAGACCTCCCCTTGTTGAGATCTGGCCGTTAGGACCTCCTCTCTGGAGATCTTGACCGCTCAGACCTCCCCCTTGTTGAGATCGGCCGTTAGGACCTCCTCTCTAGAGATCTTGACCGCTCGAGACCTCCCTTGTTGAGATCGACTGTTAGGACCTCCTCTCTGGAGATCTTGGCCGCTAGACCTCCCTTGTTGAGATCTGGCCGTTAGGACCTCCTCTCTGGAGGTCTTGACCGCTCAGACCTCCCCCTTGTTGAGATCTGGCCGTTAGGACCTCCTCTCTGGAGATCTTGACCGCCCAGACCTCCCCCTTGTTGAGATCTGGCCGTTAGGACCTCCTCTTTGGAGATCTTGACCGCTCAGACCTCCCCCTTGTGAGATCTGATCGTCTAGGACCCCCCCCCCCGTTTGGATTTTTCCTCCATTGAATCTCCTTTTGGTTTTGGACCTCCCTCGCCCCTCGCGATCAAGGCCAATCCGCGATTCTCACTCGTGGGCGTCGATCCTTTTGGATGGCTTTGATCGAGATGAAAGGTTCGGCCGGTCCGAACGTTCTCAGGTGTGTGGGTCGCCCGATCCATATCGAACGGCTCAACTGAGACATAACGTTTGGATGGTCCGAACGTTCCTTTCCTTTCTGGACCGCCCGATTCCAATCGGACGGCCCTGCTTTGCTGCGCGTTTTCCTTTGTACCCAGGACCTCTTCCTGGCTGTTTTGCAAGGATCACCTCCTCGATCCTTGCTGGTCTTTTTGTAAAGACCACCCTCCTAGTCCAAAGTATCCCTTTTGATTAGGACCTCCTAGTGTTGTGTCTTTTGGACCTCCTGTCCATAGGACCTCCTTGTGTTGTGTCTTTTGGACCTCCTGTCCGTAGACCTCTAGACCTCCTCTTTTGTGTTTAGACCTTTGTGGTCTAGACCTCCCTGTTGCGTTTGGACCTCCCTTAGGTTCAAACCTCCTCTTTTGTGTTTAGACCTTTGTGGTCTAGACCTCCCTGTTGCGTTTGGACCTCCCTTAGGTTCAGACCTCCTCTTTTGTGTTTAGACCTTTGTGGTCTAAACCTCCACTTTTGTGTTTAGACCTTTGTGGTCTAGACCTCCTCTTTTGTGTTTAGACCTTTGTGGTCTAGACCTCCTCTTTTGTGTTTAGACCTTTGTGGTTTAGACCTCCCCTGTCTCTTTTCACCTCTATCCTTTGACCTCCTTGTGGTCTTTAGGACCTTCTGTCCTCAAAGATCTCTTTGTTTGTCTCAGGACCTCCTGCCCTCAGACCTCCCTGTTTGTCCTTGGATCTCCTCGTTGGACCTCCTCGTTGGACCTCCTCGCAGGACCTCCTCGCTGGACCTCGTCTTTGGACCATGGATCGTGCCCTCTGACTGGTCTGTGCACCTTTTGACTGGCTCCCTTGATAGCCTTAAGTGCATTTGATGTGTGAGTCACATTAAATGTTGTCACCTACCTTTGTACCTTTTTCTACCTTTTGTCACCTCCTTAGCCATGTTTCAAGCCCCTTTTCCGTACCTTTGGCAATGTACCTTTTGCACTAATGCCTTGAATCTGGGCGTCCTTTTTGATGGTGCTCCTATTCTCCCTTTTTCTTTAAATAGGGCACCAGGGGCACCCATTTCCTCCCTGTTTGTCATTTCTTCTCCCTCTCTTTCTCTCGATTCTGGAGAAGCTCTCCTTGCTCCTCTGGGACCCTTTCAGTTTTGGACCTCCTTTCCCTTGTTGGACCTCCCCTTCTGTGGATCTTTTCTTTTTGTTCTTGCTAGTTCTTTTCGGTTTCCTTTTGGAGCTGCTTTATTTAGTTGTTTCTTTTTGCGCCATGTAGATTCCATTGGCGCGTGAGGAGCTCGGTGACCCAGCAGCCCCGGTTGAAGTTCAGCAGCTCGCCACTGAAGGCAAGTCGTGGACCTTGATCATTTTGAACCTATCGTTACAAAAAGTACTTTGTTTTACTACAACCTGCATTGGCTATTTGTATAAAATGGTTTGGGCTCTAGTTAAATACCTACTGGTTTTATGCCTCCTTGTCTATTTGGTAATCCACATGTTGACATGTTACCTTTGATAACCTTAGGATGGTACGGTTAGTTGGTCTCTTATTGCTATTGCCAACATGGGTATCGTTCCTGCTTAGCCTTGCTCTAGTAGACGTTGGTCTCCTCATGAATCATCTTTTATTCTTGAACTTGACTAATTGAATTATGGAACTTTGGTTGGTGCCAGCGATAAGCAAGCTGTGGTTGGAGCCGCAGTTGTGTTGTTTGTGGTCTTGAGACCACTTTGTTAAAATTGCATTGCCAGATGGGTGGTCTTGGCAAAGTTGAACAAAACCTGTTTTATGCTCGGGCAAGTTGGCAAGGTGCGAGTAGTGGGTGCTCCATATGTTGGTGCTATGGAGTCATCTGGGGGCTCCATATGTTGGTGCTATGGGGTCACCTGGGTGCCCCAGAGTTGTAGAGCTCGGGGTCACATTGGGTTTGTGAAAGCCTTGCCTGAGCAACAATTAAGGACTGAACCTTGGGAGCCATTGATCTGGGCCTTTTCGTGCAACCATATGTCCATTATGAGGTGGACCGGGAGTAATAATTGGTCTTGTTTTGATTCAGTTCCAAGGTAGAGGAGGTGCTTAGTTCACCATGGCTTAAGAGGGGGCCACCGGGTGCTATACGCACACTGTGATGGCGAAACCTTAATATTGGTGACTGAGTTAGAGCAGGACCTTGTAAAAGCCCGGTGGTAGTCTCCACTTGATTCGCATGTCTAAGGTAATGTGTGAAATATCAAGCGACTACCTCTTGTGGGTAAAGTTGTACACCTCTGCAGAGTGTAAATCTATTCGAATAGCCGCGTCCTCGGTTATGGATATGCCCGGAGATTTCGAATGAGGGGTATAATTCTTTTGTAAAATGGTGTTCCTCCTGGGCGCTTTGGTGAGAGGACATGGCTTTTACCTCGAAGAGACCTTGGCCGGCTCCAGAGGGGTCATGGTTGGCTCACAAAGTGGTCCAGGGGCTGGTCTTGTGGTGCTCTGGAGTGGGTGCTCCAGAGAGGTTTGGGTTGGTGCCTTGGGTGTGAGTGGGTGCTCACTGCCCTCTTTGAAAATCAAATGTACTTATGTATTATGTTTTCTAAACTTGAGCTTTGCAATCTATTATATTATTTACTGTCAAACTTGGCTTTCTGCAAACTAACCATACAGCTCTCATTGTCAAGCCGTGCATAATACTACTTGCATACCTTACCCACGGCTTGCTGAGTACATTCAAAGTACTCATTGGCTTGTGCCCTGCTATTTTGATCAGCAGAGGTTGGAGTTCCTGGTGGTCCAGTGCTTTCAGGAGGGGAGCACCCTTGAAGACCTTGCGCGGTAGGTGGCGTCCTCCACTTGGTAGCCTGTGGGCTGGCCAAATGGACCTTGTGTTTATGTTTTTGCCTCCGCTGTGTAGTTGTTCCCTTTTGTTATTAACCTTTAGTGGCACCCCTGTACGAACCTTGGCCATAAGGTCACTTGTTAATATATGTGTTATTTTGGTCTGTTCTCTCTTTGAGCTTGTTGTATGGATTTGATTACACTTGTGTTAGACCTGTGCGAGCTAGCCATTCTGTTCCTGGGACTAGCTCGGTGCACAGGGGCAGGATCTCCAGGAGGTCCTACGGGACTTAGCTTGGGAGATCCTGTCGGACCTCCCTGATGATATACCTAGAGGTGCTACCGACAGGTTGTTGGCCAAGACCTCCTGGGAGGTCCTGGCAGACCTCCTCTCGGAAGCACCGAGCGGTACTACCGCTCCTCCGTGCGGTAGTACCGCAGCTTAAAAAAAATATGGTCCTTCCAGACCTTTGCTGTATATCACAGAGTGGGTCGTCACAGAAAGGCTACAATTCCATGCCCGCGAAACCACCTCCTGGAATCCTTCTATTCTTATCCAGAATGATTCAAAATGGAACCGTTTCTTGGCTTCCATCAAAAAGCAGTTAATGAAAAGAGCGGTGATCGGATCTTTGTGGATGGAAGGGCCCAAAGAAGACTGTTTGGGAAAAAAAAAGGTCCCATTTTGTGGAAACGAATACCCTATCAATGCGCTCCAGGGTCGGCCTCTCCCTTACACTTGACCCGGTAAAGGATCTGCTGTTAAGATGCAATTCCTTCAGCTCAAGATCATCAATCACACGGCGAAAACTACCCATTCGCCTTCTATTAAAACAACCATTATTCTTGTCACTCGCCTGTAGGATGAGATTAAAATCTCCCATGATCATCCATGGTCCATGTGAGACCCCGACGTTTATTAGGCTCACAATACTTAGTCATCCAATTGACCCTAGTATTATCAACCAAATAAACCGGTCTCGAGAGATGTATACTCCCAGATGCATATACATACCTCACACCAAAAGAATGTATCAATTCCATACAACACATAGAACATAAGCAACAAACCGAAGTTAATATTAATAAGGAAAAGCTATTACAAAGAGGAGCCCTTAGGCCAAATAGCAACAATTCTACAAAGATAACAATGAAGCAAAAAGTGCCATAAAGATGGCTATAACACAAAGCCAATCGGTGTGCCTTAACCCCTAGGCATCCGTGGGACCGCCAAGCTAGTCGTCAAGAAAGCGCAACACGTAGCACAAAAGAGAGGCTCTTGGAGCTCTCCTTCTTCCTCTGCAACAAAAGCCACAAAATTGCCACAACCTCAGGCGAGATGAGTACATAAAGTACTCCGCAAGACTTACGTGTGAGATAACGAGAACTATAAATAGCTATATGCAAGCTTTATTTAAGTGGATGAGGCTTTGGACTCATTTTAGCATAAAGCAACATTTATTTGCAATAATATAGTAGATTGAAAGCAATTTGACAAAGCATTTTTAATTGTTGAAATAACAACGCGATAATAACATAATAACAACAACAAGAACAATCACGAAGTGACTAACCCAAGTCACCACAACAATAGCATGAACTCCCGTTCATACCAACCCATCAAGTTTTAATTAAAAGTTTGAGACTAGTCTTGAGCGACCTTACCAAGCATGTCCATAACCTAGGGCGAGGCTATTGAATAGTTTTATCCTGCGCAGGTGTACCACTGTACCCACACGTCCGACCGCCTTTCCTTTACGCACACTTAGAAGGTGTCTTTGCACAGCTAAGTCCTACGAGACCTTTCCAAAGGATGAATGCTAATTACGATTTGCACAACCCACGGGAGAAGGAGACATCACACAACCTTCAGGAAGCTAATGCTCCCTCCCACACTATACATATACATTTGTTTTTGAAAACACACCAACCGAGCTCGCTCATAATTAACACCTCCTAGAGTACTTAGTCAAGAGGGTTCCATATGCCTCGCGTGGTTAGTGCAAAAGCGCTTGGCTTAGTGACCCAAGTACTCGGTCCTTAGGGACCGGGCATACCACCACATTCCAAAAACCGCACCATCCATCCAATATGCCCAAGTCTAAATCAATCTTTTATTTTCAGTTTTTGATTTTACAAATTAATCAAAGCACAAGTGCTGGACATATAAGAGTAATAATCATTTTTGAGTGATCAAGATCATCGACTAAGTCGATGATCGCCCAATCTACCGATAGCTAAGCATGTCTAGCAAAGAGGAAACGCAACTACTAAGTGATAAGAGCTCATCCAACGAGCTCAAACCACAGCGAATAACCTAGGCTCATTGGTAGTAGAGGATAAAGAATTCCTACAGATTATGCGACTATAGGATTACTAACGACATTTAACACAAAGTAGCATGCATACATAGAAGTAAAACAAAATATTAAGCATTAAAGTAATGGGACATGATGGGAATGATCAAAATGCTTGCCTTGCTGTTGCTGGTCAATTTGTTGCGGAGGGTCACTCTCGGGATCACCACAAATGTCGAAACCTAACGGAAAGGCGAGAAAGAACCGATAAGAACGACGAAAAACATCAAAGACAGCACAACAAACGAACTCCAAATTCTCTGAATTTTCTACAGCAGCAAGAGGATGATTTTTAGGAAATTTTGCAACAAGAACCAATGGATTTGGATTCTCAATGCAAAAGATATGAGCAAAACAATTACATTGACCCTAAAATTACCAAAGCGCACTATTCACTAATTTAATTATGAGGCAACATTTTCTAGAAAAGTGGTGAGGCTGAGATTTTTATTGTAAAACCAGCACCTCATGAGATGAATAACACAATTGAGTTCATCTCATTTGGGGCTATTATGCACTTTATATAATTTTTCAAAAACAAGAACTTGAACAAAATTATAATGCACAAGTCCTCATTTCTATAACAGCAACATGCTCAGAACTAACTCTCATAGTGAGTTCATTATTAGAGGAAGCTAACAAAATTGGGTTTACTCACAAATAACCTACAGAGCATTAGTTATGGGTTTTACAAGTTAAACATAAATTTTGAGTGTATATTTAAAGTGAGTTTTAAAACCTAATGGCAAACTATGCTCTAGAGCTGAATTCAACTTTCAATCATTTTTGGATTAAAGTCAAGTTCAAGACAGAGCTAACACAAGTTGAATGACCTCATTTGGATTTAAAACGAGAAAGATATGCAATTTCAAAGTTTATACCTTTCAAGAAAACGAGAAAAAGACCTCATGGGAGGTCCTAAGGACGAGATCTAAACGGAGGTCATGAGCGGCTCAGATCAACACGGGAGGTCCTCAACGGTTGAGATCTTCCAACGAAAGATCCAAACTACCAAGATCTCCCGAGGAAGATCTACACGTCGAGACCTCACGGGAGGTCTGGACGGTCCAGATGTTCCAAGGAGGTCGGTGATGGTTCAGATCGTCCGAGGAGGACCTTGACGGTTAAGATCTACCCGGGAGGTCATGAGCGGTGAGATGGCCTCGGGAGGTCCTAAGCAGAGGTCTAACGTCCGCTGACCTCCGTGGAGGTCAGACGGCCACGATTGCGCAAGAGGAGGTCTTGGACGCTCCAGATCTCCTTGGAGGAGGTCATGGAGGTCGAGCTCGCGACCACGTGCTTGCGCACACGCACGTGTTTGGACAAGAGATTAATGCGGCGGGACAACAGGAGGTCCGCTACCGAGGTCTTAAATGCACGCAATAAAGGGTGGATTAAAGGCGCTAAGACATCCAATGATTACAATGATTGGAACACATGATTAGCGATTAAACATGGAGGATTTACGCCCTAAAACGACAACGACGCCGCCGTTGTGTCCGACAAAACCCGAAAGAAGATGTGGTCATCGCCGGCGATGTAGACCTCGCCGGGCGAGATCCACGAAAATACCGTTGGGTCCGCAATAACCATGCGCACTCAAAGGACCTCCTCTCAACCGCGGCGACGGCCTTGAACGCCATGAGCCGAGAGGACAACGAAGGCGATACGACCAAACGACAAAATGCAAAAAGGAGCTCGCGACATTCAGCGTGTGCCAAAACTTAAGCTCCGCAACATGCATTCAGCGGTGCCAAGAACTAAAGGACTAACAGGAGGTACCGGAGGTCCTAAGGTGCCGGGAGGTCGTGGAGGTGATGACCGAGTTGGGGAAGACAATGAAGCTTGCGACTCACGGCACCGGCTCAAGCTCGGCTTTGTCCACCTCTCAAAAATGCCCAAACAAAATAAGTTAGGATTAACTTCCGGGAGGTTTGGGGAGCACAAAGTGAGCAAGGGTTGAAGAAGGAGCCACTGGAACCCTTAAGTCACCGAGGAGTTCCAAGGACTTCAACAATGGCGACCACTAGAGAGGAGGTGAGTGAGTTAGGAGCTCGGCCAAACATCGGTATGACAGGGCTCCAAGTGTGTAAAGGAAGCCAACGGGAGCTCGAGTGGACACTTATAGCCTGAGGTGAAGGTTATGAGTGGGGCTAAGCTCCATGGTGAGCTTAGCCCACGGGTTGGTCCATGGGGTGGACATGACATAAAGTTGACAACTGGCGGTCCGAGTGGACATGAGGCGGAAGGTCGACCAAAGATTAAATGCGGGTCAAGAAAGAGTCATAAAGGTGCACAGAGGCTGGCGCGCGTGCTCCACCGCTCGAGCACGCATGCGCGCAGAGGAAGGAGAAGAACAAGGAGGTCTTGGTGACCGTTGGATAAGACACGGGAGAGGTCCTAACCATCGGATCCAATTTTTGAACCGTTATGTTTTAAGTGGTGGGAGGAGGTCCCACCACACGATCAAGGATGGGGAGGTCGTGGCCTCCGATTTCTTAATCGCGAAAACGCACGTGAGGAAAAGGGACAGAGGTCCGGCGTTGGATCTCCATCCAACGGTGTGGACCTCGGTGAGGACTTAATCGCACGCGATCAAAAGGACATGAGGGAGGTCATGGCCTTTGGATTTAAATCAAGGGCACACAATGACCGGGAGGTGCGATATGATGCATAACAGCAAGGGAGGTCGGGACCTTTAGATTTAGATCTAAGGGCTACGATCAAAAGAGGTGGAGGTCCGAGCTTTGCAACGCACAAGGGAGGTCAAGGCCTTTAGATTTAGATCTAAGAGACTACGATCTCACGTCTTGCCGGGAGGTCTGTGCACATGAGACAAAAAGGAGGTCGTGATCGAGATTTTAATCTAACGGTGCACAACAAAAGATGGGGAGGTTGTGAGTGCTTGATAGCGTGGGAGGTCGTGAGTCGTTGGATCTCGATCCAATCGGCCACGACCTTGGTTAGTGGGAGGTTTGCTTAGTTTAACGGTGAGGGAGGTCGGGGCCATGGATCTTGGATCCAAGGGCTATGACCTCACGCAGCGGGAGGACCGACCGAGTATGTGGAGGAGGAGGTCGTGGGTGTTGGATTTGATCCAACGGCTAAGACCTCAACAAGTGGGATGACCTCATTGCGATGGTTTAACAACTCGAGGAGGTCTTTGAAGTTTAACACAGGGAGGTCATGACCGTGGATCTTTGATCCAACACATTCACGACGATGAGGTGGGGAGGAGGTCTCTTGAGGTGCAGACACGGTTGAAATTTGGACCGACTTTGAACATGGCTAGCCCAAGGAACAATGTAGGCTTTTAAATTTAGTTTTTAACGGTTAAACTTAGCGAATTATTTGAGATAGCAAATGAACTCCAAATTTGATGAAATTTTAACTCGAGCTTGTCGACACGAGATCAACCTTGCATAAAATTTCCAGAGGTTATTATGCAATGCATTTTTCTCGTGAAATTCATGAAGGTTGTTTAAAGGATTGTTTTGCCTCCAAAATTACCAACAAGTGTTATAACTCCGATATTTTTCAGAGGGTCCCATATCAGTTTTGGGACCAAGGAAAATATATTCCAAATGTTTGGCACAAGATTTAAGATAATTGGAAAAAGAATTTGACTTTTGGTCAACAAGAGCTTTGTGTTTTTGGATTACACAACTCTTGGACAAGAATTACATAAGATTTTAGGGTTTTTCAAGATGTGAGAAAAAGTTTTAATTTCTACACATATAATTATACTTGATTAACCCTAATTATACATTTGGGATGTTACAGTCCAGTAATGTTATGGTGGATATCACGGAGCTCCTGGAGGAACGCCGGTTTGTCGGAGTCTTCCGAAGGATCGTAAACTACCGTCAACCAAGAAGAATGACCACCAGAAAAAACCACTTTAGCTGTTATCGAGTGGTTCCGTAAGAGCGGCGAAGTGCACATGACCCTACTAGAATTTTAAGCTAGAAGGATGCCTCCTCTAGTCTGAAAAGAAGGGAGGTAATGATAACCATTGAAAGCTTGTCCTAGGGTTTCCATTACAATAGAAGGGTCCAAAACAGAAAGTTTTGTTTCTTGATACAAGCTTTCCAAGTTTTGTTTCTCGAATCCCGTATTCGCCTGCCTCGGGAAGAAATGGAGTATCTGGTCACGACCGTCCAAATCCGAAAGAACGGCCCAGATCACACAGGGAACTTCCCCCTTTTCCCGACCAAGGCCCGTTTGAAAGACGAGATTTGGACGGTCGTGACCAGATACTCCATTTCTTCCCGAGGCAGGCGAGGCGAATACGGGATTCGATTCGCCAGGCCCCGGGTGCGAGTTCGCAAATGCTCCGGCCCGTCGTCCCCAAACGAGCCCGCAAACCCTAGACGACGCCAAACCCTCTCCTCTTATGCCGTGCTGCCTTGTCGGCTTCGCCCCACCACCCGCCGCTCTCCACCTCCTCCGCCGCCGCCGCATGGCCTCCGCGTCGTCTCGCGCCTTCCAGCTCCGCCTCAACCCGCTCACCGGCGACTCCGAATGGCTCGTCGTCGAGGAGGCGGACGGGGAGGGGGAGGGGGAGGCGCCCCAGCCGCCGCCTGCGCCGAGGAAGCTTCTCGCCGCCACCTCCTACCTCGATATGCTCAATGACGCCGCCCGCAACCGCGCGTACCGCCGCGCCATCAACGCCACCGTCACCGACCCCTCCTCCCACGTCCTCGACATTGGGTGAGCACCGACTTCCCCAAAAGTTTCCCTACTAGGAGGCTCACGCTTGAATCTCTGTGGGATTTTCGAACAGGAGTGCGGGTATTTGGTGGAATCGGTGTTGCGAACCAAGAATCGAATCATCTACGCTAACATACCGTGACGGAGCCCTAAACGCCATAATCTAATGCGGCAGGAGTACCCCTGATGTTGGGGTTTGAGATTATGATCTACTTATGTTTTCAGTTGAGGAACACTGGATTAAGGTTTTATGGTATGCCTCGATGGAACCTTAGGCCTAAGACCACAATGCAGCTGCAGTTAGAATGGTTGTTTCAGCCTGCGTGCTTTGGGATCATTCTCTCTATGTACCTAGGTTTCTTTGCTTACTAGTAGGGCGCTGGTGCGTTGTAATGGAACCCCAAAAGAGAGATACATATCAGCACACGGGACCGCATAATAAATATCAATTTTCTTTCACACGCATATAAACGGAAACATTAACTCCGCCTATTGCATCACCTACTACTAATACCCAGAAATTAAAATTTTGATCTTATAGATTGTTTACCTTTAGAAGTTGAAGTTAATGCCGACTTTCCTCTCCGGTGTGTTGCCTATTTTCAGCCATTGCCGGCTGACAAGGAAAAGGGCTACGCGTCGATGGCCACCTTCTTCCACCCTGAACCCAAGCCACGACTCGGTTCTCATGGCCATTGGTCTCTGCAGCCCTCGCTAGGCACATTACGGTGAGAAGGTGGGAGGCTAGGGGAGGAGGCGGTGGCAGCATCGCGGTGGTAAGCGAGGAGGAGGTGGCAATGCTTGCTCAGCCGGCGCCAGAGCAGGAGGCGGCGACGGCGCATGGGAGGATTAGGATGAAGAGGACACGGTGCGGTGAACTCGAGTCGGCGGCGCGACAAGGGAAGGACGCCTTCGTCTCTTCCTCGTGCACCATCGCTGCCCCCCTCCCTTCCTCGGCGCCGCCACTTGTCCTCCAAGGTACCGCCTCCTCCTTTCCTTCCTTCCCTCCCAGTGCCTTTTCCCCTCCCCGCTACCTCCTCCAATCGCTGACGCTACCTCCCCGCGTCACCGCCTCTTACGCTGTCGGATCCCTTCATCTTCATACACGCTGCCACTGCAACCCATGGGTCGAGTCTGGGAGGGTCGGGATCTCGAGGCACTGGCGAATCTGGGACATCTAGTGTGCGAGCATGGCGCAAGAAGACAGAAGGAATGGGATGGCGACGAATTTCGATGTGTGCATGTGAAGAAGAAGTGGGACGGCGACGAATTTCGATGTGTGCATGTGAAGAAGAAGTGGGGCGGCGACGGTTTGGGTGGTTGCGGAAGAAGTGGGGGCATGGATACGTTTGCGAGTCACGAGGGGATGGCGGGGCGAGACCTTATTCCAGTTAGATTGGGTCCACATGTTGGTGCGCTTCGATGAGGAATTTAGGAGGGACGAGAGAGCCAACCGCGCATACAAGAGAAATGGCATCGTCCCGCTGCGCGGGGGTAAACTCCTTTTTTATTAGTTAATAAGATAGGAGCATGAGCATAAGCTTTGGGTGATATTGGCCTTTTGAATTAGGAATACACATAGTTGGTTCTATTTCTCTTTTTTTTTCTATTATTGAAGATAAGTGTGACCAAGTTATCTATCTTTAGGTTTTAAGGCCATGTTACTTTCTGCCTTTCTGTGCATATGTTTTATTTCCTTTTTTCAGCTATGTTGGTTACATGATTTATGATAGCAGACAAAAAGGAATGGATGCTAATGTTTATGATGGTTCCAGAGCTGGGACTGGGTTGCTATCCATGATGGCTGCACAAGCTTTGGCAACTGTTGGAGGTGAAGGTAGAGGAAGCGTGTCAGCATGTGAATCCTACCTTCCAATGGGCAAGTTGATGCGAAGGGTACTGAGAGCTAATGGGATGGGAGATAAGGTGAAAGTCTTTCACAAGCGTTCAGATGAGCTCGAAGTTGGAGTTGAGCTTGATTCACCAGCTGATATACTGGTAGGCTTTTGTTTTAGCTTAACTGGCATTCTTGTTCTACTATAGGATCCCGCTCAGATACTAAACATATTTAGCATCAATCAAATGGCGCAGTATAATTGCTCAGATATAACAGTTTCATACTCTTTGTGATGCTTATTCAACTGTCTCCTTATATACTAAATTCAAATTATTAATCTCATTCAGATTTGGTTATTTCAATTAGCAGATCTCACTTAGCGACAATGTAGTAGGCACTATCTGTATTGGGAAACTGTTATGTATTGATTGCTTTATACCTTTATTCATTATTTTATTTTGTTATTTGAGCTGTGATTTCATGGTGTATGGTCATCTTGTAATATTCCTTAGTATTCATGCGGTTAGGGATATCTGAGGAGTTAGCACTTCTCTTGCACTACACTTGTATTGCTATTGCATACGAAGTATAAATAATGGTTGTTTTAACGAAGCATACTATGTTTTGCAGGTAAGTGAAATTCTTGATTCTGAGCTGTTGGGTGAGGGTCTGATACCTACTCTACAACAAACACATGACATGTTATTGGTGAAAAATCCAAAGACGGTTCCATATCGAGCCACTACATATGGGCAGGTCAGTGCCTACCGCCTTTTTTATATGAGTTCATCCCAATAATATCTGCTACAAAAGCAATGTTGGATTAGTTTATACTGGAATTTGTTGGTTTCTTGGGTATCCTAGTTAGTCGAAAGTACATTCTTGTGGAAGCTGCATGATTTGCACAACAATGAAGCAAATGCTGCAGATGGTGTCTGGCTTACTCCAGGTGGGATGGAAAGGATTGTTTCTGTGAAGCCACAACAACATGCGATGCAATGTGATGCATTAGAAGATGAGATACGATTGGTATGGACTTGTATTTTGCATGTTCTGATCGGAAAGTGTTGTCCCAGGTCCTAATTTTTTTCGCTTCAGCTGTCAGAACCCTTCAAAGTTTTTGAATTTGACTTTTGGAAACGACCAGATAGTTATCGCGAAACCAAGATCAATATTAGAACAACTGCTAATGGACGTGTTCATGCTATTATTTCATGGTAAGTACAGCCTCCTGTAGCCTCTTTAGTCACTTAAAACTGTTCTGAACAAATACTTCGTCTTCTTGCAGGTGGGTGCTTGAACTAGATTCTGCTGGGTCAGTCTTTTACTCAACTGCTCCTAGATGGGTGAGACAATCAAGTAGTGAGGATCTGCCACATTGTGCCAACGGTTGGTTAAATAATCATGTCTTTTGTCATCTTATGCAATTATTTTTTGCATTTATTCAACTTAGTTTCCCTAGATTGATGTGCTTATACAGTTTTCATGCCTTGTCCAACATGTAGAGTAGAACAGTCGATATGTACCTCGCAGTCTGGCACTTCCCCGATGTGTCGGAGTGATGTTGGACTTAGGCCATGTGGGTTATCGACATGTTATGGGGAATTGGCGGTCTATTATTGTTGAAAAGAAATAACTTTCATTGACGTAGCACCGATATAGTACGGAGTACTGACGGGACAATTAGTACAGTTTACAGCACTTAGAATTTGATGTATTATCATAAGTTTTTTTTAACCTTTTTCCATGTACTTTATGTAGCCCTGATGAAATTCGGCCCATCCAAAATAATTATGTTGCACCCAGCCTGGTCCAATTACAACAAGGGTTAACTTTCTTGACTAAGCATATTGAGCTGGACCAGGTAGGACCAGCACAAAAAGATTATGTCAGAGAGCATCAACGCTTCTTGGAGTTCTGCAGTTCCTACATGTATAAATCCATCTGAAATCACTGTTAAACTAGCATGTTCTCTATGTCGACCTTTTAAGACTTACCCTACTTCTCATTCTGAAGCTACTTAAACAATGAAGTTTCATTACACTGTTTTCTTAAACAATGAAGTTTCATTACACTGTTTTCTGCCTTATATCCATTCGTAGACCTGAAGGATTGGTGTGATCACTGGAAGCAGTGTGTTTGGTTTATACAAGGGAGAGGGGCTTCTGCTATGAAAGATCAAATTGTTTCTCTAAGGGCTAGCCATAACCAAACTAGCATCTCATATCAGCTGGATGCCAATGATGAATCATGCAGTAGAAGCTTCAAAGGTGGCCATCTAACATTGTTGCCGGAAAGGGTAGCACTTTATGGTGATAGAGATTGGAGATCAGCTTTGATAAGTGTCGTTAAAAATGCTGTAAGTATTCCCCAATTCATTTGGTTATATCATGATGTTGCATTTCGCAATTAACTTTTGTGAACTTCTGTTTTGTGCTATTAGAAATGGTCCGTTGATGTTTAGTCAGTGTATGACTTTTGAAGAATTCCAAAGATCTGTTAATATTTGAAACCTATTCGAGCTCTCAATTGTTTTTAGTGCAGTTTGCCAATTTCAAAATTATAAGGAAATGCTTGCATACTCATATTCAAATTTTCGATTTTTAATCTCTGTTGGTCCCTCCATGCATAGACTGAAGCGCTTTTTTTTACATTTTCAGCAGTCCTGAAGCCATTTTGTTGCCTTTTTAGAATGAGTGAAAACTAGTAGCTTTCAGTGGGAATTCATGACAGTTCCATAATTTATGTTATTGACATCATTCTCACCACAATTTTTATTCATGTTTAATGTTTTTTCTTCCCAGTTGTGTGTGAGATCTTCCCCAACCTGTATTGTGGCTGACGACAGCATGTTCTTAGCTCTCTTAGTTTCTTCTCTCTCACCATCTTCAAAAGTCATTGCCATGTTCCCTGGTCTGCGGGACACGGGTGCAACTTATCTTCAAGCTGTTGCAGATGCAAATAAATTCTCTATGGACCAGATTCAAGTGATTGGTAAAAGAGCTGCATCTCTTACAATGGATGATTTAAAACATAAAAAGGTAAACACCACTAGTGGATGGCCTTGACTTGAAAATTAATTCCAGGATCCATACTGTTGTTTTTTATGAATCTCTCTTGATCTTCTATCATTATATCTCCATAGGTTAATTTATTAGTGGGGGAACCATTTTATTATGGAAGTGAAGGGATGCTTCCGTGGCAAAATCTCCGTTTCTGGTTCGTTATTTTAAACTCCCATTACTCATCATCCATCAAATGGAGCTTTGTACCATTACTAACAAATCAATATGTGAATAAATGTTGCACTTCAAAATCCACTCACTATGTTAAAGAAACTCTATGATATATTTAGAAATCCACAACCATATTGTACTCTTCATTGCATTTTTTTATAGTATAATTTGATTCTTTATCTGCATGTTCTCAACGTTTCCTTTTTGGTCTGTCAGAAGTTGATGTATTCTTCACTGATAATTAAATTTCATATTTTACTATATATGATTGTTCTCAAGCCAAAATTTTGAAGAAAAACATGATGTGCTTCACATTTGCACTCCAATAGACGAGCTCAACGAACATTCTTCTTACCAACATCAAGGCAAACTAATAACAACAGACATAACTAGCAAAAATACCATTTCAAGCTTCGAATACTCATAGTAGAGGCCGCAAAAACCAACAAAATTGCCTCCGCATCAACAAGGTGGAAATGACAAATCAAGATTCAAAAACAAAACCGGTCGAACACTTAGGGCCTGTTTGGACGCATGAATATCCCTGGAATTTTATAGAAAACAGTCCAATTTTTGCAGAAAATCCCGTCTTTCAAACGGGCCTTGGTCGGAAAAAGGGGAAGTTCCCTGTGTGATCTGGGCCGTTCTTTCGGATTTGGACGGTCGTGACCAATTACTCCATTTCTTCCCGAGGCGAATACGGGATTCGCTAGGGCCTAGGTGCGACCGTGCGAGTTTGCAAATGCTCCGGCCCGTCGTCCCCAAATGATCGTCCCCAAATGAGCCCGTAAACCCTAGACGACGCCAAACCCTCTCCTCTCATGCCGTGCTGCCTTGTTGGCTTCGCCCCACCACCCGCCGCCCTCCACCTCCGCCGCCGCATGGCCTCCGCGTTGTCTCGTGCCTTCCAGCTCCGCCTCAACTCGCTCACCGGTGACTCCGAATGGCTCGTCGTCGAGGAGGCGGAAGGGGAGGGGGCGCCCCAGCCGCCGCCTGCGACCCTGGAAGACATTTCCAGGGTGACAACATATTTTTGCAGAAGGGGAAAAAAATGCACCCTCAGTTTGATGAGATGAAGCCAATATTGATTGCTGTTAGACCCTTCTGCACTCTGCTAGAGCATGCTGCTTTGCTATTTTCCTATTTGTGTACCATTTTAGGTTAGTTGTCCCTTAATATAACACCACAGCCCAAGTTGGCCCATGTTTGGGCTGGAAGCCTGGAAATGGTATGTTTGGTCCCACATGGTTGTTTCAATATTCGAATAGCATATAAACCTAGCAGAACCATGCATACCAACAGAGTTAACCCTCCTAGGCGAAGTGAGGACAAAAGTGAGGTTTGGTTTGGGCTGACGTGTCCGGGGTGTTACACCTAGTCACCTAGTTTGCATTGAGTTTAACAAGCATTTCTCATCCATATTGACCAATGTGCTTGAGAACACAGTTAAGATTCATCAATATGGAACCCACAGTTTACATGGGAAAGCCAAGTGAACGATGATTTTTTTTTGTATGAAATTACTTTTGATGTATTTTTCTATTACTTTCTGTTATATTACTAAGTAAGGATTTCGATATATGTTCCTGTTGTTTTGACTTTAGGAATGCAAGAACTTTGCTTGATTCGATGTTATCTGAGGATGCATTCATCATCCCTTGTAAAGGGATACTAAAATTCTGTGCCATGTCGCTTCCGGTTAGTCCTCCATAAAGACTTTAGTCACCTTTTTGTTTATGTTCCCTTGGTATTAGTTTCTTTTGCGCAAAAGAACTACTAGTTTTTTTTAATAATAAGTACTGCAGGACTTGTGGAGGAGCCGTTGCAGCCTTAAAGATGTTGAGGGTTTTGATCACTCGGTTGTTAATGAGACTTTAGGAGCCTGCGGTGACCTGCCTGGAGAGCAGCAAGGTCCTTGTCTGCCGTATTATGTCTGGCAATGTGGTTATACCAAGGTAAAATCAAATAGCGTCCCAAGGTTAAGTGCACAGATATCATTTCATTCAAAAGTGACTAACGATAAGTTCATCTTTAATAGAAATTAAGTGAAGTGTACTCTCTCATGGACTTCAACTTTTCTGAGCGTATTCACTCCTGTTTTGGGAGAACAAAGGTACCTTTTTGACTTTCCGGTGGAATGCATGTTATCATTGAGGGTTTTTTTTTGGCTGTACTAGTCAGTTCAAATATTCAAAGGTCCCAAGTGGTATTAGGTACATGCAGCCAGTGATTCTTACTGAATTTTGCGAAAATGGGGATAGCCCAGATAAAAAAAATGAGGTTTTTACTTAATTTTGAGAAGATGAAGAATGTATGAGATTTCGCTAATTTAGACTTGTCTGCAAGGTGTTTTTCGGGTGTGATTCTGTTCTGCCCATCTTTTTTTGGTAATAAAAGGTACTGTTTATTGATGTATAAGAAAACTAGAGTTGGTACATCATTGTAAATGCTTCAATGCTCTCATAGAAACTATAATAAACAAAGCATAAAGCAGTATGGTTTAGTAGAGTGATTTCCACTTGCTGGGAGAGCATTGAAGCACTTTTCGTTTTGAGTGTTTGTTTGCTCAGGGATGTGACCTTGCTTCTCTGGGTAAACTATGCGTATAGTTTTCGTACTGTTTTGTGTTTTCAAGTCCTAAACTTGTGTATCCATTTGGTTTTTGAGATTGAGTTCGCCGACGATGGAATATGCCATGGTTTCGCAGTTTGGATTGATTGGGTGCTTGATGAGAAAAAATCCGTTGTGCTGAGCACTGGACCAGGTAAAGGTTATGTTCATCTCAGTGATGAGATCGATGGCTGTTAAATCTCCTGACCGTGTTGTATAATGCTGAGCTCAGATAACCGATACTGGAAACAAGGAGTGCAGCTCCTCAGCAAGCCTGTACAAGTGAATCCAGCCAACTCGGCCATGCATGTGGAGGCATCCTTTGATCCCGCCACTGGAGAGCTCACGTTTAATTCCTCATTCTCGTGATGTAATCTGTAACAGTACATTCTTGTGATGTAATCTGTAACAGTACAGACAGGAAGCTCTGCCGGTGCTGTGTCGCTGGTTGCCCCTTGACTGTCCGGAAAAAAATATGCAAATGCAAACACTATTTATTGGCTGCTGAGTGACCAACACCAGCTTCCCCCCGATTACCAGCTGTCCATTAGGGCATGTACAATGGTATAGACAACTGCTGTTTATAACAACAATTTATGTCACTTATAGATAACACTAAAGACAGCTCATACAATGGTATAAACGACTGTTGTCTTTTTAATTGTCTTTATAGAAAACACAATCTTTTAATGCTTTTTTTGTTTCTTGTGCTATAATCGACTATAGAATTGTAGACATCATCTTTCTTTCTCTTCATTCTCTTTCATCCACGTCAGTAAAAATCCTACGTGACAATAATTATAGACAGCTGACATAAACCCATTGTACATACTCTTACAACGTCGGAGTAGGCCACAAGGCGCTAATTATTGAGCTCCTCAAAGCGTAAGTTCAATGATGAACCAAGGCTCTAAAAAAAAAGTAGTGCCAAGCTTGTGCATCTTTCTTTCTATCTAAGATTACAACTATCCTCTTTGGATATTCTCTCTTGCATCTGGAATGAATGGGGGAGTGAACTATCTGTACAACGGCATCCACATGCTTCTTCCCATGTAAAAATAAGAAAAGATAAAGGAGGCACCATCACCTTTATCTTAAAGGATACTAAATACAAGATTATCAAAACGACCAAGGCAAGGCTGTGGGATTGATTACAGCATGGACGCACCTCGGTTTTGTATCTCTTGCTCAAATGTCAGAGCTCTACCTCGTGAAGATCCTCTCCCAAACCATTCAACTGGGCCGACGAGCTGCGATCGGAACGGCTGTGAGAGGGCCTCTCTCCAGGAATCGATGGCGACTGTCCATCAGGTGATCTCGAAACAGCACTACCGCTCAACTGGTCTGAGTATGTTCCGCTCCATGATGCCGCTCGTGGCCTCGAGAACGAGCTATTAGCACTGCCTGAGGGGGTCAAGATGCTGTCCACACTCGGGTGCCGCTGAATGCTCGTTTGCGGTGGCACTGGTGGTGGTGGTGGTGAAGCCAAGGACGCCTCCATCGCTGGAGAGGGAGATGGTTCGTCCTGATGTGTGGTTTCGCTGTGGGCGTGGGCTGTTGAGCCAGGCATCTGCTCCGACGCAACAGCAGCTGGAGTTGGCACAAAGAATGTAGCACCAGACAGCGGATTCATAGATGGAAGGGCCGGTTTACTATATGACGCTGCTGCTCCAATGGTATTTGCGCCACCCTTGTTAAATGTGTCAACATATCTACAGAAAGAAGGAAATGATGTAACCACTTGGTATAGAAAGCAAATCAGGACAGTGACTGGACAAATTACCTTGATCTAACACCCATCAGTCCACGTGCTGAGAACTGGTTCTGGCTGGGTGGTATCGGTGGCATCCCTGAACTAAGCTCGGAGGGGTTTGAGGGCGGCTTCCCTCCTGGAAATCCACTAGCAGTGTAGCCTCCACTGCTGGGGGCGTTCAAATTGTAATCTGGAATACCGTTCTGGAATGAGGCTTTTGTCGGAGGTGGGGGAAGGGGAGGCTCCTCAGCAGGGATCTCAGCGCCTTCTTCCACCCACCGCTTCAGCTTCTCGTCATAGTAAAACTTATTCTGTTCCCCCAACTTCGCCTTCAGAGTTCAGACAATGAGAAAATTATTCGTGTGACTGCACAGAGCGAAAAGTAGGCTGCAGAAGTACTTAATGTGTTAATAAGTACCTGGTGATGGGATTTTGAAACAAACCCCATTGTTTTTTGCAGCAACCATCCAAAACGTGAACTGCCTGAACCTGATGTGCTTTGTGCATTATCTGATCCTGTACCCTGTTAGAATTTCAGCGTTAGTAAAGAGAATTGAAAAATCTCTAGAAAACATTCCAAACTAAGAAGTACATGTTTTGGGGTTCTGCCAAAGTCTGGTTCAGAGACACTTCTGTTATGCGCGCCTTTCCTGCCAGCGCCACTGCTTCCTGCCATTTCGCTCATAGACTGCTCCGAAGCAGAAGACATTAAAGATGACATAGCCATCACTGACTGACGATTTACAACTTTTGTAGCTGGAGGAGCAGAATAGATATCTCTGTTGTTAGAAGAGCCATGTGGCAATGGCGGCAATGATGCAGGTTGTGTACCCATCATGCGGGACAAAGATTTATCAAGTGATGTGAAAATCTTTCCAACAAGCTTTGCAGGGGCAAGATTTGTGCCATATCCACCCTAAATAGCAGTGAGTCGTTTATCAGTGAACAGGAAGGAAATGGTCTGCTAAAGTGCAGACAAGAATCAAGAAACAAAATTAACTACAATTAAACTCATGCCTGCTGGTGGGTGTGTATCCTCTCCTCCAGGGATGAGAACAATTGCTTCCATGCTTCTAGTTCAGGCGCACGGCCAGAGGCTTTCAGCACCTTCAAAGATGCTTGACAATACCTTAAGAAGGCAATTCAAAGTGAAAGTGAGTGCGCGTAACTAAGAAACCAGGGGGGATGCTGAAATAGTAACTCAACACCTTAGGGGCTTACCTTAGTGAATCAGAAACCCTCCCAATCTCCGCAAGCATGTATGCGTATATCAGCTTATACGGTTGAAATGGCAAGAGGGTATACTGAGAATTACCGAGAACCTTCGCATATTCATACAACTCCGTTCTCTGTTTAGTTGCATTGTGAGGGTATTTGTTCAGGAACAGCAAACGACAATGACAAATAAATTTAATTACTATAACAGGACTAGAAACCAGTAAACTAAGCAAAATAAGGATGTGACCAATTATTATCCAACAACCATGCCATTGTCCATGATAGAAATGGTCCAAATAGAACAAAATATTGGAAAGCCACCGAGTTAAGTCATAGAAATAATAAAATCCCAATTTAACAGATCTAGCAAGACATCTAACCTGCACGTTGGAACTTGGAACTCATTTGCAATAGTGGGGATTTTTTTTTTTGAAATAAAGATACACAACTATTCATATCTGAGCCATCGCTGGACTAAATGCATGGCCTCTATGTCACGATAATATCACATGCTGTCATGGGAGTGGGACCAAGGGAGCCACAGCCCATTAGGGGGCTGCACGTGAAGCGATGTAGCGTGAACAGCACCACGGTAGCAATACCTTGTGTGAACAGTGTCTGAGTACTGTAGCATTGCGATTAGGAAGGGATTGCCTTCCTTAGTGAGAATACCTATTTCCCTAAATAGTTGAATAGTTTCCTTGTATATGGAGCGATTAGGAAGGGATTGCCTTCCATAGTGAGAATACATATTTCCCTAAATAGTTGAATAGTTTCCTTGTATAGGGATTAGTTAATTGAGAATTTTATCTATTAGTTAGAAAGATCATCATTTATATTGATCTTATCCATAATTGTTAGAAGAGCCCTCTATATAAGGAGGCCTATTGTAATCGTTGGCATTAAACAAAAAAGATAAATTAATCTAGTCTCCCTCCCAAGGTTCTATCATCCTTGTCTATAGTCTAATCTCTCATCCCACTAAGCCGATATAGTCCGGCCTTCTTCCCAGCGGTGTTTACCCCGTTATGAACTAAGGTTCGTGACACATGCATCCGTGTGAATGCTTGTCAAATGCACCTTGCAGCCCTAGTATATCTTCACAAAAAGCATGAACAGGAAAAAAAATTGTACAGATTTAAAAGACCTGGATAGCTTCAGGGCTGGTAAATGTGCGAGGACATCTCAAGTGGTCTGCACCAATTAGACATATTCTTGCACTTTCGGAGTATGAATCAATATTTAGTTCTGCGACTAAATAGCATGAATGAGCAGCTGCAACCTGCATAAAGATATAGATAAGGTATTTGACTCAACCATGTAAAGAAAGCATATATTCAACACATAATATTCAAACCTCATTATTCTCTTTCCAAAGGCAATCCCCAAGGTGAATAATTACAAGGTCATCGCCTTTCGTCCTGTTTGCAGTCATAATAGCCAAATTCTCTTGCCAGTTGTGCAGCATGCCCTTAGGAGTACCCTGTCCGACAGAAACGCTACATTAGCTCCAAACTGGTTCAAACAATGGCTATGATGGGAGCACAAAAAGCGGGGCATTCCCAATGCAATGTCTGGATATCATGACATGAGAAGTCGAGAACAGTCAAGCATAATCCATGTCATGATATACAAAAAAAGAACAACTAGAGATTATCAGATGGCAACATAAAATTGTACAGGCTAAAGAAGACCCAGAGTTCCATGTAGTAAGTAACACATTATAACACAAAAACTATGGACAACATAGCTCCTTCTGTTGCTTCCAATTAATAATCGTTCAATTCATGAGTAATAAAGGGATTCCATTTAAACATCCATTCTATTGCTTAATCATGGGTACTTAGAATGCAGTAAAGAAGTAATTATGTTACCTCTGCAGGCTGTTGAGGTCTATGTAAAGTACCATAATTGCCACCGACAGGGCTCTCAACATTGAAAACATCTGCAGGTTGTCCAGCAATAAGAAGGCACAATGTCCTCAAAGGCGATCCAGATACGAAATGGCAGTGAGCCATTTTCTTCACAGTATCCGCATAAAACTGCATTATCAATCAATGAAACAACGAGCAATTATTTAGGGGAAAAGATATTAGGCAAGCCATCCAACCAATCCAGAGACTGGAAACTTATATTGAGTGAAGCAGACCTTATCACCAAGTTGTAAAGCAAGAATTAGTGCGGGTCCCCAAAGCTGACCTTCCTGCGCATACTGAAGGGCCTCTTTCCTTCTACCAGAAACTAGAAGATTTTGAACTTCCTGAGCAGTAGCCTGCAGTTCAATAGTTGCCTCAAACAGGGCAATTTTTGCAAGATGATGCAGCACAGACAGAAGAGAAATAAGAATTACCTGAATCTGGTTTTCTAAGGGAATATTTTTCATGCAATGGACAATTGCTCCATACTCTCCCATTTGAGCACTGCTACTCTTACAAGATGAAAAAAGCTTCGTTACTGCCATCTCTGGACCATCTACACCCTGTTACCAAGAATTCAAACAAAATTTAGGAATAAAAGTATCCCATTAAAGAGACAACCATTATAGCCGTGATGAATGTTGAAGCTGACTTAAGTTACTCAAGATAAAGGAAATGAATACAAGGAAGAGTACATCTTTTCATTTCTCAGGTCTGATTTAATATGCATAGCACTGGATGTTCACAGACCTGCATGCTTACGGAGTTACAGCCTTGTTTGGGCATGTACGCATGGCCAATTCCCCTGGGAGAACTAATGAGTGGGATTTTTTTTTATTTGTGGCCCACAGGCCCATGAACCATTGGGTGGGGACTAACTCTTCGAGCTATTCCAAGCAGAACATAAAAAATACCCGAGGGCATTAATTTGGGATCCTCCACAAAGCCTAAAGGGAACAGATGCTTTTCGGCTAGTTAACAAACACACAGCCGAGGAAACAATCCACATCCAAGGGACTAGTCTGTGCCCTCTAAATTATATAAACATTGGGCTTAGAATGATTAATGACAAGCATAGTTATTTTGTTTCATTGCCATGAGAAAATCAATTTCCATTAAGAACCTAACCTACGGATGTCTCTATCAGAGCGGTAGACAGCACCCAAAAACCTTGACACACCAACACTTTCTAGCATCAAGTATCATTTGTGTTTCAACACGATATATGCTAAAAGAACAAACCAGGAAATCACAACTAACAATTGGATTGAACACTAGGATCCAAAAGGTGACTGAATCAAAGCCCATAAAGAGCATGTCCTAAACTTTTTAAGGTCGATTACTCGGACTTATTCATGATGTCCAAATATATATGAAGGAAAAGCGTGAAGCGCAAACAGAATATAACAGCAGGGCCATCACTGAAACATAGTCAAGCAAGACAGACAGAAAATACCTCCTGCGATGGATCAGACCCAAAGGGTGAACGGAGTTTTCCATAGTGTTGGCACAATATTTTCAGCAATGAAATAAGCAACTTCTGAGCATCCGCTCCTTGGAATTCCCTGACAGAAGACTCGTAACCTCCGATAATCTCATCAAGCCATTTATTCACATCCTTTGCTGCAGCACTTCCACCAACAAGGGGGCCAGGGATAGGTTGACGACACAAAGCATGGAAGTAGTTAAGTGCACTGCCGTTAGGGATGCTTGGTTGATCAATTTTATCAGCGATAATCTCTGATACATTAAGAATTGACACCGTGCCACAAGAATTGCCCTTAAATTGCAACGATAAAAGCTTTCAGTCAGGACCTCATTGCAAAAAATAATATTACAAAGAAATGTTCTTAGGATACCTGATTTCTGCTGTCAAAGTTTGTTGTCATTGAGCTGGTCTCTTTCACAACTACAAGCTTCCCCCCAAATCCAAATGCGACCAGAGCATGTGGTGGGCGTCCAGCTGATGACCTCTGCTCATGGGGGGAGGAACCAAATTGTTGAGATAAAGCATTTGAATCAATAAATTGCTGCTCAGCAAAGTTCATGGAGTTCTCACTGCCCAAATAGCTGTTTGGTAAATGCATGCGTGCGGAAGGATCAGCATGTGTTTGCATCTGGTACATGCTTGCTCTTGGAAAAAATTCTTTTGGCTTAGCAACACCATTCGAACTGCCATAACCATGGCTTGTTGAAGGTCCGTGTGCCACATGGCTAGCTTGACTATTTATAGAAGGTCCAAATTCCTGGTGGCCAATCTGGTCACCTGTAGTAGGTACAAATGCCTCGTAACTCTGGTTGCTTGTAGAAGGTTTGAATCCCTGGTGACCAGCCTGGTGGGTTTTTGAAGGTTCAGAGCCCTTGTACCCACTCTGATGGCTAGTAGAAGTACTTTGATGACTTGTAGACAGTTCAACACTCTTGTAAGCACTTTGAAAATTAGTAGGTTCGAATCCCTTGAAACTATCCTGGTGGCCCTCACTACCAGTGTATTGAGTTCTAAAAGGCACAAATGTGTTGACACCACTCTGATAGTTTGTAGAGGATTCCAATGGCTCAGCATTGGCCTGCTGACCAATCTGATTCTCAGCGTGCTGATGGGAACCATAGGAACCACTCACCAAGCTATTATCTATCAAATTCCCAGGCTGCATGCTGTTAACCGATGAACCCTGCTGCCACTGGCTCTGCTGATTGTAGTTACTTGCGTAAGAATTCCCGGCATGGGCTACATTCTGACCTGTCCATGAAAATCCATCTGAAGCTGCTGCAGTAGTTGCAGGCTGCGCAACACCTTGTTGATATGACTCGAGCATGTGCCACTGCTGAGTGTTGGTGTCAAAGTACCATCCTGGGTACTCTGCGTAGAACAGCATGTTTGGTGGGTACTCTGCGACCGCTGCACTGCTCTCATCCTGGCCCCAGCTCGCGGCAGTGGTGCTGCCCTCCTCTGCGATGGTCTCCAGCCCTGCCTGCGAAGAGTTCTGCAGGTAGGAAACACTAAAATGCTGGTGCTGCTGCTGAACATTATTGCTCCCAACGACCGGTACAGCACCGCTATTATCAGCATTACCCTGCGCACCAAAAGTTTCTACCTGATACCACTGGTGCGTCACCTCGTCGTACTTCCAGCCGGGGTAAAGGCTGTCCAAAAACTTGGGATCAGAGTTCACAGCTCCACCGGTCCACTCCGACTGCGTGTTGGTGTTCTGATCCACAGACTCCATGCCAAAAGCACCCCAATCCAACTGTGCATTGCCATTGCTATCCACTCCATTGGAGAAGCTGTGATCCGCAGCTCCAACGCTGCTGGTACCTACAACTGAACCCTGCGCGCCCTGGTCCCCCATCAAATTAGCTCCAAAAAATGCGTCCTCGCCGCCGCCGCCGTTCGCCAAGAAGTCCCCGAACGGATCTGCCCCGCTGCTGCTGCCAGTAAATACGCTCCACTGCACCTGCTTGACGGCGGTATGGACTGCCTTTCCCGAACCCGGGGACCCGCCCTCCGGCGCCGCCTCAGCCTCCGCCTTAGGGGGCGCCGCCGCGGCCTTCACTTCCGGGAGCGCAGCCGGAGCACCCTCAGCCTCAGCTTCAGCTTCAGCATCAGGAGGAGCCGCAGCCTCCACCTTAGGGAGCGCCGCAACGGCCTTCACCTCAGGGAGCGCGGCCGCACCACCGTCAGCCTCAGCCACAGCAGGAGGAGCCGCGGCCTCAGCCTGCTGTTTAGGAGACGCCGCCGCGGGGTCGGGTGCTCCCGTGTCGCCGTCTTCCGACAGGGGGAGGGCGGAGAGGCCCCCCTCATCGTCAGGCAGGCGGTGGTGGCTGTCCCCGTCGTCGTCCTCTTCGACTAGCTTGTCGAAGAAGTCGGCGTCGGTGACGTCGTCGCAATCGGACGCCATCTGGGGGGGTCAGACTTAGGGTTTGGGCAGATCCGGAGGCGGGCTGGGCCAGATCGAGGCGCCTTTGTTCGAGGAGGGAGGGGGAGTAGAGTGGAGACGCGGAGGCGGATCGGTGGATTGGATCTCGAATTGGGATTTTGTGGGAGATTTGGATTTCGCGGCGGTGGAAGAGGAGGAAGAGGCGCGTGCGCCGCTATTACTAGTGGTGGAAAAAAAAAGTCGTTCGGGTCGTGGTTCGGTTCAAAATTGCTTAAATTAAAGTCGGTAATTAGTTAAAGACAAAATTTGATAAATGTCACCGAGAAAGTTGCCACTTTGAGATATGTCACTCAGTTTTCTAAAATTTGAAATTTGTCACTCCAGTTTCTTTGGTTTTTTTTTAATAATCTATTTTTTATTCGAAAATACAGAAATAATACCGCTTAATTTTTTTTATAGAAATAATCCCGTGTCGCCGTACGGTTGGGCGAGTCGTGCAAGTCGCCCAACCGCACTGCGACACATCTTCAAGTCGCCCAATGGAACGACGACTAGAGCGTGACTAGACTTAGTCGCCAAACGGATGTGCGACATGTGTTGGAATCGCATATTTGTAGAGCGAGTTTAGAAAGTCGTGCAGTGGTTGGGCGACTAGTTCAAGTCGCTCAACCAGTGGGCGATTTTAGCTCATAAATCTGGAATTATGCAAATCCAATTGGAACAATTGTGTTAAAATAGATATTACATTTTTTAGGTATTGTATTTAGCAAATCGTATTATATGATGTTATTTTTTTAAAAGATAAAAGTGTGGTGATAACGTTGGTTGGTCTGTTTGTTATTTTCGTAGAATATGAAGAGTACGAAATTTGTCGACTCATAATAACATTTTGTGATAAATCGTATATTGTTGTAGTCGCTAAATTTACGTAGAATTTTGTGAGGACGATTGAGATAATAATGAGTGGTAAGTAGAAATGTAAGTGATATTACGATCGTCGAGTCTCTCTCGATGAAGTCGTCGAGCGATATCTGGCGTATATAGGCAGGTAGTCGATGAAGTACTTTATGAAGTTTATACAGAATATGATTGAAGATGCTGAGAACGCTCGTTGTGGTTATGAAGATGCCATAAAACATGGATGATTCGATGGCGGTGCGAATGGTTCTTTCTGGGATTCCACTAGAAGAGGCATACTTGCAATATAGGCTTACTTTGATGGCTTAGCAGAGACACGGAACGAGAAGTACATTAAAGTCCGCGAACAGAAGCACATTACACATAGTTACATGGCATGATGGTTCGGCTAATTGTTTTAGTCATCCTCGCTACTAATACAGTACACTGCGACACAAGCATTCAGACCATATAAGTATACATGCCTTTAGGGGATAGTAAAAAACATGGGGGTAGGACGGGGGACTACTACGTAATGACCTGACCTACTGTGTGGACCGGGGTCATTTTCCCTTCCTTGCTACCTCGGCGTTGAACTCCTCACCGGCCTTCCCCTTCCTCTTGTCACGGGACTGTCCACGTCGGGCTGGTATGTCGAAATCATCCATGTCCTACGATTCCATGATGTAAGTGCACCGTATAGTGAGAATCGTAAGAAGGATGTAAATTCTTCATAACTCATGTCGTGGATACGGATTACGCCCGGCGGCCGGATCTGTTGTGTAGGGCCGCTCACCAAGATGAGCCTTTCCTTGCCCTTGTCGCGGGATTGTCCACGTCGGCCGGTATGTCGAAGTCGTCCATGTCCTACGATTCCATGATGTAAGTGCTCCGTCTGATGAAAATCGTAAGAAGGATGTAAATTCTTCATAACTCACGTCGTCGTCACGGACACGCCCGGCGATCGGATCTGTTGTGGTGGCGGGCTCGATCGCATGAGCCTTTCCTTGCCCTTGACGCGGGATCGCCCACGTCGGCCGGTATGTCGAAGTCGTCCATGTCCTGCAATTCTATGATGTAAGTACACCGTACAGTGAAAAACGTAATAAGAATGTAAATTCTTCATAACTCACATCGTCGATATGGATTACGCCCGGACGAGTACTTAGCTCCTTCGGTGCCTCCTCAACAGGGTCCGGTACGTAAGGTTTCCACCGCATGAAGTTCTCGGCCCGCACCGAGTAGTTCAGCATGTACTTCTGTTGGATGAATGCCCTATCGTACATCTCCGGACCGTCGATCCACTAGAAGAAGTGGCAGCACATCTCGGGCTGCCGTTACGTGGGGATGAAGTTAAAAATTTAAGGAATTCAACGTTGGGAGAGGAAAATCGATGCGCGCGAAAGAAACGCTTATGAGGTGGTGCCCGCACGTGTAGTACGCCCGAGCGGTGGTGTCTGAGTGTGTGGACTGAATGATCTCTGCCGGTTCGCTACACACACACTGCGGGATCAGAAAACGTGGTGGTACTGGAGCATCTTTCATTGATTTATCTGGGTATTGTAGCTGTTTCCTCTTCTGCTTAAGCCACTTTTGCTTCTACAACATCCTTGCGTAGAAGTTTGCCGAAGAGTCCATAGCTGGGTATCTATTGTGTAGTGTTTGTGTAGTATTGGGTTTGGTTCAACCCCCTTTTATAAGCCCCATGATTGGCATGGTGTGGTTAATTTCATGCAGAGTCCTGTTTTTTAGTTCTGAAAAGCTGAGGAGGTGGAGTGTTGTCATGTCCATCTGAAAAGCTGAGGAGGCATAGTGTTGTCACGTCTTACTTTGCAGAGAGAAGTCATGTCATGCTTTGCGAGTGTTGTCTTATCGATGCGAAATCTTGCAGGCGAGTGTTATCACGTCTTTCTTTGCGAGTCTTGTATTTTCGGTCTGAAAAGCTGGCGAGGCGGTCAGGGTTGGCAAGTCGATCTAAAAAGCGTAACCCTAAACTGCGCAAAGCTATCTCCTTTGATCTTATCATTGCGCAAAGCTGGCCCGTGTGGTTTTGTCCTTCGCGCAAAGTCGCCTCGTCCGGTCTTGTCCTTTGCGCAAAGGTCGTCTCCTTTGGTCTTATCATCGCGCAAAGCTATCCGTGTGGTCTTGTCACCGCAAAAAGTCTCTCGTTGGCCTTATCATCGCGCAAAGGCGCCGTGTGGTCTTATCACCGCACAAAGCCGCCTCGTCCGGTCTTCTCCTTTGCGCAAGGTCGTCTCTTTTGGTCTTATCACTACGCAAAGCCGCCTGTGTGGTCTTGTCCTTTGCAAAGCGCCTCGTCTGGTCCTATCATGCGCTAAAGTCGCCCGTTTGGTCTTGTCTCTGCGAAGCGGCCAGTCCGTCTGGTCTTGTCATCGCAAGCTAATACATTACCCACTTTGTTAGCCTCCCCGTGGCTATAAAATGCATGCTCCACGCTCCGAAAGTAGAACCACTCGACCCTTGAAACCGTAGGAAGAAGAACCTTCTCCGTCGTACAGTAACATACGACGGCAGACGCCGAGGACGATCCAACGAGGTCGTTGAAGCGGACCTTCTCTGGAAAGGAGGGAGGACTTCGGCCCTAACTACCGGTTGATGCCGAACAAGCGTGCTCAACCGGTATGGCCGAAATGCAGACACGGGGAGAACGCTATCGTGCAGGTCATAGACTGCCTTTTCGATGGCGGACGGCATTTCTTCCGATGCCCATACTCTAGGGTAAATAATTTTGCTCATGTTACTGCTAATACATCCTCCATACTAACCGTCCCTTGCAGTAGATGGCGAAATGCAACTTTACCCGCTGGATCATCTCCTATTGTCTCCCTCTCTCGAGCTCCTCTGCTTCTCCCTCTCCCTACTTTCTCCTCTTTTTCTCCTCTCCCGATCTGCTATGCTTGTCCGCCGAGAGAAATGGTGAAAGAAACCATGACGGGACCTGGGCTGCCTTTCTATATGACCGTGTAGTCGCTCAACCGTAGGACGACTTGGCAGGAAGTGCTATCTCAAGGGTTGAGCGACACGTGGACTAGTCATTGAACCGTTGGACGACTTGGCAGTAAGTACTGGCCCAACGGTTGAGCGACACGTGGACTAGTCGCTGAACCGTTGGACAACTGCTGATGGTAGTAAGTAATGGCCCAACGGTTGATAGTCGATCAACCGTAGGACGACTTGGCAGGAAGTGCTGGCCCAAGAATTGAGCGACATGTGGACTAGTCGCTGAACCGCTGAACCGTTGGAGGACTTGGCGGTAAGTACTGGCCCGACTAGTAATTACGAAGGAGAATACATCAACACATAATACAAGTTATACAACAATGTTAGAGGGAATGCATAGACAACCATGTCATAGTACCTATGAAATACAATACGTAAACACAGAATACGTAAACCCCCATCGCCACATTGCGCCACTGCAAAGACCTCCTCCGTCGTCACCACGTCCCACACCCGGTCCGCACTCAAAGAATACGCCCGCTTGGGCTTCCGGCGCAGGTGCCTAAGGTGGGCCCAGACAGGAAAGGCGCCGGAGCCCTACCGATCCGTGGTCCCAGGAGGGTCGACTCCACCTGTTGCTGCGTGATCACTGGGGGCCCGCTAAGCTGCTCACCGGAAATAACCTCGACAGGTGCAGGCTCAGCTGCCCCCTGGACCTCCTCGGGTGCTTCCGCGAAGTACTGAGCCACGTCCTCATGCGGGGAGAACTCAGGTGCCGGCTAGAAAATAGCACCTGCACGGCAAATAATGTTAATCTCTACAATATATCGACGATCACAAACCTGAGGAGAGGAAACGTACCTGACTCGAAGGCGATGCGCGGGATGTCAAACCCATCATACTGTCCAGACGGGTTGGGGATGAAAATATACTGCCCTGACGCTCTCTGGTAGGTGTCCTACAACGACGCCGGTGGCGGTGGCTGTGGCGGTGAAGTGCGCGCACTCCACGTGCCCACCGGACCCTCCGGCTGCCCAAGAGCGGCAGAGGAGGAAGCGGCCTTGCAGCGCAGTGGCACGTGGGCGTGCCCTCCCGAGCTCGCTGACGGGATGTAGGACATGGCGTCCTCGACCTATGCACCGACGAGGCCACCTCCCAGACCGACGAGCCCACCTCCTGCACCAACGAGGCCACCTCCTGTACCGTCCTGCACGACGTCAGGGCCACGCGTCCCCTCGCCGCACTGCAAGCCCGACGAACAAAACTGCACTAGCTCGTCGCGCGTGACCTCCGCACCAATGCCGATCCTGTCCAGGATCGACTGTCCGTCGCGTCAAACTTATAATTCAGGTAACAGTACTCAGACATTTTCAAACACGATTTTACGTACTGCGAGGTGCACGTTCCGCGCTAAGTGCAAAGGGTAGGGGTTGGTCGGTGCTGGCACGAGGGCGGGGGGAGGGTCGACGACATGCACCAGCCTGGTGCGTGTCTGCGGGGGCGTACCAGCGAAGGTACTCGTCGTACGCACTAGGGTCGTACGGGTTGTCCTCTGGCACGCAGTCCTCATGGGCGTTCGCCCACTGTGCCACCAACGGCTCCATATTGCCCAGCCACTGCGTCCTGGTGCCACCCCTCTTACTATGCCTGCGAAACGTATCACTGCAATTAGAAGCCACCGTTACAGAAATATCAAAAACATATGTGAACATGTGTGAAAGCATCTAGGCCCCTAAAAATTGTTTTGGTAATTAATGATAATATGTGAATATGGGATTAACGTGTTTATTGAGTGTTTACAAGGATTACATGAAGATCATTTGGCTCAAAAACAAGGTACAATAGTCTAGGATCTTTTCATTTTACCGGTCTTAGGTGAATTGGTTGGAAGACCGGGTTATAGGCTAAACAGCCGTACTATAAAGAGGGTCTAAGAATTGAGTACCTTGAAAGTGAATGATGCCATAATTGCTCAAATCTTATTTGGTTTAATCTTGGATTTGTTTTTGGTTCGGCCTCAATTTAAATTTGCTGAAATTCATTGGAGGCGGATCGACTAACGTTAATGGCCGGACCGACGGAGTCTTGGGACCAAAGACAATGATCACTTTTTTTCGAAGAAGGGGTTGTTTTCGGTTTTGCTGAAAATCCTCTGGGCCGGACTAACCGACGGCAAAAGGCCGGACTGACCGCACCCCCGGGTCTTGGACACGGTCAACTTTTTCTAGAGAGGGTTTTTTAGATGAATTTGTCGGTAGGATCGACCATTGGTAAAAGTCTTGGATGCGACTTCCGGTCCTTCCAAGCGGTCAGCTTTTTCCAGAAGGTGCTTTAAGTGTTTTCCGTTTTTCTGTAGGCCGGACTAACCACGCATTCACTGCTGATCGACCGGCCCCATGTGAACGGCTATTTTTGGTGCATTTAATGCGTTATAATCGATCGATTACGGCAAGGGCGGACCGACCTGACGTGTGCATCTTGATCGACCGCGCCTCTGAAAAATTGGGGATTTCGTGCCAATGGCTAGTGCGATGGGTGGAGGCTATAAATACCTCACCCACTGCAACTAGAAATGTGGTTGAATCTCATAAAACCCCCTTGAGCCCTTTGCATTGTTTCCAACTCATTTGAGAGCATTCATTTCCTTTTGCAAAGGTAGTTGAGGTTTTTCCAAGAGTATTTATTTGAGTTTGATCATTGTCACATCAGAGTACATTCAAGTGAAGATCTCTTGCTCTATTACTCTTGGAGATTGCCGTCTCCTAGACGGCTTGGAGTTTGGTTCGGTGATCTTCTCAAAGGAGATTGTGAGAAGACCCGGGCATTTGTAAAGGTTGGAGCTCGCCTATCCAAAGAGGAAAAGAGCTATCACTAGTGATCGAGGGAAGGCTTAATTCGTGGAGCCGGCTTGAGTTGATCAAGTTTCCTCAACGTGGACTAGTGAAGATCGGCAAGTCTTCGATACTACGGGAAAAACATCCTTGTGTCATTGTGGTTATTTCTAGTCTTTACTTTTCGCACTTATATTTTTAGCTTGTCTTTTGTGTTAAATTGCTTAGCTAGAATTATATCTTGCTTAGACTAAGTTGTTAATTGGCTAAAATTGTTAAATTGTTAAAAAGTTTAGAAACCTCCTATTCACCTCCCTCTAGTCGGTTATCCTTGATCCTACAATGTGTTGTATGTAACTCACGCGTGGGTCGAGTCAGGCACCCTCGTCCCGACGGGAACTAGAACAACCTGGTGGAGGCCGAACTGGCGCATCACCCTGTGCACTGTGTAGTCCTCGATGAACACGTCGAAGGCGAGCTTCCTCTGCGTCTGCTAATGCATACTGTCGTGCAAAGACAGTGAAGACACCCATGAGAACACAGCCTCCGTCTCTGATTGAGTCTGACTCCCAACGACGTCGTCGGCGGTGAGGCGGTCGGTTGCTCCACAAAGTGCTCAGACGCGCCGCGTGTGACTCTGCGATGTGCATCTTTGTTCTGCGAGCGAGCAGTGGTTACAAAGGATTACATGTCTGATGAAGAAAAGATATAGGGAAGTATATACCCGTCTACGGCACCAAAGGGACCCTATGGTCGGCCGGTCCACCGCGTCCCCATGGTGCGGTGCAGAGTCTCAAAGCATGGGCCGTCCGAGAGAAGCGCCGAACGACCACAACCGCAGCAGATGGGGGCGACTGTAAGGATAGATCGCGGGCGCCCTACAAAGACGCATCGCACATGCCGTGGTACGTCGCGGCAAGTATGGCTGATCCCCAACCGATCTCTAGCTCCTCACCGTCGGCGATGGCCCTCGCGCGTACGAGGCGAGGCGTCGATGGAGTCACCGTGGCTCTTGGTAAACAAGATCACCGGTGAAGAGCCACTATAGGTACGCCTCGAGGTGCTGCGACACCTGGTTGACGGTGGGCTGTAGGACCATCCGCTCGACCTACGCAGAAACGAATAATTAGTAAGCGCGTCATATGGCTAGGCCACAATGAATCGCTAAACATGGAAAATAGGTAGTATCGTGCAAAGCGCGAAAGCCACCGCAGGCGGGCCATGCCATTGTCGCTCGAGAAGTCACGAGGCGGCTGACCTCCCCCAAGAACCCCGAAACACGCCCAACAGCGTGCCGCGCCGATTAATGAGAATCGTTCGGCGGGAATGCGAGGCTCCGCGATAAACAAGCGAACAGCATCGCGACATTCTGCAGAGTAGGGGCCATCTCCCCGAAAGGGAGGTGGAAGGTGTGCGTCTCGGGCCGCCAACGGTCCACCAGGGTAGTCAGGAGCGACCGGTCGAACGGGAATCGTCGTGACCACTCCGGACCGGCCTGGACCTCCCCATCGTCGTCGACCAGACTGCCGTCCTCTTCGGTAGCCTCTACCATCCGCGCCAGAGGTAGAAGGCCGGAACGGCTCAACCTACAAAATACGAAGAAGTAAGTACATAGTGCGCATACGATACAAAAAAGTGGCACAGCTTGCGAACAAACCTCTCTACCCAGCGTGGGTCCAGTCTCCAAGCCCGTCGGGGTGTCCGCGTACGAACCACCCCCCAACTCAATCACGTCGTCCCCGCCAACCGGATGTGGCACACGACGGCTCATGTGATCAAGACGTCGGTCGACGGTCCAACAGATGAAATGCTAATCCGAACCACCAGGGTCTTGAGCCATACTTGCAAATTAATAAATTAAAAGCATTCATATTACTTAAGCATTTAAATTATATTCAAATGGGAAATAAATCATATTTGATATGTTCTTAGTGGCACCTAAACACTTTGCTCCAACACAATGGTAATACATATACAATTTTATGAAACCCACGTGGTAAAGACATAATTTTTCCTATGAAAGACTATATTATGTTAACGCCCGTACCGGCTGCTATGGATTGCGAAATATTTAATATATCATCATTACTATGCATATTTATAATGGGTGAAGTTTTCAGGAAAAAAAATAAAATTTCACATGTTTGACAATCCTACGTGTTTCGAACCATGTATCTGTGATTCCTTAATCCAACCAAAACTATGAAGTAAATGTTTTCAATTCTTTATTGTACAAAAAAATACATGCATTTAACATTCTATAAACTAGCATTTGCGAATGCACGGGTTATCGACATGTTTATATAATAGAAAAGTAACATGTTATCATTCATCTAGCACATGACGTAATTAAGCAAAGACGCGGAATAGTACAACTAAATTTATTTTCACTAACTCATTTTTCCTTCATACGAACTTCTAAACTAATTGTATTAATCATGCTATCTCTAAACATTTGCTAACAATATGTCACTACACATGATGTTGCTCACTAACGTACCATGGTTACTAATTAATCATGCCATCTCTAAATATTTGCTAACAATATATCACTACATATGAAGTTGCTTTCTAACCTACTAAGGTTTCAAAAATAAATTTGTACAAAATAATACTACAAACTCACCGTCCTAGTCGTCGATGCGAAACAAAGAACCTCTTTTTCCTCCTCCTCTGCTGGCTAGCTGCTACTCTGTTAAGTGTTTTTGTGCTCAATCCATCGATCGAATGGCTAACGAGGCTGCGTTAAATCTTGGGAGTCTTTGCACCTCCCAATGAGGCGCGCCTACTACATAAGCACGCGACGCGAGAACTTCGTCAACTATCGCGACCTCTCGTCGCCGCCGACCTCGCCGCCCTGCTTCGCCGCGCGTATGCCCACTCCGCATGGGTCCTGTCCAAGGTGCGCGCGTACTGCGAGCTCTCCGCTCTTCGCTCGCGATCGATCCATCGACCGACCTACTATCTCATTCTGGCTTGCAGTACTCGATCGACGCGGAGGCGGTGCGACGGCTCAAGGAGGTCTGCGGCTGCCACGGCGAGGAGTGAGAGGCACCGTCCGCTTGTGGTAGTGCACGCACGCGAAGTGTTCCATTTAAAATTAGATTTCGCTCTGCTCGGCCGTTAGCTCGATTCTAAAAATACTTCTCCGCGCTCCTCCTCCTCCTCCTCCTCCTCTTTTTCCCAATTCCCTTCACTTGTTGATTGTTTGTTTGTGCGCTTAACACATTGGTCCATCTAGTTTATTTTTCTTACTTTCTGGTGCACTCTTGGTACCACCATTCACGGAAGCAAATCTCCTTTGATCTGATCTGACCAACTGCGCGCGTCCTCCACGATATCTTTGATCGTCTACTTGAGGGATTAGGAGTCCGTTCCATGACTAATTGTAATTGGTCTAGACATCCATATCTTTGTTGACTACAACAGCCTTCATCTGATCCAGATCTGACATTCGTATCATTTTCTTTCCATTTTCTGAGAACCAAAGCGTGTTCATGTTGCAGTATACTACAACACTGTTGTGTTAGACAAGGGAAAAAAAACTACTACTACTACTACTCTTTTTACATGAGATGAGATGAGATGAGATGAGCTCGGCTCATGCATCCAAAGAGGAGAAAAGAAAGATGTCGTTAGGACAGGAGAGGCTTCTCAACATCGGCACCTTCCAACTGACCGGGCTGACTTTCGTTGTTCTTCGCCCACAAGACTATGCAGAGCCCACAGTACATCAGCACTATCCATCCCTGCCAAGCTGTACCAACAGGATGAGATAGTTCCCTCTATTAGTTTCAGATTCACAGATGAGTACATCACTACTATGTTCGTCATCATAGTGACAGTTGTCTTTTGGTATGAAATTATAGCATGGAGCCTGGTTGCCTCAGGCACAAGCATGTGATTTCAAGTGCCAGTCTGTCAGGTAGAGTATATCTCCGATGGATTGGAGTTGGAGATCAGTTAAAGCCAGTTACCTTGCTAGGCTGACCATTTGTCTGAAGAGAAGAGCAGAGATGATGGCCCAACAGACTGTCTGCACAGGTCCGAAGATTCTTGGCGAACCGATGTTGATCTTGCCCTCGACGATGACTTGCAAGATCGCGGTGAAGATGGCCCCAATCATAGATGTTATGGTGCACAGCGTTAACGGTGCAGGGAAGCTCATCAATGTCGCAGCCTGATCATGGCATTGGTATAGTAGACATTAACATAGCAGCTTGCATTATAGCTAGATGGATTCTTTTAGTCCAAGTTCTAACAGCGATGAACAAGATGAAACTGTAACGAGTGAATTACCTGCAGCACCGTGTAGAGAGACAAAACAATTACTGCGATAGCTTATGGTAACTGCCTGTTTCAGAATTAGTTCCGAGGATAGCTTGTAGACTTGGAGAGGAAGGGGGGCTTTGCAGGAAGTTCATGGCCATTGCTCCCACCAAGCACACAAATGTTCCCAAGATCTTGGCTCGTGTGTACTTGCATGCCTTGTCAAACTTCTCCAACCTTTGCAACAATCAGATAAATATCAGTTATTGTTTTCACTTAGAAGTTAGATGAACGTGGTTACAGAAGTAGTCCATTAGAAAACCACTAGGAAGAAATCATACAATTTTATGCTAGTAGTGCTGCTTTTTTTTAAATTGAAACCATCAGGAGGGGTGCCCATTATATTGATAGAGAAGTGGCGGAAACATAGCCGTAGAGTACAAAAGACTATAGAGCCTTAATTACAAAGAAAAAAAAAACTCCATGTGTTATGTATATGTGTATATGGCCCATGTGTATAAGGCCCATAAGCCCATGAGCTCTAGGGTTTACTGTAGTATATGTATTGTAGGGTTTTCTTCGATTTGAGGTGCGAGGTTGATTTGTAACATGGTATCAGAGGACGCCGCCACCTTTTGCCTTCCGTTGAACGAAGTTTGCCTCCGTGCATCTTCTCCGCTGATGTAAGACGGCGCGGTCCACGGCCCCTCTCCGCTCGTCTGCGCCGTCCCCAGACGCGGACGACGAGCTCTGCCACAGCCGGCCTCACTTCTGCCCCTTCGCAGCCGACGGCGTCTTGAGAACCACCAGCAAGCTAGTCCATGTCCCCAGCGATGCGGTTTCCGCTTCGTGGTGGGCGCTCCATCTTCCCGATCTTGGCTCTCTGCTTTCATTGGAGGAGTCTCCGCTTCTTCTGGCCGGAGAAGTCGCCGCAGCATACTGGAGGAGGCCCCTTCGCCGCGCCTCTCTGCTTGCCACTCGAGCGAGCCACCTTCGCTGTCAGGCTTCATTGGAGGAGTCTCCGCTTCGCCGTGCCGAAGAATCTGCGCGTGTTCGGAGGAGGCCCCACTCGTTGCGCCTCTCTGCTTCTGAGCAGTTCCTTTCGCCGTCTTCGGCTGGAGGAGTCTCGCCTTCGCCGCTTGGAGAATCGCGTGCGCCCTAGAGAGGTCCTACTCGCCCGCCCTCTGCCGCCCTCGAGGAGGTCCCGCCACCGCGGTTCTCTGCTTGCCGTGCACAGGCGGGGTCTTCACGCGTCTTTGGAGGTTCTTTGCTTGGAGGTTCCACTCTCTGGAGGTTCTCGCCACTCCTACTTTATTGGAGGTTACGCTTTGCTTACATCGCTATGCTACTCTCGAGGCTTTGCTCGCTTGATTCATAGACGAAACCTTTGCTTTCTCTGCCTTTGCCTTGGTTTGGTTGCAGAGTTGGTGTAATGGCGGATGGTATTTCTGCTTCTCCTCATTCTCTCGGTATGGGAGGTGCTCTTTTGGCCTCAGATATCAAACTGGATGGCCAGAATTCTCGTGAGTGGTCGTCATCGGTTTGCATGCTTCTTCGGTCTATTGGACTTCTCTCATATATTACGGCGGAGCCTCCGATTGAAAAGACTGATGTGAAAGAGGCTACTGCATGGCGAAGTGTTGATAATCGTGTTATGTCACAGTGCTGAAATTTCAATCAGGATTGATTTCATTGATCTTCCAAGTTCTCGCAAGATGTGGGAGTATCTTCAGCAGCATTATGAGCAAACCGGTGCGGCACGTCGATATTCTCTTCTACAAACTCTTCATGATTTACGTTAGCAGGAGATGTCTATCGAGGAGTACTACAGTTCTTTCACTCACATTTCACGATAGCTGACTTCCATGGTTCCTCTTTCCTGTGCTGGATGTACTGGCTGTGTAGACAAGGCGGGTCATGATGCGTAGAATTTAATGTTCACCTTTGTTATGTGCCTTCGCTCGGAGTTTGGGTCTATTCGAGCTCAACTATTGGGACGTGTTGTTCTTCCAACCATGGAGGAGGCCCTTGCTGTGTTGATTGCTGAGAAGACTCGACTTCGCTCTCTGTCCTTTGGATCGACACCACTTCAGTCTGTTCTTGCGGCACCACGTCAGGAGCTTTATCAGCTGTCGTAGCAAGAAAGACTAAACAGTAGAAAGAGGGGACCCCTGGTATACACGAGGGTGTCCGAAGGGTCCTCAAAGAGGGGACCCCTGGTATACACGAGCTTGGAAGGGAGTTATCTTCAAGGAGGTGTGATATGATGTATTGTACCACTATTTAGCCATTGTCAACCAATTCATCCATTCTGTTGGTTCCTGAAAAGTCATGTTCCTCAAATATGATTCCAGGCACTGATTCGCTCTTTCGGTCTGACCATCGGTTTGAGGATGGTAAGCACTGCTAAGCCTCAATGACACCTTCAGAGTCTTGAAAATTTCCTGGAATAGATTACTTGTGAAGATCTGGTCCCTATCTATCACAATGGCCGCAGACATCCCATGTAATTTGAAAATATTATCCATAAAAACCTGTTCCACTTGTTGAACCGAGTATGGGTGAGAGAGAGCCAAGAAATGAGCATATTTGGTCATCCTGTCCACTACTACCAGAATGACTTCTTTGCCTTGTGATTTTGGTAGCCCTTCAATGAAATCCATGCTAATATGTGTCCATGCCATATCTGGGACCTCTAATGGGTTTAACAAACCAAGGATGTGAGAGTGTTCTGACTTGGTAACTTGACATACTGGACACTTAGCCACTAATAACTCCACATCTTTCTTAAGTTTTGGCCAGTAAAACACTTTCTTGATCCTGTGATAAGTGACTCTCATACCTGAATGTCCTCCAAAGGCAAAAGAATTAAAAGAGTCCATGATTTTTGCCCTACTATCATTGCCCTTTCTCACATATAATCTTTTCTTGTATCTCAACAGTCCAGATTCCAGGGTGTATCTACTCTCAGGTTCTGGATTTTCTGGAAGACCACCCACAACTTTTTCATACAAAGTATCATTAGTATAACTACCTTTGATATCTTCCACCCATTCTGGAATGATGGTAGTTATTGCCGAACACTCTTCTTCCTGATCTTGATCAAGGCTATCTTTTCTGGATAAGGCGTCCGCTGCCAAGTTCTACTTTCCCTTTCTATATTCAATCACGTAGTCAAACTCCAGCAACTTGAGCAATAGCTTGTGTTGAATTCCCTCTACCAACCTTTGAGTGGTGATATATATGAGACTTTTCTAATCTATTTTGATTAACAGTCTATTGCCAATTAAATAGTGCCTCCATCTCTTCAAAGCTTCAATTATGGCCATAGCTTCTTTATCATAGATTGACTGGGCTGCTGCTCTTATCCCCAAAGATTTGTTATAATAAGCGATGGGTCTACCTTCCTGCATTAGCACTGCCCCAAGCCCAGTTCCACAAACATCAGTTTACAATATGAAAGGTTTGGTGAAGTCAGGCAAAGCTAGGACTGGACAAGTGGTCATTGCCTTCTTCAAGTTTTCAAAAGCTATTGCTTGAGCCTCACCCCAATTAAATGAATCCTTTTTCAACATGTCAAATAAAGGTTTGTAGAATTTTCCATACCCCTTCACAAACCTTCTGTAATAGCCAGTTAAACCCAAGAACCCTTTCAATTTGGTTGGATTTACAGGAACTGGCCACCTCAAAACATCAATTATCTTCCTGGGATCTGTGGACACACCTGTTCCACTAATGATGTGGCCTAAATATCCTATCTCCTTCATAGCAAAACAACATTTGCTCATCTTAACAGCCAGCTGGTTCTTTCTTAGTATTGACAACACTGATAGTAAATGTTCAGCATGCTTAGTCAAGTTCCTACTATATATTAAGATGTCATCGAAGAACACCAAAACAAATTTTCTCAATTGAAGGGCAAATATCTTATTCATTAGAAATTCCAAAGTGGCTGGAGCATTAGTTATTCCAAAGGGCATGACAGTATACTCATATTGTCCCAAATGAGTTTTAAAAGCAGTTTTAGGAATATCCTCTTCTACCATTCTAATCTGGTGGTAACCTGACCTGAGGTCCAATTTGGAGAAAATACTTGCTCCATGTAGTTCATCCAAGAGGTTTTCTATTATAGGCATTGGGAACTTGTTCTTGATTGTCATTGAGTTGAGCTGTCTATAGTCTACATACATCCTTCATGATCCATCTTTTTTCCTTACCATTACAGCAGGAGATGAGTAGGGACTCACACTGTTTCTAATCTCTTTAGATTCCAGTAATTGCTTGATGATCTCTCCCATTGCATCCCTTTGATGATGTGGTGTCCTGTATGGTCTAATGTTGGGTGGCTCTGTATTAATCTTGAGAGGAATTGAATGATCACATTCTCCTTTAGGTGGTAACCCCCTTGGTTCACTGAATATGTCGGCATACTACTGCAAGATTTACATGATCTCTTGTGGAAGTTTCTTGAGCTCTTGGCCATCGGTTTCCTGAATTAGATTTATCTGAATGAGAAATCCCAACACTTATTTCTCATGATCTTCTCCAATTTGGAGGAGTCCACCAGATCAGTGAATATCACTGTCCTCCCTCCTTTGTTGACAGTCAAGGTTCTCTTTTTCAAATCGAATCCAATAGGGCTATGATCATTTATCCAATCAGTTCCCAGTATCATATCATAATTTCTCAGGTTCAGTATTTGGAAGGAATTCTCAAATGTACTTCCCTGTATCTTATATGAGATAATCTCAGTTACATCATCAGTGCATAGCTCACCCCCTCCTGCTATTGCTACCTTCTTTGCTGGTCGATATCTCAACTGGCAATTACTTCTAACAGCAAATTCATAGTCTATAAATGAATTAGTACTTCCACTATCTACTAAAATCACTGCCTTCCTTCCCCCAATACTTGTGATCAGTGAAAATGTTGCATGGTCTGTAGTCCCTTTTACTGCATGATGAGAGATCATCATGAGTTTCTCATCTTCAGGAGTAACTTCACTCTCCTCGGGACTTGCTGGTGCAGTTACAAAACCTTGTTCCTTCTTCAGTTAGGTTCCTCTAGAACCTCTTCCTCTTCATCTCCTCCCTGCATTAAAATCACATGCAAGGCTTTCTTTACTTTGCATCTTAAATTGTGACCTGGAACCTAAGGTTCATTGCAGTGCCAACATGTTCTCTTGTTCCTTTCTTGAACCTGGGGGTACATCTTTCTAGCCACTTCAGTAGTTCTAGTTTTCTGGGCCAGTGGTTTGTTATTGCTCATGCTCACTTTGTTTTTGTGAAACCCCCTGAACTGCTAGCCCTCTTGGCTAGTACTGCTTTTTCTTCCAACTTGGCAAACCAGTATGCCTCCAGTCGACCCTTTGGTTGATGACTACTCACAGTGTGCTTGATTTCTTCCTTAAGACCCCCAATAAAAACAACTCAGCAAATAAGCCTCTGTAGATAAGGATGATCCCTCCTGACTAACTCCACACATTTCTCAAAGTAATCTATATATTTACTTACAGCACCCAAATGTTTCATGGTCTGAAATTTCTCTACTGCTTCATGCGCACTTGCTTCTGAGAATCTGTCAATCAACATTGTACATAATTGTTGCCAGTTCAATACTTGCCAGGATATGCTAATCCCCTTGAACCATGTGTTAGCTTTTCCAGAAAAATGGCATGTAGCTATGTTTACCCACTGCTCTCTAGGAGTGCCAGCCATCTCAAAGAACTTCTCACATTGCTCTAGCCATCCGATGGGTTCATCCCCTGTAAATAATGGCAGATCGAGTTTAGGCCCTCTGATCACTGCCTCTACATATTGATGACCATGATGGTTAAGATTCTGCAGCACATTTTCTGGTAGGCCTGTCGGTTGTATTCCAGTAACTGATGGAATGTATGGCATTCCACTGTAATAAGGGTGTGCCCCCTGTCCTGGATTAGCATTCAGTACTGGATGATAATAGGTGTGAGCTGTTGTGGGTTGATTAGTCGGTTGCCATGTCCTAGGTGGTGCCATGGGTATTCCTTGTCCCCCATACAAACCTTGAGTACCCATAGGGTGTATCGGTATTGACAGGTTCTGATGACCCATCATGAAATTGGCCGACCTAAACCCCATATCCACTTGTGATGCAGTTCGGGTTGCAGGTGAAAACACAGGAGTAAGGTTAGGTAGAGTTGTGTTAGGCTCCATGAAAAATGAGTTTGTTACTCTATCTTCTCTTCTATGATTCTGACTCACCGTAGTGTTCACGGCCATAATAGAGTGGGTTGCTCTAGGATATGCTTGGAAAAACATCTCGTTGGACAACTCTATGGGAACTGTTTGAGTTTGAGAACTCACACCTATCTCAGTTTCATGACCTGAAGAAGTTGCAGGAGGAAACTTGGCGAAGAGTAGTGCCTTTATCTCAGCTACATATGACTTCAAGGAATCCAACTCAATCAGTTTCTCCTAAATCTTGATGATTTCAGAGCGATTTTCCATTTCTGCCTCTTCTTCGATTGATCCATGAGATCGGGTTCTAACCACCATAAAAAAAATCAGATATGCAAGATCGGCTTGAGGCAGCTTTACCAGCAGTAGGCTCACAACTTCAGACATGGGGATTTTACAGCCTTCCTTGCCAACCCACACCAAGAAGATGCCTTAAATCATCGCCGTTCCGATCTGACCAAGCTCAGGAATTTTACGAAAGCCAATCTCTCGACTGCTCCAGCCCTTACTTGTCAGATCGTCACTCCAAGGATCGTAATATGCTCTGATACCAAAAATGTCAGGACCCCGATGTTCAGAGTTCGACTTGATGTATATCGAGAGATATGAGGTTCTGGGCGGCGGGAAGAAGAACAGGAACTAGGGTTCTAGCATATCTAAATTACGGGAAGTCTAATAATGATGTTCGATTCTACTTTCATTAACGTCCTGTCCACCTTCCCCCGCGCACCCGCGTCCGCTCGACGAGTGTCCTTCTCAGACGACCTCACACGCGTCCCTCTTCCTCGTCCCATCAACTCCCTCCCGTCCTTCCCCGTCGTCTCTTCCTCGTCGGACGTCCTCCCTCGAGGCTTCTTCCTCTGTGCCTCCATCTCCTCCCCTTCCCGCCCCCATCCCCTCCATCTTCCCCCGTGCTGCGCGTCAACCACCTCGCGCTGTTGAGCGAGAGGTGCCCGCCCCTCGCCATCTCGCAGTCCATTGGCGCCCTTCTCCGTGCGATGTAGCCTCCAAGCCAAGCGAAGAGAGAGAGAGAGAGAGAGAGAGGGATACAGGGGTGGTGGTTTTGATTGGGTTCTCTTCCATCGACCCAGGAAACTGCAGGTGTTCGGATTCTGTCGGGTTTCTGGTGAGTGGGCTGGGGTTTTGCTCCCGGATTTGTGTTTTGAGCTGCGAGCTTGTGTCTCGCGTGTCTAAATTCAGTACAACACTTGCCATTTTAGGCTAGCTGAGTCCAATTTTGTAATATTCTCATATGTTTGTGATAGTATCTCCGGTCTGATTGGAGTCATGATGCATCGTTCTGTCGTTTGCATCTTTCAACAAAAGATTGTTGTTGCTCTCCTCAGTTAGGATCGTGTTTACTACTTTAGTGTGGCTCCCTTATGTGATGTTGTTCAGATTTGAGTTTCTTGATTGAGAATTGCCTTACTATGATTCATGTATTATCTGCTTTGGATATGCAGACTTGCCTTATTGATCCGACGACTCCAAGCGCCTCCAGGAGCGCCCCCACCTCCACTACCAGGTAATGGCCTAGAGGTAGTGGTACCTTTCTCCCTTTTCTGTTTCCTAGACGAATTTCGCTGTGTGATTCGGTGGGATCGGAGGCCAGGATTTGGGAAAATTGAAGTCCGACCTGCTAGGATCAGTAAACTTAGTTTGTTGGATCAACTTCTCCGCTATGATCCGTTGCACTGTAAAATTGTCATGAGAATTTAGACAGTTAATATTCTTGTATCCAACAATTGTGCTTAATGTGTGGTACTTAGATATGTCCCCATTGTGACGATGGATTTTGATTCTTGTTTTAAACGATAAGGTTAGTGTGACACTTGAAGGTGTGGAGGTACCTTGCAGCCTTGTCGGCAAGGAGATGCAAGACAGGATTAAGAATGCCCAAGGAGTTTCAGCCAGCAACCCCTAAGGGACCCAACCCGAAATGGCGGTACATGTGGAGAGTAGGTCCTCGCCCCGCGAATACCTGCTTTAAGGTTGTGATTTTCACATGATCCTTTCCATTCAGTACAAGTCCTGAAAATGCTTTGTGTCATGGTGGTGATTTAGCCATGTTGTGTAATGATATGAAAGTTAACCTTGTTTAGGAGCTGAACTCGGAACCTGTTATCCCCGCTAGGTTACAGAGACGATGGATTCCTGGGGTTCTAAAATGATTCTGCGATTGAGGTACACATCTCATGCTTAGCACTATTTCTGAATCAATGTTTTATGCACTCTATGTGTGCTTTTGCTATATGATATTGATATGCAAGTTGGTTGTGTCATATGGTTATGTAGGTTGTTGCTGAGATGGCTGCAATTGGATTTGGCTTGCCAAAGGGATACATTTACCTCTTTGATGAAGGAGGCAATGTTGTAATTCTCTGCACTCACTTGTTATGTTATACTCCCTCAAGTCACTCTTCCAGTCACAAAATAGTGACGTCCTATAGTCCATGCAGTAAAAATGAAATGATGTTGCCTCGAATGTATGGTTTGGATATATGAAAATGATGTAGGTGAACTTGTCATGAAAAATACTTTCATAATATTCCACTTTTATGACTTTTTAATGAATATATGATGATAAAACGGAGTGGTCAAAGTGGCATTTTATTGACTTTGAAAAGTAAAAACGTCACTCTTTTGTGACCGGAGAGAGTAATGTGTAAATCTATTTGAAATGCAAGTTCTTAACAATAGTGCAAAGTCTCAGCATTGTGTTGACTTGGTAAACTGAAAATACCTTAGTGGGTTCTAAGGTGTAGTTTAAACTGTCCTTTTCTGAATCATGCAATTCAACATATGCAGTCTTATAGGTATTTTTCATCTTGAAGTTCTGCAATCCTCATTGGCATTGCTCAATTATTCTTGTGTTTCAATAGGGACCACACCTCCTAGCACCAACTGGAAGTGACCTGCAGCGTCATGGTTCTGAGGGCACTGTTTTTGCTAGGTTCCATTATGATCTTAATTTCTTGCCCATACATGGTCGAAGTAGATTTCCAGGCCTAAGCATTTAGTTAAGGAATGGTAAAAAGATGGAGGTGAAAGTCCCTGTTGGCTGCCTTCTCATTCAATCAGGGAAACATGTTAGCTTTGCCACTTTTACTTGATATATCTTAATTTAATGCAATATTCATGGTTCGATGAGGGGATATATTTCTGCAAATTAGTAGGGGTCAACTATGCCAGTTTGATGATATCATCCTGAATGTTTTGTTCTGACTTCTGTGTACTTGTTTCCATGAAATTGGTGCTGTTGTCACCATAGAGATCAAGCTTTAGTTTCATTTTTGAGTAACCTCTAAAATATCAAACACTTATGTCATCCTTAAAGAAAGCACTTACGTGGGAAGTGGTAAGCAAGTGAGTCCTTATTTCTGGGAACTTGGCCATGTCAGTGAACCACACACACAAAAAAAAGTACACCTCTTCACTAATTAGATGTGTTTCTTTCTGTATAGCTGGAATGGCTTACAGGTGGTGAGTGTTCAACTAGAATGCATGTGGTAGTGGTAACCAAGAGAACACTAGAGGCTATAGCATTAGCGAAATAGCAAAACAGAAGCTTGTGGAGGGTTTCATCAACAGTATGTTCTCAAATCCCTTTCTATGTTTGCTAAACTCATGATAAGTTTCCAGAAGTTAAGTTCTACTTGCTCTGGTGAGCTATTGACTAACCCGTTTGTCTGCTTGTCTAATTAGTTATTCGCACACATTGCTTCTGACGCGACACTTGAGCCATTGGGTCACTTTGCTGAAACACCCACTACTCATAGTTATCCGCCAATCTGCGCTAGGGATTATGTCGAACAGGAGCTCTTGGCGATTAATCTGAAAGGAAAGAATGGATTCTAGACATCATGCAGACATCCGAATAATTTGATGACTCGTATATGATCAGAACGCGAAATGCAATAGTCCAAGCTCATACTTTTATCTTCATACCCGGATGCTCTCATACTGAGGGTGCTTCTGCTATTACCTATGCAACCCTTTTATGTCCATGCAAAGTATGTTCATTCAATTCTCTTGTTAAGATAGAATGGATACTCTGTTGTGTACTAAACTTACATCACTTGTGAAAATCAAATAATACTGTTTTACTTCCAAATGAAGTGTGAGAATGATACTGGCCTCGCTATCCATGAGTGCCATCCTTAAAAACCATCCTGAAGCTGTTATTCTCCTCCTAATGCAGTCTGCAGTGCTTAAAGTAGGGCTGAAACTGAACACTATTTCACCGGCCAAAATTATACTCGACTCTACGCAATAAGATATTAAACTACAAGGTGCTCTTTCTCAGCACAAAAGCACTCGTCGAAATCTACATATCTACAGCTACCCACTGAGACCTCCAGACTTGTCACTTGTTCATCAGACCCAGTTGTTGGGCAGCGAGAAATTGTGGAACCTGAAGGATGTGTCCCCAGCAGTGTCCCTCCCCTGCATGATCCCCGGTTCACGTTCGGCCTACACCGGCTACTCGATGCACGCGAATGTTCTGCCGCAGCAGCGCCTCGGTGAACGCTGGGAACGGCTGCTGCGGCGGGAATGGCTTGTGCGGGCGAGCCGGCACGTCGGACTTGACGTCCCACATGAGCACGCGGAGAAGGATCAGGCGCAGGGCGTGCCGGTGCAGGGACAACTTCTGGCTGAGAGAGACGGTGTCGAAGCAGCGGATGGCACCGGACGTGAACGCCATCCACGGCAGGACCTTGTTGCCCGACACCCTCGAGATGACCAGCAGCTTGGGCGCGAAATTCTAATATCAACATAAGCACTGAAAACGCTTATGGTACAGTATCAGCTACCCACTTTGACTGATTAATCGTTCCTTATGAAGATAATATCTGATTTTATTTGTTTTTCTTATGCAAGCTCTATGGTGTGGAGCCAGTAGAGAGTGTTGTCTTATCTAGTGGAAAGCCTGGTGATGTTTGTTTCTGACATATATTCCTTTTGTTTTAAATACAAAGTCATCCAGTCAATTCATCTCGTGGTTTTACAAGGTTCCCTTTTGCCTAACAAGAAACGCTTATGCTGTTAGTCACCAGATACTCCCGTAGTTCTCATAGTTGCCTCTTTACTGTTATGAATAGTGCTTGTATTCAATATGAGGCCAATAGGCCAGTGTATATACACAAATACAGGTGGTGAATATGCACAAAACCCCTCATAACAATGGGGAATAACATACTTAGACATATATCTCTAACACTCCCCCTCAAACTCATGGTGGATCAACAACATTGAGTTTGGAGAGGTAGAAATCATGCTGGGCTCGAGTCTAGGCCTTCGTGAAAAAATCCGCTATCTGAAGCTCAAAAAGCACATACTGAAGAGCAATCACTTGATCATGCACACAAGACCGCATGAAGGAAGCATCAACACCAATATGCTTGGTGAGCTCATGCTTCACAGGATCACGCACATCTTGATAGCACTTTGATCTTGTCGACAAGAGAGGAGTCGGTGTAGTGTGAAACACCAAAATCCTCAAGTAACCACCGTAGCCAAGTAATCTCTGCATCAAGAGAGCCATAGCTCGCAACTCGACCTCTGCGACTCGAGCAGGACATCGCGATCTGTTTCTTTGTCTTCTGCAATGAGAGAACCACCAAGAAAAACACGATGGCAGAGATAGACCGCGATCGGAGGATCGCTGGCCCAAGTAGCGTCCGAATAAACTGTCAGAATTTAATGGGCGTGGAAAGAAGAGGCGGCGAGATAGTCCACGAAGGTATCCGAGAACTCGAAGAAGGTGGGCTGTAGTGGACGAGTGGGAGCGAAACGAATCGACTCGAGAATGTGAGCTGGATAAGTGATATCCGGACGAGTAACAGCAAAGTAAACAAGACTCCCAACAAGATGACGATAGCGAGTCGGATCAGAAAGAGGCTCGCCATCCGAGGGTCGGAGGTGAACATTGAGCTCCATGGGAGTCTCAACAGTACGCTGATCAGTGAGAGAGGCGCGATCAAGAAGATCCTGAATATACTTCTCTTGGGACATAAAGAAACCATCTGAAGTGGAAGTAACTTCAATCCCAAGGAAGTAATGAAGATGACCAAGATCGGACATAAGGAACTGCTCACTAAGATGAGCCTTGACAAAGGCAATGTACTCAGAATCATCTCCGGTGATGATCATATCATCAACATACAGAAGAAGAAGAGTCCGACCACGAGACGAAGTGTGGACAAAGAGCGCAGGATCATGATCACTCGCTGAAAAGCCAGCAGCAGTGACCACAGAGGAGAAGCGCTCAAACCAAGCACGAGGGGCTTGCTTAAGGCCATAGAGAGAGCGGCGAAGGCAGCACCATGCCCTCGAGGAGCAGAATACCCGGTGGCGGATGCATGTAGGCGTCCTCATACAACTCGCCATTAAAAAGGCATTTTTGACATCAAGCCGAGAAAGCAGACCGATGGCGAACAGACGCCACCGAAAGAAGAGTGCGGACAGTGGTCATGTGGGCCACAGGAGCAAAAGTCTCGTCGTAGTCATGACCATGCTCCTGCTGGAAGCCACGAGCAACAAGACGCGCCTTATAGCGCTCAAGAGAGTCATCAGAGCGAGTCTTAACCTTATAGACCCACTTACACGTGATAGGACGAGAGTGAGATGGAAAAAGAACAAGATCCCAAGTACCAGTACGCTCGAGGGCAGCAATCTCCTCGGCCATGGCATGCTGCCACTCAGGATGAGTAACAACATCCCTGTAGGAGACAGGCTCACAAGTAGCTACGCTAGCAAAGGCAAAACGGGCAGGGGGCCGAATCGACTGGCGATTGCGGAGAGCGTAGCGAGGAGAAGATGACCCATCAGGGGAAGATGGAGCATCAGAAGAAGATGGAACATCAGAAGAAGATGGCTCATCTGGAAGATCCTCAATACGAGGTAGACGAGTGTAGTGGGGGGAGCCTGAGGAGCCGCAAGAGACGAAGCAGGCGGCGACAACGGCGGAGAGACCACTGGAGGAATATGTGGAGACTCAGTGGGCCGGGTGGACGAGGGCAAAACAGATATAGGAGTATCTGGAAAGGTCAAAAAACAGAGACTCCTCGAGAGGAAGCGAAGGAGAGACAGACGTGGGTAGAAAGGGCGAGACTCGCCGAAAGTCACATCCCGAGAAATACGCATCCGTCGACCAGCAGGATCCCAAAGACCGATAGCCCTTGTGCTCGATCGCTGTATCCCGAAAAACACACTCAACGGTGATCGATCGGTTTGGTGCGTTCTCGAGGGGCGAGAAGAACGTAGCAAACGACCAAATAGACGAAGGCGAGTAGTCGAAGGAGACCACGAGAGACGCTCAAAGGGATTGCATACTGAAGAGAAGAAGAAGGGATGTTGGCGAGATAGGTGGCGATGGAAACGACCTTGGCCCAAAAGTGAGGTGGAATAGGCGGCAATCATCGAGCACGAGCCGACTCAAGGAGATGACGATGCTTGCGCCAAGAACACCATTCGAGCATGAGCACGGGACAAGAGAAGCGGCGAGAGTGCCCCTTTCGGCAAGGAAGCTGCGCAGTGACGAGAGAGGTACTCACCAAAGCGAGTTAGCACGAAAGACACGAATAGGAGTGGAGAACTGTGTGCGAACCATAGTGGTAAATTGTTTATAGATAGACAAGGCCTCACTACGAGAAGACATGAAATATATCCAAGTGTGGCGAGAGAAATCATCTATAAATATGATATAATATCGATGACCCCCTTTCGAAATGAAGGAGCGGGACCCCAAACATCTGAATGAACAAGATCAAAGGATCTTTGAGATCTTGACTCACTATGAGGATAAGGAAGCTGAAACTGTTTGCCTAACTTACAGCCCCGACAATCTAAAGACACGTCTCCTGAGATAGACCCCAGAAGACCACGACGAACTAAAGACAACAGACGAGATCCACATAGATGGCCAAGACGGTGATGCCCTTCTGAAAAAGCCAGTGAAGCTGAGTGGCGTAAGCGAGAGGCTGGCGGCGGCGGTGGCGCGGAAGGAAGGTGAAGCCGATCAAGCTCCCAGAGACGCTGTGAATCAAAGCGCCGAGGGCAGAACCAACGAGCTCCGTGTGGCGGTCTGAACACAACAAGAGTCGAGTCGAGAATGACCCGACAACCAAGATCGATGTCCGCCCAAAGAAAGAAGCTGCATGGTAAGGCGAGGAACATGAGCAACAGGCGGAACATGAAAGGATGAGTTGCTAAGAGGTCCTCGACCAGAGACAGAGAGAGAGGTACCATCAGCAGTAAGAACACTAACATGAGAATCAAGAGGTGTAATGAAGGACAGAGTGGAAGCATCAGAAGTCATGTGAAAAGATGCTCCAGAATCAAGAATCCACGGGGAGGTACCTGACTGTGTAGAGGGTGGTTTCTCAATGCCCAAGAGTCGATGGCGAGCTGCGAGAACTGTCGAGGAGAACTCAAGCGATGAAGCGGCGTCGCCAAGTCCGCTATCTCTTTCGATGAGAGAAGCTGCTTGAAGGAGTCGATGCAAAGCGTCGATGTAGAAGCACCGATGTCGATGCTAGTAGAAGAACGGCGTGAAAGATGCCGTTTCTTCTTATAGCACAGGACTCAATAATGGCCGACCTTGTTGCGATAGGGAGCAGTGAGGGCGGCCACCTCTAGATGGGCGGCCACCACCGCTGTGGCGGCCATTGGAGGCGGTGTCTTCAAGCGTGGAGCCGACGTGTAGCAGTGGACGCGGCGGCGAGCACAGAGGGGAGTGGCATCAGACCAGCACCACTCAGGCGAGTCTCCTCCGCGCGTATCTCGGTAAGGGCCTCTAGGAGAGTGACACGAGGGTGGCGTGCAAGGAGCTGGGCACGCCTCTGCTCGAACTCATGATGAAGGCGAGTAAGGAACTCGTAGACCCGCTGAAACTCCAGTCAAGACGTGCGGCTAAGCGGACGGACGGGGCGACAACCCGGCAATGCGGAGAGAGTCCAACTGATGCCATACAGCAGAGCTCTGAGCGTACAAAGCGTCAACAGTAGCATCACCTGCAAGAGAGTGCTCTGGCGGACCACAGACGGTACAAGGCATCACCAGAGGGCTCGTAAGCGGCGACGAAGGTGAGTCCACATCTGAAAAGCGAGGAGAGTCCCACAACCTCGTAAGAGAAGCGAAATTTGGACATCGGCAATGAGGACAAAGCAGCGGCTCGGCGTCATCGTCGCATTCACCGAGTATAGATGGTCGATTGATCCTTGTAGGAATCCGGGGCCTCTTGATAGGCGAGGCGCCACATCATCGCAAAGTGGCGGCCTCGGCGAATGACCTTGTTTACCGTCGGGGGCGTGTGTGTATAAACTCCGTCGGAGGAGTAGGGCAAAGCGGGCGATGACATCGCCAGAGAGGATGCCCGAGGCGAAGACCACGCATATGAATGCGCATGTGAGATGCAAAGTCGGTGTAATTAACACCATCGAAGATCACCGCAACGCGAGGAAAGCAGTACCCATTGGTAGGCGGCACGAATGGCGGCGACCAAAGGGAACGGTTCAACGGTGTTGGGCCGCGGCGGTTAAACAACGTTTTTTGGTGGCCGCTTGCAACAAATACTTTTGACTCTGCTGGCAAAAATCACTTTGATGAGGGTTCGGTTTCCTTCTAGCTCAAGTGGCGGGCGGCGGTGACACCGGCGGTGGGCGGCTCAGCGAACTGAAGCGGCGGCGGCGGCTCGGCGTCCTCACGCGTCTTGAGATCGTTGAGGACGTCGATCCGGCGGCAGCTCGAGGCGGCCGATCCAGAGAGGACAAAGCGTGGCGGGCGAAGCACGGGCGGAGAAGGCGGCGCCCGCCGCGGTGGCGAGTGGGCGGCGCGCCCGATGGCGCCGATCCGGCTTGAGGAGGGCAGCGGCGCCTTGAGATGAGCGGCGCGGTCGGCCTCGGCGGCAACGCCGAAGAAGGCAGCGCGTCCTGCGTTAGCGTGGCTCGAGGGCGGCGTCGGCGCGCAGCGCTGGAGGCGGTAGCCTATGAGACGGCGAAGTCGGCGGCCGATCCCCGACGCGAGGAGGCGGCGGGTCCAGGTACAGCGGCGGTGACAGGGAGACCGCGCTAGAGCGGCGGCCTGGTCGAGCGCGGGGACGCGGGATCCCGCGCGAAGAAGCCGAGGCGACCGACGATGGAGCGGCGGATCGGCAGATCGGACGGAGAGGCCGACGAGGCGACCACGAAGACGAAGCAAGGAGCAGAGGCAACGGGGCGGCGAGCAGCTCTCACGTAAGACACGTGAGAAACCCTAACCCTAGTTTTGGCTCTGATACCATGTTATGAATAGTGCTTGTATTCAATATGAGGCCAATGGGCCAGTATATATACACAAATACAGGTGGTGAATATGCACAAAACCCCTCATAACAATGTGGAATAACATACTTAGACATATATCTCTAACATTTACAAGTGATATCATTTTGTTGCTACTTGTTTCATATAATGCGTTACATCATACTCAATGTTCTATTCAAATGGATTAAGTCGATATGTAATTTTACTACTACGGCCTTACATGCCTTTTTTTACTTACACATAAGTCTATCTTGTGTTCACCCTTTATATACATATATATGCAGATATCAAATAAACATAAGACACTTTTACTTACGCAGGTCTCCCGTCTGTATGATACACACATAATAAATCATTACAATGTACTACATTTATCTATCAATATATTCTTACTTCAAATGTAATAACAAATTCCCTATTAGTTCTGCTACATCGTCTTTTTTCCGATCTTCTAATTAGTCACTCCTCTATCAGTACCCTAATTCCGTTCTTCATTTTCGCTACTGCATATAACGAGCGCGCCAATACGCGCATAGGTCCCTAGTAAGCAGAAAAGGAGGCACACTTATTTGCTGATGCCTAGTTGCGAGAGTTGTTGCTGCATTGACTGGTTCGCATCTTCACATGTTTGTCGTTGGTTTGGAGGCAGGGCGGTCCCTCTTAAGTTCATGGGTGTTCACCTGAATACCCATTATTTTTTGCAAAAAAATCAGTAATATAGTATGCGTATTACATATATAATTAAATATACTCTTAATTAGTCCAATCAGACCACAACTTCATCTCAGCTCATCAAACTACATCTCCCTTTGGCGCTTCACAACCTCAAACTGGCCCATGTGATGGCCGGCCCATGATCACAAGCCCTTCGGCCTTTGCCCTTTGGGTATTGGATCATTCGGCTGAGCCACAACAAGGTTATTTCCCCTCATCTCTCTCTCTTTCTAACCCTGACAATCAACATACAACAGCCAACTCTCACATCTCTCCCTCTTTCTCGATAGCACGACCACGACGATGCAGATGCAGCAGCAAGTCAGAGGTTGGAGGAGCAAGGTCGGCCGCTGGTCGCCGAACAGGCCGTTACCATTGGACCGCCGAGTGGCGGAGGGGGATGGGGCGACCGTCGAGCGAGGAGGGCCATCGGGGAGCCCTACGGGCTAGCAGCTAGCGGCGACGACCCGGTGGCTCCCGACAAGAAGGCTTACCCAAATTCTCAACAGTACATATGTGAGTTCAATCCGAATTACTAGATCCTTAATTCCCAAACCAACAAAGAACAAACCCAAATGCCCAAATCAACAATTTTGTTTGTGTTAGTTTAAATTGTGATGGGTAAATCTTGTCTTTTTTTTTTGTGAAATGTAGATATTAGAGCTTCAAAAAAAAATAAAGAAGAAGTTTGTCGATTTGAAAGGCATGAATGAAAATCGAGTTAAATTGTAATTTTTCTTGATTATTTTGTAATTTTACTAAATTATTTGAGATGTTGTCATTAATATTGTAACGCCCCCAAATTCTAGGAACGTTAATCTCTCTACAACCGCCCAGGATGTGCAGTTGCGAAGTAAGCAGTGTCTTAAGTAAGCTTTCGATTACAACAAAAGCCAACATTTTATTACATAAGATTAAGGCTTAACAGCCAGTTTCGACACTGACACGGGCATCCAAGCCCAAAGTTAATATAATACAAGACAAAAGAACTTCAAACCACAGGCACACTTGAGCACGGCTGAGACCTAATAACAGTAGTCGTTGCCATCCGTGGGTCAAAATCCTGTTCAACCAGATCATCTGCATTTTCCCTGGTTTCTTCTGTAGATTGTTTGCAGATTATGCAAGAATGAGTACTACTACCGTACTCAACAAGCCACATGGAAAAGCTAAATAATTACATGCAAGGAGTTCAATAGATGGTTAGGTTTTACCTTAACAGGCATATGTGGATGCAATTTGCAGTTAAAGCAGTTTACAATACAGTAAAACAATAATAAATAATAACATCAGGGGTTTCTCAACAAACTTAATTACCAACTTATCATCTCCAAAACTCTACTTATGCCTCATATACTGGAATCACCCATTAACACAGCTTCATTAACCGGAAGCACGACGTATTCGAATATCATTGATTTATACTCTGTAGAGTTGCCCAACTTTACCCACACGATATCTCAAACTCACATTGTTACGCAACATGTTAGCGTGCAACTGAGTTGAGATAACAAAGCCTTTTCACTACTCATCTTTTTTAGCCTCTACCCGGTAGGTCTGAATCCATACAGCCCTCGGGAGACCACCGGCCAATAGTGGAATTTGTGCCCCGATGCTGACGGGCCCATACCGTTGCATAGACCAGCGAGTGTCCCTCCAGGCCCACCCCTGTCTCGCCCTTGATATTGTAGATATTCAATTGAAAAAGCAGTGTACTAAGCTAGGGAGTAATGACCACGCATGTGGTTGAGCGGTTTTCTGTGTCTGTTACTTGGCACAAGGTTCTTATCCTTACTTGTCATCCAATGAGGAAATGGACCAACACCAACTCGTGGTTGTCCACCCGCTTGATCTCACTGATGACTCACTTTTAACCCAAGTCTATTGGGTTGTCCAACTTAATGGACACAACCCTCAACTCTCCACCAAAACCATTGGCGAACCGCCAATGCTGCTTTTGATTGATGAACACAATTGTGTAACAAAGCTACTTATAGATAATATTTTATGTGAACTTGTCAATGTGAATATGGCCTACAAGTGCTGGGTGGGTTTGTATGTGGGGTTATAGGATTTATCTAATTATCGTGGCATTCAAAAGTATTATTTCAATAATTAAAGTAATTGGCTCAAATACAATAATGAAAGTAATAATAAATATATGAAATGTGGGTTCAAAATGTTCAAGGAATGCAACTTGCCTTCTTGCACAAAATCCTGTGGATACTGGTCTTGTCTGGCGTCTTCTGGAGTTTGGTCGTCTAGATCGTGACCTAACGAGAAGCAATGCAATAAAAAGAAACCAAGTAAAAAGTAGCTCGACAAGGAATGAGCTGGGAACAACAAGCAAGTAAATAAAACCAGAAAAGAAACTTAAAGGAAGGTGGAAAGATTTATTTGGAGCTTGGTATAGCTGAACTGAGTAAAAAATGGGCTTTATCGGTTCGAGACGGTCAGAATGGATATATAATGTCAATTTAGGGTTGAAGAATCTAGACCCGCCATTATATGTTAATGGAGTATTTTGGCGATTAATGACAAATCTATTTGTGAGACTAACACGTTTATTGATATACATATTGCTCAGTCTCAATTGGATAAAAAGGTGAAAATCAAAGAGGTATGCATTCGACATCATATTCTTATATATTGTTGCATTCCTCGGATCCAAAATATAGGTTGAACTCCACCAAAAGTTTAACTTGAATATGTGCATATGTTTTTATTACACATTCGTGTATGCACACATTTAGGGGGAGTTCACTCTATGTTTTGTGGTTTCATTAGTATTGATCCATATTTCTTTATCCACATATATTGGGGATCTCTACTTTGAAACATATCCTTTGAGTATATAAAACTTGTGTAGTTCATATATACTCATATTACTTTATATTCAATTATTTGCAATTGTGTTGTGGGACTAACGTGTGTGCTAAGATGTTTAAAGGCTTAGTCCCAGTTTATGGATGGCGACATGGTAATGGAAATGCATTTGAATTTGAATTTGAAAGCTTTAAGTGCATTTGTCAGAAATCGGTAGAACCTGAGTTATACTGGCGGTTGTACCGATTTAAGCGGTCGTACCGCACTTTACTTGGCGATATTACCGAGTTTTGACTGGTTCAGCCAACTGAGCGCTAATACGGTACGACCGGTTCTTTGAGCGGTACTACCATATTGCGGTCGTTCCAATTTCCAGTTGGCGGTTGGATAAAACCAGAATAGGTGTATTTTGGCTCGGAGCTCTCCTTTGCAATCGGTTGTACCGCACTTTAGAAACGGTTGTACCGCTCAGCGGTTGTACCGATTTTTATATGCCGGTACTGTTTTTCCAGAGAGCGTGTCTTTTCGGCAAGTTTGGAAACCTTGCAATCGGTAGTACCGCTCCTTCGTCTTGATACGATCGACCAAGCGGTAGTATCAATAACTTGATTGGCGGTAGTACCGGTCCAGGATTTTCAACGACTTGTTTAGAAACATTATTGCAGGTATATCTTGGTAATTGATGTTAATCATTATGGGACTAACATTTTCCATGAGTTGGATGAATAGGTTATGTTCCAGGGTAATGGAGACTTCGGATGGCATCATGAGTTGATCGTTATCAAGTCAAGGTTCAAGTAGAGGATGCATCATGTGTTGATGCATATCAAGATCTCGAAGAAGAGATGATCATGAGTTGATCATCAAGTCAAGAGAAGACTCGTCATGTGTTGATGGAGGTCAAGTAAAGGATGCATCATGGGTTGATGCATGTCAAGACGATGACCCAGACTTGAAGTGAAGATGTGCGTCATCAACCTTCAAGAAGATGCTTAAGGCAAAGGTATGACTAGCTAGGGCTAAGGATGTGTTCCTAGTCTTTTACCGGTCTTGGTGTTTGGTTGGAAGACCGGATTGCTAGTATAGGTTGCCGTACTATTAAGAGGGGTCTTGTCTAGTAGCTTGAGTCTCATCATGTGTTGATAGCTCAATTTCACTTGCTCTAGGTCTCCGTAGCATGATGCTATTATTTGCAAATGTGTTTTGCAAATAGTCGGGCTCATGCATTTAATCCTTGTAACATGTGACTATACTTTGCAAATGTGTTTTGCAAATGGTTGAAGTCCATGTATCTACTCCTTGTGGCATGATCTAAGTTTGCAAATGTGTTTTGCAAATTGTTGGGATTCATGTATCTTCCCTTGGCATGGTCTAAGATTGCTTGTTGCTAATACTTTGGACTTAGACCATGGTAGTGGCTCTTTGGAGTTGTGCTTTTTGATTTGATAAAATGTGTTTGAGATCAAATCAAATAGGTGGGTTGTGTAGCCCTCTGAATAAGCTTTCCATAGAGTCCAAGATCACTCAATTCCGACATCGGAGTCAAAAGTTATGACCTTTTTACCGAGTGTCGTCTATGCTGATTTTTGGTTGCGGTACGACCGCTATGAAAAGAGCGGTACGACCGCCCAGAACGGTTGTACCGGCCCTTGTGAGTGCGGTATGACCGCTCCAAATCTGTAACGGCTAGTTTTGGGCTGTTTCGACTCCCAACGGCTAGTTTTTGGTGTAGGGGTTATAAATACCCCCTTGGCCGGTTGAGAGGTAACATTTGGTATCCCATTTCACTCTCTTGAGCTAGTGTGAGCTTCTCCTCTCAATTGTGCATGTGTTGCACCTTGTGAGCAAGGAGAGAGGTCTCTAGTTGCATGTGTTGCATCTAGAGGTGGATTTTGTATCCACTTGAGCTTGTGCATTCGTTGCACGTGGTGAGAGTCAAGCAAGGGGCTTGGCTTGTTACTCTTGGTGTTTGCCGACACCTAGACGGTGTGGAGGCGTCATGGACCGATGATCTTCTCAAGAAGCTTGTGAGAAGGCCCGGCGTGTTGTGAAGGTTGGAGCTCATCTACCCGGAGCGGGAAAGAGCTACCAGTAGTGGAATTTGGGTGTTTGGCTTAATTCGTAGAGCCGGTCCAATTGGTTTGAGCTTACCTCAACGTGGATTAGGGGAGACCGGCAAGTCTCCGATCACCACAGTAAAAACATCATTGTGTCATTATGGTTTGATTTCTTGTGCTTTACTATATTGCAATTTACATTCCATATATTAAATTGCTTACTTGTATGTGTATGCTTGCTATCTTTTTATAGTATCATATTGTTGGTGCACTTAGTAAAGACTAGTTGATTTAGGCTTTAATTATGTAAAACCGAATTGATTTACAATTCCGCATAAAACTCGGTTTTAGCCAAAGAAATTTTAAAACCTCCTATTCACCCCCCTCTAGTCGGCCTCCTCGATCTTACAAGGGTTTTGGCGGAAAAAGGGTCGGATAATGAATAGTACTATTTTACTATTCATGAACGAAAATAGGCTGTGAACAGAAGCAAGCAATACTTTATCAGCTAATGAACAGTGGCTAGGGTTTACTATTTTTGGCTAATGAATAGTGTATATTTGGAATCGTGATTTCTATTTTTTTTCGAATGAACAGTAAATGAGTTTACTGTGCAAAGAATAGTAAATAAATTTGAATTGAATGAACGAGAAAGAACCGAAATTCATCAGACGGCTGACCTCATTTCGACCGGCCCAAATGGCCAAAAATCGCATGACCTTAAAAGGTCAAGGCCATGGCGGAGAAAGCGGCGGCAAGGCTTCACGCAGAGGAAGAGAAGGAGGCGAGTGGCAGTGGCGCTCACATGGCGATGGCGTCGGCGGTGTGGGAGCTGAGGTAAGTCCTTACCTCTAGGGTTTTTGGTGGGGTTTCTTTGGGGGGTTGTGGTGGCGTGGCTCTTGGCGGCCTTGGGGAAGGAGATGGGTGGGGAGGGAAGGGTTGGTGCGGATATGAAGGCCGGCGGGCGGCTTTATAGCCTCATGGAGGCGGTGGGAGCGAGGACTCGGCATGGGCGTGGCATGGGTGACCATGTATGAACAGGCGAGTGGCGGGGTGAGGTGGGGGTATAGGCGGCCATGGGCGGTGCCATGTGGTGCCCTCAGCTGGAGTAGAGGCGGGAGGCTGGCGGTGGGGATGGGACACAGGCGGTGCGGTGCGGCGATGTCTGTTGTCGTGTTTAGGGAAGTCTTGGAGGGGAGGCGGCATAGGCGATGGAAGCGTCGAGTGGGGGCGGTGGCGGCGCAGCATCGGCAATGGCGGCGGTGGACGACTGCAGGCGTGTGAGGTGGCGAAGGGTGAAGGCGTTGGGGAGAAGACGCCTTCGGGGAATGCAAAGCGGGTTTTGGGATTTTTTATGAATTTTGCTGAATTTGGATTTTGAAAATAAAATTTAAATCAAACTCAAATTGATTTTGAAAATTTGAATTTTGCAAATGTTTCAAGTACGAATAATTTGTACTTTGATTATTGTGCACATTTATGTTTTACATGGAACAATATTTTTGCAATTTCGTACACTTATTTTGAAAATTCTAGGCCTGCCACTGTTTGGAGGTTATGTCAAAAAACCAAAAGAAAACTAGGCTTCTTCATTGGGGTGATGGATCTATCGCGCGGTTAGACCGGGATGAAGAGCTTTTGGCGACGGCGATGGGAACCTAACCATTGTAGTCGTGACTGTTTCTGATTGGACTAGGAGGCAAAATTGAAGTTTAATTTTTCCAGAGGAACATTCTCGGAAACCCACCCCCGCTCCCCACCGCCATTCGTCCGGATAAACCACCCCACCCCTCCCGTCCTAAGTCGGTAAGTCCTAACCCTCCCAACCCCTCGCCCGAACATTCTCGAAACCCCCCTCCCCACTCCCTCCCCTCCCGCCCAAACCCTCCCAATCCCCTCGCCCGAACATTCTCGAACCCCCCCTCCTCCCTCCCCAACCCTGTTCGCCCGGATAAAACCACCCCTCCCCTCCCGTCCAAACCCTCCCATCAATTACTTGGTTGCGAAAGGGTAACACCTGGATTCCCAACTCGCAGCAAGCAATCGATTTTGCTTAGATCTCGAGTTAGAGTCTAGATTTCTTCATCGGGCTCCTTTTGTTTCCCCGTTCGAGCGAGAGCGATACAGGAGGAGAGGAGATGGCGAAGGGAGAGGGCCCGGCGATCGGGATCGACCTCGGCACGACCTACTCGTGCGTGGGCGTGTGGCAGCACGACCGCGTGGAGATCATCGCCAACGACCAGGGGAACAGGACCACGCCGTCGTATGTCGCGTTCACCGACACCGAGCGGCTCATCGGCGACGCCGCCAAGAACCAGGTCGACATGAACCCCACCAACACCGTCTTCGGTACGTGCCCCGCTAGCTCCTGCTCGTTATGCCCACGACGGGAACTGTTGTTTAAATTATGTAAGTAGCTGTACGAAATAGGCTATTTGGCTGTATGTCCACCTATCTGATCTGGTCATAAACCCCTTAGTTTCAGGAAGATTCTGTTAAAGTCTCCCTAGAAATTTAAATTCTCTGGCACAGTGATAAACCCCTTGGTTTCAGAAAGTTTCTCCAGAGATTAAAATTCCCCTAGTGAAAACTTCACTTGTTGGCTTGGCTGGTCTTTTGGTAGTAGAAGAAACAGTTTTGGCGGAGAACCAGTCATTTCAGATGTAAACTTTGTTTCCTGATCGGTGACAAAATTACGCAATTCCTTGTTAAACCCTCCTGTTGCTCTGCTTGTTTGTTGTGTATAGCTGAGGAACTAAGCTGAATTGACTAGAGCAAACTCAAAATTTATTCTAGTCGATCAATTTGACTTACAATCTTGCTCTATTTGTAATGCAGATGCTAAGAGGTTGATTGGTAGGCGGTTCTCTGATCCGTCCTTGCAGAGTGACATGAAGCTGTGGCCGTTCAAGGTCATTCCTGGCCCAGGCGACAAGCCGATGATTGTCGTCCAGTACAAGGGCGAGGAGAAGCAGTTTGCCGCCGAGGAGATCTCCTCCATGGTGCTCACCAAGATGAAGGAGACCGCCGAAGCCTACCTCGGCTGCAAGATCAAGAACGCTGTTGTGACAGTGCCGGCCTACTTCAACGACTCGCTGCGGCAGGCCACCAAGGATGCCGGTGTCATTGCCGGCCTCAATGTGATGCGTATCATCAACGAGCCCACCGCTGCTGCCATTGCCTATGGTCTCGACAAGAAGGCCAGCAGCTCCGGCAAGAAGAACGTGCTCATCTTTGACCTTGGCGGCGGCACATTTGATGTGTCGCTGCTCACCATTGAGAAGGGTATCTTCGAGGTGAAGGCCACCGCCGGTGACACCCACCTTGGTGGTGAGGACTTCGACAACCGCATGGTGAACCATTTCGTGCGGGAGTTCAAACGCAAGCACAAGAAGGACATCAGTGGCAACCCTCGCGCCTTGCGCCGGCTGCGCACAGATTGCGAGCGCGCCAAGCGAACGCTGTCGTCGACTGCGCAGACCACCATTGCGATCGACTGCCTGTTCGAAGGCATCGATTTCTACTCGCCGATCACCAGGGCTCGCTTCGAGGAGCTCAACATGGACTTGTTCCGCAAGTGCATGGAGCCCGTGGAGAAGTGCCTGCGTGACGCCAAGATGGACAAGAGCGGCGTGCACGACATCGTGCTCGTTGGTGGCTCCACCCGTATCCCCAAGGTGCAGCAGCTGCTTCAGGACTTCTTCAACGGCAAGGAACTATGCAAGAGCATCAACCCCGACGAGGCCGTGGCCTACGGCGCCTCTGTCCAGGCCGCCATCCTCAGCGGCGAGGGCAACAAGAAGGTGCAGGACCTGCTCCTGCTGGACGTCACGCCGCTGCCCCTTGGCCTTGAGACTGCCGGTGGGGTCATGACCATGCTAATCCCGAGAAACACCACCATCCCGACCAAAAAGGAGCAGGTCTTCTCCACCTACTCCGACAACCAGCCGAGCGTCCTGATCAAGGTGTACGAGGGTGAGGGCGCCCGGACCAAGGACAACAACCTGCTCGGCAAGTTCGAGCTGTCCGGCATCCCTCCTGCTCCCCGCGGTGTGCCCCAGATCAAAGTCTGCTTCCACATCGACGCCAATGGCATTCTCAACGTCTCTGCTGAGGACAAGACCACAGAGCAGAAGAACAAGATCACGATCACGAACGACAAGGGCGGACTGAGCAAGGAGGAGATCAAGAAGATGGTGCAGGAAGCCGAGAAGTACAAGGCGGAAGACGAGGAGCTCAGGAAGAAGGTGGATGCCAAGAACGCGCTCGCCAAGAACGCGCTCGTGAACTACGCCTACAACATGAAGATCACCATCAAGGACGAGAAGATCGCCTCCAAGCTCTCGGCCGACTACAAGAAGAAGATCGAGGACGCCACCGACGGTGCCATCAGCTGGCTCGACAGCAACCAGCTCGCGGAGGCGGACGAGTTCGAGGACAAGATGAAGGAGCTGGAGAGCATCTGCAACCCCATCATTGCGAAGATGTACCAGGGCATTGGTGCGGACATGGGTGGCGCCAGCAGCGTGAGTCCCAAGATTATGGTGCAGGGGGCCAAGGAGGAGCTCAAGGAGGAGCTGCAGCACTCTTTGCTCCCGAAGAGCAAGTTCAAGCTCCACCAGGAGCCTCCCGCCTCCACCAAGCTGGTATGCCACATCTGCTACGGGAAGGTGCTCGGGTCCTACTACCACTGCGCCAAGACCGACCTGTACCTCCACCCGTGCTGCGCGAAACTGCCGCTGTCCGTCAGCCATGGGAAGCGCATCTTCGAGCTCCGCACGGAGGTGAAGCACCGGTGCCGCAGGTGCTGGGCATTGGACTGGTACTACCACCCTTGGTTCTACCGCTCCACATGCGAGACCAACAAGGTGTACCTGCACGTCAAGTGCATGAAGGAGGAGATGGCTGGCCGCAGCGGCGCCGGCGGCTGAAGTAGTACGGACGATGAGGTCACTAATTTTGCCAATAAGGCGACGCCGACGAGCTACCGAGGAGTAAAGTTTGAGCGCATATGCAAGATGGTTCTGGCCGTCGTGCGTATCATCATCGCTTCGATTATTGGTGACCCCACGCCTTCATCTCCAAATAAGCTCGTCGTACGTGTAGGGTCGCATCCATTATCCATACAATATGGGTGGGTAGCTTCCAGCATATGCCGGTCATATGTAGTACTACGTCTTACTTAGCAGTGCATGCTTTGTTGCGTTAAATTCACATTTCCCATGTTAATTAGTGTGTTTACCTTTGCTCCGAGGTTCTTTGTTGCTCACGGCTAAGGCCTCTTTAGAACTTTTGATTTGAAACTTGTGACCTTTTGTTGACGGTCGAATCGTCGATTTTACAAAATAAAAACAGGGATTTAGCTAAGAGTTCCTGAAAGGGGATATAGTTGCTCTTTATTGTAATAAACCGACGATTGCAAAGATGCCTTAGGGAAGGTGACGAACTAGTCTTAATTACACTGAGTGTGTTGTTTGCTATGCTACTGATTCAATTAGCCTGTTGATCTCCAAAATTTGCTTGTCTTGGCTTTTCGTCATTCACTTTTAAATAACTGGTGAAGATGTGGTAGTTACTCTTAGAAGTAGGGGTGAAAACGGATCAGATAGTTTTTGACCAATCCGAACGAAAACGGACTCGGATTGTCTCGGATCGGATTTTCCTCGGATAATTTTCGGATCGGAAACAGATTCGGATTTTTTTCTCTAAAACGGAAACAAATAAGGTAGGCATGATATCCGGCGGAAACGAATACGGATTATCCGGATAAACGTAATCCGGATATCCGGAGTTTGAAAACAGCCACTGCCAGCCTGGCTCACTTAGAGAGTCAATTGACTTAGGGACTTAGAGGGCTCCTTCATTCAGTTCTTCCACACACCTCACTCCACACTCCACAGTGGCACAGTCGCCACGCCACGGCTCTCTGCGCCTTAGCGCCGCCCTCGCCTCGGCTTGGCCACCTCGCCGCGGCCCACCTCCGCCGGCCATCTCCCTCGGCTCCCTCCTTCCTCAGCAAAGTCGCGCTCCTCCCTGGCTCCCTCCTCCCCAAAGACGTTCCTTCCTTGGCCTCCTCCCAAAGACCCTCCTCCCAGATCTCCCTCGGCTCCCTCCTTCCCCGGCAAGGTCGCGCTCCTCCCCGGCTCCCTCCTCCCCCGGCGCGCTTCTCCCCGTCGGTGACCCCAGCACCCCTCCTCCTCCCAGATCTCCCCCGGCTCCCTCCTCCCCCGGCAAGGTCGCGCTCCTCCCCGCCGGCCTCCTCCCCAGCACCCCTCCTCCTCCTAGATCTCCCCTGGCTCCCTCCTCCCTCGGCAAGGTGCGGCCCCTCGCGGCGCATTCGCAGGAACTACGGTGCGACGGTGATGTCCCTCCACCGCTTGCACACGCACCGTGCGGCCATGAGTGAGGCTGCGTGCCGCCGCTTCACAGGTCAGAATCCAAAACCCCCACGCCGTATGAGTAGACTTAATTTTTATCATGACTTAGTTCATTGTTCCAGGCCAATGCTAACGTTCTGAGCTAATGAAAACGATTGGCAAGGTAAATATGGTTTACAAACATTTGAGCATTTTTAGATTTGTGGAATCAAAATGTAGATTTGTTTGTCATTCAGATTAAAGCATCCCAATGCGACAGAAAGGTGATGATCAACCTTTTGCATGATGCTACGCCGATCAAAATTTTATTTGGTGCTGTAACTAGGAAGTTTTTGGTGATCCAATATGAATGCCCATGTAGTGCATGCAAATGTTGATTTGGTAGGCAATGAATTTTTTTCAACTGAACTAGAGAATTTAGTTCCAAGTACATGTGTAAATGGGACAGTCACAGAAAAAATGGACAGAATCACAACCTTCTTATCGTAATGTAACATTGTACCATAATCTGCGTTGCAACAAAAGGAAATTGACCTTACATTACAAGCACTTGTTCACATTCTAGAAACCTGTCATGAATCATGAGATTGAGATCCCATTGTTTGCTTCTAGTTTCTTTTCAACAGATCCAAAAGCAAGTTGGCTACCATCAAGACGAGAGTATAAAACTAGTACTTGTTGTGTGACAACTTGCTAGAGCTTATGCCTTGAGTTTGTTGTTGACTCATTTGTATTGACTATAGTATTGAGGAGGAGCATTGCATTTGCATAGAGTTAGGTTAGTTTGTTGAACACGTCTGGCACTGGCAGGAAGGACAAGTCATCTTTCTTTTGGTAAATAAAGACGGAGGAGATACAGCCCACCCCAGATGAGACAAAACCCGACCACCCTAGCATTTAGAGTAGGTATCCTATGGTGTTTGCTGAAACACGGTGTAAAGAGGATAATTACCCAAGTGCTGTGGATGTTCTTTCTGCAGCTGTTCAAATTAGGCCATTGTGAGATCGAGGAGACCGACTAGAGGGGGGGGGGGAATGAATAGGAAGTTTTAAAATTCTTTTGGCTAAAACCGATTTCTAATGCGGAAGCTAATACAAATACGGTTTTGCACAATCAAAGCCTAGAACAACTAGGTTCAACTAAGTGTGCCAACAATACAAGTCTATTGATGAATATAGCAATTAAACATATGACTTGAGCAATTCAATTGTAGCAATGGTGAATATCACAATGAACTAATGCAATCATATACAATGAATAAGCAATTTACTACAAGGTATATAAATTGCACAATGTAAAGCAAGCATTCATACACAATGAATATAAATGCAATAGTGAGACACAAGAGATCAAACCACAATAGACACCTCGATGTTTTACCGTGGTGATCGGAGACTTGCCGGTCTCCCCTAATCCACATTGAGGGAAACCCAAACCAATTGGGCCGGCTCCACAAAATAAGCCTTCCTTCGAGGTAAGTCCAAACCAATTGGACCGGCTCCAAACCGAGCCAACACCTCGCTCCACTAAGGTTGCTCCTTCCTCCACTCCGGAGATGGCGAGAACCAAGCCACTCACAAACTCCCGGGTCTTCTCACAACCTTCTCTGAGAAGATCACCGAACCACGACGCCTCCACGCCGTCTAGGTGTCGGCAAACACCAAGAGTAACAAGCCAAGTCCCTTGCTTGACTCTCACCACGTGCAACGAATGCACAAGCTCAAGTGGATACAAAATCCACTTCTAGATGCAACACATGCAACTAGAGACTTCTCTCCTTGCTCACAAGGTGCAGCACATGCACAATTGAGAGGAGAAGCTCACACTAGCTCAAGAGAGTGAAATTGGATGCCAAAGGTTGCCTCTCAACCGGCCAAGGGGGTATTTATAACCCCTACACCAAAAACTAGCCGTTGGGAGTCGAAACAGTCCAAAACTAGCCGTTACAGACTTAGAGCGGTCGTACCGCACTCATAAGGGCCGGTACAACCGCTCTTTTCATGGCGATCGTACCGCAACCCAAAATCAGCACAGACGACACTCGGTAAAAAAAGTCATAACTTTTGACTCCGATATCGGAATTGAGTGATCTTAGACTCTATGGAAAGCTTATTCAGAGAGCTACACAACCCACCTATTTGATTTGATCTCAAACATATTTTATCAAATCAAAAAGTACAACTCCAAAGAGCCACTACCATGGTCTAAGTTCAAAGTATTAGCAACAAGCAATCTTAGACCATGCTAAGGGAAAATACATGAATCCCAACAATTTGTAAAACACATTTACAAACTTGGATCATGCCACAAGGAGTAGGTACATGGACTTCAACCATTTGCAAAACACATTTGCAAAGTATAGTCACATGCTACAAGGATTAAATGCATGAACCCGACTATTTGCAAAACATATTTGCAAATAATAGCATCATGCCACGGAGAGCTAGAGGAAGTGAGATTGAGTTATCAACACATGATGAGACTCAAGCTACTAGATAAGACCCCTCTTAATAGTACGACAACCTATACTAGCAATCTGGTCTTCCAACCAAACATCAAGACCGGTAAAAGACTAGGAACACATCCTTAGCCCTAACTAGTCATACCTTTGCCTTGAGCATCTTCTTGAAGGTTGATGACGCACATCTTCACTTCAAGTTTGGGTCATCGTCTTGACATGCATCAACCCATGATGCATCCTTTACTTGACCTCAATCAACACATGATGAGTCTTCTCTTGACTTGATGATCAACTCATGATCATCTCTTCTTCGAGATCTTGATATGCATCAACACATGATGCATCCTCTTCTCGAACCTTGACTTGATGACGATCAACTCATGATGCCTTCCGAAGTCTCCATTACCCTGGAACATAACCTATTCATCCAACTCACGAAAAATGTTAGTCCCATAATGATTAACATTAATTACCAAGATATACCTGCAATAAATGCTTCTAAACAAGTCGTTGAAAATCCTGGACCGGTACTACCGCCAACCAAGTTGCGGTACTACCGCTTGGTCCGATCGTAGCGCACGAAGGAACGGTACTACCGATTGCAGGGTTTCCAAACTTACCGAAAAGACACGCTCTCTAGAAAAACAGTACCGGCATATAAAAATCGGTACAACCGCATCGTGGTTCAACCGTTTCACAAATGCGGTACAACCGATTATCAAAGAGAGCTCTGAGCCAAAATTACATCGGTTCTGGTTTTATCAAACCGCCAACTAGAAATCGGATCGACTGCAATGCGGTAGTACCGCCAAAGGGCCTATCGCATCAGATTAGCGCCAATTGGCGTAACCAACCAAAAACCCTAGAGTACCGCCAAGTATAGTGTGGTCATACCGCTTAAATCGGTACAACCGCCAGTTTAACCCCGGTATAACCGATTTTTGACAAATGCACTTAGAGCTTTCAAACTCAAATTCAAATGCATGCATGATCCTAAATCGATCCAATTTGCACAAGAACAAGCTATCAAGCTACTAATCATGATCCCTCTATTGTCATGCATTTCCATTACCATGTCGCCATCCATAAACTGGGACTAAGCCTTTAAACATCTTAGCACACACGTTAGTCCCACAACACAATTGCAAATAATTGAAAATAAAATAATATGAGTATATATGAACTACACAAGTTTTATATACTCTAAGGATATGTTTCAAAGTAGAGATCCCAATATATGTGGATAAAGAAATATGGATCAATACTAATAAAACCACAAAACATAGAGTGAACTCCCCCTAAATGTGTGCATACACGAATGTGTAATAAAAACATACGCACATATTCAAGTTAAACTTTTGGTGGAGTTCAACCTATATTTTGGATCCGAGGAATACAACAATATATAAGAACTATGAAGTCGAATGCATACCTCTTTTGTTTTTATATCCAAACGAGATTAATCAAGAGATAAGGCAAATAGAATAGTTAGTCTCACCAATAGATTTATCATTATAAATGCATACCTGTTTGGATTTTTCCTTTTGTTTATCCAATGAATTGGATTTGTCATTAATCACATGCATGCCTTCATGGTTTTCACCTTTATATCCAAATAAGACTACACAATATGTATATCAATAAACTTGTTAGTCTCATAAATATATTTGTCATTAATCACCAAAATACTCCATTAACATATAATGGCGGGTCTAGATTCTTCAGCCATCATAAGTGATCTGCTGGTATAAATCCATTTGGCTTTACCGAGTGTGTTTTTGTAAGCTCAATGTCTTTACATTCTAATGCAGCATTGGAAACTAAATTTGGGAATTGCTAGTCCAAAAGTAATGTTACATGCATGCACTTTGTATTTATAGCTCGGAAAAAACTGGAGGGGGCATGAATTGTTTGTAATAATTATTTGTTGTAATAAATGTTTATTGTAATAAGTGTTGTTAAATACGCTAATCCTTGATTCACATGGTGGAGAAATTCGTGCAACATGTTACCATTCGGTGCTTGATCAGTTTTATGACCTAATTGAGGTTGGTAAGGTGTACTTGATATCTAGAGGATCAATAAAACTTGCTTAGAAGTAGTTTACAAGGACTATGAAGTAACTCTGGATGCTGAAAATATGAACAATTCATGAATGTTTGCATCAAACAAACTAGTTATATGTTTTCGTTAATTTCTAGCATGCAATTTAAGGGGTTTTTATGTTCCGAAAAAATATCTCGTGGATCAGATTCGCTTTCGATTCAGATTCGCCCGTATTTGTATTCGATATTATTCGCATCCGTATTCATATCCGGGGTATCCGTATTCGTATCCGCATCCGGGAAAAAAAATATGAAAACAAATATGGCAGAACCATTACTCGTCCTTATCCGATCCATTTTCACCCCTACTTAGAAGTGATGTGACTGGTCGAAGAGGCATTTCAGTCGATGAGAGTGATCGATCGCTAGTTGGTGTTGGCAGGAGACACTAAGGCCCTATTTGGTAGAGCTCTAGATTCTCATTTTCCAGATTTTGCTTCTGATTCTCTGAGAATCTACTTCTCTGAGAATCTGGAGTTGTCTATTGAAAGCGTTTGGTTGGTAGGTTGGCTCCAAAAACCATGAGGGGGGATTAGAGGCAAATAGACCATGTTACCCCTAGTTGTAATAATTCAATTGTATTTGTATCTTTCTCCTATGTATTTGTACACAAATTATAGAATTTTTCCCCTAAATTTGTTTAGACCATGTGAATGTATATACGTTGTATCTATACACAATGTCAGGTTACATTGCATTTACACTTCATGATGAATTACAACTGTGTATAAGCAAATTTTGTACTGTTCATGCTGCGATAGATGAAGCTGGAGATATCGCATTCATATCGTATAAGTGTTCAAATGAAACTTAAATGATATTACGTACAAGTATTTAAATGATAAATGAGTCGTAACAAAAGACCACAAAAATTCACAAGTAATGTGTCCATCACCCTGAATGAGCAATTGCACTTGCAAGGTCATCACGAAAACTATCCATGGATATAGCACTTGTTTGCGACGTTGACGCATCCGATGCATCATGAGAAATGACGTATTTCTTTACATACTACGTTGTCTACAATTTCACAGCTATTTTGCACACAGTTGTTAAGTGCCAAGACCATATATATATACCATATCACCAAAATAAATTTTGGATTTCAAAATTCATATCAAGTCACAACTCATCAGAATGTTGGCATCACTTTTCATTAAAACAAATTACTGGTAATACTAGTTATACATTCATTACTATGTAGATGACATCTTATGAATGAACAGCTGTGAACAGTTCTTTTATTCTATTCCTATGCAAGCTGTGAACATTGCTGAAGTAGTCAAAAATTCGGGAAATCTTCCGGCTAATGCAACAGTAGATATTCAATTTGAATAGAAAATTCATGCATGATTTAAACAAGATCACCTACTCTAGAATCTTCTTTATTTTGGCAATGAGTCACCGTATGAAATTGGAATTGCAAAGACATCATTCCAGCATCCATTTCTCGATGATCTACAAGAGTGTCTCTTTCCTTCCAATACAACAAGAGCTTGCTAGCTAGCTTACAAGTCCCCATCGATCTCAAAGAACATGACAAAATCCTCGATCTATACTTCACAACTTTGCACAAGCTAAGTGATGTATCTCTCGATCACCATCAAGTTCATGTTTTTCTCTGCAAATTCAGCACACCCTCATCTTCCGAAAGAAGAACCACACTATCATTCTCTCATCCTTGAATCCTCCTTTTCTTTATGCACATTGGGACCAAGAATCCCTGCATGAAAAAGAAGCAAAGACACATATACCATATAACAAATTAAGTGGAATTATGGTAAGGAACAAATCTTAATCTACAAAATGCATACAAGCATAGGTGAATTACATTGTCACATACTGGAGAACGCTGGATCTTTGCACAACTTTCGAGAAGCGACGGAGCACGTCGACCTGAGCACGCAGAAGGATGACATAGTCCATGGCTTCGTGGAGCAATAAACAAGATCCATGGCGCCCTCCGTATCACCTTCCTGAGAGCCATGGTCCTTCGCCTCACCAGCCTCCTCGCAATGTCACCACTGGTGCTACTACCAGTAGTACAAAGATCTTGTTGCTAGCTGTTAGTTTCGAGTCTTTGAAGATATGTCTGGAATTTGCTATACTACCAGTTCAGGTTCAAGTAAGCATGATTTTTTTTATCAAGATTGGAAATCAACAACAATCATCAATCACTCACATCACAAGAAGGGGACTAAGCAATGTTCTACTACAACTCAAAGGACAAAGCCTTAAGCCTCAATTCACAGATAACTGTCCCACGAAAAAATCATGGCAATCAATTTAAATGTTAATTTGTGCCCACTGCATTCACAGATGCATGGAAAAAAAATCCTCAATCACTCGTTTCATGCCAAATCAGAGGCATTCACAGATGCATTAATAAAATCATTCACATATGCATGAATAAAAGCATTCACATATGCATGAATTCACAGATCATTCACAAAGGCATGAATAAAATCATGCACAGAACATTGACATCAAGCAAAGCTAACAGGGCAAAGAACATTGGCTTACCTTCGCCGGAGCCCACCGGTGGTCCTCGGAAACCTACGACGGTGAAGAAGTCGGGGTACCGGGTCAGCGGCTCTCGTGTAGGCGGCGGCGCAGTCCGAGGCCTGTGGCGGAGCAATCGACGACCCGAGGCGGCGCACGAGAGGACCCGAGGCGGCGCACGAGAGGAGGTGGCGCAACCTCTAGGGTTTTTGGGTCGGCGGCTCGTCGCAAAGTGCGGCGAGTCCGGGCTCGCGGCGGAGCAATCGATGACCCGAGAAGGCGCGAGAGGACGAGGAGGGCGACGGCCGAGGCAACAAGACGAGAAGACCCGAGGCGATTTTTCGCCTGTCGCGAGAGAGCCGAGATAGAAGAGGAAGCGAGGGATAGCTGAAGCTGCGAAGGGGTACGGGAAAGCTCGGCAGCGTGGTGGGATTTGGTCGGGGGTAATTGGATGGCATTTGCGGGTAAAAACTTCAAACTTCAATGGGTATTTTTGTTTATGCAAGTTGGATTCTCATGAGAATCTGCGGGTATTAGAATCAGGTGGTTTTGAGAAGCTGTGTGTTTGGCACGACTCCACGAGATCCAGATGAGAAGCTAGGAGTAGGAGCTGTACCAAACAGGGCCTAAGTATGGATTTCTTGTAAAATTTTCAGTCTGCCCTGTTACATGGAGGGAGGTGGCTATTTATAGCCTTTTTACTAAGTACATGATATTACTAACCTACCATGTACAGGGCCCTATACTAGTAGGGGCTGCAGGGGTTTTTTCTACCCCTAGGTGTAGCCTTTGGCTCATGGTGGACCTTTCTGGACCTGGTCCAGCGGTACTGTGGTCCTTTGGGAGGGGCTACGAGACCCCCCTGCCTGAACCGCCCTGGTCGCCCGAGGGGGGCTTCAATGCTCCGGACCCTCCTCGGGCCATTCGTGCCCCTCCAGGCCTCCTCGAACCCCTCGGCCCCTCCGGGCCCCTTCGGACCCTTCGGGGACCCTTCGTGCTCATTCGGGTCCCTTGGGGAACCCTTCGTGCTCCCTCGGGTACCCTTCGGTGCCATTGGTGCGCCTTCGGGCCCCTCGGGCCCCCTTTGGCCTTTTGGTGGTATCCGACGCTGCATGGCCATGTGTTCACCGGTTATGGAGGCCAATGGGCCGCTTCATTTATGCCCTCGCGGTCGAGGTCTTGCTTCGCCATGGATGAAACCACACCCTTCTTCCCATAGGGTATAGGTACACCGTCCCCTTCGGCCCGACGAAGCGTTTTTTGGCGTGTCATCCCCACGACGTCTTGGTCGAAGCGACGGGCCCGATGGCGGCCCGTTGGGTAGCGCGCAGCGTTGTCGGGCACCGCACACCTTAAACTGGCGAGGCTTTTGCGACGCCTCGGGTGCCGCGCTTGGTGGCGCATGCATTAACGCCATCTAGGTTCCTGTGCGCCATAATGTTTGGTTGCTCGGTGCGCTGTTGGTTTGCCACGTGTCATGTTGTGTTTGGGGCATGGCTTATCGGTTTCCGTGCCCTACGTTGCTGAGGGTGCGCTGGTCTATAAATAGGTGGCTTGGGGCTCATTCAGTCCTTATTCGCACAAACCAAGCCTTTGTTTGTACGCTTCCCTCCCGCGGCTTGCTCCTTCACGTACACTACGCCCCTTCGTTCCGAGTGTTCCGCGCCTTGAGATGACGAGGCGAGCCAAGGATGGAGGGGGTGTGATGGCTTACATGGACGAGTTAGGCCGCTCCACCGTGATGTCGCAGGTGCTGCAGGCCCTCAAGGATGAGGGGAAGTTGGCGGATTTGGACGACGTTCGTGTCCCCTGCATGAGGTCGTGTCGAAGCCCCGAGAGGATGAAACGATCATGTTCGTGGCCTTCTTGGATGCGGGTCTTCGCCTGCCATGCGTTGACTCGAGTGTCCAGGTTCTTCAGATGTACGGGGTCGATTTGGCCCAGCTGACGTCCAACTCCATTGTCAAGCTTGGCGCTGAGTGGGCGCCATTCATGGGCGAGGATGGGGAAGCGACTTCGCAGATTCTCCATGATGGGCGGTGCCAACCGAAAAAGAAGAAAGACACCGACGAGACACTGAATTTTGGGAGCGTCAACTTTCAGCCGAAGGCGCGGCTTCTTCAGTACTTGCCCGCCCCGGCCGCCCGGAACAGGTGGGAGACCGACTGGACTTGGAGGTGGTTCTACCACAGATGCACTCCCGATGTCGGTCTTCACTCCTGCGGGGGGCCTATTCAACTTATTGCGTCCCCGATGATCGACCTTTCTGCGAGGGAGGAAGCGCTGCTCCAGGTGTTGCTCACCACGACGCGAAGGATGTCGACGTGTGATCTCGTGGAGGAGTTCTGTGCGCTTCGCTTGTGGCCTCTGGCGCAAGGCTGGAGCGTGGAGCATGGTGCGCCGAAGGATGGGATACCCCTTTTGCAGTTAGGGGGTCGCACAGGTGCCTACTTCGGCGCTTATGTTTTCCGTTTTGTGTATCTGCTTCGGTGTCTGAAATTCCTGTAGTGCTATCTATTGACGCGGCCGAGCGTGCCACAGAGCAGCTTCTGGGTCTCTATATCGGGGAGGAACATTCGAAACGAGGCCTAGTGGTGCGTGACCCACGCTTGAACCGTGCATACGCAGACCTTGCCGTTTGCTTGGCCGAGGCCGGACCCCGACGGAAGAAGAAGCGGTTCACGCTCAAGGAGTTGAAAGGAGCTAGGCCAATCAGCGCGGTGCCGCTGCGGGCTGTTGGGGCCGGTGGCATAGATCGTTTTGGCTACGCTGGGGAGGTTGCGATGGGTCCTGCCTCGAAGAAGGTGTCACAAGTTCCCGAGGCGCCGCAGGAAGTGAGCAGCTCGGCGAGCTCGTTGGCGGAGTCTTTCGCGATTGCTCCGCGGTGTGGCGCTGCGGAGGGGGTTACTAGCTCATTCGGCATAGCGAGCATGCCCCTGGAAGAGGTGTCCGTTGGGACACCTTCGTAGGTGTATGGGCAGGGTACTGAGGATACTCGGGTGGAGGAGCCCGCGTTTGTCCAAGACCAGATCCGTTAGCTTCGGCTCCCCGTTTTTCCTTGTTTTGTCTTGTTTTGCATTCGACTGATTTGGTCTTGTGTGTGCAGTGCGAGTTGTCGAGGTGGGCCGTGGCTGTGGGGCGGTCTCCGGGGTAGGAGAATCCATTGGGCGCTTCAAAGAATGAGATGCACCGATTTGTTCTCGATGTCGAGACGCGGCGGGCAAGGCCGAGCGCCATGCGGGCGAGGCAATTGCTTGCAGCATCCGGGGTCGGGCGCCATGGATGTAGGCCCGCTGTGTACCCTGGACTTCAAGGTCAGCCCGGGGCGGCTATTGTATGCGAGGAGGTGGCTCGCTTTGCCGCCCCGTCCTGCCTGTCGGAGCTCTTCCGGCGAATGCCCGTGGAGAAGATGTTCTGGTCTATCGAGGCAAATGCGATAAAGGTAAGTCTGGATGCACCTGTCATTTCGTGCTAGTAGTGGCGTGCTGATGGAGTGTTTTTTGGCAGTCCTTGATGCTATCGTGCGTGCTTGAGGGGGATATTCAACGTGGCTACACGGAGATCCAGGAACGGATTAACGCGGAGCATGCGCGAAGCGAATCGCTTGTCGCGGAGCGCTCGGCTCTGGTGGAGAAGGCGAGGGGACTGGAAGCGAGGGTTGCTGAGCTAGAGGGTCAGCAGCGTGCTTTGCAAGAGAAAGTGGGGTCCTTGCGGGGTGTTCGCTCCGTCCTTGAAGCGGAGATTGCGATAGAGTGAGAGCTTTCGGCCACCGTGTCGAGGGCCACTTGGGAGGCAATGGAATGTATGGAGGGTGTTATGACCGAGATCGGTGCCATTCTTCCTCTCTGGAGGCACACCATGAACGAGGTAGACGCCACCCTGGACTGTCTCCATCGTGTTGGTGAAGTGTTTCTCTCGGCCACCTGTGCCTACGGCAATCATTGTGCGAAGGCGCGGACGATCGCTTTTGTTTCTCTCAGAAGTGTGCCGGGTTATGCATGTTGACGGCCTTGGTGCCGCTCGTCTGCTGCTTCATGGCGGAGATTGCTTCTAGTCAGAAGCATGTGCGAAGGGCTAGCAGTGTTCTTGCCCAGGAGTTTTGGGCACCATGCGGTCGGGACGCCACGATGGAGTCGCTGCGGGCGCCCCTGGCGCAGAAGAAGAAAGGGAAGGGCCCGGTGGAGGCGGTTGGAGCAGCCGAGCGAGGGGCCACTACCGGAGGCAAGGTGTGACCCTCCGCTCCTCTTCACGAAGATTTCTTTTGTTTCGGTCCTAGGTTTTGTCTTTTGCTCTGGTGTCCTTGTGGTCGCTAGGGCGGCGTTAGGGAGGGGCTGACTTTTGTAATGGACCCTTTTATGAATGGAAAGAGGCTATGGTGGCTTTTATTGTATTTATCGCTGCTATGCGTGTTGTTTTATGCTAGTTTATGTTTTGGTCAGGGTGGGCCGGTCTTGTTTCGCCGCACCGCCGGGCGAGGGCCTTGCCCTAAAAGGTGGCGGTTGAAAACTCACGCCTCACGCTGCTCAAGGATGAGCATGGGCCGCTCGACGGCCTCTAAAGGTGTGTTATCAAGGTTTCGTATGTCACGGTGCTAAGTGGCGGCGTTGTGTAACAACCCAAAGTTCTGTTACCAATTTAAGTTAATTAAAGTTATTATTTCGTTGGACTTTCTGAAATTTGAAAGAGTGTGATTGCTTTATTTGAATTTCTGAAATTTGAAAAGGCAAAAATAAAATTTGTTAAAGTTTTTGAAGTTTTAATTAAGTTAAAGTTGAAAATAAAAAATTAATTATTTTCTAGAATTTTAAAAGCTTTTTCCTTAAATATTTTAAAACCAAAATAATTTATTTGCAAAATTAAAAGCCAATTTAAAAGTGGAAATAATTTTATTAAGTCCAAAATAAATCTAGGAATTTTTATGAATTTTTCTAGAATTTTTGGACTCTATTTGCTATTTTCTAAAATTCTAAATCAATTAGTTCAATTTCTGAAATTGGAAAACTAATAAAAATCCTATCCTTCCTTGTGGGCCGAATTCCTGTGGAAACCGGCCCAACCTTTCTCATTTTTGGCCCGAGCCGGCCCATCCGCGCCTCCTCTCTCCCTCTCACTCTCGGCCCCACCCGGCAGCCCCTTGCCCCCCACTTCCACGCGGGCCTCGCTATCTCCTTCCACCTCCCTTTCTTCTTCGCCAGAATCGCACCAGTTAATCGCCATGTCACACAGAGAAGTCTGCAACCGCCACTTTCTTCCCGATTTTTCTCAGGCCACAGGCGCACTCGCTTCCCCACGTTCCACCGCCCCATTTCTTGACTTTCTCTCCACACGGTTAGTTAGCCGTGTACACAACCGCCATGATGCCCCGCCACGATCTCCTCCTCTTCTCCGCCCCGGCCCCTATAAAAGGGAGCACCGGGTGCGGCTTGAGCTCCTCAACTCGCCGCCACCACTCACCTCCCTCCTCCAAGCGCACCGAATCAAGATTTTTCACCGCGGCCACCACTTACTCCGCCGCTTAGCGCCGCCACACCGCCGCCGCTCGCCGCCGCCACTATCCGCGGTACACCATCACCAAGCACCGGTGCTCGCCTCGCTTTGCCGAAGCGCCACCGAACGCCAGGCCGCTTCCACCGAACGCCGCCGCCGCTTTCGCCTCGCAGCGTTTCGCCATTGCTCGCTTCTTGCGGCACCTCGGTGAGCACCAACACCTCAAGACGCCTCTTGCTTTTGGCACCTCGCCGACCGCCGTCATTGCTCGCCGGGCCAGGCGCACTCGAGCCACCACCGCCACATCCCACGTGGCATCGCCATCGGAGCGCGCTTTCGCGCCACGCCGCTAACCGCACCGTGGCATGCCACATGTGCACGGACCGCCACCTCAGCCCCAGCCCTATCCCACTCTTCCCATGGACTTGGTCCACATGAGCCGTGAGACCGACATGTGGGTCCCACATGTCGAAATTTCTTTTAATTCATTTAAATTCTGAAAATCAGTCGCTGACGTCAGCCTTGCGCAATAATCCGGTTTTCCAATGGAAAAATAATTCGGAAAAAGCCAAGAAATTCGAATGTAGGGTTTTATTTAGATTTAAATCTTCCAAAGCCAATAACTTTTGCATCCAAACTCCGATTAAGGTGATTCAAATTCCCAAATTCATCTAAATTCTAGATCTAGCTATCTAAACCAAAATTATTTAAATTGGAGTTCGTTTGAATTTTGTTTGAATTTAGAAATTCATTTAAATTGCAGTTTTAGGTTTAAACTTGTAAAATTCATATCTTTTGAATCCCAACTCCAATTTGAGTGATTCAAATTTCTAAAATTTTATAAAATTATATCTAAATAAAATAGAATTATTTAGTTTTGAGTTAATTTGAATTGTCTTCTTGATTTTTTATTTGAATTTGGATCGTTTCCGCGTATAGAATTCGACGACTTCGGAGAGTCAGATTTCAATGCCATTTGAGAATAATCCATCAAGCAAGGCAAGTTACACCCTTGACCATATTGCCCCCAGTATTTTAAAGTTATTTAATTCAGTTTTTAAAATTATTATTGCATGCATATTTTTAGTCAATTATTTTAATACCCTGTTTAAATGCTTAGTTATTCCAATTGTTATTGTATGGCCAATTTTGAATATTGAAATGTCATTCCTTTGTCACCATAGATAAATTGTTTGGAAATGCTTAGCAAATGCTTAGACCATGATTTTGATTTTGGGAGGATTTGGCCAAACCATTACAAAATTGTTTAAAATTAAATTTATGGTATTGTTTTACCATAGAGAATTTGTAAAGATGGTTTTACTTAAATAAAATCAAAATGGTTTGGACTTGGGCTAAATGGTTGAATGGTGGGTGCAGGTTTATGCACGGGTTTAATCTCGTTAGGATTAAAGCCTGTGGTTTGATTTGAAAGACGCCAAGTCGATTAAGGACCGGTCTTTGAGCCGCACTCTTGCTATGGCTTACCGCACAACCACATGTCTCTGCATCGGGGCGGGATCTCGCCGATTAATTTGTAGAGTTCCATCGCAGCTTTATCCGTCTCAGACGTGGGTGGTCTTTCATGGCCTGTCTTTCATGACTATTTTATTCCCACCGCGCAAGAGGGGCCCCGAACTGCGGATGGTTAGTCCAAAGGGGCTAAACCTTAGCGAGGCTAGATCATGTGGAATGATGCATTGTAAAGGCTTTGTCATGAACTCTAGACTTCTTACCTTCTAAGAAGGAGAGGTGGCATTGACGGATGCCGAACAAACTAGAGGAATCATGTCATGTGGGTAAAGTGTACAAACTCGCAGAGTAGAAACTATTCAATAGCTGGCGTCATGTTATGGACATGCTAGCAAAGCCACTCGAGTTAGACTTGTTTTTGGTTTCAAAAGTGATTTCAACAGATGTTTTCGTGGATGGTTAGTCCTCAGGAAAAATTGGGCTGTTAGCCATTGTGACAGAGGGTATCCTTCACCATTCAAATATGGAGGTTATCCATACTATAAAATTGTTGTTTAAAATCTGATTTTAGATATAGTATAAAATGGCCTTGGAAATTAATATGGTTATTTAAACTTAAAATGTCGCTTATGCAAATAAACCCCGCCAATATCCCTTGTTTACCATATGTATGCATGTCATTCTGTTATTTGACGGTGTAACTTGCAGCACGGTGGTTCTCGCTCATACTTGCCTTTGTGCAAACAAATTTCAAAGGAGAAGAACTTCACCATCGGTGTGGATCTCAACGACTAGGCCGCTACCTCTACCGATTGCCTCCGCGATTAACTGGACTCTACTAAACTTTCTTCGTCTTCCGCTGTGTTCTTTATTGTTGGCTTGTAAGCCTCTTTTGTAACCAACTCTGATTTACTATTATTGCAATGCGAGATATGTTTATGTTATCATTTTTGTAACTGTGTACACCGGAAATCTTGGACTGGTGTATGAACACAGAGGGTTCGGGATCTTTCGCTCCCGGGTCCGACATGTTGGAAGTCGGCAAACACAGAAGGGTCGATGAAGAGGTTTTTTCGTCTTCGCGAACAGAAGGTTGCGAAGGCACGCGAGGAGATACGAGCTTTCTGGGAGTGCCGGGGGGTGGCGATGGCGCTCAAGGGACCTCTGCCCCCGCCCGCCGCCCCCGTGGTTTCGTCGAGTTCTTCTGATACACCAGATGACTGTGCCGCGGAGAGGGAGTACTTGAAATTCATGGCGACCGGGCCATCCGACAAGGAGCTGCTTGCCTGGGTGCTGCGTGGGGAGCCATGGGATTTCGCTCCGGAGACGCCTGATGGGTCCATGCTGTAGCTCGCATTGGTGCGGTGTATTTGTATTGTTTGGGTCCCATTGCTTGGCCCCTGTATTGAGCTCATGAAGAATAACGTACTTGTTGCTTGTTGCCTAAAATTTTAGTGCTCCGCAGAGCCCTAGTTTTTTTTGCGATGGGGGGGGGTGGAGTAGTGCGCGATAGGGCTCCGGGGAGTCCTACCTTTCATTTTGCGAGGGGGAGGCGGAGCCTCGTGCCGTCCCCCATACTTTTTTAGATAGGGCTCCGAGGAGCCCTAACTTTCGTTTTGCGAGGGGGAGGCGGAGTCTCGCGCTGTCCTCCATACTTTTTTAGATAGGGCTCCGGGGAGCCCTAACTTTTGTTTTGCGAGGGGGGGGGGGGCTCGGCGCCCTAACTTTTGTTTTGCGAGGGGGAGGTGGAGCCTCGTGCCGTCCCTCATACTTTTTTAGATAGGGCTCCGGGGAGCCCTAACTTTCGTTTTACGAGGGGGAGACGGAGCCTTGCACCGTCCCCCATATTTTTTTGGATAGGGCTCCGGGAGCCCTAACTTTTGTTTTGTGAGGGGGAGGCGGAGCCTCGCGCCATCCCCTATACTTTTTTAGATAGGACTCCGGGGAGCCCTAACTTTCGTTTTGCGAAGGGGAGGCGGAGCCTCGCGCCGTCCCCCATATTTTTTTTAGATGGGGCTCTGGAAGCCCTAACTATTGTTTTGCGAGGGGGAGGCGTAGCCTCGCGCCATCCCCTATATATATTTTTTAGATAGGGCTCTGGAGAGCCCTAACGTTCATTTTGCGAGGGGGAGGCGAAGATCGACGCCGTCCCCCCTGGTGCGCTTTGTTCCTAGGAACGTTTCGTGTCGGGGTTAGCCTCGTGTGTCGTCTTCATTTAGACACTCGTGCCTGCGGAGGGCATCGTCGTGCACCGAGGCCGAAGGCCATGCGCAGTGTCTATTTATAATAATGCCCGTGGAGGGCTTCGGCGTGCACCGGAGCCAAAGGCCATGCGCGGTGTATTTTTATACACCCATGCCTGTGGAGGGCATCGGTGTGCACCGGGGCAGAAGGCCATGCACGGTGTCTTCGTTTATACACTCATGCCTACGGAGGGCATCGGTGTGCACTAGGGCCGAAGGCCATGCGCGGTGTCTTTGTTTATAATAATGCTTGCAGAGGGCTTCGGCGTGCACTGGGGCCGAAGGCCATGCACGGTGTCTTTTTATACACTCATGCCTACAGAGGGCATCGGTGTGCACCGGGGCCGAAGGCCATACGCGGTGTCTTCGTTTATACCCTCACGCATGCGGAGGGCATCGGTGTGCACCGGGGCCGAAGGCCATGCGCGGTGTCTTCGTTTATACACTCATGTCTGTGAAGGGCATCGGTGTGCATCGGGGCCAAAGGCCATACGCGGTGTCTTTGTTTATACACTCATGCCTGCGGAGGGCATCGGTGTGCACCGGGCCCGAAGGCCATGCACGGTGTCTTTGTTGCGGCTGATTCGTGCTTTTTCATTGAACGAGAGCAAAATGGCACGAGTTACAACAGTTTCTTGTACACGCTGGTGCCATACGAAAGCGGCGGCACTATTTACCGGGCGCAGGCGGTTTACAGCCTAAGGATAGAACTTCCGGAGGCTCTTTGCGTACCATGTGTGGCCCAGTTGGTGTCCCTCCGGTGTTACGATGCGGAAGGAACCAGCTCGAGTGCCGCGGGTGATGATGTAAGGTCCGTCCCATTTGGTCTCTAGCTTGCCCATGGTCGTGGGATTTGCAACTTGCTTGAGAACCATGCCACCCGGTGCTAGGGGCGAATCTTGACTCTCCGGTTGTATGCTCGGGCAACTCCCTCGCTGTACTTGGACATGGTTGCTATCGCCTGTACGCGGTGCTCCTCGAGAAGATTAAGGGAGATATGCCTCTCCGCCGGGTATGCTTCGGATGTTGTTCGGAGAGACTTTGCCGTGAATTCCTCTGGGGTCATGGCTTCGTCGCCGAAGAGGAGTTTGAACGGAGAGAAGCCTGTAGCCCTTGTTGGTGATGTGCGGATTGCCCACATGGCTTTGTGGAGTTCTTCAGGCCAGAGTCCCTTTGAAAGTCCGCGAGACGCTTCTTCAAACCTTGTAGCAGGTTGCCGTTTGCTCGCTCGACTGCCCTGTTGGCCTCGGGGTGTCCCACGGATGCGGCATATCCGTGATGCCTGTGTTCGCGTAACGCTCGGAACGCCGCCGAGTCGAATCGGGTCCCATTGTTCAGAATTATGTCGCGCATAGCACTTATATCGGCAAATTATGCTTTTCCATACGAACCGCTGCGCTGCTGCCGTGGTGATTTTGGCGACTGGCTCGGCTTCGACCCATTTGGAGAAATATTCGATGGCAACAAACGCGAAGCGGAGGCTACCCTTGGCCGTTGGGTATGGTCCAATGACATCGAGCCCCCATCTCACGAAGGGCCAAACAGGAGGCAGGGGATGCAGCAGGACCGAGGGTGCTTTGGTCTACCGGTTGGCCCACTGGCACCCTTGGCAGCGTTGCACGAGGTCTTGCACGTCTCGGAGTGTGGTTGGCCAGTAGAAAGCTTGGTGGAATGCTTCCCCCCACGATGCCCCAGGGCGCTTGATGCGCGCTGCACAGGTCCTCGTGGATTTCCTTCAGGAGGGATTGACCTTCTTTCCGAGACAGGCACCGCAGGTAGGGGGCGCAGACGCTCCCCTTGTAGAGTTCCCTGCCAATGACATGGTAGTTTCCAGCCCTATGCCGGAGGCGCTGTAACATCCCAATTTCCTGAGCTTTAAAAATCTTTTAAAGAGTTAGTATGATAAAATTCACCATTTGGATTTTATTTGAATTTAAATCCAAAGCTTAATATGGACTTTGTACATCAAAACAATCTAATATGATTAAAGTCGACATCAACAATGGTCAAAACTATGTTATTTGGATTCTTTGGGCTTGGATATATTTTCTAGATTTTTCTAGAATTTTTCCAAGTCCATTTGCTATTTTCTTTTACTTATTTGAATTTCTGCTATTTTATAAAATGAAAAACTACTTAAATTCTCAGATAAGTCCGGGACCGAATTCCATAACCTTCGGCCCATCTCCTCCTATTTCGGCCCATTCCTCCGTGCGGCCCATTTTTTCCTTTCCATGCGCGTGCGCCGAAGCCGTGCTTTCCTTGTCCCGGTTGAGTCACTGCGCGTGGGGCCCGCCCCGGTGGTCATCGTCTTCAACCGGGACTCCTGCGCCCGTGTTGGAGCCGGTTTCTTCAGCGCCGCCGCACCCGACTCAAATCCCCATCTCCCGTGCCTATTTAAAGGAGCGCCTCACGTCAATCTCGTCGCACGAAGCTCCTCCCTCAAAACCCTAAATCGCCGCCACCGATCCGTTCTCCTCTCCACCAAATTTTGCCCTAGAAGCTCCACGTCGCTGCAAGCTTCTTCGCTGGAATTCTTCGCCGTTCGTCGATCTTTGACCACCCGAGCGGCTCTTGGTGATCCCCGTGTCCTCGCCAGCACGGTGCCCCCATCCGTTGTTGTTGGGCGCCCCTTCTTTGTCGTTGCCACACCAAAGCTCGCCGCCAAGGACGCCGCCGCCATCCGTCGCCGCCGAGCCGAGCCCACCGCCGAGCTTGGCAGGCTTCGGTTTCCATTTTGGTATCTCCCCGAGCCTCTCTTGTCTCCGGTCGCCCTCGCCCCGAGCTTCGTTGTCGCTGGCCATGGCCGCCACCCTTCTATGCTTGTCTTGCTTCGAGCTAAATCAGCCGCCAGCTGGACCGCCACCTCACCTTTTGATCCCATGTGGCAGCCAAGTCATGTCTTGGTCAGCAGCCATGTGGCGTGTCTATACCCAAACCCAGATCCAATCTCCATGAACCTAGTCCACCAACACCCAGCCACTTCCAAGTGGGACCCACTGTCCGTGGATTTTTTTTATTTCTTTGGTGGAAATCCTTCACGACGTGCACAAGCGTCATAATCCGTGTTTTTCATCAGAAAAATAATTCGGATTATTTCCAAAAATCAAAATTTGGGTTTTCTTTAGGGTTTCCACTTTCCAAAGTCCATATCTTTTGCATCCGAACTCCGATTGAGCCCATTCAAATTTCTAAATTCAAGATCTATCTATCTGAGATTTTTATTTAATTTTTGGAGTTTATTTTTCCTCTGTTTTTATTTATTTTTGTTTGTTTGTTTCATTTGCGAGTAGACGTTGATACCTCGGGAGGTTTTGAAGAGCAAGGAGCATCTCAAGACCAAGATCAATACCAAGACCTTTTCCAAGGCAAGTTATAGCTTTGATCATATTGAACCCAGTTTTCAAAAGTTATCTTGATTCGAAGTATTGCATTTACTTTAATTATTTAATTCAATGCTTTTGGGATCAGTTAATGTCCAATTTGTTATGACCTCCTTGTCTAGTTGTATGCCATAATCTTTTGTCACCCTAGTTTGGTTTATTTAGTTGGTGCTATTGTATTACCTACGTGGGTTGGTTAGAACCCTATCACACCCTTCTACTGTTTCTTTTATAGGGTAGCCTCTAACCCTAAAAACATTTAAAAGATTTACCCTAATGAGCTTCCGTTAAGGCCCAACATCAACGGAACACACACGTACGCAAATTAAAGCGTCGTCTTCACTTCTCTTGACCTAATCCACTTCATGACGCACCGTCTTGTGCCGTGGGTTGGCATTAGGTCACCAAGACGGTATTTGGTAAAATTACCAAAATACCCGTTCTCGATCTTTTCCGAAGACCGAGTCCAATCCTGTTGAAGCAATCGCCTGCTTCACCACGTGTAGGTTGATCCAGCGGCTCTCATCGTGTTGGCAAGTCTCTCCCATCCGGTTCCCACCGGACCACCTTGGCACTTGCACCGACCCCCACACCGCTTGATCAACCAACAGATCGAATCGCCTGCTCGGTCATCCTTGTCCATTCTCAAGGCCACGCTTGAGTCACTTGACCTCACCCAAGATCCATGATCGTTTCGGACCTCAGCTCTCCAAGCTTAGTCTCGATCCTCCTCGCTGCTTAGGAGGACCCGGTTTATTAGGCTTGTAATACTTAGTCATCCATTGACCCTAGCATCACAAACATAATAACTGTCGTGTCTTGAGATATGTATACTTCCTTAAATGCAAGATACACACCTCTTTACAAAATCATGCATCAAGTTCATACAAGACATAGAACCAAGCACTAACTAGAATGAAAGACATACATAATATAGAGAGAGTTATTATAAAAGGAGAGGCCAACAGGCCAAACAACAAATATAAAACTAAAATAAACAATGAAGCAAAAGTGCCATAAGATGGTCATAAACAAAAGCCAATTAGTGTGCCTTTACCCACAAGGCAACCAACCGACCGCCAAGCTAGTCGTCAAACCCGAGGCACATCTCACAAGAGTGAAGCCCTTGGGGCTCACCTTCTTTCTCTGCAACAAAGTTATTAAGAAAGCAAATGAGTACAAAATGTACTCGCAAGACCGACGTGTAATATAATGTAACTATAGTTTAACTACATGCAAGCTTTATTTAGTGGATGAGGCTTTGGACTCATTTTAGCATAAAACAAGTTTTCATTTGCAATAATGTAATAGATTGAAAGCAATTTGGACAAAGAATTTTTAAATGTTGAAGTAACAACGATACAATAATAATAACAACAACAAGAACAACCTGGAAGTGACTAACCCAATAGTCACCACAACAATAGTATGAACATCCATTCATACCAACCATGTCAAGTTTTAATTAAAGGTTGTAGTCTAGTTCTCACGGGGCATTTCCGAGCGTGTCCATAACCTAGGACGAGGCTATTCGAATAGTTTTAACCCTGCAGGGGTGTACCAATGTACCCACACGTCAGACCGCCTTTTCGCCACATGATTTAGCACACTTCCTTTGGTATGCCAAGCACGGCTAAGTCCTACGAGACATTTCCAATGGACGATGCTAATTAAGAGCAAGAACCCACGGGATAAGGACACATTAGATGCCCTAGCCGGTCTCGCTAATGCTCCCTCCCACACCACACACACACATTTTCTTGTAAAACATACCAACCGACCGGCTCATAATTAACACCTCCCAAAGTACTTAGTCAAGAGAGGTCCCATATCCCCCTCGTGTGGTTAGCACGCAAAATTGCTCAGAACGGTGGCGCAAGTAACTCGGTCCTTAATGACTTAGGCATACTACCACATTCCAAAAACCACACCATCCATCCAATATGCCTAAGTCCAAATAGTTTTCATTTTTATTTGTTTACAAATTAACAAATCATACAAGGGACATAATGGAATAATAGTTTTTAGGTGATCAAGGTCATCGACATAATGTCGACAACCGTCCATTTCTACCGTTATCTAAGCATTGCTAAGCATGACACCGTAAAAACAATAAAAGAGCATAATTAAATCACCGGGCTCTAATTCACCAGCGATATTAGTAACTTATGGTTTGTGGCAGGGGGTAACAATTTAGAGGCAACAATGCAATAGGAATAGCTACCTCTAATCGATAAAATTACTTTGACACAAAAGCATGCATACATACAAGTTAAACAAAATATTAGACTTTGAAAGTAATGGGATTAAGCGGATATGATCAAACTGCTTGCCTTGCTGGAGTTAACCAATTTGCTGCAGAGTAACACTCACGGGATCAACCCACTCGTCGGCACCTAATCGAAAAGGCGAAAAGAATCGATAAGAACGACAAAAACCACAAGGACAGCACAGCAAACAAACTCCAAATGCTCTGAAATTTCTACAGAAGAAAGAGGATGATTTTTAGGGAATTTAGCAATAAGAACCAATGGATTTGGATTCTCAATGCAAAAGATATGAGCAAAACAATTCTGCTCAGCCCTAAAAATACCAAACTGCCACTATTCACTAATTTAATTATTAGGCAATATTTTCTAGAAGGGTGGTGATACTGAGATTTTTACTGTAAAACCAGCACCTCATGAGATGAATAACACAATTGAGTTCATCTCATTTGGAGCTATTATGCATTTTCTATACTTTTTCAAAAACAAGAACTTGAACAAAATTAAAATGCACAAGTAAGCTTTTTGAAGACAGTGACAAGTCTAAATCTTATTCTAACATTTAGTTTACTAATAGAGGAAGCCAACAAAGTTGGATTCACTCCAAAAGGAGCTCTAGAGAATTACTTATGCATTTTACAAGTTAATTTGAATTTTTATTGCAACATTTAAAGTTAGTTTTGAAAACTATTTGCAAACGCATGTACTGGAGCTGAACTGAGCTCATAACCATTTTTAGATTAGAGCCCAGTCCAAACTAGAGCTACAGAAATTTGAATCACCCTATTTGGATTTAAATTGAATTAGTTATGCATTTTTAAAGTTCATACCTTTTTCAATTTATAAATAAGTGCTCACTGGAATTTCTAAACTTTCAAAACAGAGGGGGAGGACGTGAACCGTTGATCTAAATCAAACGGCCCAAGACCTCCAGAGGAAAACGCGCACGCGCCTGTGCAGGTACAGAGAACATGGGCCGTTGATCTTGGATCCAACGGTCCATGTCCTCCCCGCCACGCCAGGCGTTAACGGAGGGAGGTCGTGGCCGTTGATACTGCATCCAACGAACCACAACACATGAGGGAGGACCGGGACGGTCCAGATCAAACGAGGGAGGTCCTAAGCGGCTGAGATCTTCCAAAGGAAGATCTAAACTATCAAGATCTCCCCAAGGAAGATCTACATCGTCAAGACCTCTCGAGGGAGGTCATGGACGGTCCAGATTTTCCAAGGGAGGACCTTAATGGTCTAGATTGTCCCAGGGAGGACCTTAACGGTCAAGGCAACAACAAAGAGGTCCTGGGCGGTTCAGATCCACTTGGGGTGGTCCTGAACGGCCAAGATCTAACAAAGGGAGGTCCTAAGCGGCTCAGATTTCCACTGGGAGGTCTGGGCGGCTAAGATTTACCCGAGGAGGTCCACAAAGGTTAAGAGGACCTCGGGGAGGTCCTACACGGTGGAGATTAACACAGGGAGTACCTCAACGGCTAAGATCTCCCACAAGGAGGTCCTAGCGGTCAAGATCGCAAGTAGGGAGGTCCTGGGGGTTGTCCTTACAAAAGACCAAGGGTGGTCTTTTGCAAAGAGGACCCCGAGGGGAGGTCCAAGATGGCTAAGATGGCCCCGAGGAGGTCCTAGCCGTAGATCAAAGATGGATGGCACAAGACCTCGCACGCAGCGCTAAGGACACATTAAAAGCTACAATGATTGGAGGTGATTAGCCATAAATAGGGGAGGTCTTTGTCTTAACGACAACGGCACAGTGCCATTGTCGTCCGACAAAATCCCGAGAGGCTACCAAGGCTCGACGTCGGCGATGAGGACTCGCCGGCGCCAACCAGAGCATCAATGTGCGCAATAGTGTTGCGCACACATCGACCACTCTCGGCAACGCGGCGGCGTTTAAGTCGCCATGAGCGGAGAGGAACGAGATGATCAACACGGCCAAAACACAAACAGCGATAAAGAGCTCCGCAGCGTTCATTCAAGCGGGTGCCCAAGAAAAAGCTCCGCAACAACATTCATGCAGGTGCCCAACGCTAAAGGACTACCAGGAAGTACCTGGAGGTCCTGAAGAAGCTGAGGAGGCTGGAGGAGCTACGGTGACGCTAGCCTTGCCGGCGCCGAGGAAGATAGTGGAGGAGAAGACCTGGGCAAAAACCACAGCACCAAGTCATCACCATGTGCTCCACAAAGTTATGAGGGGCTCTGAGAACAAAAGATTACGAGGAGGAGGTCCATACCGGATTTGACACAAAGGGAAAGCTCACGCCATCAGCTCCAAACTTCACTAGCCCCTCCCCGCAAAGGCCAACCCCAATGAGTTAGGGTTAAGACTTCCAGGAATGAAGAGGAGCAAAATGAAGCAGAGGCCGAGAGAGAGAGAGCCACTGGAGTACTGCCACCGAGGAGCTCCAATGGGCTCCAATGGCGGCCAAGGAGGTCAAAGTGGTTTGAGCTCCACCGAAATGAGCGCAATTGGTGAAGTGTGGAAAAGAAACCATGGAGGACAATGGGGAGGTTTTATAACCCAGGACATGGAGGTCGTGAGCCAAGGGTTAAGCTCATGGTGAGCTTAGCCCATGGCGCAGTCCATGGCCTGGACAAGACAATGGATGTGATGGGGGCAAGTCAGAGCAGACCTAGGGCATGGCCTAGGGCGGAAAGGCACTGACACGCAATAAATGCGCACAGACACAGAGCCGTTGGACAAGACATGCCACTGACCTCCTCACTGCCATGGCGCGTGCGCGCCAGAGCTAGGAGAAGAACAGGGCATGCCTCCCAACCGTTGGATGAGAATCGCTAGGAAGGTCGAGCCCTCCGATATGATTTTGAAACGGTAAGTTTTAAAGGATCGAGGAGGTCCTAGCCATGCGATCTCCATCGCACTACCGCGTAACAGATCGCTGGAGGTCATGTGCGGTAAAGGGTTAGGAGGTCCTAGCCTTTGGATCTACACCCAAGGGCTCTGCACGATGGGGAGGACTTATTCACAGTACAAGGCTACAATACACAACATGTGGGAGGTCTCGCCATTGGATCTTAATCCAACGGCGCAGATCAAGTGAGGGAGGTCATGGCCAAAGCGCACAACAGAAAAGGAGGTCATGGCGGTTAGATTAAAATCTAACGGCTACAAGACGATAAAGGAGGTCGTGGCGGTTGGATTTTAATCCAACGGGCACGACCTGAGGTGCGGGAGGTCTTGGCCAAGACACTGGAACGGGATGGGGAGGTCCAGGCCGCGAGATTTTCATCTGACGGCGATGAGGAGATTGGGGGAGGTTGTGAGTGTTGGATCTGATCCAACGGTTACGACCTCGACTAGGTGAGAGGTTTGATGCGCTAGAAAGCGAGGGGAGGTCGTGGGCCTTGGATTTTAATCCAACGGCGCACCACAATTGAAGCGGGGAGGTCTTGTGCGCTAGATATCAAGGGGAGGTCCTGGCTGCGATGATTTGCAGCGGAGGTCGTGGCCTTTGGATCTGAATCCAACGGCTACGACCTCAACAAGGTGGAGAGGAGGTCTGATGCACAAGACAAACAGAGGAGGTCGTGGCGGTTAGATTTTTATCCAACGGCTATGACCTCGCACAGGTGGGAAGGGAGGTCTGATGAGTTGGTTGAGAAGAGGAGGTCGTGACCATGGATTTTTGATCCAAGGGCTGTGACCTCATGTGGGTGGGAGGACCTCGCGGTGTTGGTTGAGGAGGAGGTCGTGGCGGTTGGATTGGATCCAACGACTACGACCTCAACAGAGCGGAAGGGAGGTCTGGTGCGCTGAGGGAGGTGGTTGGGTTCAACCCAGATAGGAAAATGGCTTAGCCCAAGGAACAGTGTGAAGTTTTGAATTCAATTTTAACAGCTGAGACTTTAGGGATTCATTTGAGATAGCAATTCAACTCCAAAATTTATAAAATTTTAACTGGAGCTTGCTGACATCATGATTAACCTTACATAAAATTTCCAAAGGTTATTATGCAATGCATTTTTCTCAGGAAATTCATTAAGGCTATTCAAGGAATTGTTTTACCTCCAAAAATTATCAAACAAGTTTTATAACTCATGATATTTTTCAGAGAGGCTCCACAACATTTCTAGGACCAAGGAAAATTATTTCCAAAAGTTTGGCACAAGATTTGTGATAAGTGGAACATGAGTTTGACTTTTGTCAAAAAGAGGTTTAGGTTTTTGAACCCAACCACTTTTGACAAGAATTACCTGTGAGATCAGGGGTTTCAAGATGTGAGAAAAAGTTTTAATTTCTACACAGTTAATTACATTTGAAACAAACACCTGTTTAGGTATTTGGGATGTTACACCGTTGACCGTCGTTGACCTTCAAGCCACCTGCACAACAATAGACAAGCAAACACGAATCCGGGAACAAGTTCTTCACAACTTGACCCACGTTAGCCAAAACATGCATCATGCAACACATATGCATTAACAAATATGGATATGACCTATCCCAAAATCAATTCACCACTTATATCAACATTCAGCACAAAAGCCGGTCAGACCGCCGCTGACCTGACAGATCTGAAACTTTGTCGAAAACACTTGAAACTTCAAACCAAAAGCACCATTGCCAATTGTTTCATCATCCTAAGATCATGGGCATATCCCCATGATATCCACAATCTCTCCCTTGATGAACACATTGGCAATTTCTCAGAAAATGTAAGTTTGTGGTTTGAAAATAAAAGAACTCGCAGTTTTCGCATAAAGGCACAACTTGGTCCATTAGCAAGAGAAAGCAATAGAAATAACCAAGCTGGCTTCAGAATAGCACAGGCAAGTGAGAAACAGCAAAGGAAAGCAAGAAAGCTTCCAATTCCAGAGAATTGACAAAAATCTCACTTCAGGTCCATATGAAAGAACAATTGTTCTATTTGACCTTAGATCATTGTGAGGCTTCAAGATTTGCAATTCAAGTTCAGAAAAGGCAATAAGACCAAAAGAATGCAATATGAATGCTCCCCCTCACTATGATCATCTTTTTCAATTTCTCCATTTCTCCCCCTTACAAAACTTCTCCCCTATAACCAAAAAGCTCTTTATTAACATTACATTTTTGCTATATCTTCTCCCCCTTTGACAATGGATTCATCAAGGAATCATCCATTCCTCTCATCCAGAGATGACAAATGCACAAGCAAGGAAGAAGCAAAAGAAAGAGCATGCATGAAATGCAATGGGGTGGCTTCATTTTTGTTTTGATTTTTCAGTTTTTAGGTAAAAGAAGCTTTGGAGATTACTCAATTGAACAGGCTAGCATTTCTACCATTACTCAAGATACAACAAGCCTGACAAAGCTAGCAAGATCATGTTAAGACATATATAGCAAAGCTAGGCTAATGAGCTCAATATATCACAAGTTGTTGGGTAAAATTAAGCAATGCTTCAAAATTAGCAAGTTCAACAACAGGTATCCTAAAGTGAGAATGGCCATGTTAGAATGTCATTGTGAGATCCAGAAGCTAACAAAGACCATTTAGAGACAAAAAGCATGAAATGAATCATTTTGCTCAAGTTTTTGTCAAAAACCCAATTCTCAACTATTTTTCATTTGCAATGAATATTCAAGTTGATTAAAGGTCTATCTTAGTAAAGAAGGTCCTGGACTAGGAGCCATCCACAACCTCTTCCTAAGCTTCAACCAATTTTGACAATTTGCATTTTTAGCCATGTGCTAGATCTCAAGCCTTGCCGCGACCATCCCAAGCAACAAAAGCTTAAAAGAGTGGTCTAGGTCATCCAAAACTCCCCCTGAGTTCATGCCTAGTACAATGGCAAGCCGTCTCATAAGAAAGAATTGGTGAGATCAGTTTTTTCGCACAAAAGAGATCATTTTTCATTTTGCACAAGGGCTGTTTTAGATTCTTTAATGAACTGAAAGCTCAAAGATGTTCAATTCTAGATTTCAGAGCTAACAAAGCAATTTTGACAGGGCCAATGTCACAAAAGGATCACTAATTATGCAACTAGCTAAAAGATCCACAAATTGCAATTTTCAGTTCAAGTTATACTAAAATGCTAGCTCATTTAGCAAAGACATTGCTGCACATGTAAAAGCATGATAATTCTAGCAAGTCAAAGAACTAGACACAATCTTGAGCAAGAATTGAAATACTAAAGCTCAAGAGAGTAATAAGCAAAGCTTCATCAATTTAAAAGATGAGCAGTAAAGCTTATATTACAATGCATCTTTTTGGATTTTTTATATGTATGCAATATGATACAATGAGATGCACAAAAGATGTAAAAGCCTAAAAAGATCACAAGGATCAAAAAGATCCAAAGAAGATACCACTTGAATAAGGTATCAGAAAAGATCCACACAAAAGTTCACATGAACAAGAAAAGTTCAAATGAACAAGAAAGGTTCAGAAAAGAACTAAGAAAGTTCCGAAAAGAACCAACTCCCCCTCAAACCAACCCAAAGAGATAAATTATCCCTTACTCGCATCTCAAGGTGGCAAACCTTGTTGGGTCAAAAAGCTTTGAGGGGAGGTCTGCCAAAAGTGCCAAGAACTCCACAGAATAGCACAAAGACTTCAAACACCACACGATCTCTAAGAAAGCAACTCAAAAAGTTAGGGAGCGAAACACCAACACTAAAAAGTTTACAGGCAACTCAAAAACCTGCTAACACTAGTGATTGGGAGACAAGCTCGACCTAGACTGTGAGAAGAATGCATCCTAGCAAATCATGGGATAAGAAGAGTGCCTAGAAGAGACACGTGCGAGAACAGAGCCTCCTATCTACCCTGAACCCAACAAACCAAACACCTGACATGAACCAGATGCAATGCAAAGTAGACTAGGGATACCATACATAAAAGTAAGGTATAGAAGCTCGAACCCGAGTCGCACTGCTTGGCAGTGAGATGTAGTCATGATGGATGAAGATCCATTCCTTAAAGCTTCAGAAGGTAGTTGCGCTCACCCATCATCCTCATCTCAAATTTCTTCGTCTCCAAGAAGTGATAGTCATCATTGAAAGAACATATGAAGAAGAACCAACAGTTTGAAATCATGAATCACATGTCCTTCTTCTCAGCTGAAAAGACTACACCAAAGAGACAGAAAAGTCTATGCCTTGGTACTGGGTTAGTGAGACAAAATCTAGAGAAACAGTACCAAGACACATGACTAGCAAGAATAGCAGCAAATGATCCAAAGCTCATGAAAGCATATAATCAACAATTTAAGACATGAGCATGGAGAGAGACAACTCAATTTCAGTACATGCTATCCAAGAAATGACAAAACTCAACCTATCCTTAGTCCACAAGAAGGCATAGGAGCAAGCAAACACGCACATAGCATAACACACATCATATATTACAGTCAAAGGTAAAGCATGCTAGTGAAAGTTATGGCAAGACTCATGCATCCACAATTAACAGTAAGGCACAATAACCATATAAGCATAAAGCATGTTATAGAACAAGACATGGATAAAGAATGCTAACATGGATATCAAGTGAACATGTGGATACATACAACAAACATCAACACGAGCAAAATAAATCATGTACAAAATAGCACAAGCTCATGATGACAAAACAAAGCTCACATAACCATGGAAATAATGAACAATAATATAATACATGGATATATAAGCAAGAATCAACAAGAGCAAGATAATAAAGGTACAAGACAGTATAAGCTCATGTTGACAAAACCAAACTCATACACCCATGGAAATTAAGAACAATAATATGATACATGGAAGTACAAGCAAGGTAAAAGCATGATGAAAGATATCACAAGAGTAACACATGCCAATAAGGTACAAGTGAGCACAAAGCAAGCACAACATGCCAAGTATGAATAATCATGAAGATAAGGGCATGAAGGTATATGATTGCTCACAAAACAGGTGTAGATGCCGATCATTAAAGTACATACCTCTTGGAGGCCATCGTTGAGGTGGAGAACCATCAAGTGTCCCGATCATGTGATGAAGCAAAAGACTAGAACCTCTTAAGTCCATGTTCTCCAACCCGCGTTCTCGGTACCTACACATGAGAAAGGCAAGGTGTCCAAGTCTTGGATCCCGAAGGGTTAGAGAGCAAATGCTTGTGAACCCAAACCTTGGACACACCACCATCAGAGGCAGTCGAACCATTATGTGAGTTAGTATGATGCAAATGATGGTCCATGCAAGAAGATCCAATTTCATCCTTGGAGGCATGCCGCGAGTGGACAACTCAAAGAGGAAAACGAGATCCATCTTTAGAAAAGCGGCGATGGCCTTGCTTAAAAGCACCAAGATGAGAACCAACAGAAGCATCAAAAGAGCTCACACAACCTCGCCGTGGGTGAGTACCTCGATGAACAAAACGGGGTCTACCTCTTGGAAAACGGCGGAAATCCTGCCTCGGGGCAGCTCGTGGACCAAAACTAAAACTACACAAACCATGTCCACGGTGCTGTCCGACACCACTAGAAAAGGTGTCAAAGAAGCCATCAACAAATCGAGTCTTCGTGCTTGGCTCTTTAGTGTGCATGTCATGAGAAAGACTATGCCCACTAGGAGACTTAGAAGCATGAGCTCGATGCAAATGTTTTGCACGCCGAAAACAGAAATCTACATGATGTCCATTCTTCCCACAAAATGAGCAATGGTGTAAAGGTCTACTAGTAGACACGGTCCGAGAGGACGAAGCACCATTATGGCTCAAAGAAGAAGTCCTGGAAGAACTAGCATCATGACTTGTCCTCATATCGACACTAGACCCACACATGCCATGAGAAAGGCTATGTGTGTTCCTAGAGGTACGACGATGCACTCGACGCTCATGTTTCAAACGGCGAAAGCAAAACTCAAGAGTGTGTTCATTCTTCTTACAAAAGGTGCAATGGTACTTCTCTTTTGAAGATTTAGTACCATTTGAGAAACAAGTACATTTGTCTTTTGAAATCCGTTGGACAACACAAGAAGAGTCCGAAAGAGTCGAACTCACCAAAGAAGAGCTATCCAAAGCGATGCTACAAAAACCAACATCAAGTGACTCACGTTTAGCACAAAAAGACTCCAACTCCGAGTGCAAAGAAGCAAAAGAAATCTTGAGAACATCAATCTCGGAGTGAAGGCAAATACAAGAATCACATGATTTGGCGCTCATATCATCGCGCAAAGACTCAATCTCGCTCTTCAAAGAAATGCAAGATGTGCAAGAAATTAATGATGCTTTCGAATTAAGCATGCAGTGCAAAGCATCAATTTCAGTTTCTAAACAAGCACAATTCTTACAAGAGACTAAACCATTCTTAAGCAATTTTTCATGTTCTAAGCACATGCTACAAGGCCTAGCTTCAATTTCAATAATCTCAGCCCTAGCATTTTCTAATTTCTCAAGATGTATGGAATTAGTCAATTTAAGCTTCTTAATTTCAGCAAGCTTGCCTACACAAGAATCACAATCATTTCTACCCATAGATCTAAGATTGCCTATTTCTAACTTAGCATTGTCAAGCTCATGATGTAAGGCAATACAAGAATCACATGGCATAGAAGCATTTGATTTCAATAATTCATTTTCAGCTTTTAGGCATACAAGAGAGTTATTCAGGTTCTCCATGTCTACAAGCAATGAATCGAGGTTTTCAATTCGGAGAGCTCATGAGACAAATCATTCTTTTCTCTTTTCAGCAATTTTATTTTCTTCCTAAGAGTATGCAATTTGTACTCATATGAAATCAAGCCATCAATGAGTTTTTCTTTGCTCACCTTGCTTAGCTTGAGTAGGGGATCGTCCTCAGAAGAGTCATCATGATCATCCTCGAAATGCTCTTCATCAAAATCCTCTCCATCATGTTCATCCTCAAAAGCTGCTGCACATACGCCACTGGGCTTCTTCTCCTCGGGCTCTAAATGTGACTCATCCCTGAAACTAGGACAATCAAAACAAAAGGATTTGCCACATATATCACAGGAGACTTCCTCCTCCATCGCCATTAGACTTATCATACATTCAAATATCTTGTTACGACCAACACCATTGGTAAAAGAACCACGACAAGATGCAAGGAAGCGCTCACAAGTCCTCATATTTGTCGCCATGCTCAAAGATCGGTTAAGATCACAAAAGAGCAAACTTGGCTCTGATACCAATTGTAGGACTGGAAAGGCGACTAGAGGGGGGGGGTTGAATAGACGCTTTCTCTATTTCACCTTGATCGAACTCAACACTACTTTCACTCCAATAGCTATAAAGCTGTGAAGATCTGTATACAGGCACAGCGGACGACCTGTGTTGAATCTGATCAAACCCCGAAGCACATGACTAAAAAACACCTCATAGATGCATGCACAAAATCCAAAGCATCTTCTCACGGATCAAACCACACAGATCTGACAAACAAGGACAGCAGCTGAAACACTTATTCAGAGCATACCCTGAGATCATCGCGTTCCAAGAAATCAAGTCTCTCTGCGCCATGCCATCAAAAACTCTTCTCAACACATCAATCCAGCCAGCCTCTCGGAAACTCCAAAACCTCAAGCAATAAACAATTAATATCTCAATGCAAAAGCTTGAAGATTCCACAAACTGATGCCTCACTTGCACACATCAAGATGGCAGCCATACAAAACTAAAAACAGTGAACAACTAGTAATGACTCAATGCTATATTAAATCACTATCAGCAAAGATCGATCCACCGAAACCGGGACAAAGACGCACTCTGGTTTCTTCACAGTACCGCCGAGCCTACACACAATGCCGCCAAGCACTTCAACCAAAACAATAAACTAGTCTCATATTTCTGTAGAGGACAAGAGGCCACAGTTGCCAAGCTTTGGTTTCTGCGAGTGCACAGTGTCGATCTGCAAAAACAGGAGAGACCACAGCCGAAGCTCCAAGGAGCCTAAAACAGCAAATAAAAACAGACCTCCAACACAAACTCCTATTTTTCCGGTCTGCCCATCACCCTACAAGCCGCCACCAAGTGCTCCTGAATCTACGGCTCTCTACAGCGCCGCCACAGATCCGGTTTCAACGGGAGCAAGGCCAAGCTAAGTCTGCTTATTTTTGTGGGCACTCCACACAGGCGCACACAAGGGCTCGACTTTTTCCAGCGCTAAGTAGCAAGAACAGGAGAGCAGCTCAACTCAAACACTACTAGCAGCCGACGACACTTTTTTCTTCAACTGAAGACCCTTCACGCCACTACACATCCGGATCCAGCCCGGCAACAAAGTGCCGAAAGCAAACAAACCATAAGAATGAGCCGACAAGAAGGCACAGATGAAGCGATGACAAGCAATAAAATAACCAAAGCCTCACACAAATTGAAGGCAAGACACCAAGCAAAAATTTTTTTCGGTCACATCACGATGGTTGCCACAAAGATACCGAAGAAATAAACACACCACCTCACCAGATCAACACCTCACCAAGATAAAAAAATGGCACCAAAGATGCATATGCAAGATGCAAAGCGGCGAACACTACTGCCGCATCAATCTCATCTCTCAGCAGTCGCCGCTATTGATCTTCTCGGTTTTTGTACCAGACAGAACAGGCCGCCGCCACCATGGTATTCTTTTTTGCTCCACGGCAGCACAGGCCGCCGCCGTCTTCTTTCTTGGCCTACAGAGCGCTGCAGCCCCTATCTTTTTCTCTAGCGGCAGCAACAGGCGCACCAATTTGGGGGCACCGCCACAGTGTTCCCTTTTTTTTCAGCCCCCAAGAGAACCCTATCACACCCTTCTACTGTTTCTTTTATAGGGTAGCCTCTAACCCTAAAAACATTTTAGAAGATTTACCCTAATGGGCTTCTGTTAAGGCCCAACATCAACGGAACACACACGCACGTAAATTAAAACGTCGTCTTCACTTCTCTTGACCTAATCCACTTCATGACGCACCGTCTTGCGCCGCGGGTTGGCATTAGGTCACCAAGGCGGTATTTGGTAAAATTACCAAAATACCCCTTCTCGATCTTTTCCGAAGACCGAGTCCAATCCTGTTGAAGCAATCGCCTGCTTCACCACGTGTAGGTTGATCCAGTGGCTCTCATCGTGTCGGCAAGTCTCTCCCATCCGGTTCCCACCGGACCACCTTGGCACTTGCACCGACCCCCACACCGCTTGATCAACCAGTCGCACCGAACTGCCCGTTCGGTCATCCTTGTCCATTCTGCGCCACGCTTGAGTCACTTGACCTCACCCGGCATCCATGATCGTTCTGGACCTCAGCTCTCCAAGCTTAGTCCCGATCCTCCTCGCCGTTGACCGTCGTTGACCTTCAAGCCACCTGCACAACAATAGACAAGCAAACACGAATTCGGGAACAAGTTCTTCACAACTTGACCCACGTTAGCTAAAACATGCATCATGCAACACATATGTATTAACAAATATGGATATGACCTATCCTAAAATCAATTCACCACTTATATCAACATTCAGCACAAAAGCCGGTCAGACCGCCGCTGACCTGACAGATCTGAAACTTTGTCGAAAACACTTGAAACTTCAAACCAAAAGCACCATTGCCAATTCTTTCATCATCCTAAGATCATGGGCATATCCCCATGATATCCACAGAGAGTCCAAATTATTTTCTAAAGAAAAATTTACTTGCAAGATTAAAGGAACCGCTTAACTCCCCTCATGTCTCTCTCGATTCAACTATTGCTATAATCTTTTCCTCTCCCCGCTGTTTTAACTTGGTTCCCACCCTCTTGTCTGTCTTTACAGCTGTGGAAGCTGTTGCAAGTACTTGGAGGCTTTGATCGTCCCATGTATCGTGGCAACCAATGGGTGGTAAACGGCCGAGATCGTGGAGTAATCTGCCATCTGACAGTCTACGCCAAGAAGAGCACTAAAGTAAGCCAGCTGTTGAACATCTCCGTCAGAAGAATCATCTTCACGCAAGGAATTCAAGAGTCATCACGCTTGGCCATCCTCAGGATTTGCCACATCTACGCGCGAGAGCTGCGAAATACCGTCTTCCGTTACCATCCCCGAGCTACCGTCGTGGATCGACCAGCACGCTACCCGTCTACGGATGGAGAAGACGATGCCACAGTGGTGCACCTCGCCCAGTTCGTAGCCGCTCAAGAGAAGTCGCTGGAAGCAACTGCCACCGAGCTGGAGTGTGCCTATGAGACCCTACAAAGAGCTGAAGAAAGGATCGCCACATTGAAAGAAGCCCTCTATGGTCAGCACGACCATGAGGAGGAACAGGAAGAAGAAGACCCTGAAGAGCCAGAGGAACCAGAAGAGGACCTTGAAGAAGATCCTAAGGAAGACCCTGAGGAGGTTCCAGAGGAGCCAATGTAAGCCGCAGAGCGGAAGAGCCACCAGACTCAAGACTGGAGGCACCGCCTCGCTGCACCGATCCCAAGACATCGGGACTGGGCTTGCGAAGATGCCACCACTTCCAAGTCTACAAAGAAAGGGAGCATCGTCGTGGTTGTGGAGGCTACCTTAGCGACTGAGATCGCTAGAGTCTTAGTTTGTCAGTCTCAGCCAGTTTCCTTTCGAGTCGCCCTTTAGGCAGTAGTTTGTGTGCTTAGGTTCGTCTTATTTTCTTGTGTGCAGGTATGAGCTGCAAAAGCCCTTAGGTATTGTTGCAAGCCATACTAAGACCCTTAATAAATAAAGGTGTTTCATTTGGTTTTCTTGAAACTGTGTTTGTTGGGTTTAACCTACCCCCTAGATTAGTTCTTAACTCATCTTGTGCTTTCTACCTTATCTAACCCATGGAGCTTCACTAGATGGTTCAGACTCGCCATGCCGCCGCAAGTGGATCCGGAACCCAAGGATCGGAAGGCAACGAGTAGACCCCTGCGGGAGCAGTACCACCACAAGCACCCCCTCTTCACTTGCAGAACTTTGGAGCCTTCATGGCGGCACAGACACAGATGATGTATACTATGATGAACCACCTGCAGAACATGAGTAATTAGAACAACAACAACAATCATTACCCTGGAGCCCCAGTCGCTCATGGACACCAAGGACCATCCAAACTTGCTGAATTTATGAGAACTCGCCCTCCAACCTTTTTTGGTAATGTTCCACCAATTGAAGCTGATGATTGGCTTCGGGTTATTGAGAGGAAGCTGCTGATCACTCAATGCAGCTACCATGAGAAGGTTCTGTATGCTACTCACCAGATGGAAGGCATAGCCGCTGAATGGTGGGAGAATTTCAGCGCAGCGCATGAGGCGCCGCAAAACATCACTTGGGAAGAATTTGCCGTAGCATTCCATTAGTATCATGTACCTGAAGGTATTATGGATCTGAAGAAGGATGAATTCCGTGCCTTGAAGCAAGGAGCTATGTCAGTGACTGACTATCTGAATAAGTTTTCTCAGCTAGCTCGCTATGCTCCAGAGGATGTCGCTACTGATAAGTCTCGCTAGAGTCGCTTCTTGAAGGGTTTGAATACCGGGCTGCAAATCAATCTGCTTGCCCATACTTTTCCAGATTTCCAGGAGCTAGTGAACAAGGCGTTGGTTATGGAAGATAAACGCAAGGAGCTGGAAGATAACCATAAACGCAGGATGGCTCGACAAGTGAGTCACCAATCCTGACAAAAAAAAGGGCGATTCAAGAATGAAGATAACCGTGTCCCACCGCAGAGTTCATTCAGACGATCGCACCAAACTCGGCACCTCGTCAATTGTTTAGAACTCTCAGCATGACAAAGACCGACCAATCCCAACCCAGGGAACAACAGGCAGCATGATCCGAGAGTGTGTTACTCTTGCCGTCAGCCAGGGCATTTCGCCAACCAGTGTCCACAGAAGGGGACCATCACTCCAGTGCATTTCAACCTCGGAGCTACACCCACCAAGACCCCAACACCGAACAATCAAGGAGTTTCTCAGGGTACCAGTCAACCAGGAGGAGCACCTCAGTCTGTGGTTTGAGGTCGTGTCAACCACGTCACTTTGGAAGGAGCACAGGGAGCACCGGACGTTGTACTGGGTAAGTTTCTAGTAAACTCAGTACCTGCATCAGTTCTGTTTGATTCTGGAGCTTCGTATTCCTTTGTTTCTGAAGTTTTGCCACTAAGAATAATTTGGAAGTTATGTGCCTTAAGCATACTCTGGTAGTCCAGTCACTTGGAGCAGCGCTAAGTTCTAAAGTGGGATGTTTAGGAGCTAAGTTACTCATAGCTGGAGTGAAGTTTCTAGCCAACCTCATTGTTCTAGACACCCAGACCTTAGATGTCATTCTCGGTATGGATTGGTTAACTAAGCACAAAGCCGTGCTAGATTGTGGCCGAAGAGCCGTTACAATTGAAGATACTAAAAGAAACAAGGTAGAGTTTCAAGCTACCTCGACGCGTGATGGACACTTGATAGTCAATAGTTTAGAGGCAGTCGCTTTGGAAGATGTGCCTATCGTCGGAGATTATCCAGATGTGTTTCTAGAGGAATTACCCGGAATGCCACCAGGCTGTGACATCGAGTTTGTCATCGATCTAGTGCCCGGAACAGCACCCATTTCTAAGAGACCCTATCGGATGCCAGCTGACGAGTTGGTGGAAATGAAGAAGCAAATAGAAGAACTTCTGGAGAAAGGTTTTATAAGACCTAGTTCGTCGCCGTGGGGAGCACCAGTTTTGTTCGTCAGGAAGAAAGATGAAAGCATGAGGATGTGCATCGATTATCGATCACTCAATGAAGTCACCATCAAGAACAAGTACCCATTACCTCGGATTGATGATCCGTTCGATCAGATGAAGGGAGCCAGAGTGTTCTCAAAGATCGATCTGCGATCGGGTTATCATCAATTGAAGATTTGTCCTAAGGATATACCTAAGACCGCTTTCTCAACGCGGTACGGACATTATGAGTTCTTAGTCATGTCCTTTGGTCTGACTAATGCCCCTGCCTATTTCATGAAAATGATGAATAAAGTGTTCATGGAATATTTGGATAAGTTCGTAGTGGTGTTCATCGATGATATTTTGGTCTACTCCAAGTCAGAAGAAGAGCATGCTGAACATTTGAGATTAATCCATCAGTTGTATGCAAAGTTTAGTAAGTGTGAGTTCTGGAAAAAGGAGGTGGATTTCTTTGGTCATGTGATGATAGCTGAGGGAGTAGCCGTTGACCTCAGTAAAGTCAAGGCAGTACTACACTGGGAACAGCCCAAGACTGTCACTCAGATTCGCAGTTTCTTGGGAATGGCAGGATATTATCGCCGTTTTATTGAGGGATTCTCAACAATTGCTAGGCCTCTTACGCAGTTGTTGAAAAAGGAGAAGAAGTTCACTTGGACCCCAGCCCATGAAGAAAGTTTTCAAGAGTTGAAGCAGTGTTTGACTTTGGCCCTAGTGCTAATTTTGCCAGACATCCGCAAAGATTTCGATATCTATTGTGATGCTTCGCGTCAAGGATTAGGATGTGTCCTGATGCAAGAAGAAAGAGCTGTCGCTTATGCGTCAAGGCAATTAAGGCCTCATGAAGAGAATTACCCTACCCATGATATGGAATTAGCTGCCGTAGTGTACGCTTTAAAGATTTGGCGTCATTACCTTGTCGGTAACCGCTGTGAGGTATACACGGATCATAAGAGTCTGAAGTATATTTTCACTCAGTCTGACTTGAACATGAGACAGAGAAGATGGTTAGAGTTGATAAAGGATTATAACCTTGGAATCCATTACCACCCGGGTAAAGCTAATGTAGTTGCAGACGCTTTAAGCCGTAAGAGCTATTGCAATGCCGTGGATGTAAAAGAGGTTTGTTGAACTTCAAGAGGAATTTGGAAAAGTGGAGCTAGAGGTTGTGTCTCAAGGATTTGTAGCGATCTAGAGGTGCGATCTACTTTGGAAGCGATTTAGAAGCTCAACCAAAGGACCCCGTATTCTCAGACATCAAGCTTAAAATGATAGAAGAAAAATGTAAAGACTTCCCTTAGATGATCAAGGTATACTGTGGATTAATGAACGTATTTGCGTACCAGATGTCGATGGGTTAAGACAGCTAATTTTGAAAGAGGCCCACGATTCAAAGTATTCAATTCACCCTGGTAGTACCAAGATGTACCAGGATGTTAAGAACAAGTTTTGATGGCCAAACATGAAGCGAGAAGTTGCAGAGTTCGTTGCCTTGTGCGACGTATGTCAGAAGGTAAAAGCAGAGCACCAGAGACCAGCAGGTTTGTTGTAACCTTTGAAGATTCCAGAGTGGAAGTGGGAAGAAATCGGAATGGATTTCATTACCGGTTTACCCAAGACTCAATCGGGTTACGATTCGATTTGGGTAATTGTGGATCGCTTGACCAAAGTTGCTCATTTCTTGCCAGTCAAAACCACTTATTCAGGAGATCGCCTTGCAGAGTTATATATGTCAAGAATTGTCAGTTTGCGGTGTGCCTAAGAAGATAGTGTCGGATCGAGGATCTCGGTTCACCTCCGTTTTTGGCGATGCATAAAGCCTTAGGGACTCATCGAATTTCAAGATCTTGCATACCATCCCCGCATGATGGATGGGCCGGTGAAAGAGTTAATCAAATATTGGAGGATATGTTGAGAGCTTGTGCTCTAGCCAATGCTACCCATTGGGATAAGAGTTTGCCGTATGCAGAATTTTCATACAACAACAGTTATCAGGCCAGTCTGCAAATGTTGCCATTTGAAGCTTTATGCAGTCGTGCTGCAGAACCCTTTGAATTGGTCGAAAGCAAATTGAGCAGCTTAGTTTTTGGGCGGACATTATTCAAGCGAGAAGAACAAGTGGCTATGATCGAGAAAGGCTAAAGATAGCCCAATCAAGGCAGAAGAGCTATCCGATAATAAATCGTCGTGATCTCAGCTTTGAGCCAGAGGATTTTGTTTATCTTCGAGTTACTCCCCTCAGAGGTGTAAAGAGATTTCATGCCAAAGGGAAGCTTGCCCCTAGATATGTTGGTCCGTTCAAGATATTGGCTCGTCGTGGAGAAGTAGCCTATCAATTGGAGCTGCCGCAGTCGTTGGTAGGAGTGCATGATGTCTTTCATGTCTCTCAATTGAAGAAATGTCTTCGTGTGCCAGAAGAACAGGCCCCGTTGGAGTCAATCGAATTGAAAGAAGATCTCACCTACAAAGAGCAGCCAATCATGATTTTGGACGTCGCAGAGCGCTATACTAGAAGCAAGACCGTTCGTTTTTGCAAGGTTCAGTGGAGCAATCACTCAAAAGGAGAAGCAACGTGGGAGCGTGAAGACGAGCTGAAAGCCGAGTTCCCTAGCCTTTTCTCTAGCTAGCCTGAATCTCGGGGATGAGATTCCTTTAAGGGGGGGGGAGGTTTGTAACATCCCAATTTTCTGAGCTTTAAAAATCTTTTAAAGAGTTAGTAGGATAAAATTCACCGTTTGGATTTTATTTGAATTTAAATTCAAAGCTTAATATGGACTTTGTACATCAAAACAATCTAATATGATTAAAGTCAATATCAACAATGGTCAAAACTATTTTATTTGGATTCTTTGGGCTTGGATATATTTTCTAGATTTTTCTAGAATTTTTCCAAGTCCATTTGCTATTTTCTTTTGCTTATTTGAATTTCTGCTATTTTATAAAATGAAAAACTACTTAAATTCTCAGATAAGTCCTGGGCCGAATTCCATAACCTTCGGCCCATCTCCTCCTATTTCGGCCCATTCCTCCGCGCAGCCCATTTTTTTCCTTTCCATGCTTGCGTGCTAAGTCGTCTTTCCTTGTCGGTTGAGTCCATGGCGTGGGGCGCCTCGGTGGTCATCGTCTTGAACCGGGACTCCTGCGCCCGTGTTGGAGCCGGTTTCTTCAGCGTCGGCGCACCCGACTCAAATCCCCCATCTCCCGTGCCTATTTAAAGGAGCGCCTCACGTCAATCTCGTCGCACGAAGCTCCTCCCTCAAAACCCTAAATCGCCGCCACCGATCCGTTCTCCTCTCCACCAAATTTCGCCCTAGAAGCTCCGCGCCGCCGCAAGCTTCTTCGCCGGAATTCTTCGCCGTTCGTCGATCTTCGACCACCCGGAGCGGCTCTTGGTGATCCCCGTGTCCTCGCCAGTACGGTGCCCCCATCCGTTGTTGTTGGGCGCCCCTCCTTTGCCGTTTTTGCCGTCACCCGAAAGCTCGCCGACGCTAAGGACGTCGTTGCCATCGTCTGGTCGCCGTTGGAGCCGAGCCACCGTCGCCTGGAGCTTCGTCGTGCTTCCGGGTTTCCGTTTTGGTATCTCCCCGAGCCTCTCTTGTCTCCGGTCGCCCTCGCCCCGGGCTTCGTTGTCGCCGGCCATGGCCGCCACCCTTCTCTGCTTGTCTTGCTTCGAGCCAAATCAACCGCCAGCTGGACCGCCACCTCACCTTTTGATCCCATGTGGCAGCCAAGTCATGTCCTGGTCAGCAGCCATGTGGCTTGTCTACACCCAAACCCAGATCCAATCTCCATGAACCTAGTCCACCAACACCCAGCCACTTCCAAGTGGGACCCACCTGTCAGGTGGATTTCTTTTTATTTCTTTCCGGTGGAAATCCTTCGCTGACGTCAGCGTTGCGTCATAATCCGTGTTTTTCATCAGAAAAATAATTCGGATTATTTCCAAAAATCCAAATTTGGGTTTTCTTTAGGGTTTCCACCTTCCAAAGCCCATATCTTTTGCATCCGAACTCCGATTGAGCCTATTCAAATTTATAAATTCATCTAAATTCAAGATCTATCTATCTGAGATTTTTATTTAATTTTTGGAGTTTGTTTTGCCTCTGTTTTTATTTATTTTTGTTTGTTTGTTTCGTTTGCGAGTAGACGTTGACACCTTGGGAGGTTTTGAAGAGCAAGGAGCATCTCAAGACCAAGATCAATACCAAGACCTTTTCCAAGGCAAGTTATACCTTTGATCATATTGAACCTAGTTTTCAAAACTTATCTTGATTCAAAGTATTGCATTTACTTTAATTATTTAATTAAATGCTTTTGGGATTAGTTAATGTCCAATTTGTTATGACCTCCTTGTCTAGTTGTATGCCATAATCTTTTGTCACCCTAGTTTGGTTTATTTAGTTGGTGCTATTGTATTACCAACGTGGGTGGTTAGATGCGATTAGATTGCTTAGCCATGCTACGAGTCATCATCTCATGTAAGTCGCAAATATAAACATGACTAAGTGACTATGGAACTATGTGATAAAAGCTATGTGTACTATGTGCTATTACTCGTTGATGGCATATGTTGCACTTAACCAACAGGGTGGGAAAAGGTTTTGGACGGGGGCAAGTGGTCATGTGTGCTCTGATGGTGGATCTGTGTTGGCAGGAAAGAATAGGTTAGAACTTGGAAGTCTTGCCCCGGTCAATTAAGGACTTAGCTTTGTGCGCCATTGAACTGAGCCTATCGTACAACCACATGCCTGATGGGACGGGCCTAACTTAGTAAGTTGTGGAGTCTTGACATTGATTTCTCAGGTTGTAGGTTAGCTGTGTCGGATTGGGTGGAGGTGTGTACTACCAAGTAGTCGCATCACGGGGCGGTTCGCCGTGTCCCTGTCCAACGGTGTGCGTCTGTGGCGGCTAAGCATACCGGGAGTGTCAATGTTGAGATGAAGTTTTTGAAATGTTTTGTTGTGATCAGCTCCGTACAAGTTGATTGCATCTTGTGGGTAAAATGTACAACCTCTGCAGAGTGTTAATCAATCTATTCGAATAGCCGCGTCCGCGGTCATGGACAATGCTTGGGGATTTCACACGAGGGGTAGATTTTCATGAAAACCTTGGGAAGGGAGCTGTATGACTTAAGTCATATGGCTATGTGAATAACTTGTTTAGGCTATGTGTCTTTGTGAACTAAAACTGTCAAATTATTATTGTTTATTTGTTTTGAATTATGCTTTCAATCTATTACTTGTATTCAAATTGCAAATGCTGCATTTCTGCCAAAGAACCACAGAAGCCATTCCTTTGGAATAAGCCTGCATCTATAATTGCATTTCTGTGGTATGACTTGCGAGTACGGTGTGTACTCATGCTTGTTGTAAAACATGCAATGAAGAGGAGGAGTCTTCTTTGCTTCGAGGAGGAGTTCATAGAAGGTGCTTGCTCGTAGGGTCTTGATCGATCGGTTACTGTGGTGAATTGATGGGATTCTTTGAAGTTTCTTCGTTCCTTTCGCTATTTTATTTCTTTATTAGCCTGCGTGGCTTAATAATTGTAAACTTCGACCATAAGGTCGAACAACTATTTGTTATCAAATTACTCGTTTATGTTATTAATCGCTTGTGTGGATCGATATTCACCGTGTTGACCTTTGTGTGCACTAGCGTGATCCTAGACTAGTGCATTATACACAGAGGGTCCAGAATTGCATATTTTGGGTCCCGACATGCGCTTTGCTTCGGCTTCATCTTCGGGTTCGTCTCCTGCGAGGTACTTGACGATGATGTCTCGCCAGTCCGACTCGGTCACCAGGAGCACGGTGCGCACAACACCTTGTGCTTCGGGCGCAGCCCCTTGTGCTTCGGGCGCAACCCCTTGTGCTTCGGGCGCAGCCCCTTGTGCGGTCGAAGGTGCAGTCAATACCTCATAGAAGACATCAAGTGGGGGGAGATGGTCGAAACTGGCCATCTTGGCCAGCTTGTCTACTGCTTCGTTGTCGCTCCGAGGTACAGCTTGGACGGTGAGGCCGAGGAAGTAGGTTGATGCTGCTCGCGCTGCGGCAAGTTAACTTGCCATTTCAAGGTCTCTTGCCATGAACGATCTGTCGAAGTGGCCTGCCACGAGGCGGGAGTCACTTTTGATGAGTACCCTCTTTGCTCCCAGTGCTTTCGCCTTGCGGAGGCCCAATAGCAGTGCCTCGTATTCCGAGGCATTGTTTGTGGTTGGGAAGTCGAGGTGGGTGGAGTGGGAAACGACGCGTCCATCCGGGGCGACCAAAATGGCTGCCGGTTCGGCTTCGGCACAACACCAAGATCCATCGATGTACATTGTCCATGGGGGCTCAATTTGGGCCAGCTGCTGGTCTTCATTGTGCGGTGTCCATTTAGCCACGAAGTCTGCCAGGGCTTGCGATTTGATGGTTGTCCTCGAGACGAAGGTAATGTCGAAGGGCGCCAGCTCGGCCACCCATTTTCCTATTCGGCCCGAGGCATCTTTGTTTCGCAGCAGCAATGCTAGCGGGTAAAATATTGAGATTATGATGGAGTGTGCCAAGAAGTAGTGCCGGAGCTTTCGCGAGGCCATGAGCAGGGCATACGCCAGCTTCTCAAGTTCTGTGTATCGGACTTTGGCCCCTTGGTGTGCCTCCGAGACATAGTATACAGGGCGCTGGCCATTGCTTTCTTGGACAAGGACTGTGCTTACCGCTGAAGGGGAGGCGGCGAGGTACAGCAGGAGGTCTGCCCCATGCTTCGGGCTAGTAAAGCTTGGTAGCTGGGTGATGTATTGTTTAAGCTCTTGGAATGCCCTCTGGCAGTCTTCCATCCACTGGAATGGCTCCATCCCCCGGAGTGTCTTAAAGAATGGCAGAGCCCTCTCCGCTAAGCGGGATAGAAATCGACTAAGAGCCGCGAGGTGTCCGGTCAGCTTCTGTACCTCACGAGCATTGTGGGGTGGCTTCATTTTCTAAACGGCCCTTATTTTTTCGGGGTTTGCTTCGATACCCCTCTCAGACACGAGGAACCCTAGGAGCTTGCCTGCCTTGACGCCAAAGGCACACTTCTCTAGATTGAGCTTGATTTCATCCGCCCGAAGGCTTGTGAAGGTTTCTTGCAGGTCCTTTGTGTGCTCGTTTGCAAATTTGCTCTTGACCACTATGTCGTCCATGTATGCTTCCACGTTGTGACCGAGCTGTCCGGCCAGGACCTTCGAGATGAGGCGACTGAAGGTCGCGCCCGCATTCTTCAGCCCGAACGGCATGCGGGTGTAGCAATACGTGCCTATGGGGTTGATGAACGCGGTCTTCGGTTCATCCTCTTTGGCTATGAGTATTTGATGATACCCGGAGTAGGTGTCGAGGAAGCTCATCAGCTCGCAACCTAAAGTGGCGTCCACCAGTTGGTCGATGCGGGGTAGCGGGAAATCGTCCTTCGAGCACGCCTTGTTGAGTTTGGTGTAATCGACGCACATGCGCCATTTGCCCGTTTCTTTTTGCACTAGGACGGGGTTGGCCAGCCACTCTGTGTGTTTAATTTCTTGAATGACCCCCGCCTTCAGCAGCTTGGCAATTTCTTTCTTTGCCGCTTCCAACCTGTCTGCCGACATGTGGCGTAATTTCTGCTTCTTAGGTGGTGCGTCGCTTCGGATGGCTAAGCGGTGCTCGATTGTTCCCCGTGCCACGCCGGGGATGTCTTTCGGGTCCCAAGCGAAGACATCCGTGTTGCTTCAGAGTACCCTAAGGATGGCGTCGTGTGCCTCCACTGGGAACTCCACCCCGAGGGCCACTGTCTTCTCTGGAGAGTCGTCCCCTAGGGGGACTCTCCGAAGCTGCCCCTGCGGCCTTGGCCTCAGCGCCCACTTTGCTGAAGGTGAACTTGGTCGATCTTTTTTGTCCGGCCCGACGGTGTGGACATGTCGGGTTGGCGATAGTGCTTCCAGCTCCGTCTACCTTGCGAGGTCTTGGTCCCCTCACACGGTGACGATGCCTTCCGGTGCGGGAATCTTCATGCAGAGGTAGTTGGTGGGCTATGGCACCGAAGGTGTTGAGTGTAGCCCGGCCGTGAACGACATTGTATTGGTACTGCATTTGCATGACGTCAAATGCGACGACCTCGGTTCGGCATGCGAAGTCATCACTGAACGTGACGGCCAGGTCGATCTGGCCGAGGGCCGTCACCGGCCTCCCTTCGAAGCCTATTAGGGGTATGCCTGGGGGTAAAAGGCGGTCTCGAGGGATCATCATCTTGTCAAAGGCATCTATGAATAGGAGGTCAGCCGAGCTTCCTCCGTCCACGAGGATGCGCTTGACCTCGAAATCTGCGATGTTGGCGAAAATGACAAGGGGGTCCTGGTGCGAGAAATACACACCCTGAGCATCTTCTGGGCCGAAATAGATTGGTATTTCGGCATAGCGGGGTGGGATGGATGCGGGGTATGCTGCGAGGTGATGAATCTGTCGGGCGTATGCTTGACGCTGCCTTTTGGATGGTATGCCGAGCGAGGATCCTCCGGCGATCATGTTAATGATCCTATGCTGGTACTCGCCTCGGCCTCCTTCTATGCGGGGTCTTGGCGGTGGTGCAGGGAGCCAGTTGTCGGTCCCCCTTTTGTTATCGGGCTCAGTTGGTTGTCACTTGCGATGCATGTAGTCCTGCATAGCCATAATGGTGCAGCATTCGTTGGTCGTGTGCGACGCTTCACCGTGGAGATCACAGAACGGCGAAGGGCCTCTGGCGCGGTTGTTCGGCTGGCGGTCGGCGTTTCGCCCGCATCCTCGCTCGTGGCCAATGCCCCAGCGGCCTCCGCGTCTTCCTCCTACGGGGGGTGGTCCACCGTCTACGTGGTAGACACCCTGGCCCTCCTGCTGGTAGTCGTTGGCCCGTGGCTTGGCGGGTGCCCCGGCCGGGGCGGTAGTGGGCCCTTCTTTTGCGGGTGATGCTCTCGGGGCTGAGGTAGTGGGTGCTCCTCTTCGAACACCGTCTTTCTCCCCTCGGGCGTATTCTTCTATCTTGTCGAAGAGCTCCGTCACCATGCAGACAGGCTTGTGAGCCAGTCTCTCCGACAGGGGGCCCTTCCGGAGCCCGCATGTGGCTGCGTTTATAATGGTGGTTTCGTTGATGCCCTTTACCTGACATTTGACCTCCGCAAACTTCCTTAAGAAGATGTAGAGGGATTCGTTTGGGGCCTGTTTTATCGCGAATAGGTGCCCCATGTCCTTGGGCTCCGTGTAATTTCCCTGGAAATTGTTGCAGATGAGATCTCAAAGTTGCTCCCATGCTTATATGGAGCGTGGGGGGATGGTGAAGAACCACGTCAATGCTACGCCCTTGAGGGCGAGGGTGACGCTCTTTGCCTTCGTAGTATCCTCGCTTCCGGCGGTCTCCACGGCGATCTCGTACACCTGGAGGAATTCCGAGGGGTTGGAGCATCCTTCAAAAGGCGTGACCTCCGGCATCTTGAATCCTTGTAGCCAGCGGGCCATCTCCAGCCCGACACTCAACGGGGAGTTGGGGTCCCCACGGAGCAGCGGAGCGGGAGGTTCAACTGTCGGAGCCGGGGGAGCGGCCCTCGCTACGGCGATTGGCGAGGGCCGAAGGGGGGCCGCGAGGGCCGCCTCTTGCGGATGTCGGAGGGACGCCATCTCACGACAAAGATCTGCCAGTTCCTGCTGTAATGATTCGTACGACCCTTGGCTTGTGCCCGCTTCCCCGGGTGATGGGCCAGCTTGCCGGGTATCACTTCCGATGATGCCTCCGTGCATGGAGTTGTTTGTTTCATCTTCCGCGGCTTGGGCGGGGTGCGTCGCTGCCATAGATGCTCTACTTCGCTTCGCCTCGGGGTACTTGGTGCCGCGGCTACTTTGGCTGCCGATGCCTTGGGTTTGGCCCTCTTCTGAGGGGCCATGCTTGTAACCGGAGTTTGTGTATGACTTTCTGCCGGTCCCCATGGGCGGCGCCAAGCTGTCGTAACAAGAAAGACTAAGCAGATGAAAGGGGACCCTTGGTATACGAGGTGTCCAAAGGGTCCTCGAAGAGGGTAGTTGCTGCCGTGAAGTGAATAAGTATGGATTGCTTGTAAAATTTTGATCGCTTACTGTTACATGGGGGAGGTGGCTATTTGTAGCCTTTTCTTGAGTACATGATATTACTAACCTACCTTGTCTGAGGGCCCTATACTAGTAGGAGTTTGTGGGGTTTTCCTACCCCTAGGTGTAGCCTTTGGCTCATGGTGGACCTTCCTGGACTTGGTCAGTCCGGTGGTGCACTGTGCAGTGATCTTGTGGTCCTTTGGGGAGCTACTGAGACCCCCGCCTGAACGGCCACAGTGCTTTGAGGGGCTTCAATGCTCTGGACCCCCCTCGAGCCATTCGTGCCCCTCCGGGCCTCCTCGAACCCCTCGGGCCCCTCTGGGCCCCTTCGAGGACCTTTCGTGCTCTCTCGGGTCCCTTCGGGGACCCTTCGTGCTCCTTCGGGTCCCTTCGGGTACCCTTCGGAGCCATTGGTGCACCTTCGGGCCCCTCGGGCCCCCTTCGGCCTTTCGGTGGTGTCGGTGTTTTAAGACCGAACTTACGTAAAGATTGTTTGATTCGGGGGTTCCTCTAGGCTCAAAATCACACAGAGATGGAGACACGGGGATTTTTATACAGGTTCAGGCCTTCTCCTGGGAGAATAACAACCCTACTCCTGTGTGTATGTATTGAGTATGCTGGATTACAAAGACTAGAGTATTGTGCTTCTAATGATCTTTTTATCTCCCCCTTTGTCCTTATGATCCCTGCCTTTTATATCGTCTCCGGGATGCACTGTTGGATCTTCGAAATAAAGGTTACATTAATGCGCCAGATCGTGGAGCTGTTACCAGAGGTTATTATGGGGGTTGTAACGTCCCCACATCGCCAGGCAATTATCATCATAACAAAGAGTTAAATCGTGCTGTTATTCCAGGGAATAACAACGTAATTGATTACTCATATCCTTGGATACGGTACATGAGATTCCCTGATCGACTAGGCCCACATGTCTGTGAGTCATGTCGACTAAGGACTGGTTGTAGAAGGGCTTACGACCAGGTGGTGGTCGTAGGAGAGCCTACAACCACAGATCGATCGTAGAAGAGCTTACGATCATGGTATAGTCGTAGAAGGGCTTACGACTATGGGGTGATCGTAGGAAGAACCACGACTACAGGGTGGTCGTAGGAGAACTTACGACCTCCAGCTTCTCCCTTTTGAATATTAAAGGGTATACTCAAGAGTTATATCACGTCATTGTTATCCATAATATGAATTATAGATAAATGATAAAATGAGGATTGTTATATCCTTGTCAGGTGGTATCCGGCGCGGTGGGCACGCTCGTGGTGTTTGCCTAGTCGTGGGGGCCGGTGGGCCGCCCCTACGACATCAGCCTAGTTCACTTCTTGATGCTACATCCAACCAGACTTTATGCCCTCACTGCAAGAAGCCTGGTCAGCCTGTTCAGAGGTGCTACCGACTCCATCCAGAGCTGCGACCTGCATCTCATCCCCGTCGTCGTCATGTGGTTGCTGCCACCACTCCTGCATCTATTAGGGATTATGCTTTTGTCACTCAGTTGGGTCAGCTTCAGTCTCAATTTCAGGCTCTTCAGACTCAAGATCAGCAGCGGTCTTCATCTGATGCCCCTCCTAGTGGGTCTGCTAGTCTTACTGTAGCCTCTTCTTCCGAGTCAGGTACCAGTCTTCCATGGGTTTTGGACTCTGGAGCTTCCTTTCATATGACATCAGATAAGTCTCGTCTTGCGTCATGTCGACCTGTTATGGATGGTTCCTGTGTACAGACACCTGATGGCACCTCTTGTTCAGTCACTCATCAGGGCACTCTCTCTACTTCTCATTTTACTATTCCCGATGTGTCATTTGTACCTCAACTTTCTATGAACTTTATGTCTGTTGGTCAGCTTGCTAATATGCACTACTTTGTTGGTTTTGATGACTCTACTTGCTATGTGCAGGATCGTCAGACATGAGTTCTTATTGATATCGGCCATCACCTTAGAGATTCTCAGGGTCTCTACTTCCTTGATCGTCTGGGTCTTCCATCTTCCTCTGCTCATGCATCTTCAGTTCTTGTGTCAGCCTTTGTAAGTTTTCCATAGTGGCATCATCGGCTTGGTCATTTGTGTGGCTCTCGCCTTTCTACATTAGCTCGTTAGGGTGTCCTAGGTCATGTCATTGTCGACACTAGTTATGATTGTAAAGGTTGCAAGCTTGGTAAACAGTTGCAACTCCCATATCCTACCAGTACATCTCGGTCTAGTCGTCCTTTTGAGTTAGTTCATTCTAATGTTTGGGGTCTTGCTCCTTTTGCTTCCAAAGGTGGTCATATCAATTATGTAATTTTTATTGATGACTATTCTCGATATACTTGGGTTTATTTTATGAAACATCGTTCTCAACTCTTATCCATTTATCAGTCTTTTGCTCGTATGGTTCACACCCAGTTTTCCACTCCTGTTCAGACTTTTCATTCTGATTCAGGGGGGGAGTACTTGTCGCATGCTTTTCATCATTTTCTCTCTGTTGAGGGAACCCTTCCTCAGCTTTCTTGTCCTGGTGCCCAGGCTCAGAACGGCGTTGCTGAACGTAAACACTGTCATCTTATTGAGACCGTTTGTACTCTTTTACTTGCATCTCATGTTCCACGACATTTTTGGGCTGAGGTGGTTTCTACGTCTGTCTATCTCATTAATAAACAACCATCTTCTCACCTTCAGGGAAAGTATCCTAGAGAGCTCTTGTTTTCTACTCCCCCACGGTATGACCATCTTCGGGTTTTTTGTTGTACTTGCTATGTTCTGCTTCCGCCTCGTGAGCACACCAAGTTAATAGCTCAGTTTGTTGAGTGTGTTTTTTTAGATATAGTCTTGAGCATAAGGGCTATCGTTGTTATGATCCCTCTGCTCGACGTATGCGCCTTTCTCGTGATGTTTCTTTTGTTGAGAATTGTCCCTATTTTTATTCTTCTACCACTCAGTCCTCCGCTCCTGCTGAGTCTCCCTCTGATGGCATGGCTAGTACTGATCATACTCTTTCCGATGATCCTCCACTGGCACTGTCATCTCGGTATGAGCTTTGTGATCATACTACTTGACGAGGATTAAAACCTCTATGTATTAAAATAATAGATAAAAGACCATACGTCTTCACGGTCGTAACCCCTAAGGCTAACGACCTCCTTTGGTCGTGAGATTCAGAGGTTACGATGGGTACCACTGTCGGACAAGGCTTTGTGCCTAGGCTCCAACCAAGTAACTGCTCGAAAAAGCTATGAACTGGTATTTCTTACCGTATGATGAATGGAACACGTGTTATATGTTCCAAACCGTGCGATGATATAATCCTGATACACTGACAATTAACTACCCTATAGTTAAGCATCTCACAGACAACTGCAAGGAAGTTGGCACATTGCTAACTGCCTTACCGTTCCGACCAGTCGTAACGTTTCACCAGGGACGTCTTCTCCAAAAGTAACTGCCACATCTTCAGGAGTTATTTAAAGGTGGAGCGCAGAAGACGAAGGGACAGGATCAGACGACAAGCAACAACAACAACAGAATTCAAGAAGACAAACACAAAAGCCTAAGCGGTGGAATTATAAGCAAGATAGTCAGTCTTAGACTCAGATTCTAAGCCTGATTACTTAGTTAAACATTCCTCCCATTCAGTGTATTTAGGGTAGTGTCTAGTCAGGTCTTGTAAATCCAGTTCATATCAATAAAGAGCGGCCCCCATTCCATCCCATGATATTTCACGTCATTTTCCTCTTTCATTTTCATAAGATCGGCGACTCGATCGTCGACAGCTGGCGCCGTTCGTGGGGAAGAAGACGTAAGTTTCCTGAAGAAACTCTTCGCTCATAAAAATCCTCGCCCAAATTCCCGCAATCGCTCATGTGACTATGCCCGGAGTTTGGAATGAGGAGAATTGGTTCGACTTGGCGGACTACGCCGACCTCGACTTGGAAGGATGCATCCGTGCCATGGAAGAAAATGACATGTCATCCTCCTCTTCCTCCTCGGCCGGCTCGCACGTCGCCAACATTAGCGAGGTCGACCGGATGAACGAGGACGCGCCACCACTACGATGGCTGTCAGAGAAACCGGTCATTACGATCATTTCGAGAATGTCGGGGACCTCTTCAAGCCGGTCTTCCGGCCAAGCAAAGCAGTGAAGAAATTTCAGCCCCACCACTCAAAAATCTCTATACCCTCGATGAAATCATGGCTGGAAGATACTCTCCTACGGCTTCTGGCAATTTCATGAGTCAACCGACACCTGGTAACGGTGTCAATGAAGCCTCCACTGGTCGTAGGCCATGTGGGGATGATCACACTCAGCATACGATCGGCAGTTCGTCGGATCAGGCTGAGAAGACCTCAGGAAGTGTTCATTTCCAACCGCTCTCCGTCGTGGAAACTTCTGGCAGAAGCACTGAGAAGCTCTCCATTAGTTACGATGGAAGCTCTTCGGAAGATCAATACTAGAGGCATGAAGTCAACGCGATCGGAGATGAAAATCAAGATGCCCTGCACGGTCCTACATTCTCTACCACGCCATCATGTGTTGTTAGAGATGATCAAGACCATCGAGCACCAACCGAAGAAGGCAATGGGAGCGGATCGATGTCAATCGAGTTAACTACTTTGGCATTGCCCCACCTAGAGTAGCGATAGGACGAGAACAAATCCAAAGGTGGGGAAGGTTAGAACTGCGTACACCTCGACGATATGAACCCTGAGACCTTGATGGCGTACAAACTTGCGGCGTGTTCAAGATATGTTAAATAATTCGATCTGCTTTAGCGAAACTCGAGTTTTTGCTGACTCATAGGTCAAGTATCCGAAATTCTCCAACAGACCATGCAGCGCACGAAAGCATACCGGGAACAAAGGGTTCCAGGGAGTCAAACCAAGACTTCATCCCAACGTTCCTCCCTCAGCAGGGGGCAACATGGTCATGCTAGGGAACAATCGATACGAAGACCCCCTTGACGCTTTCGACAAAGGAGTCACGAGGGGAGAAGGCTATTTCAGGAAGCCACTCCCTCATCACGTCAAGAAGAACCACCACTTGGGCCTAACGATCTCCGACATCATTTGAATCAAGTGGGCGGTCGGAGGCATCACATCAATGTCCACGACCGGATCGGCACACCGGAGTTCCAGCGTTCCAATCTTAGGAACCGGTCTCCGACCGATTACAATCCGGCACCTTCCTAGAGAAGGCGTCATGAATCGATCACATGTTGTCGAGCCTTCTTTGCAGGGCTCCAAGCTGTGCGTTAGCCTAACTGGTTCCGACCGGCCAACTTGGACAAGTTCAATGGGACTCAAAACCCATTGGAATTTCTCCAAATATATACCACCGCCATCAGAGCTGCTGGTGGCGATGAGAATGTGATGGCCAACTATCTACCCACCGTGCTCGAAGGGTCTGCCCGGTCGTGGTTGTTGAACCTACCGGTTGGATCAGTCTATACTTGGGAGCAACTCTGTGATCTTCTAATTGCAAACATCCAGGGTACGTACGACCGCCCTGGAAAGGAGGATAATCTCCACCGAATCCGGCAGGGCTCTGATGAGACTTTACGTCAATACATCAAGAGGTTCAACCAGGTTCGCAATTCTATACCCGAAGTCGCAGAGTCATCTGTTATTTAGGCTTTAAAAACAGGTATGAGAAATCGGCGGTTTACGGAGGACATATCAATGAACCCTCCAAGAACAACCGTTGAGCTTTTTGACATGGCCGACAAGTATGCCATCGCTAGCTTCAACCCATAAATGGACTTTTGAAGTTTGCATACTTTACTAGCATTGTTTGGATCGACAAAACCTTCAGGTTGTGTCATGTACACATCCTCATCTAGGTTTCCATTAAGGAAAGTTGTTTTGACATCCATTTGCCATATCTCATAGTCGAAATATGCAGCAATTGCTAGAATGATCCGAACAGATTTAAGCATCGCCTCTTGGTGAGAAAGTCTCATCGTAGTCAACTCCTTGAACTTGTCGAAAACCTTTTGCGACTAGTCGAGCCTTATGAATGTGAACATTTCCATCCATATCAATCTTTTCTTATAGATCCATTTGCACTCAATGGTTTTGACACCATCAAGTGGATCGACCGGGTTCAAACCGATTTTCTCTCATGGAATCTATTTGATTTCATGGCTCCAAGCCATTTCTCGAGTGCGGGTCCATCATCGCTTCCTCATAAGTCTTAGGCTCACCATTATTCAATAATAATCGTCGGCCTTTTAGATCTCGTGAAATTTGGTGCCTTATCTATAGGTTCAACAATAATTTGTTCATCCAAAGAGAGGTTCGAGAGGAGTTGAAACACTTTCGGATGTTTCCCGAATTTCTTCGAGTTGCACCTTTCTCCCATCGACTCCTTTTGAAAGAAACTCTTTCTCCAAAAGACACCATTTAGGGCAACAAAACTTTGTCTTCTTCGGTTGTAGAAATAATATCCTTTGGTTTCCCTAGGATATCCTATAAAAAGCATTTATCGATTTGGGTGTGAGCTTATCGGGGCGTCAAGCGTTTAACATAGACATCACATCCCCAAATCCTTAGAAAAGACAAACTGGGACTTTTCGATCCACATCTCATATGGTGTCTTATCTCTTGATTTAGATGGTACCTTATTTAAAATGAAAGCGGCGGTTTCTAGAGCATAACCCCAAAAATATAATGGCAGATCCGATTGGCTCATCATTGATCGAACCATGTCCAACAAGGTCTGTTCGCCGCTTGGACACCCCATTCCATTGTGGAGTGCGGGTGGTGTAAGTCGTGGAACAATTCCACATTGTTTCAAATGATTACCAAACTCATGGCTCAAAACTCACCTCCACGATCGGATCGTAAAGATTTGATTGTCTTGCCAAGTTGATTACGTACTTCATTACGGAACTCCTTGAACTTTTCAAAGGATTCCGACTTGTGCCTCATTAAGTAGATATATCCATATCTACTATAGTCATCGGTGAAAGTAATGAAATCTTGAAAACCACCTCTAGTCGTCGTACTTATTGGTCCACACACATCAGTATGTATGAGTGCCAAGCGGTGGACGCCCTTTCACTACGACCAGTGAAAGGTGTCTTGGTCATCTTACCGACCAGGCAAGACTCGCATGTTTCAAATGATTCCAAATCAAATGAGTTTAGAGTTCCATCATTATGGAGCTTTTTCATGCATTTCTCACTTATGTGACCCAAACGACAATGCCAAATAAAAGTGGAATTCATTTCATTAGGCCGAAGCCTTTTCGTATTAATATTATAGACTAATGCATCATCAAGATTTAAAATAAACAACCCATTCAAAACAGGTGCATAGCCATAAAACACTTCATTCAAAAATATAGAACAACCATTGTTCTCTATAATGAATTTATAACCCTCTGCCATCAAACATGAGGCAGAGATAATGTTTCTACTAATGGCTGGAACGTAATAACAGTTATTCAATTCCATAATAAATCCTGAAGGCAAAAGTAGTGGCATAGTCCCGACGGCTAATGCAGCAACCTTTGCTTTATTCCCGACGCGAAGATCCATCTCGCCCCTTGCAATCATCCTACTTCTAGTTAGACTCTGCATCGTATTGCAAATATGAGCAACCGATCCGGTATCAAATACCCATGAGTTAACAGAAGAGTCAGCAAGGAAAATATCTATAACATTAATACCTGTAGTGGAAGTTTTAGTCCCACCATTCCTTTTCTGATCAGCCGGTATTTCTTGCGGTTCCTCTTCCAATTGGCCTAGTTCTTTGCAAAGAAAAGCATTCATTCTCTTGAGTCGGGCCAGACTTAGTCTTGGGTTTAGGTTTGTCAGTTTGGATCTCATCCGAAACTTTAGCCTTGCCCTTTTTCTTGACCCAAGTCTTAGCCTTCTTCTTGAAGCTTGTACTCTTTTGCACCATCATCACATGGTTGTTGCATTTCTTAATGGTGCCCTCTGCTGTCTTAATTATCATATGCAGTTCGGTGAGATTCTTGTCTAAACCGTTCATATGGAAGTTCAAAATGAACTGGCCATAGCTTTCAGGAAGCGAAGCAAGAATCAAATCTGTAGCCAATTATTGGCTAAGTGGAAAACCAAGTTTTTCCAAGCTCTGTGTGTAACCAACCATTTTGATTACATGAGGGCTCACCGAACCACCCTCAGCTAGCTTACATCCAAACAAGTTCTTTGAGATCTCAAATCTCTCAGTTCTTGCTTGTGTCTCAAACATGCCTTTGGCGCTATGATCATATTGTAGGCCTCTATGTTCTCAAACCGCTTCGAAGGTCGAGTTCATAGCGACAAGCATGAGACAGCCTAACATCAAGGACTCATCACATGCCTTTTATAGGCGGTTTAATAGCAAAGAAGACATTTTACGTAGGCACTTCGGAATTGGTTCTTCTAGAACATGTTCCTTTTATCTTGCTCGAGAACAATTCTCGAGGTTGCGGGACCAATCCATAAAATTTGTTCCATTAAGTTTTTCCCTTTCAAGTATCGAGCGTAAAGCAAAAGCTGGATGTAGGTACAGTAGCTTGGTGCCATGATCTACAACACAAAATATATGCAAAACTAAGACATATGTTCATTAAAGTAACTTCTATTAAACAATTTAATAAAGATACTCCCACTAAACACCATATCCCTCTTATGACATTTAATGATTCAAGATCCATAATCATTTAATCAACTAGTGAGCTTTGGCTTCTTTGCTAGAAGACTAGTAAAAATGGTAAGCAACCTTTGCTAATCATATCAACTATATGACTCTTGTTGTTGGGCAGACATCAGTATGCTTCAACACCCAACCTTTATGCCCCAAGGTCCACAATCTGTTATGATAACCTTGTTAAGTTAAACCAATGCCGGCGTGTAAGTGTCGACACAAACCCATCTAGTCAAGGAGAGTTAATGGCACTCTACTTTGGCAAGACCTACCATTAAAATACATGACTTTGGATGGTGCGGCATATTTGGGAGGCATCAATTTAACTTAATATTAAAGAGGGAATTTTACTTCTATCATGTTAAAAGCAATTAAAGCAAAATAACATGCATAGAAATAAATGAACAGAATGTAAAGGCATTCACAGACAATCAAATTGCATTGTGATATAGCATGACCCTTCTTCATGGTAATCTCCATCGCCATGCATCCTGTTCACCATGTCTTCAAGTGGTGGACTCCTCCAAGCACTCCTACTAAGCCATTATTTCTAATAGCACTAGTAATGAAACACAAGGAGTAAAGAAGCATCACAAGTCGACACGCAGTCGTTATCTGATTATAGATGACCTTGGGCTGCAATTAACATGACACGCAGTCATGAATATTACAAGCATACATGCATCTCATACATGAAACAGTATGGGTCATACTATTCACATCAATCCCTGCAAAAACAAGTTATGCACAGAATCCAATTCTAACGGACGACATGAGCACACACTACCTATAGCGGCAGATACGAATACCCAAAGACGGCGGTCGTCGACCACATACTGTGGCATACTCCGATGGCGGAATTCCGACCGGTAGGAGTGATGTGCGATCACCGTCGTGGACAAGTGCAATAAACCATCTGGTCCTTATAGCTCATACCTCCTCGTAAACCCATCTACTACCACCGAGAAACCGATCGATCTTATCGACCAGGGTCTAGGTCGTTCCATCTATATGAACTGATCTAGGTTACCAAAATCGACCAGTAATAGATCCAATCTACTACTACCACATATCAAGTATATGCGATCGATTCAGATCAAAAACTACGCAGGATGGCTCTGATACCACTGTAGGGTCACGGGTAGGCTACGATAGCTACAAACAAAATTTTCTACCACGCAAATCAGGAAGCCATGCAAGTAGATGATCATAGATCGCTACCACCAGACGCGCAGAACAGCGGAAGAAGGGTTGGAGCAGCCTGGTCCAACGAAGAGCACGTCGATGTAGTGGTCGTAGTCGATCGTCTCCTCCAGCAACGTCTGCGGTTCCTTGTGAAGATCGCGGATCGTCCTCAAGCGCAACAATCGTAGTAGCGCCTCTACGGTATCCACACGCCCGAGGAAGGAACAACCGAACGCCGGTGTGCGGCACCAAGTCGCGCGGTGGAGCTATCAAGAAGATGGCGGCTAGGGTTTTGGTGGTGTTTCACGATGCCTCCCAAATGACCTCATGCACCTCCTTATATAGTGCTCGTGGCGGATCCTATCCGAACACGTTCTGAATCGTATTCGTCTTGGTTTGTTCCAACCCGTTAAGTGTGTGACCAGAGGTTCATGTGTAGTTCGGTTGTGAGTCGGAAACCGTTTTCGACCACAAGTCGAAGCGGCTCCTAGCGAGCATATCGATTCGAATACACACAAATTATATCGGACGAACCTTAATGCAATATGATCTCGACCAGGTCTTCATCACTTACGACCTGGTCCTATCTCAGATCGACCGGTTCAGTATGTGGTCACGACCAGTTCGTAACTCCTTACGACCAGGTTACGACCACTCTGTGATTACGTTCGACCAGTCTACGACTAGCTCGTATTTGCATACGACTAGTCTGTAACTGTTCGACCTGAGCGACCTACTCGTGTATACTCCCTTTGCCTCACGATGTCTGGTTGAACTCCAGGTGAGATGTTGTGTCATCCATGGACTGTTCAATACTTTCTCGATCGAGTATCAGATAACTTTACGTGGTCGAACACTTCGACTACTAGTGGCATGGCCATGCACTTTCTTTATCCGATCACAACGAGGGGCCCAGAGATATCTCTCCTATTATGTTAGGAGGGGCAAATCCCATATCCGACTAGTCACATTCCTCTGCATGTTTCATAGCATACCCGAAAGCCACCTTTATAACTACCCAGTTACGGTGTAGCGTTTGGCAACCCCTAAGAGTGCTCTTACACATGTAGGAAACCATGTTGATCTCAGGTCTAAGGATTATACATCATCATTGCTTGAGACCAACTAATGACACATAGATTCATAACAATCTCAATAGTGCCTCAAGGTGGGTCTTATCCAACATCATGTTCTCTAACATGTGTCCATATTATTGGTTTGATATCTCCATATCTATGACTCGTGAAACATAGTCATCAACCAATACATATGCTAGTCTATTCATATGTGTCCTCATATGTTTACGACCAGGGATCGTGTAAGAATAATTATCGCAGAAATATAGAGTTTCACAACCAAGTCACATACTTGATAATAAATATTAACAATATTATTCTAGGAACAAGATAACACATTATCCAATGTCATGAACATAATGAAATATAATCATCTCTATGATTGCCTCTAGGGCATATTTCCAACAAGAACTCCCCTCTATATTATGGGCCGTCCGAACCATGACCAGTCGTGTGATCGGTGAAACACCATTCTTTTTGGTTTATGGTGCTGAAGCCATGCTTCCCTAGAACTTAAAATTGGCTCTGCTCAAACTGATCGTTTTAACGAAAACGATCAGAATGAACGAAGACTCGACGACGTCGATTTCCTTGAAGAACGACGAAACCAAGCCCTTGCACGATCAGCAGTCTACCAACAAGCCATGCGAAGGTACCATAGTCGTAAGGTGCAACCTCGCAGCCTTGCTGTAGGTGATCTGGTTCTCAGAAAAATTCAGAACCAAGCAAATCGCAATAAACTTTATCCCAAGTGGGAAGGTCCTTACACTGTAGTCGAAGTCACCCGACCAGGTTCCGTACGACTAGCTATGTCTGATGGGCAAATTTTGTCAAATTCTTGGAACATTGACCAATTGCGTAAGTTCTATGTTTAATTCTTTTTGCATTCTTTCAATTTTTTCAATTTCAATTAATTCATTTATTTATTAAGAAAAGTAACATTGCTTATATATATATACACACCTATACTCTGGTTGTTCATTATTGTTAATTTAAACTGGTCGGAGAAGACAATCTTCTCTCCGACATCCTTTTCAAGGATCTCTGTTACTCTGTGGCAACGACTTTTATGTCATACGCCGTATTGGTCCTAGTCGTGAGCATTCTCTAAATGATTCCCACGCGCGACAACACTCTTTTCTTAAAGACATATATGAGTAATCGAGCATCATACAATTAACTTTATATCTTGAATGATATGCTTAAGATTATGAAGATTATATTTTATTATTTCAAGATTCTCGCTCTACTCTTATGCGGTGTATAAATGACCTCGGCCCTAATATCTGATAATAAATCTTTGTTCATGTCATTCTTGTTCATTTTGGCAATTTAGGCAACTTGTTACAAACCTTTTTCCCAAATTTCTTTTACCAATTTCAACTTGGTCAAAATTTCCAAAGGAAATACCATCCCATGTTGATATTAAGGCTGGGTAATATTTTATTTGAAAATCGGATGAATTATTATGACCAAAAATAATTTCTGTTGAATTTTTAGAAATTATTTTGATTTTCAGAAAAATAATTGTCCTTAAATAAACCTTAGTTGGTCTAAATGAATTATTTATGTATTTATAAAGAAGAAACTGTGATTTTAAAATTTATTTGGGAAATATATCATCCCAGTATCAAGTCTGCAAAATTTCAAGATTTTACAAATTTATTTGTTATATTTAAAGACCCAGTCAAACCTTTTTACAATTTAAACAGCTCTGGTCAACTTTCCCGGTCGAAACTCCGGTCTAGCACTGTAGCGGCTCGGCCTTGACTTGGTTGGACCCAACCCCGTGCGCCCAACTGGTGCGGTCATGCCTCAGGCACATGTCCAAACCCTTAGCCCATCTCAACCGTCGATTTCTGCGCGTGCGGCCCCGATCTCCTGTAACGTTCGGACCATCCTCTCACACAAAGTGATTTCCACCATTGGATCCTCAACGTGCGGATCTGATTTCATGTGCTGTTCGGACCACCTACACACTCTTCAATCTCAGCCGTAGAAATTAGATCCAGCGGTACCGGTTGGATCACGTTGTAAACCTGGGCGCGTTCCTTTTTGTAAGCCACCGTTGGATTTAGATCCGACATCCCTTATTGATTGGGCCGACCGGACCACTACAGTGTCCATCAGATCACAGCCGTTAGCGCGAAATCGAACGACTCTTGAAGATTGGGAGGTTCGGACCACTATAGGAACCGCTCGATCTGAGTCGTCCGCGGAAGATCGTATGGTCCAGGTTGCGAGATACCGGTTTAAGCGTTGTTGGCCACCTCATCGTAGCCATTCAAATCGAATCGCACGGTCCCTATCAATCGATACCGCTTCAGCATGATTTTCACCTCTACATCACAGCCGCTCATGTCGAATCGGACGGCTGCTGTGTGTTGAAGTCTCATTGTGTGCGTTGCATCTTTGTGATTGCCCACAGGACCCACATGTAAGTGGCGTTTCTTTGCTCCCTCCTCTTTGTGCACGGTGCAACCATTCTCGCCGGAGAGGAGGTGGTGTACAGTGATGATGAGGATATTTTCCTCTTGGTAGTTATCTTTAGAAGCCACCTCATCGGTTCTAGAGAGCTCTCGGTTAATCTGGGCACTTCCACACTATATAAACCCTAGCTCCTGAGCTTTTACCATTGTTGACCCAGGGAGGAGCTCATTATCCTTATCTCCTTCACAGTGAAGCATCCTTGTCTTTCTTCCATTGTTCAACCGCAAGAAGACCTAACCCTCATGCTAATGTGGTGTTGGTCATTTCTTATAGGTTGAACTGGTGGTTCTTCTCTCTGTCAACTTGACCTGTGAAGCTTCATTTTGGAAAACCTCACCTGGGTGAGTTGAATTCCATCTTTCCTTAGCAAGAATATACCTAATGATCTTTAGAGCTTAGTACATCATTTTCTTTTGGTCAGCACAAGAAAAGTCTTGGACCTCTTTGTTGACCAAGAAGCGATCTGTTTCTCTCTAAACCCTAGTGGTGAGTTAGCCTTTACTTACATTAGCTTAAGCCCTCTAAAATTTTAGTTATCCTCTTATAGCACTCCTTTGGTTCATATGATACTTCAAACTTACATTAGCGAAAAGTTATTTTTATAACTTTTCGGTCTTTCATATCGTTTTTAAGATATAAAGTTTCTTTGTCAGTATATTAGCTTATTTAGGTTTTAGGTAAACCCTAGTATCTTAAGTAGGCCACTTTTGACTACTAAAATCATTAGATCATTTATTTTGCAACCTCCTTCGCTGTTAATTTTGTCGGTCCAAAACCGACAAATGTTCAATCTGTCCTTTGTCTTTTTAAACCGGGCGGTTGGGGGTTAGTATTGGTAGTTATGCTATTAAATACCTCTCTGCTAGCTCTAACTTCCATTTAAGTTTCCATGTTGGGTAATCTTCTAATCCAACGAAAAAGGTAATCTTGTCCTTCTTGTTTTGGTTCTTTGGTCAAACCGAAGCCAAACAAGCGACCTCGATCCAAAATCTTAAATTGTTATTACTAAGTAATAAATGACGATTAGCTCTCAATACAAGCTTTTATACAATTAACTAGCATGCATTATCTTATTTGTATGAAGTTAAGCTAAATAATTAAATTAAATCTGATTGTCTGTTCTAGTGTATAAAACACGATCCTGTAGCTTTGAACTAAATATAAAATCTGGGTAGCCTTTGTCGTTAGATGATATATATGGGTTATTACCCTTAATACATTAGATATAGCATAAGCATACTATTACTCATGCATTAAGACCTTGACCATACATTCTTTTTGTGCTTATTGTTCTCTGCTTTTTCCTGTATTCATTGGATTTTATTCTCTTTTAGATATTGGTTCTTACGAAGCTGTTGAGTCTTTTATTGAGTCCCAAGAATCTGAGCAAGAGGTTATTTACTACTATCAAGGCAAGCTTCCTCTCTCGCACCATGTTGAGCCTAATCTTTTGAGCTGTAGATTTACAAAATACAAGTGACCTTGTGCATGCAACTTTCTAAAAATTATTTGTGCCTGTTCCTAGTTAGTTATACCTGAACTTGTGGCTTATCTTTAATTTAACCATACACTCAACCTAAGGTAGTTTGTGATGTTATTATATTTAATTTTAAATTTTGCTTAGCCATGCAAATCCATAGAAAGGTAGTGTTTGACAAGATTATCTTGTCAAACACAGGAACAACAAATAATTTGTATTTATCTTTGATCCTTGTTCAGTTTATTTGATTTGGAAATGCTTCTAAATCTGTTATCACTTAATTCAAATCTGGACAAGTGGATGCTAGTGATGGTGCCTTTGTGCACGAGATTTGGGAAATGTTGATGTCTTATGCGGATTGATTAAGGGTGAACTCGACAATTTAATTCAAGTCCCAACGCACTTCCACACGCTTGATGTATGGGTCTTGTTTCGTCAAGTAAAGGGTTAATATTATTGAGTTGGATCTTTGGAGTAAGGACATGTGTATTGATTTCATATGGCATAGATGCTTAAGTGTTCGGGCCGTGTCGTATGCCATGTGGAGCTTATATTGATATCGAGATGTTCTTAGAAGGGTAAGGGCGTAGATGTGTTACATCGCATATACGTTCCTTGATTGCCCCGATGCATGTGTAATATGTGTGGCTAACACGAGTTTGCATTTAATTATTGGGTCGGCATTCCTGTACAACATGTGAGCCTCGGTTGAATATATGCTATCGACCGTTATTTAAGCGGGATCGGTCTCACATGGGTCATCCAACTCAATAATGTCAACTTGTTGAAAAATACCAAATTTTAGTTTACCCGGCCGACACACCAAAGGCAGTGTGTTATTATTCCGGAGGCTTACGGGCTAACTAAGTTATGTGGGTAAAGATGTACACCCTTGCAAGGATATAAAACTATTCGAATAGCCGTGTCCACGGTTACGGACGACACTTGAATTAATGTCATCTGTATAGATTTTGCTCTAAGTTTGGTTTGGGAATTATTTCGGCATGATGGTTGTCATATACATTTAATTGTGAGTTGTTATTTACTTTTATTCTTGTTTATGCTTATAATTGCACTCACTCACTGTTTTAGTCCAAATCAATTTATCAAAATTGCTTTATCAAAACATAGCAACTTTAGGTTAAGATGTATCTCTTTATGCAAAATTGAACCAATTAAGCCTCCTGTTGATAACCTTATGCATATAAAATTCTATTCCTTTGTATAGGTTCTAACAAACACTTTCTTTTATTAGTTTGTGTAAGACTTCTTTGAGTACCTTTCGTACTCGGGGTTTTATAAACCTCTTGTTGCGGTGAAGATGGTTTTCTTTATGAAATGCCCGTTAGCGCCGATCTGGGTGGCGCTAACGAGTGATGCTAGTTCTAGCCTCCACGCAATAGCTCGGGATGATGGGGCCATTGGTGGTTTTATCGTTTATTTTGCTTCATTGTTGCTCTTTTTGTTAATGACCCAAGGTCATCTGTTCTGTTGCTAATTAAGATCTTGTAGCGAGACATGACAACTGTAGCAACCGAATTATGATGTAATTCTTGATGTATAATATTATGTGAATGTGTGACTTGTATGTGATTGATGCAATGTTGATTAAGGATATATGCAATAGTCACTAATCACAGGAACTATTGCATGGCATATATCCGGGAACCTAAATGTTGGATTGTTACTTATTATGATTATGCTTCTAGTATAATTTTTATTAAGGACATTACACTGTTCCTTGATTAAGAATTATGCTACCAGTATAATTTTTAATTCGGCACATTCCAATATTTGAGGGTCTCACATCTGGCTACTGGTCGGGACACGGAAAGCCTCCTAGTCGAAGTCTCTCCTTTTTCGCACGTGGTTCTGCCCACTAGAAGGAGCTTCCTAGTGACGGTTCTTTTCTTACGATCCTCGCTATCAGTCGGATAAAAAGCTTGAACACGTATTACGAAATATGTTATATGACTTTAGGTCTTAGCATTCATTCTGACCAGACTTTGGGATAATAGATATAAACAAAGTTCACTTATAATTTGTTGCATACATTTTTTGCATTTCTTCTTATGTCAAATACAACAAGGTTTTTTTCTGACCATATACAATTTTTGATTGGTATTTTGATTATAACAAGCAAAGATCTATAACTAGTCAAAATCATAAGCTGGTTCCGACTACAGTGATTTCCTAGTATTACAACGATCAGTTTTGTCTTAACATCAGCACATACCTTAAAAAAATGGTTTCGACTTTCATTCTCTTTTTTGGCTACCTGCTTGTATAGTAAAGTTCTTCTACTATAAAGCAGTCGGGGGCTAGGAAATATATGAGAATTTTAAAAGTCAAACAGGATAAACAAAAGCCTTGTTAATGACATAAAAGGTAAGTTATATACATATTCAATATTTTTACATATGCAGGGGCCTACTCTAGAAATATTTCCAGACTAATTACTGCTTGATGGAGATCCGACCTCCATCTCCTCTACAACTTTGTCTCCGAGTGGCCTGAGTTCTTCCATGAATTTGGTCGCCTCATCAGGCAGGCAGTTGAATTCATCTTCAACAGCTTGGAGATTAATGGAGGGGTCGGAAGCCTTTAGTTTTGCCAAAGCAAAACTAACTCCACTAGCAACGCCTGCTTTCATGGTTTGGGCATAGTTCTTCCGAGTAGTATTGAGCAAACCTTCAAGATCCTCTAGAAGTTGACCCAAATAGTTTATTTTCTCTATCGGATCTCTTAAGGTAGGCGAACCTGATCCTGATCCCATATCAAAGATCATTTTGTTCAAAGTATGAATCTTTTCATCAATATTTTGCACAAGAGCCACCTCCTTATCCTACTCAAATTTCAAAATCTTCTCTGTCCTGTCCAGCGCTTGCGTTTGCTCTACAAGAGTAAAACAATTGATAAGCACAAACATGATTGGAGGAAGATAATAAGTCAAGTTTACGACCTATTACCTTCAATTCTTTTGTTAAGTGTTTCATTACTGGTCGTCGCTTCGGCGATCGACTGGTCCTTAGCTTTAATTTCTTCTTCAAGAGTACATCACGGCTTTTTCAAATTACGATCTCTTCTTTTATTTTCTTCAAATCTATCGAATACGATAAGGGAGAATAATTAGAGAAGAGCAAAGTTTCGAAGAAAGAAAAAAAAGGGCTAAAGTGAAAAGTTCTTACTTTCCAACTCGGAGTGTTTTTGTTCCAGGTCCTTGATTCGCTGGGTCAGTCCTCCGACCACAGCAAAGTTCTCGACCATATGCTACAAAAATAACATTTCTCATTAAGTTTCCTGTAAACTTTTAAAAGAGAAATAAAGAAACTGGTCGTAGAACACTTACTCGGATTGCCAGGTCATTATAATCGGCAAAAATCATATTAGGATACATCTTGATTTGATTATCCGATATTTTTCCCCACGCCTCATCAAGCTCCTTATCATTGATGAATCGGGGACGAAAAGGAAACTTATTAGGTTGAGAAGGATTACCAACACTGGTCGGAACTTGTTGAGGGCCTTCAGGGGTATCTAGCTCCGCAGAAGGAGTTAGAATCACCAATGGATCCAACTCGACCGTTGTCCTTAACACCTGCTCGGGGGCTTCTTCGATCACTTTATCCTCAGGAACTTAGACCTATGCAGAACAAAGAAGGGAAGTTCAAAATACCAAATAATCAAGGAGTTATTTCAGGTATGCACTTATAGGACCAATTTCATTTGTACATACCTAGTTAATTTCCTAGATTTGACTTTGAAGCGCGGAAGAGTAAACTCTGTGCCGCTATCCTTCCTTTTCTTTTCATCCATTTTCGTTGGTTCCGAACCGGCAGGATTGGTTAAACCCCTCACATCCTCCAACAAGAAGTCGGAAGCAATGTCCTCAATCAGTTCATCAAGGATCGCATTCCTGACCATCGGGTCGGAAGGAGTGGTTTCATCAACCAACAGATCAGTTTTTTCAGTAATAACTGTAAGGTTATGAATGACCAGTCTGGAGTCTACGGCCTCCGCAGTTACGCTCTGCGGGCCTTCAGCCTTCTCCACCTAAATCAAAAAACGAATTTAATTGGGTGATGAAATCTTTTATCTAAAGTGTGTGTGTGTGTGTGTGTGTGTGTCTATATATATATATATATATATATATAAAATTCTGAAATGTTCTATTACCTCAGGAGATTCATCTTCTTCCAGTGCATCAGGGCACGAATCGGTCGGAATCACGGTGGGATATTGACCCTTACCAGATTGTGTGATTCGCAATCCGACCGACTACAAAAATAGAGCATGATCAAAAATCTGATCGGAGAATATATATACATGATAAAAGGAATTTTTTTGATTATCTATCTTAAGCCTTGCTAGTTTCTCTTCAGCAGGAGCTATGGCCAAGATCTCAGGGAATCCAGCCTTCTCTCCAGGCTCCCCTGCACAGATCAACCTGATCCGCTCTCTAATTTCCTCAGGGGAAAGACCTTTAAAAGAAAAGGAGAGAAAACAAAACATAGATAGATTTTAAGGTAGTACATTAATCAAATAAAAATACTGGTCGGAGTTTATCTCAAAGACTTACCACTTCTTGAGATAGCTTCATCACGACCAATAGACCAAAGCAGGGAATGAGTCCGGAGCTTCAGAGGGCTAAACTGACGCTTGGTGAAATCCCTCACCACATGCTAGGAAGTCAAGCCCTTGACTCGCAGGTCATGGATGGCATCCACCCATCTTCCGACCACCCCTGCCTTCTCCACGGTCTTCCTCCACTTGGGGTTTTCATTTGCTCTAATTCCGACGAAGTAGAGGCCATCGTCTCTCGTAACCGTCATGTAGAACCAGTTTTTCTTCCATGACAACCACGAGGATTTCGAGTAGAGGCCATCGTCTCTCGTGAAGACGCAATGTACATTCTTCGGGAGTCGCCGTGGATCTCCCCATCACCATTCGATAGAAATACCTGAAGAGCCTCAAATTCGGTGGCACTCCCAGGTATGCCTCACACAAATATGTGAAAATACTGATATTGGCGATGGAATTCGGAGCCAAATTTACCAGTTCCACCCCGTAATACTCAAGAACGCGGAGGAGGAATTTGTGTACCGGCAACCTCAGCCCACATTTGATGTAGGCGAGGAAAACGGGGATTTCTCCATCTTCGCGGCTCGGAAAGTGCTCTCCGATCGCCGATCTCCATTTGATCAGATTCTTGTTTGGGAGCATCCCGATCTTCTCCAACGCCTCAATCTTTTTCTTGCTCAATTCCGAAGGCAACCACTTCGTGATTTGCTCCGACATGATGAAAATCCTCAAGGATAAGTAATGGTCGTAGGAGGCTTTGTGGTCAGAAGAACAAGAAAGGGGTCTAAAGGATTTTCCTTGGCAAGAAGCTGAAGGGAATCAAAAGGGGATCTGGAAGCGTAAAAATTCTAAAAGCCTAGCGATGGGGATTTTATAAGCTTCAGATCTTTTAATTACGATCGAAAGTTTCCCACAAAAGTCCAACTGGCAAAAACTTCTTTTTTTTTTGTTCAACGGACAGAAAAACTCTTCGTTTCCCAAGGCAAGTTCTCAACTATAAAATGAACACAGACCACCTCGTATATCACGACATTAAAAGGGGGTCTGCCCGATACGACTTCATCGGAAAAAGGTATACACACGACCTGTTCATTTAAAGTTCGGGGGCTAGCTGACGAGGATTAAAACCTCTATGTATTAAAATAATACATAAAAGACCACACGTCTTCATGGTCATAACCCCTAAGGCTAACGACCTCACTGGTCGTGAGGATTCCAGAGGTTACACGATGGGTACCCTGGTCGGACAAGGCTTTGTGCCTAGGCTCCGACCAGGTAACTGCTCGGAAAAGCTATGAACTAGCATTTCTTACCGTATGATGAATGGAACACGTGTTATATGTTCCAAACCGTGTGATGATATAATCCTGATACACTAACAATTAACTACCCTACGGTTAAGCATCTCACAGACAACCGCAAGGAAGTTGGCACATTGCTAACTGCCTTACCGTTCCGACCAGTCATAACGTTTCACCAAGGACGCCTTCTCCAGAAGTAACTGCCACCTCTTCAGGAGTTATTTAAAGGTGGAGCGCAGAAGACGAAGGGACAGGATCAGACAACAAGCAACAACAACAACAGAATTCAAGAAGACAAACATAGAAGCCTAAGCGGTGGAATTAGAAGCAAGATAGTCAGTCTTAGACTCAGATTCTAAGCCTGATTACTTAGTTAAACATTCCTCCCATTCAGTGTATTTAGGGTAGTGCCTAGTCAGGTCTTGTAAATCCAGTTCATATCAATAAAGAGCGGCCCCCATTCCATCCCAGGATATTTCACGTCATTTTTCTCTTTCATTTTCATAAGATCGGTGACTCGATCGTCGACACTACTATTACTGCTCTTGACAGATATGGTTTTCTTTCTACTGTTGTTGTGCCTGAGCCGCACACTTATCAGGAGGCTGTTGTTCATCCTAAGTGGCAGTTAGCTATGGCTAAGGAATTGGCTGCTTTGGAACATACTAGGACGTGGGATTTTGTTCCTTTACCTGCTCATGCTATTCCTATTACTTGCAAGTGGGTTTTTAAAGTCAAGACCAAATCTGACGGTTCTGTTGAGAGGTACAAGGCTCGACTAGTTGCTCATCGTTTTTAGTAGACACATGGTCGTGATTATGACGAGACATTTGCTCCTGTTGCTCATATGGTAACGGTTCGCACTCTTGTTGCTGTGGCTACTGTTCACTCTTGGACTATCTCTCAGATGGATGTGAAGAATGCCTTTCTTCATGGTGACTTGTAAGAGGAAGTTTATATGACACCACCCTAGGGTGCTATGGCTCCTGCTGGGCATGTTTGTCGCCTTCGTCGTGCTCTTTATGGCCTCAAACAGGCTCCTCGTGCTTGGTTTGAGCGGTTCAGTTCAGTTGTGTTAGCTGTTGGTTTCTCCCTGAGTAATCATGATCCTACATTGTTTATTCATACATCTCCATGTGGTCGTGCTATGATTTTACTTTATGTTGATGACATGCTGATTACTGGAGATGACAAGGAGTACATTGCTTTTGTTAAGAAACAGCTCAGTGAGCAGTTTTTGATGTCGGATTTGGGTCCTCTACGTTATTTTATGGGGATTGAGTTTACTCGCACAGATGATGGCTACTATCTATCTTAGCAGCGCTATATATATTCAGGATTTGCTTGCTCATTCTGGTCTCACTGATAGTCGGTCAGCTGTCACTCCTATGGAGCTTCATCTTCAGCTTTGTCCTACTGATGACACTTTGCTTGAAGACCCTTCTCGTTATCATCATATTGTTGGGAGTCTTGTCTATCTCTTGTCTATCTTGTAGTAACACGTCCTGATATTGCTCATTCTGTTCATATGCTCAGCTAGTTTGTTTCTACTCCCACGTCTGTTCACTATGCTCACCTGCTACGTGTGTTGCGCTATCTACGAGGGACTGTTGATCGTTGTCTCTTTTAGTCTCGGTCGAAACAGCTTTAGCTTCATGCTTACTCTGACTCGACTTGGGCTAGTGACCCTGTTGATCAATGATCTGTCTCTGGCTATTGCATATTTCTTGGGTCTTCACTTATTGCCTAGAAGTCCAAGAAACAGACTGCAGTTTCACGGTCTAGTACTGAGGCTGAGCTTTGAGCGTTGGCCACTACTACTTCAGAGATTGTCTGGCTTCGTTGGATCTTAGTTGATCTTGGTGTGTCATGCGGTACTCCTGCATCTCTTCTGTGTGACAACACTCATACTATACAGATTGCTACTAATCCAGCGAAGCATAAGCTGACTAAGCACATTGGTGTGGATGCATCTTTCACGCGTTCTCATTGTCAACAGAAGATTATTGCTCTTCAGTATGTGCCTTCTGAGATTCAAGTCGTTGATTTCTTCACTAAGGCTCAAACCCGAGAGCAACATCGTTTTCATCTCTCCAAACTCAATGTTTCAAATTCCCCTGACCCATGTTGAGTTTGAAGGGGGGTGTTATGTATATGTGTATATGTGTTGGAATAATCTTGACATGTTAATTTTTGTGGTCATGTTAGTTGTGGATGTGTGAGAATAGTTGCATGGAGTTAGTGTATGAGTCTATTCATCCATGCATGTGCATGTGTGTTAGTAGTTAGTGAGCGAGTCAATATCGAGAAAACAGAAAACACCGCTAGACAATTTGCAGCGTCTCAAACTCTATGTGTTCTCTTTGTTGTTCGTCGTCTCCCACCTCTGATAATGCGGGTCCACAAAGTGCACGTGTGATCCTGATCTCTCTGGTTATTGGCCAACATTTGGTATCAGAGCGAGGTTTGAGGAGATCTTGCGTGCGTGCGGCCGTGCAGTAGCTCGATCCCGTGACAATGACTCTCAACGGCATCTGTACCGCAGCGGTGAGGTGGCGGCCTGCAACGCGCAGGTGGTGCGGAGGCGATGTTGCGCGCGGAGCCAACATCAGCAGCAATGAAGCAATGCAATGCATGCATGCATGTGCACAGCGGCTGCATTGCACTAGCAACGCATGCATGCCGATGCAGCAGCAGCCGTGCAAAGTGTTCGTTGTCGCGGCGGCAGCGCGGGCGACACGATGGCGGCTACGTCGAAGCGAAGCGCTAAGGTAGGCGGCTGCAGATGCATGCGCACAACGCGGGTGTCTTGCAGTGTGGGAAGCGAAGCGAGCGTCTGTTGGTGTGTGGTGGCTGCGATGGCGATCGCCACATCTGGTAGCTACCGTGAGGTATTGTGGAGGATAAAGAATGAGAGCACATGAAAAGCTCCAGGCCTACCGAGTGCCAAAAGCTGTGTGTGTGCTCATGACGTTCTTTTGTTTCCTCCACTGTGAATTAGTTGTGTGCGTGTCCAAGAGCTTAGTAGTACAAGAGAATAGAAGTGTATTCTCTCCGTGTACTCCCGTCTAGCTATTGTACATGTGTGTATTCTCGTGTTAGTTGTGTCCACGAGAAAGCGTGAGTTCTTGTAGGTGCGTCCAAAAACCCACTAATGTAAGCTCCGGTCCGAGTCTCCGTTGCCGATGGTACTGGCGAAAGACAATCGGAGTTGAGGTAGAAGCAAAAGACGCTGGCAAGTTGTGTCACCGGCGGCATGGTCAGGAAGAAGAAGGCAAAACTCCTTGGAGATGCGTCAAGAGATCGGACTTCGGCTTGTGATGTTTAGCAAGTCAAGATTAGGAGGGAAAATGTTGGAATAATCATGACATGTTAATTTTTGTGGTCATGTTAGTTGTGGATGCGTGAGAATAGTTGCATGGAGTTAGTGTATGAGTCTATTCATCCATGCATGTGCATGTGTGTTAGTTGTTAGTGAGCGAGTCAATACCAAGAAAACAGAAAATGACGCTAGACAATTTGCGGCGTCACAAACTCTGTGTGTTCTCTTTGTTGTTCGTCGTCTCCCACCTCTGATAGTGCGTGTCCACAAAGTGCATGTGTGATCCTGATCTCTCTGGTTATTAGCCAACATTGGCCCATGTGTATAAGGCCCATAAGCCCATGAACTTTAGGGTTTACTTTAGTATATGTACAGTAGGGTTTTCTTCCATTTGAGGTGAGAGGTTGATTTGTAACACCGGGCACTTGGCCCTTGCTAGGAACCAGGTTTTACCCTCCTCCTTGATCTTCGCCAGGAGGTCCGGCGGGGCGGTGGCTTTGTTGTGGGAAATTCTTGCATTTCATTCGTTCCAGATCTCACAGGTAATTAGGATGAGAGTCATGGTCACCGCTTTCCTGGGGGTAATTAGGATGAGAGCCATGGTCACCGCTTTCCTGGGGGGATCTCTTGTCTCTGCGACTTTGGACCACTAGTCCAAGATATTCGGGCTAGGGGACCAAAGGTGAGGTTGTAGACTATTGGACCCTAGCCAGTCCGCCATGCACTTCTAGACTCTAGCAGAATAGAAGCACTGAGCAAAAGGGTGAAGGGCCGTTTCCTGAGAGTGTCTGTAAAGGGGGGGCAAAAGCGTTGGTTTGGTCACCCTCTAGCTTCCAGTTTGCCTGAGGTCCAGAGTCTGTTTTGTATTGCCAACTATGCGAAGAATTTGCACTTTGGCGGGGCATGGGTTTTCCAAATTAGTGTTTTGAAATTTGTCGTGATTGATCCCAGGAAATGTAATGTAATCCAAACTAGTAGTGCTGCTTGGTCAATAAGAAGCTAGCTTACCTGAAACAAGCTGCGATGATGAAGATTAGTCCAGGGCTTAAGTTCGGCATGGCTGAAGCGATAACTGGTGTCGTCTTTTTTATCCCCAAAAGCATGAGTTCTTGAAACACAGTTGTGCTGAAGAATCATTAGATAACATTATTTGTAGGGAATTCTTGCTCTTAAGAATTTCAGTAGCTGAAAGAAAGAATGACCTTAAGAGAGTTGCATGACAGAGACCATATATTATGGTACTTTTCCAGAACAAATATATTGCCACTATGGATTCGCAAAGTATGAAATACAAAAAACTTCTATTTCCTAGTGAAGAACTACATTACAGTGGGCTAAATATCCTGAGTGCTCCATTATACCCCCCTCGCTTGATACCAATAGAACTATACAGCTCAGATTCTTGAGCAATACGCATTTAGAACATCAGACCTTAATTGAAATACTAATCCTACCTTATCCCAGGAATGTCCTAATTGAAATGAAACTAACAAATTATGATGAGTGCACTCAACACCTCATCGCAGGAAAATACTATTCCTACCATAATCAGATTCTTTCTGAATATTTCAAGTAGTGCATAAAACTAACAAATCATACGATGAGTGTACTCAACACCTTATCCCAGGAATATTATTCCTATACCTTGCTAAATGACCCATGTATGCATACGCAGGTTCAGCAATCAGCAGAATTGTCCGATTACCATTTCGAGGCTTTCAGTTAAGCCTTTGCTATAGATGGCCCAAACTTCAGAAAGAAGAAAGTACTACTTGGGCAGTTTGGCATGAGCTTTTTGAACGGTCTGGTGGTACTTTGGTTCAATGAGAAGGGTAGTAGATGACACAGATTGATCGAAGTCATCACCGAAGTACATATCTTACCTTCCAAGAGCTATGAGCACAAATTGCGCCATCAAAGTGCGAGAAATCTTGGAAGGCCATTTCTTCCTCTCGAGCGCGACGGCGAAGGGAAGGGAGAAGACCGAGGAGTCGACGGCGCCGACGACGATCACCGTCAACGGGTTGGCTCCAAGGTCGAGGACGTGGTCGACAAACACGACGTATCCGGTGAGGATGCACTGCGCCACCAGAAGGCCGCCGATGATGAAGACGCCCTCCAAGAAGCCTCCGCCGCCAGCTTGCTGGCCCAGCATTGTGATCGATCGATCGATGTGCTGCAATCTTGTCAATCCAATATTCCTCAACAAGTAGACCAGCAGGAAGGCTATATAAATGGGATTGTAAGAAGTACATATATGATCAAAGTGAAAAAGGAGCATATGGTAAACACGCAGCTGCAAGTACCTAGGAACCCTTTCTTTACTTGCAGTTTAATCCGATTGAGCAAGAAAAACGTATTACAGCGGTGGGCTGTGCTTTGCTTTGCTTGTAAGCGGGAACTGAAAATGTGCTCAATCTGAATTCTACTATTTCCAGCAGCTAACTCACCTTCTAGTCCTCGATCTGCTAGACCTCGATCGATTTGCTCTGCCACCTTCTACGTACTCCAATTCCTTCAGCCTTGGAAGGCAAGCTGCTAGTCTTGTGCCATCGACCGCGTCTTATTTATAGCCTTCTGAACTTCCCTTTCGCGCACGCGCGCACCCCTCTCTCTCCCTCTCTCTCTCTCTCTATATATATAGAGGACGTCAGTTTCGTACTCCCGGGCGTACATACTCCCACTTCAAATATACCACTTAAATGAATATATTATACTTCTTTACCATTTTCAGTATACTTAAATACCAATTATAAGATACTCTAATACGACTTGATTGAAAAAAAAAATCATTGGAGAGTGTGTGTGTGTGTGTGTATATGAAAATGGTATGGTACTCCTGGGAGTACGTACTTTCACCTCTCATATATCACTTAAATCGTATGATGATACCTCTTTATCAATTTGAGCATGCTTCAATAATGATTATAAGATACCCCAAAGTGCGTTCCATGAAAAATTTCATGAAAGTCCACCTTTTATAGCAAAATTTGTGTATATACTTCTTTTATATATGAAAAAGGGTATATAACAAAAATAAAGGGCTCCAATAAAAAGTTTTCAATCAAGTCATATTAGAGTATCTTATAATTGGTATTTAAGTATATTGAAAGTGATAAAGAAGTATAATATCTTCGTTTAAGTGGTATATTGAAAGTGGGAGTACGAAACACGGGTCCTATATATATATATGGAACGTATCTAGTGCTAATGGCTATTTGGGTGATAAGGTGCTAATGCAGACATCGGCCGTCCAATCTAACTCGTGTGGCTGGGATCTACGCAGGTGGGAAGCCCCTGAAGGATCTAGACCTGCCATTATGTGTTAATGGAGTTTTGGTGATTAATGACAAATCTAATTGTGAGACTAACACTTTCATTGATATACATATTGTGTAGTCTTATTTGGATATAAAGGTAATAATCATGAAGGCATGCATGTGATTAATGACAAATCCAATTCATTGGATAAACAAAAGGAAAATCCAAACAGTATGCATTCATAATGATGAATCTATTTGTGAGACTAACATTTCTATTTGTTATATCATGTTTAGTCTCGTTTGGATATAAAGATCAAAAGAGGTATGCATTCTACTTTGTATTCATATATCTTGTTGCATTCCTCGGATCCAAAATATATGTTGAACTCCACCAAAAGTCTAACTTGAATATGTGCATATGTTTCCATTACACATTTGTGTATGCACACATTTAGGGGGAGCTCCATATATGTTTTGTGGTTTCATTAGTATTGATCCATATTTCCTTATCCATATATAATTGGGATCTTTACTTTGAAACATGTCCTTTGAATATATTTAACTTGCATAGTTAATTTATTCATATGAGTATATGAGACTTGTGTAGTTCATATATTCTTGAATGTATTTAACTTGTGTAGTTAATATATTCATATAAGTATATATATATATAACTTGTGTAGTTAAGTATATACTCATATTCTTGAATATATTTAACTTGTGTAGTTAATATATTCATGTGAGTATATATAACTTGTGTAGTTTATATATGCTCATATTCTTGAATATATATAACTTATGTAGTTAGTATATTCAAGTGTGTATATATGACTTGTGTAGTCTATATACACTTATATGTGAGTATAACATAACTTGTGTAGTTTATGTGTGCTCACATATTCTTGAATATGTTTAACTTATGTAGTTAATCTATTCATAAGAGTGTATAAGACTTGTGTAGTCTATATATACTTATATGTGAGTAGTACATAACTTGTGTAGTTCATGTGTACTCACATATCTTTGAATATGTTTAACTTGTGTAGTTAATAGATTCATATGAGTATATGAGACTTATGTAGTTCATATATGCTCATGTATTCTTGAGTTAATACGACTTGTGTAGTTCGTATACACTCATGTTGAGTATATATAACTTATGTAGTGCTTATATACTCATACCAAACTCTATTCAATTATTTGCTATTGAAGTGGTTATCATCAATTACCAATGAGGGAAAGATTGTGGTATCTTGTCCCGCCATTATGAGTTAATGGTATGTTGTGGTAATTAATGATAATCATATTGTGGAACTAACATTTTCCATGAGTTGGATGAATAGGTTATGTTCCATATGGTTGACAACTTGGGATGATATCATGTGTTGATAGTCATCAAGTCAAGTGAAGACCCATCATGAGTTGATGGATGTCAAGTGAAGAGTGCATCATGTGGTGATGCATGTCAAGACTCGGGATGGAGGATGTCATCATGTGTTGATGAGCATCATGTCAAGATCCCGAAGTGAAGCTTCATCATGTGTTGATGAAGGTCAAGTGAAGGATGCATCATGTGTTGATGCATATCAAGACTCGGGATGGAAGATGTCATCATGTGTTGATGAGCATCAAGTCAAGATCCCGAAGTAAAGCTTCATCATGTGTTGATGAAGGTCAAGTAAGGATACATCATGAGTTGATGCATATCAAGTCAATGACCCGGACTTGAAGCAAGGATGTGCGTCATCAAGCTTCAAGTGTTTGCGCAAGGCAAAGGTATGACTAGCTAGGGCTAAGGATTTGTTCCTAGTCTTTTACCGGTCTTGGTGTTTGGTTGGATGACCGGATTGCTAGTATAGGTTTGCCGTACTATTAAGAGGGGTCTTTGACTAGTAGCTTGAGTTTGTCATGTGTTGATAGCTCATTGTGTTTGCTCTAGCTCACCTTAACATGTTGCCAATATTTGCGAATGCGTTTTGCAAATAGTTGTGGCTCATGGTTAATCCTTGTAGCATGTGACTTAAGTTTGCGAATGCGTTTTGCAAATGGTGTAAGTCCATGTACCTTATTCCTTGTGGTGTGATTCTAAGAGTGTGCAAATGTGTTTTGCAACTTGTTGAGAATCTCACTTAAGCCCTTGTGTGCATTGCGCATCAAATTAGCAAATGTGTTTTGCAATTTGAGTTGAAGTGAATGCAATCTGTGTTTTCTCAGGAAAATCGGATGATCCGACGTGTTATGCGCGGTACGACCGGGATGCGGTCATACCGGCTCTTATCAATGGAACTACCGCACTGTTGAGCATGTGTTGCTCGTTGAGGAACAGTAGTACCGGCGTGTCTTGGCGATACGACCGTAGGCGGTCGTTCGATTATTTGTTAGCGGTTCGCTTTTTCCAGAGAAGATGCATTTGAGCATGTGTTGCTCTGGTTGAGGAACGGTAGTACCGACGTGTGTTGGGCGGTACAACCGCGCTGCGGTTCGACCGCTTTCTTGGTGCGGTACGACCGCACATCGGTCGTTCCGTTTTCTCTGTGGCGGTTGTAAAATTCCAGAACAGGTGTTCGTGGGACTTAGCCGCATTTGGCGCTCCTTTGTGGAGCGGTACGACTGCAGGTGTTTGTGCGGTTGTACCGATTAGTGCGGTACGACCGGACCTTGGTTGGCGGTCGTTCCGATTTGGTGACCAACGGCTAGTTTTATAGCTGTTGGAGGAAGGGCGGTACGACCGGCCCCATAACGGCGGTCGTTCCAATTTCCTATCTTTTTCAGCAGACTTCACCCCAACGGCTAGTTTTTGTGTGTGGGCTATAAATACCCACCTTGGCCGTGTGAGGGAGAGCAGCTGGTGCCCCATTGAGTTCCTTTGAGCTAGTGCAAGCCCTCTCACACTCATTTGTGCATGTGTTGCACTTAGAGAGGTTGGAGAGGCAAATCCTATTGCATGTGTTGCATTAGGTTGTGGATTGTGTATCCATAGAGCTTTGGCACTTGATTGGTTCAAGTGAAAGTTGGAGTCTTGTTACTCATGGTGTTTGCCGACACCTAGACGGCGTGGAGGCGTCGTGGTCCGGTGATCTTCTCAAGTGAAGCTTGTGAGAAGGCCCGTGTTTGTGAGTGGTGTGGTGCTCGCCATCTCCGGAGAGGAGGAAGGAGCAACCCTAGTGGAGCGAGGTGTTGGTTCGTTTTGGAACCATCCAAGTGGTTGGACTTACCTTGGAGGAAGGCTTAATTAGTGGAGCCGCCCAATTGGTTTGGGTTTCCCTCAACGTGGATTAGGGAGATCGGCAAGTCTCCGATCACCACGGTAAAACATCGCCGTGTCAATTGTGGTTTGATCTCTTGTGTCTCACTATTACATTTATATTCATTGTGTATGAATATTTGCTTTACATTGTGCAATTTATATACCTTGTAGTAAATTGCTTATTCATTGTGTATGATTGCAATAGTTCATTGTGCTATTCACCATTGCTAGAACTGAATTGCTCAAGTCATATGTTTAATTACTATATTCTTCAATAGACTTGTATTGTTGGTGCACTTAGGTGAACCTAGTTGATTTAGGCTTTAATTGTGTAAAACCGTATTTATATTAGCTTCCGCATTAGAAATCGGTTTTAGCCAAAGAAGTTTTTAAAACGCCTATTCACCCCCCCTCTAGTCGGCCTCCTCGATCTTACAGCCCCAAAATCACTTACGCATTTTTGCAAAAAAAAAAACTTCTACATCCCCCTTCGTCGCGTGAAATAGCCCTTAGCACTTCATTCCATGCGCCTTCGTTTCACCCGGCCCATTCGCTCCAACAAATCAATTTGGGGCCGATTGAGCTCCCCATCCACCACCACGGCCTGGCGCGTCGCCTCCTGGCCTGGCGTCGCCTCCTCCTTCCTCCCTAGCCTGGCGCGCCCTCCTTCCCCATCTGGTCATGCGGCCCTTGGTGATCGAGGACCATCCGCCGCCGCCCTCGTCCACCTCCTCGATGGCTCCCCGCCACCTTCCTCTCCTCCTCCCCCCTCGGTTCCGCCGCCACCTACACGCCAAGGAACCATGTAAGTCCCTTGGCCCAAGTCTGCCTCATGTTCTTGAGCATGTTATGTTGGATGTGTAGTGCTAATTTTTTTGGGTCCAATTTGGTCCATGAGTCTTTCAGTAGCACATTTGTCTCCTAAGCAGAAGATGGTAACAAGAAGTTGATTGGAAGAAAGTGCTCAACCCAAAATGAATGTATGTAACTAACAATGGAAGTATGCCTTAGTTTATTTTCCCACCATTTTTTGTTTTCAATGGATGAACTCAGAATGATAAATGACAATGGATGTATGTAACCCAAAATGTTCCTGTGAGAGGGAGGGAAAGGAGTGCATGCAATCGTGTAAAGAAAAAAATGGCAAATGGATAGCCTGACCTTGTTATTTTGCTTGTTCTCTGTAATTTTGCATCGGATATGTAATGGATTTGTATGAATGAAGTATTAACTTTGAGAAAATGAAGACTTTTGCTGGCACTTGTGTTCCTATGTGTATTGATGGATGAAATGAAGCCTTTTGCTGGCACCACTTGTGTTCCTATGTGTATTGATGTATTGATGGATGAAATAAAGCCTTTTGCTGGACAGCCTGACAATGGATGTATGTAAATGGACAGCCTGACAATGGATGCATGTAACTGTGAATGCATTGTGTAAATGACAATGGATGTATTTCAGATAGGACTTTAGGGGCATTGTGAATGTATTGTGTAAATGACAATGGATGTTAATGACAATGAAGCCTTTTGCTGGACAGCCTGACAATGGATGTATGTAAATGGACAAATGGACAGCCTGACAATGGATGGATGTAACTTTGATTGCATTGTGTGAATGCATTATGTAACTGTGAATGCATTTGTGAAAATGAGTGAATTTGGGCGCGAGGTGTTGTGAAATTTATGTGTTATCTGCGTGCGCAGCTTGTAAAATTTGTGTAATGGTTTTGTATGAATGAAGTATTAAATTTGAGAAAATGAAGTCTTAAATTTGAGGAAATGAATTGTTGTCCTGAAATTTGTTAGTTCTCTACCCTCTGTTCTTCCTGGGAGATGCAAGGTACTGCTCTTGAAATTCTCATGGATATATTTTGCTCTCACAAGCAAACATAGCCACATCAGACCATAAGCACTCTGGAGAGTTCATCATTCACATACAGGGTGCCAAGGAATTCACATACACAGTCTACCCTTCTGCTACTTTTGTTGCTCTTGATAAACTAAGATGACTGATAAAAGAACTGGCTCGAATAAATGACAGTGATTACTATAAAGTTGCTGTCACCTGTGTTGAATCATTTGTTGCCTTTGACATTGTCGAACCAGTAGGAGGGTTTCAAATTCTTAGAGCCACTTTTTCAGTACCATAGCAGGCATAGCCACATCATGTCCATATATGTGTCAAGATCAAAAGGCTAAGCTATCAAACCAGCTCCAATAAGTCTCAGTAAGTTTGGAATTTTATAACGTCAGAAGAAGCATTATAGTATTCAGTGAAAATTGTGCATTTGAAATAGCTGAAAACAGAATGTAGCCACATACTTTCACATCATGACTCAAGCCTGATAATATTTGTGCATTGCACAAACAAAATATATCTCATTGCCATAGTTGTGATGACATTAGGTTCCCAACATACTAGCTAATTCCAGAAACACCCTTACTAGTAACATCCATTGTTTTGTTACATATACATTATGTTCCCGAAATTATAGATACTCATAAACCGATTTCATTTGACATTTGAAGTAGCATCCTGGGTGTCGATTTCTTGGTTCTCTTTTTCTTTGGAGATGATGTGCCATCCCTACTACATCCTTGCAACCAACTCCTTTGCTTCACAGAACATAGAACAATGAAACAATCAAGATAGTTAGTAACAAAATAAATTGACAAATTCTGAGAACAATTTTATTGACATACCTTGCTCAATTTGTTGTCGTCCTCAAAGGGCAATTGCAGTTATCATGGTATGCCATCTCCTTGCATGACCTACACATGCATTGCACCTTTGTTTTGTTCTCCACATTCTCGTCTTTCTTCGCATCTGTCTTTACCTTCTGTCTGGGCTTTATTCTCTTGCACCTACCCTTGGAGTTAACATCATTTGGTGCCTTTATGCTGACTTCCTTAGGGATGGGACAACCTGCAAATGCTTCAATCTCTTCAGCTCTACTTACCACATTCTCAGGAATCAGAGGAGTCACTTCTTCCCCAAATGTGACAAATCGATCCCTAAGGAATTTCAAGCCTTCATATGTTCCTCCAGCACGGTGAATTAATTCCTCAATCTTACTATGTATTTCTGATGCCAACTTGCCTTTAGATGTTTCTATTGCACTCCTTGGTTTTTCTTGCAACAAATTGCCCTCTCCATCGAAGATGTCGTCCTTACTCCACATTGCAATGCTCCCAGGCAGCAAACACTTCTTTTTGAAACTCAGTGAAGACAGCGAACGTGAAGACCTCACTAGCATGCTTCTCTATTGCCCAGATAGTCTGCAACACAAGCATTGTGTGTAACATGGCATTGTCAGCTTTCAACTCATTATGACGTTTTTCTTCCACTGCATTAACAAATCTGATCCAAAACTCCACCGAAGTATTTTTGAATCCAATAAACCGATTGCAGAAAGAGTTAGAATTCTCTGACCTAGAAGTGGTTCTAAGGATTCCCGCCAAGAATACATCTTTGGAGTAAGTGGGTACCCATGATGCACGGATTCGGTACCGAGTAGCCAACCACTCATTGGATTCCAAACCAAAATCAGAAATAATGGAAGAAATTTGCTCCTCGAATTCCTCCGGAGTTTCTGAGGCCCATACACATGAATTAACACGTTGGTACAATAAAGGGTTTTCCCTCAAATGTGACGGCACCTTTACTGGAAGCTTTTGCAAAATGTGCCACATGCATAACCTATGCGTGCTAGTAGGAAAAACAGTGGAAATTGCAGTCTTCATGCCAGTATCTTCATCGGTTATGATAAGCCTAGGTGCAACTTGTCCCATTGCTTTCAAGAATGTATGAAACAACCATACGTACGTCTCAGACTTCTCATTGCTTAATAATGCAGCCCCAAGTAAGACACATGCCTTATGATGATTTACTCCAGTGAATGGTGTAAAGATCATGTTATAATGGTCGGTGTTATATGTAGAATCAAATGACAGAAGATCTCCAAAATGGACATAATTTTTCCGAGATGTACTATCTGCCCAAAATGCATGTACCAACCTACCCTTGTCATCAACAACATAATCAAAGTAAATGGAAGGATTTATGTCATTCTTCCTACAAAGGTTGTCAACAAACATCTGAGCATCTGATGACTTAATACAATTTCTTAGTTCTTTATGATAATTCTGCAAGTCTCTCCTCGTGCATCCTACTTCTCAAATCCACCCTCACTAATACGGAGATATCTATATGCCCCGCTTGTGCTAATGCCTCATTTATGACATGTGATTAATGCACACTTGGCCTTCTCATTTACTTTCCTATTAGACCTTATCAATTGTTGTTTGCTAGGTGATACCAATTCATGTGTATGTGACTCAACAAATGTCTCCACCCTAAACTTATTGTCGCAAGCGCGTTTTGCAGCTAAAATTGCCTCGCAGCCACACCTAGTTAACTTCCTGACATATTTTCTTTTCTTTGACTCGATGTTGTCCTTATCTTTCTCAGACCAGAAGCCTTCTCTTGAGCACATCCATCACTTCCATCTCGTAACACCATTGACGTCCGTATGCGAACCAACACGGACTCCAAACCCGGCTGAATGTGCATACATCTTGTAGAATTCCTCAGTAGCGTCCAAGTCATCAAAAACCATCCCTTCAAATGGGTTGATAGCTGGGTCAACACAAGGTGTATAAGAAGAACCCTGTAATGCAAATGATGAAGTATCAAACATGATGGAATGACCGATAAAATCAAACACATTCACACATCATGATACTTACTACGAATGGGGTGCTTCCGCTCTTTTCCGGGGTACCAAAATTAATTAATTGTTGGGAAGGTGAACTAATTTGAGCAACACAGTAAGCATCAAGGCTTCCTTGTTTTGGCAAAGCCAATGCCATGCTCTCATTGGCCATAGATTCCATGCCTGCTACATTGTGCCAAAAACACAAAGCTCATGAATGCCTGCAAATAATATATTCTCCGTACCACTCCCATTGCATATGTACTAGTATGTTCCTACAATGAATGAAGGCTATTTTACAACCAAAAACAAATTGAGAATGCATGCAATTGTGTAGGCACTGAAATTAGTTCTTGCAAATTAATATATCTTTGCTAATGCACATTATGGTGGTGCAAAATTTCACTGCACAACTATGTGGTCGATCCATATATGCAATCCTTATTGGTAAGCATTGAGAAATCATTCATGTAAGTACATACTGTATGTAGGGGAGCGGCGGAGGTCGGCGATTAGGGCAGTCCTGGCCTGGAAGAGTGGGGCGGAGGACTGCAATGGCGATGGAGGTCCTGATCGTGAGGAGCGCCAGCCTTGGTCACGTTCGCCGGCTGCGGTGGAGGCGGCCGACGGAGCACTCGACGATGGCGGCTCCTTGACGCAGGTGGTGGGAGAACTGGGCGCATCGAGGTGGAGATAAGGCGCAGCAGCTGGGAGGGGGAAGGAGAGCGGCGCCAGCGGCGGCTGGTCCTCGACGCAGGTGGCGATCGAAACCGGGAGGGGGAAAGAGGGCGACGGGCTGAAGAGTGGGGCGGCGGGGCGGAGGTGGTGGAGGGGCGGCGGTGGTCTCGACGCAGTGGCGGCCGAATCGGGGGGGAAGGAGGCGGAAGGAGGCTGTGGAGGGTGGCGACGCCAGGGGCTAGGGAGGAGGGTGGCAGCGATGGTTCAGCTGGGTGAGAGGAAGGCCAGGGAGCAGGGAAGACGATGAGTCGTGGAAGGCGCATGCAAGGGGGCTAAGATGTAATTCGCAAGAAGAATAGGAACCGTAGGTTTTTTTTTTGCAAAAATGCTTAAGTGATTTGGGGGCTTCCCACCCGCGTAGATACCAGCCACACGAGCCAGATCAGACGGCTGATGTATATATATATATATATATATATACATACATACATACACACACACACACACACATATAGACCCTGTTTGGTATGGCTCCTGCTCTCAGTTTCTTAGTTGGAGTAGGCGGAGCTATGCCAAACGGGGTAACTCTACAAAATTTTCGGAGTTGAAGCAATCAGAAGTAGAGCAACCTATAGTACAATTTTCAGGAGCGAGTAGAACCTTGCTTCAAGTGGGGAGCAGTGAACCAATAAAACGAAATACCCTTCGAGGTTGAAGATAATTACCCGCAATATGCCATTGAACTACCCTACCCACCCCAGCCTGCAGCTCCCCACCCCTTCGCCTCCCCTTGCCTGTTCGCACCCCAACCCGCCGCCCCTTCACAGCCCCCTCTCATCCCCTCGCCTAGGAGACGACCAGGAGACCACCCCGGCGCATCCCAAGTGGGCGACTCCCCCCTCCCCCCTGACCGCTGCTCTTCCTCCCGACGCATCAACCCCGGCGCATCTTCTTCCTCCCTCCCCACCTGGCACATCCACCCCAGCGCATCCCCGACGGCTGTTCTTCCTCCCGGCACATCTTCTTCCTCCCTCCCCACCTGGCGGACCACCTCGACGGCTGTTCTTCCTCCCCAGTGCATCCACCCTGGCGCATCCACCCCGCCAGCTATTCTTCCTCCCCAGAGACCTCTTCCCCACCGGTGACGTTGAGGTAAGCCAGATCTATAACCTAAATCATAGACAATCTGTACTTTCTTTGTTCTGATGCTTGCTTGGTTCTGATGCTCGCCATGGTGCCCCAGCCCATGCTCGCTGTCCTCTTCCTCTACCCGCTCACTACCCTGGTAAAATTCCTCATGTCCCTCTTGAGGTGTTCACTTCGCATTGGATTATGTGATGCGAAGAGTGTAACGAGTTTGTTGCTTTACAGGGCGAGCAGGACGATGAGGAGAAACTCGACGCTTCTACCACTTCCACGGCCGGGGGCAAGGTACGGTTGTATTGTTTTGTTCTATTTTTTCTTCGTAGTGCATCTAATGTGTTCGACAGAATGCCTCAGCCACGGTGTGATGCTTTGTGGTATAGATGAATTACTGGTCGTTTAATTCATTCACTCAACGTTATATCCTTTGCTCTTAATTTGCCCCTTGATATGATAGCTTGTTTTGCAATGTGTAGACATTCATGGACCATTCGGTTGGCCTGATGCACCATCAGTCTTTGATTATTTGTATAAGTAAGCTATTGGCTGTTTTGCTTGATAAGCTCATTTTGCAATGTGTAGACATTCATGAACCCTTGGGTTAGCCCAATGTGCCATCTATCTTGATTATTTGTATGAATTGGGAAAAGAAGCTAATGATTGTTTTGCTTGATAGCAAACAAGGTTTATCATCGCATATTTTCGCTTACTTGATCTATTTTTTTAAGGAAACTTTATTTGATGTAAATTGTGTATCTGTAACCTTATGCCTTTGCTTGCTGCAAGCGTACTGGTTATATTCTTGTACTCTGTGCAAGTAATGTAGAAGTAGATCTCTAGGTGTTATTCACAGAAGTAGCGCATCCTAAGCACATATGCTGACTGCAGTTGATCTATGCTAGTCTTTGTTCTGATAAAGTATGCCCTCTTATGCCTTAGATGCTTATTAACTGCCAAAACAATAAGAAATTACTTGGTCGTGTGAGGACATTTGATCGGCATTGCAACATGGTTCTTGAGAATGTTAGGGAGATATGGACTGAGGTATGTGACATGTTCTCTGAACTGTTCTTTTTGTTTCCTTGTCTTGTATTACTGTGTTCAGTCACATATGATGCTCATGTTACAGGTTCCAAAGACTGGTAAAGGCAAGAAGAAGGCTCTTCCAGTGAACAAGGACAAGTTCATAAGCAAGACGATCCTCCGTGGGGATTCAGTCATCATTGTTAAAGCAGAACTAGTAGTATTGATGGTTCAGTGTTGTAGTTGGGATGTTATGAATTTAATTTGGTTCAGATGAGTGAATAATTTCGGGGCTTGTGCATGCATGATACTGATAGGTGTTTGACAAGCATCAAAGTGATTCTACATTATTATGCAAGAAGATGGGAAGTTTGCAATCCATAAGCTAACTCTAATTCTGATGGGGGAGGAAAATTTGTGAGAAGAAGATGAAGGAGGCTCGCTATTGTCTGTCAGATGCTGAACTTCTTGTTTCGAATGTTTTTGTAATAGTTGTAGAAGCTGAACGGTTGAGTGGTTTTCAGACTTGGAACAATAGCTTTGATTAATAAAGATGATTGGAATTGTGAAGGACATCTCCTGCCTCCTTGCCTCTTATGAACTTTTGTTGTGATACTCATTGATTTTTTAGAGAAGACACTCATTGAATTAGAACTTTGGTTATGAACTTTGTATGTTCATATATGTTGTATTTTTTTGAGTAAAAATTTCAAATGTGGACGAAAAAATAGCACGATAGTGCACAACATGGCCTAAATAAATCAATAAAAGCACAGTATGGCTGAAATCAACTTATTAAAATGTCATAAGTTAAGCAATACAAAAAATATTACAATTCACAAAACAAGAGTTGTGTAGTCTTTTTACAATGATCCTTCTCATTTCTGGAGCTGAAGCTAATTTTCTAACCAAACACCTCCTCGGACTACTCCAATTTCTCATAGGAGTGGATCCAAGACTGAAGCTAGAGTTGGAGCTGCAAAAACTTGGAGCAGAGCCATACCAAACAGGCCCATATATAGATACATATATATACATACATACATACATACATACATACATACATATATAAGTATATGTATGTATGTATACATACATACATACACGTACGTACGTACGTACGTATGTATGTATGTACACACACACATATATAGAGATCACGTCTAACTGTGGATATTATTAGGATATGCTCATGATCTTAGGATTATACAATTGGCAATGGTGACAAGGGTTTATCGAAACACCTGTTTTTGGCAAAATTCAGATGTTGTCAGGTTGTAGGCAATCAGACCAACCAGGGTCGCGGTTTGATCGGCCTAGCTGGCGGTTTGACCAGCCACCACTAGCAGTCAGATTGGCCTTAGGGTAGGCCAAAGGGCCGGCGATCAGACCGGCCATGGGTGGCGGTTTGACCGGCCAAAATTTTCAGTTGGACAAAAAATAGAGGGTGGGTCTCATAATTTTTAGAGTTTCGAGCCAAAAGTTCTATTCGTTTTAAATTTTCAGTGAGGTTTTGGATTTCCACGGAGAAAATCTGGTTAAGTCTGTATGTTGGCGGTCAGACTGGCCAGGGGACGGTCAGACCGACCATGGTGGCGATCTAACCGACTTTATCCTGTTCGTTGGCCGGCAAGGTGGCGATGTTCGTACGTTAGGTCCAATTCATGGTTTTCAGTGCATATATGTTGCATGATGCATGTTTTGACTAACGTGGGTCAAGTAGCGAAGAACTTATGCCTGAAATCGATTTCTTGGTCTATTGTTGTGCAAGAGGTTTGAAGGCCAACGGTGAGGATGATCGCGACTAGGCTTGAAGAATTGAGGTTCAAAACGATCGAGGATGCTAGGTGAAGTCATTGAACTCAAGTATAGCGCAAAATAGACAAGGATGAACAAACGGGAAGTTCGGTGCGACGGGTTACATCAAGCGGCGCGGGGTCGGTGCAAGTGTCATGGTGGTTTCGGTGGGAGCCGGATGAGAGACTTACCGATATGAAGAGATTCATTGATTAACCTACACGTGGCGAAGTATGGGATTGCTTCATGAAGATTGGATTCGGTCTTTGGAGAAGGATCGAAAAAGGGTATTTTGGTAACTTCACCAAAAATACCACCTTGGTAACCATTGGCTAAACCGCGGCGCAAGATTGTGCAAGAAGATGCAGTTTAGATCAAGTGAAGACAAAGATCACGAAGAAACATATTCAGGAAGGCTGGTTCATCATCCGCTTTGAGAAGCGTGTGTGAGTGTAGACACGTTTGTGTCGGGGCTTAACGGGTACCCGTTAGGGTCTTCTCTCAGCCTAGCCTCTACTATAAAAGGAAATGTCCAGATGTGGAGTTCTCAAGTCCTTCTAAGAGAAAAATCCTAATTTGTGATTTGGGAATTTTTGAGTAGTTGAGGCTAGGGCTTATGAGAGATGGATTGATTGTTTGCTGAAGTATTGAGCTTTTATCCTCCATGGTGGAGTGGTTGTAAACCAACATCTATCTCAAATCAATCTAAAGCAAGATTTCTTCAAGATGAGTCTCTTCTTGTTCTTGCTCTCTTTGGTGACTTTTCGGACTTTGGTGATTATTTGGTTTTCCTTTGTTTTTTTGTTATGATCTTGCTTTTTGTGACATGTGTGAATGCATCTATGATCATCTTTTATCCACGAGCAAGTTTTAGGATCAAAGTTTGGTTTTTCTAGGTTCTTGTGCTCTCCTTCCCTCATCTATGAAATTCATGAAACTTTGGTCTTGATATTCCCTATCGTCGATTGAAATAGGTTCCTGACCTTCTTGATGAGCTATGGTTGAAACTTTAGAGGATTTGGATCACCGGATCAAAAGTTGAGTCCATTTGTGATTTTGATTTTGTGCTGATTTTATCATTCACGGTGCTGGAGGTCTGACCGTCCAACCTGAGAGGTCTGACCGCCCCCAGAGGTCTGACCGGTTGGCCATCGGTCTGACTATCCAACCTGAGAGGTCTGACCGCCCAACTCACCTTTCTTTGAGTTTTCCGTGATTTTGGTTGTTGTGCTTCGAAGTTTCGATTGGATTCAATACATGACATCTGCTATGTTTGTACTTTGATCTTCATAGCTTTCATAGCTATTGGAGTAAGAATTGGGTTGAATCCGATCTAGATGAAAAGGAGGTAGTGCTCCTATTCAACCCCCGCTAGTCGTCGTTTCGGTCCAACGGTAACTTTGCCGTTCAGAACAAGATCGTTTTTTTCACACCTCTCGCAATCAAATCTCTAGATAAAAACACTACATAAAAATACACACAAGGTTACAAGGCTAAGAAAAACCTTTCCTATGGGGCTCCCCATACGGTAGCAGCCAAGTGACCTCACAAGGGACAACAGCATATAATGCTCCCTCCATTTCGCTATATATGTCAATGCCTTGGGAGTATCTGTTTCAATGTATTTTTACACTAAGATAATCTACAGTTTAGTTATCATAATTTTTTTTGTCTCTACCCCTATTTAAATACTTTAGAAGTGGTTAAGTGGTTGTGATATGTCATTTAATAGAGATATATATGGTCATTTCTCATATAACTAATTTTTGTCTCTCTACCCCTATTTAAATACTTTATAAGTGGTTAAGTGGTTGTGATATGTTATTTAATAAGGATATGTATATATTTTTTAGATTTAATATTTTGTACGTATGGTGGGATGTAGACAATTATAGCGAAACGAAAGGAGCTCTCTTGATAGAAAAAAAAAGGGACATCATATTAAAAAAAAAAGGCGACACTTGGAGGCTAGCATGCATATGTCCATGTTTTTTTTAAAAAAAAACAATGGAAGCCGGTTCCAGTTACAAAAGTAAGTGCATAGTCTGCTATAAAATCAGTGAAAGAGAATAAGTTGTTGGCGTTTTCAAGTCAGACCTGGCCAAATAGGCCGCCCGGCACGGCACGGGTCCGGCTAGGCACGGCCTATTCCGGTCCGATGTCTTGTAATCGTCGTTGTGTCGGCCGCCCACGGGCAGGGTGGCGGCCCAGCACGGCTCGACGGCATTCGTGTGCCGTCTTGGGTGCCTAAGACGAACCCGTTTGGCCCGTCGGGCCAGATGTGGCCCGTTTGACCCATCAGAACAAAAAAATCCAAAAAAAATTAGAAAAATGTGTAGAATTCAGAAGTAGACATGAAAAATTTTAAAAAAAATGAGACAATCATATTGAAAATGTAATAAAGAGCTTTATTGATGTCCAACTGGCTGTCTTGTTAAAACCTTTGCCAAGTAAAAACTCAAAATGAGAAAACCTTGGCAAAGGAAAAAGAGTACAGCCTATAGCTCTACAATTCTACATACATGATACATCTTTGTTCTATGTGTCGGTGTCATTGTCTAAGTACAGATTTTCGAACACCTCCGATAATTCTGGATTTTCCACAGAGTGTTGTGTTCGTGAATCAGCTTGTTCCCAATCCTTCACAGTTAGAAGGATCTCTACCATCTCACTTGTGAGACTTGTTTTTCTCTCCTCCAATATCCTTCCAGAAAGACTGAAAGCAGACTCGGAGGAAACCGTAGAGACAGGAACAGTTAACACATCATGTGCAAGTATGGATAGCACGGGATATGTTAACTTATGGGCTTGCCACCATTGCAAGATGTTGAAGCTTTCTGAGTTGAAATCCACCGTATCGCTGTCCAGATAGGTGGATAGTTTTCCGCTCCTTGTGGGTCTTGGCTGAGCAGGCGTTAGTGTAGAAGAAGAAGAAGAACCCCTGGACCTGGACCTGGAGGAAGAGGCACCGAAGATCGCGCCCCACATATTTGTCTTCCCACTTGAGGTGGGGGCTACTAGAGGTCGTTGCGAACGGACTCCCCGGAACTTATTTTCATACCTTTGGTAAACCTCGTATAACCGAGAACAAACTTCTGCAAAATAGTCAGTATAGTCTAGCCCCGTAGCATCACTAAGAAGATCAAGTATAGTACCAAATGCATCAATTTTAGCTCTAGGATCTAAAAGAAATGCAAATGCATATAGGTAAGGGATTTGTCTCCAATATTTAAGGTATTTAGATTTCATAGAAACAACAGCATCGCGTAAAACTATGTCATTTTCAAACATTTTCAATTGAGTAGCAATCCGTAAAATAGTATGCATAATGATAGGAGATGTTGGATAGTAGACAGCGGACAAAGCAACAGTTGCCTCATAAAAAATTTCTAAAAATGACAGTACCTTCTCAGCAACGAACCAATGTTGCTCAGTTAATAGCATAGTACCGTCATTGCTAGGATAGTGCGTTTGAATAAATACAGAAAAATTGCTCTTGTATGGTAAAAGATTCTTAAGCATGAGGTAAGTAGAGTTCCACCTTACCTCCATGTCCAAACCGAACTTTCTTGGACGTACACCCATCGCCTTGCAGAAGTTCTTATATTGTGCTATTCTTACGTTAAAATTATTCAAGAAAGAAATCGCATCGCGAAAAGCTTTAATATACGGACTCAACCTCTTCAAACCACATTTGACTATAAGGTTGATAATATGACAAGCGCATCGTTGATGTAGCAGGAAGGAATCGGCATATGTACTCAACACTGGAGTAAGAATGTCCATGGCCCTAGAGTTTGAAGCGGCGTTGTCTAAAGTAATTGCGAATATTTTGTCTGTAAGACCAAAGTCTTCCACGACTTTGATAATACAGTTCGCAATATTCTCCCCCGTGTGTGCTACATCAATTAATTTCAAACCTATAATCCTTTTCTCCATTACCCAGTCGTCATTAATATAATGCGCAACTACACTAAGGTAATCCTCCCTAGCCCGACCACTCCATATGTCCGAGGTTAGGGCCACCGAAAATGTGCACGTACTAAATAGTTCCTTTATTTTATTACAACGTTCATTATAGTATTTCACTAGATCCATAGTTGTTGTCTGTCTAGAAATGGAAGTAAATCTAGGATTATGCGCAGTCCTATGTAATTTTGGAAAGAAGCAGACTCGCCAAAGCCTAACGGTAAATCCTCAGAAGCTATTAAATGACAGAGAGATTGGCGGGCTACCTGAGGATCGTAGTCCCAGCTAGATACCGTACCGTCAGGATTGTATTGCAGCTGCGTCTGCTTCATCACCAATTCTTGCTTGGTTCGACACCTTGTAGCATGTCTAAGCAAGTGCTCCGTTCCACCTGTAGACTTTGCAGACAATTCATGGTGACAAATTTTATAAATAGCATATGGTACCTCATTTCCCGCTGTGTCTTGTCTGGTTGTCCTATCGAAATTCTCCCACACTCCCGATGTAGACGGCCTCAACCTCTTTGCTCCGGTTGCCGTTGAGCCTGTGCTGACGTGGACGCTGATGACAGAACTCCACCTTGATCCTCCGGTGAAACCTCCGGTTGGTTTGAGGCAGCCACAGCAGCAGCCGCCTCCATAGACGCAATTTCGTCCGATGAAAGTCCGAACTCACTAAGAGCAAAGCTGTCGTAAAGACTGTCCATAGCGAAAATTACAAAATCGAAAATAACACTATTACTACTTTAATCTTAGCATACTAATAACTAACAATAAAAGTATTACAAAAATAGTATTGTACCTCTTTCGCTGACTTGTTGACGAAAATTGAAATTTTCGAATTTTGGCACAAATTTTTTGAATTTTGCCAAATTAGCTCAACAAGGATTTGAATTTGCACAACACAATTTCAAAGAGAGAATAGAGAATGAAGGGGTGCTGAATGAGGGGGGGTATGGTGCCTATTTATAGAAAAAATTTCTGATTTTTTTCAATTTTTTTGCTATTTTTTAAGCCTACAACGGTCAAAAACAGTAAAAAAAAAGGTAAAAAAACCCACAACAGTCGAAATTTTGGGCAGGCCGGCGGCACGCCCCCTGCACGACTGACCGATCGCCTGCTCCTTCTTCATCTCCCCCAACTAGCCTCGCCCGTGCCGCCCCCTCGCCGACCTCGCCGTCCGCCGCCTCTCGCCTCCCTCCCTCACTGACCCTGCCTCCCCGGCTCCCGGACCTGCCGCCTCGGGAGGCTCCTCTCCGTGGCCCGCCGAGGAGCCCGCCTCCTCACCTCTTGAGTGGAGGCCTCCCATGACCCGCCGAGGAGCCCACCGCCTGAAGCCTCCGCATGCCCTGTGGCGTGCTGACGACCCGGCGCCGCCTCGTCGACCCCCACTCCTCGCTTCCTCTCTCTCTCAGCGCGCATGGCTGCCAGCAGCCTGCGGCGACGGCGACGCCCTCCTCCTCCCTCCGCGTTAACGACACCGCTGCCGCCTCCTCCTCCGCTCGCTCCGGCAAAGACAGTGCAGTATTGCGCCGTCGTCTAGCCCGCCTCCTCCCCCCTCTGCTCCGGCAAGAACAAAGTGCGCCGCAACGCCTCCTCCTCTCCGCTCCGGCCTCGGCAAAGACTATGCGCCACCGATTCCGCTCCGCCCCGGCCTCGGCAGAAGACCAGTGTGCCACCGGCTCGCTTCCACCTCCGGCCCTACGCCTCCATCGCCTGGCCTCGCTGCAGCCAAAGGCCGTCTTTGGCGTTGCGTGCTCGTTCCGTACTGCACGGCCCAAAGATCGTTAGTGCTGCGGCGGACCGCCCACTCGCGTGCGAGGTGGCGGCGAGCACGACCAGTATCGTCTTTGGCCGCACGGTCCATAAACAGTGCGGACCGTGCCGTACTTAGACCGAACCTACAGTGCCGTGTTTCGTGCCGGTTTGTTTGGCCTGGCCCATTTGACCAGCTCTATTTCAAGTCTTAACTCTCAGAAAATCTGCACGCGGCCGGTGTTGCTTTCCTCGTTTTCTGTATGTGGGGACACGAGTTTGAGCGGCTTCTCAAGAGCAGGACACCCGTTGCATCCAGCGATCGGTTTTGACGTCTGACTCGCCTAGCTTTCGTCTCCACCATACCTCACGCATATATCATTTTATGATTTGAAAACTCTGAATTTACAGAATCCCAACACTTTTGATATATATTCCCTCTAAATAATTTTGAGCTTCGTTTATGTTTGCTTAAACAGTTGCACTCGAGAAGAGTGGCGGTTACCATAGAGTGGCACTTTAGAATTTTGCCACTTTGGACATTTTGCCCGTGTCTTTACTCCTTCTTCCTCCTCCCCTGCCGGCGTTGAGGCGGGGGAGCGGAGGTGGCTTAGCGGTGGCCGAGGTGCGGGACGTGGCGGTCAGGGAGGCTGAGCTCGAGCATAGCGCGCGGCTACGGCCTCTCAATGGTGACTTGCGCGAGGTGAGGCCGAGGGCGACAGTGTTAAGGTGGTGGAGCGGCATGGCCGATGGCGGTGCCGAGGCGCGGTACACGACGACCGAGCCCGAGCGTAGCACACGGCTGCTGGCGCTCGGGGCTAGGGGTGAAAACGGGTCGGATACGGGCAGATATTGCTCTTCCTGTATCCTAACCCATATTTTTACTCTGGATACGAATACAAATATAGATTTTCGAGATATAGGCACAGGGTGGATGCGGATCTGATTCAAATCGTCCACAGATAACTCGACGGATAATGCACACATAAAGGAAAAAATATAACTTCACCAACGAAAGTATCAAATTGTATCACCTATCAGAGAATTATTTATCCTACTTAACAACATAAATATAATAAAATGCAAATTCATATTATATATTAGTCAATGACTAGAAAACTATAGAGGATATTGATGTTCATCGGACATCAATTTTATTGATTTATCGAATATCCTACAAAATACGGATACGGGTCGAATATTGCTCTTCCAGTATCCTAACCTATATTCTATGAGATTTTTCGGATACGGGTGCGGATAATATCAGATGCGGATCGGGACTAAAAAATGGTACCCTGGACGGATTTTTTCCGGATACGGCATCGGATCGGGTGGGAATTATCCGCCCCGTTTTCACCCTACTCGGCGCGGGACGTGGCCGTCGAGGGAGGCCGAGCTCGATCACGGCGTCAGTTCTTGGCGCCAAGAAGATGGCTTGCGCGAGACGAGGACGACGTGGCGCTTGCACTGGAGCAACGTCACCGAGGCTCAATCTGAGCAAGACCGAGGCGAGGAAGACCAGCGGCGCGGCTTGGTGGTGACAGCTTGGTGGCGGTGGCCCAATCGGCAAGGGAGGCGGTGAGGCTGAGCGCTGATGCCAGTGCTAGTGCTCGGACCCGATAGCCCCTAGTTGGATCTGGGCCGGTTGGGCCTAGAGAGAAGAGAGGAGGAAGGGAGGAGCATCTGGAGGAAGAAGGGCGGAGAGGAGGGAAGAAAGAAAGAAAGAAGAGGGGTAAGAACGAAATCGTTAAAAAGTGGTAAATTCTAAAGTATCACTTTATATAATAGCAAACCTTAAATTGCATTCTCTGTGGTAGCAAATGGTAGAAGTGCATTATATGGTGTGACATATTCTCAATTATCCCTTTTTCTTTCGTTCCGTTCTGGTCGCTTCCACGCAAAAGGAAAGACTACACTGTTTCTTCATGTCTTAATAAGAACAACTGTTTTTTACAGGACAGGTGTATCATGCATGTATATTTCGCGGATCTGCAGGTACTTGGTTTATGCAACAAATGGTTTAGCATACGTTAGGTCTAGCATCTTTAAGGACCAGTTTACGCGCGCTTCTTTGTGCTGCGCCGCAGAATCTAACAAATTCAAGGAATATTTTGTTATCAAAAGATGATTTTAAGTGGTTAATATATGTATATCCAAAGCAGCGAAATAAAACTATGGACAGCAAGCCACTGCAACGCTAAACTAAGCCTTAAGCAAGCCGTAATTCTCGACAAAACACAGAAATAAACCAGCAAGCTAAAGGAATCATGTTAAGTTACTCTTGCTTCCCTGTCTCTTGGCTATTGTTCACTCATGGCCCCTGACCAGAGGAATGCGCGGTGCTACATTGGTTACACAGACAGCACCCATCCAAATATGCCAATAGCCCAAATGGCCAATGCAACGCTGACTGCAATTCCACAGCTATATTCCAGATTTCACCTGGAAAAAAAAACCCAGAAAAAGATGCCAAAATGAATCAACAAGGAGTATTTATATTCCAGATTTTACACTTGTCCTGATTTTTCGTGGAGCATTTCCTGATTTTTCGTGGAGCATTTAACATGACGTGATGGCATCCAACACAGTAATACCTAAAAACAGTTTGTTAGCCCATGCGCATAGCTACATATAACCGCATGCATATATACACACACAGTCAAAATACATACCATAGCATTTATCCTCAAAGAAATGAAGGTAAAAGCGAAGACATACCATAATATGCTAACAAGCCCTCACTATGTGGTAGGCTGATATGTAAGTTAAAAAAGGGAAAAGAAAGAAAGAATCACAAGCACATAAACTAGCCGGCCATCTACATGATGAGCAAAACTAGCCTAAGGTTAGAGCATTACTAAGAGCTATGTACATACATAGGTGGCACTACAGCATGTCACTAGCACTCTGCACTCAGCATGCTGCCATACTCCAGAGTCATTCGAACTTCCAACGCCTTGAGTGCAGTACCGACAGCCGTATTCTAGGTCTCATTTGCTTGTTACCCTGCGGAGAAATTCACACACTTAGCGACTTAGTGGAAGAAGCAATATTGCAGGTCAGGAACAACATTGGGAAAGAGAATGACTAGAATTACATGAACGGGAGATGAAGAGTGTGAGTAGATCCCAGATCTCCTATGCTGTCATGCTTAACTTGGTCTATGCTAGAACCATGTGACGAGAGCAACCTCCTCTGCAACAGCCAGGACTTTCATCACTTACAACCCAAGTATGACAATGCATTAGAACAAATTAGGCTACATAACACATATTAAGATATCGCCATATTGGCAGTGTGCATATGCTTAATTCCCAACATAGTCAAAACACTAGCAAAGCTTGCAAACAATAGATGATTTAGATAATCTATACTCTTTTCTGCAAGATACAGTGCAACACACTGATGTATGAAGGCTGCAAAGAGTCATAGAAGAAAAGAGGCAACCAGACAGATCACAGAATGGTCCCAAAAGCGATCCAAGCTAGGTTATTACGAGTTTTAATGTAGCACAGGGGTTCAATCTCGCCGTTACAAAAGATGTAAAACTGCCCTCTGCCCTTGGGGAGGTGAACAGAGGGGACAACAGAGAGATGCTATGAGTATATGTCCAGGTACTTTATTACAAGTTACAACTACCAAGGCTAGTAGAGCGAAAAATAAAAATAAAATGAGACGAAAGGAAAACAAACAAGTACTTACATGTGCCTCGAAGTTTGGGCTAGTCAGGTTCAGCGACAGATTTTTCATCAGCAATAGTACCTGGAGATTAACTCGTCAAACAAAACAATTGTCATTACAACTGACATGACAGGGTTATGTAATGAACGTTAACAGTACATGTCAACAGAAGGAACTAATTCAGCTGCTCCAAATGCAGTGCACGAAGAGAGAGAGAGAGAGAGAGAGAGAGAGTATTTGGGACAAGTCCATGCAAGCCAGAGAAGTTAATCATAATGGTAAGTCTATGAACCGCAACAGCTAACTTTCCCACAGAGTAAGGGGCAATGAGCCAATGAGCAAGACATAAAAATTTGGGCCTCAGCACCTACATACAACTATACGAGAAATGGAGAGAGATGCAAGGCAAGTGCTACTAATGCTCAAAAGATCTGCCAAACATCTTTTGTACAAACGAAATATAAACACTAAATGAGGGTAAACTCAGAAATAATAATTAAACTTCACCCCAGAAATGTTAACCACCATAAAATTATTCTTCATTTTCATATTCACATTGACTGAATGATGGGACTAGTAGCAGCTTGTAAGATTATTTCTACTAGAATCTGTAGTCAAATCTTTACTAAACATGCAAACAAAATCAAGAATATTTTTCATGCAAACAACTCAACTTACAAAATAGCATTATTATAACATGACCTTGATGCTTGCATAAAAGTTCTCTAGCAGGACAGGTGAATTGATTTGAAAGTAAAGCTTAGAGAAGGACGTACCGTTTCAACATCAATAGGATCCATCTCTCTCAACCTCTGCAAATGCCCACTTGTCTCTGGATCAAATATGCTTCCCAGAAAGTTGTATACTTGAGCAAAGTCTGGCATGGCTGCAAGTTTCACCAGAATAGGCACAAAATAAGGTCAGAATATGACTAAAGAAAAAGGCATGGATAACACTAATACAGCGATTAATATCAATGCCACCAAAGGGAGATCTGAAAACTAACAGCGCAGCATTCCATTTTTACTATTGTAATAGGGTCATAACAGCACTTATCAGCCAGACATCAAGAGCATTACGGTAACTCGCAGAATTTGAAGGATATGACAAAGGTAGCCAATTGCAACAAGCATCCAACAGAGTTAAAAGATCTTCAAACAGAGCGATCGGCACCAATAAGGCAAGAACTCAAAGGCTCATTTGAGAGTAATTGAGGTTCTCTGAGAAGACCCAAAGGCTGGTCTTTTAGAAACCATGGACTTATAGGTGGGCCTATGCATCTCATTAAGGCCACCTAAAAGCTGATCCATTTGAAAAATCTATGCTTGTGACCTGTGAGGACTTAAGCTTTAAGCTCAAACATCAGGCCATCAGTTTTTTCCCCAAAAAGTAGTTCATTTTTTTAAGATACTCAGAATGCATCCTTGAGGGTATTTTCCCCCCAAATGATATCTATCCCTCATCTTGGACTTCTTAAAATTTTATATGAGAAACTTCAAAGAGAATGCTTCTCTTTTCTTTCCAAGGAGACAAGGACAGTATACCCTTAAGTCTGAATGTAACATGGTACAACCGTATCAAAGACTCAAAGTATCAACTGTTAAGCATGTTAGATATCCTGATGCCGTGCGCATACCAACGCATGCCACCGCATCTTCAGTTGGCATGAAGCAATAGTGAAAAAATAAAGTGGATACATCTATGAGGTTACTAAAATAGCAATAAAAATATAAAGTTGGATTCTTTCAACTTTTATGGTTAATGTAGAATAAGGATAGTCGCAAAGAATGCTAAGAGAAAGACCACTAAGTCAGCAAGTCATGAAGAGCCCAGAGCAATAAGGCCTTAAATTAGATCCATCCTTTTTTTTTGTGAGAGTGGGTGAGTGACTTCCAATGTTAGCCAGTACAATGTTTGGATAAGAGAACATGAAAGGTACTGAATCATACAACACTTTAATAAGTGGAATAGAATTGCATTAATCAACCAGACTAATCTTAGCATCATAGCAACAGTCGCCAACATAGGGTTAGTATATGGCACTATGGCTGCATGCTGTGGAAAGAGAAGCTCACCATGCAGTGCTGGAAGCACGATTTCTTGCTCAATTGCCTCGGAAGTTGGGCAAGTTCCAGATTGGCTCTCTATGCTACTAGAGCAATTATTTGTCGCACCTGAACATGTTGCATCTGATAAGTTAGTATTTCCAATAAACATATTAATCAGAAATAGAGTTTACAATAATGGCACAATTATAAACCTTGTGTATGTCTTGGACTGAAATGTTGAGCAAGACCACTATCCCAGGAAGGAAATGCATCATTTGGACTTGAGTTCGTAGCAACAGTAGATGTGTCCATTGGTATAGCACAGCCTTGCTCCATTATATGTGAAGCTTGTTGTGGTAAGACAATCTGAGGGGCTGCAGGAGCTCCAAGGTTTCTAATTAGATCTATTTGCTAAACTCAAAACAGTCCATGCTAGTCAGACGCAGGATGAAAAATACATACTCTTTTTTGAGGCTTTATGTGGATATGGATGTGCTGACTTCCGCTTTGGCCGAGGTGGGGGCAAATGTTCACCTGTTCCATTCTTTTGAACCTTTAAAAAGTACTTCTGTGCGTGGCTCCTGATCTGTTAACAGAACTGTATTTTTAGATCATGCACAGTTTGTCAGATACAATAGAATTAAACAAAAAGGAACAAATCCATTTAATTAACGGAGTAACGAGTTGAGAATAGGCGAGTTATAATGATCTTGTTAAAAGAACAAACAGATGAAGATTCTAGACCAAACAAAATTGCTAAAGAAACTTCTTGGTGCAAAAGAAGAGGTGATGAAATGGTTGATTTTATTAGTCTTTCCCAACGACAATGCATTTTAGTATGACCAAGAATTTTACCACGAAAACATTTCCCATGGCTAGGCTACAGCAAACAAAAACGATGACACTATATTCATATTTGATCGACTATCAGAGGCAGGCAACAACATGTCACCAGCATCAGCATGTAACTGACTAAAAGCAGAAAAACACAGTATTTTGCTTCTCAGACATAATAAAAAAGATTCCAAATAATGGAAAATTCATATTTGCAGCAGCGCAAAAGAAGCATGGTGGGATGGTACTGGAAAAGAGCTATCCAGTGAATATAACATTTCAAGTTGCCCACAAGATCCTTTACCCTAATAATCTGTTAGCCTAAGTTGGTACGAAGCGGACTTGAAAAATGTAAAACACCTGAAATATTGTGTAACAAAGGCAACCAACTAAACAGCAAAACAGAAACAAAAGTCGAGGGCAGCCATAAACTATACCTGTATTACTGTCTTTGAGCCAACAAAAGCTTCAATCTTTTTCCAATCACGATCAAACCTGTTATATACAAAACAAACAAACAAAGAAAGAAAGAAATATAACGAAGAGAATAAAGCCATTCCAGATGTCACATGGGCTGCTCTAGGAGTATCCTTAAGGTACTAAAGAATCCATTACAATCAATAGATTATGTAATAGCCACTAGATAACGCCACCCAAAATCCTGATGTTAAGATGCAAGATGAGAATTCAAAGCTCCTGTATCAGCTATATAATGGGATGAAGAGCTAACACTCCCAAGAAAGAGATTCAACTCCAAGCAAAATCTTCAATCAGGAGCAGAAAGTAGGGTAACCCACTTGGAAACTTGGGAACTGAGATAAGAATTCGACCAGCTGTCTACAGAGCCCCCACAACAGTTGGTCCAAATCTAGCAGTTAGTCTGGTGAGAATAGACGCGCATTAACGCTACCGCAGGATCCTATCGTTAGTAAACTCGCTGATCTAGTCTAGTACAAGGCGAATTAGATCGGCAGTGACCCTGTAAGAAGGCAGGCAATCTGAGCAGACCAACTCGATCCCAAAAGAGCAGACAAGATAAGGTAGTAGATAGAGATCACAACCCCTCTTCCGCTTTGATAATACAAGATAAGACAAGACAAGACAAGACAAGCTAGCGGTACAAGTTGGGGGAATTAAGATGGCTCACAGCTGCAGCGCCTCGAGGAACTTGTCGTGCTCGGGCTCGGTCCAGCTCTCGCGCGACTTGGTGATGGTGTAGGGCTTCCTGACCCTCGTGGCCCCCTCGTCGTCCGCCTCCCCATCCGCCATCGGCGCATCAGCCTCCCGCGTCTGCATCCGGTGGTCCTTCCCTGGATCCCCGCCGCCGACGCCCGCGTCCGAGCAATCGAGCGGGTGGGGCGTCGTGCTCATGGACACCATGAGCTCCGCCTTCCCTACGGTCTCGCTTGCCGGTCGCCACCCACTAGGTCTAGGGTTGCCTCCTCCGCTGCTCTCGCTAGTGGAGTAGTAGACTAGTGGATGGAGGTGAGGAGTCTTCAGACTCCTCTGATCTCCTCCTTGGCTCCTGTCCACGAGTTTCCCCTGACCCTGACGCCGGGGTCCCACCACCTCCTCTCTCCTCTCCTCTTCTGTCTGGTCTGTGGGCCTCCCTACTACTCGTACTACGTGGACGTCACCGTCCCAAGGGGCGACGCCGACGCGGACCAGGAATAAATACACGCTTCGGCAGGGGCCTCCCTGCAAATTGTCTGCATCGACCAGACCAAGGCTCGAAGCGAAATCGTTCCAAGCAAGCAGCTTCTTGGCTAGGGTTTCGCGTTCGCGCAGAGCAGAGAGGAGATGACGACGGCGGCGCGGCCGACGTGGGCGCCGGCGAAGGGCGGCAACGAGCAGGGGGGCACCCGCATCTTCGGGCCCTCGCAGAAGTTCTCCTCCCGCGACCTCGCCGCCCACACCACCCTCAAGCCAAGGTAAACCATACGCACGTGGGCTAATTCCATCGAATCAACTCGTCGGCGCTTCACTTCTACCATCTCGCGTCGCTCGCTCGGGATCTGGTTGCGGTTTCCCTTTTTTTTTTATTTCTGTGCGCGTGGTTTGGCGAATGATTGGGGAAAGCGTTAGGGTTCGCTCCTGGAAACTTTGATGTCAGGTGATCTCGGATCGGGGTGGCCTCGCCGAGCTCTATGCGATAGAATTGCAAACAACAGATGCCCAACCCTAGCTTGTAGATCGTCACTGCTTGGGGTGGGTACACGAACCCTATAGCGCTTGATTTGTTTGGTTTTGCTGCTGTTTAGGGCCCAAATTAGCTAGTTCCAACCTTTTTTTCCCCCATGCGAGTTGCTTGAAAATGGCTGCAGGGTGGCCAGGATTAGGTTATGGGTCTGAGTTGTGCAATTTCACAAATAAAGATATGCATATGCTCCAGCAACACTAATTAATATGCCTGACCTAAGTCATTTGGATTACATCGAAAAGTTGGGTAAAAGACCCCCTTTATTAATAACGAGGGTATAGTTAATGTCGACCTAGTAGCTGAGCTTTCTAGTTGTGCTTGGAAAGTATGTCTAAAAAACAGAAATTTGTTATGCTGCTAGTTCACGGTATAATGCATTCTTTTGGAAGTTTGGACTTTGGAGCTCCGATAACTATATCATACCAAGTGTAAGCGTTTTACAAAAAAAAACTAAATTGCTGCTGCTGCATCAAGAGAGAGTAAATAACTAAATTTAAGCACCATGAACGGACAAATGGTTTATCATGAGTCATTTGATCCTTATCTGGGTCCTAGTGTTTGGTAACCAGAACCAAGAGTGCCACATATGGCTAAGCTATTTCTTCTCATGATTGTTTTACCAACCATTTATTTCTTGCCTCTGTCGAACCCTGTATAAAATTGGCTGTGCATTTTTTTAATGGTTATACTGAGATCTCTTCCACTCTTAAGACGTACTGACCTTTCCCCTTATATGTACAGAAAGGAGGGACAGCATACCCAAGAAGAGTTACAGAAGAGGGATCTCAGGGATGAACTCGAGGAGCGTGAACGCAAGCACTACTCGTCGAAGGATAAGTCCTATGCCGGTATTACCTCTTGTTCTATCTGTATTTTCCCTCTTTTGTAGAGAGAATGATTGCCAACTTCTTGCTTCCATGATGTTTGTCTTTCTTCCGTTGTATGATTACCTACCAGTGAATTTTATTTGATATGTTCGACCTATTCTTGCTTGTAGAAGAGAGAGACCGGCGAAAAAGTTCAAGCCTGCTCCTAGAAGGTCGGTGGCACTAATGCTGTATGATAACGAAGAACTGTTTGTTCAGGCATAGTGATTACTTACTCTGTTCTTGTAAATCATAGGTTCAAAGCGAGATGCTGAGGATAAGATAGTTCCACGAGAGATTGATGCAGATGACTCTGACGTGGAGCCCAGAAGTGATGATGAAAGGTTTGTCTAGTTCTTGCTCAATAGTTTATAAATCATGCTTAGATTCATCTCGTTGTTGCATGAATGGGATTAAGTGATTAACTATACATCGTGTAACTGTACTGATAATTTTGTAGGATGGGGATGAAACTGTTTTTTCAATGTAATCTACCATTAACTTTGGCATTAGCCACACGGCTAGTGGCTGATACTAGTTCCGACATTGCCTAGCATGTGGGGATAAGAATAACACAACGACTGTCTTGAGTCTGGGCACTTTTTAGGACATATAGTTGTTTATTTGGGCTCATGTTCTTGTAGCACAGTTGACTTTCTCAATGTATTCTTGCTCTTACGCATCGAATTGCAATCTCTATTCAGTGATGAAGATGATGATGATGACGGCGATGACACTGAGGCTCTAATGGCAGAGCTTGAAAGGATCAAGAAAGAAAGAGCTGAGGAGAAGCTTAGAAAGGTTTGTTGTTTTTCTTATCTCTCTATTATCATTTCAAGGTGACCCATTTCTTTAGGTTTTAGATAGATAATGGAAATTGTACATGCTTGTTCGCCGCAGGAGCGCCAACAAGCAGAAGAGGAGGCCAAGATGAAGGAGGCTGAACTGATGAGAGGAAATCCATTGATCAATATTAACAGTGCCGACCCCTTCAGTGTTAAGAGAAGGTCGAGACACTGGTGCTCAGTGCATCGCATTATCTTTTCTATGTTGCCGCACTTTATGGTGAGCCTAATCCTGTTCTAATGTGTATGTTTGTCACAGGTGGGATGATGACGTTGTATTCAAGAACCAGGCGCGTGGAGAGACCAAGACACCAAAACGGTTCATCAATGATACCATCAGAAGTGATTTCCACCGCAAGTTTCTCCAGAGGTACATGAAGTGATGCAGCTGTACGCTTTATCTGGCCTGGCTGGGCATGCCATGGTCTCCCGGACTGTGAGCTTGTGATGTTTCTGTATTTGAGTGGAAGATCAATCTGTATGACATAACTGTAACATCTGCTTTATCTTGATGATATTTTTATGGGAACGTTCCCCCCAAAAGAATCGCAGTGCTTGTGTATAACTGATGTGGTTGATGTGTGGCAAAGCTGCAGAATATATTTTAGCATCAATTGTTTAAAACTTTGAATGCTTTATCCCAAATATCTCCGGTCATACTTGCTAAAAAAAAGCAAGCTTTCTGGATGGAGCCACATTTTTGAGCAATTTTTTGCTGCTATCCTGCTGAAGTATGCGTGCGTAAAAGGAAAACAGCGATCTGCTTGTTCTCCTTTTCTTGGGAACACGATTTCAAGTGAACCGGCACACACGACACGTCTTGTGCATCAGATAATGCTCTCGCTGTGTGGGGTTCATTGCCGTCACGACCCCAGACGTTCATGGTACGAGCATACTGATACCACATTTCTGGATGGAGCCAAGTTGCCTGCTCCGGAGCAAGACCATGAGAGAGATTGATGATGAAAATAATACAGACACGCAAAAGTTGAAGGTTGCATTATAACTACATGTTAGTTAGACATCTGTATTTGACGATTAAAGGGACAATCGGTGAAGTTGGAAGTCACAAACAAATTAGATACCCTGATCTTTGACCTTAATAATGCTTGCAAACAACAGGTCGTAAATGCAACTAGGATACGCTGATCTAAGAATAACTCGGTAAATGGCTTTAAATAACATCACAGGAAAAATACTACGCATAAATAGGTTAAATCTGACAAAGCTGAATATCTTACCATAAGTGTGCACTCGCATCATAAAAACAATCAGGAATACATCCTGGCTCTGAAATCATTATAATCTGGGGCAATCAATGGGGATGAACGAGCAAGAACAGCATCAGCATCCCAATCACTGCTTGCATTCCTCTAGCAAATTAAGCGGCGGGTAGCAATCACAAACAACATAATAAGTGGTCCCCATCATCCAGGGCTCTCTTATCAGCTCTTAAGCTACAGGAAATAAATTCAAACGGCATACGTCCATTTCATCGGAGTAATCGATGTGACCAGAGCATAGATATTCTAGATAGCAGCATCTAAAATTGGGTTTGGGTTGAGATAAGCCAATTACACTTTGGATCAGATGGGGCGCAATGCGAATTTATGCAAAATGCGGAAACGCCTGACCTGCAGGGCAGTCGATGAAGATGATGGCGGCGCGGCGGCGACCTAGGTGAGGAGGGTCTTGGACTCGAATGCCAGCGGCGGCTTGGAACGGGGCTTGGAGAGGCAGAGCAGCTGCAGGTGGGGGCGGCGGACGAGGGCCTGGTCGAGGCGGCAGTCCCCGGCGGTGAGGTGCGCGTGGTTCTCGAGCCCGAGCAGCAAGCCCACTAGTGTTGTAAACAACTTGCGTTTGGTCCCAGAACAATGATTTTTCATCTCTCCTTTGAGCTTAAAAAAACACTGTGCGTTGACTAAAATTAACGTAGATTTCCAAGGAGAAAGGAACAAATCTTATGTTTAATTCTTCAGATACCCAAACTATTCGGTTATATGCCTGCTCGCGATCTCTCATTTCATGATACTGAATAGAAGGTACACCACACCTATTTAATAAAAACCTGATGTCGATGCTCAACACAAGCATTTTATCCCACCAGCTAAAACTTGTTCGGAAACTGAGGCAGGGGACCAAACCCAAGTTTGTTAATCTGGAACCATTTCTTTTGTTTGCATCGCAGGATAGTATTTATACAAAATTGAAAATGAGTAGTCGGACAGACACAGACACAGCACAGAGGTAGCTGCTACCATGACAGCATCACAGCACCCAATACATTTTAGCTGTCCGATACAGATCGGGTGGCTCTTAAGGGGTGGAATGTTCGGACCGTCCGAACGCACCTTCAAGATCAGGCCGTCCAAAAGCATCAACGGTCCTGAGGCGAGGAAAAGCTAAACCCTAGCAGTACAACCGCAAAACAACAGCGGTAGGTCCGCAAGGACACAAGGGAGGTCTTCAAGGAGTCAAGGGAGGTCTTGTGGACTCTGAGGAGGTCCAACGGGCAAGGGAGGTCCGAAAAGGCTCAAAGGGGGTCTTAACAAAGGCGGTAGTTCCGACACTACCATAGTGGTACGACCGGAGGTCGGAAGTACCGAAACGGAGAAGGTAAAACCAGAGTAGAGTGCCGCAACTCAAACGGACGGTGCGACCGCTAGAGGGATGGTGGTAATACCACAACCCGAACTGAACCGTCCTCAAGGAAAGCCCAGAGAAAGGAAAACAAGGCCAAACTTGGCTTTGAGAAATAAAAAGGGGTTTTGAAACATAAACATGAGCTTGATCCTCAGCAGAAGGTCCAAGACAAGAGAAGGTCTACACAAAGGATGAGATTTAAACGGAGGGGGAGGTTTTAATCTCAAAGAGATTCAAACCAACAAAGGAGGTTTAAAGAGATGTTAAACCAAGAGGCACACAGAGAAGCTTAGGAGGAAAACCAAACCAACGAACACCAAAGAACAACAAGAAGCCCCAACCAACAGAGAACACCAACAAGGGACTTAGTTCAGGTTTTGTTAGGTCAAGTTAAACTCTCCAACTTCTAAAATACTAAGTTAAGCTTGAACAGGCAATTAAACCAAATGGTTCCTTTTGATTTTGAAAGTTGGCAAGAACTCTAGAATAAACGGGACGTTACACATCATAAAAACAATCAGGAATACATCCTGGCTCTGAAATCCTTATAATCTGGGGCAATCAATGGGGATGAACGAGCAAGAACAGCATCAACATCCCAATCACTGCTTGCATTCCTCAAGCAAATTAAGTGGCGGGCAGCAATCACAAACAACATAATAAGTGATTCCCATCATCCAGGGCTCTCTTATCAGCTCTTAAGCTATAGGAAATAAATTCAAACGGCATACGTCCATTTCATCGGAGTAATCGATGTGACCAGAGCATAGATATTCTAGATAGCAACATCTAAAATTGGGTTTGGGTTGAGATGAGCCAATTACACTTTGGATCAGATGGGGCGCAATGCGAATTTATGCAAAACACGGAAACGCCTGACCTGCAGGGCGGTCGATGAGGATGATGGTGGCGACCTAGGTGAGGAGGGTCTTGGACCCGAATGCCAGCGGCAGCTTGGAACGGGGCTTGGAGAGGCAGAGCAGCTGCAGGTCCTGGAGCGCGCGGTGGGGGTGGCAGACGAGGGCCTGGTCGAGGCGGCAGTCCCCGGCGGCGAGGTGGGCGTGGTTCTCGAGCCCGAGCAGCAAGTCCACTAGTGTTGTAAACAACTTGCGTTTGGTCCCAGAACACTGCTTTTTTTCATCTCTCCTTTGAGCTAAAAAAACACTGTGCGTTGACTAAAATTAATGTAGATTTCCTAGGAAAAAGGAACAAATCTTATGTTTAATTCTTCAGATACCCAAACTATTCGGTTATATGCCTGCTCGCGATCTCTCATTTCATGATACTGAATAGAAGGTACACCACACCTATTTAATAAAAACCTGATGTCGATGCTCAACACAAGCATTTTATCCCACCAGCTAAAACTTGTTCGGAAACTGAGGCAGGGGACCAAACCCAAGTTTGTTAATCTGGAACCATTTCTTTTGTTTGCATCGCAGGATAGTATTTATACAAAATTGAAAATGAGTAGTCGGACAGACACAGACACAGCACAGAGGTAGCTGCTACCATGACAGCATCACAGCACCCAATACATTTTACCGCCCCCTTTTCTCAATAGACCACTCCAGATCATCAACCCATTCGGCATTCACTCTTTCATGAGTACTACTGCGTACACGCTACACCACTTACCAGTGAAACTCCCCAATAAGCTATCTTGTAGCAACCGAATAACCCCACTGGTGGCAAACGCTAACCCAAGTTCATGGACACGGTACATAGCGGTTTGGGTAAAGAGTATTGACACAAATACAACAAATTATGCTTCTTGATCCTTCTGAGTGCACAAGTAATCACTCGTCCATCATCTGTATCTCAAGTTCATGTCAAGCTCGGCCCCATACATACCACCAGGTACAGTGCCGGCCATTGCTGGATGTATCTGCTTGGATCTGGCAGTAAGCTCCAATTGCATCAACCTTTCTAAGGCCTCTGGGTGATTGCCCCTCACTTCTGGACCTGATGGACCTAAAAAAATGAGGGAAAAAAACAGTGGGAAATCAACATGTGCTCAAAGTTGGGACCATAAACAAATTCAGGATATAATTGACCTATTTGGCTAACACACATGTGATACATCTAAGCTGGAAAATCCACAAATTAAGGAACCTTTTCCTAAAGTAATTTGAAGTTGAACGAGAAACCCAATCGAAAGTAGCAAACAAAACAACAGGGAGAAACAAGGAGACAGTAAACATCTCTACCTATGATTTCAAGAATAATGGAAGAAGACAATAAACTGCACCTCGTATTAAAACAGCCATACAAGTCCAAATGAAAATCATAACCTCCAAACGAAGCAGAATAGTATTCTGCTCCCATAAACCAGATTCTATGCAATCCAAATTCAGATAAGAGAAACTTTGTGCCTAATGTAAACTAGTGAATTTCGCGTCATACTGTCATGTGATAAGGGATATCAGATTTGGGAAAGTAAATATTTTTGCTCAAAATTCTTGTCTTGTCAGTTACAGCAGGCCAGCCTTTGTGCCGTCTAAACCAAGCAAACAATGACAGGTTAACTCTGCAAGTAAACACAACATACAAAATTAGTTTGTAGAGGCTCTCACCTGGCATCATCAATCCAAATTCTCCATAGCTGGGCTGGCGAGGGTGCATATGGAAATTATTTACATTGCTCATCTCAGGTCCATAACCAGGCATGTGACGCACATGCTGAGATGGCGGAACACCTCTTGGCAAGCCTTCTGGTGGAAAACTTCCAGGCATGGAGATGTGCTGTAGCATAAGATGATGGGCAGCCGGGTCCAAATGAGGGACCCCTGGAGCATGAAGAGCGTGTTGCATAGGGTTCATATTAGTTGGGAAAGAACGGTGTGGATCATGGTGTATTGCTTGTGGCATGTCAAATGGGGCTTGCTGATTCCTATTACCAATGTGATCCATCATAGGATGAGGAGCCACTGTAGAAGGCCTACCCTGTAGAAGATGATAAAGACTATGTGACTCAACTTGGTAACGCTGTTCGCGAGAATGAGACCCCAGCGCATCAGGACCAAGCACTTGAACATGTTCTGCATCACCAGGCACAAGACTTTGAAGCCTATAATTGAGATCATCAACTGCCTTTTCCGGCAATAGCCCCTCAATCCTACTGGATTTCACTGATGGCAAAATATCAGGCTTTTGAGCATCCAAAGAGTCGCTCATTGTAAACAAATTATCTTCTTCAGGCAGCTGAATTTCCAAGCCATTCTTGTCAAAGCTAGCACCACCCTGACTTGGACCAGGACCAAGGAATGCTGAACTCCTGTACTCCATTCCATTTCCTGGTTCTTTAGGGGCAGCTCCATCTTTAATGTTGTTGAAGGGTAGGGCCTGTTCACCAGGGTAATATCCTTCTTGACTAGATGGCAATAAAGCTTTGCCTGTCTCTGCAAACTCATAGTTAGGGCCACCAGCAGCAGATCCTCGAATAGAAACCGGTGCATCCTTGGAATGGAGCTCATTCATAAAAGCATCCCCAAATAATGCTTCCAATGTCAGGCTCTTCCCTGAAGTAGGAACGGCTTCAGCTTTATTAGTCAGAGCAGTTCCAGATATTCCACCATTGGCCATAACATTTACATCAGAACTCTGTAGTTCATCAGCTGATCCTATGTGGAAACCCAAAGATGATGATCCCTCATTATCTGTTCCCTTTTTTAATAATGAAAGAAGATGCTGCGATGCATGATTGTCCACAGCTACTTTCTGCATAGCGGTTGGCTCATCTAAAACAGCCTGATGCCCCTGAACAGCATTCTTCTGATTGGAGCTGCTATTGCCAGCAACCTGCGCCAGCATCGTCTGCTCAAGATCCTCACATGTCATCATAACTGGAGCTGGCTGTGGAATATCAGCATGCTTGTACTGTTCCAGGATTCCACCAGCAGGTGCAGGAGATGCAAATGAGAGGAGCTTTGATGCAGTATCAAATTTATCGTTAGGTGATCTTGGTGATAAATTCTGAATAGCGCCATCAGACAAAGGAGCACCAGGAGCTATATTTTCTGGACCTGGATTTTCATTTTTGACAATCATGGAGAACATGGCCTTTGACGATAAGTCTTCTGCAGGTTTCAAGTCTACAGGAAAATACAAATTCGAAGTCATCAAAGAACATATCATCAAAAGAATGCTGTTTTCACCTAACATGCATACAGCAAAGAGGGACATGTCCATAAATGTTACTTCTGTTGGGAAGTTTTCATGGCATGATGATTTACCAAGATACTGATACCAATTGTTGAACCAAATGTTTGATATAAAGAGTAAAAGAAACGATACTACATCAACTAATGCACAGAACTGACACATAGCATATGGCATAATTTATGAAATGGGATTACCTTCGTCACGAAACCAGCGAGCAAATTTGGATGATTCTGGTACAGATGAAACCATCATATTGTCATCTGTTTTCATCTGTTCACTCTGCAAAAGGCGGAAAAGACAGAATAAACACATGACCAAGTAATAGATATTTTAATGCCCAACAAAGTTGGAGCATTCTTCCTTCCAGGGGCGGGGCACCTTGCTGCAACATGGCAAGGACCAGAAACAATTTGTCACTTCTGCATTCTGACCCGCCAAATGCTATGTTTAAGCTTAACAGGTTAAGATGTGGGCATGAGGCCACAAGTCAGAGATCTAGAAAGTTTACAACTATCACCATCTGCTATCAATGTGCAAGAAGACACATAGACCATTTACATAACTAAAACTCTCAACAGCCACCCATTCTTAGAAATAAAAACCAATGAATAGACACAGTGAAAAAAAATCATATTTGAGCAAGACCTATCTGCATTTATGAAAACATGAATTGCGTAATCAAAATAATACAAAATTGCAGAAGTGCAAGTTTACTCAACATCGCTACATTTGCAAGATTAGGTTGGGTCATGTCACAGGTCAGCACACAAAACATGTTTGTTGATTAATTTAATAATATGTAAATATTTAACGCTCATATATACAGAAACCGCAAAGATCCACACGAGGCATCTGCATAGATTGGAAACTAAGAGTGAGCACGACCAAACAAGGATTTGTTGCCATACCTCAACATATGTCGGTAAATTGCTGCCGCTTTTCGACAATGCATTGCCAAAGAACTGTTCCAAGATTGAGATTGAATTGTCCTTCCTAACTGAATCAATATTGTTTGATTTGCCTTCTTTTCCAATGGAATACTTATCCATTGCATCAGCTTCCCAATCTCCACTCCCTTTCAGAATACTAGAAGCAAATTCAGTTGAAGAGGTAACACCTCCAGATGGAAGCGTGTGCTTTTGACCCACACTAGCAATGTTATCAGAAATGCCCTTCTCTTTGTTTTTGCTTGCAGTGATCTCTTTTGCTGACTGGTTTCCCTCTACTCGTCCACCAAGTCGTGCAATAGCCGACATGCTATCCTCACTAGTGGCATTGTGAGCCTACAGAGTACAAACACAATTCAGGAACAGTATGACATTGGCGGATAGCAGATTTGTTATCCCTCGTTCTCTTAGGATGCGATTGCTAGTATCCCCAGAGTATTATTCCTTTATACTGAAGGACACATCAATCTAGTAATGGCAAAAATCAGAACAATATCTCATCGGTACATGAGTTTCCTATGGAAAAAGAAAATATGTAGTTCGTCTAGTGTCAGATGTTAAATTTGGCTGTATGATGTCACCCATGTCAAGATAAGATAAATAAAAACAGATGAATTGATTAGAGAACAGTCAAAACTTTTCTGCAGTAATTCATCCCATACTTTTCTACATAGTATGAAATTGGCAGTAAGAAGCTAATTACACGTAATTGCTGGCACTCTAACTACTGATTACAGAAACAACGTGAAGACATGCACCTTTGGTTCAAGTGAGATGTTCGGTGGCTGTTGCTGAAGCTTTTTCTCCACAAATGCACTTGAAAAACCAGGCGGCACGAGTGGCCTGGCCGTGGGAGCTGGTAGAACTGAAGATGTTTTAGTGTTATCTTCTTGATAAACTGAAGACACTGCAGATCCATCTGGCTTCTCGCTTTTAGTTGTGGCGCCTGCCTTTTCAGTAGAAGTCTGTAACAGTGAAATAATATAATCACCGGGATTTTCTTTGTCAACATCAGGACCATTCTTCTTCTCTTGCAGGGCTTTATGTTGCTCTTTCCTCATCAGTTCAAACGATGCTGCACAGAAGGGCAATGTGAGACATTGTAGTTGACTGCAGCGGAAAAAATGGATGTTATAATGTTGCGGTAAGATACACTGACCCCTTCGTTTCCTTTCTTCTTCTGCTCTATCCTCATTTGAGCATTCAGAAGACCCAAATGTCTCATCGTTCATTGAGTCAACATCTTTCCGTGGAAAAGGTGCAGCCTGTCATTGGCGTGTAGCGTATTCACTAACTAACGTTCCAAAGGTTGTCAATCTATAAGAGAAAGGAAGGAAGGAAAGAAACATGCATATGCCCGCTCAAACCTTGTAAGGACGTGGTGGCTGGTAGCGTTCAGATGTCCTGTTTGGCTGATACGCAGTGCCATGATCCTTTGATGCCAAATTCCCAGCATATCCTGGCGGTCTAGGGAAACCACCGCTTCCCAGTAGGCCATCATGCTCTGTATTCTGCCAACTGCGTCTGTATTGGTTTCCATTACGCCTATCTGCAGGAGAAAATTATTAGCTCCGTGGACACAGAAAGTAGTGCGGTCGACCTGCCTAATATGCCCGTAAATTAGGATACGTAAGGAAGTACACCATGCCTAACTAGTAAACAATATGATCATGTAATTAATTGACCTTCCTCTGTTTACTATTATTGGTTAAATAAATGTACACACATATAAGTAGAAACTAGTAAGTTTTGGAATGTCAAGTCCGCAAGACAAGGAAATACCATTTCACAAGCACAAAGTGGTCATACCAAAAAGGGTATGGTGGAACAATTATTCACTAATCACTAAGCTTTCACACGCTGCCAACTTTAAAAATAAAGTAGGGATTCACATAAAACACTGCCGAAAAAGAAAAAGAATGCTTACCCTGCGTTAAAGACTCACGGTCAGGTAAATCTCTGTCACGGTCACTTGATCCAGACGAGCGAGGCTCCCACCTCCCACCTGAGCTCCCGCCATGAGAAGGATAAGAATAACCCCCCGACGCGTCTGACCTTCCTAGGGGTGCACTGTAGTGGCCCTTGCTCCTCTCAAGCACACCTGCAGACACCTCCTGCAGCTCACTGTTCCACGAACAGAGATAACAATCAGCACATGAAGCCTACGGACAAAAAAATATTGAAGTCCAACTGATAGACAACAGGGCAAAAAGACCTCAGGAGCGACGCATCAAAACCAGGGGGCAGCTTCTTGCAACGCTCTGTGTCGCCAACCGAGAGCAAGAACTCCCTCGAGTACACTATCCTCATCTTCCTCCTGCTATAGACAAACACACAGACATGAGTACATGACGATAAACAATATCCTAGTAGTAGCAGAAACAAGGCACACTCACTTTGGCTGTGGGGGCTCGGAGCCTCCCCGCACGCACCAACGGTGGACAGCTCTAAGCCTCTAAGCTAAATCAGACAGCTACAGCGCTCAAATCGCGAGGAACTAGGCCATTCTAGGTGAAATCTAGCTCATCTTACAGACCAGAATCAGCTCCAATGTCAGATGAATCTACCTACAAACCCCGAATCGCGGGGCTCCTGTACATCTCCTGCCAGGAAATTCCGAAACATCGCATCAGAGCACGCACAGGGGGGAATCACACAAAAGAAAGAGCAGGAAACACCTCGCGAAACGAGGCGAATCTGACCTCAATGAGGAGCGAGTGGATTAGGGGGGTTGGCGAAAGAGAAACCCTAGGTTGGTGGAGGATCGGCGGGTGGTGCCGCGGCGGTGACCTGAATCGGAGGCGAGTGGCGGATTGGATTTGGAGGAGTCGGGATTCCGCGCGATCTGCTCTGTTCGGGCGCTCCAAGTCTGGGATTCGCAGAGAGAGAGAGAGAGAGAACGGGATGGAAAGGGTGGAAGGGGTGAGACGAACGAAGAAGAAAAAGAGAGAGAGAGAGAGAGAGAGAGGGGGGGGGGGACTAGAGGAGGAGAAAAAAAATTCTTTTTGTTTCGCCTTGTTCCCTCCACGTTTCCTGTATTCGCGCTTCGGTCCAGAAGTTAGCTGGGCCAAGCACATGGGCCCGTTCACTAGCCTAATGGACGCATCCTGGGCGGCCCATCGTCGAACAAACGGCTAAAGATTAGATCGTGGCTAACATCTGCGATCGAGGCCCAGCCCAGAAGGGAATCGAACCCTCTATTTTGTTGGCCCAGGCTAGGGGTGTAAGCGGCGACGGTTGGCCTGCGAGCCCGCTTATCTTACCCGCCAAAAACAAATCATATGGCTGTTGCGGGCAAACTGCTACGACTAAGTGGTTTAAGTGGGCCAAAATACTATAACCCACACAGATCCACGAAGACCCGCATAGCACGAAGAGGAATCCGAGATGCAAAGCAGCGAGGGCCTCCATGGCGCCGCCGCTGGCCACACGGGCGGAGGAGCCAGGCGGAGGCGACGCAGGCGCGGTAGAAGACTAGCCTCCACACCGCGCTCCACCGGTGGGCTCGGGCACGCATCCCCCTCCGCTTCCTCTCCGGTGGCGGCGACAGCGGCGGCTGCCCCTCCGCCGACCTCCGTGTCCCCCTCTCTGTCCTCGCATGCCCGCTTTCCCCCTTCCCCGTCCTCCCGCGCCACCACGCCAAGTACGTGAGCCGAGCTGCATAGCTTCTTGCTCTCTTCTCTTCGAGATATTGCGTTTATGCGTGTGCGCGTGTGTGCAGGTGGCGTCGTCGACGTAGTACATAGTCGAGCAGTTCCGGGCGACGACGGGATACGCCGAGATCAAGGGCGCGGTGAAGAGCATGTCGTGACTAAAGCACATGGAGAAGCTGTCAGATGTGACGGGGCCGCTACGGGCGAGCATGCTGGGCACAGAGACGTTGTCCATGCCGAGCCCCATCAGGTCGTCCGCCACCGGGCCGTCCAGGAACGATCCCGTCTGCTCCTGCCCACACCCAAACATGATGGGCGCCTTCACCACCTCGGCGGCGGCGGCGACGCCTCCCTGCTTCTCCCTGGTGAGGTAGAGGACGTCCTCGACAAGCACCCCTAAGGAGAAGGTGTTGGAGGACACGTACCTGACGATGTAGGGGCAGCTGCTGTTGCGTGTGGCGTAGGCGTAGCAAATTTGGGTTTAGTGCTGTGGAACTACAGCCTTGCGAGCAACTGCCAAATGCTTAGCGGCCAGCGCATTGCAGGTTGGCGGAAGCCGCAGATGCTTAGCGGCCAGCGTGGGGTGGGTGTAGGCTGTCCACAGTATAGGATCAGGGATAACCGACTAGTGGGGGGTAAATAAAATGTTTTAAAACTTTTTATCAAAATAACAATTTAAGCCCATTATAAACTAAGTCTAAACTAGATACAATTCTAGCTAAGTAATTCAACACAAGATATGAGCTAGAATTGTAAATACGGAAAGTAAAGACTAGAAAAAAACCACAATGAAGACAATGAAGTTTTTCCCGTGGTATCGAAGATTTGCCGGTCTTCACTAGTCCACGTTGAGGAAGCTTGAATGAATCAAGCCGGCTCCACGAATTAAGCCTCCCTCGATCACTATTGGTAGTTCTTCCTTCGCTCCGGAGATGGCGAACTCCAAGCCACTCACAAATTTGGCATCGGGCCTCTTCACAATCTTCTTTAAGATATCACCGTGCTCCCACCACCAAGCCGTCTAGGAGTTTGGCAAAACTCCAAGAGTAATAAATCGATGACCTTCGCTTGATGGCACTCAAGTGCAAATGGATCAACTAGAATGAATGGATGCACTTGAATTGGCTCAACTACCTCACAATGAATGCACAAGAGTATTTGAGGTGTTGGAATGATGCTCAAGGCTCTAAGGATGTTAAATGTGATCTCTTGTTCTGTCCTCGAGCAGGTGGAGGGGTATTTATAACCCCCCCATAACAAATACAACCGTTGGGAGAGAATTCCCAACTTTTTAGTGAAATACGGTGCTACTGTTAACCAAGGTGCGGTACTACAGCATCCCACCAACCGCTCTGTAACGGCTACAATAGGAGCATTAACTCCCTCTAACATAGCCGTTTTAAACGTGACGCGGTACTACCGCCAACTATCATGCGGTCGTACCGCATATTTGAGCGGTACTACCGTTCGCAGGGTTTTCAATCTCAGTCGAAAAGATGCTTCTTTGGATTTTACGAACCGCCATCCAGAAACCGGAACAACGGAGGAGCGGTAGTTTCGCCACGAAATCTTCGGTACTACCGCTTCACTGACTTGAACCAGCTTACCCAACCAAACTAGCCACGTGGATGGCTCAGATGCAATGGGTCGTTCGGACCGCACGTTTAAACCACACGATCTTGAACTTTCGGACGGTCCGAACGTCCCACGGTAGTACCGCCAAAGGAAGTACGGTCATACCGCTAAGCGGTAGTTCCACCAAGAAACTCCCGGTACTACTGTTCCAAGGGTGAGTCACTGAACCAAAATGGTGTCTCTCTGGAAATTAGATACCGCCAAATAAAAGTCGGAACGACCGGGTTACGGTAGTACTACACCACGAGCCGGTCGTATGCATTGGCGTCAAAGTAATGTGGTCCGTCGGTCGCATACGTGGACGGCTCAAACTCAATGGGCCGTTCGGACCACTCGTTTAAACCGCACGATCAGGTCACTTTCGGACGGTCCGAACGACACTGCGGTAATCTGCATGAAGGATCTGTGGTCATACCACAAAGCAAGAGTTCATACCAGAACTCCGATACTACCGTTTTCCTTGTCAATTTCACAGTTGGCTTTTCAATTCAAATTCAAATGCATGTATGATCCTAAATTGATCCAATTTGCACAAGAACAAGCTATCAAGTTACTAGTCACGATCCCTCTTAATAGTACAACATTTAACCTATAATCCGGTCTTCCAACCATTTTTCCTAAGACCGGTAAAACACAAAAGGATCCTAGACTACTTGTACCTTGTCTTTGAGCTATGTAGATTTTCATGTTGTCCTTTAGCATGCATCTTCAAGTCATCAAATTCACCAATGGGATTTAACCTTGTAAATACTCAATAAACATGTTAATCCCATGTTCACATATTATCATTAATTACCAAAATAATTTTTAGGGGCCTAGATGCTTTCAATCTCCCTTTTGGAAATTGATGACAACACAACTAATATGTGAGAAAGATTGATTTGAATATATGACTTGTTGTGAAACGAGTGTATATTGTTTTGATGACTTAACAACAAAATAATTCTTGCAATGTGCTCGAATGAGTTTTGAGAATTATTTTCTTGTTAAAGCCAATTTTAAAGAACGCTCCCCCTAAACATGTGCACATAAAAGACAGAGAATATTTGCAAGCACATGTAGATTTTTAGAAATTTTGGCGGAGTTTCTTTTGCTTGTTGGAACTTGAGGAAAATGCAATATTGTAAAAGATGATCATAAAAGATATTGCATTTTAAAGATAATATCATAAGCATAACAATAACCAATAAGTTCAACAAGGTAGCAACTATTACAAGCACAAGTTCATCATTCAACAAGAGGACATAACACATAAGTACATAGAGTATAACAAAAGTCTTGCTCCCCCTAAATCTTTCTCCTATGCTACTTTTCTAGCTTCTCCCCCTTTGGCATCAAAGTGCCAAAAAACATATCAAGCTGCTAGGTCCTGAGGAGGAAGAGTCGCTGGATCCTGAAGAGGAACAGGAGCTGGATCCTGAGGAGTTGAAGCCTGAGCTTGAGGAGGTGGAGCCTGAGGAACAGGAGCCTGAGTAGCTGGGGCTAAAGGAGTTGTAGCAGGGGCCAAAGGAGGAACAGCTGGATTAGTAGAATCCCTCGGAGGAGGAGGAGGACGACGAGTGTAGCGCTAAGGAGTAGTCAACAGCTGCTCCAAAGACTCAACACTATCTAACAGGGTAGCTAGCTTGTTGTGAGTTTTATTATGAAATTCTAGCTGTGCTATCGTCATCTCCTACTGAGTGACCTTAACTTGTAGCAGATTATTGAGGATCAACTGCTGATTGTTGAAAATCTGTGCCAGTGTCACCTGACCCTGAGCATCACCTGCAGCCACCTCCTCTAGAGCATCCTCTTTTTGCTGACCTCGCTGAATTGGAGGACCTTCTCGTGGCTTGTATGACTTATGAGTTGATCCCAAACCTCCTTGATATTCAATCTTGCTAAGTATCAAAGCCATAATGTAGGGAGCATGGTAAATCTTTTTAACCCTATCATTCTTTGAATTAACTATTCCCCTAATAATGACTTCCATCATATCAAATTTTCTTCCATGCATGATATTGTTAATGATATTCCAAGCATGTCCTCTTACTGCATCAAAGTTTCCACTCTTTGAAAAAAAGGTATAATTAATAATTATATTAATCAAACTAGGAATGGGCTTGAGACCATCTATCTTCCCTGGGGTATACCTGACAGCTGGATTATAAAAGTCAGTCCAAGCAGGAGCAAGCGATGCAGGACTGTCATAAAGCTTCTCCCATGTGCCAGATGGTGTTCTCAAAACACGCTCAAAATATGCCTTAGTGCACTCCAAACATCTGGTCACAATCATCCATTTCATTGTTGAAAGATCTGGAGACACATGCACAGTGGCATAGAACTGTCTTATGATCTCCTCATCGTAGTCATTCCTTAGATCTACGAGATCATGAAGACCGACTTGCTGAAACAACTGGTACACACCATTATACTTGTCCAAAGAATTGATGTGTTGTCATTTTATCCACTTATGATCTACAAAATTTCTGTGATGTCCATATAGCTTCTCATAGACTTGCTCTTGAAATTTTGTGTTGAATCTTGAATTGATGGAGTTTGAAGGGAAGAGGTACTGATTTATGTGTCGCTTGATGGAAAACTGATCAGCTGAAATCATTCTTAAATCATCCTCAGGCTCTTTTGGCTCTTCCATTTCCTCATCTGACTGAGCTTGAGCGTCTGATTCTGTTTCAGATTCAGCTTGAGACGAATTTCCTCATTTTTTGATTCATCGACTACGGGACCTTTCCCTCTGTCTTGCACTGCTTTTCATCGCACTTCTGGAACCTCTTCAACCTAAGCAGGAGCTGCCGGAGGCTGGGATAAGGAGGATTGACCTCTACTGATGCCGACGGACTTGTGAGTGGCAATTCTGGTCCTTGGCATCTCCAAGTAGAAAGAATAGGTTACAAAGAGTTCAAAAGATCAAACAAAATAGAATTAATTTTGAATGGAATGACATTTTTGTTCTGTCAGGATAATCGGTAGTACCGTCATTATCGGCCGATCTGACCGCATCATGATGGTGGTACAAATGCTCAAAGTCTTGAGAACCGTTTTCTGACCGAGTTCTAGGGCAAGGATTTGATTGAGATTTTTTATGTTTCTTATGGAGTAAATCCATGTAATATATGTATAATCATCATAAAACATCAATTTTAACTATTTTCCCAACTAGAACTTCAAATAATCATCCATATTCTAAATTAACCCTAAAATGTGACCTAGGGTTCCAACAAATAGGTAAAACGAAGATCAAAAGGGGTTTTACCTTGAGAATTGAAGGAGATGAACCCTAGAGATGCAATGAATCAACTCAAGTTGAAGAATCACCGAGGAACTTGTGAAAATGCAAAAGGGAATTTCGGGTTCTTTGGAGTGGAGAGAGAGACGCCGAGAGGGAAGATGAGACGGTGGATATGCAGTCGAACCGTCGTGGGTAGTAAAGGGCACGAATTGAAGTGAAACCGCAAGGAGTTAATGCCTTTTACCAACTGATGTGGTAGTACCGCTTCTTTACCGCTGGTAGTACCGCACTACGGTCATACCGTGGTTATAATGCTGGTTGTACCGCACTACGGTCAGACCGCGCTTAACCCGCCGGTAGTTCCGATTTTCCTAGAACTTTAGGAAACTGACTTTGGATTTGATAATTATGCAAATGATCCTTAGTTTTGCACACAAATGAATATCATTTAGGATCGTTATGCATTGAGTAGACTAATGTCTATCTAAGAACATAATAATCTTTAATAAACATTTTGAAAATATCTTCATAAATGGCTTCAAATAACACCAAATGAAGTAAAATGCATGAGGCAAGAGTTCAACCAACATTAGAATAGTCTATGACATTTAATTCATTTCTCAATTTGCAAAAGCGGCCTTCATCTAATGGTTTGGTGAAAATATCCGCTAATTGATCTTTGGTCTGGATGTGGCTAATTTCAATGTCTCCCTTGCTCACATGATCTCTCAAGAAATGGTGGCGAATATCTATATACTTGGTTCTTGAGTGTTGGACAGGATTATTGGCTATTTTCACCGCACTATCATTATCACACAAAGAGGTATTTTATAATCCATCAAAGTTTGCCTCATCCATAGCAATTGAGCACAACAACTTCCCGCGGAAACATATTCGGCTTCGGCGATGGATAATGCTACGGAGTTCTGTTTCTTGGATGAGCATAATACTACAGATCCTCCTAAGAATTGATAGCTACCCGAGGTGGTTTTTCTATCCACTTTACAACCCGCATAATCAGAATCCGAATATCCAATTAATTCAAATTTAGCACCTTTGGGGAGCCATAGGCCAATGTTAGAGGAATGCTTTAAATATCTTAGTATTTTTTTACGGCCATTAAATGACGCTCTTTTGGAGTTGCTTGAAAACGTGCACACATGTAAACACTAAACATAATATCGGGCCTAGATGCGGTAAGATAAAGCAAGCTGCCAATCATAGACCTATAAAGCTTTAAATCTACCGATTTACCTCCCTCATTTAGGTCGAGATGATTGTTGGTTGTCATTGGAGTCTTGATGGATTTTGCATCCTCCATGCCAAATTTCTTGATCAAATCTTTTGCATACTTTGTTTATCTCACGAAGGTTTATCTTTGAGTTGCTTGATTTGAAGTCCAAGAAAATGGCTTAATTCTCTGATCATGGACATTTCAAATTCTCTAGACATCATATCACCAAATTCTTCGCAAAAATCATGATTAGTAGACCCAAAAATGATATCATCAACATAAATTTGACAAACAAAGAAATCATTATCTAAGACTTTAGTAAATAAAGTTAAATCAATTCTCCCGATTTTGAATCATTTTGAGACTAGAAAATCTCTAAGGCGGTAATACCATGCTCTAAGAGCTTGTTTAAGATCAAAGAGCGCATTGGAGAGTTTATAGACATGATTTAGATTCTTTGGATCTTCAAAACCAGAAAGTTGTTCAACAAAGACAAGTTCGGATATTTTTTTCATTTAGGAAAGCACTTTTAACATCCATTTGAAATAATTTAATATTAAAGCATGATGCAAAAGTAAGTAATATCCGAATTGACTCAAGTTTAGCTACGGGAGCAAAAGTTTCACCAAAATCCAAATCTTCGACTTGAGAGTAACCTTGAGCGACCAATCTTGCTTTGTTTCTTACAACCATACCATTCTCATCTTGCTTGTTCCTAAAGACCCATTTTTTACCAATAACGTTGTGTTCCTTGGGCCTATCCACCAATGTCCAAACTTCATTCCGGGTGAAGTTATTGAGTTCTTCATGCATTGCATTCACCCAGTCTGGATCAGCAAGCGCTTCTTCTACATGCTTTGGCTCAATAGAAGAGACAAAAGAATAATGTTCACAAAAAGAAGCAATACGAGATCGAGTTTGAACACCCTTACTTACGTCACCCAATATTTGATCTATTGGATGATCTTTCGCAATTGCATTATGAATTCTTGGTGGTAAGTTGGATGGCTGGTCATCTTGCTTGTTATCCTCTTCATCAATTTGGATTTGATTTGTGGAAGAGGTAGGGGGTTCAACTTGGGTGAAAGATGATGGATCATCTTTAGGTTTGATGTCGCCAATTTGCATGTTCTTCATGGCTTTTCTTAAGGCTTCATCACCTACATCATCCAAATTCTCATGCTCTTCTTGAGAGCCATTAGTTTCATCAAATTGCACATCATGCCTTTCTTCAACTAAACTGGAGTTTTGGTTAAAGACACGATAAGCTTTGCAAGCAAGAAACCAACATCGCAACACCTAGCAAATTTTGAAAGACGAACACCCTTCTTCAAAATATAACACTTGCAACCAAATACACGAAAATAAGAGATATTTGGTTTTCTTCCAACAAGAAGTTCATAAGAAGTCTTTTTCAAAAGATGATGCAAATAAAGACGATTTATAGCATGACAAGCGGTGTTAATAGCTTCCGCCCAAAAACTATCGGAAATATTGTACTCATCAAGCATTGTCCTAGCCATTTTAATTAATGTACGAACAAGTTTAAATGGATCAACTAGAATGAATGAATGCACTTGAATTGGCTCAACTACCTCACAATTAATGCACAAGAGTATTTGAGGTGTTGGAATGATGCTCAAGACTCTAAGGATGTTAAATGTGGTCTCTTGTTCTGTCCTTGAGTAGGTGGAGGGGTATTTATAACCCCCCACAACAAATGCGATCGTTGGAAGAGAATTCTCAACTTTTCAGCGAAATGCGGTACTACCGCCAACCAAGGTGCAGTACTACCACATCCCACCAACCGCTCTGTAATGGTTACAATAGGAGCATTAACTCCCTCTGACATAGCCGTTTTAAACGCGGCGTGGTACTACTACCAACTATCATGCGGTCATACCGCTAAGGCTGGTTGTACCGCACATTTGGCTGGTACTACCGTTCGCAGGGTTTTCAATCTCAGTCGAAAAGGTGCTTCTCTGGATTTTACGTACCGCCATCTAGAAACCAGAACAACCGAGAAGTGGTAGTTCCGCCACGAAATCTCCGGTACTACCGCTTCACTGACTTGAACCAGCTTACCCAACCAAACTAGCCTTGTGGATGGCTTAGATGCAATGGGCCGTTTGGACCGCACGTTTAAACAACACGATCTTGAACTTTCAGACGGTCCAAACGTCCCACGGTAGTACCACCAAAGGAAGTGCAGTCATAACGCTAAGCGGTAGTTCCGCTAAGAAACTACCGGTACTATCGTTCCAAGGGTGAGGCACCAAACCAAAATGGCGTCTCTCTGGAAATTAGATACCACCAAATAAAAGTTGGAACGATCGGATTGTGGTAGTACCGCACCACGAGCCGGTCGTACCGTTGAGAATCCAGAGTAACAGGGTCCGATCGAACTGCATACATGGACAGCTCAGATTCAGTGGGCCATTCGGACCACTTGTTTAAACCGCACGATCAGGTTACTTTTGGACGGTCCGAACGGCACACGGTAGTACCGCCAAAGGATACGCGGTCATACCGCAAAGCGGTAGTTCCGCCCTGTAAACTCCGTTACTACCGTTTTCCTTGTCAATTTCACAGTTGGCTTTTCAATTCAAATTCAAATGCATGCATGATCATAAATTGATCCAATTTGTACAAGAACAAGCTATCAAGCTACTAGTCACGATCCCTCTTAATAGTATGGCATTTAACCTATAATCTGGTCTTCCAACTATTTCTCCTAAGACCGGTAAAACACAAAAAGATCCTAGACTACTTGTACCTTGTCTTTGAGCCATGTAGATTTTCATGTTATCCTTTAACATGCATCTTCAAGTCATCAAACTCACCAATGGGACTTAACCTTGTAAATACTCAATGAACATGTTAATCCTATATTCACATATTATCATTAATTACAAAAAACAATTTTAAGGGGCCTAGATGCTTTCACACAGCCTGCCCCGCTTACACCCCTAGCCCAGGCTATGGGCTTCTGCCCTTTTTCCTCGAATTAAAGCCCAACAAAAACTTGTAACTCTTTTTGTTGTCCTAATTCTTAGTTGTTCAACTTGAATCTCTCAGGACCCATTCCAGCCAGAGGTGGACTGTCCCATGTGGCGAGCGAGGTATGGGTATGGCGGCCGACAGAGCTCCCCTTCGTGCCGGGCTGGACCCCCCTCCCCCGGCACCTCCTAGACCCATTACCCATGACCTCGGTGAGGAGACTGTCCACTACCGAGTCGAGCTAGAAGACGAATAGGACGCCCGACGCTGTCGTTTTCTTCATTCATGGACCTGTGACTTGTCCCTTTGTTGAGTTGGGCTTGGCTAGCCTGATCGATCTAGTAGAAAGCCACTAGGTAGGAGCCAGGAGGCAGCCACCCCACCGACACCGAGCGAGTAGAGTCCATTCCCGAGTTTTTGGTCTAAATGGCACTGTTGCGGGCGTTTTTTACGCAAGTAGCGTCTCTTGTGACGTATTAGCAAAAATGGCAGCTCGGTCGCATACTCATAGCCCGAACACGTGGTGTGCCGACACATAGCCACGTCTGCACGCCCACCGCTCGGACGTGCCTCATCCGCACGACCATCACACGGACGCCCCTCGTCTGCATGCTCTGATAGAGGACGGATGAGTCTAGTGCGTGACTGTGGTACGCACCACTTGATGTACTAACGATATGTCCGTACATCGTATGGTCGCTGCTCCTGCAAGATCTCGATGTGCGCCGTCTCCATCCAAGCCGCAATCCACTCGTGCTGGACTACTTGCCAGTCCTCAGCATGTCAGCCCGCTATCGTTTACCTGCATTCCGGGAAGAATTGATGTTAGAACAGCGGATATATGTATGAAGTGTAAACATTACTCGATAGAGTTTGACTCACAAGTGAACGGCCCACCGCAGGATCTTGCCGTCGGGAAGGGGCACAAGATGGTACAAATCGAACTATCGTATTACACAATGCGGCGCGTAAGGATCCACCATATGTGCAAACACAGGTGGCAGGTCATCGCCCATAATCCGATGTCCTGTGTGCATTGCACGAACATCCCGTGTGGCACTACCGTGTCCACGAAATGTGGGCTCTATGGAGCCCATATGATGTTGCGCAACGACTCAAACTCATTATGGAACAACGAGTAGCACCTCGCTAGTCTATCCTTGGCCCAACATAGCTGGGTAGCAATCCACCGATAGCCCATAGTGGGCCCGTCTATTGGGTCGTGCAACTCGGGGTACGGGGTGCACTACTTTCATGAAGAATGGTCGCCCAACAAGGAAGTGCTCCCAACTCCACAGCTGCAAGAGCACGTAGCAGACGCAAGGCTCACACTACAATAAAAAAGGGTAACACTGGACGCCTCATCACGAGCAGATTACCAAAAGCTATGCTCAGATAAATACAATCACAGAGACAATTTTGGTTTAGTGATAAATGCGTATTCTTGGGCTGCGCTAAAAACCGTCTATGAAGATGTAATATCACAGACGATATGTATTAAAAACCATCTGTGATAACCTGACTTATTGAAGATCCGACCCTCACAGGTCTATCTTAAATTCCAGCTCTGTTCTCGCTGCTGTTGCTTTGAGAAGGTGGGCTTTGAGGGCATTTGGTGAAATGAGACCGCGAATTTGGGAAGAGTGATTGTAGATTCATATGTTCTTCACTATCTATGGTTAGTAATTTGTTCCTAATTGCATTATATTCTAGATCTATCTTGGTAAATGGAGAATTGAAGATGGTTTAGATCTAGCTTAATGTAGAGAGAAGATTGTTTACATCTAGCATGGTTTAGGGTTTAGCCAATTCATAATCTTTGTGTTGTTTTGCCTTAGCCCGGGTAGCTTTATGTGTTGCTTTGCAAGTCTGTACTCCTATTGTAATGCATTGTTGTTTTTTTAGTTCATTAGAAATACATATTTCAAATGACATATCCAAAGTTGCATATATAGTATACTAATTAATTAATTCAATATTTAACACTAAATTTTGTTATATGCGTCACGTAGATGGATCGAAGCTAGATGTACACTGAGAACCGTGTGAGTGAATAGTACATTAATGGCATCTCTGTTTTTATAAGAGCTGCCGAGGAGGATATATTGAAATAAGGGGGTGAAATATATGTACTGTCTCATGCATTGACTGCGAGAATCTGAAGATGTTTAAGAACCGAGCGCAGATCGAAGCACACTTGATTCGAAGGTGTTTCAAAAAAGGGTATACACGTTGGACCAGTCATGGTGAAGAGCAGATTATACAGGAAGGTAGTAATAACGACATCGCCGACGAAGGCAACGATATGCTGCCAGATGATGTCGATTGTGGTTCTGATAAGTATAGGCTGCACGATGACAATCTGGATCAGATGCTTCGCGATGCAGAAGGGAACTGTGATGAGAGAGAGTATGTTAAATTCTGGAGCTTGATGGAGGACTCAGAGAAACATTTGTTCCCAGGCTGCAAGCCAAAATATACAAGGTTGTTATCCGTGCTTGAACTGATGAAATTGAAGGCAAGCAGCGGTTGGTCCGATAAGAGTTTCACGGCGCTGTTAGGTCTCTTTGCGGACATGCTTCCGGAGGGAAACGAGTTGCCCAAAACCACCTACAAAGCCAAGAAGGTTATTTGTCCATTGGGAATAGAAGTAGAAAGAATACATGCATGTCCGAATGACTGTATCCTCTACCGTAAAGAGTATGCAAACATGCATGTGTGTCTAGTGTGCAACGCATCCCGATACAAACGTAAGAATCAATCAACTGACGGTGAGGTAATCGAGGTGAAAAAATGACTTCCTGCTAAAGTGGCGTGGTATCTTCTTGTAATTCCTCGTTTGAAGCGGTTTTTTGCGAACCCAAAGGAGGCAAACTGTTGCATTGACAATCAGAGGAGCATAAGAAATGATGGAAAGTTAAGATACCCTGCTGATTCCGTCTAGTGGAGAAACATCGATAGGAGGTTTGCATACTTTGGTGCGGAACCGAGGAATATAAGGTTTGGATTGAATACAGATGGAATAAATCCTTTCAGTAACATGAGCAGCCGACATAGCACTTGGCATGTGACTCTCTGTATCTACAACCTTCCTCCTTGGTTATGTATGAAGCGAAAGTATATTTTACTATCGATACTTATCCAAGAGCTGAAGCAACATAGGAATGATATTGATGAGTACCTAGCACCATTGATGGAAGATCTAAAAATACTGTGGATCGAAAGGATACATGTATGGGATGCGTACAAACGAGAGAACTTTACTTTACGCTTCTTGTTGTTCTGCACCATAAATGATTATCATGTCCTTACTAACCTGTCGGGCCAATGTACAAAAGGGGTCCAAAGCCTGTACTCACTACTTAGATGATACCGAGAGTGTGTGACTAAAGCACTCGCGTAAAACCGTATACATACATCACCGTAGGTTCCTTCGGAGGGCTCACCCATACCGTAGGATGAAGAAACAATTCAACTGAGAGAAGCATGACAGTTTAGCTCCAAGGTATTTAAGCGGAAAAGAGGTCTATGATATAGTTAATGATTTAGATGTTGTGCTCGGAAAGGGACGTAAATCAAGGATCCGTGAGAAAAACATCTGGAAGAAGAGATCAATATTTTGGGACTTACCTTATTGGGAGCACCTAGAAGTTCGTCACTACATCGACGTCATGCACGTAAAGAAGAATGTATGTGACAGCTTGACTGGTCTCTTACTGAACATTCGTGACAAAACAAATGATGGTATCAACGCACGGTTTGACTTGGTTGATATGGACATCAGACCTGAGTTAGCACCGACAAAGACCGATAAAGGACAAACGTACTTTCCCCTACTTGTTACACTCTGTCCAAGACTGAGAGAACTGAACTGTGCTAGTGCTTGTATGGTGTGAAAGTTTCGTCCGGTTACTCCGCCAACATGACGAAACTTGTTTCGATGGAAGATTTGAAGTTAATTGGCATGAAGTCTCATGATTGTCATGTGCTGATAACACAAATACTCTCTGTTTCCATTAGAAGTATTTTGTCGATCAAGGTCCGAGAGACAATCATGAGGCTATGTTATTTCTTTAACATAATTGCTCAGAAGGTCATCGATCCAGAAGGACTAGATGCTCTGCAGGGCGAGGTGGTGATGACTGTTGGAAATATGCCCTAGAGGCAATCATAGAGATGATTATATTTCATTATGTTCATAATATTGGATAATATGTTTTCAAGGCTCGGATACGTGAATAAGATTCATGTTCCGGAAATTTTTTCCGGGACTGCTGTGCTGGCTAATCGTACCATAAGTTTTAGGTGGTATGTGCTCATGTCGTCCGATAGAATTGGATTCTATGCATAACTTGTTTTTGTAGGGATTGATGTGAATAGTATGACCCATAATGGTTCATGTATGAGATGCATGTATGTATGTAATTTTCATGACCTGTGTGTCATGCTTATTGCAGCCCAAAGCTGTCTATATTTTTGTATAACGGCCTGCGTGTCGACTTGTGATGCTTCTTTACTCCTTGTGATTCATTTCTAGTGCTATTAGGAGTAATGGCTTGGTGGGAGTGCTTGGAGGAGTCGACCACTCGGAGACACGGTGAACAGGATGCATGGCGATGGAGATCACCATGGAGAAGGGTCATACTATATCACAATGCAATTTGATTGTCTGTGAATGCCTTTATATTCCCGTTCATTTATTTCTATACATGTTTTTGCTTTAAATGCTTTTAACATGGTAGAAGTAAAATTCCCTCACATAATATTAAGTTAAATTGATGCCCTCCCAAATACGCTGAACCATCCAAAGTCATGTATTTTAATGGTAGGTATTGGCAAAGCAGAGTGCCATTAACTCTACTTGACTAGATGGGTTTGTGTCAAACACTTACACGCTGAGCATTGATTTAACTTAACAAGGTTATCATAACAGTTGTGGACCTTGGGGCATAAGGGTTGGGTGCCGAAACATAGAGATGTTGCCCAACAACAAGAGTCATATGGAGATATGATTAGCAAAGGGTTGCTTACCATTTTCACTAGTCTTCTAGCAGTGATGCCAAAGCTCACTAGTAGATTAAATGATTATGGATCTTGAATCATTAAATGTCATAAGAGGGATACGGTATTTAGTGGGAGTATCTTTGTTAAATTGTTTAATAGAAGTTACTTTGATTGAACATATGTCTTAGTTTTGTATAATTTATGTTGTAGATCATGGCACCTACTGCTGTACCTACATCCAATTTTGCTTTACGTTCGATACTTGAAAAGGAAAAACTGAATGGAACAAATTTTGCGGATTGGTCCATAACCTAAGAATTGTTCTTAGGCAAGATAAAAGGAACATGTTCTAGAGGAACCAATTCGGATGTGCCTCTGAGAATCTTTGCTGCTTGCTCTTAAAACCGCCTATAAAAAGGCATGTGATGAATCCCTTGATATTAGTTGTCTCATGCTTGCTACGATGAACTCAGACCTTTAGAAGCAGTGTAAGAACATTGAGGCCTACGATATGATCGTGGCGCTCAAAGGCATGTTTGAGACACAAGCAAGAACTGAGAGATATGAGATCTCAAAGAACTTGTTTGGATATAGGCTAGCTGAGGGTGGTCCGATGAGCCCTCATGTGATCAAAATGGTTGGTTACACACACAGCTTGGAAAAACTTGGTTTTCCACTTAGCCAAGAGTTGGCTACAGATTTGATTCTTGCTTCGCTTCCTGAAAGCTATGGGCAGTTCATTTTGAACTTCTATATGAACGGCTTAGACAAGAATCTCACTGAACTGCATATGATGCTTAAGACAGCAGAGGGCAGCATTAAGAAAAGCAACAGTCATGTGATGATGGTGCAAAAGAGTACAAGCTTCAAGAAGAAGGCTAAGACTTGGGCCAAGAAAAAGGGCAAGGCTAAAGTTTCATATGAGATCAAAACTAACAAGCCTAAGCCCAAGACAAAGTCTGTCCCGACTCAAGAGAATGAATGTTTTTACTGCAAAGAGCTAGGCCATTGGAAGAGGAACAGCAAGAAATACCTAGCTGATTAGAAAATGAATGGTGGGACTAAAACTTCCACTACAGGTATTAATGTTATAGATGTTTTTCTTGCTGACTCTTCTGTTAACTCATGGGTATTTGATATCGGATCGGTTGCTCATATTTGCAATTCGATGCAGAGTCTAACAAGGAGTAGGAGAATTACAAATGGCAAGATGGATCTTCGCGTCGGGAATAAAGCAAGAGTTGCTGCATTAGCCGTCGGGACTTTGCCATTACTTTTGCCTTCAGGATTTATTATGAAATTGAATAATTGTTATTACATTCTAGCCATTAGTAAAAACATTATCTCTGCCTCATGTTTGATGACAGAGGGTTATAAATTCATTATTGAGAACAATGGTTGTTCTATATTTTTGAATGAAGTGTTTTATGGCTATGCACCTGTTTTGAATGGGTTGTTTATTTTAAATCTTGTTGATGCATCCGTCTATAATATTAATGCGAAAAGGCTTCGGCCTAATGAAATGAATTCCACTTTCATTTGGCATTGTCGTTTGGGTCACATAAGTGAGAAGCACATAAAAAAGCTCCATAATGATAGAACTCTAAACTTATTTGATTTGGAATCATTTGATACATGCAAATCTTGCCTGGTCGGAAAGATGACCAAGACACCTGTCACTGGTCGGAGTGAAAGAGCGTCCGACTAGTTGGCACTCATACATACTGATGTGTGTGGACCAATGAGTACGTCAGCTAAAGGTGGTTTTTAGTACTTCATTACTTTCACCGATGACTATAGTAGATATGGATATATCTATTTAATGAGGCACAAGTCGGAATCCTTTGAAAAGTTCAAGGCATTCCAGAATGAGGTACAGAATCAACTTGGCAAGGCAATCAAATCTTTACGATCTGATCATGGAGGTGAGTTTTTGAGCCATGAGTTTGGTAATCATTTGAAACATGTGGAATTATTCCACAGCTTACACCACCAGGCACTCCACAATGGAATGGGGTGTCCGAGCGGCGTAATAGGATCTTGTTGGACATGGTTCAATCGATGATGAGCCAATCGGATCTGCCATTGTATTTTTGGGGTTACGCTCTAGAAACTGCCGCTTTCATTTTAAATAAGGTACCATCTAAATCAGTAGATAAGATACCATATGAGATGTGGACTAGGAAGAGTCCTAGTTTGTCTTTTCTAAAGATTTACGGATGTGAAGTCTATGTTAAACGTTTGACGTCTGACAAACTCACACCCAAGTCAGATAAATGCTTCTTTATAGGATATCCTAGGGAAACCAAAGGATATTATTTCTACAACCAAGAAGAAGGCAAAGTTTTTGTTGCCCGAATGGTGTCTTTTTGGAGAAAGAGTTTCTTTTAAAAAGAGTCAGTGGGAGAAAGGTGCTACTCAAAGAAATTCGGGAAACATCTGAAAATGTTTCAACTCCTACCGAACCTCTACTGGATGAATAAAATGTTGTTGAACCTGTAGATGAGACACCAGCCCCACGTAGATCTAAAAGGCCATGTCAATTGCCTACAAGGTATGGGCATGACGTATTATTATTGAATAATGATGAGCTTAATACTTATAAGGAAGCGATGATGGACCCAGACTCTGAGAAATGGCTTGGAGCCATGAAATCTGAGATAGACTCCATGAGAGAAAATCAGGTTTGGAACCTGGTCGATCCACTTGATGGTGTTAAAACCATTGAGTGCAAATGGATCTATAAGAAAAAGATTGATATGGATGGAAATGTTCACATTCATGAGGTTCAACTAGTCGCAAAAGGGTTTCGACAAATTCAAGGAGTTGACCACGATGAGACTTTCTCACTAGTAGCAATGCTTAAATTTGTTCGGATCATTCTAGGTATTGCTGCATATTTCGACTATGAGATATGACAAATGGATGTCAAAACGGCTTTCCTTAATGGAAACCTAGATGAGGATGTGTACATGACACAACCTGAAGGTTTTGTCGATCCAAAGAATGCTAGTAAAGTTTGCAAACTTCAAAAGTCCATTTATGGGTTGAAGCAAGCATCTTAGAGTTGGAATTTACGTTTTGATGAGGAGATCAAAAGGTTTGGTTTCGTCAAGAACAAAGAAGAATCTTGTGTTTACATGAAGGTTAGTGGGAGCGCGCTTGCTATTCTGATCTTGTATGTAGATGACATACTACTGGTCGGAAATGACATTCCTATGCTAGAATCCATTAAGTCATCATTGAAAAATGGTTTTTCCATGAAGGACCTAGGGGAGGCAGCATATATCTTGAGAATATGGATCTATAGAGATAGATTTAAGAGGCTAATTGGATTAAGCCAGGATAAGTACATAGATAAAGTATTGAATCAGTTCAACATGCAAGATTCCAAGAGAGAATTCTTGCCCATGGCACATGGTATTAATCTTAACAAGAATCAGTGTCTTACGACCATTGATGAGCGAGATAAAATGAGTGATATTCCATATGCTTCGGCCATTGGATCTATCATATACGCCATGCTATGTACACGACCAGATGTATCGTATGCTCTAAGTGTTACGAGCAGATACCAAGCTGATCCTGGTGAAGGTCACTGGACAGCTGTGAAAAATATTCTTAAGTACTTAAGAAGGACTAAGGATGCGTTCCAAGTTTATGGCGGTGATGAAGAGCTCGTTATAAATGGTTACACCGATGCAAGCTTTCAAACCGACAAAGATGATTATCATTTGCAATCTAGTTTTGTATTCATTTTGAATGGAGGAGCAGTGAGCTGGAAAAGTTCCAAGCAAGAGACGGTTGTTGATTCCACGACGGAGGCCGAGTACATTGCGGCTTCTGAAGCTGCCAAAGAAGGTGTTTGGATAAGAAATTTTATTGCTGAGTTGGGTGTGGTTCCGAGTGCTTTGAGCCCAATGGATCTCTATTATGACAACAATGGAGCTATTGCGCAAGCTAAGGAACCTAGATCCCATCAGAAGTCCAAGCATATACTCAAGCACTATCATCTTACTCGCGAATTGGTGGATAGAAGAGATGTTAAGATATGCAAAGTTTATACGGATTTGAATGTTGCTGATCCATTGACAAAACCTCTCACACAGCCAAAGCATGAGGCACACACAAGAGCTATCAGTATTAGATACCTAAATGATTGACTCTAGTGCAAGTGGGAGACTGTTGGAAATATGCCCTAGAGGCAATCATAGAGATTATTATATTTCATTATGTTCATAATATTGGATAATATGTTATCATGTTCATAGAATAATATTGTTAATATTGATTATCAAGTATGTGACTTGATTGTGAAACTCTATATTTCTGCGATGATTATTCTTATACGATCCCTGGTCGGAAACATATGAGGACACATATGAATAGACTAGCATATGAATTGGTTGATGACTATGTTTCACGGGTCATGGATATGGAGATATCAAACCAATAATATGGACACATGTTAGAGAACATGATGTTGGATTAGACCCACCTTGAGAAACTATTGAGATTGTTATGATTCTATGTGTCGTTAGTTGGTCTCAAGCAATGATGATGTATAATCCTTAGACCTGAGATCAGCATGGTTTCCTACATGTGTAATAGCACTCTTAGGGGTTGCCAAACGCTACACTGTAACTAGGTAGTTATAAAGGTAACTTTCGGGTTCTGAGTTAATAGCTGTCTGTGATGACCTCATGTCATTACTGACCCATAAACTCAGACGGCTCACGAAACCGTCTGTGATGACCTTTTCTGTAATAGTGTCAGTTTCACACCGGTGTCGCGCCGCGAAGTGTCACAGAACCCTCTGTATGTGGCGCAAATGACGGTTGATCCCCAGCTGTACTAAGGCATCGCTCCAGCCTCCGCGTAAGCCAAAGGCTCGACGATGCGGACAAGGCTAGGATACACCCAATCGTCCTGTGTGGTGAAAAACAAGACCGAACCAAAGAGATGAAAAAGGTTAGCGATGAGATGCATCCTAACAACCTCGTCAGGTGCATCTTGCGGGTATTGACTGAAATGCCTCAGCCAAGTTCGAGGGACACCACGGGCACTGTCCGGGACAGGTATGCCGAACCGATGCCCTAGCCTGGCCTTCTAGTCCGCCGGTAGACGACCTGAAACAAGTGGCTCACCCCGGATCGGGAGACCGGTCAAGAATGAGATGTCCTAGAGAGTGACTGTCATCTCACCCCATCGAAAGTGGAAGGTGTGTGTCTCGGGCCTCCACCTGTCGACAATGGCCGATAGCAGACTACCGTCCAAGGTGAAGTGGCGTTCGACGGAGAGCAACCCTGCAAAGGGAAACAAGCTCGTGTCCCGTAGGATTGAGACGTAGCGAGCGTCCAGCTGTAAGTAATCCCTCCCATACCGAAGCACCAGAAGTGGAGGGCCATCCTTGTCGGCGGCGATCCACGACATGCACCGGTGATTCTCATCATCTAGAAGCTTTGGTAGAGGCATGGCTTGCAAGAGATGGAAGAGACATATTATTAGTGAAAAGATTGATAATGACAATACAAATTAATGTACACTAATTTACTACGACTAATTTAAGTACGACTAAATTAGTTGTGACTAAATTGATTAGGACTAATTAATTACCACAAATGAACCTTTGTTACATAACGACAACTGCATTATTCACGACTAAATTAATTACAATGAACTAAATATCACTAAAATAATTGTGACTAATTTATTACCACATATTAATAACAAAAAAATTAATGCGGCTTACTAAGGCACTAAATTAATTATGACTAATTAGCGGTAGCTAATTAATTACGTCGATAAAATATGAATAATTTAATTACGACTAATTAATGATGGCTAATTAATTAAGACTTAATTCCAACTAATTATTTACGAATAATTAAATGAGTAAAACTAACTAATTACGACTAATTAATTGGTAACTAATTAACTATGCTTGAATAATTACAACTAATTAATTACGTAAGATTAATTTAACTACGGCTAAATAATTACGACTAATAAACTCACAAAAAATTTATTACAAAAAATTGAAAATGACTAAATTAAGTACGTCTGAATAAGTACAACTAATTAACTACGAATATTTCACTACTACTAAGTTACTAACCACATATTTAATAAAGAAACTACGAATGAGGAAAAAATTACCTGCTAATGGTGGCTGTTAATAATGCTTAATCGTCAGCAAAAATGGAATTGACAGAACGAGCGAGGGAGCGAGAATGAGAAACCTTGGAATTTATAGCCGCTGCGGGACGAATCGGATTCCCTCCCGCATGCGACACTTGCATGCATGCATCTGCAGACAAGGATATGATGGGGAATAAAGGGAAAAAGGTGACGGCGACGGGAGAATTTGATGGGTGTGATGGGTCATGGAAAAAAAGCTCGTTAGTGGAGCTCGTTGGCTCGGTTCAAAATTGCTCCAATTAGACTTGTTGTTTGGTTAAACATTGAAATGAGTCAATTTCAAATGAAATTGGATTTCACTCTGGCACGGCTCGTTAGCTTGGTTCTAAAAATACTTCCATACTATAAATAAAATGATATTAAATCAATATGTGTCAATTTCTAAAAAAGCTTGGTAAGAAGACTACTTGGCTCGATACACACCCCTAGATGGGTGCATGTGGGTGATGTCCAGGCGAGGAGGGTGCAAGCACGTGTTAGTCCAGGTGGTGGTCATGCGGACGAAGAGCATCCAGCCGGTGGCCGTACGAAATTGCACACGTGACGACATGAGGCTCATCTGGGCTGTCATACAAGTCACATTCACAAATACACGGCGGAACTGTGCTAATTAGGCCAAAACCCCTCCATTCCCCTCGTGCCTCACCACTCCTCCTCCACCTTCTAACCCTAGAGGGAGCAGCGGCAGGCCGACGCCGACGGGCGATGACTGGAGTGACGAGCTGGCAAGGTGAAGCTCTAATGCCGCAATGGCCGAGGCGCGAGATAGAAGCAGCGCATCCCTAACCCTACTACCCTAGCGACACGGCGACGTCGAGGCGCTCGGTAGAGCAGCGGAGCGTGCGGCGTGGCGGTGTGATCCCCGACAGTTGGGGGCTTGGGGCAGAGGCGCGCCTTGGCAGCGTGTAACATCCCTATTTTCCTGAGTTTTTGAAATTTTTTGAAAAACTTTAAAAAGGAACCATTTGGGTTTATTAATTTGCCACAGCTTAAATTGTAATTTAGAATTTCAAAAGTGGTTTAATTTGAATTAATTAAAACTTGAACTAATTAAAGTTGGGTTAGTTGAGTTTTGTTGGATTTTAATTTGGGTTTTCCTTTGGCCTTATGTTAAAAATAATTAATTGCAAAAACTAAAAGCAATAGTGAAGCTAAAATTATTTTTACTAAGTCCTAAATAATTCAAGGATTTACGTGAATTTTCCTAGAATTTTTGGATGACTTAAACTATTTTCTAAAATTCCTTTTGCTTTTACGGTTTTTTTCTAAAAAGAAAAAGGCTTAAAATCCTCCTCGGTTGGGCGAATCTCGCCGGCCCGTTCTGATCCCGCCGTGCGGCCCGGCCTTCAAAGACGCTCCTCCTCGCCCGTCAGATTCCGCCAGACGGACGGCTTCGCTTCGCGTCGCTCTTTCTCTCTCTCTCTCTCTCTCTCGGCAGGCGGCCCGCTGTCGGCCCGTCTTCCTCCTCCGGACCGCGCCCATGCCGCTTCGCCCATGCCGCGCGATTCGCGCCGACGCCGCCTCGCCATGCCCTGCCTAACACCGCTCCCTCAAATCCATGCTGCCTGCGTCGCCTCCCGCCTCACGCGCTTGCTGCATACAGACCGCGCCACGCCTCCTCCCATGCCGCGCGGGTCAAGCCGCCATTAATGGCCGGCATGGAGCTCCATGCCATCCTCCTCCTCCGGACGCCCCCTTCGCCTATAAAAGCGCGCACCCGGACCGCCTCCTCCTCCTCTTTCTTTCCCCTCTCCTCCCCTTCTCCCTCCCGCTCTCGTTAAGCGCTAGTGAAGCTTTTCCTCGCCATGCATGAGCTTCATTCTCCACACCTTGCGCTGCCGTCGAGCTCCTCCGGTCACCACCGCCACCTCCCTCGGCATCATCGCCTCGCCGAGGCGCACCGGTGCTCACCTCCATTTCCGGAAGCTTGCGGGCCAATCGCCGCCTCGCGCCTCGCCTCCGCCGCCAGCGCCCTCGCCGCCGGCCTCCGTTGCCGCCGCAACCTTGGAACCGTCGCGCCGAACGCCTCCTCTCCCCTCTCGTTTGGTGCGGCCCGCTTGTCGCCGTGGCGCGTAAGCGCCGGCGGCGTTGAGCCTGAGCGTCGCCTCACCGGCGTGGCGTGGCGCGCCACAGGAGCCACGTCGGTGCCACGCAGCGCCACCTCGGCCTTGGTTGCCCACGTGTGCGCCTCGTCAGCCGCCCGCGTGGCGCACCGTCTCCAAGAGCCGGGTGGACCTAGTCCACCAACACCCTCTCTACGACAAGTGGGCCCCACTTGTCAGAATTTCTTTTCTTTTATTTTCGGCGGTTTTCCTCTGCTGGCGTCGACTTGCGCGATAAATCGGTTTTCCTTTAGGAAAATAATTAATCAGAAAATCCTTTTCATGATTTTATGTGTTTTCCTATCTTAGGAGGCCATAACTTCTTCATTCGAACTCCGATTCGAGTGATTCAAATTTCTAAATTCATCTAAAATCCTTGTCTTCCTATTAGTATTTATTTGGTATTTATTTGGATTTTATTTGGAGTTGTTTTATTTATTTAGCTTTGGTTGCGCGTATAGGATCCGGCGTTTCGGAAGATTTATGAGACCATTTAACGACGACCGAAGCACCTCTACTCTTCAACGAAGGCAAGTCATAGACCTTTGATCTTGTTGAACCCATATTTATAAAAGTATATTGTTTGATATAAACATGCATGGCTAATTTTATAATAAATGGTTTCGGGTTTAGTTAAATACCTAATTGCAGTATGCCTCCTTGATAAATTGCAATCGACATGTATCCTTGAATGACATAACTCCTTGGACACCTTAGGATGGTTAATTATTAGTTGGACATTATTGTACTACCAACATGGGCACGTTTATTTGCTTAGTCATGCTCTAGTAGACGTTGGTCTCGATATCATGATTCAATAAATGTTGATTTGCCCTAAGCGCACATGGTTTGTGGCTTGTGTAGTAACGACTGTGTTGCTAATAATGCGAAGTGTGGTCTGTGTGAGACCACGACATTTGTTGTCACTTTACTAAAATTTGTGGTCTTGGGACTAGGGTGGTCCTCGGAAATTTGGGTTGAACCCAACATGATGAATTTGACTAAAGGCAATTATGGAACCATGGCGGAGGTACTTTTGATAAAAGATGATGTGCCATGACTAGGGTGGTCTTTTGGCGGAGTTGAGCGAAAATGATTTATGCTCGGACGAGTGGGTGGTGGAAAGGGTGGGTCTTTATGCGCACACTTGGAATGTGGGCAAGTCTCGTCTGAGCAACCAACTAAGGACTTAACCTTGAACCATTGATCTGGGCCTCAACAGTACAACCACATGTCTAGATTGGGATAGACTGGTGACTAATTAGCAATGTCTTGGTTCGGTTCTGTTTTGGTTGGGAGCAGGCGCAAGAGGGGGCGGATGGAGGCGAAACCTTAGCTAAGCAATCGAGTCAAAAGCAGAACTTTGTAAAAGCCTTGTCACGTGCTCTAGGCGCTTACCTAAGGTAGTGGCGGTGGCATCGATATATGCCGAACAAACTAGAAATTCGTTTCTTGTGGGTCAAATTGTACAACCTCTGCGAGTGTAAAACTATTGAATAGCCGTGTCCCGGTTATGGACATGCCTGGTGATTTCACGCAAGGGGTAGAGCTTTTGTCGAAAATGTTGGAATGGTTTGGTCGAATCTGGTAGTTGGTTGATGTTTGGGAAGTGAACAGGGTGTTCACTAGTTGTTTCAAAGAAAATTGCTTACTTATGTATCAGTCTTTTAAATTATGCTTTGCAATCTACTTATTGTATTCTTGTCAAATGATGCTTTCATAAACTAGCCATAAAGCTATCCTTGTTAAGCCTTGCATGAATATTACTTGCATACATTTCTCTATGACTTCTTGAGTACATTCAAAGTACTCATGGCCTTCGCCCTCTGTTTAAATCAGCAGAGGAGGGTGAACCGATGAACTCGAGTTCTATGAAGAAGACTTCTTTGAAGACTATGCGAACTAGGTCGCGTCCCTCACTCGATTGCGGTGGGCATATTGGGTGACCTCCACGAGATGTTTTGTTCTCATTGCAAGTTTACTCTGTTGTCTTTAGCCTGCCGGCAACCGTTGTAAGACTTGACCATAAGGTCCCTTTGCTTAATATTATTAATTTATGCTGCTTCATCTATAGTTTGGTTGTGTGGTTATGATTACACCAATGTTGTAGCTGTGTGAGCTAGCTCTTGATCATGGGACTAGTTAGAATACCTGAGAGGGTCCGGGGTTGCATACAGGGGTCCCGACAATGTGGTGATATCGAGCCATATCGACTGTAGGACGTAACCATAGTTAGCATGGTCGTTTAGTCAAGACTTCAAAATTTTATTTTCTAAATCAAACCAACAATTAACTTGAATAGTATTCTCCTCTCATCTTACTCTATTTCCCCGCATCTCGTGCTAATCTCTCCCTATTCCATTCCTAAAGTCTGACTTCTTATCTTTTCTGAACTTTGGTTCTGAATGCAAAGTGACCCTCTTATCTTGATAATTCCTATAGAATCGAGCTTTACTTGAAGTCGCCCGCCAAAATAAGATAGATTTGTAGTGCAGTTACCCTTTTTAATTTCAGTATCGATAAATCGATGGCTTGAGTTTTGATTGCCTCTTGTAGCCTTAGGCTATTGTTAGTTGGGTTAAACCGACTTTCCCCAATTAGGTTGTCCCGTCTTTCGCCCTTATCCAGCTCGTCTTTGTGCTTTTCCTCTTTCCTATTATGCTTTCTTCCCTCATCTATTAAACCCGAGAAGATGCATGCGAGATGGTTCAAACCCGCAACTTCGGCAAGTCGGGAAGAACAAGTGGACCCGTTACACCACCAACCCTAGCCGCAACAACGGATCGGGGTTTGGGGCGATTCATGGCAACCAGCGCAATTGATGAATGCAATGATGCGAGAACATGAACGGATGATGGCTCAACAGAATCGGGCGGCTGCCGCTCGCTCACCGTCTTGAACGAACAACCAAGCATTTGCCATGCCACCTCCACCCCCACGGACTTATCATCGGTCAAAGTGGCGAGTTTATGAGGACCCATTCACCTACCTTCTCCGGCTCCTCTGGGCCTTTGGAAGCAGATGATTGGCTGCGCTCTCTTGAAAAAGCTTGCCATTACGGTGTGATGACCGTGAGAAAGTTACGTATGCCACACACCGGTGGAAGGCACCGCATGAGAATGGTGGGAGAACTATTGTGCCGCCCATGAGAACCACCATAACATCACTTGGACTGAATTTTGAAGCTTTCCGTCTCTCCCATATCCACGCGGAAGGTAGAAATGAAGAAGAATGAGTTTCGTGAAAGTGAAACAAGGGAACTGTCGGTGAGTGAATATCTCAACAAGTTCACTCAACTCTCGTTATGCCCTGAGGATGTTGCCACCGATGATGCTCGTCGAAGCGTTTCAGCGAGGACTCAACCCTAGCTTGAAGGTTCAGTCGTTGGCAACGACTATGCCAATTTCAATGACTAGTCAACAAGGCCATGCTCATAGAAGAGTCACGTCGTGGTGGCGGAATCTCATAAAAGGAAGTCAATGCGGCATGGTACTCATCAAGGTCATTCGAGAGGGCGGGGCGAATGCACAATACCCGGCTCATTCTCATCCCTCTGTCACCTTGAACCCTGCTGACACCTCGCCCGTTGCTCGAGATTCGCAACTTCAACAACAACACCAACAACCGCTGACCAGAAGCAACAACCTGCTGCGAGGAATCACTGTTTCAAGCTGTTAGCAACTTTCGGACATTATGCCGACAATTGCCCTCAAAAGCAAGGTCCATCACGGTCGATTCAACCTTGGCGCTACCCGGCCGGACCCCCATGCCAGAGCGGGGCGTGGAGCACCTCGGACTCCAGCGGCACCGGCCAAGACCCTCGGACTTTCGGAAGAGGCCGTGTGAATCATGTCACGATGGAGGAAGCCCAGACAGCCCGGATGTCGTCTTTGGGTAAGTTCTAGTAAATTCGGCACTGCTTCTGATTTTGTTTGATTCTGGAGCTACCCATTCGTTTGTTTCTCGGAGTTTTGTTGCAAAGCATCAGCTAAAGGTTCTGACTCTTAAAAATGCTATGTTGATTCGTACACGGTTGGAGTTGAGTACGAACCAAAGGCGCCCTAAGGTTAAAGTAACCATAGAAGGGTAGAATTCTTAGCCAACCTTATAATTATCAATGCCAAATCCTAGATGTGATTTTGGGTATGGATTGGCTTCTTGATCATCAGGCAGTTTTGGATTGTGGTGATAGAAGCATCACGTTGGTCAGCCCAGATGGAACCAGAGTGAAGTTCGAAGCCTCTACGAAAAAGTATGATGGAGCCTTAGTTTGCGATGTCGATCTTGTATATTTGGAAGATGTGCCGGTAGTCAGAGAATTCCCAGATGTCTTTCCGGATGAGTTACCTGGAATGCCACCGGACAGGGACCTAGAGTTTGTCATTAACCTAGTTCCAGGAACTCTGCACCCATTTCCAAGAGACCCTACCGTTTGCCGGTTGATGACTTAGTCGAGCTGAAGAAGCAGATTGAAGAAATGCAAGATAAAGGATTTGTCAGGCCAAGTTCTTATGCTGGGGAGCCCAGTGATCTTTGTCCCTAAGAAGGATGGCACCCAGCGGATGTGTGTGGATTACCGCTCTCACAATGAAGTCACCATCAAGAACAAGTACCCTCTGCCCAGGATTGATGATTTGTTTGACCAATTAAAAGGAGCCGGAGTGTTCTCTAAGATAGATTTGAGGTCAGGTTACCATCAGTTGAAGATTCGTGAGGAAGATATCAAGAAACGACTTTTCAACACGATATGGACTGTATGAGTATACGGTCATGTCTTTTGGATTAACCAACGCACCGGCTTACTTTATGAACTTGATGAATAAAGTATTCATGGAGTATCTGGATAAGTTTGTCATTGTCTTTATTGACGATATCCTAATCTACTCTAAGAGTAAAGAAGAGCATGAAGAGCACCTCCGCTTGGTTCTGAATAAGCTTAGAGATCATCAACTCTATGCTAAATTCGACAAGTGTGAGTTTTGGATGAAAGAAGTTACCTTTTTGGGACACGTCATGTCTGCGAGAAGAGTCGCCGTCAACCCCAAGATAAAGTCAAGGATGTGCTCAAGCTGAGGAGTCACCCAAGTCGATTACCTCAGTCGAAGTTTCCTCGGAATGGCGAGTTACTACCGTCGGTTCATAGAAGGATTCTCAAGAATAGCAAGACCCTTACCCAATTCTTTGAAAAAGGAAAAGAAATTTGCTTGGGCGCGAGAATGCGAGCAAAGTTTTCAAGAAGTAAAAAGCGTTTGACCACCGCTTGATCTTGATTCTCTGGGATGTTGGAAGGATTTTGAGATTTACTGTGATGCATCTCGCCAAGGTCTCGGTTGTGTTTTGATGCAGGAAAGGAGAGTGGTAGCCTATGCTTCACGCCAATTGAAGCCTCATGAAGTCAATTACCCCACTCATGACTTAGAATTAGCTGCCGTAGTGCATGCTTTAAAGATATGGCGTCATTACCTCATCGTGTCATTTGTGAAGTGTACACGGACCATAAGAGTTTAAAGTACATTTTTACCCAAACTGATCTGAATATGAGACAAAGAAGATGGTTGGAATTGATCAAGGATTACAACATGGGAATTCATTATCACCCAGGCAAAGCAAATGTTGTAGCAGATGCTCTAAGTAGGAAGACCTACTGCAATACTCTGATGATCAAAGAAAGTCAGCCAGCATTGCACGAAGAATTTCAAAAGCTCAGGCTCGAGTTAGTCGAAGAAGGTTACTTAGCTACCCTGGAAGTGCAACCAACTCTTCAAGATCGGATCAAGAAAGCTCAAGAAGAAGATACGGATATCAAGGAAATCAAGAAAAACATGAAGCAGGGTAAATCCTTAAGATTTTCAGAAGATGAGCAAGGGGTCCTATGGTTTGACAAGCGTATTTGTGTACCGGATCAGAAGGAACTGAAACAATTAATACTCAAGGAAGCTCATGAAACCTTGTACTCCATTCACCCTGGAAGCACTAAGATGTATCAGGATCTCAAGGAATTTTATTGGTGGCCTAGCATGAAGCGTGAAGTTGCTGAGTATATTGCACAATGTGATGTTTGCCAGCGAGTTAAAGCTGAGCATCAGAGGCCTGCTGGACTTTTGCAACCTTTGAGCATACCTGAATGGAAATGGGAAGAAATCGAAATGGATTTTATCACCGGTCTGCCAAGAACCAAAGCTGGATATGATTCCATCTGGGTAATTGTCGATCGCCTAACAAAAGTGGCTCACTTCATCCCAGTCAAGACCACCTACTCAGGAGACAGACTTGCAGAATTGTATATGGCCAAGATAGCATGTCAGCATGGAGTGCCAAAGAAGATCGTGTCGGATCGAGGAACCCAGTTCACCTCAAGATTTTGGCAAAAGCTGCACAGCATCATGGGCACTAATCTGAATTCGATCTGACCTACCATCCTCAGACAGATGGTCAAACAGAGAGGGTAAATCAAATCTTAGAAGATATGTTGAGAGCCTGCGCTCTAGAGAACCAGACCAGCTGGGATCAAATGCTACCTTATGCAGAATTTTCTTACAACAATAGTCATCAATCAAGTCTCTGAGATGTCCCGTTTGAGGCCCTCTACGGAAGAAAGTGTCGAACACCTTTGTATTGGTGAGTCCGCGAAGGACAAGTCTTTGGGACGAAATCCTAAAGGAGCTGAAGATCAAGTTAAGTCAATCAGAGAAAAGCTGAGAACAGCCCAGACCAGACAGAAAAGTTATGCTGACAACCGTCGCCGAGAATTAGCTTTTGCACCTGGAGATCATGTGTACCTGAAGGTCTCACCTCTCAAAGGGATGCGCGTCGCTCAGAGTCGTGAAAGCTTCGCACCAAGATATATTGGACCTTTTCCAGTTCTAGCCAGAAGAGGAGAAGTTGCTTACAAGTTAGAGCTTCCGCCTCAGTTGTCAGATGTGCATGATGTCTTTCATGTGTCTCAGTTGAAGAAGTGCTTGCGAGTGCGAAGAAGCAGATGTGTTAGCGGCGGTTGACTTGCAAGAAGATCTAACCTACAAGGAGCAACCCATCAAAATCTTGGAAGTGTCTGGGCGTGTGACAAGAAGCAAGATCCTCCGTTTCTGCAAAGTTCAATGGAGCAATCACACCGAAGAAGAAGCCACCTGGGAACGTGAAGAAGATCTGAAGGCCGAGTTCCGCACCTATTCTCTAGTCGACTGAATCTTGGTCGAGATTCCCTTTAAAGGTATAGGTTTGTAACATCCCTATTTTCACGAGTTTTTAAATTTTTTTGAAAAACTTTAAAAAGGAACCATTTGGGTTTATTAATTTGCCACAGCTTAAATTGTAATTTAGAATTTCAAAAGTGGTTTAATTTAAATTAATTAAAACTTGAACTAATTAAAGTTGGGTTAGTTGAGTTTTGTTGGATTTTAATTTGGGTTTTCCTTTGGCCTTATGTTAAAAATAATTAATTGCAAAAACTAAAAGCAATAGTGAAGCTAAAAATTATTTTTACTAAGTCCTAAATAATTCAAGGATTTCGTGAATTTTCCTAGAATTTTTGGACAGCTTAAACTATTTTCTAAAATTTCTTTTGCTTTTACGGTTTTTTTCTAAAAAGAAAAGGCTTAAAATCCTCCTCGGTTGGGCGAATCTCATCGGCCCGTTTCTGTTCATTGCTTGCCCGGACGCTGCTGCCTCCTCCTCGCCACCGTCCGATTTCCGCCAGACGGCTACTCCTTCGCGTCGCTCTTTCTCTCTCCTCTCTCTCTGGCGACAAGGCGGCCACTTGCTGTCGGCCCGTCTTCCTCCCAGACCCGCGCCCATGCCGCTTCGCCCATCTGCATGATGAGCGCCGACGTCGCCTCGCCATGCCCTGCCGCAACGCCCACTCCCTCGAATCCCGCTGCCGCCCCGTCGCCTCCCACCTCCGCCGCACCCGCTGCCGCCCTGGACCGCGCCACGCCTCCTCCCATGCCGCACGGGTCAAGCCGCCATTAATGGCCGGCATGGAGCTCCATGCCATCCTCCTCCTCCGGACGCCCCCTTCGCCTATAAAAGCGCGCACCCGGACCGCCTCCTCCTCCTCTTTCTTTCCCCTCTCCTCCCCTTCTCCCTCCCGCTCTCGTTCGGCCGCTAGTGAAGCTTTTCCTCGCCGCCGCCGAGCTTCATTTCTCCGCACCCGCCGCCGCCGTCGAGCTCCTCCGGTCACCGCCACCACCCTCGGCATCGCTTGCCGAGGCGCACCGGTGCTCACCTCCATTTCCCGGAAGCCAGCCGGAGCCCGTCGCCGCCTCGCGCCTCGCCTCCGCCCGCCAGCGCCCTCGCCGCCGCCAAGCCTCCGTTCTGCCGCAACCTTGGAACCGTCTTGCGCCCCAACCGCCTCTCTCCCTCTCGTTTGGTGCGGCCCGCTTCGTCGCCGTGGCGCGTAGCGCGGCGACGTTGAGCCAGCGCGCCCTCACCGGCGTGGCGTGGCGCCACTGAGCCACGTCGGTGCCACGCAGCGCCACCTCGGCCTTGGTTGCCCACGTGTGCGCCTCGTCAGCCGCCCGCGTGGCGCACCGTCTCCAAGAGCCGGGTGGACCTAGTCCACCAACACCCTCTCTACGACAAGTGGGCCCCACTTGTCAGAATTTCTTTTTCTTTTATTTTCGGCCGGTTTTCCTCTGCTGACGTCAGCTTGCGCAGTAAATCGGTTTTCCTTTAGGAAAATAATTCGAGAAATCAGGAAAATCCTTTTTCATGATTTTATGTGTTTTCCTATCTTCCGGAGGCCATAACTTCTTCATTCGAACTCCGATTCGAGTGATTCAAATTTCTAAATTCATCTAAAATCCTTGTCTTCCTATTAGTATTTATTTGGTATTTATTTGGATTTTATTTGGAGTTGTTTTATTTATTTAGCTTTGGTTGCGCGTATAGGATCGGCGTTTGGAAGATTTCGCGGAACGATTTAATCAAGCACCTCTACTCTTCAACGAAGGCAAGTCATAGACCTTTGATCTTGTTGAACCCATATTTATAAAAGTATATTGTTTGATATAAACATGCATGGCTAATTTTATAATAAATGGTTTCGGGTTTAGTTAAATACCTAATTGCCGTATGCCTCCTTGATAAATTGCAATCGACATGTATCCTTGAATGACATAACTCCTTGGACACCTTAGGATGGTTAATTATTAGTTGGACATTATTGTACTACCAACATGGGCACGTTTATTTGCTTAGTCATGCTCTAGTAGACGTTGGTCTCGATATCATGATTCAATAAATGTTGATTTGCCCTAGCGCACATGGTTTGTGGCTTGTGTAGTAACGACCTGTGTTGCTAATAATGCGAAGTGTGGTCCTGTGTGAGACCACGACATTTGTTGTCACTTTACTAAAATTTGTGGTGCTGGGACTAGGGTGGTCCTCGGGCTGGGTTGAACCCAACATGATGAATTTGACTAAAGGCAATTATGGAACCGTGGTGGAGCCACTTTTGATAAAAGATGATGTGCCATGACTAGGGTGGTCTTTTGGCCAGGTTGAACGAAAATGATTTATGCTCGGACGAGTGGGTGGTGGAAAGGGTGGGTCTTAATGAACGCACACTTGGAATGTGGAACCGTCTCGTCTGAGCAACCAACTAAGGACTTAACCTTGAACCATTGATCTGGGCCTCAACCGTACAACCACATGTCTAGATTGGGATAGACCTGGCTGACTAATTAGCAATGTCTTGGTTCGGTTCTGCTTTTGGTTGGGAGCAGCGCAAGAGGGGGCGGATGGAGGCGAAACCTTAGCTAAGCAATCGAGTCAAAAGCAGAACTTTGTAAAAGCCTTGTCACGTGCTCTCTAGCGCTTACCTAAGGTAGTGGCGGTGGCATCGATATATCTTAGAACAAACTAGAGAAATTCGTGTCTTGTGGGTCAAGTTGTACAACCTCTGCAGAGTGTAAAACTATTGAATAGCCGTGTCCCGGTTATGGACATGCACGGTGATTTCACGCAAGGGTAGAGCTTTTGTCGAAAATGTTGGAATGGTTTGGTCGAATCTGGTAGTTGGTTGATGTTTGGGAAGTGAGCAGGTGTTCACTAGTTGTTTCAAAGAAAATTGCTTACTTATGTATCGATCTTTTAAATTATGCTTTGCAATCTACTTATTGTATTCTTGTCAAATGATGCTTTCCATAAACTAGCCATAAAGCTATCCTTGTTAAGCCTTGCATGAATATTACTTGCATACATTTCTCTATGACTTCTCGAGTACATTCAAAGTACTCATGGCCTTGCGCCTCTGTTTAAATCGGCGAGAGGAGGGTGAACCCGATGAACTCGAGTTCTATGAAGAAGACTTCTTTGAAGACTATGCGAACTAGGTCGCGTCCCTCGCTCGATTGCGGTGGGCATATTGGGTGACCTCCACGAGATGTTTTGTTCTCATTGCAAGTTTACTCTGTTGTCTTTAGCCTGCGTGGCAAGTTGTAAGACTTGACCATAAGGTCCCTTTGCTTAATATTATTAATTTATGCGCTTCATCTATAGTTTGGTTGTGTGGTTATGATTACACCAATGTTGTAACTGTGTGAGCTAGCTACTGATCATGGGACTAGTTCAGAATACACAGAGGGTCCGGGGGTTGCATACCCGGGGTCCCGACACAGCTGTTGGGGCCGCCAACGAGGGTGGTGCCTGGGCGGTACTAGCGGCGCTTGGGGCCTGGCTACCCGGGGCTTCTTGTTGGTGTAGCAAAATGTCTAAATCTAAGACCAGCACTAGCAGGGTTTCAAAATTCGTTTGAGCAAAAATTTTGGGACTGAGCGAAATTGCCGAAATTACCGAAATCTCGGTAATTTCAAATTCAATTCGGGAAAATGGCCGAAATTGGCATTCAAATTTGACTGAATTTCATCAAAAAATTGATGAATTTTGACCAAATTTTGAATTCTGTTTGAATTTGACCTGAATTCATGTGCAACCGAATTTTTTTGACCGAAAGGGGAAAAATTCGTGCTCCAGCGAAATGTACGAAATTTCGTCGAAATTTGAAACCCTAAGCACTAGTAGTAAGTTCTCTCAAATCTCAAATACAATTTGGGAGCGACTAGTGCTCGAACGTACGGTTCGAGCGCTAGTTCCGTATGCCGCATGCCACATACTTCGGCAATGGTTGCAGCATCACACGACAACACTTGCAACATCACAATACAATGATTGCAACATACAGGATAGAGCGTTAGTCGTTGTTGCCACAACGATAGCACCACGAACTGAGCACATGCAACACCTGCGACATTCAAAAAAATTCTGGAAAAATCTCATTCTCAAACATTGTTACTGCAACACTAAACAATACATTCCCCAACATCTCAAATACTTGTTGCAACAAAAAAAATTGACATTCAAAAAATTTCTGGAAAAATCTCATTCTCAAATATTGTTACTGCAACACTAAACAATACATTCCCCAACATCTCAAATACTTGTTGCAACAAAAAAATTCTATCACTGCAACATGCAATGTTTTTTAGGGCACGTGCAACATGTGCAACTCACCGACATCACCCTCAATGACGGCGTCGACGCGCTCGGCCTTGAGCTCCGGACAGCACAGCAATCGCGACGGCGTCGTGGGCCTTGCGAGGGGCACCGGAGAGGGGGCGGTGGGAGGGGCACGGGAGGCGCCCGAGGGGCTCGTCGGCGCTGCGAGAGGGCCAAGCCTTGGGCCGAAAGGCCAGGAGCGGGCGCGAGCTGTGGGCAGGCCGAGAAGCAGGGATGCAGGGCGCGAGCCGAGGCGGGAGGCGAGGTGCAGCGTGGAGTCTACTGGGAGTTGGAGCGCGGCAATGGTGACCTCCGGCTCGAGCTGTCTCCCCCTGTAGAGGAGGCGTAGGTCGCGGCCGTAGCTGCAAACGGCGAGGTGGCCGAGCACCGTGCCGCCACACTTGGGGGCGACAGAGACGGATCCGACCGAGGGGACGAAGAGAATGGAGCCACCGGATCCGGCCACTCGGAGGCCGGTGCAAGAGTCCTCGTAGGTCGCCACCATTAGATCCGGCCGCAGGGAGGCCTGAGAACGTGTCATGCCGTCAGATCCGGACGCTTGGAGCTCAGGGGAGATGTGCTACTGCTGGATCCGGAAGCCTGGAGCTTGGGGTAGACGCTCTGCTACCAGATCCGGATGCCTAGAGCTCTGGGAGGACACGTGGCCGTCGGATCCGCTTGGAGCTTGGGGACGACGCTCCTCCGTCGTTGGGAATCGCCGGTGGTGGAGAGGGGCAGCAGTGTGAGCGAGTGCGAGGAGGAGGAGAGGGGGAAAAGAAGGAGGCAGAGGCGGTGGCGGTGGTGGGGGAGGAAGGTCGAGGGGAGGAGGGAGGCGGCCATGAGAGCGAGCGGTGGAGGAGAGAGTGAGTGCTGGAGGCACAGTCGATAGCGATGGGGATAAGGCGATGGGATAAGAGCGACTGAGCGAGTGGGTGGATGCGAATTGATTGTGGCTTCACGTCCGGTGGGGGTGCGAGTCGAGAAGCCGTCCGATTTTTAGTACTCCGTCCGGCCGTAGGCATAGTATCAATTCCCATACAATTTCAACTTTTCTAGATTGTTCATGGTTGTCTCAAATGGAATAATGGATGATGGATTGAGATTTTTTGCTTAAAGAGTTTGATTATTTGATTTGCTATAAATGGATTTGAAGAGATACTTAGTGTTATATACTACTACTAGTTTGATTGCAATATAATTTGTGTATGGATTCCGTTGCTTTCGGACAATAAATACTCTTTCGTTCACGCTTACGGACCCCGTGGTACCTAAATTTTAGTGCTAGGTCCGCCACCTACGTTTCTTTCCAAGAAAACCAAAGTTTTAGCAGCATTTCAGCCGTATGCTATTTACTGACGTAGGCCTAATTTCCAACCATGAAACTGCATACACTACTCCATGTAATTTGCAACGCTGCTTGCAGTCACCACATCGTACTGCTGGCAAACTGAGGAGGAACTTTGTACGTATATGATGAAACAGTGAATGGTGGCGCAGCAATCGGCATGCAGTTCTGGCATGGCTTGCAGTCGTACGTACGAAAACTGAAGAAGGGTAACTTTGTATCACCAAACAGCAAGCAGGTTACATGACGACCGAGCTAGTTCTGGCTCTTTAGGAAGATCGATGGACCTGTTACGATTTCAGACGTATATATATACCTACCTCTACCTTCTTCAAGCACAGCAAATTAAAAACTGCAGACGCTATGATTCGTGTGTGCAGCTTCACATCCAAATCAAAAGCAGTAGCCACCATCTTCACCATTCACCGGGTAGGATTGCAGGAGGCGAGTCGTTATTGTTTCGGACTTTCACAAGCGTAACCACTACTAGTTTGTCGTTATCAGCAAGCCATGGCCACAGCAGGCTGAAGCTACTTGCTTCCAGCAGCTGCAGGGATGGAGTAGGAGCACTGCTGCACGGTGACCTGGTCGATGGGCAGCGTGTCCGTCGGGAACGGGCACGCGCCGTCGTGCGCGCCCTGCAGCGGCTCGCACGGCGAGGGGCTGACGTTGGCCGACACGCCCTCCACGTCGGTGCACGTCCATGGGTACTTCCTCGACTTGGCCATCTCCGCCGTCACGTTGGCGATGCAGATGCCCTTGAACGGCGCGCCCTGGATGCCCTCCAGCCGCGCCGCCGTGTTCACGCCGGTCGCCACCACGTCCTGGTAGCTGATGTTGTCCACCACCGGCACGGCGTTGGGGTCGTACTTGTCGTCCGGGTGCGACTTGTAGTTGCCCGTCATCCAGAACACCCACTTCATCGTGTTCAGGCTCATCCCGCGCACGAACACGTCCTTCACGTACGCGCCGCGCCCCACCGCCGTCTTGATGCGCACGCCCGACTCCGAGTTGATCGCCGTGATGTCCTCCGCGCGCACGTCCTGGATGCCGCCCGACATCTCGCTCCCCAGCGCGATCACCGCGCTCGTCGGGGAGACGCACGTCAGCCTCCGGATCACGATGTGCTGGCTCGGCATGCCGTACGCGATGCCGTACTCGTCCCACCCGCTCTTGATCGCCACGCAGTCGTCGCCGGACACGATGTAGCAGTCCTCGATCCGGACGTTCGAGCACGAGTCTGCAAGCAATGACAGCAAATCCACCACCCAATCAGTATTCAGTAGCCAGCGTTCTTCCTTCCAAAAACATATATATACTACATGTTTTGGAAGAAAATTAATCTCTTCATACATACCGGGGTTGATGCCGTCGGTGTTGGGAGAATGCGTCGGAGCGAGGATGGTGATGCCCTGCACAACGATGTTGCTGCTGTAGACTGGATGGATGTTCCATGCGGGCGAGTTGAGCAGCGTGAGGTTGGAGATGTAGATTGTGTCGGAGTGCATCAGCTCGATGAGGTACCCGCGCGTGTACTTGAGCTGGTTCTTGTGGAACTTTGACCACCACATTGCTCCCTGCCCATCTATTGTTCCGTTGTTGCCTGAAATGGTGGTTGGTCATCATACGCAAAATCAGATAGATATCCCATCTTGTCTTGAAAAAACTCATTTGCAGGGTCAGAAAAACATTTTCGTATACTGGTAAACATTTCACAGTATTTTACCTACATCTACAGACTAATGTCACTAGCTAGATTATGCTATGCTCTGGTGTGGTGCAGACTATGCAGTTTCATGTTAAATTTCTTCATCTTGGAAGATTCAGACTTGTAGTGGAAAGTTCAGGCTACAGAAGTTCAGACTTTTCGTTAAAAAAACTTCTTGATAGGGGAAAGTTCAGACTTTTCAGTCAAAAAATAAAAAAGAAGTTCAGAATTTGGTGTGCATTTCTTCAGAACAATTGAAATTACAAACTTTGGTCACGCCACAGAAGACTACTCACCAGTAATGACTACATCGCTGAGGTTTGATCCACCGATAAGGCTAGTGTATCGTCCTCCGATTTTATCTCTTCCTCTTCCATAAGAAGGCAAAGGATCCACAATTGGCCATTCGCTTATATTCTGCATCACCAAATTAGCTTCTTGTTAACATCCGAAACTCAAGAAGCTCGGCAACATTTCTCAATATCCATGTTTATAAACGAGATCTAACCAAGGTCATGTTAAAAATTGCATCAGTAATAATCATCCATGCATGTCACAAGTTCTCCGGTTCATATGTCTGTCTGGACAACATAGTATTTTCAGCATTGCTCAACTGCATAGTTTGCGCAGTTCAATTTCCGTAAAAAAAAGTTGGCATTTTTCAGTTCAAGCACCAGTTAACATATGAAGCAGCAAGATGTATAGGCAATCGTATTGTGCGTTCGGGGTATCAAATCTAATTACCATACTATTAGAACCAATATTATTGTCCTTCGAAATGAAAACAAAAAAAGAAAAAGAAAAAAATGGAGAGATATACAGACCTGAGAGCCGAGGATGACGGCGGCGCTGTCGAGGAAGAGGGTGAAGTGGCTGGTGAGGTTGAAGGGCCCCGTCAGCCACTTCCCCGCCGGCACGTACAGCATGCCACCGCCGGCGCCCTCGCCGGAGTACTGCGACAGGTGATCCACCGCCGACCCGAACGCTGCCGTGTTCGAGGTCGTGCCGTCGCCCACGCCGCCGAAGTCGGCCAGCGACGCCGTGTGCTCCCGGCAGCTCGGCGCCAGGTACATGCTCTGGCCGGCGCCGCCCGCTGGTCGGCCGTGGCGGCGTGCGGCGACAGTCGCCGACGCGGCGAGGAGGAGGCATAGGGAGTGGAGAAGCTGTGCCAACAAACGGGAGATGGTCAGTGCGTTATACTTCAAAAATCTTCTTTTGGATTTTTTTTATAGGAGATGATTTGGTGAGTGGTGTTCAATTTCGGAAATTTTGGTTAAAAATTCGGCCTTTACATAGCGGAAGATGAGGAATTGCAGACTATCAGAGAGAAATTTGACACTGCTGCATGGGACACTTGAGCCAAAACAAGAATTAGAGGCAAAATTTTGATTGTGCATGCGAGGAATAGCAACATCTTGTTCCTATTTATGAGAAAAAAAGGGAATAAAGGTATTGCAAAAATGTTATATATATATATTTAATGTGGTGGATCATTCCCCTGCATTGTTCAACAAAAAATTCTGAAAACACCAAACCGATATTTCTGTACTATTTTCAGCAAAAAGATGACATTTTTCAGTGCGCCATTTCATTCAGAAGATGCACATATGCAATCTATGTGAAGACACTGAGAAACAGAAACAAGTAATGACCAAGAAAACGTAAAAGGGTGATGAGAGAAACAGATAGGAAACCAAACGAGATGAGGTGTACTCGCACTGCTATTCAAGAGATTTGCAGGACATCCATATAGAATACTAGAACTGAAAGAAAACAAACACGCAATCGTTGAGACTTGCAAGAGACAGCAATGGATAGCAGAGGCAGTTAGTCATTACACGGAGAGGTGGCGCATTGGGCGTTTGCAACGCCATTGCTGCTCTCTGTTGGTAACCGCGGTAGTGGTCACAGAAGAGGGAGAAGAGGAGAGCTGGTGGAGTGGATTGTAGTGGTGAAGAGGAGCAGCTTCATTTTATAGGAGGCCTTTCTGCACCGTTGAGCACTAGCTTCGCTCATTAATTAATGAGATTTATGCAATCTACAACTAACTTTTCCTGCATTCTCTTTTCTGTCCCTGAAAATTGACAACCTACTAAGTTTGCTTACAGTCTTTTCAGGTAGCTTTTTACCAGCATTATCTTATCCATGTCTGTCAGTTACTTGTGTTCTTCCTTGAGCCAAGGTTAGCTGGCTGTAGCGGTTCACTTGCGATAGATGGATCATGCAATGACTTTTTGATACTCTTGTTTTATTATTAGAAGATTAGCTCTGCCGGGTGCGTTGCGCCGTACTGTTCAAGTCAGGGGACACGTAGTAATTAGGCACAACATGCTGAATGAGTCAGTGGTGTCTGAACTCTGAACTACGCAGTAGCAGACTATCAGTACATAGAACTGAGAAGTGTTAAGAGTGTTTTTCTATTTTTCTTAGTGTCGTCAGGGCAGCCCACCGCCCTATCAACCTCACGAAACAGTGCTGAGTCTACAGCAAATGTCCTGAAGGTGGCCCGAAGCCTTCAAAAGGTCAATGAAGGAAGCCTCCACCCGAAGCCTCCGAAGGATCGCCGAAGAGAGCTACCGTCCGAAGCCTCCGAAGGGTCTCTCGAGGGGTACAGGAGGTACCCCGAGGATGACCCGAAACCTGTGAAGGGACTTTCGAAGTGGCAACCGAAGGAAGCTCAAAGAGCATTCGAAGGGTGTTCGGAGGAGATCCGGCCGGAGGAAAGAAAAGAGACAGGTGGACCAGAAGCTAAGCATAGGGGTAGGAAAGGACCCTGCAGTCTCTACACTAGTAGTACTTTCGTAGGGGTGCTTATGTAATCTCACGTATCCTGTCATTTTGTCTATAAATAGCCATCCACCCCCATGTAATAGCTAAGGTTTTTCAAAGCAATACACAGTACATTTTTATACATAGTACATTTTTCTGACAATCAGTCCCTTCATTGAGGACCTTTTGAACATTCTGAGTGTACTAGGGGTCCTCCCACTTTTACTGTCTGGCCCTTTTGCTACGACAGTTGGCGCCGTCCGTGGGGACGGCAGGAAAGTCGCAAAGCACAAACTCCGAGCTCAAACATGGCACCACAGAAGAAAACCAAGTCCAAAACCTCGTGGTAAAACAGCAGCAGGCGACAAAGACCCAAACATCCCGAGAGAAAAGCGAACTAGAACCTCCGTAGCGGAGGCACCCCTCGCCCCGCCGGCGGAGGAGGAAACAAACAACTCCATGCAAGGACCAGGCCAGCCCGCCGTAGAAGCGGACGCAAGTCAAGAGTCGTTTGTAGCATTGCAACAGGAGTTGGCGGATCTTCGTCGTGAGATGGCAATCCTCCGACACCCGCCGACCTCGGCCCTCGCAGCTCCGCTGCAGCCCGTGCCAATCGTCGTAGTGGAGGCAATTCCTGAGCCTCCCACCCCGTTGCTCCGGGGGGATCCCAACTCCCCGTTGAGCATAGGGCTGGAGACCGCTCGCTGGCCGCAAGGATTCAAGATGCCGGAAGTCATACCATTCCAGGGATGTACCGACCCTTCAGAATTCCTCCGGGTTTATGAAACCGCGGTGGAGGCCTATCTAAAAAAGTATGGGGGACGGCGCGAGGCTTCGCCTCCCCCTCGCAAAAAAAATATAGAGTTAAGACTCCCCAGAGCCCTATCTAAAAAAGTATAGGGGACGGCGCGAGGCTTCGCCTCCCCCTCGCAAAAAAAAAATAGAGTTAAGGCTCCCCAGAGCCCTATCTAAAAAAGTATGGGGGACGGTGCGAGGCTTCGCCTCCCCCTCGCAAAAAAAATATAGAGTTAGGACTCCCCGAAGCCCTATCTAAAAAAGTATGGGGGACGGCGCGAGGCTTCGCCTCCCCCTCGCAAAAACGAAAATCGGGCTCCCCGAAGCCCTATCTTAAAACACATGTGGACGACGCCGCGACAAACAATAGTACACGAGGACAATCACGCCATGGTTCTTTTATTACACTCTGCATAACAGGTACAGACATACAAGGGATCGCCCGAAACAGCGATCTGCGAAACAGTACAGCACACCTCAACTCACAACAACATACAAGCCATCACTCGTTACAAGCAGAATGTAACATCCCAACTGTATAAACAGGGTTTGTTCAAGTATAATTAAGGTGTAGAAATTAAAATTTTTCTCACACCTTGAAAACCCCTAAACATTCATGTAATTCTTGTCCAAGAGTTGTGTAATCCAAAAACACAAAGCTCTTGTTGACCAAAAGTCAAACTCTTTTTTCCAATTATCTTAAATCTTGTGCCAAACATTTGGAAATATTTTTCCTTGGTCCTAAAGCTGATGTGGGACCCCTCTGAAAAACATCATGAGTTATAAAACTTGTTTGATAAATTTTGGAGGTAAAACAAATCCTTGAACAACCTTCATGAATTTCCTGAGAAAAATGCATTGCATAATAACCTCTGGAAATTTTATGCAAGGTTAATCTCATTGTCAGCAAGTTCCAGTTAAAATTTCATCAAATTTGGAGTTCATTTGCTATCTCAAATAATTTCGCTAAGTTGCAGTTTGTAAAAACTAAATTTAAAAGCCTACACATTCCTTGGGCTAGCCACTTTGCAAAGTTGGTCCACCAACCAGATCTGCACCCCAGTGAGACCTCCTCTCCACCTTGATCAGTCGCACTGTTGGATTTACATCCAACCGCCACGACCTCCTCATGATCAACCCATAAAGACCTCCTCCTCATTGTTAAACTAAGCAAACCTCCCACCTAAACGAGGTCGTAGCCGTTGGATCGATCCAACGACCCCCGACCTCCCCTCAAAATATCCAACAGACAAGACCTCCCTATCTCGTGTTGTGCACCGTTGGATTAAAATCCACTGGTCACGACCTCCTCCTTGTCTTATGCGCGATCGATCTCCCTCACAAGACGTGAGGTCGTTGCCCTTAGATCTAAATCTAAAGGCCATGACCTCCCTTGTGTGTTGCGCAAGCTCAAGACCTCCTTTGCGCCACGCCGAGGCTCGAGACCTCCCTGTCTTGATCACCACCGTTGGATCAAAATTCAAAGGTCTTGACCTCCTCGCTTCACGCAAAGCCTCGAGACCTCCCTTTGGTTGTGTGCCCTTGGATTGAGATCCAAAGGCCATGACCTCCCCTCATGCTCTTAAGTTCATGTGCGGTTAAGACCTCACAGGAGGTCCAAGATTGGATGGAGATCCAACGCCTTGGACCTCCTAATCCCATTTTCCCACGGCGCTTACACATTAAGGAAATCGGAGGGCCACGACCTCCCCATCCTTGATCGTGTGGTGGGACCTCCTCCTATCATTTGAGTGTAACGGTTCAAAACCACATCGGAGGGCCAGGACCTCCCGTAGGCGTATCCAACGGTCAAAATGACCTCCCTGTTCTTCTCCTTCCTTGGTCACGCATGCGTGCCTCGAAAGCAAGTGAATTAATGCCCACTGGTCTAATTGTGTACTTATAACAACTCTTGTCGACCAAGATTAAATGCGTGTCGACCTTCCGCCTCTGTCCACACAGACTGTCACCATGTCGGCCTCGTGTCTTGTCCAAACCCTAGATCGAGCCATGGGCTAAGCTCACCATGAGCTTAACCCCACTCGTGTGCCTGCTTCTCCCAAATATAAAACCCCCATTGGGTTCCCCTTAGCTTCTTTGGCACACTTCTAAGCTCTAAGCTTGCACCGTGTCATTTGAGCTTTCCTCTCCTCGGCTCTCTTGGCGCCATTGTTAAGAAGCTTGAAGCTCCTCGGTGGACAAGGGTCCCTGGAGTTTTTCCTCCTTTTCTCCTTGCTTCCATTTGTGCCCTACCCTCTGGGACCAAGTCCTAACTTGATTTGTTGGGCATTTGCAGAGGGAGACAAAGTGGAGCTTGGAGTTGAAGCTTTGGCCGTGGAGCACCCTTCCTCCCAAGCACGGTCCTCCTTCTCGACCTCCTCGGCACCTTAGGACCTCCTGTACTCCTCGATAGTCCTTTAGCGGCTGGCACCCGCATGTATGAGGTCGGAGCTTTTAAATTGGGCACACGCTTGATGGATGTCATGAGCTTCCTTCGCATTTTGGATTTTGCCGTGTGCTTGTTTTCGTTGTCCTCTCGGCTCGCCGGCGTTCAAAACCGTCGCCGCCGTTGAGAGGAGGTCCATTGAGTGCGCATGGTTATTGCGGACCCAACGGTTTTCATTGGATGTCGCGGCGAGGTGCAGATCGCGGCGATGACCACATCTTTGAACCCGGGTCGTTGTCGGACAAAACGGCAGCGCCGTTGCCGTTTTTAGGACAAAGATCCACCGCGTTAATGCGCTCATCATGTGCTCAAATCATTGAAATCATTGGCATGTCTTAACTGCATTTAATCCTCACCTTGCGCGCATTTAAGACCTCCCGCGCACGGACCTCCTCGTTGTCCCGCGCGCATTTAACCTCTTGTCCAAGCACGTGCGTGCGTCGCGAGCTCTGGGACGTCTATGACCTCCTCCGAGGAGATCTGGAGCGTCCAAGACCTCCCCCTTACGCTATCGTGGCCGTCCAGACCTCCCTGGAGGTCTGTGACGTTAGGACCTCCCCTTAGGACCTCCCTGAAGTCATCTCAGCCGTTCATGACCTCCCCGGGTAGATCTTGACCGTCAAGGTCCTCCCATGACGATCTCGAACCATCAAGGACCTCCTTGGAACATCTGGACCGCCGGGACCTCCCTGTGAGGTCTTGGCGATGTAGATCTTCCTTGGGAGATCTTGGTAGTTTAGATCTTCTTTTGGAAGATCTCAACCGTTAAGGACCTCCCCCGTGTGATCTGAGCCGCTTATGACCCCCCATGTCTTTAGGGTTTTTAGAAATTCCAGTGAACTCTTAAGTGTAAACGGAAATAAGGTATAACTTTAGAATTTCATACCTTTGTTGTTTTAAATCCAAATGAGGTCATTCAAATTGTGTTGGCTCTGTCTTGAACTTGACTTTAATCCAAAAATGATTGTAAGTTGAGTTCAGCTTCAGAGCACAGTTTTGCCATTGGATTTTAAAACTCACTTTAAATATACACTCAAATTGATGCTTAACTTGTAAAATACATAACTAATGCTCTGTAGATTATTTTTGGGTGAGACCAACTTTGTTGGTTTCCTCTATTAGTGAACTCACTGTGAAAATTGGTTTTGAGCATGTTGCTGTTAGGAAAATGAGGACTTGTGCATTATAATTTTGTTCAAGTTTTTGTTTTTGAAAATTTGTAGAGAGTGCATAATAGCTCCAAATGAGGTGAACTCAATTGTGTTATTCATCTCATGAGGTGCTGGTTTCACAGTAAAAATTTCAGTGTCACCACTAGTCTAGAAAATGTTACCTCATAATTAAATTAGTGAATAGTGCAGTTTGGTTTTTTTAGGGTGGCGTATGATTTCATCATATCTTTTGCATTAAGAATCCAAATCAATTGGTTCTTGTTGCTAAATTCATGGTAAATCATTGTCTTGCTGCTGTGAAATTTTCATAGCATTCGGAGAAGTTTCTCTGTTGCGTCTTTTGGTTTTTCGTCGTTCTTATCGGTTCTTTCTCGCTTTTCCGTTAGGTTTCGACATTTGTGGTGATCCCGAGAGTGACCCTCTGCCACAACTTGGCCAGCAACATCAAGGCAAGTAGTTTGATCATTTCCATCATTGTCCCATTACTTTAAAGCTTAATATATTGTTTTACTTCTATGTATGCATGCTACTTTGTGTTAAATGTCGCTAGCAATCCTATAGTTGCATAATCTGTAGGAATTGTTTATCCTCTACTACCACGAGCCTAGGTTATTTGCTGTGGTTTGAGCTCGTTGGATGAGCTCTTATCACTTAGTAGTTTCGATTTAAATTGCTTAGACATGCTTAGTTATCGGTAGAAATGGGCGATCATCGACTTAGTCGATGGTCTTGATCACTCAAAACTGATTATTACTCCTATATGTCCAGCACTTGTGCTTTGTTTTAAATTGTAAAATCAAAAACTGAAAATAAAAGACTGATTTAGACTTGGGCATATTGGATGGATGGTGTGGTTTTTGGATGTGGTGGTATGTCTGAGTCAACAAGGACCGAATTCTTGCGCCATTGATCCAAGCAATTATGCGTGCTAACCACACGAGGGGGATATGGGACCTCTCTTGACTAAGTACTTTGGGCGGTGCTAATTGGGGTCGCTTTCGGTTGGTGTGTTTTAAAGATAAAATGTGTGTGTGTGTGGTGTGGGAATGGAGCGATGGCGGTAGGTTAGGTGTCTATTGTGTCCTTATCCCGTGGGTTGTCGGGTCAATTAGCTTGTCCATTGGAAATGTCTCGTAGGACTTAGCCGCGCTGCAAGCATACCAAAGGTAGTGTGCTTAAAGGAAAGGCGATCGGCGTGTGGGTACATTGGTACACCCTCGCAGGATAAAACTATTGAATAGCCTCGCCCTAGGTTATGGACACGCTTGGTTATTTTCGTAAGAATTAGACTACAACCTTTAATTAAAACTTGACATGGTTGGTATGAGCGGGAGTTCATGCTATTGTTGTGGTGACTATTGGGTTAGTCACTTCGAGTTGATCTTGTTGTTGTTACTATGTTACTATCTCGATGTTACTTCAACATTTAAAATGCTTTGCCAAATTGCCTTCAATCTATTATGTTATTGCAAATAAATGTTGCTTTATGCTAAATGAGACATACAACCTCCACTTACATAAAGCTTGCATGTAGCTATTTATAGTTCTGTTATCTCACACGTAAGTCTTGCGGAGTACTTTATGTACTCATACGCCGTGGTTGTGGCATTTTGTGGCTTTTGTTGCAGATGAAGAAGGAGAGCTCCTAGAGCCTCTCTTTTGTGCTACGTGTTGCGGCTTCTTGACGACTAGCTTGGCGGTCCGGTCGGATGCCTAGGGGTTAAGGCACCTTGATTGGCTTTGTGTTATAGCCATCTTTATGGCACTTTTGCTTCCGCTGTTATCTTAGTAGTACTTGTTGTTATTTGGCCAGAAGGCCCCTCTTTTGTAATAACATATTCCTTATTAATATTAACTTCTGGTTTGTTGCTTATGTACTATGTGTTGTATGGAATTGATACATTCTTTTGTTGTGAGGTATGTATCTTGCATTCGGGAGTATACATCTCTCGAGACTGGTTTATTTGGTTGATAATACTAAGGTCAATTGGATGACTAAGTATTATGAGCTTAATAAATCCGGGTGCTCACACAGAACAACGCAACACGACCATAGTACACCTAAGGAACAAAGTCCCACTCCTCCCGGCGGGTAGCCCATTCCAGTAGCTCCTCATCCGAAGCATGAATAGCCAGTAAAGCCGCGTATTCCCTCTCCATAGCCACATCCTCGGGTGTTGCGGAGGAGCTGCTCGAAGCCTCCACGGAGGCCTGGGCCTGGGAAGGTCCGCCAGGCGTAAACACCGTACCCCTGCACTCCCAGAAAGCCCGGATCTCCTCCAGAGCCCTCGCAGCCTTCCGCGCACGAAACCGGAAGAACGCTCTCATTGAGCCCGCAGGGTTAGCCTTCTTCCAACGTTTCCACTTAGCACCGTGGCATATGACACCCCGGTAACAAACACGCAAAGGCCACTTTGATACAAGAGTTCGTTCATATTTCGAAGCACGCGTAGGAACAGCACTTTTAATCCTATGCCCCAGAGGCGGCCAAGGACCCCGTTGCACAGCACGCTTAAACAAACATCGTTCCACCTGTGTACAATGCGAAGCTCAGTTTTAAGACAGCAACCAAAACAACTACAACCAATAATAACAAATCACGGCCGAAGATTTCCCATTTAAAAAACAGAGGTCGTTACACAAAAAGAGACCAACTTCTGCAGAAAAGAAAAAGGCAGCTCCGATAATCAACAAACAAAATGGAGCACGCCAACTACAAAATATCCAAATCCTATCACTCTAAACAGCAAGCGAGGGGTTCACACCTTGTCTCCGTGGGTGGAGCCCCGCTTGCCAGCTTCGGGAACCTCCTCCACAGCTTTCCCCTTCGCCTGACAGGCCTGGACAGTTCGGAATGACCCCTCGGCATCTTCATGTCCGCGCCTCATCCAAAAGTCCTGTTGCAAGCTTCTGCTCGCCTTTCGAATCCGGGGATAAGCAGCAACAACCCCCTCCGCCGTAGCCACGAGAACGGAGCTAGCGCCAACCCCGTCTAGATGACCACACCCTGCCTTGTCAAGAGTCGCAAGGGTCGCCAACCAAGTAACCCTCGCACAGTGGTCACCATAAGCACGAGCAGCAGGCACGCAAGCTTCGCAACCACATCGAAGGCGCTCCATGGTAATATGCATCTCAGCCGGGCAGTGGCTCCTCTCTAAAATAACGGCACCCAGCTTCGCCAAAGCATCCTCCTGAGCCTCCATGCATTCCCAAGCAGACTGACCAATTGCAGTAGATAGCTGCTTCTCATATTTGATATCCTCATCAAGAGAAGCACGGACACTTCGCAAAACCTTCACTTCCTCTTGAAGGGCAATGCGCTCCTTGTTGGCATCTGTCACTTCGCTTCGAAGTGTAGCACGCTCCGACTCCACCTCCAAAACCTTGGCCTCCAAACCCTTAATTCTCTCAAGAAGGGTCTCCTGCTCGGAATTCAACACCTCGTTCCGAGCATGCTCCTCATCGACCCTTTTTTGAATATCCCCATACGCCTAGGTGACATCAAACTTGAGGGCTCGAGACAACATCAAAGTCTACGCACAAAGCAAAATGTCACAAACAAAAACAATGATATCAAGTACGCGTAGTATCAAGCCTCACCCTCGTAGCATTTGCTTCAATACCGGCAAACATGTCCTTCATCGGAGCGTCCTCAAAAGCCCCAAAGATGATGAAGGCGCAATAAGTCAAGAACGGCCTTGCTAGCGGCTGCACCGGATGTAACCTCGAAATCACTAAGGCGCATTCGGCCCAGATTCACCGCGCTGCCAACGGAGGTCGCACGCTGGACCGCAGGGTCCGGTTCAGAACCCGTCGAAGCGCGACCCTCGGAAGCCTCCTCGATCTCATCATTACCACCATCCTTGCTTGAAACTGAACAACCAAAAGCTTGAGTAGCAACAAACATGCGCAGAGTTCGAATTAAATAAGGAAATGTTACTCACCAACATTCACCTCCGGCGTAGCAGCCGCATCACCAGGTACTTCGAGGTTCCCTCTATCACCTTGCGACCGAAGTCCACCACTGGAAGACTCCGTCGTATCAAGACGCGGATAACGAATAGTACCGATCGCTTTGTCCACCTGCGGTACGGTACGACCAACAGCGGCAGTTTCAACAACCTCTGCATGAGAAGCCACCCCATTATTCGAAGAGACGCTGCTGGAAACCTCAGCATGCACCTCGAAGGGGTCTTGCACAACCTTCTTGGCAAGCCTTTCCTCAGCATGCACCTCGAAGGGGTCTTGCACAACCTTCTTGGCAGACCTTTTCTCAGCAGCCTCCAAATTACGCGAAGGACCACCGCCATCGGAAGGGTGGACCGCACGAAGAGGCTTCGCAACAATAGGTCCTCTGAGCTCGACCTCAGGCACGCGAGAACGTTTTTTCTTCCTAGCATCGGGGTCAACTCGCTCAGGCAAATTAACTGACGCATTATAAGCACGGTTCAAGCGGCGGTCCCTCACAACCAGGTGACGCCTCAAATGCTCCTCACCCGTATACGGGCCGAGAAGAACCTCCACAGCGCGCGCCGCTTCGGAAATATGCAAAACTAGCAAAATAACCATGTTCGTATTAGGGCAAGCACCAAACTGAAACAAACAAAAGAAACACAAACGAACAAATACCTTTGCAGCCCTCTGCAGACAAAGACGGGATCCCCGTATCCGAAGCCCCGAGTTCCAGCTTCCACTCCTTGGCTAAAGGCCAAATCCCAAAAGCACATAACTCCTCCACCAAATCTCAAGTAGAAAGACGCTTCGTCATATCAAGAAAAAGACAAAGAAGAGCTTCCTCCTGGGAGCTCAGCACAATCTCCATGGTAGCAACAAACTGAATTAGCCCGCCCTCGGACCGAAGACCATCCTTCGCTGGACTAGTGTGATAAAACCACTTCGCGTCGGTCATCGTATCCCAACGATTCATGAGCGCGAGTAGGAACATCTGTGGCGCTTGCGCCGCCGGTTGAAAATTAACACTCCCAAAGTTGAGAGTCTCGCCAGAGTTCTTCTTCTTCTTCGGCTGGCAGCGCCCATCATGAAGATAAGCGAAAAGGCGACCCTCACCCTCCTCGGCAACAATGCCAGCAGACCTTAACATCCACTCGAACACACCAAGTTTAACAATAGAATTTGGCGTCAGTTGCGCAAGCTCCACCCCGTACAATCTCAACACCTCGGAGACTAGATCAACGCAAGGAATCCGAAGCCCCGCATCCAAAAACGCAACAAAAACAACGGCTTCATCATCGCGACGCTATGGAACTGTCTCAGACTCAGGAGCCTGGACCTTCGTAATATCACCGAGCTTGCCCTCACTCACAAGCGTCTCAAGAAAAAGCCTACTAACAGTAGACCTCCCCAAGTCACTAGTATACTCCGGCTCACCCACAGCGTCCCATCCACGCCTCGCCATACCCGAATAACATAGAAAGCACCCTCGCAGCTCACACCAACGCACCGAAGAAAGAAAGCAACAGCACAAGATAGCAGAATGAGAACTGATAGCGATATCAGGCGGAATGGAGCGCATATTTATAGCCGCAAAGGAACAACAGACAAAATAGCACACAAATCAAAGCACCAACAACCAATACAACACTGACACATGTCAACCCTAAGACTACTCAACAGCCACCCACTGCGCACGCCCTCCCAAGGGGACGCCATCATGGCAAAAACGGCGCACAGGACCCCAAGAGACGCCAAAACAACCCTCATCAATGTAAAAGCGGCGCACACCACCCAAGCACATGCGAGACAAATCTCTTGGAAGAAACAAATCACTTCGCCAGGCTGAAGGGGACGGTGTGCTTGGACCCTTCGGTGCAAAGGCGCGGTTTCAGCCTTGACGAAGCAAGGCATCGACCGCGAGGGGCTTGTCATAGGGGTAGCCCACCGGCCCCACCAACCTGGCGAAACAGTGCTGAGGCTACAGCAAATGCCCTGAAGGTGGCCCGAAGCCTCTGAAGGGTCAACGAAGGAAGCCTCCACCCGAAGTCTCCGAAGGATCGCCGAAGAGAGCTGCCGCCCGAAGCCTCCGAAGGGTCTCCTGAGGGGTACAGGAGGTACCCCGAGGATGACCCGAAGCCTGCGAAGGGTCTTTCGAAGTGGCAACCGAAGGAAGCTCAAAGAGCATTCGAAGGGTGTTCGGAGGAGATCCGGTCGGAGGAAAGAAAAGAGACAGGTGGACCAGAAGCTAAGCATAGGGGTAGGAAAGGACCCTGCAGTCTCTACACTAGTAGTACTTTTGTAGGGGTGCTTATGTAATCATGCCATTTTGTCTATAAATAGTCATCCACCCCCATGTAATAGCTAAGGTTTTCAGAGCAATACACAGTACATTTTTCTGACAATCAGTCCCCTCATTGAGGACCTTCCGAACATTCCGAGCGTATAGGGGTCCTCCCTCCTTTACTATCTGGTCCTTTTGCCACGACACTTAGCTTGTTAGCTCTGTTCTCAAATCTCAATTAAGGGACTCGATTTACAGCATTAAGTTCTCCAGTTACCAAATTAATTAAGATTTTCCAGCTTTGTAGTACTAAGAAGAATGGGGTACATGCATTGTACATTTGTACATATTGCTGTGATTGTGGGACGGTGGTAATGTCGATCGCGTGACGCGTGTACTGGGTAGTGGTAATCCTTACTACTTTTTAACTGCTGCTTTTGATTTTATGTTGTTTCTTTCTTCTCTGTCTGTACGTAGTGATGAACATATTGCTCGTCTTTGTCGCTTGAACGTAGCGTAATGAAACGGTCTCTGTCACCGCGCGTGAGTGAGTGTGCCGGTCGCATCAGATGACAGCAGGAGGCTTTTACTACATTCGCCAAGTAGGTCTTCCTTCCTTTGAGTTGCGACCACGAATTGGTTTGGAATTCTCTCCCCGTATTGCTATCGCAGTGCGTGCGTGCGTGATGGTTCAACTATTCTAGATCAAACTTGTGGGCTTGGTCGGTAGTTTGTCGTCCCTTATATCTAGAAGGTCTCGGCATGCACAACTTGAGGGTATTAGGGCAGGTCATGCACTTCCGTTGGCAATAACTGCAGAGAACGTGGGATGCACGTCCTTAAGGTAGGTTGCAATTTCAGACTAACAGAGAGGAGCATGACTTGTTTCAAGCCTCCGTCATGGTCAAAGTGGGCAACGGAGAGAATACATTGTTCTGGGAGGACCGCTGGCTGAACGGTTGCTCAATTCAAGGCTTCGCGCCGTCGATCGTCAGTTGGTCACTCCTTCGATTCGGAGGAAGAGAACAGTGGTTCAGGCCCTTAGCAATGATGATTGGATTTTAGACATCCAGGATCAACTAGGCGCCCAAGCGGTTGAGGAGGTTCTGCAGCTGGGGAATAGGTTGCAACAAATTCGTCTTGCTCAGGATGAGGTAGATTCAGTTTGCTGGCGTTAGGAATCCTCAGGCTGCTACTCTGCTAAGTCGGCTTATGGGGCTTTCTTCACAGGTTCGATAATGTTTCCTTGTGCTGAGGCCATCTGGAAAGCTAGGACGCCTCTCAAATGCAAAGTCTTCATGTGGCTGGCAATTAGGAGGCGGTGTTGGACAGCCGATCACCTGAGACGTCGCGGACTGCAAAATCAGGTAGTTTGCGTTTTTTGCAAGCTCCAGGAAGAGTCCATTGATCATCTTCTGGTAGGTTGCGCAGTCACTGCGTAGGTTTGGGCTCGTTTCATAGTTCAGACTGGCTCTCGGTGCCTAGTTCCTAGCGGGCAGCATAACCTTCAAGACCATTGGTTGGCTGCTCGACATTCCCAACCGAAGAGCCGAAGAAAGGAAATAGATGAGTGTATTATTCTTATCTCTTGAATACTTTGGAAGAAGCGTAATCAAAGGATCTTCAACAACATGATCAATTCTAGTAATCAGATTCTCCAGCTTGTTCTCCAAGAGCATCAACAATGGCGTACGGCAGCTACGCATCGTCGGGTCACGACTTTGGAGGAGTAGCTGTTCGTCTTGTCGGTCGGCTTCGTCTTGTCGGTCGGCTTCATCCGGCTTAGTCTTTCTTTGTATTTCTGCTGTCCTTTATTCTTTCTTTCGGCTGTCTTGTGGGTTCTAGGCCGGAACGTCGCTTTTTAGCTTGTACCTATAACTGTTTGTTTTATCCGGATCTTTCAGTACCCTTTCGTCTAATGGAAGATGTGCAAAGCTTTTACATTTTCTTGAAAAGACTTGTGCAGTATTTTCGGCCTACTATGACAACATTACAGTGCAGCAGAATATACAGTATATAATAAGCATACTCCAAGAAGAAATCGCTCTGCCTTAATTATACTAGGCCATTTGATTTTGCAGAGGCACTCACGTGGTGACCGAACGAGCATTCCCTCGGGGAAAAGCGCAAACAACAGCTAACAAACTTGTGCTTTCTTCAGTCTGCAGTCTTGAGAAGAGAGAGAGAGAGGAATTTCGTCGTCGTCGTCGTCGTCACGGACGCAGTTTTTTCTCCTTCACGGGTGGTGCGTAGTACTAACTGCGTGCATTATTGTCGGTCCCTCCCACCCCTACTCCTTCGTTTCGGCCTTCATATTACGTACGCGAGCTCACGAGACCAGAGACCAGTCTAAAATTGCACTTAAACCACCATATGCACTGCGGTACTGCTTGATCCAGAGATAAAGACGATAATGCACAGAGACTGTCTTGTCTGTAATTGGATTGGACGCTCTCACATAACGTATAACGTGGGATCCGGATTTGCATCTAACTTGTGTATTCCGAGCTGGTTACATAATTAATAGCCAGCCTATACAGTATGGATATCGACGGATATCACAACAATATAACACATACATAACAATAATTAGATATTAATACAACACATGGTGTACGGATCTTAAGGCCAAGGTTAATAGAACGGACCGACATGCCAAATAGTTCAAAAGTTCAGTGTAGCAGCGGAAAGACTTCAAAAGAGCGTGACCTCCATGATTTGCCGTAGGAAACCGACTGGGGGCTAGGACTAGTTAGCGCCATCTCTATCGTCTCCATAGCCAGATGCATAGAAATATCCATGCACTGGATCTTTAGCTTCGTAGTCTGAATCCTCGTGTTTAAGCAAGGCTTGTCAAAGGAGGGTAGTATGTCTTATTTTAGCACAAAGCCACTTTTCTCAATTACTATAGATATTTTTCAACCTACGACTTAGCATGTTTTAACTTTAAAAGCCAAAGGATATTTCGTAAGATCAATCATTATTTTGATCATGTTTACCCAACACTATCACGTCCCTGGTGACCATGCTTAAACTGGCATGTCGCATAATCACCAAAATAGATTTCTCAAACCATCGGCGACCATGCTTACACTAGTACGTCCCATCAATAATGACCATGCGTCACTCGCATGTCGTAACCATAACCATTATGCTCTCCTAGCATGTCTCAAATACCAACAACCACGCCTTCACTAGCATGTCGTCGTTCCTAGCAAGTTTTAGTTCACAATTTTAAGTTAATAAAATTAACCAGTGGTGGCGAACTTCACATATTTGCCCATAACTGGGGGCACGTCTATTCAAATAGGTTAAAGACACTCTGCAGAGGCTGTATAGCTTTACCGACAAGATATGATCAATCTCATAATGTCGGCCATTACACGTTTCCTTAGGCGTGCGACGGAGACGACCATAACAAGGTTGTTTCTAATACCTAGACCTGACACTAGACCTACTCCGACGAGGTGTGCCCTCAATGCTGGGCCAGTGTCCTCGTAAGGCCACCCCTAGAATGCTCTGTTACAAGACATATTTTCAATGAGGAACTCTTCGTTGTTAGGGAGTCACAACCATTCTCGAAAAGAAAAATAACATAGTAACTAGGGGCGCAGGTGTTCATGCCAAGGATAGAATAAAGTAATAGGACAGATTTATCTTATACTAGATATGTGGTTGTACGACTTAGTAGGTGTGAATGGTAGCATGATTTGGTCCTTAATCGATTCAGGCGAGGCAAACCACCAATTCACTGTGTGCATATAGCACCAATCTCAAACAACCACTCGCCCAAGTCTCTGTCATTTATAAATACATTTTCCTGTTTCTAGTGGTAACTCATGTCACCACTCTATTGTTCATCAGTATCGAAGTTCTCGTTGTAGCAATGTTTGTGTCCTATTCACATTTAATTACTAAGCAACTTCTAAGCACAACCAAATAGTCATGTTTATTTCAACAATGGGATATTCCACTCATGTAGTAATTATCCTTAGGGTGACAAGGTATAGGGGTATCAATAATCAAGGAGGGATTTCAATATTGATAAGCAAATTTGGCATAACTAAGTATCAACATTTGACATAGCCTTTCATAAATAATAATAAGCATGCAAGTAATAATTTAAATCAAAATACATTGTATTTGAAATGTAGGTTCGACACGATCAATGGTAAGTACTTGCCTTCCTCAAATGTGGATATGTCTAGGTCTTTCTCTTGACTTGAAGTAGTGACGAGGTCTTCGACGACGTTCGAATATATTTAATGCAAAAGTGAAGACTTCAAATAAATACCCATAACACAAATAAATTCAAATGAACTCCAAAAATTATGATTTTGGTATTGTTGGAAATATTTTGATTTGAGATGAATTTAAAAACAAAAATAACTTGATTTGGATTTAAAACGAGGGAGAATGATCTCTCCAAAGTTTGACCCGAGAGAAATTCCGAAATTTCTGATATGCGGGTCCCACTGGGATTTTCTTTTTCTTTTTAATTTGTTTTATTTAAGTAAATCCATGTGGATCGATGTGTAGACTGTTCAAAACCCAGTCGGGCCGCCAAAAGCCCAAACCTTGACCTTGAATGTTCGAGCCCGAGCTGACCCTTAAAATTGTATTTTCCCTTAAAACAATATCATTTTAATCCTTTTTGGAATAAATATTAATATTTAATTTATTTCTAGAATACATATTTTTTTATATTTTTATTGTCATAGTCGGGCTTTCTGGGCTTTGGACCGAAAATCAAGGGCTGAGCTCGGAAAAATCGGGTCAGGCTCGAGTCGGGCCGCCCATGAATAGGTCTACTAACAGGTGGGGTCACTGGGGTTTTTTATTTTATTTATTATTTATTTTTAAATGGGAAAAATCTCGAGAGACTGACATGTGGGGCCTCGGTACATTGGACCAAGTCCACTTAACAATGCATCGAGCCGAGGGCCCACTGGTCAGAGACCGTGGTGCATTAGTCTACAACTATTTACTGAACCTTTACCATTTTACTCGACGTTTAAACACTATGGGCCCACATGTCATATTCTAATTAACTAACTACTTAACGTTAACTAAACCGGTTAACACTAATGATACCTATGTGGCATCCACGTGGCGACCAAGTGGAGTTCACGTCAGCTCCATGTAAGCTTCTCCTTAGAATAGAGGAGAGCATAGGGCACGCCGTAGCAGGCTCAATGAGGAGCTTGCCACCGGTGAGGCGGGCCTCGACGGACTCCCGGGACAGGCAAAATGGGTTGCGGTGCGTCGAGAGATGGTCCGAGGCGGCGGCGCGACAGGGAGGAGCGCGGCGGCACTACTGTGCTATGGTTCAAACTAAGCTGCGACGCTATTTGCAGCCAAACTTTGCGCATTTGAGTATCTATGTGACCCGACAATGCTATCTACGGTCGCGACGTGCAAGAAGAGGCATGGGAGCAGCGCGGCAACGATGGCCGGTTGTGGAGAAGATGACCAGCGAGGCTACGACGATACAGAGGGCTAATGGCCACATTATCTAGCGTAGGAGGTACACGGTGGCAAGGCGAAAGAGATGACGCAAAGAAGGGGAAAGATTACTTATCGGAGATGAGACGAGGAGGAAGGGAGCGGCGGTACTGTGCCTATGGCAAGGGCGAAGAGGGTCTGACACTCCGGTGCTCCAACTAGAAAGAGGAAGGGAGCATCAGAGAGAACACGATAAGGCGAAGGCAGTGGGCTTGACCATGAAGCTCGAAGCTCACCGTGGCAGCGATGATGACGACCGAGGTGGATTGGGAGCTCGGTCGAGGTGTCTTCCCGGCGATTGAGAGCAAGAGAGGAGGAGTGAGTGGGGGCAAATGCTTGCAGTGGATGAGGCGAATAAGATGACACGCTTAGGGAGCTTTATAGGTGCGGGAATGGACAAGATAGCGGTGACCATATCGCGGCCTTGCGTCTTGATGTGACAAGGTCGCGACGGAGGTGGTGCGCTCGAGGTCTGCTGCGTAGAGGGGACACTCGAATGCTGCAACGTAATGACGAGCAGAGAGGAGAGGTGAGCGGCGCGGTGTTGATGGGGAAGGCGATGAACAGGAGCCCGACAGGTGGGTTTGGGGTCCATCGGTCAATTGGTGCGAGTGGGCGAGCGAGCAAGCGAGAGAGGCTGACGGGTGGGGCATGAGGTCCACTGGTTAGTGGGTGCGGGTGAGAGAGTGGGCTGGCGCGGAGGCACTGGGCCGAGGGAGCTGGGCCACATGAGGGGCTGCATGAGGGGAGAAAGAGAGAGAGGGAGGTGCGACACGGCTGGGCTGGGGTGCACGTGTGGGCTGGGCGAGGGGGAGGAAGGGAGTGGGCCGAGGCGGCGGAATCGGCCCGAGAGAGGAGAGAGGGAAGGGACACAAATTTGGTTTTTGTTTGAATTCTTTTGAGATGCCATCAGTCCATCGGCCCCCTGTCCTGAAGCTGCTGCTTTCGTTTCATCACCTTCTATCACTGTAATACTCCTTCTTTCAACTTGTTATCCTAGAACCAAGAGGATTTGTAGTTCCAGACAGAGACAGTCAGAATGGCTCGATGTAGTCAGTACTCGATCCATTGTCGAATATTATTTATTAATGGACAGCTTACTAATAGGGGACTACTTTCTATACGTACTTTCCAGCAACATTCAGGGAATGCTGAAGGCAGCAATCTCTCCGAGCAAGAGTTTCTTTCTTTCTTATTTCACACTGTTTGGCGTCGTAATAGCAAAACTAGCTTCCTACCATGCGAAATGGCAAAAATAGCACCACAGATGCACCAAAAGGCGACATGTGTCGCCTGCCGTGTGCCCGACACCAGCCTACCATGCCACAGCACCGGACCCCTATCGCCCAAAGCGCCCGAACCCTTGAGTTTTTGGCGATGGCATCTTTGACGTGCTGAATTAACAAATATAGCCCCATCTCCATGTTAAGTGCAAAAATGGCAACGGGGATTCGCGGGGACATGACACGTGCCGAGTCTGTGCCCTAGGGGCACGAACACCACCTATGCCGTGATTCCCTCCAAAACCCAGTCCATTCCTCCAGGGCACGGACGAGCCCTGGCACCTGTGATGTGCGCTCGTCCCATCAGTGCTCCCCACATTGGGTACCGTCATTAATCTCTCCACCTATCCGGAATCCGATTCCCCTATTCCAGTGCCACGTCTTGTCGCTGCCACAGTTCATGTAGTAATTATCCTTAGAGTGCTCAGTGGACTGCTGGCAGATTACGCTGGGCCAAAGACAAACCGACGAGGTGCTACACCGTGTTCCGCAATGAGTTTGAGATGTTTCACGATGACAACATTGTTTGGTCTCCATGGAGCCCATAGTTTGTGGAGACAGTAGAGCCGCACAGACTATCCGTACAATGCACACAGGACACGCGGATGTGTGCGGAGACTTGCCACCTCGTTATTTCCCATATGGTGGGGCCTTACGCACCCCAACGAGTAATGTGATAGTGTGATAGTTCAGTCTTTTCTAGGTTGTGCCCCCCCCCCCCCCGACGGGAGGATGGTCCAACGAGCTACCCACCTGTGAGTGCAACTCCGTCCAAGTAATGTTTACTGTTGCCTCCTACACCCATTCTTCGCACATATATCCTTCTTGAATGTAGGCAATCGAGGAAGGGTTGGCATACTGAGGGCTGACCGGCAGTACAACAATAATGGACTACATCGTGGGCGGAGACGACACACACGGATGTTCTACACGAGCAGCGACCGTACAAAATTTGGACTTACCGTGAGTACATGGAGTGGTACGTACCACGGGCACGCACCAAATTCACTCACCCTCCGCCGGAGCGTCTGGAGAATGTTACCCACCAGGAGAGGCTTCAGCACTCCTTCGATCGACATGGAGCTTTGCATTGTGACGATACTGTAAAATACTCACAACTTATACTTGCTGCAAACATGATATTTTTACTATTCGTTACTCAACAACTCTTCTGTGTCACTTAAGTTTGACCAGGCCCAATAGATCTCACATGAATCCGGGACCACCCTCCGTGGGAGCGGTCACACTGTTGAGGGGCTTCTTAGGACTCTTGATTCCATCTACGAGGATGCCAAGCAGATCGTCAAGAACTTGAGCTGCAGTTGGACGAGAGATGACGTGCTTCAAGCTGCACATCGAGTGGACCGACCTAGCTCCTCGCCTAGGTTGGCATGGCCTAGTGAGACCAGCGGCCATCCTAGCGCTCCCTGTCGGTCATCTGCACTACGGATCGAAGAGGTAAGTTATGTTCAATTTACGTCCTGCTTATTTATTTTGCCTTATGTTGTGCTAACATCATGCGATCTTCCAGCTGCATGTTCATCGGGATGCATCACTAGTGCGATCAATGTCTGTACACCCGCCCACTGATGGAGGAGACAATGCACGACCTAGTGAGACTGGCGATCATCCTAGCGCCCCCCATTGGTCATCCGCACTGCGCATCGAGGACGTAAGTTATGTTCAATTTACGTCCTGATTATTGATTTCGTCTTACGTTGTACTAACATCATTTCATCTTGTAGCCTCTGGTTGGGTGTGGGGTGATGACAAATCACCTGATGATGAAATGGTCTTCCCAGTTACTACCATGGAGGGCTACACGCTACCTGGTTTTGGACCGTACCACCCAGGGTGCCCCTAGCCTACGGTGAGCAGTACCGTGAGAAGTTCCGAGGCGAGTACCACGGCAACACATCGCATCACCATGGCGAGCACGCAACTACAGGGTACTAGAATGGACAGAGCTCCGCCACACTAGTGGCCATTGGTACATCGTACCGTCACAGCCAGAGCTCCTCCGCACCGAGGCCCATCCGTACATCGTACCTAGGGGTTGTGGCTCCGTGGGGATTCATGGAGTCGTTCATTGCTGATATGATTGCAGGTGGTAACCAGTTTGACATGACTCAGGTTGATGACACTGAGCTTGGACAAACTCAGTTTGGCCATAGTCAGCTTGCTAAAGCACATCAACCAACTCAACAGTCTCCCTATATTCTCCGCAAAGAGACGCGCTCTCTGGACCGGTTGACGTACCCCACAGGATATGTTCAATGCAAGACTAGGACGCGGACGCGGACGCAACAAGCACAGAGTGGCTCAGACGAGTGAGCCATATTGTAGCCCGTAGTGTTCCATTGAACTTCTTTGCATTGTGCATGTACTTGCTTGGTATCAGTCCATATGTAATCTGATTGTATACATTATGTGTGTATGTATACAGGATGTTGTACGCTTATGTTGTACCAAATTTGTATGAATTGCAAGAGATCTTTAACTTCCAACAACTAGATTTTTATGCACATAAGATGACAAGGGACAATTGCATTACAATATTCAGCATAGACCCAGAAAATTATGCTACAACAATACAACAACATGAGTCTAAGTACCATATTTTGCATAAGATTACAATACCAAAATTCACATGACAATGCCATAACACTACAATACGAAAGTCAAATTAATCTATCAAGCCAGGTTCAATTTACATTACAATACTAGAATAGTACAACCTACATTCATCCTAGCCTATAGCACTTTTTTAGATCGAATTGACCACACCCTGTCATGGCACCTTTCTTGGAAAGAATTGACCACACCATGCCATGACACCTTTTCAGACCGAAATGACAAACTAGACTAGCTTTTAGCAGTGAGTAGACACCACTCACCAGCTATCACACCTTTTCAGAATGAATATCCTGCACCCTACCACACCACCTTTTCAGAATGAATAGCCGGGACCTTGCCAGGACATCGTTTCTGACCGAATTGACAACCTAGACCAACTTTTCTAAGTGAGTGGACAACACTCACCAACCGTCCCACCTTTTCAAACCGAATTGACCATACACTCTCAAGACACCTTTTAAGACTGAATCGACAAACCGTCCCACCTTTTCAGAACAAATTGACCACACCCTGCCACTACACTGTTTTAGACCAAAATAACAACACGGACCAACCTTTCGCAGTGAGTACACACCACTCACCAACCATCCCACCTTTTTAGAATGAATTGACCACACCCTGCCACTACACCATTTCAGACCGAAATAACAACACGGACCAGCCTTTCTTAGTGAGTACACACCACTCACTAACCACCCCACCTTTTTGGAATGAATTGACCACACCCTGCCACTACATCTTTTTAGACCGAAATGACACCACTCACCGGCCATCCCACCCTACCATTCATCATAATTTCCACCCTCTGCACTACACCCTATCCGCTTATAAAAGGAGGGAGAAGAGAGCTAAAAGAGAACACTATACCACCACAACCAACACTTCACTCCAACTTGTTTTGCACAACAAAGAGGAAGATCGACCTTGGAGATGTCAGACTATGTAGAGATGCTGCGGAAGCATAAGTAGCTTGTCGAGAAGGCGAAAACCTACCCTAATTCTATAGGCATCCGACCGTTGGGTGCACGACAGGGGACATGGACGTGACCGCGAGCCTGGCGCACATGGCAGGGTCAATACGATTGGCCACTGTGCGGTAGGCTCAGATTCGGGCTCCCATAGCATGACACGTGTCACTTGCTGGCACGTCCGTGATGCCATTTTTGCCATTTCGCGCGGGAGGTGGCTAGTTTTGCTATTACGACGCTAAACAGTGCCAAATAAACCAAAAAACTCTTCAAGTGACTAGTGTATGACATCCCCTTGTTTCTTCTTTATTATGGCTTCAGAAAGAAAGAATTAAAGTGTGGAGATCATGGGGATATGATCTGAATCTTTGTGTGCTGAACAATTGACAATAACGTTTAGGCGTTTGGAGAAACCCTCGTTTTTGGGAAGTTTTAGGCTGTTGTTAGGCTGAGGCGGTCGGACCGACCATTGCTATGATCGACCCGACCTTGGGCGGCGATCGAGCCGATCGAGGGCATGGTGGTCGGGCCAAGACATCTGGCGGTCTTAGGAATCGCCAAAAATCACTTGTGTAGGGATGTGAGGTGATGTGTTTGCACTTGGTCTCATGGAAAATGAAGTTTCGAGGCGAAACTTGATAGAGTTTGAAATTGAGAGAGAGAGAGAGAGAGAGAGAGAGAGAGAGCAAAGTCTGGTACTTGGGAAAATTCCGAGAGCGGTTTGATTGATCGTTTGCCGACGGTCAGACCAGTGGAGTGGTCTGACCAGCCAGGCGGCTATTAGAGCGCCCAAGGGCAGTGGTCTGACTGGCCAGAAGGGGTTCAAGCATCAGGAAGGCGGTGAATTTTGTCAAGTTGGTCCGAAGAGCTTGGCATTGGTGCATATGTTTGCATTATACTCTTATAGACTAATATGGGTCAAGTTGTGAAGAACTTGTGCCTGAAAATAGTTGCTTGGTTTATTGGTGTGCAAGTGATTTGGAGTCAACTATGGTCAATGGCGAGGAGGATCGGGACTTGGTTAGGAGAACCAAGGTCCAGAACGGTCGTGGACGCTGGGTGAGATTGTTGGACTCAAGCAAGGTGCAAGATGGACAAGAACCATGTAAGGCAAAGATTGAGCAAAGACCTTTTAAGGCAAAGTGATGCTTCTAGGAGCGAAGTTTTGAAGGTATGCGTTCATGACTCATCAATTGTGTGAATTGATGATTTTGTGTCGTGCGGTGCTACGTAGCTTTTTGTTTGTTGGTGATAGTTGTAGGATTCCAGAGCTATGTCATGGTGAGGCGGACGGGATCGGGACCAAGTTAGGAGAGCTTTGGTATAGAACGATCAAGGTGCCGTCGGAAGATGACCGAGGCTAGCAGGGTGGTTACAAGCCGAGAAGACGAGGAACTAGAGCGGGAGCTATCAGTGATTGACATGATAGGCAATAGCAAGGTGGGCCGGGACTAAGCTTAGGGAGGAGCTAAGGTCCAAAACGGTCAAGAAAGCGGGGTGCGGTCATGGTGCATGATGAGGCATGTGGTGTGCTATGTGACTTGGGCCCGTTTGCAAGCGAGGATAGTTCAGTGGGATCCGAACGTGTGAGAGGTTTGGCAGGAAGTCATTGGGGCCACATGGATGATGGCGAAGTATGGATGATGCTTCGATGTGAAGGAATCGGGAAAGGTCAGTAGAGGGGCATTTTGGTAAATTGCCCAAGACCAGAAAAGTGGTGTTGTGCGAAACCACGGCGGTGACCTAAGTGGATTATGTTAAGGATACTCCATGGAGGGCAAAACATGATGGATTTGGCCTAATGGAGCTAAAGACGAAGAAGACGCTTTGAGAAGCATGTGTGAGTGAGATCCGTTTGTGTGTGAGCTTAACAGGTACCATTGGGGTTTTCTCTCTAGTCCTAGCCTCTACTATATAAGGGGTGGTGTATGATTTGCACACTCACATAAGCCAAGGAACCATAATGTGAAATTTTGGGAAAGTGGAGAGAGGAGGAGGTTACGGTTTGGGAGATGTATTGAGAGAGATGAGAGCACTTGTGTACGATTCCCTAGTGATTTTTTTCTGTCAAGGTAGTGGCTGTAAACATTCATCTCCAAGAAGAAATCAAATCTCCAAATTCGTCTAAGTTTTCCTCTCATATGCTTAGGTATATATATATTTTAATTTGGCTTGGTTTTTGGTGTTCCTTCCTCCCCTCTTGATCTTGCTTTGTACTTAGGACATGTAAGTGATGGATAGATCTCCTGTAGGTCAGATCCCATCCATCTTGATAATTTCTACTGCAAGTTCTTGAGTTTGCCCTGTTTTGTTGGAAGAAAGAATGGTTTTGGAGGTTTTGTTCTTGATGGCTTTTGGCTTGATTTTTGCTATAATTGAGGGTGCTAGGATGTATGAGAAACCATTCTCAGCCATCTTAGATTGATTCTGCCCACGAGCTTCTCTCAATCATCGTTTTCATATTTGGCTCAGTTTTAGTTGCAACCTTCACTCAAACGGAAAAATATCAGTATGTTGGTAATGATATTGAAGATCTTTAATTGAAATAGGTTTCTGACATCCTAGAGAAGGGGTGTTTCAAGTTTTATAAAGTTTGCAGTTGTGGATCAAAAATTGGATCAACTTGCGATTTTTAAATCGTGCTGAAATTCAACTTATGCGCTGATTTTACTATTCACTAGTCTGACCGGTCCAGTGGGGATTTAACACGTTTTGATTTTCTTGTTGTCTTGTTCTTGTTTGAATGATTCTTTCTGATCTTTATAGTTTTATGTAGCTATCGGAGTGAAAGAATATTAAACTCGCAGGGGTGCTGTCCCTCCTGTTTTCGGTAAAAAAAAATTAAAAATGCCGTTGACGAAAAGAAAGAAGGGAGGAAAGAAAGAATTCGTGGTCGAGATCTTTTTCTACGAGGCACGCACGCACGCTTGCGCAGCCACAAGTGGTGTTGTACTGGAACAAAGTATGGCTATAGTAGAGGAAATTTAAAGAGAATACATTTGCATGGATGGATTGATCATGTGCGATGTATGCCATGTCACTAATCCATATACAAAAGGCAAAAGGTGAGATTATTTATGTTGGTAATTAAACAGTGCTGCTAGTTCGGCAACTGCAACTGCAAGCTGATTATTAACTCTGTGCATGCGTGCTTAGCAAGGCTAGGCTCATGCAGCCTCAGTGATCGGTAGTGGCGAATCCATCACGTATTTTGCCTTCTGACACCATATATTTACAAAAATGATCTCTATACCTTTTTTTTTTGCAAATCTAGTCCTCCTCCCTTTCTTACATGCGGTGAGTGGAGCGGAAGGGGACGATCGTATAAATCTCATGAGGAATGGGCGGCGATCATGAATCGCCACTTCTCAGTGCTCGGCCACATGGAAGGCTCTTCCCGCGCTCACGCACCGTGTAAGTGGCTCTTCCCGCGCTGGGCCAGCTCTGGTGCCTCTTTGGTGACCTTCCGCACTTCCTGACCACGGAATGAGGGAAAGAGAGGTCTAAAAATGTAATTTTGTGTAGAAAAAAGCTAGTTTGAGAGAAAAAAACGGCCGAAGGGTCATATACGCAAAAGATTCGGTAGTGGCAGCCGCAGTTCTCCACCACGAAAACACCTACAGAGGGAGAGGGAGAGGGATGCCGGATGCAGGTACTGCGTCTGGGAATTGATAATACTGATCTGATCTGATGCACGTACTGCTGGTCCAAACAAAAAGAAAGACAATGTCAAAAAGGGGCCGAAATTTGTATGCACTCATGCCTGCCTGCCTGCCGCTTCGCTTTTGATCCGGCCGGCCGGAATAAACGTAGTGAGTGATGCGTAGTGCTAGCTCTCGTTTTGTGCCCTTTCATTTCTGGGCGCCCACCGCTTGGTCGCACGCCCCACTCCTCCACTCCTCCACTCGTTCCATTGGCCACTACCGTCCATCCATAAACATTCATGCATGCCTTCCTCACTCTTGATCCACTCCCATGCCACCACGCCATCCTCAAAGAAATTGCAAAGTCATATAGTCGAAGACCCTATTTACAACTTGTGAATTTTGCGAGGAACAATCCAATTTTTTTATATAGAAATTGGACATATTCTCGTGTTCCAAACTAGACCTAGCTGGAAGACCACACAAGACTTAGAGGCTGCTTGGTTCGAAGCCTGGGCTGAATTGCCTGCCCGGGTGGGACGCCGGGAGGATGCTTGGACTCAGGCCTGGCAGTCAGGCGTGAAATTTGAGCGCTTGGCAGGCAGCTCCTCCTGTTTACTTCTTTAGTTCTTTCTCTCTCTATTTTTTTTTATCTCTAGGCACGTATCATCAACTAAACACTATATCCCAGGTTTGTCTAGCCAGGCAAAAATCATCTACTTCTCAGGCTACTTTCAGACACCATTTTTTCTTAGACACGGCTCTCAGGCCTCGAACCAAACATGCCCTTAGTATCTAGCCCACGCAACATTTAAATTTAGAGCTCTCTTGAGGTGTAATGGTGGGCACACATGGTTGTGGACCTATCCATCCGCATTCAAATCCAACTTCCACCTTACATTTGAATTGTGGAGAAAACAAGTCTTATTCTGTCCCATCTCAAAAATCGATGCAACCCCGTATTTAAGAGGCAGGCACATATACACTCAGGTTGGCCACACGAAGATGCAGTACGTAGCATGCAAGTCCAGGTCGATCAGCACAGCACCCCCCCCCCCCCCCTGTCTGTGCCATCCCATGTACACACGCACAGCACACTTTTTGCCTTTTGCTCATCTAGCAGTAGCAAGTTTGGGGAGAGCCCATATTGAACACAGCACAGTCTTAAACACACACAAGCAACACATAAGTGACAGGCCGGCCAAAAAGAAAGAAAAGGAAGTGGTACCAGTGCCCATCACTCACTCTGACACTGCAAAGATCGAACAATACTACACTACAGCAATGGAGGTGGCGAGAAGCCAAACCAACCTTTCTATCCACTCCCAAGTCCTTCATCAGTAACTGTGACCTGCACTAGAATCTCCGTCACAAACGTTAAACTTGTCATCACAAGAGTAGACAACACAGCAGAGATTTACATGCATTTTACAGATAGATGGCCGGGCAATGCTCATGCATTTTCAATCTCCGGTGACAATTCAGCCGCATCATTGCAGTGAGAGAACCAACATGCTTCATCATTTCTGGTAACAATGCAAACAAAAACGAAGCAATCAGAGAAGCCTCAACACCGTGCAGGATGTTGTGGCAAGAGTACACATTCTAATCAAAGGCACACAACACTTTCCAATCAAAGGCACAAGAGTACCGAGGCTACACATTCATTACAATACCAGTATAACTGATACCAAATGTCTTTTGACTCGCAATAATAGTATATTTGCTTTTCTATATCCATTTTCCTCTTTTTGAAGGCAGCTAAATATCAGGAAGAAAACGAGATGCACCTGAGGTGACTATATACAGATTTCTGTAGGTATATTTATAACTCTTTGTAAAGGTTCAGCCTATTGTTGGTGCCTCTGACAATCCTGTTAAGAGCAGCCGCTGTATCCTCTGATGAATGATCTCCAATTTGCAATGACGATACCGCCTGGGCTGCCATAAAACCAGGGCAGCTAGCTGAATGAGGAAATGTTTCTTGAAGGTATGATGCTTGATAATCCATCACTTGTCCCTGAGAAGAAAATGGCCCAGAAATGCCCCAATCAGTCCATCTCCATTGGGGAGTATCAGCATGAGCAGCACATGTCAGTCTGCCAGAAGAATAAGTATCTACTCCTTGTGAACCTGGAGTTAGTTCAAGATCCACAAAATCATACCCATGGTTGCATCTTCTATGCTTGTTCAACATCAAATGGCAGGGTTCATCGGAGTCTTCGCCTATCAAAACATGAAGAGCAACTGCTTCAGCTATTGCAGCACCTTCTTCATACTGCCTTTCTTGTTCTTCTTTTTTCTCCTGCCTCTTCTTTTCCAGAGCCGAAATAATGGCGGCAGAGTTCGCAAGTGCTTTCTCTAGCCGGCGTCTTTTCTTCTCAGCCTGCTTCTGGCGATCCAACTCATCTTTTGCATGTTTCTTCTTTCCCTTCTTCAACACTTTGCCTGCCTCATTGCCTCCGGGTTTATCCATAACAGCTGAACCACCTTTTCACTATACCCAAAATTCCTGTACTAATCAAAATTAAGCAAAATCACAATCTAAACTCTAAAAAAAGAGTACATGACTTGGACTCCCTGCCAAGAGCATATCCTAAGGCAACGACAGTTTATTTTTAAATGAAGAGCCATTTAGGCAATCACGATGGAATACCTAAACCCACTCAGGCCTGAAAGAGTATCTTATTTTGCAAATGACGCCATCCCAGAAGGAGACAGCGCGAAGAGGAAAAAACAGTAAGAACTTGTTATTTTAACTATTGTTAATTTCTCCCCAAACTTATCTTCTCCTGCATCAAGGAAATAAGAAACTTCAGGTGAGAAACTATGACATAAATATATACAACACAAATGCTGGAGGAAAGGAGGACAACATCGGAGAAGCCTATTAGTAATCCAAGGAATATATAGTGCCATCAAGTAAAATGTATGGCCTGTTTGCTAACAACCAAAGATGAATGATGATGCATTACTGGAAAAAATCTCAGGAAAAAAAACACTCATGTAGTTCAATAGTAGACAGAACAGAATTATCCAGAGCATTCTGCAGTTCGATTCCAGTCATTCAAAATCTGACACAATTCTGAAGTTAATTTGATCAGTGTGCACTAAATGGCTAAACCAACTCAGTGAATGCCATTGAAACAATTGAACCATAACCTATTCCCACCAGGCAAGAAGTTCAGTGAAAGCAAAGTGAATGTCACTGAAACAAATGAACCATATCCTATTCCCACCAGGCAAGAAGTGAACCAAGCTTAAAGGGTAAAAGAGTGCACTTGATCCTCCAATCCCCAGGGGAACCACCAACCTATTGCAATCTGTAGAAAAACTACAGGCCTACAGCACCATCAATTACAACAGAATTTCAGCAATACATATAGTACATGATGTCCTCGAGAACCCAAGACTAGCTAAACTGTAAAAGATGTTCTGCGGCAACCACCATTATACTGCATTCAGATCATCCACCATTGAGACTCAACAACATGGATGTACATGCCATCCAATCGCAAAATGAAAGCTCGAGAATTTAGCATATCAATTTCCCGTCCTAGTGTCATAACAAATTTCCAACGTTGATCACATATCATGCACTAACACACATATCATTCCTTAACAGCAGCAGATGGATTCAACTTGTTGAGTTTGATAGTTAGAACTGTAGTCGATTTGGCATTGGTGGAGTTTAATCCATGTTATTTCGTTGTAGTGGTAACATATCTACTTTTTAACAAGATGGCACATCTAAGTTCATCAAATCGGGCAGACAGATAAGGAAATCAGCGACCAAAACGCGCAAAGGCCGCACCATTCTAGCTTTCTGCACTGAACCAACCAAAGCAATAAATTCCCCACAACGAATCTGGCGAACTGATCGAAAACCCTAAATTTCTGATCAAGCTCCATGCGAAGGGGGAAACTCAACCGCTGTCCGCAACGATACACCGCACTGACTGATCGAATTCAAGCCCTAAATTAAGCCCTAGGAAACGCGAGGCGGCTCAAAAAATATCAATTATACCTTGGTAGAGTCCATGACGGATAGGGGGTTTGCCGAATCACTGCCTCGCAAGCGACAGCCGGTGGGGATTGGAGACGCGGATACGAGCAATTTCGGCGACAATTCGAGGCGGATTTGGGGGTGTGGAGTGCAAGTACGGAGAAGGCATTGGAGAATTTTTTTGGGACACGTGCAGGGCGCGTGTGGGGTGCACCGCAAGGAAAGAAATAAAAAAAATCATTGTAAAAAAAGAAAAAGCTCACCACACTCACACTGCACATGGGGCCGGACGCAGTCACTCACCGACAGGTGGGCCCAGCATCCGGCAAGACGCACTCCTCACAGTTGCAGCGATCTCTGGCCGTCTCCGGCAAGGCGGTGGGACAGAGCCAACGTATAGTTGGGTGCAGTTAATATCAACGATTTTTACTAAGTAGGAGTCTAAACATAATTAGTTGAATGAACCCAACAAAAAATTACGGCTGAACCCATCTAAAGCCCAACTGCATTAGCCACAAGGCTTTTAGCCCATATACAACCGAAATTCACAAGGAGACTAGGAGTCGTAGTAGTCTCTGTGATGTACGCAAGCACGTAGGACGCACCTGTACTCCTCGCTTCCCCTGTTCCCCAATTCGGCAATTCTCCACCGCCAAAAACCAAAAACCCCTATTTTGTTCGTCTCTCTGTGCCGTCGTGTGAGCTCAATTTGACGCCCGTCGCCATGTCGCCGGCGGCAACCTGGCAATTGTAGTCAGAAAATCAAAATCCAGGTACGTGCAATTCCAAGGGCACATCCTCTCTCTCTCTCTCTCTCTCTCTCTCTCTCTCTCTCGTGCAAGTCCTGCCTAATGCCCTAATGGTCTAATTGCTGCCTACTGCCCTAATGGTCTAATTGCTTTTTATTTGAACCTTGATTCATCTAGGCTATGGAATGGTATTTCTCAAAAAGAAATCGATCATCAGATTCAGATAATGATGCAGGCACTTCAAGGCCACCCCTTAGACCCAGGCAAGACGCATCAAATGCTACTGCTAGTCTCCCAAATCCAACTATACCAAGGGAAATTAATTTAGATGAAATGCCTTTTGATCCGGTTGATCGGAAGAGAATTTCACAATACAGCAGGAATCCTAAGAAGCAAGATAAAATTAGGCGAATATATTTAACCAGGGGACCTTACAGGCCACAATCTAGTAACTATGAACAGAGGGTCATTGGAGATGCTCCACGAAGATTTAATCCAAAATGGTTTGAAGAATATGGTGGTTGGCTTGAGTATAGTGACAAGGTGCATAAGGCCTTCTGTTTGTGTTGTTACCTTTTTAGAGATTGCATTGAGGAACAGGCTGGGAATGATGAATTTGCAATTGATGGTTGGTGCGGTTGGAACAAGAAGAGCAGACTAGATACCCATGTGGGTAAGGGTAATGTTAATAGCTTTCATAATGTAGCGCTTAAAAGATGTGATGCTTTGATGAATCAAGATCAATCAATTCAAAGTTGCTCTCAATAAGCAAAGTGATCTTACAAAAAGAATAATATAATCTGACTTAATGCTTCCATTGATTGATTCGATACTTGTTGCATCAAGGTTTAGCTTTCGTGGCCATGATGAATCAAAGGAGTCAAAAATAAAGGAAACTTTCGAGAGTTGCTAAATACTTTAGCAAATCAAAATGATGCTATAAGGAACGTAGTTCTTAGGAATGCTCCAGAAAATTGTCAGTGGGTATGTCCAGACATTCAAAAGGAAATTGCTAATTATTTTGCAAAGGTAACATTACTAATTCTATTCTCTATTATTTCTGTTTTCTTACAACTGATCTCTTGCTAGACATGAAATTGTGTTCTTTGTTGTTTTGCACAGATAGCATTAAATTCTATACTTGAAGAAATTGGTGGTGATGTGTTTAGCTTGTTGATTGATGAGGCTTCCGATGTGTCCGACAAAGAGCAAATGGCAGTTGTCTTGAGATATCTTAACAAGCGTGCATTTATTGCTGAACGGTTAGTTAGAGTTGTACATGTGAAGGAAACATCGACAATATGTCTCAAGTCCGCTCTTCAAAAATTATTTCTCGATATTGGATTGAGCATAAAGCGGTCGAGGCCAATGTTACGATGGGGCAAGTAACATGCGTGGTGAGTTTAATGGCTTGAAAGCCAAAATTACAGCAGAGAATAAGTCAAGACACTATGTGCAATCGTTTTGCTCACCACTCCAGTTGGTTATTGTGGCGATAGCAAAGAAGAATGAAGATATTGCGATTTTTTCTACATGATCTCTCTTCTATTCAATGTGGTCGGAGCTTCTTGCAAAAGAAAAGACATGATTAGAGAGAAATATCGAGAGGAAATAAAAAAAAAAGCCATAGGTGCTGGATGGATTAGCACTGGCACAGGGCAACATCAAGATCGGTCTCTTCAAAGAGCCGGTGACACACGTTGGGGTTCGCACTATAGAACCCTCTCAAGTCTAGTTACATTGTTCCTATCTATTGCTTCTGTTCTGAAATATGTTGAGAAAGAAGGCAAAAGTGAAAAGAAAAGTCAGGCACGTGGTCTTTTATCATATTTTGAGACCTTTGATTTTGTGTTTTACTTGCACATGATGCTGCATATATTAGGAAGTGCAAATACTTTGTCACATTCTTTACAAAAGAGGGATCAAGACATCTTGAATGCCATATCATGTGTGAAGTCAACAAGGAATGATCTGCAGGAACTATGGGAGAATGGATGGGACTCACTTTTGGAGCTGTCATATTCATTCTGTGAAGAACAAGGCATTCCTAAACCAAACATGCAAGAGGAATATGTCAATCGGCATAAACCACGACAAAGAACTAATAAAACAAACCTCCAAAGACCAACAGAGTGTCTTAATTACATTATTGACCGATGACTTCAAGAGTTTGATGACCGTTTCAACGAGGTAAATTCAGCATTGCTTGGTCACATGGCTTCTTTCAACCCAAAAGACTCCTTTGCTGCTTTTGACTTGGAGAGCTTAAAGAAGCTAGCTAAGTTTTATCCAGATGATTTTGATTCAGATAAATTGAAAGACCTTGGCCATCAACTTCGCATTTACATTAACAATGTGCGAGCAGACAAAAGATTTTCCAATTTGGATGGGATTGCTGATCTTGCTAAATTAATGGTGGAGACAAAGAAACATCTTACTTTTCATTTGGTCTATCGACTTCTAAAGCTAATCTTGATTTTACTGGGTTGCCTAGCGTCGGTGGAGAGATGCTTTTCACTATGAATGTTGTAAAGAACATCTTTGCGTAATAAAATGGGTGGCGGTTTATGAGTGATTGTCTAATTTGCTATGTGGAGAAAGACATGTTTTCTACTATCAATAATGATCTTGTTTTTGATCTTTTTAAGAAGATGAAAGATCGACGGGGAAGTTTTGAAATGTGAGTGACTTTACATGTTTAGCTTAATGACACTTCTTTACAACTTGTGAGAATAACATGTCGTTTCTGTCCAATGTTTTCAGGAATACGGGAAGCTGCATATAAAGCTATGAAGTTATTTTTTTCACTTTTATTTGAAATATGTAAAGAAGTTGTTTTGATTTCACCCAACCAGTATGTCTTGCACCCTCTAATTTTAATGCAACATTACTATTGCTTATGCTGTCTTCAAGTGCTATATCCTCTTGCTGTGAGATGTTGTGAGATTGTATGTTATTATAGTTAATTCATACCCAACTCCCCGTAATGACTGAACCCATCGGCTAAATTCCCTGGCTTTGCCCCTAGCAGGAGGCGGAGGCGCACACGTACGACGTCGCCGTCAGCGGCTCTGAGGGCGCCAACACCACCGTCCTCCACATCAACCGCCTCTTCAAGGATGCCATCGGCCTCGGCGGCATCTTCCACACGGCCATCCAGGTCCCTCCCATTCCTCCTCGCCGTCGCTCTCTTCTTTCTTCCTTCCTTTCTCCTCCTGGGCGTCTGAAATGCCAATAAGATTGGATCTTGAGGAGAATGGATTCGTCTTCCATAGAAGAAAAAATCGGCTCTTTTTTAGGTAGATAGGAAAAGAGGGGTTGTTGATTTATTCCGGTAGTGAATGTATGGTTCTTCCGTATTTTCGTGTGACCTTAGTTTGTACTCCTGGTAAGAACCCATGTGATTTTCAGTACGGAATTGGAAATGCGTAGAAAATCCGCTTCTTATCAATATCTTTAAGAACTTTTTTTATTAATTAACTTTTTATTAATTTTTATTTTAAAGTTAACCCTCGGCGTACTTTATTTCCAATTCTGACCCTTTTGGTTACGCCACCACTCATAGCGTGATAAAACAATACTGTCACGTCGTGAGATAAGTCCGCCAAATAGCACTTTTGGTCACGCCACTGATGGTGGCGTGACCAAACAACACTGTCACGCCACCACCCATGGCTTTTGTCACGCCATGGGTGGTGACGTGACCAAAAGGGTCAGAATTGGAAATAAAGTGCGCTGGGGATTAACTTTAAAATAAAATTTAAAAAAGAATTAATTAATAAAAAAATTCTATCTTTAACTCTAAGCCACAATTTTGCTTGATGTGGTAAGCATCGAAGAAAGTGTAATTTGAGACAGAAAATGTTCGATGGGAATTTAATTGGGTTAAATGTAGGGCTATGGCTAGAGTCTGGCAAGGATAATCCAAAACAGGTTGATTTTTCCTTTTTGAAACTGTAAAGAAGTTTGGATGATGAGACACATTTAAATGTAAACCATCCAGAAAATTTTTACCAGTGGGTCACATGGTGATAACTAAATATCGAGGGGTATCAAGTATAAATATTTTACTATTCTACATGAGCAAACTAATAACTATATAAAGAGCTTTATCAACCATAGAGGACCAGGGCTCTCACTAGTCCTCTGTTTTTGTCCCTTCCTTGCTCAATATCTACCTTGCTACAACATGAAATTATACTTTTACTTGAATATATGCATAGCATGTGTGTCTTAAATATTTTAATTTATTATTATTTTTAAATAGCCTTATTATAACTCTATATGTGATTTCCCTTAATACATTTGAGTTAAAAATCACAATATTTGTTCTCATATTTGTGAGAATTTTTACATTTACAGTCCTTAGAGAAAGTCCAACCAGATTCCGCGGCAAAATCAAGTTTTTTTTACATTGTACATCTGTTAGTGTTGTGCTACTTGGCACTGTAGATTTAGTTCACATGCGTGCAAGCTAATATAGTATATAGTTCAGGGGAAAAATGATTTTAATATCCCTATGGCCACAAATAATCCCTACAGCTGCAGGGTAGAAATTGTAACGACCCCGAAACTAGGGATCGCTAGAATCTTTACAACTGTCCAGGATGTACAGTTGTAAAGCCGTGGTTTCATAAGCAAGCAAACGATTACAACAAAAGCCAGAGTTTTATTACAACAGATAAGGCCTAATGACCCAGCTTTTAAAGCTTAAGCAGTATCCGAGTCTAAAGTAATATAATACATTTCAAAAGAAAGCTAGCACCACAGGAAGCTTAAGCGTAAACGAGACCCTAATACCAGTAGTCGTCGAAGTCTACCGGTTCTTCTTGCTCGTAAAGCACACCTGGATCTTCCCAAAACTCTTCTGTTTGATGATTAAGCAAGAATGAGTACAACTATCAGTACTAAAGAAATTGCATAGGAAATGCTATTTAACTATATCCGAGAAATGTCAAAGGAATGGTACGGTTTTACCAAGCAGTATATGTGGAATGCAATAGTTGAGTTTAAAAGCTTTACTGATAAATAAAGACGATAAAACAATAATAAATATAGCCACAGGGGTTACAACAACTTCAAATTACCAATTAATCAGAAAATTCTACTTATGCTTTGTATGTTGGAATCACCCATGAACACGACTTCATTAAGGAAGCACGGTGTATTGAATAACATTGATTACACTCTGCAGAGTTGCCCAACTTTACCCACACGATATCACAAACCCACATTGACACGCATCGCGCTTATGCATAACCGCGAGTTAGGATAACAAAGCCTTTTCACCGCTTATCCTTTTTAGCCTCTACGGTAGATCTTAATCCATCTGACCCTCGGAGACCACCGCCAATAGTGGACTCAGACTCGATGTCGACGGCCCATACCGCTGCAAGAACCAAATGAGTGTCCTTAGGGGTACACCTGTCTCACCTTTGATATCTTGTAGATATTCAATTGGATGAGCGAGGTACTAAGCTAGGGAGTAATGACCACGCATGTGGTTGAGCGGTTTCTCAGGTGCATTCGAGCACAAGGTTCTTGTCCTTACATGTCACCCAAAGGAGGCGATGGCCTAACACATTGTTACCCACCTCTTGATCTCACCGATGACCCAATTTTACCAAGTATATTGGGTTTTCCAACTCAATGGACACAACCCTCAACTTACACCAAAATCCTATTGGCCTAAAGCCAACTTTCATATGATATTTAGAACGAGTTTTGTATGACTTAATGAATATTTGCTAATATTTTATGTGAACCAAGTTTGTCAAGGTGAATATGGCTTACAAGAATGGGTGGTTTAATATGTGGGGTTTAAGGATTTATAACTACTCAACATGGCATTCCAAAGTATTATTTCTTGTTGAAATACTTGGCTAAAATATTTTAATGAAGATAGCAATATTAATATATGACATGTAGGTTCAATATGTTCAAGGTATGCAACTTGCCTCCTTGTTCAAATCCACTAACCGTCTGTTACGCGGGGTCTGTCTGCGAAGTCTGAGTTGGCTCGTCGGCGTCGAAACCTAGCGCAAGACACAAAACCAATAAAACTCTGGCTCAACAAGGAGCGAGCCCAAAAAAGATCCAACTACAACAAAAATATAAAAGAAGAAAGGAAATCAACTTAAAGAGATAAAGGAGTTGGAAATGGCTAGATAGAGTTAGGATTAGGTTTTGGAGTTCGAGTTGATCAAAAGGCTATTTAAACTCAAGTTAGGGTTTTCAAAGAAATCATGATCACATTATTATTCATACCTATTAATTAGATATAAAAATAATAATAAATCACCATTTTAGGCTTAAGAACAATAATTAGAAATTCTCGCAATAAAATCTGAAATTTTTGGAAATAAAACCTATTTTTCTTGTGCATGAACGATCTGGTCGGCTTTAAGTGAGCAGTCTTTGTCATATTCTTTATTTAAATTTGTGAACAGTGGGCCACGGCAAAGCAGTCTGACCCAGCTCACATGTACACATGGCGCTGCCCACTCGGTATGAGGCAAAAAGCCTCAGGCTCATGGCGGCAAAAGGCCATAGCGCCCCATGTAGGCTGGCTACTTCTGGCGAGGCGATAAGGCGAGTCTTGATTCTTGGCGGCAACACGGTGTGGCGGCGCCAAGAATTGGCGACGGCGGCAACGGCCAAGCGAGATGGGAGAGGGCGGCGTAAGGTTGCTCCACCAGTAGGTTTTCTAACCTAGGGTTTTTTGGCGTGTGTGGGGTTCGGGTTTCTAGGGTTAGGGTTTGGGGTGAGGCGGTGCGTGTGTGGGAGAGGGTAGGGAGGGCTCTGGGGTTTTGATTTGGCTTTGGGTGGGAGGGATTTGCAAGGGAGGGTTTTGCTTCTGGTGGAGAAAAGGCATGGGCTTCACACCGAGCTGAGACGGCGGGGAGGAAGGGTGGTCTTGAGTTGAAGAGGCCGAGAGGGCGAAGTTATAGCCCGAGGATGGGAGATGGGGTCTGGGCGACTGCATGGGCGTCGCAGAGGGGAGGGGTGAGGTGGTAGGGCGAGGGGCAAAGGGCGGTGGCGGCGGTCAGTGGCAGACGGGGGGCGGGGTCGAGGCGAGGCGGCGGTTCTCACCGGCGCAACCGGGAGGGCGCGCCACCACTGGGGTGAGGTGGCGAGGTGGGCAGAGCTGAGGGGAGAGGTGGTGGGTGAGGTGGCGGTGGCCTGTTGCGGCTCGATGCGGCGGCGGCAGGTGCTCCATGATGTGTGAGGTGGGAGGCAGGGCTGAGCGCGACCACCTTGGCAAGGTGGCGAGGTGGGGCGCGACCGTGAGGGAAAGCAGGAAGGGCAAGGGAAGGCGGGTTAGGGTTAGGGTTTGGATTTGGGCTAATTTTGGCGAAATTTGATTTTGATTTGAATTTTGAAATTCGATTTTGAATTCAAACTAATTTTCAAACTTTGAAATTTTTCAGGTGTTTCAACCTACCCCCCTTAAAGGAATCTCGACCTCGATATTCACGCAGGGCCGGGGAACAGGTTGGGAAAATCTCGCTGCATTTTCAATTCTTTTTCCCATGTTGCTTCTTCCTCAGTATGATTCTTCCAGAGAACTTTGCAAAATTTGACATTCTTGCCTCTTAGCGCCTTTACAGTAGTGTCGAGTATCATCGGGGTTCTTCCTCATAAGTCGAGATCATTACGCAATTCTATCTCTTCAAGTGGTACTTGCTGTTGGTGCCTCAAACACTTTTCGGTGAGAAACATGGAACACATCATGTATGCCAGTTGGGTTGGGTGTCAGATGTAACTTGTATGCCACTTCTCCTATTCTTTCCACAATTTTGTAAGGACCAATGTATCTTGGGGCCAATTTTCCTTTTACTTGAAACCTTGAACTGCTTTTGAATGGTGTAACTTTCAAATATACCAGATCTCCAATTTCAAAACTTCGAGATCTTTTTCTGCGTTTGTGCATACTCTTTTCGACGACTTTGAGCAATCTTCATCTTATCCCTTATCATTCTGACTTGATCTTCTGAGTCTTGGGCTATCTGAGGACCTAACAGCTGTCTTTCTCCCGTGTCTGTCCTATTCAATGGTGTTCTGCATTCTCGCCATCTGGGGCTTCAAAAGGTGCCATCTTGATGTTGGCTCGATAACTATTATTGTAGGAGAACTCGCAAGAGGTAAACACTTATCCCAAGTTGCTCAAAGCTAAAGCACATGCTCTCAACATATCCTCCAATATCGATTGACTCTCTCTGTCATCCCCGTTTGTGGATGGTAAGGTGTCTTTGAAAGCTAAATCCGTTCCCATGGCTTCTGTAATTTCTTCCGAATTTAGATGTGAACTGTGCTCCTCTATCGAGACACTATTCTCTTTGGAATTCCATGTAAAGATATTATCTTGGTCATATACAATTACGCCAACTTATTCTTTCCATATGTTTGTGAATTGGTATGAAATGTGCCACCTTTGTTAATCATTCACTATTACCCATATTGCATCAAATCCTTTTTGTGTCTTTGGTAATCTGTGTGAAATCCATGCCAATTTCTTCCCATTTCCATCTGCATTGGTAGAGGTTGTAACAATCCTGCGGGTTTCTGATGGTTTATCTTGATCTTCTAGCAAATGTCGCACTTGGCTATATAATCAGCTATCTCTCTCTTCATCTTTTTCCACCAAAACCTCTTCTTCAGATCTTGGTACATTTTTGTTCCCCCTGGATGTATTGAGAACTGTGACGAGTGAGCTTCTTGCAGAATCAACTGTTTCAGTTCTTCTTTGTTTGGTACACACAGACGGTCTTTAAACCGTATTACTCCTTGATCATCTTTCTTGAAATCCACTATTTCTCTATCTTGTTTTTCTGCCAAAAGTTGCTGAACTTCTTGATCTTCCTGTTGTGCTTGTTTGATTTGATCAACCAAATCTGACTGTATCTCCAAAGCTGATAATGATCCTTGTTCAACTATTTTCAAGTTTAGCTGCTGCATTTCCAACACCAACTCTGACTGACATTCTTGTAATGCATTCAGACTATGATATGCCTTTCTGCTAAGTGCATCTGCCACAACATTTGCTTTCCCTGGGTGGTACTGGATATCCAAATCATAATCTTTTATTAATTCTAGCCATCTTCTCTGCCTGAGATTCAAATCTGGTTGGGTGAAAATATACTTCAGACTCTTATGGTCCGAGAATACCTCACAATGATTTCCGAGTAGATAGTGCCTCCAAATCTTCAATGAGTGCACAACTGCTGCTAACTCCAAATCATGTGTGGGATAATTTTCTTCATGGGTTCTCAACTGTCTTGCGGCATAAGCCACAACCTTTCCATCTTGCATTAGCACACAACCTAATCCCTGCTTTGAAGCATCACAATAAATCTGAAAATCCTTTTCAGGGTTTGGCAGTATGAGTACTGGGGTAGTGGTCAATCTGACTTTCAATTCCTGAAAGTTTTCTTCACACTTATCCGTCCATTTAAAAGGAATATCCTTTCTGAGAAGCTGAGTGAGTGGACGAGCAATTCTTGAGAAATTTTCTATAAATCTGCGGTAATATCCCGCCAGACCTAAGAAACTTCTTATCTCGATTCTTGACTTTGGTCAAGTTTCCATTCTTACCTTTGCTCGACTTTTTCTGGGTCAACTTTTACTCCTTCTTCTGTGATAATGTGCCCTAAAATGACACTTCCTTCATCCAAAATTCGCACTTGGAGAATTTTGCATACAACTGATGCTCTCTTAACTTGGTTAGGGCCAAATGGAGATGCTCTTTATGCTCTTCTTCACTTTTTGAGTAAATCAAAATATCATCCACAAATACTACCACAAACTGATCCAAAAATTCCATATAGACTTGGTTCATCAGATTCATGAAATATGCCGGAGCATTGGTCAATCCAAAAGGTACTACGGTGAACTCAAAAAGTCCATATCTCGTAGTAAATGCAGTCTTCTCCCTATCTTGTTCTCTAATCTTGAGTTGGTGATATCCTGATCTGAGATCAATTTTTGAGAATACCTTGGCTCCTTTCAGGTGATCAAACAAATCATCAATTCTTGGCAAAGGATATTTATTCTTAATAGTCCCTTGCATTCAAAGCTCTGTAATCCACACACAATCTCAAAGTTCCATCCTTTTTCTTAACAAATAAGACTGGTGCAGCCCAAGGTGAGACACTAGGTCTTATGAAGCCTTTTTCTTCTAATTCGTCCAACTGTTTCTTAAGCTCTTTTAGCTCACTAGTTGCCATTTTGTACTGTGCCTTAGTTACAGGCTTGGTTTCAGGTACCAACTCTATAGTAAGCTCAATTTTTCTATCTGGAGGTCTTCCGGGTAGTTTCTCAGGGAACACATCTGGATATTCATCAATTACTGCCATCTGCATAGTGACTTCTGAAATAGTACTATTAACCTTCCTTCTCTGTTTCCTTATCAAAGACTGATCTGTTGTGACTGACACTTCTTGCCCTTCTAAATTCTTCAAGGTTCTGATCTTCTTCTCACATCAGCAAGTGGCTTTATACTTTGATAACCAATCCATTCCCAAAATGACATCTATGCCTCTCATCCGGATCACCAATAACTCGTTACGGCCGATCCCATGAACTTCTAGGTTCAAGTTACTACACTTATCTTGAGATTTCATTATAGTCCCGGTGTTTGCAACACATAGGATTTGGCAAAACAATAAAAGGCAAACAACTCTCCACTGCCAAAATCCAAAGAAATAAGCGAATGTGTAGCTCTGAATCAAAAAGAACTAATCTTGATCTTGCATTGGTAGGAACATACCGACAATGATATCATGGCCTCAATGACATCTGAGTGGTAATATGATTGATTTTCCCGTGATGGTCTTTGGTGCTGGTATCCTCCTCCCGAGATTTGACCGTTGTCTAGGCTGGTTTTCGGGTTGTAGCATTCCTCCTCTATTGGCCTGAAAGGTGGGAGGATTCCGGTTACTCTGTGGCTGATTTCTTGTTTGAGCTTTGGCTGCATCTGATGACATGTTCTTCAATGGACACTGCCCTTTGAAGTGACCAGGTTGCCCACAATGAAAACAATTGGAAGATTTCTGAGGACAATCCTTCAGATAATGGTTTCCTCCACAGTTATAACATTGAACTGCGGTGGCTCTGTTTCCACTAAAAGCTGACCTTGCTGCTGGGTTCATTTGTGGTCTTGGCGCTGAGTTCATGGAGGGTCTTGGTTGAAATCTAGAAGATGGGTGGGGCGTCATTCTCCCCCTTGGTGCACTTGTGGCTGGGGTCATTTGTTTCATTTTCCTCTTTCTGGTTTCTTCCATATCACTTCTGGCTTCTTCTGAGATTATCAACTTGTTTACCATGGAAGCTAGGTCAGGGAAGTCAAGAGCTGAAATGTGGAATTTCAGTGACTTTTGCAAACCTTGTGAAAACTTCTCCATCTTCTTAGCTTCAGTACCCACCTCATGTGGGGCATACCGTGCCAATTGATTAAATTGGTGCAGGTATTCCGTGACTGTACGGCCCCCTTGCTTAAGAGCAAGAAATTCTCTGCACTTGGCTGCAACTATACCTTCAGGAACATGGGCTTTGTGAAATGCTTCCTTGAATTCAGCCCATGGTATATCTCTTCCTGGATGAAGAGTCTGATAGTTCATCCACCCACTTTGCTTGACCTTGTAGTTGATGAGAAGCAAATAAAGTCTTCTCTTTGTCATTGCCTTTGGATAGTGTCAACTTTCTCTCAATATCCCTTATCCGGTCATCGGCTACTAACGGCTCTGGTGACCTTTGTGAAAGTTGGTGGTCTTGTTTTACGAAAGTCGCCCATCGAAACTGGTGTTACTCCTCCATTATTACCTCGAAGTGTGTCCTGCGGACGATCTTGTAACAATTTGTTCAAGGAGTTGAGTATGTTGCTCCATCATCCCGGCTTTGATTACGCTCGCACTGAAATCTATTTCTCTCCATCATAGCCATGACCTCTGCCAAGCTTGGTGGTTGCCTGTTGATTGACCTCGGCTTCATTGTTGTTATTTCCGGACATCTTGTGAATTTATACTGCGATGGTTTTGACCAAACACGATAAGATAAGTAAGATTGATTTTTAGATAAGCGGTGAAAGCAATAGGTAAGTGATTAAGGCGAATGAAGAAATCACTTTTCACAAGGATGATATCTGAGATATGGATAGGAAAACAACCTATTTATTATATTTCACACAAAGTAGACAAATTAATTTACAAAAGCTGGATGTATACTACTTAGAGTACAATACACAACTTTTCTTACAATCAAAAGTCGTTCTACTACTAAGGTAGGTGGATCTACAATACTCTATCGTAATCTAACACCCTGCGGAGGGCTCTACCATCCACTGGACGGAGGGTTGCTGGTGGTGTAGTGGACCAACATCTCTGGGTCCTCCTCCTCTTCTTCAATGGCCTTCATCACCTGCTGGCTGGGTTTCGGCTCTTCCACCTTCTCCTTTCCCTTGTTGGATCCTCGAAGCAATGACTTTCAGAAGCGTGCTATGCCCGTTGGGTGAGGCGGCGCCGAGGTGACTCGAGTATACAGGAGATAAAGGGTGTAATCCGGTGATCTCGGTGTATAGTCCACTGTTGGATCGTCAGGAATGTCGGGGCTCTCATCGCAAACTGATCCAGTCCCCTGATTTGGGTCATAACGACGGCATAACTCCCTCTGCATGTTCTTGATCCCATGCTTGGCCAAGTGATACTTCCCCTGCACCTTCTGATACTCCTTCAACACCCTAGTGTATAGAATCTCTTGAGTTAGAATGTGGGTGGCGACTTCACGAATGCGGGGATCTTCATCATCATCTGGACAAGGAATTTGGAAGCTGGATCCATCGCTCCCTTTCTGTGGGATCAGCTGGTACTCAGAGTGTTCAAACTCTGAATCATAATGCTGCCGCAGGTGTAGCACTGCCTGTCTTGCGGCATCCTGTATCGCTTCCCTCTCTCTGCAGCGCTGGCCCACAAACCGACATTCATTGTCAGGTTTGTAAGCTAACGGGGCCAGATCTATCCAAGCCTTCCAATGGTACCTTTTTCCATCACAGATTTGTTCCTCTGTATGGAAAACAGGCAATTGTTCAGCTGTGGCGCCGATAAACTGCATCATCTCGAGTAGTCTTTTGCTCCATCCTCTAAACACTGAGTGGTCGGAGTAGGAGTTCTGCATCTTCCTGTCAAACGGAAAGTTTGAATAGTTAGTTAAGAGGAGATAAATCTTTTTAGGAAAACAACACAAGTTTTTCAAGTCTAAGTAAGGTGAGGTAGCAAGAGAGGAAAAGAGACAGCAATTTAATACTTATATTTTTGTTTTGAGAATTCTTTTGTAGTTTTTGAAATTATTAGTTTTAAAGGTCTTCAAACCTATAACCAAGTTAAGGTCTCAGCTTACGGTCAAGCCGGCTCTGATACCACTTTTGTAACGACCCCGAAACTAGGGATCGCTAGAATCTTTACAACTGTCCAGGATGTACAGTTGTAAAGCCGTGGTTTCATAAGCAAGCAAACGATTACAACAAAAGCCAGACTTTTATTACAACAGATAAGGCCTAACAACCAGTTTTAAAGCGGAAGCAGGCATCTGAGCTCGAAAGTAATATAATACATTTCAAAAGAAAGCTAGCACCACAGGAAGCTTAAGCGTGGCGAGACCCTAATACCAGTGAGTCGTCGAAGTCTACCGGTTCTTCTTGCTCGTAAAGCACACCTGGATCTTCCCAAAACTCTTCTGTTTGATGATTAAGCAAGAATGAGTACAACTACCGTACTCAGCAAATTGCATAGGAAATGCTATTTAACTATATGCTGAGAAATGTCAAAGGAATGGTACGGTTTTACCAAACAGGTATATGTGGAATGCAATAGTTGAGTTTAAAAGCTTTACTGATAAATAAAGACGGTAAAAACGATAATAAATATAGCCACGGGGTTACAACAACTTCGAAATTACCAATTAATCTCTGTAAAATTCTACTTATGCTTTGTATGTTGGAATCACCCATGAACACAGCTTCATTAACCGGAAGCACGGTGTATTCGAATAACATTGATTACACTCTGCAGAGTTGCCCAACTTTACCCACACGATATCACAAACCCACATTGACACGCATCGCGTTTGCGTACAACTGAGTTAGGATAACAAAGCCTTTTCACTGCTTATCCTTTTTAGCCTCTACCCGGTAGATCTTAATCCATACAGCCCTCGGGAGACCACCGGCCAATAGTGGACTCTGTACCCGTCTTGCCGACGGCCCATCTGGTTGCAAGAACCGGTGAGTGTCCTTAGGGGTACACCCCTGTCTCACCTTTGATACTGTAGATATTCAATTGGATGAGCAGTGTACTAAGCTAGGGAGTAATGACCACGCATGTGGTTGAGCGATTCTTGTGTGCATTCTTGAGCACAAGGTTCTTGTCCTTACATGTCACCCAAAGGAGGCGATGGCCTAACACATTGTTACCCACCTCTTGATCTCACCGATGACCCAATTTTACCAAGTATATTGGGTTTTCCAACTCAATGGACACAACCCTCAACTTACACCAAAATCCTATTGGCCTAAAGCCAACTTTCATATGATATTTAGAACAGAGTTTTGTATGACTTAACAGAATATTTGCTAATATTTTATGTGAACCAAGTTTGTCAAGGTGAATATGGCTTACAAGAATGGGTGGTTTAATATGTGGGGTTTAAGGATTTATAACTACTCAACATGGCATTCCAAAGTATTATTTCTTGTTGAAATACTTGGCTAAAATATTTTAATGAAGATAGCAATATTAATATATGACATGTAGGTTCAATATGTTCAAGGTATGCAACTTGCCTCCTTGTTAGAAATCCTGAACCGTCTGTTACGCCGGGTCTGTCTGCGAAGTCTGAGTTGGCTCGTCGGCGTCGAAACCTAGCGCAAGACACAAAAACCAATAAAACTCCTGGCTCAACAAGGAACGAGCCCAGAAAAAGATCCAACTACAACAAAAATATAAAAGAAGAAAGGAAATCAACTTAAAGAGATAAAGGAGTTGGAAATGGCTAGATAGAGTTAGGATTAGGTTTTGGAGTTCGAGTTGATCAAAAAGGCTATTTAAACTCAAGTTAGGGTTTTCAAAGAAATCATGATCACATTATTATTCATACCTATTAATTAGATATAAAAATAATAATAAATCACCATTTTAGGCTTAAGAACAGTAATTAGAAATTACTGCGCAAAATCTGAAATTTTTGGAAATAAAAACCTATTTTTACTGTGCATGAACGATCTTGGTCGGCTTTAAGTGAGCAGTCTTTGAAATTTATTCTTATTTAAATTTGTGAACAGTGGGCCCACGGCCAAGCAGTGTGCCCACTCAGCCTTGTACACATGTATGCTGCCCACTCGGTATGAGCAAAAAAGCCAGGGGCTCATGGTAATGACCAAAAGCCATAAGGCCCATGCGGCAACAACATACTATTGGCCAGGCGAAGCGGCGAGTCTTGATTCTTGGCGGCAACGCAGGTGTGGGCAGCAACGCAGCTGGCGGCAGCGACAACGGCCAAGGCGGGATGGGAGAGGGCAGCGTAAGGCTGCTCCACCCATGTAGGTTTTCTAACCTAGGGTTTTTGCGCGTGTGTGGGGTTCGGGTTTTCTAGGGTTAGGGTTTCGGGGTGAGGAGGCGCGTGCCTGGACCGAGAGGGTAGAGGAGGCTCTGGGTTTTGATTTGGCTTTGGGTGGGAGGGATTTGCAAAGGAGGGTTTTGCTTCTGGCGGAGAAAGTGGGCTTCACACCGAGTGAGACGGCGGGGAGGAGGAAGGGGTGGTCTTGAGTTGAAGAGGAAGTGGCGGCTTTATAGCGCCAGGCGGTGGGAGCGATGGGGTCTGGGCGACAACATGGGCGCTGAGGAGGGAGGTGAGGTGGTAGGGCGAGGGCAAAGGCGGTGGGCGGGTCGGTGCACTGGGAGGCTGGGGTCGAGGCGGGGCGGCGGCGGCCTCACCGGGCGCAACCGGAGGTGGCGCCGCCACCATTCGGGGCGGTGGGGGGGCGGTGGGCGGGAGCGGGTGGTGGGTGAGGTGGCGGTGGCCTGTTGCGGCTCGGTGCAGGCGGCGGCGGGTGCTCCATGATGTGTGTGGTGGGCGACAGGGCAGGGGCGCGACCTGTGGCGAAGGTGGCGAGGTGGGGCGGCCGTGAGGGGAAAGCGGGAAGGGCAAGGGGGAAGGCGGGTTAGGGTTAGGGTTTGGATTTGGGGGAATTTTGGCCGAAATTTGATTTTTGATTTGAATTTTGAAATTCGATTTTGAATTCAAACTAATTTTCAAACTTTGAAATTTTTCAGGTGTTTCAGAAATATTGGCTCTGCTACTAGCATAAGTTGTGTATGAAGGTGAAACTTTTCATTTCACAGTTGCTAGAAAATGAAACCCAACCATAGAGACTTTACTAAAAGGTTGCGTCGATCCGAAAGAAAATAGTATAATACACTGTATATATAGCCTGTACTCATACAAATTATAGTACGTGCATGTCCATGTAAGTATGCAATGTTTTCTGTAACAATATAGGCAAACAACAAATACAATATATGTAGTACATCCATATGTCAATATACTTATGTACCAATGAAAAACACAAATTGATTTATTACTCTCCCCATATATTTCACAATTGCATTAATATTTTTCCTTCCTATCTCATACTAATCAGATCTCTTTTGACATTGATATTTCAAATAATTATTTTATAAAAGCACAATCAACCCTGCAACAATGCGCTGGAATTTACCTAGTTTGCAATTAAATTCCTAGCTATTAAGTTTTGATAGATAAATGATCATCGTTGAGACTCTGCAATCAGATGGCTTCCTAGTTACCGATTCCTTCTTTTTCGAATGGAGTTATTGATTCATTCTGCGTGTCACTAACATGTCTATGGAGATGAAGAATGGTCATTTGGTTACTGTGAACATGGCACTGGGGTTTTTAGCTGCCCTCCACGCAAAAACCCCATGTAGACGAGCAAGAAGGGCGATTAGTGTCGATCATCGACGTTGCGGTCACGTGGAGGATTCACAGAGTCTGGATGGACTTTGGACGCGATCCCCAATTAACAGGTCTTAACCTGTAGGAGCTTCAACGACTAAATTTGCCATTTCGGGGTTGCAAAGACCCTTTAAACTAAGTGGCGATCTTATTGTTACTGTTTTATAATTCAGGATGATTATAAGTTCTTTAGTTCAGATGTTGCAACAAAAATCCAATGAATTACATATACAGGTTGGGCCAATCGCTTTGCAAATGCTGGGGATGCTACTCTAGAGGTTGCTGAAACTACAACAACAGCAAAGGTATGCCTTCCGGACTTTTCTGCTACTTTTATGGTTCCTCTAGGATTTTCTGACTACTTGCACTATCACTAGAATTTGTTATATCCACCCCCCCCCCCCAAGTCATGTATATCCGCTAGATTTTTCAGCGTCTCATAGTTGGACACCTCAATGGCATGTAATTAAATTGTTTAAGCATGCGAATCAAAATATGGACAAATCACCGAAGAAGTTCATTCGAAACCAAAAGGATTGTGAAACCATGAACAAAAATCTGCAAATAAATATTCATGCGAGCTGCTGAAAATCTTAATGTAAGACCATGTGGAGGTCACTCCATGGTTTGTGATGAGTATTTGACACTTTGGTTTGATTGGATTTGGAGTTTGAAGTTTGTTTTTGGAAAAAGAGTGAAAAATATTCGAGATTGCTTTGGAGGAGGGCAGATCATCAGAGTGGGGCAGATGATTCAGGTCGGCCGGACATTTAGGTCGGATCATTGATCCAGAGAGCATTGGAGCTGAATTCAGTGTGAGGCGGATGATTTGGTTGAGCCGAACTATTGGGTCGGATCGTTGCTCCAGAGAGTATACAAATTGAAACGCAGTCGGGGCGGATCATCTGGGTCACCCGTACCATTGAGGCATATCATTGTTTCAATAAGCACATTTTTGGTGTTTTGAGCTGTTTCGATGTGTTCGGTCGATCTGGTGGCCATAAGGCCTTAATGTATTTTTAATAGGACTTCAAGATGAATTTATTGGTTATGCTTTTGGGCCAACGGTGAGTTTATTGTGATGAGATCATGATATGTATTGTTTTTTTTTTGTGTTGTGGTGCATATGGAGCCAAGATGGAGAGATGTCAAGCATGGATGGCATGAGCTTGGTGATGGTTGAGATATGATGTGTGAGGTGCACATGGTGCATTGTGAGTCATGAGATGGCTTTGTGGTTTGATCCTAGGGGGTTAGGATCAGTGTGTGTTGCATGACGCATGATTTGAATAACGCGAGTCAAGTGCATTGGAACTTTGTGCTTGAAGATAGTTGCTTGGTCTTTGGATGTGTAGGTGGCTTGGAGAGCAGTGACGTCCAACGACAAGACTAGAACTAGGCGGGTGAGTTGAGGTTTGTGCGGTCATGTAAGTCCGTTGAGGCTACGTGTCTCAAGCGGGAGGCATGAAAAAGATGAGGATCATGATGAGGCAAGTTGGTGCATGTGGTGTGTCAAGCGACTTGGGGCCGATGCAAGTAGAGACGGTTCGATAGGATCCAGAGGCGTGAATACTTGACGGCAAGTCATTGGGCACCACGGTCGATGTGTCAAAGCATGCGGAGATACTTTGGAGTGAAGGAATGGGAAAAGGATGGTAGAGGGGCATAGTAAATTTCCCAATACTGGTAAAGGTGGTGATTTGCAAAAACACGGCGTTGGCCTAAGCGGATTAGGTCAAGCATGGAGGACAAGTGAAGCGGATGCGGGTTATTGGAGCGTCATGGTGAAGAGCGCTTTGAAAAGCGTGCTCAAGTGTTAAGTGGAAACCCCGTTATGGTGTTGGGTTATCGGGTTTCCCCATGTGTAAGCAGATGAAATTCACTAAGTGGTTCAGATATAGGGTTAAGTGGTAGGAAGAGGTATGCCTCCCCTATATAAAGAGATGAGAGGAGATGACTTAGTAGCTAAGCCTTTGTGTGAGTTGGGAGGTAAGCCTTTAGGAGAGAAGGGATAGAGAGATAGGCTTGTGTGGGTTGTTAGCACTTGTGTGTGTGCTGCCCTTTGGGCTCTTGTCCTCCATATGGAGTGGTTGTAAACATTCTTCTCAAAGTATCAATAGACCTATCAAATTCGTGCAAGTGCTTGCCCTTGTGTATCTCAAGTTCTTGTTTTATCTTGTGTTTGATTTTCTTGGTTTTCTCTCTCCTCTTGATCTTGCTTGGTGCCAAGGACGTGTTGTTGACTGTTATTTGGTTATTCTTGTAATTTCTCATTGCTAAATAGCATTAAAGAAAAGGTGAAAAGGACTTTGCGTGGGGCCCTTTGTCAAAAGAAGAGGAGGGGTGGATTTGGTCTCTGTGTCTTCGGCCGTTTCATTTCTCGCATTGGTCGCTTAGCTTTCGGTCCTCTCTCCCGAGAATGGTGGTGACTGGAGCGAGGGGTGGAGATCCTAGAGGCACCTCAACGACCCGTGCGCTTCGGCCGTTAGGGTGCAGCCACCAGTTCGTCTACCCCATCCTCTCTCTTAAAAAGTGGCCGACAGCTCTTCCTGAAGGTACCTGAGAATAGAAATAATTCCCCAATTTTGTTTTTTTGCTTTGTGCGTCCTCTCCCGATTTGATTTGGGGTCATCCCTTTCACTCTTGGTGACGCCTTGGATCTTGACTCCGGGTGGTGGTTCGGTTCTGAGCTCTACTCTCTTGCACATCTGGTTTAATCCCCTCTGGGGCAAAAGGCCTGGAGGGAGATTTAGACTTTTGTGTTAGGAGTCCGGTTCCTAACTGATTTGGAGTGAGTTTCAACGGTGAAGATCATCTAGTTTGTTTGTTTGGTGCTGATTAGTGCTTTTGGCCGAAGCACTTTATTGAGTGGACTTGTGCGGCATCCACCCGATTCCTCGGCTTCTTTCTTTGGTCGATTCCAAAGGAGGGAGTGTGGCATTGTATCTCCGATTGCTTTGCCTTTGGCTCGGGATTGCAGGGCGATAGTTTTTCTAGGTCAGTGTCGTAGACACGCCTTGCCGGTTTCGTCTCAGTGGTTTTGAGTACCACTGCTTCAGTGAGTATTGGACCTTTGTATTACTTATTTACTGATTCTTGCATATATAGTTGCGATGCTAGTTGATACCTTGATCCGTGTTAGTCCTGTTATCGATTCTAGCTCGGAGATATTGCAAATTAATCGATGGAGTCAGAGATGCTCGATGATGAAATCAGTCATATACTGAAATTGACTTTGCAATCTAGTTTAGACTTGAGCTCTAAAAGTATTGTTCAAATCTGTCAATTGATCTTGAAATAGTAGCATGATACTTTTGGATTCTTATAGACCTGCATGGTTTTTACTCTTTTAATGTGTTCCTGTTAAGCATATTGCTCATGCTATTCTATTAGTCCTGAAAACTTATTGTTGACCTTACTTTAATTATGGTCGTTCACTGTCAGTGAATCAATATTGTTAAATCAAGGTTGTTGGCTTTTTCAATTGCTGAATTGGTGTTATGTTGATAGTGAACATTGGTGGCCAAAAGTTATTCTTGCTGTTACTGTTTCTAGGATCTTTGGCAGATTAGGAGAAGTGTTTAGAGCTCAAGGCTTATATTGTTTTGTCAAAATCAATCAATGAAGAGTATAGACATTAGGGTTGAGATGACAAAGAGTTGTTCTTTTGCAACTCTCCTTCTGAGAGCACACACTATCATCAATCTTCTGTGCTTTATGCTGTTTATTGATGATTTCCTACTGTTAATGTTGAGCATAATGTTGTCTTTAAATGACTTGAAAGAATTTCATGATCGCATGTTATTATGGTCATTTTTTACATGCTGGTATTATACTTTGTTAATGATAATGAGTGCTGGGTTTAATTTTGATTATTTATTAAAACTGCACATTTTACAACACATGTAAGTGATGGAGAAACCTCTTAGAGGCCACATCCCATGCAACTAGGCACTTTCCATAGCAAGTTCACGAAGTTGCCTGGTCTTAGTCTTTAATAGTATGAATCTTGGCATATCCTTATTTTTGGGTTTTTGGCTTGGGTCTTACTGATCTTTGGCTTGTTAGGACATGTGAGAGTTAATCCAAGGCCATCTTGGCCATCCTTTACTCACGAGCAAGCTCTCAGCTTAGGTTTGGTTCCATGCCCAGTTTTGGTGGTTCTTGATTTTGAGAGCAAAAAGAACCCAACTTTGGAAAAATCTTACAAGATCCCTTGAGGTCTAGTTTCCTGAGGTAACGATCTAGCTCTAGCCCATGTTTCAAGTCATTAGAGCCTTAGTTTGAAAGTTGTGCAAGTTTTTGTCTCGAGTTGTGCTGCTGTTTTTGTTGTGTTGACCCGGATCGTCCAACCCAACCCGGCGAATGATGACAAATCTGCGTCAGTACGAAGCCATCAAGGAGTCTTGTCTGCTTAGATGGTTCAGATATGACAAATCTGAAGACGAGAGCGAATCAGATGGCAAACAGCCTAATAGTGATCAAAATGAGGACAAAAAAGGCGCAACACCATTATGTGCACAAAGAGGAGCAACCTTTCCCTAGATTGCCATTTGCTGATAAAAAAATTGCACAGCGAGCAATTTAGAACAAAACCTAATTACACAGTCAGTAACAATCACTTCTGATCAAGAACTGGAAGCTGTGACAAAGCCGGGAGAATTGCTGAAGTGATGGAGTGCATCACAATGTGCGCTATCCTCGACTTTATTTGTCCACGGCGTGGCAGCGGGCGAACTCTCCTTTGCCTTCCACCCTTGTAAACTTTGATGAGATGGGTGGCACTAGCTTTCTCGCCCATGTTGGTGAAGGAGATATCAGAGAGCTTTCTTGTACTTATGCTTAATCTTTGTTCCCTGTGGTGTATTTATAGGCTGCGAGGAGTTTTATCTGGACGCAAGACATGACAGCTAAATTCTTGTTTCTTTGTCGTATCAACTGAGGGCGCCATTGACTGTATTTGGATCCTGTTGATTTTAATAATCTTGTAGTGCCTGTTGGTATGAGAAGCTTCTGTTGATCTATTTGTTTCAGGCACGATTGGGCTGTTTGTCTGTGTGTTATCTGCAAATCTTTGACTCGGTTGTGGCCCTTGGTTTCTATTGAACAGACATGTATGCATCTGTTAGATCGAATGATAGCCTTGTCACTTTTGCCACCTGTGAGGTCATGTACATGTATCTGAATTCTGAAGAGCAAAGAAATGTTGCCAACCTGTGATGTCCCCAAATCTGAGTATTTGTCGCTGAACAAGCATTTGTGATTATGCTTGTTCATTGGGGCAATGATAAGGTTCGTAGCATTGTCTCAATCTTGAGCTAATCATGTTCATCAGTTTGGCCAATGTCCTTGCGTGGTAGTCGCGGTCTAGTGATTGCCTTTGACTGGTCGAACCCCTGCGCTCTGATGGGAAGAAGTTTCCTGGACCTGACTTCCTTCATTATTTTACTCAAACTGATCGTGAAATTAATACACAGTTATTCCAAAGAATCGATAAAATTCAGCATTTTATGTGGGCATTAATCTAAATCTAAGCAACATTAAACCCTATCTCAATTGATGAACACCTAGTCTAATCATTAGAGCGAAGCGTGATTACATACCCGAATCGAAGAAGCCATGAGTGCTTGTAGATGCGTCGGAGTGGAGCGGATCCGTCGATGTAGAGCGGGACTTGGCGTGGCGAAGCACGACAGACTTCTCGGTTCACGGAGGCCTTCGGTCTTCGCAGCAGTAGAGGAGACGGCGGTGTTGCGGTCTTGGTCACCGTAGCACCCGTGAGAGATCGGGAGTGTGTGGGATGTCGTAGCCTAGAACCAGTAGATCCAAAGCCTGCCGAGTCCCCTAATTATATGGCGCTAGGTGAACGGGACCGAAAACTAACAAGTCGGTTGCGCCCCCGATCAGGGTGCGCGAGTGGGGCGTGACCCCCGTGAATCTCAGAGGTGGTTAGCCGAGATCAACCCAACATTCTCCCCTTTGATCGTAAGACTAACATCATAAGCCCATTCTCAATAAAACAGCATACCAAGGTAATACGTCGCATGGCCAATAAATTGTCATACGACCACAGTACCTATAGTGTACTATCCTATCTTGAAATAGATATTCATTATACTTGATGGGAGTTGGTTTGCTTTAAGGTCATTTTATCCAGAATCAGAGGCTTTCCAATAAACCCATGCCGGCAACATGATCACGAAAGATATTGGGTGGTAAGCCTTTAGTAAGCGGATCCGCAAGCATTGACTTAGTACTAATATGCTTGATACTAATGGTTTGATCTCGGATTCATCTTTCACAACATGGTACTTAATGTCAATGTGTTTGGCAGCACCACTTGACTTGTTGTTACTCGCATAAAAGATTGCGGGTTCGTTATCGCAGTATAAGGTGAGTGGTTTAGAGATGCTGTCTACCACTCTAAGTCTCGGGATAAAGTTCTTAAGACATCTGACTGCCGGTAGCCTCATAACATGCCACAAACTCAGCTTGCATCGTTGAAGATGCCGTAAGGGTTTGTTTTGAGCTTTTCCACGAGATAGCTCCCTCAGCGAGTGTGAAGATATAACCTGACGTGGATTTCTTAGTATCAACACATCTCGCAAAATCTGAATCTGAATAACCAACAACTTCAAGGTTGTCAGAATTCTTATATATGAGCATGAAATGTTTAGTAGCTTGTATATAACGCAAGACTTTCTTAACGGCCTTCCAAAGTGGTCGGTCTGGATTTGGTGATATCGCCAAGCATCCGGTTACAAAAGCTAAATCGTATGCATACATACTTGAGTATACATAATGCTTCCGGCAATTTGAAGCATATGGAACCGACTTCATCTGATCAGTTTCATATTGGTTCCTTGGACATTGAAATGTCCCAAACTTATCGCCCTTAACAATAGGAGCAAAGCGAGCGAGCACTTATGCATATTATATCTCTTTAGTACTCTGTCAATGTATGCCTTACGAGATAAACCTAATACTCCTTTGGACCTATCTCGGTGAATTTCAATGCCAAGAACGTAAGAGGCATCACCAAGATCCTTCATATCAAAATTAGATGAAAGAAATCTCTTGGTCTCATAAAGCATATCTTTATCATTGCTAGCCAATAAGATGTCATCCACATAAAGAACTAAGATAGTGAATTTACTCCCCTTGAACTTAACATATATGCAGTTATCAACTTCATTTTCCTTAAACCCAAAATTCCTTATGACCTTATCGAATTTGAGGTACCATTGCCTTGACGCTTGCTTTAAGCCATAAATTGATTTCTTAAGTCGACATCCCATATGCTCCTTGCCTTCCACGACAAAGCCTTCCGGTTGAGCCATGAAAACGTTTTCTTGCAAGTCGCCATTAAGGAATGCTGTCTTAACATCCATTTGATGTAGCTCTAAATCATAATGAGCTACAAGTGCCATAACAATTCTGAATGAATCTTTAGTTGAGACAGGAGAAAAAGTGTCATTATAGTCAATCCCCTCTCTTTGTGAAAAGCCTTTTGCTACAAGCCTTGCTTTGAACCTTCGATATTTCCTTAGAGTCATGCTTGGTTTTGTAGACCCATTTCTGACCCTCTTGGTTTGACTCAGTCGAAATTTCTACTAAGTCCCATACATCATTAGTGCTCATAGACTTTAGTTCATCCTTCATGGCATCAAGCCACTTAGAAGAATGTTCACTTATCATGGCCTCCTTATAAGAGGTGGGATCTTCTACCTTCCCTATATCATTAATATCCTCATTCATATAAACAACATAATCATTTGGGATGGCAGATCTTCTCTCATTTGTGATCTTCTAATAGGTTCACTTGGCTATTACAGGGGCGCCGAGGCTCATCATTAGGTACAACATTAGGAATTTCAGAGACCTCAACGATGGGTGCGACAACAATATTTTGTCTTGGAGGTGCAACCACCGAGGTCTGAGAATAAAGATCTCTGGGATAAGTGGTGAAGGAACATAAACCCGCTTCTCTTCAAGATCTATTTTCCTGGGCTCCAGGTCCTCGTCATTCTTTAAGAACACAGCGTGTCTTGTTTCTACAAACTTAGTTATCCTATCGGAGATGATAAAATCGATACCCTTTGGATCTTTCGGGTACCCAATAAAATGGCAACTTCTTGTCTTAGGATCTAATTTCCCAATATGTGGATTAAAATCTTAGCTTGAAGACGACAACCCCACACTCATAAATATTTTAAACTTGGTTTCCTCCCAGTCCATAATTCATAAGGTGTCTTAGGTACTGATTTACTGGGAACCCGATTAAGAATATGTGCGGCCGTCTTTAGTGCTTCCATCCACAAACCAGTTTGCAAAGTAGAATAGCTAAGCATGCTCCGTACCATATCCATAAGTGTACGGTTGCGTCGCTCAGCTACCCCATTCTGCTGAGGTTCACCTGGTGTAGAATACTGGGCAACAATACCATTTTCTTGAAGGAACTTAGCGAAAGGGCCAGGAATTTGCCCATAAGGGGCATGTCTCCCGTAATATTCTCCCCCACGGTCCGATCTTACCACTTCAATTCTTAGGTTGTGCTGATTTTCAACTTCAACCTTAATATCTTGAATTTGTCAAGTGACTCAGATCGGTCTTTAATGGGAAAGATATAACCATAACGGGAGAAATCATCAGTGAATGTGATGAAGGAATCAAAACCATCCACTGATGTCACAGGAAAAGGTCCACAAATATCAGTATGAATTAATTCTAAGAGTCCTGTCTTTGCAGTGGCTCCTTCTTTATTTGCTTTACACATTTTCCTTTAATGCAATCAATGCAATGGTCTGAGTTAGAGAAATCTAATGGGTGGAGAATTTCTTCCTTAATGAGACGCTCCATTCTCCCCCTCGAAATGTGGCCTAAACGACAATGTCACAGTTTCGAAGAAGTCTCATCATTATTTTTACGCTTAGCATCACATACATTCAAAAATACATGAGATTCATTAAGGGAAAGCATATAGAGCTTGTCTTGTCTAAAAGCAAGACCAACATTATTTGAATTAAATGTAATAATGCACTTATTGTTTCCAAAATTACACTTAAAACCATCATCGTTCAATAAAGAAGCGAAATCAAATTCCTCCTTATGGAAGGAACATAGACTACATTATTAAGGCGAAGTATGAAGCCGCTATCTAAAACTAATGAAACAGATCCAACCGATTCAACTTCACTTCTTTTCCATCGCGACTCTAAGACTTCGCCCCTTTTTAGTGTTCTCGCGATATGGAATCCTGTAAGAGTTGGTAGCGTGCAGATTGCACTGAGTCAATCCACCAAGACTTAAGGAGAAATCAGCATAAAGAGTTTCATCAATAAATGTTATTGTATCATTACCCTTTTTGCGAGCCACTTGTAAAACCGACACAATCCTTACGAAAATGCCCCGATCGCTATGTAGTGACATTCATCCTTTAAGTGTTCCAATGAGCAACATGGGGCTCGGTGTATTGTGCACCTTAGGCCCCGACTTATCTGAATTAGGGAGTAATGCGACTTTTTCTTGGATTTGAAGTCCCCGAGAACTTCCTTTTGTTAGGACCGCCAACTTGATTCACAAGATCTTTCTTTTCGGTCCTTATCCTTTCTTCCTCCTGGACACACATGGCGATTAAATCGCTCATGCTCCATTATCTTCTCGAGTATTGTAATTTATCTTAAAAGCGGTGTAGTCAAGGAAGGAAGAGGTCATAATAAAATGGACTAGGAAACCATCGATATCTCCATGTCCATGCCCTTGAGCTTTCGACCATATCGGTCATCATCATGATATGCTCTCTTATGCTCTTGGACCCGTCATACTTAGTAGTTAAGAGCCTCTGGATTAAAATCTTGGCATAGACTTTAGTGGAGCCTTTGAATTTCTCCTCAACTGAAGCCAGGTACTCCTTAGCATTTTCGGAATCTGGGATTGCTCCCCTGATCCCAATTGAGATAGAGGTCTTCATTATCATCAGTGACAGGCGGTTGGACCGCTCCCATTTTTCAGCATTAGTGTCATAAGTTTTCTTTTTCTCATCATAATTTTCCTCACCGTCGGTGGGGGGAATAGGAGGAGTCACCCTTAACGCATAGTCAAGGTCTAAAACTCCAAGGACAATGAAATTCTTTCTTTCCAAGCGGAAAATTGCTTCCGTAAGTCGTTCAATGTTGTCAATTGTGGCGGCAATATTTGAAGCGTTTATTCTGCAAAAATTTAAAATAACATAAAGATATATTGCATGCAATTAACCCTACGTTGGTTTGATTAACAACATGCAAAACTACAGTTCTAATCCATATCACCGTTAGCGTAAAATGAAAAAAGAACTTAACAATTTTATCTGGCGACACATGATTATAAACAACGTTGGTCAGAATATAATCATATGTATACATAATGCCAAAATAAAACATAAAAAATCTCTAATTAAAATATCTTGTTGGTTCAATTTTAATTAGAGACTAAATATTATGCATAATTCATTGTCATTTAGCAACTAGACATTAATTAAAACAGTGCATAAAACATAAACCGACGGCTTAAAAGTGCATAAAAACTGAAAAAGAGACTAACCCTCAGCGGGCCCAAATTTCAGTCGGCCCAAAACCGAAATGGCATGATGGCCGTTGGATGTCATCGGGCGGCTGAGGATGAAACCGGAGAAACCTAAAATGCCCCAATTCTTAACCCTAGCGCATTCTCTCCCTTCTCCACCGGAAAAATCGGGCGGCGGCTAGCATTGCAAGGTGCGCGATTTGTGATTTCTTGGCATGGCGGCGGCGCATGGCTGAGGTCGCGGTGCCCCGAGGCGGCGGTGATACAGGCTTGAAGCGGCAATGGCTGCTGGTGAGCCACAATGAGTCGCGGCATGAGCGGGTGGCGCTGACCCTAAAGCGGCGACAGCGGGGTGCATCTTGGCAAACGACGACGATCGCGCAAGACAGGAGAGGCCGAGCAAAGACGTAAGTCTCCGCCGCACTTTATTGTTCTTAGGGTTCCAATTTGGGCTCGGGTGGATCCGGTTTTGGGGATTTCGTTAGAGATTTTGCGAAATTTCTTGATTCCCCTCCTTCTAAATGCTAAATCCGAAATACTAATCATGTAATCCGGTTCGGTTGTGACTGATTAGGGTTCAAGATGAGTCTAGGGTGGCTCTGATACCAAATGTGGGCATTAATCTAAGTCTAAGCAACATTAAACCCTATCTCAATTGATGAACACCTAGTCTAATCATTAGAGCGGAAGCGTGATTACATACCCGAACTGGAAGAAGCCATGAGTGCTTGTAGATGCGTCGGAGTGGAGCCGGATCCGTCGATGTAGAGCCGGGACTTGGCGTGGGCGAGCACGGCAGCTTCTCGGTTCCGACGGAGGCCTTCGGTCTTCGCAGCAGTAGAGGAGACGGCGGTGTTGCGGTCTTCGGTCACCGTAGCACCCGTGAGAGATCGGGAGTGTGTGGGATGTCGTAGCCTAGAACCAGTAGATCCAAAGCCCGCCGAGTCCCCTAATTATATAGCGCTAGGTGAACGGGACCGAAAACCAACAAGTCGGTTGCGCCCCCGATCAGGGCGCGCGAGTGGGGCGTGACCCCCGTGAATCTCGGAGGTGGTTAGCCGAGATCAACCCAACATTTTACTCAAGTCATTGAAGTTTCTCATTGCAACACAGCAGATACAACATACCTCTTCTCCATCGTACCATCTTTAATTATTCACCATGAACTTCACAGTAATTTCGTCGGAATTTCACGGGAAACAGTATAATTCCAGCAGTAGCCCTACAAAATTCTGATACCAAAATACGTCTGCTAGTACAATAGTAAAAGAAGACGACAAGCCACAAATTCTGACGACAGGTTTGAGGATATAATATGTGTCTGTTTGAGCAGAAACAATCTGCATAGCCGGCGAACAAGCATTTGGAGGCAAGGAAAAAGCTTTCGGTGCTGTCAAGTGGCAAGTGACGGATGCATCCGAGTATAGCTCCGGCCGGTTACATTTTGCATTTGTTTACAGCATCAGTGGCCTGGGTCCGGTCAGCTTCAGCATCTCGACTCACAATTCAGGACCATTAACATGCAGGACATGTAAGGAGGGAGGCTGATGACGTCTTTTACATGATAACATGCCCTAACTGTGCTTCTCGCATAATTTCTGCACAACAACAACGCCTGCAACCAAAATTGGAATTTTTCCGCATAAGTAACAGCATGTGAGTGCCTTGTAATCACCAAGCTGTATACTAGCACAAAGAGTGCGGCTAGCTTTCATGACTTTCAAATTTTATTTCATAAGGTTCAGGTTTCACTTATAGGGTTTCATAAGGTTTTATGGGGTTTCAGGTTTCATGATGTTTCAGATATGATGTTTCACGGCTTTCTACATTCCGTGAAAGGTTTTCACAAGGATTCAGCGTGTTTTGTGAGAAGTTCCATGCAAGTTTCAACAAGTAGCAAAAAAGTTTCAGAAAAGGTTTTACAGGTTTCATCAAAGTTTCACCAAATTTTTTCAAATATCGAACAAAATCAAACAAGTTTCAAACATGTTCAGAGGCACGCCTACCTCCGGCTAGCTGCCACACCGTTGCCACCGGCCAGGAGCCGCGAGTCCACGCCTCCATCTTCGGTCGTGAGTTGTGGTTGCTCCTCCTGTTAGCACCGCCGGCTCACACGAATAGCCTGGACAAAAAACACACACAAACAGAAGACACTATCTTTTTGCGCTGCTTAACTATTCGTGTGAGCCGGCGGTGCTAACAATTGGTATCAGAGCGAGGTTTAATGTGAGAAGAGTGCCCACTTGGTGGCACCGGCGATAGGGCGCGGCGCGGCGTCGATGGTGCGACATGGTACCTGGCGGAGCGAGCGAACCTAGCGATGGTGCAGAACCTATTCGAGAACCAACAGGAGCAGTTGAAGCGCAACGTGGAGCGGCTATCCAAGGTGCTCGCGACGGACGTGTCGGCGCTGCCTAGAGGCGATAACCCGAGCACGGCATGGCAGCGCGATGGGTTCGGCCTAAGCGCTTCGACGGTGGCTCGGCCGAGGCATCGCGCAGACAGACTCGGTGCTGTGGCGCTTCAGCGAAAGCACGACGCAAGGCGCGGTGGCAAGGGGCGCGGCGCAAGTCGCGGAGGTGCACAAGTCGCGGGCTCGTCGACGGCTGCGGCCGTGAGGGTGACCAGCGCCACGAAGCGAGTCGCGTCTGGCGAAGCGCCAAGACAGTGGCTCTGGCGGTGTGCGCAGCGAAACGCTGGCGTGCAGCAGCCAACCCGATCATATGCATGTGGCGCGGCAGCGCGCGAGGCGTCTGGCGACGCAGTCGCGAGTGAGCGGGCGTCTGTTGGTGTGCGTGTGAGGCGGTGGCGGTGCGGTGTTACGCAAGTCTTTGGCGCCGCGAGAGGCAGCGCAACCGGCGTCTGATGTGGATCATGCGGCTCTGCGGTGAAGAGAGCCAGAGCATTTGGGCGAAGGTGCCGCAGTGTCGATGATCGCCGGCCGCGGCACCATCGCTTCGAGAGCACGACGACGAAGGTCCGCACGGCCATGGCGAGGCCAGTGCGGTGTGCCGAAATCGCACGTGACGTGCGCACCGGCGGCAGCGACATGATCGTCGCAGAGTAGGTCGATGACGGCAGTCTCCACAGGAGGTGGAGGCCAGTGGCGGCAAGGTGAGGTGGTGCGAAGCCACCGGGAAACGAGTCAACATGAGGCAGACAAAACGGCGATGGCATAGAGGCCGTCGTCGCAAGAAGAACCGGAGATCGAAGTCGCCCGGTGAGTTGTGCCACTGGCGATGTTGTGGCGGCAAAGAGGTAGCGATAAAGAGAGGTGGCGACAGTTTTGGAGCAGCACAAAATCTTTGTGTTCTGTTTGCTGTGTCGCCGAGTGTGTGTATTCTCCAGGTGTTCTTTGCGTGCGTGGACACTGGTGGTGCTAACACCTCCTGCTGCACTGTCTCCGCCTCCGGTGACGAGCCGCACCTTCGCCTCTCCGTGAAGCAACACTGCCTCCCCCGACTGCGATCGCGTCGCCGCCTGCTCCCCTGGTCGCGCTGCCTCCGACTCCTGCAACGAGCCGCCCTGCCACCTCGTCGTGAAGCTGCACTGGCTCCTCTTTCGGCCGCGAGCCCAGCATCGCCTCTGCTCCTCCATTGGCTTGCCCGCCGCCTTAGCTCCTCCTCTGTCGACCACCTTAGATCTAAGCGCGAGAGGGAGGGAGAGAGAGAGAGAGAGAGAGGAGAGCGAGAAGAAGGGAGAAGGTGGCTGGATCGAGACGAATGGAGTGAGAGGAAGAAGAAAACGAAGAGATAAGATGGAGGTATGGCAAATTAGGTGCATTGGATGGTTTGAGTCGGACGAACATGGGCTATACCGTTGGTTGGCTAAAAAATATTGTAGCGTTTTCTAGTGTTTCTGTAGCACAAAACATCCTCCCTTGATAGATAGAAAGATACTACATAGAGTTATAGATAGATCCCTTGGTACTAAAGAACAAAAACAAGATCAGGTACAGTCAGTCCCCATCCCATCTTTTTTCCCCTCATTCTGTTGGTGAGAGAAATGTGCAGTACTAGGACCGTTGGGTGCATAGGCATCACTTGGCCCAGGCGCGCCCCCAACAAGACAAGAAAAAGATTTTGATTTGGTTTGGGTGGGACGCATGGCGCCACCCACCATCGCTCTGCTCCTCTCCAACCATTCCTCGCCTTCGCCGCTGCTGCCCTACTATCGCCTCTCTCGCCCGCCCAACCTCCGGCCGCTAGTACTTTTCCCACGGCCGCCTCACCAACCCCGTCACCTACAGCACGACGGCAAGTGTTCCTCCTCCCCACCTCGCCTTCGCCATGCCCGGCCGCTTGCAGCTGCCGCCACGGTGGCCATCGCCCCCGGCGACCACTGGGGCAACTGGGCATTCCTCCTCTCCGCCGCCGCCTTCGGCACCTGGTAATTAAGATCTGAGCTACCAATGGTGAGCTCGTGTCGTGTCGCCGCGGAGTAGAACATTAGAAGAGATTAATGCCGTGCACGTAGTGCGTACTGCGTATGTATGAATGATTTGCACTATGTAATGTAATGAAGGTCGGAGGAGAATACGTCGTGGGGCGCGGCGCTGAGCGGGGCGCTGGTGAGTATCATGGTCGGGCTGGCGGCCACGGCGGCGGGCCTGGTGACGCCCGGCGCGCCGGCGCACGATGCCGTCATGGAGTACCTCCTGCCGGCCGCCGTGCCCCTCTTGCTCCTCGGCGCCGACCTGCGCCGCGTCGTCCGCACCACCGGCGACCTCCTCAAGGCCTTCTTGATCGGATCAGGTAATGCTCTGCTAATCAATTCTTGTGACCGAAATAAGTAATGCTCTGCTAATCAATTCTTGTGACCGAAATAATGGATTAACTATTGTTTCTTGCATCAGTGCACGAATAAAATTGCAAAGCGTCTTTGTTAATTACTACTATTAATTAGGGATAGTTAATTCTACCTCTTGGTGTCCAGCTTGCCGTCCATTGGATTGGATTTGTTAGAAACAAAAGCATGTGACTCACACGATGAGAACTCTGTCACTCAAATAGTGGAATTGCTATTATGATTCAGAAATTGGGATCACTTCATGCATGCCTAATAATCTCTATATCTGATTGATGTAAAAATTTCATAGTTGCAACTACAATTGGCACAACGGTAGCTTATCTCTTGGTCCCGATGAGATCACTCGGCCAAGATAGCTGGAAGATTGCAGCTGCACTCATGGGTAGTTACATTGGTGGAGGTAACGAACTATCTCATACTCCACCTATATATACTAGTATTTCCAATTTTTTCCATCAGAACAAAATTATGATATACTACTTCACATTTGGTAACTCCTTATCGACATTATGATCTGATCTTGTGTTCGATCGAAACAGCGGTGAATTACGTAGCGATCTCCGAAGCTCTCGGCTTATCGCCGTCAGCTCTAGCAGCCGGTGTGGCTGCGGATAACATCATCTCTGCATTGTACTTCATGACACTCTTCTCATTGGCATCAAAGATACCAGCTGAACCTAAAAATTCTGAAGGTGCTAATAAGGTTCTTGCTGTGACCATGTCTCTAATACTACAAGCTAACATCACTCGCTCGATGTGATCATGATTGGCAGATGGTCGGGATGGTAACGAGTCTCAGGGAGGAAACCGGCTGTCCGTGTTGCACGGCGGTACGGCGATCGCGCTGTCGTTCGCCATCTGCAAAGCCGGGACGGCCATCGCCAACCAGCTGGGCATCCAGGGGGGCACCCTGCCCTGCGTCACGGTGCTGGTGGTCTTCCTGGCGACGGCGTTCCCGGGGCTGCTCGGGCGCCTCGCGCCCTCCGGCGAGACCATCGCCCTGATCCTGATGCAGGTGTTCTTCACCGTCATCGGGGCCAACGGCAACGTCGTGGATGCCGTGACCAAGGCGCCGAGCGTGTTCTTGTTCGCGCTGGTGCAGGTGAGCGTCCACCTGGCGGTGGTCCTCGGCGTCGGGAAGCTGCTGGGGATGGAGAGGAAGCCCCTGCTTATCGCGTCCAACGCCAACGTCGGTGGGCCGACCACGGCGGCGGCCATGGCGACGGCGAAAGGGTGGAGCTCGCTGATCGTGCCGGGGATCCTGGTCGGCATCTTTGGGATCTCCATTGCCACGTTCCTTGGCATCGGCTTCGGCCTGTTCGTGCTCAGGAGAATTTGCGGCTAAACCAAAACATTTTTTTGTGACCCACTCCTGTTAGACCTGTACTGTGCCTGATCAAGAACTTTGTCAATTTACTAGTATTGTTTGCAAGGGTTTTGATGGATTAGATCACTGTCGTAGGGGCGGCCCACCGGCCCCACGGCCTAGGCAAAGCACGAAGGCCCTCCGAAGGGGTTCCGAAGGCCCTCAAAGGGGATCCTGGAGATACCCTCCGAAGGGATCCTGAAGGCCCTCGAAGGTGTTCCCGAAGGGCCCAAAGGTGATCCCAAAAGGGTCTCGAAGGCTCCCTGAAGGTGGCCTCCGAAGGGGTCCCAAGGGCCCCCGAAGGTCACCGAAGACGCCCCTCCGAAGGGGTCCCGAAGGCTCCCTGAGGATGGCCTCCGAAGGGGCCTTGCGACTATCCCCGCAGAGGCGTAAGGGCAACAGGACAGGTGGACCAGGCGCACTACTCGGGTAGACCAAGACCAGGAGGGTCCACCGTACGCGGAGGGTTACGTATAGGCTAGGAAAAACCCCTACAACCCTATGATTGTTGTACCTTTTTAGGAGTGCATGTGTAATTTCAGATACCTGGTTAGGAGGCTATAAATAGCCTCCTCCCCCCATGTAATGGACTAGATCCCCATTTTTTGGGCAATCAATACGAGTATACTCATAACCGGAACCCCTCTCCTAGGACCCTTCGGCCCCTCGTTCTAACGCTGGGGGTCCCTTCTTTCTACTGTCTAGTCTTTTTCACTACGACAGTTGGCGCCGTCTGTAGGGTTCGGCAGGAAAATCACAAGAGCACAAGACATCAGATGGCCCCCCGAAAGGCCACGCCCAAAGTTTAATGGCAAAGAATAAACAACCATGCCCTAAGCACCCCAAGGGCCAAGTAGAGCAAGACCTCCGCGGCGGCAGCAGCCGCCACTCGGGCCGCGGAGGAAGAAGCAAACAACTCCACCCATGGAGACATTATCGGAGGTGATGCCCCGCCCACCGAGGCATCCCTCCCCGACAACCAACCTCGGGTCCACCGAGGAGCCGAGGGTAAGCCGAGGCCTCTGACGGTTTTCGGCAGAGTGGCCGACCTCCGGCGAGAGATGCTCATCCTACGGCAGCCCGCCGGAGGCAGCCTCACAATCCAAAGACTGTCGGTGCGTTTGCCTGAGAACAGGACACGAATGGATTCCCGTGGCGCGATCAACCCACCCCTGACCTCGTTGCTCCGGGGAGACCCCAATTCCTTATTGAGCGCGGGACTCGAAGCAGCTCGCAGGCCAAAAGATTTCAAAATGTCGGATGTCACACCCTTCGAAAGCTGCACCGACCCTTCGAAGTTCCTCCGGGTGTACGAAACGGCAGTAGAAGCCGCAGGAGGGGATGACACAACGAAGGCAAAAAGCATTACGCTCGCCCTCAAAGGTGTTGTCCTCACATGGTTTTTCACCGTCACTCCCCGATCCATATCTGGCGTGGGAGTAGTCACTTGCGACACAGCACATAATAATTTCGAGGAAGCTACATCGAGCCAAAGGACATGGGGCACGTGTTTGTAGTCAAACAGACCCTGGGCGAGTCCCTATGTAGTTTCTTTAAGAAATTCGCGGAGGTCAAATGCCAGGTGAAGGGGGTCAACGAGACCACAATCATAAACGCGGCAACCTGCAGACTCCAAAGGGGCCCTTTATCATAAAGGCTAGCCTGCAAGCCCATCTGCATGGTCACAGAGCTCTTCGACAAAATAGAAGAGTATGCCTGAGCGGAGGAGGATAGCAACCGAAGGGTGGAGGGGACGCCCTCCGCCACACCAGCACAATCATCAAGCGAGCCGAAGCAAACAACACCCCCCGCCACACTAGCCACCTCCAAGCCACGCAACAACTTCCGTCAAAAGGGCCGGAATGTCTACCAGGTAGACATAGGTCAAACTCCCAAGGGGGCAAAGCGCGACGGTCAAACAGGCCGCGATCGGGGCAAAGGCCGCGGACACCACGGCGGGCGGCATCCAGACGCCCGCAGCGGGGCCGAAGGCACTACGTCCTACTGCGGCCTCCACGGTGAAGGCTTGCACACAACCGCGGACTGCTGCACCATCGCGGCCATGCATGACTACATGAACCGCAGCCAGCAGCCGGCCGAGCGCGAAGACCGAAGGGGCGCGGGCAACCAGCTACCCGCCCCGCCACCAAGGCTACGCATCGAGGGGGGCCATGGCGAACTGCGTTAAATGGTGATAAATATGATCACGGGAGGATCTTCGCTCGGCATATCATCTAAAAGACAGCGACGCGCCTACGCCTGACAAATCCACCACGTTGCAACATGGCCTGCGTGCAAAACACCCTGGTACACCGAAGTGCCTATCACCTTTAGCCCTGAGGACGCCAATGGCATATATTTCTCTCACCAAGACCCCCTTGTCATTTTGGCTAGCATTGCAGACTTCGAAGTCATGCGCGTCCTCGTGGACAGGGGAAGCTTCGCGGACCTCCTGTTCGCGGAAGCCTTCGACAAAATGATGATCCTAAGGGATCGCCTGTCACCCCCGGGCATACCCCTCGTGGGTTTCGGGTGAAGACCCGTGATGGCCTTGGGACAAATCGACATAGCCGTCACATTCAGCGACGGCTTCGCCTCCCGCACAGAAAGCATCACCTTCGACCTGGTCCAAATGCCCTATTAGTGCAACGGGCCTCGGCCGAGCCAAATTAAACGCCTTTGGTGCAATCACCCACCACAACTACATGTGCATGAAGATCCCCGTGCCGAAGGACGTCATCACGGTGCGGCGCGACCAGGACCTAGCTCGACAGACCGAGCTAGAGGCAGATCCGCCCACCCGCCACGTCCACATGGTCGAAGCCAACCCCGACGCCCTAGCGGAGGCCTCCTTCGGTAAATGGGCCCCGAAGGCCAAGCCGGAGGGGCAGCTACGGAGAGTCCCCTTGAGGGACACCTCCCCCGAAAAAACAGTGGCCCTAGGGGCAGAACTCTCAGCAAAAGAGCACGTCATCCTCAACGTGCTCTGCAGCAATGCAGATGTCTTCGCATGGAGCCCGGAGGATATACCGGGGGTGGCTTGGGAGACGATGGAATATCGCCTCGCCATCCGGAGCGATGCAGCTCCCAAGAAGCAGAAGTTATGCCGCATGACACTAGAGCGCCTAGAAGCAGCCAAGGCAGAAATAGCCAAGCTGCTAAAGGCGGGGGTCATCCGCGAAGTCAAGCACTCCGAATGGCTGGCCAACCCCGTCCTGGTCCAAAAGAACACGGGCAAATGGCGCATGTGTGTCGACTTCACCGACCTCAACAAAGCGTCTTCCAAGGACGAATTCCCCCTACCTTGCATTGACCAGTTGGTGGACGCCACTTCCGACTGCAAGTTGATGAACTATCATCAGATATTTATGGCTAAGGAAGACGAAGCGAAGACCGCTTTCATCACCCCTGTCGGAACTTATTGCTTTCACCGTATGCCCTTCGGCCTCAAAAATGCTGGAGCCACATTCACTCATCTCATCACCAAGGTGCTTGTAAGGCAGCTCGGGTGCAACGTCGAAACATACGTAGACGACATAGTGGTCAAAAGCAAGCTTGCGGGTTCCCATGTGGGAGACCTGTAGGAAACTTTCGCCAACCTTCGGAAGGAGGAAATCAAACTCAACCCAGACAAGTGCGCCTTCGGGGTCAAAGATTTATTGGACTCCACTTGTAGTTTAGTGGCATATCCACTACAACAAAACTGACACATAGAGGCGACTTGTTTGCATAGTAGAGGCACTTTTTTTCGCCCCTAGGCAGTTGTAGAGGTGTTTTCAAAAACGCCTCATAAGCGCACTCTCTTGTATCATCGCTGTGACAGTAGTGATGTTTTTTTAAAGGTCTACAGATATGCGGTGTTATGTAGAGACATTGCACTACGCCTCAACAAATAAAATATAAAAAATGTGCAGACTCTTGCAAATGTCGGTACTCATACTCTAGACCTCATGGGAAATACTTCTCTTAGACTTGTCACACTAGCCACCTCAACCTCATAATGTCACATGTTTAGTTGCATGTTGCAATATTTATATATAGTTCTTTTAACACATATTAACCACCAAAAACGTCTCTAGAGAGTTAGAAAGCGTCTCAAAATAATGTCTTTACACAACATAACCATTAGGCGAATTAGAGTGTCTAAAAACGTCTCTACAAGATAAAATTTTGTATGTGTCTCAAAAACGTCTCAAAATCATCTCTAGCATACAAAATTTTGGGGTGATTTTTAAAGTGTCTCTTAAAAGCGCCTCTAGACTATATAACTCCTTATTTTAGAGATAAATTGAAAAACTCCTCTAGAAAAGTGTCTCTCTGAGGGGCTTTTCTTCTAGTTATCCAGCCATGCGCGTATGAAACAATCATAAAAAAAACGTGGTGATACGTGCAGTAGTAAAATTTCTATCACAATTACTTTCGACCTCGTCATAGCACGCACTGGACGTGAGACGTCACGTGTGGGGATTGTGGGTTAGTGGGCCAAAATGGCCTGTTCGGCGCTCCGTAAGGGCGGCTCGGTCGGCGTGCGGTGGGCTGGCCTGAGAGTAGAATAACTTATTATACACTCAGGCACAGATTAGTGTGTGTGTGTGTGTGTGTGTAATATTCTGTAGCTACACGCATAATAACTATTCTATATGTATGCCAGCCCACCGTGCGAGTCAGGTCAGACTGAGCGCGCGCTAAACTCCTCCAGGGCGGCCCAATAAGAACAACTATGGGCCTTGACTTCCTACGCCCCATGCGCAACACATATTGGCAGTAATCGTTAGCGTATGATACAATAATTATAGTACCATTTTTACTGCTAGTCTATCCTGTAGGATACTTCTTTTTTGGGCCACGATCCCACGTTCTGCACACGCATGACAATACATCATAATGGTGAGCAAAGTAATTGTGTTACCGTTTTTATTGTCGAATCCCATATAAGTGTATTTTCATCGGGCCACGATCCCGCGACCCCCACTACGCGAAGTCACATCCGGTAATAACTTGCAACCTACGTGACCATAGTTATGGTGAACACATTCCACTGCTTCATCATGTCACATTGGACTTTTTGTATATTGGGCCAAGGACCCATGATCTTCTCCGTGTTAGACGTCACATCTGGCAATAACAAATTGTATTACACGTGAAGTAATTTTTTGTGATAATAAGTTTACTGCCCACGGTCACTCACCCATCCTATGGATTTACTGCATTATACATCTACTTTTACTTGCTCGTATATAAAAGTTTACTTTTATCACTATGTGTTGTACAGTTTAAATTTACGGAGGTATGGGGTGGGTGGGGGCCATGGATATCTTAGATACAGAGGGACGGCAAATGTAACAGTAAATATTAACAAGACATATAGTAAAATTGCAGGGTACAGATGTCCATGGACAATCCCAATCACGGTCAGCGTTTTGTGACACGCGAGACGTACTAGTAATTTACAATAAGACGTCCAGTAAAGTTAGTTTGACGGTAAAAGCTCATTCACATAGAGGTAAAACTGAATGTAGATAGAAGTAAATCTGTCCATTTTTTTGGTGTTTTCACTGATGCAGTCTCCGCGTCGGCAGCAAAACAAAACGAATACTCCAATAAATATTATTATAAAAAATATTGAACTGAAGACTGGTACTGTCTCTGCATGCGGGTTTTACTCTCTGTTCCAGGGGAATGGATTTTTACTAGCGGTAGGGGCGCTCCCGAGCCATTTTACTGTCGTTCGTAACTCGCAATGTGCGTGTTTTACTATCAGTTCCGAGGAGGAGCGCGGGGACAGGGGGGTGTGGATTGGCGTGCCTAAAGGATCTAGACCCACTATTATGTGTTAATAGAGTAGTTTTGGTAATTAATGAAAATCGTCATGTGGACTAATATTTCCATGAGTTAGTGAAATAGATTAAGTCACATGATGATAAAGACAATTGATGGCTCAATGTGTTGCCTCATCAAATCAAGTGAGTGACGTCATGTGTTGATGCTCAAGTCAATAACCTAAGCTTGGAGAAAAGATGTGGATTATCATCCTAAAGCTTCAAGGGAATGTACAAGGCAGAGGTATATCTAGTATAGGCTAAGAATATGTTTCTTAGTCATTTTACCGGCCTCAGTGTTTGGTGTGGATACCAGATTGCTATTATAGGTTGCCGTACTATTAAGAGGGATCTTAACTAGTAGCTTGAGTGTGTCATATGTTGATAGCTCATTATGATTGCTCTAGCTCTCCATGGCATCTTACCGTTATTTGCGAATGTATTTTGCAAATAGTTGAGGCTTATGCATAATCCTTGTAGCATGTGACTTTAGTTTACGAATGTATTTTACAAATAATTTAAGTCCATGTACCTAATCCTTGCGGTATGATTCTAAAAGTCGGCAAATGTGTTTTACAACTTGTTAAGAATCTTGCTTTCATTCCTTGTTTGCATTGTCTATCAATTGGCAAATGTGTTTTGCAATTGAGTAGAAGTGGATGCAATTTTAAATCTAAAATATGAATTTATGTGTTGTCAGTTGGCGGTTTGACCGCATGCCTTTGGGCGGTCTAACCGACCCTTGAGCAGTTTGACCTGGCTTAGTGCCGGTCTGACCACTGGGCGATCTGACCGCCGGTGGCGAGCGGTCTGACCGGTGGGCGTCTGGTCTGACCGTCATGTGTTGGCCGGTTTGACCGGCCCCACGGCCAGACTCCCTGGTCAACTTTTTTTCAGAGAGGATGTTTCTCTGGTTGGCTTGGCGCCTCTATGGAGCGGTCTGACCGCCCCCTTGGGGGCCGGTCAGATTGGATTGTCCCAGTCTGACTGGCCCTTGTGTAGGTGGTCAGTCCAATTGAGAGTCCAACGACTAGTTTTTATAGCCATTGGAGTGAGGTCGGTCTGACAGACTATTTGTTGGCGGACAGATCGGGTTTCCCCATTTTTCTGCAGATTCTCTCCTAACGGCTAGTTTCTTTGTGTGGGTGTGTATAGATACCCCTTATGGCCGGTTGTGGGAGGTTATTGGTGCTATGTTCGTTCCCCTTGAGGTAAGAACAAGCCTTCTCTTCTCTTTTGTGCATGTGTTGCACTTAGAGATCTTAGAGAGCAAAATCCTAGTGCATGTATTGTATTAGGTGTTGGATTGAGTATCCATCGAGTTTAGACACTTGATTCGTTCAAGTGAGCGTCTCCGACTTGTTTCTCTTGATATTTATCGGCGCTTGGACAGTTTGGAGGAGTTGCACCAGTGATCTTAAAAGAAGATTGTGAGAAGACCCAGACGTTTATGAGTGGCTTGATGCTTGCCATCTTTGAAGTGGAGGAAGAGCAACCCCGAGTGGATTCGATGTGTAAGCTTAATTTGTGGAGCCGGTCCAATTTGTTTGGGTTTACCTCAACGTGAATTAGGAAAAATTGGCAAGTTTTCGATCACCATGGGAAAAAGATAAAGTGTCCTTGTGGTTTGCTTTATTGAGCTTTACTTTTTGCAAATTACATTTGTAGAATTAAATTGCTCCATTGTCACCTTAGGATTGCATTCCTTATCTTAGACTTAGTTTGTTGACACACTTAGTAAAGACCAGTTGATTTATGTTTTAAATTATGCAAAATAAAATTGATTTATAATTCCGCATAAAACTCGGTTTTAGCAACAAAAAAACCCTGCCTATTCACACCCCTCTAGTCAGCATCCTCGACCTTACAGCACTGTGCAAAGTGCGGCCCAGATTGCGGCCCACACGTAGAATAAGTTATTCTACGCTCAGGCGTTGAATAGCATTACTGTGTGTGTGTGTGTACTTTGGGATATCTTATAATCGTTATTGGAGTATGCTCAAATAGATAAAGAGGTATCATCGTACGATTTAAGTGGTATACTCATATACCATATACCACTTAAATCGCACGATGATACATCTCTATCAATTTAAGTATACTCCAATAATGATTATAAGATACCCTAAAGTGAGTTCTATAAAAAATTCATGAAAGTTCACCTTTTATAGCAAAATTTGTGTATATACTTCTTTTATATATGAAAAAGGGTATATAGCAAAAATAAAGGGCTCTAATGAAATTTTTTAATCAAGTTATATATATGTATGTATATATATATATATATATATATATATATATATATATGAATTAAATATTTATGTTAAGGACCAACTTGTTGCATTTACATTTGGCCCTTGCTATTTGTATAAACTTTCCTGCTTAGGTATAAGCAGTTATGTGTTATCAAAATAGGAACAAAGACTAGCACCTGACGTACTACACAGAATGTGCCGGTCTTGTTCATCTGAGTTCAGCAGATGTTTGCAGGAACCATACTGCCCGCTACCAAGAGGCTGCTGAATGAAGGGCGACGAGGGACGCATATGCGCCGTCCTTGATGTTGATCAAGGTGTCGTGCTTTCCCTTCTCAATGATCACTCCATTCTTCACAACCGCGATTAAATCCGCGTTTTGTATTGTAGATAAACGGTGCGCGACGATCACTGTTGTCCGGTTGACCATCACCCTGTCCAGTGCATCCTGAACCACCCGTTCGGATTCGGCATCCAGTGCACTGGTTGCTTCATCCAGCAGCAGGATCTTAGGGTCCTTCACGATTGCACGGGCGATGGCAACACGCTGCTTTTGCCCTCCGGACAACTGAGCTCCACGCTCCCCAACCATTGTGTCATACCCTACAATTGTTGAGGTCACACACACTTCTTTCAGCAAATGATTTTGGCACTTAATTGTATAGCAAAGCCACTTCTAAATTTGTCTAAAATTCTTAAGTGAAAGGGGGCAAATCTAACCTGGAGCGAAGAACTAATGAACTTGTGAGCATTTGCCAATTCTGCAGCAGCTATGATCTCAGATTCAGTTGCTTCTCCTCCTTTCCATAAGCAATGTTTGCTCGTATTGTGTCGTTGAACAGAGCTGGTTCTTGACTCACCAGGCCCATTTGTTGCCTTAGCCACCTTAGCTGAAACTTCTGTATGTCCACACCATCTAGGAGTATATGGCCTACGTCAGGATCATAAAACCTCTGAAGCAATGAAATGGCTGTTGATTTTCCACTACCACTCTCTCCAACAAGTGCAACAGTCTGATAGACAAATAATTCAGATTGTTAGCTTTAGTAACCATAAACACTATGAGCTTAAAGAGGATCTTATATGTTAGGAAGGTCACTTGCCTTTCCAGAATGAATTGCCAAGCATAGGTCTCGGAAAATCTCAACATCTGGCCTGGTAGGATATCTGAAGCTAACATGCTGGAACTCGATATTGCCTCGTAGTGTCTCGGCAGTGACGCCTGCATCCTCATTTGGGTCTATCCTAGATTTACGGTCCACGATTGCAAATATAGATGATGCAGCTGATTGTGCTTTGGAAGAATCCGATGTAAGTGTACTTGATTGCGACACCCCAATAGCTGCCATAGCAAGAGCAAGAAAAACCTGCATTTAGATGGCCAAATTATTAGAGCTCTTCATTTCAAAACTGCATGGTGTTCGATTCAAATCCTAAATCTTTGACTGCATTTCAGTAGTCACGTAATACTTTTCTTTATTCCTTCATGTGTAAGCTAGCTGAAGTTAACATTCTACCAGTACTGCCAGAGTACTTACCCTGAAAACTTTAGGAAAAGTTGTCTTCCCATCCTCGACAAGCCGAGCACCAGCATAAAAGCTAGCTGCATACACACCAAATAACAAGAAAAAGGAAACACCAAAACCGATTCCACTTATAATCCCTGTCCTGATTCCTGTTCTCAGGGGACCTTCACATTTCTTCTTGTACAAATCCATCACCTTTTCTTCAGATGAGAATGAGGCTACTGTTCTTATACTGCTTACTGCGTCATTTGCCACTTGACTTGCCTCCTCATACATCATCTGCATATACAAGTAACCAAATGGAGTTTTGTACAACTAATAAGGAACCAAAAGAAACGGACATTTCAGAGGTAGAGGACAAACCTTGGCATCTGCACTGAAACCCTGAATGAACTTCATCTGGATCCATCCATTTAGGCCAATGAGTGGTATTAAAGCTAAGATCATGAGTGATAACTCCCAGTTTGATACAAAGGCAATGACTAAACCAGCAACCAAGGTTGCAGAGTTTTGTACAACCAATTGAAGCGCATCACCCACAAGCCCCCTAACTTTAGCTGCATCAGCTGATAGCCTTGCACCAATTGCTCCACTTGAGTTCTCTGGGTGATCAAACCATTCGATCTCCATATTTACCACCTTCTCAAATGTCATCAGTCTGATCCTTCTGATCAGCCTGCACCCAGCTACAGAGAAAAGGTACGAACTGACAGGTAGTGACATGAAGTACACTGCACCAAACACCAAGAACATGGATGACCAAAACTGTGAATCCTTCCTTAGCAGATGTGGGGGCTCGTAGAGTGCTTTAATCACATTCGATAGGAGTATCGCAAAGATCGGGAAGATTACTCCACTGATGACTGAGGCAATGGAACCTAGAATGAGCACTGGGATCTCTGGCTTGTTCAGAGATGCGAGGCGACTGAGAGGTACTTCCTGTGGCATCTCATCACATAGTTTCTTAGATGAACCATCCTGGATGTCGATCCCGAGAGGCATACCGAATGGTACCGAGAACGAATGGTGGCTGCTGTTGTCACGAGATGACCTCCGGCTAGCTGACGGATTTGTTGACAGTTGTTTGCCTGAACGAGCTCCAGAATCAGCCTTTCGATCTGACCTGTCCTGCCGGTTTGCTTCCTGTAGCCGTATCAGCTGACTGTAAGCTCCCTTTGGATCCTTTAGAAGCTCGTGATGCGGACCTGGTCAAAATTTGAAATGTTTAAGCAAAGATGCAATGAGAAACTGAAGATTGACAAATGGTGATCTTGATCATTGATGTTTGAGAAATATACCTTTTTCGACTAGTGATCCTTGATGGATGACAGCGATGGTATCAGCATTTCTAACAGTACTAAGGCGGTGTGCAACTATGACGGTTGTCCTGTTTGTCATGACTCTATCAAGAGCCTCCTGCACAATCCTTTCAGATTCAGCATCCAGAGCGCTTGTAGCTTCATCCAATAGTAGGATTCTTGGATCTTTGAGGATTGCTCTTGCGATGGCAATTCTTTGCTTCTGCCCACCAGAAAGCTGTGTCCCATGCTCACCAACCGAAGTATCAAAACCCTGTGAAATATTACAAACAGAAGATATCTCAATATATGGTGCCCATTTATCTGAACTACTGAAACATGTAAAAATTGCTTATAGAACAGCCTTCTGACCTTAGGCATTTTATCTATGAATTTGGAGGCATTGGCAAGTTCAGCTGCCGCTCTAATTTCTTGATCAGTAGCATTGTCTTTGCCATAAGCTATGTTTTCCTTTATGCTAGCAGCAAATAGGACAGGTTCTTGGCTGACAAGGCCGATTTTACTTCTGATCCATCTTAGCTGGAACTCCTTGAGATTCACACCATCTATAAGAACATCGCCAAGCTGAGGGTCGTAAAACCGTTCGATTAGGCTGATAACCGTTGATTTACCGCTCCCGCTCTGGCCAACCAAAGCAACTGTTGTGCCACTAGGTATGGTGAGGGAGAAACCTCTGAATATTTGCTCGTTGGGCCTTGTTGGATAGGAGAAATAAACATCCTTAAACTCGATGTCCCCTCGAATGTCATCCAGCTTCCTTCCTGAGGTGCTGTATGCATCGATCTCTGGTGTCCTGTTGATAGTCTCAAACATCTTGTACGCAGCGGCTTGCCCACCTGCAAATGCCTTCATGCTTGGTGATGCCTGCCCTAGAGCTCTGGTGAATATGATAATGAAATGTCAGGTTCTGGAACTAATCATCATTTTGCTTGGTTAGTTTAACTGAAGAACACTCTGTATCATCAACAAAAGGAAAAACAAGAAAAAAAATAGTACGAAATTTCGTTACCACTTCGGTTAAGTGCTGAAAGTTCCCTCACAAAATAAATTTTGCTGAAAGTTATATTGACATCATTTTGGATTCTGTCAAAAGTGAAAAACATTTTGGATTCTGTTGAACCTGCTGTTGAGAGTTGGTACTTAAGTAGTACGGAACTTGAAACAAAAGGGACAGGGGTCTACCAATCACATGTGCTATCATTGTCATAAATAAAAGGCATGTAACGTAGCCTCTGTACGTGACCAAACACGTCCAAATCATCATAAACACACAACTTTATCTGTTGCAACCGCCCTTAGCTCCGTCCCCGGTGGGAATTTGGAATTACAGATGAGACGAATGGAGTAAACATTCTGCATCGTCATCCTCATTATGCCCCAACTACCCAATGTAGTAGTTTAGGAAAATGACTTGACTACAGAACCTATAAAGCTGGAAATTGGCAGATGACAACAGAGTAGACATTTCAAGCATGGTGAATCTTGTTTGTATTTCAGAACAGAAGCTACTGCTCTTCAAGCAATGGGTAAAAATAATTGATAGAAACTTACAGGGAACCGGTTAGGACTGCAAAGATCACATTCATGACCTTAGCCCCTGTATAGCCCTTCTCCAGGATCAGCTTGGCACCATACCATATCCCCAAAGAGTAGCCGCAGAAGAGGAGCACCATGACCGTGCCCATTCCGAGCCCGCCGGCGAGGCCCTCTCGGACGCCGGATTTGTAGGCACTTTTCAGCGACTTGTTGTACTTCTCCACTGCCTTCTTCTCGCCGGTGAAAGATGCAACCTGCAGTGTTACACATCCAGCATGTCACCTGGACTTCAACTTTGTGACACAATTTTGTGTGCTTACTGTTCTTATGGACCCGATGGTCTGCTCCACCACCACCGATGACTCCGCGTAGGCCGCCTGCCCGAGGGAGGCCATCTTCGCCACGACGTTCGACATGACCGCCCCCGCGATGACGAGCGGGGGGATGGTCGCCGTCATGACCAGGGTGAGGAGCCAGCCCTGCGCGAAGGCGACGATGAAGCCTCCAAAGAATGTCACCACCAGCTGAATGAACTTGCCAACCTGCAATACAGGAAAAGTATTACAACCTCGGAGCACAAACACGAGAGATGATTCACTTCTAGTGCTGGTGGCTGTGATGAGCTATGTGTGCGCGCGACCTTTTCACCCATGGCGTCTTGGATCAGCACCGTGTCGCCGGACATCCTCCCGACGACCTCGCCGGTGTTGGTGTACTTGTCGAAGAAGGCGATCTCCTGCCTCAGGATGGTCTTCAGGTACAGGTTCCGTATCCGCGCGGCCTGCCGTTCTCCGGTGATCATCCAGCACGTCACCTCTGGCCAGACAGCAATACAACACCATTAATTTTTCAATCGTCCACGGCCACGGACATCACGAGACCGTGCTTGCTCAGTGCCTAGTTTCTTGGACAGTAGAGACACTTACGGACGAACGACGCGACGGCGGAGGCGACGGCCAGGTAGATGAACTGGAGCGAGACCATGGAGACCCGGTTCACGACGTCGTGGATGCCGAGCGCGCCGCCGAAGGCGTCGATGAGGTTGCCGAACAGCACGGTCATGAACGGCATCGCCGCGCCGTTGGCCACGGAGCCGAGCGTCCCCAGCAGCATCAGCGCCGCGTCCGTCTTGTCGGCGAACGCGAACAGCTTGTAGAACGGCACCCGGGTCGCGGCGCCCGGCGGCTCGCCGCGCGGCCTCTTCCCATTGCCCGGGCTCGAACCCGACGCACCAGCGGAAGCCGACGACGGCGACGAGGCATTTGCCTCAGCACCTCCCCCTGACTCCGGCATGGCCTTTCGCCCCCAGATTCGCAGCTCCGCAAGAAGCTCTGTACCTACGTATCCTTCTCTCGCGCTAGATTGGTTGATCCTACCTAGCTCCTGCATACAAGCACCTCACCTGCCATGGGCCAATAATTGACATTAGTTGGATTCACTCCAGCGCCTCACATCTAAAAAAAGAAGACGAATCAAGAACGAACCATACACACACAGGCACCAGGAACAAAGCACAGGGTAACAAATCTGAATCTAGCAACTGATCAGAGCAGCGCACCCAAGCTAGAAATAAATCAAGAAACAATGAGCTGCCGCTGCCGCTGCACACAAGGATTTATAAGAGGAGGGAGAGAAGATAAAAGGGGAGGAGTGGGCGGAGAGTTGGGAGACTTGAATGAGCTAGTTGGAGAAGGAACAACAGCAAACCGACACAAATTGGGCAGCTTTCGCATTTGCAGCCACTACAGGGCAGGCAGGGGAAAGAAAGAAAAGCTTTGGAGAGAGAAGGAAGCAGCTCGGCAGCTACCCACCCACTCCTACTGCTACCACCACAACACACGACGGATTAAAGCTACGGGGCAGTGGCGCCGCCGCGGTGGTATCCATGATAAAAATGCGGAGGCTCACGCACACTCGCTCGCTCACTCACCAATTCACCATGGCGATGGCATCGGCGGCACAGCAGAAGCAACACGGGAACAAGCATACGTCCAGTAGAGCGCACTCTCCAGCCAGTACTGGTTATGATGGCTGGTCTGTGGGTATTTGTAGACGGATTTTTTTTCCTCAGAATTCAGAACCCGATCGCACTGTCAAGAAAGCGTCCTGTATAAAATAGCCGGGCTCGGAGGTGTGTCGGCCATGGATGGCAGAAGGTGAGATCGTGCCAGAGGCGGTGGGCCCCGCTTGTCAGCCGGAGGGCACGGGCACATGTCGGAAGGCGCTCTTCGAGAGCGTTTTGCTCCCGTGGGGTGGACCCCTGTCCGTCTCTCTCTCCGACGTCACATTTCCATGCGGGGTCAAAGCCGTAGGGAGTGTGCAAAAAATATACTAATTAGCATCTCAGGATTCGCCAAGGAGTTTATTATGCAATGAACATAATTGACCTTATTGCAAAATCAATGTCTTACTTTATTGGTTTAACGTGAGAGAACGGTAGCTGCCAATTCAGGCGCAACTCTTGTAGATTTGCTAGTTGATAAGGTAAATATAGAGATTCTCTAATTCAGTGCGCTAACCATTCCAATTAATTATCAACTCGTAGACAAATGATAAATCGCCCGTCCAATCGGGCCAGCTTGCTCCTGTGATACGACGCAGAGCACTAGTTCTGCCTGCTACGCTTGCGAAGGGTGGCAGAGAATAAATGGAGAAGAAATAGCCGGCAGGCGCAGCAGGAACGGCCGTGCACTGTGCGCCACGACGCGTGAGCACTCAACTGGTGATCGCGTTTTAATGCCAACGTATTGCGCGCTGTTTGTTTCATGTGCGGTTCTCGGAAAACAGGATCCGTCCGTTTTTGGCTGTTGGTTAGGTAAATAAAAAAAAGGAGCTGCTAGCCACGCTGTACTGTTGGAATATATTTCCAACCGTACAGTAGTTTTATGTAGTTTCGTGAAGTTTAAAAGTTCTAGATTTAAGTTTGAAGTTTTGACTAGGTTCCAACACGTTTCAGATTTCTAGAAGTTCCCAGAAGATTCCAAGAAAGTTTCAAACCTAAGTTTCAGATTTTGGAACTCAAGTTTCAGATTTTGCAAGTTTCAAACAAAAGAGTTTCAAAAAGTCTCATAATTTTTTTTTAAAAAAATAGGTTTAAGTGGGTTTCGCGTATTTCTAGAAGTTTTCAAAGGTTCCAAGAAAGTTTTAAGCTCGAGTATCAACAAGTTTCAGATTTTGGAACTCAAATTTCAACAAGTTTCAGACAAGAGAGTTTCAATAAGTTTCAACAAGTTTCGGATTTTGGAACTCAAGTTTCAGACAAAGCGTTTTAAGAAGTTTAAGTAAGTTTTAACATGTTTCAAGAAGTTTTAACAAGTTTCAAATTTTAGAACTCAAGTTTTGATAAGTTTCAGACAAAATAGTTCCAAGTTTCTACAAGTTTCAACATGTTTCGAGAAGTTTCATAAAAAATCAAACAAGAGCAAAAAAAAAAAATCACGACGTGCTCACCTGCGGCCGCTCGCCGGGACGTCGCGGCCATTGGCCTTCCCGCCTACCACTGTGAGACCCTCAAATATTGGAAATGTGCCGAATTAAAATTATACTAGTAGCATAATTCTTAATTAAGGAACAGTGTAATGCCCTTATTAAAAATCATAATAGAAGCATAATCATAATAAGTAACAATTCCATCATTCAGGTTCCCGGATATATGTCATGCAATAGTTCCGTGATTAGTGACTATTAAGATATATCCTTAAACAACATTGCATCATACACATACAAGTCATACATTCGCATAATTATACATAACAGATTACATTGTTGGTTCGGTTACCACAGTAACCGAATTTGCTACAGGAACAGATGACCTTGGGTCATCATAAAAGAGCAACAGCGGAAACAAAATAAACATAAAACCACCAATGGCCCCATCCCGCAGGCTATTGCGTGGAGACAAGAACTAGCATCACTCGTTAGCGTCACCCATATCGGCACTAACAGGCATCTCATAAAGGTAACCATCTTCACCTGCAACAAGAGGTCATAAACCCCGAGTACGCAAAGGTACTCCAAGAAGACTTACACAAACTAATAAAAGAAAGTGTTTGATAGAACCTATACAAAGGAATAGAAATTTTACATGCATAAGGTTAACAACGGAAGGGTTACAATGGCTCAATTTGCAGAAAGCGTTACCTCTTAACCTACGGTTGCTAAGTTTTGACAAGGCACTTTTAATAAATCATTTTGGACTAAAAACAGCAAGTAATTGAGGATATAAGCATAAACAGTAGCCAAATGAATCACATATCACCACCAAACCGTGCATGACAACTCTCATGCCGAAATTAATTCCCAAAACCAAATTTAGAGCAAAGTCTATACAGGTGACATCAATTCAAGTATCGTCCATAACCGTGGACACGGCTATTCGAATAGTTTTAAAATCCTTGCAAGGGTGTACATCTTTATCCACACGACTTAGTTAGCCCGTAAGCCTCTGGAATAGTAGCACACTGCCTTTGGTATGCCGGCCGGGGAGACTAAGATTTGGTATTTTTCAACAAGTTCACACTATTGAGTTGGAATACCCATGTGCGCATCGATCCCGCTTAAACAACGATCGATAGCATCTATTCAACCGGGGCCCACATGTTGTGCCGGAATGCCAACCCAATCAATTAAATGCGAACTCGTGCATAACTGCACATATTATACCGCAGTCGGGGCCCTGAAGGTACGTACATGTGATGGAACACATCTACGCCCTCACCCTTCTAAGAACATCTGATATCAATATAAACTCCACATGGCATACGACACGGCCCGAAGACTTAAGCATCTATGCCATATGAAATCAATACACATGTCCTTACTCTCTGTTTCCAACTCAATAGTATTAACCCTTTACTTAACCAAACAAGGCCCATACACGCGTCTTGAAGCACGTTGGGACTTGAATTGGGTAGTCGAGTTCATCCTTAATCAACCCGCATAAGACATCCATATTTCCCAATTCTCGTGCACAAAGGCACCATCACTAGCATCCACTTGTCCAGATTTGAATTCAGTTTATCAACCAGATTTAGAGTCATTTCATATTTAATAAACTGAACAAAGGATCAAAAATAATTAAAATCCATTTGTTGTTCCCAGGGTTGGCAAGATAAGCTTGCCAACCACTACCGTTCTGTGGACTGCATGGCTAAGCAAAATTTGAAAGTAAATATTATAATATCACAGACCACCTTAGGTTGAGTGTATGATCAAATTCAGGGTCAGCCATCAAGTTCAGGTTGTAACTAACTAGAGACAGATCATAAATACTTTTTAGAAAATTGCATGCAACAGTATCACTGTGTTTTGTAAATCTACAGTTCACAAATTTGGGATCAACATGGTGCAGAGAGGAAGCTTGCCTTGGTAATAATATATAACCTCTTGCTCAGGTTCTTGCTGTTCAGCAATAGACTCAACAATCTCAGAAGAACCAGTATCTAGAATCAGAAAAATCCAATAAACACAAGAATTGACAGAGGACAAAATAATGAAAAAGAATGTATGATCAAGATGGTAATGCATGGTTAACAATATGCTTAAGCTATATCTAACTTACTAAAGATAATAACCCATATTTACCATATAATGACACTTATTACCCAAATTGAAGTTTAACTTATAGCTACGATTCTGATTTTTGAAGCCGAACAGATACTTACAACTAAATTAATTATCTAGCTCAACCTCATATAAATGAAATACTGCACTGAAACTAAGTGTATTAAGGCTAGTGTTGTGACCTAACTAATCATTTAGTGTTATTAATGGCAATTTAATACTTTGGACTCTTTGCTGCCTGTGTTGTCGGTTTGGATAACAACCAAAAACAGCAAGAGCCTCTTTACCCATTTCGGTTGGCTTGGAAATCTATACAATATAAAGACTTAAGTAGAGTTACAGCTACCAGGGAAGTAATTAAGATCACCCCCATTAAGGCTAATCCTAACAGCTCGGTTTAAGGAAGGAAAAGACAGAATGGACTTTTGTCGGTTGGATCAAAAACAGCAAAGAACCTATTTCCAGATTTCGGCTGACCAGGAGAATTACACAAAACAATGAACTTAAATAAGAGTTAGAGCTACTGGAAAGTAATTAATACCACAACCCAAACATGCAAACCTTAACTACCCGGTTACAGAAAGAAAGAGAAAAAGTGGGCTTTTGTCGGTTGAACCGACAATAACTAACAGAGGGGGGGGGGTTGCATTAATAAATGTTCCAGTGCTCTTAATAATCAACAGGAGGCCTACTAATGATACTAGGGTTTACCTAGGACCTAAATAGACTAATATACTGGTAAGAGAAATTCTAAGTTTTGAAAACGATATGAAAGACCGAAAAGTTATAAAAACAACTTTTCAATTTAAAGAAGTTTGGAGCATCACATGAGCATGTGAGTGATTCATGGGAATAAGTGATGTCCTTAGAGAGCTTAAGCTAACAGGAGGCAAGGTTTAAGCTTACCAGTTAGGGTTGGAGAAGAAGAGATCAAGCTCTTGGTCAAACAGTAAAGATCCAAGTCATTTTCTTTGGGCTGACCAAAACGAAAAGGATGGAACTTAAGCTTTAAGACCACCATGTACATTCTGGACAGGAAAGAATGGAATCTACTCACCAGGATGAGGTTTCACCAAGGTCATCTTCCACTGGCTCAAGTTGACAGAGAGGGAAACCCTAAGTTCAACCCTACAAGAGATGCCCAAAACTCACATTAGCAAGAGATTTAAGCCTGCTTGTAGCTGAACAAGGGTAGAAGTAAAGAAGCTTCACTGGGAAGGAAGGCAACGAATGGAGCTCTTCTTGGTCAACAATGTCAGAAGGTAGACAGCTAGGGTTTATATAGTGTTGGAGCCACTAGAGCAACCGAGAATTCTCCAGAACCAATGAGGTGGCATCTAAGGATAAATATCAAGGGAAATATCCTTATTTTCACTGTGCACCACCACCACTCCGGCGAGGATGGCTGCAACGGCGCACAACAAGCAAAGGAGGAACAACCGTCGCTGACCACCGGGTCCCAGAGGCAGTCTCAGCCATGCACAGCACGCAGCAAGCCTCCAGGTATAGCCACCGTCCGATTAGAAAAGAACGGCTGTGATGAGATGGCCCAAAACACACTGAACCGGTATCAAATAATATGGATCGTGCGATCTCCAAGGGACGGCTAAGATCTAGGGGAAGTTCGGGGTGGTCCGAACATCCCAACCCACAAGGACCGTCCGATATCACCTCAACGGCCCAAGATCTCAGGCGCGCTGGTGAGGTTCGGCCCATGAAGGAGATCACCGTTAATTCTCAAATCAATGGCCAGGATTGATGGGGGGTCCGGATGGTCCGAACGGCCCAATGGCTGTGGTCCGTCCGATCTAACTTCAACGGTGGATCTTCACTTGGCACCTCGGCCAATCGAACGCCCAACAGATCGTGGTCACACGTTGAGATTTCAACGCCCGGATGCTTTTCAATTCGCCATTTAAGGATGGCTTTGCTCGAGATCGCATACGCACGCTTTTTGATCCAACGGTCAAAATGGGAGGTGGATTGAGTGGTCCGAACGGCCCATCAAATCGCCCGTTCGTGAGGAAATGGACGGCTTGGATCTGCCGAGAGCTAGAATGCGTCATAACGTGTGGTGAGCCGAGCTGCATCAAGACGATCGGGTTGGACCCAACTGGTTTGGGGGATGAGTCGCTACAGTGCCAGGGTCCGGTTTAGGCCGAGAGGGTTGACCAACTCAGTTTAAACTTTCAAAAGGTTTGACCGGGTCTTTAAAAATAACAAATAAATTGGTAAAATTATGCAGAATTGCTACTGGGATGATACATTCCCCAAATAAATTTTGAAACCACTGCTTCTCTTTTAGAAATACATAAATAATTCATTTAGACCGAATAGGGTTTATTTGAAGACAAATATTTTTCTAAAAAATCAAAATATTTTCTAAAAATTCAACAAAATTTATTTTTGGCCATAATAATTCATCTGGCTTTTAAATAAAATGCCTCCCAGTCTTAATACCAAAATTGAGTGGTATTTCCTTTTGAAGCTTTGACCAAGTTGGAGTTTCTAGTTAGAATTTGGGGAAATTAGATTGTAACATGTTGCCTAATTTGCCAAAATGAACAGTAATGCTATGAACAACATCTAATTACTGTTTATTAGGGCTGAGGCTGTTACAAACCTACCCCTCTTAAGAAAATCTCGTCCCGAGATTTCAGCAATTCAGAAGTTGGACAAAGATGGAACTGAAATGATTTCTTTTAAAGAAACAACATCTGTTGTCTTTATTTCTTTCAAAGACAGAAAAGAAAGATTTTACATAACAACATAGTGTTGTTATTACAATTTCTGTTACATTGCTTTGTTTAACCTTGCCTTTCTTGATTCAAAGGCAATTTTTAAACAACAAAAAGGTGGGGGTGCTCGATTCTCATCAGATCTTCGCGCTCCCAAGTGGCTTCATCCTCTGAGTGATTAGCCCACTGAATTTTCAAGAACTTGACAGTGCGATTTCTTGTCCTACGTTCCATTTCATCGATGATACGCACTGGTTGCTCTTGATAAGAAAGATCCGGTTGAAGATCAAGATTCTCATAAGCAGTAGCCTCGGTAGGAACACGAAGGCACTTCTTTAATTGAGAAACATGAAAGGTATCATGAACTGCCGAAAGAGTATCGGAAAGTTCCAATTGATATGCCACAGCCCCTCGTTTTGCAATAATTCGGAAAGGTCCGATATAACGAGGTGCTAGCTTTCCTTTCACTTGAAAGCGATGAGTGCCTTTCATCGGTGACACTTTAAGATAGACATAATCATCTACCTCAAAGCTTAGCTCACGACGTCGATGATCGGCATAGCTCTTCTGACGAGACTGGGTAGTTTTCAATCGGTCTCGAATCAGACGAACTTGCTCTTCAGCTTCCAAAACCAAGTCGGGACCAAAGAATGGTCTTTCACCAGACTTCGACCAATTCAATAGAGTCCTACAAGCTCTTCCATATAAGGCTTCGAAAGGTGACATTTGAATACTTGCTTGGTAGCTATTATTGTAGGAAAACTCCACATACGGCAAAGATTTCTCCCAATTCTTGCCATATGCTAGCACACATGCTCTAAGAAGATCCTCCATTACCTGATTCACCCTTTCAGTTTGACCACTGGTCTGAGGATGGTAAGCAGTGCTGAAGGTGAGTTCAGTTCCCATTGCTTGATGAAGGCAATTCCAAAAATGGGAAGTGAATTGAGATCCTGATGCTCAAACAATGACTTTGAACACCGTGGAGACAAACAATCTTGGCAATATATAACTCGCTAACCGCACGCCATTGAAAGTGGTTCGACAGGATAAAATGAGCCACTTTTGTCAGACGATCAATTATCACCCAGATGGCATCAAACCCATTCTGAGTCTGAGGAAGTCCGGTAACAAAATCCATACCGACTTCCTCCCATTTCCATTGGGGAATAGCAAGGGCTGAAGGGTACCAGCAGGTTTCAAGTGCTCGGCTTTAACCCTTTGGCAAATATCACATTCAAAGAACATATCGAGCAATTTGCCTTTTCATCTGGCTCCACCAAAATATTTTCTTCAAATCCTGGTACATCTTAGTGCTTCCAGGATGCAAGGAAAACTTGGAATTATGAGCCTCTCTAAGAATTAGCTCTCTCAGCTGAGAATCTGAGGGTACTACCAAACGATTGCGATATCGAATGGCACCATGAGCATCTTCAGAAAATTCATTGGCTTTACCTGCCTTCAAATTTTCCTTGATCTCCGCTACCTCAGCATCAGTTTTCTGAGCCTCCAGAATCTGATCTTCGAGTGTTGACTTTACTTCCAAGGCAGCGAGAAATCCATCCTCTACCATTTCAAGACTTAAGCGCTGAAAATCAGCACATAAGCTCTTAGCCAGAGGTACAGTCGATAAGCAATTGCATTGTGACTTCCTGCTTAAAGCATCAGCCACAACATTGGCTTTGCCAGGATGGTAATGAATACCCATATCGTAGTCATCGATCAATTCAAGCCATCTTCTTTGTCTCATATTCAGATCAACTTGAGTGAATATATATTTCAGGCTTTTATGATCAGTATAGATTTCACAACGATTACCAAGAAGGTAATGTCGCCAAATCTTTAATGCATGGACTACGGCTGCCAATTCCAAATCATGAGTAGGATAATTCACCTCATGAGGTCGCAACTGCCTGGATGCATATGCCACAACTCGGCCCTCTTGCATAAGCACACAGCCAAGTCCATGGCGAGATGCATCACAATAGATATCGAAATTTTTATGAATATCTGGAAGAGTGAGAACAGGAGCTTCGGTCAGGAGCTTTCTCAAGAGCTGAAAACTATTTTCACACTCAGCTGACCAAAAGAATTTGTTCTCCTTCCTCAAAAGCTGAGTCAGAGGCCTAGAAATTTTGGAGAAGTTTTCAATGAACCTACGGTAATATCCCGCAAGTCCAAGGAAACTTCGAACTTCAGGAACGTTCTGAGGCTGCTTCCAGTCTAGTACATCTTGTACCTTGCTGGGATCAATGGTAATACCTCCTTCGGATAATACATGTCCCAAGAATGCAACTTGCTTGAGCCAGAAAGCACACTTGCTAAATTTAGCATACAACTGATGCTTGCGAAGAGTATCCAGCACAAGTCTCAGATAATGTTCATGCTCTTCGCCAGACTTGGAGTAGATAAGAATGTCGTCAATGAACACAACAACAAACTTATCCAAGAAATCCATGAATACTGAATTCATTAGATTCATGAAATAAGCAGGAGCATTCGTTAGACCAAAGGACATAACAGTATATTCGTACAACCCATAACGAGTAGAAAAGGCTGTTTTAGGAATGTCCTCAGCTCTAACCTTGATCTGATGATAGCCCGATCGCAAATCAATTTTTGAAAAGACACGGCTCACCAACCTGGTCAAACAGATCATCAATTCGGGGCAGAGGGTACTTATTTTTGACAGTGACTTCATTTAACGGACGGTAATCCACACACATCCGTAGAGTCTGATCTTTCTTTTTGACAAAGATAGCCGGGCATCCCCAGGGTGAGGAACTCGGTCGAATGAATCCCTTATCAAGTAATTCTCCAAGCTATTTCTTCAATTCAAACAACTCATTAGAAGGCATACTATAAGGTCTTCTAGATATAGGAGCAGTACCAGGAACTAGTTCAATCACGAACTCCACCTCCCGATCTGGTGGCATACCGGGAAGGTCTTCGGGAAAGACATCCGGATATTCACATACTACCGGTACTGACTCCAAGGTAGGGGCGGCATCAATTTTTAATGTACCAAGATGAGAATGAATTGTTCTAGATTGAAAAACGACTGAAATGCCGTTTTTATTAGTGAGGGATATAGTCCGTTGGGCACAATTAATTTGGCCGAAATTTTGGGATAACCAATCCATTCCCAAAATGACATCTATCCCTTTAGAGTTTATCACAATCAAGTCTGCCCAAAAATCTACCCTTCAATATTAATATTGACATTATGGCGATTTGATCGGTCATGAATCTTGACCTGTGAGTGAATAATATGTGGGGGATGAAGATGATGCATAACTAGCCGATGTTGAGTAGCAAACTACCTACTAACAAAAGAATGGGATGCTTCAGAGTCAAATAAAACAGTAGCTGAACTGAAATTAACTAGGAGCATACCAAGGATGACTTGGTGCCTCTCTACCGCTTCTTCATCGATTATTTGATTGATCTACCATGATCGAATCTGGGTCGGGCTTGACAATTTGTCTTAGGAGAAGGTGCAGGGGACTTAGAATGGAGAAGGTGAGCAGTGGCAACCCACGTGCCTTAGCAAAGCATTGATTTGCAAAATGTCCCGGGCGTCCACAATGATAGCAAATCACACCAGGCCTGACATTGATAGCAGCAGGTGGCCTGTTTCCACTAGGTCGGGACTACCCAGTGGGTGGCGGTGGGCGAAATGCAAACACCGGCGCCCTAGGTGGAGCTAAAGCTGGCGCTCGGAAAGACTGAGGCTGCCACAGACGCGGTCTTCTTGGCGCCACCGGTATAAATTGGTGGCCTTCGCGCTCGCGACTCCTCTAGAGCATTGCTCTTAGTTTCAGCAATTATGGCTTTGTCCACAAGATGTTGAAAATTTCTAAAATCTTGTACTGCCAAAGCCATCTGCAACTCTTCAGACAGACCATTCATGAAACGGTTTCGACGATGAGTGTCAGTCGAAACATCGTCAGGGGCGTACCGAGCAAGAAAATTGAACTCATGAAGATACTCAGTCACTGATTTTCGCCCTTGCTTGAGAGCGAGAAATTCCTGCTGCTTGAGCATCATCACTCCTTCAGGAATATGGGCCTCACGAAAGGCCTCCATGAACTCAAGCCTGGTAGGGATATGTCTTGTGGGCTGAATAGCCAGATAATTATCCCACCAATTGCTAGCCGGCCCAGTCAGCTGGTAGCTAGTATACAGGACCTTCTCCCTTTCAGAACATTGGGCAATGGACAGCTTCTTTTCAATTTCCCAAAGCCAGTCCTCTGCTTCTAATGGATCCTGGGAGCTAGAGAACACTGGCGGGTTAGTCCGCTGAAAGTCAGCAAGACTTCCCTGCCCATGCTGAACTCCTGCTCTACCAGTTGGTGTAGTAGTAGAAGAGGTATTGCGCGCAATTTGCTCCAATATGCGCGTCTGGTCCATGCGGTTGCGCTCAATTTGCATGAGCACGTCCGCCATAGTGGGTGGTGGTGGAAGCTCCCCTTCCTGACGACCACCTTGTGGACCATGAGATCCGGAAGGGTCAGCCTGCTCCCCCTGAGTATAGGGAACAGGGGTGGAGAACCTCTCCTCTTGTTGTGTTCGCGAACAAGTGGTGGGTCCTGTCATCCTGTTGCCATATAATGGTTAACAAAATCACAAGGATATACTCGAGCGAACACATACAAGATTCTGGGATAGAAAAGAAAGAAGTACTAAACTTATTCATGCATCATGCTATGTCATGCAACCAAATTAACACCAAAACCACACCATAACCAAATACAGCAAAAGGGTCGGCTCCACTTTATTATATATCGGCTGACCACACATCAAGTCCAAAATGCACAAGTCGGCAACCAGAATTTTTACAAAACATAGGCTATTCTATTACATGATACGTAATGGACAACTGCTAGCCTATTACACAGCTACTGCCGAACACATCATCCAGCCCCTAAGTGTAATCATTACGGTTAAAATTCACCGGAAACTCATTTAACATATGAGCTTCAGGTGAACCCGTATCTATGGGATCCCTAGGGCTGATGAGACGTGTAGGAGAACCTAACAGCAAATGATGTTCCCTGAATCGCGAGGTCATTTGGGTGCGAGGAAAACCGCGACATCGGGCTTGACGACATTGCCCAAGGATAGGAACTAGCCCTGCACTTCGAAGTCGAAACCTGCGGTGTAGTAGCGACTAGAGGATCTCATTGTTGCCATAGAGCACGTTCACGAGGAACGGTTCGTGGCAACCCCAAGCCTCAAATATTCACATGCCTCGTGCGCATTTACTCGCCGGTTTCCCATAATTCATACACAAGACAGTGATGGGTTTGGTCCATAATACGGACCAACCTCGCTAACTTGCGTACGTATGGGTCCTCTCCAAACTGAATCTCATCGAACGTACTCCCATCTGCTCTAGGGCCTTGTTTTGGGAAGTGGACATAGGGTGGCTGAGACAGCTCCGTCAAATCATGACGAAGGAGGCTCATCATCCACGTGCACTTCTGAGCGACCATAACCAGAGGTGGCACGCACATGGATGCGATATGGAACACTACCCACCACCGCTCGCCGATCACATTAATGATAGCTTGGTACTCTTCCATACGGGACCTCGGTCTCGACGGTAAATGGCATACTCGCCGCGTCGTAAAATTGGCCCGCCACATCATATCTCGAAGCAAGGCCGAAACCCGCCCACATCTTGACTCGAGTCTCCTTAATCAAATACCAGCCACTCATCTACAGACAAAAGACAAGATAAGTAAGAAACTTAGCTTATAAAGTCAACAGAAGTTAGATAAGAAGGGATACTAAGGAAGGTAAGAAGTAAAAGATATCATACTTAAATATTTTAGAAATTAATTACGTTAAAATAATTTGACAGAAACTCACTAAGGATAACGACCATGCTAATTCTAACCTACAGGCAAACGTATGCTCTGATACCAACGCTGTGAGACCCTCAAATATTGGAAATGTGCCGAATTAAAATTATACTGGTAGCATAATTCTTAATTAAGGAACAGTGTAATGCCCTTATTAAAAATCATACTAGAAGCATAATCATAATAAGTAACAATTCCAACATTCAGGTTCCCGGATATATGTCATGCAATAGTTCCCAGGATTAGTGACTATTGCGCATATATCCTTAAACAACATTGCATCATACACATACAAGTCATACATTCGCATAATTATACATAACAGTTACATTGTTGGTTCGGTTACCACGAGAACGAATTTGCTCTGAGAGCAGATGACCTTGGGTCATCATAAAAGAGCAACAAATGAAACAAAATAAACATAAAACCACCAATGGCCCCATCCATGAGCTATTGCGTGGAGACTAGAACTAGCATCACTCGTTAGCGTCACCCAGATCGGCGCTAACGGGCATCTCATAAAGGTAACCATCTTCACCTGCAACAAGAGGTCATAAACCCTGAGTACGAAAGGTACTCAGCAAGACTTACACAAACTAATAAAAGAAAGTGTTTGATAGAACCTATACAAAGGAATAGAAATTTTACATGCATAAGGTTAACAACAGAAGGGTTACAATGGCTCAATTTGCAGAAAGCGTTACCTCTTAACCTACGGTTGCTAAGTTTTGACAAGGCACTTTTAATAAATCATTTTGGACTAAAAACAGCAAGTAATTGAGGATATAATCATAAACAGTAGCCAAATGAATCACATATCACCACCAAACTGTGCATGACAACTCTCATGCCGAAATTAATTCCCAAAACCAAATTTAGAGCAAAGTCTATACAGGTGACATCAATTCAAGTATCGTCCATAACCGTGGACACGGCTATTCGAATAGTTTTAAAATCCTTGCAAGGGTGTACATCTTTATCCACACGACTTAGTTAGCCCGTAAGCCTCTGGAACAGTAGCACACTGCCTTTGGTATGCCGGCCGGGGAGACTAAGATTTGGTATTTTTCAACAAGTTCACACTATTGAGTTGGAATACCCATGTGCGACTGATCCCGCTTAAAGAACGACTGATAGCATCTATTCAACCGGGGCCCACATGTTGTGCCGGGAATGCCGACCCAATCAATTAAATGCGAACTCGTGCATAACTGCACATATTAGACCGCAGTCGGGGCCCTGAAGGTACGTACATGTGATGGAACACATCTACGCCCTCACCCTTCTAAGAACATCTGATGGCATCAAACCCATTCTGAGTCTGAGGAAGTCCAGTAACAAAATCCATACCGACTTCCTCCCATTTCCATTGGGGAATAGCAAGGGCTGAAGGGTACCAGCAGGTTTCAAGTGCTCGGCTTTAACCCTTTGGCAAATATCGCATTCAGCAACATATTGAGCAATTTGCCTTTTCATCTGGCTCCACCAAAATATTTTCTTCAAATCCTGGTACATCTTAGTGCTTCCAGGATGCAAGGAAAACTTGGAATTATGAGCCTCTCTAAGAATTAGCTCTCTCAGCTGAGAATCTGAGGGTACTACCAAACGATTGCGATATCGAATGGCACCATGAGCATCTTCAGAAAATTCGTTGGCTTTACCTGCCTTCAAATTTTCCTTGATCTCCGCTACCTCAAAGATCGGTTTTCGAGCCTCGAATCGATCTTGAGTGTTGACTTTACTTCCAAGGCAGCGAGAAATCCATCCTCTACCATTTCAAGACTTAAGCGCTGAAAATCAGCACATAAGCTCTTAGCCAGAGGTACAGTCGATAAGCAATTGCATTGTGACTTCCTGCTTAAAGCATCAGCCACAACATTGGCTTTGCCAGGATGGTAATGAATACCCATATCGTAGTCCTCGATTTTGTTATCCTTCATATGAACTCTGATTTCGTTGATTCTTCTTCCTAAATTCATCTAAATTCAATATCTCTCTATATATACTAATTTTATAGTTTTTGGATTTTATTTGATTTTCTGTTATTTATTTATATCGATTCACGCGTGTAGAGTCTGACGCTGCCAAAGCTGCTTTGGATCAACCGAACGCAATGACCTAAACCTTCGATGAAGGCAAGTCTCCTTTGACCATATTGTACCTATGTTTTCCAAAATCTATTTTATGTTTTAAAATTAATATGCATTGCTATTTACATAAAATGATAAGTTCAAATCCTAGGTTGTTAGTTAATCCTAACTTTGTTAATGTTTTCATTTGATGTTGTTGCCCTCGAAACATTGTCACCCTAGTGCATAAAATCCTCAGTAATGATTACATTATTGTCAGATGATGGGAATACAATATTGTGGAATTAGATGAATACAGTGAAGAATGGCATCTTTGTGGATTATATAGATTGTTGAGAATGAATATAAAGTTAATTTGGTGGAACCAATTATATCATAGAAGTGTCTCACACGAAGCACTGATTTGATTATCTGGGATCGAAGGGATAGATTGGTTCAAAGTAAACTTTAGTTGAATCAAATTGATTATAGTATGTGATTGTTGGAGATTTAGTATTATGACATTGATCCAATAAAGGTGGCGAATAAAACAAGAAAAAGATGGATTTTCATAACAATTCATGATGAAAATTTTGGTGAATTAGTTGGATCATGTAGGATGCGTAAACTTTGTGGAATTAATTGGATCATACAATATATCATTGTTGGATCATAGAAATACATCATTGTTGGATTATACAATATATATCATTGTTGGATTATTAGAATACATCATTATCGGATTACATCATTATTGGATAATAGAAATACATCATTGTTGGATTATAAAACATATCATTGTTGGATTATTGGAATATATCATCATCGAATTATACCATTGTTAGATCATAGGAATATATCTTTGTTGGATTATAGGATTATATCATTGTTAGATTACGAGGAATACATTATTGTTAGATTATAGAGATACATTATTTTTGGATTATATAAATACATTGTTGATGGATTAATATATAACGGTAGAACAACTTAGACAAGCTTTATTGATCATTATTATCCCATGGGTGGGATTTATTAATACCATTTATGCAAATCAGTTTGAGATTTGTATGGCAATAGGTATTGCCATTGGTTTTCAAAATAAAATAAAATGGAAAAAAAATCTATTTAGACTTGGGCGGATGGCAAGTTCAGGCGGGTGCAGCTAGAGCACGAGAATTGGTATTGTGTTAAGTTCCGCCCAAGTCATATTAAGGACTGATGCTTGTGACTATCCAAACTAAGTACTGCCATACAACCGCATGTCCTAAATGGTAAGGACTTGACTGAATAATTTACTAAGTCCAGATATTTAGCCCGCAGGTTGCAAATGGTAGGAGTTACCTGTGTAGTGCAGGCGATGGTAATTGACGTTCATGTCTGTCGGGGTTTGTGCCGGGCGATAGTAATTGACATCCATGTCCGGGCAGGTTATCCTCCACAACGGCGAGCTCTAGGTCGATGGTAAATGACGTCCATAACTTTAGGTTAAGCTCATCGGGTGGGCTAATGTTAGGATAAATTATTGTAAAAGCCCTATGATAATCGCTTAGTCGCACGCCTAAGGAAGTATGCCATGGCCAACATTATAAGTCGATTGTCTCGTGTGGGTCAATCTGTACAACCTCTACAGAGTGAAAAGTATTTGAATAGCTGTGCCCACAGTCAAGGGCGGGATAGATGCGTTTTCATATGGTAGATTTTGGTTTTAATTTTAAAAGAGTAAATTTTGGGAACCTGTGAGTAGTTGGGACTCTCGGGTAGATATTCTGGCAGCGAGAGTCTTGATACTAGTGGTTGGTAGCTAGAACCTCCACTAGTGGTACAATTAATTTATTTATCAAAACTACTTTTGTCAAATGTGCTTTATGAAAATGGTTGAAACTTAAAATAATATTGCTTTGTGCAAAAAAAAAACCCATATAAGCCTCATTTGTTAAAGCTATGCATATGCATTTTTCCCAATACTTGTGGAGTACTTTATGTGCTTACATGGTACACTCAAAATAAATCTCAGAAGCCTTCAAAGTTGCCGAGGAGGATTACAACTTCTACGCGTGTGGCTACGACGAAGGACACCGAAATACTAGGTTGTGAGCCCCCCTCCCCTCGGTCGATTGCCTGTGAGCACATGATGGGCCATCTCTTGGAGTTATCTTCTTCTGCTGCAGTTTATTCGAGTTGTTTAGCCTAAAAGGGCGGTAATTGTTAGCTTCGACCATAATGTTATTACTCTTTTGTTCAATATTATACAATAATTTAACGTTTGCAAGTTATGTGTTGATATTCAATGATGTAACTTTGTGCACTAGCTACTGATCCAAGGACTAGTGTAGATGTACACAGAGGGTTCCGGTTTTGGAAATCTGGGTCTTGACAGCTGTTGTGGCCGCTCACCTCCCCACGCATCGCCGCACGTGCCTCCGGTAATCGTTTCCACTCACCTCGCCTCACTCCGTACAAAAAGAGTGTATTGTTAGAAAATACAGAAATCATCAATCTAGCATAAAAACTTGAATTTTTTTTTCACATTGCAGCTCTACTTATAGAGTGCTCAACATTGGTTATAACCAAAAGCAACACATATTTATCTAGCAACGCATGCAACTGAATACTTCGCTGAATAAATATTCCAGATATTCTAGAATAAACAACAAACTACATGCTAATCTGGACTTTTGGTCGAACAACAAAGTGAATTGGGGAACGAAATTTTTTTGAGCTGAACAAATATTCTCCATCTTTTGCCTGAACAATCAAGCCCAGAAATAAAATTTTGGGAGGAAACGGATTTGAACAAACATGTAGCAACTTGGGAAGGAGGCATTGGGGTGGACCAATGGGGAACCCGGTGCTGCGTATGGGAACTGGGGAGAGGGACAGCGGGGATGGAGCTGTCCAGGATGAGGGTCGTTAGGGATGAAGCTGCCAGGAAGGAGGAGCAACATGGAGGAGGAGCGCCACCGGCCACCTTGGATCTGAGCGAGAGGAGGGAGAGAGAGGAAGGGACAAGGTGGAGGGATCTAGATCGAGACGAGTGGAATGAGAGGAAGGGGAAAATGAAGGGATAAGGTGGAGGTAGGGGTAGATTAGGTGTGTTGGATGGCTCAGATCGGATGAGCAAGAGCTGTACCGTTGGTTGGCTGGAAAACGCTATAGCGTTTTCTAGTATTTCTCGTAAAAAAGAATAAGTACATTTACCCCCCCACAACTCTTGCCCGAGTTTGAAAATCACCTCTCAAGACACTATTCACCCTCTATCCAAACCATGCAAAACACCCCCTTGTTAGGAAACCACAGTGGTTTTTGTCTGATGTGACACATATAAATAAAAAATTCGTTGACGTGGCACACTGATAAGCTGAATCCGCAAAACATAAAAATAAAAAAGGAGGCCACAAGTCAGCCTCTAATACTTCTTCATCTACCTGCATCTCCTCTTCTTCTCTCTCTCTATCCCCATCTCCCTCATCCTCTCTCCACAACCGTTAGTGCAGATAGAGCTCAACATTTAACTACAACTAAAGACAATGCCTAGCAAGAACCCAATAGCGGATATGCAATCATTCCAAGCTATTCCCAGCACGTTCAATTGGAGCTCGTGAGAGCTCAAATTCTTCAGGACAAACAACCAAATCACCCTAGCTAAGATCGATACCATCCTAGAGCTCGGGAAATGCCATGGCCTACGCCCGCACCGCCACCTGCATAACAAAGAACAACACTTCAAAAGGGACAATGACCATGGAGGCCCACTCATCCTCCTCCTCCGGGGACAACAACGGGGAGGCTACGCCGAGTTCGATGTGCTCTGCCTCGTAGCCGCATCGCCGCACACTTGCGCTTCCATGCCATCCTTCGCTAGGGCAATGACTAACCCAAATACTTGCTTGAGCTCAAGCTTGTCAGGGAGAAGTGGATGAGGATGAAGAATCAGTGGCGGCATGGTAGGGCTCAAGATTGTGGAGGCAAAGATCGGTGTAGAAACAGACGAGTGGGGGTGATCGAACGAGGTGCGCATGGATGGCAGATGTGGTGCGCATGGATCGGCCAATTTCGTAGGATTTAATTGCTCGGCAGAAATAGAAGCACTCAACCAAGGTATATGGACCCAATCTCAGGGCAATCGAGTCAAACCATAAAAAAGCCAATTCCTCAAAACATAAATGGGCAAGCGCACCCGCATATCTCTCCTCCGATCTCTGCGGCAGCGTCTGACCTCCCACAAGAGATTCTGGATGACATCCTCTCTCGCCTCCCCATCGGCGACGTGGTTCGCACGTTCGCCCTCTCGCGCCCCTGGAACAGCTACTGGGAGTCCGTCCTAGACCTCAACATTGACCTCGCTTGGTACAACGATGAAGAAGACTCCCTGAGTTAGGATGATGCTGCCGCCAGTATCCTCGAGTGATGCAGCATCCCCGTCTGTCGCCTGAGCCTCTACGGTGTCCCGCCCCACCTCTCTGACCACATCGATACCTAGGTGCACCTTGTCTTCAACAAGGGCATCTCCTCCAGCTCCTCTTCCTACGCCTGCCTGCCCTCCTCCTCCAACTCCACCACCTCTGACAACTCACCGTACTTCTATGGTGGCAATTGGGGGAGCCCATGGCTGCCCTCCTCACCCCAGCAAGCTCGCGACCACCTGCTCACTGCTTTCTCACCCAAGCGCGTTGGTGAGAGGATATACAGGAGAGGGATTCATGATTCAGGAATGGTGGGAGTATTGGAGTGACATGCAGGGGCCAATGCTGACGAGGCTTCATTTGACAATGAGGATATGACGTGGCATCAGAGTGGCATCCACGTCTAGTATACATATGAAAACCACCACCACATTAGCTTAAAACCATAATGGAATGGGCTAAGGGGCTAAAGTGAATGGTATTGATAGTTGGGGGCGGGGTCGGTTGTCTGGTTTAGTAGTTCATGATTGACTTTCAAACTTTCGAAAGACATTAGGGGTGTCAAATGGACTTTGTCATTGAAAAAAGGAAAAAGTCCAGTTTACTCCCTCGAACCATCAGAAAAGTCTGGTTTCCCCCCTGATCTTTAAAACCGGTTATTTGACCCTCTAAAATTGCGCAATCCGGTCACTAAACCCATCACACCGGTTTGGATGGATGGTTTTACACACGTGGCCTAATTTGACCCAATCAACATGTCAGCTGTCGTCCTATGTGGTGGACGTGGCGCACCTGGTCCACCCGAGTGAAATAAACGTCAGTTGAACCCCGCACCGCTTTGGTCCTCCTCCTGTGGCCTCTCGCTTGGACTCATCGTAGAATAGGCGGCGGTGACTCCGATGACCTGGTGTGTGCGAGGCGATGCTTACGGGAGGAATCTGGTAATCCACGTCGTGTTTGAGGTTTGTTGGCCTCTTCCTCTCTTAGTGTAGTGTCTTGTGATACCTTAATTCCATGGACAGCTTGGGTGTTTGTTAGGGTTTTGGTGAAGTTGAATGTTTGATGGTAATGTGTGATGATGGAGGGACATTTTCACTTCAATTTAAGATGAACTATGCTGGATCTTTAGTTTTCTTTAGGGCTAAGATTTATTTTTTGGTTTGATTCTTCGGGTGTTTAATGCTTTGGGTGTTCGATATGGTTTTGGTGTCAGTTGAAAAATTGATCGAAATCTGATGATCGAGAGTCTTTTTTTACTTCAATTTTGCACACACTATGCTAGATCTATACTTTTCTTTAGGGTTGAGATTTGGGTTTTGGTCTGATTCTTCGTGTGTTGTAGGTGTTCGAGTATGGACAATCTTGATATGCTCACTGTTTGATTTCACATTAATGGGGAGTTCACCAATTATGGGAGAAATGTGCATTACTTGCGGGGAGATGAGGCGATGTCATACATTGAGCATGATAAAGTGTCCCTTCCTGAGCTAAAAGGACATCTGAGAGATCAGATCAGAGAAATAGATGAAGTTAGGGGCTGTTTGGATTGCATCCCAAACAAACCAAACCATGGTAATGCCCATAAAATTTGGCCATCATTTGGTTTGATGCCAAAATTTGGCTTTGCCCCAAAAAAATTGGTATTACCAAGTGTCGGGACCCCGGGTAGCAATCCCGGGACCCTCTGTGCACTCTGGACCAGTCTCATGATCAGTAGCTAGTCCGCACAGTTTCAACACCGATGTAATCAAAACCATACAACAAACTATAGAAGAAGCAGACAAAATACTATTAATAATGGCAAAAGACCTTATGGTCAAGGTTTTTACAGAGGTCTGCCGCATAGGGCTTACAACAAAAGAGCTCACAGTGGGAAACAAAACTCACGTGGAAGCCATTCGACATGTCCACAGGAAATCGAGTGGAGGACGTCCCCTAGCACGCCTGGTCGTCGAAGACCTCCTCTTCAAAGAGGTCGGAGCTCCCTGGGTCCTCTTCGGCGACTGGTCAACCAGAGGCATAAAGCCGTGAGTACTTTGAATGCACTCAGCAAGTCGCAGGGAAATGTATGTAAATAATATTCATGCAATGCTTGACAAGGATAGCTTTATGGTTACTTTGCAGAAAGAAGCATTTACTAGAAATACAATAAGTAGATTGCAAAGAACAAGTTGAAAGACTAATACATAAGTAAACAAGTTTTCTTTGAAACAACTCGTGAACACCCTGTTCACTTCTCAGACCACTCGTGAGCACCCTGCTCACTTCCCAGACCACTCGTGAGCATCCTGCTCACTTCCCATACCCCTCGGAACCAACCACGACCATATTTTTGACAAAAGCTACCCCTTGCGTGAATTCACCAGGCATTGTCCATAACTAGGGACACGACTATTCGAATAGTTTTACACTCTGCAGAGGTTGTACAGCTTGACCCAAAAGACATGACCTTCTAGTTGGTTGGGCACCCATCGATGCCCCTGCTCACTTCCTTAGGTAAGCAGTCTAGGGCACGTGACAAGGCCTTTACAAAGCTCCGTTTTGACTCGGTTCTGCTCGCTAAGGATTCGCCTTCCTGGCCCCCCTCTTCCACCATTTCCAACCCAAACAGAACCAACTCAAAGCATTGCTAATTAGTTGGCCAGGTCCACCCCATAAATGAACTTGTTGTTGCATGGTATGGCCCAGATCAATGGCATGCAAGGTTAAGTCCTTAGGGACTACTCAGGCGAGACATCCCCATCCCAATGTGCTTCTTGCACCCCCTTTACTGCACGATCACTCGCCCGAATATAAAACATTTTGGGTTCAACCCGGCCAAATGACCACCCTAGTCATGGCACAACATCTTTTAACAACTGTGGCCGCACCACAATTCCATATATCATTAAGTTAAATTCATCATCATTGAATCATGTGATCGAGAGACATCGCATAACTAAAGCATGTCTAAGAAATATACGCACCCATGTTGGTATCACAAAGAGGTCCAACTAAGATTACCCAACCTAGGGTGTCCAAGGGTACATGTCAACATGTCAAACACAAGTGTTCAAGGAGTCATACTGTCGAGTAGGTATTTAGCTATTTCCCAAACTATTTTTATACAATTAGCCATGCATGTTGATATAAAACAAAGTAATTTTGCAAACTGGGTACGACCTGATCAAAGGTCTACGACTTGCCTTCATTGAAGAGCTGCGGTTCTTTGGTAGAGGTTGCCGGGTCCAAGAACTCTTCAAAGAAGCCGGAATCTACGCGTGCAAAAGAGCCAAATAAATACGACAAATCTAAATAAAAACCAAAACTACCAAACTAGAACCAAAAGAAGGGCACTGAAATAGATGAAGAGGAGGTCCTGAGGAGGAGGTCCAAAGGAGGAGGTCCTGAGGAGGAGGTCCAACGAAGGGTATGACTACTCAACGTGGTCATACAAAGAATACAAAAGGATACGGCTACGCAACGAGGTCGCGATAGCAAAAGGAGAAAAAGGCACAGAGATACTCACCAGGAGAGAGAGAGAGAGAGAGAGAGTGGAGAAGACCAAAGGAGGATGGCGAACGACATGGGAGCTCCAGCGAACTCTTCAGCAGAGAGGCGGTCGATGACGGCGCAGGCTCTAGCGGGCTCCTGGGCGAGCAAGAGAGTTGGGTGAGGCAAAAGGAGATGAAAGAGAGCTGCTCGGGCTTTTATAGCCAGGGAAAACGGGGAGAGTCACTAAGAGACTCAGAGGCGCACGAGTTCAAGGGTAGGTGAAGGAGGAGATGGGGGTAGGTAGGGGAGGGGACAAGAGGGGGAACATGTACTGCAGAAGCAACAATATTTAATGTGACACAACAGCATCTACTGCGCTAGGACATTTGCGTTAGCAGTGACGCGACGGAAGGAGGAAGAAGGTGAGCAGGGCTGACAGGTGGGGCTGGTCAAAACTCGAGAGGGTGGTCCAACCAAAGGGGAGGTCATGACCCAAGGGGTGGTCGTGACCAAAGGGGTGGTCGCGAATTCCAAAATCTCAAGTTAAGCTTTAGAACTTCAACAAAACCAAATGATTATTTTTATTTTGAAAACGCAAAAAGCTCAAAAAAACTGGAACGTTACACCAAGCTTTGCTTAGCCAATTCTTTGGCAAAATTTTGGTTCCAAAATCCGGTGACAAATATTTGGCTTGGCAGCACAGTGATGCATTAATTGCAAGATAAGTTTGATTAGTAAGTTTCAAATGATTATATTTTCTAAACCGAGTATCCGATTTGTGATCTGTTTGAACTGTTGTGTTCCTTGCCATTTTATCAACAAAATAAGATCATTGTTGGCATATTTTGGGGCAAAAAAGAATATATGTCATGTGGGACCCACGTGTCATGTGGGGCAAAAAAGCAAAATTTGGTATGGTTACAATCCAAACACATCAATTTCAACATTACCTATGAATTGGTACGGCTACGATCCAAACAATATTTTTTTGCCAAGGTTTTGGTATTGCCTAGGTTTTGGCATTACCAAAATTTTGGAATGGCCACCTGGGATCGTAAACCAAACAGGCCCTTAATCTTCATTGGCTTTTTCCTGGGAAGGAATTGAACAAGGGTCTTAGAGTATTGGTGGATGACCAAGCATGCAGTTTCATGTCTGATTGTATTACTAAAGGTGGTGTAGCTGATGTGTATGTGGATGCCATCACAATAGCTGAGTCCAATTATGAAGATGAGGAAGAAGACCATACAGATGAGGAAGAAGAGTATATAGATGAGGAACTTGTGAAATCCCAAGTGTCAGGCAAGAGAAATGAAAGGATTATATTGACTCCATCAACCCAACAGGCTGAGAAAGATTTGAGTGCATTTAGGGCTTTTTACAAGTCCCCTTCTAGAGGCCATGGTGCAGGCACAAGCAAAGACAATTCTCTGGCTCTTGTTGCTCTAGATGGTGATGTGTCTAGTAGTGATGGTAGTGAGTACTTACCTGCAGATGATAATAGCTCAAGTGAGGATGAGGAAGTGCAAGAGATCAGAAGGTAGTGTAGGGCTTTCAAAAATAAATTGAAGATTCCAATATGTACAGCAGAGCTGAATGCCATGGAGCATGACTTGCCTATGGATGAAGGTAATCTGGAAGATGGCAATGAAACTCCCTATATGGACTCGAGTGAGGATGCATCATATGATGAGCTTGATGGCAGTAATGTGGAGAGGAGGAAGAGTAGGTTCCCTAGGTATGATGGGAAAGGTGTTGTTCTTGTGTTTACCCTAGGCATGACATTTAGAGGAAGAGACCAATTCAAGAAAGCTCTGATAAAGTATGGGTTGGCAACACATAGACATCTCTTATTCCTCAAGGATGAGAGGGATAGGATTAGGGCAAAGTGTTCATGGAGGAACTTCCCATGGATGATATATGGCTCGAAGAACAGCAGAAGTGATTGGTTCCAAGTTGTTACATTCAACGATGTGCACATATGCCCAGAAAGAAGGGATAACAAGTTTGTGACTGCAAAGAGGATTGCAGACTGGTTTGAGAGGTTCATGAAAGCACACCCAACCTAGAAAGTTCAGAGTCTCAAGCAGACGGTTCTAGAGGAGATGTTTGCATATGTTAGTGTATCTAAGTGCAAAAGGGAAAAGGCAATAGTCATGGAGAGTCTACTGGAGGCAACCAATGGGGAGTATTCTAAGGTATTTGATTACCAACTTGAGTTGATGAGGAGCAATCTTTGGACAACTTGTTCTATTATTCTTGATTATAGTGGTGAGGTGGTAGCATTCAAGATATTCTACATTTGTTTTGATGCTTGCAAGAAGGGTTTTCTAGCTGCCTGTAGGAAGGTGATTGGCATAGATGGATGTTTCTTCAAGGGTGCTTGCAATGGTGAGCTTGTTTGTGCCATCGGGAGGGGTGCAAACAATCAAATATATCCAATTGTCTGGGCAGTGGTTGAGAAAGAAACTATGGAATCTTGGGAGTGGTTTTTGGGTCTTTTGTGCAAAGATCTTGGCATCACCGATGGAAAAGACTGGGTTATTATATCAGATCAGCAAAAGGTAAGTCCTAAAGTGATATTCTTGTGATTACACAAAAGATAAATTGATTCCTTCATAATAACAAGATGCAATGTTTGTTGTGCAGGGATTGCTCAATGCTGTTTCCACACTGATCCCTAGGGCAAAGCATAGGATGTGTACTCGACACATATATGCCAACTGGAGAAAGACACATAAAGATCAAAAGTATCAGAAGAGATTCTGAAGGTGTGTGAAGTCATCTTGTAGGACTCTGTTCAACAACAACAGAGCTAAGTTGGTCCAGATGACACCCCAAGGTGCAAGGGATTTGATGAACACTGATCCCATTCACTAGAGTAGGGCATGGTTTTGTATTGGCTCCAACTGTGACAGTGTTGACAACAATATGTGTGAGTCATTCAATGCTTGGATTATTGACTCAAGGTTTCATCTAGTAATAACTATGCTTGAAGGCATCAGGAGGAAGGTGATGGAAAGGATACAAGTCAACAGAAGTAAGTGTGTTGCATGGCAAGGTACTATGTGTCCTAACAGTTTCAAGAAGCTCAAGATAAGCATCAAACAATCTGGATGGTGCCATGTTATATGTAATGGTGCAGATCAGTATGAAGTGAAGGAAAAGGAGAAGAGAAGGTACACAGTTGATTTGGCCAAAAGAACTTGCTCCTACGGGTATTGGCAACTGGCAGGGCTTCCATGCTGTCATGCAATTTCTTCTATGTACAGCACTGGTCTACAGCTAGAAGTGTTCATTTCCAACTGCTATTCCATAGAGTAGTACAAGAAGACATATCAACACTCACTTATGCCTGTTGAGGGAATGGAAAGCTGACCCATCTCACCTAATCCAAAATTTGCACCACCACATCATGTGAAGATGTCTGGAAGACCAAGGAAAGAAAGGAGGAGAGATGGCTCAGAGCCAAGGAAAGCAACAAAAATGTCCAAGGTAGGCACTGTCATCAAATGCAAGTTTTGCAGAAACACTGGGCACAACACTAGGAGCTACCCATTAAATCCAAACACTGCTAGGAAGGCAAACAATGCTGCCAGAAGGAAGAAGCCAATAAAAGGCAAAGTAAGTATGTAATTGCACATTACAGTATGGAATCCTTACAGTATTACACATTTTTTAAATTGTCATGACTGTAGGGGCCAGTAAGGGGTCAAAGCTCGAAGCCAAATACTACAGCTGAGCATGGAGTGTTGCAGACTGAGATTCACAATACCCAGCAGAGCACATCTCCTAATGTTCTGCAAAAAGCTGCTCCTGACAAGAGACAAAGGCTCTTCTGATCCTGAATGAAGCATGTGGGATGACTTATTTTGCTTGGTACTCTATTTAGATCCTGAATGAAATGAGACCAAAACTTGTATGCTACTCTATCTATCATGTTCTACTAGATGTAATCTGTGAATGAAATGAGACCAAATCTTGTATGGTACTTTATTGGGATCCTACTCTATTTACACCCTAACTGAAATGAGAACAAAGCTTGTATGCTACTCTACCTGTCATGTTCCACTAGAACTTCTATTTACTGGAACATATGTCTGCTTATTGATCTGTCAGTTTAGATACTTCTGTGAAGAATCAGGGAACCAGGATTGACATCTCAAAATCAAACATTACATTCAAGGAAACATGTCCGACATCACTGTGATAGAACTGCATGCATACATCATTGATTCATAAAGCATTACATGCAAACATGTCTCACAAGTCGTTAAAACAGGATGCATACAACAATTACAACAATAAAGGATGTCACAATTGCAAAAATTAGGCACTGAAATCTCTACTTCTTCACAGCGTAGCATAATTCTTCAATACGATCATCTTTCTCTTTCAGCCTCCTCTCCAAAGCCGCCACTTCGGATTTGTGTGCAACTCTCAACTCTTTATCTTCTATTCCTACCTTCAACTCAATGTTGTCCTTCTGCAATCCCCGAACGGTATCGCACAAATCCAACAACAACTACCTAACAAATGGGGGATTTTCTGGATTGTGCCAAACCCAAAAGCGACAACCCCCAACCGATAAATCCAACTGGAAAACAAAATCCAAATCAATCTCGAGCAGATCCAATCCAACCAAAAAGCATCTCAAATGGGAAAAACAATGCATACCTGAGCTCTTTCGCACGTGTAATACTGGCATCCAGGGTTGGCATCGCTCCATGATGCCTTGGCGCCTTCACATTGCACGAGCAGAGCTGAGGAGGTGTGTAATCCATGGGGTTTTCCCTGTATGGCACGGGGGATTGGGAAGAAGAAGAAGAGCGCATGCGAGAAGAAGACCTCGAGCTCTCTGTGTTGCTCGCCATTTTGTCTGACCCGCACGAAGGGGATGAAAAGTGTTGAGGAAGGAAGGAAGGATATATTTCTTCAGTGAACATGCTGATGTGGCAACAATTACATGGCCCCTCTGCCACACAGGACGACAGCTGACATGCTGATTGGGACAAATTAGGCCACGTGTGCAAAACCACCCATCCAAACCGACATGAGGGGTTTAGTAACTGGATTGCACAATTTTTGGGGGTCAAATAACCGGTTTTGAATATTAGGGGGGAAACCAGACTTTTTTGATAGTCCGAGGGAGTAAACTAGACTTTTTCCTTGAAAAAATAGTGGAAGCTAGCATGTGGCCAGATGGCTAGGGATGCGGGTGTTCACCCAGGCCTCTAGGGTTCAAGTTCTAGGCTTGGCATGAGTGTCCACCGATTATAGGAGTACACACGTGTGCATGTTTAGTGAGAAAGCACGTGCCCATGCTCCGTGAGGCCTTGGGTGCCTACGCGTCAGTTATCCCTAAACCAGAAGAAGAGTTGGGAGAATTTTTAGTTCCTTCGCCAGTTCCATTGCTGTCACCTACTCCACCCAGTCCAGAAGAAAGGCGTCGAATCACCGAGAATCATCAAGAGTATCTTCATCGCTTCATTCTAGTTGTTTCTGAAGAGTTTTTTGTTCTCTAGTCCAGAGTAGGAGCTGTAAGATTAGAATCTTTAGTAGCGTTTTTAGATCGTTGTTGCAATAGGTTTTATTTGGGTTGTGTGTAAGTGGGAGCTGCAGTTTTGCTATCAAGCATTATGTTGCAGTCACACTAAAGCCTTAATTTGAAGAGTTTAGTTGTTCTTTCATAGCGTTCCAGCTATGCCTTCTTTGTCTTTTGCCTTTGGGTATAATCTAATTTTTCCTAATTAAATTGTTTCTATCTTCTATATCTTGTCTAACTCATCTATTGTGCTATTCCCTCTTATCTATATTGCTTTTCTATCTTATCTACTAAACTTGTAGAGAATCGTTGCAGATGGTTGACACTCGCAACACCTCGAGCTGTACTCAGTCGGATGATGCTAATGTCAATGCTAGTGGGCAGTCACCAATGCCTGGAGCCGCAGATCCAAGCATGGCACAATTTCTAGTAGCCCAGACTCAACTCATGAACGTAATGATACAGAACATGAGCAGTATGATGACTCAGCAAAATCAAACCGCTGCGCAATAGTCAACTTGTTGAATCAGAATAATCAAGCAGCAGCTGTTCCGCCGCCAATTCATCAACATTCCAAGTTATCAGAGTATATGAGGACTCATCCGCCTACGTTTTCTCATTCGTCAGAATCTTTGGAAGCAGAAGATTGGCTTCACTCTGTTGAGAAAAAGCTCGCCATTGCCCAATGTAATGATCGTGAGAAAGTTCTTTGTGCTTCACATCAGTTGGAAGGTACAGCTGCAGAATGGTAGCAGGACTACACCGCAGCTCATGAGAATTCGTAAGCAATTACTTGGGAAGAATTTTCAACAGCTTTTCGTCAAGCTCATGTTCCAGATGGTGTAGTGGAAATAAAGAATAATGAATTTTGCGAGCTACAGCAAGGAAATATGTCTTCGAGTGAGTATCTCAACAAGACCACTTAACTTTCTCGCTATGCCCTAGAAGCTGTTACTATAGATAATGCACGTCAGAAGTGATTCAAGTGTGGACTTAATCCTAGTTTGAAATTGCTAGTTGTCGAAAATGATTATGTGGATTTTCAGCATATGGTGGATAAAGCCATACTCATAGAAGATTCTCGTCGTGAGTTGGACGAATCTCGCAAAAGAAAAATGCTACAACATGGACTTCATCAGAATCATCTACAGAGAGCTAGATGCTGAGCAACCTTCCCATCCTAATAATTCATATGTTGGATTTAGAACCCCTGCACCAGTATCTCATTCAGGAAACTCAGAAATTTCCAATGTCAATAACAACAAAAATCATCCGCCTCAGAGAACCAACAATCTAGTTGCAGGTGTTACTTGTTTCAACTGCCATGAGACAGGTCATTACGCCAACAAATGTCCACAGAAGCAAGGGTCGACACCAATTTCTTTCAATTTGGGAGCTACACCAGTCAGAACTTCTTTGCCAAGAGCAGGAAGAGGAATACTTCAGACTCCAAATCAAGCTACCAGGACTCCGTCACCTGCGACAAGAGGAATATTGAATCACGTCACTACATAAAAAGTTCAACCAGTTCAGAACATCACTTCTGGTAAGTCTTTAAGTTAGACCTGTGTCAGTTGCCGCTTTGTTTCACTCGTAAGAAAAATCTTTTGGAAGAGTGAACAAAGTCTTGAACCTATTCTTTAGTCTGCCCGAATCTCGGGCACGAGATTCCTTTTAAGCGGGGTAGATTTGGAACAACCCAAAATTTTGGTTTGTTTTGAAATTTTAAAAATAAAGATCACCATTTGAATTTTTTCCTATTAAAATCAAAGCTTAATCTGAATTTTCTAAAGTCAAAAAGATTTAGTGTGAATAATTTAAAATTTAATTAAATTAAAAGTTGTTTTATTTGAGTTCCTGGTGTTCCAGAGAATTATCTGGAATTTTCTAGGAATTTTTGGGATTTAATTTCTATTTATTTGAGCTCAGTTTTATTTATCTCTTTTTCCTAAAATTAGAAATTAATTTAAATTCTGAAATCCCTCTTGGGTTCAAACCTTTTTCATTGGCCCATTCCATTCATCCTTCAGCCCATCTTTCCTTTTTCTTTTCTTTTTATTTCCAGCCTGTTTCCATTTTCCACCGTCGGCCCGATCACCTTTTTCTTTCCAACCCACATCTTTTGTCGTGGCCCAGTTCTCCCGCAGCCCACTTGTTCGCTCGGCCGAGCCGTGCACCAGAAGACACAACCTCCCCTTGCTTTTCTTTTTGTTTCTCTATCGGTGGGACTCGTTGCTAGTTGCCACATGCGATTCTTCTTCATCTGTCCCCGAGATGGACTCTTGAGTCCGTGTTCTTCACGCAGAGCCACCGGCCTCCTCTTGGTCTCTCTTCCTCTGGTGCTATATAAGAGCAACTCTTCACATCAAATTGTTCGCCCCGTCTCCCTCTACCGAAACCCTAGATTGGTTTTCTCATTTTCGGTTTCGCCTTGTCGGATTTCAGCGCCAAACCGAGCCGGCCACCGAAGCCTTCATCGATGAAATTCTTCACCGTCAGACCGCCTCCTTCCGTGACGTCTTCGCCCTTAGGACCGCCTTGTCGTGATCTTCGCTGTGCTCTCACCATCAAGCCCGGAGAACCACTAAGTCACCGACGACCCCGTTGCTCGAATCTGTCCGCACCGCCCTCTTGCCGATCTGCTATTTGGTGAGCTCCTCCGCCCTCCTTTGCGCATCATGTTGTGCTCCGTGTCCCCCTCATTCTATCCCAGCCCTTCTCCTACTCTCTCGGCCACCGAGTTGTCGTTGCTAGCCACCTTCCTCACCTTCGGCCATCTTGTCCTCGCTGTCGTTTTAGTCGACCTCCGGACCTCTCGAACTTCCCTCTGCGATCTCCATGCCTTCACCGTTCTGGTGCTCCCCTTGGATCCTTTCGGACGCCACTCCATCACCAAATCCAACCATGACCGAGAGCTCCTCGCCACAAGCAATGCCATCGGCAATGGCTGTTCTCTGGAGCGTCTCTCTCTTTGCCAGCCCACCTCGCCAAGTCAGTGGCCATATCACCTTCTTGGCCCATGTGGCATCCTTGTCACGTTCCAGTCAGCATCCATGTGTCAGAGCATGTGGTGCATCCTAGACCAAAGGTCCAAAGACTTAGTTCATCATGCGCCATCTCAATGCCAAGTGGGTCCCACATGTCAGCTTATTTTCTTTTTTTTTATCTTTTCAGTCAAAAATCATTGATGATGTCAGCATGGCGAAATAAATTGTTTCCCAAAAAAAAAATTCCCTAAATCCTGAAATCCTGATTTTCAACATTTCATGTGAATCTTCCGAAAGCCCGTTCTCCTTCATCCGAACTCTGACTGGTCCCATTCAAATTTATAAATTCATATAAATTCAAGCTCTATTTTTTTGAGATTTTTATTTAATTTTTTGAGATTGTTTTCTCTCTATTTTATATTTATTTTTTTATTTGCTTCGTTTGCGAGTAGACGTTGATACTTCGGGGAATTTTGAGCTAGAAGGAGTGCACCAAGACCAAGACCAGTACCAATATCTATTCCAAGGCAAGTCATAGTCCTTTGATCATATTGAACCTATGATTTCAAAAGTATATTATTTTATATCAGTTACATGCTATCTTTATACCAATTGTTTTGGGATTAGCTATCACCTGTTATCATTATGCCTCCATTGAATATTTGAATACCATGTATCCATTGTGTCGGGACCCAAAATATGCAATTCTGGACCCTCTGTGTATAATGCACTAGTCCAGGATCACGCTAGTGCACACAGTGTCAACATAGGTGAATATCAATCCACACAAGTGATTAATAACATAAACGAGTAATTTGATAACAAATTAGGGTATTGATCTTATGGTCGAGTTTACATTTATTAAGCCACGCAGGGCTAGCAAAGAAATAAAATAGCAGAGGAACGAAGAAACTTCAGCGGAATACCATCAATTCACCACGAGCAACCGATCGATCAAGACCCTACGATCAAGCACCTTCGATGAACTCCTTCTCGAAAGCAGGTGAAGACTCCTCCTCTTCTGTTGCATGTTTTACAACAAGCATGAGTACACATCGTACTCGCAAGTCATACCACAGAAATGCAATTATAGATGCAGGCTTATTCCAAAGGAATGGCTTCTGTGGTTCTTTTTAAATCAAGATTTGCAATTTAAATACAAGTAATAGATTGAAAGCGTAATTCAAAACAAATAGACAATAATAATTGAACAGTTTTATTTCACAAAAGACACATAGCCTAAACAAGTTATTCACAGAGCCATATGACTTAGGTCACATAGCTCCCTTCCCAAGGTTTTCATGAAAATCTACCCCTCGTGTGAAATCCCCGAGCATGTCCATGACCGCGGACGCGGCTATTCGAATAGATTGTTTAACACTCTGCAGAGTTTGTACACTTTACCCACAAGATACAACTAGTGTAGCTAGCACTAGCCGTAACAAAACGTTTCAGAAACTTCATCTTAACATTGACACCCCCAGTGTGCTTACAAACCGTCAGACAACCCCACATAGGAAGTCAGTCCGACACACACCGTTGGACAGGGACACGGCGAACCACCCCATGATGTGACTACCTGGTAGCACACCTCCACCCATGCACACAGCCTAACCTACTACCTGAGTAATCAATGTCAAGACTCCATAACTTACTAAGTTAGGCCCATCCCATACCAGGCATGTGGTTGTACGAGAGGCTCAGTTCAATGGCGCACAAAGTTAAGTCCTTAATTGACCAAGGCAAGACTTCCAATTAAACTACAAATCCCTATGCACACAGGTTATTAAGCCCACGCACATAGCTCCACCAAAATATCACACAGTCCACTTGCCTCCGTCTAAATCCTTTCCCACCCTGTTGGTTAAGTGCAACATATGCCATCAACGGGTAATAGCACATAGAGCACACATTTTCTATCACATAGTTCCATAGTCAATTAGTCAAGTCTATATTTGCAACTACATGAGATGGTGACTCGTAGCATGGCTAAGCAAGCTAATCGCATCTAACTAACCCACGTTGGTAATACCATAGCACCAACTAAATAAACCAAACTAGGGTGACAAAAGATTATGGCATACAATTAGACAAGGAGGTCATAACAGATTGGATATTAACTAATCCCAAAAGCATTGAAATAAATAATTAAAGTAAATGCAATACTTTGAATCAATATAACTTTTGAAAATTGGGTTCAATATGATCAAAGGTATAACTTGCCTTGGAAAAGGTCTAAGTACTGATCTTGCTCTTGAGATACTCCTTCTTCTTCAAATCTTCCCGAAGTATCGACGTCTACTCGCAAACAAAACAAACAAACAAACAAAATAAATAAAAACAGAGGGAAAACAAACTCCAAAAATTAAATAAAAATCTCAGATAGATAGATCTTGAATTTAGATGAATTTAGAAATTTGAATGGGCTCAAATGGAGTTTGGATGCAAAAGATATGGGCTTGGGAAGGTTGAATCTAAAAGAAAACCCTAAAACTGATTATTCCGAATTTCTGAATTATTTCTTAAAAGAAAAATCGGATTATTACGCAACGATGACGTCAGCGCTCGGAATTAAAGAATTAAAAGGAAATCTGACATGTGGGACCCACACGTCAGTGAGATGGCTCACGGTGAACCAAGTTCACCGAGCCGATCTGATCCGCTCAGTGGCGTGGCATGCGCACAAGACGCGGCGCTGACGTGGCGCCTACGTGGCTGACACGCATGTGCCACGGAAGCAAGGTCATTGAGGTGGCGGCTGACATGGGCGGTGGCAGGGACGGTGGCTCACGGGAACCGAGGATTCCGGCGAACGACGGCGACTCACCGGCGGCGGATGCTACAGGGAGGTAAAGGGTGAGACGGGGAACTCAGGGGTGGGCTCACAGGTGCTCGAGAACAATTGTGGCGGCCGGCGGCAAGGTAGAAGCGGCGGCGGGGCTTCGGGCTTGACGGCGACGGCGCTAGAGGGCTTCTCCGACGAAACGAAGGTGACCTCGGGGTTCCTCCAGCTCGTGCGATGCCAACGGTGCGGATGTCGAGGCTCCGGCGGCTTTGGGTGCGACGGAATCGTTCGTCGGGGCAAGCGGCTCCAAAACCCTAAAACTCCAAATTCCGGCGGCGCTAGGGCTCGAGAGGGGCGGTGGTTTGAGGGTTTGAGGTGCGGGGGCAACGGTGATCCCGGGGCGCCCTTTATAGGGTCCGGGGAGGCACGGATATGGAAATGCCCAAATCGTATCCGAGATGAACACGAAAACGAATCCGGGAAATCTTGGAGATAAGAAGCGAATTGAGATGAGATTTCAACAGAACGATTGCGGGAGAGATAGAGACACGATTTTGACACGGTTTCTAGGAGAAAACAGTTGGAAACTCCATTGTTGTAGCGAGCTTTAAGGAGCTTCAATGGCGGCCGCAACGGGAGCTCTGCGGAGAAGAAACCGAGTCGGAGACGACGACTTCGGGTGGGCCCACCTGTCAGAGGGACACGGAGGCAGATGCGCGCGGGCGTTGATCCAACGGCAGGGAAAGAACGGGCCATTAGGCAGGAGGAAAGGGAACTGGCCGGGAGATTCGCCCGATGTTTCATTGAGATTTTAATTAGTTTTCTTTTTAAGAAAATACCAGAAATCCAAATAAGCAATAGAAAATAGCAAATGAACTTGGAAAAATTCTAGAAAAATCTAGAAAATATATCCAAGCTCAAAGAACCCAAATAAAATAGTTTTGACCATTGTTGATGTTGACTTTAATCATATTAAATTGTTTTGATGTGCAAAGTCCATATTTAAGCTTTTGAATTAAATTCAAATAAAGGCAAATGGTGAATTTTATCCTACTAACTATTCAAAGGATTTTTAAAGCTCAGAAAATTGGGATGTTACACATTGTCACCCTTAGATGGTTAATTTTAGTTGGACATATTTGTATCACCAACATGGGTATCATTCAGATGCTTAGTCAAGCTTAGTTACGATGGGTTCATTATCACATGTGTCATAAAGGTAAATTTTGACTTAATGAGATATGGAATCATGGTGGTTAACCACTGTTATTAAAATTTGTGTACCATGATAGGGTATGTCATTGGTCTTGGTTGAACAAAATGATTTTCATTCGGGCGAGTGGTTATGTAGTGAGGGTGTGGTTAATACGTTGTGGGTTTGTGGTAGACTCGCCTGAGTAACTTATCAAGGACTTAATCTTGTGAGTTATTGAACTAGGCCTTTTTGTACAACCACATGCCTAGTATGGGACGGGCCTAACTTAGTAAGTTATGGAGTTTTGGCATTGACTACTCAGGTAGTATATGGGTGGAGGTGTGTACCTGGTTTAAGGTCACATCGATGGTCGGTTTGCCGCTTCTAGGTCCAACGGTGTGTGTCAAACCAACGGTAGGTTGGGGCGACAGTATGCACAACGGAAGAGTCAATTGTTGAGACAAAATCTCTGAAAGGTTTTGTTATGATTGGTGATGACTACACTGATTGTATCTTGTAGGTAAAGTGTACAACCTCTACAGAGTGTTAATTGATCTATTAAAATAGCCGCGTCCTCGGTTATGGGCATGTCCGGGGATTTCACACGAAAGGTAGAGTTTCTTCATAAAATGTGTCGGAGTGTGAATAGGAAATTCACTTCATGAATATAATGTTCGTTTAGTGGATAAGTAATTCACTTGGTGGTTTGTCTTGTGAAGTGAATGGGGAATTCACTGTTTGTTTCAAAGCAATTGTTTATTTACTTATTATTCTTTTCAATTACCCATTTCAATCTATTTATTGTATTTATCGTTAATGTTGCTTTATACAAAAGAAGCATACAACTGACCTTTGTTCAAGCCCAGCATGAATATTAATTGCATATTATTTCCCTACGACTTGCTGAATATTTTATGTACTCACGACTTCAATTTCTGCTACTCAGTTAAAGAATACCAAGCTACTCAAGAGTTCTTCGCTCAGGGGTACCATGAAGGCTTTATGGATTAGGATGCGTTCTTCACTCAATTGCCTGTGAGCATGTTGATTGGCCTTTTCAAGTTTCTTGTTCCGTTGCAAGAGTTTATTTGTTCCTTTAGCCCTACGTGGCATGTTAAGTAAATATTGACCATAAGGTCTAGTTATTATTACTATTTGTTATTTTGATATTTTTTTAAGTTAAATCGAATAAATGGATGGTATTTCATCACTGTTTCCTGTGTGAGCTAGCTACTGATCTGAGACTAGTTCAGAATACACAGAGGGTTCCTGAATTGTATTTTTGGGTACTGACAGTTTGCCCATGTGTAAACGGATGACATCTACTAAGTGGTTAAGATCTAGGGTAGAGAGGAATGGAGAGAGGTGGTTGGTGAGAGCCACCACTATAAAAGATAAGAGAGGGGGAGGTATGCCTCGAACCCTTACCATGGAAGCTTAGAGAGATAGGCTTGTGTAGGCTGTGAGAACTTGTGTGTGTGCTGCCCTTGTGGTTTTGTCCTCCATATGGAGTGGATGTAAACATTCCTTCTCAAGTATCAATGGATATCCTAAATTTGTGCAAGTGTTTGTTCTTGTGTGTCTTGGGTTTTCTCTCTCTCTTCTTGATCTTGCTTGGTGCTAAGGACGTGTGAGTGATGACCATACCTCTAGGAGGTAGGCACTTGTTCAAGCAAGTTCTTGAAGTTACCTGATTTTGGAGGTTGAAAGGGTGATTTATAGGGTTTTGGGTTTCTTGAGGTTTTGGTTTAGTTCTTGCTATGTTTAGGAGGGCTAGGACGTGTGGGATATCATCCTTAGCCTTGTTGACTTGATTCCTCCCATGATCTTCTCTCAATCATGGTTTTTCGGTTTTGCTCGGTTTTAGTACCTGTCGTCTTCGAAAGGAAAAAGGTTGGAACTCAATTATTTCTTAGCTTGTTGATTGGAATAGGTTCCAGAGGTCTTAGAGAAGGCGTGTTTTAAGTCACAACTCACAAGTCGTTTGGAGGCTTGATGTGAAAGTTGTGCAAATTCTTGCTCGGTTCTAGTTCATTGTTTCTCTCCCTGTTCGAATCGGACCGTCCAATCTCCCAATCGGACCATCCAACTGGATGTTTGTTCTCCCCATGTGGATTAGACTGTCTAATCTCAAGTCAGACCATCCAACTAAATGTGGTTAGAACTGTCCAAATTAAAGTCGAACCATCCAACTGAAAGTTATTAGGACTACCCAAATTAAAGTCAGACCATCCAACTAGGGGTTTCCTATGCAACCTTTCTATTTGTGTCGTGTTTGATTTTGTGTTTCCGCTGCGGGTGTTAAAGATCTGATCTTTGTAGCTTCTAATAGCTATTGGAGTGAAAAAAAATCTTGGAATACCTTTTGGAAAAAGTTTTAGGCTCTCATTTACCCTCTCATCATTAGCCATGACCCTACAGTTTCCCTCATCGGTTAATAATAACAATCTATTCGGTCTATATAGAGTTTCCTCTAATAAGCCAGCTTACTCATTTCTAAATGTGAGAAGAGGTATAAGGCAAGGAGATCCTTTGTCTCCATTGTTATTTGTCTTAATTGCGAATTTTCTTCAAAGCATTCTCAATGAAGCTCAAATTCGGCAACTCATTTCGCAGCCAATTGATGCAGCAGCCTGTCCTGATTTTCCAGTGATTCAATATGTTGATGATACTCTCTCTAATCATCATGCCAGCTTGTGCAAAACAACTGCATTGTTTAAAGGACCTTTTATCTTCTTTTGCAACTTCCACTGGATTAAAGGTTAATTACGATAAATCATTTCTAGTACCAATTAATGTTTCAGCTGAGAAAATGGAGCTTCTAGCAAGTACATTGTAGTGTAAGATTGACTCTTTCACATTTACTTATTTGGGGGTTACCTCTAGGTATTACACGGCCTAGAGTCGCTGATTTTTTTCCACTAGTTCAACGTGTGGAGTGAAGGTAGTCTAGCTGTGCCACATACCTCTCATATGGTGGTCGTTTGATTTTGATAAATTCAGTGTTTTCCCAGATGCCAACATTCTCTATGTGTTCTTTGAAACTACCTGCCACAGTGATCAAGAAAATTGATAGTTACAGAAGCCATTGTCTTTGGCGTGGTTCTGATCTAAATAGAAAAGGCCCAGCGCTTGCACTCTTGCAGCATGGAGAACAGTATGTCGGCCAAAGTCGCAAGGGGAATTGGGAGTGATCAACTTATCTGCTCATTATAATGCATTGCTACTAAAAAATCTTCATAAGTTCTACAATCATATTGACCTTCCTTGGGTTAAACTGGTTTGGTCCTATTATTCAGCTGTAGCTCCTCATATTTCGCAAGATAAAGGCTCATTTTGGTGGAAGGATTGTCTAAAACTTGTCGTCTTCTATAGAGGGATGTCTACATGTAATGTGGGTAAGGGCACAACAGCACTTTTTTGGCAAGATATTTGGAACAACAACCATCTTGGGCGACAATTCCTAGAACTTTTATCATTTGCCAAAAATCAATACATTTTAGTTCAGCAAGTTCTAGAAACTGAAGACCTACATACTCTATTTCACTTGCCTTTATCAGTTCAAGCGTTTGCTCAATATAATCAGCTCCTAGCACTGGTTGGGAATATTACTAATTCTGAAGAAGAGGATGTTTGGTCCTACATCAGGAACGAAGATTATTTTTAATCTATGAAGGCCTATAAGTTTCTAATGGGTGATATGGAAATACTAGTGGCTTTTAAATGGATTTGGCAAAGTTCCTTTACGTCAAGACATAAAGTTTTCTCTTGGCTACTTCTTCGTGACAGGCTGAATACAAGAAATCTGTTGAAGAGAAAAAAAACTTTCACATTGAAGGGAATGACTACAGTTGTGTTCTATGTCATCAACAAGAGGAGACTTTATTTCATCTATTCTTTGGTTGTCAATTCAGCTTGGCCTATTGGAATGAGCTAGGGGTACATTTGAATATCAATTTCTGAAATTTTGGATCAGCTCAAGACTTGCTTTCAAGTAACTTATTTCATGGAGATTATCGTGTTGGCCTGTTGGAGTATTTGGAAAGTGAGAAATAACAAGATTTTTCAACACGTCATGCTTTCTTTGGAGCATTGGCGAGTTATCTTCAAAGTGGAATTTGCCTTAGTTGTCCATAGAGCAAAAAAATAAATATAATGTTTCAATAAGTTACTGGCTAGACGTTTTTGGTTAATTTGTGTGGCATTTTGCCATGTACCTTGTACGTAAGTTTAATTTCTTAAATATTTAATATATGCTCAGTAGGATCCTTTCGCATTGTTTCTCCTTGAAAAAAAGCCAGCTTACTATGATAAACAGTGGGACTCCGGCCATGAACCTAGAAGAAAAAGAGAGAGGTTCGAGAGCTCGACACCGTTCTGTGATGCACCATCACTTGTTCCTCCTTTTTCGCATGCAGCTAGAGCTGCTGCCACCGCAAGGAATTCTTTCGTCCACATTAGGAAGAGGAATTCTTTCGTCCACATGAGAAATTCATCCACATGAGGAAGAGGAATTCTTTCGGCCACATGAGGAGAGCTCCATTGGAGAGCAACTAACCAGAGAAAGTCCCTTACTCTGTTCGCTCATCCTCCTCTGCTCTTTCCTTCGCAAGTGAGCAAACATTTGAACCACCATCGCTAGTACCGAGCCTGTCAGTGTCAGGTAGCTACTCTCAACAAGTTCTAGTGACTAAACCTGCACAAGTGCCATCTCCTCAGCTGATCCCTTGAAATTTTTGGCCGTTTTGGCACCATTTCATCTCGTAAATGCAGGAATGACCATCCCCAAATTTTTTTTGCAAAATATAGCACAACCCATCCCCACCCACCACATCACCGTTGCCGCATGGTGGCCATGCGGCAACCCCTCCATGCCACCACGTGGCCTGTTGCCGCATGGTGGTTGTGCGGCAACCACTGTAATGACACTGTAGCATTTTTTTCCTTTTTTAAAAAAAATCATTTATGTATACTTTTTGTAGGAATTTTTAAGAAAATGAGCTCCAAAAACTATAACTTTTTTGTGGAGCCTCCTGACCTAGTGTACTTCCTTATGTAATGTTTTGAAAATTTAATCCATTATGAATTGTTCTCAAAAATTCATTTAAGTATACTGTTTGTAGGAAATTTTTCATATAGAAAATGAGGTCCAAACTTATGATTTTTTTAAAGGCTCCTTACACAGTGGACTTGCTTGTTGTAATATCCCAAACATTTGGTTTGTTTTGAAGTTTTAAAAATAAAAATAACCATTTGAATTTTTCTGTTAAAGTTAAAGCTTAATAGGAATGTTCAGAGATCAAAAACAATTTAATATAATTAATCTCAACATCAACTATTATCAAAATTATTTTATTTGGGTTCTATGTGCTTGGATATATTTTCTAGATTTTTCTAGAATTTTTCCGAGTTCATTTGCTATTTTCTTAGTTGCTATTTGTATTTCCTGCCACTTTCTAAAAAGAAAAACGAATCTAAATCTCAGAAAATCCTTTAGGCCTAATCTCTTTTCCCCGGCCAGTTCCTATTCCCTCCGAAGCCCAGCCCGCTTGGCCTCTCTCTCCGCTGTAGCCCAGTCCGCGCCTCCCTCCATTTCTCTCGCTGCCAGGTGGGCCCGCCTCCCTTGCCACTTCATCGTTGTTCTTCTCCGGGACTCTCCGCGCCTGTGTCCGAGCCGGACTGCCATCGCACCGTGCTGCTCGCGAACTCCCCTCTCCTATGGCTATTTAAGGCTTGCGTCCGCGTCAAAACCTTTGCATCGCCCTTCTCCTTCGAAACCCTAGCTCGCCCTTCGAGATTGCACCGCCGTTCAGGAGAATCGCGCACTAGAAGCGTTTGGCCGCCGAAGCTTTCCCCGATGCATTGTGCTACCGCTGGTGAGCCATCATTTTCTTCATCGCCAGCCCTGAGATTGCCATCCCGTGGTCTACGTGGTGCGCATCTCCTTGTCTCCAGAGAAGCCCCGCATCGCCTCACCGCCGTTCAACCGTGCCGCTTTGCCGCTATTCTTGCCACCGCCGCCGCTATGGTCATCACCGATGAGAGTGGACTGTGTCATTGGGTTTGCTAGGCCATTCTTGTTCGGATGAGCACGGTCACCATCATCGGAGAGCTGTAGTTCGCCAAACCCTTCGTTCACCGAAGCCTCGTCGAAGTTTAGTCGACGTGGAAGCCACCTCTGCCACTAGCTCTGTGCCACATCAACCCTAGTGCTGGCGTGTCATCCCCATTTCGGACACATGTTGCCTAGTCACGGTCCAATCAGCGCCGCGTGGCCGGTCCACACCTAAACCCAGATCCAACCCTCAATGAACCTAGTCCTCATACACCGAATCCCTGACTAGTGGGTCCCACATGTTAGGATATTTTCACTTTCCCACATGTCAGGATATTTTCACTTTCCTTTATCTTTTTCTTTTCAGCTAAAATTCATTGCTGATGTTAGCTGACGTCATAATTATCTTTTCCTTTGGAAAAATAATTTAGTAAATCCATGAAATCTGATTTTCATCAATTTATGTGATTTCAATCTCCTAGAGCCCATATCTTTTTCATCCGAACTCCGTTTGATCCCATTCAAATTTATAAATTCATCTAAATTCAAGCTCTATTTATCTGAGATTTTTATTTAATTTTTGGAGTTTGTTTTATCTCTATTATTTATTTAGTTTATTTGCTTTGTTTGCGAGTAGACGTTAACACTTGGGGAAGTTTTGAGCAAGGAGGAGATCACCAAGATCAGGATCAATCCTAGGATTTATTCCAAGGCAAGTCATGATCCTTTGATCATATTGAATCTATGATTTCAAAGTATATGGTTTTATACAACTGCGTGCTATCTTTGTACAAATTGTTTTGGAATTAGTTATCACCTATTGTTTTTATGCCTCCATTGATTATTTGAATATCATGAATCCTTTGTCACCCTAGCATGGATAATTTTAGTTGGACATATGTGTATCACCGATAATTTTAGTTGGACATATGTGTATCACCAACATGGGTATCGTATTGTTGCTTAGTTATGCTTAGATGCGATGGTTCATTATCACAAGTGTCATAATGATTAATCTTAATAAAATATGGAATCGTGGTGGTTAGCCGCTGTTGTTAAAATTTGTGTACCATGACAGGGTATGTCATTGGTCTTGGTTAAACAAAATGTTTTCGCTCAGGGGAGCGGTCATGCAGTGAGGGTGTGGTTTAACACGTTGTGGGTTGTGGTAGACTCGGCTGAGTAACTTGTTGAGGACTTAATCTTGTACGCCATTGAATTGGACCTTTTCATACAACTACATGCCTGGTATGGGACATGCTTAACCTAGTAAGTTGTGGAGTTTTGGCATTGACTACCTAGGTAATATATGGGTGGATGTGTATATCCTTTTTAAGGTCACATCTATGTGTGAGGTTTATCGTCTCTAGGTCCAACAGTGTGCGTCAAACCAACGGTGAGGTTGGGGGTGACAGTATGCACAACGGAAGAGTCAATTGTCGAGATGAATTTGCTGAACAGTTTTGTTATGATTGGTGATCGCTACACTAGTTATATCTTTTGGGTAAAGTGTATAACCTCTATAGAGTGTTAATTGATCTATTCGAATAGCCGTGTCCTTGATTATGGACATGTCCGGGGATTTCACACGAGAGATAGAGTTTCTTTATAAAATGAGTCGGAGTGTGAATGAGAAGTTCACTTGATAAATATAATATTCGTTGGTGAATGGGTAATTCACTTAGTGGTTTGTCTTGGAAAGTGAATGGGGAGTTCACTGGTTGTTTTAAAGATATTGTTTACTTACTTACTATTCTTTTCAATGATGCACTTCAATCTATTTATTGTATTTATCGTCAATGCTTCTTTACGCAAAAGAACCATACAGCTAACCTTTATTCAAGCCTTGCATGAATACTATTTGCATGCATTTTCCCACGACTTGCTGAGTGATTTATGTACTCACGGCTTTACACCATTGTTGATCAGTTAAAGAATATCAAGCTACTCAAGAGTTCTTCACCCAGGAGTACCATGAAGGTTTTGCGGATTGGGATGCGTTCTCCACTCAATTGCCTGTGGACATGTTGATTGGCCAGTTCAAGAGTTTCGTTCCGCTGCAGGAGTTTATTTATTTCTTTAACCCTGCGTGGCAAGTTAAGTAAACATTGACCATAAGGTCCAGTTGTTATTACTATTTGTTACTCTGAGATCTTTTTAGTTAAATCGAATAAATGGATGGTATTTCATCACTGTATCCTGTGTGAGCTAGCTACTTATCTAGGACTAGTTCAGAATACACAAAGGGTTCCTGAATCATATTTTTGGGTCCTGACAGAGGTGATATCAGTGCCATATCAACTGTTTCTGGGTCCTGACAGAGGTGATATCAATGCCATATCAACTGTAGAACGCAACCTTAGTTAGCATGATCATTTTAACTAAAAGCTTCAAAACTTATTTTCTAAATCAAATCAACTTAACTTGATTTAAGTGGTTGTTCCTTTCTCATCTATTCTAATTATTTTTTCACCTCGGTCTATTCTATTCTTATCCTACTCTATTTATTTTTCTCCTCTTGTTCTAAGAAATCTTGTTCCTTATCTTTGCAGAATTTTGTCTTTATAATCTTAAATTGACTTTATCACCTCATTAATTTCTCTAGTCCGGAAGAAAGAAGTCAAATCATCGGTAATCGTCAATAGTATCTTCGTTGCTTCGTTCCAGTTGTTTTTGAAGAGTCTTCATTCCCTAGGTTCAGATTAGAAGTCGTCAGATTAGATTCTTTAGTAACGTGTCAGATCGTTGTTGCATATGTTTTTATTTGGGTTGTATGTAAGTGGAAGCTGTAGTTTTACTGTCAAGGATTATGTTGTAGTCACACTAAGGCTTTAATTTGAAGAGTTTACTTGTTCTTTCATAGCATTCCAGCTATATCTTTTTTGTCTTTTGTCTTTGGGTATAATCTGTTTCCCTAATTAAGTTGTTTTCCTCTTTTCTATCCTGTTCTATCTCGTTTATTGTGCTATTCCCTCTCGTCCACATTGCTTTTCTATCTTACCTACTAAACTTGTGGGGAATCGTTGTAGATGGTTGACACTTGCAATACCGCAAGTCGTACTTAGTCAGATGGTGCCATCGCCAATGCCAATGCTAGTGTCTAGTCACCAACCCCTGGAGCTGCAGATCCAAGCATGGCACAACTTCTAGCAGCTCACAATTTATGAGTGCAATGATGCAGAATTTGAACAGTATGACAACTCAGCAAAATCAGACCGCCGCTACAATAGTCAACTTGTTGAATCAGAATAGTCAGAATAATCAAGCAGCAGCTATTCCGTCACCTGCTCATCACCATTCCAAGTTATCAGAGTACATGAGGACTCATCCGCCTATGTTTTCTCATTCATCAGAACCTTTGGACACAGAAGATTGGCTTCGTTCAGTTGAGAAAAAGCTCGTCATTGCTCAATGCAATGACTGAGAGAAAGTTCTTTATGCTTCACATCAATTGGAGGGTACATCCACAGAATGATGGGAAAATTACACTGTAGCTCATGAGAATTCGCAAGCCATTACTTGGGAGGAATTTTCGACAGCTTTTCATCAAGCGCATGTTCCAGATGATGTTGTGGAAATGAAGAAGAATGAATTTCGTGAGCTATAGGAAGGAAACATGTCTTTGGGTGAATATCTCAATAAGTTCACTTAACTTCTCGCTATGTTCTAGAAGATGTTGCTACAGATAATGCACGACAGAAGCGATTCAAGCGTGGACTTAATCCTGGTCTGAAAGTGCAAGTGGTTGGAGATGTTTATGTGAATTTTCAACATATAGTGGATAACGCCGTACTTATAGAAGATTCTCGTCGTAAGTTGGACGAATCTCGCAAAAGGAAGATGATACAACATGGAGTTCATCAGAATCAGCTACAAGGAGCTAGGACCAATGCTCAGCAGCCTTTTTGTTCTAATAATTCATCTGCCGGATTTAGAACCCCTACACTAGTGTCTCATGCAGGAAACTCAGGGATTCCCAATGTCAATAACAACAACAATCATCAGCCTTAGAGGACCAATAATCTAGCTGCAGGAATTCAATGTTACAATTTCCGTGAGACAGGTCACTATGCTAACAGGTGTCTGTAGAAGCAAGGGCCGACACCAATTCCTTTCAATTTGGGAGCTACACCAGCTAGGACTTCTTTACCAGGCGCAGGAAGAGGAACGCCTCAAACTCCAAATCAAGCTACCAGGACTCCATCAACTTCAACAAGAGGAAGGTTGAATCACGTCATTGCAGAAGAAATTCAACCAGTTCAGAACGTCATTTCTGGTAAGTCTTTAAGTTAGACCTGCATCAGTTGCAGCTTTGTTTACTCATAAAGAGAAATCTTATCGAAGAGTGAGCAAGGTTTCGTTTGAACCTATTCTCTAGTCAGTCCGAATCTCGGGGACGGATTCCTTTTAGGGGGGGGGGGGTTTGTAACATCCCAAAAATTTGGTTTGTTTTGAAGTTTTAAAAATAAAAATAACCATTTGAATCTTTCTGTTAAAGTTAAAGCTTAATAGGAATGTTCAGAGATCAAAAACAATTTAATATGATTAATCTCAACATCAACTATTGTCAAAATTATTTTATTTGAGTTCTATGTGCTTGGATATATTTTCTAGATTTTTGTAGAATTTTTCCGAGTTCATTTGCTATTTTTAGTTGCTATTTGTATTTCCTGCTATTTTCTAAAAATAAAAACTAATATAAATCTCAGAAAATCCTTTAGGCCTAATCTCTTTTCCCCAGCCCGTTCCTATTCCCTCCGAAGCCTAGCCCGCTTGGCCTCTCTCTTCGCCGCAGCCCAGTCCGCACCTCCCTCCATTTCTTTCGCTGCCAGGTGGGCCCGCCTCCTTCGCCATGTCATCGTCGTTCTTATCCGGGACTCTCCGCGCCCGTGTCCGAGCCGGACTACCGTTGCACCGTGCCGCTCATGAACTCCCCTCTCCCGTGGCTATTTAAGGCCCGCATCCGCGTTAAAACCTTCGCGTCGCCCTTCTTCATCGAAACCCTAGCTCGCCCTTCGGGATTGTGCTACCGTCTGGGAGAATTGTGCCCTAGAAGCGTTCGACCGCCGAAGCTTTCCCCACCACATTGTGCCGCCGCCGGTGAGCCATCATTTCTTCATCGCTAGCCCTAAGATTGCCATCGCGTGGTCTACGTGGTGCGCCTCTCCGTGTCAACGAAGAAGCCCCGCATCGCCTCACCGCTGTTCAACCGCACCGCTCCACCGCTTTTCTTGCCACTGCTGCCGCTGTGGTCGTCACCGATGAGAGTGGACCGTGTCATCGGGTTTGCCAGGTCGTTCTTGTTCAGATGAGCACAGTCAGCATCATCGGAGAGCTGTAGTTCGCCGAACCGTTCGTCCACCGGAGCCTCATCGACGTTTAGTCGACGTGGAAGCCACCTCAGCCACCAGCTCTGTGCCACATCAACCCTAGTGTTGGCCTGTCATCCCCGGTGTTAGCCACATGTTGCTTAGTCATGGTCCAGTCGGCGCCACGTGGCCGGTCCATACCTAAACCCAAATCCAACCCACGATGAACCCAGTCCTCGTACACCGAGTCCCTGACTTGTGGGTCGCACATGTCAGGATATTTTTAATTTCCTTTATCCTTTTATTTTCGGCTAAAATTCATTGCTAACGTCAGCTGACGTCATAATTATATTTTCCTTCGGAAAAATAATTTAGTAAATCCATAAAATCTAATTTTCATCAATTTATGTGATTTGAATATTCCAGAGGCCATATCTTTTATATTCGAACTCCGTTTGAGCCCATTCAAATTTCTAAATTCATCTAAATTCAAGATTGATTTATTTGAGATTTTTATTTGATTTTTGGAGTTTATTTTTCTCTGTTATTTATTTATTTGTTTTATTTGCTTTGTTTGCGAGTAGGTGTTGATACTTCAGGAAGTTTTGAGCAAGGAGGAGATCACCAAGATCAAGTTCAATCCCAGGAATTATTCCAAGGCAAGTCATGGTCCTTTGATCATATTGAACCTATAATTTCAAAAGTATATTGTTTTATACAACTGCATACTATCTTTAAACAAATTGTTTTGGAATTAGTTAACACCTGTTATTTTTATGCCTCCATTAATTATTTGAATATCTTGAATCCTTTGCCACCCTAGCATGGATAATTTTAGTTGGACATATGTGTATCACCAACATGGGTATCGTATTGTTGCTTAGTCATGCTTAGATGCGATGGTTCATTATCCTTTGAACTGGGCCTTTTTGTACAACCACATGCCTGGTATGGGATAGGCCTAACTTAGTAAGTTGTGGAGTTTTGGCATTGACTGCTCAGGTAGTATATGGGTGGAGGTGTGTATCCTTTTTAAGGTCACATCAATGGGTGAGGTTTATCGTCTCTAGGTCCAACGGTGTGCGTCAAACCAATGCTGATGTTGGGGTGACAGTATGCACAACGGGAGAGTCAATTGTCAAGATAAAATTGCTGAATAGTTTTGTTATGATTGGTGATCGCTACATTGGTTATATCTTGTGGGTAAAGTGTACAACCTCTGTAGAGTGTTAATTGATCTATTCGAATAGTCATATCCTCAGTTATGGACATGTCCGGGGATTTCACACGAGAGATAGAGTTTCTTTATAAAATGAGTCGGAGTGTGAATAGGAAGTTCACTTGATGAATATAATATTCGTTGGTGAATGGGTAATTCACTTGGTGGTTTGTCTTAGGAAGTGAATGGGGAGTTCACTGGTTGTTTCAAAGAAATTGTTTACTTACTTACTATTCTTTTTAATTACACACTTCAATCTATTTATTGTATTTATCGTCAATGTTGCTTTACGCAAAAGAACCATACAGCTAACCTTTGTTCAAGCCGTGCATGAATACTGTCTGCATACATTTCCCTACTACTTGCTGAGTGCATTATGTACTCACAGCTTTAGGCCATTGTTGATCAGTTGAAGAATACCAAGCTGCTCAAGAGTTCTTCTGTAATACTTCAATTTATTTTATGAAAGAAAGCGTTCAAAAGAGAAATTAGGAATAAGAAAAAGGAGATTTCTGCTGTTTTTCGGCAACCTGGGCCTTGGGCCTTGGCCCAGGAGGCCCATGAGGGGCTAGCCACCAATAAAAGGAGGGGGAGAAACCCTAGCTGCTACAGTACCACCGCCTCTGGTACTATAGTGCCTCACTGTAGCAATCCCCCCCTCCTACTGCTATGCCAAGAGGAGAAAGGGAGGAAAGAAAGGAAGAAGAAGAAAGGAAAAGGGAGAGAGGAGAAGAAGAAGAGAGGAGAACCTCGAGGGGAAATTCAGCGGGCATGTTCTCTTCAAGGGTAACGAATGATTCTTCATTGTATGATTCATAATAGATGCGAATTCGCTTAGGTTTGTTGGATCGAATTCCTACTGCTAGTAGATCGATTCTGTCCAGTATGTTGTGCGTCCGATTTCATATTCTTAGAAGCCGAATTTGAGATTTCCATCTCCTAGAGTTTTATGGGAATCATTCTTAGCTTTCCGTAGCCACTAAGAACACTCAATTCCAAATTATGGTTCAAAAGATATGAAAGATTCATTCCTGCTGTCCTGAATATCTGACGTGATTTAACTGTCATTTTGTCTATTAAGTTATGATTAAGTTAAGGGCAATTTCAGGGTTTTCACCCAACTAGGTTGTTGTAGAATTTTTGTTAACCTTCCCAAATTGATAAAGAACACTCAATTTGGATTTGTAGAACAAAAGATATGACTATTTCTCTACTGCTATGTGGTTATATTAGACAGTTTGGATGTTCGACTTTCATAGGATTGTTAACTTAGATTTTTGGCCGAATTGGGAGATTTCGCCAACTAGAATTTTGTGGATATTTTCGTTATGTTTCCTTAGGATCTGAGCTCACACCGTTTCGAGTCTCAGATCAAAAGTTATGATTTGTTTAGTACTGCTGTCTAGATTGTTGTCCTGCTAGACTGTCGCTTTAATTGAGTAGATCGACTTTGTGAACCTTGGGTTTATGATGCTGCGATTAAGTGTTTCGAGTGACGTCCTATTCATGTGGTTCCTTATTCAAGTATTTAATTTGTGTAGGAGGGGGGATTTCGAGTGTAGCGGCATCCGTCTTGCCTCATAACGCTTCGTAGAGCGGAAGGCAAGTACCTTGTAATTCTTATTGTTAGTGAATGCTGAGTGCTTGTTGTTCATACTACTATTTCTATGATCCATGAGTAGATTCAATGCTTCATGTTCTTTTCACATTCGTTAATCCATGTTTAATGAGATGATGTCTTTCATTATTCATAATTCATTCCATTCATTCATTGTTCATGTTTCTTCCACGGGAGTGGAAAGTAAAGACCCATCAATTCCAGTATGGGCATGTAAGACCCACTATTCCAATGTGGGCAGATTTGGATCCCCGTATGAAACGTTCTTCATACGGGCCTTGCATCCCCGTATTTTGTTAAATGCGGGCCTAAGTGAACACTGACAGGTGTGTCACTGGCTATACCGGTATAAGCAGAAGTGTAGTCCATTCATTCTATTCATCCATATGTTTCTTTAAGTTTTATGTTCATATTCTTTAATGATACTGCCTTGTTCATATTCATTGTAGTTCATATTATTCCTTGTACTTGCTGAGTCTTGGACTCATTCTTGTCTGTATTTGTTTATTCTAGGTGATCGCTGATGATGGCATTCTTGGGAGGGAGTAGACACGCATAATACATTCACTTCACAATATTCAATTTTCAATATTATGAATTTGTCCTTGTCTTTCATTCGTTAAGTGATGAATTGTAATAAATAGAGTTTGATGGTGGATGATATCTTTCTCTATGTTAAGGTTGAATAAATAACTGCTTGTGATCCTTGATTACTCTTTTGATAGAATTATCTTAGTGGATTCAGTAGACTTGAATAATTAGAATCTGTGAGCTGTTGTTGGATTCATATTATATTCCTGCATTTGTTCTAATAGATGTTGATCTTTTTACACTAATAGATGAGATATTGTTGAAATTTCTTCCGTATTGTTGTTGTATGTAGTCTTTTAGGTAACATCTTGGCTTCCGAATAGACAGGGTGTTACATCTTCGTCCAGGAGTACCATAAAGGTTTTGCGGATTAGGATGCGTTCTCCACTCGATTACCTATGGGCATGTTGATTAGCCAGTTCAAGAGTTTCGTTCCGCTGCAAGAGTTTATTTATTTCTTTAGCCCTACGTGGCAAGTTAAGTAAACATTGATATTACTTAGTAGCAAAGAACCTTATAGTCAAGTTTTACAGAGTTTGCCACGCAGGGCTAAAGATAACAGAGTAAACTTGCAATGGAGAATAAACAAACTCGTGGTAGCCATCCGACATGGCCACAAGCAATCGAGTGGAGAATACATCCTAGTTCGCATAGTCTTCAAGGTATTCATAAAAAATCTCTTTATTCCCTGGTTCTTCCTCTATGGCTGTTCAACAATGGCGCAAAGCTGGCCGTGAGTACTTTAAAGTACTCAGTAAGCTGTAGGGAAATGTATGCAAATAGTATTCATGTAAGGCTTGACAAGGATAGCTTTATGGCTGTTTTGCAGAAAGCAGTATTGACAGTGAATACAGTAATTAGATTGAAAAGCATAATATAAAAGATTAATACATAAGTAAACAAGTTTCTTTGAAACAACTAGTGAACACCCTGTTCACTTCACAACCATCAACCAACATCCACATCGCTTCCCAACCAAACCATTCCAACACTTTTGAGAAAAATCTACCCCTCATGTGAAATCACCAGGCACTATCCATAACCGAGGACACGGCTATTCGAATAGTTTTACACTCTGCAGAGGTTGTACAGCTTTACCCACATGACACGATTTCTCTAGTTTGTTTGATATCCATCGATAGTACCGCCTACTACCTTGGGTAAGCAGTCTAGAGCACGTGACAAGGCCTTTACAAAGTTCTGTTTTGACTCGGTTTTGCCCGCTAAGGTTTCGCCATTCTGGACCCCCTCTTGCGCCATGTGAATCCATACGTAAACTCAGAGATCACGCCACCATGACAGAACCAAACCAAAACATTGCTAATTAATGGGTTAGGTCTATCCCAGTCTAGACATGTGGTCGTACGGTATGACCCAGATCAATGGCTTACAAGGTTAAGTTCTTAGAAACTATTCAAGCAAGGCAACCACATCCCAAAATTCTCCCCTTTACTGCACAATCATTCACCTGAGTATGAAATCATTTTCAGTTCAACCCGACCAAATGGCAACCCTTGCCATGGCACAACAAATTTTAATAACAGCGGCCGCGCCACAATGCCATATTTCATTTAGTCAAATTCAATCATTCTTTGAATATGTGATCATGAATCCCATCGTGACTAAGCATGACTAAGCATATTACGACCCATGTTGGTAGTACAATAATGTCCAACTAATATTTAACCATCCTATGGTGTCCAAGGATTTATATCATTCAAGAGTACATGTCAATAGCAATTATACATGGAGGCATACCGACATTTACGCATTTAAATATTCCCGAAAGCATTTATTATAAACTTAGCAATGCATGTTGATATAAATCAATATAGTTTTATAAAATGGGTACGACATGATCAAAGATCTACGACTTGCCTTCTTTGAAGGCTTGAGATGCTTCGGCAGATGGTTCCAAGAATTCTTCGGGAACGCCAGAATCTACACGTGCGAAAAGAGCCAAATAAATACAATAAATCCAAATAAAATACAAAAATTACGAAATTAGTAGCGATAGGAAGAGGCTGAATTTAGAAATGAGAATCGACGAGATCAGATTTTGTATGAAGGAGAACGAATATCCGGATGTTTGCCTTCACATGAAATATAGAATATCATGAGACATGAATAGTGCAAGCTTGGGAAAAAATGATGGCACAAGCGAGGGAAAGGGAGGGGTGGCCGGCGAATTAGCAAAATGGATTCCCGAGAGCAAGACAGACCCGATGGTGATGGTCGCGTCGCCGGCGGAGGTCCGGTGTGGCGGCGGCGAGCAAAACAGTGTCGGGGCTCAAGGAAGTGACGGTGCTTTGGCTATGCACCGGTGAAGGCAAAGGGAGGACGGCATAGAACATCATGAGACGAAGCTAACGAAGGGTTCTGATGTCGTTGTGGGGGTCAAAGAGCGGTCTTGGAAACAATGAAGGTGGATTCCACGCCGTGAAAAAATTTGGTTGTGGTGAGAGAGAGGGGCAAATTCCAGGGATAGGAAGGGGAAACCGAGGGGCTCGCCGTGACGCGGTCGGCTCGGGAAATGAACGACCGAAGAGGGAGAACAGAGGTGGTGAAGCTTGCTGCATGCATGAGTTGGAGTTCTACATGTTATTTAGTCGTTGAATGCCATGCATTAGCTAGCTGCATACACGTACATGCATGCTACACAAACTAACTCCTACATGCATAAGCTAATGACTTGTTCTCATGCACTGACTCCACACATCATGTAGCAACCAACTACATGCACTCGACCGCACCTACTAGCTAACTACATGCAAGAGCACAACACATGTACACACACAGATAAAACTATGTCAAGATGAATTCCAACATGGACTGGAAGAAGAAATGGGGAGCTCAGTGGAGAGGAAAGGGAGCTGCTGGCTTGGTTTTACAGGAGAGGAAATGACGTAAGGGGAGTTGGTGCTGGGCCTACTGGCAGCATGTAGCCGCAGTAGTAGGCAGTAAGGACCAGGAGCATCACAAGGGGAGATTCGGCTGGGACAAGAAGAAAGGGAGGAGGGAACTTGCTGGCTGCTCGGTTTATAGGGGAGGAGGGGGAAAGCAGCAAGGGGGAGTCGGTATTGGCAATGGCAGCGCATGGAAACGAATGGAGGTTGGGGCTGCTGTTTGGTTTACACTAGAGGTGGAGGAGAGGGAGCTCACGGTTGGAGAAAAGAAATGACGAGGAGCTTGGCAGTGGGGGAAGAAATGGAGGAGCATGCAGCCGGCAATGGAGAAGAAAGAAGAAGGAGCTTGCGGCTGTGGGGAGCTCCAGGAGCTTGGCTGCTTCGGTTTGGGGAGAGGAAGGGAGAGAGTGGAGGAGGGAGCTGCTAGTTGTCTCGGTTTTGTAGGAGAGGAAGGGAGAAAGCAGCAAGGGGGAGGAGAGGGGAGCAGTGGGAGAAGGAAGGGGGAGAAGCTCCTGGTTTTACAGAGAGGAGGAAGGACACAGCACTAGGAGGGAGGCCGGCACATGGTGGTGGCGCAAGGCTGTAGGGCATGGGGCGGGCCGTGACGGGATGGGAGGCCAGGGCTGCAGGAATCCAGGGGCGCAACGCACGGGGCTGCAGGCGAGAATCGAGCGCAAGGCACGGGAGTTGACAGAAGAAAAGAAAGCTCGGGAGGAAGATGACCAGTGAAAGGTAGGAGAGAGAAATGAAAAATAAAGGGAATAAAGAAAAATCCAGAAAATAAATAAATCCTAAAATTTCAAGAAAACTTTATAAAATACTTTGAAACTTGAATAGATCAAATAAAATAGTTTTGGATTTTTTTAAAGTTTATTTTAGCCAATTAAAATATTTTTCCTTCAGAAATTCAATTTAAGCTTTTAATAAAACCGAGAAAATTGAAATGATTGTTTTTATTTTCAAAGCTTCAAATTAGACCACCAATTTAAATTAAATTTTATAACAAATAAAATAATTTTTGGGAAGACAAAAAGAAATAAATCAGAGCGAGTACACCAACTTGAATAAAATCAAAGGAAATCCAGAAAATCCAATAAATTCATTTTGAATTTAATTTAGATTTGATTTAATCATTTTTTTTATTTCTAAAATTTCAAATTAAGCTTTAACAATTCGGGAAAAATCAAACGGTTATTTTTATTTTGAAATTTTAAAAAAGGCCTAAAAATTGAGATGTTACATAACCCCTCGGAGCAAATACAGAACTTCTTTTAACATCGTTGTAATAGTACTTGTCTTGTTGCATCTTGTAATGTTGTTGTAGTACAGATTCAAAACAGGCCGGAATATTCACTAAAGACATTGGGAGTTCAAATTCTACCACTACTGCTATAGCAATCTTACTGGGTGAAGAACTAAATACAGGAGCCACGTTATTCACTACCAAAATCTAAATAATAGTAGTATGATTAGTACTACTCGGAGCGAAAGAAAATAGTATGGTACTCAAAATCTAAATAATAGTAGTATGATTAGTACTACTACGTGAGTTCAAATTCTGCCACTACTGCTATAGCAATCTTCTACCACCATGTGGTACTAAACTTCACACATTCCAAGTCACATAAAATCATGAAATCCTAATTTTCGAAACCTAAAACCCTAATTTTCGAGACCTAAACCCTTAATTTTTAAGACATTTTCAGAACATATAAAATTTTAAAAAAACATTACACAATCAAGCCCATTTTCAAGACATTTTCAGAACATATGAAATTTTGAAAAACATTACACAATCAAGTCCACTGTGTAAGGAGCCTTTAAAAAAATTCATAATGTTTGGACCTCATTTTCTAGATTAAAAAAATTCCTACAAACAGTATACTTAAATGAATTTTTGAGAAAATTTCAGAATGGATTAAATTTTGAAAAAATTATACAAGCAAGTACACTGGGTTAGGAGGCTCCACTAAAAAATTTATAATTTTTGGAGCTTATTTTTTATATTTAATAATTCCTAAACAAGTATAAATAAATGATTTTTTTAAAAAAACAATTGCTACAATATGCCGCAAGCCCGTGTGACAACCAGGCGCTACAGTATTGCCGCACGGCCTCCGTGCGGTAACAGGCCACGTGACGGTGGAAGAGGTTGCCGCACGGCCAACCGTATGATGACCGTACAGCAACGGTGCTATATTTGAAAAAAAAAATAGAGATGGCCATTCCTGTATTTACAACGTGAAAAGATGCCAAAACGTCCAAAAGTTCTCGTTTGCCGTTATCACATCATCTCCATTTCTAGTTTTCTTTGCCTCGAAACCCAGGCTCCAAAGGACAAGCACTGCAAAGTTATTATACTCCATCAGAGTGAGTGTGCGACCAAAGAGAAACAAAAGGGCTCAAGATAGCATGTGATGAACTAATTGATTATATTAATTCAGCTAGTTTAATTTCCCAATTGGTTGGTGTGCTAGCTTAGCTTCTCTTTTAGTACTAGTAGTGTATGCCCATTTTGTGTTTATTTAAGGTTTCTCTCTTTGTTCATTCGCTCTATGATATGATGCACCGGAAAAGCGTGCACTGAATAAACAGTGGGCTTGCTAGTAGTGGTTTGTTAGGCAGTCCTATGTCTCGCAATTATTTGAGACGGCTCAAAATCGCAGGACCCTCTTCTTTTCCTCGACATCTTTGTCCCGGAAGAATTTGGTTTGGACCTCCCTTAATTTTCTCTCGCTTGTGCGATCAAACTCAAAGGCGTTTGACACATCGTGATGGATCCGGATTCTCTACTGTAACGTAGAGGACCACTATGCAAACAGTGATTTATGAGTACATGAATGGTGTTCGACAGTGTAGGGAAGGAAAATACTGGAGCAAAACATTATAGCTATAGATCTAAACCTTTTTTTTAATTAGACAGTAGAGACCGTATTCTAATTCGTAGCACTGTAAACCCATTTCCCACCGTGATGGGTTTGTTAGTTGACTTAGGGCATCTTCAATAGTTAGAGACAACCTTGTCTCTAACATATGTTATATCATCTTTAGAAACAACATCTCTAATAGATAGTCTCTAGCACACTCTCCAACATTTATATTTTATAATTTTTTCAAATGGGTCTACATGTCAACTAGAGTAAATTAATGTATTATGTCTTGTTTCGTGTGCACGACAGTCTCTTCAGGAAGAGACGACCTGTGCTCTCTCTTCCCCCTCTCTCATCTACATAAGATTTTATTGACGTGGTATAGTTAAAAGATGATAATAAATATACTATTGGAGATGTTGTCCTGGAAAAGTCGCTGCATGCGTGAAAAGCCCATGCACGCTACCACATCACTATTCAGCGTCCTATAGTTTTATCGAAAAAATCACTTCCGTTTTCTTCTTTTTTCGAATCTGTTTGGGCCTCAAGTTGCTTTGACTGTCGTTTGTCGAGATACTTAGGCGAGACGACCTTAATACCTTATCCACGTCCATGTCAGCATCCGGAGCTCGATGTGTAATGATAGGATGCGATTCCAATACCGATTGAAATCGATCAACCACTTCATACTCCGGTCAATGGGCTTCTATATCAACATTTCTATTTTCAGAAAGAGAAGCCTAGCTAGCTTCTGGCTCAGACAATGATTAAACTAAGGGTACATCACGCCACAACTAACATTAAGCAAGTGTGGCATACCGTGTTGGAGTTTTTGGGCTCCCATTCAATATTATAATTAAATCATAGAAAAATCCTAAAGTCTCACTCATGTATGGTGGAAGATATAAAGTTTAGTATCATATTGCTAGTCTAGGTGGGAAGAAACGAATATATAAGATGGAGTTGGTCTTACATAGTTGAAGCAAATAAAAGAAGAACACGAGCGCTCACTCAGTCACCACGCCATGCCACGCCATCGCCCGTCCGCGACATGCGCGTGAATGGTCCGGCAATTTCTTGTCCGGTTGGCTATGGAGCTGCATACGAATTAGAAACTGAAAACTGAATACACTGTTTCAATGGAGCTTTTATGGCGCACTTTAATTGCGTTTAATACCGAGTTATGACTTCAGTTTCTTTCTTGTGGCTAATTCTATATGAAGGAGAGACCTCTCCTCTCAGAAGGACAGAGCAGAGAGAATTAGTATCGTCTTGTTACCCGTTTCCTCTGTGCTACGCAACCTCAGCTTCTCCATCCCTTCTTCGGCGTGCACCGACGTGGAGAGAGTAGTGTCTCCGAAGCCGGCGTCCCTCGTGATCATGCACGGGTTGGGGCGAATCAGGTTTTTGGGAAGTGTTCGCGCGACTGTTCATGGTTTTCTCCTTCTCCATCATCCTTTGTGTGTCATCTTCTTCGCATCAGACTCTACCGTGATCTTCGTCGGAGCGATTCTCCGTAAGTCGCGGTGATATCATTTGATATGGCTATGCCTTGCTTCATATACATTTGTCATGTGATGATGTTGATATTTACTTCTGTTAGTAGCGTTCTTGTTCTAGACTTTGCCTTATTAGTGCATATATATGAGATAGATATATTTGAGTTGATATCATGTTATTGTTCATAGTCCCAAATATGTCTAGTATATATGCTGCTATTAATTCAATTATTGTTTTAGGAATTATAATTATAACAAAAGCGTGCATATACCTAACAATCCACATCTTTTGTGGCAACCAAAATAGACGTCACAAGTATGGTAAAGTTAGGCAAAATTCTAAGCCTATGACGTGTGGGCGTAGAGCTAAGAAAATGTGGCAAGGCGTAACTAAGCACTGGCTAAAAATATATGGCACATCTAAGGTTAGCCGTGGAAATGTTAGGTAGCTAACCAAACATGCCCTAATTGTCATGCTTGCAGTTAAGTAGTATACTTGGTGACGAATGTGTCAGCAGCAACTCTCGACGATGCTGTTGTTGTACGTGATCATCTAATCGTATCTCTCTACAACTAGCGTCTAACCATACGATAAAAAAACATCTCATCATACACTCTAAAGCAACATACGTGAACCACATCCACCAACGTGTCTCTCGAATCGGACGTTCGGCCAATAGCATTACCTAATTAAATTCGTGACGATTTGATAGTGGACGCGTACCGGAAATCCCATCAAACCTCAGATGCACTTCCCCATTATCCCGTGCCACATCATTGCGTTTCTCTCTCTGGAGTATTTTTTTTCCCCTCCATGTACCTATGACAGCGGGCATGTCATAGAGATTTTGGTCACGTGAGTGGTACCTTTTTTAAAAGAGCTAAAAAAAAAGAGAACAAAAATTGAAAGCCGGCGTGGTGATTGTGAAGGTGCGTGCATGTGAGAAGCCACTCGCGAGGCAGCAGCCGCACACGCGCCGTGCGACTCGCCTGACGTGAAAATTTTGCCGTTTCGAGCTGCGAACGCGGTGAAAAAGGGGTGGTTCCACCATCGGCAGATGCATCGGCTGATGGGGCTGAATGCCCACCCAAACCATGGGGATATCTTAACCTGCTCCTCCACTAGGATACTAGATAGATAGCGGCAAGTTTTTTTTTTTTCCGATTACCTTCCGTGCGCCTGTAGCTTCGTTGGAAGAGGATCGGCTGCAGTCGAGATGCTCGTGGTTGGATCGTTCGATCAAAAATCAACGGTTCAGATCAAAGAGTCGACCAAAGAATGAAAAGGCATGCCCGTGCTTTCTTCACATGGATCGATCTAAGTTTTTTTAAGCAACATTTGATTGCACTTTTTTTTTTGGGAGGAGGGGGGGGGGACATTTGATTGTACTTAGATTGAAACAGATACGGTTGGTTTTTTCTCTCCATTTGCCTCGCACATTCCCCAATCTGCAGATTCTACAGGCTACTTCACCGTTAGTTTTTATCTGAAACTGAACGGCACGAACGGCATCGTGAATGTGGATGGATGATGGGTACTCCACTAGCAGTACATATCTCCAATTCTGCGCGGGCCGTGTGAAATGATCGTGGTAATGGCTAACGCCGTACGCGTATCGTGGTAATGGCATTGAAAATGGCTACGTGGCCACCTTGAAAATGCTCCCTGTCGGCCTCCTTTTGCCGAGGATGTTTCCAAAAGCGATGAGCTTGTTAGGTGGGAAGGGAAAGGCTGGCGAACGCACCATACTGTGGCCGTGCGCAGCCCATACACGTACTCGCACCGTCGCACGCATCATCCATCCCACGACCACTCTGAATGTGATGCTCCAGGTACACATGCACTGTACAACGTCCAGACAGTAGCCTCATGGTCATGCAAACCACGCTAATTGGTGATTGAGTCTATCTTTTCTAAAAGCTAGGTGAAACTAAAACTGTCACCGTCAATGGGCAAACCACGCTACTCTGCACGTCCATTTCGGGAATTGTTTTTGAAATAATATTATTTTAAAGAAAATTATAAAAATAAATAATTGATTTTTTTTTACAAAACTAGGCTTTTGTTGCTATTTGAAATGACGAAATTGTTCTGTGGTGACTAGGGAATGATGATAGAATTTAGAACAGTGCAGAGAGGTCGCTGTCGCCAGTTGAAATGGCGACATAGCCCTATCGCTACTCCAACCGGCGACAGGATCCTGTCGCCATTTCAACTGGCGACATGGACCTTTGTCTGTTTTTTAACTGTCTATTTCCGATCACATATTTTATTGACAAATCATAATGATGTTACAAAACATTCGACACAACGTTATCCATTTTTTGTCGATAAATCATAATGATATTACAAAACATTCAGCGCAACGTCCTCACATATTTTATCGACAAATCACACTGATATTACAAAACATTCAGCATAACGTCATCACCTAGTTTTTCGATAAATCAAAATGACATTACAAAATATTGAGCACCACATATTTCAACAAGACGAACCTTTCCTGTCGCCGCGACCTCGACATCCGCCCTGTTGACCGCCTCGAGTAGGGTGGTCGGATGAGGTCCCCGTGGCGTCGTCCAAGCTGCCGATGTCTCCTTCATCCTGTAGATTTCTCGTAGGGCATTTCTTGAAGGTGCCCAGACTCCCTGCAAATGGAGCACTGCTTTGTACGACGTCCAGCTTCTACTTCATCCATATCATTCCTGATACGCCGTACTGGTCGTCGACTAACCTTTCCCTTTAGCCTATCAATATCCACGGCCCAGATAAGTTGCTCCCATATCAGATGGCCAGTGAAATGGCTAACCACGCCGTAACCATACAGCTCTGCACTCCATGTTTGCATCACCTCCTCCTTGTTAAAATAATCAGAGAGATACTAGTCAGGATGCTGCGCCATCATCGAACATGCGACCATGACATGTGAGCAGAGCCTATGCAAAAGAAGAGGCTTGTTGCAAGTGCACACGCAGCTAGCACGGCGTAGCATGCACTCGTTGGTGGTCCTTTCACGGTTCCTCCCGCGGCGTCCTTTATCCCTGCACAATATCTCGAAGCAAAGCTCACTTTGTGCTCATCTTGAATGCTCGGTGCATCTCGCTCTTCTTGCTCTTCTCCTCCAATCAATATGTGTCTAGACGATGAAGAAAATACATCATTCATTACACCATTTGGTATATTTTGCTATGTCAAAATGTCATTTGGTCTAAAAAATGCCGGTGCTTCTTTTCAACGCTTGATGCAATCGACTTTTTTTATCTCAACTAGGCCGAAACCTGGAAGCCTATGTTGATGATCTAGTCGTTAAAAGCATCAAGAGACTTAATCATATCACTGACCTACAAGAAACATTCGACAACCTCAGAAAGCACCGCTTAAAACTCAACCCTGAGAAGTGTGTGTTCATTCCTCTTCAAGGAAAATTGCTTGGATTCCTAGTATATATACGAGGAATCGAAGCAAACCCCGAAAAGATAAAGGCCATTCTCCAAATGTGCCCTTCGACCACAAAGAAAGAAGTCCAGAAACTCACAGGGTGCATGGCGGCTTTAAGTCGTTTCATCGCACGACTAGGAGAAAAAGGACTACCTTTCTTTAAACTTCTAAGGAAACATGAAGGTTTTGAGTGGTCGAAAGAGGCAAACGTTGCCTTTGAGGATGTCAAGAGGTATCTTACGAGTGCTCCTATTTTGGTTTCTCCGAGGCCAGAAGAGACGCTCTTAATTTATCTAGCTGCCACGCCACAGGCAGTGAGCGCAGTACTGGTTGTAGAACGTGAAAACGTACAACGACCGGTTTACTATGTTAGTAAAGTTTTACACGGGCCTAAGGGGCGTTACCCTCAGGTCCAAAAACTTCTATATGCCCTCCTCATATCTTCGAGGAAACTGCGGCATTATTTTTAGGCGCACAAAATAGTTGCACTGTCGAGTTTCCCTTAGAGGCGATCCTAGAATAGGAAGCGGCGGGGACGCATGGCAAAATAGTCAGTCGAACTTGGGGAGTTCGACCTCCATTTCATGTCCCGAACGGCCATTAAATCCCAGATCTTGGCAGACTTTGTCGCCGAATAGACAAATCCTGAACTTGTTCAGGATCCCCAATACGATTCCCACGACCAGTGGACGATGTACTTTGACGGGTCACTTACTTTAAGTGGCTCGGGGGCTGGGGTGGTCCTGGTATCTCCTACCGGAGAGACCTTAAAGTATGCCATACAATTAAATTTTCAGGCCATTAACAACGTGGTAGAATACGAAGGTTTGCTAGCTGGCATACGAGCTGCGAAAGCGCTCTCGATTCGCCGACTACTCATGAGGGGAGACTCTCAACTAGTCGTGAATCAAGTTGGGAAAGAGTACCAGTGCTCTAACTTGACAATGTCTCGGTACTTATCGGAAGTGCGTAAGCTAGAAAAGCATTTTTTTCGGTTTCGAGGCACAATTCATCCCTCAAAAGGATAATTTCTGCGTAGACCAGCTTGCTCGAATGGCTTCTTCCCGATCTGTAGTACCAAAAGGAGTCTTCTTGGAACAACTCCAGAAGCCGTCCCTGGTTGAAGAACCAGAGACACCTCCTATTGAGACGGCCTCTCTAGAATACGAGGATACCTGGATGGCTCCCATCTACGAGTATCTTCAGAAGGGTTCCGTACCCGCAGACGATCCCGAGGCAGATCGCTTATCCCAAAAAGCCAAAATGTATACTTTGGTTGAAGGACTCCTCTATAAACGAGGTACTCAAGGGGTGCTCATGCGATGCATTCTGCAGAGTGAAGGATTAACACTCCTTCACGACATACACGGTGGCATCTGTGGAACTCATGCTTCCTACAGAACGCTGGTCGGTAAGGCCTTTCGACAAGGTTTCTACTGGCCAATAGCCCTGTACGATGCCAAAGAGTTGGTTAAAAAGTGTGTCCAATGCCAGCTTCATAGTAGACAAATACACCAACCAGCTCAAGCATTACAAATGATACCTCTGTCTTGGCCTTTTGCGACCTGGGGTCTCGATATCCTAGGACCGTTCCCCAAAGCTCCAGGAGGTTTCGAGTTCTTTTTTGTGGCTATTGATACGTTCACAAAATGGATCGAAGCGAACACAGAATGGGATAACAACGAAGCGACAAAGCGGTTCATGATGAGATGCGTAATTACTCGATTTGGAGTTCCAAGTCGAATAATCACAGATAATGGTAAACAATTTTCGAGCGCAAAATTTTAGGAATTTTGCGACGAGTTGGATACCAAGTTATGTTATGCTTCTGTTGCCCATTCCCAAAGCAATGGGGCAGTCGAACGCGCAAATGGCCAAATAATACAGGGAATTAAAACCCGAGTCTTCGACCAGCTCGTCAAGCGCTCGGGGGCTTGGGTACAAGAATTACCCTCCGTATTATGGGCAGTTCGTACGACTACTAGTCGGGCTATAGGTGAAACACCCTTTTTTTCTAGTATTCGGAGCTGAAACCATGCTTCCTCCGGAACTAAAGATATGGTCAACATGAGTCGAACTTTTGATGACTCCAACCAAGAACAACTTCGAGCGAATGACATCAACCTACTCGAAGAAAGGAGAAACCAGGCCTTAATCCGTTTAGCAGTCTACCAACAAGCCCTGCGTAGATACTATGATCGTAAGGTCCAACCTCGCAGCCTTGTTGTAGGTGACTTGGTATTGAGGCTCTGCCAATCCAAGTCTAATCGGAATAAACTTTCTCCCAAGTGGGAAGGTCCTTACACAGTGGTCGAAGTTACACGGCTAGGGTCAGTCCGATTGGCAATGGAAGACAGCCAGGTTCTCTCAAATTCTTAGAACATCGACCAGTTACGCAAGTTTTATGTATAACAAACCATTCAGATAATAAAGTCTTAGGTTCTCTCTACCTCTATTATCTTATTTTTGAGTAGTGCTTTCATAATCTTTCGACTACATTCTAAACACCCAGTTTTCTTTACACTGGTCGAAAGGCAGGTAACATCACCTAGTCGAAGCCTCTCCTCTCTGCACGTGGTCCTGCCCACTAGAAGGAGCTTCCTAGTGTCGACTCGTTACTCACTTTTGCTGCCAATACAAAGAGCTCGGGTTCTATTTGGTCGAAATATTCTTAAAGCCAGCTCTTTTCCACCTTAGTTTATTTTTTCAGTTATTTTGAAAAATACTCTAAGTAGAGTGCACTTTCTTAGATTTATTCAACCGCCTTTGGTGTACTCATTCCGTCCCAACTGGTCGGAGGAAGAAACACATCTAGTCGAAGTCTCTCCTCTCTGCACGTGGTCCTACCCACTAGAAGGAACTTCCTAGCATTGTTCAGTTTCCTACTTTTGCTACCAGGACAGACCTATCGAGTCCACCAAAGAAGGACGAACGAATTTTTTAAAGTCCTCTAGACGTTTGCCTAACTCAAGTTGCCATTCTCGATTTAATTAATCTGATCGAAGATGGTAATATCACCTAGTCGAAGCCTTTCCTCTCTGACGTGGTCACCTTACGAGAAGGAACTTCCTAGAGTCGATTCATTACTACTCTTTTGACCGATGCATGACAATCGTGATAAAAACTACAAGTTAATCAAACCTCTCTTTTGAAACCCTTTTAACACTATTTACTTAGTTTATCTAAATAAACTAAGCAAATAGTCGGGGGCTAGGATAAAGTTATTAATTTTACTTCAATTCTTAGTTTTTTGTTCGTCAATTATCTTTTGAGTTACTAACTACTCGACAAGATAATTTGCAAGAAACAAGATGTATTATATTTTACATTAGCAAAATCTTGTTTTCACAGGTTTTTATTACAAACTACTCTGAAGAGGGAGATCCCAGTTGCATCTCCTCCGAGACCTTCCTGCCGACTGGCTACATTTCTTCAATCAAACGACTTGCTTCTGCCTTAGGGCAGTCGAAGTCGGCGTCGATTGGTTACACATTAAGGCTGGGGTCATGAGCTTTAAGTTTTGCCAATACATAACTTATTGCACCTTCGACCGCCTCCTTTATCAAGTCAGCTTGGCTGGCCTTCAGGGTGGTCACCAGTTCTTACAAAGTCTCGACTTGTTCCCCAATAGTACTTAGGTGAGCAGCTATTGTGTCTTCTGGAGGAGTTTTTCCCTCACCACGCAGCTCACCAAGTATATTGTTCAGGAGCGTGATGTTGTCTTGAAGATTAATCTTTGTCGACTTCATCTCCTGTTGGTTACGAGTCGAAGCCTCGCGGAGTTGTTCATTCTCGACTACTTGCTCTGAAAGGGGTAAGACTAGTCAAGCAAAAATAATTCCTAGAAGAGGAAAGAACTAGTTCACAGGTAAAGAATTCCTTACCTGCTAGTCGAGAATCTAACTTCTCGGTTTCCTTATTATGGGAAGCAATGGTCTCATCATGTCGCTTCTCCCATAATTTGATGTCCTTTGCGTTTTCTCTGGCGATGTGGAGGGTCTCGTTAAGGATCATGGTTTTTTCTTGATCCCTAGTTTCGAGCCTTCCCAGCTTAAGCTCAATTTCTAAAAATAAATGATAGTTAGAATAAGAAAAGAACTCGTGAAGGATTACAGGTAAAGAACTACTTACCTGCTTGCCGAGATCTTAGCCTTTCAATCTCTTGATCTTTATCTTTGGCGATACGAGAAATCTCGTGAACGACCAAAGTTTTATCTTTAACTTCAATTTGGAGCCTTCTCATTTTGTCCGCTTTTTCTAAAAATAAGTAAGAGTTAAAAAGGTAAAGATCAACAACATAAGCAGTCTTAAGTTCAGCACTTACTGTTTATCTCTCCCTGTAATTTTTGAGCTGCAGAGTTACCCTCCTGAAGTTTCTTTAAGAGGTCTTCTTTCTCTTCCCTTAGCTTTCTCGTCTCATCTTTTTCATAATCGAGCGAGTCAGCCAAGGTGTTTTCGTCACTATTTAACCCATAAAGGTTAAAAGTAGACATGGGCACTATCTAACTGGTCGTAAGTCTTTCTACGACTAGCACCTAGTCGTGAGTTTTTCCACGACAAACCCCATAAGCACTATATAAGTGGTCAAATAAAAAACGACTACGAATAACAGTGACTTACCACCTCTCTGCCTGTTCACACAGTTCCGCTTTTTCTTGTCGTAGCTCTACAAGTTGTCGGTGATATTTACCAACAGTGGCAATTTGTTCTAAAGCTTTCTGCAAAAAGAAAGACAGTAAGAAGCAAGAGAAGACCGCACATATAAGTATCCTTAAATACTTACATTCATGGTCGTCCGAGCAAACATCGAGAAAACCATTGTTGGACTCTTCAGCTTATCTATCTTCGCGACTTGATCCCACCAAACCTTCTCGAGACGCTCGTTGTCAAAAACTTCCCCTCTGTTAGGAATATCTTTGGGATGAGGGACTCGATCGTGAGATCTAAAAGCAGAAGACCCCACGATGGAAGCAGGCCCAAAGAAATCAGCACAGAAGTTGAAGTACTCCTCATCTTCTGATTTTGTAATTGCAGCTTCTCTTTGGAGACCGGGAGGTACGTCTGCAACGACTTCCTTCCCGGCACGGTGGTCAGATGCATCACCACCCTGGCTAGAGGCTTCTACTGCTGCCTCTGCTGCCCTCACGACCACCTCAGTGGTCGTAGCAACTACCTCAGTGGTTGTAGCAACCACTTCAGAAGCCACGACTTCCTCCGCCACTCGAGCAGTGGGTGATCCTTCGACCACTCCTGCTGTCATCTCTCCATCTGTTGGAGAAGTGACAATAGGCTTCTCAATAGAAGCATCCTCGGGGCTGAAGGAGTCGGGCTAAGAGCAACAAAAGGAAAGCACGTTAAGTTGTGAAAAGCAAAAGGTACATGCTATTCTTACACTTTAGTCTTTCTTACATACCTCTGCACTTTGGACTTAACCAGGAACTTATGAGTCACCTTCCCAATGGAAGATTTCTTCGACTTCTTTTCTACAACCACGTCTGGTCGGAGTTCAAGTTGAAAGATAGGCTCAACCACGACCATGTCTGGTCATGGATTCTGAACAGGAGCCACCTCTCTGATCTCCTGACTTTCCGGATGGCCGAGATCAATCTCGACCACTCCGAGATTGGTGCTTCCCTCGACCACAGGCTCTGCTGGAGCAGCATTGTCCTTCACAAAAGACATAAAGTCCTTCCAGTTCTCCTTTGCTAGTCGCTTGACAAAACTAGGAGAGACAGAAACTGCAAAAGTTTTCTTGTCATAATAGAAGGGTACCTTGGCCTTGCGGGCTTTGTGCTTAAGAGGTTCTATTTGCTTCGATCTCTTGACAATTGCTTCAACCTCCCTAGCCCATTTGCGGTAGATATCTGCAATGATTTTGCAGAAGGTCTGGTCGAAATAAAAGAACTTGAGCTTGCCCCTCCCTTTTCGGCGACTTTCATGAGTCGACGCTTCTTAGACGGAGGAGCTGGACTTTTTTCCGCTGTCATCCCTACGCCAATGGTTATCAGTTCGACCTCTTGGTCGTCCTGACGATTTTCCATGCCTACTTTCTGTAAGAAAAACAGAAAAGGATTACTGACCAGTTGTAAGATTTTCTACGACCAGTACCTAGTTGTAAGTTTTTCTACAACATTTCCTTGATCGTAAGGTTTTCTACGATCACTACCAAGTCGTAAGTTTTTCTACGACAAACAACCAATCGTAAGTCTTTCTACGATTCTAAAGTCCTAAGGATAAAATCAACCCTTGATTAACTTTAGGTGCTCCATCTTCTCTTCTGCGGATAAAACTACAAAGATTTGAGGAACCGCCACTCCAGGTGGTGGAGATTTCTCACAAACAAGTTTGACCCGAACGTCGATATCTGCTTGTGAAAGATCTGTGCAAATAGATAAGACATTCCTTAGACCACTTTGAGAAAGACCAAACCGAGAGCTAAGTCGAAGATTCACTTACCCGCCTCGTAGTCCCTGGTCGGGTCTTTTGGCCCTGTGTACCTCCACATAGGAGGTACTCATTTCTTCAAAGGGCTAATTCGACGTGTGATGAAATCCTTCACCACATGCCATCCGTCGATCCCTCCTCTTTTAAGTCCTTGATGGCTTGAATGTGAGAACAATCCGACCAATATCCCAGGAGTCGAATCCGGGAAGAATTCTTCGTGACCTTCCCGCGAAAGTAAAATTTGTCATCTTGGGTGATTTTCGGTAAAACCACCTCTTCCTCTATCCCACCCACGACGGCCAGGGTAAACATCTGAATATACTCCTTCGACTTCCGTCATGGAGATTGAGACCACAACTCCCAAACAATCCCAGTTGTCGAGCCATTCCATAAAAATATTGAAAGAGCTCGAGGTCTGTTAGAATTCCCAGGTATGCCTCACACAGATACACGAATACACTTAGCATAGTGATGGAATTAGGACCGAGGTTCACTAATTCCACCCCAAAGTGCTCGAGTACGAGTGTGAGAAAGGGGTGAGCAGGCAATCGAAGGCCACACTCACAATATGCCTAGAAGACGGGGATTTATCCAATCTCCCCCGACGGCCAATGTTGCCCAACTGCTGCAATCCACTTCACAAGAACCTTCTCTGGAATCTTCCCGGCATCGACCAAGGCTTGAATCTTCACCGCATCCATCTCCGACTCGGCCCACTCGGAAACTGTTCCGGCCTTCTCTGTCAGAGAGGGGAGGTTTTGGATTAAGGAAGGTCTTAGAAGAAGGCACAATTGGGTTGATGGCGGAGAAGACAAGAACTCGATGAATAGCGGGAGTGATTTGGGGAAAAGTAGAAACCCAAGTCTCACCCTCAGGTAAGTATTTATAACCATATGCCTAGATTTAAAGTGTGGAAACCCAAGGGTTGCCACCGTTTTGGGCACCGCTCCAACAGACATACATATAAGAGTCGTTTGCGATTCTATAAGTTTGTCTGCCCAAGAAAATCAGGTTCGTTTTTACACCTCAAGCAAAATTACTTTCTTGGCCAAGCCTTTCTGGCCAAATGAAATATCAATCGGAAAGGTTTTACTTCTGATCACTATACTACGACTATTTGATAGTCGTAAGTAACCTTCTTGACCAAGTATATTCCTGGTCAAAGTGACGTACAAATGTCGAAGAGTTTTTCCTTCGACCATCTCTCCACGACCCTCTCGTGGTCATAAGATCATCTACAACTCCTTTACCAAGTAAGTTACTTTCACTTGAAGCTGGGGGACTAAACGATGAGGATCTAATAATCCTCATTTTATCTTTTATCTATAATTCTTATTATGGGTAAATATGATGTCATGTGGTCCCTAGGTATGCCCCTTATATTTACAAGGGAGAAGCCTACCAGGTGGTCGTAAGTTCTTCTACGACTACCTTATGGTCGTAAGTTCTTCTACGATTACTATCTAGTCGTAAGTTATTCTATGACTACCCTATGGTCGTAAACTCTTCTACGACCAGGTCAGCTACGACCACCTTATGATCAATAAAACCTCTGAGGCGAGTGGGTCCAATTGATTAAGGAATCCAAGCGATCAACATATCTTTGTTATTCTAGGAGTAATAGCACGTAATACCCCATTATCTCGACAAATAAGCGCCGGTGGCATGAAGGAGTTAACACTCCGGTGATTACTGCAAACATGCGCCTGTTACAGGACATGATGAGGCGCCTCTTCACCTGGAGAAACGGCTACTCCTTCACGACTATATAAAGGCGGCGATCAGAGATGAAAAGGAGGGCAATGAGAGAACACAACAAGCAATCGGGAAGACATGCACTATCTTCTGTAATAGTCTTAGTCTTTTATCCCGATTGTATAAGATACACTCAATATCATACACACAGGAGTAGGGTTGTTATTCTCCCCAGAGAAGGCCTGAACCTGTATAAAAATACCCGTGTCAATCTCTCTGCGTGATTCCATTCTAGGAGACCCCCCGAATCAAACAATCTTTACGTAAGATCAGTTCTAAAACACCGACAGACCTCTAGTGGTGCCAACGGATTTGCGAATAGCAATTCGGGTCCTTTGCATCTTCAAGCAGAGAGAATATGTTACAAAGAATGCAAGAGATTAGGTATATTAGGTTTAATTTTGAATGGAGTGATTTTCTTGTTTGTCAAGAAAACCGGTAGTACCGTCATTGTCAAGTCGGTACAACCGCATCGCGGTAGTTCCGTGCTCAAATTAGTGGTAGTATCATTTTTCAGACTAAGTTCTTAGGCATGGAATTTAATGAAATTTTGGATGTTTCTTATGGAGTGAATCCATGGAATGGATGTGTAAACACCATGAAACACCAATTTTATCAATTTTGCCCAACAAGAACCACAAAAATCATCTACATTTTCAATTAACCCTAAAACGGGACCTAGGGTTCCAATCTTCGGTAAAGTAAGAATCAAAAGGGGTTTTACCTTGAGGATTGAAGGAGATGAACCCTAGAGATGCAAGGAATCCACAAGATTGAAGAACCACCGAAGAACTTTGGAGAATTTCGAGTGGATTTGGGGTGTCTTTGGGTGAGAAAGAGAGAGGCCAAGAGTGAATGGGAAATGGTGCGAGTTCGGTCGAACCGTTCTGAGGTAAAAGGCACAGGTTAAAGTGAAACCGTAAGGAGTTAATGACATTTACCAACCGACACGGTAGTACCACTTCTTTACTACCGGTAGTACCGCACTATGGTCATACTGTGGTTATAATGCCAGTTGTACCGCACTGCGGTCAGACCGCGCTTAACCCGCCGGTAGTTCCGATTTTCTTGGAACTATAGGATTTGACTTTGGATTTGAGAATTATGCAAATGATCCTTAGTTTTGCACACAAATGAATATCCTTTAGGATCATTATGCATTGAGTAGACTAATGTCTATCTAAGAACATAATTTTTATGAACATAATAATCTTTAATAAACATTTTGAAAATATTTTCATAAATGGCTTCAAATAACACCAAATGAAGTAAAATGCATGAGGCAATAGTTCAGCCAACATTAGAATAGTCTATGACATTTAATTCATTCCTCAATTTGCAAAAGCGGCCTTCATCTAATGGTTTGGTGAAAATATCCGCTAATTGGTCTTCGGTCTGGATGTGGCTAATTTCAATATCTCCCTTGCTCACATGATCTCTCGAGAATTGGTGGCGAATATCTATATGCTTGGTTCTTGAGTGTTGGACGGGATTATTGGCTGTTTTCACCGCACTATCATTATCACACAAAAGAGACATTTTATCAAATTTAATTCCATAGTTCGTCAAAGTTTGCCTCATCCATAGTAATTGAGCACAACAACTTCCCGCGGAAACATATTCAGCTTCGGCGGTGGATAAAGCTACAAAATTTTGTTTCTTGGGTGACCATGATACTAAAGATCTTCCTAAGAATTGACAACTACCCGAGGTGCTTTTTCTATCCACTTTACAAACCGCATAATCGGAATCCGAATATCTAATTAAATCAAATTTAGCACCTTTTGGGAACCATAGGCCAATGCTAGAGGAATGCTTTAAATATCTTAGTATTCTTTTTACGACCATCAAATGGCACTCTTTTAGAGTTGCTTGAAAGCATGCACACATGCAAACACTAAACATAATATCGGGCCTAGATGCGGTAAGATAAAGCAAACTACCAATCATAGATCTATAAAGCTTTAAATCTACCAGTTTACCTCCCTTATTTAGGTCGAGATGACCGTTGGTTGCCATGGGAGTCTTGATGGGTTTTGCATCCTCTATGCCAAATTTCTTGATCAAATCTTTTGCATACTTTGTTTGGCTCATGAAGGTTCCATCTTTGAGTTGCTTGATTTGAAGTCCAAGGAAATAAATTAACTCTCCAATCATGGACATTTCAAATTCCTTAGACATCATATCACCAAATTCTTTGCAAAAATCTTGATTAGTAGACCCGAAAATAATATCATCAACATAAATTTGAAAAACAAAGAAATCATCATCTAAAAATTTAGTAAATAAAGTTGAATCAATTTTCCTGATTTTGAATCCTGTTGAGACTAGAAAATCTCTAAGGCGTTCATACCATGCTCTAGGAGTTTGTATAAGACCATAGAGCGCCTTGGAGAGTTTATAGACATGATTTGGATTCTTTAGATCTTCAAAACCAGGAGGTTGTTCAACAAAGACAAGTTCAGATACTGTTCCATTTAGGAAAGAACTTTTAACATGCATTTGAAATAAATTAATATTAAAGCATGATGCAAAAGCAAGTAGTATCCGAATTGACTCAAGTCTAACTACGGGAGCAAAAGTTTCACCAAAATCCAAACCTTCGACTTGTGAATATCCTTGAGTGACCAATCTTGCTTTGTTTCTAACAACCATACCATTTTTATCTTGCTTGTTTCTAAAGACCCATTTGGTACCAAGAACTCCTCTTCAAAGAGGTCAGAGCGGCCCTGCACTTGTTCATCTTCGACCACTACTTTAACACAGGGCTTAAAGTCATGAGTACTTGGAAGGTACTCAGCAAATCGCACGGAGCAATTATGCAAATAATATTCATGCATTGGCTTTGCAATGAGGGCTGTAGGGTTAGTTGCAAAAAGCAATATTTGACAAGAAAATAACATGTATAGATTGCAAAGCTCAAGGTGAAAACAATAACACATAATTACATTTGTTTGAAAAGAAGGGGAGTGAGCACCAACTCACTTCCAAAGCCACTTGGGGGAGGTCTGGCCGCACCCACGACCAGGACCTCTCCCAAGACCACTCTAGAGCACCAACTCCAGAGCTCCCAAGGACCGCCCTAGGTTCCAGGACCTCCCTGGAGCACACACTCCGGAGTACCCTGGACCACCCTAGGGTTCACAAAACCTTCATGACCAACCGAGGACATCACAAGCACTCGGAGCCACCCTGTATACTTGCAGACATCCCAAGCCAGCCATGGAACACAAATTTTGAGAAGTCTACCCCTTGCACCATTTTCACCGGGCATGTCCATGAACAAGGACTTGGCTATTCGAATAAATTGATACTCTGTAGTGGTGTACAACTTTACCCACAATTCACGACCTCTCTAGTGGGGCGGGTTCTCGTCGGAACCCTTGCTCACTTCCAAAGGTGAGCAGTCTAGAGAGCGCGACAAGGCCTTTACAATACCACCTTCTATCACCAAAACCGCCCGATGAACTTTATTCCGAGTCATGGACGTACTGCTACCATCGTTTGCATGCCCTAAAGCATCTTGCGGCATGGTGCTAGAATGTGACAAATTAGTTGGCCCAGACCACCCCCGATAAAGTGATCTTGTGGTTGCACGAAAAGGCCCAGATCAGTAGAACACAAAGTTGAGTCCTTAATCCACTCAGGCCAGGCAACCTCATCCCATTGTGCACACGGCACCCCCCTTTACTACACGATCACTTGCCCGAGTGTAAAAAAAACATTTTGGGTTCAACCCGGCCACTAGACCACCCAGTCCTAGCACAACAAATTTTAACAAAGGTGGCATCGCACCACAAACAACACAGCTACGGCATCAGCACCGCAGCTGCCTAATGGTGGCACCAACCACAGTTCCATTAGTTCCATTAGTCAAGTTATTAGAGAAGAAACTTTATTCCCAAGACCCCCGGTTCTAAAAGCAAGGCTAAGCATAAACATACGGTCCCATGTTGGCAATACCAAACAATACCAACTAAGATATCCCTCCTAAGGCGTCCAAGAGGATCATGTCAACATGTCAAATACAATTATCCAAGGATGCATATTGTCAAGTAGGAAATTATCTACTGCCCAAACCTTTTCTTATAAAAAAAATAGCCATGCAAGATTAAGAAAAAGCAAAATACATTTGAAAAGCTAGGCTCAATACGATCAAAGGTATGCGACTTGCCTTCGTTGAGCAGTGGTGAGCCTTCAGTAGAAACTGCTGGGTCCAAGTACTCCTCCTCAAACTCGGGATCTACACCTTCGCCAAAGAACCAAATAAGCAAACCAGCTCCAAGCAAAGAACTTAAAAGAAGACCAAAAAGAGCTTAAACAAACTCAGCCAACACCAGAAAACAAGAGGCACAACACAACCTCAGAGAGCTCCTTGGGGAGGTCTAGAGCACGGAGAACACTAGACGAGAGCGAGGAAGTTAGAAATGAGCAAAAAGGTGACAAAGGGAGGCATGCCCAGGCTATTTATAGCCGGAGCTAGGGGCGGGGGGAAACAATGAGGGGCTTGAGCAAACGTGTCAAAGATCGGTGGTAGACAAGACAAGGTTAGGATAGGGTATGCCATTATAAGAATAAAATAAAGTATCTCAGATGTGACTACATTTAATGTGATACAACAGCCATTAAATGCGCACAGAGTTTTGAGGTGGAAGAATTGGGAAAAGTGAGCACGGTTGGCAAGTTGGGCCAGTCAAACTCAAGAGAACAGTTCAGTCAAAGGGTTGGTCTCAGTCGCAAGGGAGGTCTTTGCAAAAAGACCAGTGGTCCTGACCTCTAGGGGGAGGTCCTGACCGGCAAGGGAGGTCCTTGCATAAAGACCAGAGGTCGTGACCACAAAGAGAGGTCCTGACCACAAGGAGGTCCTGAGGACAGGAGGTCCAAAATACACGAGGAGGTCCTGAGGATAGGAGGTCCAAAAGACACGAGGAGGTCCTGAGCATAGCAGGTCCAAATGACACGAGGAGGTCCTGAGGATAGGAGGTCCAAAAGACACGCTCACAGTTCACAAGAGGTCCGAGGGTCAAGATCTCTCGAGGGAGGTCCTAACGGTCAAGATATACAAGGGGTGGTCCTGACGGTTAGATCCACAAAGGGGAGGTCCTGATGGTCAGATCCACAAAGGGGAGGTCCTGACGGTCAGATCCACAAAGGGAGGTCGACAGTCGATCCACAAAGGAGGTCTGACGGTCGAGATCTCTCAAGGGAGGTCCTGACGGTCGGATCTCTCAAGGGGAGGTCCTGACGGTCGGATCTCTCAAGGGGAGGTCCTGACGGTTCGATCAAATCAAGGGGAGGTCCTGATGGTCGGATCTCTCAAAGGGAGGTCCTGACGGTTGGATCTCTCAAGGGGGGGTCCTGACGGTCGGATCTCTCAAGGGGAGGTCCTAACGGTCGGATCCACAAAGGGAGGTCTTGGAAAGGGGAGGTCCAAGAGAAGACACTAGGGGTGATCCAAAGAGAACGAGGAGGTCCAGAGAAGGGCAAGCTAGGCCAAGCTTGACTCTCAGAAAACAAAGGGGTTTGAAACACAAACCCGAGCTGAGAACAACTCGGGGTGGCTGTGACTTAAAAAGGGAGGTCAGAACCAAAGGTAGATTCAAACAGAGAGGGAGGTCTAAACCTTAAAGAGATTCAAACCAACAAAGGAAGTCTAGATTAAAGGGGATGGAAAAATCCAAGCTCAGAGGAGGTCCAAAGGACTCAAAGGAGGTCCTATGAAAACAGAGGAGGTCTAGGAAAGAAAGCTAAAGCAAAGGGCACAGAAGGCGAAACAAAGAAAAGAGAACTAAAACCAGAGAGCACCAGAGAACCCCAAAAGGACAAAGAACACAAACCGAAAGGACTTAGTGGAGGTTTGGTTAGTTCAAGTTAAACTCCCGAATTTCCAAAATACCAAATTAAGCTTGAGCAACTTAGCAAACCAAATGGTTCCTTTTTAGTTTTGAAATCTAGCAAGAAACTCTAGGACAAACGGGACGTTACAAACCTTCACCCCTTAAGGGAATCTCGACCCCGAGATTCAGGCTAGCTAGAAAATAGGTGCGGGTACTCTTTCTTGAGGTCCTCTTCGCGCTCCCAAATTGCTTCTGCCTCGGTGTGGTTGCTCCATTGCACTTTGCAAAGCTTGATGGTCTTGGCCCTTGTGACTCTCTCAGACACATCTAGGATCTTAATAGGCTACTCCTAGTAAGTGAGGTCTTCTTAGAGGTCCATAGCTTCCAAGGGCATCTACTCTTCCGGCACATGCAAACATTTCTTCAACTGAGAAACATGAAAAACATTGTGTACTCCGGCGAGCTGAGGATGGAGGTCTATCTTGTAGGCAACTTCTCCTCTTCGGGCAAGAATGGGAAAAGGTCCAATGAATCTTGGAGCAAGCTTTCCACTGATTCTAAAATGTCGTATTCCTTTAAGAGGTGACACTTTGAGGTATACTTGATCTCCGGGAGCAAAATCTAGATCTCGTCGTCTATTGTCTGCATAACTCTTTTGTTTGGTCTGTGCAGTCTTCAACTTTTCTGTTATTGATCTCACTTGGTCTTCAGCTTCTTTCAAAAGGTATGGCCCAAGAACTTGTCCTTCTCTAGACTCTGTCCAATACAAGGGTGTTCCACACTTCCTTCCATAAAGAGCTTCAAAAGGAGACATCTGGAGACTTACTTGGTAGCTATTATTGTATGAGAACTCGGCATAGGGTAGCATTCGGTCCCAACAAGCTTGCTTTTCCAGAGCACATGCTCTCAGCATGTCTTCAAGAACTTGGTTAACTCTTTTGGTTTGGCCATCAGTCTGTGGGTGATAAGCTGTGCTGAAATTGAGGTCTGTGCCTATGACATCATGTAGCTTTTGCCAAAATTTATAGGTGAACTGAGATCCTCTATCTGACACTATCTTCTTTGGTACCCTATGTAGACACACAACCTTTGCCATGTAGATTTTTGCCAACTTGTCTCCAGAATAGGTGGTCTTCACAGGGATAAAATGAGCCACTTTGGTTAGGCGATCCACAATGACCCATATAGAGTCAAAGCCAGCTCGTGTCCGGGGTAGACCAGTAATAAAGTCCATCATTACCTCTTCCCATTTCCACTCGGGGATGGGCAAGGGCACCAAAAGACCTCCAAGTCTTTGGTGTATGGCCTTAACCTTTTGACAGGTATCACATTTGGCCACATACTCTACAATTTCACGCTTCATACTAGGCCACCAATACATTTCCTTAATGTCTTGATACATCTTTGTAGCTCCAGGGTGAATGGAATATAATGCTTCATGGGCTTCTTTAAGTAGTACCTCTTTGAGCTCCATGTTGTTCGGCATACATAGCCTTTTGTTAAACCAGACCGTCCCTTGCTCATCTTCAGAAAACCTTAAAGATCTCCCTTTTCTCATGTTGGTCTTGATTCCCTAAATGTCAGCATCATCAACTTGAGCTACTCTAATCTGACTTTGCAAGGTGGGCTGTACTTCCAGAGCTGCTAAGTATCCTTCTTCAACTATCTCAAGTCTGAGCTTCTGGAGTTCCTCATGCAAAGTGGGTTGGCTTTCTTTGACCATCATCGTGCTACTATAGATCTTTCTACTTAGAGCATCAGCTACCACGTTGGCCTTGCTAGGGTGATAATGAATTCCCAAATTGTAGTCTTTGATTAGCTCTAACCGCCTTCTCTGCCTCATGTTCAAATCAGCTTGAGTGAATATATACTTTAAGCTCTTATGATCTGTGTAGACTTCACATCGGTTTCCAATAAGATAGTGGTGCCAAATTTTTAAAGCATGCACTATAGCAGCTAGCTCTAGATCATGAGTGAGGTAATTTGCTTCATGAGGTTTCAGTTGTCATGAGGCATAAGCTACCACTCTTCTTTCTTGCATCAAGACACAACAAAGATCTTGTTTTGATGCATCACAATAGACCTTAAAATCCTTTCGGACATTTGGCAGTATCAAAACTAGTGCAAAGGTTAACCTTCTCTTGAGCTCTTGAAAGCCTTGTTCACATTCAGAGGTCCATGAGGACTTCTTTTCCTTCTTCAATAACTGAGTGAGAGGTCTTGCTATTCGAGAAAAACCTTCAATAAACCTTCTGTAATACCCTGTCATACCAAGGAAGCTTCGGACTTGAGGCACTAACTTAGGAGGTTCCCAATTGAGCACATCTCGGACCTTACTGGGGTTGACAGAGACCCCTTTTTCGGATAGCACATGTCCTAAAAGACCACTTCCTTCAACCAGAATTCACACTTACTAAACTTAGCAAAGAGTTGGTGAGCTATAAGCTTCTCCAGAACCAATAAGAGGTTCTTTGCATGCTCTTCTTCACTTTTGGAATACACAAGGATGTCATCAATGAAGACAATGACAAACTTGTCTAGATACTCCATAAACACTCCATTCATCAAGTTCATAAAATAAGCAGGGGCATTGGTCAGCCCAAAAGACATAATAGTGAACTCAAACAGCACATATCTAGTTGAAAAAGCTGTCTTGGGGATGTCTTCTTTGCGAATCTTGAGCTGGTGGTACCCTGACCTCAAATCTATCTTTGAAAACACTGCAGCTCCCTTCAATTGGTCAAACAAATCATCAATTCTTGGCAGAAGATACTTGTTCTTGATGGTGACTTCATTTAGAGCTCAGTAGTCCACACACATTCTTTAAGTACCATCCTTCTTGGCAACAAATATCACTGGAGCTCCCCAAGGTGAGGATTTAGGTCTAATGAAACCTTTGCTCAACATGTCTTCAATCTGTTTCTTCAACTCTACTTGGTCATCAACATGCAGCCTATAAGGTCTTTTGGAGATGGGGGAAGTCCCTGGAACAAGGTTAATTACAAACTCAAGATCTCTATCTGGTAGCATTCCTGGGAGCTCATCAGGGAACACATCTGCAAAATCTCGGACCACAGGGACATCTTTCAAAGCTAGAACCTGGGCACTGCAAGCTAGAGCTCCTTTAAGCTTCTCTGAGGAGGCTTCAAACTTCACTATGACACCACTAGGGCTGGTCAAAGAGATGCTCTTACCACTACAATCCAACATTGCATGGTGGTCTGCTAGCCAATCCATTCCCAAGATCACATCTAGGGACTTGGTGTCCAGGAGGATGAGGTTAGCTAGAAATTCTACTCCCTCTATGACCAATTTAACTTGTGGACAACCCTAGTTCGTGCTTAACTCCGAACCGGGGGATTGAACCAACAAGGTAGACTTAAGAGCAACAACTTTAAACTGGTGCTTGGCAACAAAACTCCGAGAAATAAATGAATGTGAAGCTCCAGAATCAAACAAAACTGCAGCTGGCGCTGAATTTACTAGGAACATACCTAGTACAACATCTGGGGAAGTCTGGGCTTCCTCCACTGCTACATAGTTAACACGACCTCTTCCAAAAGATTGAGAGGTCCTGGCTGGAGGAGGTCCAGCGGCTGCTTGAGAGGTCCTGGCTGGGGGAGGTCCTGAAGAGGAGGTCCCAGCGGCTTGCTGTGTCCTTTGTGGGCATTGGCTGGCATAATGCCCCACTTGGTGGCACTTAAAACAAGTGATTCCTGCTGCGGAGGAGGTCTTTGAAGGCAGATTCTCTTTGCTAGTGATCTTGGCGTTGACTTGGGACAAGCTGGGACGGAGGTCTTGGCAGGGGTCCTGGAAGGTCCAAGAGGTCCTTGGCGCCTATATTGGTGCTGCACAAAGGTTCTGGCACATTGAGGAGGTCCTTGTTGAGCACTGGTGGGTGGCATCTTCCTCTTGAAAGACTCAGAGAGGTCCCTGCGGGATTCTTCAATAAGAAAAGCTTTGTTTACCATGCGCTGAAAATCAGGATAGTCATTGCCAACAACTTGAACTTTCAAACTGGGATGGAGACCTCGCTTGAAGCGCTTTTGGCGTGCATCATCAGTGGTAACATCTTCATGGACATGACGAGATAGCTGTGTAAACTTGGTGAGGTACTCACTCACAGTCATATTCCCTTGCTTGAGGTCCCGAAATTCATTTTTCTTCATCTCAACTTTACTATCTGGAACATGGGAATGGCGAAAGGCTGCTACAAATTCAGCCCATATGATCCTCTGGTGATCAACATGAGCCGCACAAAAGGTGTCCCACCATTCAGCGGCAGCACCCACCAACTGGTGTGACGCAAATAAGACCTTCTCTCGGTCTTTACAACGAACAATTTCAAGGTTCTTCTCAGTTGATCTCAGCCAATCATCCACATCCAGCGGCTCAGGGGAGCTTGAAAAGGTGGTTGGGCGAGTCTTTATGAACTCAGACAACCTTGATTGAGGATGAATAGAATGCGGAGGAGGAGGCACAACTGCTGCTTGGCTGTTTTGGCTCATCATGGCAAGCAATGCATTGGTGGTTTGGCTTTGCTGTGCCATCATTTGGTTCATGTTTTGCATCATGGAACTCATCATTTGAGCTTGAGCTGCCATGAACTGTCCCAGTCCTTGATCTGGCATAGCTGCTGGAGGAGGGGGTGGTGGAGGCAACTACTCTGAGGGCTCATTCTGACTTGCTGACTGACGAGTTTGAACCATCTGTACAAAGCTTTCAAGGTTTAATAGATGAGAAAGAAAGCACATTAGGTAAGAGGGAATAGCATAAAGATGAGCTAGAGCAAGGGAGAAAGATGGAGCATCCTAATAGGGGTGACTTGGTTAAACCCAAAAAGCAAAAGCCAGAGGGCTAAAAGAGGCAACAAGACTTAAACAAAAGGTCCTACTGACCCAAACTAAGCGATGCTAAAGCCAGAAGGGACCACTACCAACGTAGCCTTAGGAAAACGGCCCTATAGAGGATACAGTGATAAGAAGGTCAAGTTAAAACTTGAAAACAAAGTTCTAGAGGAGATAAGACAACAGAACCAAAGAAGAAGATAAGAATGAAGTAGAATAAGATGAGACAAGATAAGAACAACATAGAAAAAGATAAGGAAAGAACCACCAAACAAGTTATAAAGTTGGTTTGATTTAGAAAATAGCTTTTGAGACTTAACTAAAATGACCCTTCTATCTAAGGCCACGTCCTGCAGTCGACCAGGGCTCTAATACCACCTTTGTGAGGACCTTCTCAGGATATCTAGGAAAGTGCTCCTGTGGGAGCTTTGGGAGGTCTGAGGAGGACCTTTGCACAACAACCGGTACTACAAAAGATAACCCGTAGCACTGCAAGAAGATATCGAGAGGAGGTCCGCCAGGACCTCCCAGGAGATCCAAAGATCTCCTGCAGGTTCGGCCTCTATGTACTGAGCCAGTCCCAGGAGAACCGATGCTAGCTCACATAGAAGACTTAGGTATAATCACAAGCACAAGGCCAAACAATAGATGAAGCAGACAAATTAAATTTTGCATTAAACAAGACCTTATGGTCAGAGCTTGCTTACAGAAGTTTGCCAACTTGGGCTTACAAAACCGACAAAAGGAGAACCTTTACAGCAGGAACACAAAACGCTTGAAGCCATCCAGCAAGCCCACAGGCTGTCGAGTGGAGGACGTCCTAGGAAGCTGGATCATCGAAGAACTCCCCTTCAGAGAGGTCAGAGCAGCCCTGCACTTGTTCATCTTCGACCACTACTTTAACAGAGGGCTTAAAGCCATGAGTACTTGGAAGGTACTCAACAAATCGCAGGGAGCAATTATGCAAATAATATTCATGCATTGGCTTTGCAATGAGGGCTGTAAGGTTAGTTGCAAAAAGTAATATTTGACAGGAAAATAACATGTATAGATTACAAAGCTCAAGGTAAAAACAATAACACATAATTACATTTGTTTGAAAAGAAGGGGAGTGAGCACCAACTCACTTCCAAAGCCACTTGGGGGAGGTCTAGCTGCACCCACGACCAGGACCTCTCCCAAGACCACTCTGGAGCACCAACTCCAGAGCTCCCAAGGACCGCCCTAGGTTCCAGGACCTCCCTAGAGCACCCACTCTAGAGTACCCTGGACCACCCTAGGGTTCATGTCGGACCCGGGATTAACACTCCCAAATCCTCTGTGTATTTCTGAACTAGTCCTATGATCAGTAGCCAGTTCACACAGTTAAACAGATATGGTAACATCCATAAATCGCATAATTATATTAATAATCTACAGAGTTTATTACAAAAGAGGCTTACAAGCCAACAATAAATAACACAGCGGAAGACGAAGAAGTAGTGGAGTCCAGCTAATCTACCACAGGCAATCGACTGGGGAAGCTGCCTAGTCGTCGAGATCCACACCTTTAGCAAAGTCCTTCTCCTCTGAAATTTATTTGCATGAAGCAAGTATGAGCACAACTATCGTGCTCGCAAGTTACACCCGTCAAATAACAGAATGACATGCATACATGGATGTAACAAAGGATGGCTTATAGGGTTATTTGCGCAACAGCAATTTTTGATAATTTAAATACAATACTAAGTTCAAAAGCAGTTAAACTATATCTAAAATCAAATTTCATTTTTTTTTCATCAATTTTCAAGTGTAGGATAAATCTCCATACACAAGTGGTGAAGGACTACCCCCCTTGCACCAGGTTTTCTGCCCAAAATTTCTCACATGGAATAAACATCCATGAAATCATTTTGTCCAACCATTTTTAAATCAGAAACATAGTCTAATCCGCGAAAGGCTTTGCTCAGCATGTCCATGACCGTGGACACAGCTATTCGAATAGATTGACACTCTGCAGATGTTGTACAACTTTACCCACATGACATGAATTCTCTAGTTTATTCGGCATCTGTCGATACCAGCGCTCAGTACCTTAGGTAAGCAGTCTAGAGCACGTGTCAAGGCTTTTACAATGCGCCATTCCACCGCAGTTATGCCTCGCTAAGGTTTCGCTCCCTTTGGATCAAACATTGCCGGATTAGAGCCCCCTCTTGCGCTAGGTGGGAACAATAGTCATGAAAGACCTTGTCAAAGAAATGGCCATGAAAGACCGCCCACGTACAAACAGGATCAACCGCGATGGAACTTTACAAATTAGTTGGCCAGGTCCTACTCCCCATACTGTGGACATGTGGTAGTACGATTTGGCTTAACAATTCGCAGCTCGCAAACCGGTCCTTAATTGACTGGGCAACTTCCGAAACAAACCGTGGGCCTCAACCATTCCAGAGAAGAGCCCGCGCATAAACTTGCACCCACCAACTATCCATTTCGCCTAAGTTCAAACCAGTTTTTGACTTGATTTTATTTTCCAAAACCATTTGCAAACTTCCATGGCACACCAATGCTATGGATACAATTTAAACAACATTTGATTTTTGGCTGAAAAAATCCCCAAATCAGACATTTTTGGTCTAAGCATGGCTAAGCATCAAATTTTTTTTTTCAAAGTGTTCTAGTTCATACTATTGCATGAACTAGATTTTCATCTAAGGTGACAAGGTAGGTTTATTTCAATGTCAAGATTGGCAGTACAAAGGAATTAGGCATAACTATAATTTAAAACAGGTATTTAAATTACATTGAATAGAAATAAGCATGCAGTAATAATTTTAAAATAGAATTAAATAATTTAAAATAAGGGGTGCAAGTATGGTCAAGAATGTAACTTACCTTGCTTGATGGATTATTCTCAAACGGCGTCGAAATCTGACTCTCCGAAGTCGTCGAAATCTATACGCGAAATTAAGCCAAATTCAAACAAAATTCAAATGAAGATTCAAATGAACTCCAAATTAAATAATTTTAGTTTAGTTAGCTAGATCTTGAATTTATATGAATTTAGGAATTTGAATCGACGAAATAGGAGTTCGTATGAAGGCGAACGAACCCCGGGAAGTTTTAAACCCTAATTTGGATTTAAAAGAATTTACCGATTTATTTTCCTAAAGGAAAATCCAGTTTATGACATCAGCCCTCAGAAAATGGATTTTCTGTCCGAATTATTTTAAAAGGAAAAGGCTACTCTCTATGACAGGTGGGCCCTTGGTCAAAGACCAAGTCCACAGGATGGTCAAATGACCACGGTGGACACGGTCCACCGGAACAGTGCATGTGAGGATGGGTGCGGTTGAGGTGGCACACGTGGCACCACGCAAGCAGTGACGGGGCAGCCACGTTGGCTAAATTGACGACGTGGAGGTGCCACGTCGGCCAAATATGGCGGCGGCTTGCCGTTGAGCTCGCCGGCGCTACGCGCCGTGGCGAGCTCTGGCGAGGTGCGCAAAAGGAAGAGGAGGGCGTGGGGATCTTGGTGCTCACCGTGGCGGTGCAAGGGCAAGAGAGGAACACCGGCGGCGAGGTGATTTGCGGCGGCGCAAACGGGCTCGCGGCGGCGACGAGCTCTAGTGGTGCTTCGGCCATGAGGAGGAGAGCCCCGGGTAGGCGAAGAGGCGGCGGTGCCAATGGTGCGGGCGACGGCGGCGGCGAGGAGGCAACGTCGGCGCTGGAATCGGAGAATAAAGGGTGCTCGGCCGGGGATCTTTAAACTCGAAATCCGGTGAAACCGAGATGGGAGAGGAGGAGTGGGTGGCGGGGTTGGAATGAGGAAGAACGGGGGCTCACTGTGCTCCCTTTTATAGGCCATGGGGAGGCCAGAGGCGGGAGATCGCGCCCGCGAAGTTGGTGGCGGTGATGGTGCGATCTGGAAATCCCGTGCGCGAGAAAGAGGGGAAACGGCCGGGAGCGGGGCGGCGTGATGAGGGGGTTTTAATGCGCGCGACCGCGTGAGGGGAGAGGGCGAGAATCGCGGCGTGATTGGAGCTCCACCTGCGCATCCATGGAAGCGGCGTTGTGTACGTGGGGAAGAAACGGGAGGAGGAAGAAAAGGTCGGGGCGGTCGAATTTTGATCTGACGGCCAGAACGGTCGTGTGGCGTGTGCGCGTGTGGGCCGTCCGATGTAAATCGGACGGTCGGGAGAAGATGGAAAGCAAGTGCGCATGGGCGATTAATGCATTTAAATGGGCGGGCGCAATGGAGATGGGCGGACTGAGGAATGACCCAAAACAAAGCTTTAGCATTTTACTTGATTTTCCAATTTTAAATAAACACATTAAATAAAAAGGGCTTTAGAAAATAGCAAATAAAATCCAAAAATTCTAGAAAAATTCATAGAAATTCCTAGAGTTATTTTGGACTTAATAAAATTATTTCCAACTTAAAGTTGGCTTTTTTATTTTGCAAATAAATTATTTTGGCTTTAAAATAATTAGGAAAAGCTTTTAAAATCCTAGAAAACTCAGAAATTAATTACATTTTTGTTTTTCAACTTTAACTCAAATAAAATTTCAAAAACTTTAATAAATTTTATTTTTGGCTTTAATACTTCAGAAATTCAAATAAAGCAACCAAACTCTTTCAAATTTCAGAAAATCCAACAAAATAATAACTTTATTAATTTTTAAATTGGTATGAAGCTTTGGGATGTTACAGTTCACAAAACCTTCCCACCAACCAAGGACATCACAAGCACTCGGAGCCACCCAGAATACTTACAGACATCCCAAGCCAGCCATGGAACACAATTTTTGAGAAGTCTACCCCTTGCACCATTTTCACCTAGCATGTCCATGACTAAGGACTTGGCTATTCGAATAGATTGATACTCTGCAGAGGTGTACAACTTTACCCACAATTCACGACCTCTCTAGCGGGGCGAGTTCCCGTCGGAACCCTTGCTCACTTCCAAAGGTGAGCAGTCTAGAGAGTGCGACAAGGACTTTACAATATCACCTCCAATCACCAAAACCGCCCGATGAACTTTATTTCGAGTCATGGACGTACTGCTACCATCGACCCGGAGCTCACCGTTGTGGGGGATAACCTGCTCAGACATTGACGTGCTGCTACCATCGTTTGAACAGGCCCTGACAGACATGGACGTGTGGCTACCATCGTCTACACGCCCTAAAGCATCCTACGGCATGGTGCTAGAATGTGACAAATTAGTTGGCCCAGACAACCCCCGATAAAGTGATCTTGTCGTTGCACGAAACGGCCCAGATCAATAGAACACAAAGTTGAGTCCTTAATCCACTCAGTCAAGGCAACCTCATCCCATTGTGCACACAGCACCCCCCTTTGTCAAGATCGGTGGTAGACAAGACAGGGTTAGGACACGGTATGCCATTAAAAGAATAAAATAAAGTACCTCAGATGTGACTGCATTTAATGTGATACAACAGCCATTAAATGCGCACAGATTTTTGAGGCGGAAGAATTGGGAAAAGTGAGCACGGCTGGCAAGTGGGGCCAGTCAAACTCAAGAGAACAGTTCAGTCAAAGGGTTGGTCTCAGCCGCAAGGGAGGTCTTTGTAAAAAGACCAGTGGTCCTAACCTCTAGGGGGAGGTCCTGACCCGCAAGGGAGGTCCTTGCATAAAGACCAGAGGTTGTGACCTCAAAGGGAGGTCCTGACCACAAAGAGGTCCTGAGGACAGGAGGTCTAAAAGACACGAGGAGTTCCTGTGGATAGGAGGTCCAAAAGACACGAGGAGGTCCTGAGGATAGCAGGTCCAAAATACATGAGGAGGTCTTGAGGATAGGAGGTCCAAAAGACATGCTCATAGTTCACAAGAGGTCCGAGGGTCAAGATCTCTCGAGGGAGGTCCTAACGGTCAAGATCTACAAAGGGAGGTCCTGACGATCAGATCCACAAAGGGGAGGTCCTGACGGTCAGATCCACAAAGGGGAGGTCCTGACAGTCAGATCCATAAAGGGAGGTCCTGACGGTCAGATCTCTCATGGGAGGTCCTAAAGGTCGGATCTCTCAAGGGAGGTCCTGACGGTCGGATCTCTCAAGGGGAGGTCCCGACGGTCGAATCTCTCAAGGGGAGGTCCCGACGGTTGGATCTCTCAAGGGGATGTCCTGATGGTTAGATCAAATCAAGGGGAGGTCCTGACGGTCAGATCTCTTAAAGGGAGGTCCTGATGGTCGGATCTCTCAAGGGGAGGTCCTGACGATTGGATCTCTCAAGGGGAGGTCTTGACGGTCGGATCCACAAAGGGAGGTCTTGGAAAGGGGAGGTCCAAGAGAAGACACCAGGGGTGATCCAAAGAGAACGAGGAGGTCTAGAGAAGGGCAAACTAGGCCAAGCTTAACTCTCAGAAAACAAATTGGTTTGAAAGACAAACCCGAGCTGAGAACAACTCGGGGTGGCTGTGACTTAAAAAGGGAGGTCAGAACCAAAGGTAGATTCAAACAGAGAGGGAGGTCTAAACCTTAAAGAGATTCAAACCAACAAATGAAGTCTAGATTAAAGGGGATGGAAAAATCCAAGCTCAGAGGAGGTCCAAAGGATTCAAAGGAGGTCCTATGAACATAGCGAAGGTCTAGGAAAGAAAGCTAAAGCAAAGGGCATAGAAGGCGAAACAAAGAAAAGAGAACTAAAACCAGAGAGCACCAGAGAACCCCAAAAGGACAAAGAACAGAAACCAAAAGGACTTAGTTGAGGTTTGGTTACTTCAATTTAAACTCCTGAATTTCCAAAATACCAAATTAAGCTTGAGCAACTTAGCAAACCAAATGGTTCCTTTTTAGTTTTGAAATCTAGCAAGAAACTCTAGGACCAACGGGACATTACAAAATTGAAATTTAAGGATTCTACCAAAGATACATTGGAAATAGAAAGGTCATTTGAGATAGTGATTTTACCCAATCCTATTACCTTTCCTTTGCTATTATCACCAAATATGATCTTGTCAACTCCTTTACCATTTTCGAATGTGGTGAACATCTTTGTATCACCGGTCAAGTGTTGAGTGCATCCACTATGAAGCACCCAATGTTTTCCACCGGTTTTATAGTTCACGTAAAAAATAAGAATCAAGTTCTTTTAGGTACCAAAATTTGTTTGGGTCCTTGGAGGTTAGTGACCAAGAATTTAGGCACCCAAATAGCATTTTTTTAGCGCCTAAAATTGAAGTGCCAACAAATCTAGTAATAACTTTACCATCCTTAGTTTTTCTAAGCATATAACATGAATAATATTGTCGGACCCGGGAACGAAAGATCCCGAACCCTCTGTGTTCATACACCCGTCCAGGATTTCCAGTGTACACAGTTACAAAAATGATAACATAACCAAATCTCGCATTGCATTAATAGTAAATCAGAGTTCGATACAGTTGGGCATGAAGCCAAATAAAAGATTAAATAACACAATGAAATAAGAACGATAGTAGTAGGCGAAACGATCCGCCACAGTAATCGCCTGGAGGCGAACCTAGCGTCGTGTCCTCACCGCCCCGATAGTAGTCTTCTCCGAAATTTTGTTGCATAAAGCAAGCATGAGCACAACTACCATGCTCGCAAGTCACACCCAATATGGAATTGTAATGCATGCATAAGGTAAACAAAGAACATTGGCAGGGTTATTTTTGAACGCATGGCGCTTTTAGATTAAATAATCATAGTAGATTGCAAGGCCATTTTCATACAATATCTAAAATCATAATTTTGAAAGACAATTGTATAATGCGGATAACCTCCAACAAAGGTGATGGATATCCTCCAATCACAATGGCTAACCGCCCAATTTTTCCCACAGGACTAACCATCCTGTAAACATCTGTTGAATTCATTTTAAAACCAAAAACAAGTCTAACTCAAAGTGGCTTTGCTAGCATGTCCATGACCGCAGACGCGCCTATTCGAATAGTTTTCTACTCTGCAGAGTTTGTACAGCTTTACCCACAAGACACGAATTCTCTAGTTTATCCGGCATATATCTATGCCACCGCTCACTACCTAAGGTGAGCAGTCTAGAGCACGTGACAAGGCCTTTACAATGATCTACCTCAAAGTACTCATGCCCGCTAAGGTTTCGCCCCCTTTGGACTAACCATCCGCAGGTTCAGGGCCCCCTCTTGCGCTAGGTGGGACTAAAGTCTAACCGACACCCACTCATACAAATGGCACGAATATCTACGAGGTATCCCAAATTAATAAGCCAGGTCTTGCCCATACAGGACGTGTGGTGGTACGGTAAGGCATAGCAAAGGAACGCTCAAAGGCCGGTCCTTAATTGACTTGGGCGTCTTTCAAATCAAACCCTGGGCTTTAATCCTAACCAGATTAAACCCGTGCATAAACCTGCACCCACCATTTATCCGTTTCGCCCAAGTCTAAACCCTTTTTAATTTTATTTAGTGAAAACCATCTTTACAAACTCTCTATGGTAAAACAATACCATAGATTTAATTTCAAACAATTTGTAATGGTTTGGCTAAATCCTCCCAAAATCAAAATCATGGTCTAAGAATTTGCTAAGCATTTCCAAACAATTTATCTATGGTGACAAGGGATGACATTTCAATATTCAAAAATTGGCCATACAATAACAATTGGAATAACTAAGCATTTAAACAGGATATTAAGATAATTGACTAAAAATATGCATGCAATAATAAATTTAAAAACTGAATTAAATAACTTTAAAATAGTAGGTGCAACATGGTCAAAGTGTAACTTGCCTTCACTGAAGTCTTGAAATTCTAAATCTTTGGAAGAATCAAATTCCTCGGAATCGTCGTAGTCTAAACGTGAAAATACGACAATCAATCGAAATTCAAATAAATTCAAAAAGACAAATTATACCAAGTCCAAATAAAATAATTTTATTTTATTTAGCTAGAACATAATTTTCTAAGATTTTAGCAATTGGAATCATTCAATTTGGAATTAGGGTTCAAAAGATATGAATTTTACAATTTTTAATCCTAAGTTTATAGTTTAAATTATTTCAAATTCAAACAGACAGTTTAAACCTACTCCAAATCAAATTTTTATATTTTATTTGGCTAGATATTAATTTTATAAGATTTTAGAAATTGGAATCACCTAATTTGGAGTTAAGAATCAAAAGATATGAATTTTATAAACTTAAAGCCTAAATCTGCAATTTAATCCATTTTCTGAATTATTTTTCTAAAGGAAATCTAATTATTGCGCAATGCTGACATCAGCCCTGAGTTTATTCGGAAATTAAAACAAATAAAATTAAAATCTGACGGGTGGGACCCTCGTGTCATAGACACGGTCCATGAGGACTGAGTCCACGGAACATTGGCTTAGGGGGGTGTGGTGATGTGGCGCGGCCCGATGCCACGTCGGATCCACGCGTGCGGGATTGAGGACGTGGCGCCCACGTGGCGATGACACGGCGCATACGTGGCGCGGCCACGTCATCTCGACACCGGCGGCGGCTCGGCTACGGGCTCGCCGGCGTTTGACGCCGGGGCGAGCCGTGCGGAAGTGCGCAACGGTTAGAGGGCATTACGAGGAGTGCAACGCGCTACCTTGCGACGACGGAGGACGACGAGGTGGCCGGCGGCGAGGTTCGGGCTCCGGTGAAGAGGGTGCTCCCGTGGCTCTCGGGACGGGCTGATGCGCGCACGGGGTAGGCCTTGGCGCCGCGGTGCCGTTGGTGGCGTCGGAGAGGCCGATGCGTCGACGACGGTGGCGGTAGAGACGGCGAGGGCGCGCGGTGGCCGGCGTGAAGAAGCTTCGATTTCGGCTAACAGAGGGCACGGGAGGAGGAGTGGAAGAGGGGGATGAGTTGAGGACGAAGAGACGCACCCGGTGCTCCCTTTTATAGGGGCCGGGGCGGAGGAGGAGTGGAGATCATGTGCATGAACGTGGCGGTGGCGGTTGCGGGCGCGGGGCGAGTCGTGCGCGGAGAAGATGAGAGAGAGGGGGAAGTGGGGGCGGCGGTTGCATGCGATTACAAGACGCACGTAGCGTTAAGCGAAGCGATTAGAGGCGTCGCCATGAGCTCCCGCTAGCTTCAATGGCGAATTAATTAGCTGCAAGCGTCTTGGGCTGTTTTGGGGAAGAGGATGGGGAGGAAGAAAGGTGGTGGCCGTCGGATTTGGAATCGGGTGGCCAAGAAAAGGGGCGGCGTGGAGCGATGTGGGCCGTCGGGTGTGCATCCGACGGTGGAGAGAGGGGGAAGGCGGGATGAGGGAGATGGGGCGAGGAAGATGGGCTGGCGGGCCATGGTGGGCAATGAGGAAGATGGGAAATTGGCACAAAGGCGCTCCAGATTCAAAAGGAATTAAAGGATTTTAAATTGTTTTCCTAATTTAAATAAGCCGATTAATTAAAATAAGCTTTAGAATATAGTAATTAAATTCCAAAAATTCTAGAATAATTCACATAAATCCCTAGCATTATTCTGGACTTAAATAAAATAATTCCAACCTAAAGTTGATCATAGATTTTGAATTTAGATTTGTTTTGGCTTTAAATAATTTAAAGAAAAGCTTTTAAAAATCCAGAAAATTCACCAATTCAAATAAGTTTTAAACTTTAACCAAATTTGAAATTTTGGGCTGTTACAAATATATACCAAGGGATGGAGTCTTATCGATAGGACAAGCTTGTTGCACATGTCCTATTTCCCAGCACTTATGGCAATACTTGCCATTTTGCTTCACAAATCTTGTGGGCTTGTTTACCGGTTTCTTACCTTTCTTGGGCACATACCCAAGTCCTTCTTTGTTGAATGAGCAGCTTTGCTCACTCAAAAGCTTGTCAAGAGTAGCCTTGCCCTTGAAGCATCTTTCCAAACTTTTGCTTAGTTTGGTCACTTGCTCTTTTAGTTCATTGTTTTCAACAACAAGCTTTGTGTCATTATGCTCAATGTTATCATGATTAGCATTAATACTAGAGCAACTTGGCGTGGCAATAGGATCATTACATGAAGTAGATGCACTAGTTTTAGCAATTTATATACTAAGCATTTCATCAAGAATATCACATGTAATTCCTATAGTAGAGCAAGATTTGCTTGAATTTTCTTGGATAAGCAAGTCATGAGCTTCCTTTAGCTCCTCATAAGATTCTGTTAGAGAGATATGCTCTATCTTTATGACTTTATGTTTTAACATTTCTTTTCTAAGATATTCATTCAAGTCTTCAAGCATATCCATTAATTCATCATATGTTGGTTCATTATCATTAATGGATTTTACCTTATCTCCTTTTGCCATGAGGCAAGTAGGAGTAGAGAATAGCAAAGGTGCCTCCTTGATAGCGATGCCAACGAGTCTCTTCTTCTTGAGGGACTCATCCTCATCGAAGTTGGTGTCGGTAGACTCCACATCGGAATCCCATTCTCCAATGTGGGCTTCATGCTTACCATCTTTGTGAAGCTTCTTCTTGCCATTGAATTCCTTCTTCTTAAATGACTTGCCCTTGTCATCCTTCTTTAACGGACAATGAGACGCAATCTACCCCTTCTCTTCGCAATTATAGCACCGGATGTTGCTATAACACTTGTTGTCACTTGAGGATTGCCCTTTCTTGTTCTTGTCGAAGTTGAAGCTTCTATGTGGGCGCATTCTCATGAATTTCTTCATTCTTCTCACAACAAATGCAAACTCCTATTCGGAGTCTTCTTCTTCATCCTCATCATCACTTGATTCTGCTTTGGCCTTGAAAGCGGTAATCTTCTTCTTTGAGGAAGACGACTCCAAGAGCTCTTTCTTGTCTTTCTTGAACAACTCATTGGTTATGAGATTGCCCAAAAGTCCCGTTGGCGTCATTCTTGGCAACTCGAGAGAGTTGAGAAATAGCGTCACCAACATCTCATACTTGTCCAGAAGAGCCCTAAGTATCTTGCGCACAATATCAACATCAAGAAGGTTAGTGCCAAGACCTTTGAGCTCATTCACAATGTTGTTGAGTTGTGAATACATCTCATTGGTGTTTTCATAAGGCAACATTACGAATGTCTCATATTTGATCCGATGCCTATGCAATTTGGCCTCTTTGACTTTGGATGTTCCCTTATGAACTTTGAAGAGGGTGGTCCAAATTTCATAAGCGGTTTCCAAATTGTTCACTCTGCTGAACTCATCCGCGTTCAAAGCACCAAAGAGAACATTCATTATTTGAGCATCTAAATGAGCATTACGCACCTCTTGATCTGTGGGAACTAGTGGATTAAGAGGCATGACGTAATCCTCATTTACGATATTCCAAATGCTTGGACTCATGGCCTTTAAATAAATTGACATTCTAATTTTCCAATAAGCATAATTAGAGCTATCAAACAAATGAGCCTTTCCTATAGCAATTCCCTTACTAGCCATCCTTTTCTCTCTTAGACGGTTAAGCCTAAATCAATAAGAGACCAAGCTCTGATACCACTTGTAGTATCAAGGATAACCGATTAGAGGGGGGTGAATAGGAGGTTTTTAAACCTTTTGACAATAAAACAATTTAAGTCAATTATAAACTAAGCCTAAACTAAATACAATTCTAGCTAAGCAATTCAACACAAGATAAGAGCTAGAATTGTAAATGCAGAAAGTAAAGACTAGAAATAACCACAATGAAGACAACGATGTTTTTCCCGTGGTATCAAAAACTTGCCGGTCTTCACTAGTCCACGTTGTGGAAGCTTGAACGAATCAAGCTGGCTCCACAAATTAAGCCTTCCCTCGAGCACTATTGGTAGTTCTTCCTCCGCTCCGGAGATGGTGAACTCCAAGCCACTCACAATCTTGACACTGGGCCTCTTCACAATCTTCTTGAAGAGATCACCGTGCGATCACCGCCAAGCTATCTAGGAGTTTGGCAAAACTCCAAGAGTAATAAACCAATGACCTTCGCTTGACGGCACTCAAGTGCAAATAGATCAACTAGAATGAATGAATGCACTTGAATGAACTCAACCACCTCACAATGAATGCACAAGTGTGTTCTAGGTGTTGAGAGGATGCACAAGGCTCTAAGGATGTTAAATGAAGTGTGGCATGCTGTCCTTGAGCAGGTGGAGGGGTATTTATACCCCCCACAACCAAATCCAACCGTTAGGAGAGAAATCCCAACTTTCCAGCGAAATACGGTACTACCGCCGGCTAAGGGCCGGTACTACACGCCCCACCAACCGCTCCATAACGGCTATAACAGGAGCATTAACTACCTCTGACATAGCCATTTCAAATGTGGCGCGGTACTACTGCCAACTATCATGCGGTCATACCGCTAAGGCCGGTTGTACCGCTCACACAAGTTGTACTACCGTTTGCAGGGTTTTCAATCTCAACCGAAAAGTCGCTTCTCTGAAAATTACGTACCGCCATCTAGAAAACGGAACAACCATAGCACGGTAATTCCGCCACTAAATCTCGGTATTACTGCATCATTCAGGAGACAAAGACTAGCTTACCCAAACAACCTTGCCACATGGATGGCTCAAATGCATTGGGCTGTTCGGACCGCATGTCTTAATCGCATGATTCGGTGATGTTCGGACGGTCCGAACGTCCCACGGTAGTACCGCCAAAGGAAATGTGGTCATACCGCTAAGCGGTAGTTCCGCCAGTAAACTCTGGTACTACCGTTCCAAGGGTGAGGCACCGAACCAAAAACAGAGTCTCTCTGGTTTTTACCTACCGCCAACAAACAAACATAACAACCGGGCTGCGGTAGCACTGCACTATGAGCCGGTCATACCGCTGAGCGTCCAGAGCAACATGGTCCGATCATACTGAATACGTGGACATCTCAGATTCATTGGGTATTTCGGACCACTCGTCTAAACCACACAATCAGGTTCACTTTCGGACGGTCCGGACGGCACACGGTAGTACCGCCAAAGGAAACACGGTCATACCACTAAGTGGTAGTTCCGCCCTGTAAACTCCGGTACTACCGTTTTCCTTGACAATTTTGCAGAAGGCTTTCCAAATTGAATTCTAAGTGCATGCATGATCCTAAATTGATCCAAATGGCACAAGAACATGCTATCAAAGGGAAGGTCCTGACAGTCATGATCCCTCTTAATAGTACGACATTTAACCTATAATCTGGTCTTCCAACCATTTCTCCTAAGACCGGTAAAACACAAAAGGATCCTAGACTACTTGTACCTTGCCTTTGAGCCATGTAGATCTTCATGTTGTCCTTTAGCATGCATCTTCAAGTCATCAAACTCACCAATGGGACTTAACCTTGTAAATACTCAATAAACACATTAATCCCATATTCACATATTATCATTAATTACCAAAACAATTTTTAGGGGCCTAAATGCTTTCACACCGTAAACAAGATTTCCACGATTAACCACATATCTAAAAATAAATTACCCACTGAAAAGGATTATGTACAACATACTACACTACGTAACCGTATATTTAAAACTATGTAGTCCATTCGGTTAAAAAATTTACCTAAATGGTGGACGACCGGACCGGCAACGCTTCTCTAGCTTCTCTCCTCCCCTCTATTTTTCTCTGGTCCTATCCCTTCCCTCCACTCTTTCTCTCTCTTTTTAAAATAAAAGTGAGTTATGCTAGAATTTTGGGGTATTTTATAGGGTAGATTGTGCTGCCATTTAGAATGGCGATAGAGACTTACTGGATCTTTGTCGCCATTTGAAATGACGATTTTCCTAAATTTTAATATTAAAAAATTTAGGGACTTGCGGGATCCCTGTCACCATTTGAAGTAGCGATTTTCCTAAATTTTAATACTAAAAAATTTAGGAACCTGCGGGATCCTTGTCGCCATATGAAATAGCGGTTGTCCTAAATTTTAATATTAGAAAATTTTAACCGGGGGATCCCTGACAGGGTCCTGTCAACAGGTGAAGTAGTGATAGGACCCTGTCGCCATTTTAACTGGTGACATAGACCTCTCTGCACTGTTCTCAGCCTAGTTTTGTAAAAAAAAAAACCGACTATTTATTTTTTGTAAATTTCTTTTAAAATAATATTATTTGAAAAAAATTCTCCATTTCGACACCAGCTTTTTTTAATTGAAACCGGCAGGAGGGGTGCTCGTTATATTAATAGAGAAAGGGCGGAACCAAGGACGCAAAGTACAGATTAAAAGAGAGCCTTAATTACAAAGAATTGAAATACTCTAGGCACTTGGACCCTGCTAGGAACCAAGTTCTGTCCTCCTCCTTGATGTTCGCTACGAGGTCCAGCGGTGCGGTGACTTTGTTGTTGAAGATTCTTGCATTTCGTTCCTTCCAGATCTCCCAAATAATTAGGATCATGGTCGTAGCCGTGGCTTTCCTGGGACATCCTTTCGTCTCAGCTACCTTGGACCACCAGTCTAAGATATTCGTGCTAGGGGACCATAGGGATGGTTGTAGACTATCAGTTCCTAGCAAGTCCGCCATGTACTTCCAGGTTCTTACAGAAAAACGATACTAGGCGAAAAGATGGATTGTCAATTCCGGAGTGTGTCTGCATAGGGGGCAAAAAGCGTTGGTTTGGCCACCCCCTAGCTTCCAGTCTGTCTGAAGTCCAGATCCTGTTTTGGATTGCCAATCATGCAAAGAATTTGCACTTTGGGGGGGGAATGGGTTTTCCAAAATTAGTGTTTTGAAATTTATCGCAATCGAACCCAGGAAATGTAATGCGTAGGTGGATTTTGAAGAGCAATTTCCTTTCGGAGTTAGCTTCCATAATATCTCATCCGTGGTGTCGTGGGCTAGATGGATTTGGTTGGTTCTGGTCCAAAGTCCCACGAATTGTTGGATGTGATGGATTGTCAATCCCCTTAGGATGTTTATGTCCTACACCCAACGTATGTTCTGTAGCGCCGATGCCACTGTCTAGTTTTTTATTTATGAGATTTCGAAGATCTTGGCGACTAGATCTTTGGGTGCCTCTCCACCCAACTAGGTCGAGTATCAAAATTTTGTCGTCTTACCATCCCCGAGGGAGATCCTAGTTGCCACTATGTGAGAACCCAGGGAATATAGCTTGTAATACTTAGCCATCAACTTGACCCTAGCATCACAAACCAAATATCTCGTGCCTCGGTGTACATGTACCTCCCAGAATTGCAGTACATATACCCCGTACAAAAATTATGCATCAACTCCACACACAAGTCATTACATTACCAAGTCTTCAAACTTACAACACAAAGACATACAAGTCCAGAAACAACAGTAGGGCCGACCGGCCAAATTGACAAGGTAATTAAACAAAGTAGTAGCAGAAACAAAAGCCATAAGATGGCGATAAACAAAAGCCAACCTGTTTGCCATTACCCACAAGGTAACCGACCGGGCCGCCAAGCTAGTCGTCCTACACGAAGTCGGTCTCACAATAGTCAATCCCTTGGCGATCAACCTCCTCTGCAACAATTAACAAAGTAGCTGAGTACAAAGTTGTACTCGCAAGACTTACAAGCAAAGAAATATATAGATGCATTCATGTATCAAAGGAAGGCTACTACACTAAGCAGTTTTCAGCATAAAGCAATTTTTCATTTGCAATAGAGTAATAGATTGTAAAGCAATTTTTGTTGGGCCACAGGGTAGGCTACGATAGCTACAAATCAAAAAAATTTACCACGCAAACCAGGAAGCCAAGCAAGTAGATGATCACAGATCGTTACCACCAGACGCGCAGAGCAATAGAAGAAGGGTTGGAGCAGCCTGGTCTAACAAAGAGAGTGTCGATGTAGTGGTCGTAGTCGATCGTCCAGCGTCCTCGTGAGTTGATCATCTCCTCCAGTAACTTTTGCAGTTCCTTGTGAAGATCGCGGATCGTCCTCAAACGCAACAATCGTAGTAGCGCCTCTACGGTATCCACACATCCAGGGAAGGAACAACCATGCTTTGGTGTACTAGCACCAGGTCGCACGGTAGAGCTCTCAGGAAGATGGCGGCTAGGGTTTTGGTGGTGATTCACGCGTACCTCCCAACAGCCTCATGCATCTCCTTATATAGTGCTCGTGACGGATCCTATCCGAACATGTTTGTCGAATCGTATTCGTACTGGTTTGTTCTAACCCGTTAAGTGTGTGACCCTATAGGTTCATGCGTAATCGGTTGTGACTCAGAAACCCTTTCCGATCACGAGTCGTAGCGGCTCGTAGCAGAACATAACGATTCCCGAATACATACAAATTATATCGGACGAACCTTAATGCAATATGATCTACGACCAGGTCCTCATCACTCACGACCAGGTCCTATCTCTATACGACCAGTTTGTATTTGGTCATGACCAGTTCATAATTCCTTACGACCAGGTTACGACCACCCTGTGACTACGTTCGACCAGTCTACGACTAGCTCGTATCTCCATACGACCAGTCCGTAATTGTTCGAACTAAGCGACCTACTCATGTATACTCCCTTTACCACACGATGTCTGGTTGAACTCCAGGTGAGACATTGTGTCATCTATGGACTGTTCAATACTTTCTCGATCGAGTGTCGGATTACTTCACGTGGTCGAACACTTCGACTACCAGTGGCATGGCCATGCACTTTCTTTATATGACCATAACGAGGGGCCTAGAGACATCTCTCCTGTTATGTTAGGTGGGGCAAATCCCATATCCGACCAGTCACATTCCTCTGCATGTTTCATAGCATACCCGAAAGCTACCTTTATAACTACCCAGTTACGTGTAGCGTTTGGCAACCCCTAAGAGTGCTATTACATATGTAGGAAACCATGCTGATCTCAAGTCTAAGGATTATACATCAACATTGCTTGAGACCAACTAACGACACATAGAATCATAACAATCTCAATAGTGTCTCAAGGTGGGTTTAATCCAACGTCATGTTCTCTAACATGTGTCCATATTATTGGTTTGATATCTCCATATCCATGACCTGTGAAACATAGTCATCAACAAATACATATGCTAGTCTATTCATATATGTCCTCATATGTTTCCGACCAGGGATCGAATAAGAATAATTATCGCAAAAATATAGAGTTTCACAATCAAGTCACATACTTGATAATCAATATTAACAATATTATTCTTGGAACAAGATAACATTTTATCCAATATTATGAACATAAGGAAATATAATCATCTCTATGATTGCCTCTAGGGCATATTTCCAACAATTTTAAAAAATCTGTTTTTATTTGTTCAAATAACAGCGAGACAACAATTATAAACATAATAACATCCTAGAGGTGACTTCCCAACCGCCACCACAACATAGCACGAATTACCCATTCGTACCACCCGAATTCAAGTTTTATCAAAAATGTTGAAGTCTAATTCTCACGGGGCATATCCGAGTGTGTCCATAACCTAGGATGAGGCTATTCGAATAGTTTATACCCTGCAGGGGTGTACCAATGTACCCACACGCCAGACAGCCTCTTTTGCCACTAGATAAAGCACACTTCCGAAGGTATGCTGGCAAGGCTAAGTCTTATGAGATGTTTTCTAATATTGTGTATTAACTACGAGCCACCCGTATGATGGAAACCATACATTGTGTCGAAGTCATCGGCCTTAGAAAAGTACCGATGCTCCTACGGGCAGGAACTTAAACCCAGAACCCATCCCGTCTGCCCAACATTATTAGAACATTTCTTTTTAACACAACACACACAACCTCCAGCGACTCGGAGCTAAGTACTCAGTCAAGAGAGGTCCCATATCCCTCTCATGTGGTTAGCACGCAAAATGCTCAGTACGGTGGTGTAAGTAAATCGGTCCTTGTTGACTCGGGCACCAAGCACACACCCGACAATCACACCATCCAACCAATGTGCCCAAGTCGAAAATATTTTGTTTTCAGTTTTAGTTTCTCAAATACAATACATACATGGGTACCCTGACCCAAGTAATATAAAGTGATGATATAATGACCATCGCCGAGGCGATGATCCACATTCTACCGTTCTAAGCATGACATCGCGTAAATATAATTAGACCATATAACATCCACCGGGCTCTAATTCACCAGCGGAATTATTAACCTAAGTTTAGTGGCAAGGGATAGCATTTGCTACAGCTCATGCATCTACTAGGAATAACTACATCTAACAAAAAAATAATCATTCAAGTAGAGCATGCATACATACAAGTTGCAAACAAGATATTTTGTAACGAAAGTAATAGGATCAATATGATCAAAGGGGGGAGGGGCTACATGCCTTGCTGGAGATAATATTGCTACAAAGTACCACTCTCGTACTCAGCAAATTCATCGAAACCTATCGAAACACTCGACAAGACTAATAAGAACGAATAACACTGCGAATACTCAAAAATTAAAAATCATCCAAAAATCATGAAAAATTTACATGAGGAAGATCATGGTTTTAAATGAATTTAGCAACAAAAACCAAATGATTTGGAGTTTTCATGCAAAAGTTATGATAGTTTGAAAATCATATTTCAAGGAAAATAACAATCTGTCACTATTCAACCGAAATTAATTTTTGGTGAAACATTTCCAGAGAGGTGGTGAACATAAATTTTTTATGGTAGATAGAGCACCTTATGAGATGACCAACAGAATTTGATTCACCTCATTTGGGGCTAAAATGAATTTCTTATGATTTTTCAAAGCTATGAAAGTAGTGCACAAAACATATGTAAAACAAGATTTTTCAGAAGAAGTAACATGCTCAAAACGTATTCCATAATAAAGTACACTAACAGAGGATGCCAACAAATTTGAGTTTGCTCAAAAAGGAGTTACAGAGAAATACTTATGCATTTTTGAAATTCAAACAAATTAATAGAACACAAATAAAGCATTACGGAATATATATATAAGCAGTAAATACTTTTTATACCCACACTAAGCTAGCCACAGCGCATGACTGGTGGGTCCAACGCGTGAGGGCTGCCCAGCTAACCTGACTCTCGGGCCCACGTGTCAGCGAGTGAGGAGGAGGCGCTGGATCGGTGATAATGAGCGGAACAATCTTGACCGTTAGATCAAGATCGGATGATCCAAATGAGTGGGATGTTCGGATGGTCCGAACGGCCCAATTGATCCCAGCGGTTGAATTGAAATCGGACGGTCTAAAAGGAATGGAACGTTCGGACGGTCCGAACGGCCCAATTGATCCAGGCTGTTGAATCCAAATCGGACGGTGCAAGGTGAGGGGCTACTAGGCACTTAACGGTTGGAGCGACATGTATATGATATACTAACTCAAAACTACAGTATCTACATAGGTAAGCGTGCTTTGGACAGCGATTAAAGGCTAATGATTGTGCTATAGTGCGTGTCCAAAAACGACAACATAGAGGTGCTCCCGACAGTGATCTTCTCCAGCTAATCGCCGGTGAAGGAGGCTACGGTGGCGAGAGCTAGGGGCTAAAATGGGTTCCTAATACTAACGCACACTCGAAGGTGGCCGGAGCATCGCCAGAGACGAGCTTACGCTGCAGCGCGACAAGGAGGAGCGGAGGTGAAGCTACGGGAAAAACGACAACAATGATACGGCAAAGTTTTAAGCCATCTAATGCACACACTAGCATCAAAAGGGCTCAAAGACCTTACCAGAATGACCCAGATAGGAAAAGCTTGCCAGAGTTGTGCCGGCGACGAAGTCCAATACCGGCGTTGAGGAAGACAACGAGGAGATGGTAGCCTGAGCAAAAAATTTGGTGATTCCTGTGAATGCAAACCAAAATTGAATTAGGGGAAATGATGATGGTGATGAGGGGCGCAAAATGATGTGAACAGAAATGGGAATGAACCCCTGTGGCGCCAGTGGTGACGAGGAGCGTCACGACCAGAACTGAGAGCTTGAGTTCTATAACGTCCCGTTTGTCCTAGAGTTTCTTGCTAGATTTCAAAACTAAAAAGGAACCATTTGGTTTGCTAAGTTGCTCAAGCTTAATTTGGTATTTTGGAAATTCGGGAGTTTAACTTGAACTAACCAAACCTTAACTAAGTCCTTTTGGTTTGTGTTCTTTGTCCTTTTGGGGTTCTCTCGTGCTCTTTGGTTTTAGTTCTCTTTTCTTTGTTTCACCTTGTGTGCCCTTTGCTTTAGCTTTCTTTCCTAGACCTCCTCTGTGTTCATAGGACCTCTTTTGAGTCCTTTGGACCTCCTCTGAGCTTGGATTTTTCCATCCCCTTTAATCTAGACTTCCTTTGTTGGTTTGAATCTCTTTAAGGTTTAGACCCCCTTCTCTGTTTGAATCTGCCTTTGGTTCTGACATACCTTTTTAAGTCACAGCCACCCCGAGTTGTTCTCAGCTCGGGTTTGTGTTTCAAACCCCTTTGTTTTCTAAGAGTCAAGCTTGGCCTAGTTTGCCCTTCTCTAGACCTCCTCGTTCTCTTTGGATCACCCCTGGTGTCTTCTCTTGGACCTCCCCTTTCCAAGACCTCCCTTGTGCTGGTCCTCCTCTTGCCCAAACCTCCTTTGTGGGTCTAAGACCTCCTCTCTTGGGTCTTACACCAGCTCGGGTTTCTGTTTCAAATGTCCTAGAATCTTGAAATTCAAATTCGGGTGATTCCTGTGTCCTTCAGGACCTCCCCTCGTCCATATGGATCTCCTTTGCGTTCATTTGGACCTTCCCGTGTCCTTTAGGACCTCCCCTTGAGAGATCCGACCGTCAGGACCTCCCCTTGAGAGATCCGACCGTCAGGACCTCCCTTGAGAGATTCAACCGTTAGGACCTCCCTTAAGAGATCTGACCGTCAGGACCTCCCTTTGAGAGATCCGACCGTCAGGACCTCCCTTGAGAGATCCGACCGTCAGGACCTCCCTTTGTGGATCTGATCGTCAGGACCTCCACTTTGTGGATCTGACCGTCAGGACCTCGCCTTTGTGGGTCTGACTGTCAGGACCTCCTCTTTGTGGATCTGACCGTCAGGACCTCCCCTTTGTGGATCTAACTGTCAGGACCTCCCCTTGTAGATCTTGACCGCTAGGACCTCCCTCTAGAGATCTTGACCCTCGAAGCTCTTGTGAACTGTGAGCGTGTCTTTTGGACGTCCTATCCTTAGGACCTCCTCGTGTCTTTTGGACCTCCTATCCTCAGGACCTCCTCGTGTCTTTTGGACCTCCTGTCCTCAGGACCTCCTTGTGGTCAGGACCTCCCTTTGAGGTTATGACCTCTGGTATTTATGCAAGGACCTCCCTTGCGGGTCAGGACCTCCGCCTAGAGGTCAGGATCACTGGTCTTTTTGCAAAGACCTCCCTTGCGGCTGAGACCAACCCTTTGACTGAACTGTTCTCTTGAGTTTGACTGGCCCCACGTGACAGCCGTGCTCACTTTTCCCAATTCTTCCGCATCAAAACTCTGTGCGCATTTAATGGCTGTTGTATCACATTAAATGCAGTCACATCTGAGGTTCTTTATTTTATTCTTTTAATGGCATACCCTGCCCTAACCCTGTCTTGTCTACCAACGATCTTTGACACGTTTGCTCAGGCCCCTCATTGTTTCTCTCCCCCCCCAGCTCCGGCTATAAATAGCCTGGGCATGCCTTCCTTTGTCACCTTTTTGCTCATTTCTAACTTCCTTGCTCTCGTCTAGTGTTCTCCGTGCTCTAGATCTCCCCAAGGAGCTCTCCAAGGCTGTATTGTGCCTCTTGTTTTCTGGTGTTGGCTGAGTTTGTTTATGCTCTTTTTGGTCTTCTTTTAAGTTCTTTGCTTGGAGTTGGTTTGCTTATTTGGTTCTTTGGCGAACGTGTAGATCCCGAGTTTGAGGAGGAGTACTTGGACCCAGCAGTTTCTACTGAAGGATCACCACTGCTCAACGAAGGCAAGTCGCAGACCTTTGATCATATTGAGCCTAGCTTTTCAAATGTATTTTGCATTTCTTAATCATGCGTGGCTATTTTTTTATAAGAAAGGGTTTGGGCAGTAGATAATTTCCTACTTGACAATATGCATCCTTGGATAATTATATTTGACATGTTGACATGATCCTCTTGGACGCCTTAGGAGGGATATCTTAGTTGGTATTGTTTAGTATTGCCAACATGGGACCGTATGTTTATGCTTAGCCTTACTTTTAGAACCGGGGGTCTTGGGAATCATGTTTCTTCTCTAATAACTTGACTAATGGAACTAATGGAACTGTGGTTGGTGCCACCATTAGGCAGCTGCGGTGCTGATGCCGTAGTTGTGTTGTTTGTGGTGCGATGCCACCTTTGTTAAAATTTGTTGTGCTAGGACTGGGTGGTCCAGTGGCCGGGTTGAACCCAAAATGTTTTTTTTACACTCGGGCAAGTGATTGTGCAGTAAAGGGGGGTGCAATGTGCACAATGGGATGAGGTTGCCTTGCCTGAGTGGATTAAGGACTCAACTTTGTGTTCTATTGATCTGGGCCTTTTCGTGCAACCACAAGATCACTTTATGGGGGGTGGTCTGGGCCAACTAATTTGTCACATTCTAGCACCATGCTGCAGGATGCTTTAGGGCGTGTAGACGATGGTAGCTGCATGTCCATGTCTGTCAGGGCCTGTTCAGACAATGGTAGCAGCACATCCATGTTTGAATAGGTTATCCCCCACAACGGTGAGCTCCGGGTCAATGGTAATAGTACGTCCATGACTCGGAATAAAGTTCATCGGGCGGCTTTGGTGATAGGAGGTGGTATTGTAAAGGCCTTGTCGTGCTCTCTAGACTGCTCACCTTTGGAAGTGAGCAAGGGTTCCGACGGGAACCCGCCCCGCTAGAGAGGTCGTGAATTGTGGGTAAAGTTGTACACCTCTGTAGAGTATCAATCTATTCGAATAGCCAAGTCCTTGGTCATGGACATGCCCGGTGAAAATGGTGCAAGGGGTAGACTTCTCAAAATTTGTGTTCCATGGCTGGCTTGGGATATCTGCAAGTATTCTGGGTGGCTCCCAGTGCTTGTGATGTCCTCGATTGGTCGTGAAGGTTTTGTGAACCATAGGGTGGTCCAGGGTACTCCGGAGTAGGTGCTCTAGGGAGGTCCTAGAACCTAGGGCGGTCCTTGGGAGCTCTGGAGTTGGTGCTCCAGAGTGGTCTTGGGAGAGGTCCTGGTCATGGGTGCGGCCGGACCTCCCCCAAGTGGCTTTGGAAGTGAGTTGGTGCTCACTCCCCTTCTTTTGAAACAAATGTAATTATCTGTTATTGTTTTTACCTTGAGCTTTGCAATCTATACATGTTATTTTCCTGTCAAATATTGCTTTTTGCAACTAACCCTACAGCCCTCATTGCAAAGCCAATGCATGAATATTATTTGCTTAATTGCTCCCTGCGATTTGCTGAGTACCTTCCAAGAACTCATGGCTTTAAGCCCTATGTTAAAGAAGTGGTCGAACATGAACAAGTGCAGGGCTGCTCTGACCTCTTTGAAGATGAGTTCTTTGATGATCCAGCTGCCTAGGACGTCCTCCACTCGACAGCCTGTGGGCTTGCCGGATGGCTTCAAGCGTTTTGTGTTGCTGCTGCAAAGGTTCTCCTTTTGTCGGTTTTGTAAGCCCAAGTTGGCAAAGTTCTGTAAGTAAGCTTTGACCATAAGGTCTTGTTTAATGCAAAGTTTAATTTGTCTGCTTCATCTATTGTTCGGCCTTGTGCTTGTGATTATACCTAAGTGTTCTGTGTGAGCTAGCATCGGTTCTCCTGGGACTGGCTCAGTACACAGAGGCCGGACCTCCTCTCAGGATATGATGCGCGGTACTACCGGTCATCTTTGCGGTAGTACCGGTTGTGCAAAAAAAATGGTCCTCCCGGACCTCCCAGTGCTCCCCTGGGAGCACTTTCCCTGTATATCCTGAGAAGGTCCTCACAAGTTCCTAGCGATTTCTTATGAAGGAAGAGGAAAATTGTGGTGTGGATGGTTCGAGAGTGACGAAAAAGATACGAAGAGGCCATTAGAGGGCTTTTATAGGCCCTAGGGCGGAGAAACACAAGAATGGAGCTCCCGTGGTGAACTTAGTCCATGGCTCCACCGTGAGCGGCAGTGACGCAATGGTGAGGTGAAAGAAGCATGGGTGAGTGCAAAACCATGGGCCAAACCAGTGACGCGCGTCAAAAACCAGTGGCGGAGTCATTAAAGGTGACGCACGGGCAGAGCTTGGCCATGGCGAGCTCGCACGGGCGCGAGGGCGCGTGGAGAAGATGATCTGACAAGCAAGATCCACCAGTCAGCGAAACATACGAAAGTGACTCAGGTCAGTTTAACAAGTGGGTTGATTTTCAACTGTTGGATCAAAAATGGACGACCCCAATTGAATGTGTCATTCGGATGGTCCGAACGGCCCACTCAATGCGGACGGTCTGATCGAGAATGAACGGCTCTAATTGAAATGGATGTTCGGACGGTCCGAACGGTGTAGGATCAAGGATAACCGACTAGAGGGGGGTGAATAGGAGGTTTTTAAACTTTTTAACAATTTAACAATTTAAGCCAATTAATAACTTAGTCTAAACAAGATACAATTCTAGCTAAGCAATTCAACACAAGAAATAAGCTTGAAATGTAAATGCGGAAATGGTAAAGACTAGAAATTACCACAATAAGACAATGATGTTTTTCCCGTGGTATCGAAGACTTACCAGTCTTCACTAGTCCACGTTGAGGAAGCTTGACAACTCAAGCCAGCTCCACGAATTAAGCCTTCTCTCGATCACTATTGGTTGTTCTTGCTCTGCTCCGGAGATGGCGAACACCAAACCAATCACAATCTTGGCATTGGGCCTCTTCACAAGCTTCTTGAAGAGATCACCGTGCGATCACCGCCAAGCCGTCTAGGAGTTCAGCAAAACTCCAAGTGTAACAAATCGTTGGCCTTCGCTTGACGGCACTCAAGTGCAAGAGGATCAATTTGGATGAGTGAATGCACTTGAATGAACTCAACACCCCACAATGAATGCATAAGAGTGTTGAGTGTTGAGAGGATGCTCAAGGCTCTATAGATGATAAATAAACTCTAGCACACTGTCCTTGAGCAGGAGGGGGGGTATTTATAACCCCCACCAACAATTATGACCGTTGGGGAGGCAATCCCCAACTTTCTGCGAAATGCGGTATGACCGCCAACTAAGTTTCGGTACGACCGCACCCATGTCAGAGCATAGTAACGGCTAGAACAGTGGCATTAAATACTCTGACATAGCCGTTGAGAATCCCTGAGCGGTACGACCACCAACCAAAATGCGGTACTACCGCTTGATGCGGTCATACTGCATAGAGGGGCGGTACAACTGATCGTAGGGTTTTCAACCTCGCTGAAAAGTGATGTCCTCTGGAAAAAATTGTACCGCCACATAAGAATCGGTACTACTGTTTCTAAGGCGTGGTACTACCGATTGTCAACGAGAGGCACCGAACCAAAAAACACACCTCTTGTTTTTATAGAACCGCCAACTAGAAATCGGAACGACCACAATGCGGTAGTTTTGCTACAAGAGCTGGTCGTACTGCATTAGCGATTAGTTGGCTGAGACATACAGAATGTGGTAATATTGCCAAGTATAACGCAGTCATACCGCTACAAGTGGTATTACCGCCCGTTAGCCTGCGGTACTACCGATTTTTGACAAAAAAAAAGCACTTAGAGCTTAGTAAATTCAAATTCAAATGCATGCATGATCCTAAATTGATCCATATTGCAAAAGACCATGCTATCAAGGTGTTGGTCCACGGGTAGGCTACGATTGCAACAAACAAAATTTTCTACCACGCAATCTAGGAAGCCAAGCAAGTAGATGATCATAGATCGTTACCACCAGACGCGCAGAGCAGCGGAAGAAGTGTTGGAGCAGCCTGGTCCAATGTAGAGCGCGTCGATGTAGTGGTTGTAGTCGATCGTCCAGCATCCTCGCGAGTCGATCGTCTCCTCCAGCAACGTCTGCAATTCCTTGTGAAGATCGCAGATCATCCTCAAGCGCAATAGTCATAGTAGCGCCTCTACGGTATCCACACGTCCAGGGAAGGAACAACCATATGTCGGTGTACTAGCACCAAGTCGCATGGCAGAGCTCTCAGGAAGATGGCGGCTAGGGTTTCGGTGGTGTAAAAACTTATTTTTCCCAACAGCCTCATGCATGTCCTTATATAGTGCTCGTAACGGATCCTATCCGAACACATTTGACAAATCGTATCCGTACTGGTATGTTCCAACCTGTTAAGTGTGTGACCCTGTAGGTTCATGCGTAATCAGTTGTGACTCGGAAACCCTTTCCAACCATGAGTCTTAGCGGTTTCTAGCAGAACATAGCGATTCCCGAATACACATAAATTATATTGGACGAACCTTAATGCAATATGATCTACGACCAGGTCCTCATCACTTACGACCAGGTCTTATCTCTATACGACCAGTTCGTATTTGGTCACGACCAGTTCATAACTCCTTATGACCAGGTTACGACCACTCTGTGATTATGTTCGACCAGTCACCGACCAGGTCCTCATCACTTACGACCAGGTCTTATCTCTATACGACCAGTTCGTATTTAGTCACGACTAGTTCGTAACTCCTTACGACCAGGTTACGACCACTCTGTGATTATGTTAAACCAGTCTACGACTGTGTCAGATCTCCATACGATCAAATCAGAATCGCCGAACTAAGCGACCTACTCGTGTATACTCCCTTTGCCTCACGATGTCTGGTTGAACTCCAGGTGAGATGTTGTGTCATCCATGGACTGTTCAATACTTTTTCGATCGAGTGTTAGATAACTTTACGTGGTTGAACACTTCGACCACTAGTGGTATAGCCATGCACTTTCTTTATCCGACCACAACGAGGGGCCCAGAGACATCTCTCCTGTTATGTTAGGAGGGGCAAATCCCATATCTGACCAGTCACATTCCTCTGCATGTTTCATAGCATACCAAAAAATTACCTTTATAACTACCCAATTACGGTGTAGCGTTTGGCAACCCCTAAGAGTGCTATTACACATGTAGAAAACCATGCTGATCTCAGGTCTAAGGATTATACATCATCATTGCTTGAGACTAGCTAACGACACATAGAATCATAACAATCTCAATAGTGTCTCAAGGTGGGTCTAATCCAACATCATGTTCTCTAACATGTGTCCATATTATTGGTTTGATATCTCCATATCCATGACCTGTGAAACATAGTCATCAACCAATACATATGCTAGTCTATTCATATGTGTCCTCATATGTTTTCGACCAGGGATTGTAAAAGAATAATTATCGCAGAAATATAGAGTTTCACAATCAAGTCACATACTTGATAATAAATATTAACAATATTATTCTAGGAACAAGATATCATATTATCCAATATTATGAACATAATGAAATATAATCATCTCTATGATTGCCTCTAGGGTATATTTCCAACACAAGCTACTAGTCACGATCCCTCTTAATAGTACGACATTTAACCTATAATCCGGTCTTCCAACCATTTCTCCTAAGACCGGTAAAATATAAAAAAGGATCCTAGACTACTTGTACCTTGTCTTGAGCCATGTAGATCTTCATTGATTCCTTTAGCATGCATCTTTATGTCATCAAATTCACCAATGGGACTTAACCTTGAAAATACTCAATAAACACGTTAATCCCATATTCACATATTATCATTAATTACCAAAATAATTTTTAGGGGCCTGGTTGCTTTCAATCTCCCCCTTTTTGGTAATTGATGACAACACAATTAATATGTGAGAAAGATTGTTTTGAATATACCAAGAGTGTATATTCTTTTGATGACTAAACAACAAAATAATTCTTGCAATGAGCTCGAAAGAGTTTTGAGAATTATTTTCTTGTTAAATCCAATTTAAAGAAAGCTCCTCCTAAACATGTGCATAAAATTGATAGAAAATCTTTGCGCGCACATGTCGAGATTTTTGAAATTTTGGCAGAGTTTCTTTAACATGTTTGAACTTGAGGGAAATGCAATATTAAGATATGACTTTAATTTAGCTTGCATTTTAAGATAATATCATAAGCATAATCATTATCCAACAAGTTCAACAAGATAAGCGACAAGGTTTTAAGCTATTACAAGCACATATTTAAACTATTACAAGCACAAAAGTATAAGTTCAACACATTACAAAACATAAAAGCCCATATAAGATAATAGTATTAAAAGACTTGCTCCCCCTAAATCTTTCTCTTCTCACTTCTCCCCCTTTGGCATCAGGGTACCAAAAATATCTCAGACTACTAGGTCCTAAGGAGGAAGAGAAGCTGGGTCCTGAGCCTGAGGAACTAGAGAGGCTGGAGCTAGAGCTGGAGGAGCTGAAATCCTGAGGGGCTGAGTCCTGAAAAGCTATGGCCAGATCCTGAGGAGCAGGAGAGACCGGAGGAGCTGAGTCCTGAGGAGTGGGATCCTGAGGAGCTGGGTCCTGAGAGGCTGGATCCTGAGCCACTGTATTTGTAGCTGGTGCTGGAGGAGCTGACACCTGAGGAGTGGGATCCTGAGGAGGTGGGTCCTGAGAGGCTGGATCCTGAGCCACTATATCTGTAGCTGGTGCTAGAGGAGCTGAGACAGGAGCTGGAGGCACTGAGGCCTGAGACACTGGTGCTGGGGCCAAAGGAGGAACAACAGAAGAAGTAAAGGCCCCTGAAGGTGGAGGAGGATGACGAGAGTAGCGCTGAGGAGTCCTCAAAATCTGCTCCATCTCATTAATGCTTTCTGCCATGGCAGCTATCTTGTTATGAGTCTCATCAAAGAAATCATTCTAAGTCAACTCCAGGTCAGCTAGCTTGTTGTGAGTCTCATTTTGAAACTCTATCTGGGCTGTCTTCATTTCTTCCAAAGTGCTAATAATCATCTGCTGATTTTGAAGAATTTGTGCAAGAGTACCTTCAGCAGGAGCACTCTACTGAGCAGCAGCAGCAGTAGTAGAGGTACCAGCAACAGCAGAATCATCATGACGAGCAGGAGGGCTGTCTCGAGGCTTGTAAGCCTTATGAGCTGTCCCCAATCCCCCTTGATACTCAATCTTCAGCCGAATTAAAGACATGATGTAAGATGCATAGTAAATCCTCTTAATCCTATCATTCTTTGAAGAAACTATGTCCCTGAGAATGACATCCACAACATCAAATTTTCTCCCCCTCATGATATTATCAATAATATTCCAAGCATATCCTCTGACTGCATCAAAATTCCCACTCTTGGGGTAAAATGTATGATTAATAATCCTATTAATCATGCTTGGTATGGCTTAAGTCCAGTAATTTTTCCTGGGGTATACCTGACTGAAGGGTCATAAAATCACCAAGCAGAGACGATAAAGGTATTATCAAAAGCTTATCCCAAGTACCAGATGGTGTCCTCAACACACGCTCAAAGTCCTCCTTGGTACTTTCCACATATCTAGTAACTGTGACCCATTTCATCCTAGAAAGATCTGCCTCAACACGAACTGTGGCATAAAACTGCCTAATAATCTCATCATCATAATTTTGTTTAAGAGACACAAGATCATGAAGACCCACTCGATAAAAGAGCTGGTATACACCACTGTACTTATCCAAGTAGTTTATGTGAGGCCACTTAATCCACTTATGATCTACAAAGTTTCTATGATTTCCATATAGCTGCTCATATACCTGTTCTTGAAATATTGTATGAAATCTCGGATTGACTGAGTCAGACTTGAAAAGATATTGATTTACATAGCGCTTGATTGCATACTCATCAAGAGTAAGGAGTCTCAAGTCAATTGGAGGCTCTAGAGGCGCTCCCAAATCATCTGACTGAGCTTCTGGCTCTGACTCAGTTTCAGAATCAGAATTTGCCTTAGCTGGTGGTAAGCTTTCCTCTATTTCAGATTCAAGGTCCTCTTCTGCTGGTTTTTTGCTCTTACCCTTGCCATGCACGACCTTTTGGTGAACTGATCTTGTGCTTTGAGCTGGAGCTGCAGGAGGTCGTGTTCTCGGAGGTTGAGATAAAGATTGCCCTCCTCTAGGTGGTCCATGCGACTTTCGAGTCGCAATTCTTGTCCTAGGCATCTTCATACAGATAGAATAGGTTACAAGGACTTCAATTGAACAATCAGAATAGAATTAAGTGAAAAAGAAATGAATTTCTATTTTTCTGTTAGGATGATCGGTCGTACCGCCGTTATATGGCCGGTACGACCGCACTGCGATCATAACGCACTCAAGAACCAGTTGAACCGATTCTCCTGGCCGAGTTCTAGGTTAAGCAAAAGAATGAATTTTTCGATGTTTTTCATGGGATGAATCCATGATTTGGATGCGCAAACATCACTAGACATCAATTTGATACTTTTGCCCAACTAGAAACATAGAAATCACCTACATTTTCAATTAACCCTAAAATGACACCTAGGGTTCCAAACTTCGGTAAAACTTGAATCAAAGGAGATTTTACCTTAAGATTTGAAGGAGGCGAACCCTAGTGATGCAAGAATCAACAAGCGAACAAAGAATTGCCTAGGATATGAGTGGATTTGAGAGGCGGTTTTGGGGTTTCTTCGAGTTGGAGAGAGAACACCCGAGAGAAAAGAGGAACGGTAAGTGATGCGGTTGAACCGTCGCGAGGGGTAAAGGGCGTGAGTGAATAGTAACCGCAAGAAGTTACTGCCCTCTCAAAAACTGACGCGGTCGAACCGTGAACAAACCGCCGGTAGTACCGCACAAGCGGTAGTACCGCGCTTATAATGCCGGTCGTACCGCGCTTATAACGCGGTTGTTCCGATTATCCTGGAGCTTCAAAGAGCAGCTCTGGATTTTCTTTGGAATTGAGAATATTTGCAAATGATCCTTAGTTTTGCATTCAAATAAATATCATTAAGGATCATTATGAATAGAATAGACTAAAGTCTATATAAGAACATATTTTTTTATGATCATAGTTATTTTTAATAAAAGTTTTGAAAATACTTTCATAAAAGATCTCAAATAACACCAAATGAAGCACAATACATGGGGCAAGAGTTCAACCAACATTTGAATAGTCTATGACATTTAACTCATTCCTCAATTTGCAAAAGCGGCCTTCGTCTAATGGCTTCGTGAAAATATCCGCTAATTGGTCTTCGGTTCTTATGTGGCTAATTTCAATATCTCCCTTGCTCACATGATCCCTCAAGAAATGGTGGTGAATATCTATATGCTTGGTTCTTGAGTGTTGGACAGGGTTATTGGTTATTTTCACCGCACTATCATTGTCACACAAAAGAGGTATTTTATCAAATTTAATTCCATAACCCATCAATGTTTGCCTCATCCATAGCAATTGAGTACAACAACTTCCCGCGGAAAGATATTCGGCTTCGGTGGTGGATAATGCTATGGAGTTTTGTTTCTTAGATGACCATGATACTAAAGATCTTCCTAAAAATTGACAACTACCCGAGGTGTTTTTTCTATACACTTTGCAACCCGCATAGTCGGAATCCGAATATTCAATTAAATCAAATTTAGCACCTTTGGGGAACCATGGGCCAATATGCTAGAGGAATGCTTTAAATACCTTAGTATTCTTTTAACGGCCATTAAATGGCACTCTTTTGGAGTTGCTTGAAAACGTGCACACATGCAAACACTAAACATGATATCGGACCTAGATGCGGTAAGATAAAGCAAGCTACCAATCATAGACCTATAAAGCTTTAAATCTACCGATTTACATCCCTCATCTAAGTCAAGGTGACCGTTGGTTGCCATGAGAGTCTTGATGGGTTTTGCATTCTCCATGCCAAACTTCTTGATCAAGTCCTTTGCATACTTGGTTTAGCTCACGAAGATTCCATCTTTGAGTTGCTTGATTTGAAGTCCAAGGAAATATCTCAATTCTCCAATCATGGACATTTCAAATTCCCTAGACATCATATTACCAAACTCTTCGCAAAAAATCTTGATTAGTAAACCCAAAAATGATATCATCAACATAAATTTGACAAACAAAAAAAATCATCATTTAAGACTTTAGTAAATAGAGTTGAATCAATTTTCCCAATTTTGAATCCTTTTGAGATTAGAAAATCTCTAACGTGTTCATACCATGCTCTAGGAGCTTGTTTGAGTCCATAGAGCGCCTTGGAGAGTTTCTAGACATAATTAGGATTTTTAGGATCTTCAAAACTGGGAAGTTGTTCAACAAAAACAAGTTCGGATATTTTACCATTTAAGAAAGTACTTTTAACATCCATTTAAAATAATTTAATATTGAAACATGATGCAAAAGCAATTAATATCCGAATTGACTCAAGTCTAGCTACGGGAGCAAAGGTTTCACCAAAATTCAAACCTTCGACTTATGAATAACCTTGAGCAACCAATTTTGCCTTGTTTCTTACAACCATACCGTTTTCATCTTACTTGTTCCTAAAGACCCATTTTGTACCAATCACATTATGTTCCTTGGGTCGATCCACCAATGTCCAAACTTTATTCTGGGTGAAGTTATTGTGTTCTTCATGCATAGCATTCACCCAATCCGGATCATCAAGTGCTTCTTGTACATGCTTTGGCTCAATAGAGGAGACAAAAGAGTAATGTTCACAAAAAAAATCAACACGAGAGCGAGTTTGGACACCCTTACTTACGTCACCCAATATTTGGTCTCTTGGATGATCCTTTGCAATTACATTGTGAATTCTTGGTGGTAGGTTGGATGGTTGATCATTTTCCTTGTTATCCTCTTTATTAATTTGTACTTGACTTGTAGAAGGGGTAGGAGGCTCAACTTGAGTGGAAGATGATGAATTATCTTCGAGCTTGATGTCGCCTATTTGTATATACTCTATTGCTTTTCTTAAGACTTCATCACCTACATCATCCAAATTCTCATGCTCTTCTTGAGAGCCATTAGTTTCATCAAATTGCACATCGTGTATTTCTTCAACTAAACTGGAGTTTTTGTTAAAGACACGATAGACTTTACTATTTGAAGAATAACCAAGCAAGAAACCAATATCACAACGACTTGTAATTTTGAAAGACGAACACCCTTATTTAAAATGTAACATTTGCAATCAAATACTCGAAAATAAGAGATGTTAGGTTTTCTTCCTACAAGAAGCTCATAGGAAGTCTTTTTCAAAAGACGATGCAAATAAAGCTGATTTATGGCATGACAAGCGGTGTTAATTGCTTCCGCCCAAAAACTATCGGAAGTATTATACTCATCAAGTATTGTCCTAGCCATTTCAATTAATGTACGATTTTTCCTTTCTACCACTCCATTTTGCTCCGGAGTGTAGGTTATGGAAAGTTCGTGCTTTATTCCAAGTTCATCACAAAAGTCTTCAACTTCAGTATTCTTGAACTTAGAACCATTATCACTACGAATTTTCTTTATTTTGAAATCAAATTCCTTTTGAGCCCTTTTTGCAAAGCTTTTGAAAATGCCCGAGGTTTCACCCTTGTCATCTAGGAAGAATACTCATGTGTATCTAGAGTAATCATCCACAATGACTAAACAATAGCTATTACCCCCGATACTCTTATAGATTGTCGGCCCAAACAAATCCATATGTAAGAGTTCCAATAGTCTAGAAGTTGACATGATACTTTTGAAAGGATGAGAATTAGCGACTTGTTTTCCGGCTTGACAAGCACTACAAAGTCTATTTTTCTCAAACTTCACATCTTTCAAGCCAACAACTAAATCATATTTGAAAAGCTTTTTGAATTGAATCATTCCAACATGAGCTAGCCTTCTATGCCAAAGCCAACCCAATGAGGTTTTTGCAATCAAACAAGTTTTTAAACACGATTCATTTGAGCTAAAATCAACCAAATAAAGATTTCCAAATCTAAAACCTTTGAAAACTAAAGAGCTATCTTTTGCATTTGAAATTATTACACCTTCACAAGAGAATGAGCAAATTAATCCAAGATCATATATTTGAGCAACGGATAACAAATTAAAATTTAATGATTCTACTAAAGATACATTGGAAATGGAAAGGTCATTTGAGATAGCAATTTTACCCAATCCTATTACCTTTCCTTTGCTATTATCGCCAAATGTGATCTTGTCTACTCCTTTTCCATTCTCAAATGTGGTGAACATCTTTCTATCACCGGTCATGTGTTGAGTGCATTCACTATCAAGCACCCAATGTTTTCCACCAGTTTTATAGTTCACCTACAAAATAAGAATCAAGTTCTTTTAGGTACCCAAATTTGTTTGGGTCCTTGGAGGTTAGTAACCAAGGATTTAGGCACCCAAATAGCATTCTTTTTAGCGCCTAAAATTGAAGTGCCAACAAATCTAGCAATTACTTTACCATCCTTAGTCTTTCTAAGCATATAGCATGAATCATATATACCAAGAGATAGAGTCTTACCCTTAGGACAATTTTGTTGCACATGTCCTATTTCCTGGCATTTATGACAATACTTACCATTTTGCTTAACAAACCTTGTGGACTTGTTTGCTGGCTTCTTACCTTTCTTAAGCACATACCCAAGATCTTCCTTATTGAATAAGCACATTTGCTCACTCAAAATCTTGTCAAGAGTAGCCTTACCCTTGAAACATCTTTCCAAGCTTTTGCTTAGCTTGGTCACTTGCTCTTTTAGCTCATTGTTCTCGACAATAAGCTTTGCATCATTTTGCTCAACATTAACATGATTAGCATTAATACTAGAGCAACATGGTATAGCAATAGGATCATTACATGAAATAGATGCACTAGTTTTAGCAATTTCTATACTATGCATGTCATCAATAATATCACATGTAATTCCTATACTAGAGTAAGACTTGCTTGAATATTCTTGGATAAGCAAGTCATGAGCTTCCTTTAGCCCCTCATAAGAATCTTTTAGAGAAATATGCTCTCTATTCAAGACCTTATATTTTTACTTTTCTTTTCCAAGATATTCATTTAAGTCTTCAAGCATATCCATTAATTCATCATAAGTTGGTTTATCATTATCAATGGATTTTACCTTATCACCTTTTGACATGAGGCAATTAGGAGTGGAGAATAGCGACGAAGCTTCCTCGATGGCGATGCCAACGAGTCCCTTCTTCTTGGGAGACTCATCCTCATCAGAATCGGAGTCGCTTGATTCATCATTTGAATCTCACTCTCTAATGTGGGCTTCACGCTTGCTATCTTTGTGAAGCTTCTTGAAAAGCTTCTTCTTGCCACTATATTCCTTCTTCTTGAATGACTTCCCCTTGTCATCCTTATTTGTGGGGCAACGGGAAGCAATGTGCCCCTTCTCTTCACAATTATAGCACCGAATGTTGCTATAACGATTTTTGTTACTTGAGGATTACCCTTTCTTGTACTTGTCAAAGTTGAAACTTCTATTGGGGCATCTCTTCATGAACTTCTTCATTCTTCTTACAAGAAGTGCATACTCCTCGTCGGACTCTTCTTCTTCATCCTCATCATCACTTGATTCCGCTTTGACCTTGAAAGCGGTAATTTTTCTTCTTTAAGGAAGATGTCTCCAAAAGCTCTTCCTTGTCCTTCTTGAATAACTCATTGGTAATGAGGTTGCCCAAAAGTCCCGTTGGTGTCATTTTTGGCAACTCAAGAGAGTTGAGAAATAACGTCACCAACATCTCATACTTGTCCAGAAGAGCCCTAAGAATCTTGCGCACAATGTCAACATCAAAAAGGTTAGTCCCAAGTCCTTTGAGCTCATTCACAATGTTGTTGAGTCTTGAATACATCTCATTGATGTTTTCATGAGGCAACATTATGAAGTTCTCATATTTGATCCGAAACCTATGCAATTTAGCTTATTTGACCGTGGAAGTTCCCTCATGGATTTCCGAGAGGGTGGTCCAAATATCGTGAGCGGTTTCCAAATTGTTCACTCTATTGAACTCATCTGCGTTCAAAGTGCCAAAAAGAGTGTTCATAGCTTGGGCATCTAAATGAGCATTACGCACCTCTTGATCCATGGGAATTAGTGGATTAAGAGGCATGATGTAACCCTCATTTATGATTTTTCAAATGCTTGGACTCATGGCCTTTAAATAAATTGATATTCTAATTTTTCCAATAAGCATAATTTGAGCCATCAAACAAAGGAGTCTTTCCTATAGCAATTCCCTCACTGGCCATCATTTTCTCTCTTAGACGGTTAAGTCTAAATCAATGAGAGACCAAGCTCTGATACCACTTGTAGGATCAAGGATAACCGACTAGAGGGGGGGTGAATCGGATGTTTTTAAACTTTTTAACAATTTAACAATTTAAGCCTATTAATAACTTAGTCTAAACAAGATACAATTCTAGCTAAACAATTCAACACAAGAAATAAGCTAGAAATGTAAATGCGGAAATGGTAAAGACTAGAAATAACCACAATAAGACAATAATGTTTTTCCCGTGGTATCAAAGACTTGCCGGTCTTCACTAGTCTACGTTGAGGAAGCTTGACAACTCAAGCCGCCTCCATGAATTAGGCCTTCCCTCGATCACTATTGGATGTTTTTGCTCCGCTCCGGAGATGGCGAGCACTAAGCCAATCACAATCTTGGCACCGGGCCTCTTCACAAGCTTCTTGAAGAGATCACCACTAAGCCGTCTAGGAGTTCAGTAAAACTCCAAGAGTAACAAATCGTTGGCCTTCGCTTGATGGCACTCAAGTGCAAGAGGATCAACTAGGATGAGTGAATGCACTTGAATAAACTCAACACCTCACAATGAATGCACAAGAGTGTTTTGAGTGTTGGGAGGATGCTCAAGGCTCTATAGATGATAAATGAACTCTAGCACACTGTCCTTGAGCAGGTGGGGGGTATTTACAACCCCCACCAATAATTATGACCGTTGGGGAGGCAATCCCCAACTTTTTGCGAAATGCGGTATGACCGCCAACTAAGTTGCGGTACGATCGCACACATGTCAGAGCATAGTAACGGCTAGAACAGTGGTATTAAATACTCTAACATAGCTATTGAGAATCCTTGAGCGGTACGACCGCCAACCAAAGTGCGGTACTACTGCTTGATGCAGTCATACCACATAGAGGGGCGGTACAATCGATCGTATAGTTTTCAACTTCGCTGAAAAGTGATGTCCTCTGGAAAAAATTGTACTGCCACATAAGAATCGGTACGACCGCTGAGCGGTACTACCATTTCTAAGGTGCGGTACTACCGATTGTCAACGAGAGGCACCGAACCAAAAAACACACCTCTTGTTTTTGTTGAACCGCCAACTAGAAATCGGAACAACTGCAATGCGGTAGTACCGCTACAAGAGCCGGTCCTACCGTATTAGCGATTAGTTGGCTGAGACATACAGAATGCGGTTATGCCACCAAGTATAACGCAGTCATACCGCTACATGCGGTATTACCGCTCGTTAGCCTGCGGTACTACCGATTTTTGACAAAAACACTTAGAGCTTAGTAAATTCAAATTCAAATGCATGCATGATCCTAAATTGATCCATATTACACAAGACCATGCTATCAAGGTACTAGTCATGATCCCTCTTAATAGTACGGCATTTAACCTATAATCCGATCTTCCAACCATTTCTCCTAAGACCGGTAAAATATAAAAATGATCCTAGACTACTTGTACCTTGTCTTGTGCCATGTAGATCTTCATTGATTCCTTTAGCATGCATATTTACGTCATCAAATTCACCAATGGGACTTAACCTTGTAAATACTCAATAAGCACGTTAATCCCATATTCACATATTATCATTAATTACCAAAACAATTTTTAGGGGCCTAGATGCTTTCAAACGGCCCAATCAATTCAGGCCGTTGGAATCCCATCGGATGGTCCAAAGCGAAGGGGTAAGAGGTGGGGTGCAGCTGAGTTGGTTGGGTTCGACCAAGTCAAAGTGGCTCAGTCGGTCCAACAGTGAATTCAGTCTTTTGGATAAAATAGGCTAAGGGAGAAAGGGAATTTTTAGAGGTAGCTCCGAAACTCCAAATATTCTAAAATTTTTATGGAAGGTCACTGGATCTGAGAAAAACCTTTTTTAATTTTTATAGAACTTTTCATGGATGCATTTCTTTCAAGAAAAATCACAAGTTTAAGTTCTAGGGTTTTGACCAAGAGTCAAACTGATTTGACTAGCCTCTTAGAAATAGTAAGTAATTTCTAACAATTATGAAATTATTCAGAGGGGTTACCAGAGTGATCGAGGAGCTAGGAAAAATATTTCCAGAGGATGGTCACAAGGTTTGCTTAAGGATTTTTCAAGGACTATGCTTTCATTCAAATGAGGCATTGATCTTTGAAAATAGGAAACCCATGGGAAAAATTTCCAGAAAATTTCAAATGACATCATGAGGCATCAAAAGTTTTAATTTCTCCTCATTTTTATACATTTGAAACACAAACCCTTGTTTGGGATGTTACACGTTGCAAAAAGGCTTCAGTCCACGTCGTCGCAAGGGATTTCCATGCCGACCCAAGGTTTGGACTGATCCTTCCAATTTTGCCATAGCCATCGAAGTCTGAGTGCCTCGGAGAACTGTGGAAAGTTGAGGACGCCTAGGCCACCAAGCTGGGTTGGGCGACACACTTTGTCCCAGATAATTTTACACTTACCACCCGAGTTGTTTTTGTGGCTAGCCCAAAGGAAACGACGCCTGACTCGTCCAGGGCACGGAGGACCATCTTGTGTATTTTGAAAACTGTGAGGTAATAGATTGGAATCGAAGTGAGAACAGATTTAACCAAGATGGCCCGCCCTACTGGGGATAGGAAATGACCCTGTCAACCTGCTAACCTTCCCCCCACTTTGTCCAAAAGGGGCTGGTAGTCTATCCTGCATAGTCTTTTGTAGGTAAGCGGTAATCCGAGATATTTATTTGGAAAGGTCAATTGGATTGCCAGGAAGTCTTGGAGGACCGTGTTTAGGTCAATGTGGTCACAACTAATTGGAAGCACCGTGTTTTTTTGGAAGTTGGTATGTAGGCCTGAGGCATTCCCAAAATTTAGGATTATCTAGGTGGTCGTGTAGATTTCGCTTGCGCTTGGAGTGATGAAGATTGCCGCATTGTCCACATAGATGGAGGTTCTGAGTCTCGCGAAGCGGTTTCGCATGCGAGCAAGGAAACCCATGTCTATTGCGACGTCTAGAAGACGTTGAATGGGATCGATGGCAAGGATGAAGAGGAAGGGCGAGAGGGGGTCTCCTTGCTACAGCCCCCTTCCATGGGTGATCACATTGCTGGGGATGCCGTTGAGAAGGATTCTGGAAGAGGCGGAGCTTAGGAGAGCCACCACCCAATTTGTCCATCTGTAGGGGAAACCCCTTTTGTCAAGAAGGTAAAAAAGGTGTCACATCCTCATTTTTATTAATGGAGTTATTATGCATATCATGAGCATGGATGTTGATTTTGAAGCTTTTGCATTACTTATTGCACTCGGAAAATCTCAATCAAAGATTAAACTATAACCTAAATCAACTCCTCATGAGAAAACAGAAGTAAGTCCCTACAAAGACCTCAGTAAAATAATTTATTCAAATACCATAATATTTATCATGAATAATTATGAATTTTACGAAATTTTAAGACACCAAGTTGACCTTAAGAAAATTCAAAACCTTTGTCTAATGAACCTTATTTTAAAGAAGTAAAAATATGAGAATAATACATGAACATTAAGAAATAAAATTTCTTATGTCGTCTAGGTCACCTCAGGACCTTCTCTAAAAAATTTCAGGATTTCAGGATTTTATTTGCTATTTTTATTCGGTCGGTCAAAGTAGAGGTTTGATTTTGAAACCTCAGTCAAACCTTTGACTCAACTCACACTGTTTAACTCAAGTCAGACCCTAGTCACTTGATTTGATCTAACCGCCTAGCCGTACCTGGTCCAAACCACACTCCAGCTCGTGCCGCTTTGTGTCGCTGAAGAGGCGGGCCCATTATCAACTTCCTCTTCCTCCTCGCGCGAGCGAGCCGTTGGCGCAAAGCTTCATCGCCACGCACCCGCCGCATGCTGCTAACGCCTGTCAACGCCGTGGCCGCACCGCCCAAACCGACCAATTCTAGTGCATCACCACTTGACGCCACCTCCATTCCCGTCATCTCCCCGAGCTAAAACCCCCTCCTACCCTCATTCCTCCTCACTTCTCCTCTTTTCGGCTGAGAAGAGGGACGCTCTCGCTTGCTCATCGCTCGGGTAAGCTCAAAGATTTAACGTCCCTTGTACTCACTCTTCCATGTTGTTTCCATCTTTGCTTATTCCAAACTATGCCGTCACTTGTATTTCCCGAACACCATTGACGTCCTCGGCGGCGCTGGAGCATGCACTTCAAGGACATCACCGTGCCATTCATCTTTTCGGTGAGGTTCTAGCTCGATCTTACGCGCCACATCGTGCCTTTGAGTATGATTAAGAAAACCGCCGCATTAATTGGTCATTGCATCATAGGATTGTTGGAATTTGGATTTTTTTTCCCTTTTATCGGTCGACAACACTATTCATCACCCCATTGACATCCTAGTAAGACATTTTCTGATTGTGTGCAATGTCACCATCTACAAGTCACCCCCAAGCTTCCTTAACCCTTTGTTGCCATTTCTTTTGCTTAGGAAGCCTCCTCCACGTGAAGCCCTTCGCCGCCAAGGCCATTGTCGACGTTGAGCCACTACCAAGCTTCTCCGGCCCCTCTACCACTTTGGTAAGCTTCAGTGTACCTCACAATAGCTAATGTGCACACTTGCTTGCACACTGCGGAGCTCTTTTGGCACATGCACGTACACTGTAGAGGCACTGCCGCCCATCTCTGGCTCACCGCCGTTCTAGGCCGGCTCAGCCACCGCCACCACTACCTAGAGGTGTGCAATACTCTTGTGAACCCATGCATGCCCTTGGCCGGCGCCGCCATGGTCGGAGTTGTCGGCAATGCTCCGGGCAAGCAAGCCCGAGCTTGATTTGTCGGAACGTCCAACAATATTGTAGTGACGTGCTTAAGGCAAATCTACGCCATTAACTGCTAATGATTGCTTTGGTTAATTATTGATTGTCTGAAATTCTTAATGAGTCGCTTACACATGGGACCGGGAACAAGAATCGGGAGAGTTAAATGAAAAAGCGGTAGAGTATGACATATGGGCCCACACTTAAGTGCACAGTGCAATGAGCGGTGCACCGTGTGGACCGAGTTCATAGACCATCTCTATGACAATGGCCCCACTTGTCAGCGGCAAAAGCTAGGGTAAGCTCGGTAAGAAAAGTATTATATGCATTTTTGATTTCCGAAACGAATTATTGTTGCACTGTAAATTCAAAGAACTTCAAAAATTCATAACTAATTCATTTTAACTCCAAATTGAATGAAACCAATTTTGTTGGTACACATTTTTAATGTAATTTATTTTTAAATGTGTTTGAAAGATTTTTCTATTACATAAAATTTTGATATGAGAATTAAACTCAGAAAGGATTTATTTTTGTACTAAAATTTCACTCAACTTCAAAAATTCATAGAAAATGCATATGAACTCCAATTTGGGTGATTCAATTTTATTGAACATAAATTTTTATTGTATTTCTAACCATGTAATCCTTATATCCACCACTGTTATACAAATTTTCACTAAATAATTAAAATTGTATGAATAGTGACAAATTGCATTTTTCTGGTTTTTCTCAAAATCTGAGTTTCAAACTGCCATAACTCTCTCATATAAACTTCCAATGGAATCAGTTTTGCACCTAAATTCATCTAAAATTATGATCATACTGATGTATAAATTTCATGCATTTTTTAGCATTTTGAGTTTTTGGCTATTTCTCGGTGTTTATTCGGTGTCGTTTTTCTATAGAGTCTGAATTGCCACAAGTCGACGATTACGCCACCAAGAGTGAACAGCTTGACTTCCAGCAAGGCAAGCATCATTTTGAAATTTGTTTTGCATCATTTTTATCCCAGTTTTGCTAAGTTAGTTAATTGAAATGCAATGATATTGCTTGCATGCTATTTTAGATATGTTGATATTTTGGTGTTGTGTAGTTAGTTATGTCCTACTCATGAGGTTATCCTTGATTAGTCCAGTATATATTTGCTTAAGTTAGGTTGTGTGAAATATATATATTTATGGGGATTGCTTAGCCATGCAAGTTTAGTTTTGCGTTAGATCGGTTGACGGGATTAACCCGTTGATCGTGGGAGACACTTATCATCTTTATTGTTGTGTTTGTGTCCAGATCTTTGTATCTGGTTATTGTGATTATTTTGTCAAGTTAAAAGTGTTTTTGGGTCTGGACAAGTGGTTGTTAGTGTGGGTGCCTTCGTGCACAAGACTCGGGTATGTGGTTAGACTAGTCCGGACCGCTAAGGACCGAACTTTGGGCTGTCCAGCTAAGTAACTTTCGTACTTCCACATGCTAGATTGGGGCCGGTTTGGTCAAGTAAGGGGAGATTCTTATTGAGTTGAGTCATTGGTGGTGTGAGGGCATGTGTGTTTGATCACTTGTCCGTAGGACCCGATGTAATTTTCTATAATGTGCATGGGAGCACTGTTTTTTCTTTATTTACATTGCATCGGTATATCCGGCACAAGTTGTGTGCCCGCTTAGCTAGTTCTATCGGTAGCTTGTACTAAGTTGGGGTTCATCATGCAAGGGTGACTCTTCTCAATAGGACGATCTTGCTAAAAAGTACCACATCTCGATTTACCCAGCCAGCACACCATAGGAAGTGTGCTATTATTCTGGAGGCTTACGGGCTAATCGAGTCATGTGGGTAAAGATGTACACCCCTGTAGGGTATTAAATCTATTCGAATAGCCGTGTCCACGGTTATGGACGACACTTGGTATTGATTGACATCATTGTTAGACTTCAAATTAAAATTGACATGGTTACAACTTGGTTTTCGACATAAATGGGATATTCATGCACTTTAGTTTATCAAAGTGGGAAGCCACTTTGGTATTGATTGATCTATATAATTATCTATGTCTTTTGTACTTCTTTTACTAAATAATGGTTTAAAAAATGGCAATTTCAAACTAGATGGTGTAGGGATGTAAAATTATGTGTTTTTTTGCAAAACTAGGCCACTAAGGCCACTCTTTGGATAGCCACTAGCATATTTATAATTTTTACTTTGTGTAAGACTTGCGAGTATATTTTGTACTTAACCCGGATGCTGCAAATTCAGGTAAAGACGATACTACGCCCGACAAGTTTGTTAGCGCCGATTTTGGCGACGCTAACGAGCAGTGCCTTTATCTAACTCCCAGTTGGTTGCCATCGCTTATGGGGCACACTTGCTGGAACTTTTGGTTTATTTATATTGCTTCCGCTTCTACTTACTGTTCTTAATTGAATTTGGCTGGTCGGCCGCTTTGTAATAGTTGTAGACTTAACTATTATGTTGTATGTCTTTTGGATTATCAACGTATGAATGTTGTATGACTGTGATTGACGTTGTTAGGGGATATGGGTGTATTGGTCACTGATCTTGGGAGCCAACACAAACACACACCCGCTGTTTTTGAATTCCCTTTTAACTCATTATGTGTGTACTCGAACCGCTTGGAGAACCGATCATCATGCAGTACTTGCAAAGGAGCAGTATGCATGATCACTGGGGCTCTAATTCCGGTTGGGTCTACTCACTTAGATAGAGTTAATTTAGAATTCATTAACTTAAGGCCCAGTGTTATTTCCATAAGACTGGGAAGGCCTCGGTCTTACGGAAATAACTCAGGGGTCCTTACAGAAGGTAGTCCCAACGGACCGTGTCGAAAGCCTTTGCGATGTCTAATTTGAGGTAAAGTGAAGGGGTTTTAGAGCGGTGGAGTCTTCTTATCAGGTTGCGGACTTATAGGAAGTTGTTGTGAATGCCCCTTGTCTTGATGAAGGCACTCTGGGCTAGCAAGACCAGGCTGTTCAGGAACGGCGACACCCGTAGCGCTAATGTTTTCACAATCCACTTCCCGAGGTTATGGATGAGGCTGATGGATCTAAAGTCTTGCATTTTATCTGCTCCCTCCTTTTTTGGAATTAGCACGATGTTTGCTGTGTTGAAGAGATGAAGATGCGACGTGTAGAGAGAGTGGAAGCTATGGAAAACTGCCATGATGTCGGCTTTGATTGTTGACCAACATGATTTGTAGAAGTTTGAAGGGAAACCTTCCGGGCCTAGGGCTTTATCCCTCGGTAATTGGTCTAGTGTGTTGAAGACTTCAGTTTCCATAAAAACGTCTTGCAGGTTGTGCAAATCCGACATAGATGAGTTCAAGACCTCCCAATTAAGGTCAGTGTTGTGGGCTGTGGGCGGGGCAAGCGTTTCTTTGAAATACTTTTGTATTGTGTCATCTTTCTCTGTGTGTGAGGTCGCCCAACCAAGGCTGTTTTGGAGCCTTTGGATGTAGTTTTTGCGCCTACGACCATTGACTTTGATATGAAAGAACTTTTTGTTTGCATCGCTTTCTCTGAGGTTGATAATCCGGGAGCTCTGGCGTTTTCTGGTTCGCTCGATCACTACGAACCTCGTAACTCTCTTCTCTAGGTTTGTCCTCAGGACATTTTCAAGTAATGTTAGCATCCTGTACTTCTGAGCCACGTCAAACCGAAGAATTAGTTCTAAGACCACGTAGAGTTAAAGCTTTGGTCGAGAGAAGAGGTCTCCCCATGATTTTAGTGAGGACTCCTGAGCCACCAGCTTTTCCCGTCACGTCTTTTTCCTTTCTAAACCTTTCCCGTCACGTTTGACCTGCAAATTTTGGGAGCGTGTACACGTAGAGCATGCTATCCTATCGACCGCACAGACGAAGACTATACATACTTCACATGGATCACCGGTGTCCTGTCATCTAGCGTGGTGGTCGTCAATATTGTCGGCAGGGAATTCCCAGAGTCATGGCTAAAATGATATCAGTGGATGACAAAATAGTAAAAATAGTTCTCATAAGTGAATTTATAAAAATAGTATCGTGGACGTGCCGACAGGCGATACGTGCCCCTGCCATGCCCCTACCACGCAGAACGTGGGTGCCCACGCCCACCACCTGGTATCCAAAAAATCGGCACAATACACAGTGTCTGCTACCGATCTATGTATGTTTATCCCTCGCAATATGTTGTAGAATGGATTCTGTTGTCCTACTTGGACCTTAGTTCTCGATATGAACTGTTAGGTCTAGGGGTGAACCCATGATAAAAAAACTGAGTGTGAGCAGCCAGTATACAAGCAAGTTAGGCCGTTAGAGACACTAACGGTAGAAATTAGTCGAATGCTATTGCGGACGAAAATTGAGTTGAGGCCCCCACCCAGCCCTGTTTGGATCGGCGCCTGGTTAGGTCGCTAGATCAAAGATATATATAAACAGTAGCTGCAAAACAAGGCCCCTACGTCCCAGGCTAGGACTTAGGGACTCAAGTCCCAACAAGAGCATGTCCTGAACCCAATCCCGATAGTGTTACTACAGTGTTTAGTCGTAGGTGTGTAATTGTGTGGCACCCGAGCTGAGGTTGGTACTGCCTAGCGGCCATCGTAGTAACCCTAACCAAACAAACAGAGAGACGCCAAGATTGGTCAATAGCGCCATGGACAGTGAGCTTATACACAGTGCTAGCTAGCTCGAAGAAGAGAGAATCTTCGTAATCTGTCTGCTTGTTTCGGTCTCCTGGGCCTGGGAGCAAGACGCAGGTAGCACACAGCCAAGTGAAGCAAACCATGAATCATGGCGGCGTCAGGTAGCAGCCACCGCTCGTGTCTTACGCACAAGGGCACAGAACCGTCTTTGATTCCGGTGCCCCACGGCTCCGCGTGCATACATGAATGTATACTGGCTACATACCACTCTGCCGCCTGCGAATGCGATCCGTCACGCATACGTGTGACGTTGACATTTGGAGTATGGAAGATCGATATGGTCAGTGGATGGATGCAGTACTGTTAAGTGTTAATCACTGCAGCTAGCTTCCATCCGGTGCTGTTTATGGACTCTCAACTCTGATGTCTGATCTATAGCACAGGTCAGAGAGACAATATAGTACTGTATCTTCTCTGAGGCTTTGTTTGGAACGTACAAATTTCACATGAAATAGTTGGATCGTCTTAAGGTAAATTCTTTTCATACTTGTCTTGAACTTCCGTGTCCAATGATTAGATCAGATTCTGAGTTGAGGTGAGGTAGGACTGGACGATCCCATATTGAGTTTACTTTTGCACTGACTCCAGCTACACCCCACAAGAACAAATTGGCGACAGGATGCATGAGATGTATGGGCTGCTAAGTTGAGACGAAGAACGGGAGAGGAGGACGTCGCGTGACCATGAGCAATTTCGCCTCTCCTTAATATTGTGCTAATCGATCATGGTGTCGCAGTCTGCTACTACTGTTCTCATGTGTCTGATCGACCAGCTGTCGAAAGCCACATTGAATCTGCACGCGATTTTGTGTACTCACAAGCGTTGCCACAGAAGGTTGCATATGTGAAAGCGACGTTGTTACGTGCCTCGAAGCTGCTCCTTCCGTCTTCGAGTCATCTCCGACCCTTGTTCTAACACGTAGAGCCTAGCATCATCGATGTGCGTGTTAGGTGGGGAGGAAAAGGATGGCCGCACAAGATGCTGTTGCACCCGTGAGTCAAAGTAGCTTTCCCATCATCTGTCAACTGCACTATCTGCTTATCCCACATCGTTTGGATGGATGGGAAGGGCTAGCAGATTGTCCGGGCTTCCGGCGTGGCGTCTTCTAACAAGCATCAGTACGGTGCTGCTTGCTTCCGGTTACAGTGTTACTAGTCCTATCTAGCAGGCTCTCAAGCACGGACACGTAGGTGAACTGCGGTATCCGTTTCGAATAACGTGTTTGATACAAATACGGCACGGACATGTGTCGACAATGTGTCGGCTAATTTAAAAATGAATTTGAATTTTCAAAATTCCTGACACACGTCGGACACAACATGCCCATAAGTCCGACACGGTCTAGGACACAGCCCACTAAGCCCCACCCAAACTGGGCATACCCTAACCCTAGTTTCCTTCTGCTCCCTCGATCCCAAATTCCCCCAAAGTTGTCTTCCTCCCGCACGCCCATCGCCCTTGTCGCGCGGTCGCGCCCATCGGCCTCGCCGTGTCGCCGGCTCCCGCACCTCCTCCCTCACGCAGCCCCTCCCTCGAGCGCCCTCGTCCCTCGCCGCGCCGTCGGATCCTGCACCTCCTCCCTCATGTCGCGCCGTCCCTCCCTCGAGAGCCCTCCTCCCTCGCACCACTGGCTCCCGCACGTCCTCCCTCGCACCATTGGCTCAGATGTCCTCCCTCGCTCTACGGATCCAAAGACCTCCTCTCTCTCAAGGCCACTGCCCAAAGACCACCTCCTCACGCCTCCTCCCTTTCCTAGTAACGTGTAAGTGATGCTGATACACTGATCTTCATTCTTCAGTCTCCCTCTTATGTTCTTGATTCTCTAAATAAATGTTCTTGATGCTGATGGCTATTAGAAGTTCGGAACATTGCAAACTGCAATTGAGAAGTGTAATACATACATGCGGAGAACTATAAATGAATGCAATGATGCACTGATGCTTGTTCTTATGTTAATATGTCATTGATTGCTTGTTTTTCATCATTTTAGATAAATGAAAACCGGTAATTCTAGTGCTAGATAGGAGCAAACCACCAAAATAGGTTCAAGCCTCCATTGTGGAATCATGTTGACGTTCTAGATAAGGGTGGTCAAGCACTACACCATGGCATAGTATTAAGGGCAATGCAACTGCCAGGAAAAACTGCTTCTCAAGAATTTATCTGCCGAATGTGTATTCGGCACTTATTGCTGCCGGTAAGAAGTGTCACGGAAAGACATTTCAACAGATATGTGTATTCCCGGCAGTTAAATTGCCCTAGATAAGTTGGTTTTCCCCGACAATTAGAGTTTCCCCAGCAGTTAGAGCATTCCCGGCAGTTAGAGTATTCCCGGCAGTTATATGTATTCCCAGCAGTTAACATGCCCTCAATTGTGTTTTTTTCGGCGATTAAACCGCCTCGATTATCGATTTTTCCGAGCTAGGCGTATTGTCGGCAGATTAAACCGCCTCAATTGTCTTTTGCACCATTTAACCATAAGCACTCCATGGCTTATCGGGCACTTAACAATGATATCAAATGCTAGTGCACCTAGCCATCCATACTCTTTCAAGCATACACAAGCTTAAAATGAGCAATCAAGAGGAAATAAGCTATAATATTTGTAGAAAATGCCTACAGATTAGTGTAAAGAAATGCATAAAGATGTCTATTAATATTTAGGATAACTGTATGTTGGAGCTCTAACAAATGAATAAATTAAGTGAAGTCAATAAAAAGTGCATTGAGATCTACAAGTATCCTTATCATAATATGATAACACCAATCTATTTTACATACCAAAATCTTGTAGTCAAAACAGTAACAGCTAAGTATCCTTATCATAATATGATAACACTAATCTATTTTACATACCAAAATATGCTTTTATTTGAGTAACACTACAAGAAATGTGCTCTCCTCTAGATTCTTTAACCGCTTGCTCCAAGAGAACGCATGCTGCGATATATGCTCCTGCTGATAGACCCATCAAGTAGATCCTACAGGTTGGTGATAAATTAGTTTATTAATGTAGTGAAAGCTAAAAAGTGCCTAAACCTTGTAGTGCACTTAAAAGACAACATCTAAAGCAGAGCAATTGTAGAGCCCAAACAGATAAATTGCAAGTCTTGACAAAAATCATTAGTAAAAATAGAAGTTATGTTATTACTAGAATGCATGGGAATAATACTATCATTATTTAACTAAACACAGTTAGGCAAAACAAGAATGGTAAATAACCTGTCAAGCACCAATTTTGGTCAGTGAAACATATATTATTTTCGAGGTAAACTTCTGAAAAAAGAGAGATTAGCATCAAAGCACACTAAATCAGTTTTATGAGAATAAGATCCAAACCCGTAGAGCTCTTCTTTTGAATCTGTTCATCTTTTGAATCTTCTTTTGAATCTGTTCATCCTTAAGGGGGAGGAAACCGGTAATTCTAGTGCTCTATTGCTTTGATTGTTCAAGAATCAAGTATATATGTTATCTTTATAGTCTTACTGATCTTGTTACTTCTTTTCCCAGGTTAATAGAATTCTGATATCTAGAAATAGTATTCATATGAACAATTGAACATATCATGAATTAACTGCAAGAAGAATAAAGAGGCGATGGTCATATTTGAGAGGTACATATTCCGAGTTTACTTTACACTTTACAATATTTCAGTTTGACAAGCACGAAAAAACATAATAATAATAATATATATGTGTAATTTATTCTTATTATTTAAATATATATAGCCATATCGCTGTATCAGTATTTTTGAGAAAATAGCAAATACCTGTGCCGGTGTCGTGTCGTTTCATGTCATGTCCGTGCATCATAGCTAGCAGGTTGAGCGAGTAAGCGCTTGCATCTTCTATGGAAATGGATCGAGTCTTCTTAAACCAGAGGCGCTACAGTACTGCACAGCAGGACAAGTTCTCACCATCCGATCTAAATCCAAAGATCCAAATCAAGCGGCATAGTATTGTGGTACAATGAATCAAGCTCCTCTGCTGCTAATGCAGAGAACTTGCTTCCATCCGGTGGTAGCAACCACTCATATCTAGCATGTCACAACGCCCGCCAATGTCAATGGCAGGCTTATAATGTATCCGTAGACTCATACGTACAATGACGGAACTAGGATCTCGTCACGTCCCAAGCTAGAGCCTACTAATACCTAGGCTTGAAGTGAAGGTTGCGGGTAGAGTTTACCTGAATTTTGAACTAACAAATATACCACGCCTCGCGCCGGACGCTAGGCTGCCATGGCACCTCGCCGGTGCAAGACGGACGCGAACGCACCATACACGTACTCGCTCGCATCATCCAGCCCGCAACCACTCTGCCGTCGGCCTCTGAATGTGATGCTCCAGGTAGAACTTTTTTTTAATTAATTAACTCTTTTTTAAATTTTATTTTAAAGTTAACTCTTGGTACACTTTATTTTCAATTCTGTCCTCTGTGATCACGCCACCACCTATGACGTGACAAAACAATATTGTCACGCCATAAGATAAGTCTGCTAAATAGCACTTTTGGTCACGCCACTGCTTGTGACGTGACCAAACAATACTATCACGCCACGGGTGGTGGTGTGACAAGAACTTACCCCACATACGGGCTGACGTGACAGCGTTGTTTTGTCACGTCACGGATAGTGGCGTGACAAAAGGGTCACAATTGTGAATAATTTTAAAATAAAATTTAAAAAAGATTAATTAATAAAAAAATTCCTCCAGATACACATGCACTGTGCAACGTCCAGACAGTAGCCTCATGGTCATGCATGCATACCATACATGCGAGGTTTTCTGACGTGTAATAGCAATAGCAGCTCAGTTTGAGGATCTCTATTACTTAAAATTTGGAGTTGGTTGTCGTCCGTTCTCTCTACCCTCCTACTCATGTTCTTCTTTACTGACATGTGGGTCACGTTATCAGAAAGCTATCTTCTCGCATCGTACACTCCTTACTCCTCCTCTCCCAGCATCGCCTGTGACACCGCCTGCGTTTCCTCCTCCTCTTCGCCCTCGTCTCCACCCCCACTCTTCTGTTATGCTCTGCGCGCGCCCTCGCCCTCCCCCGTCGTCGTTTCCATCGTCCGAATCTCGACGGACCTCACTTCCTCCTCTCCGTCCCCACTCTTCTGCTCTGCTCCGCGCGCTTTGACGAATTGAGATATATTATATCTACTTTAATTGATAAATTATTACACTCATGAGATGTTTCGTAGCAACGTACGAACACTTAACTAGTACTTTGATATATTATACATACATGTGGATGGTACGTCATGTATTGTATGTGTATGCATATATATTCCAGTGGATGGATGGAGCACTGTTAAGTGCTAACCACTGCTACACTTTACCATTATGTCATGAACCGTGGGCCAAGCCGATCTGGGCTTGCTACATGGGCCGTGGGCCAAGAGGCAAGAAAGGGGGGATCACTTCTGGAGTACAAAAGAGGAAACAACAGAAACACCGGGGTATCGAAGAACATTATTTTGGCACAGCCTTGGCTTCTTCTTCCTCCCCAACGCTGCTTCCTCCCCCAAAATCCATTCATCTGATTTCCAGTCTTTTGCTTCTTCTTCTTAGCCTTGATTCCAATTCTACAATTTGTATCCCCAAGTACCTATAAACTGAGTGATATTGGCAATATAGCATTTGACCTTGGAGAGATGTCTGTGTTCATCAGTGTTCATCCGGTCGGTATGTAACAATTGGTATCAGAGCATTCGATCCTGATGATTCTGTGCTCCGAGGTGGCCATGACCGACGCTGAGAAGGAGAGCGAAGCACGGTGCAAGGAGATGTTGAACCAGTTAATCTCCATCGTGAAGAAGGAGACGTTGGAGATGGAAGAATTGGCAGAACACATGGACGAGCTCGTGGTCGGCTTGAAGGCCATCGTCCAGCCGCTAGGAGCAACCGTTCAGGCCTTGCCACCGCTCGCAACCACACCGACGGCCATCCTTGCCGCTGCTATGGACCATGCCGTGGCGGCAGCTACTCCACGCGCAAATGCGGCACTCGCCCCCCGGATCGCCCACCAAGTGTTTGATGAATTGCTCCGACGATGAAACCGCCTCGCAGACATCCATCTCCAGGCCGGATGCTGCCCCAGGTTCTTCCTCGACCACCGCCCGGCTCGACGTCACCATCACCAGCCCCGAGCCGACGGTCGCCACCATTCGGGTGCGTGACGGCACCAGTGACCTCGCCGCACACCAACAGCTCAAGGAAATGCCCCTGGCTACGCCAGCTACATTGGTGCTGGACGTCGGCAGCGGTGTCACCAAAACCAACACTGATATCGCCCTAGACTCCTATGTGACAGCCATGATGAAGATGGACAAGCGACAACCATGGCCGCCACCCAAGCAAGTGGAGGCCACGGGAGAGGGTGCTGAGTCACGGCCGACACTAGGGCCGATGTTCATCTGCTATGAAGGTGGTGAGCAGCTGAAGTAGCCACCTGATCCTAAATGTATCATCAGAAGGGTGATTGTGGAGATGGAAGTCTTGACTGCAGACTTGGTGGCTTTGCCAAGACATTAGATCCAGATGCAACCGAGGGTGGAGCCCAAGCACCCGTGGCAGTCACCTGCTCAATTTAATATCACTCTCGACAATGGTGGCGATGCTGCTGGTGCAGACAATGACATACGGGATGATGCTTTAGATTCTCCAGTTCATGGATCCACTTTAGACAGAGGATGGACCTACAAGCAGAACCAGTTTCATAAAATGGGCTTTAGGGATGGTATAATAGAAGGGCAGAAGGATGCTGCCCAAGAGGGCTTCAATGTTGGGTTTAGGCAATCTGTGCATGCTGGATACAAGTGGGGCCTTGTTCGTGGGGTTACTAGTGCACTGGATAGTCTTCCTGACAGCTTGAAGGAAAAATTGTTGCCAATGCCCAGTGCAGAGGAAAACTCCAGGATTTGCACAACTCTGCGCAAGAAATTTCATCTGGTGATGCACTTCAGATGTTTCATGAGAGCATTCTTCAGAATAATCATCCATCAGAGGAACCACATGTAACATCAGAAGCAGACAGAGTTACAGATTCTAGTAGTTTCACTCATGGTGAGATAGAAGGTGGCCTGTTCCCTACTCTGATGCTCTTTATCCATGGGGTCCCTATTGAATACACTAATTCAAGGAAAGCTTATTTGATCATCCGCAATCTTAAGAAGTTTGTTGCACCTGATGTTTCTATTCTTGAGTCGGACTCTACAATAAAGAGCTTTGTTGAGAATGCTGGTACGAGCTTTCCAATATTCATTGGGTTTGGGCTGAATGAGTCGTTGATTGCTGATTATGGAGGGAAATACAAAAAAGAGCTTGGTTTGCCATTGCAAAAGATTTTTCGGAGGACGTCATGGTGGCATATGATTTTGATAAGGCCCCGACGAGGATTGTATCATCATCCTAAGATCATGCACATATCCCCATGATATCCACAATCTCCCCCTTGATGAACACATTGGCAATTTCCCATAAATGCAAAGTTTGAGGTTTGGAAAGTAAAAAAAACTCGATGTTTTCGCACAAAGGCACAACTTGGTCAAAATGCAAGAGAAAGCAAGGGAAATGACCAAGCTGGCTTCAGAATAGCATAGGAGCATAGGCAAGTGAGATACAGCAAAAGAAAGCACAAAAACTTCAATTTTCAGAGAAGTGACAAAAATCTCACTTAAGGTCCATTTCAAAGAACAATTGTTCAACATGACCTTTGATCATTGTGAGGTTGCAAGAATTGCAAATCAAATTCAGAAATAACAATAAGATCACAAAAATGCATATGAGATGCTTCCCCTTACTATGATCATCAATTTTCGTGAAAATTCGTTTCTCCCTATTTGTCCATTTTTACCATTTCTCCCCCTTTGACAATGGATTCATCAAGGTGCATAGAGGAAGATAAAGCATGAATGACATAGAATGGCTGCAATTTATTTAATTTTTTAGCAAAGGGAGCCATGAGAATTATCCAAGAGGACTGTACAACTATTACACCAAGCCATATTATGTGAAAAAGCTTCGTTCTATCATGGCAAAACATGTACAGCAAAGCTAAGGCCAGAAGAGCAATAATCTAAGATCAAATGAAATTTTAGCATGACAAGGTGCTCAAGATCATAGTTTAGCTATATGTATCCAAAAATGAGTCAAGCCATGTCTATAAGCAAAATGGAGCCCAGAAACTAGAAAATGAGTCAATTTTGAGCACTATGAGTTCAATGAAGAATCAATTTGTTCAAGTATTTGGAATTTAGCACATTGAGCATTTTGCTGAAAATTTTTGGTTTTATCTTAGTAAAGCAAGTCCTGGACTAGGAGCCATCCACAACTGCCTCCTAAGCTTCAACCAATTTACAATTTGTTTTCTTTAGCATTGTGCTAGATCTCAAGCCTTACCGCGACCATCTTAAGCAAGAAGCTTAAGAGAGTGGTCTAGGTCATCCAAAACTCCCCCTGAGTTTATGCCTAGTGCAAATGGCAAGCTGTGTCATGAGAAAGAATTGGTGAGATCAGTTTTTTCGCACAGAAAAACTCATTTATCATTTGCTTGACTTAAGAATTATCATAGCTCAATTTAAAACTCAAAGTAAGTTCAAGACTCAATTTAGCCTATATGACATGGCGTGAATCATGAGAGGATCACTATGGCAAAACTAGTCACAAGATACAACAAGTCATGTTTTGATTCAATGTTCTCACAGATAAAAAGCTAGCATGGCAAAAGCTAAGCTATACATGAAAGGCCATAAAAGAAATCACAAGACATGGCAGGGTATAAAGTATGAAATCATGTCATACAAGGATAATAATCAAAGCTCTACAAGTTTATATTACAATGCAAGTTGCTGAATTTTGAAATGCATTATGGTACAGTGAATGCAAAAAGGGCAAACTCCCCCTCAAAACAGACCAAGAGGACTAATAACCCCGAACTCTCCCCGCAAATAAGCAAAACGAGAGGAAACAAGAGCCTTAGTGAAAATATCCGCAATCTGCTGCTCAGACTCTACAAAGTGAAGCACAACATCACCCTTCTCTATATGGTCTCTAAGGAAATGATATCTAATATCAATGTGCTTGGTCCTAGAGTGTTGCATTGGGTTTTTGGCAATGTTAATGGCAGAAGTGTTGTCACAGAAAAGAGAAACACTACCCAAAGATAACCCATAGTACCGCAGAGTAGACAAGATCCAAAGAACCTGAGAGCAACTACTGACTGCAGCTACATACTCGGCCTCGGCAGTGGACTGTGCAACAGAGGACTGTTTCCTAGATGACCAAGAGATAAGAGATGTGCCTAGAAAATGACAAGTGCCAGAAGTACTCTTCCTATCCACTCTATAGCCCGCAAAATCAGCATCAGAAAAAGCCCGAATGGAGATAGCAAAATCAGAAGAATACCAAAGCCCAAAGTCAAGAGTGTCCTGGAGGTACCTGAAAATGTGACACACTGCTTGACGATGAGAGGCACGAGGGGAAGCCTAAAATCAAGCGCACAGACACACAACAAACTGTATGTCCGGCCTCAATGCCGTGAGGTAGAGAAGAGAGCCAATCATGCTGCGGTACTCCTTCTGGTCCACGGGCTCTCCATCCTCATCAGGGTCTAGCACGGTGGATGTAGTAATGGGAGTAGACATTGGCCTACTGCTTCCCATGTCGAAGCGCCGAAGAAGGTCTTTTGTGTACTTACTTTGATGAATGAAGGTGCCTTCTTTCAGTTGCCTGACTTCAAGACCAAGGAAGAAGGTTAATTCGCCCATCATGCTCATCTCGAACTCCCTGCTCATAGAATCTGAAAATCTGGACACCAAAGCATGAGAAGAACCACCGAATAGAATGTCATCCACATAAATCTGAACCAATAAAAAAGTCACTGCCATGCCTGAGAGTGAACAAGGTTTTATCAACCATTCTCATTTTGAAATCATTTTTAAGCAAGAAACTCTTAAGCCTATCATACCAAGCTCTAGGGGCTTGTTTCAATCCATACAAGGCTTTGGAGAGCTTAAACACATGGTTTGGGAATTTGGGATTTTCAAAACCAGGGGGTTGCTTGTAACATCCCCTAATGAGAATTAGTATGCATATTATCAGCATACATGACATTTTGAATCATTTGCATAAATTATTGCACTTGAAAAATCTTAATCAAATTTAAAACATACACTTTCAATTTAAGCTCCAAAAGAAAACAGGCACAAAAACTTATGAGCATCATCTGGAAATAATTTATCAAAATACTATAATATTTATCATGAATAAATATAATTTTTTCCAAATTTTTGGAACTTAATTCAACCCCTAGAAAAATCAAACTCTATTCAATAACCTATTGTAGCTTTGAATTTAAAATAAGCAAATAAAGGATGAACAGTGGGTTTTAAATTTTTAGTTGAGTCGTAGGATGTCCAAGGAGCCCATCTGATTTATTTCAGAATTTTAGGAATTTTATTTATATTTTTAGAGCCTTGGTCAAATCTGCTATTAGTTGGTCAAATCTGATTTTAACTTCAGGCTCGCACTATTGCACCGACCCGAGCCGTTCACTGTTCTGACCCGAGCCAACCGGTCCGACCCAACCCTCTCGCCGTGCCACTTACCTCATCAGGCCATCGACCACCGGGCCCACCGGTCGTGGCTTTTTCTTGTCTCAGGCCAGGCCAGGCGCCATGCGGTCCTCGCACTCTGAGCGCCTCCATCCACGCGCCAATGACGCCGCCACCCACTGCCCTCGTCGACCAGTCCTGGAGCACCGCCACTTCATGCCGTAGCTCCCTCCGTCCTTTGTCCCTAATAAAATCACCGCATTGCCTTCTTTTTCCTTACCTCTCCTCCCGGTGGCCAGGGAGAGGGAGGCTTGCTTGAGCTCCTCCCTTCGGTAAGGTCCTTGCCGTGAGGTCCCTTAGCTCCTACTTCCCATGGCCTTTCCATTTTGGCTCGTTTGAGCTTTTGATTTTGCTTGGAGGTTCCAAATCAAGTTTGTGCTCTCGGCGGTCTCAGAGCGTGTCCCGAAGGCCACATTTGTGCAAACTTGGTCTCCAGTGAGTATTGACCTCTCTTTTGCGCGTCATTTTTTTGCCTCTAGGTATTAGCATCTTTTCCCCTCAATTTGTTGGTCGGATTGCTCACAGGAACACTTGGATTTGGAGCTCTCCCCAATTCTCGGCCGGCAACCCTATTCATAATCCTTTGTCATTCGAGTAAACCATTTTCCAATTCCATACACTCACACCAGCTAGATCCCTCACTAAAGCTTTCCTTATTTTTGATTTTCGGTTACTTGGCTCAGGCCCTGCTCTCCACGAGAAGCCGTGCGCCACCGTGGCCATTACCGACGTCGAGCCACATCAGAGCTTCTCTGGCCTCTCCTTAACATTGGCAAGCTTCCTAGTACCTCCTAGTCACTAGTGCGCGTGCTAATTCACTTAATGCATCGCCGGGTCATTCTAGCCTTATAAGCCGCATGGCCGTCTCCGCTCGCCGGCGTCGCGCCGCCGCTGCGGACCACCGTAGAGTTCGCCACTGGTTCCATTAGATTCGCGAGAGTGAGAGGAATCCAATCTTGGCCTTGCCCAGCGCTAGCGTGGACCACTGGCCATGAGCACGACAAAACTCGCAGATCTTGCGCAGATTGTTGTCGGATTTCCGACCGTGTCTCAGAGCGGTCATTAGGGATTAATGACATTGATTAATGATTAATGGTAGAATCTTGGTCGGAAATCAATACTTAACAGGGTTATTGTTTAGCTTGTTAGATCTAGAGTCTCTTACATGTGGGCCCGTATAGCCAGTTAAGTGGACGCGTAAAACATGAATGCACGTATTCCCTTAAGGCAAACGTATGAGTTGATTACTTAGAACTAGTTTACGTCTTCATGTCCAGAAGACATATTTGTATACGCTTTCGGCGTAGTCATTGGCTGTGTCCGGTCAACTTTGACCGAGTGAACCTTGACCCTGGGACCCACCCGTCAGTGAGTAGGGTTAGCTCCACCTCGGTAGAAAAAGTATAAATGCGTTATAAAATCCGAAATCGGTTTATTTACACACTAAAAAATACAATTAACTTCAAAAATGCATAACAAATTCATTTTAACTCCAAAAACAGTGAAACCAATTTTGTTAATTTTCATTTTACATGAACTTTGTTATAAATTTGGTTTAAAACATGCCACTATCCCAGAAAATATATTTGGTGGAAAATGATCCAAAACTAAATTTATTTATACACTAGAAAATGCTTTTAACTTTAAATATTCATAGCTATTTCACCTTAACTTCAAAATAGATGAAACCAGTTTTGATAATTTTATTTTTAAGTAATATTTATTTTCAAATAGGTTTCAAACATGTCTCTGTAACAGATAATGTAGTTTTGGAAAAATATCCATTAACTCCATTATTTTACAAAAGAAAAAGGCCGATAACTTTAGAAATTCATAACTAATTCATAAAAACTCCAAATGAGATAAACTCAGTTACTTTGGTCTTATAATATTATTATTTAATTATCTATGTAATACTTTTTCTCACTACTACTCTACAAATTTTGGCCAAATAATTAAATTACATGAATTAAGACATATTGGAAACTAAAATTCAAACCATCATAACTCTCACATACCAAATCCAATTGGAATAATTCTTTCACCTAAATTCATATAAGATCATAATCTAGCTACTGTACAAATCTCATGCATTTTTGAGTATTTTGTATTTTCGTCTTATTTGGTGTTAATTGCAATATCGTTCTTTCGATAGATATCTCGACGATACGAACGTAATTCATGAGTGCAACCTGAGATTGAATAAGTGGTACAGCAAAGGTGCGAGCACCCTCCTCTTGATCATATTGCTCCTATTGATTTTAAAATGTTTTGTATGGTTTTAATCTCTCAATTGCATGCTATGTTGAAAAGTATGTTCATGGGTAGAAGTAGTTAATTCCCTACTTGCTGCATTGGCCCTCCTTTGAATGTTGATTACCCTTTTTACCTTGAATGATTAAGGATATATGTTATATGGGATTGTTTGCTAATTTGTAGAACGATGCTTAGCCATGCTAGTAGTTGTAGCCGAAAGCGGTTGATAGAGCTAGTCCATCGGCCGATGGATCGAATCGAATCTTAATAAAATTTGAGGATTATATGGATTTGATTATATTGAATTTGAGGAAAATGTTCAGATCTTCGTATTTGAATATTATGAACTTGTTGATGGGTTGTTATTGTGTGTTGGACTTGGACGGGTGATAGGGTGATGAAGGGGTGGTCCTGGATTCGCATAGCCCCGTTTGGGTATTTGAGGACCAGTCTGTGGTGTGATGAACCAAGCCTTACGTACAACTGCACGCCAGGGTAATGACAAAGGCTTGTCTTAATAATTTATTGTGTGTTAGCTATCAAAACATAATTAGATTGGCAATTGTTGTTGTTTGGTTTTAATGACTCTCTTGTCAATCTGGTGGGGGCATATTCTATTTTTATTTTCTTGCCCTTAAGGGTCTCTTGTTTGTAAGGGACTTACTTACACAACGGGGTTAGCCATGGTTCTAGCATGTACGATAGCCTGCCATGGTGGACATCCTCAGGTGGTTTGATAGTTAGGACGTGACATTGTAACGGCCTCGTTATGATATCTTAGTCACACTCCTACGGAAGAGTGCATGGCGACATTACAAGGTATTCATATCGTGTGGGTAAAGTTGTACAACTCTGCAGAGTCTAAATAAATCTATTCAAATAGTCGTGTCCCTGGTTATGGACATCACTTGTGGGAAAGCATGCACAGTTAGCTTATGAGAAATTAAGTTTGGGTTATGGTTAAAAATGTTATGTCTTTATGTTAGTTTGTCCAAATCTGAAATGTTATCTCGAACGGGATGTTTGCTTGTTAATTTTTGTGATGGAATGAATTGTGTCATGAATGGGATGTTCGTGTGTTGATTATATTTCGAGATTATATTGTTGATGATCATTGCTTACTGTTATACAATGTTTTATAAATGTTTTAAAAATGATAATTTGAATCTATACTGTTTATCTAATTACAAAACTTGCTTTATGCTGAAAATTGACTAGTGTAGTAGCCTTCCTTTGATACTTACATGCATCCTTATTTTTCTTGAAAAGTCTTGCGAGTATAACTTTGTACTTAAAAATTATCCATTTGTTCAGGTGAGAAGTCATTCAAATTGGGTAAAGTACTTCAGACGCTACGACTTTAATCCCAGTTGGTTGCTTGTGGGATTGTGGGCATGCCAACTTGGTTATTCCCTTTTTATTTTAAGTTTATCTTCCGCTACGATTTATCAATTGATAATTATTTGTGGCCGATTGGCCCTCTTATGCAAACTTGTACATTATGTTTCTATTCAATGATGTTGTATTTACGTTTCCTTTATTCTCGTATATTGTGTATGGATGTGAATACAATGTGTTTGGATATGTGCATGCTAGTCACTGATCCTTGGGAGCTAACATGAGACACCTATCCGGGCACTTGGAATCGTTTTCGTTTCATGTTAAGTATTGTGCTCTTTCAGCGTAATTACTTAGCTTAAAACGGATCCGATCTCGGTGTCCCCACATTGCTTGACAAAGACCTCTTCTTCTATGAAACCATTAAGAAAAGCACTCTTGACATCCATTTAAAAAAGCTTAAAGCTCTTAGATACCGCGAATGCTAGCAAAATGCGAATGGCTTCTAATCTAGCTACAGGAGCAAAGGTCTCCTCAAAGTCTAAGCCTTCTACCCGGGAATAACCTTGAACTACAAGCCTAGCCTTATTGCGAACTACCAACCCATCCTCACTTTGCTTATTTTTGAAAACACATTTTGTTCCAATTACATTATGATTAGGTGGAGGTTCAACTAAGGTCCAGACTTTGTTTCTTTCAAAATTTTCAAGCTCTTCATGCATGGCATTGACCCAAGAGGAATCAGATAAAGCATGGGTGACATCTCGGGGTTCAAAAGACGTGGCAAAAGCATTACCATTTGGTGCAAGACAAGTTCTTATTGCATGATGACCCTAAGGGGTGATGAATGCCTGCTAGTAGTGGATTGCGAAAACAGAAACTGGATTGTTGGCCGAGCTGATTTTCTTCCAAGGAACCTGTGAGCTTTATCTTACTTGAAGATTTAACATTGAGTGTATGTTACCATACTAGGGAGGCTAGCAAACCGCGGGAAACCATATGCCCTGTAAATCAGGCTGTCGAGCATATTTCTTCCTGCTCTGCACCTGTTCATGACAAACATTTACAAGTGCTATGGGATCCTAGCGGCGTCAAGTTCATCTGCCTGTCTTTTATTACAGCGGCTTGGGGGCAAGCCGAATCTCAAGGAGGGGAAAATGTCATGAACCGTGGGCCAAGCCGATCTGGGCTTGCTACATGGGCCGTGGGCCAAGAGGCAAGAAAGGGGGATCGCTTCTGGAGTACAAAAGAGGAAACGACAGAAACACAGGGGTATCGAAGAACATTATTTTGGCACAGCCTTAGCTTCTTCTTCCTCCCCCAACGCTACTTCCTCCCCCAAAATCCATTCATCTGATTCCCAATCTTTTGCTTCTTCTTCTTAGCCTTGATTCCAATCCTACAATTTGTATCCCCAAGTACCTATAAACTGAGTGATATTGGTAATATAGCATTTGACCTTGGAGAGATGTATGTACCTTGGAGAGATGTCTATGTTCATCAGTGTACATCCGGTCGGTATGTAACACGTTACCTCTGTTTCCCTCACTGTCCGTACGTGCACATGAGGTCAGAGAATTCGACGGAGGGATTCGTGTGATAGCAGTAGCCAACGATTCTGCATTGGGTTGGTGATTGTGTCTTATCTTTTCTAAAAGCTAGGTGAAACTAAAACTGCCATCGTCAATGGGCAAACCACACTACTCTGCACGTCCATTTCGAGAATTTTTTTTTAAAAAAAAATATTTTAAAAAAAATACAAAAATAAATAGTCAATTTTTTTTTTACAAAACTATGCTTCTGTCGCACTACAGAGAAGTACCAATTGCCAGTTCAAATGGCAATAACCACTTCTAGAGTGCGTGAAACTTTCATTGTTGTTTCTGGTTGCACAACCGCTTGAACAGATTCATCAACTCCTTGTTGCGGAACTACTTGTAGAAGTTTACAACCAAGTGCCTCATGCACCCCCTGCTCTGCGGATCCACCTATGGAAATGGTTCGTTTTCTCCTTGTTGTAGCTGGGTTATTGCACTCAGCAGGCCCGCATACCGACTATGTATGATGCATATGTTAGGAGGGCCCTATACAACCGAAATCATCAAATTACTTAGGAACCACAACTAGCTGTCCTGTTCTTGCTTTTAACGAATGTGAATGCCATAAGAATAACTTGAATATTCTCGTCCGTCGCTATTGTAGTCAGTATATGATCCAAAATAAAGTGTATGTTCTTTATTTGCTGATTTTATTTTCTATTCTTTCAAGAGAGAGTAAGCAGCTAGTGTTGTAGTAATTAATTAGTTGCAAGTTCAATGCATCAGTCATGTATGTTGTCACGTATTTGATCAATCAAAACACCAAGTGCAGCTTTATGTCAGGGAGCAGCTAGTGCACAACTGCATCTTGCTCGGTGGTTTGGTTTGGCCGACAACAAAAATCTTCTGTTGCACATGTTTCAATGTGAAGAGGTGTAAGTTATGCATTTGATAATCAATTGTCACCGCTTCGGAGCAAACGTCCAGCCATTCGGTGAAGGCGCCTCTCTGACCTAGCGTTTAGACGCTATAAATACACGTGTTCGGTTGCTCATACAGCAGGGCAGTTAATGCGACAACAATGCCATATACTACATTGCTCTTTCTCTACTAGATCGCTAGGACCAGCCAAAATCCCTCAGCCTTTTGGGAGAGGTCGTGTGAACCATGTCATGGTGGAGGAAGCCTAGACAGCCCTGGATGTCGTGCTGGGTAAGTTCCTAGTAAATTCAGCACTTGCTACTGCTTTTGTTTGATTCTGGAGCTTTGCATTCGTTTGTTTCTCAGATTTTTGCTGCAAAGCATCAGTTAGAGGTTTCGACTCTTAAAACTGATTTATTGGTTTAATCTCTCGGTTCAGAGTTGAGCATGACCCAAGGTTGCCCAAAAGTTAAAGTCCCTAGATGTGATTTTGGGTATGGATTGACTTACTAATCACCAAGCAATTTTAGATTGTGGTGGTAGAAGCATCACTTTGGTCAACCCAGTTGGAACTAATGTAAAATTTGAAGCCTCCACGGAAAAGCATGATAGAGCATTAGTCTACAGTGTCAGTGCTGTATCTTTGAAAGATGTGCCAATGGTTAGAGAATTTTCGGATGTTTTTTCCGATGACCTACCTGGAATGCCACCGGACAGGGACCTCGAGTTTGTCATCAATCTAGTTCCAGGAACTGCACTCATTTCCAAGAGATCCTACCATTTGCCGGTTGATGACTTAGTTGAGCTAAAGAAGCAGATTGAGGACATGCAAGATAAAGGATTTGTCCGACCAAGTTCTTCACCTCGGGGAGCCCTAGTGATCTTTGTCACCAAGAAGGATAGTACCCAGCGGATGTGTGCGGATTATCGCTCACTCAATGAAGTCACCATCAAGAACAAGTACCCTCTGTCCAGGATCGATGATTTGTTTGACCAGTTAAAAGGAGTCGGAGTATTCGCCAAGATAGATTTAAGGTAAGGATACCATTAGTTGAAGATTCGCTAGGAGGATATTGTGAGCACCCGGATTTATTAGGCTCATAATACTTAGTCATCCAATTGACCCTAGTATTATCAACCAAATAAACTCGGTCTCGAGAGATGTATACTTCCTGAACGCAAGACACATACCTCACAACAAAAGAATGCATCAATTCCATACAACACATAGTACATAAGCAACAAACCGAAGTTAACATTAATATGGAATAGATATTACAAAAGAGAGGCCCTTAGGCCAAATAACAATAATTACAAAAAGATAACAGAGGAAGCAAAAGTGCCATAAAGATGGCCAAAATAAGAGCCAACCAGTGTGCCTTTAGCCCACAAGGCAACTAACCGGACCGCCAAGCTAGTCGCTCTCCCAACCACCAAGACAACAAGAAAAGTAAAGCCCTTTGGGCTCTACCTCCTCTGCAACAAAGTTGTTAAGCAAAGCAAATGAGTACAATAACTTGTTTATTGTACTCGCAAGACTGACGTGTTAGATAACAGAACTATAATTTTGCTACATGCAAGCTTGATTTAAGTGGATGAGGCTTTGGACTCATTTTAGCATAAAGCAAGTTTCATTTGCAATAACATAGTAGATTGAAAGCAATTTGACAAAGCATTTTTAATTGTTGAAATAACAACGCGATAATAACATAATAACAACAACAAGAACAATCCCGAAGTGACTAACCCAAGTCACCACAACAATAGCATGAACATCCATTCATACCAACCCATCAAGTTTTAATTAAAAGTTTGAGACTAGTCTTGAACGACCTTACCAAGCATGTCCATAACCTAGGACGAGGCTATTCAATAGTTTTATCCTCGCAGGTGTACCACTGCATTCCACACGCCGATCGCTTTTCCTTTACGCACACTTAGAAGGTGTGTGCCGCACGGCTAAGTCCTACGAGACCTTTCCAAAGGATGAATGCTAATTACGAGCTGCACAACCCACGGGAGAAGGAGACATTAGGCGACCTACCCTAAGCTAATGCTCCTCCCACACTATACATATACATTTGTTTTGAAAACACACCAACCGAGCTCGCTCATAATTAACACCTCCTAGAGTACTTAGTCAAGAGGGGTTCCATATGCCTCGCGTGGTTAGTACGCATAAAAGCGCTTGGCTTAGTGACCCAAGTACTCGGTCCTTAGGGACCCTGCATACCACCACATTCCAAAACCGCACCATCCATCCAATATGCCCAAGTCTAAATCAATCTTTTATTTTCAGCTTTTGATTTTACAATTAATCAAAGCACAAGTGCTGGACATATAGGAGTAATAATCATTTTGAGTGATCAAGATCATCGACTAAGTCGATGATCGCCCAATACTACCGATAGCTAAGCATGTCTAAGCAAGAGGAAACGCAACTACTAAGTGATAAGAGCTCATCCAACGAGCTCAAACCACAGCTAATAACCTAGGCTCATTGGTAGTAGAGGATAAAGAATTCCTACAGATTATGCGACTATAGGATTACTAACGACATTTAACACAAAGTAGCATGCATACATAGAAGTAAAACAAAGTATTAAGCTCTAAAGTAATGGGACATGATGGGAAATGGTCAAACTGCTTGCCTTGTTGCTGTTGCTCAAATTGTGGCAGAGGGTCGCCTCGGGATCACCACAAATGTCGAAACCTAACGGAAAAGCGATAAAGAACCGATAAGAACGATTTAAAGGCAACAAAGACAGCACAGCAAACGAACTCCAAATACCCTGAATTTTCTACAGCAGCAAGGATGATTTTAGGAAATTTTGCAACAAGAACCAATGGATTTGGATTCTCAATGCAAAAGATATGAGCAAAACAATTCTGCTCAGCCCTAAAAATTACCAAACTGCACTATTCACTAATTTAATTGTGAGGCAACATTTTCTAGAAAAGTGGTGAGGCTGAGATTTTTATTGTAAAACCAGCACCTCATGAGATGAATAACACAATTGAGTTCATCTCATTTGGAGCTATTATGCACTTTCTATAATTTTTCAAAAACAAGAACTTGAACAAAATTATAATGCACAAGTCCTCATTTCTATAACAGCAACATGCTCGTAACTAATTCTCACAGTGAGTTCATTATTAGAGGAAGCTAACAAAATTGGGTTTACTCACAAATAACCTACAGAGCATTAGTTATGGGTTTTACAAGTTAAACATAAATTTTGAGTGTATATTCAAAGGAGTTTTAAAACCTAGTGGTTAATCTGGCTCGAGCTGAACTCAACTTACAATCATTTTTGGATTAAAGTTAAGTTCAAGACAGAGCTAACACAATTTGAATGATCTCAAAAGGATTTAAAACGAAGAAGATATGAAATTCTAAAGTCTATACCTTATTTCAGTCTATAACTAAGACTTCACCGAATTTCTAAAACTCACAAGGGTATGGGAGGACGTGAGCCACAGATCTCAGATCCAACGGCTCAAGACCTCCCAGAGAACATCACACACGCCAAGACGTGAAGTCCAGAGGTCCTGGACCTCTTAGCAACTCACATGCGCGAGGTGAGGGGAGGTCGTGGTCGAGATGGGAGATCCAACGGACCACAACACGTAAAGGAGGTCCGAGCGGACCAGATCTAAAGGGAGGTCCTCAACGGTGAGATGACCTCGAGGAGGTCCTAAGCGATAGATCTAACATCATGCACTCCAGGAGGTCCGGACGGCCACGATTGCGCAGGGAGGTCTTGGACGCCCAGATTTCCTTGGAGGAGGTCCGACGCCCCAGAGCTCACAACCACGTGCTTGCGCACGCACGCGCTTGGACAAGAGGTTAATGCGCGCGGACACAAGGAGGTCCGCTGGAGGTCTTAATGCGCACAATAAATGGTGGATTTAAGAACATCAAGACCCAACCAATGATTGCAAGATTGAGCAATTGATGACCGTGATTAAACACGGCAAATCTCTGCCCTAAAACGACAACGGTGCCGCCGTGTCCGACAAAGACCCGAGCTCAAAGATTTGGTCATCGCCGGCGATGTAGACTCGCCGGCGAGAACCAAGGACATCCCCTGTGCGCAATAGTGTTGCGCACACCATGGACTCATTCTCGACGGCGACGACGTTTTAATCGCCGGCGAGCCGAGAGGACAAACACAACCCGCACGGCCAAAACACGAAAATGCAAAATGGAGCTCGCGTGACAATCAAGCTGTGCTAAAACTTAAGCTCCGCAACATGCATTCAGCGGGTGCCAAGATCTAAAGGACTAACAGGAGGTGTACCGGAGGTCCTAAGGTGCCGGGAGGTCGTGGAGGTGATGACCGAGTTGGGGAAGGCAAGGAAGCTTCACGACCCAAGGCACCAGCTCCAAGCTCGACTTTGTCCACCTCTCAAAAATGCCCAAACAATTCAAGTTAGGGTTAACTTCCAAAAGGTTTTCAGGAGCAAAAGTGAGCAAGGTTTGAAGGAGGAGCCATCGAACCCTTGTCTCACCGAGGAGCTCCAAGGACATCAACAATGGCAGCCAAGATGGGAGGTGAGTTTGGGATGAGGAGCTCACCACGCACAAGTGCAAGGCCGAGGTCAATTGTGTGCAAAGGAAGCCAAGGGAGGATTCCTGTGGGTGACTTATAGACCGAGGTGAAGGTTAGGAGTCGGGCTAAGCTCCATGGTGAGCTTAGCCCACGGGTTGGTCCATGGGGTGGACAAGACATAAAGGTTGACAAGGTGACAAGGCTCTTGGTGACCAATGAGGCGGAAGTCGACCAAGATTAAATGCGGTCAAGAAAGAGTGTTATAATGTACCCCAAGGTCGACACGATTAATACATCGCCGAGAGCTCGCATGCGCCAGAGGAAGGAGAAGAACAGGGGATGTCTTGGTGACCGCTGGATAAGACCGGGAGAGGTCCTAACCATCGGATCCAATTTTTGAACCGTTATGTTTTAAGTGGCCGGGAGGAGGTCCCACCACACGATCAAGGGTGGGGAGGTCGTGGCCTCCGATTTTTAATCGCGAAAACGCACGTGAGGAAAAGGGACAGAGGTCCAAAGCGTTGATCTCCATCCAACAGCACGGACCTCAAGTGAGGACTTAACCGCACGCGATCAAAAAGACATGAGGGAGGTCATGGCCTTTGGATTTAAATCTAAGGGCACACAATGACCGGGAGGTCTCGATATGATGCGCAACAGCAAGGGAGGTCAGACCTTTAGATTTAGATCTAAGGGCTACGATCAAAAGAGGTGGAGGTCCCGAGCTTATTAACGCACAAGGGAGGTCATGGCCTTTGGATCTGAATCCAACGGCCACGACCTCAACAAAGCTAAAAGGGAGGTCTGTTAGTTAGATTGAGAGGAGGAGGTCGTGACCATGGATTTTGATCCAATGGTGTGACCTCATCAAGGTGGGATGTAGACTTTGAGGTTTGACACATGAGGGAGGTCATGACCGTGGATCTTTGATCCAACGGCCGTGACCTCATGTAGGTGGGATGTTTGCTTAGCTTAACAAAGGAGGGGAGGTTAGGGCCGTGGATCTTGAATCCAAGGGCCAAGACCTCAACAAGGTGGAAGGTGGTTTTGGAGGTTTGATAGCCGGGGAGGTCAGGCCTGCTGGATGTTAATCCAAGGGCTATGACCAGACAAGGTTGGGAGGTCCTTGCGGTGTTGACTGAGAGGAGGTCGTGGCGGTTGGATGTAGATCCAACAGCCACGACCGATCAAGGTGGGGATGAGGTCTCACGAGGTGCAGACATGGTTGGGCTGGACCACTTGAACATGGCTAGCCCAAGGAACAGTGTAGGCTTTTAAATTTAGTTTCTAACAAATTGAGACTTAACAGAATTGTTTGGGATAGCATTTCAACTCCAAAATTCATGAAATTTTTACAGGAGCTTGCTGACAATGAGCTTAACCTTGCATAAAATTTTCAAAGGTTATTATGCACTGCATTTTTCTCAGGAAATTCATGAAGGTTGTTTAAAGGATTGTTTTGCCTCCAAAATTATCAACAAGTGTTATAACTCATGATATTTTTCAGAGGGGTCCCACATCAGTTTTTGGACCAAGGGAAAATATTTCCAATTGATTGGCACAAGATTTAAGATGGATGGAAAATGAATTTGACTTTTGGTCAACAAGAGCTTTGTGTTTTTGGATTACACAACTCTTGGACAAGAATCACATGAGATTTTAGGGTTTTTCAAGATGTGAGAAAAGTTTTAATTTCTACACATATAATTATGCTTGAATAACCCTAATTATACATTTGGGATGTCACAAAATCTCCCCTTACAAAAATCTCGCCCCAAGATTTGGCTCACTCAGAAAGAAAGATGGATAGTCCATGACGAGACGATCTTCTTTCCCAAGTAGCCTCATCCTCGTAATGGTTTGACCATCGAACTTTAAGGAACTTGATGGTCTTATTCCTTGTCCTTCGCTCAGACTCATCGAGCACGCCGAACAGGTGCTCGCGATAGGTCAAATCTTCCCGACATCGAGGGTTTCCAACGGAGCTTCCTCGCTTGGAACACGGAGGCACTTCTTAAGCCGGGACACATGGAAAACATCATGTACTCCCACAAGTGCAGCTGGCAACTCCAACTTATAGGCAACAGCTCCCTTCTTCTCGATAATGCGGTAGGGACCGACATATCGAGGAGCTAACTTGCCCTTGACGTCGAAACGTTGATGGCCCTTCAAAGGAGAGACTTTGAGATAAACAAAGTCATTAGGCTCAAAACGTAACTCACGCCGACGGCGATCCGCATAGCTCTTTTACTGGATTGAGCTGTGCGCAAACGCCACGAATAAGCCGGACTTGGCGCCGCCTCATTGATTGAGTCCGCCAAAGAGAGGTCTCACCGTCTCGACTGCTCAACAGGTTCTACACTTTCTCCCGTATAAGGCCTCAAAAGGTGCCATGCCGAGACCGGCCTCGAAAGTCGTTGTTATAAGAAAATCTCGCGAATGGCAAGCATTTCTCCCAATGCTTCCCATAGGAAAGGACACAAGCACGAAGCATGTCCTCCAAAACCTGGTTGACCCTCTCGGTCTGACCATCAGTTTGAGGGTGAAATGCCGTGCTGAAAGCAAGACGAGTGCCCATAGCCTCTGCAAGCTATGCCAAAACGAGACGTGAAAAGGATCCACGATCCGACACAATCGTCTTCGGCACACCGTGCAAACTCACGATGCGGGCGATATAGAGTTCCGCCAAAAGACCTACCCGAAGTTCAGTCTTGACGGGAAGGAAATGTGCCACCTTAGTCAATCGATCGATGACGACCCAAATGGCATCATTCTTCTTCGGGACGGGTAGACCGTGATGAAATCCATTCCGATCGAATCCCACTTCCACTCAGAATTGGCAAAGGTCAAGCAATCCAACAGACGCCGATGCTCGGCCTTGACACGACGACACACGCCGCGACTCTAAGAACGAACTTCGCATCTCCTCTTCATTCGGGTCCACCAAAATCTCGAGGAGATCTTGATACATCTTTGTGGCCCCGGATGAATGGATAAAGGCGAATCATGGGCTTCATGGAGGATCAAATTCGCAACTCCATGTCCTTTGGAACCACAAGGCGTGTTCAACCTCACAACACCATGCTCATCCTCGTAAAAGCGCTTGGTCGTTCCGCCTTGACATTTGCCTTAATGTGGCTCACTCCCAAACCGATTGCACGAGCGGACTTGATCCGATCCACCAAGGTTGGTTGCACAACCATGGCAGCGAGAGATCCATGCTCAACTATCTCCAAGTTGAGACACCGGAATGCCTCGAGAAGAGAGGGCTAATGCTCCTTGAGCACTAAGGCATTACAATGCGCTTTATGACTAAAGCGCGCAAGAATCTACATTAGCCTTGCCCGGATGGTAGTGAATACCCATATCATAATCCTTGATCAACTCCAACCATCTCCTTTGCCCGAGGTTCAGTCGTTGGGTGAACAAGTACTTGAGGCTTTTGTGATCCGAATACACTTCACAACGACACGATTAGGTAATGTCGCCAAATCTTAAGTGCATGAATCACAGTGACCAACTCCAAATCATGAGTAGGGTAGTTGAGTTCATGAGGTCTCAATTGCCTTGATGCATAGGCCACTACCTTGCCTTCTTGCATAAGGACACAACCGAGGCCTCGACGAGAAGCATCGCAAAAGATATCGGCTGCGATGGATATCGTGAAGAACAAGAACGGAGCGGTGGTCAAACGCTTCTTGAGTATATGGAAACTTGCCATGCAAGCATCGACCACAAGAACTTCTTGTCCTTCTTGAGCAACTCCGTCATTGGCTTCGCGATCTTGGAGAAGTTCTCGATAAAGCGCGATAATATCCCGCTAAACCAAGAAAACTCCGCGACTTCGGTGACCAAGTGGGCGGACTCCATGAAAGAACATCGGTGACCTTGTTAGGATCAATACCACGCCTCCCGCCGAAAGAATATGGCCTAAGAAAGCCACTTCCTTCAACCGAACGCACACTTGTCTGAACTTCACAGACATGGTGGTGCTCACGTAGCTTGCCTAACACAAGCTTCAGATGCTCGGCATGTTCCTCATCGTTTTGGAATAGATAAGAATATCATCGATGAAGACCACGACAAACTTATCCAAATACTCCATGAATACCGAATTCATGAGGTTCATGAACAAGGCAGAGCATTGGTTGTTTAACGACATGACAAGGTACTCGCACAAGCCGAAGCGAGTAGAGAACGCCGTTTTGGAATATCCTCAGCCGAATCCGAACTCGATGATATCCCACTCTCGATCAATCTTGGAGAAAACTCGAGCTCCAGTTAATTGATCAAGAGATCGCCGATCGCGGGCAATGGATACTTGTTCTCATCATCACTTCATTAAGTGGGCGGTAATCAACGCACATGCGTAAAGTACCGCCCTTCTTCTTTACGAAGATTGCCGGACAACCCCAAGGAGATGAGCTAGGCGGATGAAACCCTTCTCTTGCAGCTCACTTAATCGCTTCTTCAACTCTACCAATTCGCTCGGTGGCATCCGATAAGGCCTCTTTGAGATAGGGCGGTACCGGAGCCAACTCAATGACAAACTCGAGGTCTCGAACGGGTGGCATCCTCGAAGATCAGCGGGAAAGACATCAACAAAGTCACAAACTGTTGGGACTTCGCTAATATCTAGAGCGGCTTCGCTTCAAGCGCCAAGAGATGAGGATCTAGCGACTTGCGAGAAGCAAACCCGCTCACGGAAGGACTAGATAGAGAGATGAGCCTCCTGGTGCAATTGATTTGTCCCATGTGCTGAGACAACCAATCCATACCAAGAATCACATCTAGACTCGCTGAATGGAGAAGGATAAGGTTCGCTAAGAACCCCACGCTTCGATCTCGATAGGACATCCCTACACTCAACCTCAGCCCTCAACTCCAACCGGAGAGCGAATGAGAAGGGACCGACAATGGAGAGAAAAGAAGCCCTCCAACAGCAAAGAAAAGACTCGTAAACAATGAATGAGATGCTCCTGAATCAAACAAAACAAGAGCGGGATGAGAGTTAATGAAAGTGTACCTAGCACGACGCCGGGTGCCTCCCGAGCCTCCTCTCGTGGTGATGGCGTTGACGCCGACCACTACCCACGCCTTTGGGTAGCGGACGATCTTCGTCCCGAGATGCACCACCTCCCGCCCGCCCTCCATTAGGACGAGGGGTCGCTCTGCCTTCTTAGGGCATTGGTTCGCATAATGCCCCTTCGTTGCATGAGAAGCATGTGACCCCACCGCCGGGTTGCGGGGCCGCTCACGACTCGCAGTGCACGGATCGAGACACGGCTCGCGAAGGACGAGGAACAGGCAGGTGACCTCGGGCGCCAAGAGTGAGAGTGGTACTTCGAGATCGCTCAAGCGGGACGGAGGAACCGCCTCGATGACTTATGGGCCTCCCACTTCCGCTATGGAATCCATAAGCTCCTCGCTGAATGCTCATGACAATGGCCTTGTCGACCAAGGATGAAAATCGTGAAAGTCGACAATGGATAGCTTGTCCTTCACTCCTGACAAGCCACGCCGAACTTGGTCTCATGGCCATATCAAGGTTACATCCTCGGGAGCATAACGAGCTAGATGGTTGAACTCAGAGACATACTCCATGATCGAAGCACGCCTTGCTTGAGCGCAAGAAACTCCCCTTCTTGATCTCCATCAAGCCGGCAGGATGTGAGCCCGTCGGAAGGCAACACGGAACTCCTCCCAAGAGACGGTGTGATCCACGGGCTGCATGGCGAGAAAGTTCTCCCACCATGACAAGGCTGCACCTCCACCGGTGCGATGCGATCAGCGCCTTCTCGTGCTCTCGGCATCTGGCATGATGCGGAGCTTACGCCCACCAAACGGCCAATCGTCTCAGATCCAACGGGTCCTCGACCGAAAAGGTAGGAGGCCGAGTTCGAAGAAACTCCGCGAGTCCTCCACGCGGCCGATGGGCATTCCTTGCCCAGATCATGAAGCTCGTAAGTGTAGCAGTGTTGTTGCGCGATGACGCCCAAGAGAACTCTCCGGCCATCCGCGCGTTGCGCCGATCCAAGAAGAACCTCGCCATGGTCGGAGGAGGAGGAAGCTCGTCCGACCACCGATCGCCTTGGCCGCTACGAAAAGGCCCGCCATCCTGTTATAAGGAATTTTGGTTAGCAACTAGACCCGAAAACAAAGCCTTAAAGAAAGCAAAAGCGATCGACTAGGGAATGGAATATCACCCCAAACGAAAGCCAAAATCAGCGGTTATTTAAACTTTAAAAAGCTTCTAAAAGACTCTAAAACAGCCAAGAAACACCAAAAGAAGGCTCAACTTCTCAACTCAACTAACCCGTATTGAATGAACGAGTAATTGGTCGAGAAGATCAAAAATCAGATTGTAGGGTGAGAGCTAATGCTAATAAAGAGCAAGGTTAAATCAGCGAAATAAGTGTTAGATACTTAGCTAACTAGTATCACATCTTACCCTTTTATTCCCACAAGTTTTAGTTGATTAACCTCTCATTATCTATCCTAATTAGAAACCTTTGAGACTGCTGTCCGAAATTTGATGCTTGCTGTCCAGATTTCAGATCCAAGCTCCTTGTCGAATCACCGACTCGTAACTTCAAAACCTTGTAGTGGGCAGCTCACACTTCAATTTGCCAATCTCATTGGTTCTCCCAAAACCCAGTGTTAATCGACAACAACTATTTTGTAGAAGGAAGAGAGGAAAACAACTTTTAAAACTCAAATTAGAGTGGGATGAGAAGAGAAAGCTAAGATAGGTAAGGAATAAAATCCGAGAATTTACCTAAGCTTTCAAAACTCATTTGATGCTTTGAAAATAGGTTTTCAAAATATCCTAAGGACGACCAAGCTTGCGTTATTACGGTCATAACGGCTCGATACTAACTTTTGTGAGCACGGATTTATTAGGCTCATAATACTTAGTCATCCAATTGACCCTAGTATTATCAACCAAATAAACTCGGTCTCGAGAGATGTATACTTCCTGTAATGCAAGACACATACCTCACAACAAAAGAATGCATCAATTCCATACAACACATAGTACATAAGCAACAAACCGAAGTTAACATTAATATGGAATAGATATTACAAAAGAGAGGCCCTTAGGCCAAATAACAATAATTACAAAAAGATAACAATGAAGCAAAAGTGCCATAAAGATGGCCAAAATAAGAGCCAACCAAGGTGCCTTTAGCCCACAAGGCAATCGACCGACCGCCAAGCTAGTCGCTCTCCCAACCACCAAGACAACAAGAAAAGTAAAGCCCTTTGGGCTCTACCTCCTCTGCAACAAAGTTGTTAAGCAAAAGCAAATGAGTACAATAACTTGTTTATTGTACTCGCAAGACCGACGTAAGATAACAGAACTATAATTTTGCTACATGCAAGCTTGATTTAAGTGGATGAGGCTTTGGACTCATTTTAGCATAAAGCAAGTTTCATTTGCAATAACATAGTAGATTGAAAGCAATTTGACAAAGCATTTTTAATTGTTGAAATAACAACGCGATAATAACATAATAACAACAACAAGAACAATCCTGGAAGTGACTAACCCAAGTCACCACAACAATAGCATGAACATCCATTCATACCAACCCATCAAGTTTTAATTAAAAGTTTGAGACTAGTCTTGAACGACCTTACCAAGCATGTCCATAACCTAGGACGAGGCTATTCGAATAGTTTTATCCCTGCAGGGTGTACCACTGTACCCACACGTCAGACCGCCTTTCCTTTACGCACACTTCCGAAGGTGTGCTGGCACGGCTAAGTCCTACGAGACCTTTCCAAAGGATGAATGCTAATTACGAGCTGCACAACCCACGGGGAGAAGGAGACATTAGACGACCTACCCGGAAGCTAATGCTCCCCTCCCACACTATACATATACATTTGTTTTTGAAAACACACCAACCGAGCTCGCTCATAATTAACACCTCCTAGAGTACTTAGTCAAGAGGGGTTCCATATGCCCCTCGCGTGGTTAGTACGCAAAAGCGCTTGGCTTAGTGACCCAAGTACTCGGTCCTTAGGGACCCAGGCATACCACCACATTCCAAAACCGCACCATCCATCCAATATGCCCAAGTCTAAATCAATCTTTTATTTTCAGCTTTTGATTTTACAATTAATCAAAGCACAAGTGCTGGACATATAGGAGTAATAATCATTTTGAGTGATCAAGATCATCGACTAAGTCGATGATCGCCCAATACTACCGATAGCTAAGCATGTCTAAGCAAGAGGAAACGCAACTACTAAGTGATAAGAGCTCATCCAACGAGCTCAAACCACAGCTAATAACCTAGGCTCATTGGTAGTAGAGGATAAAGAATTCCTACAGATTATGCGACTATAGGATTACTAACGACATTTAACACAAAGTAGCATGCATACATAGAAGTAAAACAAAGTATTAAGCTCTAAAGTAATGGGACATGATGGGAAATGGTCAAACTGCTTGCCTTGTTGCTGTTGCTCAAATTGTGGCAGAGGGTCGCCTCGGGATCACCACAAATGTCGAAACCTAACGGAAAAGCGATAAAGAACCGATAAGAACGATTTAAAGGCAACAAAGACAGCACAGCAAACGAACTCCAAATACCCTGAATTTTCTACAGCAGCAAGGATGATTTTAGGAAATTTTGCAACAAGAACCAATGGATTTGGATTCTCAATGCAAAAGATATGAGCAAAACAATTCTGCTCAGCCCTAAAAATTACCAAACTGCACTATTCACTAATTTAATTGTGAGGCAACATTTTCTAGAAAAGTGGTGAGGCTGAGATTTTTATTGTAAAACCAGCACCTCATGAGATCAATAACACAATTGAGTTCATCTCATTTGGAGCTATTATGCACTTTCTATAATTTTTCAAAAACAAGAACTTGAACAAAATTATAATGCACAAGTCCTCATTTCTATAACAGCAACAAGCTCAGAACTAGTTCTCACAGTGAGTTCATTATTAGAGGAAGCTAACAAAATTGGGTTTACTCACAAATAACCTACAGAGCATTAGTTATGGGTTTTACAAGTTCTCACAAAGGACTAATGAGGCGAAGTCGACCAAGATTAAATGCGGTCAAGAAAGAGTCGTTATAATGTACCCCAAGGTCGACACGATTAATGCACTGCCAGAGCTCGTGATGCGCGCCAGAGGAAGGAGAAGAACAGGAGGTCTTGGTGACCGTTGGATAAGACTCGGGAGAGGTCCTAACCATCGGATCCAATTTTTGAACCGTTATGTTTTAAGTGGCCGGGAGGAGGTCCCACCACACGATCAAGGGTGGGAGGTCGTGGCCTCCGATTTCTTAATCGCGAAAACGCACGTGAGGAAAAGGGACAGAGGTCCAAAGCGTTGATCTCCATCCAACAGTGCGGACCTCCAGTGAGGACTTAATCGCACGCGATCAAAAAAGACATGAGGGGAGGTCATGGCCTTTGGATTTAAATCCAAGGGCACACAATGACCGGGAGGTCTCGATATGATGCAACAGTAAGGGAGGTCAGACCTTTAGATTTAGATCTAAGGGCTACGATCAAAAGAGGTGGAGGTCCTGAGCTTGCGCAACGCACAAGGGAGGTCATGGCCTTTGGATCTGAATCCAACGGCTACGACCTCAACAGCGCTAAAAGGGAGGTCTGTTAGTTAGATTGAGAGGAGGAGGTCGTGACCATGGATTTTGATCCAATGGCTGTGACCTCATCAAGGTGGGATGTAGACTTTGAGGTTTGACACGTGGAGGTCATGACCGTGGATCTTTGATCCAACTACCGTGACCTCATGTAGGTGGGATGTTTGCTTAGCTTAACAGAAGGAGGGGAGGTCAGGCCGTGGATCTTGAATCCAAGGGCCAAGACCTCAACAAGGTGGAAGGTGGTTTTTGAGGTTTGATAGCCAGGGGAGGTCAGGGCCGGTTGGATGTTAATCCAAGGGCTATGACCAGGACAAGGTTGGGAGGTCCTTGCAGTGTTGACCTGAGAGGAGGTCGTGGCGGTTGGATGTAGATCCAACACCACGACCGATCAAGGTGGGGATGAGGTCTGGCGAGGTGCAGATATGGTTGGGCTGGACCACTTGAACATGGCTAGCCCAAGGAACAAAGTAGGCTTTTAAATTTAGTTTCTAACAAGCTGAGACTTAACAGAATTGTTTGGGATAGCATTTCAACTCCAAAATTCATGAAATTTTTACAGGAGCTTGCTGACAATGAGCTTAACCTTGCATAAAATTTTCAGAGGTTATTATGCACTGCATTTTTCTCAGGAAATTCATGAAGGTTGTTTAAAGGATTGTTTTGCCTCCAAAAATTATCAACAAGTGTTATAACTCATGATATTTTTCAGAGGGGTCCCACATCAGTTTTTGGACCAAGGGAAAATATTTCCAATTGATTGGCACAAGATTTAAGATGGATGGAAAATGAATTTGACTTTTGGTCAACAAGAGCTTTGTGTTTTTGGATTACACAACTCTTGGACAAGAATCACATGAGATTTTAGGGTTTTTCAAGATGTGAGAAAAAGTTTTAATTTCTACACATATAATTATGCTTGAATAACCCTAATTATACATTTGGGATGTCACAGATATACCCAAGATAGCTTTCTCAACCTGATATGGACTATATGAGTTGACGGTCATGTCTTTTGGATTGACGATTGCCCCAGCTTACTTTATGAACTTGATGAATAAAGTATTCATGGAGTATTTGGGTAAGTTCGTCATTACCTTTATTGACGATATTCTAGTATACTCTAAGAGTGAAGAAGAGCATGAAGAGCACCTTCGCTTGGTCTTGAATAAGCTTAGAGATCATCAACTCTATGCTAAATTCGACAAGTGTGAGTTTTGGATAATGGAAGTTACCATCTTGGGACACGTCATGTCTGCAGAAGGAGTCACCGTCAACCTTAGCAAAGTCACGGATGTGCTCAACTGGGAGTCACGCAAGTTAGTGCCTCAGATTAGAAGTTTCCTTGGTATGGCAGGATACTACCACCGGTTTATAGAAGGTTTCTCGAGAATAGCAAGACCCCTCACTCAGTTGCTAAAGAAGGAAAAGAAATTTTCTTGGACGCTAGAATGTAAGCAGAGTTTTCAAGAATTAAAGAAGCATTTGACCACTGCTCTAGTATTGATTCTGCCTGATGTTCGGAAGGATTTCGAGATTTTCTGTGATGCATCATGACATTGTCTCGGTTGTGTCTTGATGCAAGAAAGGAAGGTAGTAGCATATACTTCCCGTGAGTTGAAGCCTCATAAAGCAAATTACCCTACTTATGACTTAGAATTAGCTATCGTAGTGCATGCTTTGAAGATATGGCATCATTACATTATTGGTAAACGCTGTGAAGTTTACACTGACCATAAGAGTTTGAAGTACATTTTCACTCAAGTTGATCTTAACACTACAACAAAACTATCACGTAGAGACGCTTTTGTTTTGACGCTTTTATGTCTGTCTCTACGCCGAGAAACACCTCATATGTAAAGACGCTTCTAAAGACGTTTTATATGACGCCACAGAATCTCTTACCATATGAAGGCACATATACGTTTACATTTATGTAGAGACGAATCTTGAGACGTTTAAAACTATCGTTTATCATAAGTTGCAGCAATTGCGTCTCGGCAATTGTACTAGAAATAAAGAGGGTTATGCCAATTCATCTATACCACATGAACACATGATTGCTAAGGTGTGTGGAGAAATTTTCACTCAGTTATCGAACTATGCTCATTTTTAGTATAAGTTCACTTACAACTAAACTGAACTTCAATTGTAGAAAGCACATATCGAAAATTGTGTTGAAGCCAATCGTGGTTGTCTTTGAATCACTTTTACTGGCGTGAGCGTGTTACTAACTGTGTATATGCAAACCGCAAATCGAAATTATCGTGACTCGTATTGTTTCATACAAGAGTATTACCGATTTTGTTTGTGCATTCACCGATCTTCCTCATTTAAATTATGTCTCATTACATCTCATAGGTACCTCAAAGAATGGAAGTACTAGAATATAGTTGGTACAATTCAATATGTAATGTTCCTAGTTTTTGTATAAAATAAACCCTTTACAAGTTCATCAATAACAAACGTTGTATTTCTTTAAATGATAGGATAATATTGAAGTCTTCTTGTTTTCGATGAACCCAAGAAACAAAAATAAAGTTGTGGCCAAAGGAGATTTAGTGAGTAAAGATAAAACATATGTGGTTGGAGGAGACATGCTTGGAGATGAATATTTTGGAGTTGCTGTTCACGCTGTTACAAATATTGGCGATGAAAGATTGCTTAGACCATATGAAAATATACATACAGTAAGAGATGCTATTGGTTGTGTTGTTGCTTGGCCTCGGTCATACGTAAGTCCGTTTCCATATAATCATTGAGTACATTCCAATGTTTAATAGTTGCTTAAACTCTATTATTCATGAAGAACCTTTGCGCTTTTTAGGTCAAAAGAGCTAAGAAAATAACTTTAAATCAGTCACAAAACAACCTGGTATGTTACATTCTTCTAATTTCATCAAATAAACTTGTCATCTTACACTTTTCTAACCAGGACATTTATTTCTTTTTCAACCGGTTTTGCAGGATAATTGAGGACTACAAAGAGAATGCAATGGAGATGGAGGAGCTAATGTATTAGTTTATCCCTAGGCAAAGCTTATAGATAGATTCCAACTATTTAGAAAAAAATTTGTGTCAATCCATAGGATCTTTTCCCGATGTATCTACACCTTTTTTATATGGATGTTTAATTTAGTTGTGAACTCCACTTGTCAGAATTCAAATATTGTTGTTGCTATGAAATGCATGCATGCTCTACAGAGTTTTCATAGTTTGTCGACAGAGAATATGATGCTTCCATGTGAAGACATGTGCTCTCTTGTTTTCTAGTTTTTTTGGATGAGGTGGAATAATGTCTTCATATGACGATATATGTTTCTATTTGTAGCAAAATGTGTAATGAAATTGAAATAATCCAATTAAATTCAAAATAATTTTTTTCACAAGAAGATGCCCAAAAGACGCTTTTATGCATCTAGAGATGTATATAACGTCTCTACAAAATGTGTATAAATTGTGCGCGCATGAATTGAATAAATTTGTAAAAGCGTCTCTATGTTTGTTGGCACGCAAATCGGACGTGTCTATATCAGTAAAGACGTTATGTAAGTGTATGTACTAAAATGTCTCTACATACATAGACATGAATTTTAACGTCTCTGTAAAGCGTCTTATATCCTGTACACATGTTTTACAAGCGTCTCTACGGTTCTTGTCACGGTCCGTGGGGAGGCGCTTGAAGGACGCTTTATAAAAAACGGCTCTACGGTCCTCTAGAGATGAAATAACACGTCTCTAGCCTATAGATTGGACGTCTCTACATGGATGTTGTGTTGTAGTGTAATATGAGGCAAAGAAGATGGTTGGAGTTGATCAAAGATTACAATATTGGAATCCATTATCATCCAAGCAAACCTAATGTAGTAGCGGATGCTTCAAGTAGAAAGGTCTACTGCAATACTCTGATGATCAAGGAAAGTTAGCCAGTACTGCACGAAAATTTTTAGAAACTCAAACTTGAGTTGGTTGAAGAAGGTTACTTAGCTGCTCTAGAAGTGCAACCGACCCTTGAAGATCAGATCAAGAAAGCTCAGGTAGAAGATGCAGATATCAAGGAGATCAAGAGAAACATGAAGAAGAGTAAATCCCTAAGATTTTCAGAAGATGAGCAAGGCACCATATGGTTTGATAAACATATTTGTGTACCGGATTAGAAGGAACTTAAGAAGTTAATACTCAAGGAAGTTCATGAAACCTTGTATTCCATTCACCCTAGAAGCGCTAAGATGTATCAAGATCTCAAGGAGTTTTATTGGTGGTCTAGCATGAAGCGTGAGATTGCTGAGTATGTAGCACAATGTGACATTTGCTAGTGAGTTAAAGCCGAGCATCAGAGGTTTGCTGGACTCTTGCAACCTTTAAACGTACCTGAATGGAAATGGGAAGAAATTGACATGGATTTTATCACCGGTTTGCCAAGAACAAGAGTTGGCTATGATTCTATCTGGGTAATTGTAAATCGCTAAACAAAAGTTGCTCACTTCATCCCAGTCAAGACCACCTACTCAAGAGACAAACTTGCAAAATTGTACATGACAAAGATAGTATGGCAGCATGGGGTACCAAAGAAGATCATGTTGGATCAAGGATCTCAGTTCATATCAAGATTCTGGCAGAAGTTGCACAGCGTTTTGAGCACTAATTTGAATTTCAGTACAGCCTAGCATCCTCAGACAGATGGACAAACAGAAAGAGTAAATTAAATCATAGAAGATATGTAGAGAGCCTGCGCTCTAGAGAACCAAACCAGCTGGGATCAAATGCTGCCTTATGCAGAGTTTTCACACAACAACAGTTATCAATCAAGTTTGCAGATGTCCCCGTTCGAAGCTCTTTACGGAAGAAAGTGCCGACCACCATTGTATTGGACTGAATCAGGTGAAGGACAAGTGCTTGGGCCAGATATTCTGAAGAAGGTCGAAGATCAAGTTCAGTTAATCAGAGAAAAGCTGAGAACAACACAGACCCGATAAAAAAGTTATGCTGATAACCGTCGTCGGGATTTAGCTTTTGCACTTGGAGATCATGTGTACCTGAAGGTTTCACCTCTCAAAGGAATGCGTCGCTTCAGAGTAAGAGGGAAGCTCGCACCACGATACATCAGACCCTTTCCAATTCTGGTCAGAAGAGGAGAAGTTGCTTACAAATTGGAGATCCTGCCCCAGTTGTTCGATGTGCATGACATCTTTCATGTGTCTCAATTGAAAAAGTGCCTGCGTGTGCTAGAAGAGTAGATGCCATTAGAAGCAGTTGAGCTATAGGAAGATCTCACCTACAAGGAGCAACCCATCAAGATTTTGGAAGTGGTAGAGCGAGTAACAAGAAGCAAGATCATCCGTTTCTGCAAAGCCACCTGGGAGCGTGAAGAGGATCTAAAGGCCGAGTTTCCGCACCTATTCTCTAGTCAGCCTGAATCTCAGGGTCGAGATTCGCTTTAAGGGGTATAGGTTTGTAACATCCCTATTTTCTGAGCTTTTTAAAAAAGAATTTCAAAATATGAAATTAACCATTTTGTTTTATTGAATTGCTAAAGCTTAACTTCAAATTTAGAAAACAAAAATAGTTTAATTTGAAATAATCAAACTTCAATTAATTCAAAAGTTGGTTTATTTAAGTTTTCTGGATTTTCTTTGGATTTAAAGTCAAAACTATTAGTTTAAGTCATTTCTTGGATTTTCTGGATTTTAAAAAGTGGTTTTCCTTTTTGTCCCAAAGTTAAAAATAATTTATTTGCAAAATTACAAGCTAAAGTTAAGCTGAAAATAATTTTATTAAGTCCCAAATAGTTCAAGGAATTTCTGTGTATTTTCCTAGGGTTTTTGGACCCTATCTTCTATTTTCTAAAAACCTTTTTGCTTTTTTGGTTTTCCTTTAATAAAAAATCTATTTTATCTCTCCCTCTGGCTTTTGGGCTGAATTTCCCATCACGGCACGTCTCTCCTCCTGCTACGGCCCGTCCGTGTGGCTGCTCAAGAGGCGCCACCACCAAGACGCCTCCTTCTCTCGCCCCGTTGATAGGCGAGACCCCCCTGTCAGCCACCACCACCTCCTGGTCATCTTCTTCCTCACGCCCATGTCGCACGGCGTTAACGCCGTGCACGGCTTTTGCTCCGGCCTCACCTGCCCTCGCCCATTCCCTGGCCACGCCGCGTCACCACCCAGTCCCTCCGCGTCTCTCCCCCATACCCTGCTAGCCCTTACCCACGCCCATGCCGGCCGTGCCGTCGCCCATGCCCGGAGCTCCACAAAATCCGCCGCTGCCTATGTCGCCCTCTGGACCTCCTCTCCCCTATAAGATGGAGCACAGAGCGCCCCTCGAGCTCCTCTTCCTTTTTCCCTTGCTCCCCCCCTCTCTCTCTCTCGCTCAAGCCTGGCCGCATTTCAAGCTCTTCACCGTCGACCACCGAGCATCGCCGCCGCCTCTAGCGCCTCCGTCGAAGCTCCTACGATGCCCTCGTCCCCACCTGTGACATTGCGAGACCACGGGCCACCCCGTGCGCGCCTCCTCGCCTCCAAACCACCACCGGATCGTCGCCGTCACCTTCTACCACCGCCGCCGCCGCCGTTAGTTTCGCTCGCCACCGCCACCACATTGTGCGTTGCCCCCGAGGCCGCGCGCACTAGACTCACCGTAAGCCCCTCTTCCTCGGGGTGCCCTCGCCGGCCACCAGAGCCCCGCCGTTCGTCGGGACGCTTGGTTCCCGTGCTCGCCGTTGTTCGGTGGTGACATGGCACCGCCACATGGCGCCATGTCACGGCCATGTCAGCATAATCACCTTCATGGTAGCCCACGTGGCGCTGACGTGGCATTTCCAGATTTCCTTTGGAAATTTTATTCGGCCGAAATCAAAACCCTAGGGCTGACGTTAGCATGACTCAATAAACCGATTTTCCTTAGAAAAATAAATCAGAAAATCCCAATAATCCAGATTTCTTCATTTTATGTGTTTTCAAACTTCCAAAGGCCATATCTTCTTCATACGAACTCCGATTCGAGTGATTAAAATTTCTCAATTCATCTAAATTCTTTATATTTCTGTTGGTGCTTATTTGGTAATTTTTTGATTTTATTTGGAATTATTTTATTTATTTGGCCTTGTTCGCACGTATAGATTCCGTTGTTTCGGAAAACTTCGTGGAACCAACGACCGACACATCTCAACTCTTTAACGAAGGCAAGTCATAGATCTTTGATCATATTGAACCCCTCTTATAAAACTATATTGATTTATCTCATGCATTGCTACGTTTATAATTAATGTTTTCGGGACTAGTTAAATGCCTAATTGTCATTATGACTCCTTGTATGATTGCGATCAACATGTACCCTTGAATGGTATAAATCCTTAAACACCATAGGATGGGTAATTTTAGTTTAACATATTTTAGTAACAACTTGGGTATCGTTTATGCTTAGCCATGCTTTAGCGATACGATGGAATCCGTGGTCACATGCTCTTATGAATAAACATGACTTAATGAATTATGGAATTGTGGTGCGGCCACTGCTATTAAAAGATGTTGTGCCATGGCAAGGGTTGCCATTTGGCTGGGATGAACCAAAATGATTTATACTCGGGCGAGTGATCGTGCAGTAAAGGGGATGAATTTGGGAATGTGGTTGCCTCGCCTAAGTAGTCACTAAGGACTTAACTTTGTATGCCATTGATCTGGGCCGTACCATACAACCACAAGTCTATTTATGGGGTGGACCGGGCCAACTAATTAGCAATACTTTGAGTTGGTTCTGTTTGGGTTGATAAGTGGCGCAAGAGGAGGCCGGGACGGCGAATCCTTAACGAGTAGAACCGAGTCAAAGCGGAGCTTTGTAAAAGCCTTGTGATAATCACTTAGTCGCACACCTCGAAAGTGTGTTAAACGAACAGTATAACATGATTATCTTTTGTGGGTCAAGCTGTACAACCTCTGCAGAGTGTTAAAAACTATTCGAATAGTCATGTCCCCGGTTATAGACAATGCCTGGTGATTTCACATGAGGGGTAGATTTTTCTCAAAAAATGTTAAAATGGTTTTGATGGATCTGAGTAGTTGGTTTTGGTCGATGGTTGGGAAGTGAACGGGGTGTTCACTAGCTGCTTTAAAGAAACTCAATTACTTATGTATTAATATTTTAAATTGTGTTTTACAATCTATTTACTATATTTACTGTCAATATTGTCTTTCTTCAAAATAGCCATAAAGCTATCCTTGTCAAGCCTTGCATGAGTATTATTTGCATACATTTCCCTACGATTTGCTGAGTACTTTGAAGTACTCACGGCTTTGCGTCATTTGTTGATCAGTCGCTGAAGAAGAACCAGGGAACACTGAGTTCTACGAGGAAGGCTACTTCGAAGACTATGTGAATTAGGTCACGTCCTCCACTCGATTGCGTGTGGGCATGTCGGATGGCCTCTACAAGATGTTTGGTTTCCGCTGCAAGTTACCTTTTTTTTGTTAAGCCCTGCGTGGCAAACGTTATAAGATTTGACCATAAGGTTCTTTTGCTAATAAGTAATATTAATTTGTCTGCTTCATCTATAGTTTGTTGTATGGATATGATTACATCAATGTTACAACTGTGTGAGCTAGCTACTGATCTGGGACTAGTTTAGAATACACAGAGAGTCTCGGAGTTGCATATCCGGGGTCCCGACACGTAGAGCCTAGCATATCACACCAAGAGCACAGGCAGGTCCCGATACAACTCCTTGGGGATACTAATTAGTAGAGAATAGAAGTAGGGATTGAGAAGAATAATTAGATTGGGGATGGAGAAGAAGAGGAACTGGAAAGCAACATGGAGCAAGAGGGGATGAGGCAGGAGTCTTCGGTTCTATCTTGATCGATGTCCCTTGCATCGCTGCCGCTTTCATCTTTGTACACCCGACTCGGTCCCTACCTCTCTCGCCGCCGCCGCCGCCGCCGCCATTGCGCTAAGCTGCGTGATCACGGCAAAATGACCGCACAGTGGTGCAGCCCCACGACGCGGTCGATGATGGACAACTCCAGACGCCGGACGGCGTCGCGCGCTTCGATCGCCGCGTCACGATCGGGCTTGTCTCAAGACGCATTTAACCCCATGCGGCTAGATGAACGTGCAGGCCGGCTTTTGCGCAGGTGGTCGTGATTTGTTGATTTATTGTTCGATGTGTGTGCGCAGCGTGGTGTGGTGGTGCAAGGAGGCACATATATATGTAGGAACTGTCTACAAAACTTGCGACTGTTTTCTTGAGTTCAAAACAGTCATATTATGAACCGTAGGATAAGGTTAGATATCATTCATCTTAGAAACATGCTTGAAAAAGAAACTCAGTACACATCTCAACGTATGTCAAACGGCTCATAATGTGACTGTTTTGAACTCAAGAAAATAGTCGCAAGTTTTCTAGCAAAAGCCATATATGTATGGCGCACCCTAAACGTGGAGTTGCGCTAAGTTAGCACTCGATCAAATCCTGAAAATCCCTATGATAAACCTATCTAACAGGTGTCAAGGACATCGACACGGTCTCCAATATAAATATTTGACCATTACTTTTTCTAGCTATATTTTAGCAAAAAAATTTTAAAGCATAATGATATGAAAACATTTTTATAACAAATCTGGTTGTACCATTTCTACATGACAAATATAAACACTGTGTATATAAGCGGCTAAAGTGTTAAAAGGTTGACTACGTGTATTCTAAAAAAGGCATATAAAAATGAATGGATGGAGTATATAAGATTGTACAGTGTTGGTCAGAGCGTACGCCTACATTGGAATGATAACCATCACGGGTAACGGGATCAAACTCCAAATTAAGACCACCAATTAACTAAGGAATAATTAATCTCTTGCCGTCGCTGAAGCAATCCGTGTGCTTCAACATGAAAATGGTTCAAATTGAAAGGTGCGTTTATGGACCAAGTCGCCTTACAATGGTTTAAAGGCGTGAATATGAACTATAGGGCTGTTTGGTTCGGCGTCCCAGGTAATCATACCAAAATTTTAGCGGTACCATGAAAATTTGGCCATCATTTGATTCAATACCAAAATTTAGCTTTGTCCTAAAAAATTTGGTCTTGCCCGGCTTTGCCCAGCCATTTCCTTGTCAAATTTTCGGTTCCAAATTCGGTCGCCAATGAATTGGCATGGCAGCAATAGTGCATAGCGACACGTGTCAGATGGTGATTGGCTATGGGTAAGTGCATTAATTGCATGGTTAGATGAATTAATCAGTTTCAAATGATCATATTTCCTAAACCGAATATCTGATTTGTGATCTATTTTAACCGTTGTGTTCCTTGTCATTTTATCAACAAAACAAGACTCATGTTGACATATTTTGGGGCAAAAAAAATTAGATGTTATGTGGGGTCCACGTGTCATACTCACAATTTTGGTAATTTTTGGCATGGCTATAATCCAAACACATCCATTTCGGCATTGCCCGTGAATTGGTATGTCTACGATCCAAACATATTTTTTTGCCCAAATTTTAGCACTGCCTAGGTTTTAGTATTGCTACAATTTTGGTATAGTTACCTGGAGCGCTGAACCAAACAAGCCCTACACCCACACATATGCGCCCATGCAGTTGGTTAGATCATGTACCATGTGGCCATGCAAACGAAGGTCGTTGTGAGTCCGATTCCTGATTCTCCCTCATTTTTATTATGTGTTTCTACATCCAGTTGGCATGCAAACTTTTTAAAGCATTTTGATGACATTAGAATTTCCTTAATTTTATTTGAATCTTTGTCGAGTTTTGAATTTCAAGAAATAATTAATAAAATACAAACTTAAGTTAAGTCATGAAACTAGAATAAAATTTGAATTTAAATCGCCCAACCGAAAATCTAAATTTAAAAATAAAAGGAAAAGAGAATAAAACAAAGTCCCCCCCCCCAAATCGGTTTAATTGGGCCAAAAACCTAACTTGACCCAAATTTCATTATCTCCTTCTTTTCTTTTCCTTTTCCTTTTCCTTTTCTGTTTCTTTTCTTTCACTCCCGGCTGGCCCACTTCTCCTTTCCCTCCTCTCGACCGAGCATCGCCCGCCCTGCTCAGCATCCCTCCCTTCTTCCTGGCCTCTACGTCGTCCTCTACTATGCGCCATGTGCGTCGCGCGCCGACGCTTGTACCCACACCATCGCCCTGTGTTGTGCATCACCGCCGACCTCACCACAGCGCCACCGAGGAGAAGTCGCCCACACCTCTATAGAGTCAGCGCGCGATCCACTCTCTGCCCTATCACTTCGCTCGCCCGCGCCATGCCATCGACTGTATGGGGTGTCACCGTCCTCACAGTACTGTGGCCATCCCACTGCTCACGTCACCGCTATCCTCGCCCGACCACCGCCCCAATGACCCTCTTTCACAGCATCTCCCCTCCCACATCGCGCACGCCAGCCACAACAACGTCTCACGTTGCCTGTCTCGTCTTACCGTCGAGCTCTCACGAGAAATCTTGACCTCTCCACCGTATTTAAGACTTGCCAAGTTGAGCACCGTGTTCGCCATCTCCTCATCTCCATTCTCCCCCCATATTCTCCATCCCTCTCGTGCACCAAAGAAGTATAATCGAGTCGAGGAGTTCGGGATACTCTATTCTGGTCGCCGCGTTTCACCATGCTTGTGTCGCCGCTCTAGTGAGCCCCAACCGGCACCATCACACCCTTTAGCACCGCCGAGTCCCCCTCAATCCATTCCTCACCTCCATGTCTTTTTCCCCGAGCAGGAGCGCCGGGAACGCAACTGTCTTCCTCCTCCTCCCATTCGCGGCCGCCACCTCATCCTCGCCATCCCCGTCAACTTGGTGAGCTTCATCCAAAACCGCTCGCATCACATCATGTTCCCGAGCATCCTCTACAAAAGACCTCACCCAATTTTTGGGTTTTATCCATAGGGGCATCGCGCCACCGTCATCTTCCTTCATTCTAGCCAAAAACCATCACCGTCGTCGCCATTCTTGCTCTGATGAGCTTCTCTCCAATTCCTTTGCACTAGAGCATCTCTGTTCTCTACACCACTCCCTTCCTTCGTAGTTTGTGATTTGAGGCCTCCCTCGCCAGATCGCTGCCTCCAGGATAAGTTGCTCATGCCACCCTTGGATCTCGTCGCCAGACCTCCTTGGCTCTTCCACGCCTCCACCGACTGCACTGGTAAGTTCCTCCCGCCGCCCTGATGCTCTTGCACCCGTCTCTTTACTGGATTAGCAGCTGGCTTGCCGCCACCACCTTAGGCCAAATCGTCGTAGCCACCGTGCACAGTCGCGTCACCGTTGTAGGCCGCCGAGTGCTGTGACGCCGCCACAGGTACTTTGCTTTCCCAAAACATTTTCTCTGGATGTCGCTTCTGGTACTTTGATTTCCCGGTTTGACCGCAGTTGTTTGCACGGGCTGACCGGACCTTAGTCTGACCGTTGCGATAACCTTTTCCAGTAGCCTTTTTTAGCCATTGTTTGTGTACGTTTCAGTCTCCCAGTTCGACTGACGGTGTACATGCGATCTGTCCGGGATCCCGGTTTGTCTGGACATTGTCCGAACGGTCTGACCAGCCTCTATTTTAATAGTTAGATTATGTGCATTAAATGCTATAGAAATTAGCTATTGGAACTATTGGCCGGACTGACCGGCGGTATCCCTGTGGTCAGTCTGGGCGTGCTACGTGTCCAACGACTAGTGTGGTGATTGGGGGCTATAAATGCCCCTTCACTAGCAGCATGGGGTTGTTGTTGAAACCTCATTGAATACATTTTAACCCTTGCTTCTTCTCCTACACCCTGTGAGCTAAAATTTCTTCTTCTAGAGGTTGTTGAGTGTATTCAAGTGCATAGCATTAGTTTGATCTTTGTGGCACTTGAGCATTATCAAGCGAAGCGTTGTCAATTTATTACTCTTGGAGGTTGCCACCTCCTAGATAGCTTGAAGGACTTGTATTGGTGATCTTCTCAAGAATCTTGTGAGAAAGCCCGGTTGATTGTGAATGTTGGAGCTCACCTATCCGGAGTAGAGAAGTGCCACCACTAGTGATTGAGGTGTATGCTGGTGTGTAGTATCCATGACTGGTTGTTTCATAACTCAACTGGTCTGTGAACAGTGTGGCCGTAATAAAAGGGATTAGACTTCCTTTTAATAGTGGTCATAAGTTTAAAACCGTTATAAAGTAGACCCATAATAAGTGGGTCTATTTTTACATAGACTCTTGACTTGGATCAAAAAAAATACTAACCTAGACAAAAATCTTCGTGGAGGGATACTTTTACTCTGGTTATCCATAGATTAAAACGTGCTCTTCAGGATTCTTTCAAGAATCATTGCCCTAGAGTTATACAGATATATAGAGCTGCCTGAAGTCCATCAACCGAGGAGCAAATACATTGATTTTGGGTAAAAAGCACTCGCTAGAATGTACATATAGCACGCAGAGCTAGCTAGTAGGATGTAGAATAAAACCAAGATGCTAAAACAACTAAAGTCCCAAGCGTCACACCTTGAAAAGTGACGCGAGGAGGTGTGGCGCATGCATTGCACGGTGCACCAGACAACAAGCTTCTTGCATCATATCTCGTCTTAATTTGCTGCCACGGACAATTAAACTGTAACAGCCCCCTCATTATATAGCTACAAAATCGCGGCCTCCCCACGATTCCGGGGAATTTCTCTTAGTCGCGCGCGACCACCCGCAAATTCCTTTGCCTACGTTGCCTTGCGCACGGTCGGCCGTTCGATCGGCGATGGACAACGATGGGTGTCAGCTTCTCCTCTCAGAGTTGCACCTCTCCTCCTGTCTTCTTGCTTCACCTCTCCTTCCTTCTCATGTCGCTTCCGCCGACCGAGTGCAGCCTTCGGGATTCCTACCGTTCTTTCCTCTCCCTTCCACTCCGTCCTATCCGTCCCCGCCGCCGCTGTTGCTTTCCAGCTGCCGCTTCTCCCAGCAAGACGTGAACCACCTCGACGCCTATGCGCCACGCCAAGACCTCGCCCCACCACCGCCAAGATCGCCTCACCCTGGCTATAAAAGCCACCCATTACCGAGCCTTAAGCATCGCCAGCTCTCGCACAACCTCGCCCCCACCTCCCTTCGTCACCAACGCCGACCAAGGCCACGAATTTTTGCCGTCTTCCTCTTCTTCATCGGCGAGGCCCGAAGGTAAATTCGTGGCACTCGTCCCTCCCCTTCCCTCCCAACTCCGTCACCGGCACCACCTCGCCATCCCAACAATTTCCACTAACCTCCCCACTCCTATTTTCGTCGCCAGCTCGCCAGCACCGTTCCCCACCGCCACGCCGCTCACGATCTCCATTGCCAGGCCACCACAGAGCTTTCCCCACTCCACCTTCACCACCCCCAAGATCCCCTTCGTGCACTAATGTTCAATCCCCCGCCAATTTGGCCGAAGCATTGCCGGACCGCCACCGCCACCGCCACCCTCCCCTGAATCGGCCATTCGCCACCATTGCCACTGAACCACCCCAAGCCACCGCCGACGGCGCAAAACCCAAAAATGGGTTGTGCACGTCACGGTGATGCTCTCTGCACCACCCGATCCTACCGGCTGCCGCCGGAGCCACTGCTGCCGGCTCAGATGGGCTAGAAGCAGACAACAGTTTCTCGTTCGAGTATTGAGGCTAAGTTGTGAGCTATGGTTTTGTTGACTGTGGAGATTACTTGGCTACGGTGGTTACTTGAGGATTTTGATGTTTCTGTTTCAACACACATTCCTCTTTTGTCTGATAGTATAAGTGCTATTAGTATTACTAAAGATCCGATGAAACATGAACTTATAAAGGATATTGGTGTTGATACTTCCTTTATGCGGACACAGGTGCAGGACCAGGTTGTTGCTCTTCAGTATGTGTTTTCAAAGTTTCAGTTGACAGACTTCTTCACAAAGGCACATACTAGAGCCCAGCACAGCTTCTATCTCTCCAAACTTCAAGTTGTTGATCCACCGCAGGTTTGAGGGAGAGGAGGGTGTTAGATGTATATTATTACATGTGTATTTTCTCTATTGTATAATAGGTTATCTGTATATATGTCATACATATATGTATATATTGGCCTATTGGCATCATGATGAATGCAGACGCTATTCATAACACCGGTATTGTTCATATGAGTCCAGCAGATGTTTGCAGGAACCATACTGCCCGCTATCAAGAAACCATACTGCCCGCTATCAAGAGGCTGCTGAATGGAGGGCGACGAGGGACGCATATGCGCCGTCCTTGATGTTGATCAAGGTATCGTGCTTTCCCTTCTCAATGATCACTCCATTCTTCACAACCGCGATTAAATCCGCGTTTCGTATTGTAGATAAACGGTGCGCGACGATCACTGTTGTCCGGTTGACCATCACCCTGTCCAGTGCATCCTGAACCACCCGTTCGGATTCGGCATCCAGTGCACTGGTTGCTTCATCCAGCAGCAGGATCTTAGGGTCCTTCACGATTGCACGGGCGATGGCAACACGCTGCTTTTGCCCTCCGGACAACTGAGCTCCACGCTCCCCAACCATTGTGTCATACCCCTACAATTGTTGAGGTCACACACACTTCTTTCAGCAAATGATTTTGGCACTTAATTGTATAGCAAAGCCACTTCTAAATTTGTCTAAAATTCTTAAGTGAAAGGGGGCAAATCTAACCTGGAGCGAAGAACTAATGAACTTGTGAGCATTTGCCAATTCTGCAGCAGCTATGATCTCAGATTCAGTTGCTTCTCCCTCCTTTCCATAAGCAATGTTTGCTCGTATTGTGTCGTTGAACAGAGCTGGTTCTTGACTCACCAGGCCCATTTGTTGCCTTAGCCACCTTAGCTGAAACTTCTGTATGTCCACACCATCTAGGAGTATATGGCCTACGTCAGGATCATAAAACCTCTGAAGCAATGAAATGGCTGTTGATTTTCCACTACCACTCTCTCCAACAAGTGCAACAGTCTGATAGACAAATAATTCAGATTGTTAGCTTTAGTAACCATAAACACTATGAGCTTAAAGAGGATCTTACATGTTAGGAAGGTCACTTGCCTTTCCAGAATGAATTGTCAAGCATAGGTCTCGGAAAATCTCAACATCTGGCCTGGAAGGATATCTGAAGCTCACATGCTGGAACTCGATATTGCCTCGTAGTGTCTCGGCAGTCACCCCTGCATCCTCACTTGGGTCTATCCTAGATTTACGGTCCACGATTGCAAATATAGATGATACAGCTGATTGTGCTTTGGAAGAATCCGATGCAACGGCACTTGATTGCGACACCCCAGTCGCTGCCATAGCAAGAGCAAGAAAAACCTGCATTTAGACGGCCAAATTATTAGAGCTCTTCATTTCAAAACAGCATGGTATTCGATTCAAACCCTAAATATTTGACTGCATTTCAGTAGTCACGTACTACCTCCGTTTATAAATACTTGACGTCAAACTTAAGCTTTCTCTCTTACTTGACGTCAAGCTTACACGAACGGAGGGAGTAATACTTTTCTTTATTCCTTCATGTGTAAGCTAGCTGAAGTTAACATTCTACCAGTACTTACCCTGAAAACTTTAGGAAAAGTTGTCTTCTCATCCTCGACAAGCCGAGCACCAGCATAAAAGCTAGCTGCATACACACCAAATAACAAGAAAAAGGAAACACCAAAACCGATTCCACTTATAATCCCTGTCCTGATTCCTGTTCTAAGAGGACCTTCACATTTCTTCTTGTACAAATCCATCACCTTTTCTTCAGATGCGAATGAGGCTACTGTTCTTATACTGCTTACTGCATCATTTGCCACTTGACTTGCCTCCTCATACATCATCTGCATATACAAGTAACCAAATGAAGTTTTGTACAACTAATAAGGAACCGAAAGAAACGGACATTTCAGAGGTAGAGGACAAACCTTGGCATCTGCACTGAAACCCTGAATGAACTTCATCTGGATCCATCCATTTAGGCCAATGAGTGGTATTAAAGCTAACATGATGAGTGATAACTCCCAGTTTGATACAAAGGCAATGACTAAACCAGCAACCGAGGTTGCAGAGTTTTGTACAACCAATTGAAGCGCATCACCCACAAGCCCCCTAACTTTAGCTGCATCAGCTGATAGCCTTGCACCAATTGCTCCACTTGAGTTCTCTGGGTGATCAAACCATTCGATCTCCATATTTACCACCTTCTCAAATGTCATCAGTCTGATCCTTCTGATCAGCCTGCACCCAGCTACAGAAAAAAGGTACGAACTGACAGGTAGTGACATGAAGTACACTGCACCAAACACCAAGAACATGGATGACCAAAACTGTGAATCCTTCCTTAGCAGATGCGGGGGCTCGTAGAGTGCTTTAATCACATTCGATAGGAGTATCGCAAAGATAGGGAGGATTACTCCACTGATGACTGAGGCAATGGAACCTAGCATGAGCACTGGGATCTCTGGCTTGTTCAGAGATGCGAGGCGACTGAGAGGTACTTCCTGTGGCATCTCATCACATAGTTTCTTGGATGAACCATCCTGGATGTCGATGCCGAGAGGCATACCGAATGGTACCGAGAACGAATGGTGGCTGCTGTTGTCACGAGATGACCTCCGGCTAGCTGACGGATTTGTTGACAGTTGTTTGCCTGAACAATCTCCAGAATCAGCCTTTCGATCTGACTTGTCCTGCCGGTTTGCTTCCTGTAGCCGTATCAGCTGACTGTAAGCTCCCTTTGGATCCTTTAGAAGCTCGTGATGCGGACCTGGTCAAAATTTGAAATGTTTAAGCAAAGATGCAATGAGAAACTGAAGATTGACAAATGATGATCTTGGTCATTGATGTTTGAGAAATATACCTTTTTCGACTAGTGATCCTTGTTGGATGACAGCGATGGTATCAGCATTTCTAACAGTACTCAGGCGGTGTGCAACTATGACGGTTGTCCTGTTTGTCATGACTCTATCAAGAGCCTCCTGCACAATCCTTTCAGACTCAGCATCCAGAGCGCTTGTAGCTTCATCCAATAGTAGGATTCTTGGATCCTTGAGGATTGCTCTTGCGATGGCAATTCTTTGCTTCTGCCCACCAGAAAGCTGTGCCCCATGCTCACCAACCGAAGTATCAAAACCCTGTGAAATATTACAAACAGAAGATTTCTGAATACATGGTGCCCAATTATCTGAACTACTGAAACATGTAAAACTTGCTTATAGAGCAGCCTTCTGACCTGTGGCATTTTATCTATGAATTTGGAGGCATTGGCAAGCTCAGCTGCAGCACTAATTTCTTGATCAGTAGAATTGTCTTTGCCATAAGCTATGTTTTCCTTTATGCTAGCAGCAAATAGGACAGGTTCTTGGCTGACAAGGCCGATTTTACTTCTGATCCATCTTAGCTGGAACTCCTTGAGATTTACACCATCTATAAGAACATCGCCACGCTGAGTGTCGTAAAACCGTTCGATTAGGCTGATAACCGTTGATTTACCGCTCCCGCTCTGGCCAACCAACGCAACTGTTGTGCTACTAGGTATGGCGAGGGAGAAACCTCTGAATATTTGCTCGTCAGGTCTTGTTGGATAGGAGAAATAAACATCCCTAAACTCGATGTCCCCTCGAATGTCATCCAGCTTCCTTCCTGAGGTGCTGTATGCATCAATCTCTGGTGTCCTGTTGATTGTCTCAAACATCTTGTACGCAGCGGCTTTTCCACCTTCAAATGCCTTCATGCTTGGTGATGCCTGCCCTAGAGCTCTGGTGAATATAATGATGAAATGTCAGGTTCTGGAACTAATCATCATTTTACTTGGTTAGTTTAACTGAAGAACACTCTCTATTATCAACAAAAGGAAAAACAGAGAAAAAATAGTATGAAATTTTGTTAACACTTCGGGTCAGTGCTGAAAGTTCCCTCACAAAAAAAATGCTGAAAGTTGTATTGACATCATCTACTCTATTCTGTCAAAAATGAAAAACATTTTGGATTCTGTTGAACCTCCTGTTGAGAGTTGGTAGTTAGGTAGTACGAAACTTGAAACAAAAGGGACAAGGGTCTACCAATCACATGTCAATGAACCAGTGGAACGTCCTAATTCCGTTAAGCAATTTGCCCACGATAAAAATGTGCTATCATTGTCATAAAAAAGGCATGTAACATCAAGGGTTGATTAAAGGGGTGGGGTCAAATCTGATTCCAGGAGGGGTATCCCTGTTGCAATATGCTGATGATACAGTCCTTATGCTAGAGCTGAAGGAAGAATATATTCTCAATTTGAAATTTTTGCTATATTGCTTCGAATGGATGTCAGGGTTGAAAATCAATTACCATAAAAGCGAAGTTTTTGTTGTTGGGGTTAATCAGACTGATGCTCAGATTGTGGCTAAGAAGTTTGATTGTAAATTAGGGCAATTCCCTTTGTCTTATCTGGGGATTTCCATTGGGGACAAAGACATTAAGAGGAAAGCTACTGTTAATATGTTAAGCAAATTAGAAAACAGATTGAGTAACTGGAAAGGAAGGTTGCTGTCCTCAAGGGGTCGTTTGGTTTTGGTTAACAGCTGTCTAAGTAGTATACCTACTTATACGATGGGGTTTTATAGGCTTAGTGAGGAGACTCATAAAAACATGGATTCTATTAGAGCTAGATTTTTCTAGAGAGGGGAGAGTGATAAATTTAAATATCACATGGTTAAATGGAAAGCGGTTTGCCGTCCTAAAGATTATGGTGGCTTAGGGTTTATTGATTCAAGGCTCTTCAATGACTGCCTGCTAAGTAAGTGGTTTTGGAGAATGAGTCAAGCCAGAAGTGAACTCTGGTTTTGCATTTTAAAGGCTAAATATATTGACAGAGGAGATCAGAATGGGTCTAGTGTGAAGGGCTCCCAATTTTGGAGAAATCTTCAGAAAGTTAAACATCTTTTTAATAGGGGTGTGACTCATTTGATTGAAGATGGTAATTCAACCTCTTTCTGGAATGATATTTGGGTAGACTCTTGTCCTTTTAAAATCAGATTTGATAAATTGTATAAGGTTTGTAGTAACATTGAGATCAGTATGTATAATTGTTGGTCCCAAGATAGATGGAAGGTTGACTTTGTTAGGACTTTTGGGGCGGAAGAGGTTCAGCAGTGGGAGGAAATGAAACAGGTTTTGGATGAGTTGTATCTTAGTAATGACAAAGATAATATCAGTTGGTGCTTGGAGCATTCTGGTGTTTTTTCGATCAAATCTTTGTACAGGTATCTTGCTTTTGGGGGTGTTATTAGTGTGAAGCTCAAGAGATTGTAGAGTAGTAGGATTCCTCTTAGAGTGAAAATTTTCTTGTGGCAGGCTTTTCAAGATAGGATCCAAACTGCAAACCAACTCAAACTTAGAGGTTGGTTGGGTGATGTGAATTGCATTCTCTGTGGGGTTAAAGAGGATACTAATCATGTGTTTTTTAATTGTGTGTTGGCAAAATTTGTTTGGAGCTGCATCAAAGAAATTCTTCTTTGGGATCGGGTGCCTGTCTCTCTTGATGATTTGCATTTGAATTGGTTGGGGAGGAGGGGTGCTAACTACTACCATGTTGACTTATTTAGTTTTGCAGAGATCGCTTGGACCCTTTGGACTGTCAGGAACAAAAGGGCTATGGAGAGAATTTTTCCTAAACAACCTACTGCAGTTATTTTCAAACTTATATCTTGTTTGCAGCGCTGGCAAATCCTTCTCAAAGATCCTGATCGAAGAAAGCTAAATCAGTTCTTGGAGAGGGCGGGTGGATGGTTGCAGACCTTTAAACATCAAGTTTGATCAAGTTGGTGGCAGCTGTGGCGTTCTGGCTATCTTCCATTGCTCTAGGTTACTTGTTGATGTTTTGGCCTGAGAATAGTTGGTGTTTTGTACCTTGGATGGTGATTGTCCGCTGGTCTCCCCAGCTTTTCTTTTGCTTTTGGTTTTGTGCAACTGATGGTTGTAAGACTTGTTAATTAGCTTTCTATAAAAGCTGGGTTTACTCCCTTTTGAAAAAAAAGGCATGTAACGTAGCCTCTGTATGTGACCTAACACGTCCAAATCATCATAAACACACAACTTTATCGGGAGTTTTTGGCCTAAATGACATCTTTATTCGTCCGTTATTTACGTATAGCAATGCTTGCTACCGTATTGCGAAAATGTCACAAAGGACGTCTTAGGCACGACACATGTGCAATACCGGGCCTCCCACTAGTGCTTCAGGATCGTCGCCGAACATGGATGATGGCGCGACGTTCGGCTTTGATACCAAATTGATACGAACTAGTTTATGTGGATGCCGTAGGGGAGAACTGAGATGAAGACGTGACTCGGGATTGGAGTGCAGGGGATACGGTGAGCGTAGGAACTCGCCGTCGGACACGAGTCGGGGCTTGTCCGCGGCCAGAACGTAGAGTTGTTACGGTAGCAGAGAAGGAAGACTAATAAACTCTATATATTGCTTAGCCTTCTCCATACAATCGGTTGCCCTTTTATGAAGACAACTACTAACGTATCCGGAAGGAATACGTAATCTTACTTGCTAAAATCCTGAAGGATATTGCCACTTCATAGCTTTTCCGAGGAGTTACCTAGTCGGAGACTAGGCGCAGGACCTTGTCCGACCAGGATACCCATTATGTAACCTTTGGAATCCTTACGACCAGTGAGGTCGTTAGCCTTAGGGGTTACGACCAGGAAGACATATGGTCTTTTATTATTATGTATTAAAGTAATACATAGAGGTTTTAATCCTTGTCAGTTAGCCCCCGAACTTTAACTGAACCGGTCATGTGAATACTTTCTTCCGATGAAGTCATATCGGGCAGACCCCATTTAATGTCGTGACATACAAAGTGGTCTGTGTTCACTTTAAAGTTGAGAACTTGCCTTGGGAACCAAAGAGTTTTTTTGTCCGTTGGACTTTTTTAGATAACTCCCGGTTGCAGTTAAAGATCTGAAGCTATAAAATCTCCATTGCTGGGCTTTAGAGCTTTTACGCTTCCAGATCTTCCTTCAATCCCCTTCAGTTCTTTACCAAGAAATGTTTCCGACCTCTTTTTTCTTTTCGACCTCAAAGCCTCCTCCGACCACCACTCATCCTTTTGAGAAATTTCACCATGTCGGAGCAAATCACAAAGTGGATGGCTTCGGATCTGAGTGAGAAAAAGCGTGAGATGCTAGAGAAGATTGGAATGCTCCCGGACAAGAATCTGATCAGATGGAAGTCAGCAGCCGGGGGAGCACTTTCCGAGCTGCGAAGATGGGGAAATTCCAGTTTTCTTCGCTACATCGAGTGCGGATTGAGGGTTCCGGTGCACAAATTCCTCCCCCGTATTCTGGAGTACTACGGGGTGGAATTGGTGAATCTGGCCCTGAATTCCATCGCCAACATTAGTATCTTCGCCTACTTGTGTGAGGCGTACCTAGGAGTGCGACCAAACTTGAAGCTCTTTAGGTATTTCTATCGGATGGTGATGTTGGGAAGATCCACGACGACTCTTGGAGAATGTACGCTGCTACGCCTTCACGACGGGAAGGCTGATGAGTACATCCAAATGTACTCGAAGTCCTCGTGGTCGTCATGGAAAAAGAACTGGTTTTACATGACGGTTACGAGGGATGATGGCCTCTACTTCGCCGAACTTAAGCGAACGAGAATCCCAAATGGAGAAAGACCGTGGAGAAGACAGGGGTGGCTGGAAGATGTGTGGATGTCATTCAAGATCTGAGAATCAAGGGCTTGACTTCCTGGCATATGGTGAGAGATTTCACCAAACGCCAAATTAGTCCTTTGAAGCTCCGGACTCAATCCTTGCTCTGGTCCATTGGTGGTGATGAAGCTATCACGGACTCACGAGATGGTAAGTCTTGAAAAGAAGCTCAGACTAGTATAACTTATTATTTGATTATCGTAAAACCTTAAAAACCTGCTCTTGTCTCCCTCTTTCTTTTTTAAAGCCCTTTCTCCTGAGGAAATCAGAGAACAGATTAAGATGATCTGCGCCGGGGAGCCTGGTGAGAAGGTTGCATTCCCCGACATCTTGGCAATAGTCTCTGTTGAAGAGAAACTGACGAGACTTAAGGTAGATAATCAATTGTCCTTTATCATATATACATATCCTCCGATCAGTTCATTGATCTTGCTCTAATTTTGTAGGCGGTCGGACTGAGAGTTATATAATCTGGTGGGGATCGAAATCCTACCGTGGTTCCGACCGATTCGTGCCCAGAGGCACTGGAAGAAGATGATTCTCCTGAGGTAATAGAGCATTTGAAAGAATACATATACTTTTAGATAGAAAATTTCGTCACCTAACCAAACTTGTTCTTTGATTTAGGTGGAAAAGACTAAAGGCCCGCAGAGCAGAGCTGCGGAAGTCGTAGACTCTAGAATGGTCGTTCACGACCTAACAGTTGTTACTGAAACAACTAATCTAGAGGTTGATGAAACCACTCCCTCCGACCCGATGGTCAGGAATGCTACCTTCGATCAGTTGGTCGAGGATATTGCTTCCGACCTCATGTTGGAGGATATGAGGGGTTAACCAACCCTGCCAGTTCAGAACCGGTGAAATTGGTTGAGAAGAAAAGGAAGGCCAGCGGTACAGAATTCATTCCACCGCGTTTCAAGGTCAAAACCAAAAAATCAACTAGGTATGTACAAAAGAAAGAGTCGTATGAGGGCATACCTTTAATAGTTTTTGATGATTTGGAGTTTTGAACTTCCCTTCTTCGTTTTGTCTGAGATCTTCTAGCTGCCCCGGCCAAGCTTAGACCAGAATGTTCCTGAGGACCAGGCACCCGTGGAAATCCTCGTCCAAAGCACTTCTCAGGATAAAGTGGTCGAAGAAGCCCCGAGCGCTTAATGCCGGTGCGGCGATGCTCAGATCCGATGGTGATCCTAACTCCTTCTGCGGAGGTAGATGCCTCTGAAGGCCCTCAACAAGTCCCGACCCCTGTTGGTAATCCCTCCCGACTTAACAAGTTCCCTTTTGTCCCCCAATTTATCGAGGATAAGAAGCTTGATGAGGCAAGGGGAAGAATATCGGACCATCAAATCAAGATAGGTCCTGATATTATTTTTGCCGATTATAATGACGTGGCAATCCGGGTAAGTATCTACGACTAGTTTCATAGTTTCTCTTTTAAAAGTTTACAAGAAACTTAAAGAGGAAATGCTATTTGTGTAGCACATGGTTGAGAATTTTGCTGTGGTCGGAGGACTAACCCAGCGAATTAAGAACTTGGAGCAGAAACACTCCGAATTGGAAAGTAAGGACTTTCTTCTTAACCTTTTCTCCTCCTTCGATACTTTGTCCTTCTTTAATTATTCTCTCTTACCATTTTCGATAGATTTGGAGAAAATAGAAGAAGAGGTCGTGGCTGATAAAGTCAGAATAACCCAGCTTGAGGAAGAAAATCAGGCTAAGGACTGGTCGATCGCAGAGGCGACAACCAGAAATGAGACTCTTAACAAGAAAATTGAAGGTAATAGGTCGTAGACTTGACTTATTATCCTTCTCTAATCATGTTGTACTTACTACTTGTTTTACTCTTGTAGAGCAAATGCAAGCGCTGAACAGAGCAAAAAAGGCTCTAGAATTTGAGCAGGATAAGGAGGCAGTTCTTGTGCAAAGTCTTGATGAGAGGATCAATGCACTTAACAAGATGATCTTTGATATGGGATTAGGATCAACTTTGCCTGACTTAAGAGATCCAATAAAAAAAATGAACTACTTGGGTCAACTTTCAGAAGATCTCAAGGGTCTGCTCAAGACTACCTAAGAGAACTATGCCCAGACTATAAAAGAAAGCGTGGCCAGTGGAGTTAGTTTTGCATTGGCAAAACTGAAGGCTTCCGACTCTTCCATCGATCTCCAAGCCGTTGAAGAAGACTTCAACTGCTTGCCTGAAGAAGCAAACAAGTTTCTCGAGGAAATGAAACCACTCGGAAACAAAGTTGTAGATGAAATGGAAGTCGGATCCATCAAGCAGCAATTAATCTGGAGACGTTCAGGAGTAGGACATTGTAAATATAAGAATTATAAAATGTATAAAACTTACCTTTTTGCCATCAGCAAGTCTTTTGTTTATCCTTTTGACTTTTAAAGTACTCAGATATTCCCTAGCCCCCGACTAATTTATAGTAGAAGAACGTTACCATAAAAATAGTAAGCCAAGAAAAAAGAGAACTTAAAGTCTCAACCATTCTTTTTGTGTTGAAGGCATATACTGATTATATGATAAAACTGATTGTAGTAATACTAGGAAATCAATTTGGTCGGAACCAGTGTATGATTTCGACTAGTTGTAGATCTGTTTTATAATAATCGGAGTACCAAACAAAGCAGTGTATGGTCGGAAAAAAGACTTGCGTTGGTAAGAAAAGAAAATATGCAAGAATGTATGCAACAAATGGTAAGTGAATTTGTTTATATCTAGTATCTAAAACTGGTCGGAAGAAATGTTTAAGAACTAAAGACATGAAATACTCTTCGCAAAACATGCTCAAGCTCTAGTCCGATTGGCAGCGAGGATCGTAAGAAAAGAACTGTCGCTAGGAAGCTCATTCCAGTGGGCAGGACTACGTGCAAAAAAGGAGAGACTTTGACTAGGAGGCTTTCTGTGTCCCGACCAGTAGTCAAACAAGAGTAGAACAGAATTTTGAAATGAGAAAATATAGTCTTCACAATCTTAAGCATGTGAGTCACTATATGAAGTTATTTTTATCATGCTCTGGTTACTCGTATATTTCTTTAAGAAAAGAGTATGGTCGCGTGTGGAAATCATTCATGGAATGAATCACGACTAGGACCCATTCAGCGTATGACTTAGAAGTCATTGCCAAAGAGTAACAGAGATCCTTGAAAAGGATATCGGAGAGAAAGTTGTCTGCTCTGACCAGTTTTAAATAACAATAGTAGACGACCAGAATATAGGTACATATATATAAGCAATATCACTCACCAAAATAAATAAAGGAATGACTAATCTCTATTTAAATAAAAAGAATTGAAAGAATGCAAAAAATAATTATACATAGAACTTACGCAATTGATAAATGTTCCATGAATTTGACAAAACTTGCCCATCAGACATGGCTAGTCGTGATCGAAACAGTCGGGTGATTTCGACCACAGTGTAAGGACCTTCCCACTTGGGAGAAAGTTTGTTGCGATTTGATTGGTTCTGAATTTTTCTGAGAACCAGATCACCCACAGCAAGGCTGCGAGGTTGCACCTTACGACTATGGTACCTTCGCATATCTTGTTGATAGACCGCTGATCGTACCAGGGCTTGGTTTCGTCGTTCCTCAAGGAAATTAATGTCGTCGAGTCGTCGTTCATTCTGATCAATTTCGTTAAAACAATCAGTTCGAGCAGAGCCAATTTTTAGTTCTGGGGGAAGCATGGCTTCAGCACCATAAACCAAGAAGAATGACGTTTCACCGGTTGCACGACTGGTCATGGTTCGAACGGCCCATAATACAGAAGGGAGTTCTTGAACCCAAGATCCTAACCGTTTGATTAATTGGTCGAATACTCGGCGTTTGATCATCCCTTGCATTATGATACCATTGGCTCGCTCAACTGCTCTGTTGCTCTGAGGATGAGCAACTGAAGCAAAATGAACCTTGATACCAAGTTCATCGCAGAATTCTTGGAATTGACCGCTTGAGAACTAAGCACCGTTGTCTATGATTATACGACTGGGCACACCAAATCGTATGATTACATTCTTTGTGAGAAACCTTATAGCGGCCGCGGTTGTTGTTTTAACAACAGGCTCGGCTTTGATCCATTTTGTAAACGTGTCAATCATGACGAAAAGGAATTCGAAGCCCCTGGGTGCTCTTAGGAAAGGTCCCAGAATATCCAGTCCCCAGGTTTCAAAAGGCCAAGAAAGAGGAATTGTTTGCAAAGCTTATGCCGGCTGATGTATTTGTCGGCTATGAAACTGACATTGTACGCACTTCGTCACGAGCTCTTTTGCATCATGAAGGGCAGTTGGCCAATAGTATCCTTGCCTGAAGGCTTTATCGACCAGTGTTCTGTAGGAATGATGTGCTCCACAGACTCCTTCATGAATTTAGGTTAGCAATTTAATGCCATCCGCTTGAGATATGCATCTCATCAACACTCCGTGAGATCCTCGCTTATACAAGATACTTTCGATCAGAGTGTATGATTTGGCTTTTCGTGCTAGACGATCAGTCTCTACATCATCTTCTAGAATTATGTCATGCTGAAGATAATTGTAGATCGATGTCATCCAATCTCTACCTCGATCGTGACAGCGCCAACCGTCAATGACCTATGGAGCATCCGTGTTCTCACGATCGGTTTGTACGACCTGTAAAGAATCATGTATGTTCTCGGAAGGGTTGACCACCGAGGGTGAATCGAGTTGCTCAAGAAAAACTCCGGGTGGGACAGTCGACCTCGTGGAGGCCATCCGTGCCAACTGGTCTGGTAGAAAGTTTTCCTTTCTAGGAATATGTTGGATCTGGAAACCGAAGAAGTGCCTTTCGAGTTTCCGTACTTCCGCTAGATAAGATGACATCTTGGTACTCGCGCATTGATACTCTTTCCCTACTTAATTCGCTACCAGTTGAGAATCGCCTTTCACTAGTAATATGCAAATCCCGAGCAAACGAGCTGTTCGGAGTCCTGCCAGTAAACCTTTATATTCTGCCACGTTGTTTGTGGCAGAAAAATTTAACTGGATGGCGTACTTGATGTGTTCGCTAGTAGGGGATATCAAGACAACTCCAACCCCCGAGCATTTGAGCATCAAGGAACCGTCAAAGTACATTGTCCACTCGTCGTGATGTTCGTACTCGGGCCCTTGGGTGGGTTCAAGGTTTGTCCATTCGGCAATGAATTCCGCTATTGTCTGGGACTTAATTGCTATTCGTGAGATGAAATGGAGGTCGAACGCCCCTAGCTCAACCGTCCATTTTGCTATTCGTCCTGATGATTCCCTGTTTCCAAGGACTTGACCAACGGGATATCCGGTTGGTACGACCACTTTGTGGGCCTGAAAGTAATGCCTTAGTTTCCTTGAAGACATAAGGAGACCATAGAGCAGCTTTTGTACTTGTGGGTATCTTTCCTTAGGTCCATATAAGATTTCGCTTACGAAATACACTGGTCGTTGGACGTTGTCGCGTTCTACAACTAGTACACCGCTAACTGTTTGTGGCGTTGCGGCCACGTAAATTAGCAATGTTTCTCTCGGTCTCAGAGAGACTAAGACCGGGGTACTCGTAAAGTACTTTTTAAGGTTTTCGAAGGCATCGTTTGCCTCTTTAGTCCACTTGAAACTTCCGTGTTTCCGAAGAAGCTTGAAGAAAGGTAAGCCTTTTTCCCCTAACCTTGCTATGAAATGACTTAGCGTTGCCATACAGCCGATTAGTTTCTAGACCTCTTTCTTCGTGGTCGGAGGGCGCATCTGGTTGATGGCTGATATTTTTACCGGATTTGCTTCAATACCTCTAACCGAAACTAGGAAACCGAGCAATTTTCCAGCGGAAACTCCGAATACACACTTTTCTGGATTCAACTTGAGGTTATTCCTTCTCAAGTAATTGAAAGTCTCTTGTAGGTCAGGAATATGATCGCCAGCGTTGGTGCTCTTTACGAACAGATCATCAACACAGGCTTCTAGATTCCGACCTATCTGTGGATTAAAGGTTTTCTGCATCAACCTTTGAAAAGTAGCACCAACATTTTTGAGACCAAACGACATCTTAACATAGCAGTAAGTGCCGTATGGGGTGATGAAGGAGGTTTTCTCTTCATCTTCTTTATACATATTAATCTGGTGGTACCCTGAATATGTATCTAAAAAACTTAGTAACTCACACCCGGAAGTAGAGTCTACAAGTTGGTCAATGCGTGGAAGGGGAAAATCATCCTTCGGACACGCTTTATTAAGATCTGTAAAGTCAATACACATTCGTCATTTCCCATTGTTCTTCCTAACCATTACAGGATTGGCGAGCCACCGAGGGTGGTCGACTTCACGAATAAACCCAGCCTTGAGGAGCTTGTCAATCTCCGACTGGATTGTCTCCTTCCGATCAGGTGCAAAACGCCGTAGCTTCTGCTTGATCGGTTTCTTGTCAGGCTGGAGAGCTAGCATGTGCTCGATCACCTCCCGGGGGACTCCAAGCATATCGGACGCCTGCCAGGCGAATACGTCCTGATTTGCTCGGAGGAAAGAGACGAGCGACTCTTCCTATTTGGGGTAGAGTCTTGCCCTGACCAGTATCTTGCGGGTAGATGAGTCAGTGTTTCCTGACCCAGGTGGTGACTTGGCGCTGTCCGGAGAAGTGCCTTTGTCGAGTGGTACCTTCTTTGTCTGGTCGGAAGGCTTTGGTGTCATCTTTGGCCTCAAGTGCTTGACCTGCATAGTAGATGGATTAGCCTCTCTGGTCGGAAGTTCATTGACCAGTTCTAAGGATTTCCGATCACACACGTAAGCCATTTTCTGATCTCTTCGAACCGTGATGACTCCCTTTGGTCCCAGCATTTTCAAACTTTGATAACCGTAGTGCGTGGCTATCAATAATTTTGCTAAGGCCGGACAACCAAGGATTCTATTGTACGCGGATTCAAAATCCACCACATCAAACAGAATCTTTTTTGTGTAGAAGTTGTCAGGTCTTCCGAACGTAACCGGTAAGAAAATTTGTCCTATCGGTTTAGCAGTGGAGCCAGAAACTATGCCATGAAAGGCGTATTTCACTGGCTTCACCTTTGACCTGGGAACTTGCATTTCTTCTAAAGCTCCCGCAAATAATATATTCAAAGAGCTACCTCCATCTATTAAGACTCGATTAACCCTACAATTATTAATAGTAGGTTCAACAACAATAGGGAACCTACCTGGTCGAGTCGAAGGGATGGGGCAGTCTTCTTTGCTGAAGGAGATTATGGTGTCCGACCATTTTGATGGCTTGATAATGGTCGGAGGCTCGACGAGGTTGACCTCCCGCTCCATGGCCTTCAGATGACGCCTCGACTCGTACGAAAAAGACCCACCAAAGATTATGTTAACCGTATGTTGAGGCTCCTGGTACTCCATTTCTTCGTCGCCATCTTTGTCCCTTTCGGAACTTGTCTCTCCGAGATCCTGTATTGCGGGGAATGGTCCTTTACCTGCATAATAGTCCTCGGTTTCTTTTGCGGACTCGGCAGTCGCAAGTCATGCCACGCTTCTTTGGTGAAGTGGACACCACTTCTTGTTTTTTTGGAACCCTTCGGTCGGAGCTTTTGCCTTGTCTCGACCGGTATAGTCTTTAAGTGGTCTTTGGACATTCCAAGCTGGTCGAAATGGCTGAAAGCGCCACTTGTCATAGTGGTGGATCCTCATCCATCCGGTCGATCTCGCTAACGTTGGCGACGTGCGAACCGGCGGAGGAGGAGGAGGATGACATGTCGTTCTCCTGCATGGCACGGATGCATCCTTCTATGTCGAGGTTGGAGTAGTCTACCAGGTCAAACCAATTCTCCTCGTCCCAAACTCCGGCCATAGTCGCATGAGCAATTACGAGAAATGGGCGAGGACTTGATGAGCGAAGAGTTTCTTTAGGAAACTTACATCTTCTTCCCCACGGACAGCTCTAGCTGTCGACGATCGAATCGCCGTCTTAAGAAATAAAAGAGGAAAATGACGCGATATTTCCTGGGAGAGAATATGGCCGCTCTTTATTGATATGAACTGGATTTACACGGGGTGCTTACGACCCGACTAGGGACTAATTCTAATTACACTGAATGTGAAGATTGCTATGCTAACCAATTAGACTTAAAGCACGAATCTAAGATTGCGTTGCTCTATTCTGATGTTGCTGTCTTGCTTGTCTCAGATCGCCCTTTTGTCTTCTACGCTCCACCCTTAAATAACTTCCGAAGAGGTGACAGTTACTCCTGGAGAAGGCGTCCCTGGTGAAGCGTTGTGACTAGTCGGAATGAGGCATCAGTTGCTAATGTAACAACTGCTCTGCGGTTAAGTGTCTGTGAAACACTCAACCGTATGGTAGTTGTTGTCAGTGTCTTAGGACTATGTAACATCGCGTGGTTTGGAGCATGAAGCACGTGTTCCATCCATCACACGGTAAATGATATACCTGGAATCAGATCTAGATACCAATTCATAGCTTTTGACGGCTACGGTGGGTGACTGAACCGCAGGACCTTGTCAGGCCAGGTACCATTATGTAACCTCTGGAATCCTTACGACCCGGTGAGTCGTTATATAGGAATTCACGACCATGAGCGTATGGTCTTTTATTATTGGGGAAATTAGCTCGGTAACATCGCGTTAGGCGTATTTAGAGGAATGACACTCCGTCCAGTCTCGAGTGGAAAATAACATCGCGAACATCGAAAAATTAAAGAATGACATCTGGCGAGTTAAAAAATTTAAAAATATAAGCGAGCTCAAAAATTATCAATTTTTTGTGGAGTCTCAAACCCAGTTTAATTGCTTGTGTATTTTTTCAAAACTTTATCGTTATCATTTTATCTCTAAAATTCATTTAAGTATCTTTGTTTGTAGGAATTTCCTAATATATAAAATGAGGTCCAAATATTATGAATTTTTTCTAGGCTCCTTACATAGTGTACTTGATTGTGTAATTTTTCTAAAATTTTACAAAATTAAGTAATACAATTTCATAATGTTCTTACATTATGAAATATTGAACTCCTCACAAAGTGGACATTATGAAATTGCATTACTTAATTTTGTAAAATTTTAGAAAAATTACACAATTAAGTACACTATGTAAGAGCCTAGAAAAAAAATTCATAATATTTGGACATCATTTTATATATTAGGAAATTCCTACAAATAGTATACTTAAATGAATTTTAGAGACAAAATGATAATGTATAAAGTTTTAAAAAAAATACACAAGCAATTAAACTATGTCGGGAGACTCCACAAAAAAATTGATAATTTTTTGAGCTCATTTTCTATATTTAGATTTTTTTTCTAACTAGCCAGGATGTCATTCTTTTAATTTTTAGATGTTCGCGATGTTATTTTCCAGCCCGAGATGGACGAAGTGTCATTCCTCTAAATACGCTCTAACGCGATGTTACTGAGCTAATTGCCCCTTTATTATTATGTATTAAAGTAATACATAGAGGTTTTAATCCTCGTGAAACACCAAGACAAAACGATGAAGAAAAGGTTTGAGAACGTCATTCATAAGAGCTTGAAAAGTTGCCAGCGCGTTAGTGAGGCCAAAAGGCATAACCATAAACTCAAAGTGGCCTTGACGCGTACAGAAAGCAGTCTTTTCAATGTAAGAAGGATGCATCCGTACTTGATGATATCCGCTACGGAGGTCCAGCTTGGTGAAGAAACATGTGCCCTTAAGCTCATCCAATAGCTCATCCACGACTGGGATGGGAAATTTGTCTTTGGCTGTCTTGTGGTTCAAAGCGCGGTAGTCCACACAAAAACGCCAAGTAGCATCGTGCTTCTTAACCAACAGAACAGGTGCTGAAAATGCGGACGTACTCTCCCGTATGATTCCTTGTTGGAGCATGTCATCACATTGGCGCTCAATTTCATCTTTCAAAAGCTGTGGGTAGCGATATGGACGAACGGCCACGGGAGCTGTCCCAGGAAGAAGATGAATGTGATGATCATGACGCCCAGGGGGGGAGGGAGGCCACGCGGTTCGGCAAAGATGGACTCGAACTCCAGCAGTAGGTCTGCGAGCACGCCATCCTGCGCGCATACATGCAGTCGTGGAACAGTACGGCCCGAGGCGAGACCTTGCCAAGTCACTTGGTGATCCCGCCACCAAAATGACATGGTGAGACGATCAAAGTCCCAAACGGTGGGCCCGAGCGCACGGAGCCACTGGACGCCCGAAACGACGTCAAAGCCTTCCAATGGTAATGCGTAGCAATCAATGTCAAAGGACTCGTGGTTAATATCAATGTGCAAGCCACGGTGCATGCCCAGACTAGTAACACGGTCGCCGTTGGCCACGATCACCTGCATCCCGGGCAGCGGTGTGAACGGAACGCCAATGCGGTCGGCCACGCCGTTGGCCAAAAAATTATGAGTTGAGCCGGAGTCCACCAAAGCAGTAAGGAGGCTGCCCCGAATAGAGACTTGCAGCTTCATGGTGCGGCCATGACTTACTCCCGTGATAGCATGTAGTGAAATCTAAACCTCTGTATCAGTCTGGTCCTCTCCCGAATTATCCTCAAGCTCAAGGAGATAAATGCCTTTGAACGAACGAGCATGATCACACGTAAATTTGGCCGGGCAATTGTAGCACAATCCTTTGAGGCGACAGTCATTCATCTCGGCAGGTGTGAGACGTCGGAATTGAGAGTTGGTCTTTGGGAGCAATGGCGGTGCAGGTGCAATCTGGCGTCGATCTTGTTGGCGGGCTAGATCTCAAGCGGATGACCGAGATCTTGAGCATGTTCGATCCGCTAGCAGCATATGGAGGTTTGGCTAGCCGGTGTGGGATTGGAGCGAAAAAATGCGTCGCCGATGATCCCTGAACCGGTGGCAGTACATCGGCCGCATCGCCCTCAGCACGATGCTCATATGCGCGGGCGAGGCTCATCGCCGTTTCCAAATTGGATGGGTTCTGGAGTTCTAGGTCCGTCTTCGATGGATTGCGTAAGCCAGCTGTGAACGGTTGTACTTGTTGTTTGGATGTCAACGGCTCGGTGCGACAAAGGAGCGTCAAAAATTGTTGTTGATATTCCTGGACCATCCCAGTCCGCCGAAGATGGGCCAATTTGCCTAGCGGATTGCTACGCAATGGTGGACTAAAACGCATATTGATGAAGTCGATGAAGCGAGGCCAAGACACGATGCCCTCGTCATGCTCGAGTTGATAGTACCAAAGTTGGGCATTGCCAGTGAGGTGGTATGCGGCAAGCCAAACTTTCTCCTCCTCCATGGTGCGCTGTCCTTGAAAAAATTGTTCACACCGATTGAGCCATGGCAAAGGGTCATCATCTCCCGCATATGTGGGAAATTCCAATTTGTGGAAGCGGGGCACGCCGAGGGCCTCCTCCCCCAACCAACCACCACCGATCGCTCTTGGTGGCGCTGATGGTTGGAGATATGGCAGCGTCGAGTCACTACCTTGTCCTCCGGCCTGGAATTTTTCGGTGCGCGAAATCCGCAAATCGTGACTGTCCAATCGATGATTCAACGTGGAGAGTTGAGCGAGAATCTGGTCAAGCTTGGCTGAATCATCACGGCCATGGGCGGTGGCCGCCATGGTTATTAAGGCGGTAAGGCGAGGCGAGGCGACTCACCCCCCTCACACCTTTTAAGCGATAAGGCGTGAGGCGGCGACATATACGCGCTCTTAAGGCGCCTAGGGGGAGGAAGATCTGGAGGTGTGAAGGAAGAAGAAGAGCAAGTGTGGAAGAAGAAAGAAACTCTGGAAGAAGAAGAGCGAAGAGAAAGCAAAAATAAAAATAAAAAGACTAACCTCAAATACCGGCCCAAGCCCATACTGTGCACGCGTTATAATCAAGGGTTACTAACACGAGTGAGATCCATTCTCTTTCGCATCCCAGCGGCGCATCCACTTCCTCTATTTCTTGCCGCCGCCTCCTCTCCCTCCCGTCCGACGTCGCCGCCTCCTCCTCTCCCGTCCGACGCCGCCGCCTCCTCTCTTTCCTGCCGCCGCCCCAGCCCTGCCTCCTCTCCCGTCCGATGCCGCCGCCTCCTCTCTTTCCTGTCGCTCTCTCCCGTCCTCTTCCCCTTCCCTACCCCGGCGGCGCAGATCCGGGCGGCCGAGATCCGGGCTTCGCGCGAAAGCACCACGTGGCGAGAATACTGGCGGCCTTGAGATCAGCGGCTCTTGGCGGTGGAGGATCCACAGCTGGTGTAGATCGTGCGAGGAGGCTCCAGGTGAGCTCCGGCTCCTCTCTTCTCTCTTCTACCTCCTCTCCCGGAGGGCTGAGCGAGGTCGCATGAGGCGGAGGCGCAAAGGCGGGCGGCATTAGACCAGGACCGCTTACCGCTTAGGCGACTCTTAAGCGTCGCCTAAGCGACGCCTTAATAAGCCTGGTGGCCGCCGCTAGTGCTTTAGGATCGTCGCCGGACATGGATGATGGTGCGACATTTGGCTCTGATACCAAATTGATACGGACTAGTTTATGTGGATGCCGCAGGGGAGAACTGAGATGAAGACGTGACTCGGGATTGGAGCGCAGGGGATACGGCGAGCGTAGGAACTCGCCGTCGAACACGGGTCGGGGCTTGTCCCCGGCCAGAACGTAGAGTTGTTACGGTAGCAGAGAAGGAAGACTAATAAACTCTATATATTGCTTAGCCTTCTCCATACAATCGGTTGCCCTTTTATGAAGACAACTACTAACGTATCCGGAAGGAATACGTAATCATACTTGCTAAAATCCTGAAGGGATATTGCCTAACAAAACATATCTAAAACTATCGGTAAGGAAACTGTGATACGTAGAGCTCCTCTCGTATACGCTTATGCTTCGGCAGAACGAGGCTGTGTCGGACTCGACACAGTTACGTCCGGCAACTTCTTTACGCGACGGGAGTATTTCCGACCGAAGAAAAGAGTCCACAACAGTCAGCCTCATTCAAGCATGCCCCAACTAGTTTAGGAAAATGACTTAACTACAGAACCTATAAAGGTGGAAATTGGCAGATGACAACAGAGTAGAGATTTCAAGCATGGTCAATCTTGTTTGTATTTCAGAACAGAGGCTACTGCTCTTCAAGCAATGGGTAAAAATCATTCAAAGAGTTTAGCATAACGATTACTGAAACATATGCAGCTAGAAATTGATAGAAACTTACAGGGAGCCGTTTAGGACTGCAAAGATCACATTCATGACCTTAGCCCCTGTATAGCCCTTCTCCAGGATCAGCTTGGCACCATACCATATCCCCAAAGAGTAGCCGCAGAAGAGGAGCAACATGAACGTGCCTATTCCGAGACCGGCGGCGAGGCCCTCTCGGACGCCGGATTTGTAGGCACTTTTCAGCGACTTGTTGTACTTCTCCACTGCCTGCTTCTCGCCGGTGAAAGATGCAACCTGCAGTGGTACACATCCAGCATGTCACCTGGACTTCAACTTTGTGACACAATTTTGTGTGCTTACTGTTCTTATGGACCCGATGGTCTGCTCCACCACCACCGATGACTCCGCGTAGGCCGCCTGCCCGAGGGAGGCCATCTTCGCCACGACGTTCGACATGACCGCCCCCGCGATGACGAGCGGGGGGATGGTCGCCGTCATGACCAGGGTGAGGAGCCAGCCCTGCGGGAAGGCGACGATGAAGCCTCCGAAGAATGTCACCACCAGCTGAATGAACTTGCCAACCTGCAATACAGGAAAAGTATTACAACCTCGGAGCACAAACACGAGAGATGATTCACTTCTAGTGCTAGCGCCTGATGGTGGCTGTGATGAGCTATGTGTGCGCGCGACCTTTTCACCCATGGCGTCTTGGATCAGCACCGTGTCGCCGGACATCCTCCCGACGACGTCGCCGGTGTTGGTGTACTTGTCGAAGAAGGCGATCTCCTGCCTCAGGATGGTCTTCAGGTACAGGTACCGTATCCGCGCGGCCTGCCGTTCTCCGGTGATCATCCAGCACGTCACCTCTGGTCAGACAGCAATACAACACCATTAATTTTTCAATCGTCCACGGCCACGGACGTCACGAGACCGTGCTTGCTCAATGCCTAGTTTCTTGGACAGTACAGACACTTACGGACGAACGACGCGACGGCGGAGGCGACGGCCAGGTAGATGAACTGGAGCGAGACCATGGAGACCCGGTTCACGACGTCGTGGATGCCGAGCGCGCCGCCGAAGGCGCCGATGAGGTTGGCGAGCAGCACGGTCATGAACGACATCGCCGCGCCGTTGGCCACGGCGCCGAGCGTCCCCAGCAGCATCAGCGCCGCGTCCGTCTTGTCGGCGAACGCGAACAGCTTGTAGAACGGCACCCGGGTCGCGGCGCCCGGCGGCTCGCCGCGCGGCCTCTTCCCATTGCCCGGGCTCAAACCCGACGCGCCAGCGGAAGCCGACGACGGCGACGAGGCATTTGCCTCAGCACCTCCCCCTGACTCCGGCATGGCCTTTCGCCCCAAGATTCGCAGCTCCGCAAGAAGCTCTGTACCTACGTATCCTTCTCTCGCGCTAGATTGGGCACCACTCTGCACAAGAACTGCAGTGTCCTCCTGCTCTCCTTGGATGATTGGTTGATCCTACCTAGCTCCTGCATACAAGCACCTCACCTGCCATGGGCCAATAATTGACATTAGTTGGATTCACTCCAGCGCCTCACATCAAAAAAAAAAAAAAACGAATCAAGAACGAACCATACACACACAGGCACCAGGAACAAAGCACAGGGTAACAAATATGAATCTAGCAACTGATCAGAGCAGAGCACCCAAGCTAGAAAGAAATCAAGAAACAATGAGCTGCCGCTGCCGCTTCACACAAGGATTTATAACAGGAGGGAGAGAAGATAAAAGGGGAGGAGTGGGCGGAGAGTTGGGAGACTTGAATGAGCTAGTTGGAGGAGGAACAACAGCAAACCGAGCACAAATTGGGCAGCTTTCGCATTTGCAGCCACTACAGGCATTTCCGACGTCACATTTCCACGCGAGGACAAAGCCGTAGGTAGGGAGTGTGCAAACAATATACTAATTAGCATCTCAAGATTCGTTTACACGTTCGCCAATGCTTTTCAAGGAGTTTATTATGCAATGAACATAACTAATCTTATTGCAAAATCATTGTCTTTATGGGATTCGAGAGAACGTCAGCTTGACAAACAGTCGGTTTGGTCCGTAAGTTCAGGCGCAACTCTTTTTTTTTTTAATGTCCGAGATTTAACCCCCTTCAGTCCGCGTTAAAAAAGCAGCATAATCATAAGCACCACGAAGCGAGGTGCTCAAGCCGTGGCGGGCCGAGAGCTATAGCTCTCGCCATTTTGCCAATGAGCCCAGCTCGATCCTCAACAACCTCAACACCCACACCCCCCACCCCCCCCCCACACATGCACTCACACCCACACACGCATTGCGTAGAGACACCGGTGAGTATCACCACTCGAACACAGGTGGGTTGGTTCCCTGACCAACACCAACCAAGTGAGCTAAGCTCACTTCTCGGTATAACTCTTGTTGATTTGCTAGTTCGAGTGCGGCATGCGAGACGGCGGGATGCCGTGTCTTGTCGCCACGCCAGCGTGGCGATCAAGTGGTGAAGCGAGTTTTAATCTGTCGTATGCTGTATGTTGTTTGTTTCATGTTCGGTCTCGGAAAGCAGGATCGTCCGTTTTACTCGCTTGGTTAGGTAAATAAAAAAGGGGTTGCTTGCGCTGCTATCTCCGTTGTCGAGGGGCAGCCACCAACCCTCACAGACCTGGCGAACCAGAAGAACTGCGATGCCGAGGGCCGAGGATCCTGACGAAGGGCCTCGGATCTGCCGAGGCCCCGAAGGAAGTGAAGGCCACAGAGTGAACCGGAGGCACCGGGAAGGTGTCGAAGGCCTGGGCGGCCGGGACCACGGAGGGTCCGGGTCCCAGGAAGCATGGTGAGACACCCGGAGGCTCGAAAGGTCCCGTCGACGGCCAGTAGAGCAATGGAGGTGGCCAGGGTCCACCACCGGGTAGGCTAGATCCAGGGAGGACCACCATGTTCCCAAACCTACTCCTAGGCTTGGAAACTCCCCTGCAGCCCCTATGTTCTGTGTACTTCACTAGTGGTACAAGTGTAATTCCCTGTACCAAGGTAGGAGGCTATAAGTAGCCTCCTCCCTCACCATGTAAAGGCAGCTTTTTGGATAATAAAAGTAAGGACATTTCGGCCCGAGCTCCACATCAAAGAGACCCCGGCCCCTCTAACGGCGGAGGTCTCCTTCGATTACTGTCTGGTCCGTTTTATACCACGACAGTTGGCGCCGTCCGTGGGGTTCAGCACGAAAGTCATAGGACCCGAGGCAAGGGATGGCCCCCCGCAAGGCCGCGTCCAAGGTCTCCACGGCAGAAGCGGCCGCCGCGCCACACCCAACACACCGAGGGCCAAGAGGAAGCGAGCGTCATGGCGGCACGGCGCCACGCACCACCGGAGGAAAAGGCGAATAACTCCACTCACGCAGGCGTCGTGGCGGCACACCCAACCCAGCAAGCACCTCCATCCAATCCCCAACCTCCGCCCGACCGCCGTGGCCCCGAATAGCACAACAAACACGAGGCCCTCCAACGGGAACTCGGCCGACCTCCGGTGAGCTGCTAGGCTTCAGCGGCGACATGGAGGTGGCCTCACCACGATCTTGAGGCCGGTGGACCTTCAGGAATGCCCGGCACTCCCGGGCAAATCTCCGAGGTTCGGGGGATCCTAATTCCCCATTGAGCATAGGACTTGAAGCGGCCGCCCAAGGACTTCAAGATGCCGAAGTCACCCTTTCGAGGCACCAGCTGACCCATGAGTTCCTCGAGGTCTCTGAAAGCGGCCATAGAGGCAGAGGGACGACACCACCAAAGCAAAAAGCATCTCCCTCGCCCTCAAGGCGTCGCCCTAACAGTTCTTCACCATCCCCCGGTCAGGTATGCGGCAGGAATAGTTGCGTGACCTTGTGCGCAACAACTTCCAAAAACTCGTCCGAGTCAAGGCGCGGACACTGTTATTTGTAAAGCAGGCCTCGGCGAATCCTCATGACTTCTTGAGGAGGTTCGCCGAGGTAAAATGCAGTCTTGAGCGTCAGCGAGACAACGGTGATCAGCGCTGCAACTGCGGAGAAGCTGAAAGGCCGCTTTCGGAGAGGTTGGCCCGCAAGCCCATCTCCGCGTGGCAGAGCTCTTTGACAAAATGGAGAATGCATGGCGGAGGAGGAGGATAGGCTATGAAGGGTGGAGGTTGCAGAGCACTCCAGCGCCCAAAAGCCGGTCGTGAGCGAGGCAAGCCACACAGCCAACCCTAAGCAGTGGTAACTACCGCCAAAGGGTCGTGGAGTCTACCATGTGGGCGCCACCAAGACCAAGAAGGCACAAAAATGGCGGCGAAGGGTCGCGGCGAAGGCAGAGGCGCGGACGGCGTCTTGAGGCGGCGGCGAGATGCCATGCGAGCGGCTGAAAAGGTCACGTCATCTTGTGACCTCCTGGAGAATCTTTCGCATACCTATGACGAACCGCCGCACCATTGCGGCCATGAGCGACTTCATCACCGCCGCCGCATAACAAGCGAGGGCGAGGGCACTAGGGGCTCCGACAATCAAGCGCTGGCCGCCGGCAAAACCATGGTCGAGGAGCCCACGACGAGCAGCGTCGTGAAGTCATCAACATGATGGCCGGGAGGATCCTCGCTCGGCCTAAAATCCAGAAGCGGCGCCCTCGCCTCGACGAATCCACCACGTCGCGGCGAACCATACTGAAGGCGCCCGCGTACGCCGAGGTGCCCATCACCTTCGGCCCTGAGGACACCCAGGGCATCCACTTCCCGCACCAGGACCCCCTCGTCGTTTCCGCTACCATTGCGGACTTTGAGGTCAGGCGCGTCCTGATCGACGGTGGAAGTTCCGCCGACCTTTTGTTTGGAGATGCCTTCGACAAGATGATGATCCCTGCGGACCGCCTGTCACCCCCGGGCATACCCTCGTGAAGCCGGGGAAGACGATCCGCGGCGTCGAGGCGGATCGACCGCCGTCACGTTCGGGCGACACCGGCGCACTGAAATCATCACTTTTGGCGTAGTCCATCATGCGTATCGGTCTGCGCGCCATTACGGGCGAACAGCGTTGAGCGCCGGCGTGGTCACTCACCACAACTACATATGCCTCAAGATCCCCACTCGGCGAGGTGTCATCACGTCTTGGCGACCAAAGACCTCGCCAAGGCAAACCAGAGTTGGCCATTGACCCCCGCGCCATGTACACACGGTCAGCTCAAATCACGATCGCCCGGCGAACCCTCCGACAAGTGGGCCAAAAAGCAGACCAGAGGGCCAATTGGAAAGGATAATACGAGGAGACGCGTCTCAGGAAAAAATTGCACTGGCACGGACCTTCCTCCGAGTGGTAGCGCCATCCTCGCCAGGGTCGCCGGGCAACTCCGATATCTTTGCATGGTGTCGGGAGGACATTCGAGCGTGGCGAGAAACCATGGAGCACCGCCTCGCTCTCTGGCGGGCAGCCACGCCAAGCGAAGCTGCGTCGCATGGCGCCGAGCGGCCGCAGCGCCAAGGCGAAAATAGCAAAACTCATCAAAGGCGGGGGTTGTCAAGGAGATCAAACATCCGGAGTGGCTAGCAAACCGGTCTTGGTGCTGAGAAACTGCGGGCAAATGGCGTATGTCGTCGACTTCCTGAGACCTTAACAAGGCCTCCTCGAAGGATGATTTCCTTCCCCGCGATAGACGGTTGGTGGGCGCCACCTCATTTATGGAACCGATGAGCTTCCTCGGCATACTCCGGGTACCATCAAATCTTCATGGCCAAGGATGATGAAGCAAAAGACGGCCTTTATAACACCAATCGGGACTTTACGCTTCGCAGAATGCCCGCCGACCTCAAACGCCGGGGCAACCTTCACCACGACTCATCACCAAAGTCTTTGGCGAAGCAGTTGGGCGTAACGTCGAAGCCCTCGTCGGCGACATTGTCATCAAAAGCAAGCTCGCTTGCTCTCACGCGGAAGACCTCCAGGAAACATTTGGCAACCTCAGGAGGGAGGGAATCAAGCTAAACCCCGAGAAGTGTGCCTTCGGGGTCAAGGCCGGCAAGTTGCTAGGATTCCTCATCTATGAAAGAGGCATCGAAGCCAACCCGGAGAAAATCGAGGCCATCCAGGAGATGGAGGCACCTCGCACTGGCAGCTACAACGGCTCGCGACCCCTCGCCTGCTTACTTGTCTTGATCGGTGGCGTGCTCTGCCCTTCTTCAAAACCCTCATGGCGAGCCATTCCATTGGACAAAGGCTGCGAAGAAGCGTTCGAGGACCTCAAAATTACTGAATCGGCTCGAGCTTAACAAGCAAAGCCTCGGCGACTCCTCTTGTACCTCGCCGCCTGGGCGGCAAGCGATGCGCCGTGCTCGTACAAGAGGATGATGGGCCAGCGGCCGTGTACTCGTCTCTGAAGCACTCCAGGAGCGGGTCCGATACCGAAGTTGGAAAAGCTCGGCGTCACGCCCTACTCATGGCCTCGCGCAAGCTCGCCACTACTTCTGGCGCATCCCATCATTGTGCCAACATCCTACCCCTCGCACTCATAGCCGCCAACAAGGATGCGACCAAGGCGCATTAGCAAGTGGGCGGCGAATCGCACCCGCCGACATACCTCCGCGTCCCGACGGCGGTCAAATCCCAATCACTGGCGGACTTCGCCGAATGGACCCCAAGCGGAAGACCACCTCGCGAGAGCAACCAGACGCACCATGGACCATCTACACAAGCGGATCGTGGTGCGCGGCGAGGCGGCGCCCGTGACCATATTGGTCGCCCGGATGGGCGAAGCATGTCGTTATGCGCGTGCCTCAACTTCCCGCAACCAATAATGCGCGGAATATGAGGCCCTCTCTGCTGAGACCGCCAGCAAAAGCCACAGGCGTAAGCGCCTTGTAATCAGAGCGATTCCGCCTCATGGCGGGCCACGCCGACAAGAGCCGTGACGGGGACCGAAATGTACGATGCACGAAGAGCGCACGAGCCGCAGTGACAAGCCACTTCCTCGGCATCCTGCACAAGCAATACCGGGGCAATAATGAAGCGGCCGTCGACTCGCCAAGGCGGCAAGCTCGGGAGACCGTCCCAAAGCGGAAGTGTTCTCACAGTCTTTGCACCCTCCTCCTTCTGGGAGGAACCAGCGCATCCCGGAGGCACTGTGGGTGAGCTCCAAGCAGCCAACAGGAGCGGGGCAAGGCGCCCAGCATGCCTGTCTGCTAGTCGGCAAGCAGATTGGCGAAGCCGATCATCGCCTACCTCCAAGGGGACGAGCCCGAAGATCCCTCTGAAGCACGAAGACTCAGGCATCGCTCCCGAAACTACCGCATCATAAAAGGCGACTTGTACAAGGGGGGTGTATGCACCCCATTTCTCCGCTGCGTGTCGCGCCAAGAAGGGAGGGATCTGCTAAAGCATATCCACGAGGGAGACTGTGGAGCGCACCAAGCCCCCCGGAGCATCGTCGCAAAAGCCTTTCGCCAAGGCCTGTACTGGCCAACAGCGCTCCGGGATGCCCAGGACCTCGTTCGGCATTGCCAAGGGTGCCAGTGGGCTAGCCACATTCCGAGGGCGCCCGCATTACCCCTCCAGCCGCTACCCCCCGTCTGGCCTTTCGCGCGATGGGGACTGGACGTATAGGCCTTTCCGGACGCGAGGCGACCTCGCTCGCCTTTGTTGCCGCCGAATACTTCTCTAGGTGGGTGGGCGGGCAGTCGCCAAAATCACGGCGGGGCCAAGCATGAGATTTGCATGGGAAACATCGTTTGTAGATATGGGGTGCCGCGGGGCGTCGTCACCGATAATGCGGCACCAGTTTGACTCTCACGGCCTTCAAGGCATTTTGTCAAGGCCTCGGCATTGTCACGCCGCCTCGAGTAGGCCATCCGAAGCCAGCGGAGCTGTGGAAGCAAGCCAACGGCAACCTTATCGCCGGCCTCAACAAAGCGCCTCGTCGGCTGCCAAGGGACTCGGCGGAAGAGCTGCGAAGGCATTATGGGCCCTCACTGCGCGCCTACTCGAGCCACGGGTTTCTCCCGTTCAAACTCTTTGTTGGCTGACGAGGCAATGACCTCGGGGAGCTTCGCCGCAAGGTCCTGCGGGCAACACAAGACCTTGACCCTACCAGCCATGAAGTCTCCTGGACCTCCTACGAGGCGCGCGTCGAAGCAATCTCAACTATGGCGAAGTACAGACGGCATGGCGAGATCATACAACAAGAGAGTGAGGCCCCGCCCCCTCGCACCTGGCGACATGGTCCTCAAACGAGTCGCCAACCCCTCCACAGTGGGCAAAATCGAGTCCAAATGGGAAGGCCCCTACGTCATCACCAAGAGCACAAAAGTGGCCAAGGCACTACATCGCCACCGGGAGGCAGTCGTGACTCGGCCATACCTGAAGGCCAAGAACCTCCTTGATTCTACCCCTAGAAGGTTCCCCTTTCTTTTGTATTTTGTACAAAAATCCGGCTGCGTTCGGACACTAAACCCACCCAGTGGGGCCGCATGTACAAATGTGTAGCTTTTGGGAACTTACTGCAGTTACAAGAAGGACCACGCAAGGAAGCACCTCGCGGTTAGCATACCATAAAACTATAGCCACCGCGCATGGCCTAAGAGCCGGTGCACCCCTTCAGCGGGCGGTGTATAAACTACACCGCCGCATGGCCTAAGGCCCCTGGTGCACCGCCCCGCCAGGCGGGTGTATAAACTACATACCCATGCGCGCGGCCTAAGGCCGGTGCACACAGCCGGCAGCAGCGGTGTATAAACTACAGCCGCCGCGCATGGCCTAAGGCCCCGGTGCACACCGCCCCCCTTCGCGGGCAGGTGTATAAACTGGCCACCAGCGCGTGGCCTAAGGCCCGTGGCACCGCCGCCATGCAGCGGTGTATAAACTTCTGCCGCCGCGCATGGCCTAAAACCGGTGCATTCCGCCCCCGCCAGGCGGTGTATAAACTACAACCACCGCGCATGGCCTAAGCCGGTGCACCGCCCCTTCAGCAGGCGGTGTATAAACTACGGCCGCCAGCGCGCGTGGCCTAAGGCCGGTGCACCATCCCGCCAGCGGCGGTGTATAAACTTCAACCGCCGCGCATGGCCTAAAACCGGTGCACACCGCCCCCGCCATGGCGGTGTGTAAGCTTCTGACCAGCCCGCGCATGGCCTAAGGCCCGGTGCACCGCCCAGCCAGCAGGCGGTGTGTAAACTTCAACCGCCGCGCGTGGCCTGAGCCGGTGCACCGCCCACCGCCAGCAGGCGGTGTGTAAACTACAACCGCCGCATGGCCTAAGGCCGGTGCACCGCCCCCATGCAAGCGGTGTATAAACTCTGACCATCGCGCATGGCCTAAGGCCGGGGCACCGCCCCCTGCAGCGCGCGTGTATAAACTCTAGCCACCGCGCAGCGTGGCCCTAGGCCCCGGTGCACATCGCCCCCCTTTGCGGGCGGGCGTATAAACCCAGGGCATTGCGCATGACCCCAGGGGGTGCACATCAGGGCTCTCCGGGCCCTATCTAAGAATGGGGGCAGTGAGGCCGCCTCCTCGAGCAGAAAAAAGATCGGGGCTCTCGGAGCCCTATCTAAGAATGGGGGCCGAGGCTCGCCTCCCCGAACAGAAAAGATCGGGGCTCTCCGGGCCCTATCTAAGAATGGGGGGCGGCGCGAGGCTTCGCCTCCCCGAGCAAAGATCGGGGCTCTCCGGGCCCTATCTAAAAAGAATGGGGGCCGGCGAGGCCGCCTCCCGAGCGAAAAGATCGGGGCTCTCTGGAGCCCTATCTAAGAATGGGGGACGGTGCGAGGCTTCGCCTCCCGACGAGACCAGACCCGGGGCTCCCGGGCCTATCTAAGAATGGGGGGCAGTGAGGCCCGCCTCCCAGACGAACTAGACCGGGCTCCCGGGCCCTATCTAAAAGAATGGGGGGGGCGCGAGGCTTCGCCTCCACCGAACAGAACTAGACCAGGGCTCCCCGGAGCCCTATCTAAGAAGAATGGGGGACGGCGCGAGGCTCCGCCGCCTCCGAACAAAAAAAAAGAGAGATCAAGGCCCCCCGGAGCCCTACCTAGTCAGAACGAGTATTGAGAAATCGACCAAAGCTCACGTTACGAAACACACCGCAGTACAATCACGCCCACGTTATTAAGAAAAATATAACACTCAACACAACGTACATATCATCGCGTTACAACACCGAATGGCAGCAAGCGCAAATCACTGCTGCGCAACCTTGCCCGCTTTACAGGCCATACATTTTTGGGACAAAGTCCCACTCTTCTCTGTGCGTCGCCCAAACAAGCGGACTCCTCGTCGAGCCGCCCGTAACCCAGCTCCTCGTATTGCCTCTGTGCAACCCGTCTTGAGGGTTTCCGACGAGCTTCGTCGAGGCCTCCCGGCCGCGGAGGACACCGAGGGCCCCGCTATGCGCCGGCAGCCTCTGCGTGCCCGAAGGCCTCATCTCTTCGCGAACTTTCGCGGCCTCCGCCTACGGGCGGAAAAACATCTTCATAGAATAGGTTGGGTTGGCCCTCTTCCATCGCTGCCACTTCGCGCCATGGCACATGATCCCCCGTTGCCAAATCCTCACAGGCCACCGGTCCAGAATCTCGCGCTCCTCCTTCGGGGGGCGCTCGCGGGCCATAGTCATGAATCGCCGCCCCATGGGCGGCCGGGGACCCCTCCCGGCCGCACACTTAAACAAGCGCCACTCCGCCTGTGTAGACCATAACGTTTGACTTAACAAATTCAACCAAAGGTAAAACTGCATCGCCAAGCCAAAGGTTTTCTCATTCAACACCAGCGGCGCATTACGGCGAAGGCCCGAAAAATTGTTCTCCGCCTCCCAGCGACCAAAAGAAAAGAAAAAAAAAAAGAAAAAGAGCAAACTTGCCGAACCAGCCAAACTACACCTCATAGCGCTACTTTGCATTAAGAGTTTTGAGCCGCTCAGGACAAGTGGAGGTCACACCTTGTCATCGTGGAGAGGACCCCGCTTGCATATCCTTCGGCCATGCCGGCACCTTTCGCCCGGCGGAGACTTTCCTTTGCCTTCCTCGCTTGCTGATCTGGAGCGACTTTGTTGTCGCATCCGCGTGTCCGTAGCGATGACGATAGTCCTCGAAGGACCTTGCTCGTCTTGCGTGTCCGGCGTTCCGCAGCCAACTCTCTGCGGTAGCCACGGTGGCCGAAAGCGGGTAGCGGCGCATCCATATCGCGCGCACCGCCTTGTCTAAAGATGCGGCGTCTACGCGCGCGCCGCGCCAGCGCGATGGTCTCCGTCACCGAAAGCGCGGGCACGATAGCGCCGCCACGTTCTTCAACGCGCAAAGGTGATATCCGTCTCGGTGGCGGTGGGTCTCGCGAGGCCTCAGCTGCAAGCCTTCGTCTGGCGTCCTCCGGCATCACCATCGCCTCGAAGGTGGCGGCCCCACGGTCTCCCGACAACTCACGCTCTGCCACCATCTCCTCCTCGGCGATGCAGAGCCCTCCGCGAGGCCTCCGGCTCGGCCGGAGCCACGACACTTGTTCCTCCAAAGTTTTACCCTCACCTCGAGGGCGCGCGCGTGCCGCTAAGGGCCTCGCTCTTCTTGTGCTCCTTCTCGACCTCTTCTTTGGATTTTGCGAAGCACCGCGATGTCGTCATCCGGCACCCGTGCAACATCATAAATGCGCACATGCACGCACCTCGTTCTTTGGACTGCGGGAACGCAAAAACGCCAAAGTTGCGCCAAAGACAAACCTTCATCGCGTTACGCTGCGCTCTCGATCATGTAAGCTTATGGCCATCTTCTTGAAAAGGCGAGGGAGAAGCGGCGAGTGGGCAAAATTCCCCGCCTCGCAAACCTTCATAACCGGGGCTCACGGCGAAGTCCTCGCGGCTTGCGCGCGCGTCTATCGACCTCTGACCACGGCCGTAAGTCGCGGGACGGGAGCCCCGGACCCCCGGAACGATTGGGAGCCTCATGACGTCGTCGCGCCCGGCGGAGGCTCTCCTTCACCGGCCGATTGACATCGCGTACCTTCGCATAGCCACCACGGTGTCAAGGCCGCGGCGGCAACCAGCGAAATAAACTACCGGTCATACCTTGCGGGGCCGGTGGGCGGCGCCTCCTCGTAACAATATCGGCCGCATACTGGGTGGCCGGGTGCCCGAGGTTCCCTCAATTCTGCGGCGTATCGTGCGGCGGGGTCTCTTCGTCGAAGACTCCTCGATGGCAAGGCTCGTCGAGAGTCAATCACGCTGTTGCCTTAGCCACCTCCGCCACGCCACGCCCAGCGCATCCTCGGCCAGCGCCATCATTGGGTGAGCCGCTAGCCCGCGGACGAGGCTGCTTTCGAACTCACCGACCACTCGGCCTCTGGGACCACCGCGCTGCCGCTTCGCGGGGCGGTCGCGCTTATCCGCACCCCAGCGGACCAACGCCTCGCTAAGGGCGGATGCGCAGCTGCACCACGTCGATTGGTCGGTCCGCTGCCCTCGGCAGCCGCGTCGCGCTTCTTCTTCCGGCGTCCGGGTCCGGCGCTTCGGAGAGCGAAGCAGACGGGCGTCGCCCGGTTGACCGGCGATCGCGCACTGCCGTGGCAGCGTTTTGAATGTTCTTCACGGTGTGCGGCCCCGGCGACACATCGGCCGCGAGCGGCCTCGTTGATGGTCTGGCTGCGAAACAACCGCCACAACAAAAGTCACGAAGTGCGCGGAGGACAAAACGCGCGCCGACGAAAACAAAGCGAGGCCGCAAGGTCAAGGTCATACCGCGGCCCTTGATAGTCGAAAGTCGGCCGCCCAGACCGCGCTCCTATCTCCACGCTCGATCCGGGCAAGGGCGAGATCCGGCGCGAAATTCTTCCACGGATCCGGGGTGGAGAATAAACCGTCACATCCATTAGAAGCTGCGGAGAACCTCCTCCGTAGCGGTTGGGCCCGCCGGGACTCGCCACAAGTCTTATCGGCCCACCGCGGCGCAAGCCGATCCTCTCGCAAGGACACCGTGGTAAAACCAAGCAGCGTCCGGTCGGTATCGGCGGTTCAGCGGCCGCGGGGTGAGCACGTACATTGAGCATCGGGCGTGGTGGAAGTTCCGCGCTGCTTAGAAGTTCAGCGTCTCGCCCGTATTCTTTTCTTCTTGGTGGCGGCGACCGCCGTAGATCTGTGAGCGATCGGCCCTCGCCCGACCTTGCCGTGACCGCGGCATCCACTCGAAGACAGGTTTCACAATTGAATTCGGTGTGGTGCGCGACTCCACCCGTCTGGTAGAACCGTCCTTCACGAGGTCAACGCATATGGCGAAGACCAGCGTCGAAGAACGCGGCGAAGACAACCGCCTCGTCGTCTCGAGGGGCCGGGGTAGTTTCTGCTCCAGGCGCCCGCACCTTCTCCAAGTTCTCCAGCTTACCCTCGCCAACAAGAGTGCCGGCACAAGGTTGAATTCTGAGGATCTACCCGACTTCGCTTGTATAAGTCACCTCCGCCTCCATCCCTAGCACCCCTCGCCATAACGGAGACCACAGCAAACAGGGCAGTGCGCACGCGGACTAATAAAGGGAGCAGAAATGGCAATGGAATGGCTCTAAAGGGAGGAGGGGGCCGCATATATATAGACCGGCCAGGCCTACGGGTGGAACTCGAGGCGTCTGGTCCACTACATAACCGCCACGTCGGCCCCTCAACGGTCTTGTGATCGCTCATTTATAGCGCAGCGCAACCCAAGGCGTCGCGGCGGGAAACCCCAACCGGCGCACAGACGCGCCATTATGGCACGCACCAACCATCGACATCGCACGCTCCGGCAGCACGGGGCCTGCACCAACATTTGCAAACCATGCCGCCAAGCGGAGAGGGCGGTGTGCTGGACCCGCCGAGGAACGGCGGTTTGACCATGGCGGCGGGGCCTCGACCACGAGGGCTTGTCGTAAGGGCGGCCGGCCCTCACGCAGACCGAAGCGAACCGAAGAACTGCGATGCCGAGGGCCGCCGGGATCCTGACGAAGGCCTCCGGATCTGCCGAGGCCCCAGAAGAACAACTTGAAGGCCCGGAGGTGAACCGGAGGCACCACGGGGAGGTGTCGAAGGCCGGGTGGCCCCGGACCCTGGAGGTCCCCGGGTCCCCCGGAAGCATGAGTGAGACACCCGAGGAACTCTGAAAGGTCCCGTCACGACCCGGTGGGAACAATGGAGGTGGACCGGGTCCACCACAGGTAGGCTAGGTCGGGGAGGACCACCATGTTCCCGTGTTGGAGTCACGGGGTAGGCTCACGATAGCTACAAACAAAAATTTCTACCGCATAAACCGAAGCCATGCAAGTAGATGATCATAGATCGTTACCACGAGCCTTGAGCAATGGAAGAAGGGTTGGAGCGGCACAGTCCAGCGAAGCAGCGTCGATGTAGTGGTCGTAGTCGATCGTCAACGTCCGGCAAGTCGATGTAGTGGTCGTAGTCGATCGTCTCCTCCGGCAAGCGTCTGCGGTTCCTTGTCAAGATCGCGGATCGTCCTCAAGCACAACAATCGTAATGCGCCTCTCGGTATCCACGTCCGAGGAAGGAACAACCGAATTTGGTGTGCCAACACCAAGTCGCCGCGGTGGAGCTCTCGGGAAGATGGCGGCTAGGGTTTCGGTGGTGTTTCACGCATACCTCCCATGACCTCATGCACCTCCTTATATAGTGCTCGTGGCGGATCCTATCCGAACACGTTCTGAATCGTATTCGTATTGGTTTGTTCCAACCCGTTAAGTGTGTGACCCTGTAGGTTCATGTGTAGTTCGGTTGTGAGTCGGAAACCGTTTTCGACCACAAGTCGTAGCGGCTCCTAGCAGAGCATATCGATTCCCGAATACACACAAATTACATCGGATGAACCTTAATGCAATATGATCTACGACTAGGTCCTTATCACTTACGACTAGGTCATATCTTTATACAACCAGTTCGTATTTGATCACGACCAACTCGTAACTCCTTACGACTTGGTTTCGACCACTCTGTGATTACGTTCGACTAGTCTCGACTTGCTTGTATCTCCATCACGACCCGATCCATAGTGAGTCGAACTAGCGACCTACTCATGTATTCTCCCTTTGCCTCACGATATCTGGTTGAACTCGGTGAGATGTTGTGTCATCCATGGGTATTCAATGCTTTCTCGATCGAGTGTCGAGATAACTTTCGTGGTGAACATTTCGACTACTAGTGGCATAGCCATGCACTTTCTTTATCCGATCTGCGACGGGGCGGAGATATCTCTCTGTTATGTTAGGAGGGCAAATCCTATATCCGACCGGTCACATTCCTCTCCATGTTTGAGCATACCCAAAGCTACCTTTATAACTACCCGATTCACGGTGTAGCGTTTGGCAACCCCTAAAGTGCTCTTACACATGTAGGAAACCATCTTGATCTCGGTCTAAGGATTATACATCATCATTGCTTGAGACCAACTAACGACACATAGATTCATAACAATCTCAATAGTGTGTCAAGGTGGGTCTTATCCAACATCATGTTCTCTAACATGTGTCCATATTATCGGTTTGATATCTCCATATCTATGACTCGTGAAACATAGTCATCAACCAATACATATGCTAGTCTATTCATATGTGTCCTCATATGTTTACGACCAGGGATCGTGTAAGAATAATTATCGCAGAAATATAGAGTTTCACAACCAAGTCATATACTTGATAATAAATATTAACAATATTATTCTAGGAACAAGATAATACATTATCCAATGTCATGAACATAATGAAATATAATCATCTCTATGATTGCCTCTAGGGCATATTTCCAACACCCAAACCTACTCCTAGGCTTGGAAACTCCCCTGCAGCCCCTATGTTTTGTGTACTTCACTAGGGGTACAAGTGTAATTCCCTGTACCAAGGTAGGAGGCTATAAGTAGCCCTCCTCCCTCACCATGTAAAGGCGGCTTTTTGGGATAATAAAAGTAAGGACATTTCGGTAGAGCTCCACATCAAGAGACCCTTGACCCACTCTAACTAAAGGAGGGTCTCCTTCGATTCTTGTGCAGTCCGTTTATACCACGACAACCGTTGGAATACATTTCCAATGGTATAGTAGTTTCATGTTGTTTCGTGAAATTTCAATTGCTTAAGAGGTCTAGATCTCAAGTTTGAAGTTTCGACTATGTTTTAACGCATTTCAGATTTCTAGAAGTTTTCAAAAGATTCTAAGAAAGTTTCAAATCCAAGTCTCAGATTTTGGAACTCAAGTTTCAGACAAAAGAGTTTCATGAAGTTTCAAAAAGTCTCGTGAAAACATTTTAAAAGTTTCAGGTTTCAGTGGGTTTCGCGTATTTCTACAAGTTTCCGGAAGATTCTAAGAAAGTTTCAAGCCCTAGTTTCAACAGGTTTCAGATTTTAGAACTCAAGTTTCAACAGAGTTTCAAGAAGTTTCAACATGTTTCAAGAAGTTTCAACAAGTTTCAGATTTTGGAACTCAAGTTTCAACAAGATTCAGCCAAAAAGTTTCAAGGAGTTTCAGCAAGTTTCAACATGTTTCAAGAAGTTTTAATAAGTTTCAAATTTTGGAACTCAAGGTTCGATAAGTTTCAGACAAAAAAGTTTCAAGTTTCAACATGTTTCGAGAAGTTTTAACAAGTTAAATAAAAAAATCAAACAAGAGCAAATAAAAATCCTGACGTGCTCACCTGCGCCCGCGTGACCGCTCACCGTCACAGCTCCGCGCTCGCGGCTGTTGGCCTTCCCGCTTACCACCGAGCTCGCTCATGGATTCGTGCTCACTGGGTTGTTGTGGCCGCTCACCTCCCCATGTGTCGCCGCGTGCGCCTCCAGTAGTCGTTTCCACCCACCTCGCCTCGCTCCATTCAAAAAGACCGTATTGTTAGAAAATACAGAAATCCAGCAACGCATGCAACTGAATACTTCGCTGAACACATATTACATATATTCTAGACTAACAACAAACTACAGTCTAATCTAGACTTTTGGTCGAACAACAAAGTGAATTGGGGAACAAAAAAATTCTGAGCTGAACAAATATTCTCCATCTTTTGCCTCGACAATCAAGCACGAAAATAAATATTTGGGAGGAAACGGATCTGAACAAACCTGTAGCAACTTGGGAAGGGGGCATTGGGGTGGACCAACAGGGAAACCCGGTGCTGCATATGGGGACTAGGGAGAGGGACAGCGGGGATAGAGCTGTCCAGGACAATCTCGCCTCCGGTCTCTGCAGCAGCGTCCGACCTCCCACTGGAGATCCTGGATGACATCTTCTCCCGCCTTCCCATCGGCGACATGGTTCGCACGTCCGCCCTCTCGTGCGCCTGGCGCCACCGCTGGTAGTCCATCCCAAACCTCAACATCGACCTCGCTTGGTACGACGATGAAGAAGACTCCCTGAGTTGGGATGACACCGCCGCCAGCATCCTCGAGTGCTGTGGCGTCCCCATCTGCCGCCTGAGCCTGCGCGGTGTCCCTCCCCACCTCTCCTATCGAGTCGACGCCTGGGTGCACCTCGTCTTCAACAAGAGCCTCTCCTCCAACTCCTCTTCCTGCGCCTACCCATCCTCCTCCTCCAACTCCACCACCTCCAACAACTCACCGTACTTCTATGGCGGCAATTGGGGGAGCCCATGGCTGCCCTCTGCACCCAGCAAGCTCACGGCCAGCCGCCTCCTGCTACCGCGGCAATGCTCGCCTGCCCACTACTTTCTCCCCCAAGCACGTTGGTGAGAAGGATATAGAGGAGAGGGATTCATGATTCAGGAATGGTGAGAGTATTAGAGTTACATGCGGCGGCCAATGCTGATGAGGTTTCATTTTATAATGAGGATATAACATGGCATCAAAGTGGCATCCACATCTAGTATACATGTTAAAACCACCTCCACATTAGCTTAAAACCGGAGTGGAATGGGCTAAGGGGCTAAAGCGAACGGTACTGATAGTTCAGGGGGGTGGGTGTCTAGTTTAGTAGTTCAATGTTGATTTTGAAACTTTTGAAAGAGATTAGGGGTGTCAAATAGACTTTATCATTGAAAAAATAGTGGAAGCTGGCATGTGGCCAAATGGTAGGGGTGCGGGTGTGCACCCAGGCCTCTAGGGTTCAAGTCCTAGGCTTAGCACGAGTGTCCACCGATTATAGGAGTACACACGCATGTGCGTTCAGTGAGAAAGCACGTGCCCGTGCTTCGTGAGGCCTTGTGTGCCTCCGATAAATTTCAAGCATGTGTAGGGGACGCACACGCGTGTGCTTGGTTGGGGTGGTACGAGTGTGGTGTGTGTTGAGTGTGTGTGTCCGCCTTGTACTCTCTAAAAAATAGTACTATGGCCTAAAGGACATGGAAGTGTTTCTCGATTTTCTTTTCTGAAGGGTGTCGTTGGTTATCATAGTCATGTGGCTTAGTAATTGAAAGGTCGCGAGATTAAATATCGGAAACTCCACGATGAAACCAACTAACACGTAGGATGTTAGCCACAAGATAGGAATGGCATACTAATTGGACTAGCCATTGTTATGGATAGTTTCTATAAGATCATGTGGAGGTCATCCCGTGATCTATGATGAGTAATTGACTTTGGTTGCAATATTCTCAGTTGAGTTGTTTTTGTTTGGTTGAGTTTGAGAAGAAGTGATTTTGTTGAAGTATTTGTGGTCTTGGTTAGTTCGGACCGTCCAAACGGTTTTGACCATTGGTTTGGACTATTTTCCAGAGAGGGTGCAAATGTGTCTAAAGCCAATCAGACCGTCCAAACGGTTTGGACCATTTGGTTCATACTCTTTTCCAAAGAGTATAAATTAGAGCATAGGCAAATCAGAAGGTCCATATTGAAGTTGGATAGTCCAACTATGTTATGTGTTGCATGTTAAGGCTATGTGAGATCTGTTTGAGCGAACCATTCTTTAAATTGTTAGAATCAAGTTCATGGTTGGTTCTAAGTGTGTTTGGTTGTTGCATACGGATTGCATGATGCATGTTTTGATTAACATGAGTCAAGTACATAGAACTTGTGCTCGGAGATGGTTGCTTGGTCTTTGGAGGTGTAGGATTCTTGGGGAGCAGTGGTGATCAACGACGAGACCGAGACTAGGACGGAGATCTAAGGTCCATGTGGTCCAAGTTGGAGGCACAGAAAAGACAAAGATCATGAAGAGACAACTGAGTGCATTTGGTGCGCCAGGCCAATTCAAGTAGAGACTATCCGGTGGGATTCGGATGCATGAAGACCTGACGACAAGTCATTAGGAACCACGGGCTACGTGTCAAAGCATGCAGAGATGCTTTGATGTGAAGGATTGGTTTAGGGTTGCTTCAAGGAGAAGGGATGGGAAAAGGTCGGTAGATGGGCATTTTTGTAAATTCTTCAATACCAAAAAAGTTGGCGGTTTTCAAAATCGCGGCTGTGGCCTAAATGGTTTAGGTGAAACTGTGGAGGACAAGTAAAGCAAATTCGAGTTATTGGAGCGTCATGATGAAGTGTGTTTTGAAAAGAGTACGCAAGTATTGAGTTAAGTGAAAACCTCGTTATGTTGTTGGGTTATGGGGTTTGCCCATGTGTAAGCAGATGATATCTACTAAGTGGTTAAGATCTAGGGTAGAGAGGAATGGAGAGAGGTGGATGGTGAGAGCCACCACTATAAAAGATAAGAGAGGGGGAGGTATGCCTCCAACCCTTACCATGGGAGCTTAGAGAGATAGGCTGTGAGAACTTGTGTGTGTGCTGTCCTTGTGGTTTTGTCCTCTGTATGGAGTGGATGTAAACATTCCTCCTCAAGTATCAATGGATATCCTAAATTTGTGCAAGTGTTTGTTCTTGTGTGTCTTGGGTTCTTGCTTTGCCTTGTACTTGTTTTGCTTGGGTTTTTCTCTCTCTTCTTGATCTTGCTTGGTGCCAAGGACGTGTGAGTGATGACCATACCTCCAGGAGGTAGGCACTTGTTCAAGCAAGTTCTTGAAGTTACCTGATTTTAGAGGTAGAAAGGGTGATTTAGAGGGTTTCAGGTTTCTTGAGGTTTTTGCTTAATTCTTGTAACATCCCAATTTTCTGAGTTTTTAAAAATCTTTTGAATAGTTAGTAGTTGGAAAATTCACCCAAGAGATTTTATTTGAATTTTACTAAAGCTTAACATAAACTTTCAATAGCAAAACAATTTAGTATGATTAATGTCAACATCAACAATTGTTAAAACTATTTTATTTGGATTCTATGTACTTGGATATATTTTCTAGATTTTCTAGAATTTTTCCGAGTTCATTTGCTATTTTCTAATTGCCAATTGCATTTTCTGTATTTTCTGCCAATTGCATTTTCTGTATTTTCTCAAAAAGAAAATCAATTTAAAATCTTAGAAATCCAACTAGGCCGAATCTCTCTCACACACGCCTCCTTCTCCCTCTGCCAGGTGGGTCCCACCACCTTCGTCTCTGTAGCGTCGTCTTCACCGCATCCGAGTCATTTTCGTCCACCATTGCTGCCCTCGCGAGCTTCGTCTGACAAAGCACGAACGACCCGGATTTTACGCGCTAATCCTTCCATGTAGAAGCCCTATCTATACCACAACTGATTTGGATGCTTATCTCCTCCTAATAGCATCTGATTTCGTTTGATTTCCTTATCCTCTTTTCGGTTCCGAGATGGAGCCCGCCGCCAATACGCCACTCCGTGCTCGCCTAAGGCCTATAAATAGCACCCCTAGGATCGCATCTGTGCCCTCATCCCGAAACCCCAAGCCGCCGCACCTCAAGAACCCTAGCATCGCCGTAAATAGAGTTTTAGGGTTTTGTCACCGCCATTGGTTTTCTTCAAATTCCGCTGCTGTCCTTGTCGCCTCGCCGATGTTGACCGCACCTCCGAGTTTGCCATCACATGGGCTACCTCCAGCACCCATCGCGTCACCGAAGCGTCATCAGAGGGATTTCCCGACAACACCTAAACCTTCTTCTCTGCTTGAGGCTCATCGCTGGCCATCACCGTCATCCTCAACCACTCGGAAGTGCACCCATAGGTTCGCAATAACTTCCTCTACCTGCCGGTACCACTCACCGCTTATCGCCGGAAGCCATCGGGACCCGAGCACCACCCCTCCCCGTCGAACCACGTGGACGTCCACATCCCCAGCCACATCAGCGCATGCATCTGCGTGTCATCCACGTCATCACCACGTGCGCGCATACGTGTCCAGTCCACCCACCTCTAGATCCAAAGTTCGGTGGATCCGGTCCACCATGAGCCATCTCAATGACGTGTGGGTCCTACATGTTAGGAGATTTTCTCTTTTTCTTTTATTTTTCTTTTAAGATGAAATCCCAGGGATGACATCATGCTTGCGTCATATTCCGATTTTTCAATAGAAAAATAATTCGGGATAATTCCAGAAATTCCTTTTTGAGTATTTCTTTAGGGTTTGATCTTCCAAAAGCCATATCTTCTTCATCCGAACTTCGATTGAACCCATTAAAATTTCTAAATTCATCTAAATTCAAGCTATATTTTACTAAAATTTTTATTTAATTTTTGGAGTTTGTTTTCCTCTCTGTTTTATTTATTTTTGTTTATTGCTTTGTTTGCGAGTAGACGTTGATTCTTTGGGAAATTTTGAAGGAGTTCACCAAGATCAAGACCAGTGCCAAGATCTATTTCAAGGCAAGTTATACCTTTGATCATACTAAATCCCAGTTTCCAAAATTACTTTGATTCAATTATTGCATTTAATTTAATTAATTATTTGAATGCTTTGGGATTAATTATTTATCCTAGTTGTTCATATCACCCTTGTCTATTGTTATGTCATGATCTTTTGTCACCCTAGATTGGTTGATTATTAGTTGGTATTATTGTAGCACCAACGTGGGTTGGTTAGATACAAGTAGATTGCTTAGTCGTGCCACGAGTCATCATCTCATGTGGGTTGCAAATATAAATTTGACTAAGTGATTATGGAACTTTGTGCACTATGTGCTATTACTCGTTGATGGCATTTGTTGCACTTAACCAACTGGGTGGTAAAAGATTTAGACTAAGGCGAGTGGTAGAAACTCTGTGATATGGTGGAGCTCCATGCTTGGGAATTGAAAAGAATGATTACTTAGTTAAAATATTAGCAGTCTCGCCTTGGTCAATTAATGACTTAACTTTGTGCATCATTGAACTAAGTCTTACCGTACAACCACATGCCTGATAGGATGGGCCTAATTTAGTAAGTTATGGAGTCTCGACGTTGACTACTCAGGTAGTAGGTTAAGATCTGTGCCACGGTGGAGGTGTGTTTCTTCCTCCGTGGTGATTCACATCGCGAGAAGATTCACCACTTCCCTATCCAACGGTGTGCGATGGACTAATTTCCTGTGTGGGCGTTGGTACCGTTAATAAAACACATCGGGAGTGTCAATGTTTGAGATGAAGTTTCTGAAACGTTTTGTTATGATTAGTGCTTGCTACACTGATTATATCGTGTGGGTAAAGTGTACAATCTCTGCAGAGTGTTAAATCAATCTATTCGAATAGCTGCGTCCACGGTCATGAACATGCTCGGGGATTTCACACGAGGGTTAGATTTTCATAGAACATTTAGGAAGGGAGCTGTGCGATCTAAGTCATGTGGCCGTGTGAATAATTTGATTAGGCTTTGTGTTCTTTGTGAAAACAACTGTTAAATTAGTAAAGTTTATTTGTTTTGAATTATGTTTTCATCTATTATTCATATTCAATTGCAAATGTTGCATTTCTGCAAAAGAACCACAGAAGCCATTTCTTTGGAATAAGCCATCATATATAAACATTGCATTCTGTGGTATGACTTTCGAGTATGATTGTGTACTCATGCTTGCTGCAAACATTCAACAGATGTGGAGGAGTCATCGCCCGCTTTTGAGGAGTTCTACAAAGGTGCTGATTGCTAGGGCTTGATCCCAGTCGGTTGCCTGTGGTGAATCGATGGGTTTCCGCTGAAGTTTATTTGTTCTGCTGCTATATAATTCTTTATCAACCCTTCGTGGCTTAATAAGTGTAAACTCGACCATAAGGTCAAAATGGTTATTTATTAATCAAAGTACTCATTTATTCTATTATTCGTGTTGTGTGGATTGATATTCACCTATGTTGACACTGTGTGCATTAGCGTGATTCTAGACTAGTGTGTTATACACAGAGGGTCCAGAATTGCATTTTTGGGTCCCGACAATACTTGTTGTGGTTCGAAGGGCTAGGATGTGTGGGATATCATCCTTAGCCATGCTGACTTGATTCCTCCCACGATCTTCTCTCAATCATGGTTTTTTGATTTTGGTACATACATGTCGCCTTCGAAAGGAAAAAGGTTGGAACTCAATGATTTCTTAGATTGTTGATTGGAATAGGTTCCAGAAGTCCTATATAAGGTGTGTTTTAAGTCTCAAGTCGTTTGGATCCTTGGTGTGAAAGTTCTGCAAATTCTTGCTCGGTTCTATTTCATTGTTTCTCTCCCTGTTCGAATCGGACCGTCCAATCTCAAGCCGGACCATCCAAATGAAAGTGGTTAGGACTATCCAAATTAAAGTCAGACCATCCAACTGGGGGTTTTCTATGCAACCTTTCTATTAGTGTCGTGTTTGATTTCGTGTTTTCGCTACGGGTGTTAAAGATATGATCTTCGTAGCTTCTAATAGCTATTGGAGTGAAAAAAAAATCTTAGAATACGTTTGGAAAAAGTTTTAGGCTCTCATTTACCCTCTCCCATTGTCGGCCATGACCCTACAGTTTCCCTCGTCAGTTAATAATAACAATCTATTCGGTCTATATAGAGTTTGCTCTAATAAGCTAACTTTCTCATTTCTAATATGAGAAGATGTATAAAACAAGGAGATCCTTCGTCTCCATTGTTATTTGTCTTACTTGCAGATCTTCTTCAAAGCATTCTCAATGAAGCTCAAAGTCAACAACTCATTTCGCCGCCAATTGATGCAGCACCCTGTCCTTATTTTCCAGTGATTCAATATGCTGATGATACTCTAATCATCACACCAGCTTGTGCAAAACAACTGCATTGTTTAAAGGGCCATTTATCTTCTTTTGCAACTTCCACTGGATTAAAGGTTAATTACGATAAATCATTTCTAGTACCAATTAATGTTTCAGCTGAGAAAATGGAGCTTCTAGCAGGTACATTGCAGTGTAAGATTGTCTCTTCCACATTTACTTATTTGGGGTTACCTTTGGGTATTACATGGCCTAGAGTTGCCGATTTTTTCTGTAACAACCCCATTTTTGGGACCGTCAAACCTTTCACAACCGCCCAGGATGTGTAGTTGTGAAGTAAGTAGCATCTCAAGCAAGCTTTCGATTACAACAAAAACCAAACTTTTATTACACAAGATTAAGGCTTAACAGCCGGTTTTAACACTTACACAGGCATACAAGCCCAAAGTTAATATATTACATGTCAGACCCCCGGGCGTGGAATACCCGAAGACCTTATGTGTGTACCGCACTAGTCTCACGATTAATGGCTAGTACACACATTCACAATATTTGGTATTCACATCCATATATTCACATGTAAAAGTAAAGCAAAGGGGGTACTTAGCTTACACGATACAGTTATTACATCAGCGGCCGACCGGCCAAATATAAACAAGTATTAACAGAGTAAAGTAGCCCAGCGAATACCACCGCTCACTACCGTAGGTAAGCAGTCTAGAGTACACGTCGAAGCCTATACATCATCTAGTCCTATCCTTGCACTAGCTCAGCGAATGAATACCCTCACTTGAACCTGGGGATCTCCCGTCGAGTGAGGCAATCGCTGTTGTGTCGGAAGGCTTTATCCCAACACCTCGGAGAAGGGAGCCCCTTCGGACATGCCGGTCCTTTGGCCCTGTCCGCACTCTACTGCCTACCTACATGCAAGGCTAGGTTTTTGATGACATAATTAGCTAAGGCCATCCTCATACTAGTATATGTGGTTGCACGTCAAGTCTTAGATCTAGATTTGCTGGCGTCTGGTCCTTAATTGACCTAGTTGACAATCCCCCCTATCCACTAGTGAGACTCCTTTCTCACTTTCTCATAATATAATATAACTCGCCCGCGTCCAAAACTAGGTTTTGCATTTTATTTTTATACAAACTAGCAGAGGCACACCCCCTCTGGACATTTTTCATAAATCTCCCAAATCCACATTTATCATAATGTCCTTTTATATCTCTTTCCGGGAAAGCTATCGTTCTAGTAAGCATTTGTGCAATAACTCGCACTCAGAACTCCCAAGTTGACATTATATATTGTCTAACTCATAATCTAAGGGCTACAACAGTAAGATATCAATTTTTCAAGGAGGTATATGCATCAAATAGGATCTATAACTACTAACATCCCAACATAGCAGTTTAATATCAACACACACGCATGCAATAATAGATTTTGCAAAAAGAAATACAATAAGTAAAATACTGAGATCAATATGATCAAAGGGGGTGCTTGCCTTGCTCTGGTTGTTTTAAATATAAGATCGGTTGGTCGTCGAAGATTTCGCTCGCACAATCGACGTCTATTGCAAAAAGAGTCGTAAATCAATCAAATAATGCAAATAAATTCAAATAGTAACCAAATCCAAATATTTTTGCATATTTAGGTAGATTATGATTTTATACGAATTTAGAGACAAAAAATCAACTCATTTGGAGTTTCATAGCAAAAGTTATTAAGGTTTGAAGTTGATTTGGTTTGAAAATCCCTAGAAAAAGAAAAGGGAGAGAGAGATGTCTCTCTGACATGTGGGGCCCAACCCCTTTTCCATTTCCTTTTTGATTTATTTCTCAGCCGAAAGTGCTCTATGGATGACAGGTGGGCCCTTGAGTATTTACTTTGTTTTTCCATTTAATTTCTAAAGGAAAACATATTCTTACAGGTGGGACCTACACGCCATTGGTTCGGTCCATGAAATAGTGTATGGACCAGAGGTCCATCGCTACTGTGCACAGTCCCTGGACCCGAGTTTACTGCACACTTAATGCGCTCGGGCCCGCGCGTTAGTGTCTCACCAGTTTTAAATGAACGCCATTAACTCTTATCGGGCCCATGCATCAGCGATACAAGACATCATTAACTCAGTTTTAAACGGCGTTTTACCCTATCTCGACCATGATTTGGCCTAATCATGGCACTACAGTGCTGTCCAAATTCAGACAACAGAGGAGGCTCCTGAGCGCTGGGTTCTCCGTCCAATCGCCAGCGATCTAGCCAATAACGGTGCCAGCTATGGCCAAAAACGGAACCCCTATGACCAAACGACCCTACTATCTCTGGCAGCGAGAGTCTGGTGGCTGGTAGCGGTGGTGTGGTGAGGTTTGGCAGTGGAGGCTTTCGGGCTTCGGCGACTTCCAACTAAGGTGCGCACTAGAGTCTGGAAGGGTCAAGGATCTCACTGGAAGCACGAGGGGAGGACGAGCTAGCCGGGGACAGTCTGGCGACGACAACCCGCGACGGCGATCAGGTGGTCATGTGGAGAGCTTGCTGGAGAGGGAGATGGAGCTCGGGGCGGCTTGGGGAAGCTTCGTGATACCCACGCGGTGCTCCTGGTGCTGTGAATCGGACTGAAACGCGACAGAGCAACAGTTCGATGTTTTAGGTTTAGAAAATCCACTAAAACCTTGGATGTACATCCAAATAAATTAAATGACAAAAAGATGTAGTAAAAGTTTTAAAAAGATCACATTTTTATACATTTGAAATACAAACCCTTATTTGGGATGTTACATTACATGACAAAAGAACTTCCAAACCACAGGCACGCATGAGCGTGGACGAGACCTAGTAATAGTAATCATTGCCATCTAGAGGTCCACCAAAATCTTCCTCATAAAGATCCTCAGCATTTTCCCAGGTTTCCTCTGTAGTTGATATTGCAAGAATGAGTACACAACTGTACTCAGCAAGCCATATGGAAAAGCTAATTAATTACATGCTAGGAATTCAAAGGATTTTTTAGGTTTTACCATATCAGGTATATGTGGGTGCATTTGAGTTTAAAGCAATCTAACTTTAAAATAGTAAAACAATAATAAATATAACATCAGGGGTTTACTCAACAATTGCAATTACCATCTTAACATCTCAAAATATCTACTTATGCCTCATGTATTGGAATCACCCATGAACACAACTTCATTAACTGGAAGCATAGCGTATTCGAATACCTTTAATTATACTCTACAGAGTTGCCCCACTTTACCCACAAGATACCTCAAACTCATACTGTCAAGCAATATACACGCAACACGATAGCGTGCGACTGAGTTGAGATAACAAGACTGCTTCCACTGCTCAACCTTTCTAGCCTCTACCTAGTAAGTCCATACCGTTGTGTAGACCAGCAAGTGTCCCTTCAGTCTCACTCCTGTCCCACCCCTGTTCCGCGGTTGCTCTATCTCACAAGAGCATGCACTTATCCTGTAGATATTCAATCGGAAGAGTAGTGTACAAAGTTAGGGAGTAATGACCACACCTGCGGTTGAGCGCTTTCTGTGTCTATTACTTGGCACAAGGTTCTTATCCTTACCTGTCTTACAATGAGACGATAGACCAATACCAACTCGCGGCTATCCACCTTTCACCTTTGACTCACTTTTATCAAGTCTATTGGGTTTTCCAACCTCCTGATCTCAACCCTCAACTCTCCACCAAAACCATTAGTGATTAGCCAATACTCTTTTCTAGAATTTATAAACACATTGTGTGACAATGCTAATTATATAGCTATTATTTTATGTAAACTTGTCAAGGTGAATATGGCCTACAAAGAATAGGTGGGTTTGTATGTGGGGTGATAGGATTTATCTATTTATCATAGAATTCAAAAGTATTATTTCAATATTGAAGTAATTGGCATAAATATGGTAATGAAAGTAATAATATAATTACATGAAACTTAGGTTCAAAATGGTCAAAGGAATGCGACTTGCCTCCTTGCACAAAGTATTCTATTAACTCGTATTGGCTGGCATCTTTCGGAGCTTGGTCGTCGAAGTCATGACCTAACGCGAAATAAAATAAAATAAACTAAATAAAAATCCAGGCTCAACCAGGAACGAGCTGGAAACAACATGCAAGTAAATACAATTCGGAAAAGAAACATAAAGAAAGGTGGTGTGGGATAGTGGAGATTTATTTGGTGTTTGATTTGGCTAAACGGAGCTGAAATTTGGATTCATGGGCTCAAAACGGTCGAAATGGATATATAATGTCGAATTAGGGCTTTGGATGAATAATGGCGGGACCGATGAATAGTGTTGATTTTACTGTTCATGGACAAAAATGGTTTACAAACAGTAACTGACTTTGCTTTTTCGGTTTGTGAACAGTGATGTCTTGAACAGTATGGATCGACTCGGAATAGTAATGGGCTGGGCTGTGAATAGTGCAGGCCGCATAGTGTTGGGCTAGGCCCAACATGCAAATGGGCTGGAGGCTAGAGCTACGCACGGCTCTTGAGCCAGTGCGCGCTCATGGCACTCGAGCCGAGGAGGAAGGAGCCAGCGGCGCTCCTGGCAGCTCTGGTGACCGGCGGTGACGGGGAATGGTGCGGTGAGCACCAGCGAACCATGAGCAACCCATTTTTGGGTTTGGTTTGAGCCAAGGTAGCTCAGAAGTGGTGCGGCATCCCGGAGCTTGATGTGTAATGATAGGATGCGATTCCAATACCAATTGAAATCGATCAACCACTTCATACTTCGGTCAATGGGCTCCTATATCAACATTTCTATTTTCATAAAGAGAAGCCTAGCTAGCTTCTGGCTCAAACGATGATTAAACTAAGGGTACATTTGGTTGATGCCTAACTCTGCCACAACTAACATTAGGCAAGTGTGGCATAACATGTTGGAGATTTTGGGCTCTCATTCAATATTCTAATTAAATCCTAGGAAAATCCTAAAGTCCCACTCATGCATGGTGGAAGGTGGGAAGTTTAGTATCATATTGCTACTCTAGGTGGGAGGAGACGAATATATAAGGTGGAGTTGGTCTTACGTAGTTGAAGTAAGTAAAAGAAGAACACACACGCGTGCTCACTCACTCGCCTCGCCAAGCCATCGCCGCCATGACGCGCGTGAATGGCCGATGATTTCGTGTCCGCTATGGGACGTGCATACTAATTAGAAATCAAATCAATACACTGTTTCAATGGGGTTTTTATGGCGCACTTTAACTGCGTTTAATACAGAGTTATGGCTTCAGTTTCTTTCTTGTGGCTGATTCTATATGAAGGAGATACCTCTCCTCTTGGAAGGATAGAACAGAAAGAATTAGTATCGTCTTGTTACCCATTTCCTCTGTGCTACGCAACCTCAATCCCTTCTTTAGCGTGCACCGACGTAGGGAGAGCAGTGTCTCCGAAACCGGCATCCCTTATGATTCTACATGGGTTGGGGTGAATCAAGTTTTTACGAAGCGTTCGTACGACTACTCACGGCTTCCTCCTAGCTTCTCCATCATCCTCTACGCGTCGTCTTCTTCGCATCAGACTCTACCGCGACCTTCATCGGAGCGATTCTCGGCAAGTCGCGGTGATATCATTTGATATGGCTAGGCCTTGCACCATATATATTTGTCATGTGATGATGTTGATGCCTACATCTGTTAGTAACATTCTTGTTCTAGGCTTTGCCTTGTTAGTGCATATATATGAGATAGATATATTTGAGTTGATGATCATGTTACTGTTCATAGTCCCAAATATGCCTAATATATATTGTAACAGCCCAAAGTTCTGTTACCAATTTAAATTAATTAAAGTTATCAATTTATTGGATTTTCTGAATTTGAAAGAGTTTGATTGCTTTATTCGAATTTCTGAAGCTTTAAAAGTCAAAATTAAAATTTTATTTAAGCTTTTGAAGTTTTATTTGATTTAAGATGAAAAATGAAAAGTAAATTAATTTCTAGAATTTTCTGAAATTTTAAAAGCTTTTCCTTAATTATTTTAAAGCCAAATAAATTATGTGCAAAAATAAAAGCCAACTTTAAGTTGGAATTATTTTTATTAAGTTCAAAATAATTCTATGAATTTTTGAGAATTTTTAGACCCTATTTGCTATGTTCTAAAAATATTTGATCTAATGCTTAATCCTTATTTCGAAAATAATAAAAAAATAAAAATAAAAAGTATTTTCTTCCACGTGGGCTGGTTCCCCTCGGGTCACCCCTCCCCAAATTGTTTCAAGGCAAAGCACGCTTAACATGCAACAACTTAGCATGCATGGCTGCCAACTTCCCTCTTCCTTTTTCAATTAATATTGTACTCTCTTTATTCCTTTTATTCATTGTTTGTTTCTCTCTCTTATCCATCTTTCTCACGAGCACTTCTTCTCTGTTATTTCTTCCAAACCGAAAACAGCCATGAGTGTATGACCAATCTACATGGCCGACGCCCACATCACCGGCCACCACCACCGGCGACCGCGCCGTCCCTCGCCACCACAGCGCCGCCCCTCCTCTCCCCTCTCCCGGCCGCGCCCTAGCCCCACCACTGCTGCAACCGAGCTTCAACTCCATTAATGGCTGCCGGTGGTTTTTCTCCCCATTCTCCCCATTCAATGCGTTAAATTGGAATCCGTCTGAGGCGGAACGTGCGCATTAACGTCACGCACGTCGCAGCACCTTCAATTGGACGTTTCATCCACTACATGCGGTTAATTAAGCCATTTTCTTTTCGTTCTTTAAGTGCGCGGAACGGCCGTCCCACGATCTCCCTCTCCCGGCCCTCTCCGCCCCTATAAAAGGGAGCACGAGGTGCCCCTCCTCTCACTCATCCCATCCCCACCGCCTCCTCCTCTCTCGCTCTCACCTCGCCGGAATCGGCATTTCTTCGTCGCCGATCGAGCTCCCTTCCATTGCCTCTAGCGCTCTCTCACGGTGGAGCCCGGCACCATCGACCACACCACTAGCTTCGCCGACGTGGTCTACACCGTGCTCCTCGCCCACGGAGCATCGCCAGAGCACCGCCGCCACCGTGAGCCCACGCCGCCGACGTCGTTGTCCTCGCCTCCGCCATCCGTGCATGTTCCTCCACAACCGAGGTGAGCACCAGCATCCCCGTCATCCCCTCTCTCCATTCCACCCCTCGCCGGCCGTCGGAACCACTACACCATGGCATGGTATTAAGGGCAATTATCTGCCAGGGAAAAACTATATTAGTGGCAATCTATCTGCCGGCAATATTCAAGATTTTAGGGGTCCCATTATCTGCCGGGAATAATTATTTTCTAGAACAATCTATCTGCCGGCAATGTTTTAACGTTAGCAACAATACATCTGCCATAGAAAAAGTCAACTAGGTCAACCTAACTGCCGGGAATACTCTTGGGCGGGAAAATGAAAATGAAAAAATCTATCTGCCGACGATAATAGGCATCTTTGGGCGCAAGAATGAAATTATTTTGGATGAGCCAAGACCTCACTCCAAATTCCCCAATCTGCTCCCGACCGCTCCTTCCTCTCAAACCTCCGATCTCCCACGCTCTCCTCCCTTGCGCCATTGCCCCCCCATGATGTCATTGTCGGTGCCTCGGCTCACTTCCTCCCCGCCACCTCCGGTTCCCCACGAAGACGGCTCGGCCAGCCCATGCGCCTTGCCGATTCGCCGGCTTTGGTGCTTGCGCCGCCTCCTCTGGCGATGGCACCCGCGCCTCTCTCAGCGCCCTCTTCGCCGGTTGGCCGGCCTGCTGCCGCCATCTGGGCCCAAGGTGTCGCCACAGGCTCGGCCTGCCCGGCCTCCTATACACCGCCTTCCCCATCGCCTTACCCCTGCGTCACCGTGCTTGCGCCGGCTGCTCTCGGCGGGCTTGACACAGGGCCAAGATCGCCACCGCTTGCCGCCTCGCTCGCCTCCTAGCCGGCTCGGCCAGAGGCCGCCGACGCCTCTCTGCTCCCCTGCGGCTTGGCCTACGCCGCCGCCAAAGAAGGTGTGATGCAAATTGAATACCATCATCGAAATGAGAGGGATGGGGTATGGTTATTCTTGAAAAGACGAATCTTTCCTCCAGATTTCATGCCATTCCTACTCAAGACTAATTTCCCCTGTAATATTTGGTTGAGACATGTATCTTTCTTGGTAGATTTTGGTCCTGTTCCACAATACCCACTTTATTCTCGCTGCCATTTCCTCCTTGGTGGTTCTCTTGTCCCATATTATTTAGAAGAGGAGGCTAACGGGGACTTGATTTCGTCAATATCCAAAGAATCAACAAGACATCAAGACAATCAAAGGAATCACTTTGTAAGTGTTTTATGATAATTTAATCCTTGTAAGTGTTTTACGATAATTTAGGAGTCCTTGTGTTTATCTTATCATTTGGGTCGCATTTATCTAATTAAGTAATTCCGCAATTCATGTATATTACTTGATTAGTCTTTCCTATATCCATACACATACACACGTAAAACAATTCCAAGTAAAATGATAATAACAACATAGTATTGATGAATTCAAGTCTTGTTGAGTCAATTCCAAGATTGCCTTGGTTCAACAACTCATCGAATACCTCACAAATAATAAAGAACTTATCAAAATAGAAAAGCATGTATCAAATTCTAGAAAACATCCCCTTGGAGAGTGAGCATACTCATTAGAATAAGGGTAAACAAACTAGGAGATACATATTGTTTTTGGACTAGGTACAAAGCTAACCTTGTCTTCCCCAGTAGTCCTCAGACTCGGATCCTCGCCATATCTTTATTGGCTCACCTAAAACCCCGCTAACTCTTGGACAAACACTAACAGTTAGCATGAAGGACCACTTTGCTACGTGTCGGCTAACATGTAGAAAATGTTTCACTTGATGATTTGTGTTGATCAAGATATCAGATACTCTCTCTTTTTCGAGAACGTGCAAAAGCATTATGCGTCATTCCATTAAGTAGAAGCAAACACCAATTACAAATCGAAATCCAAAACAAGGAGAACGAAAAGCTTAAACAAAACCGATGTTTCAATGTCGGTAGTCCATGTTTCCTTTCCTTTTCCTTCTTAGATCATTGTAATCATTTGCTTATATAAAAGTGTGCCATGTATACTCTTTGTGTTCACTCGATGATATTTTTTTTCTACTTAGGTTCGAGCAATGGTGATTATCAATCCAGAAACCCCATCGCCAATGCCTTAGTGAAGCAAATGTAAGGAAGTTTCGAACTTTTGCTATCAGAAAACTTAGCTCGCTTGCGGATGAAGTTTATCAACGTAACATTTATCAAGACGAACGCCCATTTATAAGTGCAAGAAAGGTACTTTTGATTTCGACCAATGATGCTTTCTCACAATTACCACTTCACCCAAGCTTATAGTTTTCATGTGACAATCCTAAAAATCCAAAGAGCGAGAAGTTGACACGGCCTTAAGTACCACATAAACAAGTATTAAGAGCTTGTTCACTTGTGAAGAACTAATACATGAGATCGTGCTCCTTGTCTTTGCATTGGAAGATTATCGGGCACTTTCTCAAATAGCAACTGGTGACATGGCCTTTCGACTTATTCCGTGTTTTGTTCGACATGGGCCCTCCAATAAGCGTGGAAGTTCATTTGGTTTCGCTCCATCTTGTGTCCAAAGGATATTGGGGGAGTGTGGACAACGTGGCGGATATTTTGAAATGACAAATCTTCCTCCCAAGGTAACATGTCACTATAGAATTTGTGATTTATCCGAAAAGGTTGTGAACAAATTCCTTACTATGTAAAGTTAAGAATGCAGACTATACAAAAATGTTAAAATGCGATATAGAAAAGATGTTACATTCTTGATGACCGCTTGATAAACATTAAGAAAATGCAATGTAATTGCTTGGCCTTTGTCTGTGTTTTGACTTTATTTAGTCAATAGCTCGGTTGTGTATATGTTAAAGATACAATATAGCCAAGAACTAACTTGGTTATTATAGTTACATTTGTTGCACCAAGATATTCCTTTGATGGAGTGGTCTTTATCGGTCTCTCATAAACTGTAGAGTAATGAATAACATATGTTGGAGTTATATGTATGCCACCATGGCATTCATTTAGTAGCTTTGTCCAATCTCAAAAGCAGAGATTAATGTTTAACCGATTCGAAAAGTTTTACCGGTTGAAGATTAAGCATTTAAGTAATATGAGGCACTTAAATAAGGTTGGTTCTAGATTCTATAATCTACAAGACAAATATTTACTCTGAAGTTTGGACAAGAGCACATCTTCCATTTTTCTAAATATGTTGCTCATGATCTAATTGCTCTTCCGATTTGATCCGATGCATGAGAGGAGATCGACAAGGTTGCATCAATCGACCGAGCCCAAATGTTCTGCCGCAGATCTTTGTAAGTGAAACAATGTTCATTGCTTTGTTCTTTTTATGTACTTATTTAAAGCGGTATCGGATTCTCCATTTCCATTACGCATGACATAGATTTGCATTCCTCCTGTGGCCAATCTAGAAGCTTTCAAATTGAAAATATGTTATCTTTGATTTAATCCATGGAGCATTGTTCAAATTCTCGATGAGTCCAGATCTCTTTGATCTAAAACATCCCCCCATGCTTGGCATCAACTACTATGGGCGAGTTAGTTGCACACTAGCTGCTTAAATAAATGATCTAATCCTGGAAATGACATGAGTTAACTTTTCCACTTTCATGCAAGAGGTAATATCAGGAGCTGGTCTAAAGCTTATGGATAATGATGTTCTTGTAGGCTTTTTTTTATCTCGCACAATCAATCGTATTTCTTTTTAGAACCTGCAACATCTATTGGTTCAACAGCAGCGAAGAAATGGTATATAAGTTCCTTTCTTCTATAATATCTCAAATAAAACCTATGTTGTATGCTATTTTTTGATTGATGATGTATTTTCTATCGGTTTCCATGTAGTACAAGGATAATGGTGTGGTGCCTCGTAGAGATGAGTTGTTTATTAAAACACACACTCATAAAAATGGCCTTCCATCACAAGCAGCAGCACATAAAATTGTAAGTACTTAAAACCGTTAGTTTCAAATGCAAGACGCCAAGACAGATCTGTATCCTTTCATGGATGAGTGTAGCAGGTTTTGGTTGGTTTTGGTAGGAGATGATCTGAACCCACATATGATATATGCAATCGATGGTCGGTGAAATGTCAGATTAGATTAGCCTAGGGACAATATATCACTTGCACATTATTGTGACATTTTCATTGCATGATGATTATTTCTGACATTCCTAGTAACGACATTCCTCCATGTATGTACATTAGCTTTTAAATAATGATATACATCTAGTGAAAAGCAATCAAAACTCATTCATCGCTTGTAGTTGATAATTCATATTAATTAGCTCTGCTTCTTTGCTTGTAGTTGATAGTCCTTCGGTTCTAATCTGGTTATTGTGACATTTTCATTGCATGATGATTATTTCCTTGTTCTCTTTTCTTTTTTGAGTTGGGTGTATGCAAGATAGCAATCAAACCGAGTGTTAGGCTTTCTAGCTCCTTTACTTGCCATTATTTGAGCACCGTGCTAACAATGACTTTCTAAAACATGGATATTATCTATTAGGTTAGTGAGCCCATTATTTGTCTCTCTTCAAAAACATGGAACTTTATCATGCATGTACAAGCTGTTCATGTTGTCAAATTAGTTCTTTAAAGGAATGTTCAAGCCTAGTCGCTAATGACTCAAACTAGCCTCGACATTCGTGCATACCGACAAAATGTATAGTGAAAATGGCATGTCTATTCAAATGCACACCACAAGAAATTGTAGGATGAAATTTTTCTTAGGAAATTGTAAATCTAGGAAGAATGATTATATGCAATCTTCAAGTAATGTTATCTCATCATGCATGAAGCCTTAGTTAAGACTTCAGAGTAAATTGCATAGGACCAACATGTGGTTTCAAATATTTCCAAACGCATATCTACTGTTTCAAAACTAACCTATTCCGGACTGGAGTTTCCTACACTGAAGCCCTGTTTACAAGTTTGGAAAAACTCCGAACTTTAGATGGATTCTCTGCTCTTTACTTAAGAAAAAGATCACTGACCATTGCTTCCAACACATGCACAATAGTTCAAACGTCCTCTGATTGGTCTGCATCAAGTAGGTTACATCACTGAAAAATAGTCAAAATGGTGTCACCAGAGCAAAGTCAATGGATCAAACAGGGGCCAATTGCAATAACATCATTGCTCAATTCCATGTTTCTCGAAGTATTGATTCAGTTAAGCAAGCTTTAGCTAGCACTCAGTGACATGAAACTTTTTCCAGACAACAAGTGACATGAAACTTTCCTCTTACCAAATCCTACCATGTTTAGTGGGCATATGGGCGGGGCACTGTTGTAGCTGTGCTTAAGCACCAACAATACCGTATGGTTTAACAAATCAAGAGGGATGTTTCTTCAATTTTTCATGTGAACCACAGAACAACATGTGTTTTTACATTGTTTGTGCTGGAAACGAGGGATATATGGTTTCTGGTTATTGACTTCTTGAATTTCTTTTCAGGTACAAAACATAAGGGCTGTTGAAGTTATTATTTGCTGATAGAGTGATTGTCCTTATTTTGCAAACGGTGATAGCATGATGATTTCATTATCGACGTTTTTTGCATAGATGTTTTGTAAATACCAAGGATAGACTAGTATTATGATAGAAGCGGCTCGAGAATTTACATGTGCAAAGGATAGACTAGTATTGTCGACTTTTTTGTATGGATATTTTCTATATGCCAAGGAGATCGTGGCTATATTAGAATGCTAAGAATTCTGAAATTGCATATGTATGGTGTAATGCACATGTACTGTTATGCTTATCAAAAATATCATATTTCAGGTTTATGTATTTTGCATCATCTGAATTTCATCAATGTGTTGCAGCTGTATTTGATTGTTGATGTGATATTTTCTAAGTGGTAAGATGGAGAAAATTGTATGTTTTCTAAATTCTGGTTGAATGGTGCAAACTATTGAGAAAATATCTTGGCGGTGTAATTAAATTATATTGGTATTTTATATGTATATAGGTGTCTATTCTGGCGGGGACAATACACAATCTAGGGCAGTTAACTGCCGGGAATAAGTCTAATTGCCGGGGAAAACAAACTTATCTAGGGCATGTTAACTGCCGGCAAAATATACAATCGAGGGCATGTTAGCGCCGCAAAACATACAATCGAGGGCATGTTAATCGCCGCAAAACATACAATCGAGGGCATGTTAATCGCGGCAATACATATAATCGCGGAAAACTCCAATCGCGGAAAAATCTAAGCTCGCGGGAAACTCTAAGCGCCGGGAAAACCAACATATCTAGGGCACTTTAGCTGCAGGCAATACACATATCTGCCGAAATGTCTTTCCGTGAACACTTTTCGGCAGCAATAATCGCCGAATACACATTCTTAGATAAATTGCCGGGAAAAGCTGTTTTTCCCGGCAGTTGCATTGCCCTTAATATTGTGCCATGGTGTAGTGAACGCTGTCATTCGTCGGCAACATCATTATCTAAACCATAGACTAAAGCTTCTTCCTTTGCGAATTGCGTCGCCGTCGAGCTAGCGTCGGCCACGTTGTCTCCACCACTGGCATCGCGATGTCGCGTTCTACGTGATGCTCTCCTCCCCTCACCGTCACCATCGCCGGAACACCACCCTCCATGGCCGCCATTTCTTTTTCCATACCTCTGTTTACTGCCGAAGTGTTGATGAAGATGAACAGTAACATATTTGTTAGTCATGCGTGGTACTTTGTACATGTCCATTTATTCCTTCCAAAATTGTGTTCTCTCACATGCAAACTCCAAATCCGATAATTCTTTCTCTTAAATTCGTCTAAATTCATCTACTATTTTTAGTATTTATTTCATAATTTTTAGATTTAATTTAATTTCTGTTAATTATTTGGTCCATTTTGCGCGTCGTTGCCGCCGTCGGTCAACCGTGCGCTTTCCACCCCAACCGAGGCGAAGCGTTGCGTTCCCATGTTCCTCTTCAAATCGCCGCAAACCTCATCCTCTAACTCCTCTCCGTTTGCCTTAACGCCGTCATCCGCCCGCCGTCGCGAAGATTTTTCTGTCGATCAAGCGCCGCCATCGAATGTTATCTCGTCCGAGCCATCAACCTTTGTTGAGTTGCCTCGACATATCGTACTTCCGTCACCATCACCTTGGTCATAAAACTCTTTCTTTGTTTCCAGTTATCCGAAACCATAATTTCCGATGAATAGTATAATTTTCGGAATTATATTATTTCATGTGACATTCAACCTTCCGGAATTTCGTTCTCCCTCATACGAACTCAGATTGCGTCGATTCAACTTCCTAAATTCATATAAAATCGATACCCTCCTAGCAGTATTTATGTTATAATTTTTGGATTTTATTTGGATTTTAATTGAAAATATTATTTGAAGTCGGATCGTTTACGCGTATAGATTTCGACGACTTCGGACGACCGGATTTCAACGCCGTTTGAGAATAATCCATTAAGCAAGGCAAGTTACATTCTTGACCATATTTGCACCCAGTATTTAAAATTATTTAAATTCTGTTTTAAATTATTATTGCATGCGTATTTATATTCAAGTAATTTAAATTCCTGTTTTAAGCTTTATAGTTATTCCCAATGCCTTTGTATGTCCAATTATTGCCAAGAGAGGTGGTATGGAGACTATTATCGAATGCATATATATTTTGGAGTTTGGATAATAAAAGAAGATTGTGAATGGATGTGTGAAGATAGAGGAAAATTGTTAATAGATAATGAATGATTACAGAAATAGGTGATTATTGGTATTGGTTTATGGAAATAGATTATTATTAAGGATCGGATTGTGGTATTATTAGAGTTATATGATTGTTGGATATTAGATGTCAATCATAGATATAGATTATCATTGGATTATTGGATATTGGAATGAATGATGTTGGATTATTAGAAATACATGATTATTATGGTTGTATTGTAGAAATAAATATTGGATACCGGATTTTAGAGGTAGATTGATGTTGATGTTGGATTAATAAAGATTGGATGATAGATAGATACTATAGTCAAATACTGAATTGTTGATATTGGATTCTAGAAATACATTGTCATTGGATATCAGATTATCTAAAAATTTGATTATAGGATTACATAGTTATTGGATTGATAGATATCGGATTATAAAATTTGAGTATAGTTAAATATTTGGATCAATTGAAGTTGGATCATAGAAATAGACTTCTACGGTGTAGATTGGACTAATGAATTTTGAATTGCTGAAGGTTGGGTTATCACAATGCTAATGGATTACATACTGATCTCGTTCTTGACAAGTCTTGGACATTTAACCCTCACCCTAGATAAAATCTAGTTGATACAATAGTATAAACTAGAATATTTTGAGAAAGATTATGCTTAGCAATGCTTAGACCCAAAAATGTTTGATTTGGGAAACTTTCAGCCAAAAATCAAATATTGTTTAAGAAGCTATGGCATTGGTTTGTCATGGAAGTTTTGTCGTAAATGAATTTGAGAAAAATAAAATAAAATTATGGTTTGTACTTGGGCGAAATGGTTGTTTGGATGGTGCATGTTAATACACGGGATCGAGTCATTTCCATGATCGAGGCCCATGGGTTTTGTGGAAAGTCGCCCAAGTCAGTTGAGGACCGGCCTCTGAGCGTTCCTTTGCTATGCCTATAATGGGCTATGCCATATCGTGCAACCACATGTCCTCAGTATGGGTAGGGGACCTGGCTGATTAATTTGCAAAGTGCCATCGCGGTCGATCCCGCGGATTGTGTGGGTCCATCTCGGATGGCTGGTCATATTATGACCTCGTTAGTCCCATCGGCGTAAGAGGGGCCCTACAAACTCTGCAGATTTCTATCCAGGAGGGATCTGAAACCTTAACGGGGTGGATGCGGTGGGATGGCGCATTGTAAAGGCCTTGTCATGTGCTCTAGATCGCTTACCTAAGGTAGTGAGCGGTGGCATAGATATATGCCGAACAAACTAGAGAAGTCATGTCATGTGGGTAAAGTGTACAACCTCTGCAGAGTGTAAAACTATTGAATAGCGCGTCATGATCATGGACATGCTAGCAAAGCCACTCAAAGTTAGACTTGGAATTTGTTTTAAAAAGACTTTATCAACTGGTTTATTTAAATGGGAATTGGGCGGGAAGCCATGTGATAGGAGGGTATCCTTCACCATTCATGTGTGAATGTTATCTGACTATAAAATTGATTTAGAAAATAAATTTTAATTATTGTGTAAACTGCTTTGGAACTTAGTACAAGTATTTAAAGAAATTGCTGATTTATGCAAATGTAACCAATAAGCCATCCTTTGTTACATCCATGTATGCATGTCATTACATTATTTGTGGGTGTAACTTGCGAGCACAGTAGTTGTGCTCATTCTTGCTTAATGCAAATAATTTCAGAGGAGAAGGATCGCATCATCGGTGTGGATCTCGACGACTAGGCCGCTTCTCGATCGATTGTTCGTGGCGATTAACCGACTCCACTACATCTTCTTCGTCTTCATTTGTGTTTTTATTGTTGGCTTGTAAGCCCTGTTGTAATAAACTCTGTTGATTATTAATAAAGTTATGCGATTTATGGATGTTACCATATTTGTTTAACGTGTGAACTAGCTCTTGGTCATGGGACTAGTTCGAAGTGCCTGAGAGGATTTGGGACGTTAATCCCGGGTCTTACAAAGTGGTATCAGAGCCATATCGACTGTAGGTCGTGACCTAGTTAGAATGGCCGTTAGTTGAAAAGTTCAAAACTTATTTTATATTACAAGAAAAATAATTTGTTCTCTCCTCATCTTGGTCATCTGTCTATAGCTTCCTTGTAGCAATTCTTTCTTACCTAATTCTCTCTGCACCGTTTTATAATGTTAAATGGATCCTCTTGCCCTTATCAATTTCTATAGTTGGTCAACACGTTCTTAACCCTTACGTTGAAGACTGCAATACATGAAGCTTTCAAGAGGGCATCGTCATCAAGGATCATCGAAGACCGTGAATCGAAGATCGTTTTGTCAGCCAAACCATATAGTCTCAGTTTGCCAAGACTCATTCTGTGTATTGAGTCATTTCATCATATTTTGATTTTCAATCGATAGAACATTGTTAAAGCTAATAAGTTTTCTTGAAGCTTTTGAGTTGGTTCTTTTGTTTGGGAGTGCTGTTTCGCTCTATCCCCTTAGTCATTCTTATTTGTCTCTTCCTATCCTTTGTCCCTTCCTAAAAACTCTAGAATAACCAAGCAGATGGTAAACACTGCGCGCCGAAGTAGAACCAACCAAGACAATAATGTCCCTGGAAATGCCAGTAATGAAGCCAACCAGCCACTGACAGTAGAAACTCTTCGGAATTTGAACCAGTTCTTCATCACCCAGGCTCAACTAATGCAACAGTTGATACAACAAATGAACAACAACAATGCTTTCTCAGCCACTGCTCCTACAACACAAGAACGACGTTACTGCACCAAGTGTTCCAAGAGGAAGATGGTGGATCAAGGGCAACATGAGGCAAGAAACTTCAAGACCCGTGAGATTCAATCCCAACCCAACCATGTACCAACAACGACCGCACCCAAGACTCCAGGATCAGCACCACGTCCACCGATGCAGACGTTCCGCAACATCAATGGTGGCCAATCTCAGCAAAACAAGACTTCAAGGGCAGGAATACAATGCTTCAATTGTCGGGATATGGGACATTATGCCAATAAATGTCCAAAGAAGAAGCAGGCAGCTAATCCATCCAACTCTGAAGTTCCAAAAGTCAACTCTACGCAAGCAAATGGTTGCCGACTCGAAGAGGACGTCTGAACAACATCACGGCTCGAGCCACGCCTAATGAGAAATGTAATGCATTGATTTACGACAACTCCATTTGAAAACCTTGTATTCCTAGCTTTCTTTCTAGCCACTCCGAATCTCGGGGACGAGATTCCTTTTAAGGGGTAGTTTTGTAATGACCCAAAGTTACATTACCAATTTAAATTAATTAAAGTTATCAATTTATTGGATTTTCTGAATTTGAAAGAGTTTGATTGCTTTATTAGAATTTCTGAAGCTTTAAAAGTCAAAATTAAAATTTTATTTAAGCTTTTGAAGTTTTATTTGATTTAAGATGAAAAATGAAAAGTAAATTAATTTCTAGAATTTTCTGAAATTTTAAAAGCTTTTCCTTAATTATTTTAAAGCCAAATAAATAATGTGCAAAAATAAAAGCCAACTTTAAGTTGGAATTATTTTTATTAAGTTCAAAATAATTCTATGAATTTTTGAGAATTTTTAGACCCTATTTGCTATGTTCTAAAAATATTTGATCTAATGCTTAATCCTTATTTCGAAAATAATAAAAAAATAAAAATAAAAAGTATTTTCTTCCACGTGGGCTGGTTCCCCTCCCCAAATTGTTTCAAGACAAAGCACGCTTAACATGCAACAACTTAGCATGCATGGCTGCCAACTTCCCTCTTCCTTTTTCAATTAATATTGTACTCTCTTTATTCCTTTTATTCATTGTTTGTTTCTCTCTCTTATCCATCTTTCTCACGAGCACTTCTTCTCTGTTATTTCTTCCAAACCGAAAACAGCCATGAGTGTATGACCAATCTACATGGCCGACGCCCACATCTCCGGCCACCACCACCGGCGACCGCGCCGCCCCTCGCCACCACAGCGCCGCCCCTCCTCTCCCCTCTCCCGGCCGCGCCCTAGCCCCACCACTGCTGCAACCGAGCTTCAACTCCATTAATGGCTGCCGGTGGTTTTTCTCCCCATTCTCCCCATTCAATGCGTTAAATTGAATCCGCTCGAGGCGAACGTGCGATTAACGCCACGCACGCCGCAGCACCTTCAATTGGACGTTTCATCCACTACATGCGTTAATTGCCATTTTCTTTTCGTTCTTTAAGTGCGCGGGAACGGCCGCCCCACGATCTCCCTCTCCGCCCTCTCCGCCCCTATAAAGGGAGCACGAGGTGCCCTCCTCTCACTCATCCCATCCCCACCGCCACTCCTCTCTCTCGCTCTCACCACGCCGGAATCGGCATTTCTACGTCGCCGACCGAGCTCCCTTCCGCTGCCTCTAGCGCTCTCTACGGTGGAGCCCCGGCACCATCGACCACACCACAAGCTTCGCCTCGACGTGGTCTACACCGTGCTCCCCTCGCCTTCGCCGGAGCATCGCCAGAGCACCGTCGCCACCGTGAGCCCACGCCGCGCCGACGTCGTTGTCCTCGCCTCCGGCCATCCGTGCATGTTCCTCCACAACCGAGGTGAGCACCGGCATCCCCGTCATCCCCTCTCTCCATTCCACCCCTCGCCGGCCGTCGGAACGCTGTCGTTCGTCGGCAACATCATTATCTAAACCATAGACTAAAGCTTCTTCCTTTGCGAATTGCGTCGCCGTCGAGCTAGCGCCGGCCACGTTGTCTCCACCACTGGCATCGCGATGTCGTGTTCTACGTGATGCTCTCCTCCCCTCACCGTCACCATCGCCGGAACACCACCCTCCATGGCCGCCATTTCTTTTTCCATGCCTCTGTTTACTGCCGAAGTGTTGATGAAGATGAACAGTAACATATTTGTTAGTCATGCGTGGTACTTTGTACATGTCCATTTATTCCTTCCAAATTTTGTTCTCTCACATGCAAACTCCAAATCCGATAATTCTTTCTCTTAAATTCGCCTAAATTCATCTACTATTTTTAGTATTTATTTCATAATTTTTAGATTTAATTTAATTTCTGTTAATTATTTGGTCCATTTTATGGCGCTGTTGCGCCGTCGGTCAACAGGCGCTTTCCACCCCAACCGAGGCGAAGCGTTGCGTTCCCATGTTCCTCTTCAAATCGCCGCAAACCTCATCCTCTAACTCCTCTCCGTTTGCCCTTAACGCCGTCATCCGCCGCCGTCCGCCGAAGATTTTCTCTGTCGATCAAGGCCGCCATCGAATGTTATCTGTCCGAGCCATCAACCTTTGTTGAGTTGCCTCGACATATCGTATTCCGTCACCATCACCTTGGTCATAAAACTCTTTCTTTGTTTCCAGTTATCCGAAACCATAATTTCGATGAATAGTATAATTTTCGGAATTATATTATTTCATGTGACATTCAACCTTCCGGAATTTCGTTCTCCCTCATACGAACTCCGATTGCGTCGATTCAACTTCCTAAATTCATATAAAATCGATACCCTCCTAGCAGTATTTATGTTATAATTTTTGGATTTTATTTGGATTTTAATTGAATATTATTTGAAGTCGGATCGCTTACGGCGTATAGATTTAAACGACTTGGACGATCGGATTTCAACGCCGCTTGAGAATAATCCATTAAGCAAGGCAAGTTACATTCTTGACCATATTTGCACCCAGTATTTAAAATTATTTAAATTCTGTTTTAAATTATTATTGCATGCGTATTTATATTCAAGTAATTTAAATTCTGTTTTAAGCTTTATAGTTATTCCCAATGCCTTTGTATGTCCAATTATTGCCAAGAGAGGTGGTATGGAGACTATTATCGAATGCATATATATTTTGGAGTTTGGATAATAAAAGAAGATTGTGAATGGATGTGTGAAGATAGAGGAAAATTGTTAATAGATAATGAATGATTACGTAAATAGGTGATTATTGGTATTGGTTTATGGAAATAGATTATTATTAAGGATCGGATTGTGGTATTATTAGAGTTATATGATTGTTGGATATTAGATGTCAATCATAGATATAGATTATCATTGGATTATTGGATATTGGAATGAATGATGTTGGATTATTAGAAATACATGATTATTATGGTTGTATTGTAGAAATAAATATTGATACCGGATTTTAGAGGTAGATTGATGTTGATGTTGGATTAATAAAGATTGGATGATAGATAGATACTATAGTCAAATCTTGAATTGTTGATATTGGATTCTAGAAATACATTGTCATTGGATATCGATTATCTAAAAATTTGATTATAGGATTACATAGTTATTGGATTGATAGATATCGGATTATAAAATTTGAGTATAGTTAAATATTTGGATCAATTGAAGTTGGATCATAGAAATAGACTTCTACTTGTAGATTGGACTAATGAATTTTGAATTGTGAAGGTTGGGTTATCACAATGCTAATGGATTACATCTTGATCTCGTTCTTGACAAGTCTTGGACATTTAACCTCAATTTAGATAAAATCTAGTTGATACAATAGTATAAACTAGAATATTTTGAGAAAGATTATGCTTAGCAATGCTTAGACCCAAAAATGTTTGATTTGGGAAACTTTCAGCCAAAAATCAAATATTGTTTAAGAAGCTATGGCATTGGTTTGTCATGGAAGTTTTGTCGTAAATGAATTTGAGAAAAATAAAATAAAATTATGGTTTGTACTTGGGCGAAATGGTTGTTTGGATGGTGCATGTTAATACACGGATCGAGTCATTTCCATGATCGAGGCCCATGGGTTTTGTGGAAAGTCGCCCAAGTCGATTGAGGACCGGCCTCGAGCTGCCTTTGCTATGCCTATAATGGGCTATGCCATATCGTGCAACCACATGTCCTCGGATGGGTAGGGGACCGGTGATTAATTTGCAAAGTGCCATCGCGGTCGATCCATGGATTGTGTGGGTCCATCTCGGATGGTCTGGTCATATTATGACCTCGTTAGTCCCATTGGCGTAAGAGGGGCCCTACAAACTCTGCGGATTTCTATCCAAGGAGGGATCTGAAACCTTAACGGGTGGATCGGTGGGATGGCGCATTGTAAAGGCCTTGTCATGTGCTCTAGATCGCTACCTAAGGTAGTGAGCGGTGGCATAGATATATGCCGAACAAACTAGAGAAGTCATGTCATGTGGGTAAAGTTGTACAACCTCTGCAGCGTGTAAAACTATTCGAATAGCCGCGTCCGCGGTCATGGACATGCTAGCAAAGCCACTCAAAGTTAGACTTGGAATTTGTTTTAAAAAGACTTTATCAACTGGTTTATTTAAATGGGAATTGGACGGGAAGCCATGTGATAGGAGGGTATCCTTCACCATTCATGTGTGAATGTTATCTGACTATAAAATTGATTTAGAAAATGAATTTTAATTATTGTGTAAACTGCTTTGGAACTTAGTACAAGTATTTAAAGAAATTGCTGATTTATGCAAATGTAACCAATAAGCCATCCTTTGTTACATCCATGTATGCATGTCATTCTGTTATTTGACGGGTGTAACTTGCGAGCACGGTAGTTGTGCTCATTCTTGCTTAATGCAAATAATTTCAGAGGAGAAGGACTGCATCATCGGTGTGGATCTCGACGACTAGGCCGCTTCCCCAGTCGATTGCCTGTGGCAGATTAACTGGACTCCACTACATCTTCTTCGTCTTCCGCTGTGTTTTTATTGTTGGCTTGTAAGTCCCTGTTGTAATAAACTCTGTTGATTATTAATAAAGTTATGCGATTTATGGATGTTACCATATTTGTTTAACTGTGTGAACTAGCTACTGATCATGGGACTAGTTCAGAAGTGCACAGAGGATTTGGGACGTTAATCCCGGGTCTTACATATATGCTGTTGTTGATTCAATTATTGTTTTAGGAATTATAATAATAACAAAAGTGCGCATATACCTAACAATCCAAAAAATTGAGAGGCACTTTGTGATGGCTGGTTTTGTCGAGGCAATGAAACCAGAGAAATTCACTGGTGTGAATTTCAAGAGATGGCAAACAAGGGTCCAATTGTGGCTCTTGGCTATAAATGTATTTTGGGTCGTGATATCAGGTCTTGCAGGACCTCATACTGCTGCAGAACAAACAGAGTACGACACGGCTACGACAATATTTGTCGGGTGCATTCTAAGTGTGTTGTCTGACCAGCTTTGTGATGTATATATGCACATGAAGAACGCTGCAGATCTGTGGCATGCACTCGAACACAAGTTCGTTGTCTCAGATGCTGGACATGAATTGTATGTCATGGAGTAATATCATGATTACAAAATGGTTGATAACCGTTCTGTAGTCCAACAGGCTCATGAACTACAATTCGTTGTGAGGGAACTCTCCCACCTTGGTTGTCAATTGCCTGACAAATTTGTGGCTGGGGGCATTATTGCCAATTTGCCTTCAACTTGGAGGAATTTTGTCACATCTCTGAAACACAAGAGGCAAAACATTTACGTCGAGGATCTGGTTGCTAGTCTTGATGTTGAAGAGAAGGCTCGAGCAAAAGATGTGACATCAATAGTGCAAGAGGGATAGTCTAGAGAGAACATCATGCAACATATAGACAAAGGGGAAGGCAAGGTTATTTCGACCACCAACTTGAAAAGGACCAACAATAGTAAGAAGAAAGTGAACATGAAGAATATTACTTGCTTTGTTTGTGGTGAGACTGGTCATTGGGCCAAAAAATACCGCAAACAGATGGGCAAGAAATGTCATCCAATGCAAAAGAAGTTTGCTAATGTGATTATTGGTGAGGCCGAAGCATCTGTATATGGTAATTTACCTAGTATCTTTTTGGCATGTCAATCTACTGATTAGTGGATTGACACCGGGGCTAATATTCATGTATGCGCTTATGCATCTATGTTTTCTTCTTACTAGGTCGAACGGGGTTCTTCCGTCCTAATGGGGAATGGGTAATATGCTTCTGTTCTTGGTGCTGGTATGGTAGATCTGAAGTTTACTTCGGGAAAGATCGTGTGCTTGAAGAACGTGCAGCATGCACATGCCCTTGCAATAAATAAGAATTTTGTCTGTGGTTCCCTTCTATGTCGAGATAGGTTCAAGTTGGTATTCGAGTCGAATAAAGTGGTCGTGTCAAAATTTAGACTCTTTATTGGTAAAAGCTATGAGTGTAGAGGCATATTCCGTTTTTCCCTTTCAAATTTTTGTAATAAGGTTGTGAACCATATTTATGACTCTACGAATGGTGGTGAGGTCAATGTGTGGCACTCACGTTTATGTCATATAAATTTTGGTTGTATGTCTCGGCTTTCCAGTTTAAATTTAATTCTAAACTTTTCCAAGTCAAAGGTTCTAAATGCCAAATTTGTTTGCAAGCGAAACAACCTCGAAAGCCTCACAAGGCTATGAAGGAAAGAAATTCAGCAAAATTAGAACTCATACATTCAGACTTGTGTGAGATGAATGATAAATTGAAAAAAGGAGGGAAAAGATATTTCATGACTTTAATTGTTGATGTCACTAGATACTGCTATGTGTATTTATTGAAAACTAAGGGCATTAGACAACTTTAAAACTTATAAAGCTGAGGTTGAGAATCAATTAGACAGAAAGATTAAAAGAATTAGGTCCGATCGTGGTGGAGAGTATTTTTCTAATGAGTTCAATCAGTTTTATGCAGAACATGGTATTATACATGAAAGGACATCTCCCTATTCGCCCCAATCCAATGGGGTTGCCAAAATAAAGAACCGCACTTTGATTAACTTGGTGAATGCCATGTTAGATACTACGGGTATGTCTAAGGCATGGTGGGGGAGGCTGTTGACCAAGTATCATGTCCTGAATAGAGTCCCCACTAAAAATAATGAGGTAACTCCGTACAAAGGTTGGAAAGGAAGAAAACCATCACTCTCGTATTTGCGCACTTGGGGCGTGCTTGGCGAAAGTCAATGTTCCAATAACTAAAAAGTGCAAACTTAGACCGAAAACAGTGGATTGTGTCTGTCTAGGATATACTCATCATAGTACAGGCAATAGGTTTCCAATCGTTCAATCCGGGATATCCGACATGCCAATCAATATAATAATGGAATCACAAGATGCTATTTTATTTGAAAATATATTTCCTATGAAGAACTCACATATCTCTTCTAGTAGAGCAAATGATTTAACTCCTGAATCTACCGCTCCAATTGAGTATATTGAACACACACATGAACATGTTCATGAGGAGGATGACAGTGTTGTAGCTCCTCAAAGGAGCAAGAGACAAAGGATTGTAAAATCTTTTGGTGATAACTTCACTGTGTACCATGTGGATGATGTTCCCAACTCTATTTCAGAGGCATATGCATCACCTGATGCAGAGTACTGGAAGGATGCGGTTCATAGTGAAATAGATTCCATTATCGCTAACGGAACTTGGGAAGTCACCGATCATCCATTTGGTTATAAGCTAGTTGGATGCAAGTGGGTGTTCAAGAAGAAACTTAGGCCTGATGGTACAATCGAAAAGTACAAGGCTCAGCTTGTAGCTAAAGGTTATACTAAAAAAGTAGATAGGGATTTCTTTGATACATACTCACATGTTGCCAGATTAACCACTATTCGAGTAATATTATCTTTGGCTGCCTCATATGGTCTTATTGTCCATCAAATGGATGTAAAGGCATCTTTTCTTAATGGAGAGTTGGATGAGGAAATTTACATAGATCAGCCTGATGGATTTAAAGTACCTGGACAAGAGGGCAATGTCTATAAGTTATTGAAATCTTTATACGGCCTTAAACAAACACCTAAGCAATGACATGAGAAGTTCGATAGAACTTTGACATCTGCGGGGTTTGCGGTAAATGAAGCCGATAAATATGTATACTACCGCTATGATGAGGGTAAAGGAGTAATATTATGTTTGTATGTTGATGACATACTTATCTTTGGGACAAATATTGATGTGATTAACGAGGTTAAGTCATTTTTATCCCAAAGTTTTGACATAAAAGATCTGGGAGAGACTGGTGTTATTTTAAATATCAAGTTGATCAAGGATGAGAATGTGATTACCCTATTGCAATCCCATTATGTGGAAAAGATCTTGAGCCATTTTGGCTATATGGAAAGCAAGCCCTCTCCAACATCCTATGATCCTAGTCTAATACTTCGAAAGAATCGAAGATTAGGAAAGGATCAATTGACGTACTATCATATTATTGGTTCACTCATGTACTTGGCTAGTGCTATCTGTGCTCACATTTCTTTGTTGTAAGCAAATTGAGCCGGTTTACCGCTAATCCGAGAGATGATCATTGGCGCGCACTTGAGCGGGTTATACGCTATTTGAAAGGTACAATGAGTTACAGAATTCAGTATACTGGGTATCCTGGTATACTTGAGGGATATAGTGATTCCAATTGGATTTCTGATGCTGATGAGATAAAGGCTATGAGTGGACATGTATTCACTCTAGGCGGTGCTGCTGTCTCATGAAGGTCTTGCAAACAGGCCATACCGACAAGGTCAACTATGGAGACAAAACTCACAACATTAGACACAGCCACTGTTGAGGCAGAATGACTGCGAGAACTCTAGATGGATTTACAGGTGGTTGACAAACCAATTCTAGCTATCCTTATGTACTACGATAACCAAACAATTATCATAAAGGTGATAAGTGCAAAGGATAATATGAAATCCTCAAGACATGTGAAAAGACAGTTGTAATCTGTCAGAAAATTGAGAAACTCTAGAGTAATAGTTATGGATTATATCGAAATAGCTAAAAGTCTGGGAGATCCCTTTATAAAGGGACTATCACGGAATGTGATTGAAATTGCATCGAAGGATATGAGAATGAGACCCACGTGAGTTACACACAGTGGTAACCCAGACCTATGTAATCGGAGATCCCGTGAAATAGGCCTTGGGAAAAACAAACTGTTTGGATAATAGTAGAGTAAATTCTTACTTTATATCTCACTTTGTTGGAGATGTAGTACTCTAATTACTGTAAGGCATGATGACTTTCTCTTAATGTGTTCCGAGACTTAACAGCAAAATATCGTCTTACCGGGTATTCGTGTAAGAACACATCTATATGAGTCCGACTATAGGTCGTAGTCCATGAGATGTGGGTGATATCTAAGAAGCTCATGAAGAGGCACAGGAGTATGACTTATATGCTCCCCCCGAGGAGTAGCCTAATGGCGGCCAAGTATCAGCAAAGGCCTTACGTGCAACTTGTCCGCACAAAACAGCCAATTCAAGGCTTAGTCCATTGTGTAGTTGTAGGCGAGTGTAGCTTGAGGTTCTAGGTGGATGTTCAACCTTAACCGATCTCCACCAAAAAACTAGTATATCAACAACACTTTGGAATTATGGTCAAATTCGTGGTGCTTTTAGGATCTGGTGGGGGATTGTTGGAGTTTTTGGGCTTGGCCCATTCAATATTCTAATTAAATCCTAGGAAAATCCTAAACTCCCACTTATGCATCGTGGAAGGTGTGAAGTTTAGTACCATATTGCTAGTCTTGGTGGGAGGAGACTAATATATAAGGTAGAGTTGGTCTTACCTAGTTTAAGCAAGCAAAAGAAGAACACACGCGCACACTCGCTTGCTTGCTCACCACGCCACGCCACTGCCCTCCCACACGCGATGTGCACGTGGATAGTCCAACGATTTCGTGTCTGATTGGCTGTGGAGCTGCAGCGATTAATACAAAGTTATGATTTCAGTTTTTTTTGTGGTTGATTCTATATGGAGAGACATCCCCTCTCAGAAGGACTAAACAGATAGAAACCTCTCAGAAATATGCCTAGTATATATATGCTGCTGTTGATTTAATTATTGTTTTAGGAATTATAATAATCACAAAAGCGTGCATATACCTAACAATCCACACCTTTTTGTGGCAACCAAAACAGACGTCACAAGTGTTGTAAAGTTAGGCAAAATTCTAAGCCTATGACGTGTGGGCCGTATGGCTAAGAAAATGTGGCAAGACGTAACTGCGGGAAGCAACTAAGCATCGGCTAAAAATATATGGCACGTCTAAGGTTAGCTGTGGAAATATTAGGTAGCTAACCAAACATGCCCTAATTGTCTGCCTGCAGTTAAGTAGTATACTAGGTGCCGAATGTGTCAGCAGCAACCCTCAACGATGCTGTTGTTGTACATGACCATCTAATCGTATCTCTCTCTCCATAGTGCGTCTTGGTGAAAGATCATGCATGTACTAGAGTATCCAAAAGGCAGCTACTTTCTGAATTCAAACATGAGTGAAAAAAAAGACGGCAAACATAATTAAATGGTACAACTAGCGCTGAAACGTACGATAAAAAGCATATCATCGTACACTCCAAAGCAACGTACATGAACCACATCCACTAGTGTGTCTCTCGAATCGGACCTTCGGCCCATAGCATTACCCTAATTAAATTCGTGGCGATTTGATAGTGGACGCGTACCGGAAATCCCATCTAACCTCAGATGCACTTTCCCATTATCCCGTGCCACATCATTGTGTTTCACTTTGTGGAGTATTTTTTCCCTCCATGTGCCTATGATAGCGGGCATGCTTGAAACAACCCAGAATTTTCATATTTTCAAATTTCTTGAATTTTGGTTTGAATTTTGAATTATTTCCCAATTTGGCATCTCCCAGCCAATTCCCGCTTTCCCCTTTTGGCCTTCCCGTTCCCCTGCACCGGAGGCACCTTCACCTGGAGGTCCACCACCGTCACAACTCATCGCCCAAGCCCCCTCAGCCCACGCAAAACCCCAAAACGAGAAGCCCTTACCTCAGTGGACCTCCCCGCACCACGCACCTTCACCGCCGACCACCACTCCGTGCCCAGGCCGCACCAGGGGGCTACCACCTCGCCGCGCCACCCCCCACGCCTTCAATGCGGCGTCTGCCCTGAGCCACCGCTCGCCAACGCTACGCCGCTCCTGCACAGCCACTGTCCCGCCAGCTCGCTGCGCCACAATTGGCGATGTCCACCGCGCCAGCTCTCGCTCTTGCTCCAGTGAGGGAGCACCACCACCGCACTGTCGCTGTACTACGCCCGCGCCTCCACCTTGCTCACACCCAGCGCAAATCCCTCCCGGCCGCACACGCGCCACCAGCGCCGCGCTCTTCACTGCTCCGACCACATCCAATCGGCTATAAAAGCCGCCTCAAATGCTTCTCCTCCCACTCACCGAGCACCAGCACACCTCCCCTAGCCTTCTTCGTCTCCATCGTCGATCAATTTCACGGATCGCCGCCGCCCTTGCTTCTTCCCCGACGAGCCTAATCGGTAAACTCGCCATTCCCGTCCTTTCCTCTCCCTTTAAACCCCATCATCCTCACCGCCTCCACCACCCGACCGTTTTCCCCATCATCTCCGGCTCCAATTTCGCCGGAGCCTCGCCGACGCTACCCTTCCCCTTTGCGCTATCCACGGCCCTCGTGGACAGCTAGCCACAAAGCACCCCAACCCTCAACGTCACCACTCCCCAGACCCCCTCCACCCTCTTATGCTCAAGCCCCGGCAATTTGACCGGAGCACCACCACGCTGCCGCCGCCACCATCCCCTGCCACGGCCGTGCACCACCGCCGTCACAACCTATCGCCCAAGCCCCCTCAGCCTGCACAAAACCCCAAAACGAGAAGCCCTTACCTCAGTGGACCTCCCCACACCACGCACCTTCGCCGCCGACCACCGCCGCCGTCGGAGCACCGCCGGCTTTTCCTCTCCCTCGGCTCGAGCGCGCTGGAGTGCGCTCTGGCCTTCGGCCGAGTGCAGCTCAAGGCCGCAGAGTCGAGCCTTTTAGGCCTGGCCTAAATGGGCCAGTGGCCCAACAAGTGTTGGGCTGACCCAACTCTATTTTGTCCAGCCAGCACCGTTCATTCCATTGCGGCCAAAACATCAGACATTATCGTTCATTTTCAACAAAAACAATGCATCACCATCGCTCACTAGTCAAATAGCGTTCGTTAATGTTCATCATCTGTTTTCATACATGAACAAAAAAAATAAGCACTATTCATCCAACCCTAAATTGACATATTATATCCACTCTGACCGTCTCGAACCCATAAAGCCCATTCTTGATTTCGTTCAGCTATATCAAGCCCCAATAAATCCTTTTTACCATTTTACCCTTCTTTTATCTCTTTTTTGGATTTTATTGCACTTGCATGTTGTTCCTAGCTCGTTCCTTATTGAGCCAGATATTTAATTGATCTATTTCACTTTGCGCTAGGTTTCGAGTTTGACGATCAGGCTCAGGGAGACACAGGACAAGATGCATGAGCAGCAGGACTTTTCGAGGACTTCGAGCAAGGAGGCAAGTTGCATACCTTGAACGTATTGAACCTATATTTCATATAATTTATGCTATTACCTTCATTAGCATATTTTAGCCAATTATTTCAATAAAGAAATATTACCTTGGAAAGCCATGCTAAATAGATAAAGCCCTTCACCCCACATATCAACCCACCCATTCTTGTAGGCCATATTCACCTTGAAAATTTTAGTTCACATAAAATAATAACAAATGCGCAACCATGTCACACAAAACATTCTTCTAAATACTGATAAGGAAGGTTGGCTTTACGCTAATAGATTTTGGTGGAAAGTTGATGGTTGAGACTAGAAGGATGGACAACCCAATATACTTGCTAAAAGTGAGACATTGGTGAGACTTGGAGGTGGATGGCCACGAGTTGGTAAATGGTCCATCGCCCACTGGATGTCAAGTAAGGACAACAACCTTGCGCCAAGTAACAGACACAGATCTCGCTCAACCACAGATGCGGTTTATCCAACTTGGCTTAGTACACTGCACTCCCAATTAAATATCTACGGGATGTCAACTGCTCTTGTGTGATAGAGTAGCCGCGGATTGGGGATGAGTCAGGAGTGGGCCGGTTAGGGCACTCGTTGAACTACACAACAGTATGAACCTGTCAGCCTCGGAGTGTGGATTCCACTATTGGCTAGTGGTCTCCCGAGGTCTGTATGGACCTTGAACCTACCGGGTAGGTACTAAAAAGGGTTGAGCAGTGGAAAAGACATTGTTATCTCAACTCAGTCGCACGCTAATCGGTTGCGTGTATATAGCTTGATAGTGTGAGCTTGAGATATCTTGTGGGTAAAGTTGGGCAACTCTGCAGAGTATAAATCAATGGTATTCGAATACATCATACTTCTGGTTAATAAAGCTGTGTTCATGGGTAATTCCAATATACAAGGCATAAGTAGGATTTTATAGATGTTAATTTGATAATTACAGATGTTGTAAACCCCTGTTATTATACTTACTATTGCTTTATTGTTTTTTAAGTATTATCTTGCTTTTAAATTCAACTTTTGTATTCCACATATACCTGTTATAATAAAACTGTGCCCTCCCTTTGATAATCGTGGCATATAGTAAATTAGAGTTTCCTATGCAACTTGTTGGGTGCGGTTGTACTCATTCTTGCTAAACATCTTAAGAGAAGAATTTTGGGAGGAAGTAGGTGATATTTATGATCCAGAGGAGCCGCTAGACGGTGACGACTATTGGTACTTGGTCTCATTTGTGCCCAAGCTTGCCTGTGGATTTTGTGCTCTTTTGCATTGTAATATATTATATTTGGGCTTGGATGCTCGCTTCTGCTTTCAAACTGGCTGTTAAGCCTTAACTGTTGTAATAAAAGCTTGTTTCTTATTGTAAATCGTAAACTTGCTTGTGAAGCCACGACTTTACAACTGTACATCCTGGATAGTTGTAAAGAATCTAGTGGTCCCAATTTTGGGGCCATTACAATGCCATAGAGAATTTGGTGACGTGAGTGGTACCTTTTTTAAAAGAGCAAAAAAAAGGAGAAAAAAAAATGGAAGTCGGCGTGGTGAAGGTGTGTGCATGTGAGAAGCCACTCGCGAGGCAGCAGCCGCATATGCGCCGTGCGGCCTGCCTGACGTGAAAATTTTGTCGTTTCATGTTGCAAAAGCGGTGAAAATGGGGTGGTTCCACCATCGGCAGATGCATCAGCTAGGATGGCAGTTTCGCCTATTTATCCGATTACCCGTGGGTAAAAACCCTAATGGAGGTGGGTATATTCTTATTTTTCTGCCCATGGGTACATTCGTGGGCACAAATCTCTACTTGGTGGGTAAACGGGGATGGGCATGGGTAACGCCCACCTGTGCTCGTTTCACCCGATTACCCATGAGAATGTACTGACAGGTGGGTCTTACGTTACTTCATGTGTCACACACCAGCCGCCACCTCTCCAATCCTATTCCTCCCCAAACCCATCCCCCTATCCTCCAGAATCCAACCCAGATCCCCTTCCCGCACGCTCGGCCGCTTCCCTCACGCGGTAACGCCTGCCGTCGCCTTCCTCACACCCTGCTGTCACCTCCCTCCTCACTCAGTCACTCCTCATGCCCCTCTCCTCAAGGCCAGATCCAGATCTCCCTCTCCTCACGCCCCTCTCCTCAAGGCCAGATCCAGATCTCCCTCTCCTCACACCCTCTCTTCAGTCACTCCTCACGCCCCTCTCCTCATGGCCAGATCTCCGTTCTCATGCCCGGCCGCCGCCCCCTCCTCACTCCACCTGGCCGGCCACCGGCCCTGTCCTCCCGCCCGGCAGCACAGCCCACTCCTCACGCCCGGTCGCACCGCCCCCTCCTCAATGCTCGGCCTATTCCCGCTCGGCCGCCGCCCCCTCCTCAACGCCCAGCCGCCGCATACCCGGCCTCCTCATGCTCGGCCTCCTCAACACCCGGCCTCCTCCCGCCTGGCCATCGCTCCCTCCTTAACACCCGGCCACCACACGCCTGGCTTCCTCACGTCCAACCGCCGCCCCCTACTCAAAGCTCGGCCTCCTCACACCCTCGGTCGGCCCCCCTCATCCCCATCCTCCTGTTACTTTTGATTTGTGTTCTACTCTTATATTTTCATTTTAGTTTGTATTTCCATTTTATTTGTTGAACTTGATGTGTGATGAACTTGATTAGTCATTGAACCTGATGTGTGATGATTGATGAACTTGATTAGTTGTTGAACTTGCATGCCACAGTCTCACAGTCACAGACCATGTGGCAGGTACAAGGACATGACTGCGGGCGATGGGTACCCATGGACGACGAGCATAGGTGAGGTTCTTCGTTCGTCGCCCTTCGCGAGCATACCGTGGGGGGGAATCCGGGTCACAGGCAAGAACCTATATCGGCTGATGGGGCTGAATGCCCACCCAACCATGGGGATTTCTTATCCTGTTCCTCCACTAGAATACTAGATAGATAATTGCAAGGTTTTTTTTTCGATTACCTTCCGTGCCCCTGTAACTTCATTGGAAGAGGATCGGCTACAGTCGAGATGCTCGTGTTTAGACGTCCAATCAAAAAATCAACGGTTTACATCAAAGAGTCGACCAAAGAATGAGAAGGCATACCCCTGCTTTCTTCACATTGATCAATCTAAGTTTTTTTAAGCAACATTTGATTGTACTTTTTTCCGGGGTGGAAACATTTGATTGTACTTAAATTGCAACAGATACGGTTGGTTTTTTTCTCCATTGGCCTCACACATTCCCCAATCTGCAGATGCTACACGCTTCTTCACCATTAGTTTTATCTGAAACTAAACGACACAAACCGCATCGTGAATGTGCTTGGATGATGGGTACTCCACTAGCAGTACATATCTACAATTATGCACCGGCCGTGTGCAATGGTCGTGGTAATGGCTAATGCCGTAAGTGTATCGTGCATTCATAGGTCTGCGTTTCATTCTGAAAATGGCACGAAAAGTGACTGTCAATGCTCAACACTCAATTCTGCTGCTGTCCAAACGCAGTTGTAGCACCTTGGTCTAACACTGAGTTAGAAATACCACTCAACTATATTAACTACTAATTTAAATCATATATTACAAAAAATTCTAGCAAGCACATAACGAATAAAAACCCGCCACAGGTCACAATAGAAAATATTAAATACAACTAAACTGCATAAGAATCAACATACTAGATAGCAATACCGAATAAAGAACCAATAGGCAATAAACAACCCATTAACATTCTAATGAATGAATAAACCGGTTTCAACCAATCACCTAGTATTATTCAATGATTATCAAATCCTATAAAGAATATATCATCACACTATATTAAACGTTCTCATGGCCCTGTAATTCAAGTAATTGAGTGTGGGTTTATGGTTCCAAGTACGCTAGTCCTTCCCAAGTGAAATGTCGTCAACGGTCTTCTAAAAACAACAATAATGCAAGAGTAAATCCAAGACTCAACAAATACATAATAAAACCATAAACAACAGTTTATCAACCATAATCCAGGTTATCATCATCATCCAACTATTAAATGTCAATCTCGTACTAAAATAGACAAATCATATTAGATATAGGTAAATTTGCACACTTTAATAATTTACTCACGTATGCGAATGCACCATCATGCTCATACTGATACCGGTATGGTGGAGTGTTCACTCGTCAATGACACACTCTTCTCCATCTTCGTTAGGATGGGGTCCCTACATTGTAGGACTTTAATTAATATCTATAAATATAAGACTTTATCTAGAGAACTCCAGACTAGTCATATATCTTTCTCACTGACCTCACCGAAATAGTTACATGATTTTCTCACCGACTTGGCTCGTGCACTCTTATCACGATGAATATAAATGATGCAACATCATAATTAATCATTTGCACAACTCGTCTCGTTAACTCAATATCTCATTCTCATTATCTCAATATCATAATCTCATTAACTCAATGCATCAATGTCATGCATATGAATAAGCTTAACGAAATCATAATAAATAACATGATAAATAATATCAATGGTAATGGCGAACAACCCATTGTTCAACACTCTACCATGTACTTGCCTCTTAGCCTTTAGAAGCCAGGTGATGAAATTATGGCACGGTGCATGAGGCTACAGTCCCTAAACAAGAAAGTTAAAATAATCTCAAAACAGCATCATCACAGTACCAAAATATTACACTAATCGTCCTCGCATCTATACGTCAAGACAACACAATTAACTCAATTCTACCGGACGCACTACCTGGTGTCGCAGTACTAAAAAATGTCTAACTTATTCATCCGAACTCCAAATTCAACCAACCAAGACTTTCTAGAATCCTCACGAAAAAGCCTACAACTCCCTAGTTTTGACGAACTTTTGATCCAAACGTTTTCTTCCCAGTTTCCTTTTCCAAAGACTGTCCTAGAATTTAATGTAAAAAGAATTATGGCCTATTTTGTGACGTTGCCCTGTTCTATCCTCAGTGTTGTTTGGATCGTGTTTGGATCTCATATTTTCTTAGTAGTTTTTTTTTATAAAACATATTTTTGTGTTAGTTTTAGCAATACGGGTTTTAAATTGTTATTCGGTTTTGATTGCATTTAGTGAAAACCTTGTTAGGCTTATTCAGTTAATCTAAGTTGTTTTTAGTTTTGTGAAAAAACAAGCAGAAGTGAGTTTTCATAAAACCCATTATTTGAGTTTTAGTATAAACCAAGGAGGTTATCCTGGTTTTATCCTATCTAACAAAACAATTATTTTCGGTGTTAGGCTCTAAAACGAATTTAACAAAAAACTGATTTTTCTGGTGATGCTTCTCTAAACTGTCAGGGTTGTAAGCTTGGTAAACAGCTTCAACTTCCTTATCCTTCCAGTGAGTCAGTGTCGTAGCGTCCTTTTGATCTTGTTCATTCTGATGTACGGGGCCCGGCTCCTTTCGTTTCGAAAGAAGGTCATCGATACTATATAATTTTTATTGATGACTTTTCTCAACACACATGGATCTACTTTATGTCATCTCGTAGTGAGGTTCTATCCATCTATAAGACTTTTGCCACCATGATTCGTACTCAGTTTGACTCTCCTATTCATGTTTTTCGTGCTGATTCTGCTGGGGAATACTTGTCAGGAATCTTTCGTGGTTTTCTTGCTGAGCATGGCACTCTCTCTCTCTCTCGGTATTCTTGTGCTGGTGTTCATTTCTAGAACGGTGTGGCTGAACGGAAGCATCGTCATTTTCTTGAGATAGCCGTGCTCTTATGCTTGCTTCTGCTGTACCACCACACTTCTGGGCTGGGGCTGTTTTTACTGCCACTTTCTTGATTAATATTCAACCTTCTTCTGCCCTTCAGGGTGAGATCCCAGTTGAGCATCTCCGTGGCAAGACTATTGATTATTCTAGTCTTCGCCTCTTTGGGTGTGTGCGCTATGTTCTTCTTGCACCTCGTGAGCGCACCAAGCTGACCGCTCAGTCCGTAGAGAGTGTTTTTCTGGGCTATAGCGCTAGGTATAAGGGATATCATTGTTGGGATCCTGTTGGCCGATGGATACGAGTTTCTCGGGACGTCACTTTTGATGAGTCTCGTCCTTTCTACCCTCGTCTTTCTCCTTCCACCACTCTAGCATCTCTTGTCGAGCCACTTTCTTTCCTGACTTTTTCTGCCACCCCTATAGTCACCACACCCCCATCAAAGACTTTGGGCTCTCCGGTGCCTCCTTCACCTTCTCCTTCGCCACCGTCACCCTCTCCAGAGGCTCCTCCAGGCCTTGTTCCTTTTTATCCTCTCTACTACACTCGTCGTCCGCGAGTTGAGGATTCTTCTGATGCATCATCTTCTTCTGATGGGTCATCTTCTTCTACGTCTCCTCCTCGATATGCTCTTCATGATCGTTAGTCTATTCGGCCTCCTACATGCTTTTGTTTAGCAGCTCTTACCGAATCGACTTCTTATTATGATGCTGCTGATCATCAGAAGTGGCAGCATGCGATAGTAGAGGAGATTACTACCCTTGAGCGTACTGGCATGTGGAATCTTGTCCCTCTTCCCACGTGTGTTTCTCCTATCACGTGCAAGTGGGTCTACAAGGTTAAGACCCGTACTAATGGCTCTCTTGAGTGCTACAAGGCTCGTCTCGTGGCACGTGATATTCAGCAGGAGCATGATCGTGATTATGATGAGACTTTTGCTCCTGTGGCTCACATGACCACCGTTCACTTGCTGTGGCGTCTGTTCGGATCTGGTCCATCTCTCAGCTTGATGTCAAGAATGCCTTTCTCAATGGTGAGCTGCATGAGGAGGTTTATATGCAGCCACAACCGGGGTATTCTGTTCTTGAGGGTATGGTTTGTCGCCTTCGCCGATCTCTTTACGGCCTCAAGCAAGCTCCTCGTGCCTGATTTGATCGTTTCTCTTTTGTTGTCACTGCAGCTGGTTTCTCTACCAGTGCTCATTGTCCTGCTATTTTTATTCAAACTTCGCCTCGTGGTCGAACACTTCTCCTTTTATATGTTGATGATATGATCATTACTGGAGATGATTCTCAGTACATCACTTTTGTCAAGGAGCGTCTTAATGAGCAGTTTCTCATGTCTGTTATGGGTCATCTTCGCTAATTTTTGAGGTTGATGTTATTTCTACGTCTAAGGGCTTCTATCTGTACCAAAGAAAAGTATATCTAGGATCTTCTTGATCGTGCTTCTCTTACTGATCAACGCACCGCTGAGACTCCCATAGAGCTTGATGTTCATCTTCGGCCCACTGATAGTGAGCCTCTTACTGATCCTACTCGCTATCGTCACCTTGTTGGGAGTCTTGTTTATTTGGGTGTCACTCGTCCTAACATTTCTTATCCTGTCCATATCTTGAGTCAATTTATTTCAGCTCCCACTCAGCTCCACTATAGTCATCTTCTTCGTGTTCTATGATATTTTCGTGGATCCATCACTCGTCGTCTGTTTTTCCCTCACTCCAGCTCTTTACAACTCCAGGCATATTCTGATACCACCTGGGCTAATGATCACTCTCATCGTCAGTCTCTCTCTACCTATTGTGTTTTTCTTGGTGGTTCTCTCATTGTTTGGAAGACTAAGAAGCAGACATCAGTTTCTCGTTCGAGTGCTAAGGCTGAGATGCGAGCTATGGCTTTGTTGACTGCGGAGGTTACTTGGCTACGGTGGTTACTTGAGGATTTAGGTGTTTCTGTTTTAGCACCCACTCTTCTTTTGTCTGATAGCACAGGTGCTATTAGCATTGCTAAAGATCAGGTGAAACATGAATTTACAAAGGATATTGGAGTTGATACTTCCTTTATGCGGACACAGGTGCAGGACCAGGTTGTTGCTGCTCAGTATGTGCCTTCAGAGCATCAATTGACAGATTTTTTCACAAAGACACAGAAGCCCAGCATTGCTTCTATCTTTCCAAACTTCATGTTATTGATCTATCATAGGTTTGAGGAGGAGGGTGTTAGATGTATATTATTGCCTGTGTATTTTTCTATTGTATAAAGAGTTACCTGCATATATGTCATACATGTATGTGTATATATATTGACCAATTGGTCTTATGATGAATACAAGCGCTATTCATATTTCATAACACCGGAATTGTTCATATGAGTTCAGCAGATGTTTGCAGGAACCATACTGCCCGCTATCAAGAGGCTGCTGAATGGAGGGCGACGAGGGACGCATATGCGCAAGGTGTCGTGCTTTCCCTTCTCAATTATCTCTCCATTCTTCACAACCGCGATTAAATCCGCGTTTCGTATTGTAGATAAACGGTGCGCGACGATCACTGTTGTCCGGTTGACCATCACTCTGTCCAGTGCATCCTGAACCACCCGTTCGGATTCGGCATCCAGTGCACTGGTCGCTTCATCCAGCAGCAGGATCCTAGGGTCCTTCACGATTGCACGGGCGATGGCAACACGCTGCTTTTGCCCTCCGGACAACTGAGCTCCACGCTCCCCAACCATTGTGTCATACCCCTACAATTGTTCAGGTAATACACTCTTCTTTCAGCAAATGATTTTGGCACTTAATTGTATAGCAAAGCCACTTCTAAATTTGTCTAAAATTCTTAAGTGAAAGGGGGCAAATCTAAGCTGGAGCGAAGAACTAATGAACTTGTGATCATTTGCCAATTGTGTAGCAGCTATGATCTCAGATTCCGTTGCTTCTTCCTCCTTTCCATAAGCAATGTTTGCTCGTATTGTGTCGTTGAACAGAGCTGGTTCTTGACTCACCAGGCCCATTTGTTGCCTTAGCCACCTTAGCTGAAACTTCTGTATGTCCACACCATCTAGGAGTACATGGCCTACGTCAGGATCATAAAACCTCTGAAGCAATGAAATGGCTGTTGATTTTCCACTACCACTCTCTCCAACAAGTGCAACAGTCTGATAGACAAATAATTCAGACTGTTAGCTTTAGTAACCATAAACACTATGAGCTTAAAGAGGATCTTATATGTTAGGAAGGTCACTTGCCTTTCCAGAATGAATTGTCAAGCATGGGTCTCGGAAAATCTCAACATCTGGCCTGGTAGGTTATCTGAAGCTAACATGCTGGAACTCGATATTGCCTCGTAGTGTCTCGGCAGTGTTGGAACATGTACATCGAAGAAACTTCAGCCGATCGGTAGACGAACACACGCACACGTCGCTGGAACCTCACGCACTGGAACTTCTTCTATTACTTGTTGCTAGCTTGAACTCACATTGTATTGCTTTGCCTCTTGACACAATCTTACATTACTTCCTCTCGACATGTTACAAAAGACTCAAGACTAACCAGCCACTTATAAAGGCTGGGTATCTCATCCAACTCGGATACGGCTACTGTCAAGTTGAATTGGATACGGAAACCAAAACAGAAACTAATACTAACACAAAGATTATCTAACAATCACTCCCTAATCTTTGTGTACTTACTTATATTTCGTGTGCTGCCAGTTGGACTCAACTTCAACATGGCTCCCACACACTCGGCCGAAGACGGTAGCACAACTCAAACACGACTTGGACGTTGCCAGTTGGACTTGACTTCAACTTGGCTCACACTTACTTGTCCGGAGACGGTGGCACAACTCGAACACGTCTTGGACTCTTACTCATTAAGGCAGTCGGTCTCAACTACGACTGCACCCCAACTCGTACTCAACTCAGGACAGTCGGTCTCAACTACGACTTGCGCCCCAACTTGTACTCGAATTTCAAGTTGGTCACGACTTCAACTTGAGTAACACACGGACTCAACTCAGGACGGCGAACAAATCTTCTCAACATCCCTTGCCTTCGTCTTTTGATGATCGGCACCAAGATGCATCGTCTTCAACGTCTTCCACGCAGATTTGGCCGTCTCCTTTTCGGCCAGTAGGAAGAGCATCGATGTTGCCTCGTCACCGGTGACACCACTCCCCAGAGAACGCGACATAATCTTGGGCACAAATCAAAAACTCAGGCTCCTCCTCGTCACGGAGCCGCATGCACCGTACAGTGCATCGGTCTCGCCACCGCACCCCGCCGTGCGTTCAAAGATCTTCTTGGTTCGATGTGTCATTGATCCACAGCGGCGCACTCTGCCTCGCCGCCATTGTGGTCACCCATATATCCTTCGTCATGGCTCAGCCGGCCGCCACGCGCCCTCGGACGCCGTCGCACCCGCCGTCACACCGTATATGCCACCCCGGGAGTCGAGATCATCCCTCCCGGGGCAGCAGGTAGGGTTTCGAATCTAGAGCTCTGATACCAATTGTTGGAACACATTGAAGAAACTTCAGCCGATCGGTAGACAAACACACGCACACGTCGCTGGAACCTCACGCACTGGAACTTCTTCTATTACTTGTTGCTAGCTTGAACTCACATTGTATTGCTTTGCCTCTTGACACGATCTTACATTACTTCCTCTCGACACGTTACAAAAGACTCAAGACTAACCAGCCACTTATAAAGGTCGGGTATCTCATCCAACTTCGGATACTGACCATCGTCAAGTTGAATTGGATACGGAAACCAAAACAGAAACTAATACTAACACAAAGATTATCTAACAGGCAGTCACCCCTGCATCCTCACTTGGGTCTATCCTAGATTTACGGTCCACAATTGCAAATATAGATGATGCAGCTGATTGTGCTTTGGAAGAATCCGATGTAAGGGCACTTGATTGTGACACCCCAATCGCTGCCATAGCAAGAGCAAGAAAAACCTGCATTTAGACGGCCAAATTATTAGAGCTCTTCATTTCAAAACTGCATGGTATTCGATTCAAATCCTAAATATTTGACTGCATTTCAGTTAATCTAAGTTGTTTTTAGTTTTGTGAAAAAACAAGTAGGAGTGAGTTTTCATAAAACCCATGATTTGAGTTTTAGTATAAGCCGAAGAGGCTATCCTGGTTTTATCGTATCTAACAAAACAATATTTTTCGGTGTTAGGCTCTAAAATGAATTTAACAAAAAAACTGATTGTGGTAAAACCCAAAATCCAAACAAGAGACGAGGAAAACCATGCTTTTCTAGTTTGCTTCCGTTTGGTCTCTTGCAGTCTTGCCCTCCCCATGTCCCAATCGCGGTCCAGACGTTCCATGGCAGCACTCAAAGGGATGGTGGTTGCCGCGCACCCTAGCGTATGTGCCCGGAGTGCAGCCGGAGCTGAGCACGCGCGGCAGCAGGCCAAGGCCGCCCTCCGGACCGACAAGAACCACCCGGCGGCACTCCTGACGGGTCCCCGTACACCGTATCTTTGCCCACACGCTTGCACTTTGCTTAGTCGGAGCTATTCGGGTTGGGTCTGCTAGCAAAAATTGACTCATTCCATCCAGACATTGTCGAGATTAGGGTTTTTGGTAACCGGTTTGAAAATTTTACCCGAGGTTAGAGCTGGCCAAATGGGCCGGTCCAAACGGCGACACGGCTGCAAGCATCAGAGGCCCAGCCCAAGCACGCACGCACGGCATCTTGTTCATAGGTCAGGTCTGCCCCAAGACGATACCGGGCGTGCAGGCCGCCACCTCTAAGCGGTGGGCTGCCCAAAGACGCAAATTTAACAAAGGTCGGGTCGTGCGACCGCAAGACAGCACGAGGACAAGATGCCAAGACCTGGTTCTTGTGCAGCAGGGAGGTGGAGCAGCGAGGCGAGGGGCCGAGGCGAGCAGAGCCGGCGGCGGCGGCAAGACGGTTCTTGGCGGAGGCCGGAGGCGGAGCGGAACCGGCGGCGCATGGTGCTGCGCCGGAGGCCAGAGTGGAGGGAGGAGGAGGGTGTTGCGGCGCACTTTGCTGCGCTGGAGCAGAGGGAGGAGGAGGCGGGCCAGACGGCGGCGTGGTGCATGGTGCTGCACCGGAGCAGACGAAGGAGGAGGCGATGGCGGTGTCGTCGAAGCGGAGGGAGGGAGGAGGGCATCGCCGTGGCACGGAGCTGCGCGGTAGCGCGGGCGCGCAGGAGAGGAGAGGAAGCGAGGAGCTGGCAGGGTCAACGAGGCGGCGGCGGGGTCATCGACGCGGGCGGGTCGTCGGCGGCAGGCGGGGCCGTGGGAGGCTCCGAGGTGGCGGGGTCGACGCAGCAAGTGGGGCATGGGAGGCTCCGAGGCGGCGGCTCCTCGGCGGGGTCACGGGAGGCCTCCAATCTAGAGGCGAGGAGGCGGCGGGCTTCTCGGCGGGGTCATGGGAGGAGCCTCCGAGGCGGCAGTGGTCATGGGAGCCGGGAGGAGGCGGGGTCATGGGACAATGAGGTCGTGAGTGGGTGGCAGACCCATGAGGCGGAGGTCATGAGGGCGAGGGTGGGGAGATGAAGAAGGGACCAGGGCGACCAGGCCATGTCGTGCCGTGGGCCGTGCACGGCCCGGCATGGCCCAAAATTTTTGACCGTTGTGGGGTTTTTTTAACCCTTTTTTTGACCGTTTTTTTACCATTGTGGGCTTAAAAAATAGCAAAAAAATTGAAAAAAATCCAAATTTTTTTCTATAAATAGGCACCATACCCCCCCCTCATTTAGCACCCCTTCATTCCCTATTCTCTCTTTGAAATTGTGTTGTGCAAATTCAAATCCGTGTTGAGCTAATTTGGCAAAATTCAAAAAATTTGTGCAAAAATTTGGAAATTTCAATTTTCGTCAACAAGTCAGTCAAAAAGGTACAATACTATTTTTCTAATACTTTAATTGTTAGTTATTAGTATGCTAAGATTAAAGTAGTAATAGTGTTATTTTTGATTTTGCAGTTTTCGTTATGGACAGTCCGTACGACAGCTTTGCTCTTAGTGAGTTCGGACTTTCATCGGACGAAATTGCATCTATGGAGGCGGCTGCTCCTGCGGCTACCTCAAACCAACCGGAGGTTTCACCAGAGGAGCAAGGTGGAGTTCCGTCATCAGCCTCCACGTCAGCATCAGGCTCAACGGCAACCGGAGCAAAGAGGTTGAGGCCGTCTACATCGGGAGTGTGGGAGAATTTTGACAAGACAACCAGGCAAGACGCAGTGGGAAATAAGGTACCATATGCTATTTGTAAAATTTGTCGCCATGAATTGTCTGCAAAGTCTACAGGTGGAACGGGGCACTTGATTAGACATGCTACAAGGTGTCTAACCAAGCAAAGATTGGCGATGAGGCAGATGCAGCTGCAATACAACCCTGACGGTACGGTATCTAGTTGGGATTACGATCCTCAGGTAGCCCACCAATCTTTTTGTCGTTTAATTGCTTCTGAGGATTTACCGTTAGGCTTTGGTGAGTCTGCTTCTTTCTAAAATTACATTAGGACTGCGCATAATCCTAGATTTACTTTCGTTTCTAGACAGACAACAACTAGGGATCTAGTGAAATACTATAATGAACGTCGTAATAAAATAAAGGAACTATTTAGTACGTGCACATTTTCGGTGGCCCTGACCTCGGACATATGGAGTGGTCGAGCTAGGGAGGATTACCTTAGTGTAGTTGCGTATTATATTAATGACGACTGGGTAATGGAGAAAAGGATTATAGGTTTGAAATTAATTGATGTAGCACACACGGGAGAATATTATAATTATCAAAGTCGTGGAAGACTTTGGTCTTACAGACAAAATATTCGTGATTAATTTAGACAACGCCGCTTCAAACTCTAGGGCCATGGACATTCTTACTCCAGTGTTGAGTACATATGCCAATTCCTTCCTGCTACATCAACGATGCGCTTGTCATATTATCAACCTTATAGTCAAATGTGGTTTGAAGAGGTTGAGTCCGTATATTAAAGCTTTTCGCAATGCGATTTCTTTCTTGAATAATTCTAACATAAGAATAGCACAATATAAGAACTTCTGCAGGGCGATGGGTGTACGTCCAAGAAAGTTCGGTTTGGACATGGAGGTAAGGTGGAACTCTACTTACCTCATGCTTAAGAATCTTTTACCATACAAGAGCACTTTTTCTGTATTTATTCAAACGCACTATCCTAGCAATGACGGTACTATGCTATTAACTGAGCAACATTGGTTTGTTGCTAAGAAGGTACTGTCGTTTTTAGAAATTTTTTATGAGGCAACTGTTGCTTTGTCCGCTGTCTACTATCCAACATCTCCTATCATTGTGCATACTATTTTACGGATTGCTACTCAATTGAAAATGTTTAAAAAGGACATAGTTTTAGGCGATCTTTGTTGTTTCCATGAAATCTAAATACCTTAAATATTGAGAGAAATCCCTTACCTATATGCATTTGCATTTCTTTTTAGATCCTAGGGCTAAAATTGATGCATTTGGTATTGTACTTGATCTTCTTAGTGATGCTACTGGGGCTAGACTATCTCGACTATTTTGCGAAGTTCATTCTCGGTTATACGAGGTTTACCAAAAGTATGAAAATAAGTTCCGGAGTCCGTTCATAGCGACCTCCAAAGAGCTCCCTACCTCAAGTGGGAAGACAAATATGTGGGGCGCGATCTTCGGTGCCTCTTCCTCCAGGTCCAGGTCCAGGGGTTCTTCTTTTTCTTCTACACCAACGCTTGCTCAGCCAAGACCCACAAGGAGTGGAGAACTATCCACCTATCTGGACAACGATACGGTGGATTTCAACTCAGAAAGCATCGACATCTTGCAATGGTGGCAAGCCCATAAGTTAACATATCCCATGCTATCCATACTTGCACGTGATGTGTTAACTGTTCCTGTCTCTACGGTTTCCTCCGAGTCTGCTTTCAGTCTTTCTGGAAGGATATTAGAGGAGAGAAGAGCAAGTCTCACAAGTGAGATGGTAGAGATCCTTCTAACTGTGAAGGATTGGGAACAAGGCGATTCACTTAACACAACACTCAGTAGAAAATCCAGAATTGTCGGAGGTGTTCGAAAATCTGTACTTAGACAATGACACCGACACATAGAACAAAGATGTATCATGTATGTAGAATTGTAGAGCTATAGGCTGTACTCTTTTTCTTTTGCCAAGATTTTCTCATTTTGAGTTTTTACTTGGCAAACGTTTTAACGAGGTAGCCAGTTGGACATCAATAAAGCTCTTTATTACATTTTCAATATGATTGTCTCATTTTTTTTTTAAATTTTCATGTCTACTTCTGAATTCTACAGATTTTTGTAATTTTTTGGATTTTTTTTTGTTCTGATGGGCCAAACATACCACATCTGGCCCAACGAATAAACGGGCTCGGCCGATCCCAAGACGAATGCCCGTCTTGCCATGCTGCCGCCGCCACCCACCCCAGTGGGCGGCTTACCAAAGATGAATAAAGACATGGGCGGAATGGGCAGGTGCCTAGTCAGAACCCGTGCTTGTGCCGGGCAGGCCCAAGGTCCATTTGGCCAGGTCTGCCCGAGGTCACCGGTAGGACCGGTTTGGTCAAAAATCTAGTTAAAACAGAAAAAAGCCAAAAATAGTGCAATTCAGGATTTGAACACAAGACCTACCGTCTTCTAAACTATGAACATTACCACAAGACCACATGCACACATGTGCTTAGACATTGTTACAAATTTCTTTTATATTGGGCAAAAATCATCCGAAACTGATTTTTTTGGCTGTTTTGAATTTTAGGGGGGCGATAGAACCGAAAATCCCGGTTTTCAGCTGGTTACCCAAACCCTGGTTGAGATTCCTTTGAAAAAGATAGTGGACATATTTTTCTAAAGGAAAAAGGGAGAGAGAGAGAGAGAGAGAGAGAGAGCGCAACCTTATTTTTTCAAAGAGGAAAGGAGACTAAAACTGATAATAGTCTTCATTCACTCGTTTTCTTTCAATTTCCTCACCCAACTGTAAACGCTTATCACCTTCTAAGATAATTCCGGAGACAAGATTGTGTGACAAACACAAAAGTTGTTGTTGCCAGTAGCAATACTAGTACGCATAGAAGAAGGTGAAGCTGCTTACAAGTGCAGCTTAACTACTGGTTCGAGCAAAGATACATATCGTGCTTCTGATCAGTTGTACCAGGCCTGCCTTAATTCCATGATACTAGCAAGATGCGAAGAATCATTGGATGTGAAGAAATTTTCTTGTTAAATCATTTGAACCGAAACCAGACAAATGATTTAAAGTTGAGATAGGAAAGAAACATGCATCGTTTTCATAGTACAATGGAGTGAAGGTAAGGACTTTTTGCTTGTTGGAGACTGTCCGTGGGCATTGAAAGCCTGGTAAGCTGTGAAGAACACATCACACGGGCGATGCAACAGTGGACTAAGGCTCCTCCTGATGGACAGTATCTTAGTGCAGTTTCTTTAGTACATGAGGAGTGTTAGGATACTATCTTCCCAATGTATGATTTCTTATGGTGTAGTATCTTAGGCTGTTTCATTTAATTACATGCATGATCTTTACTAGTATTTGAGCATTGTGACATATTTGTGGCATGTACAAAAGTAATACATATTTGTTGACATGCACCGCAAGGGATCGATCACAATAAATTATATGCGTTGGATTTCGAGACCGAACCGGTATCCAGATTAGATACTAGAGTACTCTCTCTCTTCGTTAACTATGGTGCCACATCATTACTTGCCTACATGGCAGACTTAAGATACCAGCTAGGGTGGAGCACTGAGAGCAGCCTAAGCACAAGTTAAGTCATGGCACGTGGTATATGTGACGCTTGCAGTTGAGTCGTTCCAGACATTGAAATATTCCTGTTTGAAAAAAGATAGCGACCTGATTTTTCAAAAGGGAAAAGGGGAGAGAGATAGCACAACCTTAGGAGGCTAAAACCGATAATAATCTTCGTTCACTTGTAAACAGTGGCGGAGCTAGAAAAATATCGATGAGAGTGTACGCTTCACACAAGTTTAAAGTTTTGTGCAATAATCCTTACCAAAGTTCAATGGAACAAACAATTTGACCATAATACCTATATACTTTCTACATGTTTTTAAATTTTTTGGGTGTGCCAATGTATACCGAGCACCACTCCTAGCTCCACCCCTGGCTGTAAATGCTTATCAACTTCTAAGATAATTCTGGAGACAAGATTGTGTGACAAACACAAAAGTTGATGTTGTTGCTAGTAGGGTTTTGGAGATATTAGGAGCTAACACGGGTATAATACTATTTCAAGGTCAATGAAACTATGAATTTGAAAATATACATAGGAATAAGAAACAGAAAAGCACCTTACCGGAATCCATCAGGTGGTTACCGTTCACCCGGTGAAGTCCATGAATTTCAGTGTTATTGAAACCGGACTGGATCGACAAAAACAGGAACCAGCAGCCCCACCGGTCTGGGCTGGCTCCAAGACCGGTCGATATAATTGCTGCAAAGATCACAAGTAAACGAGATGTGTAGATTCCGTGCAGACGTAATTAAGGATGCACGGTCCTTAAACATTTTTCTTAGGAATAAGTCTATTTGAACCCCTCAACTCTTACGAAAGTCTATGTTTCAATATTCAACTGCAAAACCAGATGATTGACCCCTATCAAGTATCAATACCGTGCATTTTACCTCCTGAGACGATTCCACCCCTATTTTGCTCTGACGTGGCGTCAAAGTGGCAATGGTTTTGACACGTGTGATGGTTTTGGGATGACATGGAAACTAAGCATCATCATCAGAGAAAAAGCATGGTGGGACCCACATATCATGCTCTATTGTATTATCTCCCTTTTCTCTCCTTCATCCTCTCCATATGGCCGCCAGAGGACATCACCTTCTGCACGATGCTGACTAGCACAACGCTGAGGAGGAAGCATAGCGCTAGTGTGATGAGGAGAAAGAACTGCTGGCACCGGCGAGGAGGGCACCGATGGGGTAGAGGACAATTGGATCCCTCGATGGTGACAATGAGCTGCCCGATGTAGGTGAAGGCCTCGCCGGCACTGACGAGGAAGAACTGCAGCACAAGTAGGAAGATGGAGAGCTTGGCGTTGGTGGTGACAAGGCACTTGTGCTTGGTGAGCGTGACGGCTACCATGGGGAGGACGGAGAGGAGGAGGTCATGCGCTGGAGCGGGGAGAGGCCGTGGGGCGAGTGAGACAAGGAGACGACTGTAGACTGGGACGATGAGGAGGATGGAGATGGCAAAGAAAGTGGTGAGGGAGCCGGCGGGGATGACCAAGCTCCGGGGATGAACTACTTCACATTACCTGGATGTCGTCGATAGGTAATTGGACGTCACTATGTTCGAAAAGTTGTTTGGTGTTCTTGTTGGGTGTAAAGACAATTACATGCTTGTAATTAATAACTTCAAGTTTAGTTCTACTGCTATTACTTCTGAGGCTATGGTTTAGGAGGATTCTACAAGCATTTCGAGGATTGGCATGAAGCAAATTACACAATCCAGTGTGTTAGGTTCGATGAAGTAGGTCATGGTTCACTTTCACGTTTAGGATGAACGCCCAAGGAGCAAGCTAGCTAGCTCAATTCAGGCCTCGAGTTAGCTAACAAGGGACTACGAGCTCTCTCTCTCTCTCTCTCTCTCTCTCTCTATATATATATATATATATATATATATATATATAAAGCCGGTTTTAAAGGCACAAGCAGCCACTGTTTGGAGATTTTATAGAGAAGAGATCATCATAGACGTTTCCTTAGGACAAACTGTCTGTGATACATCAGCTATCACAGACGGTTTTATCTACAAACTGTTTGTGATACATAAGATATCACAGATGGTTTCATCTACAAACCGTCTGTGATAGTCAACTATCACAGACGGTTCTGAGTTAATAATCGTTTGTAATAGTCTTCACCACAGATGGTTTGAAAATCGTCTGTGATAGCCTCATGTCATTACTGGCCCATAAACTCAGACGGCTCACGCAACCATCTGTGATGACGTTTTTGAACCGTCTATGATAACATTTTCTGTAGTAGTGCGGGTTTCTCAAATTGGTTTGGATGACGAAGAAGTGCATAGCTGTCACTTGTAATTTGCATGAAGTTGATCACTAGCTCTTCGGCCTTTACCATGTCCTCATCATCTTCTTCCTCATTTTCTTCTTGAGAATATTCCTCATCATTTTTACTTCCTACTTCATCTTCACTTTCTTCTTCATTTTCACACTCTTGCCTTGAGGATTGACCTCGATCTATTTCCCTCATACTCAGCAAAAAAGATTCTGTCTCAAAATCAGTGTCCTCTCTTGGAGTAGCTGGTGTTCTTACTAATGCTGCCTTCCAGGAGGCCGCCTTGCAGCGAGAAGGTCCAGTACTACAGGTTGGAGGATCATATCTGTCAACGGGTTCTCCTTCAGATGAAGCACTCTTGCGAATTGAGGTTTTCGTCCTTGGCATAGTTGCTAAGATAAGGTACATCAATTAGAACAAGGATAGGATAGGATTGAAGTAAAAGAGCATGATAAATCATTTTTGTTCAAGAAGCGGTAGTACCATAATTGGCATCGAAGATACGGCTAGCGGCGATCTCAGTAATCCTCTGCCAGTAGTACCACATTTGTAGAAACAACTTAGGGCATTTGATCGATTTTGCATCTAGCAAGTATTTGGCATGAGATAAATCATGGAATGAACATCATATGTTACCAAATACTGGATCTAATCATTTTTCACAAAAGAAATTGATTGAACCATACACATTTTGCTAAAACCCTAGAAAACGAGATAGATGCCAAAAGAGAGAAACGAGGTGATTCCAAGGGCAGATACCTGGAGGGATGGATGAGATATGATCTCAAGAACTAGATTCCAGTCAAGGATCAAGAAAAATCCACAAAACTTGAAAGATTTTGAGTGGAGTTTTGTGGAGAAGAAGAGCGAAGACAGAGAGGAAGGGCTCGGTGGTTTTCTGGAATGGAGAATGGTTGCACCGAGTGGAACAGGAATTTTGAGGAGAAGGTCTCGGCCACAACTGTTTTTGGGACCACCAGCCAGAAGCGGTAGTACCGCACGTAAGGCGCGGTAGTACCGGACTACGGTAGTACCAGAGGTAGATCGCGATATTACCGTTTTTCCTTAAAACTCAGGAGCTGAACAGAAATACAAATAATCCTTAATATAACACTTAAATAAATATTCTTCAGGATCATTATGCGTGAGATAGATAATAAAAGTCCAAATTAATATAGTTTTTATAAAAAAAAAATATAGAATTTTGAGAAAGATTTTAAAATTGTTTTCATAAGAACTTCAAGAAATCCAAATGATAGCAAATAACATGATGCATGAGTTTCAAGCAACATTAGAATGATCTATGACATTTAACTCATTTTTCAACTTGCAAAACCGGCTCTCATCTAATGGTTTGGTAAAGATATCGGCTAATTGATCATCGGTCCTTATGTGGCTAATTTTTATATCTCATTTGCCCACATGATCTCTCAAGAAATGGTGATGGATATCTATATGTTTAGTTCTTGAGTGTTGGACTGGGTTATTTGCTATGTTTACTGCACTATCATTATCACACAAAATATGCATATTATCAAATTTAATTCCACAATCCATCAATGTTTGCCTCATCCATAGCAATTGAGCACAGCAACTACCTGTGGAAACATATTCGGCTTTGACGATGAATAGGGCTACAGAATTTTGTTTCTTGGATGACCATGAAACTAAAGATCTTCCTAAGAATTGAAAACTACCCGAAGTGCTTTTTCTATCCACTTTACAACCCGCATAATCGGAATCCGAATATCCAATTAAGTCAAATTTTGAACCTTTGGGATACCATAAGCCAATGCTAGAGAAATACTTTAAATATCTAAGAATTATTTTCACGGCCACTAAATGACCATCTTTTGGTGATGCTTGAAATCTTGCACACACGCAAACACTAAATATGGTATCGGATTTAGATGCGGTAAGATAAAGCAAACTACCAATCATAGATCTATAAAGCTTTAAGTCTACAGGTTTACCTCCCTCATTAAGGTTGAGATGACCGTTGGTAGCCATGGGAGTCTTGATGGGCTTTGCGTCCTCCCTGCCAAACCTATTGATCAAATCCTTCACGTATTTTGTTTAGCTCACGAAAGTGCCATCTTTGAGTTGCTTGGTTTGAAGTCCAAGAAAGTAGCTAAGTTCTCCGATCATGGACGTTTCAAATTCCCTAGACATCATATCATCAAATTCTTTATAAAAATCTTGGTTAGTAGACCCGAAAATAATATCAACAACATAGATTTGACATACAAAGAACTCATCATCTAGAACTTTTGTAAACAAGGTTGTGTCAACTTTTCTGATTTTAAATTCTCTTGAGAGTAGAAAATCTCAAAGGTATTCATACCAAGCTCTAGGAGTTTGTTTAAGACCATAAAGTGCCTTGGACAGTTTATATACATGATTAGGATTCTTTTTTTTTAATGAAACCGGCAGGAGTTTTGCCTGTTATATTAATAGAGAAGAGGCGGAACGAAGCTGCATGGAACCAAAGTTAAGGCCAAAGAACCTTAATTACAAGGAACTGAAACACTCCAAAGAAAAAGCCCCAGCAAGGAACCAGGCTCTCCCCTCCTCTTTGATCTTAGCAAGGAGATCTAGAGGCACGGAAGATCTATTGTTAAAGATTCTCACGTTTCGCTTCTTCCAAAGCTCCCACACGATAAGAATCATCGCCGTCGTCCTGGTCTTCCTGAGAGAACCTGACGCCTTACCCACGTTGGTCCACCAATCAAGGATGTTCGTGCAAGCGGGCCAGTTGGAGGGTTGAAGGCTATCCGTACCCATCCAGTCCGCCAGAAGCTTCCAAATACGCCCAGAGAAGCGGCAATGTGCAAGAAGGTGCAAGGCTGATTCCGGAGTGTGTCTGCAGAGGGGACAGAAACGGTGATTTGGCCACCCCTTGCTTCAAGCCTGTCTGAGGTCCAGAGTCTGTTTTGAATTGCTAACCAAGCGAAGAGTTTGCCCTTCGGAGGGGCTTGGGTTTGCCAGATTAACGGTTTGAAGTTGGTCGCTATGGAACCCAAGAAGTGTAAAGCGTAGGCTGATCTTGAGGAGTAGGTTCCATTCTAACTTTGTTTCCAAGAAATCTCGTCGGGGGTGCCTTGAGTCAGATGTATTTGGTTTGTAAAACCAAGAGGTTTTTGGTCATGATATTTGATGATGAATACATTGCCAATAAGTAAGACTTAGTCTTGGGGTTTTAAGTTGAATACATTGTCTTTGGAACATGCTTGTGATCTTAGTTGTCGATCTTTGTTGAGATCTGTTGTTTTTCGTCGAATATCGGTTTTGCGGGCTTTGCGGTAGTACCGACCTTGTGTCTGCGGAACTACTGCTGAGAGGAACAACCGCGTAGTTGCTAGCGGTATGGATTTTTTCGAAGACTTGCGTTTCGCTTTTGGATTTTCTTGAAATACGGTAGTACCTTGTTGTGGGGACTGATACGACAGTAGGAAGGTAATACCATGAGTTGAAGTGCAGTAGTACCGCACAAAGGTATGACCACAAGGATGCGAGATGGAATTTCCGGAAGAGATGTTTTTAGAGTTTTGAGTTCAAGTGAAAAGCGGTAGTACCATGACTTGGTGCGAACGACCTCGGATCGGTAGTACCGCATGTTGAGCAGAGGTAGTAATCAAGATGGCAGTAATACCGTTTGAGAGCGGTATGGTTTTTACAGAATGCTTGTTCTTGGGAAGTTTCTGTTGTCTCTAGGAATCGGTAATACCATTTGGAATTTGCGGTAGTACCGCACATCGGTAGTACCGTTGTGTTTTTATCGGTATGGAAAAACCAGAACACTTGTTTTTTTGGACATTGAATTTCTTGTTGAGCGGTATGACCGCACCATGGATGGCGGTAGTACCGTGATAGGTTTTTCAGAGAGAGAAAGTTTCTCACAGGTACTGTTAAGTCAAAATCGGATGAACCGAATTCTTGAAGCAGTTCAACCACTGGTCGGTAATACCGCGCTCTTAATGGTGGTAGTACCGTTAGTTGGTATGACCATTTGATAAAGGTATGGAATTTCCAGAGAGTGTGTTTATGGAAGATTTTGAGTTTTCCGAAGAGCGGTACTCAAGAAGATGTTTGAGATGCACGACCACGCGTCTTGTAGTACCGGGCTAATGTATGGTAGTTCCGTTTATGCTCTGAAATATTGTCATTTTGGGGATTTGACTGAGGACAAGCCAAAATCGTGAGCTTTATCGAGTTGCATGGTGCATGATAGTGTTTATGGGTGTATGTGAGCTAATGGATGGTCAAGTTGGAGAACTTGTGCCAAGAATTGGGTTTCTTTGGTCTTTGTATGTGCAGGATGGGCGTAAGGACGAATCACGGTCGGTGACGGAGTTTGACTCGGACTAGGATGGGGAGATCTGAGGTATTGAAGTTGTGGATGTCACAAGGTGGTTTGGATCACGCTGGAGCACGTGGAGATCAAGGCGTGCGCGCTGGAAGCTACGGGATGGAGTCCTGGAGGCTTGCGGCGTGGAAATTTGGAAAGATTGATTTGGAAGGAGTTCCAAATCTGGTCGTTTTGAGATAGATTCCATGTCGGTGTTGTGTTGGACATGGATAGGACTCTAGGGTATAAATAGAGGAGGGTTAGGAGCCAACCGTGGGGGTTTTAAGATTGGAGGTCGTGTTTTTGAGTCACAGTTTTGAGTTGAGGTTTTTGTTGTAGCCTTCTTGCTATTTTGTGCTATGGTTTAGGGGTCCTTCGAATTAGGACTTTGAGGGGTGCTCATTGAACACTTTGCAGACACAAATCAACACTGAGATATAAAGATCAGATTCGTTCAATCTCTGTCTTTGATTTGGTCTTCCTGCTGTGCGGTTGAGAAAAGGTTCTTGCTGAAATTTGGATTCGGTTGTTAAATTGCTGCAATCATTCAACCCCCCCTTCTGATTGCCATTACGATCCTACAAGTGGTATCAGAGCGAGGTTGCAATGGCATCAGATCGAGATCGATTCTCAGGTAAGCCACCGTACTTCGATGGATCGGATTACATCTATTGGAAGACTCGTATGGAAGTTTTTACGCAAGCTCAAGGTAATGTTATTTGGCGAAGGTAGAAGCTCCTTATGAAGTCCTCGCCGTGATCACCAATAACAATATCGCGATGTTGAAGCAAATGCTAAGGCTAGAAATATTTTGTTGCAAGGTTTAAGTAGGAATGAGTTTGTTAGAATTGCTATTATAAAATCGCTAACAAAATTTGGACAACACTTGTCGATTATCATGAAGGTTCAAAATCATTAAAGGCTTTCGTCAAAACCAATTCAAAAGGAGTATTCCAAATTTGAGATGAAACAGGTGAATCAGAGATACTCTTTTGATCGCTTCAATAAAATCATTAGTGATTTGCAATCTGTTGATGTGATTTATTCTGATTCTGACAATGCTAGACAGATTTTGAATGCTTTCGATATGTCTGTTTGGGAGGTCCTAGTTACTACAATTAATCATTTTGTTAATATGGAAACACTCACTTTGAATGATCTCTATTCTAAGATGAAAACTCATGAGATTGATATTTTGGCCAGAATAAACAAGTCCAATTCTTTGGGTTTAGTGACTAACCAAACTGATAGTACTTCAAGTTCCTCTAGTTTCTCTTTTTCTGCTTTAAGTGCTATTTCAGATGAACAACTGGAGGAGATCCCGGAGGAACAGCTTGTGCTCTTCTCAAATAGGGTGACTAAAGCAATCAATAATGTCAGATCAAGGAGAAGAGGAGGTCCAATCAGATGTTTTGAATATGGTGAGCCTAATCACATTAAGGTGAATTGTCCCAAATTGAGAGGCAAGGAAGCTAAGGATGATAAAACACTAGCTCGGCATTCAAAATTCAAGTTTGATTCAAGCAAAAAGCAAAATTATCGAAAGGCTGTCAACAAGGTTCTTTCAGCACTTGAGGAAATTGGATTAAGTGATGTTGATTCAGACAGCGACAATGAGGAAGACAAAAAGAAGGCAAAAGAGGCTGATTTCACAGGGATGTGCTTTATGGCAAGTAGTGAAGAAATTAATGATGATCTCTACAGTGACCCTAATGAGGTAAAGCCCTCTTATGCTGATTTATCACGTGCTATGCTGAAATTAACAAATGAGCTTAAAAATACAAAAATAAAGTGAAGAAATATGATCTTGTTGTTGATAGCTTGAATTCTGAAATTGATAGACTTAAAGCTGCTATTCCTGATGATCAGAATGACACCTAAACAATATTTTGGCCGACAGCATGCAGAAATCAGAAGTGCTTTTGTTGTTCCTACCCGTCGTGTGTCACAGTATTGGGTTCCTGACGAGGATATAATAATCCTCATTTTATCTTTTATCTATAATTCTTATTATAGGTAAATATGACGTCATGTGGACCCTGAGTATACCCCTTAATGTTATGAGGGAAGAGCCTAATGGGTGGTCGTAAGTTCTTCTACGACCACCCCCATAGTCGTAAGTTATGCTACGACTATCCCATAGTCGTAAGTCTTGCTACGACTATCTCATAGTCGTAGGTTCTTCTACGACTAGGTCAGCTATCGACCACCTTATGATCAATTAAACCTCTGAGACAAGCGGGCCTTATTGATTAAGGGATTCAAGCGGTCATCATCTGTTGTTACTCTGCTAAGTAATGGCACGTAATACTCCATTATCTACGGTATATAGTCATGTTGAGCAACGTGGAGGAGTTAATACACGGTGATTATTACCAACGTCGTCCGTTACGGGATGTGATGAGGCGCTTCACAGAATGCCGCCGCTCCTTCACGTACTATAAAAAGGCGACAATCGAGAAAGGAAGGCGGGCAATCGGGCCATCAGAATACAAGCACTATCTGTAATAGTCTTAGTTTTTCCCCGATTGTTCAGAATATACTCAATACCATACACACACAGGAGTAGGGTTCTTATTCTCTCCGGAGAAGGCCTGAACCTGTATAAAAATCCCCGTGTTAATCTCTCTGCGTGATTCCATTCTAGGAGACCCCCCGAATCAAACAATCTTTACGTAAGTTCGGTTCTAAAACACCGACAGTTGGCGCCGACCGTAGGGATCTTCCGGTAATCTCTTGTCAACATTCTCTCTGTTTTCCAAATCTCATGCACTCATGGCAGGAGAATGGAACGAGGAGAACTGGTTCGACTTGGCAGATTACGTAGACGTCGACATGGATGCCAGTTTCGATTACGAGCCGAGTGATGACTCATCCGATGGTACTATTGCCTCCGGTGATCTTCCCACAGATCCAGGAGACAGTGCCGCTGGTGGAGTTGAGGAGGGATCCTTATCCCCCACAACAGTATGTCCGAGAGAGGAATCTACCCTCTCAAAGGACAAGGGTCAATTTGACCAGGACCACACCCAGGTGGACTCACAACACAACGAGAGTTTTTCCTCGAAGTGTCCGAGTCCCCCTGAGACGGTCCGACTTAGTGAGGCAAGCTCTGGAAGCCACAATTCCGGGACTTCACCAGCATCTGGTAATCATCTCTCTCCGGATGATATCAGAGACAGCGGGATCAAGCATGCTTTTCCTGCAAATTCGACCATCTCTCCGCAGGTCATACCTGCCGACGGAGACGGTTATAACCCGGACTTCCCCTACATGGAGGGGATTACTCTAAGTCGCTAGATGGTGTCTCTCGACGACTCCTCAAGCGGGGAGGCCTCGAGCGCAAGTGAAAATCATCAACAGGAGGTCTTCGTCCTTCCCTCGGATCAAGGTCACTCTCCTAGAGACCGAGATGGAGACTCTCCCAGAAAATCACACACTGCGCCCCCTCATGGCAATAGCAAGGACACCACCACTGGCGGACACGACCAACACCTTCATGAACGCGAAGAAAATCCTCGACATTCTCGCACTTCATTGAGGAAGTCTCAAGAGTCCGACATGGAAGCTCTTGAGGCTGCCCGACGGAAGAAAATTGAAGCCCAGAAGAATTTGCCTGGGCGCATTCAATATCAATCAGAGGAAGCTCAAGAACTCCAGTACATCAATGACTTGCTTGAGAATCCAACTCAAGAGCTAGCCCGAGCGCCAGGCTACGAACTCTTCGTTGAGGAGATCGCACAAAGGCTTCGGAACACGATGGCAAGGCTGGAAGCACCTCGCCGACATCATTCAGGAAGTCATAACAATACGACTTCTTCAGCTACCAGTCGATCGAACATATCACCACGGAGGAATCGACGCAACAGTAAGTCGCATCGATCTCCTACTCGGAGAAATATCTTTCGAACGATTGATGGTCAGTAAACTCCTCGGAGAGGTGATCGCTCACCATTCCGACATGAGAATCTGCAGCAGCAGATGAACTACGAGGAGTATTCCCCTCGTAGGACTGAGATCTATCGTAGGTCTGGTCAACCTATTACTGGGTATCGTCAAGTACGACCACCTGATGATATAAACCCTTCTTTCCTGCAAAGGAGGCGTCAAGAAGTCATTACTGGATGTCGGGCATTCTCGCCTGATCTCCGAGCTGTTCGCTGGCCACCTCGATTTCGACCAGTGAATATGGAGAAGTTTGATGGTTCCCAAAATCCCATCGAATTCCTTCAGATCTATACCACAGCTGTCTGAGCAGTAGGAGGAGGAGAGCATGTGATGGCAAATTACCTTCCAACTGTGCTCGAAGGATGTGCTCGATCGTGGTTATTGAACCAACCACTCGAGTCGATTTACTCTTGGCAACACCTCTGCGACCTTCTACTGGCAAATTTCCAAGGCACTTACAATCAAAGGATGACTTGCACCGGATGAGACAGAACGACAACGAGACCTTGCGCCAATTCATCAAGCGTTTTAGTCAGGTTCGTAACTCAATTCCAGAAGTTTCTGATTCATCATTATCGGGGCTTTCAAGCAAGGAGTCCATGAGAGAAGGATAACGAAGACATTGCTTTGAATCCTCCTATACCGCTAAACTCTTTGAGATGGTGATCGATATGCAATCGCTATCGAGGCGGTCGAGTGGAATAACACGATAGATCGAGAAGACAATACCTCTCGAGAGCCAAAGCGACATTAGTAAGAAGAAAGATAAGAAAGCAAAAAGTCCAAAAACAAGGCGAAGGGTCAAAACTCTAAGCCGGCGGTTCCAAGGAAGTTTTGGTATGAATGATAAAGAGCCACGCACCTCAAGCCGCACTCAAGCAGAGGCAAAGGTAAGCATACCGATCGAAAAAATGATAAGCCTAGGTGGTGTCCTTTCCATAAAAAGGAAGGGCATGACCTTCATAAGCCGGGTCTTCCAACGAAAGCTTGAAGACTACTACAACGGCAAAGGACCACTTCCCACTCTCGAACAGGTAGGTCAAACGAGTGGTCATAAATCTTTAGATGACGAAGAGGAGATGCCGTTCCAGGATCCGCAACACACCGTCGAACACATCTACGGGGGATCATCGGCATATGAATCAAAGCGACAGCTTAAGGCTGCTGAACGTGAGGTAAACTCCATAGATCCTCCTCTCGTTAATAAATTACGAAGTGGTGGAAGTCACCATCTCTTTCGAGAAGGGTGATCGCCGATTCCTTCGACTTCGACAGTCGATACCCAATCGTGGTCGAACCCACCATCAACAATTGTCGGGTCAATCGAGTTTTGGTTGATGGTGGTAGCTCGTTAAATATTTTATTTACGAGTGCTCTGGATGACATGCAAGTACCTAGGACCAAAGTAAGACCGGTACGATACTCTTTCCATGGGATCGTACCGGGATCTTCGGCCAAACTAATTGGTCAAGTTTCTCTTCCTTTAACATTTGGTTCACCAAGTAATTTTAGGATAGAGAAAATCTCCTTTTATGTGGTCGATTTCGATACGGCATATAACGCCATACTCAGACGACCAACTTTGGCAAAATTCCCAATGGCTACTCATTATGGATATCAATGTATTAAGATGCCAGGTCCCAAAGGAGTAATCACAATACATTGTGACAAGAAGATGGCGCATACCTGCGACCGTCGATCCCTCGAGATGGTTGGACAAATACCAACTCGAGAAGAAAGTCAGCCTTCAACTAGCAAGTCGAAGCCTAAAGCTGCACCAAAGCCGAACGACAAAGTCAAAGAGGTTCCTCACGGGCAGGGAGCCCTCAAGGCTGTCAGATCGGGATACTTCCGACCCTAAATAGGAAGACGCCCTCATCACCTTCCTCGGAGCTAACGCGGATGTATTCGCGTGGTAAGCATCCGATATGCCCGGAGTCCCCAGGGAGGTGATCGAGCATAGGCTAGCTTTACTACCGACAAAGTACCAGTAAAACAAAAATTGCGGAGATTTGCCTGATCGGCGAGATGCTATTAAATCGAATGGATAAGGTACTTAAAGCGGGCTTTATAGAGAGGTCAACCACCGAATGGTTGGCTAACCTGTAATGGTTAGAAAGTCAAGCGGCAAATGGCGTATGTGCGTGACTTTCTTGATCTTAATAAAGCTTGTCCAAAAGACGATTTTCCTTTACCTCGATCGATCGGTTGGTTGACTCTCTGCGGGTTGTGAAATGTTAAGTTTTTAGATGCATATTCGGATACCACGGATCAATATCGTCTAGACGATGAAGAAAAGACCGCATTTATTACACCATTTGGTATATTTTGCTATGTCAAAATGCCATTTGGTCTAAAAATGCGGCGCTTCTTTTCAACGCTTGATGCAAGCAACTTTTTCATCTCAATTAGGCCGAAATCTAGAGGCCTATGTTGATGATCTAGTTGTTAAAAGCATCAAGAGACTTAATCATATTACTGACCTGCAAGAAACATTCGACAATCTCAGAAAACATCGCTTAAAACTTAATCCTGAGAAGTGTGTATTTGGAATCTCTTCAGGGAAATTGCTTGGATTCCTAGTATCTATACGAGGAATCGAAGAAAATCCCGAAAAGATAAAAGCCATTTTACAAATGCGCCCTCCAACTACACGGAAAGAAGTCCAAAAACTCACTGGGTGCATGGCGGCTTTAAGTCGTTTCATCGCACGACTAGGAGAAAAGGGACTTTCTTTCTTTAAACTTCTAAGGAAACACGAAGGTTTTGAGTGGTCGAAGTGGCAACAGCGCCTTTGAGGATGTCAAGAGGTACCTTCTGAGTGCTCTTATTACGGTCTCTCAGGGCGTAAGAAACGCTCTTAGTTTACCTAGTCGCCACGCCACAGCGAAGAAGCGCGATCTTGGTCGTAGAACGTGAAAATGTACAACGACCGGTTTACTCGTAAGTGAAGTTTTGCACGGACCTAAGGAGCGTTACCCTCGGGTCCAAAAGCTTGTATATGCCCTCCTCATGTCTTGAGGAGCTGCGGCATTATTTTCAAAGCGCACAAACTAGTTGTCTTGTCCGAGTTTCCTTGGGAGCGATCCTTCATAATAGGAAGCAATGGGCGCATGGCAAAATGGTCGGTCGAACTTGGGGAGTTCGACATCCATTCGTGTCGACGGCCGTTAAATCTCAGATCTTGGCGGACTTTGTCGCCGAATGGACAAATCTGAACTGTTCGGGATCCCGATCTGATTCCCACGACCGATGGGCGATGTACTTTGACGGGTCGCTTACTTTAAGAGGCTCGAAATTTGGGGTGGTCTGGTATCTCCTAGGAGAGACCTTAAAATATGCCATACAATTAAACTTTCGGGCCACTAATAATGTGGCGAGAATCTGAAGGTTTGCTAGGTGGTATCGAGACGTGGCGCTCTCGATTCGCCGACTACTCATGAGAGGAGACTCTCAACTAGTCGTGAATAAAGTCGGCAAAGAGTACCGGTGCTCTAACCCGACAATGTCTCGGTACTTATCGGAAGTCGTAAACTAGAAAAGCATTTTTAGGTTTGAGGCACAATTCATCCCTCAAAGGATAATTTCCTCATGAGACCGACTTGCTCGAATAGCTTCTTTCCGATCTGAAGTACCAAAAGGAGTCTTCTTGGAACAACTCGAAGCCGAGTCTCGGTCGACGAACGTAAATACCTCCTATTGAGCGGCCTCTCTAGAATACGAGGATACATGGATGACACCCATCTATGCATATCTTGAAGGGTTACATGCGACCAAGGCGATCTCGAGGCGGATCGCTTATCGAAAAGCCAAAATGTATACTTTGGTGGAAGGAGTCCTCTATAAGCGAGGTACTCAAGGGGTGCTCATGCGATGCATTCCGCAGAGCGAGGATTAACACTTCTTCACGACATACATGATGGCATATGTGGAAATCATGCTTCCTCAGACGCTGGTCGGTAAGGCCTTTCGACAAGGTTTTCTTCGCCAATGACCCTTACGATGCTAAAGAGTTGGTTAAAAGGTGTGTCGATGCGATTTCATAGCGGCGAATACACCAACCAACCGGCTTAGGCATTACAAACAATACCTCTATCTTGGCCTTTTGCGACACAGGGTCTCGATATCCTAGGACAGTTCCCCAAAGCTCGGGGAGGTTTGAGTTCCTTTGTGGCTATTGATCGTTCACAAAATGGATTGAAGCGAACACGGATCGATAACAACGAGCGGCAAAGCGGTTTATGATGAGATGCGTAATTACTCGATTTGGAGTACCGAGTCGAATAATTACGAGATAATGGTAAGCAATTTTCGGCGCAAAATTTCAGGAATTTTGTGACGAGTTGGGTACCAAGTTATGTTATGTACATAGCCCATCCCCAAAGTAATGGGCGTCGAGCGTGCAAGCGGCCAAATAATGAGAGGAATTAAGACTCGAGTCTTGACCAGCTCATCAAACGCTCGGAGGCTTGGGTACAAGAGCTACCCTACAGTATTATGGGCTGTTAAATGCGACTACCGATCAAGACTCTGGTGAAACACTATTCTTTCTAGTCTTGAGTGAAGCCATGCTTCCTCGGAACTAAAGATACGGTCAACACAGTGAAACTTTCACAGACTCCAACTAAGAACAACTTCGGCAGATGATATTAATCTACTTGAAGAAAGGAGAAACCAGGCCCTAATTCATTGGCGGTCTATCAACAAGCCTGCGAAGATACTACGATCGTAAGGTCCAACCTCGCTGACCTCGGCAGTAGGTGACTTAGTATTGAGACTCTGCCAATCCAAGTCTAATCGGAACAAACTTTCTCCCAAGTGGGAAGGTCCTTACGATGAGTCGAAGTTACTCGTCGAGTGGAGACGATTGGCAATGGAAGACGGCCAGGTTCTCTCGAATTCTTGGAACATCGACCAGTTACGCCAGTTTTATGTGTAACCCATCGTTCATACAATAAAGACTCAGGTTCTCTCTACCTCTATTGTCTTACTTTTGAGTAGTGCTTTCATAATCTTTCGACTATATTCCAAACACCCAGTTTCCTTTACACTAGTCGAAAGGCAGGTAACATCACCTAGTCGAAGCCTCTCCTCCCTGCATGTGGTCCTGCCCACTAGAAGGAGCTTCCTAGTAATGACTCGTTACTCACTTTTGCCGCCAACACAAAGAGCTCGGGTTCTATTTAGTCGAAATAATTTTTGAAAGCCTACCCCTTTCACCTTAGATTATTTCTTCCGTTCTTTTGAAAAATATTCTAAGCAGAGTGCACTTTTTTAGATTTATTCAGCTGCCTTTGGTGTATTCGATTCGTCTCAACTAAGTCGGAAGAAGAAACACATCTAGTCGAAGTCTCTCCTCTCTGCACGTGGTCCTGCCCACTAGAAGGAACTTCCTAGCATCGTTCAGTTTCCTACTCTTGCTATCAGGATAGACTTATCGAGTCCTCCAAAGAAGGGCGAATGAATTTTTTGAAGTCCTCTGGATGTTTGTTTAACTCAAGTTGCTTGTTCTCGACTTAAATAATCTAGTCGAGATGGTAACATCACCTAGTCGAAGACTTTCCTCTCTGCACGTGGTCCTGCCCACTAGAAGGAACTTCCTAGTGTCGATTCGTTTCCACTTTTTCGACCAGTGCATGACGGTTGTGATAAAAAACAACAAGTTAAACAAACCTCTCTGTTTTCAGAAACCCTTTTTAAAACTATTTATTTAGTTCGTCTAAACAAACTAAACAAATAGTTGGGGGCTAGGATAAAGTTATTAATTTGACTTCAATTCTTAGTCTTTCATTTCGTTAATTATCTTTTGAGTTACTAACTACTCGACAAGATGATTTGCAGGAAACAAGATGGATTATATAATACATCAACAAAAGATTGTTTTTCAGGTTTGTTACAAACTACTCTGAAGAGGGAGAGCCCAGTTGCATTTCCTCCGAAACCTTCCGGCCAACTGATTGCATTTCTTCAATCAGACGACTTGCTTCTGCTTCAGGGCAGTCGAAGTCGGCTCCGATTGGTTGAACATTAAGGCTGGGGTCATGAGCTTTAAGTTTTGCCAATGCATAACTTATCGCAACCACCGCCTCCTTTATCGATTCGGTTTAGTTGGTCTTGAGTGGTCACAGTTCTTGTAAAGCCCTGACTTGTTCCCCAATTGTACTTACGTGAGCAGCCATCGTATCATCTTGAGGAGCTTTTCCCTCAGTATGTAGCTCACTAAGTACGTTGTTCAGGAGCGTGACACTGCTTTGAAGATTAATCTTCATTGTCTCCATCTCCTGTTGGGTACGAGTCGAAGCCTCGCAGAGTTGTTTGTTTTCGACCGCTTGCTCTGAAAAGAATAAGACCGGTCAAGCAAAAATAAACTTCTAGAGGAAAAGAAAACAAAAATAATTACAGGTAAAAGATTTCCTTACGCAAGTCGAGAATCAATTTCTTGATTTCTTCATTATGGAGGTATGTGATCTCGGCATGCTTCTTCTCCCATGATCTAATCTCCTCCGCATTTTCTTTGGCAATGCGGACAGTCTCATTGTAAATCATGGTTTTGTCCCTGAGCTCAGTTTCGAGCCTTCCCAGTTCGAGTTCCATTTCTAGAAAAGAAATGAGAGTGAGAATATGGAAAGAGCTCGTAAAGATTGCGAGTAAAGAATTGCTTACGATCTTCGGATTTTAGTCTCGTAATTTCTTCATCTTTCTCTCGGAATCGAGAAATCTCGTGAATGACCAAAGTTTTATTTTGGACTTCATTCTCGAGCTTTCTCATATCATCTTCTTTTCCTAAAAGAAGTAATGATCGAGCAAAGATCGAAAACATAAGCGATCTTAAGTTCGGCACTTCTTGTTTATCCTTTCCTCGCACCCTTTCGGTTGCGAGTTAGCTTCTTTAAGCTTCCTCGGGAGAAATTCTACTTTCTCTGTAACTCTCGACTCCTCTTTTGATAATCGGCGAGTCGGCGAGTCTTTCATCATTTGTTTAACCTGTAAGGTTAAAAGTGGATATGAACATTATTAAATCGGTTGTAAGCTTTTCTACAACCATTGATCTAGTTGTAAGTTCTTCTACAACTATGGATCTAGTCGTAAGTTCTTCTACGACTAAACATCCGGTCGTAAGTCTTTTACGACTAGCATATCGTCGTGAGTTTTTCCACGACAAACCCTGTAAGCACTATATAAGTAGTCAAGTCGAAAACGACTATGAAAAATAGTAACTTACCACCTCTCTCTTTGTTTGCGAGTTCCTCTTTTTCCTGTCGCAGCTCTAGAAGTTGTCGATGATACTCACCGACAACGGCGATTTGTTCTATGGCTTTCTGCAAAAGAAAAGACAATGAGAAACAAGAGAAGATTATACCTGTATGCATAAGTATCATCAAATACTTACACTCATGGTTGATCGAGCAAATATCGAGTAAACCAGCTCTAGGTGCTTCAGCTCGTCCACTCTCTCAACTTGGTCCCACCAAACCTTCTCAAGGCACTCATTATCAAAAGTGTTCCCTCTATTGGGAATGTCTTTGGGGTGGGGGACTCGGTGGCGAGATCTAAAGGCAGAAGACCCCACTATGGAAGCAGGGCCAAAGAAATCAGAACAGAAGTTGAAGTATTCCTCATCTTCCGATTCTGAAATTGTAAATTCTCTTTGGGTACCGGGAAGGAGGTGCAAGCGATTTCCTTCCCTTGCGGTGGTCGGCACATCACCACCTTGGGCGTAAGCTTTACAAGCGCCTCTGCTGGTCCCGTGACCACATCAGTGGTCATGGTGGCTATCTCGGTTGTTGTAGCCGCTACCTCGATGGTTGTAGCCGCTACCTCAGTAGTAGTAGCTGCAACCTCAGTGGTCATGGCAGCTACCTCAGTGTTTGTAGATGTCACCTCGGTAACTATGGCCGCTGCCTCAGTGGCCATAGCTACAACTTCAGCGGTCGTGACAACCACTTCAGGGGCCACGACTTCTTCCACAACCCGAGATGTGGATGATCCTTCGACCATCTCTACTGTCATCTCTCCAATCCTTTGGAGAGGCCGCAATGGGCTTTCGATAGAAACCACTACGAAATTTGAAGGAGTCGAGCTAAAACAAACAAAAGGATAGCAAGTCAAATTGTGGAAAGCAAAAGGTAAATCTTTGTTCTTACACTTTAGCTTGTTTCACATACCTCTGCGTCTGGACTTAATCGAAACTTTGGAGCCATCTTCCGATGGAAGAATTCTTTGACTTCTTTTCTCGACCACGTCCGGTCGTAGTTCAGAGCTGGGGAATAGGTTCACCACGACCACGTCTGGTCATGAGTCTTGAACAGGGACCATCTCTCTGGTCTCCTGACTTTCCGGAGGGCCGAGATCGGTCTCGATCACTCCAAGAGAAACGCTACCCTCAACGGTAGGCTCGGCTGGATCAACGTTGTCCTTCACAAAAGACATAAACTCCTTCCAGTTCTCCTTTTCTAGTTGCTTGACAAATCTAGAAGTGGCAGAAACTGTGAAAGCTTTCTTGTCATAATAAAAAGGTACCTTGGCCTTGTGGACTTTATGCCTAGGAGGTTCTTGACCTCCTCGGTCTCCTTAGTCTGCAGCCGCCGGTCTCGACTTCCGCCGAAGACGCGTGCCCTTGCCCTTACGGGCCTTGCGCACAAGAGCTTCTTCATCCTCCTCAATTTCAGCTGTTTCGACCTCAGCTATTGTTGCGGCGTGTGTCTTTGCAGATTTTCTTTGAGGACCTCGTCGAAATAAAGGAACTTGAGGTTGATCCTCCCTTGTCGGCGACTCTTGTAAGTCGACGCCTTTTCGTCGGAGGAGATGAGCCCTTGTTCACTATTGCCCCTACGCCAATGATTACCAGTTCGACTTCTTCGTCGTCCTGGCGATTTTCCATGCCTACTTTCTGTAAAAAGAAAGAAGAATCAATTGCTAGTCGTAAGTTTTTCTCGACCCGATTACCTAGTCGTAGCTTTTCTCGACATATCACGATCATAAGATTTTCTCGATCACTACCTAGTCGTAAGTTCTTTCTATGACTATGAAGTCCTAAGGATGAAATCAACTTTTGATTACCTTTAGGCGCTCAACCTTTTCTTCTGCGGATAAAACCGCAAGAATTTGAGGAACCGCCACACTAGGTGGCGGGGGCTTCTCACAAACAAGTTTGACTCGAACATCAATCTCTGTCTGTGAAAGATCTGTATAAAACAGATAAAGATATTAAATTAGACAATTTTGAAGAAGACCAAACTGAGAGCTAAGTCGAAAAACTACTTACCTCCCTCGTAGTCCCTGGTCGGGTCTTTTGGCCCCGTGTACCTCCACATAGGAGGCACTCGTTTCTTCAAAGGACTAATTCGACGTGTGATGAAATCCTTCACCACATGCCATCCAGTCAACCCCTCTGCTTTCAAATCCTTGATGGCTTGAATATAGGGGCAATGACCGTGATATCGGGAGTCGAATCGTGAAGCTTTTCTAAGCAATGACCTTCCTTGAAGGTAAGATCGTCTTCGGAGGTGACTTTCCAGTAAAACCACCTCTTCCTCCACAACGGCCATGAGGACCGAGTGAACATCTGAATATACTCCTTCGACTTCCGTCATGGAGCTTCAAACCACAACTTCGGCTATCCCAGTTGTTGAGCCATTAGTAGAAATCTTGAAAAATCTCAAGATCATTTGGAATTCCTGTGCACGCCTCACACAGATATACAAATCGCTCGGCATGGTGATGGAATTAGGACCAAGGTTCACCAATTCCACTCCAAAATGCTCGAGGATGAGTGTGAAAGCGGTGAGCAGTGTGTCGAAGACCACATTCTGTCGCTGGAAGGCGGAATTTGTTCATCCTCCCCGATGGCCATTCTTTGCTTATGTGCGGGAACCACTCCACAAGAATGCTCTCGGGAATCTTCCGGCTTTGACAAGGGCTTCCATCTTCGCCATATCCATCTCCGACTCGGCCCATTCGGAGACTCTCCGACCATTTTCTCGTAAAGAGGAGATTTTCGATGAGTTGGTGGCGGAGAAGACAAGAACTTGATGAGCAGTAGAATGATTTGGGGAAAAGTAAGATCTTAGGTTTTACCCCGGTGAGGTATTTATAATCACAGCGTACCTTGAGCGGGCGTGACATTCAAGGGTCGCCACCGTCTCGGGAACCGCTTCAATGAACAAAGCTAACAAGCGTCGTTTGAGATTCCCAGTGTGTCCGCTCGAGAAAATCGGGTTTGCTTTTACACCTCAAGCGAAATTACTTCCTTGGTTAGATTTTTTCAACCAAAGGAAGCGATAATCGGAAAGTTATTTCTTCCGATCACTATACTCGACCACCTCGTGATCGTAGGAATGCTTTACGACTACTTGATAGTCGTAGGTAATCTTCTTGACCAAACATATTTACGGTCAAAGTAACATACAATAATATCGAAGAGTTTTTCCTTCGACTATCTTTCTCTGATCCTCTCGTGGTCGTAAGACCATCTATAACTCCTTTACCAAGTAAGTTCCTTTCACTTGAAGTGGGGGCTAGATGGCGAGGATATAATAATCCTCATTTTATCTTTTATCTATAATTCTTATTATAGGTAAATATGGCGTCATGTGGACCCCGAGTATACCCCTTAATGTTATGAGGAAGAGCCTAATGGGTGGTCGTAAGTTCTTCTACGACCACCCCCATAGTCATAAGTTATGCTACGACTATCCCATAGTCGTAAGTCTTCTACGACTATCTCATAGTCGAGGTTCTTCTACGACTAGGTTAGCTACGACCACCTTATGATCAATTAAACCTACAGACAAGCGGGCCTTATTGATTAAGGGATTCAAACAGTCATCATACGCTGTTACTCTGCGAAGTAATGGCACGTAATACTCCATTATCTCTGGTATATAGCTGTTGAGCAACGTGGAGGAGTTAATACACCGGTGATTATTACCAACGTGCGTCCGTTACGGGATGTGATGAGGCGCCGCTTCACCTGGAGTAACTGCCGCTCCTTCACATACTATAAAAAGGCGACAATCAGAGAAAGGAAGGGGGGCAATCGGGCCATCAGGAATACAAGCACTATCTGTAATAGTCTTAGTTTTTCCCCTGATTGTTCAGAATATACTCAATACCATACACACACAGGAGTAGGGTTCTTATTCTCTCCGGAGAAGGCCTGAACCTGTATAAAAATCCCCGTGTCAATCTCTCTGCGTGATTCCATTCTAGGAGACCCCCCGAATCAAACAATCTTTACGTAAGTTCGGTTCTAAAACACCGACAGTTCCTAAATCATGTCTTACTAACCCCAGTACTGTGAGACCGATAATCTCTTCAATGTAGGTACATCAATTGAGGAAGGGGAACTTTTGGTTAGTTGATTGAGAATGTTCTAGGCACATATTTGGTGATTCAAAATGGTTCTCCTCCTCACTAAGGCATCTGATGATGAATTGATTACTTTTGGAGATGCTTCAACTGGAATTGTGATGGCAAAAGGTACTGTGAGCGTTAATGACAAGTTCGTTCTTAAAGATGTTGCCTTGGTAAGTAAATTGAAGTACAACCTGCTTTCTGTGTCTCAATTATTGGAAGAAAATCTTGAGGTAAGCTTTAAGAAACATGCTTGCAGGGTTTTAGATGCCTCTGGAGATCTTGTTTTTAATATCACTCGATTAGGGAGAGTTTTTAAAGCTGATTTCAATCATTCCTTTTCACCTAATGTTAGATATTTAGTAGCTTCTGATTCTAGGGATCTATTCTTTTGGCATCGTAGACTAGGACATATTGGTTTTGATCATCTTGTTCGAATTAGTGGAATGGATCATATTAGGGGGTTACCTAAGCTTAAAGGTGAGAAAGATTTGGTTTGCTCTCCTTGTCGTCATGGTAAGATGTTTGCTGCTCCACATTTTCCTATTTCTGTAATCATCACAGATGGCCCTGGACAATTGTTGCATATGGATACTGTAGGTCCCTCAAGAGTTCAATCTGTTGGAGGTAAGTGGTACATTCTTGTGATTGTCGATGATTACTCTAGGTACTCTTGGGTGTACTTTATGGTGTCGGGTGTATTTTATGGTGTCTAAGGATGAAGCTTTTGGTCATTTCAAAGATTTGTTTCTCAGACTTAATAATGAATTGAATGGTGCTGTGAAAGTAATAAGAAGTGATAATGGTACTGAGTTTAAGAATTCTTTATTTGCTTCCTTTTGCTCTGAACAAGGTTTGGAACATCAATTTTCCTCTCCTCGGGTTCCTCAACAGAATGGTGTAGTTGAGAGGAAAAATAGAACCTTGGTTGAGATGGCAAGGACTATGCTTGATGAACATACCACTCCTAGGAAGTATTGGGCAGAGGCAATCTCAACTGCTTGTCATGTTTCGAATAGAGTGTTTTGAGAGCCTCTTTGCACAAGACTTCTTATGAGTTGAGATCGGCAAAAGGCCAGTGTCTCTCACTTGAGTTTTTGGTTGCAAATGTTTTATTCTTAAACATGGTAACTTGGACAAATTTGAATCTAGATCAACTGATGGCATATTTCTTGGATATCCTCTTCACTCTCGTGGCTATCGAGTGCTTAATCTTGAAACTAACAAAATCATTGAGACTTGTGAGGTTACTTTTGATGAGGACAGTACTTGTACTAGAACTGACATTTCAGGTACACAAGTTCAGGGGGAGTCAGAAAGTATATTTCCTGTTGAAGAAGATGATTATGAGCTTGGCAATGATGTTTCTCCCATGCCATCACCTGATGATCAGCCACTTTCTGATGCGCCACCACCAAGTAAAGAACAGATAGCCGAAGGTGCTCAAAATAGCGAAGCATATTCAGAACCTACTGCACCTTTGAGAATTCAGCGACTTCATCCTCCAGAATTGATGATTGGTGACATACATGAAAGGGTAACACGCTCTAAGTTTACTTCTCCTAACTCACATGCTCATTCTGCTTTTGTTGCCTCTTTTGAGCCCAATGATGTAAGTCACGCTTTATCTGATGAGTCTTGGATCAATGCCATGCATGAAGAATTAGAAAACTTTGAGCGTAACAAAGTCTGGACCTTAGTTGAACCTCCTCATGGACATAATGTAATTGGAACTAAATGGGTTTTTAAAAATAAACAAAGTGAGGATGGTGTTGTTGTGAGAAATAAGGCTAGACTTGTTGCTCAAGGTTTTTCACAGGTGGAGGGTCTTGACTTTGGTGAAACTTTTGCCCATGTCGCCAGATTAGAAGCAATTCGAATTCTTTTAGCCTTTGCTGCATCTAGAGGATTCAAATTATTTCAAATGGATGTTAAAAGTGCTTTTCTAAATGGCTACATTGAGGAAGAAGTTTATGTTAAACAACTACCTGGCTTTGAAAATCCTAAGTTTCCTAATCATGTCTACAAACTCTCAAAAGCCTTGTATGGCTTGAAGCAAGCTCCTCGAGCTTGGTATGAGAGGCTCAAGCTGTTTTTGCTAAAAAATGATTTTCAAATGGGCAAGGTAGACAAAACTCTTTTCACTTTTAGACATGGCAATGATCTACTACTTGTTCAGATTTATGTGGATGATATCATCTTTGGGAGCTCCTCTCATGCTTTGGTTTCTAAGTTTTCAGATACTATGAGCAGGGAGTTTGAGATGAGTATGATGGGGGAGTTAACTTATTTCCTAGGCTTGCAAGTAAAACAGACCAAGCAAGGCAATTTCATTCATCAAACCAAGTATACTAAAGACTTGCTTAAGCGTTTTGACATGGGAACTAGCAAGCCCATCTCTACACCAATGGGGTCTACAACTGTTCTTGACCCAAATGAAGAAGGTGAAGTAATGGATCAAAAAGAATACAGGAGTATGATTGGATCTCTACTCTATTTGACTGCTTCAAGGCCGGATATACACTTTGCTGTGTGCTTATGCGCTCGATTTCAAGCTTCACCTCGTGTATCTCATCGACAGGCTGTGAAAAGAATTCTCAGGCATCTCCAATCCACCTTAGAATTTGGTCTTTTCTATTCATCTTCATCCTGTCTTTCTTTGCATGCATACTCGGATAGTGATTTTGCGGGGTGTAGGATTGATAGAAAAAGCACATCTGGCACTTGTCACTTTTTAGGCACATCATTAGTGTCTTGGTCCTCTAGAAAACAATCTTCTATTGCTCAATCAACTGCTGAAGCTGAGTATGTGGCTGCTGCTGCTAGTTGCTCTCAAGTCCTTTGGATTGCCTCTACTCTCAGAGATTTTGGTTTAGATTTGGGCACTGTTCCTCTTTATTGTGATAACACTAGTGCTATTAACATTGCTAAGAATCCTGTGCAACATTCTAGAACCAAACACATTGATATCATATTTCACTTTCTTAGTGATCATGTTGAAAAAGGTGATATTGTTCTTCATTTTGTTGAAACTGATTTTCAAATTGCTGATATTTTCACTAAGCCGCTTGATACTTCTCGATTTGTTCATTTGCGGAGTGAATTGGGTGTTGTTCATCCTATGAGCTTATTTTGAGGGGGAGCTAGTTGGTTAAAATTTCAGAAGCTTTGATGATTCATTAAGTCCAAGCCATTGAAATAAGAGTAGTAGAGCTTTCTTTATCATATTTGTTCATATGCTATGAAGCTTTGATCTGGACTGGTTTACTAATCATGCTACATAATGAACTAAAGCTTGACATGGCTGAAATTTTTGACTAGATTGATTATTGGTATCACTTTGTGCTAGTTATTGAAAAAGATAAGCTTGTTTGTGAGTCTTATTTAAAATCTTGGATTTGAAGCAAAATGTCTCTCACTTCAATCCTGTGTTGCTCACTCAATTTGGCATGTTATAAAAGATAAAAGGGTTGAGAAAAGGAATATGCAAAGATGTGTGCTTCAAGCATGCCATACATAGCTGTGTATCACAATAACAAAAAGGGGTACATAACAGTGCTCAACTGACAAGAAGTATGCTTCAAGCATGCCATACCCAGCTATGTGTTTTTGAAATAAAAAATGCACAAAAAGTGCTTCATCAAAAGAAGTATGCTTCAAGCATGCATACTGAAAAGATGTATGCTCCAAGCATGCCACATGCACATAAAATTGAAAGTGAAGCAAAAAGGATGATTCATGAGGCGTAGCTCATCCAGGTTTTTAAAGTTGGTCTCCTTGTTTGGCTTTCACTTTTTGATGACTTCTATTTGTGGTCTTATAATCTTTTTAGCCATTGTAAATGCTTGTCATGAATCTAAATTGTTTTATCACTTTGAAATACTTGTTTAGATATTGCTCTGTGGTATATGCATTTATATGATCGTGTTAGCTCTACTCACCGAATTGGCTTGGTTAATTCATTAAATAGATTTGCATAAAGCTTCTGGACTTTTACACTTCTTGCTTCTCTATTTTAGAAATTTGAAGCTCTTGATGATCACATTGCCAAAGGGGGAGAAACTGAGTTATTTGCAAGAAATTTGATTTTCTTGTGTTAAAGGAAGGTTTCAGCCGCTGTTTTGTTGCTTGGCAATTTTTGAACAGTTTTTGCAACCTTGACACTTTCTGTTGCTCACACTCATTTCTGAATTTTTGGAAGTGTTGTCAATGTATTCATCAAGGGGGAGATTGTAAGACCAACAGGTTTTTGGTCATGATATTTGATGATGAATACATTGCCAATAAGTAAGACTTAGTCTTGGGGTTTTAAGTTGAATACATTGTCTTTGGAACATGCTTGTGATCTTAGTTGCTGACTGTTGTTGAGATCTGTTGTTTTCTGTCGAATATTAGTTTTTGCCAGGCTTTGCGGTAGTACCAGCCTTGTGTCCATGGAACTACACGAGAGGAACAACCTTGCTTGATTCTTTGGCGGTATGGATTTTCCCGAAGACTTGTGTTTTGCTTTTGGATTTTCTTGAAATACGGTAGTACTGCGCAATGTGGGAATGATGCGGCCAGTAGGAAGGTAATCTTGAGTTGAATGGTGGTAGTACCGCACAAAGGTATGACCACAAGGATGCGGTATGGAATTTCCAGAAGAGATGTTTTCGAGAGTTTTGAGTTCAAGTGAAAAACGGTAGTACCATGACTTGGTGCGGAACGACCTCAGATCGGTAGTACCGCATGGCAGTAATACCGTTTGAGAGCGGTATGGTTTTTTACAGAATGCTTGTTCTTGGGAAGTTTCTGTTGTCTCTAGGAATCGGTAATACCATTTGGAATTTGCGGTAGTACCGCACATCGGTAGTACCGTTGTGTTTTTATCGGTATGGAAAAACCAGAACACTTGTTTTTTTGGACATTGAATTTCTTGCTGAGCGGTATGACCGCACCATGGATGGTGGTAGTACCGTGATAGGTTTTTCAGAGAGAGAGAGTTTCTGACAGGTACTGTTAAGTCAAACTCGGATGAACCGGATTCTTGAAGCAGTTCAACCACTAGTTGGTAATACCGCGCTCTTAATGGCGGTAGTACTGTTAGTCGGTATGACCGTTTGATAAAGGTATGGAATTTCTAGAGAGTGTGTTTATGGAAGATTTTGAGTTTTCCGAAGAGCGGTACTTCCGATGTTTGGCGATGCGACGTGCGTCTTGATAATCTGGGGGCTAATGTATGTAGTTCCGTTTATGCTCTGAAATATTATCGTTTTGGGGATTTGACTGAGGACAAGCTAAAATCGTGAGCTTTATCGAGTTGCATGGTGCATGATAGTGTTTATGGATGTGTGTGAGCTAATGGATGGTCAAGTTGGAGAACTTGTGCCAAGAATTGGGTTTCTTTGGTCTTTGCATGTGCAGGATGGGCGTAAGGACGAATCACAGTCGGTGACGGAGTTTGACTCAGACTAGGATGGGGAGATCTGAGGTCTTGAAGTTGTGGATGTCACAAGGTAGTTTGGATCACGTTGGAGCACGTAGAGATCAAGGCGTGCGCGCTGGAAACTACGGGATGGAGTCCTGGAGGCTTGCAGCGTGGAAATTTGGAAATATTGATTTGGAAGGAGTTCCAAATCTGATCGTTTTGAGATAGAGTCCGTGTCGGGGTCGTGTTGGACATGGATAGGACTCTAGGGTATAAATAGAGGAGGGTTAGGAGCCAACCGTGGGGGTTTTGAGATTGGAGGTCGTGATTTTGAGTCACGGTTTTGAGTTGAGGTTTTTGCTGTAGCCTTCTTGTTGTTTTGTGCTATGGTTTAGAGGTCCTTCGAATTAGGACTTTGAGGGGTGCTTGTTGAACACTTTGTAGACACAAATCAACACTGAGATATAAAGATCAGATTCGTTCAATCTCTGTCTTTGATTTGGTCTTCCTGCTGTGCGGTTGAGAAAAGGTTCTTGCTGAAATTTGGATTCGGTTGTTAAATTACTGCAATCATTCAACCCCCCTTCTGATTGCCATTACGATCCTACATGGTTGATTTTGGTCCACAGTCGTACGAATTGATCGATGTGTAGGGCTGAGAATCTCGTCGTGAGGTTGATGTCCTGCACCCACCTCCCATTCTGTAAGGCCGAGAACACAGTCTGGTGCTTGCGGATGGAAGATGCAAAAATCATGGGGGCTATGTCTTTGGGGACCTCTCCAAGTAACCAAGTCGAAAACCAGAATTTGGCCGTTTTACCATCCCCTAGGGAGATCCTTATTGCCGTCGCAAAAAGATTCCGATCTGAGTCGTAGCAAAGAATTTCCATACCGACCCATGGTTTGGTTGGGTTCTTCCATTCTTGCTAGAGCCAGCGCAGTCTGATTGCCGAGGAGAATTACGGTAGACTAAGAATGCCTAGACCGCCAAGGTACGTAGGGCGACACACTCTTTCCCAGTTGATTTTGCACTTGGCACCCAAAAGATTGTCAAGACCGGCCCAAAGGAACCTTCGCCTAATTTTGTCTATGTTGAGGAGGATCGCTTTAGGATTCTTAGGATCTTCAAAACCGGGTGGTTGTTCAACAAACACAAGTTTGGATACTTTTCCTATTAGAAAAGTACTTTTAACATCCATTTGAAATAATTTAATATCAAAGTATGATGTAAAAGCAAGTAATATCATAATGGATTCAAGTCTAGCTATGAGAGCGAAAGTTTCACCAAAATCCAAACCTTCGACTTGAGTGAATCCTTGAGTGACCAATCTTGCTTTATTTTTCACAACCATTCCACTTTCATCTTGCTTGTTTCTAAAGACCCATTTTGTACCAATTACGTTATGTTTCTTGGATCTATCCACCAATGTCCAAACATCATTTCGGATGAAGTTATTGAGTTCTTCATGCATTGCATTCATCCTATCCAGATCATTGAGTGTTTCATCTACATGTTTTGGCTCAAGAAAAGAGACAAAAGAGTAATGTTCACAAAAAGAAGCAACACGAGATCGAGTTTGAACACTCTTACTCACATCACTCAATACTTGATCTATTGGATGATCTTTTGCAATTGCATTGTCGATCCTTTGAGGTAGGTTTGGTGGTTGTTCATCTTCCTTGTTGTCTTCTTTATTGATTTGAATTTTGCTTGACATGGAAGAGGTAGGAGATTCGACTCGAGTGGAAGATGGTGATTTATCTAAATCTTCCTTTGGCTTGATGTCACCTATTTGTATATTCTTTATTGCTTGTCTTAATTCTTCATTTCCTACATCATCCAAATTTTCTTGCTCTTCTTGAGAGTCATTAGTTTCATCAAATTGAACATCATGAGTTTCTTCAACTAAACCGGAATTTTTATTGAAGACACGATAAGCTTTACTATTTGATGAATAGCCAAGTAGAAAACCAACATCACATCGACTTGCAAAGTTTGAAAGACGAAAACCTTTTTCTTAAAATGTAACATTTGCAACCAAAGACACGAAAATAGAAGATGTTCGGTTTTCTTCCAACAAGAAGTTCATAAGAAGTCTTTTTCAAAAGAAGATGCAAATAGAGACGATTTATGGCATGACATGAAGGGGTACGGGCAGGCTACACTAGCTGGCAATTCAAAAATCTACCACATAAACTAGGAAGCCATGCAAGTAGAAAATCACAGATCGTTACCACTAGACGCACAGTGCAGCGGAAGAAGAGTTGGAGTAGCCTGATCCAACGATAAGCACGTTGATGTAGTGGTCGTAGTCAATCGTCCAATGTCCTTGCAGTCGATCGTCTTCTCTAGCAACCAATCGCGTTCCTTGTGAAGTTATGGGTCGTCCTCGAGTGCAACAGCAACCGCAGTAGCGCCTCTACGGTATCCACACGTCCAGGGAAGGAATACCATACGTCGGTATGCTAGCATCAACTCTTACGGGAGGGTCTTTGAGAAGATGGCGGCTAGGGTTTCAATGGAGCAACTCACGTTTTGTCACATCTAATTCCTAATAGCCTTATGCATCCTCTTCTATAGAGCCCATGACGGATCCTATCTGAACACGTTTGTTCCAACCCGTTAAGTGTGTGATCCTGTAGGTTCATGCATAATCGGTTGTGACTCGAAAACCCTTTTCCGACCACGAGTTGTTAGCGGTTCCTAGCAGGACATAACGATTCCCGAATACACATAAATTATATCGGACAAACCTTAACGCAATATAATCTACGACTAGGTCCTTATCACTTACAACCATCTCGTATCTCTATACGACCAGTTCATATATAGTCACGACCAGTTCGTAACTCCTTACGATCAGGTTTCGATCAGTTAGTGATTATGTTCGACCAGACTACGACCAGCTCATATCACCATACAACTAGTATGTATCTTGTTAAACTGAACGACCTGCTCGTGCATTCTCTCTTTGCCTCACGATATATGGTTGAACTCCAGGTGAGATATTTTGTCATCCATGAACTGTTCAATACTTTCTCGATCAAGTGACGGATAACTTCATGTGGTCGAACTCTTCGACCACCAGTGGCATTGCCATGCACTTTCTTTATCTGACCACATCGAGGGGTCCAGAGATATCTCTCCTGTTATGTTAGGAGGGGCAAATCCCATATCTAACCAGTCACATCCCTTCGCATGTTTCATAGTATACCTGAAAGCTACCTTTATAACTACCCTGTTATGGAGTAGCGTTTAGCAACCCCTAAGTGTACTATTACACATGTAGGAAACCACACTGATCTCAGGTCTAAGGATTATACATCATCATTGCTTGAGACCAACTAATGACACATAGAATCATATCAATCTCAATAATGTCTCAAGGTGGGTCAGTCCAACACCTTGTTCTCTAACAAGTGTTCACATTATTGATTTGATATCCCTATATCCATGACCGGTGAAACATGATCATCAATCAATACATGTGTTGGTCGATAGGTCACTAGTATTCCGGCCAGTGACATTTGACTAGGGATAAATTTAGAATGACATCATATAAGTTAAAGAGCTTCACCAATAAGTCACATACTTTTTAATCTTTATAACTAATGATTCATTCAAGTAACATAATAACATTTATTATATAACTCATAAACATAGACGTGATACAATCATCTCTATGATTGTCTCTAGGGCATATCACCAACATGACAAGTGGTATTGATTGCTTCCACCCAAAAACTATCGGAAGTGTTATACTCATCAAGCATTGATCTAGTCATTTCAATTAATATTCGATTTTTTTCTTTCTACAACTCCATTTTGCTCCGGAGTGTAGGTAGTGGAAAGTTCATGCTTTATTCCAAGTTCATCACAAAAATCTTCAATTTTAGTGTTCTTGAACTCAAAGCCATTATCACTACGGATTTTCTTGATTTTGAAATCAAATTCATTTTGAGCCCTTTTAGCAAAACTTTTGAAAACACCGGAGGTTTCGGCTTTGTCATGAAGGAAGAAGACCCATGTATATCTTGAGTAATCATCCACAATGACTAAACAATAGCTATTCCCCCATGCTCTTATAGGTTGTTGGCTCAAACAAATCAATATGTAAGAGTTCCAATGGTCTAGAAGTTGACATAATACTTTTGGAAGGATGGGAATTTGCAACTTGCTTTGTGACTCGACAAGCGTTACATAATCTATTTTTTCTCAAACTTCGCATCTTTCAAGCCAACTACTAAGTCATGTTTGAAAAACTTTTTGAGTTGAATCATACCAATATGAGCTAGCCTCCTATGCCAAAGCCAACCCAAAGAGGTTTTTTTTTTTGCAATTAAACAAGTTTTCAAGCATGAGTTATTTGAGGAAGAATCAACTAAATAAAGATTTCCAAATCTAAATCCTTTGAATGCTAAAGAGTTATTATTTTCATTCAAAATAGAAACACCTTCTTGAGAGAATGCACAAGTTAAGCCAAGATCACAAATTTGAGCAATGGATAGCAAATTGAAATTTAGTGATTCAACTAGAGAAACATTATAAATTAAAAGGTCATTTGAGATAGCAATTTTACCCAATCCTATTACCTTTCCTTTGCTATTGTCACCAAAAGTGATTTTGTCATTTCCTTTTCCATTCTCGAATGTGGTGAATATTTTTTCTATCACCGGTCATATTTTGAGTACAACCGTTATCAAGCACCCAATGTTTTCCACCGGTCTTGTAGTTCACCTACAAAATAAGAATCAAGTTCTTTTAGGTACCCACATTTGTTTGGATCCATGGAGGTTAGTAACCAAGATTTTGAGCACCCAAATAGCATTCTTTTGTGCGTCTAAAATTGAGGTGCTAACAAATTTTTCTATTACCTTTTCATCTTTAGATTTTCTAAGCATGTAGCATGAATCATAAATGCCATAGGACTTAGCTTTAGCAATTGAGCATGAATTTTGTAAATGTCCTATATTACGATATTTATTGCAATATTTTTCTATTTTTTTACAAACCTTGCGGGCTTGTAAATTTGCTTCTTACCTTTCTTGGGAACAAACCAGAGTCCTTCTTTATTGAATGAACACCTTTGTTCATTCAATAGCTTGTTAATGGTAGCTTTTCCCTTGAAGCATCTTTCTAATCTTTTGCTTAGCTTTGTGACTTGCTCTTTCAATTCATTATTTTCAACAATGAGCAATGGATCACATGATTTAGCTATACTAGAATTAGAATCAATTTTAGAACAATATGGCATGGCTAATAAATCATCACAAGAGGTAGAAGTACTAGACATTGAAATAATATTTGAAGTGACTTCTACTTTAGACATCTCATTCATAATATCACAAGTAATTCCTACATTTGAATAGGATTTTTTTTCAATATCCTTTGAAAAGAGTGAGTCATGAGCTTCCTTTAGCTCCTCATAAGAGTCTTTTAAAGAGATATACTCTTTCTTCAAGACTTTAAATTTTGACTTCTCTTTTCCAAAGTATTCATTTAACTCTTCAAGCATATACATTAATTCATCATATGAAGGCTCACTATCATTAATGGATTTTACCTTATCTCCTATTGCCACAAGGCAAGCAGGAGTGGAGAAAAGTGACGACGCTTCCTTGATGGCAATACCGACAAGTCCTCTCTTCTTGGAAGACCCATCCTAATCATCGGAGTCAGAGTCAAAATACTCCTCATCGGAGTTCCACTCTCCAACACATGCTTCATTCTTGCCATCTTTATGAAGCTTCTTAAAAAGCTTCTTTTTGTCGTTGAATTCTTTCTTCTTTGATGACTTGGCCATGTCATCCTTCTTGTTTGGACAATGAGAGGCAATGTACCCTTTCTCATCACACTCATAGCAATGAATATTGCTGTAGCGCTTGTTGTCGTTGGAGAAGTGCCCCTTTTTGCTTTTGTCAAAATTAGCACTCCGGTATGAGCACCTTCTCATAAATTTCTTCATTCTCCTCACAATGAGAGAAAATTCTTCTTCGGAGTCATCTTCTTCTTCCTCCGCTTCATCACTTGATTCTGCTTTTGTTTTGAAAGCGGTAATCTTCTTCTTGGAGGAGGATGGCTCCAAAAGCTCCTCCTTGTCCTTCTTGTACAACTTATTTGTTATGAGATTGATCGGTTGGAGTTATTCTTGGCAACTCGAGAGAGTTGAGAAATAGAGTTACCAACGTCTCATATTTCTCTGGTAGAGCCCTAAGAATTTTTCGCCCAATATCTATAATATTCCGTTTCACCTTGGAGAACTAGATGAATTAGAAAGGAAATATTATGGAGTCAATTTCATAATTTAGATGGGGAAAGAGATTATGGGCCGAAGGCCCATGGCCCCTTGACCCATATGGGGTTGGCCAGCCATATGAGAGCCAAGGGAGGGTCCTAACCCTAGCTGCCCTCACTCCCCCATTCTTTCTAGTCGCCACCCCTAGCCTTCCCACTTCCTGGCCGCCACCCCTCTCACCCTTGGCCGCCTCTTCCCCTCCTGACCAGCCCCTCCATTGTGCCCCTACCACCTCCCTGCTGCTGCCCAAGGCCGATGCCTCCCTCCTGCTGCTGTTAAGAGATCAAAGAGGAGAAGAGAAAGAGGAGGAAAGGAGGAAAGGGATGAAGGCTAGAAGAAGGGGTTGATGTCACAGGGGATTTCAGTGGCTCTCATCCCAGTCTTCAAGGGTGACCATTCGTTTCTTCTCCATTTCGTTTATTAGTTCATTGTTCGATAGAAACTGTTAGCGGGTCGGTAATCTGCAGATTACGTTGATCTATAGTTTTGGATTAGTTCTGTGCGAAATTAGGGATTTGCGTCTCCTAGAGATAGGTAGATAATTTTATTAGCTTTCTGTAAAGTCTTGGTTCACATTATTTGGATGAGTAGACAATTATTTATGATTTTTACAATACGAGTGCATGTTCAGACTCTGGGTTTCGGGCAGTGAACATAGTTATGCAAATTAAAATTTGAAAATTGATGAATTTGGACTTTTGGTCTCCATGAATTAGATAGATAACTTTAAAATAATTCCAGAGAGCCCAAGATTATAATAGGAGTTACGAAATTTTGAACTATGCGATTAAGTTCTGTCTTTCTGCTGGGGACAGCCTGGAAAAATGTTGAGTTAGAAAATTTTGTTATAGAGTAAAAAAAATTATATTAAATTTATTATGGTAGCTAATTCTCTGGGGATTCCAGAATGTCTTATATCACGATTTTTGGATGTCTTCAGAATTAAAAACAAGGGTTTAAAAGAAATAATCTGAACATTCGATCACCTGAGAAATTGTGCGTATAAGTGTGTAGGATCTAGAAAGTCTGAGTTCATGATTTTTGGAGCTATAAATCAAGAGTTATGATTTTTGGAGCTATAAAACTGTCATCGTCAATGGGCAAACCACTAGGGCTGGAAAAATAGCTCGAGACGGAGAGGGACTCGTGTGATAGCAGTGGCCAACGATTCTGCATTGGGTTGGTGATTGAGTCTTATCTTTTCTAAAAGCTAGGTGAAACTAAAACTATCATCATCAATGGGCAAACCACTAGTGCTCAAAAAATAGATCGAGGCTCGCGAGCCTACTCGACTCGAAGCAAGCTCGGCTCGGGCTCGTGAACTTTTGAGCCGAGCCAAGCCCCGTGTTCAGCTCGCAAACAAAACGAGCTGAGCTCGAGCCCGCTCGTGAGCCGTTCCCACTACGCTCCCGATTCCATGATTCGCATGTCGTCCCACTGCCTTTGCCATCCCAGTCCCACCCCGCCAATCACAACTCAACTCACAACTCACAAGCGATCCCCTTCCTCTCCCCCGTTGGGATCCTCAAATCACACAGTCACCCCTACACTTGAATCTCGATCCCCAAATCCAACCGATCCCCAAATCCTCCCGATCCCCTTCCTAGCTTCCTTTGCCACGCTGGTGGTGCCACTGCCTCGCTGGTGATCCCCTTCCTCTCCCATCCCACTACCTCTGCTGCCACGGTGGGTGGAGGAGGCGGACGGGGAGGCCGCCAGCGGATAGGAAGCGGAAGCGGCTGGCGGCGTCGGTGGAGACTACAGGCGAGGCCGAGGAGGAAGGCTGCGCTGTCGAGGAGGACGAGGACGGCGAGGTAGAGGAGGAAGGCTGCGCCGTAGGTCAGCGGCTTGCGGAGCTCAAGGTGAACATAGGCATGCTGAGGAAGAAGGTTGCACCACGAGCTAGTTTAGCAGATTTTTGTAGTTCCTGGTTTTTGTCGCACCGCGAGGAGGAAGGCATGCTGATTGCTGAGCGGCTTGTAGTTCATGATTTTTGTAGTTTCTTTTGCTGTAAATCTTCTTGATTAGCAAAACTGGATGTTCAGCAGATTTTTGTGGCACTGCGAGCTAGTTTTTGTATCGTCACCTGGATTGCTAGTGTTGGGCTCACAAGCCAGCTCGAGCCAGATCACGAGCCAAGCCAAGCCTCCCTTCTGGATCGTGATCAAAATGAGCCGAGCCGAGCTTACTGTTCACCCAAGCCTAAACGAGCCTGGCTCGGCTCGGCTCGTTTCCACTCCTACAAACCACACTCCTCTGCACGTCCATTTCGGGAATTTTTTTAGATAATATTATTTTAAAAGGCATTTACAAAAATAATTAGTCAATTTTTTTTACAAAACTAGGCTACTGTCGCTATTCTAGGGAATGACGACGGAACTTAGAACAGTGCAGAGAGGTCCCTGACGTTATTTGAAATGGCGACAGGGCCCTATCGCTACTCCAACCGGCGACAGGACCATGTCATTATTTCAACTGGCGACAGGGACCTTTGCCTATTTTTAAACTGTCTATTTCTGACCACATATTTTGTGGACAAATCACAATGATATTAAAAAAACATTCAACACAATGCCATCACATTTTTTGTCGATAAATCATAATGATATTACAGAATATTTAGCGCAACGTCCTCACATATTTTGTCAACAAATCACACTGATATTACAAAATATTCAGCACAACATCATCACCTAGTTTTTTGACAAATCAAAGTGATATTACAAAGCATTGAGCATCACATATTTCAACAAGATGAACCTTTCTTGTCGCTGTGACTTCAACATCCGCCCAATCGACCGTCTCAAATGGGGCAGTCAGATGAGGTCCCCGTGGCTCTGCCCGGACTGCCGATGTCTTCTTCATCCTGTGGATTTCTCGTAGGGCGTTTCTTGAAGGTGTGCCCAGACTCCCTACAAATGGATCACTTCTTCGTACGACGCCCAGCTTCTGCTTTGTCCATGTCGTTTTGATACACTGTACCTGTCGCCGGCCAACCTTTCCTTTCAGCCTATCAATGTCCACGGTCGAGATAAGTTGCTCCCAGGTCGAACGGCCAACCACGTCGTAACCATACAGCTCTGTACTCCAGGTTTGCATCACCTCCTCCTTGTTGAAATAATCAGATAGTACTAGCCAGGAGGCTGCGCCACCGTTGAACATGCGACCATGACATGTGAGCAGAGCCTATGCAGAAGAAGAGGCTTGTTGCAAGTGCATACGCAGCTGCACGGCGTAGCGTGCACTCGTGGGTGATCCTCTCGTGGTTCATCCCGTAGTGTCCTTTATCCCTGCACAGTATCTCAAAGCGAAGCTCCCTTTGTGCCCATCTTGAATGCTCGGTGTATCTCACCTTTCTTGCTCTTCTCTTCCATGTACTTGGTGATCATGGCGGAGTGCAATACTCTGTTATTTGCCATGGCGAGCGATGTTGGGACCCAAAATGTAATTCTGGATCCTCTTTGTATAATGCACAAGTCCAGGATCACGCTAGTGCACACAGTGTCAACATAGGTGGATATCAATCCACACAATATGAATAATAGGATAAACGAGTAATTTGATTAACAAATAACCATTTTGACCTTATAGTCGAGTTTATATTTATTTAGCCATGCAGAGCTAATAGGGAATTAAATAGCATCGGAATAAATAAACTTCAGCGGGAACCCATCGATTCACCATAGGCAACCGACTGGGATTAAGACCTAGCGATCGGCACCTTCGATGAACTCCTCCTCAAAAGCGGGCAATGACTCCTCCACTTCTGTAGAATGTTTGCAGCAAGCATGAGTACACAACCGTACTCGCAAGTCATACCACAGAATGCAATGTATATATATATGATGGTTTATTCCAAAGGAATATCTTCTATGGTTCTTTTGCATAAAAGCAACATTTGCAATTGAATACAAATAATAGATGAAAATATAATTCAAAACGAATAAGTAATATTAATTTTAACAGTTATTTTTACAAAGAACATAAAGCCTAATCAAGGTAATCACACAGCTCCATTCCTAAATATTTTATGAAAATCTAACCCTCGCGTGAAATCCCCGAGCTTTGTCCATGATCGCGGACATGGTTATTTGAATAGATTGATTAACACTCTGTAGATATTGTACACTTTACCCACAAGATATAACCAATGTGGCTCACACTAATCATAACAAAACGTTTCAAAAGCTTCATCTCAACAATTGACACTTTCGATGTGCTTTCTCGTCGTCCAACCCAACACAGTACTTTGGCATGACACACACTGTTGGACAAAGAAGCGACGAACAGTCCCGCGATGTGACTTTCAGAACAGTCCACACCTCCACCCATTACTAACATACCACATGAGTAGTCAATGCCAAGAATCCACGACTTACTAAATTAGGCCCGTCCCATACCGGGAATGTGGTCGTACAGCAAGACTCAGTTCAATGGTACACAAAGTTAAGTCTTTAATTAACCAAGGCAAGACTTCCAATCTCTAACTATGCCATGAAGATTACCATTTCCAATCACAAAGCTCCACCATATCACAAAAGTTTCCACTACTTGCCTTAGTCTAAATACTTTCCCACCCAGTTGATTAAGTGCAACACATGCCATTAACGAGTAATAGGACACAGCGCACACAGTTTTATCACAAAGTTCCATATTCAGTTAGTCAAATTTATATTTGTAACTTACATGAGATGATGATTCGTTGCATGGCTAAACAATCTACTCATATCTAACCAACCCACGTTGGTGCTACGATAATACCAACTAATAATAAACCAATCTAGGGTGACAAAAGATTATGACATAACAATAGACAATGTGGATATAACCAACTTGGATAATAACTAATCCCAAAGCATTTAAATAAATACTTAAAGTAAAATGCAATAATTGAATCAGAGTAATTTTAAAAAACTGGGTTCAACATGATCAAAGGTATAACTTGCCTTGGAATATATCGTGGTACTGGTCTTGATATTGGTGAACTCCTTCTTCAAAATTCCCCGAAGAATCAACGTCTACTCGCAAACGAAGCAAATAAACAAAAAAACAGAGAGGAAAAAACTCCAAAAATTAAATAAAAATCTCATTAAAAATAAAGCTCGAATTTAGATGAATTTATAAATTTGAATGGGCTCAATTGGAGTTCGGATGAAGAAGATATGGCTTTTGGAAGATCAAAACCTAAAGAAATAACCTAAAAGGAATTTATGGAATTATTCCAAAATATTTTTCTACTAAAAAAATCTTGTTATGACGCAATGCTCACATCAGTCGTGATTTTTTGGATTTAAAATAAATCCGGAAAAAGGCTCAAGAGACTGACATGTGGGCTATGGGTCCATGGACCGGGTCCACGCAACAGATCTATTGGTCCACGGTGTACTAGCCTACGGAACAGCGCTCTGACACGTGGGACCACGAATCAGAGGCTCGGCTCACGGTGAACTGGATCTACCGAACCGATCCAGGGTTTTGGTTTTGAATCAACATGCAAGCGTTGACTCAGCGCACACATGGATGATATGCGAGCATCAGGGCTAATGTGGTGGTTGAGCTAGCGTGCAACGTGGACAGCCACATCAGATCGACGATAAGGAGGATCGGGACCCTATGGCTCTGACGAACGGCAGTGATTCATCGGCGATGAGTGATACTAACGGGTAGAGGGTGCTATTGCGCACTCATTGGTGCACTCATGGGTGGAAGAGGACGATGGTGGCGACTGGCGGTGATAGTTAACCAGCGGAGAGCTATACGGCCGTTGTCGGGAATCCACTCCGACGACGCTCTAGCAATAGGAAGAGGTCCTCGAGGTAGCCCTTGCAACAGCGGACCTGGCGGGGTAGATTACGTCGACAAGGCGTTGACAGTGGCGGCGCAATTCGCGAAACCCTAAGCTATGACCGAAACCCTAGAATCTCAATTGCGCCAGCGCTGGAGCTTTAGGAGGGGAACGGGGTAGGGATTCGGGATGAGGGGGACAAGGCGAACCCTAGGGGCCCTTTTATACCCTTGAGGTGTGCTAGGTTTGGAAATCCCCAAATCGAGTCCAAAACGAACACGATGCAATCTCGGAGATAGGAAGGGATACGGGAAAAGATTTTGTTAGTTTTGGATGCCAAGAGATAAAAGGATTTGAAAATTGTATCTCGCTACGGGATTCTTTCCATTGGAAATGCCGTTGTCGTACGAAGCTTGAAGAAAATGCCAATGGCGGTGGCGCGGCTCAGCGCAACGGGGATGAAGGCGAAGGTGGAAGGAGGACCTGATGTGTGGGCCCCACACGTTAGCAAGGGCTTCATGGTATACGACGTTGGTGGTATAGAGAGAAAGGCCTTGAGCTAGGATGAGCGAAGGAAATGGGCGAACAAAGGAGATTGACACATTGGAGTTTCTGAGATTTATAATACATTTTCCTTTTTAGAAAATACAGGAATTGCAAATAGCAAATGAACTCAAAAAAAACTCTAGAAAAATCTAGAAAATATATCCAAGCACATAGAATCCAAATAAAATAGTTTTGACTATTGTTGATGTTGATATTAATTATATTAAATTGCTTAGATATTGAAAATCCATGTTTAATCTTTAATTAAAAAATTCAAATAAATTCTCTTGGATGAATTTTCCAACTACTAACTATTCAAAAGATTTGTAAAGCTCACAAAATTGGGATGTTACAAACGGCGCGTTGTTGCTTCTGTCAACAAAGTAATTTGTGGTATTGCGGAGAATTGCCACCACAATACCAACCAAAGGGAGGCTCCTAGTGCCGTGTATGACCCAATTGGACAACTCGGCTAGATTGGTTCACTAGTACAAAAAGGCTAATACTGGATGCCTCATCACAGACGGTTGACCAAAACCGTCTGTGTTACATGCAATCACAGACGGTTTTGGTTTCCACGCAGGCTAGGATGAGCCGAAGGGGAAATGGGCCGAACAAAAGGAGATTCAGCACATTGGAGTTTCTGAGATTTATAATACATTTTCCTTTTTAGAAAATACAGGAATTGCAAATAGCAAATGAACTCAAAAAAACTCTAGAAAAATCTAGAAAATATATCCAAGCACATAGAATCCAAATAAAATAGTTTTGACTATTGTTGATGTTGATATTAATTATATTAAATTGCTTAGATATTGAAAATCCATGTTTAATCTTTAATTAAAAAATTCAAATAAATTCTCTTGGATGAATTTTCCAACTACTAACTATTCAAAAGATTTGTAAAGCTCACAAAATTGGGATGTTACAAACGGCGCGTTGTTGCTTCTGTCAACAAAGTAATTTGTGGTATTGCGGAGAATTGCCATCACAATACCAACCAAAGGGAGGCTCCTAGTGCCGTGTATGACCCAATTGGACAACTCGGCTAGATTGGTTCACTAGTACAAAAAGGCTAATACTGGATGCCTCATCACAGACGGTTGACCAAAACCGTCTGTGTTACATGCAATCACAGACGGTTTTGGTTTTGCGACCGTCTATGTTACTAGCTGCGCTAAAAACTGTCGATGAAGAGGTAATATCACAGACGGTTCATTATAAAAACCGTCTGTGAAGTATCACAGACGGTTCTTAACAATAACCGTCTGTGATATTTTGAAATATCAAAGACGGTTATTGTTTAGAACCGTCTGTGATACTTCACATACGGTTTTCATAATGAACTGTCTGTGATATGACACCATATCACAGACGGTTCCATTGTGGAACCGTCTATGATATGAGACTATATCACGGACGGTTCCATTGTGGAACCGTCTGTGATAAGTATCACTGACGGTTCCATAATAGAACCGACGGTGATAAGTCTCTTTATTAGTAGGAGCCCGTTAGGGTTTATGCTCTAACTCGTCACTCCCCAGCACTCTTACTCTCGTCTATTCCCCTCCCCACCCAAGTGACCCCGTCGCCGACGATTGTGACACCACAGTTCACTGCACAAGACACGTTTAGTACGAATGGCCAAGGAGCGAGCTAGCTAGCCGAATTCAGGCATCGAGTTAGCTAACAAGGGACTATGAACTATATATATATATATATATATATATATATGTATGTATGTATACGAAGCCGGTTTTAAAGGAAAAAGCAGCCACTACTTGGAGATTTTATAGAGAAGAGGCTATCACAGACGGTTCCAAATACCAATCGTCTGTGAAACGTCAGCTATCACAGACGGTTCTAAGTTAATAACCATCTGTGATAGTGTGCATCACGAGCATAGCTGAAACCAAATGCGTGATGACCTCATGTCATCATCGACCCATAAACTCAGACGGCTCACAAAACCGTCTGTGATGACGTTTTTGAACCGTCTGTGAAGATGTTTTCTGTAGTATTGGTTGTCATGTGTAACATCCCAATTTTCTGAGTTTTAAAACATTTTGAGTAGTTTAGTCCCTTAGAAAAATTCACCAAATTTTATTTGATTTTATCAAGCTTAAATGGACTTTTAAATGTGATTAATATGAACATCAATTAATTCTAAAACTATTTTATTCGAGTTCTTTGTGCTTGGAAATATTTTTCAGATTTTTCTAGAATTTTTCTGGGTTCTTTTGCTATTTTTTTATTTGCCATTTGGATTTACTAGTATTTCTAAAATACAAAACTCACTACTACAGAAAGGGTCATCACAGACGATTCAAAATCGTCATCATAGACGGTTTTCTGAACTGTCTGACTTTATGGGTTAGTGATACTATGAAGTCATCACAGACAGTTTTTAAACCGTCTGTGAAAAAAGCTATCACAGGCGGTTCTGAACAATAACTGTCTATGATAGTCAATTATCACATACGGTTCTTGTTCAGAACCGTCTGTAAAAATAGACTATCACATATGGTTTTTTTTAGTAAAAACCGTTTGTGATAGTTTTTCTATTGCAAAAAAATCGGATTTTGAGCTAAACCAATCAATTGCTAGATAGTAGTTTCTATATGCTCTTTCGATAGTTTGCAAGAAGGTAATTAAAAGATACTCTCTCTCTCTCTCTCTCTCTCTCTCTCTCTCCATCAATGGCTCACTCTCTGATGAGGACGAGGTCGAGTAAAGGCGTCCATCTCGAACCGAATCGGCCTCCCTTGTCGACCACAGATAGGGGTCCTAACTGAGAACGAAATCTGACAGGATGGAGGGGACGAAATTAGAGTGAGAAGGAAACCTAGATGGGGATTTGGGGGCAAAACTTCATGCTCACCTAAGGCCAAGATGGGGGGCGGCCAGATCTGGCGGTACTGGTTAAGCCGCAGCGCCCTGCTCACTGGAGGTGCCGTGAAACAGCAGGCTGCGGACACGTGTTGGCCTCCTACGGCAGACACGGAGCTCTTGTGCGCCCCCACCTCCTCGTCATCGTCGGTTGTGTCTCCTCGTCGAACCGTGCCGGGGAATCGAGGGCGGTCGCCGGAGCTCGACGTGGGAAGGGGAGAGGGAGAGACTAATGGAAGACAAGGAGGGGTGGGTATAATATATAAGGACAGCACCAAAACATTTCGCCTCCCGCGCAAGCGTTAAAAATTTCCGCGAAACCCAGACGGTTTCAAACAAGAACCGTCTGCGATGAGCTAATATCATAGACAGTTCATATTAAAAACCGTCTGTGACTCTGTGATTTTACTAACTCTATGATTTCAAGTCATGGTAAAATCACAGTGTTCGACATTTCAAGTCACAAAGTCAGGTAAAATCGAGAGATACTTATCATTGACAGTTTTTTATAGAAACCGTCTATGATAAGATACTTATCACAGATGGTTCGTCGTACGAACCATCTATGATATTAGTTCATCACAGATGGTTCTTAGCGTATCCAGTAACAAAGACGGTCGCGCTGGTAAAACCATCTGTGATTACCATTAACACTCACGGTTTTGGAAAACCGTCTGTCATGAGGCGTCCAGTATTAGCCTTTTTGTAGTAGTGACTATTTAAAATATCAGAAATTCCGCTGGGCTCAAACCCTATTCCTTCAGCCCGTTTCTCCCTCAGCCCAGCCCAACAGTTGGCCTTTTCTTTTTCCACTGTGGCTCAGCCTGTCTTGTATGACTCGGAGTTGGCCGGGGTGGTTGTGGTAGGAGTCCTCTAATGTATCGAACCTTGATTCCAATATCTTTTGTTTTGCCATCCACGCCTTATCATAGCTGATTGTGTACTAGAACCTTGCCTCAATCGCCCGAATGATGGATCGTGGCTCAAAATCTAGATTATCCACGATCTCACTGTACATGATGTTCACGATAAAGCCTGATGACAGGTTTTTATGTGACTGCACTGACTCAGCGACGACACTTGTGTGGGGACCACTATAGAGCATTTCCAGTAGGTATCCCACTTAGACTGAAATGCGTGCACTCACTAAGGGCATCCCTCTATGTCGTACTTTACGTCATAGTATCTTGGGTTAGACTTGACGACTGTGAATGTATGTCGCACCGATAAGGCCTAGAATGTGACCTCCTCCTGCACAACCTCCTTGCATTTGTACATAGCTCCTTGCCTAACCTCGCTCTGGTCATACTCCCACTGCACACGGGAGCCTTCGTTAACGACGAGGTTGTCGAACTAGTATGTGTTCCACTCGAATGGAGCCGTCTGCTGTTCCACAGCATCCTCGTCATCGGATCCTTCATCTTCTTATAATGCCATGTAGTTCTAGTCTTCGAGATCCATCCTTTGGACTAGGGCTTCCAGCTCCTCATCCTCGTTAGCAAGCTCACTAGCTTGCCTGACTGAAGGAGCTCCTTCCACACGGTCTTCATCGACAGCATCAGTAACTCCTGGACCTTCAGCCATTGTGTGCGCCGCACTGTGGCTGTAGTCCCCGACTTATTCTTCGGCATCACCACCCCCTCCTGGTTCAGCTGCCAATGCAGGAGTGGGCTTGGCATATACCTGGGACAAAACGACCAAATCTCACCGTTCCTTCCTCGCCCTGCGTATATATGACTGCCATGACTTTGTTCTCTTGAATTGTACTAACTCCCAATATGTGCCCTGTGGTGCTTGGTTGGCAAGGCAACTCAATCTCACATCATACACAATGTGGTCCAAATTGAATGAGTGGAACAACCACCGCATCACAGCGCCTCATGTATGCTGCTCTGGTTTTGTTAGAGTCACGGTCGCCGATTGGAAATAACACAAATCAATCCCCTCAGGACCCTCAAGAATAGTCCCTAACCGTAGTAAATTTTGAAGTTGGTGGCGTCCAACATATTTGACGTACTGTACCGTAAACAAGATTTCCACGATTAACCACATATCTAAAACTAAACTGCCCACTGAAAAGGATTATGTACAACACACTACACTACGTAATCGTACATCTAAAACTATGTAATCCATTCGTTTAAAAAAATTACCTGAAAGGTAGATGACCGGACGGGCAGCACTTCTCTAATTTTTCTCATCCCCTCTATTTTTCTCTGCTTCCCTCCACTCTCTCTTTTTTTTCTGAATAAAAGTGAGTTATGCCAGAATTTTAAGGTCTTTTATAGAGTAGATTGTGCCGTCATTTGGAATGACGATAGGGACTTGTGGGATCCTTGTCGCCATTTAAAATGACGATTTTCCTAAATTTTAATATTAAAAAATTTAGAGACTTGCGGGATCTTATCACCATTTGAATTAGCGATTTTCCTAAATTTTAATATTTAAAAATTTATGAACTTGCGGGATCTCCGTCGCTATTTGAAATGACGATTGTCCTAAATTTTAATATTAAAAAATTTTAATCGGAGGATCCCTGACAGGGTCCTGTCATCAGTTGGAATGGCTATAGGACTCTGTCCCAACTTTAACTGGCGATATAGACCCCTCTGCACTGTTCTAGGCTATTGTTGTCATTTAGAATGGTGACAGGATAATTTCGTCATTTCAAATGACGACAATAGCCTAGTTTTGTAAAAAAAAATATTTGACTATTTATTTTTTGGATTTTTTTTTAAAAATCTCCATTTCGGCACCAGCTTTTCCCGTCTTTCTTGGAACCTTTCCCGTCATGTCTAACCTGCATATTTTGGGAGCGTGTACACATGGAACCTGGTATCATATCATACTTCACATCGATCACGGGTTTCCTGTCATTTAGCGCGGTTGTGGTCGTTGTTGTTAATATTGTTGGCACGGCATTCCACGAGGCACGGACCAAAATGACACCATTTAACGATAAAATAGTAAAAATAGTTTTTATGATCGAATTTATAAAAATAGCACGGCCTGTCGTGCCCCTACCGTGCGGCACGCGGGTGCCCACTGCCCGCAGCAAAAAATTCAGCATAGTATTGAGTTGCATACACCAACCAATTTACCTAAAAGCTTAAGCTGATAAGGAAAGGTGGGCAATTCACTTATACTTCAACACTCCCCCTCACGTGTAGGCTCTCTCAGGCCTAAGACGTGGAATAGAAATGGGCTGCAATTATTTTTCTTAATTGCGTCAGCCGGGTCTTGAACTCAAGACCTCTTGGCTCTGATACCATATTGAGTTGCATGCACCAACCAATTTACCTAAAAGTTTAAGCTGATAAGGAAAGGTGGGCAATTCACTTATACTTCAACACATAGTATACAGTGTCTGCTACAATAGCACTATGGATATGTCGACTAGCGACACGTGCCTCGTCTGGCAACAAAAAAATTCGGCATAGTACACAGTGTCTGCTCTCTCTCTCTCTATATATAAACAGTAGCTACAAAACAAGGCCCTGACGTCCCAGGCTAACTGTATAAACACTTAGGGACTCAACCCCCTGCAAAAGGCAGCAACAAGACCATGTCCCGAATCCCGATAGTGTTACTAGTGTTGGTACTGCCTAGCGGCCATCGTAGTAGCCCTAACCAAACAAACAGAGAGACGACAAGATTGGTCAATGGCGCCATCGTCAATAGTGTTACTACAGTGTTTAGCCGTATTACTAACTTCAATCTTAGTGGACAGGGAGCTCTCCGGCCGTGTACACGTCGCCCAAAAAACAGCGATCGTCCGATCTCGCGCGCGTGGCCATGCTTGCCCGTTCGTGCTTTCGTGTGTTTGTGACGTCCGATCACGCAGTGTTTGCCTCGCGCCCACCCGACCGGATCAGATACGCGTTGTGCGAAGGGGCGGTAGAGCACGGGCCACGTCGTGTGCGTCGCGATCTGTTCGCCTGCTCTCGCGAAGCTTCGCGTTGGCACGTCTTAGCCGGCCTTCGTCTAGGTTGGTACTGCCTAGCGGCCATCGTAGTAACCCTAACCAAACAAACAGAGAGACGCCAAGATTGGTCAATAGCGCCACGGACAGTGAGCTTATAGACAGTGCTAGCTAGCAGCTAGCTCGAAGAGGAGAGAATCTTCGTAGTCTGTCTGCTGGGCCTGGGAGCAAGACGCAGGTAGCACACAGCCAAGTGAAGCAAATCATGAATCATGGCGGCGTCAGCGTTGACGCAGGTAGCAACCACCGCTCGTGTCTTACGCCCAAGGGCACAGAACCATCTTTGATTCCGGTGCCCCACGGCTCCCGTGCCGTGCACCGAATGCGTACATGAATGCTACTGGCTACATACCACTCTGCCGCCTACGAGTTACGTGTGACGTTGACATGTACTAGCTAGTACTGGTAGTCGTTTGGTTGGTCCATGTGGAGTATGTAAGATCGATATGGTCAGTGGATGGATGCAGTACTGTTAAGTGTTAATTACTAGCTACTAACCAGCTTACAAGTTTTCATAAAAAATTTGTACAACTAGTTTGAAGATTTTTTTTATCTTCATCAACAGATCTTTGTTCTTGTCATAGACACATAAAAACTCATCCTGCAGTTCAACCCTGCACCCCCGTTCTACCAACTGACCGAGACTGAGTATGGTGTTGCACAAACTCGGTATACAATATATTTCAGGTAAAATATTCTAATCGCCGTTCTTGCATGATAACAGCATTGATCATTTGCCTCTTATCTACACCGTTGAGTCGTCGTCAAACTTGACTTTCCCTAAAATCTTCTCGTCAAGCTCATGGAATATGGAGCGATCTCCTATCATGTGATTGCTTGCTCTATTGTCCAAGTACCACAGATCAGTGTGATCGTGGTTGTCTCCCTCTGTGCTCAGTTTAGGAACTACATTCTCCTCGTTCAACATCACGATGACCGGCGCTTCGTTGACACATAAGGAGAGAAGCAGGGTAGGCTCGTCATCGTCTTTCACAGGCTCGGGTGAGGTTTACCTCCTCGTTCTTCTTCTTGTTTCGGCAATCCGAAGCATAGTGCCTATACTTGTCGCAGTTGAAGCACTTTATGTGGCTGCGGTACTCTGACGCATAGTGACCGTATTTGTCACATTTAAAACACTTTATATGTGGGATCTGTCACCACCGTTTTGTCTAGCCCAGTCTCCACATCCTCCTTTGCCGCCTCGCCCACGCCTATGTCCATGCTCATGGCTTCTTAATGAGCCACGACCGTCCTCCTACGACGGTTCCTTATAAAACTGTCTGTCATCGCTTCTTGTGTCTCCCTTTAATAGCAACGCCTGCTTGTTACGGGACTGATACCCTTCAGTAGCTCCTCATGCGTCTTGAGGGAACCGGTGATCTCCTTGATCTTCCTTGTCTCCTGATCCGAGGAGTACGTGAGCGTGGTGATGACATGTACGAACTTTTCTGGTAACACGCGTAGGTATTTTCTTCACTGCCACAGATTCCTCCATCTTGTCCCCAAGAGAGACAATCTGATTGTACAGTGAAGTAAGCTTGCCGGCGAACTCGTCCACCGACTGGGTTTCTCCCATCTAGAGATTCTCGAACTCGGTGTGTAAATTCTGGAGCCGCACCTTCTTCACGCGATCAACTCCCTCGTGCATCTTCTGAAGCTTCACCCACACCACACGTGCTGTCTTCTTGCCGATGAGCTGCCGCATCATGGAGTCTGGCACTGCTAGGTAGACAACGGCCAAAGCCATCTAGTCCACCTTGTCGTCTACCTCCTTGTCCTTCGCCTTCGGATCGACTGCACTCCAAACTCCTTGGGCGCGCATATCCACCTTCATCTTCATAGCCCACAACAAGTAATTGTCGGTCGTCAGGACAGGATATAGGAAGGAGGATGGTCCATCCCGGGTCTTCGTCTTATCGTCTATAATATTCAAATAGCACCAAGATCAACTATACCAACTGTTAAAATTTGCCGAAGAAACTCACACGCACTCGCTAGAAGTTCACGCACAGCGAAAAACGAGAAAACGATTTTCTGCTGCACTACAGCTTTTCTTTCTTTCTTCTATTACTTTTCTCTTTTGTTGCTTCTCATTATTACATGCCAGGCCTAATTATATAGTCAAACTACATGAAAGCAAATCCCAACCAAAGCCGACTTACACTCGCATACGGCCAAAGGTCAAGCGACCAACTCTGATACGGCAAGCACAAAATCAGAAACGGACTAAACAAGATTAATCCTAACATGATCGACCAGCTACTGTTAATGCCTGTCAAAAGGAACGGATCGGTCGAAGACGAGTGGTACTCCATCTGCTTCTTGCCTAACTCGAAAGCCACTTTGAATCAAAGCACGCGATTTTGTGTACGCACAAGCATTGCCACAGAATGTTGCAGAATTTTTTTAAAATAATATTTTTTAAAAGATAATTACAAAAATATATCGTCTCTCCAAAAAGTTATAAAAATGTGTTCATATCGTCAGTTGAACTGGCGACAGGAACCTATCGCCAGTTGAACTAGCGACAGGAACCCTCTCCCCTCCTGTCACCGGTCCAGCCACCTATCGCCAGTTCAACTGGCGATAGGAAGCCAAACCCTAATTTGCCACTTCTCTAGCCAGGTTTGCCGCCTTCTGATTTTCATACATTTTTAACGGTGCAAAATCTGTTAGACTCGCAATAACATTTTTTGATCGTCGTATGTTGTTCTAGTGCGATGAATTTCTGAAGAATTTTACGAGAAAGATTGAGATATGAATGATTCGTAAGTAGGAAGATAAGTGATATTACGATGTGTCCGGGAATTCATACGCTTGCTCATGTACATGCACTGCATATTATGTTAGGAAACAAATATGAACTTGCCATTACTATCAAAACTACGATAATTACATAACATTCAGTAAAACATCATAACATTCAGCAAAACATCATTCAGAACATTCAGCAAAACATCATAACACTTAATAACACTGATATTACATAACATTCAGCAAAAAATCATAACACTTAATTAAAATGATAATTCAGAACATTGGCAATAACGTGTTACTACTGTCCATGCAATAACATAATTCAGAACATTGGTAATAACATTGGTCACAGCCTCAACGTCCCCCCTGTGGACTGTCTCGAGTTGGGTGATCGGATGAGGTCCCCGCTGCGACGTCCGGAGTGGCGATGTCTCCTTCGTCTTGAGGATTTCTCGTGGGACATTTCTTGAAGGTGTGCCCAGACTCCTTGAAAATGGAGCACTTTTTCGTACGACGTTCGGTTTCTGCTTCGTCCATGTCGTTCCTGATGCGTCTTACCTGTCGCTGGCCAACCTTTCCTTTAAGCTTATCAATGTCTGCGGCCCAGATTAGTTGCTCCCAGGTCGGATGGCCAGTGAAATGGCCAACCACAGCGTAACCATATATCTCCGCGGTCCAGGTTTGCATCACCGCCTCCTTGGTGAAATAGACAGAGAGGTACTGACTGGGATGCTACGCCACCGTCGAACATGCGGCTATGACATAGGAGCAGGGCCTATGCAGAAGAAGGGGCTTGTTGCAAGTGCATGTGCAACTACCGCGGCGTAGCGTGCACTTGTAATGACCCAACCCTAGGGCACCCGAGAGATCCTTTTTGGACCTCCTGGGAGGTCCTGATGGAGTTCTTGGAGGACCTCTCGGGTGCCCTAGGGTTGGGTCGTTACAGCACTCGTGGGTAACCTTGTCGCGGTTCGTCCCACGGCGTCCTTTATCCCTGCACATCACCTCGAAGCGAAGCTCTCTTGTGCCCATCTTGAATGCCCGGTGCATCTCACCTTCTTGCTCTTCTCCTCCATGTACTTGGTGATCATGGCGGAGTAGAGTATTCTGTCATTTGCCATGGTGAGCGATACGTTGTTGCTTCTGTCAACAAAGTACTTTATCGTACCGCGGAGTATTGCCTCCACAATACCCACCAAAGGGAGGCACCTTGCGCCACGCATGACCCAGTTGTACACCTCGGCTAGATTAGTTGTCACGGCACCATATCGAGTGCGACCCCTATCATGGAGCAGCGACCACTTCTCCTTAGGCTCGTGCTCAATCCAGTCCGAGAAGCATCTCACCTGCGCCCCCGTCCTCCTCGTCAATCCAAGAGCATCTGTGGGTATCTCTGGCAATGCTTCGGGGGCCTGGTCAGCGCTTGGGGCGACCCCTTCTCGCTGCCTCCCTTCTGTGTGTCTTGGTCCGCTCATCTAGAATCTTCCAGAGTTTTTCGAACTTCCGCTGCTGGTTCTGGTTGCACAGCCGCTTGAACATGTTCATCAAGTCTTTGTTGCGAAATTGCTTGTAGAAATTTGCACCGAAGTGCCTCATGCACCACCTACTCTGCAAATTCGGCCATGGAAGCGGTACGTTCTCTCCTTGTTGCAGCTGGGTTATTGCACGCAGTAGGCCTGCATGCCGATCATGTATGAGGCACACGTTGGGACGGCCTTGCACAACAGAAATCCTCACGTTCTTCAGGAACCATAACCAGCTGTCCGTGTTCTCGCTTTCAATGAAAGCGAATGCCACGGGAAGAACTTGATTGTTCCCGTCCGTTGCTATTGCAGTCAGTATCTGGCCCTTATACCTCCCAGTCAAGAATGTGCCATCTACTCACAAGATTGGACGGCAGTACTGGAATGCATTGATACATGGACCAAATGCGAAGAATGCTCATCGCAATACCCTCTTATTGGTCCACTTCGGGTGCGTGGCGTCTTCAATGTCGATATGGGTGCTAGGATTTCTGTCTTGTATGACTCGAAGTTGCGCAGGGAGGTTGTGATAGGAATCCTCGAACGGCCCCACCTTGATTCCAATGCCTTCTGTTTTGCCATCCAAGCCTTGGCATAGCTGATTGTGTATTGGAACCTTGTCTCAATCGCCCGAATGATGGATCGTGGCTCAAAATCTAGATTATTCACGATCTCACTATACATAAGGTTGGCGATGAAGCTTGATGACAGGTTCCGGTGGGACTGCACTGACTCAGAAACGACGCATGTGTGAGGGACCACTATAGAGCACTTCCAGTAGGTGTCCCACTTTGGCTGAAATACGTGCACTCGCCAAGGGCATCCCTCTATGTTGCACTTCATGTCGTAGAATCTTGGGGTAGACTTGACGACTCTGAATGTGTGCCACACCAACAAGGCCCAGAATTTGACCGCGTCCTGCACGACCTCCTTGCATTTGTACATAGCTCCTAGGCTGACCTCACTCTGGTCGTACTCCCACGGCACACGGGAACCTTCGTTGACGACGAGGTTGTCGAACTGGTATGTGTTCCAGTCGGATAGAACCGCCTGCTGGTCCACGTCATCCTCATCGTCAGAACCTTCATCTTCAGACAATGCCATGTAGTCTCGGTCTTCGAGATCCATCCTTTGCACTACGGCTTCAATCTCCTCACCCTCGTCAGTAAGACCAGTAGCTTGCCTAGCCGTAGGAGCTACTTCCGTAGGGCCTTCATCGACAGTATCAGTAACTTCGGGAGCTTCAGCAATTGTGTGCGCCACGCTATGGCTGCAGTCCCCGACTTCCTCTTCGGCCTCGGCACCTCCTTCTTGTTCAGCCGCGGGTGGAGGAGCAGGTTTGGCATATGCTTGGACGAGAAGGACCAATTTCCAACCTGCCTCCCTCGCGATGCGTACATATGACTGCCATGAATTTGGTCATCGAAGCTGCACTAACTCCCAATATGTCGGTTGTCCTCTCCGTGGGGAAAGGTAACTCAATCTCAGATCGTACACATCACGGTCCACTTGGAATGTATGGAACAACCACCGCATCTGGCGCCCCATCTACGTTGCTCTGGTCTTGCTAGAACACGATGCGCCGATTGAAATAACGCAAATCAATCCCCTCAGGACCCTCCAGAATAGTCCCTTGACCATAGTAAATTTTGAAATTGACGATGTCGGACATATTTGACGTACTGCACCATAAAGAACATTTTCACGATTAACAGCATATCTAAAACTATACTACCCACCGAAAAGTATTATGTAAAACTATACTACATTACGTAACCGTACATCTAAAACTATGTAATCTATTCGGTTAAAAAAATTACCTAAGAGGTAGGCAATCGGATGACGGACATTAGCTTCTTCTCTCCTCCCCTCTACTCTTCTCCCCTTCTCTTTTTTTCTGAATAAGAATGAGTCCTGCGCTGAATTTTGGGGGTTTTATAGGGTTTGGCTTCCTGTCGTCAGTTCAACTGGTGATAGGTGGCTGGACCGGCGACAGGAGGGGGAGAGGGTCCCTGTCGCCAGTTGAACTGGCGACAGGAACACATTTTTGTAATTTTTGGGAGAGACGATATATTTTTGTAATTATCTTTTAAAAAGTATTATTTAAAAAAAATTCGAATGTTGCATATGTGACTCTGGAATCTAGCAGGCACACTATTCGTTGAGGAGCCATGCATTCTGAGGCAATCTAATCTACCCCTTCGTGCTTGCTCCCTTCTTACGTACGCGCGGTGCACATGACATGAGGCCGGAAATCAAAATCACACGGGAAAAACTTGGACAGAGACGGCTAGTGTGTAAGTAACAGTGGCCAATCAGAATCCTAGCTTGCTGCATTGGATTGGTGAGCTAGGGATCAGGCAGATTATCTAAAGGTGAAATCAAAACCGTCATGGTTTTATTTGTAAAATTTGGGAGCGTACGCGCACAAATGGAGGCGCGCACATAGTGTTGGATATTTTCCAAAATAAAGTGTCTTTTCTCTTTTCCCAGATTTTATTTGCTATGTTCTTGAGAGAGAGAGAGTAAGTAGCTAGTGTTGTAGTAATTAATTAGCTACAAGTTCAATGCTTGAGTCATGCATGTGATCACGTATTTGATCAATGAAAACACCGATGGCAGTTTTATGTCAGGGAGCAACTAGTGCACAACTGCATCTTGCTCGGTGGTTTGGTCTGGCCGACAACAAAATTCTTCTATGAAGAGATATAAGTTATGCGGTTGATAATCAATTGTCACCGGTTCTGAGCAGACGTCCGGCTATTCAGTAAATGCGCCTCTCCAACGCAGCGTTTAGACGCTATAAATACATATGTTCGCTGGCTCATTCAGCAGGGTGGTTAATGCGACAACAATGCCATATACTACGGTGCGCTTTCTCTGCTAGATCGCTAGGGTGCAGTACTACTACTGGGTGCTGCATTCTAGTAGTATTTGTTAGTCCTGTATTATCCCAAGAGTGTTCAAGATCGTTATCAAGAGTACCACTTTACCAGCGACGGGCTTCATAGGCTACTGTAACCCGATGCACACCTACGCGCCCGCCTCGAAGCTGCTCCTTCCATCTTCGAGTCATCTCCTACCCTTGTTCTAACACGTAGAGCCTACAGCATCATCGATGTGCTTGTTGGGTGGGTGAGGAAAGGATGGCCGCACAAGATGCTGCTGCACCCGTGAGTCAAAGTAGCCTTCGCATCATCTATCAACTGCGCTATCTGCCGATCCCGCATCGTTTGGATGGATGGGAAAGGCTAGCAGATTGTCCGGGCTTCCTGCGTGGCGTCTTCTAATTGCAGTACGGTGCTGCTTGCTTCCAGTTACAGTGCTACTACTCCAATCTAGCAGGTTGAGCGAGCAAGCGCTTGCATCTGCTTGGGAAGTTGGAAGTCTTCTTAATCCGGATCAGGCGTACTCGCTCGCATCATCCATACACGTACTCGCTCGCCGTGTGGAGCACGACGGACGCGACGGCACCTCGCTGTTTCTACCGAGTGCATCCACAGCAGAAGCTGAGCGAAACTCTGGAACGAAACATTAACCGCGCAACAAAGTCCAACATAGCAGCAGCAGCTCCAACGGACGATGGGACCCGATCGCTGCTCCAACGGACGACACGTGCAAATTTTGGAAACCTTTCCTGTCATGTCTGACCTGCAAATTTTGGGAGCGTGTACACGTGGAGCATGCTATCCTATCGACCGCACAGACGAAGAGTATACATACTTCACATCGATCACCGGTGTCCTGCCATCTAGCGTGGTTGTTGTCGTTGTTGTTAATACTGTCGGTATGGAATTATGCGAGTTGTGGATAAAAATGACACCGTTGTAACGACCGAATTTACAAAATTAATATCGTGGACGTGCCGCTGGTAGATGACATGTGTCCTCCTGTCACACTCCTACCGTGTGGCACGCGGGTGCCCGCGCCCGTCGCCGGGCAGCGAAAAAATCGACACAGTACATAGTGTCCGCTACCGATGTATGTATGTATGTTTATCCCTTGCAATATGTTGTAGGACCTTAGTTCTCGATATGAACTGTTAGGTCTAGAGGATGCCAGTGAGACACCAACGGTAGAAATTAGTCGAGTATCATTGCAGACAAAAATTGAGTCTAGAACGCCACTGAGCCCTATATGGATGGTGTCGACCATCAAGTCGTCGATCTTACGAAATAAAATAGAGAAAAATGACACAGATTTCTTGGGAGTGAATGGAACTGCTCTTTATCGAGATGAACTGGATTTACAGAGGGTATCTACGACCCAGCGGTAGACTAATCCTAATTACACTGAGTATGATGCTTGCTATGCTAGTTAATCAGATTTAAAGCATAAATCTAAGGCTGATTGCGCTGCTTCAATCTGATGCCAGATGATCTAATGCTCATCCGATGCTCCTTTCGTCTGCACTCCATCTTTAAATAACTTCCGAAGAGGTGGTAGTTACTCCTGGAGAAGACGTCCCTTGTGAAGCGTCGCGACTGGTCGGAGCGAGGCGATAGTTGATAAAGTATCAACCGCTCTGCGGTTGAGTGTCCGTGAGACACTCAACTGTATGATAGTTGCTGCCAGTATCTTAGGATTATGTAACGTCACGTGGTATGGAATATATAGCACGTGTTTCATTCATCACACGGTAAAAAATATACCTGGAGTCAGATCTAGATACCAGTTCATAGCTTTTCCGAGCAGCTACCTGGTCGGAGACTAGGTACAAGACCTTGTCCGACTAGGGTACCCATTATGTAATCTTTGGAATCCTTACGACCAATGAGGTCGTTAGCCTTAGGGGTTACGACCATAAAGACGTATGGTCTTTCATTATGTATTAAAGTAATACATAGAGATTTTAATCCTCGTCAGTTAGCCCCCGAACTTTAAATGAATAGGTCGTGTGAACACTTTCTTCCGACGAAGTCATATCGGGCAGACCCTCATTTAATGTCGTGACATACGAAGTGGTCTGTATTCACTTTAAAGTTGAGAACCTGCCTTGAAAACTAAAGAGTTTTTCTGTTCGTTGGACTTTAGATAGCTCCCAATTGTAGTTAAAAATCTGAAGCTATAAAATCCCTATTGCTAGTCTTTAGAGCTTTCACGCTTCCAGATCTTCCCTCAATTCCCTTCAATTTCTTGCCAAGAAACATTTTCGACCTCTGCTTTCTTTTCCACCCAAAGCACCATCCGACCACTATTCATCTCTTTGTGAGATTTCATCATGTCGGATCAAATCACCAAATGGGTGGCTTCGGATCTAAGCAAGAGGAAGCTCGAGGCGCTGGAAAGAATCGAAATGCTCCCAGACAAGAATCTAATCAAATGGAGGTCAGCGGCCGGATAACACTTTCTGAGCCGTGAAGACGGGGAAATCCCAATTCTCCTTGCCTACATCGAATGCGGGCTAAGGCTGTTGACGCACAAATTCCTTTCCGGCGTTCTAGAGTACTACAGGGTGGAATTAGTAAATTTGGCTCCAAATTCCATCGCCAACATCAGCATTTTCGCCTATCTATGTGAGCAGTACCTGGGAATGCGACCAAATTTGAAGCTCTTCAGGTATTTTTACCGGATGGCAATGTTAGGAAGATCCACGGCAGGTCCTGGAGAATGCCCGTTGCGCCTTCACGACGGGAAGGCTGAGAGTACATCCCAATGTACTCGAAATCGTCGTGGTCGTCATGAAAGAAGAACTGGTTTTACATGACGGTCACGAAGGACGACGGCCTATATTTCACCGGAATTAGGGCGAACGAGAATCCAAAGTGGAGGGGGCCGTGGAGAAGATATGGATGGTCGAAAGGTGCGTAGATGCTATTTAAGACCTAAGGACAAAGGGCTTGACTTCCTGGCACGTGGTGAGGGATTTCACCATACGCTGAATTAGTCTTCTGAAGCTCCGTGCTCATTCCCTGCTCTGATACATTGGTAAAGACGAAGCAATCAAGGACTCAAGAGATGGTAAATCTTTGAGAAAGCTCTGACCAGTATAATTTATTAGTAGATTATCATGTAACATGGAAATCTCTTTTTGTCTCTTTTTGGAGCCCTTCCTCCTAACGAGGTCAGGGAGCGGATCAAAATGATTTGCACCGGGGAGCCTGACGAGAAGGCTGCATTTCCCGGTATCTTGGCGATAGTCTCTGATAAAGAGAGACTGAGGAGACTTAAGGTAGATAACCAATTTTCCTTTACCTTATATATATATATATATATATATATATTCGATCAGTTTATTGATATTGCTCTAATTGTGTAGGCGGTCGAACTGAAGGTCCTACAATCTGGTGAGGATTGTAATCCTACCGTGGTTCCGACCGATTTCTGTCCAGAGGCAGTGGTTTTAACACTGCATATTATGTATGTCCCGTACTCGCGTACGTGCGCGCAACAGAATACTGAAATGATGTTTAATCAGTAGACAATACATGGTTTGTAGTTGAGAGTTTAGGTGTGAATTTTTGTTGATGCACATTCTGTAAATTTACTCGTTTTAGTTGAAATCAGGGCTAGTAGGAGACGGTCGAGAAGAACCAAGGAAACTGACCCAGGAAACCACCACGAGGCCCTTTTCCCTTTGGGCCGCGCGTCCGTTTAGTCGCCTGCGCTTCTTGACCTGTCTCCACGGTAATATTGGGCTGCGCCAACAACTGGCTCGATCTGTAGCTCTCTTCCCTGAGCCGCATCGCACGCCCCGTTTCCTATTTTCCGTATTTGTGTCGTCCGTTGAAGGAGGCTATTTTTTTATGTTGCGCCGGTAAAAATGCACTCTAAATATATTTGGTCATATTGAAACTAATAAATTTTTTCTCTACTTTATATTTCCTTCAGCGAGTCGCCTCCAGGAACCCGAGCCGCGTCCAGTCCGACACGAACAGCGAGTCGTACGTGAAGCTCAGCTCGTAGGGGTCCTCCGCGAAGTCCCCCACCGCCCACCGCGCGAACTCCGCGGGGAGCCGGGCCTTCGCGTCCCGGATGATGCCCACCACGCCCACCGCGTCCGCGCCCTCCACCGCGCCGCTCTCCGCCACCACCGACACCGGGTAGAAGCAGTTGCCGTAGAACGCGGCGCCGCCCTTGCCGCCGGGCCACGCGCCGTGCGTCAGGTGGCGCGTGTTGGCGAAGAAGCAGAGGTTCACGCGGGTGGCACAGTGCTAGCTAGCAGCTAGCTCGAAGAAGAGAGAAGCTTCGTAATCTGTCTGCTTGTTTCGATCTGCTGGGCCTGGGAGCAAGACGCAGGTAGCACACAGCCAACTGAAGCAAATCATGAATCATGGCGGCGTCAGGTAGCAACCACCGCTCGTGTCTTACGCACAAGGCCACAGAACCATCTTTGATTCCGGTGCCCCACGGCTCCCGTGCCGTGCACCGCATCCGCATGCATACATGAATGTATGCTGGCTACATACCACTCTGCTGCCACAGAGTGATCAGTGTCCGAGTGTCCGGCGAGTAGTAGCATGATCTCAGAGGGAAAAGACGCAATTGTCGTTGGTTCAGAGCAACTAAAGCTCGTCCAGAGTGGTGATCATTTGGTCCCGACCCCCTAAACTGTTCAATCCTCCAACTGATAAAAACAGATCGATGCGCGTATCATATTTTAGCCAACACGCGATCGATCAATGTGGTTAATTAAGCTTGATTGTTGTGAGCAACCAACGCGCAAGTAGTTTCCATGTGGCTGACAACTGATAACATTGTTGTGAGCAATCATTACATGGTTTGTAGTTTAGAGTTTAGGTGTGAATTTTTGATGATGCACATTCTGTAAATTTACTCGTTTTAGTTGAAATCAGGGCTAGTAGGAGACGGTCGACAAGAACCAAGGAAACTGACCCAGGAAACCACCACGAGGCCCTTTTTCCTTTGGGCCGCGCGTCCGTTTATCCGCCTGCGCTTCTTGACCTGTCTCCACGGTAACATTGGGCTGCGCCAACAACTGGATCGATCTGTAGCTCTCTTCCCTGAGCCGCATCGCACGCCCCGTTTCCTATTTTCCATATTTGTGTCGTCCCTTGAAGGAGGCTATTGTTTATGTTGCATTCTAAATATATTTGGTCATATCGAAACTCATAAATTTTTCTCTACTTATATTTCCTTATCTCTTCGAAAATTATCGGTAGCGTGGACAACTAAAGATATACTAAATTTATAAATTTAATTTAATTATGAAAAAAAATCATGTCGTCAATTGAACCGACGATAGGTCTTGTCGCCGTTCGAAGCGAGGGACTGGGAATGGGTTAGGGATAGGGTGAGTGGTGGGGGTGTGTAGTGAGAGAAAGAAACAGTTGATTGATATATGGACAGATTAATTAACCGGCCCAATGGACAATTTGCAACGAAGGAGAGGACGAGAATCCTTGCACAAACCGCGCTTTACAATTTCCATGAGTCATCGAGCATCTTATTACAGAAGGCCTGACCACCACCAAATTCTTTTAGCAATGGTGGTAGTCCATGTAGGCAAGTACATGACACTATGACAGCCCATTAACATGCAACACTTGACGCGCGAGAACACAAGACAAGTTAACAAGAGCACGCACGTACGTACGTTACGTTCACCCAAACATAACACGTACCAATGCAACTAGCTTAGTTGCTTGCATTTACTTCTCGAGCGCCTTCATCTGCTCCTTGAACGCCGGCATGTGCTCCTCCTCGACGCACTGCGTCATGATCCTGGTGCCCGCCTTGGGCACGGGCGGCGCGCCGATGATGGCGACGGCCATGAACGGGTAGTACGCGAACGGTATCACCTGCGACGGCGTGCCCCACCCGTAGTCCGCCTCCAGGAACCCGAGCCGCGTCCAGTCCGACACGAACAGCGAGTCGTACGTGAAGCTCAGCTCGTAGGGGTCCTCCGCGAAGTCCCCCACCGCCCACCGCGCGAACTCCGCGGGGAGCCGGGCCTTCGCGTCCCGGATGAAGCCCACCACGCCCACCGCGTCCGCGCCCTCCACCGCGCCGCTCTCCGCCACCACCGACACCGGGTAGAAGCAGTTGCCGTAGAACCCGGCGCCGCCCTTGCCGCCGGGCCACGCGCCGTGCGTCAGGTGGCGCGTGTTGGCGAAGAAGCAGAGGTTCACGCGGGTGGACGGGTCGGGCAGCCGCAGCGACCGCGTCCGGGCCTGCCACGTCTTGGCGATGGCGACGTCGAAGGTGGAGCAGCGCTGCCCCGTGGACTCGAAGTACTGGGACTTGACCTTGTTGATGTGGTCCAGGCTCAGGTCGACGGTCAGGTGCCGGAGCTGGAACATCCGCAGGTCCGGCGGCGGGCCGGGGGGAAGCTTCGGCGGGCTCGGGATGGCCTCGCGGGCCCAGATGGGGCTCACGCGGGGCTTCGGGAGACCGCGGGCGTAGTCGCCGATGGCGTTGATGAACTGCCCGGCCCCGAGGCCGTCGGCCATCGTGTGGATGGAGATCAGACCGACCACGAAGCCGCCGCACGTGAACTCCGTCACCTGCAGGTGCGTAGTTAATCAAGGAAATTTAGGCCTGCTATTTTATTTATTTTGCAATGTAATGCAAGTCTAATTAATGATTTGTCTTTGAAGCCAGGGGGAGATCAGAAAAGAAATGCAAGTCTTATTTTATTATTTTTGCTAGTATATATATTATGATAATAAGACCTGCAAAGCCGAAAACGACCTGCATTTATGGGCAGAGGGAGTGCTCATTACGCACAGCATCAGAAGATATGTTAATTAGTCAATTGTGATTTGGTGAGGCTCCACAATCCAGAGCAGGATCGACGTGATAGTTGATACCTCAGTTAATCCTCGATCGATCCGGCCAGTGAACTAATCTCCGGCCGGTAGATATGGTCTAGGAAGGTTGCCGTCCATTCACCGATCGATCAAGTCGCTAGCAAGCTTGGTGCTCAGGGGACAATATGATGCCGTGGCAAACCCTATAACGGCGACCCAACAACAACCATTAGAGTCCATCATCACTGCATATTTCACTTCAAGCTAGGCCTCCATTTCACCAGGAAAGTTGAATATCAGAGCTGGCCGCGGTTCACCTACTTCGCTAGTACACATATAGTTTATGTTGAGTGGATTAGTGGAAGCAGGCAGGGTGATCAGACAACTAAATCGCTATACTAAAGGCGGAGGAGGGTATGATCCGCAGAGACGATTAGGCCGGCCGCACGTACCAGTGAATACACACACACAGGGCCGGCTAGGGTGGGGACTACTGAATTTGGGCAATTAATTAATTAATTAACCAACTAATGCACCAACTTAACACATTCTGTGGGTGTTTGGATCAATCCAATGGGGGCAGTAATGGAGAATGCACCAACTTAACACATTCTGTGGGTGTTTGGATCAATCCAATGGGGGCAGTAATGGAGCGGCGTCGACGTCAGCAGTATCTACAATAGTTTGTTTCTTAGCTTATTACTAAAAGGAGAGAGAGTACTCAATCTAATAAAAAGAAACAAGTCTTCCAATGGATTGTTTCTTAAGCTTGTGTCTAAGACTTTAATTGCTACCAAGTGTGCATGATTCTTGATGATCAATAATGAAGTACAACTTTGTGGCCTACATGTTTTAGCTTATTTATCATATTAATAATTAAGTCGGGCTGCACAAATGATCGGGTGGATATTTTGTTTTAAGACAGTAGGACTTACAAAACGCGTTTTTAGGTAACAAGTAAGTCTCCAATAGAGTATTTGGTTGTTTCTTATGTCTTAGTATTAACAATATACTAGTTTCTTCATTTAGAAACAACATCACATTCTTTCCTCCATATCACTTAAATACTGATGTGACAACCTCTTAGTAACAGCTGACGTGAACTGTTGTAGATGCTCTTAATTCTACTTGTCAGTAGAGCCTGATATGATTAGCAGCATTACATGGACGTCCCTAGCAAGCTGCACCTGCAACGCGTAAACAGTACGTATCGTCTCGTCTCAACGTACGTCATGCATGCGATCCCATGACCTGGTTTTGGGCCCCACTGCTACTGCCTAGTGCGCACAAGATTATGGGCCCACGTACCTACATGAAGGGCAAGGATTCGATGCCTCTGAATCTGATGCTCCAGCGGTTAAGCTAGCTAGCCTAACTAACATTTGCACCATGTCTAGGTATCCGACTATCATTGTGACAGTCCACCTCAAAGCAAGCAACAATGCATTTGCCACCATCACGTCTCAACGTTCGTACACGCGTGGTTAATTAATTTGTGACGGTGGTGCAGTTGATTGAGATCCATATACAAATTAATAAACGGTTTTGCTAAATAACGTTCGACCGTTTTCTTTTGTTAACATAGTCGAATTTTCATCTCCGTCCGATATGTTTTGAGATTTGTACTTATTCTCATATGATGAATTGAGCCTGAATTTATTATGATTTTTTCTTTAGAGCATAACGGGTTCACCATATTGTCGAATTTTGTTGGTATGTAATTTTTTTTGTCTTTATTTTTGCTCAATCTCTCAAAACATATGTTAGATTTTAAATTATGTGATGGAAATATGAGTTATTAAGACTTTCAAGAATAATTACAGTGACAAAGAACAAAAATTCCATAAATAAATTACTGTAATTTATGAACAATAAAATTGTAATTGAAATAAATTTTGATTGTTTTAGACCGAGAAAACAGCCGGATCTTGTATAGACGGGCCATTAATAAATATATACGATGGATCCATCATCTTGCTGAGGTCAGGCGAAGTCGGTAGATACTGCTCTTAACCTGCTGATTGAACAGTGTCCCAAAGCTAATAACAAAACAGATAGTTTTTGCATGGGCGTAGGTAGATCGATGTACCTGCATCATGAGCGGGATGTCAAGCGGCTGCACGCCCGGCGCGGCGTCGGGGAGCAGGTCGTCCTCGGGGATCACGAGCGGGTGGTCGAGGCCCTTGACGTCCTCGAGGCTGCACCCCGCGACGGCCTCCACGAACCACGCGCCCTCGCCGGTGCACTCCACGCGGGCGCTCCCGGGCCCGGTGGGGCCGTCCACGAACCGGCCGGCGAACGGGTAGTAGTCCACCAGCGCCTTCCCCAGCGCCTCCCGGACCACGCGCGCCGGCTCGCCGCCGCCGCCGCGGCGGGGCGCGAACACGTGCAGCGACCGCACCAGGTGGCGCAGCCCCACGACGCGGTCGATGATGGACAGCTCCAGCGCGCCGGACGGCGTCGCCGCACTCGGCCGCACGTACGACCGGCTCGTCCTGCGCACGGCGAACCCCATGCAACTAGATGAACGTGCAGGCCGGCTTTGTGCAGGTGGTCGTGATGTGTTGATTTATTGTTCGATGTATGTGCGTAGCGTGGTGTGGTGGTTGGTGCAAGGAGGTATATATAGAGAGAGAGGAAGCCTATTTGCTACTCCCAGGTGTAGTTATTCCTATTATATCTATCGTCTATCTGTTTTGGATACCACATGCTTGATTAGATTATTGAATCGGACACCACTCCACAATAGTCGTTAGCAACCCGGTAAAATACTTCGTAACATATCCGGCAAAAATAATCAGCATTTATATACAATCCCTGCACGCACGTAATTTGGCAACCGCTCCGTAATGGTCGGCTTTGATTAGTCTTGGACGGGAGCATGTAGCATGTTATTGTTGTTGCCATCTGCTCCCGTAATGGTCGGCTCTTTGACGTATTGCCTGTCTGGTGATAGTTGGTACATGTATTCCCATTTTTAAAGTGCAGATACTATCATTCTACACGTACACTCCCATTCATAAAGTTGCTTGTTTCCCTATTGTTTGCTACGTATACTTTTTTTAGAGGACGAATACATACGCCTTTTCTGGAAGCGTATACATACTCCTTTGAAGATGCTACCTATCAATTTTACCACAAGGAAGACGCTTGCGTATACATACTACTACCTATCCATGTACATGTACTCCCATTTTTAAAGTGCAGATACTACCATTCTACACGTACACTGATCCCATTCATAAAGCTGCTTTTTCCCTAGTGTACATACTCCTTTGAAGATACTACTACCAAAGGGAGTATTTTAGTACATGTACTTAGGTAGTATGTATATACCTAAGGGTGTATTTTAGTACATGTACTTAATTAGGTAGTATGTATACCTAAGGGAGTATTTTAGTACATGTACTTAGGTAGTATGTATATACCTAAGGGAGTATTTTAGTACATGTACTTAATTAGGTAGTATGTATACCTAAGGGAGTATTCTAGCTAGTATATGTACTTAGGTAGTATGTATACCTAAGGAGTATTTTAGTACATGTACTTAATTAGGTAGTATGTATACCTAAGGAGTATTTTAGTACATGTACTTAGGTAGTATGTATACCTATAGGAGTATTTTAGTACATGTACTTAATTAGGTAGTATGTATACCTAAGGGAGTATTTTAGTATATGTACTTAGGTTGTATGTATACCTAAGGGAGTATTTTAGTACATGTACTTAGGTAGTTTATATGTGTACCTCGGGAGTATGTTAGACATGTAATTGGGGAGTATATACACCTATGATAGTATATTAGTACATCTGTATATGGATTTGGGAAGGAAGTATTTCACGTATGAATGTACTTTATGGAGTATGTTGATTGGTACATGCGTCTCTCTCATCCATATGCATCATTTTTTTTTATTAATTCTCCGTCCTTGAAAATTAGACAACCTAATCACATGATGGATGTCAAAACTATAGCAGCTCATCGTGGCCGCGCGTGGCCATAGACCTCATCGATTGCACACTTGGGATGCCTCGTCGTCACGTCATCTCACCTGCACCTTGGGCCATCTCGCCGCGATGGTGGGCACCCGCCGACAGGTGACATGGAGTCTCATGTATATACAGGCGATCGTACGGCACGGGGACACACGGCCGTCGGGTCATCGCAACGGTCAAGAGTGCATGCATCGTGTCTAGGTGTGATCTATAAGTGGTCTCACACGCCATTGCCAATATTGAAAATTTCTTAGTATAACATGCACGGAGGTATATTGATGAAAAAAGAAGTATATCATGGAAGAGAAGTATGCAACGATCAAATGAAGTCGACGAGGATGTCGGGGAGAGCTTTGCGCTGGCATCGACGAGGATGATGACCAATGGTCGTCGGCCCATCCATTGATGCATGCTGCTAGGAAGATGCTAGGAAGCGATGGTGTACGTGTATGCTGATAGCCTGATACTAACATGCATGGCGTCTCTCCATTCATGGATGCTGAATCGGGCGATGCTCACAGGTCACATCTCGTCCCGGTCAGCCAGCAACGACGATTTGATCGATGTGTGCCGTTGATGAATCATGGTGGTTGACGATCAACAGCCTTCCAATGCACCTCCGGCTTCTCTCCATTGCATGCGGCGACAATGTTCTCATGACGCCATCGCCCGGCAGCTGTACCGATGCCATCAGCGTCTCACCGTGAAGATCCTCTTGGGAGTATCCTTGGCTGTCTGGATCTCCTCCCGACTACAAATATGAAAACTAACGTTGCTAATGTAAGTAACGGAAATTAAAAGGAAAGGATCCCTAGAATATTGGAATCGTTTCCCTATACGGGTCGGATTCTATAATACCACCTGCAAACATGAGCTCCAAACAACTGCTAAGGTTGCACGGAACTGGAAGCCAAACGAAAGGTAGATTGAGTGGGAGTAACTACACCTGGGAGTAATTTGTATTTTTCCTATATATATACATACATATATACATATATATGTGTATATATATATATACACATATATATGTATATTTAGGGCGCGCCCTAAACATGGAGTTGCTCACTCGATCCATCCATCCATCTATGGTTGGAGTCGCTTTCGATTTTTTTGTAAAAAAAATACTATTTTTAAAGATAATTACAAAAATAGGTAGTCAATTTATATATACATAAAATTAGGTCCCTGTCACTATTGCAATTGGCGACAGGGACCCTATTGACCTGTTGTCGCCAGTCCGACTTCCTGTCGCCATTTCAACTGGTGACAGGAAGTGAACAATGTTCCTTTCAACTGGCGACAGGAAGTGAACAGTATTCCTGTCGACAGTTCGACAGGGTCTAGCTATAAAAAAAACACTAAACTAGGTGGAAAATATCATTTTAATTCGAGAAAAAAGAGAAGGGGTGGAGAAGAGAGAGGAGGAGAGGGAGAGAAAAGACGTAGCAAAGCCCTACCAATTCGTAGCAAAGGAGAGAGAGACAGAGGTTCAGATTTGGTTGGTCATTTTACAGGTACATATTTTTGCAACTTCGTACATTATTTCAAAACCTTGTTGGTTAGCAAATAAAAATAGCGACATAAAATTCATAAGATCAGATAATTTTAGTTGCTTTATGTAGTACAACATTTGAGTTGTGTATAGTTTAGTTAATTGTGCAGATATTATTTTTGTTGTAGTATACGAATGATTTATTATAAATTTGCAAAAATAGGAAGACACCTATTAAAAATCTGTAAAAATTGCTGAAAAAACTTTTGAAACTAGTAAAATAGCATGACATATTTTAAAATTGTAAACAAAAATATGGAGTTGCTACATAGGTTACGTAGAGATGAATTAAAATAATATGAACTTTATTTATTGTTTTTATTTGCAAATGGTAAATATTATAAAAAATATTGGAGACACTTTTTAAACAACGAACGTAGCAAGGTACGCATTAAAAATCTGTAAAAATTGCAAAGTAGCTTAGTAGGGTAGGTAGATCTTAATGAAAATAATCTTTGCGTTTCCATTTGTGCGCGGTAATTACTGTGTTAATGCTGATTTTTTTTAGAAAACTAGGAAAATAGCATGAACCATCTTAAATTGAAGGAAAAAAATCATGATTGAAGCTAGGCAAAAAAAAAGCAACCTAAATTAGCTTAATACGGTTTGTATAGTTTAATAAAAATAATTTCGACTTAAATTTTGTTTGTATTTGTGCACGGTACTTATTTTTGAAATGTATGCACTGAATTCTCAAGTATGGCAGACCCAGGACACGCTGCGCAATGGTTGCATGAGTTGATTGACCTGTTCATCGACGTGCATCATCATAGCCGCCTCAGTACCATCCTCCCCCAGAAGGGCGAGTTAGCGATTGAGCTTGGTGCACTGCGGCTACGCACGCCCATGAGGGCGTGGAGGGTGGACCCACGTTAGGTTCTGAGGTACGCGCAGTTGCAACCTTCGTGTACTCATTTGTAGTATGAATACTCACTACTACAAAAAGGCTAATACTGGACGCCTCATCACAGACGGTTGCCCAAAGCATCAGATTACATGCAATCACTGAGCGGTTTTGCTTTTGCTACCGCTGCGTATTCTTCGCTACGCTAAAAAGCTGCGTGAAGAGGTAATATCATAGACGGTTCATGTTGAAAACCTTCTATGAAGTATCACAGACGGTTCTGAACAAGAACCGTTTGTGATATTACTAAGTATCACAAACGGTTTCAACAAACAACCGTCTGTGATGCTTCACAGACGGTTTTAATAATGAACCGTCTGTGATATGAGACCATATCATGGACGGTTCCATTGTGGAACCGTCTGTGATAAGTATCACTGACAGTTCCATAATAGAACCGACTATGATAAGTCTCTTTATTAGTAGGAGCCCGCTAGGGTTTACGCTCTAACTCGTCACTCCCCTCCCCACCCGAGTGACCCCGTCGTTGATGCTGCCATGCATTCTTCCCATCACCGACGGTTGTGACACCACAGTTCACTCAACAAGACACTTGTACGATAAGAGTGTCTTTTTCAATGTCACCGTTGTGCCATAGCTACGGTGACGCTGCGCGCCTTCCCCTCTTTCTCCTCCTTGGCTACCTCTGCACCGGCAATGTCGAGGTAAGATAGATCTATCACCTATTGGTTTGTGTTGTTGGTATTCATGTGAACCGAGCTCCTCCTCCCTCTTGCCGCCAACTCCCGCACCTCCGGATCAAGCTTCCTCCTCCCTGCGCTGCCAGATCAAGCTCCTAGTCCTCCCTCACTGCGCCGCTGGCCCTGGCACCTCCTCCCTACGTCGCAGCTCCAGCTCCTCCTCCCTCTTGTCGTCGCCTCACTGCGCCACCTCAGACCTCCCTCGCGCCTCCAACCTCTCCGGCTCTAGCTCCCACTAACGCGTAAGTCCCCCTTCTTGTCTTCTTGATGTTGTCTGATGCTGATGGTGATGGCAGAGAAGTACTGTAAATGTGTAATACATACATGTAGAGAGAAGTAGATAAATCATAAATATAAATGAATGCAATGATCATGCAAATGCTTGTTGGCTGGTGTCACCTTGCTAGCTGTTGAACTGCTCAATGATGTTAATAGTCTTATGCTGAAATTGAATTGATAATTAGTTCATATTAATAGTTCCCTTGCTCTGTGATGTAAATTGAGGGCTATTGGTGTATGTGCATTCTATGCATCTTGCTTAGTTCATGCTGTGGGTTCAAATTGACAAAAATGAATGGGGATGGTGGGTTTGGTTAATGCTCTCTGATGGATACTGAGGGTTATTGATGTCGGTTCTAGATTTGTGCTTGGTTGGCTTCCATTGGATATGGTTCGGATGGGGCTTGGCTGCAATTAACTTTTTAGATTTGTAAAGGTTAGGCTAATTTGTAAAGCTACAATTAATATACAAATTATTTATTAATTGATATGTATTGTATTCAAAAACAAGACCAAATGAGTCAAAAACTACTACAACACCTCTTCACCTGTCTCTCGCCATTCATTTCACCTTTGTCAAAAACTACTACAAATGAGTCTTAAAGACTTTGAAACCGAGAGTGAGGAGAGGGAGGCTGGGAACAACATCATGGAGGATAGCAACACATGCGGCCAACAAGGGAGAAGAAGCCCATGCGGCCAAGAGGGGAAGGGGGAGAAGCCGGAGAATCCATAGCCCAAGTTATGGATAATATTTTCAAGCCCAATTCGGACCTCCCATATGTCCAACCGAAATCAAACTTTGTTCGGGACAGCCCAACAGGCCCGTAATTAAAAGGCTATAACGTTTACATACGAAGTCCGATTAGGGTGTTCTTAGACTTGTTGGAAAGCTTATTCCAAGTCACACACAATGGGTAAGGCCCCAGCTTCAAAAACCTCGCGGTCGCGCCACTATGACCGAAACAATGTGACAGCTGTAAATTTAGATTTTCCTTTCGTGCGAGTTTGAGTCCAAATCGTGTAGGGTTGAGTTGGAGTCGGTTTGGATACTTGTGGCCTAACCTAGGGGTATATACACCCATGTATTTATGCCCTTATGGCTTAGACCATGTTTAATATATTTTTCATATAGCATATGTGTAACATCCTAATTTTCAGAGCTTTTTGAAAAATTTTGAAAATAAAAATGTTCATTTGATTTCTGTTGAAGTTGCTAAAGATTAACTTGAAATTTTAGAAAACAAAAACAATTTAATATGAATTAATCAAACTTCAATAAATTCAAATTTGGATTAATTGGGTTTCTTGGATTTTCTGGATTTTAAAAAGGGGTTTTCCTTTTTCTCTATTTCTGTAAGTCAAAAACCTATTTGAACCACCCTTTCATTTTCGACCACCCTTTCGGTTTTGAACTATCCTTTTGGTTTCAACCATCCTTTCAGTTTTGACCAGCCTTTCAATTTCGACCATCCTTTCTGTTTCGACTACCCTTTCGGTTCTGACCAATCTTTCGGTTTCAACCACCCTCTCGGTTTCGACCAGACCGTCCGACCAGGTTTCGACCAGCCCCGCCTGTTAGCCTCCCCCTGCTCACCTTCGCCTCCTTCCTGTTGCTCGCCCATGCCATCCGTACGTGAGCTCGCGTCACCGCTGCTACAAATTCATCGCCCCAGCGTGAAACCCGCCACTTTTTCCCTCGGCGACGTGCACATTAAATACCGTCACCTCCACCGCACCCGTTCCCCCTCTTGTTTCCTCCCCCACCTGCCCCATCCCCTCCCTCGCCTACTCCTGTCGCGCCAAAGCCCATGTCGACCTCCTCGGCCTCTATAAATAGCACCCCAGGACCCCCTTGTTCCCATCTTGTTTTCCCTCAACTCTCTCTCTCTCTCTCTCTCTCTCTCTCATCCTCCTCACCGCTATTCGAGCTCCAACCTCGTCGGCCGAAGCTCACGCCATCGTCAAAGCTTCTCTGCCGACGTGGTCTTCGTCGTTGGCTTCACAAGATCGTGGCCTACCCGCATCAATTCATGCCCTAGATCTCCTCGAAGCAATCCCCTCACTCAATTTCAGTTTTGTTTCACAAGAGCCGCCACATTTCCTTTTCTCCTTCAGTCCCGACCGACCCCTTCATCGCTGTCCTTCTTCGCCTTCGACCACGAGCTTCCCCACCGCCGTTCGTCGTCCACCGACCTCCTCCGGCCTCTCTCTTGGTCTTTGTGAGCTCCCCATGCCCTGTTCTCCCTCAACCTCCTTCTGACCAGGTAACCGAACCTCCTTCCGATCACCTGTAGTTCAACCTCCTTCTGACCACCTGTAGTTCAACCTCCTTCTGACCACTTGTAGTCGAACCTCCTTCCAACCAGGTAGTCGAACCTCCTTTCGACCTGTAGTTCAACCTCCTTCCGACCTGTAGTTCAACCTCCTTCTGACCACCTGTAGTCGAACCTCCTTCTGACCAGGTAGTCGAACCTCCTTCCGACCACGTCGTGTAGTCGAAACCTCCTTTCGACCATGTTTTTTCAAACTTCTGAGGGCCCATTTTCCTTCGTCCGAGCTCTGATTTGAGTGATTCAAGTTTCTAAATTTGTCTAAATTTAGTACTTTCCTTTTTGGTTCTATTTTTTTAATTTTTTGGATTTTATTTAGATTTGTTGTATTTATTTGGCTCTTTTCGCACGTGTAGATTCCAGTTTATCTGAAGAATTTCTAGAACCGTCTACCGAAGCAACTCAAGCTTTCAACAAAGGCAAGTTGTTGACCTTTGATCATGTCGTACCTATTTTATAAAACTATATTAATTTATATCAACTTGCATTGCTAAGTTTATAATAAATGCTTTTGGGAATTGTTAAATGTTTAATTGTCATTATGTCTCCTTGTATAATTGCTATTGACATGTACCCTTAAATAACATAAATCCTTGGACACCATACGATGGTTAATTATTAGTTGGACATTATTGTACTACCAACATGGGTCGTATTATGCTTAGCCATGCTTAGTCACGGTGGGATTCACAATCACATATTCGTAAAGGATAAATTTGACTTGATGATATATGGAATTGTGGCGGAGCCACTGTTATTAAAAGTTGTTGTGCCATGACAAGGGTTTTCATTTGGTCGGGTTGAACCAAAAATGATTTCATACGCAGGCGCATGATTGTGTAGTAAAGGTGAGAATTTTGGGAAATGGTTGCCTCGCCTGAGTAGCCACTAAGAACTTAACTTTGTGCGCCATCTATTTGAGTCTTACCATACCACCACATGTCTAGACTGGGATAGACCTAACTAACTAATTAGCAATGTTTTGAGTCCGTTCTGTTTTGGTGGATGATTTGGCGCAAGAGGGGGCCTAGAATGACGAAACCTTAGCAAGTAGAACTGGGTTAAAACGGAACTTTGTAAAGGCCTTGTCACGTGCTCTAGACTGCTTACCTAAGGTAGTGAGCGGTGGTATCGATGGATGCCAAACAAACTAGAGAAGTCATGTCATGTGTGTAAAGCTGTACAACCTTTGCAGAGTGTAAAACTATTCGAATAGCCATGTCCCCGGTTATGGACAATGCCTGGTGATTTTACACGAGAGGTAGATTTTCTCAAAAATATGTGAATGGTTTGGTTGGGAAGTGAACGAGCTGTTCACCGGTTGTTGGTTGAAAAGTGAACAGGGTGTTCACTAGTCGTTTCAAAGAACTTGATTACTTATGTGTTAATATTTTAAATCATGCTTTACAATCTACTTAATGTGTTTACCGTCAATACTACTTTCTGCAAAATAGCCATAAAGCTATCCTTGTCAAGCCCTACATGAATACTATTTGCATACATTTCCCTACAACTTGCTGAGTACTTTATGTATTCACGGCTATACGCCATTTGTTGATCATTCGCCGAAGATGAACTAGAGACCACCGAGTTCTACGAGGAATATTACTTCGAAGACTTTGCGAACTAGGTCACGTCCTCCACTCGATTGCCTGTGGGCATGTTGGATGGCTACCACGAGTTGCTTTGTTTTTCCGCTACAAATTTTTCTATTGTCTTTAGCCCTGCGTGGCAAATCTCTGTAAGACTTGACCATAAGGTCCTTCTGCTACTAAATAATATTAATTTATCTGCTTCTTAGTTATTTTGTTGTACGTATATGATTTCATCTATATCGTAACTGTGTGGACTAGCTATTGATCATGGGACTAGTTCAGAATGCACAGAGGGTCTCGGAGTTGTATACCCGAGGTCCCGACAATATGCTTGTTTCTCCTGTTGTGCCCATAGCCAAAAGGTCGTTCTTGCTTTTTCGTTGGAAATTGAGGGTTCGACGATTTTCGCTTCGTAGTCAGCGAGGATCCAATCAAGTGTGAGTTTGGGCGAATTTTGCAAAGAGCTGCAAGTCCGTGCATTAGTGCGGGGGATCAACTAGTGGTTTGTCAAGATACACAAGTTATCGAGAGGTTCTACGCGGACAAGATCGGGCACTCTGCATCATGACCTTAGTCTGACCGTTGCGATTAACATTTTCCAATAGCATTTTTTAGCCATTGTTTGTGGACATTTCGTCCTCCCGGTCTGACCGACGGTGTACATGCGGTCTGTCCGGGATCCCGGCCTAACTAGACATTGTCTGAACATTCTGACAGCCTCTATTTTAACAGTTTGATTATGTGCATTAAATGCTATAGAAATTAGCTGTTGGAACTATTGGCCGAACTGACCGGTGGTATCCCTACGGTCAGTCTAGGCGCGCTACGTGTCCAACGGCTAGTGTGTTGATTGGGGGCTATAAATGCCCATTCACCAGCAGCATGGGGTTGTTGTTGAAACCTCATTGAATACATTTGAACCCTTGCTTCTTCTCCTACACCCTGTGAGCTAAAATTTCTTCTTCTAGAGGTTGTTGAGTGCATTCAAGTGCATATCATTTGTGTTTTATCTTTGTGGCACTTGAGCATTATCAAGCGAAGCGTCATCAATTTGTTACTCTTGGAGGTTGCCACATCCTAGATAGCTTGAAGGACTTGCATTGGTGATCTTCTCAAGAAATTTGTGACAAAGCCTGATTGATTGTGAATGTTGGAGCTCGCCTATCCGGAGTGGAGAAGAGCTACCACTAGTGATTGAGGTGTATGCTGGTGTGGAGCCGGCTTGATTCGCTCAAGCTTCCTCAACGTTGATTACAGGAGACCGGTAAGTCTCCGAGACCACGGGAACCATCGTGTATCTTCATATTATGGTTTATTCTTATTGCTCAATTCTTAGTTAATTTACTTTCATAATGATTATTTTGTCTACTTGATTAGCCTGTTTAACTTAGACTTGGGAATTTGAAGCACTTAGAAAGACTTTATATTTACGCTTTGAATTGTGAAAACAAATTTCATTTCTTTATTTGCTAAAAGTTGAATTTACCCAAAAGTTTTAAAAACTCCATATTCACTCCCTCTAGCCGGTTATCCTTGATTCTATAGTTCTCAATGAAACAACAGTAATTCAAAAACAAATCAAAGTTAAGTTGAATTCATCTATCACCCACCATTATCAGCTTCCCATAGAAAAACAATTCGTAAAATAAATATTGAGGCCGGAGTCATCATCTATCTTCACTATTAAAATTAGCATATATATACTACCTCCGTTTTTTAATATCTAACACTAGCTAGGTTCAATCCTGCTTGGCCAACGTCATTTAAACAAATATGGAGGGAGTATGTGTGTGTGTGTGTGTGTGTGTCTATATATATATATATATATATATATATATGAAAATGGTATAGTACTCCTAGGAGTACGTACTCACACTTCTTATATACCACTTAAATCTTATGATGATACCTCTTTATCTATTTGAGCATGCTTCAATATTGATTACAAGATACATAAAGTGAGTTCTATAAAAATTTCATTAAAGTCCACTTTTGTAGCAAAATTTATGTATATACTTCTTTTATATACGAAAAGAGTATATAGCAAAAAATAAATGGCTGAAATGAATTTTTTTATCAAGTCGTATTAAAGTATCTTATAATTGATATTTAAATATACTGAAAATGATAAAGAACGATAATATGGTTAAGTGATATATATCATGTGATTAGTTAGTTGTTCATGACACTCAACCAACGAGGACTGGAAAAGGTGATCAGGACTCTGCTTTATGTGACACTGAAAACGGTCTGCCATCTTGTGATTGATAGCATGGAAAGATGGGCAAGCACCATGCGCAAGCGTGACATAGACACTGAGTTAGTTTCACCATTTTATTTGTCGCATCAAAATGTCATATGTCCAGAGATCACTATATGTTGAGAATTTTTTTTAAATAATCTATATTTTATTTGAAATATCAAAAATATTCCGGCGATAATCTTTTTTACGGAAATATACGTCTGTCGCCCAATGGTTGAGCGATTTCAGTGGAATCGCCGAACAGTTGGGCGACTCGTTCTGTCGCCCAACCGTGGGGCGATTGAAATTAAATCAGCGCAGCTTGGCGATCAAACGATCGCCCGGCTCCTCGAGCATTACGCTTGCGATCGCCTAATGACCGGTGACAAGTCCAGTCGCCCAACCCTATGGCGACAGGAGGTCCAGTCGCCCAACCCTATGGCGATAGGAGCTCCCACGTGCTTTTTACCTTTTAATTATTGTTTAATTGAGTTGTAATGAATATTACATTTTGTAGGTTAATTAAATTTAGCAAATCTGATTATATCATGTTATTTATTTTGAAAATAATAGTGTTGTCACGATGTTGGTTGGTCTGTTTGTTATTTTCGTAGAATATCATGGGTACGAAATTTGTCAGACTCGCAATAACATTTTGTGATCGTTGTATATTGTTGTAGTGCGGTAAATTTCTGTTGAATTTTGTGAGGACGATTGAGACAGTAATGATATGTAAATACAAAGGTAAGTGATATTACGATGCGCGAGGGAGTCTCTCCTCGATGAAGTCGTCTGAACGTATATGCGTATGTAGGCACGTAGTCGATGTCGTACTTTATGGAGCTTATACAGAATATGAGTGAAGGGGCTGAGAACGCTCATTGTGATTATGAAGATGGCCTAAAACATGGAGGATTCAATGTCGGTGCGAATGGTTCTTTCTGGGATTCCACTAGAAGAGGCATACTTGCAATATAGTCTTGCTTTGATGGGTCTCCGGAACCAGAACTACATTAGAGTCCGCGTACAGAAGCACGTTACACGTAGTCACATGGCATGATGGTTCGGCTAATTGCTTTAGTCATCCTCGCTACTACTACGGTACATTGTGACACAAGCATCCGGACCATGTAAGTATACATGCCTTTAGGGATAGTAAAAACATGGGGTAGGACGGGGACTACTACTTAATGACGACTCTCTGCGTGGACCGGGGCCATTTTCCCTTCCTTGCCAGCTCGGCGTTGAACTCCTCGCCGGCCTTCCCCTTCCCCTTGTCGCGGGAGTGTCCACGTCGGGCTGGTATATCGAAGTCGTCCATATCCTGCGATTCCATGATGTAAGTGCACCGTATATTTAAAATTGTAAGAAGGATTTACATTCTTCATAACTCACGTCGTCGTCACGGATTATGCCCGGCGGCCGGATCTGTGTGGCGGCGGGCTCACCGCATGAGCCTTTCCCTTGCCCTTGTCGCGGATCGCCCACGTCGGGCCGGTATGTCAAGTCGTCCATGTCCTGCGATTCCGTGATGTAAGGGCACCGTATAGTGAAAATCGTAAGAATGATGTAAATTCTTCGTAACTCACGCCGTCCATACGAATTACGCGGGCGGCCGGATCTGTTGTGGCGGCCGGGTCAACCGCATGAGCCTTTCCCTTGCCTTTGTCGCGGAATTTGCACGCCGGGCCGGTATGTCGAAGTTGTCATGTCTGCGATTGTATGATGGATGTAAGTACACCGTGCAGGAAACCTTACGTAATAAGGATGTAAACTCTTCATAAGCGGCGTCATCGATATGGATTATGCCCGGCGAGTCTTGGGCTCGCCGGTGCCTCCTCAACAGGTCCCGACGTAAGGTTTCCACCACACGGTTCTCGCCCGCACCGAGTAGTTCAAGATGTACTTCTGTTTGGATGAATGCCCTGTCGTACATCTTCTCGGCCGTCGATCCTTTGGAAGAAGTGGCGGCGCATCTCGGCTGCCATTACGTGGGGATGAAGTTAAAATTTAAGGAATTGAACGTTGGGAGAGGAAAATCGTCTGTGAAACAAACACTTACGGTGATGCCCGCATGTGTAGTACGCCCGGCGTGTGTTCAGGTGTGTGGATGAATGATCTCTGCCGGTTCGCCACACACACACACTGCGGGATCGGAAAACGTGGTGGTACTGGAGCATCTTTCATTGATTTATCTGGGTATTGTAGCTGTTTCCTCTTCTGCTTAAGCCACTTTTGCTTCTTCAACAACCTCGCGTAGAAGTTTGCCGAAGAGTCCATAGCTGGGTATGTGTTGTGTAGAGTTGGGTTTGGTTCAACCCTCTTTTATAAGCTCCATGGTTGGCATGGTGTGGTTAATTTCATGCAGAGTAGAGAGTCTTGTTTTTTAATTCTGAAAAGCTGAGGAGGTAGAGTGTTGTCAAGTCGGTCTGAAAAGCTGGCGAGGCATAGTGTTGTCACGTCTTACTTTGCAAAGGAGAAGTCATGGCTTGCTTCATGAGTCTTGTCTTATCGGATCGAAAAAGTGGCGAGGCGAGTGTTTTCACGTCTTTCTTCTGAGTCTTGTCTTTTCGGTCTTAAAAGCTGGCGAGGTGGTCAGGTTGTCAAGTCGATCTGAAAAGCCTAACCCTAAATCTAAACCCTAAACTGCGCAAAGCTGTCTCGTTTGGTCTTATCACTACACAAAGCTGCACCGTGTGGTCTTGTCACTGCGCAAAGCTGGCCCGCGTAGTCTTGTCACTGCGCAAAGCTGTCTCCTTCGGTCTTATCACTGCGCAAAGCTGCCCCGTGTGGTCTTGTCAGTTTGCAAAGCTGCCCCGTGTGGTCTTGTCATTGCAGAAAGCTGTCTCCTTTGGTCTTATCACTGCACAAAGCTGCCCCGTGTGGTCTTGTCACTGCGCAAAGCTGCCCCGTGTCGTCTTATCACTGCGCAAAGCTGCCCCGTGTGGTCTTGTCACTGCGCAAAGCTGCCCCATGTCGTCTTATCACTGCGCAAAGCTGCCCCGTGTGGTCTTATCACTGCGCAAACCCGCTTTGTTAGTCTCCCCCCGCGGGCCTATAAAATGCACGCCCCACGTTCCGAATTACGACCACTCGACCCTTCAAACCGTAGGAGGAAGAACCTTCTCCGTTTTACAGTAACATACGATGGCAGATGCCTAGGGACCAGTCCAACCGGGTTCACCGAAGCCGGACCTTCTCCCCGAAAGGATGGAGGACTTCGGCCCTAACCACCGGTGGATGCCGAACAAGCGTGCTCAACCTAAGTGGCCGAAATGCGGACACGGGGAGGACGCTATCGTGCAGGCCATAGACGGCCCTTTCGATGGTGGACGACGTTTCTTCTGATGCCCATACTTTGGGGTAAATAGTTTTGTTTATGTTACTGGTAATACATCGTCCATACTAACCGTCCCTTGTAGCAGATGGCGAAATGCAACTTCACCCGCTGGATCGATCCTCCCCATGAACGACCTATTGTGCGGTACGTGGATGTATTGTGGAACCGAATCTTTGATTTGGAGGCACAAATTGACGATCTGAACGAGCAAAATGACGACTGCCGCCAACAGATGCAGCGCGAGAGGGGCAATGAGGAGGTCGTGAACATAGGAAGTTCCTATGATCCCGCAGATGTCATTGTGCCAACCCTAGTTTGTATATGTGCGTGCCACTACAACGACTGACCGACCACGCCCGAGGCGCCTAACCGAGAACACTCTATGTGGGTTGCGAGGCACCTTCTACAATTAGGGAGGCGAGAAGCTCGTGCGTCGCTAATGTCCCTTCGTATGCACTTATGTTGAATCTCATGAAGCATGTAACTAAATGGTGAACGCCGCGTTATTGCGGTTGCCTTTTATCGAGTTGACATGTTGTATCGATGTGTCGCAATTACGTTCAATCTCGTAACGTATGTAAGTAAATGGTGGACGCGTCATTGCAGTTGCCATTTATCGAGTTGACTTTTGCATCGAGGTGTCATGTGCATTAAGCTATAGGCATTGATATGCATTGAACAAACATGCATTATATGAAAGAGTATACAGAAGAACGCAAAAGTAATCCAGGCATCATATATTAAGTGCAAAATTTAAGTATCACATAAAGAACAAATGTACAGCCAGTGCAGTCGCACGCCCCTACTAGCCCCCCCAACCGCACCCCCAGCATCCCCTCCCGCGTCGCCACCGCCCAGTCCACCTCCGCGTCCTCCCCTACGGGCTCGCTTCGGCGCCTTCCTCTGCGCTGGGTGTCGGGGCCTCGGCCCCGAGAGGGAAAGACGGTCTGGAGCCCTGATCTGACGAGGACCGAGAGGCGGCAAAGGAAGCGTCGTGGATCGCTCGCCCGCATGGGCGTCTCCGCTGCCGCCGACCCTTGGTCTTTGCTTGCTCGTCCTCGTCCGTGGCCTGCACCATCCGGGCGATAGGTAGTAGACCAGCAGCGCTCAACCTGCGAAGGAACAAAAGGTCAGTACGAAAGGTACGGTTCGCGAGAAGATAGTGTGGACGTATACTAACCTGCCTGTCCAGCGTGGGTCTAGCCTCCAGGCCACCCGAGGTGTCCGCGTGCGGATCACCCCCAACACAGTCGCGTCGGCAGCCCCCGTAGGATGAGGGACACGACGCGACGCGCGATGTACTCGGTCGATGCGCTCCTCCAGGAGGCCGAAACTCCAGTCCGATCCGTGAGCCATACCTGCAAAACAACTTTAAGTTAGCAAATACGCGGAAATAAAACATCGAGTGTAACGAATGAGTAAATTTAACTTGCAAACAAACAAATCAAAAGAGTACTAGGCTACCAGGACAGTCTTTGAAAACTAACGAAAAAAAGTTATAGTACTACAACACATAAATAAACATTACGTGCAACATACGATACATGTCTTACGACATTACGTACATCAAATGAAAATTGGGTAGTAGCAGAACAGTTACATAAACAATACAAAGTACAAATGACAATGTACACTGATTTGCAATTTCGGTCCCACTTTGCACACGAAAGAAGTGCTAACGCATAAACCATAGCAAAGGTTTACTCCTCACCGGTGCCTTGCATGATCCGGGTGTGTGCCCCTCCCGCGCGATGCGCAGCGTCTACCCAACACCGGCTTGTGCCGTCCATATCATTGGTATCGACGACTCTGCCGATGACCCTTGCTACCCTTCAAAGATGTCAATATCTGAAATCCAGATCCTATTTGCAATATCCAAGGTGGCGGTTACCCACAACCACAAGCCCCTAAGCTCGCCGATCCACGCTGCACCACCCTCTCCTTCAAGAAATACTCGGACACAAAGTTCAAAGGGTCCATACGCGACGATCCGCATGAGGCGAGCACATGAGAGCATGGCTTGTGTAAGAGCTTCAGATTTGTTGCACGCGTCTACTAGGCTCGTTGACATGATCTCCAAGGCATACCTCGTGGGTGACAAGAGAACGAGCCGTCCCAAATTCGGCTCTATCCCGCAAGAGCACGTCGAAACGATGCTCCATATTGCCCATCACGTACACCGTGTGCGACTGGCCCTTCTGTGTCTTTGCCTGCATGTATGCCGTAATCTTCGAGCAGTACGGTGTTTGAGGGTTCGTGGCATGAAGTGCGGTATTTGCATGCCTCTCCCTGAAATACCCGATTGTGCTGTGCAGAACACCTTCCACGATGGCGACGAGGGGCTGAGAACGAAGGCCCCTAAGAACCCAGTTGTACACCTCCGCAAGGTTAGTGGTCATTATGCCATACCTTGCCCCGTCCGTGTCATGCAGCAGAGACCACTTGTCCAATGGCTGGGCCTCGATCCAGTGGGAGAAGCACTCGATGTTCCTCGAGGTCCTCTGCCTCGGACCAGCAGGTTCAAACTCTGCTCCTTGGTTCCTCGCGTCCACGTGTTTCTTCTTTGTGTCGTCGGCGGCGCCCATAAAGCGTCAAATTTGCGCTGCTGGTTACGATAGCCTTGACCTCTTGAATAGCTTCACCAAGGGTTGCGGGAACTTCTTGAAGAAGTTGGCCCTCAAATGGCGAATACACCATCTACTCGTCATATCCGCCAAGGAACGGCTCCTCGGGTCTTCTGAAGTTTTTTATGGCCTTGACATCCGGCGTGGCGATCATGGATCACGCACACACCAGGACGAGCTCCAACAAGTCCCACCCTTAGATGTTGAAGGAACCACAACCAGCTATGGAAATTCTCACCTTCGACAAATGCGATGGCCAATGGAAGAATTTGATTGTTCCCGTCAACGCCTATGGTGGTAAGGATCTGCCCCTTGTATTTCCCGGTCAAAAAGGTTCCGTCAACTGAGATCACGGGCAGCATATGCCTAAAAGCCTCGATGCAGGGACCGAAGGCTACGAAGGCCCTATGCATTACTAAAAAACCTCGCGGATTTTTAGATGGCATGTCCTTCACAGCAATGTACGTGCCCGGGTTTCTCTCCTGCAGCACCTCAAGCATACGAGGAAGGTTGTCGTACGCCGCCTCAAAAGATCCAAACCGTCTTTCCATAGCCTTCTGCTTCGCACACCACGCCTTCCCATAGCTGATCTTGTACTTGAATTTCTTCTCAATAGCCACCATAATGTGCTTGGCCTCCATATCCTTCTTCTCCACTATCTCTCCATACATCAAATTAGCTATGAATGTCGACGTTATGTTACGATGTCTGCACAAAACACTGCTGAGCATGCACGAGTGCGGCTCCACCTTGAGACAATCGGTGAGTCTCATATTTTGGTCTATGCGTGCACTCGCCAAGGACAACCGCCCGCTTTCGCATTTGACGATTGTCTTGCTCTTGGCTAGATTTGACGACCAAACGTCCATTTGCATAGACATAGCCCATAGCTTAATGGCATCCCGCAAGGATGTCTTATCGACAAACATTGAGTGCAACCGAACCTCCGTGGCATGGTACTCCCACGGTGATTCGTGCTCGTCGGCGTACATAGACCCTCGGCGTCAAATCTGTTCCATTCCGGGGATGGGAGCTCATCCTCATCGGAATCGCCTCGTCGTCTTCTTGTAAAGCTTCCTCTTCACCAAGGCCATCCGGTCATCGCTTTCCATTTGATGCAATATGTAATCCCTATGCTCTCCTTCATCACCGTCTCTGTAGGCTCACCATGCGGTGCCGATCTTCCTCTCTGTATGTACCGCGTCGGGCTCATCACAAGCAACATTCTCTCGAACTCTTCAGTAACCTGACCCTCCGGGTCCTCTTCTTCACCAACATCTTTGGGCACCCGAGCTGCTCGCAACACCCGGATGATATCCGGCGGGGGGGCCCTGCACAGCTTCTTTTGGGTATGGTTGCACAAGTATCACACACTCATATCCACGTCGCCGACATCCTTCTATAAAGCCCTTCCACACTGTCGTGCGCATCAATCTTCTCAACTCCCAGCTGATGTTCGTGGAAGACCGGCTCCAAAGCCCTTGTATGTCGACGCTGCACACCTCAGGGTTCAAAGAGAAGCTACGGGTCAGCCAGTGCTTCACATCTTCGATTCGTGCATTCTCGCCGTCCGGGTGTACCAGAGTGGCTTACCGAAAACTGCTCAAGTCAACATCGCACGGACCTTCACGAACGGTGCCAACACCGTAATGCACTTTCAATGTAGTGGGTACATGCATGACTTATTGTATGGCTGCAAATATTTCCAACATTGCAATTAGTCACCATAACGCACGACTTGCAAATCTTGCTACATTGTAATTTACATTTGTAAGGCCCTTCGCCTATAAATCGACAACTACTACGACAGACATGATCAAGACATCATTCATTCCCTAAGGCGAGGCCGCAATGAACGTATGGTACGATATTGATTCAACCTAAAACCGAGCTATTCCATAGCAGACATTATCCGATTCGGACGCTAACTTGCAACCCGAAATGCTACAAGTGGCATTCCGGTCTTCTACCAATTACCTAAGTCAGTTAGTTCATACTAATTTACTTCTACTAATTAGTTTATACAAATAATTCATCCTCCTTATGCGCTCGGTCACGCATTATTCACCCAAGAATAGTCGGCCACGCACACACCGACACTACTACAATACATCTCACAAACAGCACTAATACTACTCCCTCACAGACTATTTTTTCTCTAACTAAAGTTTTTATCGCTACTACTTACATACAAATCAACAACATTTCGATTTTCTATTTTTTCTCTAACTACAATTTCCTACGGGTGCTATTATACTACTCATTTAACTAAATAAACTATTTACGTACCCAAAAAATTATACTACAAAATAAAGTTTCCTACGATAAATCAACTACATTACACGACCTTCGCATTTGGCTAGTCACATGGCGGACGAGAACGCCTCACGATGCTTCAATTCTTGTACGAAGGAATAAAGTTTGTATGCCATTTTAATAGTTGTCCGAAGGGTTTGACTATATGCAAATAACATTTCTACATTCCCGTATGTTTGCAAAAGTATCACCGAAACTCGATTCCTTTGAAGTATCCTATCAAACACTATAGTTGAATGTCCGCGCATCTATTTATTTTATCTTATTACTATGCGCTCGGTGTTTGAGGATTTTCTAAAGTTTTTTATCGCTTCTACTTACATACAAATCAACAAATCTACTTTTTTTTTCTAACTACTGATTTTCTCTGAGCGCTACTTATACCTACTATTTTAACTAACTAAATACCTACTTAAAAAAATACACTACAAAATAAATCAAACTTACCTCCCTGCAATCCAAGTTTTTCTTTTCTTCTCCTTCTCCCTCCCCCTTCTCTTTTTTCCTCCCCCTTTTTCCTCTCCTCTCCTTCTCTTTTTTCCTCTCCTCTCCCTCTCTTTCTTCTCCCGTAGCGACTGTTTACGCTCTGCCGAAACGAATCGGCCGGGGGACCGCGCGGGTGTCTATATAGGCAATCGATCGCCCGCCGTTAGGGCGATCGAACATGCAACAGACGGTTAAGCGACTGGATCCTATCGCCCAACCGTACGGCGAATGTAATGATGGCGCCAACGGCTCGCCTCCTGTGCAGTTTTAAAGCCGAACGGTTGAGCGATAGGCTTGCAGTCGTCCAACCGTTGGGCGATAGGCTCGAGTCGCCCAACCATTGGGCGACAGACGTATATTTTTGTAAAAAAAATTATCGCCGGAATATTTTTGATATTTCGAATAAAAAATAGATTATTTAAAAAAAAACTCATATGTTGACCGTATACCTAATTAAGTTTAGACCCCATTTATTTGGAAAACTGGACTTTTTCCTAATTCCAACATGAATTAAACTGTTTCTACGGAATTTCTGCATTTCCTTTGCCCCTTAGTTTCCGCTAGATCATTGTCCTAATGGAATTCTTTCCTATGCGATTTGGAAGGAGTTCAGGGATGTCGATGACAAGACCCAGAGTCCCTTATAGATCTTACTGGAAAATAATACGAGAGCATAATTGAAATATAGAAACATTTATTGTCGTGAACGCAATGAGAATACAAGAGATTGTGAATATGAGAAATTATCCAGAGATTATTATCAGAACTTACTGCTTAGAATCTATTGTGTAATTACACAGGGCTACCCCTTTTATAGTTATTGAAGGGTGACAGTTAATGCCGCTAAAGAAGCCTTATATCTTCATGCGTATTTCTTCGTTGAGTCTTGAACCGTTACGTCTTTTAGCCAACTATTGTAAGTTGCCAGATGCGCTAATAATCGCTCTCACATCAGTCACGTGAGAAACAACAATATCTCCTGACCAGTTGGTTGGTCGGGGATGACCCAAACCGTATAGCTGACCGTGTAGTATCCATAACTAGTTGTTTCATAACTCAAATTGGTCTGCGAACAGTATGGCTGTAATAAAAGGAATTAGACTTTCTTTATTAGTGGCCGTAAGTTTATAGCCGTTATAAAGTAGATCCTTAATAAGTGGATCTGTTTTCACAAAGACTGACTAGATCGAAAAATACTGGCCTAGACAAAAATCCTCGTGGAGGGATACCTTTGTCCAGGTTATCCATCGAGTAAAACGTGCTCTTTACGATTCTTTCAAGAATCATTACCCTAGAGTTATACAGATATATAGAGCTACCTGAAGTCTATCAACCGAGGAGCAAATACATTGATTTTGGGTAAAAACCACTCCAGTGTTTTGAGTACAAATAGCACGCAGAGCTAGCTAGTAGGATGTAGAATAAAACCATGATGCAAAAACAACTAAAGTCCCAAGCGTCACACCTTGAAAAGTGACGCGAGAAGGTGTGGCGCATGCATTGCACGGTGCACCGGACAGCAAGCTTCTTGCATAATATCTCGTCTTAATTTGCTGGCATGGAAAATTAAACTGTAACAGCCCTCTCGTTATAGCGCTACAAAATCGCGGCCTCCCCATGATGAATTTCTCAAATTCCTTTGCCTGCTTTGCCTCACGCGCGGTCGGCCGTTCGATCGGTGATGAACAGCGCTGGGCGTCAGCTTATCCTCTCCTCAGCGCAGCTCTGTTTCGCCTCTCCTCCGTTCTCCAGTCGCTTCCGTCGACCGTGTGCAGCCTTCGGGACTCCTACCGTTCTTTTCTCTCCCTTCTACTCCGTCCGATCCGTCCCCGCCACCGCTGCTCTTTCCAGCGCTGCCGCTACTCCTTGGCGCACACGAACCACCCTCGACGCCATGCGCCGCGCACACCCCGCCCCGCCACTGCCGCACCGCCTCACCCCGGCTATAAAAGCTACCCATTACCGAGCCTTAAGCATTGCTAGCTCTTGCACAACCTCGCCCCCACCTCCCTTCGTCACCAATGCTGGCCAAGGCCAAAAATTTCCGCCGTCTTCCTCTTCTTCACCGGCGAGGCCCAAAGGTAAATTTGTGGCACTCGTCCCTCCCCTTCCCTGCCAACTCCGTCACCAGTAGGGATGGAAACGGATCGAATACGAATCGAATAGTCCCGAATACGAATACGAATCCCTATTTTCAAAACGAATACGAATCCCTATTTTTAACCGAATACGAATACGAATTCGAACATTCTCGAATACGAATACGAATACGAATTCGAATCGAATATGTACTCAATTCGGTCGAATATCTTACAACTTTTGCGACAAATCTCGGTAGAACAAATAGTATTCGTATTCGTATCCGGGACAAAAACAGATAGTATTCGTATTCGTTTTTCCCGGATAGTATTTGTTTTTTCGGATACTATCCGGGTTTTTTTTTTCCGGATACGAATTCTGTCCATTTTTTTCCGGATACGAATAACACCGAATACGGATATGAATACTATTCAAATGCGGATTTTACTTACCACATTTGCGTTTTCTCGGATACGAATATCGGATAAAACAGATTATCCTTTACCAATTTCCACCCCTAGTCACCGGCACCACCTCACCATCCCAAAACTTTCCCCTAACCTCCCCACTCCTATTTCTGCCGCCGGCCCACCAGCACCGTTCCCCACTGCCGTGCTACTCACGGTCTCCGTCACCAGGCCACCACAGAGCCTTCCCCACTCCACCTTCACTACCCCCAAGATCCCCTTCGTGCACTAATGCTCAAGCCCCGGTCAATTTGGCCGGAGCATTGCCAGACCGCCACCCTCCCCTGAATCGGCTGTTCGCCACCACCGCCACTAAACCACCCCGAGCCACCGCCGACGGCGCAAAACCCAAAAATGGGTTGTGTACGTCGCGGTGATGCTCTCTGCACCACCCGGTCCTACCGGCCACCGTCAGAGCCACCGCAGTTGTCGTCGATGCCACTGCCGCTGGCTAGGGTGGGCTAGAGCGCACTCAGGCTCAAAGCCGAGCACAGCTCAAGGCCGCCCAGAGCTGGGCCTTTAGGCCTTGGCCATGTTGGGCTTAGCCCAACAATGTTCAACACGATGTAATATGATCTTCATTTGTAAGTATAGGAACGAACTGATTTGCTAATATTTGTTTGTGTTTTCTTATGATATGAACACTAAGTCGTCGATTTAGTAGTATGAATTGGATTCTTATTTCACTGCACAAATTCATTTAGTACAGAAGCATGTAGTACGCCTATTGATGGATCAGATGGGCTCTCTCTTTCAACTTCAGAAAAAAACCAATATATGTTTGACAGGCAGCATCTAAAAAAGTTGCATATGAGTAACTAAATTCAAGATTTCTAATTTCCTACTACTCATCTTATGATATGGTGCCGATGTCCCACATGCTTACCTAATAGCAATCCATGTCAGTATATAGTCATGCATATTTTGTCATCCAAACTACCAAGGTCTGATTTACAAAACTCTTCTCTCCTGTTTGCCAGCTTCATCGATAACGCAAAACAAAACAGTGGGACGCGACGTAGCGCGTGAACCGGCCTATTAAGAGAGTATCAGTCGACTCGACGGTATCAAACACTCTGCTCGCTTCTGTTATTAAAGAAGTAAAGCCGTGTTGCTTCCATTCGAGTGTTGCTCATCAGTGCACATCAACATTCGATGATGTCCACGCGATGTTAGCTTGCTTGTCGGTTGTTATTACAGAGCCTATCTGCTGTCGATCGTGTGTAGACGTGAGCGAGTGAAAAGGTAGTTAGCTTACTGTGGTTGCTTGCATTGCTTGTTGCTTCATTCGGTTGTTGTATACTAGTGGTCTGCACGTGTCTTAGCACACGTAGGGGAACTTTTTTTTATTAATTAATTTTTTTTTGAATTTTATTTTAAAGTTAACCTCTAACGCACTTTATTTCTAATTCTGACCCGTTTGATCACACCACAAGTAGTGGTGTGACAAAACAACACTGTCACACACCAGAATAAGTCTCCAAAATATCACTTTTTGTCACGCCACTGGTTGTGGCGTGACTAAATAACACTGTCACGTCACTTCCAGTGGCGTGACAAGAGTTTGACTAGAAATAGACTGGCGTGATAGTGTTGTTTTGTCACGTCACGAGTGGTGGCGTGACCAAAGAGGTCAGAATTAGAAATAAAATACACCGATGTTAACTTTAAAATAAAATTAAAAAAAAGGTTAATTAATAAAAAAAATTCCACATAGGGTCAGAAAAGATCAGAAATATATATTAGGTACTGGCATTGTACGCAAGAATAACAATTTAACAAAATATATCGGGCATTAGAAAAAACAATAAGAATATAAAAATAAAGGTTTATTAAACAGTGAAAGATCCATTATGATGGGTTGCCAAGAAAATCGATTTGACGTGACCCAGCTCTCCTTCGCCCCTTTCTCCCTAGATTTAAACCGAAGGATGCTAGATAGGTTACAGTTGCACCTGCCTGTCTATATTCATGACATGAAGACTCTTAGGCAAACATCATTACTTGATACTGTTTTTTTTTGGAAGATCATATATAACTTGATACTGTTTGTTTGGAAGATCACGAATTTTTAGCTAATCTAGCCGTTTTGTAACCCGTAATTGCAAATCTAACAACGAAAAAACCGATTTTGCAAAAGCCAACACGTGGCGCTAGCGCACAGTGACCGTACGCCAGCGCCCCTCACGACACCACGTGGTGAGTCGGCGCACGGTGGCAACGCGCCAACACCCCGTGCGCCGACACGTGTCCACCCAAGTTCGATTTAATTATTTTTTTTCATTTTTTTCAGCAGAAAAACGGACCACGTGGCGGCGTGAGGGCGTTGGCGAACGGTCACCGTGCGCCAACGCCACGTGTCGGCACGGCGGCCGCTGGCGCATGCGCCGGTGTTATTTTTGCAAAATTGGTTTTTATGTGGTTAGATTTGTAATTATGGTTCGCAAAACGGCTAGATTAGCCAAAAACTCGAAGATCATATATAACTTGACACTGTTTTTTTTTTTGGAAGATACTTGATACTGTACGTGTTAAGCTCCCTAACCACGTACTGATCGTACGGTACTTTCGATAGCTCTGCCTCACCTAAACTTGATAGGGTACCGTATGCTACTATATATGCTAGCTAGGCTAGGTGCCAAATATATATAACAGAGATTGAAGCAAGCATATATTATCTCCTGCAGTTGGATGGCATTTTTGCAAGGGTGATTGACAATGGATTAACTAAATACAGTTATTGGAAAATCAGTTTAACCTACGCGACACCTAAGATTGGTAGTGCAGCCAATAAGGCACCAATTTAATTTTCATGTATGTTTTTGTCTCGATTTTCAATTATCACCACATGTGATTCTCTACTTGAGTTTTTGCCTCACCTCATTCCGTTTCCTAAGTGACATTACAGAGATGGAGGCAGTTGGACTCTCTTAACTCTCTTCACGGCCAGTGTTAACATGGGGGACTCCATGACGTATACGAGCCATCTGATCAGCGTAACATGGGGAAAGAGAAAACGAAGAGATGGATAGAGACGTGTTGTTGGTAAGGGATGGAATCCCGTCTCCTGCAATCGTGAAACACCTATATACACCTATATACAACTTCCCCTTGAGAAGGGCACCTGACCTGATCACGTCATAACTTGGATGAGTCGCTGACTAGAACTAGTTACACCTGTTTACGTCTTTATGTGCTAACAACTTTCCCATGAGAAGGGCACCTGACCTGATCACGTCTTAACTTGGATGAGTAGCTGACTAGAACTAGTTAGCTACTCCACAAATTAAACATTATATTATTTCTTCTTTTTTCTGTTTCCTCTTGCATATATATTCACCTCTATTAGTCTGTTAGATATGCCGATAGATGTTGCATTCAGATAAAGTTGTATATTCATTTAGCAAGACCTGTCGTACGTGCACGGCCCCGACCAGAATTTGATGGAACAGGCTACCAAACAGGATCATGAAACATATATGTTGTGGCCTCGTGCCCCTTGTTATACGTATCACCTCATATCGTATCAGAATTGTGAGATAAAGTAAATGAATCTCGTAGAGAAAACTAAATAATGACGACGAAATAACCACGACGATAGAGAAAGATCTGGCGAAATCAACTGCAAATTTCTTAAGCACGATATCAAAAAAGTATAAGGGATTGTCATTCTCTCACAACCCTCTCGAACCTTTCAGGACCTTCGGATCCTTGCCGTATATAAGAATTTAGTGCTAAAGAACAATCTAGTCTATAATCCTCTCGTGCACCTCTTACTTCGGATGAATTGGTTTGTGGCTTGGGTTCCCATGAGCACCCTCGGTGGTTTTATATAGTACACCTAATTCTCTTCCAAAGAGAAGTAGAAATCATAATCCTAAACATAATCCTATTATGATTTATATAGGAATGCTGGTAGCACACCTATGTGCCAGTGTTACTGGGACACGCATGTCCCAATTTTTTTTTGGCACGTCGATACGGTGGTGCACGCACAAATATTTGATGGCATGTTCACGTATGCGACGTTAGCTTATTCTGGTTGCTTCCATTTCTTGTTGCTTCATTCGATTGTTGTATATACTAGAAGGCAACCGACGCCAAATGGCACGGCTGTGGTTGTTGTACACAGGTGGAAAGATTATAAAAGAATTCATTTCTTTTTGAACATTAGAATTTGACGTATCATAACGCATAAGGCATATCTGCACAAAACAAAAGATGAATATAACAAATAGTATTTAATATTTCTCACAACCCTCTCGAACCTTTCAGGACCTTCGGATCCTTGCCGTATATAAGAATTTAGTGCTAAAGAACAATCTAGTCTATAATCCTCTCGTGCACCTCTTACTTCGGATGAATTGGTTTGTGGCTTGGGTTCCCATGAGCACCCTCGGTGGTTTTATATAGTACACCTAATTCTCTTCCAAAGAGAAGTAGAAATCATAATCCTAAACATAATCCTATTATGATTTATATAGGAATGCTGGTAGCACACCTATGTGCCAGTGTTACTGGGACACGCATGTCCCAATTTTTTTTTGGCACGTCGACACGGTGCGACGCGCGTCAAATATTTGATGGCATGTTCACGTATGCGACGTTAGCTTATTCTGGTTGCTTCCATTTCTTGTTGCTTCATTCGATTGTTGTATATACTAGAAGGCAACCGACGCCAAATGGCACGGCTGTGGTTGTTGTACACAGGTGGAAAGATTATAAAAGAATTCATTTCTTTTTGAACATTAGAATTTGACGTATCATAACGCATAAGGCATATCTGCACAAAACAAAAGATGAATATAACAAATAGTATTTAATATTTCTGTGAGAACTTATCACTTTACATTCTAACTTGTGCACATCGCTAAGTAGAGTATAATCAAAATAGTAAGAGTTCAGAAACACAAATGTGTAAACTCTGTTAGATGTCGCCTATCAAGAGGACCCCCAGTTAGCTAGCTTGATAAAACATTCTACATGAGTCCCAATTTGAAACTAAGAACAACCTGATAACCTGAGGGGTGGTGGCACGTCAAGAAAATCGAGATTAAACTAAAAATCCGACTTGTGTACCTTTAGCATGTTCGTACGTGGTGGATTCATCTTAACACGTTATTAAATATGAGGATGTTCACTCGTTGAACTAATCAAGAAGCAAATGTAAAGTGAATGGAGAGAAGAACTAATTTGACTGTGGGGAGGACATGATTATTAATAAAAGCTTCCTCCTTGCTGACACATAAAACCTACATTTCCTTTTGAATCTTCATCATACTAAACATGTATACTTGAAAATCTAGAAAAGGAGTAGAAGTGTAGAGTGAAGTAAACAATTTTACATGTCCACTGAAGTGCAAATAAGCAGCATAATTGCAGAATTACGTATATGGATTGAGACATGACAATCATTTGATATAAGTTAAGGTTTTAAATATAAATGGGACCATTTGTCATGAGCTCTAGCATGTTAACTCTAACAATGAGGAATTCACAATCAAAGTTGACTCCAATATTAAGAACACATATCACAATTAACAATACCAAATGCTAGAAAATAATGAAGTCAAACTTTATATAGGTATCTTACAATCAAAGTTGATTCTATTGGTAGGAAAAGTTACTTCCTTCCAAACCGCAAATTAGAACTATTAAAACTTACCACATTGTATCGCAGGCAACGACAGTAGGAACCATATTGTGAAACAAGGAAGGGCCAGCTCTGTACATACCCTACTCTACAAAAACCAGGTCATAAGCATTAGAGAAAGTGATCCATAAAACAAAAGGGAATAGCATCTTATATACAATATAACTGTTTGGTTAGAAGAAGCAATAAGTTTGTTCTTATTTTGGAAGCTGAATTATAGCTATAGAAGAGGTGTAGCCATCTAAGCAAACACACAGTATATGGAAGTAATAAATTAAACCTTAAAAAGGGTCAGGGTTGAAGGCATTATGTATAGATGCAGCAACTATTTGATTCTATCGTGCTATCCAAAAAAGAGTTTGAATAGTCGCATCCCGTCAAACATCAATGCAAGTAATCACCTCCTCATTCCTCAAACAGACATTTGAGAGAGCTTTTTCAAGCAATGGCTTTGACTGGACCAAAAGTGTATTCAATAAAGGTTTTTAAATCAAATTTAGTTAAAGGAATGGTTAACACGTAACGCAAGATAGAAAAAGAAAACATTAAGGGGAAACAATTAGCATGTAATGTGAATTACAAAACACAAATTACAAACCTACAAGATAAGATTTATTGGATGGACATAACAGCCATGGCAATAATCTATTCTATTATCAGGAAGACTATATGTAATGGAAAGGGTAAAAGGGGAGAGCGTGATAAAGATATCATAAGATTAGATGTAAGATTGAAATATCTCTGTAGGGATATGTGTTGGAAATATGCCCTAGAGGCAATCATAGAGATTATTATATTTCGTTATGTTCATAACATTGGATAATATGTTATCTTGTTCCTAGAATAATATTGTTAATATTTATTATCAAGTATGTGACTTGATTGTGAAACTCTATATTTCTGCGATAATTATTCTTAAACATTCCATAGTCGAAAACATATGAAAACACATATGAATAGACTAGAATATGTATTGGTTGACGACTATATTTCACAGGTCATAGATATGGAGATATCAAACCAATAATATGGACACATGTTAGAGAACATGGTGTTGGTTTGACCCACCTTGAGACACTGTTGAGATTGTTATGATTTCATGTGTCATCAGTTGGTCTCAATTAATGATGATGTATAATCCTTAGACCTGAGATCTGCATGGTTTCCTACATGTGTAATAACACTCTTAGGGGTTGCCAAACGCTACTCGTAACTGGGTGGTTATAAAGGTAGCTTTCGGGTATGCTATGAAACATGCGGAGGGATATGACTGGTCGGATATGGGATTTGCCCCACCTAACATAACAGGAGTGATGTCTCTGGGCCTCTCGTTGTGGTCGGATAAAGAAAGTGCATGGCCATGCCACTAGTGGTCGAAGTGTCGACTACATAAAGTTATTCGACACTTGATCGAGAAAGTGTTGAACAGTCCATCGATGACAAATTATCTAACCTGGAGTTCAACCAGATGTCGTGAGGCAAAGGGAGAATACACAAGCAGGTCGTTCAGTTTGACTAGATACAGACTGGTCGAAGCTGGTTGTATGAAGATACGAGCTGGTTGCAGACTGCTCAAACATAATCACTAACTGGTTGCAAGCAGTTGCGAACTAGTCGTAATTAAGTATTAACTGGTCATAAGGAGTTACGAACTAGTCGTAACTGAATATGGATTGGTCATGACTAGATATGATCTGGTCGGAAGTGATAAGGACCTAGTTGTAGATCATATTGCATTAAGGTTCGTTCGATATATTCTATGTGTGTTCGGGAATTGTTATGTCCTGCTAGGTACCGCTGACGACTCGTGGTTCAAAAAGAATTTTCGAGTCATAACTGATTACACATGAACCTATAGGGTCACATGCTTAAAGGGCTAGGGTTTGATTTGGATGGTGATCCGAATTCTTGTAGGCCATGAGTTCCTAATGGGCCTCAAGTTTGAGACCCATTATGAACTCTCAAAACCCTAATAGCCACGCCTTCCTCAACCACGATGCTGATGCTAATACTCCAATGAATGGTGTCCCTTCCCCGTATGTGTCGATACCTTGGAGGTGTTGTTGTGAAATATCAGCACTAGGACGATCCGCAACTCATGACAATCATAGGAGCAGGAGGAGAAGACACATGGTGAGTGCGACCACTACCGCATCAACTTGGAGACGTGCGGCGAGTACGACTACGATTGCATCAACTCACTACATCGACTCTACTTCCGCTACGAGTCGGCGCGTCTAGTGGTAATCTCGTGATCTATTACTAGCGGAGGTTTCTTGGTTGCGCGGTAGAAATTTTGTTTTGTGCAATCGTAGCCTACCCGTGACCCAACAATATGTAAGTAAAAAAAAATTGTTGCCAATGGGACATACCATGATGGTGCAACCTAGATCTTGTGGGTGGTAATAAATAATCAATTATAAGATGGAAAGATAAATGACATCATAAAATTGTACATAAGATTATTGTAGAGTTGTTACAATCTAGTCTAGTGAAGTAGTCTCTTGGAACACATCTTCTTCTATCTCTTTTGAACAGTATGTCGACTACTTCGCATTTGCACACAACTATGAAGAACTAAGAATGTATTTTTTTTGGTTAAATCCACGTGTAAAAAATAGATACAGCAAGGCGTAGAAGGCAAGACAACCAAGCAAATAAGACGTCAAAGGAATTCCACTCCACAATGAATGACGAAAATTGAAGCGCAACCCTATTATTACCATCAAGCATGGATGTCAAGATAATGAACAATATAAATTTTATTTATTTATCCACTAGCATATCACAGCTGACTACAAAACTGTATTCAAATTAAACACCTCAGTGTACACATCTAATCCTAAAGAACAACCTTGTTATCCATTACTGACCAGACCAAAGAGGCCATTAGAACCATATGGAAATAATTAGTTAGCCAATTCACCGATCATGAACCCAAAGACCAGAATAAAGCATTGATCATGACACTTGAGAAATATAGATGAGGAAGTTATGTTCAGTTCCAATGGGCCCAATTCACCAATCATGAGCCCAACAGTCACCTAATATTCCTATTTGATTTCAATTGATCATCTAACCCAATAGGGCCTACTTGTCATGCATCCTCACACGCAGAGGGAAATACACACAGAGGACTGCAGAGATGACCCACTGTCATACACATGTACATACAGAGAGAGAAGGAGGGAAGTGTTGGAAATATGCCCTAGAGGCAATCATAGAGATGATTATATTTAATTATGTTCATAATATTGGATAATATGTTATCTTGTTCCTAGAATAATATTGTTAATATTGATTATCAAGCATGTGACTTGATTGTGAAACTCTATATTTCTGCGATAATTATTCTTATACGATCCCTGGTCGGAAACATATGAGGACACATATGAATAGACTAGCATATGTATTGGTTGATGACTATGTTTCACGGGTCATGGATATGGAGATATCAAACTAATAATATGGACACATGTTAGAGAACATGATGTTGGATTAGACCCACCTTGAGACACTATTGAGATTGTTATGATTCTATGTGTCGTTAGTTGGTCTCAAGCAATGATGATGTATAATCCTTAGACCTGAGATCAGCATGGTTTCCTACATATGTAATAGCACTCTTAGGGGTTGCCAAACGCTACACCGTAACTGGGTAGTTATAAAGGTAGCTTTCGGGTATGCTATGAAACATGCAGAGGAATGTGACTGGTCGGATATGGGATTTGCCCCTCCTAACATAACAGGAGAGATGTCTCTGGGCCCCTCGTTGTGATCGGATAAAGAAAGTGCATGGCCATGCCACTAGTAGTCGAAGTGTTCGACCACGAAAGTAATCCAACACTCGATCGAGAAAGCATTGAACAGTCCATGGATGACACAACATCTCACCTGGAGTTCAACCAGACATCGTGAGGCAAAGGGAGTATACACGAGTAGGTTGCTTAGTTTGAACAGTTACGAACTGGTCGTATGGAGATACGAGCTGGTCGTAGACTGGTCGAACATAATCACAAAGTGGTCGAAGCCTGGTCGTAAGGACTTACGAACTGGTCGTATAGAGATAGGACCTGGTCATAAGTGATGAGGACCTGATCGTAGATCATATTGCATTAAGGTTCGTCTGATATAATTTATGTGTATTCGGGAATCGCTATGTTCTGCTAGGAGCCGCTACGACTCGTGATCGGAAAGGGTTTCTGAGTCACAACCGATTACACATGAACCTATAGGGTCACACACTTAATGGGTTGAAACAAACCAGTATGAATACGATTCGTCAAACGTGTTCGGATAGGATCCGTTACGAGCAATATATAAGGAGATGCATGAGGCTGTTTGGGAGATAAGTTTTTACACCACCGAAACCCTAGCCGCCATCTTCCTGAGAGCTCTACTGTGTGACTCGGTGCTAGCACACCTGCGCATGGTTGTTCCTTCCCTGGACATGTGGATACCGTAGAGGCGCTACTGCGACTGTTGCGCTTGAGGACGATCCGCAATCTTCACAAGGAACTGCAGAGGTTGCTGGAGGAGACGATCGACTTGTGAGGACACTGGACGATCGACTACGACCACTACATCGACGTGTGCTACGTTGGACCAGGCTGCTCCAACCCTTCTTCTGCTGCTCTGCGTGTCTAGTGGTAATGATCTGTGATCATCTACTTGCTTGTCTTCCTGGTTTGCGTGGTAGAATTTTTTGTTTGTAGCTATCGTAGCCTATCTGTGGCCCAACAGGAAGCACAGGTCAGAAAAGGGGAGAAGCATGGTGGTCGCAGGGCTAGCTCGCCGGTGGCAAAGGAACGATAGTGAGGTGGCTCTGACCCCAAAAATGGGTTGCTCAAGGCCAGAGGGACCTAGGGGAGGAGGGTTGTGGCCTGGGACGACCCGAGGCGGTGGGCACCAGGTAGAGCGAAGGCCGGCGGCGCTCGGGTGGGAGAGGAGGAAAGTAGGGCGAGCATGAGCGAGATAGAGGTGAGGGGAGCACGACCGGGCGATCTACGGCGGCGGGGAGGAGCCGGAGCGTGCTAGTGGCGTGAGCCGATGGCGGTGTGGCCAGATTCATGCTGCGGCGGCGGCGGCAGCCGGCCAACGTAGAGGCCACAAGAATGGTGGGGGAAGAAAGGGGTGGCCGTTGGGGTGCTCAAGTGGAGAGGAATCAAAGCAACACTCACCGGAGAAAGGACAGTGGTCCAGACGGCGAGCGGTGGTCGGACCCGAGAAAGATGGCGGCGTGACATCGTCCTGTGGAGGAAAAGCGAAATCGTTTGAAGGTTTTCGCTCGTGGTGTCATGGAACACAAAAAGATGGCGGCGTGGCGGCGTCATGTGGAGGAAAAGTGAAATTGTTTGAGGGTTTTCGCTCGTGGTGTCATGGAACGTGACATGACGCCGAAGAGAGTGGGATGCGTTCGCTTGAACGATGGGAATGTTGAGGCGACGTTAGCGGCTGATGCGTGGAGCGTGATAGCACGGGTCCAAACCAGCACGGGGAGGAAGCAGAGGGCATGTGGGGGAAGACCAGAGGTGCGGAGCTGAGCAGGCGCGTTGAGAGGCGACGCACAGGAGCAAGTAGGAGGAGGAGAAAGGCACGGAGCAGAGCCAGCTCGACAGGAGGCGCGCGGACACATGCGAGATGAAGAAGGCGCATTCTGTGGTGACGCAGAAAGAGAGAGAGGGGGGGGGAGCGAGACGCCTGAGCGGATCCAATCGAACGTCCTGTAAACAGACGCAAGTGTGATTCGACGGTGACGCGAGGCGCGAGGCGAATCGAATGGCCAGAAAACATCCCGGAGCGGATCTGACGGCGGCCGTTTTCTTGTGGACCTAGCAGGCGCAGTTGGAGGCGCTTCCGTCCAATATTTAAGTGTAGTAATATGCTAGATAGGTTACACTTTCACGTGCCTGTCTATATTCATGACATCAAGACTCTTAGGCAAAGATCATTACTTGATAATGTTTTATTCGGCAAAGATCATATATAACTTGATACTTTTTTTTTGGCAAAGATCTTCGAAAGATAATGTTTTTTTTGGATGATCACATATAACTTGATACTGTTTTTCTTCTTCTTTGAAGATACTTGATACTGTACTTGTTAAGCTACCTAACCACGTACTGATCCTACTGTACTTTCGGTAGCTCTGCCTCACCTAAACTTGATATGGTACCGTATGCTACTATATATGCTAGCTAGGGTAGGTGCCAAATAAATATAACAGAGATTGAAGCAAGCATATATTATCTCCTGCAATTGGATGGCATTTTTGCAAAGGTGATTAACAATGGACTAGGTCGATTATGCACGCTACGCCGCGTCATTGAGGTATCTTTGTGTGTAGTGTTATTTTCTATGTAAAGGAACTACGTGGTATAGACATTTTGTTTTTGCTGTGACATAGAGCAGTATGTTATACTGTCCAGTGGATTGGACGTCTGATAAGTTGGTTTGTTTTCTGTTAGTGGTGTCTATGCTGTGAGTTTGGCTAATAAAGAGATTTACGTGATATACAAAAAAAAAAGGATGTACGGTTTCGGCGTTGTATCTTACATTAGTTCTATGTATGGCATGAATAGTATAACATTTTTTTTTTGTAGTGCATTACCTGTTTGTATACAACAGGCATATTTGTTTCGTTAACAGTATGCAGTTTAGTAATACAGATTGCACAAACATAGAGTATCGTTAAGGTGCTTCACTATGTACAGATGTAACTAAACGACATCACAAATATCGAACACCATAAGTGTGCTTCATTATGTACAGACGTGATTCGAGGGAAGTTGTCTTTAACGTTGTCGGTCTGTAGCAGTACAGAATGTAACATCTGTTTGCAGGGTTTGAACGTTGGCATATTCATCTATAGCTATTACATGGTTACAATTGGTACTTACCCATGTACATACATGCTATGGATGAGGGCGATGCCCTATGGAACCATAGCCAGAGTAGAGTATTTTAGTGGTTTGCTACATGCGTTTGGCAAAAGGATGCATCAGCATCTAGTAAGACACAAAGGTGAACTGTAGCCTAGAAGTTATGGCTGGAAACAAAAGCTATGTACACAAGCAAACTTGTTGGTTTAGTACGCAGCATCATTCTGGTCTACAAAATATGAAGGTGTAGTAAATGGAAGAAACATTGGTGGTACATATGAAAAGGGAAAACGCTTATAATAAAGTGCATGGTGAGAAGCGAAGGTACTTACTCTGTTGTGATGGGTTCGTCGTCTTTATCTTTGAAGATCCTCTTTGACAAATTAAAGTGGGAGGTGAAACTTTGCAGTACTTTCTAGCTGGTAAGGAAATAGTATCCTGAATCACAAAACATAGACAATCAGAATTATGGACCATGAGATAGCCATACAGAACCAACGTTGTTTGTCATCGTCATGTAACTTTAGTTCAGACATAAGACATGTATATGGTTTAGTTTAGATCCATCTCACACAATAGAAATGTGCAGGTAACATGAACAACTAACATATATTGGTTTTTGATAGTATTATCAGTAGTACCAGAAGGCAGGTTTTGTTGAATAAAATATCACGTTATGAAAATGAGTGGCTACCTGGAAAGAAATATGATATAAACTGTGGCTGCGAGTATGACTGGACAGGTACCTTCAAGCAAGATTAGGCTGACTATTCCAGAAAGGGTTAATTTAGACATTTAGGGAACATGGCTAAGAACGAGAAAACAGATGTTTAACAGGTTTGGCAAATACTGCAGAGTAAATCAGAAAGGCTTAATTTTATAATATTTTTTTTGCATTCCATTATTGTGAGGTTATCTTACAATTATTGTCAATCATGTTCATACATCCAATGGATCCATCAAATTCCATCCAGTTCAACCGAGATTAATCAATTTTCCTAACCATAGATAGGGCTTGGTAAAAAACCACATTTGTTTGTTGGTAAAACATACTTAGGACAGATAACTAGTTGTATTTCGCACGTACAACATAACTATCCATGGTACAACATAACCATCCATGGTACAATATGTCATCAACGGATTCAAAAAAATAGAGAAAAGGAAGCTAAGTAATTCAAGAGGCTGGTTATTGCAAAGAGTAATTAGCAGTGTGGTCTACATAGGTAATTTCTAAATACGGTTAGTTCAAACAAAATAGATGAATTAACAAAGATAGTATAAAACATTCAAAGATTGCAACGCAGAACTAAATGCCACATAGGAGCAATTGTAGCAAGAAGCTTGAAAGTAGCAAACCTGGATATAAACCTCAATAATAGCCTTTCCAATTAAAGGTGGTAGAAATAACTGTGTGTCTGATATGCATCCATACATAAAAGTAGAAGTATCTGAGCACCTTTTAATCTCATTCTGCAGAAATATGTAGTACTGCTGGTACTAAGAGCTGCAACGGTATCTCTCTAAAGGATAAAGTTTACAGTCAGTCGTAGTATCTTAAATTGAATAGAACGAGAAGTATGTGCCGAGGTATTACTACTACATGTTGAAATGAGGCACAAAGGATTTAACGTTAAATCTTTTGCAAATTATAACACACTGTAAATCTGAACGATAACAAAACAAAAGCATCCCAGTCACCTTGGCAAGGCCTGCTGTGAATTTAAATCTAGGATTTGTGAGAAATAAAAGGAAAAGTGAGACATTAAAGCTATGTAAGACACGTAGACAATGTTGTAGATCAAAAACACTAGCAATTCTGTGATGCAACTCGAGTAATCAATTCAATATCCTAGAAGGTAGCAGCAATGTGTGTCCCAAACATTATATCTCTAAAGCAACCAAACAACAGTGAGAAAAACTCACTAATACAGAGCCTAGTGGCGCAACCTGCTACGAATTCCAAGAGATCTTTTTCTTATCCTCTATATTGTTACCTAAGAATGCACAAAACCATACTTATTAAGGCGTTGCTTAGGCAGTAAGGTGGTCGACAGCGCGTCGCCCCGTCATCGCCTTGCCAGGAAGGCCTAAGGCGTTCGCCTCAAGGACAAGGCATCGCCATGGCGTCGATTAGGCGACATATGGCATCAGGAAGCTCCGAGGCAGCTGCCATATGCATGAGGGGAGGAGATAAAAGAGATGGGATGAGGGGGGGGCAAGTGGGGAAAAACGCGAAACCTATCACGTGCGTGAAGCCGAACGCCCTGAACCCTAGCGCCGCCTCCATCCCCGTGGTGCCAGTGCCACCATCCCTCCAGCAACATGCTGGCGACCATCTGCTGCGCCACTGTCTTGCCTCCATCCCCATCGCGGCGTTGCCCTCTCCGCTCCAGATCCAGGTTTGCTCCTTGCTTCCATGATTCCATCCCCTCCCTCCCATCCTCCACCTCCACCCCTCCCTCCCCAACTCCCCCTCCCTCCCCAACCTCCACCTCCACCTCCACCTCCTCCTCGCCTCCCTCCCTTCTCTCGCCTCCCCCTTCCCCCTCCCGGCGGCGACCCCGGCGGCGATGCGAGGAGAAGGGACGGAGGGAGAGGCGGGGAGAAGGGAGAGAGGTGGAGACTGGCAAGGAGGGGGAGTTGAGGAGGGAGGGGCTGGGTCGCTGTCGGGAGAGGGGAGGGAGAGGTGGGAGAAGGGAGGGAGGCAGGTCGTGTTGGGCATCGATAGATGGCGAAGTGGCCGGCGAAGTGCGAAGAGAGGAGCAAATGGTTGAAATGCATTGCTTTATGCGGCATATGCGTTGAATCGCTCTTTGCTTTATGTCTTTGAACTCTCGCCACGACGGGTAGGGCGACGGCAAGGTGCAAAGGGCGGTTGGGGTGGTTCTAGCCTTCTGGGCATTTCTTATTGGGATTGAGGTTTTGTTTTGTGCACTTTCCTTTTCAACAACAGCTAGCTAATCTGCTGCCGCGTATTACTCTACTGCAGCATTTGTTACAATTTAGCTAATTCAAAGTGAGCCATCAAGTTCTGTAGGAACTGTTGTGACATACATATAAAATAGAGGGGAAATCCTACTGACAGCATGCAACATACCATTTTTAGCTAGTTATTGACACCATAAGCATGCAGCATACCATTTCAAATCCTACGTGGCCTCGCCTTAGGATGTGTGTAAGGCTTCACCTCACCTCGTGCCTTACCGCTTAAAAGGTGTGATGCGGTGGGTCGCCTCGCCTCGCCTTACCGCCTTAATAACCATGCACGGAACAAGTAAATCTGGAGACACCAAATCCAGCAAACTTGAACTAAGCATAGCAGTAACATGAGTAGAACTATGTACTGCAGTCGTTGTCCATGGAAGAGGAGGTTGAAATCAAACCTCGCAGCAAGACTATCGCCTAATTTCAGCTGCAACGTCATCCCTAGCGTTTTGTGTGGCCTGAGAAGAAAGGTCGGTGCGGCTGGATGTGGCATCGACGGCCAGAAGAATAGACGGAAGCAGCGTTGCTACGAGAGGAGGGGAAGGAGGGACCAGGGGCGAGGGGAGTAGCCCGTGAGGGAGCGGGCATAGTAGCGGCGATGCTGCCTAGGCAAAGGCGCGTGAGAGGGAGAAGGGGATCGGTACATGGAGCGGCTGCGGTGGCGACCTGAGTAGGAGCGGCTACGACGGCGCCCAGGTGAAGGACAGCGGGAGCCATAGCGGTGAAGGCTATCAAACGCTGGTAGCAGGATCTGTATGGCGGGGAGGGAACTGACCTCATTGGCGGGGGGAGCAATTGGGAAGAAGCTGCGCAGGGCAGGGGATGGGGAGGCGATTTCAGGAGAGTTCTGGTTGGCAAGGCAGAGGGACGAAGGAACGGACAGTGCGTGAACCGAGGCAGTAAGGTTGAGCTGCATCACGAACAAACACATGCAGCGAAATGGACAAATTGTTCGACGCCGCGAACGGAGAAAAGAGCTAAACGCTGCGTGGAGCCATCCCAGCCGAACGGCCGGCCTGAGGAAACGCGAACACGCGGCTCCGCACGATTGGACGAAAAGCCAAGTGGCACGGCGAGCAAGCGGCGCTGGCGGCCGGATTGGGTGGCCGCGCATACGAGGGCTGAGTCGATCGGACGGCCAGCTTTTTGAGGGCGACGTGGCCAGGCCGGCTAGGCGCGTAATCCACGCTTTTTAATATATGGTAAGATTAACTAAATACAGTTATTGGAAAACCAGTTTAACCTACGCGACACCTAAGATTGGTAGTCCAGCCAATAAGACACGAATTTAATTTTCATGTATGTTTTTGTACCGATTTTCAATTATCACCACATGTGATTCTCTACTTGAGTTTTTGCCTCAGCTCATTCCGTTTCCTAAGTGACACTACAGAGATGTAGGGAGTAGGACTCTCTAACTCTCTTCACGGCCAGTGTTAACATGGGGGACTCCATCACGTATACGAGCCATCTGATCAGTGTAACTAGGCGCCATTTTTCTTCTTCTTTCCATTCGATATCAGTTAGCTCTCAAAATTTGAAGTGTCGTCACAAAGTCTCGTTTACGAAAGCTTTGCCATTGACAACATGTTCAGCTAAAATGTTGGCAGAAATAGGCCGGGAAAGAGAAAACGAAGAGATGGATAGAGATGTGTAGTTGGTAAGGATGGGATCCCGTCTCCTGCAATCGTAACACACTTATATACATCTTTATGTGCTAACAACTTTCCCTTGAGAAGGGCACCTGACCTGATCACGTCTTTAACTTGGATGAGTAGCTGACTAGAACTAGTTAGCTACTCCACAAATTAAACATTATTGTAGGATCATTAATGATAATCAGAGAGGGGGTGAATGATTGTAGAAGATTTTTTGCACCGAATAAAACTTGATGTGGATGCAATCTAGTGGAAACCAAAAACCCGATTGTAGCGCCGAAGTCTCTGCTCTTGGCGATGCTCGTGTCCTGCACTGCTAAATACCGAGACCAATTAAAGATCTCTTAAGATCGTTCGCTGGTCAGCATGCAGCGATAAGATGCACACCCGTGAACAAAAGCCTCAGACATCAAACTCTCCACGGCATCAAAAACCCCAGAGCACTCGCTGGAAGCAAACCGATCAGACGAAACCGCCGAAACCAACCAAGCGACAAACCAGCCAAGAGCAGCACCTTCACGTACACAGCCGCCGAGGCTTATGTATCAACAAAAGTGCGGACTGCCAAAACACCTCACCTCAAAGATCAAATCAGCATCTGCGCTGCCTCAACTTGCAAATCCACGACAGGGAGAAAGAAGAAAGCCGCCGTATCATGCATGAACAAAAATCACAGGCCGCCAACAACTCCCTAATCAGATTTTTTAATACCATGAATAGGAACAAAAGCAACAGCCAACAGCTCCATCAATTGTCACCTCACGCACAAGCAAAAGAGCAAGCCATCAAAAGCCTGCTCACAATTTTTTTTATTCACTCAATGCCCAACCACAAAGCATCTCATCTTGTCTCTCCCTACAGATGCCAACACCTCTAAAATCAAAAGCCCTAACACCTAGATCGGTTTTCTGCAGGGCACGCAAACAGCCGCCGCTGCCTTCTATTTTCTTCGTGCACCGCCAGGCCTCCCGGCTCTAACCCTATCCAACATAAATAGCCCTAATACATGGGCCCACAAAAACATCTCCTACCGAGATCCTGATTCGTACTAGACCCAATACGTAACCTTATACATATGGTCCCGTAATACAACTCTCAGCTTTCCAATTTTGTACACCCTAAAATTATCACGTGTCGTAGCCTCCGAACCGCACCATTCGTAGCTCCAACACGCTTCATCCATCATTGATCTCCACATGCCCCAACTCGAGCTCGACCGTCTCCTCCAGCATCCTCGACCCTCTGGACCATGACTTCACACCAAGCTATCTCCCGGTCACCACCATAGACCATGATCGCCTCCGAGTTACCCTGCACATGCAAAGACCAAAACACCATTTTTTCCCGGCACAAGTTTTTCCCAACTTGATCGACATTAGTTCATACACACCACACGCCTCAAATAATATCAGTACCCAACATTGTCAATTATTCATCAACTAAAATAAACTAGACCTAGCCACATGGTCTAACAATTATATTATTTCTTTTTTTTTCTGTTTCCTCTTGCATATATATTCACCTCTACTAGTCTATTAGATATGCCGATAGATGTTGCATTCAGATAAAGTTGTATATTCATTTAGCAAGACCTGTCGTACGTGCATGGCCCCGACTAGAATTTGATGGAACAAGCTACCAAACAGGATCATGAAACATATATGTTATACCCTCATGCCCCTTCTTATACGTATCACCTCATATCATATCAGAGTTGTGAGATATGGTATAAACGTGCACAATATCAAAAATAAAGTAAATGGATCTCGTAGAGAAAACTAAATAACGGCGACGAAACAATCACGACGATAGAGAAAGATCTGGCAAAGCCAACCGCAAATTTCTTAAGCACGATATCAAAAAAGTATAAGGGATTGTCATTCTCTCACAACCCTCTCGAACCTTAACCTTCGGATCCTTGCCGTATATAAGAATTTAGTGCTAAAGAATAATCTAGTATCTAATCCTCTCGTGCACCTCTTACTTCGGATGAGTAGGTTTGTGGCTTGGGTTCCCATGACCACCCTCGGTGGCTTTATATAGTACCCCTAATTATCTTCCAAAGAGAAGTAGAAATCCTAATTCTAAACATAATCCTATTATGATTTATATAGGAATGCCGGTAGCACACCTATGTGCCAGTGTTACTGGGACACGTGTGTCCCAATTTTTTTTTGGAGCGTCGACACGGTGCGACGCGCGTCAAATATTTGATGGCATGTTCACGTACGTGACATTAGCTTATTATGGTTGCTTCCATTGCTTGTTGCTTCATTCGGTTGTTGTATATACTAGAAGGCAACCGGCGCCAAATGGCGCGGCTGTGGTTGTTGTACACAGGTGGAAAAATTGTAAATGAATTCATTTCTTTTTGAACATTAGAATATGACGTATCATACCGCATAAGGCATATCTGCGCAAAACAAAAGATGAATCTAACAAATAGTATTTAATATTTCTGCGAGAACTTATCACATTACATTCTAACTTGTACACATCACTAAGTAGGGTATAATCAAAACAGTAAGAGTTCATAAACACAAATATGTAAACTCTGTTACATGTCACCTATCAAGAGGACCCCCAGTTAGCTAGCTTGATAAAACATTCTACATGAGTCCCGATTTGAAACTAAGAACAACCTGATAACTTGAGGGGTGGTGGCACGTCAAGAAAATCGAGATTAAACTAAAAATCTGACTTGTGTACCTTTAGCAAGTTCGTACATGGTGGATTCATCTTAACACGTTATCAAATATGAGGATGTTCACTCGTTGAACTAATCAAGAAGCAAATGTAAAGCGAATGGAGATAAGAACTAATTTGACTGTCGGAGGACATGATTATTAATAAAAGCTTCCTCCCTACTGACACATAAAACCTACATTTCCTTTTGAATCTTCGTCATACTAAACATGTATACTTGAAAATCTAGAAAAGGAGTAGAAGTGTAGAGTGAAGTAAACAATTTTACGTGTCCACTGAAGTGCAAATAAGTAGCATAACTGCAGAATTACGTATATGGATTGAGACATGACAATCATTTGATAGAAGTTAAGGTTTTAAATATAAATACGACCATTTGTCATGAGCTCTAGCATGTTAACTCCAACAATGAGGAATTCACAATCAAAGTTGACTCTAATATTAAGAACACATATCACAATTAACAGTACCAAATGCTGAAAAATAATGAAGTCAAACTTTACATAGGTATCTTACAATCAAAGTTGATTCTATTGGCAGGAAAAGTTACTTCCTTCCAAACCGCAAATTAGAACTGTGAAAACTTACCACATTGTATTGCAGGCAACGGCAATAGGAACCATATTGTGAAACAAGGAAGGGCCAGCTCTGTACATACCCTACTCTACAAAAACCAGGTCATAAGCATTAGACAAAGTGATCCATAAAACAAAAAGGAATATCGTCTTATATACAATATAATTGTTTGGTTAGAAGAAGCAATAAGTTTGTTCTTATTTTGGAAGCTGAATTACAGCTATAGAAGAGGTGTAGCCATCTGAGCAAACACACAGTATATGGAAGTAATAAATTAAAGCTTAAAAAGGGTCAGGGTTGAAGGCATTATGTGTAGATGCAGCAACTATTTGATTGTATCATGCTATCTGAAAAGAGTTTGAAAAGTCCCATTCCATCAAACATCAATGCAAGTAATCACCTCCTCATTCCTCAAACCGACATTCGAGAGAGCTTTTTCAAGCAATGGCATTGACTGGACCAAAAGTGTATTCAATAAAGGTTTTTAAATCAAAATTAGTTAAAGGAATGGTTAACACATAACGCAAGATAGAAAAGCAAACATTAAGGGGAAACGGTTAGCATGTAATGTGAATTACAAAATACAAATTACAAACCTACAGGATAAGATTTATTGGATAGACATAACAGCCATGGCAATAATCTATTCTATTATCAGGAAGACTATATGTAATGGAAAGGGTAAAAGGGGAGAGCGTGGTAAAGATATCATAAGATTAGATGTAAGATCGAAATATCTCTGTAGGGATATGTGTTGGAAATATGCCCTAGAGGCAATCATAGAGATGATTATATTTCGTTATGTTCATAACATTGGATAATATGTTATCTTGTTCCTAGAATAATATTGTTAATATTTATTATCAAGTATGTGACTTAATTGTGAAACTCTATGTTTCTGCGATAATTATTCTTAAACGTTCCCTAGTCGGAAACATATGAAAACACATATGAATAGACTAGCATATGTATTGGTTGATGACTATGTTTCACAGGTCATAGATATGGAGATATCAAACCAATAATATAGAAACATGTTAGAGAACATGGTGTTGGTTTGACCCACCTTTAGACACTGTTGAGATTGTTATGATTTCATATGTCATCAGTTGGTCTCAAGCAATGATGATGTATAATCCTTAGACCTGAGATCAACATGGTGCTCTACATGTGTAATAGCACTCTTAGTGGTTGCCAAACGCTACTCGTAACTTGGTAGTTATAAAGGTAGCTTTCGGATATGCTATGAAACATGCGGAGGTTTATGACTGGTCGGATATGAGATTTGCCCCACCTAACATAATAGGAGAGATGTCTCTGGGCCTCTCGTTGTGGTCGGATAAAGAAAGTGCATGGCCATGCCACTAGTGGTCGAAGTGTTGACCACATGAAGTTATTCGACACTTGATCGAGAAAGTATTGCACAGTCCATAGATGACAAATTATCTCACCTGGAGTTCAACCAGATGTCGTGAGGCAAATAGAGAATATACAAGCAGGTCGTTCAGTTCGACTAGATACAGACTGGTCGAAGCTGGTCATAAGCTGGTCGAATGAAGATACGAGCTGCTCGCAGACTGCTCGAACATAATCACTAACTGGTCGTAAGCAGTTGCGAACTAGTCGTAATTAAGTATTAACTGGTCATAAGGAGTTACGAACTGGTCGTAACTGAATATGGACTGGTCGTGACTAGATATGATCTGGTCGTAAGTGATAAGGACCTAGTTGTAGATCATATTGCATTAAGGTTCGTCCGATATATTCTATGTGTGTTCGGGAATTGTTATGTCCTTCTAGGTACCGCTGACGACTCGTGGTTGGAAAAGAGTTTTCGAGTCATAACCGATTACACATGAACCTATAGGGTCACATGCATAAAGGGCTAGGATTTGATTTGGATGGTGATCCGAATTCTTGTATGCCATGAGTTCCTAATGGGCCTCAAGTTCGAGACCCATTATGGATGCCTATATATAGAGGGACGGTGGCATGGGGTGGGATGATCATCTTTTGGAAGAACTCTCGAAACCCTAATAGACACTCCTTCCTCAACCACGCCGCCAACGCTAGTACCTTGGAGGTCGCTGCCCCGTATGTGTCGATACCTTGGAGGTGTTGTTGTGAAACATTAGCACTAGGACGATCCACAACTCGTGACGATCACAGGAGCAGGAGTAGAAGACACGTGGTGAGTGCGACCACTGCCGCATCAACTCGGAGACGTGCGGCGAGTACGACTACAACTGTTTCAACTCACTACATCAACTCTACTTCCGCTACGAGTTGGCGCGTCTAGTGGTAATCTCGTGATGTATTAGTAGCGGAGGTCTCTTGGTTGCACGGTAGAATTTTTGTTTTGTGCAATCGTAGCCTACCCGTGACCCAACAATATGTAAGTCAAAAAATTTGTTGCCAATGGGGCATACCATGATGGTGCAACCTAGATCTTGTGGGTGGTAATAAATAATCAATTATAGGACGGAAAGATAAATGGCATCATAAAATTGTACATAAGATTATTGTAGAGCTGTTACAATCTAGTCTAGTGAAGTAGTCTCTTGGAACACATCTTCTTCTGTCTCTTTTGAACAGTATGTCAACAACTTCGCATTTGCACACAACTATGAAGAACTAAGAATGTATTTTTTCGGTTAAATTCACGCGTAAAAAATAGATACAGCAAGGCGTAGAAGGCAAGACAACCAAGCAAATAAGACGTCAAAGGAATTCCACTCCACAATGAATGACGAAAATTGAAGCGCAACCCTGTTATTCCCATCAAGCATGGATATCAAGATAATGAACAATATAAATTTTATTTATTTATTCACCAGCATATCACAGCTGACAACAAAACTGTATTCAAATTAAACAACTCAGTGTACACATCTAATCCTAAAGAACGACCTTGTTATCTGCTACAGACCAGACCAAGGAGGCCATTAGAACCATATGGAAATAATTAGTTAGCCAATTCACCGATCATGAACCCAAAGACCAGAATAAAGCATTGATCATGACACTTGAGAAATATAGATGAGGAAGTTATGTTCAATTCCAATGGGCCCAATTCACTAATTATGAGCCCAACAGTCACCTAATATTCCTATTTGATTTCAGTTGATCATCTAAACCAATAGGGCCTACTTGTCATGCGTCCTCACATGCAGAGGGAAATACACACAGAGGACTGCAGAGATGGCCCACTGTCATACGCATGTACATACAGAGAGAGAGAAGGAGGGAAGCATAGGTCAGAAAAGGGGAGAAGCATGGCGGCGGCAGGGCTAGCTCGCCGGCGGCAAAGGAATGATAGTGAGGTGGTTCTGACCCCAAAAACACTACAAGAAATATGCTAAACTATGACAAAATTTCTGTGACAACTAGGTAAATCGTCATTATCTACCCATATTCTATGATGTTTTTCGGCAGCAGCGTCATAAAGAGCATCCTGGGGCTGGGACCCTACTTGTAGTGACGAAAAATGTTAAAATCGCCATTAACTCCCAAACCTCAAATTGTCATAAACAGGGTGTTTGGCATTGTGACGTCGTTGCTTTGTCATAGTTAAACATCTCTCGGAGTAGGCCGTCAAAAAATCGATGGCCCGGCCCAAAACGATGCATCTCTAGGATCACATCACACCCTCAGTGCCGCCACTCACTATAAGTAGCACCCCAAAACCCTAACCCACACCCCTCTATCCTACCGCCGCTCGCGCTCCTCTCACCTTTTGAGCCGCCACCGCTGTAGAAGCAGTAAGCTCCCACCCGCCCGCCGTCGTCAGAGCCAAACACCTCGCCTCCCTACGTCTAGAAAACACTCCCCATCACGTCGTGTCGCCTCTCCTTCGCGCATCGTAGCTCGCTCGCTCGCGATAGCCTCCACCTCTCCCTCGCTGAGCTCGAGTGGGAGGAGGCCCGGGAGCCGCTCCATGCTGACATTGACATGGCCAAGACCTACGACATTGGCCCGGGGATGGCCTTTGCACGCGTCGTGCTCCCGAGGCTGGAGGCCCCCGGTGTCGGGGTCGAGCTTGTGCCGTGCGCCGTCGGCTTTGGTGCTTCTTGGCAATGAATCTTGGGGGAGTTCGCTCAGATTTGGTAAAAGATTTGAGTTCTTGGGTGGTCAAAGTCGGGTTCTTAGGAGCGGAATCGGGTTGGGGTTGGGTGGTAAGGTAGATCTTGGTGCTGATTTGGGGGTTTCTTGGTGAAGGATCTACAGTTTTTGGAGGTGGTGGTGGGTTTGTGCGGCCGGGAGAAATGGCGGTGCTTGTGGCGTGCACGGAGAGGGCGATGGATCATCGCCCGAGGGCACTACACGGAGTGCGCCACCGCAGTGGTCACCCGCACCATCATCGAGGTCGTGCAGGTGAGACTAGCTCAGTGATTCTTGATGTTTTCGCTGTTTTATGCCTGATTTGACCATTTTAGAGTATGTTGGGAGATGTTAAGTTTCATGGTAGAATTGTTACATATGACAGCAATGTGAGGATCAATTTTTTTCCCTATATGTCAGATGATTCCGTTGTCTACTCATTTGATTGACTAGGTTATGATCAATTTTGAGAAGCAATTAATTACTGTAGTTTCTGTTGTCGATTCTAGCTATTAGCTATCCATGCCTGCCTCTTTAAATTGGTAATTAGATCGTTACATGTAACTTCCTTTTTTCATCTGTATGGTGACTAACATGTACATTCATTTTGTATTATACAACATCAAATGTGCCATGACCATGGAGTAATGCATCGAGACCTCAAACCAGAGAATTTCTTATTTGCAAACAAGAAAGAAACTGCGACACTTAAGGCAATTGATTTTGGCATGTCCGTATTTTTCACTCCAGGTACAATTATGATATTCTTATTCCAGTATTTGAAGTTTTCCATTTTAATACATCTGTTGCTACTCACATGTCGACGATATGATCAGAGACGATAGTGCCTCTAGAATGGCTTGTCTTATGCTGTCTGTTTACTTTGTATAGTGTTTCTCTAGTGTGCTCATTGTTGATTATGTGTAGGTGAACGGTTCACTGAGATTGTTGTAAGTCCTTATTACATGGCTCTAGTGGTGCTAACGAGAAGTTATGGCCCAGAGGTTGATGTTTGGAGTGTAGGAGTTATTCTTTACATCCTTCTTTGTGGTGTCCCTCCATTCTGGGCAGGTTAGTTTTGTGCTAGAAAATGATCAATTACGACACTGGCATATCTAAACCAAATTAACTATTTAGGATGATAACAAAGGATCGTGTTTCGACCTCTTGTCTACATAAATGCACATGTCACGCTCTAAACCGACACTCTTTATTTTTCTTTTTCTTCACCTTGGTAATAATCAAATTCTCATAGTAGTGATTGTATTGTTTTTTATTTCTTCTGTTCTATCTTAAACCAATATGAAAACATTCCAAACTCAAAATGTGATGATTCTGAGTTGCAAAGATCCGCAACTTCTAATCCAAGATTGGAAAACCTTGCATTAGAATTGAGTAAAGATAATTCCTTATGATTTCTGAAGACCCCCACCCCCACCCTATATCATTTAATTAGGTTGCTTTTGTCTCATAGCTTTAACTTGTATCTTCTCCAGATCATCCTTGGTTGCAGAATATCAAGAAGGCTCCAAATGTCAATTTGGGTGAAACTGTTAAGGCTAGGCTTCAACAATTCTCTGTGATGAACAATGATGTAGGCGGGGTGCCCGATCTCTCGATGAGATTGATAACTATCGATTTTGGTGGAGGTGACTCTCACAATCCAACTACAACCGTACGACAACGCTTGCGCCTTAGCAATCGTTGAACTAACTCCGAGATGTTATTGACCTTGCTGGAAGCGCGATCAACCTGAACACGAGGTTCAATCCCTGCGAGCAATCAAAGAACTAGCAAGAATAAGATGTAGAAAGTCTGATATTGTGAATAAGATTGTAGTGTAGATGGTATTGAAAAACAAAGGTGGGATCCCGAAGGCTGTCTTGACAGGTGGTCGTCCGACACAACTGAAGAACAGAAGTTTGCACAATGGCTAAACCTAAACTCAACAAAATCCCAGTTCTAGCAAATGGAGGCGGCGGATCCTATATGGGGAGACGACCAGGGTGGTGGCTAGGGAAGTGGACGCACGCCCCCTAGGGTTACAAGGCCCATGGGCCCAAGTGGAGGTGGCATAGTACCCTTTTGACTTGGGCTTAGAAATAGACGTGGACTGTTTTGATAATTGTGGCTGGCTCGAATGGAATTTGATGATTAGTTTGGATCCATTGGAAATTAGACTTGATAAGCTTTCCATGGAATCCGTATGAAGAATTTACGGCCGTTTAAATTTAGTACTATCGCAGTAGTCCGAATCCGAATCCAGAACGAGCCCAACTCGAACTCTTGCTTGACTCGGACCCAAAGTGACGTGGTGACCTCCATTATGCCTTCCATGCATGTCCATGACTCCACATGCCTCTCCTTGGTCCTTGCCTATGTTCCTAAGCACAATTAAATCACTTGCATTAGGTAGCGGTCTATTCTCAGTAATATATAAACTTAGGAACGAATTCACCTAGTAATTAAGTTGGCGAACACGAGCTCGAGTAATTGGTCCTTGTAACACTGGTTGTGGATGAGTTGTGTGTGTAGGAGCGATTGTATCCATGGTAGGGATGTCCTCATCAAACAAGTTCAAGAAGCATGCACTTAGGGTATACCTCAGTTTGACTTGAACCTCTAAATCTTTGTTTTATAGCTTGATAGAGTCATTTTGGGCTCGTAGTGTTGCAAATAAATATAAAGCTACACCTGATTCTATAAGGGCTAAAATCTATCTGTGCTGTAAGATAACTAAAATCAACTTAGTTTTTTTATGATGTTTTCATAAATAACAGATGTGGTCCAACCTAAAGCACATGGTATGAAAGTAATTGGTTCATTTGCTTAGTTATCTGTTACTTGGCGTGTTTTACACTAATCTGTCTTTCTATAGGACCATTGTGAGAAAAACAAACTGAACCGTGAGAAAGTCCAGTTTCAACAACGGACCGGCTCTCGTTCCTACATTGCACACTTTTATGCTGTTGTAAGTACTTAGAGAAATGATGTTCTTATATATTTGTTATGAAACCCTTCCATACTATGTTGGAAGTTTACAGTTTGCAATGATTTGAACATTTCAGAAGGTAGAAGAATCCGAAGCAACTAGGGAGAAGAGCTTAGAAGAGATTAGCTTTTTGAAGGATAAGATTGCAGATACTGATGCCCTCCTTCGTCGTTTGCTGAACTGAAATCAGGGTTAGGTGAACCTTACTCCCTAAACTGATGTAGTTTGTGGTTTGATGGCACTGCGATCTGGGATACTGTTATTTTGTGAACTGTGTTGGAGTTGGGAGTTGTGATGGCTGATGTGAACTTGATGCTGGTTGTTGTGTCCGAAGTCCTAGTACCTCGGACAATGATGCCAGATGCATGTAACCTGGGAACAATGTGCCGGATGTTGCTATTATGACATGACATGAACTTATTGTGTATCCTTGTACTGTTTTTGTCTATATGGATGTGCTGGGCCAAACACAACGGTTTGGTCTGTAGGTGTGAAATCGAAAAATTAGTTTGTGAATTGTCACTACTACAAAAATGCTAATACTAGATGCCTGATCACAGATGGTTCATCGAAACCGTCTATATTAAACACAATCTCAGACAGTTTTTTGTTTACCGACCGTCTGTGTTATTTTCCGCGCTAAAAACCGTCTGTGAAGAGGTCATATCACAAACGGTTTATGTTTAAAACCGTCTGTGAAGTATCACAGACGGTTCTGACAAAAAACCGTCTTTGATATTGGGTAATATCAGAGACGGTTTTTTGTCAGAACCCTCTGTGATACTTCACAGGCGGTTTTAAACATTAACGGTTTTAAACATTAACCGTCTGTGATATTACTACATATCACAGACGGTTTTTGTTGAAAACCGTCCGTGATAATTAACTCATCACAGACGGTGCAGTGTACATATATAGTTCCCCAACAGAGTCTTCTTGATCTCCATCTCTGGCGCTACGTACGGTAACCGCGGGAGATCTCCAAGCCCGGTGAGTCCATTGCCACTCCGTGCCTGGTTTGAGTATCGCCTCACCTCATTGAGCCTACTCGTGTGGTCCATTTCAGCTATTGTTGCCGAGGAGCTTGCCGCCGTCGCCTATGTTCACCGATCGACAACCAGCTGCCTTGGACCTTCCCCGACTTCATTGACACCTTCCTCGTGATCGAGGTGAGCTACTGGAGCATAAGCATCCTTTAATTTGAGTAGTTTCAGGCGTTTATGCCTGAATCGCTAGTGAAGCCCATGGCGCCGCCACGAGACATCATCGTCGGTTCGCCTCAGACGACCTTAGGGCCCTGAGCCACGACTATTAGCAATACGATGTCACCCTAAGCCCAATTTGAGCTTCAAATCCTACTGTTTTTAATCATTTAGTTAATAAAGTAACGAGTCTATGCCATGTGGGACCGCCATAGATTTTATAAATAAAATCATGAAATAAAAAATAAGCCACTAACAAGTAGGCCGACATGTAAGTTAATAAAATTCGAAAAAATGTAAAAATGAAAAAAGCCACCTTTAGTTCAGAGAAAAATATGCTTTCTCTGTTGGAAAGCGTAATTAAGCCTAAAAAAATATGCTTTCGAAGTCACGATTTTATTTATTTCTAGGGTTTTCAATACGAACCATGTGATGGACCGAAGCTGGATGTACGCTGAGAACCATGTGAGTGAAGAGTACATTAATGGCGTGTGTGCTTTTACAAGAGCTGCCGAGGAGGATATGTTGAATAAGGGGGCGGAATATATGTACTGTCCAGGCATTGACTGTGAGAATCTGAAGATGTTTAAGAACCGAGCGCGGATCGAAGCACACTTGATTCGAAGGGGTTTCAAAAAGGGTTATATACGTTGGACTAGTCACGGTGAATAGCACATTATACAGGAAGTCAACAATATGCCGCCGGATGATGTCGATTGTGGTTCCGATTCGGATAGGCTGCACGATGACAATCTAGATCAGATGCTTTGCGATGCAGAAGGGAACTGTAATGAGAGCTAGTATGTATAATTCTGGGGCTTGATGGAGGACTCGGAGAAACCTTTGTTCCCGAGCTACAAGCCAGAATACACAAGGTAGTGATCTGTGCTTGAACTACTGAAATTGAAGGCAAGCAACGGTTGGTCCGACAAGAGTTTCACGGGGTTGTTATGTCTCTTAGCGAACATGCTTCTGGAGGGAAACGAGTTGCCCAAAACCACCTACAAAGCCAAGAAGGTTCTTTGTCCATTGAGAATGGAAGTAGAAAGAATACACACATGTCCGAACGACTGTATCCTCTACCGTAACGAGTATACAAACATGCATGTATGTCTGATGTGCAACACATCCCGATACAAGCGTAAGAATCAATCAGATGACGACGAGGGAATCGAGGTGAAGAAAGGACCTCCTGCTAAGGTGGCATGGTATCTTCCTGTAATTCCCCGTTTGAAGCGGTTTTTTGCGAACCCAAAGAATGCAAAACTGCTGCATGGCACTCAGAGGAGCGTAAGAATGACGGAAAGCTAAGACACCCTGCTGATTCCGCCCAGTGGAGAAACATCAATAGGAGGTTTGTAGACTTTGGTGCGGAACCGAGGAATATAAGGTTTGGATTGAGTACAGATGGAATAAATCCTTTCGGTAACATGAGCAGCCGATATAGCACTTGGCCCGTGACACTCTGTATCTACAACCTTTCTCCTTGGTTGTGTATGAATCGGAAGTATATTTTGCTGTCGATACTTATCGAAGGGCCGAAGCAACCTGGGAATGATATTGATGTGTACCTAGCACCATTGATGGAAGATCTAAAAATATTGTGGATTGAAGGGGTATAGGTATGGGATGTGTACAGACGAGAGAACTTCACTTTATGTTCCTTGTTGTTCTGCACCATAAATGATTATCCTGCCCTTACTAATCTGCCGGGCCAGAGTACAAAAGGGACCAAAGCCTGTACTCACTGCTTAGATGATACCGAGGGTGTGTGGCTGAATCACTCGCGCAAAACCATATACATGCGTCATCGTAGGTTCCTTCGGAGGGCTTGCCCATACCGCAGGATGAAGAAACAATTCGACGGAGAGAAGGATGACGGTTCAGCTCCAAGGCATTTAAGCGAAAAAGAGGTCTATGATATGGTTGAGGATTTAGATGTTGTGCTCGGAAAGGGACGTAAATCGAGGACCTGTAAGAAGAACATGTGGAAGAAGATATCAATATTTTGGGACTTACCTTATTGGGAGTACCTAGAAGTTCGCCACTGCATCGACATCATGCATGTAGAGAAGAATGTATGTGATAGCTTGATTGGTCTCTTACTGAACATTCGTGACAAAATAAAGGATGGTGTCAACGCATGGCTTGACTTGGTTGATATGGACATCAGACCTGAGTTAGCACCAACAAAGACCGATAAAGGACGAACGTACCTTCCCCTGCTTGTTACACTCTGTCCAAGGCCGAAAGAATTGAACTCGTGCTGCTGCTTGCATGGTGTGAAAGTTCCGTCGGTTACATTCGCCAACATGAAGAAACTTGTTTCGATGGAAGATTTGAAGTTAATTGGCATGAAGTCTCATGATTGTCATGTGCTGATGACACAAATGCTCCCTGTTGCAATTAGAAGTATTTTGCCGATCAAGGTCCGAGAGACAATCATGAGGTTGTGTTATTTCTTTAACACAATTGCTCAGAAGGTCACCGATCCCGAAGGACTAGATGCCCAGTAGGAGGAGGTGGTGACGACTCTATGTGATCTTGAGATGTATTTCCCTCCATCGTTTTTTGATATCATGGTCCATCTCATTGTTCACATTGTGAGGGAGATAAAGATGTACGGGCCCGTGTTCCTACGTAGCATGTACCCATTCGAGAGGTTCATGGGAATTCTCAAGTCCTATGTACGGAATCGATATCGGCCGGAGGGCAGCATCATCGAAGGTTATGCAACCGAAGAGATCATTGAGTTCTGCGTCGATTACATGGCTCAGGTCGAACCAATAGGTGTGCCTCAATCTCGCCATGAGGGGAGGCTCGAGGGTATCGGGACCATCGGAAGGAAAGAAATCACTCCAGATATGGATGCGTATGCTCAAGCCCATTTGACGGTCTTACAACACATGACTGAAGTGTCCCCGTATATCGACCAACACAAGGACGTGCTTCAGCAACAGAATCCGGAGCGGCCGGATGTTTGGATCACGAGACAACACAACAAACAGTTCAACCAATAGTTGAAGGAGCGACTCGCTAGGAGCTCGTCAAGTGATATGCTGATATGGTTGGCAAAAGGGCCAACATTTACAGTTGTGACATGGCGAGGATATGACATAAATGGGTATACATTCTATACGCAGCTCGGGATATAAAGAGCACTAACGTAACAGCGGTGTCCGTGATAGATGCATTCAAGACCGATAATGAGGAGCTCCTACTATGGGCAAATAGAGGAGATATGGGAGCTCGACCACGTGCTTTTCAAGATCCCCTTATTTGGTGCCATTGGGTTCATCTCCCACAGGTGAAGGTCGACAAGTACGGTGTCACTACCGTGGACCTCGAACGTGTCGTATACAAAGACGAACCATTCGTACTAGCTAACCAAGTTGTTCAAGTCTTCTATGTAATCGACTCGGCAATTAAGAAGCGCCACGTAGTTCTTCATGGAAAAAGGAGGATTGTCGGAGTTGAGAATATAATGGACGAGGAAGAATACAATCAATTTGACGAGTTGCCTCCTTTCAGAAACGATATAAGGGTCGAGGAAGAAGAATGTGACGAAACTAGCTACATACGCGTCGATCATCATGAAGGGCTAATTTTTAAAGATTAATTGAACAATGTGTGTATATGTATGTTCTGATGAATGGTTAATTTTAGTTCATTTGAGTTAATTGATTTGTACTGTGAAATGGATGTGATTATTTCTGAAATGAATGTGAATTGGATGTATATACATGTATTTGTTGTGTTTTCTGCTTGTTTCAGAGGGCATGGCTAGCATTTACTGAGGCTAGCCAATAAACAGAACTAGATTAACCAATACAAAATAATATCATAGACGGTTTGTAGATCAAACAGTCTGTGATTATATATCACAGATGGTTCCTTGGTAAAAACCGTCTGTGATACAATATATCACAGACAGTTGTTGATTGGAACCGTCTGTGATACGTCATATATCACAGACGGTTGTTTATTGGAACCGTCTGTGATACATCACATATCACAGACGGTTGTACTTTCGAACCATCTGTGATGTCCATCCCTATTTATATTCGGACTCTAGGGTTTGCCCGCGCCCCCCACTCAAACGATTAAGTTTCTCAACTCCTCGCTCCCTCCTCCCCTGAGCCCGTCGCCACCGTCCTCAACGCTGCCTCCTCCTCGAGCCCGGCGCGACTCCTCCCCCGAGCCCGTCGACGTCATCCTCGACGCCGCCTCCTCCTCGAGCCCGGCACGCCTCTTTCCCCGAGCCCGCTGAGCCTCCTGCCCTCCCCCGAGCCCGGCGCACCTCCCCTTCGACGCCGCCCTACTGCTCCACTACTACTCCCTACTCGTCCTTCTCCTCGATGCCCAAAGGTAACCAATGCTGAGTTGCCAACCCCGACGCCCCTTTCCCTCACTCTTTCTATCAATAATCTGTCATGGTCCTCATTGACTCATGATACTTGTACTTGTTTTAGGAATTTGTATTTGTTCTAATCAGTTATTCATATGGTATTTGTTTTGATACTGCTACTGGAATATATTGCAATGTGGTGTGGTGGGCTTGAGATGAATGCTTTGTGATGATAATAGTCTTGTACTAAAATTATTTTGATAATCGGGTTTGAACTTGAGCTCTAATTTGTAATGCTTATTCTACATCTGATAGCAATATCAAAATATTTAATCTTAGCTTTATGCTGATTTTATTTTTTCACATGATGTTTGTGTTGAGCATATTATTCCTTTTAAATGACTTGGAGGATTTACATGTTTATGTCAATTATTATTAATTGGTGTGTATACCCATACACATAGAGATGGAATCTTATGATAATATGTTCATGCGTGTCAGAACTTCTATTTCTTGTGAAGATGTCTTCTGCTTATTCTTCGTCATCGCTGCCTCATGTGTGTGATGATGCACCATCCACTGGAATATCCAACTGCGGTACAAGAAGAGGAATATCAAAAATGCCCGCGGGCCGATTTACCATCACGGAGTTCGATCAGTCTAGGACCCCTATCAATCCTCGCCGAGCAGCATCCGCATTTCGGAGAACGGTCAGAATAGTTGCACGGGAACGGGTCAACATCACCTACAATTCGTGGAAGGAGTTGACCAAAACTCAGAAAGATGAGCTGCTGATGGATATTCTCAAATCGTTCGAGATCCCAGAGCAACACTGGGACTCCGTGTGACGACACGCGTTGCTATAGGAGTGCAAAGCGTGGAAGAACTTCAAGAGCACGCTTGTCAAGAACTATGTGGAGAAGGATCTGAGGCCCTTCCATAAGTATCCGTTCTTGGAAGAGTCCTGGGCCGAGTTTGTGGTGAAGAAGATGACAGATGAATTTAGGAGTGAAAGTGCAACGCACACGGCCCTCTAGGCAAAAGACAAGCACCCCCACAGACTCGGCACCGTTGGGTATGCGGGTAAAATCCCGATATGGAGGGATCAGGACTAGCAGACAAGCCGTTCGAATGTCTCCATGCTATTTCCTGATATCACTGATGTGCACGCCCGAAACTGGTTATTTGGGACGTTACGTACCCTGTCTACGGGGGAAGTCTTCTTTCCAAACCCCGCAGACCATGAAGTGTCCCAGCGCCTAGTAAGATATCAAACTACGTAGTTTGTAATTACTCCATAACTTCGTAGGAAGTGAAATGACATGTCGGGCTATTGCAGGTAACGCTGAGTGCACAATCTTCCCAATGGTCATTCCAGGCAGACAGGGAGAGAGATATACTCTCCGCAGCCCTAGGAAACAATGAGCATCTAGGTCACTCGAGAGGCGCTGGTGTTTATGTTACATAGGCAGATTGGTTCCAAGCGGACTCCGGATCGTACCGGAGTAGGAAGAGAGCCAAAGCTGAGTGCGATGCAAAGCTACGAAAGGATATTTGTGAATCCCTCAAAGATGAGATTCTTGAATCCCTCAAAGATGAGATCGATGATCGCGTCAGAGCTACGACGCAACGGCAGCTGGAGAGCTTTGAGGAAAGGCTTAGGGAATTGCAAATCCCAAAGCAGTTGCAAGCCCTTGCCCCTACTGTGCTAGCCAGCCCCCCCCCCAAACTTCTGAGTAGCTGCGCGTCCAACCCTAACCCTAACCCAATAGGCGACGGCAAATTTCCTGTCGATGACATCCAGGTAATAATTATTATCTCTGGAATGTTTGATCCATTGATAGGCCTGTTGGAGTAGCTAATTTTGTATCGTTATATAGGTGGCTTTGAAGTGCAAGCTCTAAGTGAGATATGCCTCTGTTGCCCTAGATGCTGCTTGGGGCTAGGTGTATCCATCCGGTGGTGGGGCTTTGGTGCACGGTGTAAATCTAACGCCAGGTTTCGCAAAAGTGAATGTGGACAGTGTTTGTGCCAATTTCGGAGCCGTCCCGCTGCATATTCCCCCAAACAACGAGGTCATGACTCTAAAGCAAGCCGTTGGAACATTCATCTAGTAGCCCAATGGGGACATCTGCTTGGAGCTACCTGCTCCAGTGTTAACTTCACGGGAAGATCCTACAACGGTATCAAGTCTACGGGAGTTGACTGCACCGAAGCTACCTGCACTGACACGGCAAGGGCCCGGTGCATTAGATGCATCTACACCTCGTGCTCAGTCGACTCTTGTGAAGTCGACCTCTACAAAGCAAGGCAGCAAGGGCAAATCGAAGACGGTCGACTCCTATTCTGATATCCCCTTCTTGCCGTTGGCCCGAAAATTCGTGCTAGGCGAGCCGTTGGTCAAGAGGTTAGACAGCCCTACCCTAGGATCGGCTTGCACGATATTGCATACATGGTACATGGAATAGGCCAACAAGATGGATGACCAACGATGCTCGGGTGTCACCATCAAGTTCAAGAAGGTTCATTTTAACCACGAGCTTCAAGACTTTGTCTTCACGGTGACCTTCGAGGACTTGTTCTGTCTCTTCAACCTCGACCAGCTCGACGTCTCACTCTGCGATCTTCGATAATCGTAAGTGTGTACAATCACGGTCAATGTTCGTGTGATACCGATAAATGTTATATATAACTCCTTGCTTTTGTATATAGATACATGATGTCTGAAGCCGAAAGAAGGAATTCACCATTGGTTTCCTTGACCCACACGTGGTCTCCGAGTAAACCATCAAGGCGAATGCAACATACCTCGAGGATTACATTATAGCATTTTTGTTGGCTCGCCGCAACATGGAATACATACTTTTGCCTTACAACCAGGAGTAAGTGTTGCACTACTAGCTATACTTGTTGATTTGTACTTTATAAGCAACACGAACTTAGGTTTAATGACCATGGTGACATACCTGTGTAGGTTTCACTGGATTCTAATTGTAATTATACCAAAATGGAGCTCGGTAATATACCTAGATTCCCTACAGAGGATCCTCACAACTTCACAGTTATCCAGCATTTAATCAACAGGTAAACATATTTCCTCCACAGAAACTCTATTGTAGTCTTTCCTTCCTTTGCAATGGCTAAGGCTAACTTCTTAGAGTCACATAGGGCGTTCAGCATGTACTATGCTAAAGAAGGGAAAACAAGGGAAGAACGCTGTCACACGATCTAAAATTCCCAGTACTCGCTAGCTAGTACACATTAATCCTATATAACACTTCGTAGTAATGCCTCTAGAACTAACCAATTCTATTTTTGCGGTTACCAAAGAAATTGTCGGGTCATAACGCCTATGGATACTATGTTTGCCACAACATGGAACTACTCATCGGTTCCGCGATCACCAATGGTCCTCAGGTTTGTCAATCTTGCAACAATTATTTCATATATACTTACCAATTTATATAAGCACGAATTTAATCTTCCTAGCGACAGGTTGCAACCATCGCCGAAACTGTGTTGGAACATAGCGAGCTCATAAAAGTTCGATCACACCTTGCGCCATTCCTGAACAGTCAGGTCATAAATCCAAATGAGAGTTTCCACAGTGTAGATTGAACTTGATTGGGATAAGATTGAACTTAATGGTACATATGTGTAAATGTACATTAATGGTTAATTTTAGTTAATTGATTTGTAAATTGGATGTGCTTGTTTCTGAAATGAATGCGAATTTGATGTGCTTGCTTCTGAAATGAATGCAAATTGGATGTGCTTGTTTCAGAGGGCATAGCTAGCATTTCCTGAGGCTAGCCAATAAACAGAATTAGATTTAGCAATGCAAAAGAATATCACAGACGGTTTGTAGATGAAACCGTCTATGATATTCAACAATCACCAACGGTTTGTAGATGAAACCGTCTGTGATAGTCGACTATCACAGACGGTTGCATCTACAAACCGTCTGTGATCGTCGACTATCACAGACGGTTTTTAGTTAATAACCGTCTGTGATATTATGTATTACAGATGGTTCGAAAACTGTCTATGATAACCTCATGTCATTACTGACCCATAAACTCAGACGGCTCACGAAATCGTCTGTGATGACGTTTTGAAATGTCTGTGAAGGCGTTTTCTGTAGTAGTGTGTCAAAGGGCTTGCCCAGATAAAACTCGGCCAAAATGGTTTTAGCCCAACAATATATTGCGCCTTTCAAAACAGCCCAGTTTGAACCCTTACTAGGCAATCAAAATGGGCTACACCCAAAAAAATTTGGGCCTGCAATTGGGGCTAACCTAAAATAAGTTGGGCCTACAAAATGGCCTACGACCACAAATTGACTCAGCGGACGATGGAATCAAAATGGGCCTTGTAGAAATTATGACGAAAATTTACATGGGCCTAACTCACATTATGACGGTAGACATCGTCACAAACCAACAGCCACGTCAGATCCCACATGGCCCGACCAGGCTACCAATGACAATAAGAATATGACGTGACGGCGTCATAAAATTCGTGACGACAATGGTTTCGTCACTAAGTCTGTGATGATTTCGCTATTTTCGTCACAGAAACCAATCAGCGACGCACTATAGGTGAAGATCGATTTTTCGTCATGGGAGCGTCATAGATCCCATACTATGACAAAAAAAACACAGATCTGTGATGAATTCTGATTGTCACCGTTCAGCAGATTTCTTGTAGTGAAATGGATTGCTCAAGGCCAGAGGGGCCTAGGGGAGGAGGGTCGTGGCCTGGGACGATCCGAGGCGGTGGGCACCAGGTAGAGCGGCGGCCGGCGGCGCTCGGGTGGGAGAGGGAGGAAAGTAGGGCGAGCATGAGCATGATAGAGGTGAGGGGAGTGTGGTCGGGCGGTCTACGGCGGCGGGGAGGAGCCAGAGCGTGCTGGCGGCGAGAGCCGATGGCGTTGTGGTCGGATTCACATAGCGACAGCAGCTGGCCAACGTAGAGGCCAAAAGAATAGTGGGGGAAGAAAGGGGAGGCCGTTGGGGTGCTCAAGTGGAGAGGAATCAAAGCAACACTCACCGGGGAAAGGACGGTGGTCCAGACGGTGAGCGGCGGCCGGACCCGAGAAAGATGGCGGCGTGGCGGCGTCCTATGGAGGAAAAGTGAAATCGTTTGAGGGTTTTCGCTCGTGGTGTCGTGGACCGTGACATGACGCGGAAGAGAGTGGGAGGCGTTCGCTTGAATGACGGGAACGTTGAGGCGACGTTGGCGGCCGATGTGGGGAGCGTGACAGCACAGGTCTGAACCAGTGCGGGGAGAAAGCAGAGGGCATGTGGGGGAAGACTAGAGGTGCGGAGCCGAGCCGGCGCGACGAGAGGCGACCCACGGGAGCAAGTAGGAGGAGGAGAAGGGCACGGAGCAAAGCCGGCTCGACGGGAGGTGCGCGGATGCGTGCGAGAAGAAGAAGGCGCATTCGGTGGCGGTGCAGAAATGGAGATGGGGAAAGAAGCGAGACGCCCGAGCGGATCCAATCGAACGTCCCATAAACAGATACAAGCGTGATCCGACAGCGACGCGGGGTGAATCGAACAGCCAGCAAACATCTAGGAGCGGATCCGACGGCAGCCTTTTTCTTGCGAACGTAGCACGAGCGGTTGGAGGCGCTTCCGTCCAAGATTTAAGAGTAGTAACATGCTAGATAGGTTACACTTGCACGTGCCTGTCTATATTCATGACATCAAGACTCTTAGGCAAAGATCATTACTTGATAATGTTTTATTTGGCACAGATCATAAAACTGTTTTTTTTTTTGGCAAATATCTTACAAAGATAATGTTTTTTTGGAAGATCACATATAATTTGATACTGTTTTCTTCTTCTTTGAAGATACTTGATACTGTATTTGATACTGTACTTGTTAAGCTACCTAACCACGTACCGATCCTACGGTACTTTCGGTAGGTCTGCCTCACCTAAACTTGATATGCTACTGTACTGATTTTCATCCATTTCTGTGCTTGCAGGCGTCTAACAGGACAACAGTCATGGCTAGGTTGGAACCTTGGAGGAAGCATGAGAGGAATTAAGATTTAAGAAGGGTAGAAGACCAGGAGAAAGAAGAAATTGTGGATTCCTAACTGATTTTGCATCATGCATCCAGGAGAAGGCAGCCATGGCTAGATTGTAAGCATTGAGGTTGGGGAGTTGTGGTTGAGGAGGAGGACAGGAAGCACGAAGCATCAGACGGAAAGACAAAACACAGAAGAACTCGGAGAAGACGATGGGGGAAGAGGCAAGGCCATGTGGCTCTGTCAGGCAGGTGGTACACTAGTCAAAGTTTGTACAGTGCCAAGTGACTCATTGTAATTTGCAAAATATAAAATAATTTTTTTTTCTGAATTGTCTTGTCCCCAGCTCTTCAAGAAATCAAATCATACTGTCCCATACGTAGACCACCACTTGAATCTCTCGGAATTCAAGATTTTTTTTCTCATCTAGCATGTTTGCAACACCTAATTACAGATATGACCGTATAGCGTGTATATTGGCAAAAATTCTTGGCGCATAGTCATCGTGCGTCAGCGCCACCCCGTTCGATGCGTGGCCAGCTCCCCTCCACCTCTATGCCGCCTCATCCACCCGGCCGCCACCTCAGCGCTGGCACGAGGTGGCCATGTGCCAGCGTCGTGGGCGCATGGCCACCCCGCGCCAGTCAATTAGGTTAGCCGCCGGTTATGTTAGCTGCTAATTAAGTTAGTTAATTAGGTTAGTTAATAACTAGTTAGGGTCTGAAATTTGAAGGAATTTTAAAATATAACAAATGAGTACAAAAAATTATGAATTTTTCTGTGGAGCCTCCTACCACCGTGCACTTATTTGTGTAAATTTTCTATTATTTTATTCGTTCAGAATTTTTATCGCTATTTCGTATAAGTGTCATGTTCGTATGAATTAATAAATGTAGAAAATAAGCTTAAAAAATTATGAATTTTATTTTAAAGGCTCTCCTCACGCAGTAGACTTAATTGTGTAATGTTTTGGCAATTTTATATGTGTTCTGGTATTATCTCGAAACTTTAGGATTTAAGTTACGAAAATTTCGATTTTAGGTTTTGGAAATTATGGTTTCATGATTTCATGTGACTTGGAATGTATAAAAAAAACTGCATTGCAACTCTATTGGAGATGTCGATATACAATATGGCGCTGGAATACACACGTAACAACCAAAATACGCGTACAAATATAGTAAAACAAAATCACATAACATGCAATACTATATGGCTCACTCAAATCAATCACTACTCTCTCTGGGTGCATTGTTGCGTTCGCATGCGCGTGTCTTGTTTTCTTGCCGAGCATGACCCGTGGAATACGTCCACTGGTCCGGAGAACGTGTGTCGGTTCGGAGGGGGTACGGAGACCGTTGAGGCAGAGGTGGACTAGTAGACTGACTCTGGAGCAGAGTCTGGTAGGCGTACATGTCATCGTGATGAGCCATGCTGACCTTGGGGACACCTCCAAGGAATTCATCCACGACGGAGGCTAGAAAACCACTTTGGGGGTATGATGCCTGCAACTCCGGTTGTGCAGATGAGCTCTGGCCTTGGACGTATGGGGTTCCCGCGTACCCAGAGGAGCTCTGGTCTGGAATGTACCATGGGGCACCGAACCCGGAGGACATCTGCCCTTGAACGTACGGTGGGGCATCGAACCCGGAGGAGCTCTGCCCTGCGTACGCTAGAAACCCTAGCTACCATTGTCCGTGCCCTAACGTCGTGTACTGCTCCCTAGCAGGAGCTGGGAGGCCTGTATCTTCGTCATCAGTCGACGTGAAGTGGCTGTCACCCACACGGCCGTCACCCCCACGGCAACTGAAGGCTCCAGATGGAACGATGTTAGTACAAATAAACACTCTGGACATAAACTAAGAACCTCGTACCTCCCGGATGTGTAGTGCAGATAACCGAGGGAGAGCGCTAGTCTGTGTACCAGGTCCGGACGACATCAGTGATAGATCCCGACGGACCTACGGCGAGAGAATGGCATGATGTTAGTGGAACGTAAGGCATAACCAAAAAAAACTGAACATAAATTTGTACATAGCGACTTACCTCCGCGGCGACTTGGCCCGCGAATGACCGACGGGGAATGCTACGACGCCTGTCGGACTCACTAGGTCGTGGTGACTTAGCGGGTGAGCATAGCCCCCCCCCACTTCGTGCCCGATGCGTAGGACGTCGTCCCTCAAACGACCGCAACTCTAGTTCTTTATTATCTTCTTCATCTCCGCCGAGATGTGCTCTTTTTATATCCTGTCGGGGTTCTATCTGGGCTACGGAGGGTGTCGTCCGATGCACTCTGGACGCGCAGCGCCCGCTCCAATTGTAGTGGCATACGTAACAGGTTCAGCAACAAAAAGTACGAATGTCGTCAATGAAACTGCGAACCAGAGGTTGTAAATGTCGTACGGTGTCGTCACGTCGCGAAGCGCTGTGACGGTCGTACGTGCGGCGGAGGCTCTTGTGGTGCGTCTGCTCTGTCACCTCCTCCAGGCGCTCCAGAGGAGGAATGGTGAGTCTTGCACGCATTCGTGGCACGTACCACTCTATGTACATCGACGTGCGCCCTGTTCATCCATGTCGTAGTCCACACGCTGCTGGTGCATTCGCCAGTCCTGAATATGCCCACCCGCCCTCGATTGCCTGCATTTCCAGAAAGATTAATGTTAGAAAAGAAGACGTAAGGACCGCAAACATTACTCGGATGAAGTTTGACTCACAGGTGTATGGCTCACTCCAGGAGCCTGCCGTCCGGGGGGCATGAACTGGTACCGACCAAACTGTCGCATTACGCGCTACGGCACGTGAGGCTCCACCATATGTGAGAACACCAAGTGGCAGGTGGTCGTCCACAGTAATGCGTCTTGGACGCATTGCACGAACAACCCGTGCGGCACTACCGTGAGTTGGAAATCAGGATACCATGGACACCAGATGATGTCGCTTTCGTGCAGCGACTCAAAATCGTTGTGGTACAACGAGTAGCACCTTGCCGGTCTTCCGCTGGCCTAGCGCAGAAGGGCAGCAGTCCACCGTAAGCCCATGGTGGGCGCGTCTACATGGTCATGTGAGGCAGGGTACGGGTGCGCTGCTATCTCGATGGTCGACTGCCCAACAGGGAAGTGCTCCCAACTCCACAGCTGTAGGAGCACGTAGCAGACAACCAGGTTGGTACCAGCATTGCCGCACCGCGAAGCATCACACAACCCCTGGTATGTGGCGCAAAGGACGACTGATCCCCAGCTGTACTCCTCCATCGGCTCCGCGTCAACCAAAGACTCGGTGATGCGGATGAAGCTGGGGTTCAAAAAATCGCCCTTTGTGGTTGGAAACAAGACCCAACCAAAGAGCTGGAGAAGTTAAGCAACGAGGTGCGTCCTAACGACCTTGTGAGGTGCACCCTGCGGACTGTTGCTGAACTGCCTCAGTCAAGCTCGAGGGACGCCACGTGCACCCTCCGGGAGAGGTTGGCCAAACCGCTGCTTCAGCCTGGCCCTCCAGTCCACACTCGGAGGGCCCGGAACAAGCGGCACACCCCGGATCGGGAGACCGGTCAAGAACGAGACATATTGCAGGGTGACCATTATCTCATCCCACCGAACGTGGAAGGTGTGCGTCTAGGGTGAACTGGCGTCCGACGGAGACCATCCTCACAAAGGGCAACAAGCCCGTGTCTCGGAGGCCACCTCAGCCCACCTGTCAACAAGAGCGGACAGCAAGCTAGCGTCTAGGGTGAACTGGCGTCCGATGGAGACCATCCTCACAAAGGGCAACAAGCCCGTGTCTCGGAGGATCGGGACGTAACGATCGTCCAGCGCCCAACAGTCCCTCCCCGCCCGAAGCGCTAGGGGCGGAGGGCCATCCGCGTCAGCGGTGAGCCACAGCTTGCATTGGTGGTCCTTATCGTAGAATTGTTCTAGTAGCTCTGGTAGAGACATGGCTTGCAACACATGGAATAGAGGGAACATTAGTGAGAAGGTGGCTAATGAACATAAAAGATTGTAAATTAATTGCAGAGTAGTTTTCCTGGAGTGATAAGCTACATGATAAGCTAGCTTAATTAGATTATGCTCCGCTGTCCTTCGATGAATGCATTTCTTATTATTTGATTTCGCTTTATGACCAAACTAACACTACAAATTAATGTACACTACTTAATTAATTAATCACTACTAATTATTTCGTAACTAATAAACACTGTAAATAGCGTACACTACTTAATTAATTAATTACTACTACCTACGAATGACATCGGTTAATAATGTTGAAATGTCAACAAAAATATAATCGACAAAGCAAGAGAGTGAGCGAGCGCGAAATAAAATGAATGAGCGGAAGAGCGAGCGACTGCGATATGAAATGAACTAGCGGAAGAGCGAGCGAGCGACTGCGAAATAAAATCGCGCTTGCTCCCTCTAATTTATAGCCACTGCTCTCAAAGGGAGTCCTTATCCCGCGCGCTAATTAAGCCATAAATGTCGGCAGACAAGGATTCGATGGATGAGACAAGGAGGTGATGGGATAATGACTGATTGATGCTTTCAGTGGAAAATTATGGCAAATGGAGGGAGGGCTTGGTTCAAATCTTTCGACAATCAACACATGGCACGGACATTTATTGATTCGTACGAACATGACACTTATATGAAATAGCGATAAAAATTCTGAATGAATACAATTATGAAAATTTTACACAAGCAAATACACGGTGTCAGGAGGCTCCACAAAAAATTTCATAATTGTCTGGACTCATTTGCTATATTTTAAAATTCCTTCAAATTTCAGACCTAACTAACTAACCTAACTAATTACCTAACTAACCTAACCACTAACTAACCTAACCAGCTCCCTAATTGGCTGGCGCACGCCCACCATGCGCCCGCGGCTAGCGCATGGCCACCGTGGCGCCATCAGATTGAGGTGGCGGTGGCTACCGAGCTGCGGGTGAGTGAGGTGGTGGGCCGGTGGTGGCGTCAATGTCGCACGGCCACCGTGCGTCCGAGTTGCTATTTTTGCTAATACAATTTTCATACGGTCATTTCTGTAAATACGTTTTCAAAACGTGTTAGATTAGCCAAAAATTCCATAATTCAATCTCTCAAACATGTGGGCCCTAATATACAAGGGTAGGAGTACATTGGTTTGAATATTCGGAGATGATGATCAGTTGGTTTGCTCCTAAGTAAAAAATGCTAGTCAGGACTCAGAACTCAAATTTGATGCTTTATATTTTCTAATTATGCAGAAATATGTACGTATTTGTATTAACCAAGAGGTGAGAGCTCTACGATTCTCTTGCATGGGCACTTGGTTGTACAAAAAAAAAACTATGAATAAGGCGGTGTTTAGATGTGTAATGCAAGTAAATAAAGGAAACACACTGACATTTACTTGTTACTTGTTACAAGTGACTATGGTATAAATCTTTTCTGTGTTCCACAACCATTTTTGCACCTTCAACGAGTTGTTTGCTCTGATTCCAAATTAAGTCCTACTGAGTTGATCAAGAACCATTTTTGTGGAGTTGTGATCACTATGATCATCTTCTCATATGCAATGATGCTTATGAATTCACAATTATTCATAGTTTCATCAATATGACCATCATCCAACATTCTCACATCCATCAATACGAATAAACTCATAACCATTCACATTGCTTGCAATTAAATAAAATAAAAGCATGAACAATATAATAGTAATAAGTGGTAAAGAATACATTGACCGACCATGAACATTGTCTACCATACACTTGCCTCTTTATCCCTGTGAAGCTGGATAGCGAAGCGGCGGTAAAGCACTAGAGGCCACACTCCCTGGACAAATAATTCAAAATACATCTCAAAATCATAACATCACAGCACCAATACTTTATTCTAATCATCCTCACACATCTACACCAAGCCGACCCAATTAACCCAAAACTTTCAGACGCACTACCTGAAAAAACTCACAACTTCCTAGTTATAAAAAAAACTCTGATTCTACAGTTTTCTAGCCCGTTTATTTACCCGAAGACCGTTTAAGAATCTTCAAAATAGTCCATTTCATAATTTTATATCTTTAATTCTAAAACTTTATATGAACGATACCAGTTATGAAAACTACACAAAATTTCCTACATTATTCAAGTTGTCACCATAATTTAATTTTAGCATCTACTATATGAAATTGACACATCTTCACGACGTCTGCCAGCTACATCCAAATTCTGATAGTGACCTACCCGAGGCAATATCTTTTCGCTCGCTACTCCGATGTTAATGATCCAGACATTCTTGAAAAGCTAACGGGATTATATAACTTTTGTCTAATTGGACCGACCTCTGAATCTGAGCATAAATACTCCAAATCGCCCATGCAAGGTTCTGCACCTAACTTCGACAAACTAGGGCAGACTAAAAGGTAAACTTCCCCTAAGCCAAACGATCTACAAACTTAACAGCGACTAATCCAAAGCAAAACCTAGGGATTAACAGGGTTTACTCTAGACAAACACGACGTATCACGAGAACCCGCAAAAACCTCCTCTTTTCCTTGCTTTTCTTCTTCTTCTCTTCACTTCCTTCTCCTTTCTTCTGCTAGCCAAACCCCTTGCTGGCCTTCCCTTCTTCTCTCTGCAGCCACCACCCACGGATGTAGAGCAGGGCGGCATGGCAAAGGAGGTGGGGCGGCGCTAGAGCAGGGAGGCGGGGGTGGCACGCCTAGGAAGAAGCAGAGGTAGGGGGTGGAGGTGCAAGGCAAGGGGGCTAGTGTTGGCTGCCCACCTTATGTGAAACCCCCTTTTCAAAACCTTTAATTACCTTATCTAATTCAATTAACCCCTCTAAAGCATTTCGGAATATTACACCAGCAATCACTCCCAAATGGGGTTTAAATTGTGATTGGCGTGTCCCCTTTGACCGGCAGGTAGGCCGCGAGCTTGGCTGCCCCACTTATTATCCATGCCCGGTCATCAGGAGAAGTGAAGAACACAGATTACATGGCAAAATTATTTCTGGATATGGTTGCTGAAGTGGGACATCGAAATGTAGTTCAGATCATCATAGATAATGCTTCTGTTTGCAGAGCAGCTAGACTTAAAGTAGAAGCTGCGTACCTGGGTATCCTTTGGACCCCATGTGTTGTTCACACACTTAACTTGGCCTTGAAGAATATGTGCTCATCAGAGAAATTGAACAAAGCTTCAAAGTATCCACTCCATAATTGGATAAGAGATATTGACAAAGAGGTAAAGCCCATAAGAAACTTTGTTGTCAATCATACTGCTGCTTTGACTAAATACAATAAGTATGTATCCTTGATGCTTCTTAGTGTTGTTGAAACAAGATTTGCACGTTTGTTTCCATCCGAGTCAGAACTCAATGAAGTAAGAAGTATGGTGTCGGTTTACAACATGTGAAGGCTAATTTGGAGAGCTGCATGTAAAGAAGGATAGGTTTACCTCAACACCCATAATCATGGTGGGCTAACCATGGATCACATGCTCCAAGTCTTGTATAGTTGGCTGATAGGTAACTTATATAGTAATTAACTAATTCACAAAGCATACTTTTTCGATAATAGGAGAGAAAAACTCTCCCGGCCTCTACATTAAGGATGCACACAGCCTATTTTATTAAAGTGCATAAAGTGGCAAAATAAGCAGCAGCGTTAAAGGTGGCTTGAAGCCTTACAACCAGAAGACGACTGAAAGTTAAGCTCAATCATTACAAATCCGGTGATTAGTCCGCCACCCATGAGGGTTGAAAATTTGCTTAGCCACAAACTCCAACCTGATGCTTCCAGCCAACATTGACTCATTTTGAGTCGAATTCTACAGATTTGCCCAATCTCTCACCTAGTGCCCACTTAACAAGATAACCTGCAAGGGATTAGTGATAATCTTTTTGTCAAAAACGACGTCATTTCGATATAACCAAATAGACCAACATAAGGCACTAACTCTCACTAGGAGTTGTGCCTTTAAATTTTTTGGAATACTAACCAACCAATTCCAAAAAATGTGTGCTATGCTCGCAGGAGGAGATAAATTAAATGTACATTGAACGGTCCACCATGCAAGACGTGCAACGGGAAAGTCAATAAAAAAATGTTGAATTGCTTCCTCTTTAATACAGAAACAACACTTTGTGCTTTCCCTCCAATTTCTTTTGAGCAGATTATCTTTAGTTAATACTACCCCTCTTTTGAGATACCACAGGAATATCTTAACTTTTAACGGAATTTTAATTAACCAAAAGAAAAAAAACCCCGAATGGGATCTCGATGATTTCCAATGAGCGCCGCATATAAAGATTGTACCGAAAAAGTCCAAACTTATTTAAATTCCAGCTGAAAACGTCTTTTTAAGAGTTCAGTTGTAAATTAGCAATTCTCAAAATTAACTCATTCCACACATGTAACTTAGGTCCAATAATAGGCCGTCGAAAAGAAATATTTAAAGGTGTCAATCTCAAGATAGTGGCCACTGTATCATCCTTGCCCCTCACCACATTATAAAGGAGTGGATATTGTATTTTTAGTGGAGAATTTCCTAACCAAATATCTTCCCAAAACCTAGTTTGCATACCATTTTTAATTTGAAATGAACCAAAGAGAAAAAAAATATCTTTAATTTTCATTAGACCCGACCAAAATAGGAAACTCCCAGGTTTGTTAACCACCTACGAAAGACTTTTCTCACCCATATATTTCTTTGTCAATAAGGATTGCCAAACCCCTTCTTCATTAAGCAACTTAAATAACCATTTCCCTAGTAAACTTTTATTTTTTTATGTCTAAGTTCTGAATGCCTGGACCTCCCTGCTCTTTGGGTGTACACATTAAACTCTATTTAGCAAGCCTATATTTTTGTTTATGACTGTCACTCTGCTTGAAAAATCTAGATCGATAAAAATCTAGTCTTTTGAGAACCTTTCTAGGAACCTCAAAAAAAAGATAACATAAACATTGACAGACTGCTTAGCACCGAGTTGATGAGTACTAAGCGTCCACCAACACACATATTTTTCCTTTCCAACTACTAAGCAGCTTTTCAACTCTATCCTCAACCTCTTTCCAATCACTATTTCTTAGTTTTCTGAAGTGAATTGGAATGCCTAAGTACCCGAATGGAAAGGTACCTACTTTACAACCGAATAACTGAGTATATAGCAGTTCAACTTCTTTGGCTTTACCAAAACAAACAATCTCACTCTTGTGGAAATTAATCTTTAAACATGATAATTGTTCAAATACACATAGAATAAGTTTGAGATTGTTTCCTTGTTCTAGATCATTATTCAAGAAGAGGATAGTGTCATTAGCATACTGTAATATGGACAACCCATCATCAATTAAATGAGAAATTACTTCCGACAAAAGACCTTCTTCTTTAGCTCTAGAAATAAAGATTGCAAGCATGTCCACAACTAGATTAAAAGGAATTGGGGACATAGGATCGCCTTGCCTAAGACACTTTGGAGTTTGAAAAAAAGATCCAAGATCATTATTAACCTTTATTCCAATACTCCCTCCCCTGACAAAACTTTCCACCCAGGAACACCACTGAGTTGAAAAACCTTTCATTCTAACACCACTGAGTTGAAAAACCTTTCATTCTCAAGGTTTGAAGCAAAAACGGTCATTTAACCTTGTCATAAGCTTTCTCAAAATCAACCTTGAACACTATTCCATCCAGTTTTTGTTTATGTAACTCATGAATGGTTTCATGGAAGATAACAACTCCATCCAGAATAAATCTCCCCAGTATAAACGCCGATTGGGATGATCTAACTACTTTCTGAGCTACACCAACAATTCTATTAGTAGCCACCTTAGTAAACACTTTAAAACTAACATTTAAAAGACAAATATGCCTATACTACTGTATTTTCTTAGCATCCGTTTTTTTGGGAAGCAAAGTAATGATCCCAAAATTCAAGCTAAAAAGCGGTAGAGATCCACTATGAAAATCATGAAACATAGCCATCAAATCATTTTTTATGACTTCCCAAAAAACCTGATAGAACTCAACAGGAAAGCCATCTGATCTAGTTGCTTTTTTATGTTCTATTTGAAAGATTGCTTGTTTAACCTCCTGCTCAGTGAACGACGCTATAAGGAAAATGCTTTCAGCCTCTAAAACTTGAGGTATATCATTCCTAAAATCCTCAATTATGGAGACATGATTAACTTCGGATGGTCCAAACAAACCTTTATAATAATTAGTGATATACTTTTTCAATTGTACATCACCCGAATTATCCCCTCCTCTTGTTCAAGTTGAAAATTTCTTTATTTTCTATGCTTACCATTCACAATCAAGTGATAAAACCAAGTATTTCAATCTCCCTCCAAAAGGAACTTTGCTTTAGACCTTTGATACCACTTAATTTCTTCTTCTCTTAAAAGTTGTGCCAATCTTGCCTTAGCAAAAAATTTCTGATAAAGGTCTTCATCAGATAAACTAAAAAACTCAGCTTTTTTTATCTAACTTATCAATTATCAAATTGAGAGCTATCTTTTCCTTTTTATAAGTCCCACTGCAATTTTTAGCCTATCCACGAAGATATTGTCTAAGAGCTCTAACCTAACATTGCCAAATTTGTAAGCCAAAACGACCTTTAATTTCCTTGTTCCATACTTCAGTCACCATCTCCCTAAACCCCTCCCTACATAGCCAGCCCAATTCAAATTGAAATAAAGGTTGATTTCCTCTATAAGAAGCCTCTCTCGTATTTAGATGCAATGACGTGTGATCAAACAAAGACCTTTCAAGAGCATTAACTGTGACCAAATGATATTTATGCTCCTAGTCAGTACTCATTAAAACTCTATCCAGTTTTTCAAAAGTTGGATTAGCTAACGAGTTGGTCCAAGTAAATTGTCTACCAAATAAATCAATTTCCCTTAAATCTAAATTATTAATCATAGAATTAAACAAGAAAGACCATCTATACTCAAAATTTTGATTATTTTTTCCACCTGAATGCCTAATGATATTAAAATCACCCCCGATTAAAATGGGAAGTGGTTCTTTCCTACAGGCATGAACAAATTCATTAAGGAACTGTTCATTGAATTGAGGTTGAGCTGCACCGTAAACAGCCACAAGAATCCATTGAAAATCAACCTCTCTATTCTTAAAATGAAACTTTACGTAAAAATCACCAGCATCAATAGAACCAATATCATAAACCCGAAGGTCCACCCCTAAAAGGATACCCCCGACCAACCTTGTGGAGGAGAAAAATGCCACAAAAAATCCCTTCCACCATAAAGATGATTAAGACTAGACACTGAAAAGTCTTTCTTACTAGTTTCAAGTATGGCCACAAAATCTAAATATTGCTCTTTAACCACTTCATAAATGTAACGATGTTTAGCCAAGTCACCTAGACCTCTGCTATTCTAAAAAAGACCTTTCATTTTAATTTCAATTTAATTGGCCTAGAATTAGATCTTTTTCCTTTTTTCTTCCCAGAACTGGAAGTCCTCTTTTTATTTGTGACCAATGTAAAATTAGATTGGTCTTCCTCCAAAAAATCATCATCTAAATCACTACATAGATGATTAAGGGTTGAGAAGTCGCTGTAAATCTGATTCTCATCCACCAACTCCTCAACAGCTACATTTCCTGTATTTTTTAGTCTGCCGAATTCAAGATTCTTAATAGTTGTAATAGTACTAGTAATCTTTGTACTATCATCTCCTAAAGAAATTTCAATGCTAGCCACTTTTTCACTAATTTGCTCATCAGAAAAAGCCAAAAAGGAAAAGTTATTGCCAGACTTACTTGGATCAAATTCGAGATTACGAACTTTCGCATGCCGCATAGCCTTTTGAACCGAGTCTTCATCCCCATACTACTACTTCTTGATGCGCTTATTCTGCCTGGGCTCCACCGGATCAACCACTTGGATAGCCCTAACTGGTGTTGAAACTGTAGCAGCCTTAACAACCACAAAGTCCTCAACCCCCCCTCTGTTAACCTCCTCAACTGCAGTCGGCACATCCTGTAGCTCGCAATTAGCTGCTACCAAGCCCAGCACAGAGCCTTCATGCGAAACTACTGAGGCACCGGATGGAGCAGGAGAACCTGTTGCCAGGCTTGCCGCAACAACAGACTGAACAGACTCGGTAGTGGGAAGGTCCGCGCAGTAGTCGATCGTAACCAACCAATTGAAAATCTACCGCGATGCGGAAAAACTGAGTGCGGCAAGGACGCAGGCCATCCGGCTCCCCGACCACCAAGAAATCTGCCACGACTGAGCAATCACCCGATCCAACTTCTGTGTCAACCTTCTGTTGTGAGTGTAAGCAAATTTTGGTAGCAGCCAAACTCGGTCCCTGAACCTTCAAAGTGAACTCACCATCCCTCGAGTGTTAGTGACAAACCTCTTTCTGACTGCTCTCGGTGTAACCTAGATGGTATCCGAAGCCAAGAGCCCTAAGGTAATCCCCTTAGTATTTGAGTTAGATTGACCCTTGCGGTTCTCCGAATCATTAGATTTAAGATCCGAATTATTCTCCAATCTCTTGGCTTCTCTATCTTCCATGTCGACATTTTTGCCCTTACCCAATTTGTCCTCCCCCTCATGATCCTCTCTCCGATCAATGTCTTTGTCAACTGCATCCACCGCCGCATCTTCGACTTTGAAAAAAAATATCATAGACGAGAAGCGAGCCACGGCTCGACTGGCTAGAGGCGGTGGCGTCCCCCAAGCCCACTCGTGCTCGAACCTGAGGGTTCAGCATTTGGGTGTCTCATCCGGGATTTATGTGGCCTGAGCTGGGGCTTAGGAGGAGGACTGTACAGGGGCACAGTGGCACAGGGGAGCTTTAGGCTTCTAGCCCACCACGGTTCAAACGCTGCTCCCGTGGGCGCCTCGCGAGTAGGGTGCTTCTTCTTTAATGTGGACCGGATGGAAAAAAATCCCAGACTTCAAAAAAAAATATCATAGACATATTCACCAATCACAATCTCTACACTAGAAGGTATAGCAGCTATGTCTAGCACTCTCACCAGCATACGAACTAAATTATTATTGCGTACCTTTTCCATATCAACTCTCATTGTTGTGCCAATGATAGACCCTATAGCACAATGGCTCAAAAAATCACATATTTCATAAGGCACTCCTAGTCCTAGGACCTGAACCCATACTTTCTGAAGCTGATACTTAGGCGTGGGTTTTAGATTCCATTCCACAAAATGCAAAACCACCTTATGCTCCTTCACATGTACGTCACCAATAGCCGCCATACGAAGCATATCAAGCCTAGTTGGAAAATGAACCAGAAAAGCATTTCCCCCTGAGTCTCCACCTTTGGCTGTCAATTCATTGGAATTAATCTTCTCAGCTCGGTAATCAGAAGATCTTCAGACAATTGATCACCTGTGATCCGAACCAGCCCTGTCTTATTGTTCTTTTTCTTCAACTTCTTCATCCTAGCTGTTGGGATGTGATAGAACCCCAACCCATCAGCACCGAACCCACACAAATTAGCAATAGGTCTTGGTAATAATAACAACGGACACTTATTTGCCAAATGATCAGTAGCCTCACAAATATTGCACATTAAACTAGCTTTGCAATTGGCAACTCCATGACCCTTCCCTTTGCCGAAAGCAAATAAGGTTTGCAACATCACCTGTGAAACCGGTGTTTCCATGAGAACTTCCCCCACCGACCCGGCCATGTCCCCAGCCTCTGAAATTGCCATCTCCAGACCTCCCACGGCCAAAACTGGGCCTCTGAACCTGATGTTGATTAGGGATTGACCTGTTACCACCAAAGACAGGGACATTTCCCTGCCCACCTACCGCACCGCCCGGCCCAGCAGACTGGCTGTCGGTACCGCCAATAACAGAGAACTGTCCCCTACCCACTGCCTAGCCACCAGCACCACCGAAGACGGGTACCACACCTCTATTACCTTGAAAACTAGCACCACCATTGACGGAGATACCTCTTCCAAAGCCTGAAAACCGCCCACTGCCCGCAACCTGGCTGACAGCGCCCCTAACGACTGGAACAAGACTTCCACTGCCCGGAAGTTGAGCACCACCGAGGCTGCCATAGGAGACATCCTTTCGTTGACCACCTGTACGTCCCCGTCCGAAATCCATGTCACTGTGTTGACACAGAACTTCCGCAAACGATCGACGATCTCCAATTGCCGTCCCAGACCAGCTGCCTACAATTTTTTGATTGTTTGGCCGAGCTTTATTCCAGTTATGCTGAAAAAATCTTCTAAACCAAGGCAGCCCTTTAATGTGGGCATTAAATCAGGCAAGACAGCCGCATCGTTTGGAATACAAAAGGAAAGCAAAGCTGACGTTTTTTGATTGGGCAGATAATCCGGCAATGATGCCGGGCCACTCGGTTTTTGACAAGGCATTAGAGCCAGCGATTCTACCGCGCGACTATTGCGGCGCACTGGCCAGGTCGAATGGATTTGGCGAGCTCTAGCAATGGCATCACCTAACGTCATCTGAGGAGACAAGCGAGGTGATGGAATGGGTGTTGTATTTTTGAGGGTCTTTCGGGATTTCCCAATTAGACAAGAGCATTTAATGGAAAGGTGGCTGGGCCCACCTGTTGGTGGGAGATAGAGCAAATCAGGCTGGAGATGAGGCTCCAGCACGATTCGGTGCTTGCACAGTTTGCTTTCCCCTCTTTTTCGTTGGTCATGGAGGTAGTTGGAACGGAAGCGGGAGAATCAGGCGAGATGGGCGTTCATGGCGCGAACGGCTCGGCGTTGTGTGGGTCGGTCGTTCATCGTAGGCACATGGCCCAGGCTCCTCCTCCTTTTTATAGGGCGGCTCCTTTCCAGATGGAAAGAGGATAAAAGGAAATATGTGAGAACCTCAAAATTTTCCTTCTTCTTTTGATTCCAATTGGAGTTTCAGTTTTGATCCCTTGGAGCTTTGTCGCCACTGTGTATTTCTCGGTGTCATCGGTGCTGTCGACGGAAATCTCCTACTTCTTGCGCACTCGGTCAGATTCATTTGCACCCTTGTTCTTCAATTGGGTGTCTTGTGAAGATTTGATTTGTGTGCCGATTGGAATTCATTCTGGTGGGCTATCTGAACTAGCTTCGAAGAGAAGAAGGCTTAGATCATTCGGTTTTTTCTCAGCTGGTGCTTCGGCCGAAGCATCAGGTGGTGGTCTTGTGCGACACTACCCTATTCCTCGCCTTGATTCTTCGATGGATTCCGAGAATTGAGTGTGGCATTGTATCTCCGATTACTTCATCCTTTGCTCGGTTTGCAGGGCGATAGTTTTTCTGGGTCAGTGTCGATTGACACGCCTTGCCGGTTGCTTTTGGTTGGTTTTGATTACCACCGCTTCAGTCAGTAATTGTTTATCACAATCACAAAGTATCTCTCTACATATATGAAAGTGCTAGGCTGATGTTTCTTAATATGTGATTATTGTTAATCATTGTGACAAGCTTTGTGGGATATTGTAGAAGAAATAACAGTGGGTTTTATTCTGCTCTTTGATGTTAGATGTCTTATACTGAAATTGAATGTGATAATTAATTCACACTTGAGCTCTATTGTATTACTTGCTACGGTTCCTTTGATCTATATTCTTTAGCTGTTGAGATCATTTGACAGTTAGCAAAGTATTGATTAGAGCTCATAGTTTGAATTTAAATTGTCATGTTCTGTTAATGAATAGTATATACAGTAGGATTGAGATGGCAAAGACTTGTTCTTTAGCTACTCTCCTTCTGAGAGCACATAATATCATCAATCTTCTGTGCCTTATGCTGCTAATTGATGATTTCCTGCTATTAATGTTGAGCATAATATTGTGTTTAAATGACTTGAAAGAATTTCATGGACACATGTTATTATGGTCATTTACTTCATGCTATTATTATGCTTTATTGCTAATGGTGATTGCTGGAAATTAATTATGTTTATTTGCTAAAACTGCACATTTTACAACAATCCAGAAAAACTATATTTGAAGAAATGGCTTCATCATCAGATGTTGTTAAGCCGGAAGTGTTTGATGGTGCTAATTTTAAGCGTTGGCAAGCTAAAATCAAACTTTGGCTGACCGACCTTAGACTTTTCTAGGTCGTTTCAAATCCTCCGATGTTCCCTTTGGAAACCGCTGAAATGACGCGGTGGGAGGATGAAAACAATTCAGCCCTAGCTAGGTTGTTAGCAGTCTTATCCAACCGGCTTTTCGACGTGTATGTCGATTTCACTAATGCCAAACAACTCTGAGACAAATTAGATAAGAAGTATTCCAAAGGGGATAATGGTAACGAGTCCTTTATTACTACTGTATACTTGAACTACAAGATGGTAGAGGGACGGTCGGTGATGGAGCAGCTTCATGAGCTTCAACTCCATGTACGTGATCTTAATCAATACAGTTATCTCCTACCTGAGAGATTTCAAGTTAATGTCATCTTGGCTAAGTTACCGCCCTCGTGGCATGACTTTGTGACCGTTCGACGACATATAAAGGAGCACTTGACACTCAATGAGTTGTCAGCGGCTATCAGTGTTGAGGAGCGGGCAAGAGCCGGTGACAGCAAAGGTAAGGCTCAAGTTCAAGCTCATCTAGTAGAGGTCAAGAGTGCTAGTGGCTCTGGGAATCAGAAATTCAAGAATCAGCCTAAAATCAAGCTTCAAGGAAAGAATATGAAGAAGAAGAAGGAGGAGGAGGAGGACATTGTCTGCTTTGTGTGCGGAGTGGCTGGCCATAAAGCCAACCATTGCCACAATCGTAAAGGCAAGGGTCTTTCTCCAGCTCAGCATAAGGGCCGCAAGGCCAAGGTGAATGTCATTCTGGATAATACCAGTTCTGAAGGGTATGTACCTAAGGCCTTTATGGCAAGTCCATCTATTAATTGGTGGATTGATACAGGTGCTACTAGACATATTTGTGCTGATCGATCGTGTTTCTCTTCTTTTCAGAGTGAAGGTGGTGGATCCGTCCTGATAGGGAACAGAGCCGCTGCTACAATACGTGGGATTGGGCAGGTTTGCTTGAAGCTTACTTCAGGCAAAACACTCATTTTGTGTAGCGTCCCAAAATTTGGCTTTTCAAAAATCTTTTGAGTAGATTAGGTCCCTAGAAAATTTCACCAATTTTATTTGAATTAATAAAGCTTAATTGGGACTTTCATAAATCAAAAACAATTTAATATGATTAATCTCAACATCAACTATTATCAAAACTATTTTATTTGGATTCTATGTGCTTGGATATATTTTCTAGATTTTTCTAGAATTTTTTCGAGTGCATTTGCTATTTTCTAAGTTGCCCTTTCGTGCTTTCGGCTATTTTCTATAAAAAAAAGAAAAACTAATTAAAATCTCAGATTAGTCTCTTGGGCCGAAATCCATTCTTTCAGCCCAATCCTATTTTCTTTGCCCAGCCCACAATGTTTGGCCCGCCTCCCCCTTTTCCCTTTTTCTTTCCACTTCCCACCTTGCTTTTTCCTTGGCCCAACCTGTGCGAGCCGCTTGCCTCCTCCATTTCCTCGCGTGGCCCAACCGAGCCGTTGGGTCTTTCTTGCGCGCGCATGAGTCAAACTGAGCTGGCCGTTTTCGTTCACGTGCAGCAAGTCCCGGCCCGTTTCCCATTTTCGCGTGCGCAAGAAGCCCAACCGAGCAGTCAGGTGCTCCTTGCTTTCCATCGCACGGGAGCAGCCGAGTCCGGCCTGGCCGCTTTTCTGTTTTTCCCGTGCGCGCGCGTGGTCCACCCGAGCAGTATCACCCTTCAATTTCCTTTGGTCGCTGCCTTGTGGCCCCAGCCTCAACTTTTGGCCGTCGTCTTCAACCTGGAATCCCGTCCCGTGTCCGAGAGCTTCACGTCTCATCCGCCCGAGCTCCTCTTGGTCTCCTCCCATCTGGTACTATTTAAAGCGAGCCCTCTGCGTCAAATTGTGCGCATTGCCAACCTCTTCCAAAACCCTAAAATTTTGTCCCGGGTCTCGTTCTCATTGCGCCGCCATTGCCGCAAGACCGAAGACGCCCGAAGCTTCTTGTTCGTTGAAATTCATAGCCGTCCGACCTCCGCACCTCGCATCGTCTTCGCCGTTGGGTGCGCATTAACGAGAGCTACGTCGTGCTCTCACCATCTTTTCCTGAGGGCCACTCCTTCGCCGTTGTCGTCTTCGTCATCAAGACTGATCACGACATCCGTTGTCGATCTACAATTCCGGTGAGCTTCTTTGCCTCCTAAGCGCGTCATGTCGCGTCCCGAACTCTCCTCATCTAATCCCCACCTTTAATTGGGTTTCTTTGCCGCTGAGCCGCCGCTGTCGTGGTTCTTCCTGTCTCCATTCATCCTTGGTTTGTCGTCGGCATGGTCCACCTCTGGATCTTCCGAGCCTCTCTCTATGATCCTTGTGAAGCCACGAAGCTGGTGCTCACCTTTGTCTTCTTCGGATGCCCCTTCTTCGCCAAGTTCGCCGCAGCCGTGAGCTCCTCCGCCGCTAAGTCGCCGCCACCAACGAACCATCGCTGGAATCGCCGTGAATCCGCCGGTGAATTCGAGTTGTCAATCCACCAGAGCTCCTTTGTTGCCCTCGCCGTCAATGATGCGGATCTTGTTCGCCGGCCGTGGCGCCTCTATTGCTTCGGTTTCTTTCCGATGCCATATCATGGAGCCACATTAGCTTGCCACATATACGCCATGTGTATACCACGTAAGCGCCATCACATCCTAACTCTAAACCACACCGTGTAGACTCGGTTCATCGTGAACCAAGCCTATGACCTGTGGAGCCCCTTTGCCAGTTCACGCCAGTCAAACCCTAGCCTTGGACCTAATCTATCATGAACCCGATCTACCTTGCACCTTAAACCCTAGCCCGTGGACTTGGTCTATGGACCAATGGCCCACCTGTCATCCACTTTGTCCTTTTTGGGAATTCTTTTAATTTCCGAAATTCAATTATTCAGTTGGTCCCACATGTCATTCACTACCATTGACCTCTTTCACTTACCAGTGGACCCCACTTGTAAGTCTTCAATTCAGTTTATTTAATCTGAAGGAATATTCTCTGAATATTCTTTTCTGTTAATTTCATCATTTCATGTTATTCTTTTGAGAGTCATATCTTTCGCATCCGAACTCCGATTGAGTCCATTCAAGTTTATAAATTCATCTAAATTCAAGATCTATTTATCTGAGTTTTTATTTAATTTTTGGAGTTTGTTTTACCTATGTTATTTATTTGTTTTGTTTATTTGCTTTCGTTTGTGAGTAGATGTCGATACTTCGAGAAGATTTGAAGAAGAAGGAACACCTCAAGAGCAAGATCAGTACTTAAACCTATTTCAAGGCAAGTTATACCTTTGATCATATTGAACCCAGTTTTCAAAAGTTATATTGATTTAAATTATTGCATTTACTTTAATTATTTATTTCAATGTTTTTGGGATTAGTTAATATCCAATTTGTTATGACCTACTTGTCTAATTATATGCCATAATCTTTTGTCACCCTAGTTTGGTTTATTTAGTTGGTGCTATTGTATTACCAACGTGGGATGGTTAGATGCGATTAGATTGCTTAGCCATGCCACGAGTCATCATCTCATGTAAGTTGCAAATATAAACTTGACTAAGTGACTATGGAACTATGTGATAAAAACTATGTGTACTATGTGCTATTACTCGTTGATGGCATATGTTGCACTTAACCAACAGGGTGGGAAAAGGTTTTGGACGGGGGCAAGTGGTCTGGTATACTTTTATGGTGGATCTGTGTTGGCGGGAATGATAGGTTAGAATTTGGAAGTCTTGCCCTGGTCAATTAAGAACTTAACTTTGTGCGCCATTGAACTGAGCCTTTCGTACAACCACATGCCTGGTATGGTACAGGCCTAACTGTTGGGATCACGGGTAGGCTACGATAGCTACAAATAAAAATTTCTACCACGCAAACCAGGAAGCCATGCAAGTAGATGATCATAGATCGTTACCATCGACGCGCAGTAGCATGGAAGAAGGGTTGGAGCACTGGTCCAACGAAGAGCGCGTCGATGTAGTGGTCGAGTCGATCGTCCAACGCCCAAAGAAGTCGATGTAGTGGTCGCAATCGATCGTCTCCTCCAAAGAACGCTGCGGTTCCTTGTGAAAATCGCGGATCGTCCTCAAGCGCAACAATCGTAGTAGCGCCTCTACGGTATCCACACGTCCAGGGAAGGAACAACCGAACGCTGGTGTGCCAGCACCAAGTCGCACGGTGGAGCTCTCAGGAAGATGGCGGCTAGGGTTTCGGTGGTGTTTCACGATCCTCCCAATGACCTCATGCACCTCCTTATATAGTGCTCGTGACGGATCCTATCCGAACACGTTTACGAATCGTATTCGTATTGGTTTGTTCCAACCCGTTAAGTGTGTGACCCGTTAGGTTCATGTGTAGTTCGGTTGTGACTCGGAAACCCTTTCCGACCACGAGTCGTAGCGGCTCCTAGCAGAACATATCGATTCCCGAATACACACAAATTATATCGGACGAACCTTAATGCAATATGATCTACGACCAGGTCTTCATCACTTACGACTGGGTCCTATCTCAGATATCTGACCAGTTCAGTATGTGGTCACGACCAGTTCAGAACTCCTTACGATCAGGTTACGACCACTCAGTAATTACGTTCGACCGGTCTCGACTAGCTCAGATTTGCATCGACGACGCATCACCAGAATCGCTCGACTGAGCGACCTACTCGTGTATACTCCCTTTGCCTCACGATGTCTGGTTGAACTCCAGGTGAGATGTTGTGTCATCCATGGACTGTTCAATACTTTCTCGATCGAGTATCAGATAACTTTACGTGGTCGAACACTTCGACTACTAGTGGCATGGCCATGCACTTTCTTTATCCGATCACAACGAGGGCCCAGAGACATCTCTCTGTTATGTTAGGAGGGCAAATCCATATCCGACCAGTCACATTCCTCTCCATGTTTGAGCATACCCAAAGCTACCTTTATAACTACCCGATTCACGGTGTAGCGTTTGGCAACCCCTAAGAGTGCTCTTACACATGTAGGAAACCATCTTGATCTCGTGTCTAAGGATTATACATCATCATTGCTTGAGACCAACTAACGGCACATAGATTCATAACAATCTCAATAGTGTCTCAAGGTGGGTCTTATCCAACATCATGTTCTCTAACATGTGTCCATATTATCGGTTTGATATCTCCATATCTATGACTCGTGAAACATAGTCATCAACCAATACATATGCTAGTCTATTCATATGTGTCTTCATATGTTTACGATCAGGGATCGTGTAAGAATAATTATCGCAGAAATATAGAGTTTCACAACCAAGTCACATACTTGATAATAAATATTAACAATATTATTCTAGGAACAAGATAACACATTATCCAATATCATGAACATAATGAAATATAATCATCTCTATGATTGCCTCTAGGGCATATTTCCAACACTAACCTAGTAAGTTATGGAGTCTTGACATTGATTACTTAGGTTGTAGGTTAGCTGTGTCGGATTGGGTGGAGGTGTGTACTACTAAGTAGTCGCATCATGGGCGGTTCGCCGTTTTCCGTCAACGGTGTGCGTCTATATGGCTAAGCATACCGGGAGTGTCAATGTTGAGATGAAGTTTCTGAAAGGTTTTGTTGTGATCAGCTCTGATCAAGTTGATTGCATCTTGTGGGTAAAGTGTACAACCTCTGCAGAGTGTTAAACAATCTATTCGAATAGCCGCGTCCGTGGTCATGGACATGCTCGGGGATTTCACACGAGGGGTAGATTTTCATAAAACTTGGGATGGGGCAGCTGTGTGAGGTAACTTATACAGCTGTGTGAATAACTTGATTAGGCTATGAGTCTTTGTGAAAACAACTGCTAAAATTATTACAGTTATTTGTTTTACTTATGCTTTCAATCTATTATTTGTATTCAAATTGCAAATGTTGCATTTCTGCAAAATAACCACAGAAGCCATTCCTTTGGAATAAGCCTGCATCTATAATTGCATTTTTGTGGTATGACTTGCGAGTACGGTTGTGTACTCATGCTTGCTTTAATAAATCAAGTAGAGGTGAAGGAATCACCAGTCAACAAGGTCTACTTCAAGGATCGCAGAGAACTAGGTCACGCAATCCCAGTCGATTGCTTGTGGGCATATGGATGGGCTTCACTGAAGAAATTTTGTTTCGTTCCGCTGCAGCTTCACTAAGCTATTTGCCCTCTGAAGCATTAATTGTAAGCTTTGACCTTAAGGTCTCTACTCTGATGTTTATTGCTATTTGCCTATTTATTAGTTATCTTTGTATATGGAAATGATATTTTACTTATGTTGCCACTGTGTGCACTAGCGTTATTCTGGACTAGTGCAGTATACACAGAGGGTCCAGAATTGCATATTTTGGGTCCTGACATTTTGAGAGACGTACTGTATGTGCCTGCAATGACTCGTAATCTCATTAGCGGGTCGATGCTTTGTAGGCAAGGAATAAAGCTTGTTTTTGAGTCTAATAAGGTCGGGTTGACCAAATTTAGTACTTTTGGGGCAAAGGCTATGATAGCGGAGGCATGTTCCGCTTATCTATTCTTGATTCGAATAATGTAAACATTTTTAATGTTTCCCATTGCAATAAATTACATGATGTTTGACATTCTCGTTTGTGTCATATTAACTTTAAAGCTATTGTGCGGTTAAGCAAAATGGATTTAATTCCCAGCTATAATTATGAGAAGGGTTCAAAGTGCGAAGTGTGTGTGCAAGCTAAGCAACCCCAAAAACCTTTTCATAGCGTTGAAGGCGAAGCACCTCTCCACTTGAGCTAATCCATTCCGATCTTTGTGAGATGAATGGAATATTAACTAAAGGTGGCAAAAGATATTTCTTAACTCTCATAGATGATGCGACTAAGTATTGCTATATCTACTTAAGTTGAAAGATGAAGCACTAGAATACTTTAAAATCTTTAAAGCTGAAGTGGAAAACCAACTAGAAAAGAAAATCAAACGGTTAAGGTCAGACCGAGGCGGTGAATACGTCTCTTTTGATTTCTCTCAATTCTGTGAAGAGAGTGGAATAATTCATGAAGTTACTCCACCATACTCACCCCAATCTAATGGAATAGCCGAAAGAAATAACTGAACTCTATGTGACTTGGTTAATGCCATGTTGCAAAGTTCAGGTATGTCGGACTATTGGTGGGGTGAAGCAGTTCCCACAGCTAATTATGTCCTCAATAGGGTGCCACCTCGCAATTAGGAGGAAACACCTGTAGCGACCCAATCCTAGGGCACCCGAGAGGTCCTCCAAGATCTCCTGGAAAGTCCATCAGGACCTCCCAGGAGGTCCAAAAAGGACCTCTCGGACAGTCCACCAAGACCTCCCAGAGGTCCAAGAGACCACAGAAGTCAGGAGGATGAGACCGAGGAGGTCGTGGAGCCAGGGAGCAACCGAAGATCTACCGCGGCCAGGTCAAGGAAAAACGAGGAGGTCTGAGGGCACTCCAGGACCACCCGCGACCCTCCAGAGGAGGTCGTGGAGGTCTGAGACCGCTCCAGAGCCTCACGTGTTCATTCCCTGAAGTGGACATGGAGGTCTGGGCTTGCTCCACAGTTCCCTGTGAAACCCGAGCTAGTCCCAAGGATCATGGCTAGCTCTTCACAGCAACAATAATGGTAACATAGCAATAACAGAAACTTTATTAATAATCAAAGGAGTTGTTTACAAGAGTGCTTACAATCTAACAAGCAAAATACAGCAGAAGGTAAAACACTTAGGCCACCCGATACACCACAGGCAATCGGCTGGAGGGCGCATCCTAGTCGGCCAGGACCTCTTGGTCCACAGAATAGGTTCAACCCAAGGCTTCCATACCCTGCTAAAGACAGCAGCAAGCAAGAGTGAGCACAACAACCGTGCTCGCAAGTTACACCCGTTAGATAACAAAATGACATGCATAAATGGATATCACAATGGCAGGCTTAATATGGTTAATTTGCGTAAAGCCAAGTTTCTTTCAAATACAAATACTAAGTTCCAAAGCAGGTACTTAATAGATAAAATTCATTTTCCAAACTTGATTTTCAGTTGGATATTCATTCATCACAAGTGGTGAAGGATACCCTCCAGTCACTAGGCTCCCCGCCCAAGGCCCATGGGATAGCAATCCCAAAACAGTTTATTAAACCTTTTGGAAACCCAAAACCAATATCTAACTCGAGTGGCATTTGCCAAGACGTCCATAACAGCATGACACGGCTATTGAATAGATTTAACTCTGCAGAGGTTGTGCACTTTACCCACATGACATGAATACTCTAGTTTGTTTGGCATCTTGTGAGTGCCACCTCTCACCGCCAAGGTAAGAGGTCTAGAGTTCATGACAAGGCCTTTACAATGCATTGCTCCACCACGACCTTTCCTTGCTAAGGTTTCACCCCCTATGGACTGCAATCCAAATGAAGCCCCTCTTGCACCAAAGTGGGAGCAGATGGGTTATAAAAGACCATTGGCCATATAAGACCTCCCACACCTCCAATGGAGCAGCCTATGGTGGAGTTTTGCAAATTATTCAGCCAGATCCCACACCCCACACTGGAGACATGTGGTTGCACGATTTTGGCATAGCCCATTATAGGCCTAGCATTGGCGGCTCAAAGACCGGTCCTCAACTGACTTGGGCGACAAACACATACCCCTGGACCTCCACCTTTTCCAGGATAGAGTCCGTGCATAAACCTTGCACCAACCAAGCGAACCAATTCGCCCAAGTCTAAATCAATTTCCATTTTCTTTGCTTCCCCAGCAATATTTTCATACGTCCATGACACCCCAATGTCATGGCCAAAACATTTAAATCAGTAGTTGGTCATGATGGTAAAGATTTTCCCAAATCAAGTACTTTTGGTCTAAGCAAGTCTAAGCATTTGGTTTTACAATTGCTCCTGGTTCACACTAATGTATAATCCAGGTTTTGTCTATGGTGACAACAGATTGGGTTCAATGTCAAGTTGGCCATATGAAGGAATTAGGCATAACTATGTGTTTAAAGACAGGTATTGAAATAACTTGGTAGAAACAAGCATGCATTACACTTTGAAATTGAACATAAATAATTTGAGAAACTGGGTGCAATATGATCAAGAGTGTAACTTGCCTCTTGCTTGGTAGCTTAAGATTCTATTCTCTCACACAGCTCTGGCTCTCTGGAACGCCAAGATCTACACGTATATAAAGCAAAGCAAATAAAGATCCAAATGAAATCCGGATGGGCGAGCAAGAGGTAAATAGCAGAGGATGATACTAAAAGAAAAACCAGAGAGGATCCTTGGGAGGAGGTCGATGGTTGAAGGGCTCGGGCCCGAGGGGTCCGAACCGGAGGGCTTGGAGAGCTCCTCAAAGCCGAGAGCCGAGGCAGAGGCGAAATGAAGAACGAGGAGGCGGTGGGTGTTCCGGTGCTCTATTTAAAGGAGAGAGAATAGAAGCACCATAAACAGAGGATGTCCAAATTCAGTGTATTGGTACAAAGGCAAACTACCCCAAGGTACTAGAAAGGATAAAGAAAGCAAGGGATGTGACAAAAAGTAGAAGAGAGGACAAGGGTAGGTGGTAGCATTTAATGTGACTCATCCCACATCAAATGCACTTAAGAACCAAGGAAGACCAGTCAAAAGGGTGAACAGCTTGGTCAAAGGGGACGGTCCAAGGAGGAGGTCCTGCGAGGAGATCCACAGAGGAGGTCCTGCAAGGAGATCCACAGAAGACGCATAATGGGGAGGTCTTATGGACAGGAGGTCCAGAAGACACACCCACGAGATGGTCCTGAGGACAGGACCGACAAAAGGCTGGTCCTGACGGTCAGATCTCACAAAGAGGAGGTCTGACGGTCAAGAAAATAAGCAAAGGAGATCTGAGCGGCACGGAGATGATCAAGAGAGGTCGGAACGGTTCAGATCACCTCTGAAAGAGGTCTGGATGGCTCAGATATGATCAAGGAACATCTTAACGGTTTAGGCCTGCTCGGAGGAGGTCTGGGTGGTTAGGATGTGGTCAAAGGACAGGGAGATCCAATAGACACAACCGGGAGGAGGTCCTCTAGACAGGAAGTCCAACGACCTACTCACGGGAGGTCCGAAGGTCAAACTTAAATAGAAAGGTGGAGATCTGATGGCTAGGACCTCACGGGGGAGATCCTAATGGTCACGATAGACAAGGAAAGGAGGTACGTGTAAGCAAGGATACGCGGGAGGAATTGGAGCCATCCGTTCTTGATCGAACGGAGGGAGGCAACTGGGACGTCTGGACCATCCGAATGTACCCACAAGATCGGACCGCTCAGCACAAATCGAACGATCCCAAGCTAGGAAAGTCAAACCCGAGGGGCACAGCCACAGGGGCAAGCAGTAGGTCCAAATGCTAGGGAGGTCTGGACCCAGAGATTCAAACCAACAAAGAAATCCAAAGCGGCCCAAACCAAAGGGAAGGTCTGGACACAGAGAGGATCTAATCTGAAGAGAGTACCCAAATAAAAAGGAAAGTGGTTTAAAGCCAAGAGGATGATCTAGACCTCAGAGGAGGTCTAGCTACAAAGGAAGCCTAAACCTCAAGGGAGGTCTAAACTATAAAAGAGAGATTAAGAAAGAGGTCCCGACCCAAAGGTGGTGCGGACCAAAGAGGTAGACTAGACAAAAGGTCTCAACAGAGAGATTTTTTCAGGGGAGAGGAAGGACCCGAAAAGACAAGGAGGAGATGACCACAGCAGAGGTCAAACAAGAGGGATGATCTGGACATATAAGAATGTCCAAATGGGATAGACGAGAAGAAGTACTAACAAGAGAAGGAAAGATAGCTCCAGAGAGCTAGAGCAATACCAAGAGAATCAAGATTTGGATTAGTTGAAGTTTAGTTTAGTCATTTTAAACTCTTCAAATTCCGAAATTCTCAGGTTAAGCTTTTAATTCGCATCAAAACCAAATGGTTCTTTTTATTTTGAAAATTTTCAAAAAGGCTCTGAAAATCAGGGTGTTACAACACCTTATGAAGGATGGAAGGGGAGAAAACCCAACTTGTCTTTTCTCCGAACCTGGGGATGCCTTGCAAAAGTGCATGTGCCATTACCGAAGAAAAGGAAGCTTGGACCTAAGACCGTTGATTGCATTTTTCTAGGGTATGCTAAAAATAGCATAGCTTATAGATTTTTAGTGGTCAAATCCGAGGCAAGTGACATCGCTACGAATATAGTGATGGAATCTCGTGAATGTGACATTCTTTGAGCATGTGTTTCCTATGAGACCAAATGAAGTCATTGATCCTATTGGTTCAAGTGAACACCCTATTCTTCCTAGGATTGGAGTTGAGGAGGAGTAAGAGATAGAGGACTGAAAAGTCTTTAGGCGATGACTTTGTCACCTATGTCGTGGATGATGAACCACGAACCCTTTCAGAGGCATACGCATCCCCGGATGTGGATTACTAGAAGGAAGCAGTCCGTAGCGAGATGGATTCCATCGTGGCTAACGGAATGTGGGAGGTTACGGATCTCCCATGTGGATTCAAGCTAGTTGGCTGCAAATGGATATTTAAAAGGAAGCGTAGACCTGATGGTACTATTGAAAAGTACAAGGCCCATTTAGTGGCTAAGGGTTCCACACAAAAGAGGGTGAAGACTATTTTGATACATACTCTCATGTAGCTCGTTTACCCACAATTCGGGTGCTTTAAGCACTAGCTGCCGTGTATAAACTCCAAGTACATCAAATGGATGTAAAGACCGCTTTCCTAAATGGAGAGTTGGATGAGGAGATTTATATGCAACAGCCTGATGGTTTTGTGGTTGAAGGGCAAGAGAGGAAAGTATGTCATTTGAATAAATCCTTGTATGGTCTAAAGCAAGCTCCCAAGCAATGGCATGAGAAATTCGATAGTACTATGACCTCGGTCGGCTTTTGTGTAAACGAAGCCGATAAATGTGTCTACTATCGGTTTAGTAGGGGCGAAGGTGTCATTCTATGCCTTTACGTAGGTGATATATTGCTTTTTGGGACCAACATAGATGCAATCAATAGAACGAAGTCTTTCCTCTTCCAGAATTTTGACATGAAAGATCTGGGTGAAGCTGATGTTATTTTAAACATCAAGCTTACTAAGGGTGATAATGGGATTACTCTTTCACAATCCCATTATGTGGACAAGGTCCTATCCAGATTTAGATTCATGGACTGCAAATCAGCAACCACACCCTATGATCCAAATGCTAAGCTTCATAAAAACACTAGACATGGAAAAGATCAGCTTAAATATTCTCAAATTATAGGATCATTATTGTATTTAACTAGTGCAACGAGGCCTGACATCTCATATGCTGTAAGCAGATTAAGTCGTTATACGTCCAATCCAGGAGATGATCATTGGATAGCACTAGAAAGGGTACTTCGGGAGATGATCATTGGATACCATATAGGTCTCGAATTCATTGGATAGCACTAGAAAGGGTCCCATTAGCTGCAGTGCTCTTTTCTGTAAGGAAGGTTGAGCAATAGCTCTTAATGAATTCGAGACCTATATGGTATCGGGAATCATCCTACAGGATTCCTTGAAAATTCACCTACTTGAGTATGATCGTAAGGTCGCGATCGAAGGAAGTCAAGGGTATACTTCCTTAAGTACTCATGAGCAAGATACGGGGACATGACTGTAACGTCCCAACCCGAGAGGGAAAAGGGCAAGCTGCCCAGTACAGAATGTAACTTGGGCGAAAATTCTCACACCAAAGCATTGAATCAAGGCGTAGTCCTCCTTTGTCTGTGCAGAGTCGTAGTCCTTGTTGCTAGCCTTTGGGTTCAAACCCGAAAGGTACCCATCGTCGAACAGCTATATATTAAACAAGACTTTGAGCATCTTTTGTCTAATTGATAAATTGGTGGGGATTGTTTTATTTTTTAGGGTCTTTTGGGAATTTCCCAATTAGAAAAGAGCATTTAATGGAAAGGTGGCTGGGCCCACCTGTTGGTGGGAGATAGAGCTGACCAGGCTAAAGATGAGGCTCCAGCACGATTCGGTGCTTGCACAGTTTGCTTTCCCCTCTTTTTTGTTGGTCATGGAGGTAGTTGGAATAGAAGCTGGAGAATCGGGCGAGAAGGGCATTCGTGGCGCAGACGGCTCGGCGTTGTGCGGGTCAGTCGTTGGTCGCAGGCGCATGGCCCGAGCTCCTCCTCCTTTTTACAGGGCGGCTCCTTTCCAGATGGAAAGAGGATAAAAGGAAATATGTGAGAACCTCAAAATTTTCCTTCTTCTTTTGATTCCAATTGGAGTTTTAGTTTTGATCCCTTGGAGCTTCGTCGCCACCGTGTATTTCTCGGTGTCGTCGGTGCTGTGGCCGGAAATCTCCTACTTCTTGCGCACCCAGTCAGATTCATTTGCACCCTTGTTCTTCAATTGGGTGTCTTGTGAAGATTTGATTTGTGCGTCGATTGGAGTTGATTCTGGTGGGCTATCTGAACTGGCTTCGAAGAGGAGAAGGCTTAGATCCTTCAGTTTTTGCTCAGCTGGTGCTTCAGCCGCAGCATCAGGTGGTGGTCTTGTGAGGCACTACCCTATTCCTCGCCTTGATTCTTCGGTGGATTCTGAGAATTGAGTGTAGCATTGTATCTCCGATTACTTCGTCCTTTGCTCGGTTTGTAGGGCGATAGTTTTTTGGGTCAGTGTCGATTGATACGCCTTGCCGGTTGGTTTTGATTACCACCTCTTCAGTCAGTAATTCTTTATCACAATCACAAAGTATCTCTCTACATATATGAAAGTGCTGGGATGAGGTTTCTTAATCTGTGATTATTGTTAATCATTGTGACAAGCTCTATGGGATATTGTAGAAGAAATAACAGTGGGTTTTATTCTGCTCTGTGATGTTAGATGTCTTATACTGAAATTGAATGTGATAATTAATTCACACTTGAGCTCTATTGTATTACTTGCTACGGTTCCTTTGATATGCTATTAGTTTATTACTTTCGGCCAGTTGGGCACTCGATGACAATCAATTGACTTTATTTTTAACTTTGTGACTTGGGGTTCAGTTTATAGAGAGTGATCGATCTTTGTTTGAAATCTAAAGTCCAGCTTGGTAGTCCTATTAGTCGTCTGCTTTTGGTGAAAGCATAATCTATATTCTTTAGCTGTTGAGATCATTTGACAGTTAGCAAAGTATTGATTAGAGCTCATAGTTTGAATTTAAATTGTCATGTTCTGTTACTGAATAGTATAGATAATAGGATTGAGATGGCAAATACTTGTTCTTTAGCTACTCTCTTTCTGAGAGCACATAGTATCATCAATCTTCTGTGCCTTATGCTGCTAATTGATGATTTCCTACTATTAATGTTGAGCATAATATTGTGTTTAAATGACTTGAAAGAATTTCAGGGACACATGTTATTATGGTCATTTACTTTATGCTGTTATTCTGCATTATTGCTAATGGTGATTGCTGGAAATTAATTATGTTTATTTGCTAAAACTGCATATTTTACAACAATGGGCCCCTTCCAGGATCAACCAACATTAGAATGTCGCTCGCTCCGGTCCAGCAAAAGCCTGACCTTGCGCCCAACATCCAGACGCCGCCGCTTGCTCCGGCGAAGCTCGACCTTGATGGCTCACGACAAGATATCGCATGACAATGGCGTCACCATAAAGCAACTCCTTTGAACTCCTCGATGTAGACCCTTGGCCAAGGCCCCCCCATCTCCAACCCGCAAGCACCTTTGAAAACAAGATGAGATGGAAGATTGATCTTCAGTACCTTGAGAAGATTTCGAGTCGTCAACAGGGAGTTCAATCTGTCGAAGCGCGAGCTTCGATTCCACTGCCATTTCTGCCAAGATGATGTCTTCATCATCAGAGGACCCTCCCTCTTGCAGCTGCCAAAATCTTGACCCAATCGCAACGCTAACCACACGATGAACCTACGAAAATGGCACTAGGACCTCACCGGTGTTGACACCACCTCCGACACTAGTTTCACCTGAATCCAACGCCAACTTCATTCCAGGACTTCCAGCATTTCTTTTGACTAGCTAGCTAACCATAGGTTAAGATTCACAAAGCATACTTTGATTGCAACATATTGATAATTGACCAATTTGTAATTAATTTTCAGGATGCTGTGTCAGCCTACCTCTTCATCTTGTTGTGAAAGAAATTGGAGCATATACTCACAAATAAAGACTGCTAAGCGAAACAAGTTGACCTCTCAAAGAGCTGATGATTTGGTTTTCATTCATAGCAATCTAAGACTTCTATCAAGGAAAGGAAAGGATTACTTGGAAGGGCCTTGTCGGTATTGGGATATCAATGGAGATGGCATTTGCATGGATGGGCCTAGCAGTGGTGCTGCTCCCACCGACAAGGTGGGGGAGGCACCAATTGACCAGGTATAGTTCTTCCTTTTTTAGCAACACCATTCTAGGTATGCAAATTACATAATTGCTTTTGTATTTTCCAATTTGGCTTACTTTTTTGACTTAAAAGTTTTGAGTTTGATACTTCCATGGTTTGGCTTATTGTCAGTTCCTTTTGGCTGCTGCTTCTTTTCGGCTTGGATAGTTGGACATGACTACGTGAGAACTTGGAAGATGGTTGTTGCTAGTTCATTTTGGAGGCCATTTCTGTTTAGAAATTACATATGGCTCTCACATATTACAGTTTACTAGTTCCTTTTGGTTTGGATATTAGATATTTAGAAATAGAAATTTAGAAGCTTGGATTTTGGTAGTTCTGTCTTTCTCCGAGGAAATTGTTGAGAATTTACCACTATGAATAAGTGCATTTAAAGATTTACCCATCGATATCTCAACATGAGGGTCATGGGGCCTAGTCTTGTTTTACCCCTTTTGTTATTGTTCAGTCAAATGCCTAGTCTTCCCCGGATGTCAAACTATGACCAACGAGATAATCCAAATCTCCTATTCCGTATTCAGTTTTTCACTGTAAGTAAGTCATTGCTTTCTTGCTTTGTTATTGTTCAGTCAAATGCCTAGTCTTGAATCTTGAATGCATTCTCCCAATCTTACCTATGAATTTTTATTTGTTATTATTTTTATGATAAGAATATATATTTATATCACGCGAATCCTGGAATCCTATTTTCTAGAGTTTGCCAAATCGGACACCGGAATCCGTGTTGGAATAAGACACCGTGTCCGAGTCCTGGTAACACTGCTACATGTCCTTGTCGATCGGCTAGTGATGGCAGCTAGCATCGATCGATCCTTCACATTGCCATCCATCATCCATGATAGGTGTGGAACGTTTTGAGAGATGCTCAAGCTCGATCACCTGTACTTAGTTAATCACAGGGTGCGCTGCATAAAATTCCACAGTGAGTTGTTACTTAGTAAATGCAGTGGTACTATTTAGCAGTCAACGTTTTTGTTTTGAAACCTAGCAATTAATGTTCATCGTGATTGAGTGGTAGTATTAGAGTTTTTAGCAGACAGCGGCGGTGACTTGTTTGCTCCGGAGAAGACGATGGAAGGAAATGAAAGGAAAGGAGAGGCAGAACGAGTCGCAAACAGTGTCCTCTTTTGCGCCAACAGTGGTGGTCGTGGTTCGACAAACAGGTCACCACCACTGTTGGCGCAAAAGAGGCAGAACGAGTCGCAAAAGCGAAGGCCAGCAGGGCGTATCATATGTGCATCTCACCCGTTGGCCTGTGCGTGAACGCCAAAGCATTTCGCGAGTTTGAAGGGGGCAACGTCGCGAACGAACACTCGAGCAGACAGGGGCGTTTCTGACCGGCATACGTGACGTTGGCGCGCGCGGCCCGGTTAAGACAAGAGCAGCAAGGGCATGCAGATCCCATCCCATGAACGAAACGAGCACTAGCAGGTGGCTCGGCGCGCGCCTGCCGGGCCGGGTCTGCTTGCGACATGGGCCGACCGCTCTCAAAAACAAGACCCCATAAACACCATGTACGACACTCGTTTTGGGCCCAAGCATGGTTAAGGTACAATTTCCTTCTCTCTCAGACGCACTCTCCTCTCGTTTTGGGTTTCATTAGCATCACGTACCAAAGCTAGCTGTTCCAACCACAGGCTAAGGTACAATTTGCATGATTTTTTTTAAAAAAAAATAATAGTATTTTAAAAGATAATTACAAAATTAAATAGTCGGATAATTTTATTTTTGCAAAAGTAGGTGCCCGACAGGCTCCAATCGCCAATTGAAACAGTTGGGGACGTTCTAGTCGCTGGTTCAATTGGCAACAGGACTCTGTCGTCATTTGAATTAGTGACAGGAGGGCTTTGTCGTTTTTTATTTATGTCTAAAGAATTTTTTATAACTTTTTTAAAAACAAATTTTGAAATACGTTGAAGTGTACACGTATTTCGGAACGTAAAATCGGAGAAGACAATATAATGTGAATTATAGAATGCGAGTTCGGCGGCACAAATGACACAAATAGCCCCCTTCGAAGCGAAATGGAAGTGTGTGGTGTTTGTGACGACCCGGCCAGGAGCTAACCTGAGAGGTCCTCTAAAACCTCCCTAGGAGTCCACCAGAACCTCCCAGGAGGTCCAAAGGATCTCTCGGGCAGTCCTCCCAGGCCTCTTAGGTGGTCCAGCCGGACCTCCTGGAGGTCTAGGGAACTAACCCGATGAGGTCTTGAGACTCAGGACCTCCCCAAGAGCCACGACCAGACCTGAGGGAGGTTTGGAGACCAACCCGAGGAGGTCATGAAACTTGGAGAAGTCCTAAATCTCCTATAAACCGAACTAGTCCTAAGGATCAATAGCTAGTTCACACAGCATACATAAGTGGCAGCATACATCAGCGCGAACATTATTATCACAAAAGAGTTGATTACAAGATTTGCTTACAAACCGACAAGAGCAAAATACACAGCAGAAACAAAAGTCAAGTCCATCCAATACACCACAGGAAATTGGCTGGAGGGCGTGGCCTAGTCATCAGACGGTTCATCCTCCTCATAGTCCTCTCCTGCTCAATGATTAATCAAGCAAGAGTAAGCATAACAACCGTGCTCGCAAGTTACACCCGTGGTTGATTTACGTAAAGCCAAGTTTCTTTCAATTACATATACTAAGTTCCAAGGCAGTTATACAATAACTAAAATTCATTTTCCAAATTCAATTTTTTGGTTGGATAACATTCATCATCAAATGGTGAAGGATACCCTCCTGACACAAGGCTCCTCGCCCAAAACCATGGGATAGAAATCCCAAAAACAGTTTATCCAAAACCTTTTGAAAACAAAACCAATATCTAACTTTGAGTGGTCTTTGCCAGCACGTCCATGACCGTGGACACGGCTATTCGAATAGTTTTGACTCTGCAGAGGTTGTACACTTTACCCACATGACATGATTCCTCTAGTTTGTTTGGCATTCATCAATGCCACCTCTCATTGCCGGAGGTAAGAGATCTAGAGTTCATGACAAGACCTTTACAATGCATCATTCCACCACAGCCCCTCCTCGCTAAGGTTTCGCTTCCATTGGATGGAAACCCGCCGGAAAAGCCCTCTCTTGCGCCAGTGGGAAACATAGGTTATAAAAGACTATAGGCCATGAAAGACCTCCCACACATCAAAGTGGAACAGCCACGGTGAAACCTTGCAGATTATTCAGCTAGGTCCCACGCCCTATTCTGGAGACATGTGGTTGTACGGTGAGGCATAGCCCATTATAGGCAAAGTAAAGGGACGCTCAAAGGCTGATCCTCAAATGACTAGGGCGACAGCCACAGAACTCCTGAGCCTCAACTCTATCCAAGTTGAGCTCGTGCATGGACATGCACCAACCAAGCAACCAATTCGACCCAGTCCAAACAGTTTTCCATATGTTTACTTTTCATAATCCTTTTGGCAAAACTCCATGGCAACCCAATGTCATAGCTTAAAACATTTTTAAATAATCATAGGTCAATGGAGATAAAACTTCCCAAAATCAAAATATTTTTGGTCTAAGCACAATTATGATTTTCTTTTCAAAAAGGTTCTGGTTCATGCTATTGCCTTTAACAAGTTTTTAACTAGGGTGACAACATGTTTAGTTTAATGCCAAGATTGGCCATACAAAGGATTTGGGCATAGCTACGAACTTAAAGACGTGTATTGAAATAAGTAAGTAAAGTAAGCATGCATAAACCTTTGGAACAAAACATAGTAATTTGAAGTAATGGGCTCAACATGGTCAAGGGTGTAACTTGTCATGCTCACAGCCTTGAGAGTCTTCCTCTTCGGGACACTCAAGCTCCTCGGTGTCTTCACAATCTACACAGGGAAACCAAAGCAACTCAATACCAAGATCAAATAAGATCAAAAGAAACTCCAATAGAACACTAAAATAACCAACAGAAAGGTTTGGTCAATTTGGAGGAGGTCCAAGGAGCTTGCTGGAGGAGGTCCAAAACTTAAGGGAGGAGGTCCAGAGAGCTTTGGAGGAGGTCCAAGAGCTTGCTGGATGAGCCAGAGAGTGGAAATGAGCAAAAAGGGTAAAGAGGAATGGCTGCCCAAGCTTTTATAGCCAGAGCCACCAGATTTCCAAGGGCTCTCGGGCTTCTAAAATAAGTGAAGGAAATGATAGGAGTTGGTAAAAGATATGACAAAAGGTAGCTCAGTGTTGCTAAAAGGTGGTAGCATTTAATGCGACACAACAGGCATTAAATGTGGGGAGACTCACATGCGCAAATGACATGGTCAAAAGATAAAGAAAATGGGTGTGACTGACAAATGGGGCCAGTCAAAGCTCAAGGGGAGGTCCTGCGGATAGGAGGTCCAAAGGACACAACAACGAGGAGGTCCTGACGGTCAGATCTCTCAAGGGGGAGGTCCTAACGGTCAGATCAAACCAAGGGGAGGTCCTGATGGTCAGGTCTCTCAAGGGAGAGGTCCTGATGGTCAGATCAAATCAAGGGGTGATCCTGACGGTTAGATCAAATCAAGGGGAGGTCTGACGGCCAGATCAAATCAAGGGGAGGTCCTGACGATCAGAGCTAACGAAGGAGAGGTCTGGACCCTTAGATCTAACAAAGGAGAGGTCTAAACGGTTAAGATCTCCAAAGGGGATGTCTTAACGGTCAGATCTAACAAAGGGGGTGTCTGAACGGTTAAGATCTCCAAAGGGGAGGTCTTAACGGTTAAGATCTCCAAAGGGGAGGTCTTTGTTGGGTCGCGGGGTAGGCTACGATAGCTACAAACAAAAATTTCTACCACGCAAACTAGGAAGCCAAGCAAGTAGATGATCACAGATCGTTACCACCAAACGCATAGAGCAGCGGAAGAAGGGTTGGAGCAGGCTGGTCCAACGTAGAGCGCGTCGATGTAGTGGTCGTAGTCGATCATCCAGCGTCGAGCAAGTCGATCGTCTCCACCAGCAACGTTTGCAGTTCCTTGTGAAGATCGCGGATCGTCCTCAAGCGCAACAGTCGCAATAGCGCCTCTACGGTATCCACACGTTCAGGGAAGGAACAACCGTTCATCGGTGTACTAGCACCAAGTCGCACGGCAGAGCTCTCAGGAAGATGGCGGCTAGGGTTTCGGTGGTGATTCACGCGTACCTCCCAACAGCCTCATGCATCTCCTTATATAGTGCTCGTGACGGATCCTATCCGAACACATTTGTCAAATCGTATTCGTACTAGTTTGTTCCAACCCGTTAAGTGTGTGTGACCAGAGGTTCATGCGTGTCGGTTGTGACTCGAAACCCTTCCGATCACGAGTCGTAGTGGCTCCTAGCGTAACATAATGATTCCCGAATACACACAAATTATATCGGACGAACCTTAATGCAATATGATCTACGACCGGGTCCTCATCACTTACGACCAGGTCCTATCTCTATACGACTAGTTCGTATTTGGTCACGACCAGTTCGTAATTCCTTATGACCAGGTTACGACCACCCTGTGACTACGTTCGACCAGTCTATGACCAGCTCGTATCTCCATACGACCAATCCGTAACTATTCGAACTAAGCGACCTACTCGTGTATACTCCCTTTGCCTCACGATGTCTGGTTGAACTCCAGGTGAGATGTTGTGTCATCCATGGACTGTTCAATACTTTCTCGATCGAGTGTCGGATTACTTCACGTGGTCGAACACTTCGACTACTAGTGGCATGGCCATGCACTTTCTTTATCCGACCACAACGAGGGGCCTAGAGACATCTCTCCTGTTATGTTAGGAGGGGAAAATCCCATATCCGACCAGTCACATTCCTCTGCATTTTTCATAGCATACCCGAAAGCTACCTTTATAACTACCCAGTTACGGAGTAGCGTTTGGCAACCTCTAAGAGTGCTATTACACATGTAGAAAACCATGCTGATCTCGGGTCTAAGGATTATACATCATCATTGCTTGAGACCAACTAACGACACATAGAATCATAACAATCTCAATAGTGTCTCAAGGTAGGTCTAATCTAATATCATTTTCTCTAACATATGTCCATATTATTGGTTTGATATCTCTATATCGATGACCTGTGAAACATAGTCATCAACCAATACATATGCTAGTATATTCATATGTGTCCTCATATGTTTTCGACCAGGGAACGTATAAGAATAATTATCGCAGAAATATAGAGTTTCACAATCAATTCACATACTTGATAATCAATATTAACAATATTATTCTAGGAACAAGATAACATATTATCCAATATAATGAACATAATGAAATATAATCATATCTATGATTGCCTCTAGGGCATATTTCCAACAGTTTTAATGGTCAAGATCTAAACAAGGGAGGTCCTGACGGCTAAGATCTCCAAAGGGAAGGTCTTAACGGTCAAGATCTAAACAAGGGAGGTCCTGACGGCTAAGATCTCCAAAGGGAAGGTCTTAACGGTCAAGATCTAAACAAGAGAGGTCATGACGGCTAAGATCTCCAAAGGGGGGGTCTTAACGGTCAAGATCTAAACAAGGGAGGTCCTGATGGCTAAGATCTCCAAAGGGGAGGTCTTAACGGTCAAGATATAAACAAGGAAGGTGAGCGATAGCGAGATAAGAAGCGGGAGAAGCAGGAGCCCTTGGATTTCAATCGAACGGACCAAAGTGATTGGGCCGTTCGGACCATCCAGAGCTAACGATAGATCCCTGTCATTGAACTAGATCTGGCGGTCCAAAATGGTTGGGACGTTCGGACCGACCGAACGCCTCTGCAGATCGGACCGTCCAGCAAAGATCTGAGGGCTTAGAGAAGGTGGGACGTTCGGACCATCCGAACATCTCACCAAGATCAAACTGTCCAACGCAAATCGAATAGTACACAAGCGATAGAGGTCAGGATCAAGCAGAAGGCTCGAACGGACGCGAGGGAGGTCGAAATAAACAAGGAGGAGGTCCTAGAGGACACAGGAGGTCCTGAAGGACACGGGGAGGTCCACGTAAACAAGGAGGAGGTCCTAGGGGACATGGGGAGGTCCTGAAGGACACGGGGTGGTCCAAACAAACGAGGGGGGGTCCTAAAGGACACAAGGAGGTCCTGAAGGACACAGGAAGGTCCAAATGAGTACAAGGAGGTTCAAGGGACATGGGGATGTCCAAATAGACATAGAGAGGTTCCAACAGAACAGAGAGTGAGTTCAAATGAACATGAGGGAGGTTTAGACCTAGGAAGGTCTAAACCAAAGAAGAATCAAAGAAGGAGGTCTGGACCAGGGAAGGGCAAAACCAGCACGGAAGGGGAGGGATCACCAAAGCTCTAACAAACCCAACAAACCAAAAGAGAGTCTTTAGTTGAATTTTGGTTTAGTCATTTAAAGTTCCTTTAAAAACTCACGTTCAAGCTTTGAATTCTCATCAAAACAAAATGGTTCTTTTTATTTTGAAAATTCAAAAAGGCTCCAAACAAATCAGGGTGTTACAAACCTAACCCCCTTAAGGGAATCTCGACCCCAAGATTCAAGCTTGGTCAGCAAAAAGATAGGGATAGTTGGTCTTGAGATCTTCTTCTTTCTCTCATGTGGCTTCAATTTCTGAATGATGGCTCCACTGGACTTTGTATGATCGGATGGTCCTGCTTCGAGTAACACGCTCTGCAACGTCAAGGATCTTGATTGGCTGCTCCACATAAGTGAGGTCTTCTTGGAGATCAATGCTCTCTAGGGTGGTTTGATCCTCTGGTACCTGAAGACATTTCCTTAGCTGTGATACATGGAAGACATTGTGCATTGCTGATAAAGACTCTGGAAGTTCTAGTTGATAGGCCACTTCACCTTGCCTTGCTAAGACCTTGTATGGCCTGACAAATCTGGGTGCTAACTTCCCTTTAGTCTGAAATCTTCTAACTCCCCGAAGTGGCGTTACTCTAAGGTAGACGAAGTCTCCAACTTTAAAAGATAAGTCCATGCGACGGTTGTCTGCATAGCTCTTTTGTCGAGACTACGCCACTCTCAATCATTCCTTTATCAACTTCACCTTGTCTTTGGCATCCTTGATCAATTCAAGACCATAGAGCTGGTGTTCTCCAACTTCATCCCAAAAAAGGGGTGTTCTACAATGCCTACCATATAGAGCTTCAAAAGGGGACATCTGCAAGCTAGCTTGATAACTATTGTTATATGAGAACTCGGCATAGGGCAAATTCTTGTCCCAGCTCTTTCCAAAATCTAGAGCACAAGCCCTGAGCATGTCTTCAAGGATTTCGTTTACTCTCTCTGTCTGCCCATCTATTTGAGGGTGATAGGATGTTCTAAAGTTGAGTTTAATCCCTAAAGCTTCATGTAAGCTTTTCCAAAACCTTGAAGTGAACTGAGACCCTCTGTCGGACACTATTCTTTTGGGCACCCTATGCAAATAAACAATTTTGGCCATATATAAATCTACCAATATATTACTTGAATAGGTGGTCTTGACTGGTATGAAGTGTGCTACCTTAGTTAAGCGGTCAACCACCACCCATATTGAGTCGTATCCCGATTGGGTCCTAGGCAGTCCAGTAATGAAGTCCATGCCCACCTGTTCCCACTTCCATTCGGGGATTGGCAATGGTTGCAATACACCGGCAGGCCTTTGGTGCTCAGCTTTAACTCTGTGACATACATCACATTGAACAACATATCTAGCAATTTCTTGCTTCATACTGACCCACCAATACCTTTCTTTGAGATCTTGATACATTTTGGTGCTGCCCGGATGAATGGAATAGGGTGATCCGTGAGCTTCCTCCGAGATAAGTTGCTTTATTTCTTGGTGATTTGGCACACAAATACGGCTGCCAAACCACACCACCCCTTGTTCATCTTCGGAGAAACCTAGGGCTTTACCTCTTCTCATATTCTTCTTGATCTCTTGGATGTCTTCATCTTCTTCTTGATGCTCTTTGATCTGGTCCAGAATATTTGGGTGCACCTCCAAGGTGTTTACACAACCTTGGCCTACAATCTCCAAGTTGAGACGCTTCAGTTCTTCATATAGTGTTGGTTGTTGTTCTTGGACTAACATAGTATTGCAATAACCTTTTCGGCTCAAGGCATCTGCCACCACATTGGCCTTGCCTAGGTGATAATGAATTCCAAGATCATGGTCCTTAATCAATTCTAACCATCTCCTTTGCCCAAGGTTAAGTTCTAATTGGGTGAAGATATACTTCAAACTTTTGTGGTCTGTGTATATCTCACAGCGATTACCAATGAGGTAGTGTCGCCAAATTTTTAAAGCATAGACAATTGCTGTCAATTCTAGATCATGTGTTGGGTGGTTTTCCTCATAAGGTCTCAACTGTCTAGATGTATATGACACTACCTTTCCTTCTTGCATTAACACACATCCAAGACCTTGATGAGAGGCATCACAAAATACCTCAAAATCTTTATGTATGTCTGGCAGGACTAAGACAGGAGCTGTGACAAACCTTTTCTTCAATTCTTGAAAGCTTTGCTCACAGGTTCCAGTCCATTCAAATTTCCTCTCCTTTTTCAAAAGCTGAGTGAGAGGTCTAGCAATCTTGGAGAAACTTTCAATAAATCTTCTATAATAGCTAGCCAGACCAAGAAAACTCCTCACTTCAGTTACTGTCTTGGGTGGTCTCCATTCTAACACAGCTTCAACTTTTGAGGGGTCTACTGCTACTCCCTTGACCGACACAATATGACCAAGGAAAGCTACTTGTCTTAACCAGAACTCACACTTACTAAACTTGGCATAGAGCTGTTGCTCTCTAAGCCTTTCAAAAATAGCTCTAAGGTGGTCTTCATGTTCTTCCTTATTCTTGGAGTAGACAAGGATATCATCAATGAATACAACTACAAACTTATCCAAAAAGTCCATGAATACTTTGTTCATCATATTCATGAAATAAGCTGGTACATTTGTCAACCCAAATGACATTACAGTGAACTCATATAGCCCATACCTTGTGGTAAAAGCAATTTTGGGAATATTCTCTGGTCTAATATTTAATTGATGGTAACCTGACCTTAAGTCAATTTTGGAGAACACATTTGCTCCTCTTAATTGGTCAAAGAGGTCATCTATCCTGGGCAATGGATACTTGTTCTTAATGGTGACCTCATTAAGTGACCTATAGTCTACACACATTCTTAAGCTGCCATCTTTCTTCTTGACAAACAGAACTGATGCTCCCCAAGGTGAAGAGCTTGGTTGAATGAATCCTTTATCTTTCAGCTCTTTGATTTGTTTCTTCAACTCAACCAACCCATTGGCTGGCATCATGTATGGTCTTTTTGATATAGGAGCAGTCCCAGGGACAAGATCAATTAGGAAAACAATGTCTCTACCTAGTGGCATACCAAGCAGTTCCTCAGGGAACACATCTAAGTATTCTCTGACCACTGGGAGGTCTTCAATCTTTACTTCCTTCAAATTGGTCAGGAGAGGTCTTACCTCAGGGGAGGTCTTAGGTCTAAACTCCACTTGGATCCCTTGATCATTGGTGAGTGAGATGGACTTGCTCTCCAGTCAAAGGCCCTTTGATCTCCACCCCTTCTCCCTAGCCTCTCCGAATCTCGGGATCGAGATTCTCTTAAGGGGGTAGGTTTGTAACACCCAGGTTTTTCTGAGCCTTTTTGAAAATTTTCAAAATAAAAAGAACAATTCAGTTTTGTTGATATTCCAAAGCTTAACCTGAGATTTTTAGAATTTGAAGTGTTTACACTGATTAAGCTAAACCTCAACTAATCCAAAGTTTGGTTCTTTTGGTATTACTCAAGTTCTCTGGAGCTATCTCTCATTTTCTTTGTAGGATCTACTCTACCCTTGCCCGGCTCTTGTGCCCAGATCTCTCTTCCTCAATCTTGTTTGGGCATGCTCTTATGTCCAGACCTTCCTGTGGTTTGACCTCTCTGGTTAGAACCCCTCCTTGTTTGGATCCCCTTGGTGTCTGGACCTCTTTTGATCCTAGACTATCCCTATGTTTGGGCATGCTCTCATGCCTAAGCCACCCTATTGTCCGGCCATCTCCTTGAGGCCAGATCTCCTTGTGCCTGGAACTCTTCTGTGAGGGTAGACCTCTTTTGTGTCTAGACTACCCTTTTTGCTGGTTTGAACTCCCTCGTGGTTCAGACCACTTCTTTGTTGACTTGAATCTCTTGAACTACCTCTCTGTTTCTCTTTTGCTCAGACTTCCTTAGGTCTGAGCCTCTTCTCTGGTTTCTCTTTGGGTTAAACCTCCTCCTTGGACCAGACCTCTTCCAAGGTGTTGACCTTTCCATTGGGTCACAGCCATCTTAAGGTATTCCAAGTTCAGGTTTGCGTTTCAAGTATCCATGATATCTGAGATTCAATCTTGGGTTAAATTTCCCCCTTCTGGATCTTCCTTTTGTTCAAACCCTCTTTCCCTTTTTGTTCATTTGAACCTTTTTGGGTTCCCTTCAAAGTTGCTCTGTACAATTGAACCTCCTTAGGTTCATCTAAATTCCTTCTATCCATTTTGTACCCCCTCGGGTTCATCTGGACTCCCTTGTATTCTTTGGCACCTCCTGAGGATCGTTCGTACCTCCCCTGTACTCAATTGAACTTCCTTTGTGTGTTCGATTGGACCTCCTTTGATCTCATCTAAGGGACCAGACCTCCTTAGGTCTAGACATTCCAAGCGTCTGGACCTCCTTTGGCCCAGAGCTCTCTCTGTCATGATTCTCTGGGTTAGACCTCCCTAGGTCTAAACCTCCCCCAGGTTCATTTGAACTCACTCTGTTCTGTTGGAACTTCTCTATGTCCATTTGCATTTCCCCATGGTTTTGATCCTTGCAACGATTTCTCTCAGGAAAATTCATACCGCACCAATTCGGTATTACCGCCATGCAGAACTACCGCCCTTCAACTCACAGTCGTACTGCTCCATGAGAAAGTCAAGCTCTCAATGCATGCGTTCTGGAAATTCCATACCGCCCTGTGCAATCGGTGCTACCGGATCGCGGTAGTACCGCTCCCCAAGCTGCGGTATTACCGCTTCACGGGATCTCTCAAAACTCGTGGTTGGACCTCCTCTCGCGTCCGTTCGAGCCTTCCACCTTGATCCAGACTTCCTTTGACCCCATCTTAACCGTCCAGACCTCCTCCGGGCAGGTCTAGACCGTTAAGATTTCCTTGATCTCATCTGAGTCGTTCAGATCTCCCGTTGGGTTAATCTGAACCGCTCAGGACCTCCCTTGTTTAGATCTTGACCGTTAAGACCTCCCCTTTGGAGATCTTAGCCGTCAGGACCTCCCCTTGTTAGGTCTGACCGTTAGGGCCTCTCCTTGTTGTTAATCTTGACCGTTAAGACCTCCTCTTTGGAGATCTTAGCCGTCAGGACCTCCATTGTTTAGATCTTGACCGTTAAGATCTCCCCTTTGGAGATCTTAGCCGTCAGGACCTCCCCTTTGTGGATCCGACCGTCAGGACCTCCCCTTTGCGAATCTGACCGTCAGGACCTCCCCGTCCCTTGAACCTCTTAGCACTCTAGACCCCCCCCCGGTGGGTGAGGACCTCCCTTGACCTCTGCGGGACCTCCTCAAGGTCTCCGCAGGACCTCCCCTTGGGCTTTGACTGGCCCCATTTGTCAGTCACGACCTCTTTCTTTATCCTTTGACCATGTCCTTTGCACTTGGAAGTCTTCAAAGCATTTAATGCTTGTTGTATCGCATTAAATGCTACCACCTTTTTGCAACACCAAGCCATCCCCTGTCTCATCTTTTACCTGCTCCTATCTCTTCCCACACCTGCTCTTGACCTCACCTACCCTTGGACCTCCCAGCAGCTCTGGCAATATAAGCTTGGGCAGCCCTTCCTCTTTACCTTTTTCTCATTTCCACCCTCTCGCTCACCCGACCAGCTCTTAGACCTCCTTCCAAGCCCTCAGGACCTCCCCTCTGAAGCTTCGGACCTCCCTCAGCAAGCTCCCTGGACCTCCTCCCTATCCCTCCGAGCCTCTCTGTGGTTCTTGTTTTGGTGTTCATTTGGAGTCCTCTTGGGTTTTATTTGAGCTCTCTTTGAAGTTGGCTTTGTCTCATGTAGATTGCGCCGTAGCCTTGGAGCCCGAGTTCTTGGAGGAAGACTCTTAAGCTTTCAGCTAGGCAAGTTACACTCTTGATCATGTTGCACCCAGTATATCAAATTATTTAAGTTCTGTTTTAAAATTACTGCATGCTTATTTATACTCAGCTATTTCAATACCTATCTTTAAATGCATAGTTATACCGAATCCTTTGTATGGCCATTATTGATATTGAATACACCCTGTTGTCACCATAGATAAAACCTGGTTGATATGTGAACCAAGATCATTTGCAAAATTTAATGCTTAGCCAAGCTTAGACCAAAATTATTGTTTTGGGAGATCTTACTGCTAAATGACCAATATTGTCAAAATGTTCTAACCATGGCATTGGGTTGTCATGGAGGTTTTGTAAATGTTTTTGAAAAGCAAAGAAAATGGAAAATTGGTTTGGACTTGGGCGAACTGGTAGCTTGGTTGGTGCAGGTTCTTGCACGGGCTCAACCTGGGTAGGGTTAAGGCCCAGGGGTTTTGTGGTGGTCGCCTGGGTCAGTTAAGGACCGGTCTTTGAGCTGCATCTTGTTATGCCTATAATGGGTTATGCCTCACCGTGCAACCACATGTCCTGAGTATGGGGAGGGGACCTGGCTGACTAATTTACAAAGTTCCATCGCAGTTGTTCCATTTTGATGTGTGGGTGGTCTTTCATAACCTATGTTTCCTACTGGTGCAAGAGGGGGCCCTGAACCTGCGGAGAGTTAGTCCAAAGGGGGCGAAACCTTAGTGAGGAGAGGCTGCGGTGGAATGATGCATTGTAAAGGCCTTGTCATGAGCTCTAGACCACTTACCTTCGGAAGTGAGTGGTGGCATTGTCGGTCGCCAAACAAACTAGAGAAATCATGTCATGTGGGTAAAGTGTACAACCTCTGCAAAGTGTAAAACTATTCGAATAGCCGTATCCATGGTCATAGACATGCTAGCAAAGCCACTCAAAGTTAGCTCTTAGTTTTGGTTTCCAAAGGACTTATGAAATTGATTTTGGATTTCTATCCAAATTAGGAATGGGCGGGGAGCCTTGTGACAGGAGGGTATCCTTCACCACTCGTGATTATCCAACTGAAAACTGAGATTTGCAAAATGAATTTTACTTAATGTAATTGCCGTGAACTTAGTACTTGTATTTGAAATAAACTTGGCTTTACGCAAATCGACCCTATTAAGCCCTTCTTTGAGATATCCATTTATGCATGTCATTCTGTTATCTGACGGGTGTAACTTGCGAGCACGGTTGTTGTGCTCACTCTTGCTTGATAACTGTTTTGAGCAGGGAAAGAAAGCCTTGAGGTGATCTTGCTGTGGACCTAGAGGTCCTGGACGACTAGGATGCGCCCTCCAGCCGATTGTCTGTCGTGTATCGGGTTGTAACACCCTGATTTTTGGAGCCTTTTTGAATTTTCAAAATAAAAAGAACCATTTTGTTTTGATGAGAATTCGAAGCTTAACTTGAGAATTTCAGAATGGACTTCAATTGACTAAACCAAACTTCAACTAAAAACTCTCTTTCGGTTTGTTGGGTGTGTTGGAGTTTTGGTGATTTCCTCCCCATCTGAGCTTGCTTCATTCTTTTCTGATCCAGACCTCCTTGGGTCTAGACCTCCCAAGTGGTTGGATTTTCTCGGGTCCAGACCTCCCTTCCCAGGTCTAAATCTCACTCATGCTCATTTGAACTCACTCTCTGTTCTATTTGGACCTCCCCGTGTCCTTCAGGACCTCCATGTGTCCTTTAGGACCTCCTCCTTGTCTATTTGGATCTCCCTGTGTCCTTTAGGACCCCCCTTGTTAGATCTGACCGTTAAGACCTCCCCTTTGGAGATCTTAACCGTCCAGACTTCCCCCTTGTTAGATCTGGCTGTTAAGACCTCCCCTTTAGAGATCTTAACCGTCCAGACCTCTCCCTTGTCAGATCTGGCCGTTAAGATCTCCCCTTTGGAGATCTTAACCATCCAGACCTCCCCCTTGTTAGATCTGGCCGTTAAGACCTCCCCTTTGGAGATCTTAACCGCCCAGACCTCCCCTTTGGAGATCTTAACCGTCCAGACCTCCCCTTTGTGAGATCTGGCCGTTAAGACCTCCCCTTTGGAGATCTTAACCATCCAGACCTCCCTGTTGGAGATCTTAACCGTTCAGACCTCCCCTTGATTTGATCTAACCGTCAGGACCTCCCCCTTGTTGTGTTCTTTGGACCTCCTGTCCGCAGGACCTCCCTTGAGCTTTGATTGGCCCCATTTGGCAGTCACACGCCTTTTTCTTTATTCTTTGACCGTGTCCTTTGCGCAGGGGACTCTCCCCACATTTAATGCCTGTTGTATCACATTAAATGCTTCTACCTTTTTGCAGCACCCGTGCTATTCTTTTGTCCCATCTTTTGCCTGCTCCCATTGTCCTTCTCACCAACTCTTGAACATGTGTAACCATGGTTATCTGGGCGACTCTGGCTATATATGCTTGGGCAGCCCTTCCCTTTTACCCTTTCGCTCATTTTCACTCTCTGGACCTCCTCCTGAAGCTTTGGACCTCCTCCTAAAGCTTCGGACCTCCTCTAGCAAGCTCCACAAACCGACCTAGCCTCTCTGTTGGTTTTATTTTGGAGTTCATTAAAGTTTCTTTGGATCTTATTTGAGCTTTGTGTTGAGCTGCTTTGGTTTCCTCGTGTAGATTGTGAAGACACTGAGGAGCAAGCGCTCTTCGAAGAAGAAGACATCCAGGCCTTTGAGCAAGGCAAGTTACACCCTTGACCATGTTGCACCCATTACTTCAAATTACTATGTTCTGTTTCAAAGGTTTATGCATGCTTACTTTACTAAGTTATTTCAATACCTGTTTTTAAGATGGTAGCTATGCTTAATTTCCATTGTACAGCCACTATCGACATTGAACCCCATCCATTGTCACCTTAGATAAAAATCTAGTTTTTGCAATAGTGAGAACCAGATGCATTTGAAAAAGGTGTGCTTAGTCTTGCTAGACCAAAATTTTGATTTGGGGAAATTTTACCAACATGACCAACTACTGTTTAAAGGTTTTAAGCCATGGCATTGGGTTGTCATGGAAGCTTATAAATACTTTTGAAAAGCAAATGAAAGGAAAATGGATTTGGACTTGGGCGAAGTGGTTTGCTTGGCTGGTGCAATGTTTTTGCACGGACTCAATCCTGGGTAAGGTTGAGGTCCAGAGGTTTGTGGTGGTCGCCCAAGTCAATTGAGGACCGGCCTTTGAGCGATCCTTTGCTAGGCCTATAATGGGCTATGCCTCACCGTACAACCACATGTCTCCAGAATGGGGCGTGGGACCTGGACAACTAATTTGCAAAGTTCTATCACAGTTGTTCCACTTGGATGTGTGGGAGGTCTTCCATGGCCTATGGTCTTTCATAACCTATGTTTCCCACTGGCGCAAGAGGGGGCTTTTCCGGCGGGTTTCCATCCAAAGGAAGCGAATCCTTGGCGAGGAGGGACTGTGGTGGAATAATGCATTGTAAAGGTCTTATCATGAGCTCTAGACCTCTCACCTTCAGCAGTGAGAGGTGGCATTGATGAATGCCGGACAAACTAGAGAAATCATGTCATGTGGGTAAAGTATACAACCTCTGCAGAGTGAAAACTATTCGAATAGCCGTGTCCACAGTCATGGACGCGTTGGCAAAAGACTACTCAAAGTTAGATATTGGTTTTGTTTGCAAAAAAGGTTTCGGATAAACTGATTTTGGGATGTCTATCCCACGGTTGGGCAGGGAGCCTTGTGACAGGATGGTACCCTTCACCATTTGATGATGAATGCTATCCAACTAAAAAATGGATTTTGGTAAATGAATTTTAGTTATCGTATAACTGCCTTGGAACTTAGTATATGTATTTGAAAGAAACTTGGCTTTACGCAAATCAACCATATTATGCCTTCCCTTTGATATCCATTATGCATGTCATTCTGTTATTTGACGGGTATGACTTCCTTGATAATGATGAAGACCAGATCAATTAGGTCGCACCCTCCAGCCAATTACCTGTGGTGTATTGGATGGAATAGCCTTTTGTTCCGCTGTGTATTTTGCTATTGTCGGTCTGTAAGCAAACTTTGTAATCAACTCTTTTGCTGTTAATAAAGTCTCATGTAGATGTATGTTATCACTTGTAATTGCTGTGAGAACTAGCCATTGATCCTTGGGACTAGTTCGGATCACAGGAGGGTTAGGATTTCTCCAAGTCCCATGACCTCCTCGGATTGGTCTCTGGACCTCCCCCAGGTTTGGTCATGGCTCTTGGGGAGGTCCTGAGCCTCAAGACCTCCTCGGGTCAGCTCCCTGGACCTCCAGGAGGTCCGGTTGAACCTCCTGGGAGACCTAGGAGGACTGCTCGAGAGGTCCTTAGGACCTTCTGGGAGGTCCTGGTGGACTCCCAGGGAGGTCTTGGAGGACCTCACAGGTGAGGCCTCTGGCTGGGTCGCCACACGGGTGGCCAAGTGTTTATCTTCCGCTGTGTTCTAGTTTGTTGGCTTGTATGCCTCCCTTTTTGTAAACAACCTCATTGATATTATTAAAGCTCTCATTGAAGTGTATGTTACCATTGTTGTATGCTGTGAAGAGCTAGCTGTTGATCCTTGGGACTAGCTCAGTGCACAGAGGCCAGACCTCCAGGAGGTCTTTGAGATTCTCCTGGGAGGTCCTGGCGGACCATCTCTCGGGACACACCGAACGGTACGACCGAACCTCCATACGGTAGTACCGGTTCACCTAAGGGCCCCAGACCCCAAGCGGTCCTACCGGACCTCTTGGGCGGCCTTGGTGGTCCTACCGATAGGCTTTGCGGGATGTCCTGGGAGGTCCTGGACGGACTTCCCAGGAGGTCTTGGAGAACCTCTTGGGTGTCCCTCGGGTTGGGATGTTGTAGTGATGGAGCTCCTTGATTGGCTCGGGCTGGGGCAGAAGCTTACTGCTTCTTTGGGCACTTATTGGCATAGTGCCCCATCTCATTGCAAAAGAAGTAAGTCACCCCAGCTGAGGAGGTTGTGGAAGTCTTCTTTTGGAGCTGGCTTCCAAATGAGGTCTTTTGGTAACTTGATTTGCTTGAGTCTTTGTGATATCCTGTGAGGCTCTTGAGGAGGAGGTGCAGGAGGTCTTCTTGTTGTCTTGGCCGAGACCGAGAGGTCCTAGACTTAGGAAAACCCCCAGGGTTGAACCTCTGTGCAGCTTTCTTTCTTTTTCGGCTCTCCATCTCTTGAAGCTTGCCCTCTTGCCGAATAGCCTTGCTAACAAGCTGCTGAAAATCAGAATGTTCCTGGGCAATAAGGAGGACTGCAATCTCATCATTAAGCCCCTCCAAGAAGCACTCTTGCTTGGCTTCATCTGAGACAATATCTTCCGGGGCATATCTAGCCAACTGATTAAACTTATACAAGTATTCATTGACGGAGCGGTTGCCCTGTCTTAAGGAACGAAATTCCTTCCTTTTCAAGAACATCATGCCCGGTGGGATATGGGCACGACGAAAGGCTTGCATAAATTCATCCCATGTGATGTTATGTGCATTAGTATGGGATTGGCTAAAGCTATCCCACCACTCAGAATCTAGTCCGTTGAGCTAATGGGAAGCAAATAAGACTCTTTCATGATCTGTACATTGCATCATGTCTAATTTTTGACCCACTGCCCTGAGCCAATCATCGGCTTCCATAGGCTCAGTGCTGCTAGAAAATGTTGGAGGGCTCAATCTCATGAATTCTGCAATGTTGGCCCTTGGAGGAAGTGTAACTTGAGCTTGGGGTTGAGCTGCTGCTGTTGCTTGCAATGATTGAGTGTTGGCAATTGACTGGGAGAGCAAATTTATTAGCTGATCTTGGTTAGCCATCATATGGGCCCAGCTAGGACCTTCTGTTGGAGGAGGTGGTGGTTGTGAGGCTGGATTCTCTAGCACACCCTCAACTCCTCTATTCTGATTGCTCCACCAAGCTGGGTTCTCGGGCTCATCCTCTACTTGCCTATTCCGATTGTTTGAGCTGCCACTACCATTTCTAGTGGTGACCATTTTGTCTGAGCTCCAAAGGCTGGGGAAAGAAAAGAAGGGCCAAGGGGGACAGGTAAAATAACCCACCCAACAAAGCAAACAGCAGGATAAGGCTCTTTCAAAAAACTATAACAAGTAAATGTCGTTCTACTCGTTTCTTACCGCTTGGAGGAGGTCTTAAACACCAAGCCTAACCAAGAAAACACTAATAGAGTTTTTCAAAGGTAAGAGTGATTCCATTTAATATGATAAAACGGTGCAAAGAAAGAAGCAAGGTAAGAAGGGACACCAGAAGGGAGGTAAGAGCAGAGAGATGACCCAGATAAGAAAGAACACTTTATTCTTCTTTGTTGTATAAAATAAACTTTAAAATTCTACTACCATTCTACTAGGTTGCGTCCTACAGACAGACTGCTCTGATACCACTTGTGACGACCAACCAGGGGCTAACCCGAGAGGTCCTCCAAGACCTCCCTAGGAGTCCACCAGGACCTCCCAGGAGGTCCAAATGATCTCTCGGGCAGTCCTCCCAGGCCTCCCAGGAGGTCCAGTCGGACCTCCTAGAGGTCCAGGGAACTAACCCGAGGACGTCTTGAGACTCAGGACCTCCCCAAGAGCCACGACCAGACCTGAGGGAGGTCCAGAGACCAACCCGAGGAGGTCATGAAACTTGAAGAAGTCCTAAATATCCTGTGAACCGAACTAGTCCCAAGGATCAATGGCTAGTTCACACAACATACATAAGTGGCAGCATACATCAGCGTGAACTTTATTATCACAAAAGAGTTGATTACAAGATTTGCTTACAAACCGACAAGAGCAAAATACACAGCAGAAACAAAAGTCAAGTCCATCCAATACACCACAGATAATTGGCTGGAGGGCACGGCCTAGTCATCAGACGGTTCATCCTCCTCATAATCCTCTCCTTCTCAATGATTAATCAAGCAAGAGTGAGCACAACAACCGTGCTCGCAAGTTACACCCGTTAATTAACAGAATGACATGCATAAATGGATATCTCAAGGGAAGGTATAATATGGTTGATTTGCGTAAAGCCAAGTTTCTTTCAATTACATATACTAAGTTCCAAGGTAGTTATACAATAACTAAAATTCATTTTCCAAATTCAGTTTTAAAGTTGGATAACATTCATCATCAAATGGTGAAGGATACCCTCCTGACACAAGGCTGAGCCCAAAACCATGGGATAGAAATCCCAAAAACAGTTTATCCAAAACCTTTTGAAAACAAAACAAATATCTAACTTTGAGTGATCTTTGCCAGTACGTCCATGACCGTGGACACGGCTATTCGAATAGTTTTGACTCTGCAGAGGTTGTTGTGGCGACCAAGCAAAATGTACAGTAGAGACAGAAGGTAAAGTTCATCCAATACACCACAGGTAATTGGCTGGAGAGTGCGGCCTAATTGATCTGGTCTTCATCATCAAAGAAGTTTTCTCCTACTCAATTCATCAATGAAGCAAGAATGAGCACAGCAACCATGCTCGCAAGTTACACCTGTCAAATAACAAAATGACATGCATAAAGGATATCAAAGGGAGAGCTTATATGGTTGATTTGCATAAAGCCAAGTTTATTTCCAATTACAAGTAATAAGTTTCAAAGCATATACAATAATTAAAATTCATTTTCGAAGTTCAATTTTACAGTTGGATAACTTTCATCAACAAAGTGTGAAGGATACCCTCCTGTCACAAGGCTCCCCGCCCTTAAACCATTTGGATAGAAATCCAAAATCAATTTCATAAGTCCTTTGGAAACCAAACCAAGAGCTTACTTTGAGTGGCTTTGCTAGCATGTCCATGACCGTGGACACGGCTATTAGAATAGGTTTACACTCTGCAGAGGTGTACAGCTTTACCCACTTGACATGACTTCTTTAGTTTGTTTGGCATTCGTCAATGCCACCTCACACTTTCTTTGGTGAGAGGTCTAGAGCACATGACAAAGCCTTTACAATGCATCACTCCACCTCAGTCCACCCTCGCTAAGGTTTCACCCCCTTTGGATTACCCATCCGCAGGGTTCAGGCCCCTTCTTGCGCCAGGTGGGACTACAAAGGTCATAACATGACTACCTACCACACCAACAGGATCAACCACGATGGAGCTTTGCAAATTAATCGGCCAGGTCCTACCCATACAGGATAAGTGGTTGCGTGATGGTGGCTAGCAAGATGCGGCTCGCAAACCAGTCCTTAACTGGCTTAGGCGACCACCACATACCCCTGGACCTCATCCCTACCCAGGATTGAGTCCGTGCATCAACATTGCACCAGCCAAGCCAACCAACTCGCCCAAGACCAAATCCATTTTTCATTTTTGTTTTTCCAAAACCATTTGCCAAAACCTCCATGAAAACCCACTGTCATGGCCTTAAAACACAGGATACTTTGGTCTTTTGGTAGAACACTGCCCAAATCAAGATTTTGGTCTAGCAAGACTAAGCATACATTTTTCAAATACCTCTGGTTCTCACTATTGCAAAACCAGATTTTTCATCTAGGGTGACAATGCATTGGGTTCAATGTCGACAGTGGCCATACAATGGAAATTAGGCATAGCTACAATCTTAAAAACAGGTATTGAAATAACTTAGTAAAGTAAGCATGCATTAACCTTTGAAATGGGGCATAAATAGGTTGAAATAATGTGTGCAATATGATCAAGAGTGTAACTTGCCTTGCTCAAAGGCTTGGATGTATTCTTCTTCCTCAAGGAACTCTTGTTCTTTACTGCCTTCGCAATCTACACGGTGGAAACAAAACAACTCAAACAGAGCTCAAATAAGATCCAAAGAAACTCCAACAAAACACTGAAATAAAACCAACAAAGAGGCTAGGTGATCAGAGGGAGGTCCAAGGAGCTTGCTGAAGGAGGTCCGAAGCTAAGGAGAGAGGTCCAGAGAGCTTTGGAGGAGGTCCAAGAGCTTGCTGGAGGAGGTCTGAAGCTAAGGAGAGAGGTCCAGAGAGCTTTGGAGGAGGTCCATGAACTGCTCGGTTGAGCTGGAGAGTGAAAATGGTGAAAAAGGTGAAAAGGGAAGAGCTACCCAAGCTTATATAGTTGGAGCCATGGGGATTTCTTAGGGTATAGGTGTTCAAGAGTTAGTGAAAAAGGACCATGGAGGTAGGCAAGAGATGTGACAAAAGAACAGTACGGGTGCTGCAAAAAGGTAGAAGCATTTAATACGATACAACAGGCATTAAATGTGGGGAGACTCCCATGCGCAAAGGACATGGTCAAAGGATAAAGAAAAGGGGTGTGACTGCCAAATGGGCCAGTCAAAGCTCAAGGGGAGGTCCTGCGGACAGGAGGTCTAAAGGACACAACAAGGGGAGGTCCTGACAGTCAGATCTCTCAAGGGGGAAGGTCCTGACGATCAGATCAAATCAAGGAGAGGTCTGTGGTAGCGAGATAAGGCACAAAGAAGCGAGAGCTGTTGGATCACAATCGAACGGGTCAAGACGATTGGGCCGTTCGGACCAGGCGAACGCTACATCAGATCAAGGCCGTCCAAAAGAAATCAAAGGGTTCAAAAGGATTTGAATGTTCGGACCGTCCGAACGTGCCGACAAGATCAAACCATCCAACACAAATTGAATAGCTCAAAAGCAATGAAGGTCAAGATCGAGCGGGAGGTCCGATCAGGCACAAGGGGGTCCAAACGAACACAAGAGAGGTCCAAATGAATGAGGGGGGTTCTAAAGGACACCGGGAGGTCCTGAAGGACACAGGGAGGTCCAAATAGACAAAAAAAGAGGTCCTAGAGGACATGGGGAGGTCCAAATACGAGTTTCAAGAGGTCCTGAGAAATGGTAGTACCGCGAGTTGGGAAGCGGTACTACCACACTCCGGTAGCACCGGTTGTTACAAAGCGGTATGGAATTTCCAGAACACATGTTTTTGGAAGCTCGGTTTTACGCTGGAGCGGTATGACCATGAGTTCAATGGCGGTAGCACCGGATGGCGGTAATACCGCGCTGGTGCGGTAAGGAATTTCCAGAGGGACAACATTACAGAAATCAAAGCAAAGGGGAAAATCCAAAGGGGCCTAGAAGGTTCCAATAGAATAGAGGATGAGTTCAAATGAACATGAGGGAGGTTTAGACCTAGGGAGGTCTAAGCTAGAAAAGAACCAGAGAGGGACGTCTAGGCCTAAGGAGGTCTGGACCAACGAGGAACAAATCAAGCAAAGAAAGGGAGAGATAACCAAAGCTCCAACAAACCCAGCAAACCATTCAAGAGTTTTAGTTGAAGTTTGAGTTAGTCAATTGAAATCCATTCTGAAATTTCAAGTTAAGCTTTGAATTCTCATCAAAACAAAATGGTTCTTTTTATTTTGAAAATTCAAAAAGGCTCTGAAAATCAGGGTGTTATAGTTGTACACTTTACCCACATGACATGATTCCTCTAGTTTGTTTGGCATTCATCAATACCACCTCTCACTACCAGAGGTAAGAGATCTAGAGTTCATGACAAGGCTTTTACAATGCATCATTCCACCACATCTCCTCCTCGCTAAGGTTTCGCTTCCGTTGGATGGAAATCCGCCGAAAAAGCCCCCTCTTGCGCTAGTGGGAAACATAGGTTATAAAAGACCATAGGCCATGAAAGACCTCCCACACATCAAAGTGGAACAGCCGCGGTGAAACTTTGCAAATTATTCAGCCAGGTCCCACGCCCCATTCTGGAGACATGTGGTTGTACAGTGAGGCATAGCAAAGGGATGCTCAAAGGCCGGTCCTCAAATGACTAGGGCGACAGCCACAGAACCCCTGAGCCTCAACTCTACCCAAGTTGAGCTCGTGCATGGGCATGCACCAACCAAGCAACCAATTCGCCCCAGTCCAAACAGTTTTCCATTTGTTTGCTTTTCATAATCCTTTTGGCAAAACTCCATGGCAACCGAGTGTCATGGCTTAAATTTTTTTTTAAAATAACCGTTGGTCAATGGAGATAAAACTTCCCAAAATCAAAATATTTTTGGTCTAAGCACAACTAAGCTTTTCCTTTCAAAAAGGTTCTGGTTCATGCTATTGCCATTAACCAGTTTTTAACTAGGGTGACAATATGTTTGGTTCAATGTCAAGATTGGCCATACAAAGGATTTGGGCATAGCAATGAACTTAAAGACCGGTATTGAAATAAGTAAGTAAAGTAAGCATGCATAAACTTTTGAAATAGAACATAGTAATTTGAAGTAATGGGTGCAACATGGTCAAGGGTGTAACTTGCCATGCTCACAGCCTTGAGAGTCTTCCTCTTCGGGACACTCAAGCTCCTCGGTGTCTTCACAATCTACACGAGGAAACCAAAACAACTCAATACCAAGCTCAAATAAGATCAAAAGAAACTCCAATAGAACACTAAAATAACCAACAGGGAGGTTTGGTCGATTTGGAGGAGGTCCTAGGAGCTTGCTGGAGGAGGTCTGAAGCTTAACGGAGGAGGTCCAGAGAGCTTTAGAGGAGGTCCAAGAGCTTGCTGGAGGAGCCAGAGAGTGGAAATGAGCAAAAATGGTAAATAGGAAGGGCTGCCCAAGCTTTTATAGCCAGAGCCATCGGATTTCCAAGGGCTCTCGGGCTTCTAAAGTAAGTGAAGGAAATGATTGGAATTGGTAAAAGATATGACAAAAGGTAGCTCAGTGCTGCAAAAAGGTGGTAGCATTTAATACGACACAACAGGCATTAAATGTGGGGAGACTCACATGCGCAAAGGACATGGTCAAAGGATAAAGAAAATGGGTGTGACTGACAAATGGGGCCAGTCAAAGCTCAAGGGGAGGTCCTGTGGACAGGAGGTCCAAAGGACACAACAACGGGGAGGTCCTGACAGTCAGATCTCTCAAGGGGAGGTCCTGACGGTCAAATCAAACCAAGGGGAGGTCCTGACGGTCAGGTCTCTCAAGGGGGAGGTCCTGACGGTCAAATCAAATCAAGGGGAGGTCCTAACGGTCAGATCAAATCAAGGGGAGGTCCTGACGGTCAGATCAAATCAAGGGGAGGTCCTGACAGTCAGATCTAACGAAGGAGAGGTATGAACCCTTAGATCTCACAAAGGAGAGGTCTGAACGGTTAAGATCTCCAAAGGGGAGGTCTTAACAGTTAGATCTAACAAAGGGGAGGTCTGAACGGTTAAGATATCCAAAGGGGGGTCTTAACGGTCAGATCTAACAAAGGAGAGGTCTGAATAGTTAAGATCTCCAAAAGGGAGGTCTTAACGGTCAAGATCTAAACAAGAGAGGTCCTGACGGCTAAGATCTCCAAAGGGGAGGTCTTAACGGTCAAGATCTAAACAAGGGCGGTCCTGACGGCTAAGATCACCAAAGGGGAGTTCTTAACGGTCAAGATCTAAACAAGGGAGGTCCTGACGGCTAAGATCTCTAAAGGGGAGGTTTTAACGGTCAAGATCTAAACAAGGGAGGTGAGCGATAGCGAGATAAGAAGCGGGAGAAGCGGGAGCCCTTGGATTTCAATTGAATGGACCAAAGTGATTGGGCCGTTCGTACCATCCAGAACTAACGCTAGATCCCCACCATTGAACTGGATCGGACGGTCGAAAATGGTTGGGACGTTTGGACCGGCCGAACGCCTCTGCAGATCGGACCGTCCAGCAAAGATCTGAGGGCTCAGAGAGGGTGGGACGTTCGGACCATCCGAACATCTCACCAAGATCAAATCGTCCAACGCAAATCGAATGGTACACAAGCGATAGAGGTCATGATCAAGCGAAAGGCTCGAACGGACGCGAGGGAGGTCCAAATAAATAAGGAGGAGGTCCTAGAGGACATAGGGAGGTCCTGAAGGACACGGGGAGGTCTACGTAAACAAGGAGGAGGTCCTAGGGGACATAGGGAGGTCCTGAAGGACACGGGGAGGTCCAAATAAACGAGGGGGATGTCCTAAAGGACACAGGGAAGTCCTGAAGGATACGAGGGGTCCAAATGAGTACAAGGAGGTTCAAGGGACATGGGGAGGTCCAAATAGACATAGAGAGGTTCCAACAGAACAGAGAGTGAATTCAAATGAACATGAGGGAGGTTTAGACCTGGGAAGGTCTAAACCAAAGAAGAATCAAAGAAGGAGGTCTAGTCCTAAGGAGGTCTAGACCAGGGAAGGGCAAAACCAGCACAAAAGGGGAGGGATCACCAAAGCTCCAACAAACCAAAAGAGAGTCTTTAGTTGAAGTTTGGTTTAGTCATTTAAAGTTCCTTTAAAAACTCACGTTCAAGCTTTGAATTCTCATCAAAACAAAATGGTTCTTTTTATTTTGAAAATTCAAAAAAGGCTCCAAACAAATCAGGGTGTTATGTCCCGATTGCATTGTTCATGGAACCGATTCCTTCGAGAAAAAGATTACGTAATATTTAACATTCCAAATGATTGGGAAAAGAGATGTAAGTTCAAAAGAGATCATAATTTAATTGCGAAATATATGGCGTGCAGGGTATGGTTACGTACATTAGAAACGTCAACATGCATGAATAAAAAAACCGAAATACACCTATGATACATGTGCGCCTTTTTGGAATCCAGAAAAGGTTGATTGCAACGAAATCGACTAGTCATGGCAGCCCATCGGTCCCTTCCCCTTGTCTCTAGTTTGCCCGCGGTGGTGGCAAGTCTCGAAGTCAGCCATGTTTCGCGAGACAGGCTAGACGATTGAATGATGTTAGCATAGCGCAACGTAGGGCCAAATTAATAATCATGATGCAAACTGAGCATAACCTACCTCTTCGATCCGGACTACACCCGGGTGACGGGGAGCGCTAGGATGGCCGTCGGTCCAATTAGCAGGAGCCTTCCCCTTGTGCGACATGCGCTCGGGCTCCACCGGTGCCTTCTCAGTAGGGTCGGGGTCTGGTACGTAAAGTTTCCAGCGTTTGATGGTCTCGGCTCGCATCGCATAATTCAGCATGTACTTCTGCTGGATGAACACCCTATCATACATGTCCAGACCGTCGATCCATTGGAAGAAGTTGCATCGCATCTCCAGCTATCATTATGCGTGGGTGTAGTTAGGGATTTGTGTAATGTAACTTAAGATGTTAAAAATCTATGTGTGTGCAAGATACGCTTACGAGGTGGTGTCCGCACGTGTAGTATGCCCGGACGGCCGTCGTCGGGTGTGTGCACTGGATGATCTTTGCTGGTTCTTCGTGTAGGGATATGGGTACGCTACGCTAGCTGGTAATTCTAAAATTCTACCACGTAAACCAGGATAAGCCATGCAAGTAAGAGATCATCTATCGTTACCACTAGAAGCGCGGCGCAGCGGAACAAGAGTTGGAGTAGCCTCATCCAACGCTGAGTGCATCGATGTAGTGGTCGTAGTCGATTATCTAGCGTCCTCGATGCCGATCGTCTCCTCCAGCAACCAATCGCGCTCCTTGTTTAGATTGAGGATCGTCCTCGATCAGCACAGCAGCAACCGCAACAGCACCTCTATGGTATCCACACATCCAGGGATGGAACACCATATGCCGGTGTGCTAGTACCAACTCACACGGTAGAGCTCTTGAAAAGATGACGGCTAGGGTTTCGCTGGAGCAACTCACGTCGTCCGTCTGTTCTCAATAGCCTTATGTATTCCCTTATATAGAGCCCATGACGTATCTTATCCCAACTCGTTTGTTCCAACCCGTTAAGTATGTGACCGTGTAGGTTCATGCGTAATCGGTTGTGGCTCGGAAATACCTTTCCGACCACGATTCGTTAGTGGTTCCTAGCATGACAGAAAGATTCCCGAATACACGTAAATTATATCGGACGAAACTTAATGCAATATGGTATACAACTAGGTCCTTATCACTCATGACCAGCTTGTATCTCTATACGACTAGTTCACATTTAGTCACGATAAGTTCGTAACTCCTTACGATCAGTTTATGACTATTTAGTGATTTTTTCCCATTTCTCTTTTCCCTAGTTGTTTGGGAATTGGTTTTTTTTTAGGAGCACCAAATCGATGAGTGATCGACCTAGAGGAAGAACAATTCATTATCATACATATGGTGCAACAAACTGCACTTACTCACGTACGTCACGGGTGATGGGCAGAGAGGAGGGGGGTGGGGGGATTAAAATTTAGCACATTATACAATCATCCATGAACGATATCCTTGCAAATTGAAACCCCGCGTTGCAAAGGATCCAAGCAAAAGGGGAAAAAACAAGAAAATGCGATCGATCGAGTGGATGAACCGATCGATGTGTGTACCATTTAATCACCCATGTACGATATTCTTGCAAATTAAAAATGCAATCGATCGAGTGGATGAACCGATCGATGCATGCGTGTGTTATATAAGCAGTATGTGCACCATGTAATTATCGACTGATGGGTGCCTCTCCAGTCTCGTCTTTTTTTAGTAAAGGTTTATAAACAACTTATGGTTATCTCTTTAGTCCTGTCTTTTTTCAGATGGTTATGGGTAAGCATCTGCCAAAGTCGCCACAAAATTTTTTTCTGGCTTCTGCTAAGGGACAAACTCAATTCGAGAAACCTTTTGCGAAGAAAGACTTGTCAGCTGGAGGATTATACTTGTGTCTTGTGTGATCAAGGAGCAGAGGAAACCATTCAGCATCTGTTCTGAGCATGTCCTTTTGTTCAAGACTGTTGGAGTTTTGTCTGCCCCAGCGCTCGTCCCTGAATCAACTCATCAAACAATCCTTCATCTCAAGAACAAACTTAATAAGAACTTCTTCATGGAGGTCATCGTGCTAGCTTCCGGGGCGATTTGGATAGCTAGAAACAACCTTATTTTCAATCACCTTGATCCCAGTTTTGATGGCTGGTGAAGCACCTTTAATCATGAATCCGCTCTTGTTATCCATAGGGCAAAGCCAAAGTTTAAACCTCTTCACCTCTTGGCTAAACAGCCTTAGCTAGAGCTTGTTTTCTTTGCCCTTTTTGGGCCTTGTAACTTCTTCTGTTTTTATTTGTTTTATATAATATATATACAGTAGTAGGATACTCTTCTACTGTTCTGCTTAAAAAAATTATCAACTGATTGTACTCAAGATTCCTTAGCTCGGCCGGGATTCAAGAAATCATGTAGCTAACTAAGATTACATCACGTTCATAACAATATTTCAAATACAGATTAGGACGCTGGGCCATCTGGCGATCGTCGATCGTTGCCCGGTTATTTCTGCCTTGCTTGCAGCAAAAGCGTTTGTATGTGTCTACGCTAAGCCACTCACGTGAACGCTAGCTATATGGCACCATATATATATGGACGCATAATTGAGCTAGCTCGCTCACCAATTAATTCAGTGAGTTGATGGAAGGAAAGCGACGGCTCTCATGCGAGTACGCAGCTAACAGTTGGTTCGCCTGATACACGCAGTACGGAGCCAGAAATTTTTTTATCTAGAACCAAACAATTGAGAACTAAATATCGAAGATGCCAAGTATAAATATTTTATTATTTTATATAAAAAAATGAGAACTACGTAGATCATTTCATCAACTATGTGAGGACCATAGCTCTCACTAGTCCCACTGTCTCCGGCCCATACATGCATGTTTCACGTGAGTTGATTCTGTGATTGTACGTTACACAGGTACATTTCAGATAATAATACCATGTGCCCCACGCATGCATATGCCCACGCAAATGAATGGGTCTGTCAGGTTCTATCCTGGATTTGTTGGGATGGGTCGACGACGCATCTGCATTAGTTTGAGGCCAGGAACCGTTCGACGTGTCTCGAGTTTTTATGACACAAGTGACGAAATATCTAGCATATATGTAGGGGAATAATTAAATGGGGAATAAAAGGATATGAGTGTGACAATATATATTGTATTCTCGAAAAACAAAGGAGTATGTAACGCCCAAACAAATACAGTACAAATTGAATTGATCCTCGCCCAAAACAAAAGATGAATTGATAGGAGGAAAACAAGCCAAACCATTCAGTTCATGCGCGGTACGGTGTGCTTATTACTATTCCTTATTTTAAAAAAAAAAAGAAATTGAAGGCATGTGTGGGTTACTGGTTTAATAAGCAGCTCGCCGCCGGAGTGAACGTACGAGAAAATGTGGGGACGATAAAATCACTCACTAAAACGTACGAGAAAATGTGGGGGTGATAAAATCACTCACTAAAATTTTACCAACATTAAAATTTGATTTGGCTACAATCCAAACAAGTTTATTTCGTCAAAATTTGGCTTTACGCATTTTTTAACAAGACCAAAGTTCATTGGGGCAGGACCAAACAGCCCTGTATACTCCATCGTGCGTGGCTTGTAATGCTAGCTTATTAATGTGTCTTCACTTCGTCTAGTTTCGAGTTCACAGGTACAAAAGTAATGTCTACGTACACGTTAGATATTGCCGACACACTTGTCTGACTTGTATCGTACGAATGGCCATGCGTGTAACTTGACAGTCGCTGCACGCATTAGCTAGGTCAAATAAACAGTTAACGTGTCGAATACAGGTACGCTGACGTGTCTGTTTGTTGCATGTTAGTTCCAATAAAATGTTCTCCTTCCATTCCATGCAATCATTCCGTTCCTGATACCGACGCAATGAGCTCATGCACAACGTGAAGTACGCTCGCAAGCTACATGCACATATGGCGGCTTTCATGCGTTGCGTGCATCTGTATTTTGCTCATCTCAGTAGGCTTTCACTGCATGTTGGCGTGACGATTTGCAGCGTAACTATGCCGCGGGCGGCTAGTCAAATTAATGTAACGATTGCCCCCAAGAAAATAAATGTAACGATTCTGACGAGGTTTTTCTTCGATTGGAACATAGATTGTAGGGGTGGAACTAAAACGAATTTAACTGAGATTTACTATTTTATCATACATATAACAACGTATGAAATTTTCAAGCGGTAATGTGTTTTGTTATTTTTAATATCAATAATTTGACATAACCGACAACTATATACAATGATAAAGAAGTAGCGATCAATATGCTTACCAAAATGAAGGAACTAAGGACAAAACCACAAACAAAAGATGGTCATGAATTCTCAATGGCCTAAAAAAGGACAGAACAAAATATCTTAGAATTCTCAAGTAAAAATTAGTAGAATGATCAAATGAAAGTAGTTAAGTAGATACGTTAGCTTTTAGTACTTACATTCTTTCAAGTTCATGAAACGATGAACCACATCATCATTAGCGATGAACCACAACATCATTAGCGACAAACCTAGACCGTGTTCCCACATGGGCCTAGTGGCCGCATCGCCGCCTGGGCCATGTGCCCTCGTCACCGTGTGGGGTGACTCCGGAGTGTACAGTTTTTGGGCAGGAAGGTGCACATGTGGTGTATACAGTGGCGTAAGCAGGACAAAAAATAGAGGGGGTGTTAAAGCTAATATGATAAAATCGTACCAAACGTACATAATACATTTGAATGTCTAACGCAATCCAAATTTATACATAAATAAACAAGAGACAAAGCGAGAATATAAAATAAACTTAAGGTAATACCTGGTTAATGAACATAACAGTCCGAATGCCTATAAATACGTACGAGTAGCAATATGTGGAACAAAAGTAGCTAAATTAGTGAGACAACACTACTACAAAAATGCTAATACTGGACACCTGATCACAGACGGTTCATTGAAACTGTCTGTATTAAACACAATCACAGACTATTTTTGTTTACCGACCATTTGTGTTATTTTCCGCGCTAAAAACCGTCTGTGAAGAGGTCATATCACAGACGGTTCATGTTGAAAACCATCTGTGAAGTATCACAGACAGTTCTCACAAAAAACCGTCTGTGATATTGGAAAATATCATAAACGGTTTTTTGTGAGAACCGTATGTGATACTTCACAGACGGTTTTCAACATGAACGGTCTGTGATATTACTACATATCACAGATGGTTTTTGTTAAAAACCGTCCGTGATAATTAGACGGTGCAATATACATAGCTCCCCAATAGAGTCCTCTTGATCTCCATCTCTGGCGCTAGGGTAACCGTGGGAGATCTCCAAGCCCGGTGAGTCCATCGCCACTCCATGCCCTGTTTGAGTATCGCCTCACCTCATTGAGCCAGCTCGTGTCGTCCATTTCAGCTATTGTCGTCGATGAGCTTGCTGCCACCGCCTCTGTTCACCGATGACCAGTCGCCTTAGACCTCCTCCGACTTCATTGACGCCTTCCTCCTGATCGAGGTGAGCTACTGGGGCATAAGCATCCTTTAATTTGAGTAGTTTCAGGCGTTTACGCCGAAATCGCTAGCGAAGCCTATGACGCCGCCACGGGACAACACCGTCGGTTCGCCTCAGGCGACCTTAGGGCCTCAAGCCACGACTATTAGCAATGTGATGTCACCCTAAGCCCAATTTGAGCTTCAAATCATACTATTTTTAATCATTTAGTTAATAAACTAATAAGTCTATGACATGTGGGACTGCCGTAGATTTTATAAATAAAATCATGAAATAAAAAATGAGTCACTAACAAGTAGAGCCCACATGTATGTTAATAAAATCTGGAAAAATATAAAAATGAAAAAAGCAACCTTTGGTTCAGAGAAAAATACGCTTTCTCTGTTGGAAAGCATAATTAAGCCTCAGAAAATATGCTTTCGAAGTCACTCTTTTATTTATTTCCAGGGTTGTCAATACGAACCATATGATGGACCGAAGCTAGATGTACGCTGAGAACCGTGTGAGTAAAGAGTACATTAATGGCGTGTCTGCTTTTAAAAGAGTTGCTGAGGAGGATATGTTGAATAAGGAGGCAGAATATATGTACTGTCCATGCATTGACTGTGAGAATCTGAAGATGTTTAAGAATCGAGCGCAGATCAAAGCACACTTGATTCGAAGGGGTTTCAAAAAGGGTTATACACATTGGACCAGTCACGGTGAAGAGCATATTATACAGAAAGTCAACGATATGCCGTCGGATGATGTCGATTGTGGTTTCGATTCAGATAGGCTGCACGTTGATAATCTAGATCAGATGCTTCGCGATGCAGAAGGGAACTGCGATGAGAGGGAGTATTTTAAATTCCGGGGCTTGATAGAGGACTCGGAGAAACCTTTGTTCCCGGGCTGCAAGCTGGAATACACAAGGTTGTCATCCGTGCTTGAACTGCTGAAATTGAAGGCAAGCAATGGTTGGTCCGACAAGAGTTTCACGGGGCTATTAGATCTCTTAGCAGACATGCTTCCAAAGAGAAATGAGTTGCCCAAAACCACCTACAAAGCTAAGAAGATTCTTTGTCCATTTGGAATGGAAGTAGAAAGAATACATGCATGTCCGAATGATTGTATCCTCTACCGTAACAAGTATACAAACATGCATGTATGTCCGGTGTGCAACGCGTCCCGATACAAGCGTAAGAATCAATTAGATGATGACGAGGGAATCGAGGTGAAGAAAGGATCTCCTGCTAAGGTGGCGTGGTATCTTCCTGTAATTCCCCATTTGAAGCGGTTTTTTGCGAACCCAAAGAATGCAAAACCGCTACATTGGCACTCAGAGGAGCGTAAGAACGACAGAAAGCTAAGACACCCTGCTGATTCCGCCCAGTGGAGAAACATCGATAGGAGGTTTGCAGACTTCGGTGCGGAACCGAGGAATATAAGGTTTGGATTAAGTACAGATGGAATGAAATCTTTTGGTAACATGAGCAACCGACATAGCACTTGGCCCGTGACGCTCTGTATCTACAACCTTCCTCCTTGGTTGTGTATGAAGCGGAAGTATATTTTGCTGTCGATACTTATCCAAGGGTCGAAGCAACCTGGGAATGATATTGATGTGTACCTAGCACCATTGATGGAAGATCTAAAAATCTTGTGGATTGAAGGTGCGGTATGGGATACGTACAAACGAGAGAACTTCACTTTACGTTCCTTGTTGTTCTGCACCATAAATAATTATCCTGCCCTTGCTAATCTGTCGAGCCAAAGTACAAAAGGGGTTAAAGTCTGTACTCACTGCTTAGATGATACCGAGAGTGTGTGGCTGAATCACTCATGCAAAACTGTGTACATGCATCATCGTAGGTTCCTTCGGAGGGCTCACCCATACCGCAGGATGAAGAAACAATTCGACGGAGAGAAGGAGGATAGTTCAGCTCTAAGGCATTTAAGCGGAAAAAAGGTCTATGATATGGTTAAGGATTTAGATGTTGTGCTCGGAAAGGGACATAAATCGAGGACCCGTAAGAAGAACATCTGGAAGAAGATATCAATATTTTGGGACTCATCTTATTGGGAGTACCTAGAAGTTCGCCACTGCATCGACGTCATGCACGTAAAGAAGAATGTATGTGACAGCTTGATTGGTCTCTTACTGAACATTCATGACAAAACAAAGGATGGTGTCAACGCACGGCTTGACTTAGTTGATATGGACATCAGACCTGACTTACACCAACAAAGACCGATAAAGAACGAACGTACCTTCCCCCTGCTTGTTACACTCTGTCCAAGGCCGAGAGAACTGAACTGTGTCGGTGCTTGCATGGTGTGAAAGTTCCGTCCGGTTACTCCGCCAACATGAAGAAACTTGTTTCGATCGAAGATTTGAAGTTAATTGGCATGAAGTCTCATGATTGTCATGTGCTAATGACACAAATGCTCCCTATTGCAATTAGAAGTATTTTGTCGATCAAGGTCCGAGAGACAATCATGAGGCTGTGTTATTTCTTTAACACAATTGCTCAGAAGGTCATCGATCCCGAAGGACTAGATGCACTGTAGGACGAGGTGGTGACGACTCTATGTGATCTTGAGATATATTTCCCTCCGTCGTTTTTCGATATCATGGTCCATCTCATTGTTCACATTGTGAGGGAGATAAAGATGTTCGGGCCCGTGTTCCTACGTAGCATGTACCTGTTCGAGAGGTTCATGGGAATTCTCAAGTCTTGTGTACGGAATCGATCTCGGCCGGAGGGCAGCATCATCGAAGGTTATGCAACCGAAGAGGTCATTGAGTTCTGCGTCGATTACATGGCTCAGGTCGAACCGATAGGCGTGCCTCGATCTTGCCATGAGGGGAGGCTCAAGGGTATCGGGACCATCGGAAGGAAAGCAATCACTCCAGATATGGATACGTATGCTCAAGCCCATTTCACGGTTTTGCAACACATGATTGAAGTGTCCCCGTATATCGACCAGCACAAGGACGTGATTCGGCAACAGAATCCGGAGCAACCGGATGTTTGGATCACGAGACAACACAACAGACGGTTCAACCAATGGTTGAAGGAGCAACTCGCTAGGAGATCGTCGAGTGATATGCTGACATGGTTGGCAAAAGGGCCAACATTTACAGTTGTGACATGGCGAGGATACGACATAAATGGGTACACATTCTATACGCAGGCTCAGGATATAAAGAGCACTAACCAGAACAACGATGTCCGCATAGATGCATTCAGTACCAATAGGCTGAGGAGCTCCTACTATGGGCAAATAGAGGAGATATGGGAGCAAACGACGAGGTCATGACTCTACAGCAAGCCATTGGAACATTCATCCAGTGGCCCAAGAGGGACATCTGCCTGGAGCCACCTGCTTCAGTGTCAACTTCACGGGAATGTCCTACAACGGTGTCAAGTTCACGGGAGCTGACTGCACCGGAGCTACCTGCACTGAAGTGGCAAGGGCCCGTGCATCAGATGCATCTACACCTCATGCTCAGTCAAATCTTGTGAAGTCGACCTCTACAAAGCGAGGCAGCAAGGGCAAATCGAAGACGATCGACTCCTGTTCTGATATCCTATCTTGCCGTTGGTTCGGAAATTCATGCTAGGCGAGCCGTTGGTCGAGAGGTTAGACAACCCTACCCCTAGGACCGGCTTGCACGACGTTGCATATATGGTACATGGAACTTGCCAACAAGACGGATGAACAACGATGCTCGGGTGTCACTGTCAAATTCAAGGAGGTTCATTTTAACCACAAGGCTCAAGACTGTGTCTTCATGGTGACCTTCAAGGACTTGTTCTATCTTTTCAACTTCGACTCCCTCGACGTCTCACTCATGCGATGCTGGACACTGTAAGTGTGTACAATAATGGTCAATGTTCGTGTAATACTGATAAATGTTATATATAACTCCTTGCTTTTGTATATAGATACATGATGTCTGAAGCCGAATTAAGGAATTCATCGGTAAGTTTCCTCGACCCACACATGGTCTCCGAGCAAACCATCAAGGAGAATGCAAGATTCGTTGAGGATTACGTTATAGAGTTTTTGTTGGCTCGCTGCAACAAAGAATACATACTTTTGCCCTACAACTAGGAGTAAGTATTGCACTATTGGCTATACTTGTTGACTTGTACTTTATAAGCAACATGAACTTGGGTTTAATGACCATAGTGACATATCTGTGTAGGTTCCATTGGATTCTAATTGTAATTATACCAAAACGAAACTGGGTAATATACCTAGATTCCCTATAGATGGCCACTCACAACTTTATAGTTGTCCGGAATTTAATCAACAAGTAAACACATTTCCTCCATAGAAACTCTATTGTAGTCTTTCCTTCCTTTGCAATGGCTAAGGCTAACTTCTTGGAGTCACGTAGGGCGTTCTGCGTGTTCTATGCTAGAGGAGGGAAATCCAAGGGAAGGACGCTGCAACATGATCTAAATTTCCTGGTACTCGCTGGCTAGTACACATTAATCCTATATAATACTTCGTAGTAATGCCTCTCGAACTAACCAATTCTATTTTTACAGTGCCACCAGCAGCCGCTGGCCTGCAACCTCTGTGGATACTATGTTTGCCATAGCATGGAACTACTCATCGGTTCTGCGATCACCAATGATCCTCAGGTTTGTCAGTCTTGCAACAATTATTTCATACTTACCAATTTATATAAGCACGAATTTAATCTTCCTAGCGACAGGTTGCGACCATCGCCAAAACTGCGTTGGAACAGAGCGAGCTCATAAAAATTTGATCACACTTTGTGTCATTCCTGAACAGTCAGGTCATAAATCTAGATGGGAATTTCCACAATATAGATTGAACTTGATTGGGATAAGATTAAACTTAATGGTACCTGTGTGTAAATGTACATTAATGGTTAATTTTAGTTAATTGTTTCTGAAATGAATGCGAATTTGATGTGCTTGCTTCTGAAATGAATGCGAATTGGATGTGCTTGTTTCTGAAATGAATGTGAAAGGCTAGCCAATAAATAGAAATAGATTTAGCAATGCAAAAGAATATCACAGACGGTTTGTAGATGAAACTATCTGTGATAGTCGACTATCACAGACGGTTTTGAGTTGATAACCGTCTGTGATAGTATGTATTACAAACGGTTTGAAAACCGTCTGTGATGACCTCATACCATTACTGACCCATAAATTCAGACGGCTCACGAAACAGTCTGTGATGATGTTTTTGAACCGTCTGTGAAGGTCTTTTCTGTAGTAGTGCAATCAGAAAATTGTGACTAATTACAAACATTGAAATGAAATGGAAGTAGGGAACATACCGCAAAATCGCTAGCTATGACTAGGTCATCCGGATTAAGATCAGTCTGAGGCTTCTTTGATTGAGTTGTGCTCTCATTGGTTCGAGGAGTAATACTTGTATTTGGATTGTTGGAGAAATAATTATGCAAAGTTCGTTTGTCCATCTTTTATGAATCTACAATAAATTGCATGTAATCCACGAGTACTAAGTATCTACAATAAATTCACAACATCTTCTCAACATTCCAGTTTTTTAGTTTGTAAGTTATTTCTAAATTAGCAATCAATCATCTCAAAATTCACAACAACATCTCAACATTCCATGGGCCACTGAGTACTGATCCTACTCTAATTAGCATTTAGTGTGGATATCATGGGGATATGCTCACAATCTTAGGTTGATGATACAATTGGCAATGACGTTGAAGGTTTGTTAAAACACTCGTTTTCGGCGAAATTCATGTTTTGTCAGGCAGTAGGTGGTCAGACCGGCCTTTTGTGGCGGTCTGACCAGTCACCTCTAGCGGTCAGACCGGCCAGAGCTTTGGCCAAGAAGCTGGCGGTCAGACCGGCCAAGAGGCGGCGGTCTGACTGGCCAGAAAGATGACTTTTGAGTTTGGCACAGGACCAAAAATAGAGGGTGTAGGCAAGATAGGGGATTCTTCTACACTTGGTCTCATAATTTTTGGAGCTTCGAATCAAAAGTTCTATTCGTTTGAAATTTCCAAAGAGATTTCAGATTTTCAGTGAGAAAATTTGGCTAAGTCCCCTTGCTGGGTGGTCAGACCGGCTAGGTGGCTATCAAACCGGCCAAGGGGTAGTCAGATCGGCCATGAGGCGGTCGACCGGTTTTACTACTGTTTATTTGGCGGTTTGGCGATGTTTGTAAGTTAGGTTAAGTTTATGGTTTCAGTGCATATGTGTTGCACGATGCATGTTTTAACTAACATGGGTCAAGTTGCAAAGAACTTGTTCCCGGAATCGATTTATTGGTCTATTGTTGTGCAGGAGGCTTGGAGGTTAATGATGGTCAACGGTGAGGATGATCGGGACTAGGCTTAGAGAGCTGAGGTTCAGAACGATCGAGTATGCCGGGTGAAGTCAATGGACTCAAGCATGACACAAAATGGACAAGGATGGCCAAACAAGAAGTTCAGTGCGACGGGTTGCATCAAGTGGCGCGGGTGTCGGTACAAGTGCCATTTGTGGTTTTAGTGGGAACCGGATGGGACGAGAGACTTGCTAACATGAAGAGAGTCGTTGATCACCCTACATGTGATAAAACATAAGATTGCTTTGTAAAAATTAGACTTGGTTTTCAAAGAAGGGTCGAGAAGGGGGCTTGTAATGCTAGCTTATTAATCTATCTTCACTTCGTCTAGTTTCGAGTTCACAGGTACAAAAGTAAAGTCTACACGTTAGATATTGCCAACACAGTTGTCTGACTTGTATCGTTCGAATGGCCATGCATGTAACTTGACAGTCGCTGCACGCATTAGCTAGGTCAAATAGTTTCCCAATAAATTATTAACGCGTCGAAAACAGGTACGCTGACGTGTCTGTTTGTTGCATGTTAGTTCCAATAAAACGTTCACCTTCCATTCCATGCAATCATTTCGTTCCTGATACCGACGCACGTCCGGCCGGGCCTCAACGTCAATGAGCTCATGCACAACGTGAAGTATGCTCGCAAGCTACATGCACATATGGCGACTTTATTCGTTGCGTGCATCTGTATTTTGCTCATCTCTGTAGGTTTTCACCGCATGTTGGCGTAACGATTTGCAGCGTCAATATGCCGCGGGCGGCTAGTCAAATTAATGTAACAATTGCTCCCAAGAAAATGAATGTAACGATTCTGATTGGAACAAAGATTGTTGGGGCAGAACTAGAACGAATTTGACCGTGGTTTACCATTTCATCATACATATAACAACGTATGAAATTTTCAAGCAGTAATGTGTTTGGCTATTTTTAACATCAATAATTTGACATAACCGACGACTATATACAATGATAAAGTAGCGATCAATATGCTTACCAAAATGAAGGAACTAAGGACGAAACCACGAACAAAAGATAGTCATGAATTCTCAAAGGCCTAAAAAAGGACAGAACAAAATATCTTAGAATTCTCAAGTAAAAATTAGTAGAATGATCAAATGAAAGTAGTTAAGTAGATACGTTAGCTTTTAGTACTTACATTCTTTCAAGTTCATGAAACGATGAACCACATCATCATTAGCGATGAATCACAACATCATTAGCGATAAATCTAGGCCGCATGCCCACCTGGGTCGAGTGGTTGCATCGCCGCCTAGGTCGTACATGTGCCCTCATCACCGTGTGGGGCGATTCCGGAGTGTACAGTTTTTGGGATGAAGGGTGCACATGTGTGTGTGTATAGAACCAGGTATCCTGTGACATCGGGTGGATCTATTTGGTTCCGCCCACATAGATCGCTGTTGCAAGGTGTGGAATGGAACTAGTATGTTCAAGAAAAAGCAGTGTTCATATATGTTCTTACATGCACGTATGAAGAGGGGAAAACAGTCCCTTTTCCTCCTTATGATCGATGCCAACTTTTAATCCCCGTCAACTACATGATTTAGATCATTAACTTGTGAATCAAATCATAGAAAAGCTATTCCAAGACCCAGAGGCATCACTTGTACGCGCAAGATTTTCAAAATCAGTGTGCCCAAAAATACTTGACCACAAATAACCTGAAAACGAGACACACATGCATTAGGCACTCGTCTAGCTTGACCAGCTGTCCGAATGAAGCTCGGCACCTCACCACATTGTTGAAAAGCTAACAGCGATGGAGCTAGCCGAACATATGCTTGACTAGGTAGTTCGACTGTCAAATATTAGTTGTACCAGCTAGCTGAGCCTGGGTGTGGCAAGTGGCACCCATGTGAATCGTGTTACACATGTTATGGAATATTAGCTCGTTGCCTGATTACACTAGACCATCTAGCTGGCTAGCTACTATACCGAAATTGATTGTTTACAACTTTACATAACGCTTTTGCTAGCACATAGGTGCCTGCTTTTAGCTAAAATCAGTTGATTTTGTAACCGTTAGATATGCTTCAAGATTTGTGTGTCTTTTTTGGTTTTTTGGCTCGTACGAAACCCAATCCGTTAAGAGCATCCTCATTCCTCAACACAGAGCTCACTCTCTCGCTGTCTCGCATCTGTCTTCATTATTAAGAGAGAGAGGGGCAGGAGAGTGGAGAAACGAGAGAGGAGAAACGGAGGGGGAGGAAGAGATCGCCGGCGCGCGGCCAACGGCGGGCGCTTGGTGGGCGCGGGGCCAGCGGCGGGCTCTCGACGTGCACTCGGTTTTTTGAACCTGTGGTCCAAGTCGATCTGGCCAAAAAAATTAAAGAAAGTCTTCACTTATTGGGGTTTCAACTTTCCGCACCATCGATCGATCCTCCATTAATTAATTTTAAAATTAATCAAATTAAGTATGTTGACATTTTTTTCCTGTAAAATAATCCTTTTGTTATTTTTTCTAAAATATAATCTCACCTAAAACTTATTTTAAAAATAAATTAACACCATGAAAGGTTCGTTTGCAACTCCACAATTCATGGCATTGCAACCATGATTCATTTTCAAAGATAAGTTTCAGATGAGTTTACTTTTAAAAAAAAGAATATGAAAAGGGTTATTTTACACCAACAAAAAAACCATGATGACAGGTATCTGTCTACTGTTGTAAGATAAAATTACGTTGACAAGGCTTGAGCTTAGATAAGCCTTCCAGCTTATCGTCTGTTTTAAGTTTGTGCAAGTCTTATTTGCCAATAGAGAGCATAAGAGTTTTTTCCACACCAAGTTTAACATTCTAACCGGAAGCTGCTGACCAATTCTTGGCCTGCTAAGATGGCTGTTGACTTTCCAACTAATCGGCATATCATTTATCTCTATCTAAACTGAATACACATGGGATACATATAATAACCACGCATGCTGGACCAAAGTTCCAAACATATGAGTATCATTAGTGAACGTAATCATCTTTTTAGCTTTTTATAAAAGCTTCAAAAAAACGTAATCATCTCTTCGTTGTTCCTTTTTTGTTCTTTGTTTAAACACTTGATTCGTTGTTTCAAGTTCAACACGTACAGACGAAAAATCCAATGAAACAATGTAGAAAGAAATAGACAACAATACAGAAATGCCAGAATAATTTGTCAGGATTAAAAAATAAATAAAAGGTGCATCAGTCATATGCTGTTCAATATTCAAATGTTCATTTCACCAAAAGAAAGGTTCTGCGCGCGCACGCTAGACGTGTACGTAATCTCACATGCATACTTAGACGGTGGCATTTGACCAATTTAAAAGATATAGTAGATATATAGATCCGTATCATGATTCCGTATCATGATCGAAGGAAATTGACAAGTTAACATATATATATATATATATATATATATATATATATATATATATACATATATATATATATATATACACGTACCTGAAATTAAACACGGACACAAGTTGAGAACCACCTCACGGTGGTCTGGTAGAGTTGTAGGCATACGATATATACGATTTCACTCGCTAATGTTTGAATCTTAGTGCCCACCTTTACGGACATGCGAGTGTTCCTTAGTGGAAACTTAGGGTATAGTTGGTTGGTAGGATGGAGTTGAATGAGATGATGTGGGGTGTATATCTAGTGCATTTAGTGCACATATGCACAAACTTTTTGTTTGGGTATCAAACAAGCATAAAAAATTCTGAAAAAAATTCTAGATGTAGTTGATGGTGTTTTGTTCCACCCTTTAAAATTTCAAGTTCAAACTCAATGTATGTTAGAAGAAACAAAAAAGAGAAATTCACTGTGAATAGTTACTATTCACAGTGAATTTCTTTTGATATGCAAAACTAAATGCACTATGTGCACTAGATATGCACCCGATGATGTGATCTTGTACGATGTGATGATTGTATTGTTTTATGTGAATGAGATAGTTTAGCATCTAAAGAGAATATTCCACAAATGTGTATCCTATCATCTAGGATGAGATAATTCCATTTAAGTAACCAAACACATAAATGATTTTTTTTCTTGAACAAATTCATACATGATATATATACCACTTAGTATAAGGAACCAAACACGTGCACACCCTTAGGGGAGAGGGTGGAATCGTGTACTGTGTGTGCGCGTGGTGGTGTGTGTATTTGTCTACTTTGTAATAGCAAAAGAAAGCACGTACACAATTGTTTTATAGTTTCTAAAGCAACATATATTGTAATCGGTCTGCGTGCCTTTAAAATAGTTTGTAACTACGTGCCATGATCCACACGTCGAATTCATTAATGTGTGAAGTAGCGAAGAACACGTCTCTGGCTTGACCATGTACTTTATAGATTAAGAAATCTACGGACCAAGCTAGCTGAGAATGATTATGAATCTTTGTAGATTAAGAAATTAAACCACGTGCATTAGTCAAGCGGTAACGGTCTTCAATTCCATGGTGATGAATGACGGGGCGCGTACGTGGCACACGACATTTTCTATAGCATCCATATGTTATTCCCAGGTTGATTAGTCTTTTTTCATCACAAAACGTAAATAACAATGAAAAGTGTAGTTTACATCATCTATATATATCTATAAACAACTGGTGATATTTGAGGTACCTCATTTACTCTAGAGGTTCAGAAAACCTCATAATAATCCTTAAAATTGGAAAAAAAAAAGAGAGCAAAAACCTAAAAATTCTTTCATTAATGGAGAGAAAAAGAGAAGATCTACACCACTTATTTCGGCGGGGCTAAATTATAACGATGCAGATTAATCATATATAAATAAGAGATTATTTAATTAATCGAGATAAAAAAGAGAAGATTTACGCCACTTATTTTGGAGGGGCTAGATTATAACGGTGTGAATTAATCATGCATAGGTATTGCAACTATTATAATTGTATAGCAAATACTATATTTTCGAAAGACAATAGAGTTATATAACAAATGCAATTTGTTATAATATCTAGCTGCACAATTGTGCGAAAAATTCCGTTAGCTGCTTAGAATAGCCGACCTTTTATTTTAAGAAATCCTTTGGTTTACATTATAACGCAAGCTTAAAAGTACACATATAGCTTATTTCTACATTAAAGATTCTATCGCAGCCACACCGTGGTACTCCGGGCTAATTAAGTATGCAAATACATACACTGTCAACATAACGCGGTGTTGATCAGGACCTCAGAGTTTGAAGGGGGAAAGCTCAAAAAGACATAGCATGTGACACGCCGATTTCATCACGCGATCCAAAGCGGATCACGGCGCCGCGTGAGGAGCAGGCGCAACGGTGCGCATCGACCTCCACGAGCGAAACCACAAGAAATTACGCGCATGGCGCTGGCGCGTGCGCATGAGTAAATTAAGAAGACGATACTCCGTACGTGCTGATTCTTCTCCACAGCTTTCTCTGTGCAGCAGACAAGCCTGACAGACTGACACGAGTATACTTACATACTCCAGTTTCTGCCCCTGCAAAATTTCCTGCAGACGAGGCCTAGCTACCTCCCAACATTGCCTGCTGAGTGCTGAGTCAGAAGCTTCCTGTTAACCCCAGCACTCCAGTCCAAGAAACAATACATCTTTTCTCCCCGGCAACGGCAGCAGGACGCAGGCTCCACATATGCTAAAGGCCTGCGCTTGGACGCGCCCGGAGCAGGTGTTTTCCGGGGGAGGGAAATATGATATCACGATGATGGTTAAGCGGCGAATTATCAAGGATTTACTACTGTGAGTGGGTGAATTTGAGGATTTATTTATCAATGGTAAATTCTTAGATACATCTATCTCATAATGATAAATCCTCAAATCTCTCTTATGTGGCTTGTATTTAACAGAATCCGCTATTTCTTTCTTTGAAAGGCCATCAACAATTCCTGGTCCGTTATTGCCATCCGTGAAATACTGTGACAGCTCAATTTCGTGTTTAATTGAAACTTGGTTGAATTTTATGGATTTTCATAAATTTCTCGTGCATTTTTTGAATTTACAAAAATTTGGGTGCGTTTCAAAAAGTCAAATCCAAATCCTTGCCTTAAATGGAATTAATAAAAAAAATATAAAAACTATAATGGAATTAATATAAAAAAAACTCAACATAGGAACACGTCTAAAGATTTAAGGCGCCTTTAGCAGCATTAATTGTCACCCCTTCAATAGCTATAAAGGGGTAGCCCATGTGTTCTGCAACATATATCCAAAAGTTTTACTATAACTTCAATTCCTTAATCCATCCATAACATATAATTGTATTTTTATACATTCATTGTGTCTACGGCAATAAAGGTCTTTTCATTTTAGATTGTGCTGTCGTATAATTTTCCCAGTAAGCTCGATAGGGACCTTGTGTCTCAATCATCGATAACTTTGTAATTTGAACTATGTGCTAAGTATTCGGCCCGTATTGTAAAATAAATCACTACTACAAAAAGGCTAATGATGGATGCCTGATCACAGACGGTTGACAAAAACCATTTGTATTAAACACAACCACAGACGGTTTTGGTTTAACGACCGCCTGTGTTACTTTTTGTGCTAAAAACCGTCTGTGAAGAGATAATATCACAGACAGTTCATGTTGAAAACCGTCCGTGAAGTATCACAGACGGTTCTGAACAAGAACCATCTGTGATACTTCACGGGCGGTTTTCAACATGAACCAACTGTAACTTTCCGTCCTCCTCACAAACGGTTTGTATTAGAAACCGTCTGTGATAATCTCATTTATTGCAGACCTAACCCTCACAGATCAATCTGTCTTAAATTCTTGCTTTGTTCTCGTTGCTGCTGCTGGAGGTGGGGCTTTGAGGCGATTTGGTGAAAGGAGACCACAGATTTGGTAATTTGTTCTTGACTATCGATGGTTAGTACGTAATTAATTTGTTCCTTGCATTATATTCTAGATCTAGTTTGGTAAGGAGTGAATTGAAGATGGTTTAGATTGGTAAAGAGAGAATTGAAGATGGTTTAGATCTAGTTTTTTGTGTTTTTTTTTTTGCAAGTGTTGGCTTCTTGCCATCTGAAGTTAGGTATAGGCTATCTATAATGTGTTTGTAATGAACAACCTAACCCTAGGATGCATTGGTGCTTTTTCAGTTCATTAGAAATACATATTTCAAATGACATATCAAAAGTTGCATCTATAGTATACTAATTAATTAATTCAATATTTAACACCAAATTACTATATGCGTCGCGTAGATGGACCGAAGCTGGATGTACACAGACAACCGTGTGAGTGAATAGTACATTAATGGCATGTCTACTTTTACAAGAGTTGCCGAGGAGGATATGTTGAATAAGGGGGTGGAATATATGTACTGTCCATACATCGACTGCGAGAATCTAAAGATGTTTAAGAACCGAGCGCAGATTGAAGCACACTTGATTCAAAGGGGTTTCAAAAAGGGCTATACACGTTCGACTAGTCACAGTGAAGAACAGATTATACAGGAAGGTGGTAATAACGACATCGCCGACGAAATCAACGATATGCCGTCGGATGATGTCAATTGTGGTTCCGATTCGGATAGGCTGCACGATGACAATCTAGATCATATACTTCGCGATGCAGAAGGGACTTATGATGAGAGGGAGTATGTTAAATTCTGTGGCTTGGTGGAGGACTCGGAGAAACCTTTGTTCCCGGATTGCAAGCTGGAATACACAAGGTTGTCATCTGTACTTGAATTGCTGAAATTGAAGGCAAGCAACGGTTAGTTCTACAAGAGTTTCACGACGTTGTTAGGTCTCTTAGCGGACATGCTTCCGGAGGAAAACGAGTTGCCCAGAACCACCTACAAAGCCAAGAATGTTCTTTGTCTATTGGGAATGGAAGTAGAAAGAATATATACATGTCCAAACGACTGTATCCTCTACTGTAACGAGTATGCAAACATTCATGTATGTCTAGTGTGCAACGCATCCTAATACAAGCGTAAGAATCAATCAGATGATGGCGAGAGAATCGAGGTGAAGAAAGGACATCCTGCTAAGGTGGCGTGGTATATTCCTGTAATTCCCCATTTGATGCGGTTTTTTGCGAACCCAAAGGATGCGAAATTGATGCATTGGCACTCGGAGGAGCGTAAGAATGACGGAAAGTTAAGGCACCCTGCTGATTCCGCCCAGTGGAGAAACATCGATAGGAGGTTTACAAACTTCGGTGCAGAACCGAGGAATATAAGGTTTGGATTGAGTATAGATGGAATGAATTCTTTCGGTAACATGAGCAGCCGACATAGCACTTGGCCCGTGACTCTCTATATCTACAACCTTCCTCCTTGGTTGTGTATAAAGCGGACGTATATTTTACTGTCGATACTTATCCAAGGGCCGAAGCAATCTGGGAATGATATTCATGTGTACCTAGCACCATTGATGGAAGATCTAAAAATATTGTGGATTGAAGGGGTACAGGTATGAGATGCATACAAACGAGATAACTTCACTTTACGCTCCTTCTTATTCTGCTCCATAAATGATTATCATGCCTTTGCTAACCTGTCCGGCCAGAGCACAAAAGGGCCAAAGCCTGTACTCACTGCTTAGATAATACCGAGAGTATGTGGCTGAAGCACTCGCGTAAAACCGTGTACATACGTCACTGTAGGTTCCTTCGGAGGGCTCACCCATATCGTAGGATGAAGAAACGATTCAATAGAGGGGAGGAGGACAATTCAGCTCCATAGCATTTAAGCGGAAAAGAGGTCTACGACATGGTTAAAGATTTAGATGTTGTGCTCGAAAAGAGACGTAAATCGATGACTTGTGAGAAGAACATCTGGAATAAGATATGAATATTTTATGACTTACCTTATTAGGAGAAACTAGAAGTTCGCAACTGCATCGACGTCATGCACGTAGAGAAGAATATATGTGACAGCTTGATTGCTCTCTTGCTAAACATTCATGACAAAACAAAGGATGGTGTCAACGCACGGCTTGACTTAGTTGATATGAACATCAGACCTGAGTTAGCACCAACAAAGACCGATAAAGGATGAGGCCGGCGACGGGGCGCCACCGGCGGCCTTCACCACTCCATTCCCCTCCCTCCATTACCGACTCCTGAGATTAGCATGCTGAATTAATTGCTGATGCACGGCAAGGACCAATGCAAGACGGCGGCTAGGTACGGTCGGACTTACATGGAAGCTCCCATGGGTTGAACTTGTAGATGTCGACATTGGCAACGATGGGGACTAGGTATGGCTGCCCTGCGGTGCGCCTCTGGAGGTAGTTGACGACCAGCTCCTCGTCCGTCGGGTGGAACCGGAACCCTGCTGGCAGGTCGGCAAGGGCCAGCTACATCGGTATCGCCATCTTGCTCTTGCGAAGGATGGCGGTGTGTGACAGTGCAGCGGCGAGCTTTCCGGAGAGGGATACGGCGATGGCCTCTGCCATAGCGCCGGCGAATGGATGGACGGAGAGAGAGAGAGAGAGAGAGAGAGAGAGAGAGAGAGAGAGAGAGAGAGAGATGTGGATGATTTGGAAGACTCCTGAACTTGTTGATCCCCGGATGAAATTGATCTAGAGCTCTCCAACTCCAAGTCCGGATGAGATCGATCTAGAGCAGGATCTGGTCCTTCCGCATTCAGTTCTTGAGGTCGGAGATTACAAAGTGGACTCGGAGCCTGTGGCCGACTCAGAAAATAGATGCCTTCTACCGTGATTCATACACATCCTATCACCCATGCCAACTCACCCATACGAACTCATGGGTTCAACCCATACGAACCCGAATTTTTAGAACCCGTACCAAACCAAACTAACCCGTTTTTAGTACAAACCCAAACCAAACCAAACCGTTAGTTGCCTCCACCCATCCAAACCCAACCCAAATTCAAATCCAACTCATTTTACCTATTTCAATCCAACCCATTTTACCTATTTCAACCCAACCTATTACCAGGCCAAACTGCGAGAGGGAGGATACGTATGTGGTATACATGCTTGGCCATAACACCGAATGTACTCCGACCACAACTAGTAGAGAACCTGCGCCACGCACAGCACCAAAATGTGCTTCACATAAGTTTGGCCAACACCGAATGTACTCCGGTCATGACTAGTAAAGAACCTGCGCCACGCACAGCACCAAAATGTGCTTCACATAAGTTTGGCAAGGTGAAGTCATAGATGTGACTCACATAAGTTTGGCAAGGTAAGTTATAGAGAGAACCACTCCCAGGTCGGAAGCATCCACACGAAGCAACCAGCGAATCAGGGATACTCGGAGCCAGACCAAGCAATCCCAGGGCGTGGACCGCACACGCATACAACAACCGCACGTCACACACAGTGACAGACGCTCTTTTTCCGGCGCCTTTTGCTGTGCGTAAAAGCGAACCGGCGGCCGACACGCGCGCGACGAGCCGGGGGTTGCCTGGCCCTGGTTCCGAGTACCCCTGATTCGCTGGATCACGCGCGCGTCGCTCCAAAGGTCGCGTCCGCGGAGTGAGTAGATGGACAGGCCGGGAGGGAGAGATTCCCGGCTTCTGTAGTAAACTAGACTGGAGATGATATATACGCGACTTTACCCCTTGGGCCTGTTTGGAACAAGGGGATTGCTCTCGGAATTTTATCTCCAAACAAGTCCTTGTTACAAAATGGGTTAATTTTTTATTTCTTTATTGAAAGTTGGCGAAACTTCCAAAATACCATAAAATTTCTCTTTTCTCCATTGCCACTCGATCTCAACTTTATCCTATTTTGCCATTCCGTGAGTTGACCATTGACTAGGCCGTTGACTTGACGCGAAAAACGATTTTGCCTCTAAATGTCTGAGATCTTTAGGGAATTGTTTGACATAGTAATATAGTTCCGTAAGTTGCATCAAACCGAAATTTGAAAGCTTTTTAGAGAAAAATATGTTGCAAATAAAACCCTATAAAAATTACACAATAATCTACACTATGTCAGAAATTTTCTCTAAAAATTTCATAATTTTTAGAATTATATTACTATGTCAAACAATTCACTAAAGATCTCAGTACACTTAAGGGCAAAATCGTCTTTTTGCGGTTAAGTCAACGGCCTAGTCAACGGTCAACTCACAGGAATGGCAAAATGAGGATAGAAGTTCAGATCGAGTGGCAATGAAGGGAAGAAAAATTTTACGATAGCATTTTGAGGAGCTCGCCAACTTTTAGTGATAAATAAGAAATTAACTCTTACAAAAGAATTCGCCACGAGATTAGCCTACTCTAGCTAACAGCGATCAAATCCGAAACTTTGCCACAAGATTACCACGTCTTGTAGAATGTGCTTGACTGATAAAAACGTTGTTTATTAGGGGAAAGAGAGACAAGATCTACCTCCTGATTTATTTTTGTATGCGCGTGCGCGTGGGGGCGGTATTAGAACACTACTTACAGTTTAAACTACCGTTCGATAGCAACATGTGACTGATCCGGCGCCTAACTAATTAGGACCTCAATCTTGGAATTGCATATATGCATATACCTATATACGTATATGCGCGTGTGTTTATATATATATATATATATATATATATATATATATATATATATATATATATATATATATATATATATATATATATATATATATATATATATATATAAAAAGCATCTACTCCTGGAGTACATACAACAATATTGCTTGTTGCTGGTATGACTGCAACAATATTGTATGCCTGGCGCTAAGGAAAAAAAAACAAGAGGTTCCTTCTCGAAACAAATCAAGACAAGAATTGACACGAAAAAAAAACGAAGCATTGAAAAGTTTAATCTGTTCCAATGCGCTTGTGGAAAAACGGGTCGAGTTATTCGTATATAGTATGATGTTTCATTTTCGAACATGTAATTAAAATGGGATACTCGATCGACATAGAATTTGGTTCTTCGGGTCACATCCATAGTTTTGTTGTCATTTATTTCCTTCCATTTTGTTCTTGATGTGTGTATCAAGACTACATTGAGACACTTGATGCATCGTGGGACCCGGATTTAGCCAATCCAGAATTCTCTATGAATTCACTGTACTATTTCCTAAATTAATAGATAGTGCTCATAGATACATAACTGAATCATTACATAGAAGACGTAAACCGTAACATACATTAATTACAAAACATCCGAGTTCATATAGACCGTATCGGGTCAAATTTACAATAAGGCCAATCAGGCCAAAAGGATACATTACATAAAAGCGGAAGCGGTAGCGGAAGCAAAAGGGAAATGCATATCTCACCACAGGCAAGCGACTAGGGTAACATGTGTGCGACCGATATTACCCAAAGACTTGCATAATATTGGTGCGTGCAAGTACTGACTCAGTCGGCCAGACTAGGGTGAGACCTAGACTACTAGAGTCTAATCTAATCTCCTCCGTCTTCTTTGCCATCAACTCCTAGATCATCGTAATATGCGCAGTGCCTTTGGTCCACTCAATCCGAGGGAGGTGGGGGAGCAAGAGTGAGCACATGCAACAATGCTCCGCGAGCCAACATATAGAATACAATAGTTATACATGCAAGGTTTAACAAGGATAACTCGTGTTCTTTTATTTGCTAAAGGCAGTATTTTGAACTGCCATAATTAGAAACTCCTATGACTTAGTATTTTAACCAAATCATATTTTATGAAAGAGAGTAAAGGTGTGCAATATTTATAACGATGCAGGTTCCATCCACCTGTTACATGGTTCCACCCACTATATGCTTAATTTTGATTACTAGGGTTACATCCACCCAATTAACAACATTGGGTTACATCTTCCCAGGAAAAAAAAATCCAATATTAGGGTTCACTACTACAGAAAAGGTCATCACAAATGGTTCATATATCATCACAGACGGTTTCATGAGCCATCTGAGTTTATGGGTCAGTAAAGACATGAGCTCATCACAGAAGGTTTTCGAACCGTCTGTGATAGTTGACTATCACAGACGGTTTGTGGATAAAACCGTCTATGATAGTTGATGTATCACGGACCGTTTGTAGATGAAACCGTCTGTGATAGCTGATGTATCATAGACGGTTTGTAAATAAAACCGTCTGTAATGATCTTTCAAGTCTCCAAGTAGTGGCTGCTTGTGCCTTTAAAATTGGCTTCACACACACACACACACACACACACACACACACACACACACACACACATATATATATATATATATATATATATATATATATATATAGAGAGAGAGAGAGAGAGAGAGAGAGAGAGAGAGAGTTCATAGCCCCTTGTTACCTAACTCTCGAGGCCTGAATTCAGCTAGCTAACTCGCTCGTTGGGCGTTCATGTCCTAAACTTGTAGGTAAACCACGACCAACTTTATCGAACATGACACACTGGAGTGTGTTATTTGCTTCATGCCAATCCTTATGGCAGTCATGCTTCTTGAACTTCCAGGCTTGATGAGGTAGGCCATGGCTGCTATCTCATCACCTCATGCTGTGTGGATGACCCTCAAACGTCATCACAGACGGTTTCGTGAGCCGTCTGAGTTTATGGGTCAGTAATAACATGAGCTTATCACAGAAGGTTTTCGAAACGTCTGTGATAGTTGGCTATCACAGACGGTTTGTAGATAAAACAGTCTATGATAGCTGATGTATCACAGACCATTTGTAGATGAAACCTTCTGTGATAGCTGATGTATCATAGACGGTTTGTAGATGAAACGTCTGTGATGATCTTTCAAGTCTCCAAGCAGTGGCTGCTTGTGCCTTTAAAATCGGCTTCATATATATATAGTTTGTAGTCCCTTGTTACCTAACTCAAGGCCTGAATTAAGATAGCTAACTCGCTCGTTGGGCGTTCATATCCTAAACGTGCAGGTGAACCACGACCAACTTCATCGAACATGACACACTAGAGTGTGTTATTTGCTTCATGCCAATCCGCATGGAAGTCATGCTTCTTGGGTCGTCCACATAGCATGAGGTGATGAGACAGTAGCCACAGCCCACCTCATCGAGCCTGCGAGTTCAAGAAGCAGCCTAGGGGTCGTCCGCGTAGCATGAGGTGATGAGACAGTAGCCACGGCCCACCTCATCGAGCCTGCGAGTTCAAGAAGCATGGCTACCATGAGGATTGGCATGAAGCAAATAACACACTTCAGTGTGTCAGGTTCTATGAGATAGGCCATAGTTTCTCCTGCACGTTTAGGATGAACACTCAGGAGCGAGCTAGCTAGCTAAATTCAAAGCTTCGAGTTAGCTAACAAGGACTATATATATATATATATATATATATATATATATATATATATATATATATAAGCCGTTTTAAAGGCACAAGCCAATCCTTCTGATTTTATAGAGAGAAGAGGAATGGAATGGAATGGGCGTGCACGAGACACAAGGGAGAGAACTTGACCAAGCATGAACATGGTTACACGTGCAAAGGTGAAATGAATGGCGAGAGGCAGGTGAAGAGGTGTGGTAGTAGTTTTTAACTCATTTGGTCTTATTTTGGAATAGAATACACACCAATTAATAAATAATTGATGATCAGAGGCACAAGCTAGGTAAAAATTCCAAAAATTTGTATGTTAATTGTAGCTTTACAAATTAGCCTAACCTTTACCATAAGATTAATTACATATACAAAAAATTGTATGTGTGCAGACTGATGTTTTGCCCCATCCGAACCACATCTCATGAACCAACATCATACACAGAAAACCCACCCATATCATCCAACCATCATAGAACACCCACCATAGCCCACATCACAGAGCAACAGGAGGGAAAGGGATAGAGAGTAAAGGGGAGTAGTTACCCCAGTGCAACCGGCAAATCGACCACCGGTAGTAGCTCACCACATCCATCATCTTCATGTATGCATAAGCAATAACAACCCACATCAGTAAACCAGTCGAACTCAAACCCAAAAACTGAAGCAACAGAGAATGGAAAATGAGAAAATAATGTCTTACCTTGACATCGCCGGTGTCGGTGGTGAGGTAGCCGAGGCCGAGGTCGGTGGAGAGGTAGCCAGGGGAGGTTGGTGGAGAGGTAGCCGGGGTCGCACACGCCAGGGGGAGAGGATGAAGAGAGGAAGGCAGATCTGGTGGCGGGGAGGTGGATTTGGCCAGGGGGAGGTTGATTGGACCAACAACGACAATGTCACCGTAGTTGTGTCACGACGGTGACACCACACAAGACACTCTTATCATAAGAGTGTCTTGTGCAGTGAACTGTGGTGTCACAACTAGCGGCGACGGGAAAAAGGGCGGTGTCGGTGACGGGGTTTGGGAGAAGGCGCGACTTGGGGGTGGCCATCGAGGTCAGGGGCACTCGGTGGGGAGGGGAACGGGCCAGAGAAAGAGTGTTGGGGAGTGATGAGTTAGGAGCACAAACCCTAGCGGGCTCCTTCTAATAAAGGAATATCACAGACGATTCTATTATCGAACCGTCAGTGATACTTATTATAGATGGTTCCATAATAGAACCATCTGTGATATAGTCTCATATCACATACGGTTCCATAATAGAACCGTCTGTGATACGGTTCCAATAAATAACTATTTTTTTACTAGCATGGGGCGTGGTGTTTTTGGTGTTCTCTGTGCACTTAACTAATTAAAATGAGTCGCGAGTACATAACCACATGAGGTACATACTTCACAATAAATAAGTAAATTCTAGGGTAATAAATAGTAAAATTAAAGACAAAGCTAGGGATATACTTTACCAAAGACCATCGACAATTCAATGGTGACAGGACGATAAAAAGACCTTTTTTACATCATAAATGATAAAAAAAAGGATCAGCGATCCTATCTTAGCCTTCAAATCTTCGTAAGCCTTCTCCTCAGTTTCAGTGGTGGCAGGATCAATGACAGTCTGATCAAACGCCTTCACCTGCTGTCTTGCACGCTCCAATCATGCTTGTAGCCGTTAGGACTCCGTAACCAAGTACATGATAGCCCAGAGGCCATCAACCCTGGCCTCCTCCGTCTCAGCGAGGTCGACCTGCTCTCCTGCCATCCGGATGTTGTGCTCGACTCTCCAGATTGCATCCTCGGTGCGGACGAAGTAGTTCCAAAGGACGATCTCCACGATGAGGTTTACTCACCGGATGTCGGAGACCCTCGCATTGCTCCATCGCAGGGGGAGCTCCAGTCAACCGATGATGGCCGCTATGGTCTCCGGTAGATCGGAGGGCCTAGAACGGATGGCATTGCAAACGGAAGGCTTGTCCGTAGCTTGGGCCAAATTGCGACCAGAGAGGTGCGAGTAGACAACCACAATGTAGGCCAGTACAGCCGGCAAGAGAGGAGACGTTGCGCTGGAGAGGAAGAAGAGGGAACCATTTCGACCGAAGCATGCAGTTGGAAGAAATAGGAGATTTGTGAGAAATCCCATTCGGAAGCGAATGCATGTCTATTAATAAAATGTGGGAGCCATAGCGACCGGCGTAGGAGACGAAGAGATACAATGGGAGTTGTAGCGACCGGCGCGGGAGATGAAGAGATACAATGGGAGTCGTAGCGGCCGGCGTGGGAGACGAAGAGATGACGTGGTGCGTTTAAATGAGCAATCGGATGACGTTGTATCTGTTTTTATTATCACAGACGGTATTATTCAGAACTGTCTGTGATACTTTACAGATAGTTTTCAATATGAACCGTCTGTTATATTATCTCTTCACAAACGGTTCTTAAAGTAGCTAGTAACACAGACTGTCGCTAAACAAAAACCTTGTGTGGTTGTATTTAATACTAATGGTTTTTTTTTCAACCGCCTATGATGAGGCGTCTAGTATTAGCATTTTTGTAGTAGTGGTTACATCTACCCGACGAGTTTTCATCCCACCCACAAAGGTTTGCAAAATAGAAATTAACTCGAGCAAGTTCCCATGCCTACCCTTGACTATTGGCATGGTTGTTCAAACAGTTTATACTCTACAGAGACTGTACACCTTACCCATAAGAGATAATCAGCTTATTGTGTTTCACATATTTCCTTAGACATGTGAATCAAGGAGATCATCACAAGGCCTTTACAATGCATCCCCAGTGTAAGTTACACCCGCTAAGGTTTCATCTGAGGGTGGTTACGTCTACCACACCCAGACCCCCTCTTGCGCCACACAATGGCTTACACTAGCGACACAACCCGTGTCCACGATGGCTTAAAACTAGCAACACGACTCGTGGGTCACTCCAATGGTAGAACTCGCACTGGTGGATACAAATTATTTAGCTAGGTCAACACCATTATAGACTTGTGGTTGCACTATTTTACATTGGGAGGTCATCACAGGATTAAGTCCTTCAAGTTATCTGGGCAGTGCATACAATATACCACCATTTCTCGTGTTATATCCGCACCAACCATCATGTCATCCGCCTAGATGTGGTAACAGCAAGTTATTAGGGTTTTGAGAAGCATAGAACTAGGTTATCACAAATATACCAGTCATTTCCCTTCAATGACCGCCCAAAACAAATTTTATGATTAAAAGATGATGATTAGGGCAATTAATTCCCTAATACTTAAGCAAGACTAGCATGACGCTTAAGTACGACCTATAGCTAGTAAAGTTACTAATAAATTATCTAGGGCGACAAGGATCATGTGATTCAAATGTCAAGGGATGGTATAATAATAGTAAAGTATTCAAATGTCAAGGGATGGTATAATAATACTAAAGTATCAAGTCGGTATGTAACTCCCTTGAAGTTTGACATACATTTGCATAATGAATTAATCATGCAATTTGATAATTTAAATGAATATAAATTTACACAAGTATAGGTTCAATATGATCAAATTTTGACTCACCTGGCTCAAAAGCAGGTTGGTCTTAAAATTTTTTGTGCTTGCTCAAACTGAGGCTCTTCCGTGTCCTCGTACTCCACTCGGACGATCACATCGGAAAACAGGCAAAGAAATGAGCAAAGTAAATAAATACAAAAGAAAATTCAAATGAACTCCAATTTGAACAAAACCACTGCCAACAGATAGATCTTGAATCTAGAAAATTTTAGAAACAAATTTTATTAAATTTAGAGCTAAAACAAGCGAGAACAGGCTCTCCAAAGTTTAAATTTGGATTAAATCCAAAAATAATCAGAGGAGAGGGAAATTCTCTCTCTGACAGGTGGGCCCGCAACCCATTTCTTTCCTTTTTGTTTTAGTTTTCTAAAGAAAATCAATTCACTGACAGATGGGGCCCACATGAATAGTGCATGGACCGAAGGTCCACATGCACTATGCTGGTCCATGGACATAAGCCATCCTGTGCACTTAAGGTGGTGGGGCCCGATCGTCATTGACTCACAGCAAAAATCCAATTTTAATTACCTCTCTGTTGACGATTAAGTCGCCGATCTTACAAAATAAACAGAGGAAAATAGCGAAGATTTCTTGGGAGAGAATGAGACTGCTCTTTATTGCTATGAACTGGATCCTTTACAGGGAGTGCTCTCGATAAGGCGGTGGACTAATCCTAATTACACTGAGCGTAAGCCTTGCTATGCTATTGAATCGGGCTTGAAACATGAATCTAATGCCGATCGCTGTGCTTCAATCTGATGGAATGAATGTTCTTGTTCTTTCGTGCTCCATCTTTAAATAACCATCAAAGAGGTGGTAGTTACTTCTCACTACTACAAAACAGGCTATAGTAGACGCCCCATCACAGACGGTTCCTTTGGAACCGTCTGTGTTGGCCATTGCCGCACCTGCGGGTGGCGCGGGAAGAATATCACGAGCGGTATTTTTAGAACCGCTGCGTGATAGTCATCTATCCGAGCGGTTTGTAAATAGAACCGTCGTGATATTACACGAGCGGTTCTATTCTAAACCGTTTGTGATAATCACTCAATCACGAGCGGTTCTATTTAATAACCGTGCATGTAATATCCTGACGGTTCTATTTACAAACCGTGCGTGATTTGGGTGATATCACGAGCGGTTTGTGAATAGAATCATCAGGTAATATCACATACGGTTCTATTTACAAACCGCTCGTGATAGTCATCTATCCTGAGCGGTTTTTATTAAGAACCGCTCGTGATATGCCCATCGTATAAATTGAGCGCGACACATCCTCTCGCCGCTTCTCGCTTGTGTCCATTGCCGCCTTTGCCTTTGTGCCTCTGCCACTCCTCTGCCTGGCTCGCGGTTTGGATAAATATAATCAACTGCCCTCTGTTCTTTGGGCTCCACTTAGATCTGGTAGCTAGCTTCTCCTCCCCAGTGCGTGCCACTTCCTCCCTAGCTCCTCCAACTGCGATTTCTCCCTAATTAAGCAGATGAAGTATCTTGATTTTCCTTTTTCCACTCTATTGATTAGTGAATTTCACGACTTTGCTACTCTGTACATAGACGCTAATGTTTTGTTTTCTTTGTTGTATTCCTTAATCGGAAGCATAGGGTTTAGGTTTCAATTAATACTACTTGATGGGAAAAGGCAAAAGCGTCGTACATCTAGCTCTCAATTTGATGGACCCTATTTGTAGAAAATGAAAAGCAAAACATGTAGCCTTTAATTAATCTGGTGTAATTCCTTTGTGCAACGATGAGACAAAAGCAGTAAATACGTGCAAAAGAAGTGAAAGTCTTAATCGAACTAATTTCATGAGTAGTTTTCTAGAATAGATTAAAAAGAAGAATTTATGACACACCAAGATAAGTCACATGTGCAATGATGTATTTTATATTTCCTCCATTTATATCCATGAAGAAACGTCATCACAGTGGTTTATTGTTTCAATTATATGAAAACGGATACATGCATAATCGCGCGGACCAACTTGCTAGTTATTAATTAGGATCTTCCTCTTGTCTTTTGTCTCGTATCTAATCAACAATCATGCGATAATCAATAATTATCCGTTCTGCGACTTAGAGAGGAGAAGGTTGGACCCTTGCCCTAAGCGCCCCAACACCGCCACCTCCTCCCCATTGCGCCACCTTAGAGAGGAGAAGGAAAGGAGAGAATCGTATTTTCTTCGTGACCTCCGAGGGTAACGATCTATAACCCTTTATATTTGCTATAAATTAATCGCTAATCAATTTTGACACTAATTTGTTACATGCGTAGTGTAGATGGATCGAAACTGGATGTACAGTGTGAACCGTGTGAGTCAAGAGTACATTAATGGCGTGGTTGCTTTTAGAAGAGCATTTGGCGAAAGGGATATGTTGAAGAAGGAGATAAATTTTATGTCTTGGCCATGCATTGATTGCGGTAATTTGAAGATGTTTAACAACGTGGGCGCAAATAAAGCGCACTTGATTGAAGGGTTTCACAAAAGGGTATACATGTTGGACGATCCACGGTGAAAAGCAGATTATTACACATGAAGTTAGTAATGACGGCACCGCCGAGGAAGTCAACGATCACGCCGGATGTGGGTATCTTGCTTTTGATGAGGATATGTCACACGATGACAATCTGGATCGATGCTACGCGATGCGTAAGAGAACTTCTGATGAGAGAGTTTTGTAAATTCTAGGGCTTAGGGAGGACTCGGTGAGACCTTTGTTCCCTGGTTGCAAGCCGGAATATACAAGGTTGTCAACCGTGCTTGAGCTGCTGAAATTGAAGGCAAGCAATGGTTGGTCCGATAAGAGTTTCACGGCGTTGTTAGGTCTCCTAGCGGACATCCTTCAGAGGGAAGCGTGTTGCCCAAAGACCACCTATCAAGCAAAGAAGGTTATTTGTCCATTGGGAATGGAAGTAGAAAGAATACATGCATGTCCGAATGATTGTATCCTCTACCGTAAAGAGTATGCAGACATACATGTATGTCCTGTGTGTTGGAGATATGCCCTAGAGGCAATCATAGAGATGATGATATTTCATTGTATCCATGATTTAATAAATGTTCCTTGAATATTACCTTTGTGTTGATTAACAAGTATGTGACTTGTTTGTGAAACTCTTTACTTATATGGTTATTCTAAAGTTGTCCCTAGTCGGAGTTCATGTGAGGACACACGTGAATGATGGATTAGCACATGTATCGGTTGATGACCATGTTTCACAGGTCATAGACATGGAGATGTCAAACCAATAATGTGGACACATGTTTAGAACATGGGGTTGGACCGACCCAACATGAGACATAACAATTATACTTATGGTTCTCTCTACACAATGTGTACGCCTTTGTCCTTAGACACGAGATTGTCGCATGTACTTGAGATGTGAATCGACCGACTTAGGGGCTATCAAACGCTACTCTGTGAATCGGGTAGTTATAAAGGTAGCTTCGGGTTTGTCATGAAGCATCTTTGCGAGGCATGGTCGGTCGAGATGGGATTTGCCCTCTCTACGAGAGATATCTCTGGGCCCCTCAGTGATCGGATCGAAATGCATGGCCATGCTACTTAAGGTTAAGAGTTAACCTAGTAAGGGTTTCCGGATCATAGGATCGAGATAGAGTGGTCAACTTGGAGCTCGACCGAATATCGTGAGGCAAAGGATTGGCATGTACATAACGTTGTGATGGTTCGTCGATATGATCTTTGTGTGCGTTTAGGAGTTGCACGTCTTGCTAGAGGCGCTACCAACTATTGACCAAGTATGTATACTCGCGTCATGTCTAAACATACGTGAACCTATAAGGTCACACACTTAAGAGTGAAGCCTAATCGGATTGGATCCGAATTAGACTGGGCATTGGGTCCTAATGGGCCTCTATTAGTAGAAGCCCATTGTAAGGACGTCTATAAAAGGAGGGCAAGGGCGCATAGGATTGGTGATGAGTTTTTCGTGACATCCTCAAACCCTGGCCGCCACCCCTCCCACGCCCTAGTCGCTCGCGCGGATCTAGTAGTCCGGCGTGCGTCGCTTCCTCCCGTACGTGTGGATACCTTTGGGTATTTGCATCGTGGCGTTTGGACGAACCGCAAGAGAGGAGCATGCGTGGGGACGCCGCGATGAGGGCGAGGAAGTAGTATGACTACTCTACCCCGACGCGTTGCATCAACTTAATACGACTACTCGCCTTGACGCGTCTTTGCATCAATTCGCTTTCTTGGCGTCTAGTGGTAAGACCGTGATCTATAACTGCAAAGTGATCTTGGTTTCTGGGTAGAATTTTTATTAATTTGCGCTAGTGTAGCCTACCCGTAGCCCTTGATTGGTATCGAGGCGGTTCTTTGTCATGTTATAGGTTGAATTGATTTGCATATGGCGATATGTAAGTCGGTTTGATCGATGTGATCGATTGTATAGTTACAGTAATGGATTGATCTGGTTTCGTGATCATCTTTGCTAAGGTCGTGAAACAACATACCCTACCGGTCGGATTCACCATCGGGGTGAAGCGGTGACACGTAAAACCGGTGCGGAATGAGAAGATCAATATGATTGGTCGAATCGGAACCTAGATTGATAATCGATGTTCCGTGATCATGCCGCTAAGGTCGTGAAACAACATACCCCTAGGTCGGATTCGCCATCGGGGTGAAGCGGTGACACGTAAAACCGGCTGCGGAATGCGAAGATCAATACAAATTGGTCGAATCGGAACAATAGTCGATTTGTGGTAAATATGATTTGCCGATCAAAATCCTAAGTAAAAATTGCATAGATTGGATCTTTGTTTTTTTACGAATATGATACTGATGAGGGCGCCGCCTTCGAACCTGATGGGGAAACCCTCGACCCTTATCCCAGAGATTGCGATTCTATGCATAACTTGTTTTTGCGGGATGTATGTGACCAATATGGCCTAATGTGTATGTGATGCATGTTTGTAATATTTTCATGACTGCGTGTCGTGGGTTGACAACACTACCGAGCCATTGTGTTGTCAAAGTATTGTATTAACGACTGCGTGTCGACTTGTGATGATTCCTTATATCCATGTATTTTATTACTAGTGTTATGAGTAATAGCTTATATTAGTACTCGGAGGACACATCACTTGGAAGGATGGCACACATTAACCATGGAGATGGAGATCATCATGGTGGATGATTCTATGGTGATGGAGATCACCATGAGAAAATGGGCCATCTTGAGTCAACTCGTGTGAATGCTATTCTGTTTGTTTTACTCCTATGCATGTTTAAATGGTAGAAGTATAGCGATCCCTCACAAAATGTTAAGTTAAACATATGCCCTCCCAACTAAACTTTGCACCATCCCATGTCTTGTAAATTGATGGTGGGTCTATAAAATTAGGGCACCATCGACTTTCCTTGATTAGATGGGTTTGTATCGGATACCTACATGCATAAGGGTTGGTGAACTTAACAAGGTTATCATAAAGGTTATGGGCCTTGGGGCATAAAGGTTGGGCGCCGGGGCATAGAGATGTCACCCAACAACAAGAGTCATATAGAGATATGATTAGTAAGGTGTTGCTTACCGAATTAACTTGTCTCCTAGCGGTGATGCAAAAGCTCACTAGTAGACTCGTTAATTGCGGATCTTGAATCACTAAGAATCAATAGAGGGATGTTGATTTTAGTGGGAGTACATTCTATTAAATTGTTTAATATAGTTTACTCTATCATGGTTTTATTTGTCTTAGTATTTTGCATTTCCTATTGTAGATCAATGGCATCTAGCAACCAAGCACACCCTTTTGCTTTGCGATCGATTCTTGAGAAAGAAAAATTAAATGGAACAAACTATTCGGACTGGGTCCGTAACCTGAGAATTGTTCTCAGGGCAGATAAAAAGGAAAATGTTCTGGACACCCTAATCCCAGAAGAGCCTACTAACAATGTGGCTGCTGCTGTTAAAACTGCCTATAAGAAAGCATGTGATGACTCTCTTGAGGTTAGCTGTCTTATGCTTGCATGCATGGAACCTGACCTTCAAAAGCAGTTTGAGGATCAGGAAGCGTATGATATGATCATGGCGCTTAAGGACATGTTCCAGACACAGGCCAGGACTGAACGATTCAATGTCTCTAAGGCTTTTCTGGAATGCAAGTTAACAAAAGGTGCACCCGTAGGCCCACATGTGATCAAAATGGTTGGTTACAGTCAGACTTTGGATAAACTTGGTTTTCCAATTAGCCAAGAGTTGGCAATCGATTTCATTTTGGCGTCTCTTCCACCTAGCTATGGACATTTCATTTGAACTACCATATGCATGGGGTGGAAAAGGGCCTTAATGAGCTTTGTGGGATGCTCAAAAGCGAGAAAGAGTGACATTAAGAAGTGTGTAGGCCCTAGCCATGTGATGGTATGCTGAGAACAAGTCGACTTCAAGAAAAGGGTAGGAAGCCATGGGCAAAGAATAAGGGCAAGGTTAAAGATATGATCTCAAGCCAACGCCTAAGCCTAATCTTTGGACACAGAGTGAGACGGTATGCTTCTATTGTAAAGAAAGCGGCCTTTGGAAGAGAAAGCGCAAGAAGTACACGGATTCCGAGGAATGCAAGAAGAATTTGGGAGTAAGACTTCCACCCATGGTACACTTGTCATAAATGTTTTAGACATTTTCTCGCTGATTCTCCTATTAACTCTTGGGTATTTGATCTGGGATCGAGTTGCTCACATTTGCAACTCGATGCGAGGGCTAATAAAAGTAAAGGAGTCGCAAGAGGTGAAGTTGATTTTCGCGTCGGAAATAAAGCAAGGGTTCTTTGCGTTGACCGTCGGCACCATGCAACTTGACTTCCTTCAAGATTTATTATGGAATTGAATAATTGTTATTATGTTCCTAGTATGAGTCGAAACATTTTATCCCCTCATGTTTGATGAGAGATGGTTATTCATTTGCAAGTAAAGACAATGGTTGTTTGATCTCTAAAAATGAAATGTTTGTGGCTTTTATGCCCATTGTGAATGGGTTATTTGTTTTAAATCTTGATGATGCACCCATCTTTAACATAAATGCTAAAAGACTTGACCTAATGATTTGAATCCCACCTATGTTTGGCATTGTCGTTTGGGTCACATAAGTGAAAAGCGCATGAAGAAGCTCCATGATGATGGTCTTCTAACCGTTTAATTTTGAATCATCTGAGACATATGAAGCTTGTTTGCTTGGTAAGATGACCAAGTCACCTTTCAAAGGTTCTTTTGAGAGGCGTCGGACTTGTTGGAAATCATACATCTTGATGTATGTGGACCAATGAGCACGCATCGCTAGAGGAGGATTTCATTACTTCATAACTTTCATCGATGATTTTAGTAGATATGGCTATGTCTACTTAATGAAGCATAAGTCTGAAACTTTTGAAAAGTTCAAAGAGTTCCAGAATGAAGTTGAAAATCAATGTGCCAAGAAAATTAAGGCTCTGCGATCTGATCGTGGTGGCGAGTATTTGAGTCATGAATTTAGCAATCATCTGAAGAGTTGCGGAATTGTTCCACAGCTAACACCGCCCGGAACGCCTCAAAGAAACGGGGTATCCGAGCGGCGTAATCGGACCTTGTTGGACATGGTTCGATCGATGATGAGCCAGTCAGATCTACCATTATCATTTTGGGGTTACGCTCTAGAAACGGCAGCTTTCACACTTAATAGGGTACCGTCTAAATCCGTAGTTAAGACACCATATGAGATATGGACTGGGAAGAGTCACAGTTTGTCATGTGCTGATGACAAACTGTGACAAACTAGGAAGAGTCACAGTTTGTCATCAGCACATGACATCGATGATTGTCATGTGCTGATGACACAAATGCTTCCTGTTGTAATTAGAAGTATCTTGCCGAACAAGGTCCGAGTGGCAATCTTGAGGCCGTGTTATTTTTTCAACTCAATTGCTCGGAAGATCATTGATCCCCAAGGACTAGATGCTTTGCAGGCCGAGGTGGTGACCACTCTATGTCATCTTGAGATGTATTTCCCTCCGTCATTTTTCGATATTATGGTCCATCTCATTGTTCACCTTGTGAGAGATAAAGATATGCGACCTGTGTTCTTCGTCATATGTACCCGTTCGAGAGGTACATGGGAATTCTCAAGTCCCACGACGGAATCGATCTCGACCGGAGGGCAGCATCATCGAAGGTTATGCAACCGAAGAGGTCATTGAGTTCTGCGTTGACTACATGGCTCAGGTGGAACCGATAGGTGTGCCTCTATCTCGCCATGAGGGGAGACTGGATGGTATCGGGACCATCGGAAGGAAATCAATAACTCCCGATCTAGATACATACGCTCAAGCCCATTTCATGGTCTTGCAACACATGACCCAAGTGTCCCGTATATCGACGAGCACAAAGACATGGTGCGCCAATGAATCGAGACCGGTCGGAGGTTTGGATCACGAGAGAGCACAACCGTCGGTTCAACGAATGGTTAAAGGTGCGAATCATTGGGAGGTCATCAAGTGATGATCTGTTGCTATGGTTGTACGAGGGCCACAATTTACAATTGTCACATGGCAAGGATCGACATCAATGGGTACACATTTTATCTGGCTATTCGGGATAGGAAGAGCACGATCCGAATAGCGGTGTCGCATAGATGCATTGAGACCGATGGGATGAGGAGCTCCTACTATGGGCAAATAGGCGAGATATGGGAGCTCGACTCGTGCTTTTCAAGATCCCCTATTTGGTGCCGTTGGGTCCATCTCGCAGGTGAAGGTCGACAAATGCGGTGTCACTCATGTGGACCTCGAGCGTGTCGGATATAAAGACGAACCATTCGCATCTTGGCTAACCAAGTTGTTCAAGTCTTCTATGTAACCGACCGGCAAATAAGAAGCGCCACGTAGTTCTTCATGAAAAAAGGAGGATTGTCGGAGTTGAGAATGTAGTGGGCGAGGAAGAATACAATCAATTTGACGAGTTGCCTCCTTTCGGAAACAACATTAGGCTCGAGGAAGAACTCGGTGAGGAAGCTAGCTATATCTTGCGTCGATCATCATGAAGGCCTATATCTTAATTAAGAATTTACTCCAATGTAATTAATTTATTCCATAACATCATGTGTTATGGACTTGTAATCTCTCATATATTTTGATGTCAACGTGAAATTGTCATGTGTTGATGTGTTATGGACTTGTCATATTTGATATTGATGTCAATGTGGACGTACATTGTAATGTGGAGTATCAAAATTGTCATCATACTTGATTTCGAGTTGAGTTGAATTAGATATGAAATTTTGAAGTCAAATGTGTTATGAACTTGTTATGGACTTGTCATATTTGATATTAATGTCAATGTGTGGACGTACATTGTAATGTGGAGTATCAAAATTGGTTTCACTTGATTTGGAGTTGAGTTGAATTAGATATGAAATTTTGAAGTCAAATGTGTTATGAACTTGTCATCATACTTGTCACCGTGTTAGAATTCATATGGACTTGTCATAATTGTCATCATACTTGTCTCAAAGAAGTTCACTATGTTTTCTCGGGATATTTATGTCTCACCGAGTTGATATGTTTTGTCGGGATATCATAAATTGGCCTCGGGTTGTAGGCTATCACAGACGGTTTTATTATACAACCGTCTGTGGAAATATCCTGAGCGGTTGAAATGAGAACCGCTCGTGATATTATATCCTGAGCGGTTCTCATTTCAACCGTCTGTGATATACTTTTTATAAGGCGGAAACGCTAGGGTTTTCCTCTCACTTCTCACTTCTCTCCCGCGCCCTTACGCTCTCGCGCTCGTTCGCCTCCTCTAGGGTTTAGGGCTCGCTTCGCGCCGACTCGACCTCTGCGCCGCCCGACCTCGGCGCCGACCTCGGTGCCGCCGCCCCGACCTCGGCGCCCGTTCACCTCCCAGTCAGTAAGCCCGGCGTCGCCGCCGACCTCGGTGCCGCCGCCCGACATTGGCACCTCCGACCTCGACGCCGTCCTCCTCCCGTGTCGGCCTCCTCCTCTCTGACCGCCTTCTCCCCCCGCCCGTCCTCCTCCCGTGTCGACCTCCTCCCCAGCTCCCTCCTCCCAAGATCGGCCTCCTCCCCTGACCTGCCTCCCCAGTTCTTGTGCGGCATCCTCTCTGTGAGTATTGCTCCTCTGTGGCGATTCGGTTGATCTTTGCATATATATATATATATATATATTTGCGATGCTAGTTACAAATTAATCAAGGCTTTGTTGACATGCTCGTGATGAACTCCGTCTTATCTTGAGATTGAATGTGATAGTTAGTTCATACTTGAGCTCTATTGTATTACTTACTCTTGTCAATATGTTGTCTTGTTAATTGGTTACTTTCGGTTCGACTCATAGTTCTATTGCAAATTGATCGGTTGTATTGACTAGTTTGTGATTCTTCTAGTAGTATGTATGAGCTCATTCAACTTTTCATTTGCCATCTTGATCTCTGTAGTCAACCTCTGTTTGTTGGAAGTTTAATCTGTTTTAGATTATGATTGAGATCATTTGACAGTTAAGCAAAGTATTGTTTAGAGCTCATAGTTTGAATTTATATTATCATATTCATTTCATGAAGAGTATAGACAATAGGATTGAGATGGCAAAGACTTGTTCTTTAGCTACTCTCCTTACGAGAGCACATAATATCATCAATCGCATTTCCTTAGAGAAGTAGGCTCGGGCAAAAGATTTGTATCACTAGTTTCTATCTATACAAAGATCACAAGAGAATTTGGTGGATTAAGGAGTGTTAGGAGTGTTAGAATAGAAGCTCGTGGATTAAGGAGTGTTAGGAATGTTAGTAGTGCTGTATGAGCTCATTCAACTCTTCATTTGCCATCTTGATCTCTATAGTCAACCTCAGTACTTCTTCCCGAGAGCAAGTAAGCGAGATGGCGAGGCACCGTCTTCGCCGCCACCGACGCCGCAGATGGAAGAGGCGCCGACGAGGCCGCCAACACCGACCCGCAGATGGAAGAGGCGCCGACGAGGCCGCCGTCACCGTCGGCGATAATGACACTAAGCGAGATGGCAGAGGACAATCGAAAATGCCTACGGCCTACTGGTCATCACGGAGGTCGGTGACTTTGGGGTCCTCTGAGTCCCAAGAGATCGTGGCGAGATTCCGGACCATCTGCGGGATACTTGGAAGGAGCGGGTCCTCATCACCACACCAAGGTGGAAGGACTGACGAAAGAAGCGAAGGCGCTACGTGGACAGAACTTTCGAGAAGTTCACTATTCCGTAGCACATGTGGCACGCGCGGCGACGGACGGCGATGCTCACGATGGGTAAATCGTGGAGGACCTTCAAGAGCATTCTTGTCACGGCACGTGAACACGGTCGACGCCCTTCGCAAATATAGATTCTTGACGGGAAGCATGGGACACCTTTGTGGCTATGAAAACATCGGCCAATTTAAGGAGCAAAGTGCGCGCACAAAGCTCTCCAGACCTGAAACACTCACCCCGCACAGACTCGGCACGGCTGGTACGCGGGTAAATCGAGGAATGGACGGCGGAGAAGGAGAACCCGCTTCCTGATGTCACAAACCCGCATTCCCTAAGCTGGTTAAAAGCGAGGGCACAAGTCTCGTCTTCGGGCAGCATCTCCTTCACAAACCCGGCAGACCAGGAAGTGTCCCAATGTGTGGTAAGTATATCGAACTACTAAGTTGTTAATAAGTCCATAACTTCATAGTGTCTATAATAACGTGATGACCTCTTGCAGCGTGACTTGACTGCCCAAGCTTCCCAAGGCTCCTTCCGTGCGAACGAGGAGAAGGATATACTATCTACGGCCTTGGGAAACAAGGAGCACCCGGGTCGCACGCGAGGCCTTGGGGTTAACGTACCTTGGATTCATGGATTCGCGGACGACTACTACACGTATAGGACTAGGAAGAGATCCAAGGCCGAGCACGACAACCAGTTGGTACAGATGATTACTAACCAATTTCAAGTAGAGATGGCAGCATTGCGGAGTCAAATGGATATACTCATGAGCCAGCGGTCGCAAGCCGCCCCCGCTAATTTGGAAGACAGTCCTCCTCGACGTCGGAGTAGCGTCGCGTCCGCGCATAATTGTGAACATGACGACGTCCGATTACCGATAGACGACATCAAGGTAACGTACATCTATGGAATGCACCAAAGATAGACCCTAACGACGCCTTAGCTAATTGCGATCGTTTTGTAGGAGCCGATACTGTAAGCTCAAGTGAGGATGGATGGGTCCTTTGTATTGAGGTCTGCGAGGGATGGTGTATCCATACGAGGAAGGGCGGTCAAAGACGGTGCCAGGTGGTGCAGTTACGCCAAGGTCAGTGGATATGGTACATGTCAATTTCCGAGCCATCTCATTTGGACATTTGCCCGAACGAAGAGATCACAACACTAGGGGATGCCGTCCTCTCTTTTATCCAGTGGCCCAAGAAGATCATCGCCATGGAACCAGCAGTGCCGCGATCTGGACACGACCATTCCTCTCCAACGGGACCCTCGATGACTCCACCTCATGTTTCGCCTCAAAAGGCCACCTCTTCGATTCCCGTGGAGAAGACGCCGAAGGAACAGCAAAAGCGTGCCGACGTATCGGTTCCCGAGTCGTCTCACAAAAAGACGATGCCAATCGCTAAGGCCAAATCGAAATCAACGAACGTTAAGGCGCCTCCCAAGTCCGGGAAGTCCGAGAAGTCCGGGAAGTCCGCGATACTCGGGAAGTCCGCGATACCCGGGAAATACATCATTAGAAAACCGTTGTGTTCCGGCGCAGTATTAATGCACGCTGGACATGCTTGTCAGGCTTTGCATGCCTGGTACTTGGACAAGACCCAAAAGAAGGGGTCCGACATCGAATCACCGCCGACACGAGGACAAGCATTTCTTCAACGGACGAGGTACTTCGTCGTGGGCTTCAATGATTTATTTGAACTATTCAACCTCGTTGGCCTCGACGCCTCGCTTCTACGATGTTGGACAATCGTAAGTGCGCATAATCAAGTTCTACATTCATCTAATATCGATAAATATCACAACTCATTGCTTATGTATAGATACATGCCGCAAAATGTCCGGAATGGAAAGAACCGTGGGTTTCTCGACCCACACGTGGTATCGTTGCAAACCATCCTACAAGACTCGTCCTTCGCCGAGAAATACATAACGAGGTCATTGCTTCTACAGAGGAACATGAAGTACATAGTGGTGCCCTACAACCGTGGGGTAAGTGTCACTACTTGCTATACAAATTTCATTTGTACATTATACGCAAAGACGAACTTAGGTTTAGTGACTATAGCGACATACATGAGTAGGTACCATTGGATCCTTTTAGTTATTATACCCAAGAGGAACCATGTGATATACCTTGATTCCCTAAACCGCAACAAGCACGACTTCAAAGACTCTAAGAGGAATACTCGAGAGGTATGCTAATTTCCTCCTTACATAACTCTATTGTAGTCTTCATTCGCTTGAAATGGCCGAGGATAACTTTTTGAATCATGTAGGTCGCTCATCAATTATGTTGCCAACAAAGGAATATACGATGGAAAGAGCGCCTAACTAACACAGGATGGATTTTCCAAAGACGTGCTACAACACAATAATACTATATCATACTTCATAATAACGCGTCTCGAACCGACTATACCTATATATGTAATTCTATTTTTGCAAAGGCCGCCAAAGAAAAAGATGATGAGTTATGTGCAATCTACGTCTGCTATCATATGCACTAATCCTTACTGACTAAGAAGAAGGATCCTGAGGTTTGTCAATCTCGAAATAATTATTTCCTAATTATAAATTTAAATATATATAGCTTACCACTTTACTCTTAATTGGTAGCAACAGGTCTTGGATTTACAATGTGATTCACTCGTTGCGGAAGAGATCAAGGACATTCGAGGGAAGCTCTGAGCCTTTATCAACTTAGAAATCATTAACGACAACGGAGAGTTTCACTCCGTCGCCAACCCAGAGCATCACCCCACTAAAACCTCTCAACGCAAACAATTGTAATCTAGTTGTAACTATAGCGACAATACTTGAACAAATGCGATCTTTTGTAATTTATTTTGAGTAATGATCACTTTGAGTTGTCATGGTCGCTTGAATCTGTTATTGTGAAATGTTGTTTCGTGATTGCTTGAATCTGTTTCGTGAATGCTTGTTTTCAGAGGGCATGGCTAGCAATTCCCGAGGCTAGCCAGAAAACAAACAAATTGTGGGGGGTATGAGCTATCACAGACGGTTTTTGTTAAAACCATCAGTGAAGGCAAGTATCACAGCGGTTTATTGCAAATCGTCAGGATAGGAGAATATCACGACGGTTCTATATAAAAGCCGCCCGTGATAGTCACAAATCACGAGCGGTTTTTATTTAGAACCGCTCGTGATATTCTCCTATCACGCGGTTTTATTTAGAACCGCTCGTGATATTCTCGAATCACGAGCGGTTGTCGGTTGAAACCGCTCGTGATATTGACTTCACGAGCGGTTTTTAATAAAACCGCTCAGTGATATTTCGTATCACGAGCGGTTTTGTACCGCCTCGTGATAATATCTATTATCACGCACCAACAAACATAGGCGGTTCGGAAACAAATGCGTGATGACGATTCCAACCGCCTCGTGATGTCGTTCTCGTAGTAGTGTATGGAGAAGACGCTTGTTGGAAGTGACGCGTCTGGTCGGAGAGTCGATTCTGCTTAGTAAAACAAGAATCGATCATCGGCTGATATCTATGAGACACTCAGCCGTATGGTGGTTGTTGTCAGTGTCTTAGGACTATGAAACGTCGCGTGGTATGGACCAAATATAACATGTGTTCCATTTATCACACGGTAAGAAATATACTTAGAATTAGATTAGATGCCAGTTCATTGCTTCCTCGAGCAGTCATATGGTCAGGGACTACACATAGGACCTCATCTGACCAGGGTTCCCATTATGTAACCTCTCGAATCCTTACGACTATAGAGGTCGTTAGCCTTAGGGGTTATGACCACGAAGACATATGGTCTTTTATTATGTATTAAAGTAATACATAGAGATTTCAATCCTCGTCACCCTCATTAATTAATCTCAAGCCCACACATCAGTCTAACATGGAACTAATTAAACCAACCCCTAATTACTGCTTTGTCCTAATGACCTAGATTCGGTCTTAATGACGCAGCTACAATTCTTGTCCGTTTCTAACTGGGGTAGAGGAGCTCCAAGACGCTCCTTGTCGTGTTCGACGCGTGAAGCGAAGGCCACGGGCGCATCGATAAAGTTAAAATGGAACCCTAAGGCTCGGGTGATCCTAGGGGTACCGGCGGCGAGGGGAGGGATGGCCAGTAGCGGTGGCGCAACTGTGAAGAGCGACGGCGACGGTCGGTGCTACGACGACTGACGATTCGACCAAGCTTTAAGCCAGAATTCGAGCGCATGAGTGTCTATGAGCAGCAGAGAACCTACCAGAGCGAAGAGGGAAGGCAGAGGCGGTCGGAGCGTGGCTGGCGACGTGGTCCCGAGGCAGCACGACGGTCGGAGGGGCTATCAACTGTCGGGATAGCTGAAAGGGTGTGAGGGGATGGCATGAGTAGGAGGAATTGGGTCGGCGCTTACCGGGGAAGGCGCGGCGGTGGGAATGGCGACTTTGGCTGAGGACGGGGAAGAAGGGGACGGCGGCGAGTTCCTGCGAGCCAATAGGGAAATTAGCAGGGGGAAAGATCCTCGTGTTCCGGAATGCGCGGTGACACGGGTGGTTAGGAGGGGGGCTCACCGGAGCGGCGGCGACGCGATGGTAGCGTGGCGGCCGAAAGCGAAACTCACGCCCTTTTTCGTGCTGGTGAACGACAGAGGAAGGGAAAAGGGAGGGGAGTGGCTGGGGAGGGTGAGACGAGCTTGGGGATGGCTGGCCCAGCTTATAAAGCTGCGGGAGGAGGGGGGGAGTGGCTGTTGTGGCACATCGAAGGATGTGGCGCAGCCGAGAGTCGGCATTGAAGGCGTGGACGCAGCGGAGCCGGGGTAGCTGTGCCGCGGTGTGGCGGGTGCCGCTACACGCACGACGAGCATGGGTCGAGACGTGCGGCGGGGAGAGAAGGGAAGGCTAGGGGCCGGGCGGATGCAGAGGCGACGCGGCGCAGATGCACATGGCGTGAGGGGTGGCGGCGAGGGGCACTGGCACGGAGCAGGGCGAGGCGGCAACGAGCGAACATGGTGGGCGCGCACGGTGCGGGCCGATCCAGGCCAGGCCAGCGGCCAAGCTAGGCTAGGGGAGGCAGGGGTAGGCTGGGCTGAGCTCAAGAAGGGTTTAGGAAACTTGGAAATTGAAAATTTGAGTTGCACAATTTGAATTCAATTCAAAATTAAAATGGGATGCTACATGCACACCGCGCCCATTCCTTTGAAACGGAGCCGACGCAACATATATGTCACGAGTAATCGCCGACCATTTACCGTTTTTATCTTTACATTGTCTAAGATAGGCCAACATCATTTAGGTTGGAGCAGTTTGCCCCTTAATTACCTTGTCGATCGATCGTACGGGTGCCTAGCATTTGTAACCACATAGGCCAAAAAGCCCCTCATACTAATACTATAGAGTTGAAACTCATCTAAATTAGCTACCCATTTTGCTTCCAAAGATGGCTGTCCACATATGCACGGCTATGCAGTGTCGCCAATGGACAGGATGACCTGGTCAACTAGTAATCACATAAGATTAGGATGAGTAGCAGTTGATGCAGCTGATCCCAATCCCATCTGCAGATCTGCACGCACGCAGTCTTATCCCGAGACTTTTGAACCCCGTGATTTACCAAATCCTCCTCCTTACATCTAGAATGTTTGACATTACTCTTGCTCCTGGATTCTCAACTGGCCACACCATGGTTAAAACTGTAGCTATTACTATGTCAATCCTAATTAGCCTTCGAAGATTCAGCACAAACCTAAGGTCATATACAATAGACTTACATCAGCTGTTTATAGTCTCTGCCAAGTAGGATTTAAACTGATGTGGATAAAAAAGAATAAAGAGAAAAAACATCATTTACAATCCTATAACCGATCTCATGGAAATTATCTATCTATACTATCAGTGCGCTTTAAGTAACAACCAGGGCTGTAATTTTGAGGTGTCGTGCAACCCCGACGGAATCTTGCGGAGACGGGTAAGTATACCGTGTACTGATCCAGCGGGGGCCCACCCCACATCGGCGTCCGTATGGGCCTGGACGGTTCCCCCTACCGGCCAGTGACGTCACCCGCCGTTTCAGAAGACAAGCCAAGCAAAGAATATTGCAAGCGCCACCCCGCCTGTCCACACGACTTAGTAATTTGACCCTTATGTTGTGACATACTCTTTGCATCAAGGTGTATAAAATATGTGGGTGAAGCGTGCGTGGTGGGCTAAGGTGTTTGATGTCAAAATAACATATAGTTAGTTGTCTTAGGGAGAAGAAAAAAAATCTCCAGCCTTGGGCCCAAAAAGGTTCAATATGTTGTGACGTACTCTAATCGTGCGGATATTTATCCACCTCTTATAAAAAAGAAAATTCCTTATTTGTTATGCAAAATTTCAGACTTCCCTAGTAGGACACCGAAAATTGCTCTTCTCTTCACGGTCACCGGAGCAAAAATCGTTGCCCTCCCATACAAGCAAAACTTCAGTATTGCAACGGCTACATGAATAATGCTTACCACAACGTCATAATCCGATGTAATATACTTCCAATTTCAAAATATAAGGTATATAAATTTTCTAGATTTGTTTCAAAATATAAGGTATATAAATTTTCTAGATTTGTTTCAAAATACCCACCACCCGCACTATTCTCTCTTGTTTCGAAGACATTAACATAAAAGGGTTATCAATTGTAACTTCACTCTGTTATCTGTTGATTTTTCAACTTTTATCGATCTCCGTGTGTGACCAAGATACATTTTATAAAAAGAAACGGAGGCCCATGTGGATTTTTCCTATTCTTTTAATCCTCAACGAGTTTTGTTGCGTGTGCGTTTACTTGTTGGCCGTTTCATTATATCTTGGGGAAGAGGCAAGCAGAGAGCAAGGAAGGCACACCAGACGAGAGAGAAGAAGAGAAGAGGAGCGAGCGAGCGATAAGTACCCACCCCTCTCCCTTCTCTTCACCTCCCCGCCTCATCCATTCGTAGCCGACGCCCAACGCCAGCGAGAGAGAGAGAGAGAGAGAGAGAGAGTTTTGCCGATATACACTGCGGACGTGCGGATTGAGGAGTAATTTAGCTGGTCCGATCCGGTGGATTGGATTGGGTTTGGTCGGGAGTGAGTTTGTGAATGGTGAACGGCGAGGAGGATTGCACGCGGGCGTCGCTGCTGGGGAGGTATGAGATCGGGCAGACGCTCGGGGAGGGCAACTTCGGCAAGGTCAAGTACGCGCGCCACCTCGCCACCGGCGCCCAGTTCGCCATCAAGATCCTCGACCGCAACAAGATCCTCTCCCTCCGCTTCGACGACCAGGTACGTTATCCATCCCGCGAATCCATCGGGAGGCAGCCTAGCTTCTTCCCCTTCTCCATTTCTTGGCGCCGTTTGACCAATCGTGCCGGCTGGTTGGATTAATTCGTTGTCGATCGTGCGTGTGGTGCTGTGGTCAGATAAGGAGGGAGATTGGGACATTGAAGCTGCTCAAGCACCCTAACGTCGTCCGCCTGCATGAGGTGCGTGCTTTCCTCCCGGTGCTCATCAGACTCCTGTTTCCTTTCTTGTGGAATTCAATGGGGGTTACTTTTGAGTTCTGACACTTGGCTAGTCATAACCTGCAACGAAAGCAACATTTACTTAGCACCAGGATAAGGATTTGCACTACTAGTTTGCTTGCTTGCTCGTGTGGAGGGGATTATGCAGCGGTAAAGCATAATTCTCTTGTGTTTCTATTGGTGTTATCCGAGGCGTGGTTCGTTACATGTGATGTGAGGGAGATTAGGGAGTAGTTTTGGCCGCAAAGCTTGCTTGGGCTTGCCTACTCTTGTGCACGCGACGCATCACCACCGCGCACGGCACCTCGCCGGCCGGCGTTCCCTCCCCTCTGGGCTCTGGCCGCTGATTCCACCACCGTCTTCAAACCTTAGACACCCATCGGCCTCATGGGCTGTCTCCGCCCGGGTACCCCTAGCGAGACAGGAAAATTTTGCCTCGTGAGCCGGGTGCACCAAGTCACCCGTCGCGTGGGCCCACCCGGTACGCCCAATCATGTGCACGCGAGGAGGTAGTGGACACGTCAACCGGGCCCCGCACACGTGTTCCGGGAGTAGGACCCCTCGCTGCCATGCCTGGTCCAGGGCTCCAGGCTGGAGTGGGCGGCCTCTCCCTGTCTCTCACACTGTACTGTCTCTCTCTCGCGATGAGGTGATGGTGAGATGAACAGTGTGGTGTGGTGATTGAATCCGGAGGAGCAAAGCATCAGCGGCTCCCACCCAGCGATGCTTTTGGTTTGCTCACGTAATTGTGTGCGTTTCCAAAACCACGAGCCACGAGGCTCGCACTGACATCTAGTACACATAGTACAGAAGAACAAGTCTTGAATTTTCAGGCTAGCAGTTATGGTAATGCTTTCTGGTGAGCCATATAAGGACCATATTGGCAAATGAGATATGGTGTCAAGGAAAGACCGAGGTGTGATCGTCCGTGCTGAATTTATCTCGACAGCAATGTGTTGTTGTCGTTAGTGTTCTTTTAGGGGGGGGAAAGATGTTGCTGTTGTCGTTGCTCATTAGTCGAATATGTCACTCTGTAGAGCAAGCAACTGCCCTATCCTTTTCTTTGTCGCCGTCAGGCGTAAGTACTGGAAATATGCAAATCCACTTGGATCCTCAAGGACAATGATTTAGTGGTCAATGTGGAATTGAAAAGAAAAATCAGCCAGTGATATTGGGATTTGTTTTTGGGTCCACATACAGGTTGCTGCTAGCAAAACAAAGATTTACATGGTGCTCGAGTACGTCAACGGGGGCGAGCTCTTCGACAAGATTGTAAGCCACGAAAAATCTTGTTGAAAGTATTGTTTTCGCGTTGTAAAATTGGTGCCAGGTCTCGTTAATTCTGATATTTGTTCTTTGTTTCCTTCGCAACTATGAAAGGCCATAAAAGGAAAACTCTCTGAACATGAAGGAAGGAGGCTTTTTCATCAGCTAATTGATGGCGTCAGCTATTGCCATGATAAAGGTGTCTACCACAGAGACCTTAAGGTACCTAAAATAATTTACTTTTCCAGCTATTTTTCCTTATAGATACCAGAATTGCATTAATTCTATTACACAATGGTTATTCTTTTATCATACATATCGGCAATAAACTCAAGTATGGTTTGATTCTTCCGTGACAGCATTTTTCTTCTTTATTCTACTGTTACAGCCAGAAAACGTTCTTGTTGATCGAAAAGGCAACATCAAGATCTCCGACTTCGGCCTCAGTGCTTTACCTCAACATCTTGGGGTATGCTGATTAGCATTTGGTTGAATTTTGTTCTATATAAAATCAATCCCATGTATGTTCGATTTACTGAATGTTGCGCACTTGAACTTTCAGAATGATGGATTGCTACATACAACGTGTGGCAGCCCCAATTACATTGCTCCCGAGGTAAAAAAAAATGACAGCAGAAGTAATCTGAAATTAGTAACTTCATTCATTTGTCTTGTAGGTGCTAATTCGGTGCCAAATCCATGCAGGTTTTGCAAAATAGAGGTTACGATGGCTCCTTGTCAGATATATGGTCTTGTGGAGTAATTCTTTATGTAATGCTTGTCGGGTACCTTCCTTTCGATGACCGAAATCTCGTTGTCCTTTATCAGAAGGTTGGTTTTCAGACAAAGCAGCTTTAAAACTTTTCTCTATAACTTGTTTCGAAGTTCTGACCATCCTGATGGTGCAAAATTGTTTTGTTGGTTTAGATTTTCAAGGGAGACACTCAGATCCCGAAGGGGCTTTCACCTGGTGCACAGGACCTTCTTCGGAATATTCTTGAACCGAATCCGATGAAGAGGATCAACATAGCAGGGATCAAAGAGCACGAGTGGTTTCAGAAGAACTACATTCCTGTTGATCCATACGATGACGATGAAGATGTCCATCTTGATTCAGTTCTCCCAATCAAAGAGGTATAAACAGTTTGGAGATACCGTAGTATAGAAATGTACTTGCTAATTAGTATTTGTTAAAGCTGATTGGTGTTTTCTTTCCTGAAGAAAATTGACGAAGCAGGACAGGAAAAGCCTACTCATATCAACGCTTTTCAGCTGATCGGAATGGCTTCTGCCCTTGATCTTTCAGGCTTCTTTGAGGAAGAGGTTCGTACAGTGTCTTTTCAGCCGCTTATTTCGTGTACTTCCCGATCTTATCAGAAAAAAGTTTGGTGTAGTGTAATTGACATCATAAAAATAGCACATTCTAGCTCTCATCACCTGTACCTTGCAATAATCAACACAGCACTCAATTGATCCTAAATTCTTCTTCTTTCTAATTTTTTCGTAATTCTAGTGTGAAATATGATGACCCACTCAACATTGCCCCCCTTGAGCCTAGCCTAAGCTACCTGCACATTGAATGTTGACAGCAACAAATGAATCATTCATCTCACGTTTCTGGTGGCTGAATTCATTGCAGGATGTGGCTCAAAGAAAGATAAGATTCACGTCAACGCATTCACCCAAGGATTTATTCGACAAGATTGAGAATGCCGTGACAGAGATGGGATTCCAAGTCCAGAGGGGACATAGCAAGGTATGCAGGACCTTTTCTCATCACAAAATCAATTTGACATAAATAAATGCTAGAAGAGACCCAATTTGGTTTCAAATAAAGATAGAAGAGATCCAACAAACTAAAGGCAATAAGCTTGTTGTGTTGCAGCTCAAAGTTACGAAAAAATCCAAAAATTCAAGGAACCCCAGGAATTCCTCATCATTCTTGGTCTCTACTGAGGTAAAATGCACAGGATAGCTTCATAGTACTAGACAATGCAGAAAAGGATAGCATATCAGCTGATGCTCACAGTACTGGTTTTGATCTTCAGGTGTTTGAGCTCGGGCCGTCTCTGTATGTTGTTGAACTGAAGAAATCCCACGGAGATCCTATACTGTATAGACAGGTACCAATGAACACCCTTACTTGCTACCCACAATATAACTTCAGATAAAATGGAAGAACAGAGCAGTCATATGATACGATGAAAATGTATCGCATTTGCAGCTGTGTGAGAGGCTATCGGATGAGCTGGGGGTGTGCAAGACCGATCAGATTATGAGGACGGAATCGCTGGAAGATGATCTAGCGAGCTTCGACGGCGAAGCGCCTCTGTCTGGTTTCTGACGAATGCCGCCCTGCTCCGTTTTGGGTACAAGGGACGAGGAACAAGCTCCGTTCCTGATACAACTCTAGCTTAGGATCACGCATATAGTGTACAAAGCGAGTGGTGCGAATTGGCCACCGAGTTGAATATGAGGAATGATTTGTTCTTGCCTGTCTTTTCACCCGCTTCTCTTTCGTAGCACGAAATCATCGGGATGCTGGCGTCACAATCACAAGCTAGGGAGCAAATGTATATCTCACCGAAATTAAAGAGGGTTCAAACCGTCAAGTGGCTCGAGGAAACAACTGAATGCATACCTCCACATCAGAGGAAGAACAGAGAACAACGTGGATTAGGAACAGACAATACGAACTAATCAGCGGAGGAGACTTCAGACTGACAAAATCTATACGCAGATGCAAGTGACAGGTAACAAAATGGCGAGCGAAAGAGCACTTCCCGGCCGTGAGCAGGGCCGTTCCTGGCATTTCGGGGGCCCTGGGGCGAGACAAAATAGGAGGCTCTTTATTCTAATATAAATAAATAGTGCTACTTTTATATCAACCGCAAAACTATTCAATACATCAAAAAGATACAAACTACTTATAGAAAGCAATTTCTTCTAACATTTCTAGATGTAAAGTCATTGATAATAGTATCCACGTCAATGTGATCTAACATATCTTTTTCAATGCATAAAGTGGCTAGATCATTCAACATTTCTTGTGATATTGATGACCTCAAATAATTTTTCAATAACTTCAACTTTGAAAAGCTTCTTTTAGTTGATGCTACAGTCAGGTACGGTAAATAAGATTCGATAAGCAATTGAAACATTTGGATAACAATCTACATATTTAACAAACTAAAAAAATCTCAATAGCAGACATTGTCACATGGCAAAGTCATTTGCAACACTCTTAATTCAGAGAAAAGAGATGTATCAGGATACCCATTCCTACACTCTTAACCTCAATCTAGTTAGTAGTTATACAACTCTGCAGAGCAATACATCATATATAGGATATACAATTATACATATACTTATATGTAGTATGATGTATCAGGATCGGGGCTCTTGGCTTTGGTGGGCTCTGGGCGGTCGCCCTGGCCGGCCCTCCATTAGGAACGGCCCTGGCCGTGAGCAAACTACATGAATGGATATTGAGACAGTTTCAGAAGCCCTGGCTCTTTCATAGGATTCAGATTTTTCCAAGTGCCAGATTCCATACATTGTTCACTGCTAATAGCATTATGCATGGCATGCACAAAATGCAAACCAAGCTAGCAACATAAGATGAATATATAGGTACCATCTAACATGTCAGATCAACTAACAATTCACCAAGAACTGATCAGATTTACAACTCTAGCTCATAAATATAGCATACCCCATGTCAAAATCACTGATCAGTAAGCTAAAGAAATATGAGTAGTTGTAATAAGCAAATTAGCACCTCACAGCAACACTCTTTCAGTTTGACGACGTCAAGCTAGCTCCTGTGTCCTGAGCATCCTTACATTTCGTCGTCGTCGTCGTCCTCCTCCTCCTCCTCTGGGTTCTTATCCTTCCAGAACAGATGCAGCGTCCGACGCGGCGGCGGGCTGGTCTTGGCAGCCTCAGCGGCAGCCATTGCCATCTCCCTGACGCCCCCCGTGCCAATCGTAAGCGCGGCCGGGGTCGGCGATGGCGGCGGCGTCTCATTAAGGTTCAGGCCGTTCAGCGCCACGTCCATGCTCGCCTCATTGCCTTCCGGCGCCGGGTTCTCGGGTGGCGGAAGGGGCAGGGCGCCCTCGTTCCATGACGGGAGCTCCGGGTCGATGCCGTGGGCGATGCCCAGCGCGCGGTACGCTTGCTTCAGCTCGGCCGCCGACTCCTGGGATATCCGCTGCCCCTCCGCTGTCAACTCCGCGGCCTCCCGGCGCAGCAAGGCTAGCGACATCCGCGTGGCCAGGAGCACGACCCGCGCCCCGCGCACGTCAAGCGGCATCCTGCACGACGGCGCGTAGGAGAAAGGCCTGCCTGCCGTGGCCGCGCTGCAGGCAGGGCAGACGAAGACGCCGTTGGCGGATTGGAGGCAGGAGAGGTGGGCGACGGCGTCTTGGCAGACCTGGCAACTGGAGGTCGGCCCGGGAGTGGCGAGGAGGGGATCACCGTCGTCGAAGTGTGCCGGCGGGTCGGGACCGAGGAGGAGGAAGCAGCAGCAGCAGTAGAGGTTGCGGTAGGAGAGGAGGATGCAGGAGGAGCAGAGGCGGCAGATTACGCCGCGGTGGCGGACGTAGTGGAGGGGCCAGGTGTTGAGGTCGGAGGGGCAGTCCTCGCCGGCGCAGCCGCTGGGTGGGGCAGGCGGCCAACGCCAGAACGGGGGGTTCATTGGTGGCGCCGGCGAAGGAGAAGACGGAACGGCCGGTATTGGTCGGCTATTAGGGTTTCCGGGGAGACACCGAGTTGCCCCGCAACGGTTCAGAAATCAGCAAAATCTGCGAAGGTAGAGTACCTGTTAGAATTTGTTTTCTTATTCCTATTGGGGATTGCTGCAAAACAGGATAATAGTTGAACATCCAGCGTCTAAAAATGGAAGATCCGGCACCGGCGACGACAACGACGAGGGAGGAGGGCGGTTCACCAACCTTTTAGGGGTTTACACCCAGCGTCTAATTTTTTTTTGAACGATCTAGCACCACGCGCAGCGAGGGAGGAGGGAGGTCCACCAACCTTTTAGGGGTTTATCACCATCTTGATCTCAGATCTTGAGTGGAAGATTGTTTAGCATTGGGATGATAGGCGATGGTGGTGTTGTCGCCGTGGAATCAGGGGACGGGTGGTGGCTAGGGTTGGAAAAACATGGACGGCGATGATGGCAAGGCGATGATGGTGGGGGCGACGAGGTGCCTATGGCGACACAACCCGCCTTTGTGGTCGGTGTTGGAAGGTGAAGATGTGGGAGGCAGGAGGACTTGTTGGCGGCGATGGCCACAATGGGGGAGGGTGTGTTGGATGGGTTGGGGAGGTGGAGGTGGGGGATTATAAGGGTTTGATGGCGGCGGAGTTGGGTTGTTGGAACCTCTAGTGTTAGGGTTATGCTAAAGGTGAATGGCTCGAGAGTTGTTGGATATATCTGAAAAATCAATGGTAGGATCGATGTGTTTAATCTAATATGTCACGGGTGGGAATACGTGTGACTTAAGATTGGGTTGCAGCTATGGTTATTTATTGGCCACATTAATGGAGGATATTTGTTGGATGGATTTAAGGACGTGGTGTTATATAGAGCGATTATATGGTTTGGTGGGTAGAGTTGGCTTATTGGAACATCTAGGTTTGGATTGCGCTAAAGAAGACAGGTCACGAGAGTCGTTGGATTTAGACTGTTGTAATCTACCATGTTGAAAGCGGTAGGAATGGTATATTGTGTGGGCCCACCCAATTAGAGTTTTATTTTTAAAAAATTAATGTGTATATAGTTTATGAACTTACATCGTGAAGAGAGAGAAACTGTATTGGGATCATCATATTAAAAAACAACGGTGAAACCTTGTACTACTGAGTGAGAGAGAGAGAGAGAGCTTGATCTACGTGGGCATCTGTGCAGTAGTACTAGGAGATGAGTGGAATGGTCGCAACATAAATCATTTCCTGCCTTCCATAGAGACCACAAAGCAGCAGAAGAAACTATATTCAGCTCAAACATTATTCGTACTACTAACCGATCATTTTGCTAGACTCAAAATCTGAACATATCTGCATATTGACTATCTCAGACACCCCAGCCCATAAAGCTTCTGCGACAACACACTCAAATAGTAGATGGTTGACATTTGTTAAATGTTAGTTTTAAGATCCTAACAAAGCTTTTAGCCAATAGGCTAAGATGATTGCTGATAAAATCATTAATGATAGTCAATCAGTTTTTATTAAAGGTAGAAATATTTTGGATAGGGTAGTGGCACTGCATGAGATTGTTCATGAGATTAGATGCTAAAAAAGGAAAGGGGTGATTTTGTGACGACCAGAAACTCCCTAGGGTCACCTGGGAGATCCTTAAAGACCAACTGAGAGGTCAGGTCCATCTAGAAGGTCCGCCAAGACCCTCCAAGAGGTCCAGACCGCACGGAGGATCCTCGGGACCTCCCAAGAGGTCCCGTAGGATCTCTCCTGGAGGTCCATCCAGACCACCGAGAGGTCCAATAGGACCACCCGAAGATCTTTCAAGACCTCCTGGAGGTCCAAGAGAGGTCGTTGGGCTCATGACCACCCCCCAAGCTTATGACCATAACCCGAAGGAGGTCGTGAGAGTTAGGGAGCTAGTCCCAAGGATCATTCGCTAGCCCACACAGTGGCAAAAGTGGTGACATCCAAAACGCATACTTGTATTAACAAAATATCAACAGAGTTACTTACAAAAGCGGCCTTGGGCCAAACATGAAATACAAAAGATCCAAAAAGAAAGGCAGTCCATCAGCACGCCACATGCAACGGACTAGAGGCACAACCTAGTCGGTTTGGTCTTCTACACTGTCAAGGTCTTCTCCTGCCAAAAGTTATATTGAGCAAGAGTGAGCACAACTACCGTGCTCGCAAGTCACACCCGTGGAATAACCAAGATGATATGCATACATGGATAATCAAAGGAAGACATAATATGGTTGATTTGCGTAAAGCCAAGTTTCTTTCGAATACATATACTAAGTTCCAAGGCAGTTAAACAATAACTAAAATTCATTTTCGCAAATCAATTTTACAGTTGGATAACATTCATCATCTTATGGTGAAGGATACCCTCCTATCACAAGGCTCCCCGCCTAAATCTAGGGGATAGAAATCCCAAAACCAGTTTATCCAAAACCTTTTGAAAACAAAACCAATTTCTAACTTTGGGTGGTCTTTGCCAGCACGTCCATGACCGTGGACACGGCTATTTGAATAGTTTTCACTCTGTAGAGGTTGTACACTTTACCCACATGACATGATTCATCTAGTTTGTCCGGCATTCGTCAATGCCACCTCACACTACCAAAGGTAAGAGGTTTAGAGTTCATGACAAGGCATTTACAATGCATCATTCCACCGCAGCCCTTCCTCGCTAAGGATTCGCTTCCTTTGGATAGAAACCCGCCAGAAATGCCCCCTCTTGCGCCAGTGGGAAACATAGGTTATAAAAGACCATAGGCCATGAAAGACCTCCCACACATCAAAGTGGAACAACCGCGGTGAAACTTTGCAAATTATTCAGCCAGGTCCCACACCCCATTCTAGAGACATGTGGTTGCACTGTGAGGCATAACCCATTATAGACATAGCAAAGGGACGCTCAAAGGCCAGTCCTCAAATGACTAGGGCGACAACCACAGAACCCCTGAGCCTCAACTCTACCCAAGTTGAGCTCGTGCTTGGACATGCACCAACCAAGCAACCAATTCGCCCCAGTCCAAAACAATTTTCCATTTGTTTGCTTTTCATAAACCTTTTGGCAAAACTCCATGACAACCCAATGTCATGGCTTAAAACATTCGACACATTGGACTTTGGCAGTAAGATCTCCCAAAACAAGACTTGTTCTAAGCATGGCTAAGCATATAGTTTGCAACACCCCTAGTCCATACTATGGTATCAACTAGGTTTTCATCTATGGTGTTAAAGGAGACAAAACAGTGACAAGCCTAGCTGTACAAGGGATAATAGGAATAACTAAAGAGTTTAAAAACAGGGACTAAATTATTTGAATTGAAATATGCATGCAATATTTAGTTGAAACCAACATAATAAACTTAAATTACTGGGTTCAATATGATCAAAGGCATGACTTGCCTTGCTCACAGCCTTGAGAGTCTTCCTCTTCAGGACACTCAAGCTCCTCGGTGCCTTCACAATCTACACGAGGAAACCAAAGCAACTCAATACCAAGCTCAAATAAGATCCAAAGAAACTCGAATAGAACACTAAAATAAACCAACAGAGAGGTTTGGTCGGTTTGGAGGAGGTCCAAGGAGCTTGCTGGAGGAGGTCCAGAGAGCTTTGGAGGAGGTCCAAGAGCTTGCTGGAGGAGCCAGAGAGTGGAAATGAGCAAAAGGGTAAAGAGGAAGGGTTGCCCAAGCTTATATAGCCAGAGCTGCCAAGATTTCCAAGGGTATACGTGTTCAAGAGTTGGTGAAGGAATGATAGGAGCAGGTAAAAGATGAGACAAAAGATGGTCCGATGCTGCCAAAAGGTAGTAGCATTTAATGCGACACAACAGGCATTAAATGCTTTGAAGACTTCCATGTGAAAAGGACATAGTCAAAGGATAAAGAAAGAGGTCGTGACTGACAAATGGGGTCAGTCAAAGCTCAAGGGGAGGTCCTGCGGAGACCCAGAGGAGATCGCGCAGAGGTCAGGGGAGGTCCTGACCCACGGGGGAGGTCCGAGCACAAGACCGGAGGTCCTGATCACAAGGTGACCTCAACCCACAAGGGAGGTCCTTGCAAAAAGATTGAGGGGGGAGGTCCTGTGGACAAGGAGGTCCAGATGGCTAAGAGGTCCAAGGGACGGAGAGGTCCTGACGGTCAGATCCACAAAGGGGAGGTCCTGACGGTCAGATCCACAAAGGGGAGGTCCCAACGGTCTGATCCACAAGGGGAGGTCCTGACGGTCAGATCCACAAAGGGGAGGTCCTGACAGTCAGATCCACAAAGGGGAGGTCCTGACGGTCAGATCCACAAAAAGGAGGTATGGACCCTTAGATCTAACAAAGGAAAGGTCTGGACCCTTAAATCTAACAAGGGAGAGGTCTAGACCAAGCGGGAGGCTTGAACGGACACGAGGGAGGTCCAAGTGAACGTAGGGGAGGTCCTAGAGGACATGGGGAGGTCCAAATGAACTCATGGATGTTTAAGGAGCTCAGGGAGGTCCAATCATGGTTTTGAGAGATCTCGAGAAACGGTAATACCGCAAGTTGGATGGCGGCAATACCGGGTTGGCACGAGAAGGAATTTTCAAAGAGAAGGTTACAAAGATCAAGGTGAAAAAGGAGTCCAAGTGAACACCGAAGGGTTCCAAAGAACACAAAAGGAGCTCAAATGAATATGAGGGGAGACTTAGGCCTGGGGTGGTCTAAGCCAGAGAAACATCAAAGAGGGAAGGTCTGGACCAGGAGAGGTCCAAACACCTGGGAGGTCTAGACCTAAGGAGGTCTGGACCAGAGAAGGACAAAACAAGCATAGAAGGGGAGGGATCGCCAAGGCTCTAACAAACCCAACAAACCAAAATAGAGTTTTAGTTGAAGTTTGTTTTAGTCAATTGAAATCCATTATGAAATTCTCAAGTTAAGCTTTGAACTCTCATCAAAACCAAATGGTTCTTTTTATTTTGAAATTTTCGAACAGGCTTCAAAAACCAGGGTGTTACAGATTTTGAAGTTTGATTTTGAAAAAGCAAAAGCATATGATAAGATTCAGTGGGGGTTTTTTTGGAGGAAGTGATGGTGAGAAAAGGCTTTTCTGAGAAGTGGATTAATCTGGTTATGAGTTTAGTTAGGAGGGGGGGGGGAGAGTTAGTATTAATATTAATGGTGAGGTGAGTCCTTATTTTAAAACCTATAAAGGATTGAGACAAGGGGATCCTCTTTCTCCTCTTCTTTTCAATTTAGCTGTTGAAGCTCTAGCAGAGATTATCAATATAGCTCAGGACAAAGGTTTTGTGAAAGGGATGATTTCTCATTTGGTTCCTGGAGGGGTACCTATCCTGCAGTATGCAAATGACACTGTGATTATGGTGGAGTGTGAGGATAAGTATTTTCTGCATCTTAAATTTCTGCTTTACTGCTTTGAATGGATCTCTGGTCTGAAAATTAATTATCACAAGAGTGAAGTTTATGTCATGGGGGTGGATAATGAAGTAGCTTCTAAAGTAGCAAACATTTTTTATTGTAAGTTGGCTCAGTTACCTATGACCTATTTGGGCATTATGGTTGGGGATAGACATGTTGGAATGAAAGCTTCTGATAAGGTGATTGACAAATTAAACAAAAGGTTAGATAATTGAAGAAATAAGTTGCTCTCTTCTGGAGGTAGATTAATCTTGGTCAATAGTAGCTTGAGTAGCCTTCCTTTCTACACTATGGGCTTCTATAGATTCAGTGAGGAGGTTCATGATAAGATGAAAACTATTAGATCTAGATTTTTTTGGAGAGGTGCTAGTGGCAAGTTTAAATATCATATGGTAAATTGGAGAGCTACTTGCAGGCCCAAGGATTTTGGGGGTTTGGGGATTGTTAACACAAGGTTTATGAATGATTGTCTCTTAGCCAAGTGGATTTGGAAAATATCCTTAGCTAATAATGATCTTTGTTTTAGGATTCTTAAAGCTAAATATTTTCCCAAGGGTGTTTTTAGGGAAGCTAAAACTTTAAATGGCTCACAGTTTTGGAAGAATGTGCTGAAAGTCAAAATTTTGTTTAATAATGGTGCAAGATATAAGGCTGGGAATGGTTGTAGTACTTCTTTTTGGGGTGATGTTTGGATGGGAGATTGCCCTTTGAAGGTCAAGTATAACAATATGTTTAACATTTGTCAGTCTCCTGATTTGTGTGTTGCCAATAGTCTGATAGGGGATAGGTGGAATATCACTTTTAACAGGAGCTTTCGGGAGGAGGAGTCATCCCAGTGGGAGAACCTGAAAAAATCTATCTTGGATGTTGACCTCAATGAAGAAATGGACAGGGTGGTGTGGTGTTTTGAGAAGTATGGTGTTTTTTCTGTTAAATCTCTATACATGTAGTTGGTTTTCGGGGGTGTTATTTGCAGAAAAATGCAAAAGTAGTAGAGAAGTAAACTTCCTTTGAAAGTAAAATTTTTTATGTGGTTTTACTATCATGATAGAGTTCAGACTCTAAACCAACTTAAAAAAACAGGGGTGGAAAGGGGATATTAATTGCATTCTGTGTGGGTCTGATGAAACTATTGATCATGTTCTGTTCTCTTGCGTCTTGGCTAAATTTTTTTGGTGCTGTATTAAGGAGGTGCTTAGCTAGGAACACATTCCAAGTTCTTTAGATGATTTCCAACTGAATTGGTTGGAGAAGAGGGGAGCTAATGACTATAATCTTGTTCTGTTTAGTTTTGCAGCTTCGGCCTGTAATCTCAGGAAATTTAGGAACAAAATGGCGTTTGACAAGAATTTTCCTAAGCAACCTTTGAATGTGATTTTCAGTTTTTTGTCTTGTTTGCAACAATGGAGTGTTCTTATCAAAAGGGGTGATAAGGAGAAGATGAGATGTTTCCTGTCGACTTTTGAAGACTGGATTAAAGACTTTTGTGCTTTTGACAATTCTGGTCAAATATGTAATAGTTTAGTTTTTGGTCCTGAATTAGGCTTGTTATTGTAAGCTGGTGCTCCCAGCCTTTTGTCTTTCCTTTTCATTGTAAGAACCTTAATGTGCTTTCTATAAAAAGCTAGGTTTTCTTTGTCAAAAAAGTAGATGGTTGACAGTTTCAGGTTCTAAACAATAAAGGCACAATTTATCTTCTATGTTTTGTCTCTTGGCCAGGTTGTCTCTGGTCAAAATTTTATTACCAACCAACCACATAAAAATTTGAACTATTGGAAGAACAAAAATTTTCCAATAGAAAAACCCCTCTAAAATTGATTGCAACATATAGCGAGTTAGAGACTGAACATTACAAACACGGGAAGAGTTCAACTCCTAGATCATGTAGTCCTCTTCATTAGTCAAAGAAACAGTGTTAGCAATTCTTAACAAATCAAACCAAAGATGCATCATCGTATCATCTACACATCTCCTGAAAGTAAGCTTCAAATTTGTTCCATCCCAGACATCCCTAATGGTACTGGTACTACATTATCCGTTCACAATATCATAAAGAGCCCAAAAATGAACAGCCAACATTGAACTTCCAATCCAATAGTCTTCCCAAAACCGGATTTTGTTCCCTTTACCCACCAGCCACCTATAGCCAAATTTTGCTACCTAACTAGCCCAAATTACTCCCTTCAAAAATGGGGAGGCAATATCAGAAGGACATGTGAAAATATCTGGAATCTGAGTTTTGTATTTAAAGTCAATTATTTGTTTCCAAATTTTATCTCTATCCACATTATACTTCTTAATCCAAGAAGCCAACAAACATAGATTCATGTCTCTAATGTTAGGCATTCCTAACCCTCCAAGCTCTTTCTTCATACAACAAAGCTTCCAATTAGCTAAGTGATAGTGATGCTTGTGAATATCATCATCATTCCTTTAACATCCTAAAATCCAAATTCTGGGATTATGTAATACAAAATGCATTAGAAAAAATCACTTTGATCATTTGCATATATAATATGTTGAATTTGGGTTTTGAATTTAGAAAGGAAAACTTGAACTACACACAAAAAGGTGCTAAAAAGGAAATAGATAAAACAAAGCAAATAAATTCAAAGGATATAATTATTTCGGGCGTATTAATAATTCACAAAAGATTTTTATATAAAATCTTCTTTAGGAAAATAATTACAAAAAGCACAAAACAGAAATTTCTGCAAATTTTGTAGAAATTCACAGAAGGTTTAAACCTCTAAAAATTTTACAAGAGAAAATACATTAGGTCAGAAGCCCACACAAAATTTTTCATTGATTTTGGACTTAATACGACTAGTTTTAAAAATCGGCAAAGAATTCAGCAGAAAATCAAAACATAAATCTAAACTCACCTCTCTCTGACCTGTGGGCCCCACCCACAGGGTTCTTCCTCCACCTTGGTGCAGCAGCACCAACGCACGCTCGTGAGAACTCTGCCACACCCACCATTTCCCTCGTCGCCCATGATTTTTGCCACTAACCGAACCTACCTTGTCACGTCTCCATAACGTCGCGCCCATTCCCCTGCCCAGCGGCACCTGCTCCTGCCCGTACACCGTTGAGACCTCCGAGAGCACTGCTGACCTGCCCGAGCTCTTCTCCCCTATCTCTGCCACCTTTGGCTATAAATAGCCATCCTCGAGGTGCGTCTTTTCTTTTCCAAGCCAATGCGCTCACTCACTCCTCCTCTACTCCACTAAATCAAGCTCTAGAGCTCAAGAAGCGCAAGCACTAATTCGGCCGTGCGCCGCCACCTTCGTCCTCAACGTCGTGAAGGGTTTTGTATCACCTTTATCGTGTCATATCATGTTCTAGTGACCACTGATGCTATCCCCTCACTTGATTTTGTACTCGATTCACAAGATCAGCCGAATTGACCCTTTGTCCTCATCTCTGACTAGAACCGCTGCTCCAGTCGTCGCCGGAGCTTCACTGCATCCCGAGCCGTTTCCTCATGCCTGGAGCACCGCAGGACCATCGCCAAGCTTCTCCGACCATTAGACTACGATTTTTTTTTCACCCGAGGCTCTTCTCCACGTACGACCGACCTCGCCGCCTCGACTCACCGTTGACTAGTCATCTCCGACCACCTCCGAGCCACCGCGTCCTTCCGGTATGACACTAGTAGCCCCTAGATCCTTATGTGCGTAATAGATAGTCAAGGGTATAGCTCATGTGCAACTTCACTTGTTGTCGTAGCAGCTCCTCCGCACGACACCGGCGCGCCACTGCGTTAGGCCACATCCAGCCTCGCCGTCGGTGCTGGCGGGTATGCAAGGGTATGGAGATTCCATTTTGGGCACTCTCCGACCCCTACGAGTATCATGCCACCCAAGAAGACGCTGGGCGGGCGCCAAGGCCACCGCAAGACACAATGCAGTTTGAGCACTGCACTCGCCATTAGCATCTTAACTACGGTCAGTAAGACCAAATCAATGCTATGGTCATTAAGACCAAATCAATGTTTAGTTGTCAGGTTAGCCCTAATGTTTCACTAACATGTGGGGCCCCACAGCTTAAGTGCATAGTCAAACCCCTACGACCACATGTAGTCGAAACCCCTACGACCATATGTAGTCGAAATCCCTATGACCACATGCAGTCGAACCTCCTTACGACCACATGTAGTCGAAACGGTGAACAATACTTGAAATGGTGAACTGTACTCGAAACCATTTTTGTTTTTCCAGGGATTTTCAATCCGACTCAACTTCAAACCTTAATAACTTTTGCTAGGAAACTCCAAATTAAATGAAGTTTGTCTATAAATTTGTCTAAAAACATAATCTACTAGAATATATAAAAATATTTAATTTTGGTTACTATTGAATTTATTTGGTGTTATTTAATTCATTTCTGGCTCTTTTTGATTTAGACATCGATTGCTTTGATTATTATTGCGATGATCAACCGAACTCAATTCCAGAACATCAAGAGCAAGGCAAGCACCCCCTTTGATCATGTTGATCCTAGTATTTTAATTATTATACTTTGTTTTGTAAATCCTATTATGCATACGTGTATGTCTTGAATGAAAATGTTATTGTTGGAAAATCGGTAGTTGTAAATCCTACTTGCTGCATATGCCTCCTTGAAATATTGATTCCTCACAGTTGTAACTTTAGAATATGGGTTAGACAATATATAATGTCATTTGGGAATTTCTAAGTGCGATTATCGCACAAATGCAACTAGAGTGATAGATTTTCTGAAAAATTGATATAAGGACAATATGTTAATTTGAGAATTTGGGATTATCTTGAAAATGGTCCAGAGGAGGTACCTCTATTATTTTGCATGAAAACAAAATGAAAACTTTAGCTTTTAGAAACAGACGAGTTATATTGTATTCTGTAATAGTGAGGATTGTAACTCACTAGTAGATAGGATGGAGATCTCGCCCGTAGTCGATTAAGAACTGAAGCCAGCAACTCCGAGACTAAGACCTAATCATACAACCATATGTGCTAGTATGGGATGGTCTTAGCTAACTAAGTTATCGAAATTCTAGCCTTGCACGATAGTAGGCAGAAGTAGTGCGAGCAATTTATATTGCCGTCACAACTGCGAATGCCTCACTTCGACGGGTTTCTATCTGGACAAAGTGAGGGATTCACTTGACGGGTTTCTATCCAGGCAAGTGATGGACTCACTTGATGGGTTTCTATCCAGGCAAGTGAGGGACTCACTCGACAGGTTTTTATCCGACGAGTGAGGGTCCTTATTCAGCGGGTTTCTATCTGGGTGAATGACGATGACGATTCGTAGGGCTAGTGCAAGTTTAGGGCTAGATAATGTAAAGGTTGCGTCATGAACTCTAGGCTGCTTACCTTCAGTAGTGAGAAGTGATATAGAGATATTCCAGGCAACTAGAATACCGCGTACTATGGGTAAAGTTGTACTCCTCTATAGAGTGAAAAACTATTCAAATGGTTGCACTCGCAGTCATGAGCTTGCTTAGTGCGGCTGGTATGGCGGTAGATTTGCTTTTCAAACTATTTTATCACAAAAGATTTGGGTAATGACATGGGGTTTTCATTTGTTGAGTTAGCTGCCATTTCTATGCCTGTTTTGCTATGTCTATAGCGGAACTGCCATTTCTTTGGCTGGATTTGCTATGTCTATAGTAGGACTGCCATTTCTATGGTTGAACATGAATTTGTCAGTGCCATTTCTATGGCTGAACATGATTATATTTTTGCTTGCAACCAATTGGGGTTGCAGGTGTTGTTGTTATTTGATTCAGTACTTTACTTACTGTCATGTACTTACTTTTTCTTAAACTACTCTTTTAAATTCCATTGCAAATTACTACTTATGAATATTGCAAATAAAAGTTGCTTTGAGCAAAAGAACTTGTAGAGTAGAGCCATTCATTTGATAGCCTTGCATCTAATATAATTTTTGTGATACACTACAAGTCTTGTTGAGTACGCATTGTACTTAATCTTGCTATTGTTGTTGGTTTAGAGTTTGCAGAGGAGCTGATAGCAGACGACAAGTTCTTTGCTCTCGACACTGGAGGGTTCGGTGACGGGTCTACCTAGGCCTTGTTCATTGTCGGTTGCCTGCGGGATCGGATGGGCATGTCGTTGGACTTTTGCTACTGTTACTATGTCTTCTGCTACTATTTATTTTGCTTACTCTGATGACTGTTTTTATTTGGCTGGTCGGCCGTTGTTGTAATAACTTAAGTAGAATACTCTTTTGCTTTAGTATGAATTTGTATGGATGTGAATGTCAAATGTTGTGAATGTGTGTGCTAGCCATTAATCCTGGGACTAGCACGGTATACACATAAGATCTTCGGGTATTCCACGTCTGGGGGTCTGACAGCACCTAGTATCAAAGCCATACTGACTGTAGGGCAAGCTCTAGGTAGAATGGTTAAAAGATTAGGACTTAGAAATAAAATTGCAACCTAATTTAACCATAGGAATGGTTCTGAAATTTTATATATGATTGATAATCTTTTCCCTCTTAGCATTCTCTTCTTATTTGAAGTCTCTTTTTAATCCTCTTCTCTCATGTTGATTTAAACTAAATCTAGTTTTGAGAGAAGGGATGCTCTCTAAAAATAAAAGTATTAAATTACTTTTAGGACTTTAAAAACAGAGCCAAAATGTTTTCAAAATGTCATAAAAACATCCCACACAAAGTCCTTTTCGAAGATTTCCCCTTGAACTACTACGAATAGCACTTTAGACCTCTCTTTTCTTAAAATTTCAGAATGAATTGCTTGCTGAAATTTTTGTAATGTACTATCTTTTTAAACCTTCCCTACCGTCATTTGGAGTTATTTTGAGTGAAATTATAAAGGTCTACTTATATAAAGACCAAGGGGGTAGAAATACTTGATTATAAGCCTTAAGGATTAATTAAGTGAACTTGAGAATGGTTAAAAGTGTGTGCTGAAATTTCTTTCCTATCTACTATCATTCCTTATCCATATATCTTGTCACTTGATCCCTAACTCTCCTTTTTCTTTACAACAAGTAGATGGCCGGCCAGTGGGAGCCTCAATACCGTACGAGTGCCTTTGAGGAGGGCACCCTGCAGCACACTCTGTGGGTGATGTTGCAGCAGATCTTGTGGCCACACACTCCGCAGTACACCGTCTACAGTGCACCGACAAGTGCAGCCTCCACCGAGTACCTCACTCAGGTACTTGTCCAGGGGAGGACCTTCGGTGACCCAGCTTTCTGTTGTTGCGGAAGGGGCTCTACCGTCCGAATGTCTCTGCTTGATGTGGCTTATGTCGCCATCATTCATCTACGACACGAGCTGCCGGCACTGCGGGAGTCATTCTTTCATTTCCCTGCCAGGGCTGCGGACCAGGAGGACCCCACTTATTAGGTGGAAGGGAGGCAGTTCCTCACTCCACACTTGCTCCTCGCAGGCCTGGTGAGGTCCCTTGACGGGTATCTCCGTCGAGTGTCTTGCGAGCTTCTAGAGGCTCGCCGGAGGATCTGCACACTAGAGGACAACATTGCTCCTATGGTAGCCTAGGGCTTCTTCTCCAGGGAGCTGTTGTATGGAGAGGATGTAGTTCTGGCGCCCGCTGAGGAGTTGCCTCAGCCCATCATCCGCCTGCAGTCTCGTACTTGACGTCCCCGTATGTCGGTGACCGGACATCGCCGCCGGGTGATGGCCATCTATGCCAGTGTGGTGGATCCTTCGTAGCCGTTGCAGTGCTACCACCACCACCTCGCTAGACTTGAGGACACTGAGCACCAGAGTACTCTGCCCTCCGCTGCCCCTGAGTCCTTAGGAGCCACCCAACGCGACTAGGATGTCTAGACTGCAGCAGTCAGCCTAGAGCTCACCTATAGGCCTTAGAGTGAGCACTTTTGGATATTTTGTACGAATAGATCAAGGTGGGACCTCACTGTAAATTTATTGTCATATTCTACTGTTGTTATGTTCTGTTTGCCCTCTTTTGTAATATGGAACAACGGGCATATGCTCCATGTAATGTTTAACTAGTATGTTGAAGATTCATGTGTGCTGCCCTAAATCTTAAAATATGCATGCTACCAATTTAGATTAAGTTAAAGTATATTGGGATGACAAAACTTACTCACCACTTAACTTCTGCTTATTCCCTCTTATCCTTCGGACATTTGTTTACTCTGCCTTTTGATTGATTGATCAGGATGCCGATAACGCTCTCAGTTCGCTAGCTTATGGCAATGGGAGCCACCTCTGGATCACAGCCCGGAAGTGAGGCACCTACGCCTCCGCAACCCAGCACTCAACTTCTATCAACTTTGGCACCTCAAGCTGATCAGTCTCAGCCCACTACAACGAAATTACCAGAAGTTCTACCGCCACCATCCACCATGGCGCAAGTGCTTGAGCAAGGGTGACAGACCAACACTCTACTGCTCCAGCAGTTAGTTTAGAATATTGCTACTCTCGGCACTGTTGCGGGGGAAATGGAGCTACGGTCAACCAATCATCGTCCAGAATGGGCGAGTTCATGCGAACTCGGCCACCCACATTTGCATCAGCTGTCGATCCCCTCGACGCTGATGATTGGCTCCGTACAGTGGAGAGCAAGCTGGTCATTGCCTAGTGTAATGACGAGGAGAAGGTTCTCTACGCATTCTATCAATTGTAAGGCATGGCAGCGGTTTGGTGGGAGAACCATTAGACCCTCATTCCTGAAGGCCAGACCATCTCTTGGGCCACCTTCAAAGAAGCTTTCCGTAATGCCCACATCCCTTCGGGTATTATGGACATCAAGAGGCAGGAGTTCTACGAACTCCGGCAAGGGAACCAGACCGTGATGGAGTTTCTGCACCGCTTCAACTATCTCGCATGCTATGCTGCATCCGAGATACCAAATGAGGCAAGAAAGGTTGCTCTGTTCCAGGAGCACCTGAATGACGAGATGAAGTGGTCACTTGCTGACCACGACATCTCCAATTTCCAAACCTTGATCAACAAAGCGATCCAAGTCGAAGATAGCACCTGGACAGTGGTAGAGAGCCGCAAGCGCAAGTGGCTTGCGCAAAAATCAGCAAGTAGCGGTCAGCCGAGACCTCGAGTCTGGCAGCCATCAAATGCTCTCCCTCTAGCACCACTACCCCTGAGGTTTGAAGCACCAGTTTCCCGCCCTCAACCAGTAGTGGTTCAGTAATATAACCGCATCAATCAGCCGTCCAGTACTCAAAACCCGGCAGCAAACGTCACGTGCTTCAATTACAACGAGTGCAGACATTATGCCAACAAGTGCCCAAAGAAGAATATTCCAGTGCATCAACCTCAGCCATTTGGAGTCCAGTAGCGACCCCAGGGCCCCGCTCGAGGCACAAGCGGACAGCAAGCGCCCAAGCCGTTGCAAGGCTTCGGACGCGGCTGTTGAACCACACAATTGCTAAGGAGGCCGAAGCATCGCCTGATGTGGTGACGGGTACGATTCTCGTACATTCCGTACCTATATTAGCATTATTTGATTTTGGAGCAACTCATTCCTTTATTTCCAAGAAGTTTGCTATGCATCAATAATTGGAAACTACATTGCTAGATAGCATCCTGCTCATTCATTTACCCGGATCCGTCCTAAGGGCACAACTCAGATGTTTTGAAGTTCTCTTAAAAATAAATGGGGTAAATTTCAGCGCCAACCTTATCATGATAGATACCCCTGGGTTAGACATAATCCTAGGGATGGATTGGTTATCCAAACATCACGGAGTTATCGATTGCGCAACACAAACAGTTTCTCTAGTCAACTCTTACGGAGAGCGCATCGTATTTACCTCCGCATATGCCACTCTGTCACAGCAGCCCAAGCTCAATTCCATATCGATACTAGAGCTTAATCAAGTGCCCATGGTATGCGAATATCCCGATGTGTTTTGGACGAACTGCTGGGAATGCCGCCGGATCGAGACATGGAATTTGTTATCGATTTGATACCCGGGACAACACCTATATCCAAACGGCCTTATCGCATGGATTCTGATGAGTTAACCGAATTGAAGAAACAACTCAAGGAACAGCTGGACAAGGGATTCATTAGCCCTAGCTCATCTCCATGGGGAAGTCCTGCTTTGTTCGTCACAAAGAAGGACGACAGTCTATGGATGTGCGTCGACTATCGTTCTCTGAACGAAGTCACCATCAAGAATAAATATCCTCTTCCAAGGATAGATGACTTTTTCAATCAAATGAATGGTGCATGTATATTCTCCAAGGTTGACTTGAGAACCAGATATTTCAACTCCAAGTCAGACCTGAAGATATTTCAAAAACTGCCTTTACTACTCTTTACGGTCTATACGAGTACACCGTAATGTCTTTCGGACTTACCAATGCTTCTGCAAATTTCATAAACCTCATGAACAATATCTTTATGGTGTACTTGAATCAGTTCGTAGTGGTCTTTATCGATGATATCCTCATCTACTCCAAGATTGTAGAAGAGCACGAGCAGCACCCACGATTAGTGCTCGACAAGCTGTGGGAAAATCAGATGTATGCCAACTTCAGCAAGTGTGAATTTTGGCTAAAAGAAGTTAGTTTCCTAGGCCATATTCTATCCAAAGGAGGTGTGGCAGTGAACCCAAGCAAGATCCAAGAGGTTCTAGATTGGAAGAAGTCCCAAACCGTTCCAGAAGTCTGAAGTTTCCTCGGTCTAGTGGGATATTACCGCCGGTTCATCTAGAACTTCTCCAAGATTGTAAGACCGATGACTCAACTTCTGAAGAAGAATTAGAAGTTTGAATTGTCAGCCTCGTGCGATGAGAGTTTCCATGAGTTAAGAAAAAGGCTCACATCAACCCCAGTGCTCACTTTGCCCGATATACACAAGGATTTCACTGTGTATTGTGATGCATCCCGCCACGGCCTCGGTTGTGTGCTGATGTAGGAAGGCAAGGTAGTGGCCTATGCTTCGCGTCAATTGTGGCCACATGAAGCAAATTATCCGGCCCATGATTTTGAGCTAGTAGCTGTGGTTCATGCCCTCAAAATCTGGAGGCATTATCTTAACGGCAATAGATGTGAGATATACTCAGATCATAAAAGCTTGAAGTATTTCTTCACACAGCTAGATCTCAACTTGAGACAGTGAAGATGGCTTGAACTGATCAAAGACTACAACTTAGGTATTCATTTCCACCCTGGTAAGGCCAATGTTGTAGCTGATGCTCTTAGACGAAAACTTCACTACATGAGTGCATCGATCGGAGAAAATCAACCGATGCTGCATGAAGAGTTCCAGAAGCCTAACTTAGAAATAGGTGAGGAAGGTTATGTTGCTACCTTGGCACTGCAACCTACTCTTGAATCACAAATCCAAGCCGCTCAGCTCAAGGATCCGGCCATAGCCAAAATCAAAGATCATTATAAGAGCTGATGGAAAATCAGAATTTTTCGAGAGTATGAGTGGATTGATTATGCGCGGACAACAGATCTATTGTAACGTCTCGTTCATCCTAAGTCTTTTAAGCTTTTTAAAATAAAAATAACCATTTGATTTTGATGAGAGTTCAGAGCTTAACTTGAGATTTTAAAAGGGCTTTAACTTGACCTAACTAAACTTCAACTAAACCCAGTTGTTTGGTGTTCTTTGTTCGTTGGAGTTCCTTGTTGTTCTTTGGCTTTTAGCCTCTTTTCTCCGTTGGCCTTGGTTGCCCTCCAGGCTAGCTTTTCCCTCTAGGTCTCTCTCTCTTTCTCTAGACCTTTCTCTCGCTGGACATTCCCCTTTGTCCAGATTCTCCTTTTGTTGGACATTTTCTGATGTTCAGATCTATATCATCTTTCTGACCTTCCCTTCTTCTTCCTCTCCCAGGACCTCCCTTAAGTTCCTCTTTTTGGACCTCTTATCTTGGATCTCCTCCTTTTGGAGATATCCTCCCTTGGATCTTCCCTTTTACCCAGATCTCTCTTTCACTGAGATCAAAGGGTCCAGACATCCCCCCAGCTGGACCTCCTTGATGGGTCAACCTCCCTTGTTCTCAGGATCTCCCCTTGTAATATTTTGTTTGGACTTCCCTAAGTCCAGACCTCCCCTTTGTTGGTTTGAATCTCTTTCTGTTTAGACCTTCCTTTGGTCTAAACCTTCTTCTCTATCTAGATCCCCCTTTGATCTAGACCTCCTTCTCCGTTTTGGACCCTCCCCAGGGACCTCTTAGAGTTCATTCGAACTCCTTGAGTTTATTTGGGCGTCCCTGAGTCCTTTTGGACCTCCTTGTGCCCTTATGAAGCTCCCTTTGATCTCCCTGTGTCCTTTAGGACCCCCCCCCTTGTTAGATCTGATCGTTAGGACCTCCTCTTTGGAGATCTTGACCGTTCAGACCTCCCCCTTGTTAGATTTGACCGTTAGGACCTCTCCTTTAGAGATCTTAACCGTTCAGACCTCCCCCTTGTTAGATCTGACCGTTAGGACCTCCTCTTTGGAGATCTTAACCGTTCAGACCTCTCCCTTGTTACATTTGACCGTTAGGACCTCCCCTTTGGAGATCTTACCGCTCAGACCTCCCCCTTGTTAGATCTGGCCGTTAAGACCTCCCCTTTGGAGATCTTAACCGCTCAGACCTCCCCCTTGTTAGATCTGGCTGTTAGGACCTCCCCTTTGGAGATCTTAGCCGCTCAGACCTCTCCCTTGTTAGATCTGACCGTTAGGACCTCCCCTTTTGAGATCTTAACCGTTCAGACCTCCCCCTTGTTAGATCTGACCGTTATGACCTCCTCTTTGGACATCTTAACCATTCAGACCTCCCCCTTCTTAGATCTGGCCATTAGGACCTCCCCTTTGGAGATCTTAGCCGCTCAAACCTCCCCTTTGTTAGATCTGACCGTTAGGACCTCCCCTTTGGAGATCTTAACCGTTCAGACCTCCCCCTTGTTAGATCTGACCGTTAGGACCTCCCCTTTTGAGATCTTAACCATTCAGATCCCTCCTCTGTTTGATCTAACGATCCAGACCTCCTCTTTGTTTGGATCGGAAGGCCCGGACCTCTTTAGGTCTAAACCTCCCTAGCATTTGGACTCACCGCTGGCTCTTGCGGTCGTACCACCTGAGTTTTGCCTTTCTTGCCTTGGGACCGTTTGATGCTTATCGGACGACCCAATCTTGTTGGAGCGCTCGATGGTCCGAACATCCCTTTCCTTTAGCCTCCGATCCCAGACGGACGGCTTGGTTGAGATGGCTCGTTCACTTGGTCCGAACGGCCCATCTGCTTTGCTCCGTCTGATCAAGATCTGACGGCCCCTGTTCCTCCCGCATATCCTTGTTTCCGCGGGCCTCCCTTTGCTCTCGGTCTTGACCGTCAAGACCTGCTCTTTGAGGATCTGACCGTCAGGACCTGCTCCTTGAGGATCCGACCATCAGGACCTGCCCTTTGTGGATCTTGTCCTCCTATCCCTCCCCGTTGTGTGTCTTTTGGACCTCCTGTCCATAGGACCTCCCCGTGGTTGTGTCTTTTGGACCACCTGCCCATAGGACCTCCTTGTTGATGCGTTCCTTTAGACCTCCCCGTGCCCTTAGGACTTCCCCAGGTTGGACCTACCGCTTGCTCAGTTGGACCAATCGCTCGAGCTTGGTCTTCATCGTTTGAGGACCTCCCTCTTGTTGATCTAATCGTCCAGGACCTCCCTATCCTTTGAACCCCCTTGTCCTCTCGGACCTCCCCGTGGCCTTTTGTAAAGACCACCCTTGTGGTTTAGACCTCCCCTTTGAGGTCAAGACCTCTGGTCTCTCTTTGTAAGGACCACCCTAGTGGGTCATGACCTCTCCCATGGGTCATGTCCTCCCCTTCGACCTCCCCCTTGGTCCTGACCTCTTCAGGACCTCTTGCCCCAGGTTCTAAAGCGCATTTGATGTGGGTTGAAGTCACATTAAAATGTTGTCCTTTCCTTTGTACTTACTAGTACTTTTTGTCACCTCCTTAGCCCTGTTTCTGTCCTTTTGGTACTTGCTAGCAGTGTACCTTTTGTACCAATGCTTTGAACCTGGTCACCTCCCTGTTGTGGTGCTTCTATTCCCCTTTTCCTTTAAATAGAGCACTAGGGGGCGTCCACTTCCTCCCTGTTCGTCATTCTTAGCCTCGTCTTGGTTTTGGTGTGCTCCTCAAGCTCCCTTGGCCCAGAGCTCTTTGGGCTTGGACCTCCCTCTCGGACCTCCCTTCCTCGTGGACCTCCTCTCTTTTGCTTTAAGTAAGTTCTTTTGGATTTCTTGGAGTTTCTTTGCTTATTTGGTTTTCTTTGCGCACGTGTAGATTTTGGTTGATTGCTGAGGAGCTCGGGGTTCAAGCTACACCAGCCGAAGCTTTTCCCTTCAATAGAGGCAAGTCGTGGACCTTGATCATCTTGCTCCTATTTTTACAAAAATATTTTGATTTATTAAACTTCCATGGCTATCTTTATAGAAACAGTTTGGGCAGTAGCTATGTTCCACTTGACATTATGCCCCCCTTGGATTTTGGTACTTGACATGTTGATATGATCTCCCTTGGACACCTTAGGATGGATATTTTAGTTGGCATCTTTTGTTATTGCCAATATGGGACTGTAAGATTATGCTTAGCCTTGCTGTAGAACCGTGGGTCTAGTGAATCATGCCTCATCAATTAATAATCTTGACTAATTGAACTATGGAACCTGTGGCTGGTGCCACTATTGTGCAACTGTAGTGTAATACCACAGTTGTGCCTTTTGTGGTGCGAGGCCACCTTATTAAAATTTGCAAATTGCAAGACTGGTGGTCCAAAGGGTCGGGAGAACCTCAAATCTGTTTTATGCTTGGGCAAGTGGCAGGAAGTGAGTAGTGGGCGCTCCGGGGCTGGTCCCCAGAGGAGTCACTTTGGGTTTGTGGAAGTCTTGCCTGAGCAGCAATTAAGGACTTAACTTTGTGTTTGTGGATCCGGGTAATCCGTACAACCACAAGGACATTTTATGGGGATGGCCTGGGCTAAATAATTAGCAATGGGCTGGCTCGGTTCTGTTGTGGATGAGCGTGCTGATTCGCTAGCGCAAGAGGGGGCACGAATCCAGTGGCATTTACAACCCAACCGGAAGCGAAACCTTAGCGGACAGCTCCGAGTCAGTCCAAAGCTTTGTAAAGGCCTTGCCATGCTCTCTAGACTACTCACCTTCGGAAGTGGGCAAGGGTCTTTCCGGAACCCGTCCCGCTAGAGAGATCGTGGATTGTGGGTAAAGTTGTACACCTCTGCAGAGCGTAAAATCTATTCGAATAGCCAAGTCCTTGGTTATGGACATCTCCCGGAGAAGTGGTGCAAGGGGTAGCTTTTGTGAAATTGTGTCTCTGGGCGCGTCTGCGAGAAACTGTGGCTTTGCCTCGAAGAGACCTTGGCTGGCTTTAGAGGGGTCATGGTTGGCTCGAGATGAGGTCTAGGGGTCGGTTGGGAACTCTGGAGTGGGTGCTCCAGAGTGGTTTTCGAAGTGAGTGGGTGCTCACGACCTCTTTTGAAATCAAATGTATTTATGTATTATTGTTTTAACTTGTTGCCTTACAATCTATTATGTTATTTACTGTCAAATATTGCTTTTTGCAACTAACCATACAGCTCTCTTTTGGCAAGCCTTGCATAAGTATTATTGCATACACTCCCCACGGCTTGCTCAGTACATTCAAAAGTACTCATGGCTTTTGCCCTCTGTTTAAATCAGCAGCTCAAGGAAGTTCCAGGGAGCTCAAAGCTCTGTGTTGAAGAGGTTTTCAGAGACCATGCGACCTAGGCACGTCCTCCACTCGATAGCTAGTGGGCCGATCGGTTGGACCCACGCGTTGGTGTTTTGGTTTCCTGCTGGAGGTGCTCTTGTGTTGTAAGCCCTTGTGGCTCTTGTAAGAAGCTTGACCGTTTGGTCTTTAATAATATTTGATAATTTTCCTTTTGTTTTCCTTTAGCTTGTTGTGGTATGGATTTGATCACACCAATGTGTCTCTGTGCGAGTTAGCAGGACTGATCATGGGACGAACTCAGTGCACAAAGGTCAAGGCCTCCTCTCGGGGTACCCTGGGTGGTACTACCACTCCCTAGTGTGGTAGTACCGGTGCTCGGACATGGGCGGTACTACCGGTCCTCACCGAACGGTAGTACCGTAGCAAAAAAAAAAATCCGAGCATTCCAAGTATCCCGAGAAGGTCCTCACATCTATGTTCCCAAGGATCAAGATATCAAATAGCTAATCCTCAGACAAGCCCATGACTCTCCTCTCTCCATTCATCTTGGAAGCATAAAGATGTACCGAGATCTTTGAAAACAGTTCTGGTGGCCCGGTATGAGGAAAGATGTCGCCGCATATGTTTCCCGATGCGACGTATGCCAGCGTGCCAAAGCAGAAAACCAGCGACCCTCAGAGTTACTCCGACCCCTGAACATCCCCGAGTGGAAATGGGATGAAATCGGTATGGATTTCATAACAAGATTACCAAAGACCCAAAATAGGCACGACTCCATCTGGGTTATCGTGGACCGCCTGTCCAAAGTAACTCACTTCATTCCTATCAGCACCACTTACATTGGAGTCAAGCTTGTAGAGCTCTATATGGATAATATCATCCGTCTGCATGGCATACCAAAGATCATAACCTCTGATTAAGGACCTCATTTCACTTCCCGATTCTGGGATTGTGTGCATGAACTGTTAGGAACCGAGCTATTCTTTAGCATGGCCTTCCATCCCCAAACAGGAGGTCAAACAGAGAGAACCAATCAAATTCTGGAAGATATGTTACAAGCATGCGTGCTATCTTATAGCACAAATTGGGAGAAATGTTTGGTATTCACCGAATTTTTCTACAACAACAGCTTCCAGTCCAGTCTTTAAATGTCCCCGTTTAAAGCACTATATGGAAGAAAGTACATAACACCCTTGTTCTGGTCTGAAGTTGGAGAACGATAATTCTTCGGATCAACTGTCATCCAAGAAGCTCAAGAGCAGGTGGATGCAATAAGGAGATGCTTAAAGGAAGCACAGTCATGACAAAAGAGCTACGCCGACCGCCGCCACCGTGTGCTGAGCTTTGAAGTAAACAATTTTTGTTGGACCGAAAAGGTGACTAGAGGGGGTGAATAGGAGCACGCTCACTTTTTCACTTTGATCGTATTCAACACGAATTTCACTTCAATAGCTATGGAAGCTATGAAGATCAATAAACAAGTACAGTGGAAGACTTGTATTGAATCCAATCTATCCCCAAAGCAAAACAGACTAAATGAGCCAAAAGCTCAAACCCTAATTGAGAGGTGCGGTTTGACCGACAAGAATCAGGCGAATCGACCGCTTGGGGCGGTCGACGGCATCAAAAGGTCGAATCGACTAGGGTGCGGATCGACCGCGGTCAAGGAAAGTGACAGTGGCCTTACTATGAATAGGGCGAATGACCAAAACCAAAACAAAAATCGGTCTAACTTTTGATTCGTAAGGCCAAACTCCACGAAACTTGAAACACACATTCTCTAAGATATTAAGAACCTATTCCAATCAAGGATCACAGAGATCCATGCCAAAGTTCCTATCTTTTTTAGTTTGAACGAAGAGTGCTCCATCAATGGAGGACAAAGACTCAATACATGAGCACAAAATCAAATCGAACTCTCTAGAACCCTAACCTCCAACTATCTTCTCCCTAAGCACCAAAGCAAAACTAGGGTTTTCAATAATGAAAGGGTTGAAGGGGGTGCAGCCACCTCCCTCCTCTATTTATAATGGAGGCTTAGACCTTCTAGAATATTGAACCCTAATGAGCTCCCGTTAAGGCCCATACACAAACAGGTCACACACGCACGTATTTTAAAGCGCCGTCTTCATCTCCTCTTGACCCTAATCCGCTTCACCTTGCGCCATCTTGCACCGCGGGTTGGCAAAAGGTCACCAAGGTGGTATTTGGTAAAATTACCAAAATACCCCTTCTCGATCTTTTCAAAGACCGAGTCCAAACGCGTGAAGCACTTCCATGCTTCATGCACGTAGGTTGATCCAATGCTCTCATCATGTCGGCAAGTCTCTCCCATTCGGCTCCCACCGAAACCACCATGGCACTTGCACCGACCCCTGCGTCGCTTGGTCCAACTCGTCGCACCGAACTGCCCGTTCGGTCACCTTTGTCCCTCTTGCGCCATGCTTGACTCCATTGACCTCACCCGGCATCCCCGATCGTTCTGGACCTCAGCTCTCCAAGCTTAGTCCCGATCATCCTCGCCGTTGACCGTTATTGACCTCCAAGCAACCTGCACAACAATAGACAAAGAAATCGATTTTGGGAACAAGTTCTTCACAACTTGAACCACGTTAGTCAAAACATGCATTATGCAACACATATGCACTGAAACCCATGAACTTGACCTAACCCAACACTCATCGCCACCGATTGGCCGATGAATAGCAAGAAATCGGTCAGACCGCCATTCAATGGCGGCCTAACCACTGACGGCTCGACCACCATTTACAAAGCGGCTCGACCGCGCACCAACGCCGTCTCGACCGCACAAGCCCTAACAGCATTTTAACCTTCGACGAAAACACGTCTTTCGACAAACCGAAAACGGCATTGCCAATTATAACATCATCCTAAGATCGTGCACATATCCCCATGATATCCACAATCTCCCCCTTGATGAACACATTGGTAATTTCCCACAAATGCAAATGTTGAGGTTTGAAAAGTAAAAACTTAACGTTTTCGCACAAAGGCACAACTTGGTCCAAATGCAAGAGAAAGCAATGGAAATGGTCAAGTTGACTTCAGAATAGCATAGGCAAGTGAGATAAGGCAAAAGAAAGTGAGAAAGCTTTATTTTCCATAAAAGAGTCAAAATCTCACTTAAGATCCATATGAGAGAACAATTGTTCAATATGACCTTTGATCATTGTGAGGATCAAGGATTGCAATTCAAGTTCAGAAGTAGCAAAAGACCATAAGATTGCAAATAAGAAACTCCCCCTCACTATGATCCTCAGATTTCAAAAAATTTCAAATTCTCCAAATTTCTCCAAAAGTCTCCCCCTTTTTAACATTTTTATATCTTCTCCCCTTTAAACATCTTTGATATACCTTCTCCCCCTTTGACAATGGAGTCAGCAAGGAATCACACCTTCCTCTCATCCAGAGATAACAAATGCAGAATTGAGGAAAAACATAAGAATGAACATGCATGAAATGCAATGGAGTGGCTTTATTTTTTGTATTTTTCAATTTTTTATTACAAAAAGCTTTGGAGATTACCCAAAAGAACAAATTAGCATTTCTAATATTGCACAAACAACATATCAAGTCTAACAGCGCTAGCAAGATCATGGTAATACATATATATCAAAGCTAAGCTCGAAGGCTCAATATAAAGCAATGAATTTGATCTATTTAAGCAAAGCTTCAAATTTAGCAAGTTCATCAACAGGGATCCTAAAATGATACTGGCCATGTTAAAATGTCAATGTGAGATAAAAAAAAGCTAACAATGACCACATTAAGAGACAAACAGGTCTTGAATTGAATCATTTTGCTCAATTTTCTCAAACGCCCATTTTTCAACAATTTTTCATTTGCAATGAATATTGAAGTTGACTAATGGTCTAACTTAGTGAAGAAGATCCTGGACTAGGAGCCATTCACAAACTCTTCTTAAGCTTCGACCAGAAGTTGATTAAAGGTATATCTTAGTGAAGAAGATCTTGGACTAGGAGCCATCCACAAACTCTTCCTAAGCTTTACCAAGGTGACAAATCTTGAGGTTCATGTCAGTTTTGACAAGCAATCACTATGAGATCGTCTGGATCATCAAACTGTCTCTAAGTTCATGTCTATGATAAGCAGTCTCGTGAGAGTAGTTTGGCACAATTTAAGCATAAGACAATCTTGAAATTGATTTTTCATTTTCATTTTGCACAAGAGCAGTTTTTAGATTCTCAGAAGCACAAGAAGCTCAAGTAATGATTAATTTTAGATTCAAGAGCTAACAAATCAATTTTGATAGGGCCAATGTCACAAAAGGAGCACTAATTGCGCAACTAGCTAAAACATCCACAAATTGCAGTTTTTAGTTCAAGTTGTTTTAGAGTTCTAGCTCATTTAGCAAAGACTTAGCTACATATGTGAAAGTATGATAATTCTAGCAAGTCAAATAACTAGACATGGCATTGAGCAAGAATTGAAATACTAAAGCTCCAAAGGGTAATAAGCAAAGCTTCATCAATTTTAAAAGATAAGCAAAAAAGCTTATATTACAATGCATCTTTTTGAATTTTTCATATGAATGCAATATGATACAATGAGATGCAAGAAAAGCTTAAAAAGCCTAAAAGATCAAAAAGGATCAAAAAGTTCAAAAAAGATCAAGAAAAGATCAGATGAATAAGGAAAGATCAGAAAAAAAAATTCAACTCCTCCTCAAACCAACCCATAGGGATAAATTACCCCTAACTCGCTCCTCAATGTGGCAAACCTTGTTGGATCTAAAGGCTTGGTGAGGATATCGGCCAACTGAGCCTCGGACTCCACAAAATGTAGCACAATATCACCCTTCTCGACATGATCTCTAAGAAAGTGATAGCGAATGTCTATGTGCTTGGTACTAGAATGTTGCACTGGGTTATTAGCAATGTTAATAGTAGAAGTGTTATCACAGAAAAGAGGAACACTAGCAAAGTTTAACCCAAAGTCCTTAAGAGTGGACACCATCCACAAAATCTGACTACAGCAACTAGCAGCAGCTACATATTCAGTTTTAGCAGTGGATTGTGCAACAAGGACTGCTTCCTAGACGACCAAGAGACAAGAGAAGTGTCTAAGAAATGACAAGTGCCAGAGGTACTCTTCCTATCTAGCCGACAGCACACAAAATCAGAATCAGAAAACCCCTGAATGGACAACAAAGAAGAACAAGAATACCAAATGCCATACTGGAGGGTAGAGTGTAAATACCTGAAGATGCGGTTAACAGCTTGGCGATGTGAAGTCCTCGGAGACGTCTGAAACCTCGCACAGAGGCAGACCGCGAAGGGGATGTCCGGTCTTGAGGCCATAGGTATAGAAGGGAGCCGATGATGCTGCGGTACTCGCGTTGATCCACGGCTTCTCCTTCCTCATCTGGATCCAAAGCAATCGAAGTCGCCATGGGAGTGGCGATCGACTTGCGCCACCCATCTCAAGCGCTTGAGCAGATCCTTGGTGTACTTCGTCGATGGATGAAGATCCTTCCTTGCATTGCTTGATTTGAAGCCCCAAAAGTAGTTGAGCTCTCCCATCATACTCATCTCAATTCCTGGACATGGTCTCGTAAAAACCGAAACAAGAGCATGAGAAGAACCACCAAAGATAATATCAACGAATCAACAAGCAGAAGTCATTGCCATGCCTAAGAATGAAAAGAGTCTTATCTACTTTTCCCATTTCAAAATCATTCTTAAGCAAGAAGGTCTTAAGTCTATCATACTAGGCTCTAGGGGCTTACTTAAGACCATACAAGGCTTTGGATAGCTTGAAAACACGATCAGGGTGCTTGGGATTCTCAAAGCCAGGGGGTTACCTAACATACACTTCCCCATCTATAAAACCATTCAGAAAGGCACTCTTAACATCCATTTAATGTATCCTAAAACCTTTAGATGCAGCAAATGCAAGCAAAATACGAATGACTTCCAATCTAGCAACATGAGCGAAGGTCTCATCAAAGTCTAACCCCCTCAACTTGGCTAAAGCCCTGAGCTACCAACCTAGCCTTGTTTCTAACCACAGAACCATCCTCATTTTGTTTATTTTTGAACACCCAACGGGTTCCTATAACGTTATGACCACTAGGAGGTTCTACAAGGTTCCAGACATTATTTCTTTCAAAATTCTTTAACTCCTCATGCGTGGCATTGGCCCAGCTAGCATCAGATAAAGCATGTGATATATCGCGGGGTTCAAAAGAAGCTACAAATGCAGAGTGAGAGAAAAGACTCGGATCATGATACCTGGAGCGAGTGACTCGCTCATGAAGATTACCAATCATCTGATCTAGAGGGTGCTGCTTCTGAATGTGCAGTGGAGCGCCTGGGGGAGATAGCATCTCCTTAACCTCCGCAGGTACTTCTGATGATGAAGATGCAGCAGGAGCCTCAATTGGAGGTGAAGCAGTCGTAGCAGGTTCTGGAGCTTGGACAGGAACATCAACAGCAGGTGAAGGAGCAATATCGAATTCATCCTCATCTTCTTCAACAAAAATGCTCTCTATCACCTGTAAGTCACCCGAAACATTGGATCTAGCTCTAGAGCTGGTCTCATCAAAAGTGACATTGCATGTCTCCTAGATAGTGTTAGTTTCAACATTAAAAACCCGAAAACCCCTCGAATGAGCAAGATAACCCAGAAATAAACCATCACAAGTCCTTGATTCAAATTTATCTAGGTTTCCTATCTTGAGAATAAAACACTTTGATCCAAAGACTCGAAAGTAAGAAACAGAGGGTTTTCTGCCAAATCGAAGCTCATAAGAAGTCTTGCCCAAAGACGGTAGAAGACACGGTTTGAAATATGGTAAGTTGTAGCAATAGCTTCGGCCCAAAACCTTCTCAGTGTGCTATACTCATCTAGCGTCGTCTTAGCCATCTTGACTAAGGTTCTGCTCTTTCTTTCTACAACGCCATTTTGTTGAGGGACGTGTGGAGAAGAGAACTGATGCTCAATACCGGCCAAAGACAAAAGAGGCAAAGAAGCATTCTTGAACTCGTACATTGTCATCATGGATCGCTCTCAAGGCACCGTGAAGTTCGTAAGCCAAACGAAGAACAGAATCATGATAGTGATCAAAAGCCCCATCCTTCAAAGCAAGAAAGAACACCTAAGAGTATCTCGAAAAATCATCAACTATGACAAGAATGTACCATTTGCCACCGATCGATCGAACCCTAGCAGACCAACAAGATCCATATGAAGCAACCGCCCCGTCCGTCACCATGACCATAGTCAATGAAGGGTGTGAGGCAAAGAACTTGCTTGCCATGCCTACAGGCACACATACAAAGATCCTTGACGACTCGAAGTTTAGGCAAACCTCTCATGAGATCAAAGTCGCTAACTCGCGTCAGATAATCAAAACCAATGTGCCCCAAACGTCGGTGCCAAAGCCAGATATCAGAAGAAGATGCAATTAAATATTTGAGAGATCCAGCAAGAGATTCAGAAAAATCAGCTCCAAATATTCTACCAACCCTAGAAATCCCAAAAACAAACTCACCGGCAGAATCAAGCACACGACAGGCATTTTTCTTAAAATGAGTTTCGTAGCCATCATCAAGAAGTCACAAACGTAAAGCAAGTTATACCTTAGCTTGTCCACAAGGGCGACGCCCTTCAAGATGAATCTGTCATTCACCTTGATTGATCCTGTTCCTTCAATTCGCCCTGGTGTATCATCTCGAAAGGTGATGAAGTCATCACTCGTTGACCGCGTGAAGGAAGTGAACCATCTTGAGTCTCTGGTCATGTGGCGTGAACAGCCAGAGTCGACGAGCCACGTGTTCTTCCTCCTTCCGCAGCGATCCTAAAAATCAAGGCACAAAAGATCGATGTGTCTCAATACTAGGGTTAGTTAAAAGCGACTTGGGAACCCAAGATCGAGACACACGCTCACTTAATAGTATGCAAAGCGTATGCTATCCTTGATTTTATTTGAAGTTCTGTTATGAGCAATGGTTACACAAACATGAGAAGCATCCTATCTAGGAACATTATCATGATGAGCATGTGAAACAAATCATAGTCCAGGTTTCTTCCTTTCTAAATGACCATATCTCATAAAAACTCTAGGTTGATTAGATGAAATTCTAGCAATGTTTTTCTTAGCGTTCTTCAACCTACATCAACAGAACTCAACCAAATGTTCACTCTTCTTGCAATAGGTGCAATGGTATTTGATACCACTGGGAGAAGCACCTTTTGACTCAAAAGAAGGTTGGACAAATCCTGCAGATTTTAAAACAGTTTTTGCAGGTTGAGTTTTGAATTCAACTAAGCCATTTTCCAAGACCTGAATGACATTAGACTTGGATGTATCCTGGGCAGAGTTGTATCCTAAACCTTACTTCTTATAAGGAGTTTTAGACGTGTCCAGAATCATGTTTAACTATTTCTTACCTTTAGAAAATTTTTCTAGAGTGTTCTTAAGGTAAGAATTTTCTTTTCTAAAGTTAACACATGATTCACAAGTCTTAGCCTTAATGGCTCTAGCATGTTTCTCCTTAAGATGAGCAACTTTAAGCTTATAGGCTACACATGAGGCACAAGGTGTAGACTCAATTGTATCCTTAAGCCTAGCATATTTAGCTCTAATTGCTTCTAAAATGTCCTTAACTTCATGTTCACATTCTATGCAGAAAGAGCAAAAGCTAGATTTAACATTACTAGAAGCATCCAACTTGCTAGACTCTAAGCATTTTTCACATGGAGCAGATTTGACATCAATTAGCTCAGTCCTAGCATTTTCAATTTGATGCAAAGCAATATCATGAGCAGATTGCAGTTTAGCAAATTCAGAATGTAAAGCATGGCAAGATGAACATTCATCAGATTCAAGAGTCTTAGCATTTGCAAGTTCTAATGTCAGATTGTCTACTTGTGACTCTAAGTCCTTGTTCCTAGCCATGGTAAATTCTAATGCCTTATCCTGATTCATGAGTTGCTCAAACATGTTGTCGCATCTAGTAGAAAGAACATCATAGGAGAGAGGTACCTCATCGTTGTCATCGATGTCAACGGAGTCGGCCATGAAGCACATGCCAGTGAAGTCCTTGGCCTTCCCTTTCTTGTCTTGAGGGAGCTCCTCCTCCTTGTCCTTCTCGCTCCTGGAGTCCACATCGCTCATGGATTGCTCTCCAAAAGCGGCAAGGACCCGTGAGTGGCCTTCATGAGCTTGGCAAAGATTGTACTTGGGCTTGTTCCTTGAGGCTTCTTCCAAGTGGCTTTTCCTCCTTGTGGTTGCTTTTACCTTTCAAATTTAGGGCAATTTGTCTGATATGATATAGCTCTCCACACTCATAGCACATCACAGGGCCACCTCTCTTCTTGTTTCTAACATTGTTATATGCTCGTCTGACTTTCTTGATTAAAAGAGCTAAATCAGCCTTAGGAAGACTCTCAAATTCTTCTCCTTGAACAGCAGATAAACACGCAAGAGAAAAGCTAGAAGAAGACCCAGAAGAACCATCAGGAGTCCCTTTGAGATGATCAGCCACCAAAGCTATGTTATCCTTCTTAGGAAGACTACCTCTCTTGATCTCAGGAGTTTTGAGCTTGCTATAAAGCAGCTCCAAAGTGAGACTAGAGAGATCGACGTTCTCCTCAATAGTAGTAGCCTTTATCTCCCACTCCTTGGTGTTGATTGTAGCCAAGAGGTGGGTCGCATTCTCAGATTGAGAGTACTCAATGTCAACAACTCTCATCTGATTGATCACCTTGTTGAAGTGAGTAAAAACGTCATCGATGCTCTCACCAGGACGCATCTCGAATTTGTTATACTCTCGCTTGTAGACCGTCTGGCGCACTTGCTTGATTTGAGACGATCCCTCATGATAAGTTTCGAGGGTGTACCAAATCTCATGTGCAGTTACAAGGTTGCAAATCCTACGTACTCCTGCCTACTAAGCCCAACATATAGAAGGTTCTTTGCCTTGTTGTTGTTAGCCAAGAGGCTGCTGAAGCCGGCGAAGCAACTTCAGGCAAAACGAGCGGGGCTCGAACAACCTCCCATATAGCTTGTCCTTCGCTCTCAAGAAAGACTCGCATACGATTCTTTCAATAGGCATAGTCGAGCCCATCGAAGACATGCAGCTTGGTCAAGTATTTATCCATCGCCAAGTTCAGTGACCGGTTAAGATCAAAATTTGTGACGACCCACCCTGTGATGCACCATAGGAGGTCCGGGAGGACCCCCCCTTTTTTTTACTACTGCGGAGCCACCACAAGGAGGAGTGGTAGCACCGCATGGTGCAATACCGAGGAGGTCTGCCAGGACCTCCCAGGAGGTCTTGAGGACCTCCTGGAGGTCTTGGCCCACCACTGACCTCCCAGGAGGTCAAACAGACCTCCTGGTGGTCTTGGCCGCCACCCACTCGGCTGCACCTCCAGGTACATCACTAGAGAGGCCCGACAGGACCTCCCAGGCTAAGTCCCGTAGGACCTCCTGGTGGTCCTGTCCCTGTGCAACTGAGCTAGTCCCAGGACAACAGAGCTAGCTCACACAAGAACACAAGCCAATATCGCAACCACGAGGTCAAACAAAGATGAAGCAGGCAAATTAAACTTAATATATAACAGGACCTTAAGGTCAAGCTTGTTAACAAGAGGTCTGCCACAGGGGCTTACAAAACCAACGAGGACTTACAACTAGTAACAAGGAGCTCTAGGGCTCCAACACCAAAACACGCAAAAGCCATCCAACAAGCACCACAGCCTATCGGGTGGAGGACGCCCTAGGCGCCTTAGTCGTCAAGAACTCCTCCTCAAGAGGTCCAGACCGCCTCGCACTTGATCATCCTCATAATCATGGACACGGTGGCTTAAGCCATGAGTACTTGGAATGTACTTAGCAAGTCACAGAGAGCAAAGATGCAATAATAATAATGCAAGGGCTTACCAATTGAGGGTCAGATGGTTAGTTTGCGCAGCCGATTTGAACAATAATAATAGTAATAGATTGAAAAGCAAAGAAGGTAAAATCATAGTACATAATACTTTTGATGTTTAAAAGGTGGAGTGAGCACCAACTCACGCCCACAACCAAAATGAAGGAGTTCCGGCCACACCCGTGACTGTGTCCTTACCCAAAACCCACTCCAGAGCACCCACTCCAGAGGTCCAAACCAACCCTCGACCACTACCCGAGCCAACCTTGACCCCTCCGAGCCGGCCAAGGTCTCTTCGAGGCAAAGCCAAGGCATCTTATGGAAGTGTCCAATGGCACAAGCTTTTGAAACAGCTACCCTTGCACCATTTCATCGAAAGCATGTCCATGACCAAGGACTTGGCTATTCGAATAGATTTTACACTCGCAGAGGTGTACAACTTACCCACAATCCACGATCTCTAGCGGACGGGTTCCGGCCACCCTTGCTCACTTCCGAAGGTGAGCAGCCTAGAGAGCGCTGCAAGGCCTTTACAAAGCTTTGAACTCGACTCGGCCGCCCGCTAAGGTTTCGTAATCCTCCCGTGGTCTAGAAATGCAGGTTATGGGGCGCCTCTTGCGCCAACTAATCACACGCCAACCACAATGCCCCAAGCCATCTCATCGCTAATTATTCAGCCTGCACCATTCCCATAAATGATCTTGTGGTTGCTTTGCTTGGCCCAGCTCAACAGACACAAAGTGAAGTCCTTAATTGTGCTAAGGCAAGACTTCCACAAACCTAGTGTGCATAGCACCCACTACTCACTCCCTACCTTCTTGCCTCAAAGAAACCATTTGTATTAACCCATGCCAAAAGACCACCCAGCCTTGGCACAACAGCTTTTAACCAAGTGATCTCACACCATAGTCAACATGACTTAGGCGCCCCGCCATAGTCGCTCAACAAAGGGCACCAACCACACATTTCATAAGTCATTAGTCAAGATTATTAGAGATGAAGCATGATATGACCGAACCACGATTCTAAGCAAGGCTATAAAGACCTACGGTCCCCCATGTTGGCAAATAACAAAGAACACCAACTAAATATCCACCCTAAGGCTCACAAGGTGAACATGACAATATGATGGAGACAAGGTATGAAGGAGGCATAACAAACAAGTAGGCAAGTAACTACAGCCCAAACCATTTTCTTATAAACATAGCCATGCATGATAAAGTAAAACCGAAATACATTTGCAAAACTAGGTTCAAGATGATCAAAAGGAGGTCTGTGGCTTGCCTTGGTCAAGTAGTGGAGAGCCTTCAAGAGAGAGAGTCGGGTCCAAGATCTCCTCGGCCTCGTGGTCTACACGTTAGAAGAAAACCAAATAAGCAAAACCACCCTCACCAAAGAACTTCAAAAGACTCCAAGGAACACAAACCAACTCAAAGAAGAAAGGAAAACCAAGAAACTCAAAGACAAACCTCAAAGAGCTCCCCGGGAGGTCTTATGCAAGAAGGAAACCAAAGGGGAGACAAGGAAGAAAAGAGCAACATGTTACAAAGGCTTGCCCGCCCAGGCTATATATAGCCGGAGTTGGTAATGTGCACCACAAGGAAAACTCAGTGACGTGTAGGCAATCGGGACAACTAGGGCAGGGCTTGCCCTAAAAGAATTGAAATAAAGTACCTCAGATGTGACTGCATTTAATGTGACCCGACACCTATTAAATGTGCATAGAGTTCTGAGGCAAGAGCAATAATTACAAGGTGGAGAGAGGCTGGCAAGTGGGGCCAGTCAAAAGGGTGCACCACTAGTCAAAGAGGTGGCCCCACCGCAAGGGTCACCCCCGCCAAAGACCACTGTGAGGTCCTGGGCAAGAGGTCCTCAAAGCTCACAACGAGGAGGTCCTGACACTTAGATCTGCACAAGGGAGGTCTAAGGGTCAAGATTTCAAGGGGAGGACCTCAACGGTCCAGATCAAAGGGTGCAGGGAGGTCCTGACGAACAGGAATATTCAAGGTTAGGAGGGTGGTCTTTACAAAAGACCAACAAGGATCGGGGAGGTGGTCTTTACAAAACAACCAGGAGGAGGTCCTGGAAACAAAGGAAAACGCGTAGCAAAGTAGAGCCGTTCGATTGGAATCGGGCGGCCCAAAAAGGAAAGGAACGCTCGACCATCCAAATGTTACTCGCAATTGAGCCATCGATCAAGATCAAATGGCGACAACAAAGGGGCCGTTCGGACCAAGCTTAGCAGATCATCGAGACTAGGCCGTCCGATTAAAATCGGACGGCTAGGAGGAAAGGGACGTTCGCATCAAGCTAACGTGTTCTTAGGATCGGGCCATCCAAACCACATCGGACGGTCCTAAGGTTATGAAGGCAAAGCCTCAAGCGATCTGACCACGAGAATCAAAAATGGGTCCAAGCGCTAAGGAGGTCTTGGACCTAAGGAGGTCGGAACCTTTGATCCAACTAAGGAGGACTCGGATGCTAAGATCTCCAGAGAGGAGGTCCTAATGGCCATATCTAACAAGGGGAGGTCTCGAGCGGCTAGATCTCAACGAGGGAGGTCTCGAGCGGCTAGATCTCAACGAGGGAGGTCTCGAGCGGCTAGATCTCAACAAGGGAGGTCTGAGCGGCTAGATCTCAACAAGGGGAGGTCTATTTGAACGCTAAGAAGGTCCAAATAGATCAGAGGAGGTCTCAAGAGGGCACTGGGAGGTCCAGAGAAACTCTAGAGCGCCCAAGAGAACTCAGGGGTTCCAAGAGAGCGTGGAGAGGTCCACGGGAGGTCCAAAAGAAACAAAACCAAGCGTGGCTTGGAGGGACCAAAGAGGTTTTGAAACACAAACCCGAGCCGGGTCCTAATGTAAAAAAAACCCCAAGCAAGGGAGAGGTTCAACAGAGGAGAGATAAGAGAGAGGTGCGGATCTCAAAGAGATTCAAACCAACAAAGGAAGTTAAGAGAGAAGAGACAAACCGGCAAGACACAGAGAGGCTTTGAGAACCAACAGCCCAAGGGCAAAGAAAGACACCACAGAGAGCCACAACCAAAGAAGGAACACCCACAAGGAGCTTAGTTAAGGTTTGATTAATTCCAGCTTGAACTCTCCAGATTTCAAAATCTCAAAGTTAAGCTTTGATTCTCAATAAAGCCAAATGGCTACTTTTATTTTGAAAACTTGGCAAGAACTTTAAGGAAAACGGGACGTTACAAAATTGAACTAACCTTGCTCTGATACCACTTGTTGGACCGAAAAGGCGACTAGAGGGAGGGTGAATAGGAGCATGCTCACTTTTTTACTTTGATCGTATTCAACACGAATTTCACTCCAATAGCTATGGAAGCTATGAAGATCAATAAATAAGTACAGCAGAAGACTTGTATTGAATCCAATCTATCCCCAAAGCAAAACAAACCAAATAAGCCAAAAGCTCAAACCCTAACTGAGAGGTGCGGTCGATCGGCAAGAATCGTAGGATCGACCGCCGGGCGGTCGACCGGTGGCAAAAGGTCGGACTGACCAGGGTGCGGACTGATTGGCGGTCAAGTTGCGGACAGGCCGGCGTTACTATGAACAGGGCAGACAGCCCAAAAACCAAAATAAAAATCAGTCTAACTTTTGATTCGTAAGGCCAAACTTCACGAAACTTGAGACACACATTCTCTAAGATATTAGGAACCTATTCCAATCAAGGATCACAGAGATCCATGCCAAAGTTCCTATCTTTTTTTAGTTTGAACGAAGAGTGCTTCAAAACCGAGTCAAAATCGAAATATGATCTACAGACTTGCTCGTGGGTGATTGATGATCAAGATGATCCTAGATGGGTTCCCACATGTCATAGCAAGTTAGATCAAGGCAAGAAACCAAGCAAAAACTCGCGGATCAAAGAAAGACTCTAAATCACCAAATAGAGAGAAAGAAAGCAAATAGACTCATCTTTGAGAGAACTTTCTTTGAATTGATTTGATATGGTATTGGTTTATAGCCACTCCATCAATGGAGGACAAAGACTCAATACATGAGCACGAAATCAAATCCAACTCTCTAGAACCCTAACCTCCAACTATCTTCTCTCTAAGCACCAAAGCAAAACTAGGGTTTTCAATAATGAAAGGGTTGAAGGGGGTGCAGCCACCTCCCTCCTCTATTTATAGTGGAGGCTTAGACCTTCTAGAAGATTGAACCCTAATGGGCTCCCGTTAAAGCCCACACACAAACGGGTCACACACGCACGTATTTTAAAGCGACGTCTTCATCTCCTCTTGATCCTAATCCACTTCACCTTGCGCCATCTTGCGCCGCGGGTTGGAAAAAAGTCACCAAGGTGGTATTTGGTAAAATTACCAAAATACCCCTTCTCGATCTTTTTCGAAGACCGAGTCCAAACTACGTGAAGCACTTCCATGCTTCGCCACGTGTAAGTTGATCCAGCGACTCTCATCATGTTGGCAAGTCTCTCCCATCCGGCTCCCACCGAAACCACCATGGCACTTGCACCGACCGCTACCGCTTGGTCCAACTCCGTCAGACCGAATCGCCTGCTCGGTCACCTTTGTCCCTCTTGCGCCATGCTTGACTCTATTGACCTCACCTGGCATCCCCGATTGTTCTGGACCTCAGCTCTCTAAGCTTAGTCCCGATCATCCTCACCGTTGACCGTCATTCACCTCCAGGCAACCTACACAACAATAGACAAAGAAATCGATTCCGGGAACAAGTTCTTCACAACTTGACCCACGTTAGTCAAAACATGCATCATGCAACACATATGCACTAAAACCCATGAACTTGACCTAACCCAACACTCATCGCCATCGATTGGCCGATGAACAGCAAGAAATCGGTCAGACCGCCATTCAATGGCTTGCCTAACTGCATGACTTCGCTCGACCGCCATTTACAGTTTGCTCGATCGGCTGGCCGGCCTCGACCGCGTGCCCAACACCGGTCTGACCGCACAAGCCCTGACAACATTTTAACCTTCGACGAAAACGCGTCTTTCGACAAACTGAAAACGACATTGCCAATTGTAACATCATCCTAAGATCGTGTACATATCCCCATGATATCCACAATTTTGTTTACCTTAAGGTCTCACCACTGCGAGGTATCCGCCGTTTCCAAGTCCACGGAAAACTGGCAACTTGGTATATCGATCCCTACCGAATTCTCGCAAGGAAAGGTGAGGTAGCCTATCAGCTGGAGCTATCGCCTCAACTTTTAGACGTACATGATGTCTTCCACATATCTCAGCTCAAGAAATATCTTCGAACTCCCACCGAATCCATTCAGTTGGAGAAGCTTGATCTCCAACAAGATCTATCTTATCGGGAGTACCTAATCTGAGTTCTAGATGAAGCCATGTGTCATACGCGAAGCCGTGCCATCAAGATGCTAAAAATCCAGTAGAGCAACCACACTAAAGACGAAGCTACATGGGAACGAGAAGACCGCCTCCAAGCCAAGTTCTCGGACTTCTTTACCAATTCCTCTGAATCTCGAGGACAAGATTCTTTGTAAAGGGGGTAGGTTTGTAACATCCTAAAATCCAAATTATGGGATTATGTAATATAAAATGCATTAGGAAAAATCACTTTGATCATTTACATATATAATATGTTTAATTTGGGTTTTGAATTTAAAAAGGAAAACTTGAACTACACACAAAAATGTGCTAAAAAGGAAAGAGATAAAACAAAGCAAATAAATTCAAAGGATAGAATTATTTCGGGCGTATTATCCAAGGAATAATTCACAAAATATTTTTATATAAAATCTTGTTTAGGAAAATAATTACAAAAGCACAAAATAGAAATTTCTACTAATTTTGTAGAAATTCACAGAAGGTCTAAACCTCTAAAAATTTTACAGGAGAAACTACATTAGGTCAGAAGCCCACATAAAACATTTCATTGATTTTGGACTTAATATGACCAGTTTTAAAAATCGGCAAAGAATTCAGCAGAAAATCAAAACCTAAATATAAACTCACGTCTCTCTAACCTTTGGGCCCCACCCATAGGGTTCTTCCTCCACCTTGGCGCGGCAGCACCAGCACACGCTTGTGAGAACTCTACTGCGACCTTCATTTCCCTCATCGCCCTCAGTTTTTGCCACTGACCGAACCTACCTTGTCGCATCACCATAACGTCACGCCCATTCCCCTACCCGGCCGCACTTGCTCCTGCCCGTACGTCGCCGAGACCTCCAAGAGCACCGCTGAGCTGCCCGAGCTCTTCTCGCCTATCTTCGCCACCTCTAGCTATAAATATCCATCCCCGAGCTGTGTCTTTTCTTTTCCATGGCAATGCGCTCACTCACTCCTCTACTCCACTAAATCGAGCTCTAGAGCTTAAGGAGCGCAAGCACTAATTCGATCGTGCGTCGCCGCCTTCGTCCTCAACATCGTGAAGGGTTTTGTATCACCCTGACCATGTCATATCATGTTCCAGTGACCACTGATCCTATCCCCTCACTTGATTTTGTACTCGATTCACAGGATCGGCTGAATTGACCCTTCGTCCTCGTCTCCCACTGTAATCGCCGCTCCGATGCCGTCCGAGCTTCATCAGATCCCGAGCCGTGTCTCGCTCGAGCATCGCAGGACCATCGCCAAGCTTCTCCGAACATTGTACTATGATCTCCTTCACCCGAGCCTCTTCTCCTCGTATGACTGACCTCGTCGCCTCGGCTCGCCGTCGACTAGTCGTCCCCGACCACCTTCGAGCCTCCGCGTCCTTCCGGTATGACCCTAGCAGCCCCTAGATCCTTATGCGTGCAATAGATAGTCAAGGGCATAGCTCGTGTGCAACTTCATCCATTGCCATAGCAACTCCTCTGCACGACACCGGTGCGTCGCCATGTCAAGCCACCTCTGGCCTCGCCGTTGGTGCCGGTAGGTGCACAAGGGTATGGAGATTCTGTTTTGGGCACTCTCCGACCCCTACGAGTATCACACACGCAAGAAGACGCTAGGCAAGCGCCATGCCATCAAGACAAAGACAAAGGTGACGAAAGCATCGTAGCTCATCATTAGCATCTTAACTACGGTCATTAAGACCAAATCAATGTTTAGTTGTCAGGTTAGCCCTAATGTTTCACTGACATGCGAGCCCCACAGCTTAAGTGCACAGTCAAACCCCTACGACCACATGTAGTCGAAACCCCTACGACCACATGCAGTCGAACCTTCTTACAACCACGTGTAGTAGAAACAGTGAACACTACTCAAAACGGTGAACAGTACTCGAATCCATTTTTCTTTTCTAGGGATTTTCAATCCGACTCAACTTCAAACCTTAATAACTTTTGCTAAGAAACTCCAAATTAAATGAAGTTTGTCTATAAATTTGTCTAAAAACATAATCTACCAGAATATATAAAAATATTTAATTTTGGTTATTGTTGAATTTATTTGGTGTTATTTAATTCGTTTCTGGCTCTTTTTGATTTAGACATCGATTGCTCTGATTATTATTGCGATGATCAACCGACCTCAATTCTAGAACAGCAAGAGCATGGAAAGCACCCCCTTTGATCATGTTGATCCCAATATTTTAATTATTGTACTTTGTTTTGTAAATCCTATTATGCATGCGTGTCTGTCTTGTATGAAAATGCTATTGTTGGGAAATCGTTAGTTGTAAATCCTACTTGTTGCATATGTCTCCTTGAAATATTGATTCCTCACTATTGTAACCTTTAGAATATGGGTTAGACAATATATAATGTCATTTGTGAATTTCTGAGTGCGATTATCGCACAAATGCAACTAGAGCGATAGATTTTCTGAAAATTGATAAAAAGGACAATATGTTAATTTGAGAATTTGGGATTATCTTGAAACTAGTCCAAAGGAGGTACCTCTGTTATTTTGCTTGAAAACAAAATGAAAATTTTAGTTTTTAGACGCGGGCAAGTTATATTGTATTCTGTAATAGTGATAATTGTAACTCACTAGTAGATAGGGTGGAGATCTCGCCCGTAGTCGATTAAGGACTAAATCCAGCAACTCTGGGACTAAGACCTAATCGTACAACCTTATATGCTAGTATGGGATGATCGTTGCTAACTAAGTTATCGAAATTCTAGCCTTGCACGACAGTAGGCATAAGTAGTGCGAGGAATTTCTATTGCCGTCACAACTGCAAATGCCTCACTTCGACAGGTTTCTATCCAGGCGAAGTGAGGGACTCACTTGACGGGTTTCTATCCGGGCAAGTGAGGGACTCACTCGACGGGTTTTTATCCGACGAGTGAGGGTCCTCATTCAGCGGGTTTCTATCTGGGTGAATGAGGATGACGATTCGCAGGGCTAGTACAAGGTTAGGGCTAGATAATGTAAAGACTACGTCGCGAACTCTAGGCTACTTACTTTCGGTAGTGAGCAGTGATATAGGGATATTCCAGGTAATTGGAATATCGCGTACTATGGGTAAAGTTGTACACCTCTGTAGAGTGAAAAACTATTCGAATAGCCGCGCTCGCGGTCATGAGCATGCTTAGTGCGGCTGGTATGACGGTAGCATTGCTTTTCAAACTGTTTTGTCACAAAAGATTTGGGTAATGACATGGGGTTTTTATTTGTTGTGTTAACTGCCATTTCTATGGCTGTGTTGCTATGTCTATAGCGGAACTGCCATTTCTTTGGCTGGATTTGCTATGTCTATAGTAGGACTGCCATTTCTATGGTTGAACATTAATTTGTAAATGACATTTCTATGGCTGGACATGATTATATTTTTGCTTGCAACCGATTAGTGTTGCAGGTGGTGTTGTTATTTGATTCAGTACTTTACTCACTGTTCTGTACTTACTCTTTCTTAAACTGCTCTCTTAAATTTCATTGCAAATTACTACTTATGAATATTGCAAATAAAAGTGCCTTTAAGCAGAAGAACTTATAGAGTATAGCCATTCATTTGATCGCGTTGCATCTAATATAAGTTTTACGATACACTACAAGTCTTGTTGAGTACGCATTGTACTTAATCTTGCTATTGTTGTTGGTTTAGAGTTTGCAGAGGAGCCGACACTAGACGACGAGTTCTTTGCTCCCGGCACCGTAGGGTTCGGTGACGGATCTACCTAGGCCTTGTTCCTTATTGGTTGTCTGCAGGATCGGATGGGCATGCCGTTGGACTTTTGCTACTATTACTATGTCTTCCGCTGCTTTTTATTTTGCTTACTCTGATGACTGCTTTTATTTAGTCGGTCGGTCGTTGTTGTAATAGCTTAAGGAGAATACCATTTTGCTTTAATTTAGTATGAATTTGTATGGATGTGAATGCTAAATATTGTGAATATGTGTGCTAGCCATTAATTCTTGGACTAGAACGATATACACATAAGATCTTCGAATATTGTACGCCCGGGGGTCTGACAATTCCAAAGACAATTAGCCATTTGGGAGTTTAGAGCTTCTATAGCCCAACTAGGAAATTTGACGCGTAGCCTTCACGTCCCCAGCCCCAGTTACCTCTGCGAAAGTCGCTCGTTACCGATTTCTCCCCGGAACATCCTTTGCAAAGTTGATCATCTTCGGCTCTAGTAAGAACAATCTGATCTACCTGGCGGGTGGCAATCCTCTACGTTGAAATTCCCCTTCTCCACAAGATCCTTGCGTACCCAGACCAGCAATTTGTGATTTGGATCTAGTCCAGTAACACCCCCCCCCCCCCCCACGGCCCACAACTGGCCAGCCAAAGAACTCCTCCTTCCCCTATCGGATTTCTGCGAATCGGGTTCCCCTCCTCCAGGATCCGCTTTGCCTCCTTGCCGGTGGAATCGGGACTGCGAATGGTGGGGTCGAAAATTTCAAACCTCGAGGACTCGGTGTGCTCGGACGCGCTCACCGATCGCCGGAATCCCGCGGGCGGCGGAGGTTCGCCGGAAGAAGATGTCCAAGTCCTCGCGTTCGCCTGCGACACCGCTCTCAAATAAAAAATCGGCCTTGTACTACTACTACTACTACTACTACTAATCTGATAGCGGATAACATAAACAAAACACATGAAATCGTGCTGAAGCAAGCCTAAAATGTGCAACATAAACGACCCTGCCTACGCGATCGTGGCACGAACAGTACAAGTAGCCACGTAAGCCATGACAAGTTTGGAGCCTCCTCTACGCGGCAACTCCCAGTTCATACTTGTAAGCTACATCTTGGGAGCTCTGAGTTGATCTGGCTGCTGCTATCTTCGGGATTTGGGTGGCCGATTTTTGATTTGGCTGCTGCTATCATGGGATCTTGGAGATTTGATTTGGATCCAAATGTAAGCTGAGCTCTTTTGGAAGTTAATTGCAAGTCCAAATGTAAGCTAAGCTCTTTTGGAAGTTATTTGCAAGTTAAATTTTGCTATGCTGTCTTTCTGCTGCCTAATTTATGTCCTTTTCTCTTTCATTTCCTTAATTGCTGGTGCTTTATCGGTTTCCATGCGTTGGGTGCTTCAATGCAGATCGTTCTGGAAGGAGATATTAGAATCCTATAGATTCTCATGTTCTCTCACACCCAATTTTGATGACCTGGTGTGGAAAAGAGCAATCGTTTTACTGTAATGCTGGGGTTACATTTATATAGATGTCCTTGTTTAATTTACAGAGGGTTTTGTTGATGAATAGCAAAAAAAAAAAAAGATGTAGCTATAGGACGGTATACCATTCACTACCTATCCCAATGGGATGGGTATAAACCGTTCGATCAAAACTAACAACCCATCCCGAGTTCCCATGACCGCTTCGTTGAGACGACCATCGCTAATGTCCAGTGGCTCCCCGCACGTCCGTGAATCCAACCATAGGATGTGTCAGCTTCCTCCTCCGCTCCCCGCCGTCTTTGTCCTTTCCATCCACGTAGTGTTATCGCATGACCGCACAGCTTCCTCCTCCGGCTTCCCTTGGCTTCCTCCTTTCCATCCGCGCTCGCCAGCTCCCCACCCGCGGTCTTCCTCCTTCGCGTGCACTACCGCTCCCCTTCACCCTTCTCCGCGCACTGGCTTCCTCCGTCCTCCCCCGTCATCCTCCCACGCGCGCTCCCACTCCCTTGTCTTCCTCCTCCACATGCGCGGCAGCGCGCCCGCTGGCTTCCCCCGTCCTCCCCCTTCTTTCTCCTCCGCACGCACTAGCTCGCCGCCGGCTTGCCACGTCCTCCCCCCTTCATCCTCCTCCGCACGCGTGGGAGCACGCCCGCTAGCTTGCCCTCGACTTCCCTACTTCATTCCCTCATCATTCACCTCTGCGCAATAGTGATATCGTGTCTCATGAAGTTTCAACTAGTTTCATTCAGTTATATTGGGACATGTTTCATTAGATATCATTGTTTCTCCATATTTTGAAGATCAAGTTTCAATCAGTTTGATGCAGTTTCATTCCAAGTCTCATGGAGTTTCATAAAGTTTTATCTTTTTATCTAGGACAAGTTTTCAACAGTAACATCGTGTCCCATCAAGTGTCATATAGCTTCATTGAGTTATTTTGGGACATATTTCATTAAGTTTCATCAATTATCATTGTTTCTCCATATTTTGTAGAGTAAGTTTCATGAAGTTTCATTCTAAGTCTCATGGAGTTTCATAAAGTTTCATTCTTTTGTCTAGGACAAGTCTTCAACAGTGACATCGTATCTCATCAAGTTTCATATAGTTTTATTAAGTTATTTTTGGGACATGGTTCATTAAGTTTCATCCAGTATCATTGTTTCTCTATATTGTGTAGAGCAAGTTTCACTCAGTTTCATGTACTTTTATTAAATTTCATGAAGTTTTATCCCAAGTCTCATGAAGTTTCATCTTTTTGTCTAGGACAAATTTTCAATAGTGACAACGTGTTTCATCAAATTTCATATAGTTTCATGAGACGTGTGTTTTATGAAGTTTCATCCCAAGTCTCATGAAGTTTCATCTTTTTTGTATACAGACAAATTTTCAATAGTGACATCGTGTTTCATACAATTTCATATAGTTTCATCAAGTTTCATCACGGGTATCATGAAGTTTCATAAAATTTCATCTTTTTGTATAGGATAAGTTTTCAACAGTGTTATCGTGTTTCATCAAGTTTCATCCCAGGTCTCATGAAGTTCCATCCTTTTTTTTTTGTATAAGACAAGTTTCAACAGTGACCTCAGCTCCTCTCTACTCCTCCTCCGCTTGACCACAAGATTTGCCCCACCTCCTCCGGCCGCAATAAAGATCTGTGGCTCCCCCTGCAACGAAACCGCCCTCGCCGCCTGCTCCGGCTGCAACCGTATCACCTCAATGATTGATGGCGTGTGAGACGGTGGTAATAGATGGAGTTATGTTGTCACCAGTGAGGCCGTGATGCACATAGTGCCGAGCCGAGGTCATGGAGCATGCAGGGTCAATGACAAGGCCATGTTGTGCGCAGAGGTCGCCGGTTCGTTTGGGTGGACAAGGACATGCAGTGACTGGGAACTGCACAGTGAGCTAGTTACGTGGACACGTGCGTGTGGAAGGAGAAGGAGTGAGTGCGTCGTGAGCTTTATGATCCGTGCAACTGAGTCTAATCGTACGGTAGGAAACTATCCCGTCAGACGAGGCGTGAACGGTATACCGTCAGCTAGCATTTCTCTAAAAAATAAAAATCCTTCGCCGGCAATTTTGCAAGACTCAATGCAGGTGATTTTGTTTGCTCGACAACTCCTTTTCCTTAAATTTCTCCCCATTTATAAAACATTTGATTCTTTTTTATCGCTTTAATTCGCTGCAGAATAGTCCACTTGTAGCACCTTAGAAATGCCAGTAGGAGTATCATTTTTGTCTAATGCGAACAAGTTGGATTTCTCATAGTCATATTTTGTTAGTGAACAGATCACTTCAAGTACCAACAGGCAACATCATTCTAATGATCTATGATACTACTCCCTCCAGATTTCAGTCATAAAAGAGTGACGTTTTGGATATGGACATGGTTCCAAAACACAACTTTGATCACTGATTTCTATTATAAATATATTTATATACCTAATGAAATTACAACACTGAAATTATTTTTCGAGACAAATGTACAGATATCATGTTCTTGTGTCCAATATAAATATTTATAAAGATACCAATAACCCAGGTTTACAAAGTTTGCTTGGTTTATCTAGAACGGGTAATGAAAGCAACAAGTCCGTCTCATTTTGTTTCAACTGTCCGGCTCCACACAAACCCGTGGCCTTGATCCAAAGAAAGCGAAAGATCACGGGTTTGTGTGCAGCAAGCACAAACAATAAATCGCCTCCTTTTCAAACTGCATTGCTGCATTGTGCAGCAGGAATTACCGGATTGGGCAGTACTAACCTGTGGAAGAGGGGACTTGTGTAACTTTGACAGGGGATTCTTGTAGGCTACAGGAAGTGTTTGATACTTTCATGTGGTCAGAGGAGCTCAGTTCCCTTCTTGTTTTGCCTGAGTGATGCTGTGAGTCCTTCTCTCCTGAACAGAATCTACTTGTACTTTCAAGAACCGTTCCTTAATACCGGCTTTTAATTCTCGCCTTTTGGATTTGCAAAGAACAGCCGTTCGTTGGTCCTTAGCGATGCCCGTTTCAGAGAGGGCAGCGGCGCCATCGTCGGCGTCTCCTTCGCTGGAGTTGGACCCGCTGTTGAGGGATCTTGTGGAGAAGAAGGTGAGCTTGAAGAGGAACGTGGCTTCGTTGGCTGCCGAGCTCAAGGATGCAAGGAACAAGCTTGCTTCACAGGAACAGTTGTTTGCTCAGGAATCAGAAACTAGGAAGGTATATATGTTTCACTCCGTGTAACTGGGACTTTTCTTCTTCTATGTGTGGAATTTGCACTGAGGTGGAAAATATCGAAAGGTTGCCAGTCTAAGGCAAGAAGCATGGAAGAGGAGGTGAGCAAGCTGCAGAAATGCTTGAGGACAAGATGAGCAGCTGCGTGCATCGCCATGTAGCACTGAAGAGGTGACCACCTCTCCTCGTTGAGCCAAAGCGATTTTTTCGAGCTTCGTTCAAAATTGACTTATTTTGATTTAGTATCATCTTATTGATAGTTTAGAAGCAATTTTTTTATCAAGCTAACGAGACAAGCTGAACTGAGCCCGAGCATAATAATGTTTCACTAGAAATCGACTTATTTCAATTTTGAACAAAAAAAAAGAGCATAATCAGGGCAATTTTGATATCAGCCTACAAGCCCACTAAACGAGCTTTTTTGCTGGCCATACTCCTTATGCTCCACTTGCTGTTGATATTCCATTTTGATATGTTCAAGAGAATGTCCTATTTGGGTCTATTTCTGGTCCTAGTAGTTCCATGAGTTGCAATTCAAAGCAGCTGATTTTTTAGATAATGAAGTCCATTTTTTTAGATAATGTCAAAGCAGCTGATAGCTCCCCTAATGACAAATCTTCTTATCTACAGTATCTCCACGAGTTGGATGTTCTCAAATCACAACTTTCAATCATCCAAGCAACTGCATCAGCCAGTGCCGCATCAGCCAAGTTGGCACAGTTGCAATGTTTGTCCTTGTTACAAAACCATGATAAGCACACTTCACTGAACGAGTACGAATTTCGAGTGAACAAGGTGGGGGAGCAGCTCGATCATCTTCAGAAGTACCTCGAGGGGAGGGAACTCTCACATAGGCAGCTCAAAGATGTTGTTTTGAGAATTGAGACTGAAATCATGGATGCAAACGCCAAAGTTGGGCCTGATAAGGATAATGAGCCTTTAAGGGTCTTGTCTGGTGTTTCACCAGAGAACATTGAGTATATCAACGAACATTTGAATGCTAAGGATGATGATATTCCCAGCTTGGGAGATGATGTAAGGGTATTGTTTGCTCACTGGAAAAACAAAATTAAGGAACTGAAATCACAGGTACTGTTACTGCCTACTTCTTTGATTCAGAAAGATGCCTTTCAATTAGTGCGAAATGTCTATACACTCATTTCAAATCTGTTTGTTCACATATAGTTGGAGAAGCATCGCAGGACTGATCAGGAGCTGAAGAAGAAGGTACTGAAACTTGAATTCTGCGTCCAAGAATCACGATCTCAGATGCGAAAATTTCAGAGAGTAATATTCTTGACGCTTCTTAATATTCAGAGAATATTTTCCAGGAAACCACTAATCAACATGCACATGTTTCTCCTTAAAAAAACACGCACACATTCCTTTTTATCCTGTAAACCATCTATCTGTTATAAATATTGTGTATGTATTGAAAATGCCTAATGAGCAATATATATATGGTACAAAGGAATATGTCATATGCAGATAAGAAAATACAAAAGACAGATAAGAAAATACAAAAGAGTTCATATTAACACCCTAATCTAACACCTCCCCTCAGATGCAAGGTATATGCAATAGCATTGCATTTGAAAAAGGGTTGACAATAAAATATAGAAAATCCAAAATCCGAGTCTTGATAATGGTGTTGTAGCATGCAACTCTAAGAAAATATGTCGTGTATCAAAAGATCTTCTCCCATCTGGGGTCGTGCGACAGCCCATAAAGCACAAGGTGCAGGGACTGAGAAAGTAGATGCAAGCTGTAGAAAAGTCGACCACGGCAACATGACGAAGAAGATGATAAAACTGACAAAAATAGAGAAAACTGTCAAATCAAGCCGAAGAGAAATAGATAGAAGCATGACGGCATAGATCGAAGCCCAAGACGGCGACGGCGCAGTGCACAAGAAGGGCAACGAAGGCACAGTGCGGAAGAAACGCGGCGGCCTTAAAAGCTCGGGGCGACGACTAAGAGAGAAGCGGTGACGTCATAACGACTTCTACGATCTGCATGCGGCTCAGAGAGAAGGGCGGCGACTGCTACCATGCAAAAATGAATTCCTATGCTTCTATGACTGATAAAAATTTGTGGACTCATATGGCTTAGACGAACTCAAAAATAGAGTGATATGAACTTGGATAAACGTAACGGAATCAACTACGCTGAAAAAGAAAAACTCTAACTACCGGTAGGAGCAAAAGCCCATAGAAGGAGCTGCCCAAGTAGAGTAGCAGCCAAATTGGCTCAAATAGCAGCAGCACTTCCCAGCCACAACCAACAAGCAACACAACAATTGCACCAAGGAGCATATAAGCAGCGGTGGGAAGAACCACCACCAGCATGCAAACAGAGGTGGCAGTGGGCAGAGAGTAGCCACGGAGAGCTCCAGTGCAGGTGAAGGGCAGCAGGCTGCAGGTTGGAGAAGTGCTTGGCACAGCAGAGGTGCATGAAGCACACAGCCCAGAAGCACCACACGTGCATGCCCAAATGTGCGGCCCAAGAGCTCCTCCGAAACAACCACCCGACAGCAGGAACCAGCACTCAAGAAGAAAAGGAGGGCAGCGGTGGCGCTCCATGAATGGAGCAGTAGTAGAGCAAGGAGCTCAATCCGGAGTTGGAGGCGCTTGAGCAGATCCAGGCCGGACAGAGCTCGGGCAGCACGGCGGCAGCTCAATCCGGTGTTGGGGGGCGCTTGAGCAGCCGGTGGAGCGAGCAGATAAGGGCCAGGTGGAGCTAGGGCAGTCGGCGGTAGGTCTGGAGTTAAGGATGGCCGGCGGCGAGGGAGCTCAGATCGCCAACCGGCGACATCAGATCGGGGCTCCCGAACTCAATCCACAACCGACATCACACCGGCTTTAGTGAAGATAACGTGCAGACGAGGCAGCCGCGTCGGATCCGATCGGGACCGAGCTGGGGACGCAGCGGTGGCGCGGGACCTTGCCAAATCAAGCTCAGGACAAGGCCATCAGCGATGGCGATCGACGAACATCAGTGGATCTGGCCGGGGATGGCCAAAACGAGTGGATCATGACTAGTGCTTGTTGTTGTCGTCGACCGAGGACAACGAGGCTTAACGACGATGCTTGTTGTTGCAGTTGCTTTGAAGAAGGAAACTACAACTAACGTGGCTGCCCCTTGGGGTGAGATTGCTCCTTCTGGGAGCAGCAGCAGCAGAGAAGATTTGGATGATAGCTAGGGTTTAAATCTAATATGTCGTATGCAGATAAAAAAATACAAAAGACAGATAAAGAAATACAAAAGAATTCTAACACTATCTTCTCTCTAAAGGTATATCTAGGTGGAATTATCTCTGACTACCAGCAATGTTGCTGACAACTAAAATTAGAGTTCACAGCAAAAATTTGTGTTAAGTCAAAGCTGATAACTGATGAATGAGTTACGCACGACGCATTCTTTATTCCATCCAATTATCTTATGTACCATGATAAAATTTAGAAATCTATAACATGTGAAAGAAGCTCACCAACATGTACGGGAAGAAATAGTAAAACATGCAAACGTTTGAGTCAAAGTCAAACTGATAACTAATGCTTGTGCTGGTACACACAAAAACCCAGTTTTTTTTCTCTTTTAGCATGTTTTAGGGAGGAAATAGCAAATCTAGCTTTCTCCTCGACGAAATGGCAAAAAATGATACCACGGATAGATAGACAAGCGACATGTGTCACCTGCAGTACTCCTGGAGCGACCTATCATGGTCCCAGTTCGCAGCAGGTGGCCTTTCGCGGTGGTTTTGCGTGGTATGAGTGTTATTTTTGCCATTTCGTTCGTACGGGACTAGTTTTGCTATTTCATTAAAAAAAAGCTAAATAAGCCAAAAACTCCACAAAAATCTTAATGTATATAAGATATGTTGTGGTATTATTACTTGTTAAATTTAGAGTGGTTACTAATGCAAGAGAGTTAATTTTATATTACAGGTGGGTTTGGGGGTTGAAAACATCTTCAGATTACTGGAGAAACAAAAGAAAATGACTGTGATGGGGGAGAGAAATGAAGTATGAATTATTGAATTAATTCATAATATAAGAGAATTTGTTTTGAAGTTGACACTTGTCTGCAGTCAGGATTTATGTATGACTTCCGGGAGACACTGAAACTTAACTGTTTCTTCCTTCCGAAGACGGGAGAGAGAAGAGATAAAGCTCTGAAAGAACTAAGGAGTCACGTGAACCAGCCCAGAGACAGCGGCGACAAGCAGAACTTCTGGGAGAACTTTAGGCTTCAAGCTCATTGCCTCCATGTCAATGTTGGCCCTGGTTACGCTGGCAAGGCGATGAACTGACATCCTGGTGTCCTCATTTTTTATTTTTTATTTTGAAACGAAGAGAACTGTCCTTTATATTGATAAAGCAAAAGAAAAACAAAATAAAAGGAAATACAACGGTTCACCAATGGAGAACACCCCAGACGGGAGAGAACCGGCAGCACCCTAAACAACAACACCGGATCTAGAGGCAAAAACCAACTAACATACGCCTCAACTCCGACTGCTCTACCTTACAAATACACCATCGCTAAGGGAATGGCAAACCTCCCCACCCAACGCATAGAGTCTCCAAACTGGCTAGACTGGGTAGCATAGAGGATCACCAAGGCACTAGCTTGACAAAGAAGAATAGAAGCAGGGGCAAGGCGAATCCACATGCTAACAGGACAACAGGCAAGACGCTTCAAATGAATTGGGTGAGACAGTGGCTCCTCCCCTCGGTGATGATGGAGGACGACAGAACACAGCACTCACCAACTCCAACTCCTCGCCACCTCCTCCCACCGGCTCGTCCATGGTGTCTTGGACCAGCTGCTACAAATGGGGCCTCTAGGACGGTCGTCTTGCGCCTCTTGCACCTCCTGACAACCCTTCAACGGCAATGGCTCGACTCTTGGGCCTCTTCCACAGGCCGGCCTCTACTCCTCAGGCCGTTGGTCTACACTTGGAATGCCCCCGGTAATGTAGCAGAATTGGTTCCTCTCTCCAATTGTAGCGACGAGGGTCGGGGAGGGAAGACGGGGGCTCCAGGTCTGGGGGTGAGGAGGGCTCTCTGTTATGGCAAATTACTGTGGCTTGTGGGTCTCAACACCGATGGTACGCTTAGTGGATTCTAGACATGTCCGAAACATCCGGCACAACCGTGGTAGACTTGAGCGGCATGTCCCTTGTGCACAGTGCCGCCGGCTTGACATGTTCGCCGGTCGTGGTGGCTCTCGGCGACGGCTGCTATCGACGGCGTTGGCAACCTCCCCGGTGTGGAGCAATGCGCATCTCGCGATGTATCCTCCCAACACGCTCCAAGCGGACTGCCCAGCGGCTCCACAGCGCCCTGCAAAAGCTCCCTCGACAGGGCCGCCTCTCGGCCCACACCGGCGGCAGCAAGGGGAGGCTGCCCAGCAACCCCATGCGCCGCTCGCAAAGACACTCACGGAGGCAGCGCCTCCTAGCCCACGTGTGTGATAGCCGCGGCGGCCGACTGACGACCGCAAGTGGGGAGCTTCTGCGGCACAGTGAACGGGTTCGAGATCTAGATCTAGATCTAGAACAAGCCACCAAGGGGGGCGGCACCAACTAGCCATGACGGGGCCCTAGCAGTGACTCATTGTGGGCGAGGACCTCAGGGATGGTAGAGACATCGCCCCACCAACCAGGACGGGGGCGCGGAGGGCCGGGGCCAGCGGCGATGGTGACTCGTTGTGCACGAGGCCCTCAGGAACGACAAAAACATCACCCCATTGAATATTTGAATGTCATGAATCATTTGTCACCCTAGCATGGATAATTTTAGTTGGATATATTTTTATCATCAATATGGGTATCGTACAGATGCTTAGTCAAGCTTAGTTACGATGGGTTCATTATCACATGTGTCATCATGATTAATCTTGACTTAATGAAATATGGAATCATGGTGGTTAGTCACTGTTGTTAAAATCTGTGTACCATGACAGGGTATGTCATTGGTCTTGGTTAAACAAATTGATTTTCGCTCGGACGAGCGGTTGTGCAGTGAGGGTGTGGATTGAACACGTTGTGGGTTTGTGGTAGACTCGTCTGAGTAACTTGTCAAGGACTTAATCTTGTGCGCCATTGAACTGAGCCTTAACCGTACAACCACATGTCTAATGGGACGAGCCTGGCTAACTAATTAGCAATGTCTTAATTTCGGTTGTCCTAGAAGTGTGAGATACAAGGTACGTATACTCACAATTGCGCAAGAGGGGGCCCCTGTCTGGTCAGTAAGATATTTAGTATTGAAACCTTAGTGTGCAGAATTTGGTTAAGAATGAGCTTTGTAAAGACCTTATGATAATCATTTAGTCACACACCTTCGAAAGTGTATCATACAGACATTATAAACTGATTATCTCTTGTGGGAAAAGCTGTACAACCTCTGCAGAGTGTTAAAAACTATTCGAATAGCCATGTTTGTGGTTATGGACGTGCTCGGGGATTTCACACGAGAGGTAGAGTTTCTTCATAAAATGTGTCGGAGTGTGAATGGGAAGTTCACTTGATAAATATATTGTTCGTTTGGTGAATGGGTAATTCACTTAATGGTTTGTGTTGGGAAGTGAATGGGAAGTTCACTAGTTGTTTCAAAGAAATTATTTATTTATTTATTATTCTTTTCAATTACGTATTTCAATCTATATATTGTATTTGTCATCAATGCTGCTTTATGCAAAAGAACCATACAGCTAACATTTATTCAAGCCTTGCATGAATATTAATTGCATACTATTTCCCTACAACTTGCTGAGTACTTTATGTGCTCACGGCTTCATTTTCTGCGGTTCAGTTGAAGAATACCAAGCTGCTTAAGAGTACTTCGCCCAGGAGTACCATGAAGGCTTTGCGGATTATGATGAGTTCTCTACTCGATTGCCTATGGACATGTTGATTGGCCTTTTCAAGTTTTCTCATTCCGCTACAAGAGTTCATTTGTTTCTTTAGCCCTGTATGGCAAGTTAAGTAAACATTGGTCATAAAGTCTGTTATTGTTACTATTTGTTATTTGAGATCTTATTAGTTAAATCGAATAAATAGATGATATTTCATCGATGTTTCCTGTATGAGCTAGCTACTGATCTGAGACTGGTTCAGAATACATATAGGATTTCTGCATCGTACTTTTGGGTCCCGACAGAGGTGGTATCAGAACTATATTGACTGTAGAACGCAACCCTAGTTAGCATGGTCGTCTTAGCCAAAAGCTTCAAAACTTTTTTCTAAATAAAATTAAAGTGATTGTTCTTTTCTCATCTCAATCTATTCTATATTTATCCTATTATATTCTATTCTCATCTTGTTCTAGAAATTTTGTTCCTCGTCTTTGCTGAATTTTGTTTTATAATCTTAATTTGACTTTCTCGCCTCATTAATTTCTCTAGTCCGGAAGGAAAGAGTTGAATCACCGGAAACTGTCAAGAGTATCTTTATCGCTTCGTTCTAGTTGAGTTTAAAGAATCTTCGTTCTCTAGTCCAGAGCAAGAGCCGTCCTATTAGAGCCTTTAGTAGCATTTTTAGATCGTTGTTGCAACATGTTTTTATTTGGGTTGTACGTAAGTGGGAGCTGCAGTTTTGCTGTCAAGCATTATGTTGCAATCACACTAAGGTTTTAATTTGAGGAGTTTAGTTGTGCTTTCATAGCGTTTCAGCTATGTTTTCTTTGTCTTTTGTCCTTGGGTATAATCTATTTTCCCTAATTAAGTTGCATGTATTCTCTCCATCTTGTATTTCTCGTCTTTTGTGCTATTCCCTCTTGTCTACATTGCTTTTCTATCTTATCTATTAATCCTAGGAAGAATCGTCGCAGATGGTTGACACCTGCAACACATCGAGCCGTACTCAATCAGATGATGCCAATGTCAATGCTAGTAGACAGTCACTAGTACCTAAAGCCGTAGATCCAAACATGAGACAATTTCTAGCAGCTCAGACGCAATTCATGAATGCAATAATGCAAAACATAAACGGTATGATAAATCGACAGAATCAGATTGCTTAAGCCCTAGTCAACCTGATGAACTAGATCAACCAAGCACCAACAACAACCACACTCATGACTCCAAGATCAGCACTATGTCCACTGGTGCAGTTATTCAGCGACAACAATGGTGGCCAACCTCGAAAGAATAAGACATCAAAGACAGGAATACAATGCTTCAGTTGTCGAGATATGGGATGTTTTGCCAATAAATGCCTGCAAAGACGCTTAGCAGTCACCACAGACCGCATTCCAGAAGCTATTGTAACCGTGAAAATAACACCAGCAGTGGGTAGTAAAAATAATAAAAGGTACTTAGCACAGTTGCAAAAATACAGAAGTTTAGGCTTGCTAATGCCTCAAGAAACAACCGTAAACTATCCAGCAAGCTTTTTAACCCCAAACACATCCATGGTGGGGCCATCACAAAAGAACTCCTCTCGTGCCGCAGGAATCACCTGTTTTAACTGTCATGAGATGGGTCACTATGCCAGCGATAGCCCACGGAAGCAAGCTTCACAAACAGATATTCCACTCTTAGAAGTCATTTGCTTCACGTGCCTCGGGAAAGGTCATTATGCTCACAGCTGCCCACAAAATAAAGCCCCAACACCAATTCCTTTTAATTTGAGAGCTACATCAGCTAGGACTTCTTTGCTAGAAGCAGAAAGAGGAATGCCTCAAACTACAAGTCAAGCTACCAGGACTCCAATAACTTTAGCAAGAGGGCGACTGAATCACATCACTGCAAAAGAAGTTCAACCAGTTTAGAATGTCGCTTCTGGTAAGGTTTTAAGTTAGCCCCGCATCAGTGCAACTTTGTTTCGATCATAAGAGAAATTTGTTTGGAAGAGTGAGTAAGGTTTGGTTTGAACCTATTCTTTAGTCAACCCGAATCTCGAGGACGAGATTCCTTTTTAAGGGGGGTAAATTTGTAACATCCCAAAATTTGGTCTATTTTTTAATCTTTAAAAATAAAATTAACCATTTGATTTTTTTTCTATTTAAGTTAAAGTTTAATTTGAATTTTCATAAATCAAAAATATTTAATGTGAATAATCTAAACTTCAATTAAATTAAAAGTTATTTTCTTTGAATTCCTAGTGTTCCGAATAATTTTTTCGAATTTTCTAGGATTTTTTGGAATTTATTTGCTATTTATTTGAGCTTAGTTTTACTTATCTCAATTTCCTAAAATCAGAAATCAATTAAAATTCTGGAAATCCTCTCGGGCTCAATTCCTTTTCCTTGGCCCGCAACTTTTCCTCTTGCCCTTCTTCTCTGTTTCAAGTAGACCTGGTCCACTTCCACTCTTTCTTTTTCTACCACGCGCATTTGCCTTGGTCGAAGCCCATCCGAGCCGTAGCTTTCCTCGCCTTCTCCCTCTACCGTGTGGGACCACCTTGTCAGGCCGCCAATGCCACGTCCTCCTCGTCTTCTTCAACCCGAGCTCCCCCTGTGTCCGTGTCGCACACGCCATAGCCGCTGGGTCTCCCTTGGACTCTCCCAATCCCAGCACTATTTAAAGCGAGCCAACCGCGTCAATTTAAGTGCATTGATCTCCTCTCTCAAAACCCTAGAGTTCCGCCGCTGGCCTTGTCTTCTTCGCTCTGGATTTTGTCAAGATCCGAGCGGCCACCAAAGTTCTTCATCGTGGGATTGTGCCACTGTTGGTCCCTCTCCGCCCATGTCGTCTTCTTCTTTGGAACCGCGAACCGACATTCTACGCCGTGATGCCATCCCCTTCGCCCGAGGACCCCTACATCGTCGTCAACCCCTTTGTCCCAAATCCGACCGCCAGTCATCTTGTTTGATCTACTTCGTCGGTGAGTAATAAGCATAACCAAGCGTGTCATCACGTGTCTTTCATCACCCTCATCCGATCCTCCACCTCTTTGTGTTCTTTCTATCCTCGAAGTGCCGCCACCGATCAATTCCGTTATCTCCGGTCCACTTTGTTGCGCCGCCACCCTAGTCGCTCTCCGGCTGATTCTTTTGTCCCAGTGCGATCCCTTCGTTATCACTGAACCGGTGCTCACCTCAGATACTCTCGGGCGCCAATGTTTCGTCGTCGTCACCGCCGGCCGAACCATCCCTACCGCCCAAATCGCTGCCATTGCCGAGCCATCACCAGCCGAAGGACCGCATTGACCTCAGGTGTAACTAGGGGTGGAAACGGATCGAATAGTCCTGAATATAAATACGAATACATATTTTTAAAATGAATATGAATACGAATTCGAATATTCTCGAATACGAATACGAATCGAATGTCGTAACGAATCCGAATCCGAATCGAATATGTACTCAATTCGGTCGAATGCGGATATCCTACAATTTTTGTGACAAATCTTAGTAGAACAAATTTATGTAACATATGTACATGACTACATATCTATAGTAGTTCAATACAGAATATGAATATGCATCCATCAATAGTTCAATACAGAATATGAATATGCATCCATCAATAGTTCAATAATCAATACAGCATGCATATACCAATACAACATATATCAACACTGATATGAAGATTCATTTGAACATGCATCCATCAATAGTTCAATATAGAATATGCATCCATCAATAGTTCAATAATCAATACGGCATGCATATACCAATACAGGTACAGCATATATCAACACTGATCTGAAGATTCATTTGAACATGCATCCATCAATAGTTCAATAATCAATACGGCATGCATATATCAATAAAGCATATATCAACACTCATACTATTGGAACCCGCCAGAGCCGCAGCCCCGCAACAAGACGGCTTGAGCGACCGCCGCCTCCGCAAGCCCCCCGCCGCCGCTCATGCATGCGCTTCGCCACCGCCGCTGAAGCGGCCGCTGGCTCGGTCGCTGCCGCTTGAACCCATGCGCCAGCAGCGTGGAGCAGACGCCACTGGTCTCAGGCCGCCACCGCCACTTGAAGAGGCCGTCGAGCCTTGGGTCGACCGCCGCGCCTTGCCGGGTCGCTGCTCGCCGCCTTGCGCCGGGGATGTGAATGGGATCTGCCTCTCCGATCTCAGCTCTCCTGTGGGCGTGGCACTGCTTGAGGGCTCGGTCGCTGCCGCCGCCGCACCGTGGAGGTGCCGCCGCCTCTCGGGCTTCACACTGAGCTCTCCCCTCTGGCGTGCGTCGGTGCGTGGCGGCGGCTGGCTTGAGGCCTTGAGCTTGAGGTGAGGGGAATGAGACCGAAATCGAATCAAGGGATTAGGGATTTAGACTTAGGGTTGGTTGGTTCCACTTCCAGGCGCGCAGTTGGGCTAGGCCGCTCGGCTGCTCGGTGACACGCCGCTGACTAGTGCTGAGTGCTGAGGACGTGCCTTGCGAATACGGATACTATCCGAATCCGTATTCGTATTCGCCGTCATTTCTCATACCACATCCGGATTCGTATCCGGGAAAAAAACCGGATAGTATCCGGATTCGGATTCGTTTTCTATTCGAATACGGATTATCCTTTACCGTTTATAATTTCTCGAATACGAACATCGGATAAAACGGATTATCCTTTACCAGTTTCCACCCCTAGGTGTAACACCCCAGCCCAACATAGAGCCTAGGATGCTACCATACTACCCTACTAAACCAATTAATTTCAACCTTTTAATAAGCAATCAACAAAACATTCAACCATGAATGACATAATTCTAATATTCAAGAACTAGCACAACCTACATTTAATCAAGATAAAGAATATCATCTATCAACTGAATATAATCCAAGCATGATTACTTCTCTTTATCAACCAAGTCTAAATCAAACCATCTATGCTACACCAAGGCAACAAATATTTCAATGGTTACATCTAAAGCATCAAGAATCATCAAAGTTACGAGGATGATAGTCTAATCCAAACTATCCATTAATTCTATCAAATAGTTACATCTAAAGGAATTATCACGAACTTGAAGTTTAGTAAATGAACTAATTTATTTGCCATTAATAGTGCAAGTGTAATGTGCGTCAAGACTACCCCTTCCCATGCATGTTGCTGCCTCGAGAGGTACCTAGAAAGAACAACACAACAAGAGTGAGTCCACGACTCAGCAAAGTACAACAGTGATAATGAACATATCTTCACGATCAGCCAATGAAGATATCAAATAATCTTATGAACATCGTCAATGAATCATAAACAAATCACTTATACTTGTATGCAATGCATATACCAAGAATGCTCTTTCTTTCTCCTTTTACAATTATCGGTAATGCGGAGTAGTACATCCGTCGATGTATACTCAAGCATGTGCCCTCAGGCATAGGGACCTCAAGCCCACACTCCACGAGTGTGGGGACCCAAGCCCGTCCAATGCATAACGGGGACCTCAAAAGAAACAACCATTGGCTACCACGTAGACCAAGGTTCAGGAATGAATGCCATGATGCAAATTGAAACTCACATTCTCAATCCATCAAGAAAGTATAATATTCAGCAATATTATCAAAACATAAAAACTTCTTAAGAAAACCATGTCATTTATCATGAATGAAATATCACAATTCATTCTACACTACTTGCACTTGCCTCAATCGTGAGACGGATGACGACGATGGAAAGGCTCTAGCCCCGGTGTTCACCACCACTTGGCAATCATAAATTATACTAAGTTTACCACTCAAAAGTGCTCAGTATAGCAATGGAACAAAATGAAAGCAATCGATCCTACTCGCAACCCGAACTTAATCGATAAACTCCCAAATTCCAATCTGTCCAAACAGACAGCTATCGATGAAAAATCCATAACTTTTGAGTCAAAACTCAACAATTCATGAATCCAATTTTCCTGGGATCTACACAAACATATCTACAACTTATCAGGTGATAGAAAGATCAAATTATCTCATATAAGGCTTTGTTTTTAATCCCGAAGACCGTTTTGTCATCTTCGGTATTACTGACTTGGGAATTTCGTAACTTGTATTTAGTACATCCAAATCCATTGTTATAAGACTCTCTGGAAACTATATAAAACTATATTTCTCAATAAATTTATCACAATTATCCCCACTGTGCAACAATGGTTGCAAACAGCCAAGCCTTTCATTTCTGTCCACAACAGAAGGACAGATTACAGCATTAACTTTAAAAATTCATAACTTTCGTTCTATCCATCCAAAATTTATGAATTTTATCTTCCTGGAATCACCATAAGGTTATCTAAATAATTCATGGAGATCAACCAACCAAATTCAGCCATCTCCAAACTCTAATTCGCTGAACTACGTTCGCTGTCCAAATCCTAAGACTGAATAAGCACCCAGACTTGCAAAACTCATAACTAATTCATCATTTATCCAAAAATTATGGTTTAATACTTTCTGGAAAGCCCACACAAAACCCACATAAGTCTAATATACACTAAACACTATATCCACTTGGATATAAGTAAAAAATCGCGTGTCAAGAGAACAGCAAAATCAACCGATCTACAACAACAGTTACAGAATAACTAATGACGATGAGTTGCATATGGAATATCTGCTAAAACCGATGGGGAATGCGAAGTTACCCACGAAATCTCGCTGGACTTCGCTGAATTCCTCGCGAAGATCACCCCCACCTTCTTCTCCTTCCTCTTCCTTCTCCTCTCCTCTCCTCTTTTCTTCCTTCTTCTTCCCATTGGCCGGCCATCATCAGCAGGGAAGTGGAGGCTCTAGGAGATGGCAGCGAGGGGAGGTGAGGCAGCAGGAGGAGGTTCGGCCATGGGAGAGGGGAGTGGTGGCGCAAGGGAGAAGGGGAGGAGGTGTGGCGGCCAAAAGGGGGAGGGTTGGGGAGAGGGGCGGCCAAAGGGGTGGAGGGAGGGGCGGCTAGGGTTAGGGAGATGGCGCCCCCCCCCTTGGCCCACTAATGGGCCGGCCCACCTGGCTAGGCTGCCTTGGGCCAGAAGCCCAAGGTCCAGTTCCCCCACAAAATTCTGAAATTTTAGTTTAATTTTCACTCCAATTTATGTTGTTCTCTCTAATCTTTATTGCATTTACTAACGAATAATTGGGATATTACATTCTACCCCCCTTAACAGAATTCGACCCCGAATTCTAACCGTCGAAATAAATAGAAGAACAACTGTCTCTGAAACGAAACAACGATTAACACATTCCAGACGTGAACAAATCTGTATACTGCTCGCGCATGCGAGACTCTAGCTCCCAAGTCGCTTTCCTCTCAGACCTATGGAATCACATCACAAATGATGGATACCAACGGCTTACACCTCAACACTCGTCTCAACCTTAATTTACAAGTTCTCTCAACACACAAGACTCAAAGATATGGTTCTACTCGTTGGCCAACGGCTTTAACGAAATCCCAAGCTTTAGACTGCTTAGGTACTCACTCAGCACGTTTCCAAAAGGTTTTGGATAAACTGGTTTTGGGATTTCTATCCCCTTGATTTGGGCAGGGAGCTTTGCGACAGGAGGATATCCTTCACCATGAGATGATGAATGTTATCCAACTGTAAGATTGATTTGCAAAAATGAATTTTAGTTATTGTTTAACTGCCTTGGAACTTAATATATGTAATTGAAAGAAACTTGGCTTTACGCAAATCAACCATATTATGCCTTCCTTTGATTATCCATGTATGCATGTCATCTTAGTTATTCCACGGGTGTGACATGCGAGCACAGTAGTTGTGCTCACTCTTGCTCAATATAACTTTTGGCAGGAGAAGACCTTAACAGTGAGAAAGACCAATCCGACTAGGTTGTGCCTCCAGTCAGTTGCCTGTGGCGTGCTGATGGACTACCGTTCTCTTTGATCCTTTTGTATTTTATGTTCGGCCCAAGGCCACTTTTGTAAGCGACTATGTTGATATTTTGTTAATACAAGTATGTGTTTTGCATGTCACCACTTTTGCTACTATGTGGGCTAGCAAATGATCCTTGGGACTAGCTCAATTTACATAGAGGTCTTGGGGTCATCACTAAGTCCCATGACCTCCTTCGGGTTATGGTCATGAGCATGGGGGTGGTCCTGAGCCCAACGACCTCTCCTGGACCTCCAGGAGGTCTTGAAAGATCTTCGGGTGGTCCTATCGGACCTCTCGGTGGTCTGGATGGACCTCCAGGAGAGATCCTATGGGACCTCTTGGGAGGTCCTAAGGTTCCTCCGTGCGGTCTGGACCTCTTGGGGGGTCATGGCAGACCTTCTGAGTGGATCTGACCTCTCGGTTGGCCTTTAAGGATCTCCCAGGTGACCCCAAGGAGTTTCTGGTCATCACAAAGTGGTATCAGAGCATCCTGCCTGTAGGTCGCAACCTAGTAGAATGGCCATAGAATTTCAAAGTTTATTTTATATAACAAAGGAGAATAAAATGTTCTTTTCTTATCTGGGTCATCCTTCTGTACTTACCTCCCTTCTGGTAATCTTTCTTACCTTAATCTAATCTTACCTTGTTTCTGTCTTTGCAACAATTTACAATATTAAATGGATCCCCCTTACCTTTGAAAGCTATATTAGAGGTCTCTTGGCTAGGCATGGTGCTTAAGACCTCCTTCAAGTGGTAAGAAACGTGTAGAACGGTATTTACTTACTATAAGTTTTTGAAAGAGCTTCTTCCTATTGTTTGTTTTGTTGAGTGGGTTATTTTACCTGTCCCCCTTGGCCTTTCTTTTTCTTTCCTCAGCCTATAGAGCTCAGGCAAGATGGTCACCACTAAAAATGGTAGTGGCAGCTCAAGCAACCAGAATAGACAAGCTGGGGATGAGCCCGAGAACCCAGCCTGGTGGAGTAACCAGAATAGAGGAGTTGATAATGTGTAGGAGCAACCAACCTCACAGCCACCGCCACCTCCAGTTGAAGGTCCTAGCTGGGCCCAGATGATGGCTAATCAAGCACAACACATAAATCTGCTTTCCCAATCCATTGCTAACACTCAATCATTGCAAGCAACAGCAGCAGCCCAACCCCAAGCTCAAGTTCCACCTCCTCCAAGGGCCAGCATTGCAGAATTCATGAGATTATGCCCTCCAACATTTTCTAGTAGCACTGAGCCTATGGAAGCTGATGACTGGCTCAGGGCAGTGGGCCGAAAATTAGACATGGTGCAATGTACTGATCATGAAAGAGTCTTATTTGCTTCCCATCAGCTCAACGGACCAACTTCTGAGTGGTGGGATAACTTTAGCCAATCTCATGCTAATGCACAAAACATCACATGAGATGAATTTATGCAAGCCTTTCATCATGTCCATATCCCACCGGGCATGATGTCCTTGAAAAGGAGGGAATTTCGCTCCTTGCGGCAGGGCAGCCGCACTGCCAATGCATATTTGCATAAGTTTAATCAATTGGCTAGATATACTCCAGAAGACATTGCCTAGATGAAGCCAAGCAAGAGTGTTTCTTGGAGGGCCTTAATGATGAGATTTCAGTTCTCTTTATTGCCCAGGAACACTCTGATTTTCAGCAGCTTGTTAGCAAAGCCATTTTGCAAGAGGGCAAGCTCCAAGAGATGGAGAGCCGAAAGAGAAAGAAAGATGCACAGTGGTTCAACCCTAGGGGTTTTCCTAAGCCTAGGACCTCCCAATCTCAGCCCTCACAGCGCAAGACCTCCCAGACCTCCTCCTCAAGAGCCTCTGGGACATCACAATGCTCAAGCAAATCAAGTTACCATAAGAACTCCTCTGGAAGCCAGCTCCAAAAGAAGACTTCCACAACCTCCTCAGCTGGAGTGACATGCTTCTTTTGCAATGAGGTGGGGCACTATGCCAACAAGTGCCCAAAGAAGCAGCAAGCCTCTGCACCAGCCCGAACAAGTCAAGGAGTCTCAGCACAGGGCAGTGCATCAAGCGTGAAGCCAGCAGCCCATTACACACAGAGCCGTGTCACACATGTCACGGCTGAGGAGGCACAAGCAACACCCGATGTAGTTCTTGGTACGTTCCTTGTCAATTCCGTACCAGCTTTGGTTTTATTTGATTCGGGAGCTTCTCATTCTTTTGTCTCGAGCAAGTTTGTAGGGCAGTGTGGGTTATCTGTAATCCCTCTAGTTAACCCTATGATAATTCATGCCCCGGGCTTGGATATGAGGACTAATACCCTCTGCCCAAGCCTTACCTTAGAAATTTATGGAGTACTATTCCATGCGGACTTGATAATCTTGTAATCTCAAGGTCTGGATGTGATTCTTGGAATGGATTGGCTAGCCAAGAATAAAAGTCAAATAGACTGTGCTAGCAAGTCCATCTCGCTTACCAACGATCAAGGAATTCAAGTGGAATTTAGACCAAAGATCTCCCCAGCAGCAAGACCTCTCCTGACCAATTTAAAGGAAGTGAAGATAGAAGACCTCCTGGTCAGAGAATACTTAGATGTGTTCCCTGAGGAACTGCCTGGTATGCCACCAGATAGAGACATATCCTTCCTAATTGATTTGGTCCCAGGGACTGCTCCTATATCAAAAAGACCTTATAGGATGCCAGCAAATGAGTTGGTAGAATTGAAGAAACAGATTGAGGAGCTGCAGCACAAAGGATTCATTAGACCAAGCTCCTCACCATGGGGAGCACCGGTGTTGTTTGTCAAAAAGAAAGACAACAGCTTGAGAATGTGTATGGATTATAAATCACTCAATAAGGTCACTATTAAGAACAAGTATCCATTACTCAGGATAGATGATCTCTTTGACCAACTAAAAGGAGCGAGTGTGAGCGAGTGTGTTCTTCAAAATTGACCTAAGGTCTGGTTATCACCAATTGAAGATTAGACCAAAAGACATCCCCAAGACTGCTTTTACCACAAGGTATGGGCTATACGAGTTCACTGTGATGTCCTTTGGGTTGACTAATGCACCAGCCTACTTTATGAATATGATGAACAAGGTGTTCATGGACTTCCTGGACAAATTTGTGGTTGTCTTTATTGATGATATCTTCATCTAGTCAATAATAAGGAAGAACATGAAGACCACCTTAGGGCTGTTTTGGAAAGGCTTAGAGAGCAACAGCTCTATGCCAAGTTTAGTAAGTGTGAGTTCTGGTTAAGACAAGTAGTTTTCCTTGGTCATATTGTGTTGGCCAAGGGAGTAGCTGTGGACCCCTAAAAAGTGGAAGCTGTGTTGGAGTGGAGATCACCCAAGACAGTAACGGAAGTGAGGAGTTTTCTTGGCCTAGCCGGTTACTATAGAAGATTTATTGAAGGTTTTTTCAAAATTGCAAGACCTCTAACTCAGCTCTTAAAAAAGGAGAAGAAATTTGAATGGATTGAAACCTGTGAATAAAGCTTCCAAGAATTGAAGGAAAGGCTTGTGACAGCTCCTGTTCTAGTCCTGCCAGACATACATAAGGATTTTGAGGTATTTTGTGATGCCTCTCATCAAGGTCTTGGATGTGTGTTAATGCAAGAAGGAAGGGTAGTGGCATATGTATCTCGATAGTTGAGACCTCATGAAGAGAACTACCCAACACATGATCTGGAATTGGTTGCAATTGTGCATGCTTTGAAAATTTGGCGACATTACCTCATTGGTAACCGCTATGAGATATACACAGACCACAAAACTTTGAAGTACATCTTCACCCAATCAGAACTTAACCTTAGGCAAAGGAGATGGTTAGAGTTGATTAAGGACTATGACCTTGGAATTCATTATCACCCAGGCAGGGCCAATGTGGTGGCAAATGCTTTGAGCCGAAAAGGATATTGCAATACTCTGTTGGTTCAAGAACAACAGCCAACACTATATGAAGAGCTAAAGCATCTCCACTTGGAGATTGTAGACCAAGGTTGTGTAAACACCTTGGAGGTGCACCCAAATATTATGAACCAGATCAAAGAGCATCAAGAAGAAGATGAAGACATCCAAGAGATCAAAAAGAATATGAGAAAAGGTAAAGCCCCAGGTTTCTCCGAAGATGAACAAGGGGTAGTGTGGTTTGGCAGCCGTATTTGTGTGCCAAATCACCAAGAAATCAAGCAACTTATCTTAGAGGAAGCTCACAGATCACCCTATTCTATTCATCCTGGTAGCACCAAAATGTATCAAGACATCAAAGAAAGGTATTGGTGGGTCAGTATGAAGCAAGAGATTGCTAGATATGTTGCTCAATGTGATGTATGTCAGAGAGTTAAAGCTGAGCACCAAAGACCAGCCAGTTTATTGCAACCATTGCTAATTCCTGAATGGAAATGAGAGCAAGTGGGCATGGACTTCATTACTGGACTGCCTAGGACCCAATCAAGATATGACTCTATATGGGTGGTGGTTGACCGCTTAACTAAGGTAGCACACTTCATACCAGTCAAGACCACCTATTCAAGTAATATATTGGCAGATTTATACATAGCCAAAATTGTTTGTTTGCATGGGGTGCCCAAAAGAATAGTGTCAGACAGAGGATCTCAGTTCACTTCAAGGTTTTGAAAAAGCTTAAATGAAGCTTTAGGGACTAAACTCAACTTTAGCACAGCTTATCACCCTCAAACAGATGGGCAAATAGAGAGAGTAAACCAAATCCATGAAGACATGCTCAGGGCTTGCGCTCTAGATTTTGGAAAGAGATGGGATAAGAACTTGCCTTATGCTGAGTTCTCTTATAACAATAGTTATCAAGCTAGCTTGCAAATGTCCCCTTTTGAAGCTCTATATGGTAGACCATGTAGAACACCCCTTCTTTGGGATGAAGTTGGAGAACATCAGCTTTATGGCCCTGAATTGATCAAGAATGCTGAAGACAAGGTAAAGTTAATAAAGGAGCGATTGAGAGTAGCTCAATCTCGACAAAAGAGCTACGTAGATAACCGTAGAAGAGATCTGTCTTTTGAAGTGGGAGACTTTGTCTACCTCAGAGTAACACCACTTAGGGGAGTTAGAAGATTTCGGACCAAAGAGAAGCTAGCACCAAGATTTATCGGACCATATAAGATCGTGGACAGAATTGGTGAAGTAGCCTATCAACTAGAGCTTCCAGAGTCCTTATCAGCAGTACATAATGTTTTCCATGTGTCACAATTTAGGAAATGCCTTCGAGTACCTGAAGATCATACCCTCCTAGAGAGTTTTGATCTTCAAGAAGATCTCACTTATGTTGAGCGGCCAATTAAAATTCTGGATGTTGTGGAACGGGTTACTAGGAGTAGGATTATCAGATCATACAAGGTGCAGTGGAGTCATCATCCAGAAAGTGAAGCCACATGGGAAAGAGAAGAAGACCTCAAGACAAATTATCCCTATCTTTTTGCTGACCAAGCTTGAATCTCGGGGTCGAGATTCCCTTAAGGGGGGAGGTTTGTAATACCCTGGTTTTTGAAGCCTGTTTGAAAATTTCAAAATAAAAAGAACCATTTGGTTTTGATGAGAGTTCAAAGCTTAACTTGAGAATTTCAGAATGGATTCCAATTGACTAAATCAAACTTCAACTAAAACTCTCTTTTCGTTTGTTGGGTTTGTTGGAGCTTTGGCGATCCCTCCCCTTCTGTGCTTGTTTTGTCCTTCTCTAGTCCAGACCTCCTTAGGTCTAGACCTCCCAGGTGCTTGGACCTCCCCTGGTCCAGATCTTTCCTCTTTGATGCTTCTTTGGTTTAGACCTCCCCAGGCCTAAGTCTCCCCTCAAATTCACTTGAGCTCCTTCTGTGTTCTTTGGAACCCTTCGGTGTTCACTTGGACTCCCTTTTCACCTTGATCTTTGTAACCTTCTCTTTGAAAATTCTTTCTCGTGCCAACCCGGTATTGCCGCCATCCAACTCGCGGTATTACCGTTTCTCGAGATCTCTCAAAACCGTGATTGGACCTCCCCAAGCTCCTTAAACATCCATGAGTTCATTTGGACCTCTCCATGTCCTCTAGGACCCCCCCTACGTTCACTTGGACCTCCCTCGCGTCCGTTTAAGCCTCCCGCTTGGTTTAGACCTCCCCCTTGTGAGATCCGACCGTTAGGACCTCCCCTTTGAGGATCTGACCGTCAGGACCTCCCCTTTGTGGATCTGACCGTCAGGACCTCTCCATCCCTTGGACCTCTTAGTCCTTTGGACCTCCTTATAAGACCTCCCTAATAGGTCATGACCTCCTTTGTCCGGCCATGGCCTTCCCTTTGGCCGTGACCACTTCCTTTTGACTAAGCTGTTCCCAAGTTTGACAGGTCCCACTTGCCAGCCTTGTTATTCTTTGTCATCTCCACCACATAAGTACCTTGTGCATTTAATACATGTCATGTCACATTAAATGCAGCCATATACGTGGTTCTTACACTCAATGTGGTCACTTAGTGGCACCATTGTTATCTTTCCTTGCCCCCTCCCTTAACAGCATACATTGTCCTCTTCTTTTGTCCTTAACCAAACTGGTGGTGACACCTGCCGTGTCACTCACCTACTTTTGACATATTCTTCACACTCATCTTGACACGTATGCTTCTAGTGTTTTCCTTCTCTACTTTGGCTATAATTAGCCCAGGTAGCCCTTCTTCCATATATTTTTCCACACTTAGTATTTTGTTTCTTGCTCAGTTGCTTTGTGGTGGAACTTTGCTATCAAGAACTTCGCCAAGGACCTCCATTGCCGTGTCTCCACCATTGAAGGCTCCATAGGAGCTTTGGCGCCGGCCTCAACCGCCACTGTTGTCCCACGACCTCCCCTTCATCCATCATTTCTTCCTTGTCCCTGGTAAGTCTCTCGGTGTACTGCTCTATTCTTGTTCTTACCGCCACAATAAGTGATTGTATCCTTCCAGGACCTCCTCTCCTGGATTTCCTCCGGACCGCTATGACTTTTAGGTGAAGATCATTTCTCTGGTCACTGTGCATAGAGCATCCCCTTGGCTCCTTTTTGCTAAAGACCACCTCTCTGGTCGTTTGTAAGAATAACTCTCGTTGGATCTCCTCCCAGTGAGTTGGAACCTCTCCCAAAGAACCTATTTTAAGTATAATATTCTTTTGTAGGTTGAGTTTTGAGGTTCCTTTAGAGTCCTTTTGGTGCTTTATTTGAGCTTTATTTGAATTTGTTCTTTTACCCGTGTAGATTGAGAAGACTCCAAGGAGTTTGAGTGCACTGAAGAGGAAGACTCTCAAGTCAGTGAGCAAGGCAAGTCATGCCCTTGATCATATTGAACCCAATATTTCAAGTTATTTATGTTAGTTTTAACTAAATGTTGCATGCATATTTTGATTCAAATAATTTAATCCCTGCTTTTAAGCTCTTAGTTATGCCTACACTCTTTTGTACAGCCAAACTTGTTATTGTCATGTCATCCTTGACTCCATCAATGAAAACCTAGTTGATACAGTAGTATGGACTAGAGTTATTGCAAACCTGATGCTTAGTCAAGCCTAGATCAATTCTTGTTTTGGGAGATTTAAACTGCCGAAGACCAAAGTGTCAAATGTTTTAAGCCATGACATTGGGTTGTCATGGAGTTTTGACAAAAGGTTTATGAAAAGCAAACAAATGGAAGATTGTTTTGGACTAAGGCGAATTGGTTGCTTGGTTGGTGCATGTCCATGCACGAGCTCAACTTGGGTAGAGTTGAGGCTCAGGGATTCTGTGGTTGTCGCCCTAGTCATTTGAGGACCGGCCTTTGAGCGTCCCTTTGCTATGTCTATAATGGGTTATGCCTCACCGTACAACCACATGTCTCCAGAATGGGGCATGGGACCTGGCTAATTAATTTGCAAAGTTCTGCCGCGGTTGTTCCACTTTGATGTGTGAGAGGTCTTTCATAACCTGTGTTTTCCCACTTGTGCAAGAGGGGGCCCTGAACCTGCGGATGGCTAGTCCAAAGGGGGCGAAACTTTAGCGGGGAGGGGCTACGGTGGAACAATGCATTATAAAGGCCTTGTCATGAACTCTAGACCTCTTACCTTCGGTAGTGAGAGGTGGTATTGACGAATGCCGGACAAACTAGAGGAATCATGTCATGTGGATAAAGTGTACAACCTCTGCATATTGAAAACTATTCGAATAGCCGTGTCCACGGTTATGAACGTGCTGGCAAAGACCACTCAAAGTTAGATATTGGTTTTGTTTCCAAAAGGTTTTGGATAAACTAGTTTTGGGATTTCTATCCCCTGGATTTGGGTGGGGAGCCTTGCGACAGGAGGATATCCTTTACCATGAGATGATGAATGTTATCCAATTGTAAGATTGATTTGCGAAAATGAATTTTAGTTATTGTTTAACTGCCTTGGAACTTAATATATGTAATTGAAAGAAACTTGGCTTTACGCAAATCAACCATATTATGCCTTCCTTTGATTATCCATGTATGCATGTCATCTTGGTTATTCCACGGGTGTGACTTGCGAGTACGGTAGTTGTGCTCACTCTTGCTCAATATAACTTTTGGAGGAGAAGACCTTAACAGTGAGGAAGACCAATCCGACTAGGTTGTGCCTCCAGTCAGTTGCCTGTGGCGTGCTGATGGACTACCGTTCTCTTTGATCCTTTTGTATTTTATGTTCGGCCCAAGGCCGCTTTTGTAAGCAACTTTGTTGATATTTTGTTAATACAAGTATGTGTTTTGGATGTCACCACTTTTGTTACTGTGTGGGCTAGCAAATGATCCTTGGGACTAGCTCAATTTACACAGAGGTCTTGGGGTCATCCCTAAGTCCCATGACCTGCTTCGGGTTATGGTCATGAGCTTGGGGGTGGTCCTGAGCCCAACGACCTCTCCTGGACCTCCAGGAGGTCTTGAAAGATCTTCGGGTGGTCCTATCGGACCTCTCGGTGGTCTGGATGGACCTCCAGGAGAGATCCTGCGGGACCTCTTGGGAGGTCCTGAGGTTCCTCTGTGCGATCTGGACCTCTTGGGGGGTCCTGGCGGACCTTCTGGGTGGACCTAACCTCTCGGTTGGCCTTTAAGGATCTCCCAGGTAACCCCGGGGAGTTTCTGGTCGTCACAATTATGTTGTGTGGGTGAACTCACTGGTAGCTGCCATTATCGATGATGCTCCATGGCAAAATGACCACCATGAATGCCAAAAGAAGCCCAAACTTGATGTGGGCACTAGACATGGTAGAATCCACTCACCAAATGATAAAGATCGAACTAGTTGATTAGAAGAATCCCGAATTGTTGGCCCGATCCTTCACGACACACACGAAGATTCACGTGAACAGTGCTGACGAGGATCTAAATTGATTAAGGAATCCAAACAATCAATATGCGCTGTTATTATGCGAAAAGATAACACATAATACCCCATTATCTCTGACTAGTAACTGCCATGCGGCGTGAAGGAGTCACCAGCCCGATAATTACTACAAACGTGCGCCCGTTACTGGATTTGATGAGGCGTTTCATCAGCAGGGGAAAATGGCTATTCCTTCACGACTATATAAAGGCAACGATCAGAGAGAGACAGAGAGGGGCGATGAAGAGCTATCAGGGAGACAAGCAGGATCATCTGTAATAGTCTTAGTTTTTCTCCTGATTATTCAGAATACACTTAATACCATACACACAGGAGTAGGGTTGTTATTCTCTCCGGAGAAGGCCTGAACCTGTATAAAAATTCCCATGTCATTCTCTCTGCGTGATTCCATTCTAAGAGACCCCCCGAATTAAACAATCTTTACGTAAGATCGGTTCTAAAACACAAGCGGTTAGGCGCGTCGTGGGGACCTTAGGTAATCTCTTGTCAACATACTCTCTTTTTCCCAAATCTCATGCACTCATGGCGGAGAATGGAGCGAGGAGAACTGGTTCGACTTGGCGGTCTGTGACGTCGACATGGATGCCGGTTTCGATTACGAGCCGAGTATTGACTCATCCGATGGTACTACTGCCTCTGGGGATCTTCCCGCAGATCCAGGAGACAATGCCACTGATGGAGTTGAGGAGGGATCCCTATCCCCCACAACAGTACGTCCAAGGGAGGAATCTACCCTCTCAAAGGACAAGGGTCAATCTGACCAGGACTACACCCGGGTGGACTCACAACACGACGAGAGTTTTTCCTCGAAGTGTCCGAGTCCCCCTAAGGCGGTCCGACTTGGTGAGGCAAGTTCTGGAAGCCACAATTCCAGGACTTCACCAGCATCTGGAGATCCTCTCTCTCCGGATGACGCCAGAGAGAGCGGGATCAAGCATGCTTTTCCTGCAAATTCGACCATCTCTCCGCAGATCACACTGCGGACGGAGCAGATTATAACCCGAGTTCCCCTACGGAGGATTACTCCAAGTCGCCAGATGGTGTCTCTCGACTACTCCTCAAGCGGGAGGCCTCAAGCGCAAGTGAGAATCATCAACAGGAGGTCTTCGTCCTTCCTCGGATCAAGGTCACTCTCACGAGACCGAGGGGATGCTCCCGAAGATCACGCGATCATACGTGGCGATGGCAAGGGCACCACCAATGGCGGACACGACCAACACCTTCATGAACGCGAGGGAAATCCTCGACATACTCGCACTCCATTGAGGCAGTCTCAAGAGTCCAACATGGAAAATCTCGAGGCTATTCGACGAAAGAAGATTGCAGCCCAGAAGAATTTGCCTGGACGCATCCAATATCAATCAGAGGAAGCTCAAGAACTCTAGCACATCAATGACTTGCTCGAGAATCCAACTCAAGAACTCGCCCGAGCGCCAAGATACGATATCTTCGTCGAGGAGATCGCGCAAAGGCTTCGGTCCACGATGGCAAGACTGGAAGCACATCGCCGACATCATTCAGGAAGTCGTAGCAATACAACTTCTTCAGCTACCAGTCGATCGAACATATCACCACGGAGGAATCAACACAACAGTAAGTCGCATCGATCTCCTACTCGGAGAAATGTCTTTCGAACGACTGATGATCAATAAACCCCTCAGAGAGGTGATCGCTCACCATTCCGATATGGAAATCTGCAGCAGCAGATGAACTACAAGGAGTATTCCCCTCGTAGGACCGAGACCTATCATAGGTCGGGTCAACCTGTTACTGGGTATCGTCGAGTACGACTACCTGATGATATCAACCCTTCTTTCCTACAAAGGAGGCGTCAAGAAGTTATTACTGGATGTCGGGCATTCTCGCCTGATCTCCGAGCTATTCGCTGGCCACCTCGTTTTCGACCAGTGAACATGGAGAAGTTCGATGGCTCCCAAAATCCCATCGAATTCCTTCAAATCTATACAATAGTTGTCCGAGCAGCAGGAGGAGGAGAACGTGTGATGGCAAATTACCTCCCAACTGTGCTCGAAGGGTTTCGATCGTGGTTACTGAACCAACCACTCGAGTCGATCTATTCTTGGCAACACCTCTGCGACCTTCTACTGGCGAATTTCCAAGGCACTTACAATCGCCTTGGGAAGGAGGACGACTTGCACCGGATGAGACAGAACGACAACGAGACCTTGCGCCAATTCATCAAGCACTTTAGTCAGGTTCGTAATTCAATTCCGAAAGTTTCTGACTCATCTGTCATTAGGGCTTTCAAGCAAGGAGTCCGTAGTAGAAGGATAACATAAGATATTGCTTTAAATCCGCCTACCACTGTCACTGAATTCTTTGAGATGGCTGATCGATATGCGACTACCTCTGAGGTGGTCGAGTGGAACAACACAATAGATCGAGAAGACAATACCTCTCGAGAGCCAGGCGACATTGGTAAGAAGAAAGATAAGAAAGCAAAAAAGTCCAAGAACAAGGCGAAGAGTCAAAAACTCCAAGCCAGCGGTTCCAAGGAAGTTTTAGCTGTAAATGATAAAGAGCCACGCACCTCCAAGCCGCATTCCGACCGAGGCAAAGGTAAGCGCCCCGATCGGAAAAATGATAAGCCTAGGTGGTGTCCTTTCCATAAAAAGGAAGGACATGATCTTCATAGCTAGGGTTTTTCAACGAAAGCTTGAAGACTACTACAGCGGCAAGGACCACTTCCCACTCTCGGCGCAGTGGGACAAACGAGTGGTCATAAGTCCTCGATGACGAAGAGGAGATGCTGTTCCAGATCCACAACACACCGCCGAGCACATCTACGGGATCATCGGCATATGAATCAAGCGGCGTTTCAAGGTTGCTGAACGTGAGGTAAACTCCATAGATCCTCCTCTCGTCAATAAATTACGAAGTGGTCGGAAGTCACCATCTCCTTTGAGAAGGGTGATCGCCGATTCCTTCGACTCAACAGTCGGTATCAATCGTGATCGAACCCACCATCAACAATTATCGGGTCAATCGAGTTTTGGTTGATGGTGGCAGCTCGTTAAATATTTTGTTTACGAGTGCCCTGGACGAGATGCAAGTACCCAGGACCAAGGTAAGACCGGTACGATACTCTTTTCATGGGATCGTACCGGGATCTTCAGCCAAACCAATTGGCCAAGTTTCTCTTCCTTTAACATTTGGTTCACCAAGTAATTTCAGGACAGAGAAAATATCCTTTGATGTGGTCGATTTCGACATCAAGCATATAACGCCATACTCGGACGACCAACTTTGGCAAAATTCCTAATGGCTACTCATTATGGATATCAATGTATTAAGATGCGGGTCCCAAAGGAGTAATCACAATTCATTGTGACAAGAAGATGGCGATACTGCGATCGTCGATCCTCGAGATGGTTGGACAAATACCAACTCGAGAAGAAAGTCGACCTTCGACTAGCAAGTCAAAGCCTAAAAAGCTGCACCAAAGCCGAACGACAAGGTCAAAGAGGTTCCTCCGACGCAGGGAGCCCTCAAGATCGTTCACATCGGGATACTTCCGACCCCAAGTAGGAAGACGCCCTCATCACCTTCCTCCGAGCTAACGCAGATGTCTTGGCGTGGCAAGCATCCGACATGCCCGAGTCCCCGTGGAGGTAATCAAGCACAAAGCTTTTACGGCCGACAAAGTACCAGTAAAACAAAAATTACGGAGATTTGCCCCTGATCGACGAGATGCTATCAAATCAGAATTGGATAAGCTACTTAAAGCAGGCTTTATAAGAGAGTTCAACCACCCAGAATGGTTGGCTAATCCTGTAATGGTTAGAAAGTCAAACGGCAAATGGCGTATGTGCGTAGACTTTAATGATCTTAATAAAGCTTGTCCAAAAGACGATTTTCCTTTACCTCGCATCGATCAGTTGGTTGATTCTACTGCAAGCTGTGAAATATTAAGTTTTTTATATGCATATTTTGGATACCACCAGATCAATATGTGTCTAGACGATGAAGAAAAGACCGCATTTATTACACCATTTGGTATATTTTGCTATGTCAAAATGCCATTTGGTTTAAAAAATGACGGCGCTTCTTTTCAATGCTTGATGCAAGCAACTTTTTCATCACAATTAGGCCGAAATCTAGAGGCCTGTGTTGATGATCTAGCCGTTAAAAGCATGAAGAGACTTAATCATATTACTGACCTACAAGAAACATTCGATAACCTCAGAAAACATCGCTTAAAACTCAATCCTGAGAAGTGTGTGTTCGGAATCTCTTCAGGAAAATTGCTTGGATTCCTAGTATCTATACGAGGAATCGAAGCAAATCCCGAAAAGATAAAGGCCATTCTCCAAATGTGCCCTCCAACCACAAGGAAAGAAGTACAGAAACTCACGGGGTGCATGGCGGCTTTAAGTCGTTTCATCGCACGACTAGGAGAAAAGGGACTACCTTTCTTTAAGCTTCTAAGGAAACACGAAGGTTTTGAGTGGTCGAAAGAGGCAAACACTGCCTTTGAGGATGTCAAGAGGTACCTTACGAGTGACCTTAAAGTATGCCATACAATTAAACTTTCAGGCCACTAACAACGTGGCGAGAATCTTAAGATTTGCTAGGCGGCATACTGAGCAATGAAAAGCACTCTCGATTTGTCGACTACTCGTGAGAGGAGACTCTCAACTAGTCGTGAATCAAGTCGGGAAAGAGTACCAGTACTCTAACCCGACAATGTCTCGGTATTTATCGGAAGTGCGTAAGTTAGAAAAGCATTTTTTTCGAGGCACAATTCATCCCTCGAAGGATAATTTCTCATGAGACCGACTTGCTCGAATAGCTTCTTCCCGATCTGTAGTACCAAAAGGAGTCTTCTTGGAACAACTCCAGAAGCTGTCCCTAGTCGACGAACCAGAGACACCTCCTATTGAGACGGCCTCTCTAGAATACGAGGATACATGGATGGTGCCCATCTATGAGTATCTTGAAGGGTTACAGACCAAGAGGCGATCCCGAGGCAGATCGCTTATCCCGAAAAGCCAAAATGTATACTTTGGTTGAAGGAGTCCTCTATAAATGAGGTACTCAAGGGGTGCTCATGCGATGCATTTCGCAGAGCGAAGGATTAACACTCCTTCACGACATACACGGTGGCATCTGTGGAAATCATGCTTCCTCTGAGCGGTGGTCGTGTAAGGCCTTTCGACAAGGTTTTCTTGCCAATGACCCTTCTGACGCTAAAGAGTTGGTTAAAAGTGTGTCCAATGCCAATTTCATAGCGAGCAAATACACCAACCAGCTCAAGCATTACAAACGATACCTCTATCTTGGCCTTTTTGACACAGGGTCTCGATATCCTAGGACCGTTCCCCAAAGCTCCATGAGGTTTCGAGTTTTTTTTTGGCTATTGATCGTTCACAAAATGGATTGAAGCGAACCTATATTTGGGATAACAACAAGCGGCAAAGCGGTTCATGATGAGATGCGTAATTACTCAATTTGGAGTACCAAGTCGAATAATTACAGATAATGGTAAGCAATTTTCGGCGCAAAATTTCGTGAATTTTATGACGAGTTGGGTACCAAGTTGTGTTATGCTTCATGGCCCATCCCCAAAGTAATGGGGCGATTGAGCGTGCAAACGGCCAAATAATGAGAGGAATTAAGACCGAGTCTTGACCCGGCTCATTAAGCGCTCGGGGCTTGGGTACAAGAGTTACCCTACGTATTATGGGCGGTTAAATGCGACTACTAGTCAAGACACTGGTGAAACACCATTTTTCTCGGTCTTCGAGTGAAGCTATGCTTCCTCCTGGAACTAAAGATACGGTCAACACGAGTCGAAACTTTCAAAGACTCCAACTAGGAATAACTTCGAGCGGATGATATTAATCTACTCGAAGAAAGGAGAAACCAGGCCTTAATCCGTTCAGCAGTCTACCAACAAGCCCTGCGTAGATACTACAATCGTAAGGTCCAACCTCACAGCCTTGCTGTAGGTGACTTGGTATTGAGGCTCTGCCAATCTAAGTCTAATCGGAACAAACTTTCTCCCAAGTGGGAAGGTCCTTACACCGTGGTCGAAGTTACTCAGCCAGGGTCAGTATGATTGGCAATGGAAGACAGTCAGGTTCTCTCAAATTCTTGGAACATCAACGAGTTACGCAAGTTTTATGTGTAACTAACCATTCAGACAATAAAGGCTCAGGTTCTTTCTACCTCTATTGTCTTAATTTTGAGTAGTGCTTTCATAATCTTTCGACTACATTCCAAACACCCAGTTGCCTTTACACTGGTCGAAAGGAAGGTAACATCACCTAGTCGAAGTCTCTCCTCTCTGCACGTGGTCCTACCCACTAGAAGGAACTTCATAGTGTCGACTCGTTACTCACTTTTACCATCAATACAAAGAGCTCGGGTTCTTTTCTGGTCGAAATATTTTCAAAAGCATACTCTTTTTTCACCTTAGATTATTTCTTCAGTTCTTTTGAAAAATATTCTAAGCAGAGTGCGCTTTTTATATTTATTCAACTGCCTTTGGTGTATTCGATTCATCTCAACTAAGTCGGAGGAAGAAACACATCTAGTCGAAGTCTCTCCTCTCTGCACGTGGTCTTGCCCACTAGAAGGAACTTCCTAGCATTGTTCAGTTTCCTACTCTTGCTACCAGGACAGACTTATCGAGTCCACCAAAGAAGGGCGAACGAATTTTTTGAAGTCCTCTGGATGTTTGTTTAACTCAAGTTGCTGTTCTTGATTAAATTAATCTAGTCGGAGATGGTAACATCACCTAATCGAAGACTTTCCTCTCTGCATGTGGTCCTGCCCACTAGAAGGAACTTCCTAGCGTCGATTCGTTCTCACTTCTTCGACCAGTGCATGACAGTCGTGACCAAAAACTACAAGTTAACCAAACCTCTTTGTTTTCAGAAACCCTTTTTTACACTATTTATTTAGTTTGTCTAAACAAACTAAGCAAATAGTCAGGGGCTAGGATAAAGTTATTAATTTGACTTCAATTCTTAGTTTTTTTCTTTCGTTAATTATCTTTTGAGTTACTAACTACTCGACAAGATGATTTGCAGGAAACGAGATGGATTATATAATACATCAACAAAAGCTTGTTTTTTTTTCACAGGTCTTTTACAAATCACTCTGAAGAAGGAGAGCCCAGTCGCATTTCCTCCGAGACTTTTCTGCCGACTGGTAGCATTTCTTCAATAAGACGATTTGCTTCCGCTCCAGGGCAGTCGAAGTCGACTTCGATTGGCTGCACATTAAGGCTGGGGTCATGAGCTTTAAGTTTTGCCAATGCATAACTTATTGCACTTTCGACCGCCTCTTTGATTGACTCAGCTTGATTGGCCTTCAGAGTGGTCACCAGTTCTTGCAAAGTCCCAACTTGTTCCCCAATAGTACTTATGTGAACAGCTATCGTATCATCTTGAGGAGCTTTTCCCTCAGTACGTAGCTCACCAAGTACATTGTTCAAGAGCGTGATATTGCCTTGAAGATTAATCTTCATCGCCTCCACCGCATCCATTTCCGACTCGGCCCACTCAGAAACTCTCCCAGCCATTTCTCTCAGAAGGGAGAGATTTTCGATTGAGTTGGTGGCGGAGAAGACAAGAACTTGATGAACAGCGGGAACGATTTGGGGAAAAGTATAAACCTAAGTCTTACCCCCGGTAAGTATTTATAACCGTGTACCTTGGGCCGAAGGCGTGGCATTCCAAAGGTTGCCACCGCTTCGGGAACCGCGCCAACGAACAGACTAATGGGAGTCGTTTGAAATTCCCTAACTTGTCTGTTCAAGAAAATCAGGTTCGTTTTTACACCTCAAGCGAAATTACTTCCTTAGTCAGATCTTTTTGACCAAAGGAAACGTTAATCGGAAAGGTTTTTTTTTTCTTCCGATCACCATACTACGACCACCTCGTAATCGTAGAAGTGTTTTACGACTATTTGATAGTCGTAAGCAATCTTCTTGACCAAGCATATTTCTAGTCAAAGTATTATACAAATGTCGAAGAGTTTTTCCTTCGACTATCTTTCTACGACCCTCTCATGGCCGTAAGACCATCTATAACTCATTTACCAAGTAAGTTGCTTTCACTTGAAGCTGGGGGGCTAGATGACGAGGATCTAATCATCCTCATTTTATCTTTTATCTATAATTCTTATTATAAGTAAATATGATGTCATATGGTCCCTGGGTATTCCCCTTAATTTTATAAGGGAGAAGCCTACTAGGTGGTCGTAAATTCTTCTACGACCACCCCCATAGTCGTAAGTCTTGCTACGACTACCTTATAGTCGTAGGTCTTGCTACGACTACCTTATGGTCGTAAGTTATTCTACGATCAGGTCAGCTACGACCACCTTATGATCAATAAAACCTACAGGCAAGTGGGTCTAATTGATTAAGGAATCCAAACAGTCAATATGCGCTGTTATTATGCGAAAAGATAACACATAATACCCCATTATCTCTAACTAGTAACTGCCATGCGGCGCGAAGGAGTCACCAGCCCGATAATTACTACAAACGTGCGCCCGTTACTGGATTTGATGAGGCGTCTCATCGGCAGGGGAAAACGGCTATTCCTTCACGACTATATAAAGGCAACGATCAGAGAGAGACAGAGAGGGGCGATGAAGAGCTATCAGGGAGACAAGCAGGATCATCTGTAATAGTCTTAGTTTTTCTCCTGATTGTTCAGAATACACTCAATACCATACACACACAGGAGTAGGGTTGTTATTCTCTCTGGAGAAGGCCTGAACTTGTATAAAAATTCCCGTGTCATTCTCTCTGCGTGATTCCATTCTAGGAGACCCCCCGAATCAAACAATCTTTATGTAAGATCGGTTCTAAAACACCGACAAGTGACGAATAGGATGCCTTGAGGGGAGAACAGCAATTTCACGAACCAATTCGGGTGAATTGAATTGCAAGAAAATCAACACACTCACAAACCAATCTAATAGATTGAATTGCAAGTAGCGGTAGCCTCAGTGAACAGTGTCCACGCGTGAACAGTGCCGCGCTCTTGACCTCTTGATCTCTCTCTCAATCTCTTGAGAAAAAGAAGCCTCTCATCTCCCAAACACAAGAATAGACAATATGCGTCAAGTGACTTTTCTGATATTTATTCATCTAAATCATGACTTGTCTTTACATGGTGCGACCATGGAGCTTAAATAGTGCCTCCCACGCAAGCACAATTGCTCTCGGATCAAACGTAAACACGTGAACAGTATGCGTGAATAGTATCAAAACTAACTCAACCTCCTAAATGCACACAACTCAAACTCTCTTATTTTCAGAATTAAAAATCAGCAAAACGGAATTTCAGATTTAAAGGTCCGAAACAAACTCTAACTCTAACTCTAAACTGAAAACTAGCTCTATTGCTTATATCTGATTAGGACTCTTTAATTTAAAAGGAAATACATGAAATTCGGAATTTATGCTTTGGGCTGAAATTTGGATTGAGCTTGGAGCCCAATTCGAACTCTTTGCATTTGTTGGATTTTGTGAACTATCCAAATACCACCTTGCCTTGGCCCACCTCCCCAGCTTGGGCCGAGTGCCTCCCCAGCTTGGGCCCATGGGCCCCCTTAACTTGGCTTTGGGCCTCCACTCGGTTTCCTCACTCTTAGACAATGCCCATGTTTGCCCCCCCCCTAGCCCATGCGGTTTCTCTCTCTTGGCCCACGCACCCTTGGCTGGCCCATGCACCTTGGCTTGCTTCAGCTTACTCCTGGCCCATGTGGTAACCCCCATGCTTTGGTTATGGCACCTAAGACGGCATGTGGAGAAAGCTATCCTCTTTGCGGGAACAACATATCTGTCTCCTCGGCTAGCTTCTCCTTCCTCCCTCTTGGCCAAAGCTAGGTCCCCCTTTGCTTCTTGTTGCAAAATAGTACCCTATTGAGAATTGGTACAAGAATGCAATTTAGAAACACTTACCAAGGTGATAGATACTCCTATGGCCATATCATCCTCCATTTATTCAAGAAAAGACGTCCTCGTCTTTTGTGTAACCTCAGGAATCTTCGTCGAGGATCGCCTTTTTAGCGATGATCTCCTCAACACGAATAGCACTCTCTGGCATAGGACACAGGGTATATGATCTTCCCCGATGCACCAAAGATTACTTGTTGGACCTCCCGTGGTGTGTAGCATTGTGGTCGAACTACCATGGACGTCCCAACAACAAATGATATGTGAGCATGGGCACGACATCACAATCCACTTTGTCTTCAAAATCACCCACTGAAAACGAAATTGTGACACGGCGAGTGACCTTCAGCTTACCTACATTATGCAACCATTGCACATAGTACGGTTGAGGATGCCACCAAGTTGACAATCCCAAAACTTGCACCAAGTTCTTGCTGATGACATTGTTGTAGCTGCCACTATCAATGATAAGCTTGCAAACCATCTCTTTGATATTGCATTTAGATTTAAACACGTTGCTTCACTGCCCTTTATAGACAATAGTCATGTCATCAACCTAAACCGTATTGGTCAGCATACAAAGATCGTCTTGTGGAGTCTCACCGTCGGTTTTGCCATCATGAGAGTATGACTCCTCCTCTTGCTGTTTTTGGGTAGAAAGAAGGGTCGTCATCGTTGTTTTCTTCTTTTCTTCCTCGACTAACCTTTCTTCTTTCATTTTCTCCGCCTTTAGCTTTCATCGTTGCTCTTCAATGGCATCTTGGTGTCGGGCCACGAGTAGGCTACGATAGCTACAAACAAAAATTTCTACCACGCAAACCAGGAAGCCAAGCAAGTAGATGATCACAGATCATTACCACCGACGCACCAGAAAGCGGCGGAAGAAGGATGGAGCAACTGGTCCAACGTGAAAGCGTCGATGTAATGGTCGTAGTCGATCGTCCGGCGTCCTCATGAGTCAATCGTCTCCCAAAGCAACCTCTGCGGTTCCTTGTGAAGATCGCGGATCGTCCTCAAGCGCAACAGTCGTAGTAGCGCCTCTACGGTATCCACACGTCCAAGGAAGGAACAATCATGCGCAGGTGTGCTAGCACCAAGTCACACGGTAGAGCTCTCAGGAATATGGCAGCTAGGGTTTCGGTGGTGTAAAAACTTCTCTCCCAAACAGCCTCATGCATCTCCTTATATAGTGCTCATGACGGATCCTATCCGAACACGTTTGACGAATCGTATAGAGATAGGACCTTGTCATAAGTGATGAGGACACAGTCGTAGATCATATTGCATTAAGGTTAAATCGATATAATTTGTGTGTATTCGAATCGCTATGCTCGCTAGGAGCCACTTCGACTCGTGATCGAAAAGGGTTTTCGAGTCACAACCGACACGCATGAACCTCTGGTCACACACTTAACGGGTTGGAACAAACTAGTACGAATACGATTCGTCAAACGTGTTCCGATAGGATCTATCACGAGCACTATATAAGGAGATGCATGAGGCTATTTGGAATGTAAGTTTTACACCACCGAAACCCTAGCCGCCATCTTCCTGAGAGCTTCATCAGGCGACTTGGTGCTAGCACACTTGCGCATGGTTGTTCCTTCCCCGGACGTGTGGATACCGTGAGAGGCGCTATCGCGATCAAGGCGCTTGAGGACGATCCGTGATCTTCACAAGGAACCGCAGAGGTTATCGGAGGAGACGATCGACTCGCGAGAGACGCCGGACGATCGATCACGACCACTACATCGACACGCTTCACGCTGGACCAGCCGCCCAACCCTTCTTCGCCGCTGGCGGCTCGGTGGTAACGATCTGTGATCATCTACTTGCTTGGCTTCCTGGTTTGCGTGGTAGAAAATTTTGATTTGTAGCTATCGTAGCCTACTCGTACCCCAACACAACCCCAATCTATCCACAAGTGTTTGGCTTGCAGCGTTTGTCAAGCTTCACGTATCGATCATCATAGCACAATCTGTGTTTCCACTCAACACCGATTGAAGAATATGTAACTCGGCCCGTAGAGTGGATCCTCCTCACATTGATCTATAGTATAGCTAAATTGCATGACTAGCTTCATCTCCTTCATGTCGAGTATGTCGATCCTTGATCTTCGCAGCAACAAAGTACCATGAGAAGCTGAAGCTCTGATACCACTTGATAAAGATCCAACTAGTTGATTAGAAGGATCCCGAATTGTTGGCCCAATCTTTCACGGTACACACGAAGATTATTAATGCATCGTCTCCTTCTCTTTGCTTCAGATGAATAGTACCATGCACGTGAACAGTGCCGAATAGGATGACTTGAAGGGAGAATAGCAATCTCACAAACCAATTCGGATGAATTGAATTGCAAGAAAATCAACATACTCACAAACCAATCTAATAGATTGAATTACAAGTAGCAGTAGCCTCGGTGAACAGTGTCCACGTGTGAAACAGTGCCAAACTCTTGATCTCTCTCTCAATCTCTTGAGAACAACAAGCATTTCATCTCCCAAACACAAGAACAGACAATATGCGCCAAGTGACTTTTCTAATTTTTTATTCATCTAAATCATGACTTGTCTTTACATGGTACGGCCACGGGGCTTAAATAGCCTCCCATGCAAGCACAATTGCTCTCGGATGAACAATAACCATGTGAACAGTATGCGTGAATAGTATCAAAACTAACTCAACCTCCTAAACGCACACAACTCAAACTCTCTTATTTTCGAAATTAAAAATCAGCAAAAAGGAATTTCGGATTTAAAGGTCCGAAACAAACTCTAACTCTAACTCTAAATTGAAAACTACCTCTATTGCTTATATCTGATTATGACTCTTTAATTTAAAAGGAAATACACGAAATTTGGAATTGATGCTTTGGGCTGAAATTTGGATTGAACTTGGAGCCCAATTCGAACTCTTTGCATTTGTTGGATTTTGTGAACTATTCGAATACCACCATGTCTTGGCCCACCTCTCCTGCTTGGGCCGAGTGCCTCCCCAGCTTGGGCCCATGCGCCCCCTTGACTTAGCTTTGGGCCTCCACTCGGTTTCCTCCTTCTTGGCCGACGCCCATGTTTGGCCCCCTTTAGCCTATGCGATTTCTCTCTTGGCCCATGCACCTTGGTTTCATTCGGCTTACACCTAGCCTATGTGGTAACCTTCTTGCTTTGGATATGGCACCTAGGACGGCGCGTGGAGAAAGCTATCCTCTTTGCAGGAACAACATATCTCTCTCCTCGGCTAGCTTTCCTTTCCTCCCTCTTGGCCAAAGTTAGGTCCTCTTTTGCTCTTTGTTGCAAAACAGTACCCTATTGAGAATTAGTACAAGAATACAATTTAGAAACACTTACCAAGGTGATAGATGGTCGTATCATCAAATCAACCTAAATAAACAAAGATCCATTCATGCATTAGCACATACGGCACGAACAAAGAACGTGAAAAAACCGGTCGAATCTGAGTTTCCACCTCCAAATCCAATTGGATATATGGACATCTGCAACTTCTCCACCCTCTCCTATGCATTATTGCTGCAAGGGACCATAAAAGTACAGGTGTAGGGAGGGTAGCAGCATCGAAAGAAAACCGGATAGGAGAATTCTCACCACCACTAGCAGGATACAAGAGATAGAGAGAGGGGACCAGCGAGAATAGAGAGAGAAAGGACATGAACACATGGTGATGCAAGGGAGACACAAAACATCTAGGAATATGTAGAACATGGTAGCGAATAATTTGGGAGGGAGGTAGGAATATGTAGAACATGGGGTAGCAAATAATTTGGGAGGGAGGGAGCGATCACGGAAGAAGGCTAGACGGGGGAAGGGGCTAACGACCCAAGGAGGGAAGGCCTACATGTCAGCACATGTTTCTTTTCAGGGGGTGGGAGGATCGTCTGCGCAGAGTAAACTCCGTCTTTTATCGGTAGAGAAAATACTTTGATAATAAGATCCTTTTATAACCAGTTACATACATGTCCAAATCAGATTGGTAACATAGCCAACAACATTTTTGTTCCTGTTTGCTGGCAAATGAATTAAAATTCGGCAAACAAGGTCCAAACATGCAAATGAGGAATTTTGTAGCGAGAATTTCAGGTGTAAAACAACTTTAGCTCAAGGTCAAACATAAATGAAATGGAACCGCGTACAAGACTAACCGAACAGTGACATTCAGAAATTGCATTACTACGCCCAACCATGTCCATGGGAAGAAAAATATCTCCTGATCAACATCTGAGGTCAACGGAATCAAGTCAAACACCATACTTTTTTTCTTATTTCCCCCCTTAATCCTGCATAATTGTGTACTTATATATTTGTGTCGGGTGCTGAAGAGAGCAGTCATCCTGCATCACATTAAAAGAACCACAAGAAATACGAATGTCAGAAGCTTGATTACAAGCAAGGAAGGATAAACACAGATCTACATGCATCCAGCTTCCCAGCCACCACTCCGCAAAACAACCTCGATGATGTATATATTTCACACAAAAGATGGGTTAAATATTATGATCCAGTGTGTTCACCAGGGTTGGATGTTCGTGCATTCAGCAGGGGTTGTAGTGCCTTCACGACGATGCTCATGTTTGGTCTGAAATCTGCTTCATATTGCACGCACAATGCAGCAACAGCTGCAAACTGTTCAAAGAACACAAGAAACAAGAAGAGGGATGAATAAGATTTTTTTAATCCAATGTAAGCAATTAATAAGCTCAATATCAAGTGAGGGTACACAACGATAAATGAATAAAATCAATCAACGTGCCACCAGTTATCGGTATCATATCTAAGCACTGCTAACAGCAAAATATTGTCCTTTCTTGTGACCTTTATTTAAGGAGCATAGAACGTTCTTTCCTTTTTGCTATCTTTGAGAAAAGATTTTATTGCTACGAGCCTGTTTAAACCCCCGAGAAAATTAGATCCTAGAAAAACCAATCATACCTTTGCAACAGCTTTAGGAGGATATTCCCCTCCAAGCCTTGAATCAACACATTGCCTAACCTTGTCTTCACTAAGTCGGGGAGTTGCCTGCAAGCATCAAAACAGCCAGTACTTTGATTACTCAAACAGAAGAAAGGTAAAATGTCATAGATACAAAATAACTTCTTAAGGTAAATATCAGGTATAAACTCAAAATTCAGTGTAAAGTTGATTACTCAAACAGAAGAAAGGTAAAATGTCATAAATACAAAATAACTTCTTAAGGTAAATATCAGGTATAAACTCAAAATTCAGTGTAAATTTGTGTGGACTTTGTGAAAGGTTCCAAAAGTCCACCATATATTGGTTAGTGGTAGGAAATGGTGTTCTATGATTTCTACAAAATTTCATGATCAGACTTGATTGCATTTGGAAGCAACAAAAAGACATATTTTAAATATTTTAAGTTTCTTTCAATAGTGATTAACTATTTTGACATTATTCCTTTGAGCTGCTTCTTATTTTTGTTTAACCCGAATGCAAGTCCCAAGGTTATTAAAGCGCCGCCTAGGCGTCACTTAAGCGATGCTTAGGCGATAAGCGAGTCACCGCCACGGGCTCGCCATGCCAAGAAAGGATATGGCGTCCACCTCAGGCCCGAGGCGTCCCCGTGGTGTCGCTTTGGCGGCGTATGGCGTCGAGGAAGGCTGAGGCGGGTGCCATAGGCAGCATCGAGCGGAAGTAACGGAGATGGGAGGAGAGGGGGGTCAGCTGGGAAAATTGAGGGAGAGGAGAACCTGTCGCATCTCACATGAACCTTGAAGCCAAACCCTAGCTGCTCCAGCCCCGTCGCGCCTCTATCTGCTACTGCCCCACTGTCCCCATCGCGGTGTGCCCTCTCCGCTGGGCTCCAGTAAAGTGTCCGCCTCCCTCCCGATCTCCCCCTCCCGGCTCCCCCTGCAACCCAGGCTCCCACCTCCCTCCCCACCTCTGGCCCGTCATGGCCTCCGCCTCCCCCTCCCCCTCCCCCTCCCGGCGACCCGGCCTCCGCGCCTCCGCCTCTGTTGCGGCCTCCGCCTCCCTCCTGGCCTTAGGGAGGCCGTGAGGTAGGGGGAGGCAGGGAGGCTGGGTCGTCGGGAGAGTAGGCGGAGGCCGCGACGGAGGTGGAGTGCTGCTCTGCAGCCTCTGCTCTCAATGCCGTTTTTTGAAGATGGTGGCCAGCCTCTGCTCTCAGCGCCATGCTCTGCAATCTGCATTTATGTTCTGCATTGCTAATTTGCTACTGTGCTGTGCTGAACTTGCATTGCTACTGTGTGTTGTGTTGTGCTGTGGTGTGCTGTGCTGTGTGCTGTGCTGTGCTGTGTGTGTTGTGGTTGTGTGTGTGCTGTGCTGTGCTGTGTGTATGGTGTCGCCTCGCCGTGCGCCTAAAACGCTTTGGCGGTAAAAAGGTGGTGAGTCGCCGTGCTTCACCTTATCGCTTTAATAACTTGAATGCAACCAAGTTTTCTCATGAAATTTTGCAGGGTTATAGAACATATCTTCTTCTGTATGCACCAATATTTTGAGATTTTTTAATGTTTACCCATGTCACAAGGCTCTGCTGTCCTCTTGGTAATGTATGATCCACAGGCTTTCTTCCAGTCAGGAGCTCCAGAAGAACAACTCCAAAACTGTACACATCGCTCTTAGAGCTAAGTTGTCCGGTCATCGCATACCTGAATCAAAGTTTTAACAATCAAGCAAAAATGGTTGCAACTGTTCATAACACTGAAAAGAGAACTGCACGTACTCTGGTGCATGATATCCAAATGTTCCAAGAACCCTAGTTGAGTGAAGCCGAGCTGCCATATCAGGAGCTTGATTTGACAAATCAAAATCAGCTATTTTAGATACATCATCGTCAAATAGAAGAACATTGCTGGACTTGATGTCCCGGTGTATGATATGAGGCTGGGCTTTCTCATGAAGATACTCTAGGCCTTTTGCAGCTCCAACAGCAATCTTCACTCGTTGTGTCCATGATAAGACAGGACCAGGTTGAGCTCCTTTCACACCTTTCCGTCCTGTAGAGTTGAATTCCATACTCATCAAGCATAAGGAAAGAAGCACAAGCATATCATAGAATTCCTATAAACTTATCAGTAAGGGGGGCATTGCACAAAATTTTACAAGCATGGAAAGTCATACCATGAAGCATATCATGAAGGGAACCCATCGTAGCAAACTCATAAGCAAGTATACGGGTGTTTCCATCAACACAGTAACCAAGCAACTCCACAACATTGTCATGCTTAAGTCTCGACACCATGGAGACCTGTAGACACATTTCGTAAGAAGTAGAAGGACTAGCGAAGATGCACAATTCATAGACAAACAACGCATACCTGTGCATAAAATTCTTGGTCCGGTTGCTTACTCGAATCTAATTTTTTTATCGCTGCACTTCTACCATTGTTTAGAACACCAAAATACACTCTGCCAAAAGAACCCTCACCAATCAAAGCTTCATCACCAAAACCCTTAGTCGCCTCCCTGATTTCTTCTATAGGAATCGTGGGGACTGCAATTGGTTGCACTTTCACAGGTTGAGCACCTCTGGGAGTTGGATCGGTAGTGCGATAAGCATCATTCCCTGCAGATTGATAATAATCCAGGGAAATTTTACTAACAAGTATTAAAGGTAGTAGTTGGAATTACGAGAAATGGGGCTACATATACAGCTATCGAGAATAGCTAAATGCTAAGTCACAATGCATATTACTCGGTGGAACATTACTTGCTGGGTAGCCGCTAGTGTATGAACCTCTGTTATCAGGTGCTCCTTGAGTGTCTTCGCCACCACAGCATGCGAAGCACGACATGTTCAACTTAGACAAGACCTGAGAGATGAAGCATCTTTTTATTAGAAATAGCAGAATGAATAAGGTACCTAAATTGTAAAGAAACAAATATAAGTAAATTATGTGGCAAAGCATTGGCATAGGTACAATTGGAAGTTTTGTAATTGGTGATTCAAATTCATTGTTTCACATATAAGACGCTATTCAGATTTGTTCAAATTTCAAATGATTATTTCCCGAAGATAGACATTAACTACTTGACATACACAGCAAGTTCATAAACATGGTCATGCCTTTGAACACACGAACATCAAAACAACAACAAAACACTGATCATACCCAATATGTAATGTTTTGTACATTGAATAAGAAATATTAACAAGGATTTCCAAATAAAATGAGAACAAAGTTTGATGAAACTATAATTAGATAATAAAAAAACAACTGACATTGTTGCAGTATCAAGAATCAGTAAAACCATATTTTCACTAAGATTTACATTTATTTTCATTTGAAATATCATGAAGCACTTTCCACAAAAGAGAGAGAAGACCAAGCCAATAATTCTCATGTCAAGCAGGCACGTTAGAACCCAGGACCTAGCCAATATCAATTATATTGAACATGTATGTAGAAAAGAAACATAAATTAGTACCAAAAACCACTCTCTCCATTTCTGTGTTAAAATAAGGACAAATACAAATATTTCAGGCTACTCATGAAGAATAATCAATGCTGGAGAGATTGGAACAGAAGAAGATGAAATTGAGAAAGATTGGTGATGGTGGTGGTCGGAATAGCCATGAATTTTTTCCCTCTTTTCAACTGCTTTTGCTCTTTCTTTTGGTTATAGATTTTCTCACAAGCAACTATTTAACTACATGTGTTTTCAAATTCATACCTATATATATTGGTTCTATATACAAAATAAGAAGTTTGGAGTTGAAACCAACTCCCCCTGCCCCCACCCTGTTTCCTCTAGACTTGTAGCACATGTTGTATATGTGTGATCAGAGGGTCCATTGTGATAGTTGGATTTCACTTTATTACCATTTTTGTGATAAACGTGGTAGTTAGTATCCGTTGATCTAAGAAATCTGATGGCCACAAATTTCCTATGGATCCACTTCCCCATCAATGCCATTTTCCTAAAATGCCAGCACACTACCACCCTATCACCGAACCAATAAATAACAAGATGCACATGCTATCTTTCCCTTTCTTTTAAAATACCAGCACCTGGGATAATAAAAACAGATGGCATGCCTACATCATGCATCCTGAGGAAAATGTCTCCTAAACTCTTTGCGTAGATTATGCTCGATTACTAATACAATTGTAACATTGTTTTATTTCTGTCACAATGGCCTTATTTAGTATAATAAATCCAAAATCCCACAGCCATTCCCCTGTTGTTTAACATTATCCTGGGCTTAGGATTGCACTTTACCTATTGCTAAACAACAATGCAATGCTACTAGAGGCATTCAACTAAGGGACAGCTCATTGCAGCATACACATTATTGATGACATTAAGATCCCTACAAGTTCATCCCCATATTACTCATTTACCCAAATTATGCATTCTGGAAAAGCTGTCAAATTTCTTCGCCATTCTCCATCGGCTGGTCCATTGCCTCATCAGTAGAAACAGGGGCTTCTTGGCAATGGTGTCACACACTATTCCGATTTAGTATGCACCGCAATTTGAATTGCTTCCCTTCCTTGCTGGCACGGTCATACCAGTTGATACATGCAAATCTTACAATCAATCACTTCAGGATGCACACTGGACAAAAACAGATAAATCAAATGCTAACAACATCCCACCTGTGGCCTAATCTACAATTATAACACTAGAACTGTGTGTAACAGAACAGAAGAAAACAAAAACAACGATGAACTGTTTAACTAAAACGTTAGGTTGCCTGCTCCAAGCAAAAAAAAAAGGGGGGGGGGGGGGGGCGGCGCGGGGGCAAGAACAGACAATATTCGCTTTGCTTAACACCCTTGGTGACAAATTTAAAGATCTAGCTTGAACACCAAAAGCAATATCAGAAAAGGTGTCTAAGAATTAAGAGGAAAAAAAACCTTGCTTCTTTGCACATCAAGAAGTTACTAGCTCCAGGTCACGAGCAAATTAAATCACTCTAAACAAAGGCCTCTAATTCCTTCAGGTCAAAATACAGCAAAACAACAACCAAATCACAGAAAAAATACACTCACGAAAATAACCAACCAGGAAACCTCCACAAAGAAAAATAAAAGAACACAAGATATCACCAAAATCCCCCAAACACCAAATCACTTTCGGGCAGTGGAAGGAGTGGAAGGCGAATCCAGCGTCAAAATCCCACCTTTTGGCCTCCCAGAGATGGAGGAAGACGGCGGCGGCGCAGGTTAGCGACGGCCGCGCAGGGCAAGAGGGGTGGTTGTAGAAGCGAGGGTAGGAGAGAAGGAAAGCTTGTCCTCACTACTCAGCCTTCCTGTTCTTCGAGCTGTCTCTGCTCACTCGCGGTGAGGCTAAAGCCGCTGGCGGATGGCACCGGGCAATCGCATTGCGTTGCGGGCACGAATATGGGGGAAGTCCACTATAGGCCCTCCTTCGGATGTTGCCACGTGACACTGCACGAATCTCAGTATACTTCTTCTTCATACCCATCTCTTTCCCAATCTCCAACCCTGCAACCTCCCACCTCCCTCGACGTCGCTGTCCTCCTTCTCCACGACCACCACCGTCTCCTCCTCGCTGTTCTCTGTCGCCATCGAAGAGGGCCCCTCAAGGTTGTTGTTAGAGTTAATCTTGTTTTAGTATTTTGTGTTAGTTTCCGGTTTTACAATTTGTGTCTGAGTTGTATACTTAGAAGCCGAGCCGAGTCGGACATCGAGTCCGAGCAGCAGTCAAAGTGTGTAGCCTTCATAAGGCCAAGTCATGTAATCGTTTTGAGTAGAGAAAAAAGAGAAGAGGAGTTGAAGAAATAAAAAGACAAAAAGAAGGAGCAGGTGCTCCTGCGAAACAAAAGCTTGTTGTCTTGTTTTTTGTGTCATCGTCGTTCTCTCCAGAAGAAATCCAAGGCGAAGTGCTGTGCTGTTTTTTTTTGCTGCATCTAGTACAGACTACATCACAGAAGGACAGCAGGAGCAAAGACGTTCTCACGACGTCTTTGTTTTTTCGTCTTGGCGAACCGGACAATGGGACCCACGAGGATAAGCACATCGGTGCACATCAAGCCAAGAGCAAATCGATCCAGACGGCCGAGTAAAACTTCTCAGCAAGCAAAGAAGAAGAGAACACAGGAGCAAGGAAAAATTCTAACAATTGGTATTAGGCGTTCGATCTTGGCGGTGATTGAAGATCATGGACGATAAAGGCGAAGACCCGGATGGGCGATCTCCTCCTATATATCTGTCCGACGACCGACAATTATCCAATGTGGGCTATGAAGATGAAAGCGAACATGCGCGCCTAGGAGTCTGCAGGTGCGATCGATCCGAAGGCAAAGGACAAGGAGGTGGACAACAAGGTAGACCAGACGACTTTGGCCATCATCTACCAGCGGTGCAGACTCCATGACGCGGCGGCTCATCCAGAAGGAGAGGCGGACGTGAGGCGTGGTGACGCTTCAAAAGATACACGAGGGAATTGATCGTGTGAAGGAGGCGCGGCTCGAATTTGCATACCGAGTTCGAGAATCTCCGGATGGGAGAAACCCAATCGATGGACGAGTTCGCCAGAAGTCGTCTTCATTGTACAATCGGATTGTCTCTCGGCGACAAGATGGAGGAATCTATGGCGGTGAAGAAGTACTGCGCGTGCTACCGAGAAAAGTTTGTACTGTCGTCACCACGCTCATGTACTCCCGGATCTGGAGGAAAAGAAGATCGAGGAGATCACCGGTTCCCTCAAGGCGCATGAGAGCTCTTGAAGGGTATCAATCCCAGAACGAGCAAAGGTATCGACCCCATAACAAGCGGCGTTCTTTGGTAAAGGAGATACAAGAAACGATGGCGAGCGATTTGGCGAGGTGGCCATGAAGACAAGGTTGGGCAAGGCGATGGTGACAGATCCCGTGATAAGTCACATATCAAATGTTTCAAATGTGATAAGTATGGTCACTACGCATCGAAGTGCCACAGCCACATAAAGTGCTTCAACTGTGACAAGTATGGGCACTATGCTTCGAATTGCCGAAACAAGAAGAAGAACGAGGAGGTAAACCTCATCCGAAGCTGTGAAAATGAAGACGATGATCCTACCCTACTTCTCTCCTTATGTGTCAACAAGGCGCCTGTCATGGTAATGTTGAACGAGGAGAACGTACTTCCTAAACTACGCACGGAGGGAGGAAATCATGATCATACTGATGAGTGGTACTTGAACAGTGGAGCAAGCAATCATATGACGGGAGATCGCTCCATGTTCCATGAGCTCGACGAGAAGATTTCGGGAGAAATCAAGTTTGGCAACGACTCCACGGTACAAATAAAAAGGCAAAGGTACAATGTTGTTGCAATGCAAGAACGGTGATCAGAAGATGCTACCTGATATTTATTTTATACCAAGTTTGTGCAACAACATACTCAGTCTCCGGCAGTTGGCAGAACGGGGGTGCAGGGTAGAGCTGCAGGACAAGTTCTTGCGTGTCTACGACAAGAACAAAGATCTATTGATGAAGGTGAAAAGATCCCCGAACCGGTTGTACAAAATTTCCCTCAAAACTTGTAAATCGGTTTGTGTGAAGGATAGTCTAGAGGAGCCAGAGTGGAACTTAGATATCGGCCAAGGACATGGCGGAACCCAGGAGTGGCACGCAGTTGGCGCAGGAGGCGCAGCAGGCGAAGTCTCAGGAGGAGATCTAGACGGTGAGCAGCAAGGCGTACAGAGAGCTGTAGGGGGTGGTGAGTCCCACACGCATAAAGGGCGCGGTGTACACAAAGTTGACGCAGGAGGAAGAGGCGGTGTAGCCTCAGCTAAGATGTATCTTGAGGAAGGGCGACTTGGTCCAAGAGAGAGGAGCGGGAGGCTCAGGTAATGGCGAAATCCAGGCGGCAGTGGGAGCAGGTGCTCCAGCCCAGGTGGTCATGGGAGCGGGTGCTCCAGCCCAGACGGGCGTGCAAGGAAGGACGAGTTTAGTCCAGGTACGAGGCGTGGCAAGCGTTGGTTTGTGTATAGCTCAAGATGGAGCAAGAGCAAAGTAGGCGGTATCGTACCAGAAGGAACCAAGACACAGAGTGCAGGTAAAAGAGGAAGACTTGGAAGTTCAGATAAGAAAGAAGATCAACGTGATCAAGATGAGGAAACAAGATTAAGGGGGTGATTGTTAGAGTTAATCTTGTTTTAGTATTTTGTGTTAGTTTCCGGTTTTACAATTTGTGTCCGAGTTGTATACTTAGAAGCCGAGCCGAGTCAGACATCGAGTCCGAGCAGCAGTCAAAGTGTGTAGCCTTTATAAGGCCAAGTCATGTAATCGTTTTGAGTAGAGAAAAAAGAGAAGAGGAGTTGAAGAAATAAAAAGACAAAAAGAAGGAGCAGGTGCTCCTGAGAAACAAAAGCCTGTTGTCTCGTTTTTAGTGTCGTAGTCGTTCTCTCCAGAAGAAATCCAAGGCGAAGTGATGTCTGTTTTTTTGTTGCATCTAGTACTGAGACTACATCACGGGCGACAGCGAGGAGCAAAGACGCCACCTGACGTCTTTTTTTCGTCTTGAAAGGAACCGGACAATGGACCCACGAGGATAAGCACATCAGTGCACATCAAGCCAAGAGAAAATCAGTCAGGACGAAGCCGAGTGAAACTTCTCTACAAGCAGCAGTAAGAGAACACAGGAGCAAGGAAAAATTCTAACAATCGTCGAGGACGTGGAAGGAGGCGTGGAGCACGATGGTCCGGACACCCTTGGCTAGTGCAGCCAGGAGGTTGGGGATGGTGTCGGTCGCAGCGAGGTCAGCGAGCACGAGCGCGATGAGGCGGTGGTCGACGATGCTAGTGACGAGGGGGATGGCAGGGCACGAGTGAGGGTCGCTGGCGAGGCCGAGGTCATCGGACAGGAGGTCGTAGGGCAAGGCCCGTGCCAACGGCCACCGGATCTGGCGCTGGGGTTGGGGGGAGGGGGCAGCGGCGAAAGGAGAGGGGGAGGATGGAGATCAGGAAGAAGAGGATGGGTGGGAGAGGTGGCGGGGTGGGCGACGGGCATGGGTTCAGGAGGGAAACGGGAAAGGTGGATGGGGGAGAAGAATGGGTTTTCAAGATTCGTGCGGTGCCACGTGGCACAATATGAAGAAGGACCTCTAGTGGAGGGTTCTCCCCTAGAGAATTTTTCCCAACATGGATAGGAGGGGACTGACCCAATTTATGAAGGAATGACCAAATAGGTCATAAATGTTGAAAAGCGCCAAATATGAAACTTTTGCTACTACCTCCGGTTTTAAAAGGTAGACATTCAGGCAGGAGACCGTTAACGAAATAAGCCTAGCAAGTTTGTCTGAACGTCTTGTATTGAAGACCAGAGGGAGTATTTTACATAGGATTTAAGGAGAATATAGAGGAAGACATCATGCATTTTGGGAAGAGGGTACCGACTTGCCCCCTATCTCCGTATTATAACTTGAGAAACATAATTGAAGTATAAGTTTGATGGAAGAAAATCATTGAGCGTAATAAGTTGAGCAACATATCAAGTGCACAAGACCTATTTGGTGGACATATGCACAAACCCAACTGTGGCCATCCTCCTCCTTGTCCTCACTTTGACTCAATCGGTTCGACGTTTGGCCACACAGAAGACTTCACCACATCCGCGCCCTTTAGGTAGGGCTGGAAACGAGCGAGCCAGCTCGAGCCAAGCTCGCCCAGGCTCAGACTGAACTTCAGCTCGGCTCAGCTCGGCTCATTTGGAAAACAAGCTCGAGCCGGCTCGCAAGCTTGTTCGAGCCAGGGGCCCCCAAGCCCAGACATGAAGCCAAAAGCTAGAAATAAAGGCAGAATGTGAGCCATTCATCATAAATTCATAATCCAATCATCATAAACAAAGCTAGAAACATAACAGTCCATAATCCATACTGGCATTCATCATAGATTCATAATCCATTCAATTGAAAGACTAACACTTAATATTTAACAGTCCATAACTACATATAACAGTCCATAACTCCATTCTCTATATAACATAACAATCCATAACTCTATATAACAATCCATAACTCCATATAACAGATTAACAGTCCATAACTCCATGTAACTGTCAACATAACAGTCCATACTTAAGCTTAACACTTAATCTCTAGTTTGCAAAAGGTGTTCTTTTATACAGATGCCACCAAACAAAAGTTCCTGTAAAGTGCCATCTTGTGATTCATGGGATGATGAAGCTGCCTGATCCCCCACATGGCCACATCCTTTCTAGTTTCCACCACTGCTCCTGTAAAGTGCATGCCACTACAAAAAGGTTACCATAAGCAGAAGCTCAAGGTACCATACAGAAATACAAAAATCTGTTAAAGGAAAATCTGCAAAATCTGGATACTCATGGAAATCTAGAAAATGAGCTAAAAGGATACTAGATACTCATGGAAAATCTAGACTATTATGTTGACTTCTAATTCACAAATAGATTGCATAGTTCCAAATTTTGTAATGGCATATACTCATGGAAAATCTGGACTGTTATGCAGAAGCTCAAGGCACTATACATTTGACTGCTTTGTGGCATATACTTGTAATTAAACAGTTGACTGAAATCCCAAAACAATGCAGGACACTATAAATTTATAAAGCAGCAAGTAACAATAATGCATTCAGTGATAAATTCAGCACTTAGTATAAATTCAAGACTTTGCACTATAAATGATATTCAAGACTTTGCACTATAAATGGTATTCAAGACTTTGCACTATAAATTCATCATTCAGTAACAACAATGCAAGACATTATAAATTCAACACTTTGCACTATAAATGATATTGGTTGTATAACAAATCAAGTTTGATATAGACCTGGAAGCAGTACCACTCACTAGTTGCTCTCTACGATGCTGTGAGGAAATGGAATGGTTTGAACATCATCCTCTTTATCTTCTTCCTGAAAAGATGCATAATATTCGAGTTAGCCATGACATAAGCAAAAACAAAATCGACAAATATTGCAATACGGATGAACCTACCACAACTATAGGAGGTCTCATGTCATCATGTGCACCTCTTATCCAGCTAGATGCACACACCAAATACTGAACCATAGCTAGACGTAAAGAGCTTCGATAATCATCTAGTACTCTACCTCCAGCACTGAAAGTTGATTCTGAAGTTACACTAATAGCTGGTACAGTCAATAAATTTTTAGCCATGTTTGATACAACTAGAAATCTATATGCATTCAAATTCCACCACTCAAGCAATGTGAAACCCTTGTTATCTAAACTCTCATTCACTTCATCTAGGTAGATGGGCAACTTTGACTTTGAAGGCTCGGTAGAAGTGGAACGCAAGAATGATTGAAACTGAGATGAGACTGAAGATAATGAGTTGCTTGTACCCATAGTTGAAGAGGAGGTTACATCACCCCCGTTGCCCACTCTGTTGTGCCGATGATCCATCTCAAACTGTGAATACAAATCTTCCAATTCGACCTTGACATCATCAAGCTCTTTTGCAGCTTTTGAGGGCTCATACATTTGGTTGAAGCACCAACTAATGAACCTCATCTTAAACCTGGGATCAAGAATAGTAGCAAGGACCATGACATTGTTATTTTCTTCCCAATACTTGTCAAACTTTTCAAACATTGTTGCAGCCATTTTCTTTAAATGATCATCTTCAGAAGTAATTGCAGCTCTTAATGCAATCTTAACATTAACTATGTAGGGATAAAGAATATTTGTCGTTGAATAAGTTGATCCAGAAAACGCACTAGTCACTTTAGCCAAGGACTTCAATATTGGTGCAATTTTTTTCATAAAATGTCCAATCTTGGCCTGATGGTTGCCATTGGTAATTTGCATCTGTGTCGGCATAACACACTAAAGCGTCCTTATAAGCAATGCATATTGACAACATTTCGTATGTGGAATCCCATCGTGTGGACACATCAAGGCTCAACCTAGGGTCAATTTGCAAAGCAAGTGATGAACAGATTTGTAAGAATTTGTGCATACGAGATGGAGACTTCTTTATATATTTTACTGTTTCCTTGAGCTTGTTTACCAAATGTGCTAATAGTAGTAGGCCATCATTAACAACCAAATTCACTATATGAGCACAACGTCGAACATGAAAATACTTGGCAATGAAACGAGCTGATCCTCTAGCAGCAAACTTGGCCATTAAACTACATACAACAGCAGTATTTGAGGAAGCATTATCAAGAGTAAGTGTGATAATCTTATCCTCTATCTTCCATTTAGCAATACAATCAAAGACAACTTGAGCTATAACAACCCCGCTGTGTGGAGGACCCAACTCAATAAAGTTCAGCACACAACATTGCATAACCTAATTTGTATCTATATAATGTGCTATCAAACACATATAGCAAAGGTTTTGGTTAGTGGCCCACAAATCACAAGTTAAACTAATATGGGAGACACTTCTGAGACTCTTCCTAAGGACTTCCCTCTCTAATTCATAAATCCTGATGCATTCACTTCTTATCGTCTTTCTAGCGTTGAACTGATATAGTGGATTTAAGTACCTCATCAATACAATAAACCAAGTGTGCTCAACCATCCTAAAGGGATACTCATGGACAATTACCATCTTAGCAATAATTCGACGAGTTTCATCTTGCTCATATTCCCTAGGAGTAGAAACAATCGGTAAACCAGTCTCACCTCCCATAGCAGGACCAAAGTTGAGGTTCGCTTGAGCTTTCATCTTAGCCACCTTGTTCATATATGGTGTGCACTTTGGTATATGCCTCATAAGATGTGAAGTTGTACCCCCCCCTTGTTTATAAGACATGAGTTTGTAGTAGAACCTACAGTTTTCTCTTGTATCGATCTCCCCTTTCTTTGTCTTCGATGGAACATTCACCACCTTAAAGATCTTCCAACAATCTGATCTTTGTTTCTGTCTCCTAGTTGCCTTTGGAGATCTCTTCCGCCTTTTTGCCTCCCTCTTTGATCCTCCTTGAGACACGGTAGTACTATCTTCTGTCAACGCCATAGCGGCTTGTTCATCACCATTTGAACTTAAAGAGTCCACCGAAACATGTCTTTGTTCCCGCTCTTCGTCGGATGGTACAACATCGTGATCATCATGAGCCAAATCCTCCCAATCCGCATCCTCGCTCGACGACTATGATAAAACATTGAAGATAATTAGAAATGGAAATTTCAGTACAAATGGCAATTGCACAAAGAAATAATAAGCAACCATATTGGGAGGTGTAAAGCAAACCAATGCTCTATGAGTATATTTAGTCATCTAGTTGTGGTCAATATTCTGTCACCTAGCTTCAAGTCTTCTAATCTATCCAATTTGTCTAACATATGTTCGTAGTCCACAAATGGTTCTGTTAAACTTCATAAACTACCACTGTTGTCTTATCAGTTGATACAAATATCGGTTTCATAAACTTCCACAAAAGATATGGTTCATGACTTGATGCTATAGTTTCATACCCTCTCCTTTTAATTCGCACATGAAGTCATAATTACAGCCTACTAAGAAAAGGTAAGTTATATCTTCTAGTGTTATCATCGTAACAACAGCAGGCTATCTACTTTCAATACATTATACATGTCTACTAAAAAAAGGTAAGTTGCTCGAAGCTGACTTGCTCAATACATATCAACCAGAAACCATCTGCACTACTACATAATGACATCAGAAACCATCATGACATCTGCATAACTAATTAAGCAAACTTGCTCGAAGCTTCAGAACACTACCCGTCTAGCTTCAACATCTGCACTACCACATCTACACCATCCTCACAAAGAGACACTACACGTCTACACTCACAAAGGATGCCAGTTTGGCAAGGTCAGGAGGCTGGGATCAGAGGCATCATCCATCGATTGCATGCTTGCCCGGTACTGGTACTGCTACTGGTAGTGCCGAGGCGGAGGTCCCGATGTCGGCCAACTTCTTCTCTCAAGCACGAGACTCCATGCTCCGTTGGCGGTCCTTGCCCGTCGGTTGGAGGAGGCCGTGGGACTGGCGGTGGAAGGGGCGGTGGTGTGGGTGGAGCCTAGAGGACAGGGCAAAAGGGGAGGGAGAGGAGGCCCATGAGGCATAGCGGCGCGGTGGTAGAGTCGAGAGGATGGGCCTAGGGCGGAGGCGGGACGATGGGGGAGGACGGGGTTAGGGAGGAGGCGGGAGGATGGGGGTGCAAAGCCCAGGGCTAGCCGGCCAGGGGAGGACGGGGTGCGGCAGCGTGGTTGGAGGAGGCCGCGGTGGATGGAGGGTGGCGGGAGAGGAAGGCCTGAAGCCGGAAGGTGAAGGGCAAGTGGGATGGGAATAGGGAATTGGGAGCTACGTGGTGGTGTAGGGTGAAGGGGAAGCTGGTTAGGGTGCTGGCCTCCTGGGCCTTCGTGGGTCGAGCTCGCGAGTCGCTCGCAAGCCAGCTCGGGTGTGACACCCTGATTTTCAGAACCTTTTTGAAATTTTCAAAATAAAAAAGAACCATTTTGTTTTGATGAGAATTCAAAGCTTAACCTGGAATTTCATAATGGATTTAAGTTGTCTAACCCAAACTTCAACTAAAAGTTCCTTATTGATTTATTGAGTTGTTGGGGTTTTGAGAATCTTCCCTTCTCTGTCCATCTTTTACTCACCTCTGGCCTAAACCTCCCTTCGTCTGGGATTTAACGGCCCAAACCTTCCCTTCGTTTGGATCCAAAGGTTCGAACCTCCTCTGTGTGGTCCTCCTCTGGTCAAGACCTCCTTGGGTCTAGACCTCCCAAATGCTTGGACCTCCCTGGGTCCAATTCTCCCTCTCGGGTCTTCTCTGGCTTGCAACCTCCCCAAGCCTTCGCCACCCTCATGTGCATCTGAGCTCCTTTGGGATTCTGTTGAAGCTTTTCGTGGTTACTTGGGCCTCCTTCGTTGCTTGTAACCTTGAAACCTTCTCTGGAGGTTCCCTTCAGTACCAGCCCGGTAGTACCACCCGCACCATGCGGTACTACCGCTTCTTCGGACCTCCCCTTACCCTTATTGGACCTCTCTACATCTTTCAGGACCTCCCCATGTCCTCTAGGACCTCCCCTTACCTTTATTGGACCTCCCGGTGTCCTACCGGACCTCCTCCTTGTCCATTTGTATCTCTATTGATCGTGAGTCGTCCGATGTGCATTAGACGATTTGATCTTGGTGAGACGTTCGGATGGTCCGAACGTCCCACCCTCCCTAAGCCTTAGATCATCCTGGGCGGTCCGATCGAAATCCAGTGGTCCCGACCTCCCTCCTTGAAGATCTGGACGTTAAGACCTCCCTCTTGGAGATCTTAACCGTCCAGACCTCCTCTTTGTAAATCTGGACCGTTAAGACCTCCCCCTTGGAGATCTTAACCGCCCGCATTCTCCTCCTGAAGATCTCGGACGTTAAGACCTCCCTGGAGATCTTAACCGTCTGCATTCTCCTCCTTGTACATCTAGACCGTTAAGACCTCCCCTTTGGAGATCTTAACCGTCCAGACCTCCTCTTTGTAAATTTGGACCGTTGAGACCTCCCCCTTTGGAGATCTTAACCGTCCAGACCCCACCCCCCTCCTTGAAGATCTGGACGTTAAGACCTCCCCCTTGGAGATCTTAACCGTCTAGACCTCCTCTTTGTACATCTGGACCGTTAAGACATCCCCCTTGGAGATCTTAACCGTCCAGACCTCCTCTTTGTAAATCGGGACGATTAAGACCTCCCTTTGGAGATCTTAACCGCCCGCATTCTCCTCCTTGAAGATCTGGACGTTAAGACCTCCCTTGGAGATCTTAACCGTCCGCACCTCATCTCTAGTACATCTCGACCGTTAAGACCTCCCTTGGAGATCTTAACCGCCTGCATTCTCCTCCTTGTACATCCGCCGTCAAGACCTCCCTTTGGAGATCTTGGTCGTCCGTATTCTCCTTTGGTAGATCCGACTGCTAGGACATCCCCTTGGAAATCCTAACTGTTCAGACCTCCCCTGGATTTGATCCTACGGCTCTAGACCTCCCTTGTGGGTGAGGTTCTCCTCTTACCTTTGCGGACCTCCCCGTTTGCCATTGATCTTGGCCGTTTGGACCTCCTTTTTGGAGATCCAACCGTCAGGACCTCCCCTGTGGGTGAGGATCTCCCCCTAATCACTGCAAGACCTCCTCAATGTCTTCGCAAGACCTCCTTGGTGGGTCTTGACTGCCCCACTGGGCAGTCACACTCCCAGTTTTCTTTACCTTTGACCGAGTCTTTGGGCAAGGAAGTCTTCAAGGCATTTAATGCATGTTGTATCACATTAAATGCTCCCACCTTTGCAGTACTCATGTCATACCAATTGTCACATTCCTTGCCTACTCCCATTGTCCTCTTTACCAACTCCTGATGACCCCTATCTTGAGTCATGTGTTTTGGCTTCCACTATATATAGTCTAGGAAGTCCTGCTTTCTCACTTTCTTCTCCATTTTCTCCTCTCTATCTCAATCGAGCACACCTTAGACCTCCCTCCAAGTTCTGGGACCTCCTCTCTCAAGCCCCAGGACCTCTCCAGCAAGCTCATTGTACCTCCTCCCGACCTCCCATCCTCTCTGTTGGTTTTGTATCTAAGTTTATTTGGAGTTCTTTGGATATTGCTTGAGCTTTATTTGAATATTTGGTTTTCGCGTGTAGATTGTCAAGAGCGTGGGGAGCCCGAGTTCAGTGAGGGAGAAGAAGAAGCTCAAGACTTCGAGCAAGGCAAGTTACACTCTTGATCATGTTGCACCCAATACTTCAAATTACTTATGTCGTTTTCAAAGATGTATGCATGCTTAATTCACTAAGATATTTCAATGCCTACCTTTAAAATCGTAGCTAGGCCTACTGCTTGGTATGACCACTATCTATGTTGAATCAACCTCATTGTCACCCTAGATAAAACCTGGTTCTTGCAATAGTGAGGACCCGTAGCTTTTGAAAAATGGAATGCTTAGTATTGCTTAGACCAAAATCTTGATTTGGGGAGTTTTGACCAAAAATATCTCTTAATCAAATAATTTGGGCCGTGGCATTGGTGTGCCATGGAGATTTCGGCCATGACATTGGTGTGTCATGGAGGTTTTACAAATGGGCATGGCATTGGTGTGCCATGGAGGTTTGAAAAGCAAACTAAATGAAAAATGGATTTGATTTGGGCGAAGCTGGTTATTTGGTTGGTGCATGTCTATGCATGGGGGTCGTGTGATCTGATGCCCTAGGGTTGAGGTTTGTCGCCCAAGTCGGTTAAGGACCGGTCTTTGAGACACCACTTGCTAAGCCTATAATGGGCTATGCCAAAATTGTGCAACCACATGTCTCCAGTATGGGGCGTGGAATCTGGCTAATTAATTTACAGAGCTCTACCGTGGTTTACCGTGTGGATGCGGTGGGTTGTCATGTTATGACTATTGTAGTCCCACCTAGCATAAGAGGGGGCACCCCATTAACCCGGCGGGTTTCTATCCAAAGAGGGGATCTGCGAAACCTTAATGTGGGTGGACTGCGGTGGAGCAATGCATTGTAAATGCCTTGTCATGTTCTCTAGACCTCTCACCAAAGGAAGTGTGAGGTGGCATCGACGGATGCCAAGCAAACTAGAGAATTCATGTCATGTGGGTAAAGTGTACAACATCTGCAGAGTGTAAATCTATTCGAATAGCCGTGTCCGCGGTCATGGACATGCTGGCAATGTCACTCAAAGTTAGCTCTTGGTTTTGGTTTTCAAAAGACTTATGAAACTGGTTTTGGTGGTTTAACCAAATTGGGTTTGGGGCGGGAAGCCATGTGCAGGAGGGTATCCTTCACCATCTTCATGATGAATGCTATCCAACTGAAAATGGATTTCACAAAAACGAATTTTAATTATTGTAACCTGCCTTGAAACTTAATACTTGTATTTGAAATAAAATTGGCTTTATGCAACTCAACCCTAATATGCTTTCCCTTGATGTATCCCTATGCATGTCATTCTGTTAATTGACGGGTGTAACTTGCGAGCACGATTGTCGTGCTCACTCTTGCTTGATTCATATATTGAGCAGATGAAGACTCCTATGATGATGAAGATGACCAACTCAATTAGGCCGCGCCCTCCAGCCAGTCACCTGTGGTGTAATGGGTGGACACTGCTTTTGTTTTTTCGCTGTGTTTGTGTGCTCTCGGTTGCTGGAGCTTGTAAGCAACCCCTTGTAATTAAACCTCCTTTCGTGTTAATAAAGTTCTGTGGATGTTTTGCTGTCACTTGCTTGCTGTGAGAACTGGTCGATGATCCTTGGGGACCAGTTTAGATCGCAGTGGACTTTCGGCTCATCCTCAAGCCTCACGACCTCCTTGGGTTGGCTCCTTTCGGACCTCCCCGAGTAGCGAGGAGGTCTCGAGGTCCAACGACCTCCTCAGGTCGGGACCCCTGCACCTCCGAGTGGTTCCATCTGACCTCCTGGAGGTCTGGAGGTCCCTGGGACTTCCTTCGACGCCCCGAAGTCCTTCTGGACCTCCCAGGAGGTCCTGAGGGAGCTCTCAAGACATCCTGGGGGTCCCTTTTTGGACCTCCTAGGAGGTCCTGAGGGACCTCCCGAGTGAGCCCAGGGCCGGTTCGTGACATCGGGCTCGGCTCATTTTGATTGCGAGCTGAAACCCAGGCTCGGCTCGACTCAAAATTTCATGAGCTCGAGCCGAGCCAGCTCGTGAGCTTCGAGCATTTTTCCAGCCCTACCTTCAGGTTTCCTCCACCGCGAATTCCCTTAAATTCGACGAGGAGATTGTCGTGGTGGCCCTACTGCTTCCAGACATGGGAGAATTGAAGAACACATCTAAGAGCAACACACTCCAATCTCGTGAGAACACACATAATTAAACACCGCAGCAAGGAATCAAGGCGCAAGATCAAGTAAAACTCAAATTGAGTTCTTGAAAAAAAAACAAAGCGAAACTCAAATCATCCACGAAGAATCCTCGTCAAACCACACGTTACTCCAACTCTCCAAGGCAATCGTTACACAAGAACTTCTTGGAAGTTTGACCCGAGAATAGGTCATATTTCTGAGTAGATCCATGCAACAAGACACATACGCAAAAAAAAATGCTCATGTATGCTCAGAGATTGAGGTTAATGTGCCGCTCCTCCGCCTCCAATTGAAGCATCTCTCATGCGATGGAGTCACTGCTCCATGACTCCATATCTCCCTTTCCCTCTCCAGCGTGGCCCCTCCCCACTACACCCCTGGTGTCCAACGCGTGCCGAAGCAGCTACCAAATAGATGGAGGAGGTCGCGCAGATGGAGGAGGGCGGTGCGGATGGAGGGGCCAAAACCCTAACTCACGGATTTGGGAGGAGCAGTTACGCTTTCCAATTTTCCTTGGCAGCAATTCGGGCGATGGGTTTGGGATGGGGAGGTCAGGAAAGGCACGGGATGGGGTTTCCAAAAGATTTCGGTGGGCTAGGGCAGGGGGAAACGTAATAAATCCTTTGGGTTCCTCCCACTTCGATCTCGAACGCTCGAATCAGATCGAATGGCCACGTTGAGTTAGTGCATATTTCCACCAAATAGGTCTTGTGTACCAGATATAGGGATAGCAATTATGCCTGATTAGGCACGCGGGCGAATACCCTAATGGAGCTAGGTATAGGCGTCTTTCTTTGCCCACAGCATGGAAACATGCACAATTCCTTGCCCATCGGGCAAACGGGCGCAGGCATGGGTGAGCTCCACTCGTACCCGCTCACCCGATTACCCGCACTAGATCATTGACAAGTGGGTCCAAATGAAAACCCTAACTCCACCGGTTCACCTCACACTTCTCCCCCAATTAGAGCTGGCCAAATGGGCCGGGCCTACCGGGCCGACACGAAGCACGACATTGTAGGTCCAGCCCAAGCACGGTACGACCCACACTATTCATGGGTCGTACCGACCCCAAGACGAGACTCGTGGTCGTGTTCAGGCCGCCACCCCAAGACGCAGTGGTTGCCCAAAGACATTCCCAAGCAGGTACTACGGTGTGGGCCCACTGACACAGGCACTGGAGGCGAGGGTCGAGGCGGCGACCGTGGCACCGAGCGGAGGAGGAGGAGCGACTGAGTGCGCGGTCCACCTGAGCGGAGGGAGGAGGAGGAGGGCGCTGTTGTCGCACGGTGTCTTCTGGGTTCGCCAGAGCTCTGAGAGAGAGAGGAGGAGGAGGCGTCGCGGCTGTTGCCAAGACGGTGCACGCTGGTCCACGGAGCTCTGAGCGAGGGAGGAGGAGGGCGTCGCCGTCGCCGAGCTGAGGCTGGCAGCTGGGCACGCTGGGAGGAGAGGAAGCGAGGAGCCGAGCTAGGTGGCGGCGCCTGAGCTGCTGGAGGAGGCGCTGGCGAGGCGGGGCGGGTCATCGAGGCGGGCAGGCAGGCTGGGAGGCGAGGAGGCGACGGGTCGACGAGACTGAGCAGGCGTCGAGCGACGGGCCACCGGGAGGCTCCGAGGTGGCTGGGTCACGTCGTGGGAGGCCCGAGGCGGCGGGCTCGAGGCGGGTCATGGGAGGCCTCCGGAGGGAGGAGGAGGCGGGGTCGCGGAGCCGGGAGGCGAGAAGGCAAGGCCGGTAGGGTCGGCGAGGGGCAGACGGCGAGGCGGGCGTGGGGGACAAGAAGAATTGTGCAGGGCGACTGGGTCATGTCATGCTGTGGGCCGTGCCCGGCTCGGCAAGGCCCGAAAATTTTGGCCGTTGGGAGATTTTTTGACCGTTGAGGGCTTAGAAAATAGCAAAAAAATTGAAAAAAATCCGAAATTTTTTCTATAAATAGGCACCATACCCCCCTCATTCAGCACCCCTTCATTCTCCATTCTCTCTTTGAAATTTTGTTGTGCAAATTCAAATCCGTGTTGAGCTAATTTGGCAAAATTCAAAAAATTTGTGCCAAAATTTGGAAATTTCAATTTTCATCAGCAAGTCAGCGAAAGATGTACAATACTATTTTTGTAATACTTTTATTGTTAGTTATTGGTATGCTAAGATTAAAGTAGTAATAGTGTTAGTTTCGATTTTGCAGTTTTCGTTATGGACAGTCCTTACGATAGCTTTGCTCTTAGTGAGTTCGGACTTTCATTGGACGAAATTGCGTCTATGGAGGCGGCTGCGGCTGCCTCAAACCAACTGGAGGTTTCACCAGAGGAGCAAGGTGGAGTTCCGTCGTCAGCCTCCATGTCAGCATTAGGCTCAACGACAACCGGAGCAAAGAGGTCAAGGCCGTCTACATCGGGAGTGTGGGAGAATTTCGACAGGACAACCAGGCAAGATGCAGTGGGAAATGAGGTACCATATGCTATTTGTAAAATTTGTCGCCATGAATTGTCTGCAAAGTCTACAGGTAGAACGTGACACTTGATTAGACATGCTACAAGGTGTCGAACCAAGCAAGGATTGGCGATGAGGCAGATGCAGCTGCAATACAATTCCGACGGTACAGCTGGGACTACGATCGTTAGGTAGCCCGCCAATCTCTTTGTCGCTTAATTGCTTCTGAGGATTTACCGTTAGGCTTTGGCGAGTCTACTTCTTTCCAAAATTACATTAGGGCTGTGCATAATGCTAGATTTACTTCGTTTCTAGACGCATAATAACTAGGATCTAGTGAAATACTATAATGAACGTCATAATAAAATAAAGGAACTATTTAGCATGCGTGCACATTTTGTTGTCTCCGACCTCGGACATATGGAGTGGTCGGGCTAGGAGGATTACCTTAGTGTAGTTGCGCATTATATTAATGACGACGGGTAATGGAGAAAAGGATTATATGTTTGAAATTAATTGATGTAGCACACACACGGAGAATATTATGAATCAGATTATCAAAGTCGTGGAAGACTTTGGTCTTCTGCATAAAATATTCGCAATTACTTTAGACAACGCCGCTTCAAACTCTAAGGCCATGGACATTCTTACTCCAGTGTTGAGTACATATGCCGATTCCTTCCTGCTACATTAACGATGCGCTTGTCATATTATCAACCTTATAGTCAAATGTGGTTTGAAGAGGTTGAGTCCATATATTAAAGCTTTTCGCGATGCGATTTCTTTCTTGAATAATTCTAACGTAAGAATAGCATAATATAAGAACTTCTGTAGGGCGATGGGTGTACGTCCAAGAAAGTTCGGTTTGGACATGGAGGTAAGGTGGAACTCTACTTACCTTATACTTAAGAATCTTTTACCATACAAGAGCACTTTTTCTGCATTTATTCAAACGCACTATCCTAACACTGACGATACTATGCTTTTAACTGAGCAACATTGGTTCATTGCTGAGAAGGTACTGTCATTTTAGAAATTTTTTATGAGGCAACTATTACTTTGTCCGCTGTCTACTATACAACATCTCCTATCATTGTGCATACTATTTTATGAATTGCTACTCAATTGAAAATGTTTGAAAATGACATAGTTTTACGCGATGCTGTTGTTTCTATGAAATCTAAATACCTTAAATGTTGGCGAGAAATCCCTTACCTATATGCATTTGCATTTCTTTTAGATCCTAGGGCTAAAACTGATGCATTTGGTACTGTACTTGATCTTCTTAGTGATGCTACGGGACTAGACTATACTGACTATTTTGCAGAAGTTCGTTCTTGGTTATACGAGGTTTACCAAAGGTATAAAAATAAGTTCTAGGGAGTCCGTTCGCAACGACCTCCAGTAGCCCCACCTCAAGTGGGAAGACAAATATGTGGGGCGCGATCTTCGGTGCCTCTTCCTCCAGGTCTAGGTTTAGGGGTTCTTCTTCTTCTTCTACACCAACGCTTGCTCAGCCAAGACCCACAAGGAGCAGAGAACTATCCACCTATCTGGATAGCGATACTGTGGATTTCAACTCAAAAAGCTTCGACATCTTACAATGGTGGCAAGACCATAAGTTAACATATCCCGTGCTATCCATACTTGTACGTGATGTGTTAACTGTTCCTGTCTCTACGGTTTCCTCCGAGTCTGCTTTCAATCTTTCTGGAAGGATATTGGAGGAGAGAAGAACAAGTCTCACAAGTGAGATGGTAGAGATCCTTCTAACTGTGAAGGATAGGGAACAAGCTGATTCACGAACACAACACTCTGTGGAAAATCCAGAGTTGTTGGAGGTGTTCGAAAATCTGTACTTAGACAATAACACCGACACATAGAACAAAGATGTATCATGTATGTAGAATTGTAGAGCTATAGGTTGTACTCTTTTTTGTTTGCCAATGTTTTCTCATTTTGAGTTTTTACTTGGCGAAGGTTTTAACGAGGCAGCTAGTTGGACATCAATAAAGCTCTTTATTACATTTTCAATATGATTGTCTCATTTTTTTTAAAATTTTCATGTCTACTTCTGAATTCTACACATTTTTCTAATTTTTTTTGGATTTTTTTGTTCTGATAGGCCAAACGGACCACATCTGGCCCTACGGGCCAAATGGGCTCGAGCCGACCCGACACGGCACGGATGCCTTACGGGCCATGCCTGGGCCGACGCCTCGGCCCGTGGACCAACCCGACACAGCACGAATAGTATACGGACCGAAATGGATCGTGTCTAGATGTGCCATACCTAGCCGGATTAGTGCCACGCCGGACCGGGCAGCCCATTTAGACACCTCTGCCCCCAATGTCCATCCACTCGATCCCCTCAACTCTGCTATCTCATAGGCTGACAGCAGCCTCCAATCCCATCTCCCTTCCACTCCCACACCCACCTCGCCGTCCCACTCCCCCTCCTTCGTCGTCACTGCCCCCTCCGACCTCCTCGCCAGCGTCGAACCATCGCCTCTGCCGCGTCCGTCCTTGCCGCCATCTTCCTCGTCCACGAGTCGGGCCACTTCCTCACCCACCCTCGCCCGCTTCTGCCTCAGCCCCCGTCCACCGCCGCCCCCGTCCGCCTCTCCTTCGTTCGCCCGCCGCCACCTGTCCCCCCACCCATCCTCAGCTCCCGTCCGCCCCCGCCCAAGTCCGCCCGCCCAGCCTTAGACCCCGTCCGCCACCGCTACTCCCAGATCTAGTAATGTGGAAGAAGGATGGCGGTGTCGTCGGCCTCCCCACCTCCCCTATCGCCCCGTCGTGGACAGACTCATGTATTTTGTTCTGTCTTTGTGTCACATTTTAAGCTCTTAGCCATAGACTCTTACGATGTACCTTTTTTTTCCCCTTTGGGTGCAACATGAAGGGAAAGAATGGGTGGTATGACTTTGACGACCGTAATGGGATATTTAACTGAGGATAGGGCGTGGACATAATGTTTGGTTTCGATGAGGCTAAGTACTCCAAACTTTCATTTGTCAGTGGCCGTTCTGGGTTAATGATATGTGGTACCAAGTATCAGTTGTTTGAATTTTTAATCTCATATATGCAGGTATTTGCTTAGTGCTCACCTTCTTAACCATCTATCTATCAAGCAAGGATGGTCCCTCCTTTCTTATGGTACACAAAATTGTTTCAGGTTATCAAATTGTACGAAAGATGTAATTGCGTGTGCTAGTTATTCAGAGTTCTGGATCCGCTATGTGCAATGTATCATTCATGTTGCATATACTCCTATATGTATATGTATATCTATCAGCAAGTTCCTGAACGTGAAACTAACCAAAATTTGTTTCCCTATTCGTGGCACTATTTTTCACTGCCATATAACATCTTGCTTTTGCACCTGTAAGATTTTTTTTTTTTTTGATAAAAGGGCGGGAACACCCCAGTTTCTATTAATAGAAACCAAATTCTACAAGTCCCCAAGGTCCAACAGAACAGCAAAAAAACAAAGGGGAGCAGGAAGCAGCAAACAGTTGCTGTCCAACAAACACAAAAGGCTGAAAACAACTACTACTAAAGCAGCCAAGAAAGAGGTAACCGCTAGCACATCAAAGACAAAAGTCTCTAGAACGCTGCTAATACAGAGAAGAAAGGGACTGCCCACAAAACTGCTGGACAACAGCCGGATCAAGCAGCGCACAAGCTGTCAACAAGATTCCCTTCAGTCTTCAATTTTCTTGATCCACGGAGTCTATCTTCTCCTTGCTCCAAAAACTTCTAACGCCACTTGTTCAAGAATCTTTACGCCCCTGACTAGTACTTCCTGATCTGCCTCCTTCTGCAATTTATTCCAAAGACAAATACATCGACAAACATCAAACAACACGTAAACTGGCTCCTGGGGCCATTTATGCTGAAAACAGGCCAAATTTCGAAATCTCCAGATACTCCATAAGAAGGCAGCTATACCAACCATTACCAATCTTCTTGACCTCCTAGATAAACAACCAGTCCAGTTACTTAATAACTGTTGGATATTATCTGGAGGGCAAGGAAAGCTAAAGGCACAACACACAATGTTCCAGATGAATCTAGACAAAGGGCAAAACAAGAAAAGATGGTCAATAGATTCGTCCAAACCACAGAAAACACAAGATTTGTCCCCAGTCCAACCTCTATGCAGAAGATTATCTTTAGTTAGGATCCTTCCCTTAAGGACTAGTCACATAAAAATCTTAACTCTCAAAGGAAGCCTCACATCCCAAATGAAACGAAAGGGGAAAACAAAATTCTGATTTCTCAACGCACTATAAAAGGACTTCACAGAAAAACACCAGACGAATTCAACAACCAAACTAGCTTATCGCAATCTGATCCTAATTTCACCTCACTGCAGTCAAAAGAAAGTTGTTGCCAAAGTAAAAGGTTTTCCCCAAAAAGAGTCCTTCTGAACTTAATGGACTTCAAACCTTGAGAAAAGACCTCAGCTACAGTAACATGTTTCTGAATCACAAGATTGTAAAGTCTAGCATATTTTGCAGCAAAAGAAGCATCACCAACCCAAGAATCCTCCCAAAACCTGATTCTGGAACCATCTCCCAAAATCCATTTACAACAAGAAAAGAAGGCATCTTTAACCTCCAACAAACCCTTCCAAAAAATAGAATCACCAGCTTTAGGAGTAACTTGTGGCAGAGTTTTCTTACTCAGATACTTCATCCTGAGAATATCTTGCCAATGGCCACTACCATTTTCAAGCCTCCACAGCCACTTACCTAACAAAGCTAAATTCATTACTTTCAGATCAAGAACACCCAAACCCCCTTGAGATTTAGGCAAACAAACCACTGGCCAACTAACCAAGTGGTATTTCTTTTTGCCTTCAACTGACTTCCAAAGAAACCTAGATCGAAAATAATCCATCTTCTTCCTAACACCCACAGGAAGCTTATAGAAGGACAACATATATAAAAGCAAACTACTTAGGGAAGAATTAATAAGCACCAACCTCCCTCCCAGAGATAACAACCTCCCTTGCCAGTTACTCAATTTATGCTCAAATTTATCTTCAACAGTTTTCCAATTTGAATTCCTTATTCGTTTCCTATCCACAGGAATCCCAATTTGCACCTGTAAGATGAAAGCTTCTATGATTTGAGATTCCTTATTTACCAAGCAGGCTTGCAGAGAAAAAGAACAAAAACGAAATATGACACAATAGCTGAATTAGTTTAGTTTGTAGGATGGTCAAGTATATATTTACTCTTTACTGATAAATTGCTAATGATGTACTGATTTGGGCAGGCTTACTTTTTTGACTTCTTGTTGGTCAATGATGCGTTGAAAACACAAAAGCAAAGTCACAATCTTGGTCATGATTAGTATCAGCTGCCAATTTGCCATTGATAATCTCTTTTGGTTTCAAACAAAATTGATGTTTGGAGATCTTTTTGCATGGGAATCTTTAAAAATTCTGCATTGAGAGGATAAATATCAAGATTCTCGCTCGATTTAGCACAACATAACATAGCATATATTATAGCCATTTTTAGGTTTCTTTGATAGCCACATGCCATTTCTTTTATTATTTTTAATGTATGCGTAAATCCATCTGCTTAATGCAAGATTCAAGGAGCTTAATGGAGATGCAATATTCAAGCTTAATGGCTTACTAGAAGCCATTGTGAAGCATTCTAATATGGTGCATCAGCTGGTATCACTTCAAACAAGCAACACTCCTTTGGCACCGCAGGCAGGCAGACATATAGGCTGTTGTAGGTTCATACTATGATATACCGTGTGTTTCTCTCCCAAGATTTTCTAGGGTTGAGAGGGGGAGATAGATAATTTATTGTTGTAATTCCCTTGTTTTTCTTTTTGACATGTCTGCAAACTGATCCTACTAAATTTTGGGGCCCGCGCTGTCAAGAAAGTAAGCCCAAATTTCTCTACACTTGCTGAATACACAGCCATGCCCCATTCGTTTGTGAATATGCGATGCATTGTTCGTGGGTACACGGGCATACCTGTGGGTGACGGGTATGGGCGAGGTTTTTCGTCCGTCGCCCTTCGCGGGTATGCCCGTGGGGGGAAATCGGGGTCGCGGGTATGGGCGAGCACTACCCGTACCAGCCGCGCCTGATTGCCATCCCTGCCCAGATATCTTGCCAATAAGTTGTTGGGGTTCTTAGAAACGTAACCACTCTCCATTATGCATGGATCATGTAATTGCATATCCCTATTCTTTCTCTATTAGTTACTCTATTCCAATATGTGTGTGTGTGTGTGTGTGTGTATGCACATGTACATGTATTTAGTTTCAAGCAATACATTAATTACGTGTACGGAAATTGACTTATTAGCTTATATGGTATTAGAATACCTTACTCACGCATACATCGATACACCATGAGTGACTTAACTTGAATTTGTCTTCCCTCACATGTCGTCTGCCCCACCATATATATATATATATATATATATATATATATATATGCACATGTATCATTGATTACGTGTACGGAAAATTAACTTATTAGCTTATATGGTATTAGAATACCTTACTCACGCATACATCGATACACCATGAGTGACTTAACTTGAACTTGTCTTCCCTCACATGTTGTCTGCCCCACCAAACTGTGTCTTCTATCTCTTCTCGCTACAACAGCTTTTCTGCTTCAACCCTCAACAACAATCCTAATTCTTGATCGATCCCTCTCAGTTGCCACCCCTTCCAATATAATACTTTACCACATAATTATCTTATACTTCTCTCTAATTATTGCTTAATGCTGACCATTGCGACACTAACACGTATAAATGTGCAACTGTCGCCGATCCTTACCGGGGACACCCGTCTGCTATCTTCGGTAGCCTTGAGCCTATTCCCTACATTACAGTTGCACCATCTCTACTCCGAGCTATTTGCTCCTTTGCTTTTATATGCTCGTGCTTCTATTTGTACGGATGCATGCATGATGTTATACATGCTTGATATCCTCTTCTCCCATGTTGGTCGCTCCTCTTCTTCAACGTTGGCCAACTCAACGTTGTGGTTTTCTCACTAACCACAGCGACCTTCTATCTTCATTAATGTCAGTATATCTGCTTTAGTCATTGTTTAATGATATGAATAATCTTCTCGTCATCACCGGTGATGTTGTGCCCCTCAGCAACAATGGCACGCTCCTAGTTACCCGATGACTCTATATCGCCCACAACTCGTCTTCAATGCAAAGCTTCATCTCTTCTTTGCCAGGGCTTCCCCATCATCGAGTTTCTTTGGCCACTGACTTCTTCAACAATGTCAACACTCACCACTCGCCGTCTCGGCGCTTAGCGCCTTCGACTCTAGTTTTTCTCTTCAATGGCTCCAGTGAGTAACACGATATTGTCCTCGTCGAATGGCTAAGGAGAGAAACATGACATTGTCCGCATCTTTGCTTTCGCCGCTCTACTCTTTGCTTCCCATTGGGCTAATGTCTTCTTGTGGGAAAGATTGACGTCATTGCACTTTTTCGTTGTCTTATCCGACACCATTCTTGTTATCCTCATCATATTTTTTTAAAAAAAATCGCCATTTTTTTAGTCTATATACAAATAAAATTGCTAATTTTATTTAATTTATTACGAATTTTAGTTATTTTTGGATTTTACTTTGGAATTCGGCTACAAAATTAAAAAGTTTCCTTTATTTTTGAATTTCAATTATTTTTGTTAGAATTAGTACACAAAACCTCTGCTAATTTTTCTTTAATTTTATTTTCTAAATTACAGCTATTTAGGGTTTTAATTTGTAATTCATATAAAAATTAAATTGTTAATTTTATTTTATTTTTAATTCCAATGTCATTTATTTTTCTTATCGAAATTCTTATACAGATCCAATTAGTAATTTTTATTTTTTGGGGGATTTTACTTATGGACTTGTATGGAAATCAAATTGCTAATTTTATTTTATTTGTATTCCGAATTTTAGTTATTTCTGGATTGTACTTGACATGGACTCTTTATTTTAATCTGAACCATTTCAATATGAACCCTGACGATCAATAGTGTAGATCCTTCTCATTTTTCCTCATATTAACGCCAAATTTTAATTATTTTTATTGGAGTTCGCATACAAATCAAACTGCTAATTTTATCTAATTTATTCTGAATTTTAGTTATTTAGGGATTCGTATGGAAATCAAATTGCAAATTTTATTTTATTTTTTATTCTGAGTTTCAATTATTTTTTGTTGGAATTCATATACAAATCCAATTGTTAATCTTTCTTTAGTTTTTATTCCGAATAACAGTAATTTAGGGGTTTTACTTTAAATTCGCATCGAAATCAAATTGCTAGTTTTATTTTTTATTCTTTTTGTTATTTTTTGTTAGAATTGCATACACTATTCTATTGCCAATTTTTCTTTAATTATTATTCTGAATTATATTTATTTTATGGATTTTACTTAGGAATTGTATGAAAATCTAATTGCTAATTTTATTTTAAATTTTATTCCGAATTCCAGTTATTTCTATATTATACTTGACATGGAATCTTTATTTTAATTTAGACCATTATAAATTGGACCCACCTCGATCGGCGGTGTTGATCTTTCAGTTATTTCTGGATTGTACTTGCACAAACTCTTAATTTTAATTTAGACCTGTAATATCCTGAAACGCATTAGAGAATGAATTAAAATAATTAGTGGGGTTTGTGCGCAAAAAAGGGAAAAACCTGGGCCATGGGCTTCCAGCCCACGACACCGTGGCCCAAGGTGGGCCGATGCTATAAAGAGCTGAGGAGAGGCGGCAGCCCCTGCCCTAGCCGCCACTTAGCCCTTGCCGTGCCTCCTCTCCCCCTGCTTCTCCCTTGCCGAGTCAGCCCAAAGACCTCTGCTGTGCTCTATCCGGTACGAGCCGCCACTCGCCATTGCTCCTCTACCGCACCAACCACTGTCGAGTTGCTGCCCTGCTGCCGACATGCATGTGCATGCTAGCTTCTCTAGTCTCCTGCGCTGCATGTATGCAATTGTTGCTACTAGTTAGTTCTTGCACTACTTGCTTTACATAGGTTCATGACTTTTGGAACAGTGAGGTAGAAAGAGAGAGAGAGAGAGGGTGCTGTAGGTATTTGATGGTGTTGCAGCTGGGATCCTCTGTGCTGCTCTACAAGGGGGATATCAAGAGCAAGAAGGGTGGAAGAAAAGAGAAGAAGGAAAGAAGGAAGGAAGAAGAACAGAGGAAAAGAGAGGAAATTCACAGGGTTTTGTGATCGACGTCGTGATCTTCAAGGGTAATCCCTGATAATTCCTAGGTATTGCTATGGATTAGTCGTTGTTAATTTTGTAGGTCATTTTGATTAGGGGAAAGTTAGTTTTCAACCTGCCCTAGTTTGTCAAGGTTAGGTGCAGAACCTTGCGGGGTGATTATGGATATTTAAAATCGGATTCTGAGGTTAGTGTAATTATATAAAGGTTACATAATCTCGTTAGATTTCCAGGAAGGTCTAGAAAATTAGAATCGGAGTAGCGAGCGAAAAGATACGGTCTCGAGAAGGCATTGTCCAGATTTTGGACGTAGCTAGCAGACGTCGTGAAGAAGGGTCAGTTTTATATAGTAGATGGTAAAATTAAATTATGGTGACAACTTAAATAATGTAGAAAATTTTGTGTAGTTTCTAGAACTAGTGTAGTTCATTTATTTTCAAGTTTTAGAATTAAAGATATAAAATTGTGAAACAGACTATTCTCACAGATTCTGGAACAGTCTTTGGGTAAAGAAATGGGGTAGAAAATGATAGAATCAGAGGTTCGTCATAACTATAAAATTGTAGGTTTTTTTGTGGGGATTCCAGAAAGTTTTGGATGGTTGAATTTGAAGTTCGGATGAATACGTTAGAGTCGTTTTACTACTGGGACAGTGGGTAGTGCGTCCGGTAGTTTTGGGTTAAATGGGTCGATTTGGCGTAGAAGTGCATTGACGGTTAGAATAAAGTGTCAGTGCTGTGATGTTATGATTTTGAGATGTATTTTGAATTGTTTGTCCAGGGAATGTGGTCTCTTGTGCTTTTCCGCCGCTTCGCTATCCAACTTCACAGGGATAAGAGGCAAGTACATGGTAGACAGTGTTCATTGGTTGATCACTGTATTCTTTACCACTCATTACCATTACATTATTTGTTCTTTTACTTTATTTAATTGCAAGTAGTGTGAATAGCCATGATTTTATTTATATTGATGGATATGAGAATGTTGGATAATGTTAATAATGATGAATCTATGAATAATTGTGCATTTATAAACATTATTGCATATGAGAAGGTGATTATGGTAATCACAACTCCACAGGAGTGGAGAAGGTCCCCGATCCTTAAGGAGGATGGGCTTGAAAGTGAACATTATCGCGAGTGTTCACTCACGCTATACCGGTATACGCGAAAGAAGTGCATGTGGACATGTAACATAGGGATACATAGCATGAAAAGAGAATTGAATGATTGAGTATGAGAATAAAGAAAAGAGAAATGATTGATGTTGATGATGATATTGTTTACTGTTGATTAAGCATTGCTCATGTTTATTATTGTGTTTGCTAAGTTGTGGACTCACCCTTGCTCTATTATTGTTTTTAGGTGACCGTTGACGACGTTGCTCATGGGAAGGGCTAGCACACACTTGGAATCACGTTATTCACTTAATTACAAGAACTATTGATCATGAGACAGGTTATTAGTGTGATAAGTTATGATTAGGAATGGATATTATTGTTTTGCCTTAGTTGATTATTCATTAAATAGACTTGATTGGTTTGGTTTTGCGTTGATCTTGGTTTATTATTTTGGCATGCTTCCTATGAATTAATTATCCATGATTTCTTTATTGTTATCCTTGTGTTATTGTGACCCATGGACGGGTTTTATCTTTGATATGCTTGCTATAATTTAGTGTTAATTGTTGTTAAAATTGATAGCTAGGTTAGTTTAGTGGCATTTTGGGCTTCGTGTTGGGCTGGGGTGTTACAGTTGGTATCAGAGCGGGCTTTAGGTCCGTGGTGAATAGATTAACAACTTAGGTAAATTTAATTTGCTAAAATTTATTTTAGGACTAATAAAATTAACTAGAATTTGCTAATGATTAATTAACTTAAAACCTGACACACTGTGCACAGTAGGATGGGGTTGGGTCAAGCATTACATTTGTGTTTCCATTATGTCGCATTGCTTTATGTTATGGGATGATTTTGTATGCTTATAATTTAATTATATATCTAATATGGGTGATGATAGTCGATGTCAAGAGGTAGAGATCGTGGTTGTGGCCATGGGTATGGCCAGGTTTTAACACCATTCGTTGTATGGGGATAGTAAAGTGGTTACACTCGGAAACTTAGTTATAGGTGTTGAGGATGAGTTTATTTAAAAAAGTTGTTCTCTTTCTTGAGTTTGCATTTGGTTATTCTTGTTATAGCTCCTATTGATGAATTTTTCTTGGGTTAGTGGTTACAATGCAGTTAATGGGTTTCCATTGGTCTTTATTGGTTCTATAAAACGATCATTTGTTCTCCCGACTGTTGATCCGTTGTTGTTTATTGTGAATGCTGCTAATTTGCAAGATTGGTCTTTTCATGAAAGTTCTGCCTTTCTTGTTGGGAAACATGACTCATTGGTTAGCTTGGTATCTTAGATAATGAAAGTTTTATTTTGCAAGTTCTTTAACATGTGGAAGATTTGATGCCCCTCTCTATGAAAGAAAGTATTAAAACCCTTTAGTAATGTCTTATTATGGTTAAGTGAGATGTTGTAATTAAAGAAATTAACTAAACAATATGGGTTATCCAGTTGGGTTAGTAGCATAGTGCTAGATTATTCTTAACTAACATCCTTGGAAGTGAAATTGGTTAATTTGGTGTTATCTTTTATTTGCTACATAATGAATTTTAAATAAGAGTCTGTCCATACCTGTTTGGAACCTATGAATTGTTAAGAAGTGTGGATCATTGATAAACTAGATTAATCATTAAAATTGTTTATTTTGCTAAACTTGTGAGATAAAATTTATTAATTGGTCACTCTTGTTTAATCTCACCATTTGGGATGGTTAAGTTAAAAAGGTGTTATGTTATTGCCTTAGTAGATATTAATACGAAATTTATCTGCTATTCAGCTACTTGATGATCTTATATAAATTCTAGATTTACATAATTCTTGATATGCTAAAATTGTTGAAACATGTATAATTGACTAGATGAACATTGATTTATCACTTTGTGAGACCTTGTTGCATAGAAGATTATGTTATTAAATCTTTAATAATATTTTGCCCTAATTTATGAACATAAGGTGGAATATGGATCTATGTTTATAAAGGTTTATGCGGTTGCAAATAGAAGTAGGGCTATAATTCCTTACATGATTAATACAATCGTCAATTGTTAATGATAATATCTAGAGTGCAATTAGTGTGCACTAAAGTTTGGAGTTGAGCATCACTAATAGTTGAATGGATGAGTTTACTAAGTGATCTTTATAAGCGTGCCTTACGAAATTGTTATATGATAGTATGATCTTGATAAAAGGGTTTTGTTTCAACATTGTGGTTTGCACACTAGATTTTCTCTATAACAAGTTGATTATTGTAATCTTATTGTGAAGCCACTTATTGTGTCTCTTTTCGAAAATTTTGTTTTTTATGTGATAGAAGGTACGCTGATCCTTTTAGGAATGAAATAATTTGATCGCCTTTCGTGATATTGTTTAAATAAAAAAATGTTTTGGCCTTTGCATTCATGATCTTTTTGAATCCATGCTTTATGTGGTAACTAAAATTGGCTTGAGAAAATGATGCGTTGAAAAGTTTTATTGGTTCTTAAGCGATTCAAGTGATTTGGTCTTAAAAGTTCTTGTTTGAGTTGGTAAAGTAATATTGTAATCAAAGAAAATTATTTTCTTTGTTAAAGGAAATAGTGTAGTGGAAGTATTTGAGATTGGAGTCAAGCTTTGTAACTTTGTAACTTGCAACTTATTGAAGTGTGCTTAACCTTTCTGTTTTTATCGCATAAGAATTTCTCAAGTTTCAAATAGCAATGTTTATTCTTATTGGTGGAAGTTTGTTATTCTCTTCTTATGGGGCTTGTGCCCTCAACTGTGGTATCGTCTTTTGCTTTTTCGAGATCATTGCTATTTGATTATTTCCCTTGGTCTTGTGTTTACTGCAAGTAGTAAAAATTATTTTTTATGTGCTAGAAATTGTTTTTATTTGCCTCTTCTTTTAAAAAGGAATAATCGATTTGTTTTACAAAACCTTATAGAGTGTATAGTGGCAACTAGTTAGTAGTGGCTAAGTACATGATGCTGTGAGACCTTGGGTTGCAAGTTTTTTTAGGAGTATTGGAGGATGAATTGATTTCGTGATATAAATCTTATAGAGAATTGGATGTAAAAGGAATGATGGTCGTTGGGGAAAAACTGATTATATTGTTACAACTAGTAGAACCTATAGTGAATTGTGATCCAAGAACATTTGTTCATGTTGGTGGGATATTAGAATTATCAAAAGTTTGAATCTTGATCAATTAGTTAGGGTATTGCGAATGTGTATATTGTGGTCGTGTAGGTGAAATTGAATGGTGTGGTTTAGTTAGGGTCTAAGATTGGTGAAGTTAATCACTTTGGGTGGTTACTTGATAAGTGAGGAATGTTGATATTAATGACTGAGAATATTGTTTGGATTGTGGGAATTTTAGTCGTTGGATATGAGAATTTCCTATCAAGTATACCCGAAGTTCATTGTAGGAGTCTAGGATGTTGAAATTGGGCTTGTGTTTTATGTTAGAATCTTGGTTTCCCAATGATTATGTGTAGAAGTAGTATAATAAAAGTGGATTTTGTAACACCCTGGTTTTTGAAGCCTTTTTGAAAATTTCAAAATAAAAAGAACCATTTTGTTTTGATAAGAATTCAAAGCTTAACTTGGAATTTTTAGAATGGATATCAATTGATTAACTCAAACTTCAACTAAAGACTCTCTATTGGTCTGTTGGATTTGTTGGAGTTTTGGTGATCTCCCCTTTTGTGTGCTTGTTTTGTTCTGCTTTGGTCCAGACCTCTTTAGGTCTAGACCTCCCAAGTATTTGGACCTCCCCGTGACTGTCAGGACCTCCCCCTTGAGAGATCCGACCGTCAAGACCTCCCCTTAAGAGATCCGATTGTCAAGACCTCCCCTTTTTGGATCTGACCGTCAGGACCTCCCCTTTTTGGATCTGACCGTCAGGACCTCCCTGTCCCTTGGATCTCTTAGTCTTTTGGACCTCCTCATAAGACCTCCCTAACAAGTCACGACCTCCCTTGTCCGGCCATGACCTTCCTTTGGTCGTGACCACTTCCTTTTGACCAAGCTGTTCCCATGTTTGACAGGTCCCACTTGCCAGCTTTGTTATTCTTTGTCATCTCTGCCACATAAGTACCTTGTGCATTTAATGCATGTTACGTCGCATTAAATGCAGCCATATACGTGGCTCATACACTGAATATGGTCACATTGTGTGGCACCTTGATTTCTTCCCTTGTTCCCTTCCTTCACAGCATACATTATTTTATTATCTTTTCACTAAGCCTAGCCGTACCCTATCTTAACCATCATCTACCTTTGACCCATCTTTCTATATATTCTTGACACGTATGTTTCCAGTGTCTTCTTGCCTACTTAGGCTATAATTGGCTAGGAAGCTCTTCCTCCTCACCTTTTTCCACACTCAGCGTTTTGGCTTTTGCTGCTCTGTGGTGAGACCTTGTTGCCAAGAACTTCACCAGGGACCTCCAGCGCTGCATCCTCGCCGTTGAAGGTTCCACTGGGGTGGTTGCACCGGCCTCAACCGCCACAGCCATCCCACGACCTCCCCTCCTTCCTCCACCCTTTGGTGAGTCATTGGCGCTTTGTTCTCCTTTTCTTGATTCATACAACCACAGTTGAAGCCGTTGCATCTTCCTCAGTACCACCTCCTTAATAACTTTCTCTAGACTTCTGTGGTCTTCGTGCAGGACTACCACCCTGGTCCTTGTGCCAAGGTCACTCCTTCGGCCTTTGCAAAGACCACCTCTTTGGTTCTTCGCAAGGACCACCCTTTAGTACTCTTTTGCAAAAACCACCCTCGTTGGACCTCCTCCCTGTGAGTTGGGACTTCTCTCAAAGAACTTGTTTTTAAGTGTAGTGTTCTCCTGTTGGTTGAATTTTGAGGTTCTGTTGGAGCTCTCTTGGTACTGTATGTGGTCATTGTTTGAGTTTGCTTTTCCCCGTGTAGGTTGTGACGACACTGAGGAGCCTGAGTGTCCTGAGGAGGAAGACCCTCGGTATTGTGAGCAAGGCAAGTCATGCCCTTGATCATATTGAACCCAATATTTCAAGTTATTTATGTCAGTTTTAACTAAATGTTGAATGCATATTTTGTTTCAAATTATTTAAATCCTTGTTTTAAGCTCTTAGTTATTCCTGCAACCTTTTGTACAACCAAACTTGCTATTGTCCTATCACCCTTGATACCCTAGATGAAAACCTAGTTGATACAATAGTATGGACTAGAGATGTTGCAAAACTTGATGCTTAGCCAAGCCTAGATCAATTCTTGTTTTGGGAGATTTCACTGCCAAAGACCAATGTGTCAAATGTTTTAGTCCTTGACATTGGGTTGTCACAGAGTCTTGCAAAAAGGTTTATGAAAGGCAAATAAATGGAAAATTGGTTTAGACTGGGGCGAATTGGATGCTTGGTTGGTGCATGTCCATGCACGAGCTCAACTTGGGTAGAGTTGAGGCTCAAGGGTTCTGTGGTAGTCGCCCTAGTCAATTAAGGACCGGTCTTTGAGTGTATTTTGCCATGCCTCACCGTGCAACCACATGTCCTGTATAGGCAAGACCTGGCTGATTAATTTGCAAAGTTCCACTGTAGTTGTCCATATAGTTGAGTTGGGTGGTCCTTCATGACCTACGTATATGCATTCCCACTGGCGCAAGAGGGGGCCATGAACTCTGTGGGTTTCTATCCACAGGGGGCGAAACCTTAGCGATGGGGGACTGCGGTGGAATAATGCATTGTAAAGGCCTTGTCATAAGCTCTAGACCTCTCACCAAAGGAAGTGTGAGGTAGCATTGACGAATGCCAAACAAACAGGAGAAATCATGTCATGTGGGTAAAGCTGTACACCTCTACAGAGTGAAAATCTATTCGAATAGCCGAGTCCGCAGTCAAGGACAAGCTGGCAAAGCTGCTCTTAGTTAGATGTTGGTTTTTGTTTTGAAAAGATTTGACAAACTGATTTCTGTTGGGATTCCTATCCCATGGGTTTTGGCGGGGAGCCATGTGACAAGAGGGTATCCTTCACCACTTGATGATGAATGTTATCCAACTGTAAAATTGATTTGTGGAAAATGAATTTTAATTATAAGATTACCTGACTTGGAACTTAGTATACGTAATTGAAAGAAACTTGGCTTTATGCAAATCAACCATATTATGCCCTCCGTTGAGATATCCATTATGCATTTCATTCTGTTAATCCAAGGGTGTGACTTGCGAGCACGGTTGTTGTGCTCACTCTTGCTCAATATAACCTTTGGCAGGAGAAGACTTTGACAGTGAAGAAGACAAAACCGACTAGGTTGTGCCTCCAGTTAGTTGCTTGTGGCATACTGATGGACCACCGTTCTCTTTGATCCTTTTGTATTTTATGTTCGACTTAAGGCCGCTTTTGTAAGCAACTGTGTTGATATTGTAAATAAAAGTATGCATTTTGGATGTCACCACTTTCGTTCCTGTGTGGGCTAGAAGCTGATCTTGGGACTAGCTCATTTACGCAGAGGTCTTGAGGTCATCCCTGAGTCTCACGACCTCCTTCGGGTTATGGTCATGAGCTTGGGGGTGGTCCTGAGCCCAACGACCTTCCCTGGACCTTCAGGATGTCTTGAAAGATCTTCGGGTGGTCCTATTGGACCTCTCGGTGGTCTGGATGGACCTCCAAGAGGGATCCTGTGGGACCTCTTGGGAGGTCCTGAGGTTCCTCCGTGCGGTCTAGACCTCTTGGGGAGTCCTGGCGGACCTTCTGGATGGACCTGACCTCTCGGTCGGCCTTTATGGACCTCCCAGGTGACCCTGGGGAGATTTTGGTCGTCACAGATTTCGAATAACGTGATGGGTATTGATAGCATCCTTTGGGTGTAGTAAATGAGTGTGTGTGCTGTGAATTTTAAATTGATTATCCTTAAAGGATTGATGTGATGTGATTGTGGGTGAAATCTATATTGAGGTGCGTTAGAAATTATTTGTCAAAGTAATTCTTTTGGTATAGTAGTAGACTAGAGTATCTTTTTATGGATTAATAGAGCCCCCTCTAGATGAGTGTGGTTGTTGCTTTCGGGTTGAGCAACACTTTAAGTTTGTCCGGTTAAGAGGAAGGAGCTAGTGTGATAATTTGGAATCCCGTGATTTAAAAAAAAGTTTATTCGTAAAATGAAGATTGAAAAAAGGTGGTTTCTCGAGTTGTGACATACTCTCTTGGATCTTGTTTGAGCTAGAGATCTTGTTTGAGCTTTGTGTTTATGGCAGATGCTAGTTGCAAATTGAGTTGCTTTATGTTGTGCGTAGTCTTTTCCGGTTAAGAAAAAAAAAGGAAATGGTTGTTTTTGATCATTTGAGTGATTTTGTCTTTGGCTTACGTGATGTTTATTTGCAAACTGACTACTTGGAAAGTGAAAAAAAATTCATGATAAATCTTCGATTTTAGATTTGACTCTTTTAGAGGGGAGTTGGTGATGTGTTGTTGTGATGAGAATCCTTCATTTTTTTTTTCAGTTGGGTCCTTTTTGTAAGGGGGTTGGTTTAAGGCAAGTTATTTGTGCGTCTCTTATTAAAGGAGATGCTCCTTATAAATGTGAAGTGATCGATTGGGAGGGGGAACAAGAGTTCCGCGTGTTTTGTCTAGGTTGTGTTGTTTGGTATCAAAGAGAAGGATAGCCCAAGATATATTGGATCATTTCTGGTAGTTGCGGGGATTTGGAAGTAACCATATCGCTATGACCGTCTCGAGTCCATGCGCGGGGTACACAATATCTTGTATATTTCGGTGCTGAGTGATTACCTGAGAGGTCCAAAGCTTAAGTTTTCGATACAGCCATTGGCCATCGAGCAAGGCTTTACCTTCGAGTCCTGTCCGGTATGTGTACCTAGGGAGTCAGAGGGGGTATTGATGCATAAGCCATCGTAGTATGTCAAGTTGGGTTGCATCAGTCCGAGAGAGAGGCGACTCGGGAGTTAGAGTCTCGCATGTGCGAGGAGTATCCAGAGTTGTTCACGACGAGTACGTGTTAATGATTGTTAATTTCAATTGTGGATGCTCTTTCTAGTAGAACGGCGAGTAGAATGCGGGGTCAAATTCTGTTTAAGAGGGGTAGAATGTAATATCCCGAAACACATTAGAGAATGAATTAAAAGAATTAGTGGGGTTTTTGCGTAAAAAGGGGAAAAACCTGGGCCCAAGCCATGGGCTTTCGGCGGGCCGATGCCATAAAGAGCCGAGGGGGGGGGTGTAGCAGCCCCTACCCTAGCCGCCACCTAGCCCCTTCCACGCCTCCTCTCCCCTACTTTTCCCTTGCCGAGCAGCCCCAGTGCCCAGCCTCTACCTGCGCTCTGCCCAACACCGAGCCACCGCCCTAGCCGCTACTCCCTCTGCCGTGCCAGTCGATGCTGAGTTGCTTCCCTGTTGCCGACATGTGTGTGCATGCTAGCTTCACTAGTCTCCTGCGCTGCATGTATGCAACTGCTGCTGCTAGTTAGTTCTTGCACTACTTGCTTTATATAGGTTCATGACTTTTGGAATAGTGAGGTAGAGAGAGAGAGAGAGAGAGAGAGAGAGAGAGAGAGGGTGCTGCATGTGTTTGATGGTATTGCAGCTGGGATCCTTTGTGCTTCTCTACAAGGGGGATATCAAGAGTAAGAAGGGTGGAAGAAAAGAGAAGAAGGAAAGGAGAGAAGAAGAGAGGAAAAGAGAGGAAATTTGCGGGGTTTCATGATCGACGTTGTGATCTTCGAGAGTAATCCCTGATAATCCTTAGGTATTGCCATGGATTAGTTGCTGTTAATTTTGTAGGTCATTTTGATTAGGGGAAAGTTAGTTTTCAATCTACTCTAGTTTGTCAAGGTTAGGTGCAAAACCTTATAGGGGTGATTATGGATATTTAGAATTGGATTCAAAGGTAGGTCTAATTAGAGAAAAGTTATACAATCTCGTTAGATTTTCAGGAAGGTCTTGAACATTAGAATCGGAGTAGCAAGCAAAAAGATACAGTCTCGAAAAGATCGCTGTCCAGATTCTAGACGTGGATAACAGACATCGTGAAGATGGGTCGGTTTCATCTTCACGATGTTTGCCAGCTACGTCCAAAATCTGGACCACAACCTTCCCGAGGCTGTATATTTTCTCTTGCTACTCTAATTTTAATGATCCAGACCTTTCTAGAAAGCTAACGAGATTATCTAACTTTTCTCTAATTGGACTGACCTCTAAATCTGATTCTAAATATCCTTAATCACCCCCGCAAGGTTCTGCACCTAACCTTGACGAACTAGAGCTGGTTGAAAACTAACTTTTCCCTAATCAAAACAACCTACAAAATTAACAACGACTAATCCATGGCAATACATAGGGAGTATCAGGGATTACCCTTGAAGATCACGACATCGATCATGAAACCCCGCGAATTTCCTCTCATTTCCTTCCTTCCATCCTTCTTCCCTTTTCCTCCTTTCTCTTCCTTGCGTCCTCCTCGGTAGTGTATGCAGCAACAACACCAAGTTTTCTTCCCCCCTCTCTCTCTCCCCTACCTCCTTTCATCGCTTCCCTTCAACCTCTCTCTCTTTCTGTTGTGCATGCATCAACACACACAGAGGCCATACACATGCATGCACTTGCATGCATTTGTGCATGCGCACAGAAGCTACAGCGGCACCGATAGGGAAGCAAGCAGGTGGCGGCTGCACAGGGAGTGGGGCAGGGGCAGCTAGTGTTTGGTGCGGTTGCTCCTCCCCTTCCCTTCTAAGTAGGAGTCCGGCCCAAGATTCGGCTTGGGCCATGGGCCAGCAGCCCACTTTCTCCTTAAAACCATTTTTCCTTTAATCCTTTTCTCTTAAATAATTTCATCCCTAATTTTTAATTAAACATGGTATTACAGTTACAACACCGTTATAATGTGAACCTACGACCATCAATGGTGTATATCTTTTAGTTTTTCTCCGATTAACGTTGGAATTTCTAGCCCTTGAGAGCGAATGTGGTTGCTTCTTTTCCTTTGCTTTAATAAGATAACAGATAAGGAAAAAGATGAAGTGGTGTGGAAACTTGGAAAAAAAAGGGAGTATATGCTTCAAGATCCCTAGATAGAAAAATGAGTTTTTTTAGGGGGGAGGGGGTATTTATTCTAGAATGATAGAAATTCGACATAGTCATATTCCTCTTAAAATCAAGATCTTCTTATGGCAAGCTACACAAGGTAAAATACAGGTTGGTAACAATTGAAAAACAAAAAAGGGCCTAGGAGCAAGGTTGTCAAAATCACGATCCTGAGTCGGATCAGATGTTCTTCAGCAGGATCACAAATCGTAGGATCGATGTAGAATGTAAGATCCTATGTGATTCTACCAAAGAAATATTTTTCAAAATCTACCATGTATTTCAACACTACTATATTTTTAAAATTATACTTTTAGAACTTTTGTTTACAAAAATATAGAGCAATGGAAAGATCATTTGTTATTTATGCAAATTATAATATAGTTTGGCTATCTATCATCACTTTCTTACCTATTGCTTCCATCACTTAGAGGGAATTGACAATATGCCATTCAATAGAGTGGCACTCAACAATATACCACCCCTCGTAATGTAATTGATTTTTTGCCACTCTTTAGGTTGGATCCTTGGTTATTTGCCACTCTGCATTATTTTATTTGTTTTCTTAGCGTGGAAGCACTTAATCGCACCTGATCTGCCTATTTTGCCCCTGTGCATCGGCTCTTTTTCTTCCCGTTGTATTTCTCACGTGCACAACCATGGCGACCGAGGCAGTAGTGGTGGCATGGGTGGCGATAAGGTCGAGTTTGACTAGACCGCAGCTGGAGCCGAGCTCAACGGTGTGGGTGACGGCAAAGCTGAGGACGTCGGTGAAGGGGAAGGCAGGACCGTGCCGCGTATCGGAGGAGCACAACGAGGGCAATCATGGGCGACGTCCACCCGCTTGACCTCCTCCCCGTGGGCAAGCTCGGCCTTGCTGACAATGTGGCAGACCTCTTCGCCCTTGCATCGCACCAGTGCCGGCGATGCTCACCTACGGCCGCGACGAAGCAGGAGCTCAAGGCGAGCGTGTTGGCGCTGATCCAAGAAGTCGAGTAGGAGATTGTGCCGGAGTGGGAGTTGTGTCATCATTAGGTAGCTGGGCCTGGACGGAGGTGAGGAAGAAGTCACCATCGAGGCGAAAGAGAGGAGTTGGAGGGGTGACGGCCTTGGCCGGAGGCAAAGAAGAAAAGAAGAGGATGCAAAGAGAGAAAAAGGGAATAAGAAAGAGGAGCAAAAGGGTCATTTTGGGGTGTGGAGTGAACCAGGAATGTATAAAATATCGCGAATGTGGCAAATAATCAAGATCACATCTAAACGGTGGCAAAAAAAAAACAATTACATTGGGAGCGAGCAATGGTGTATTTCATCAAGTGCCAACCTATTGAGTGGCATATCGTCAATTCCCTCCATCACTTATGTGCAAAAATCTTTGGTTCCCCGCAACGAATGGTGACAAGAACTGGACGCACGTGAGGCTAGTGGCAGAGTTAGGAAGTTTTCAATGGGAGTGCACACTTTGTAAGGAAGTGCATTATATATGTTCCAATTTCTAAAACATCTTTTAATAAAGCTATCACCCTTCACAATTTTATAATTGAACAAATAACGGACAAAGCAAAGTGTATCATCTTTTTCCAAACTATGTTCAATCCAAGATAACACTAAAGAAGGAACAACTCATTCCTACTTCCTTGAGTTCCTCTTCCAAGCCCAAGATGGGCTGGCGTCATGTTGTGTGCTAAGATGGACTATGGACTAAGTCGTGAGAGCCTTAGATTTTGGGTGTGCATAGCCATACCAGGCACCCCACCTGCCTCCGTCACGTGAGGGCTAACCGGCGGGCGAGCACGGAGTGTCCTGCTCTTCCAACAGTTCCAAGCCGTGTCATCGCTGTCATCACCGAAGCTGCCAAACGCCAGACAAAAAGCAGGGTAGAAAAAGAGGCCCTGGCTGACGGTGTGGACTGGATATGCCGGTCATGCCTCCCCAGGATACTTCGCCCCGCGTTCCTTCAGTCCTCACGCTCCACCTCCTCCTCTGTTCCACTACGCCGCTGCAAAGTCCAAGATCGGGGACAAGAGGCTGCTGCCCCAATTCTTGACTTAAGACCTGTTCTCTCATCAGTGAGTACTTTCTTCCCCTCTCTCCTTTTTTTTTCCCCTCAAATCTTTTCTAACCTATCTCTCTTTCTGCGCGTTATTTGGCATGATGCTAGGGTAGTTTCTTGGTTCTTGATTTGTTTTTTTTTTCTCTCATCTCAAGATTGGTTCCAAGATAGAAAGCTAGTTTTGTTGGTGTCGTGATGTGTGTGTGTTTAATCCTGTTGCGCTGATGCATTTGTAGTCTGGGATGTAGTTGAATTGCGAGATCTTTGGGCGCTTGTGCCAAGAACAGGAGGATCAAGAAAGGAAAGAAGGTAAATGGAAGCCGGGTTCCTGCGGGAAGACGGCCAAACTGGTGTGGCAAGAATGTCTGGTGGGCTCAAGATGAAGAAGAAGAGCCTCGAGTGGGATTTGAACGATTGGAGATGGGATGGCAACCTGTTCCTGGCCACGCCGTCGAATGCCACCGCTCCGTCGGGGTGCAGCAACCGGGAATTGGGCCGAGCTGAGGGGGAGATTGATTTTGGTGTTATTGACAAGAGGAGGAGAGTCGCACCGGAGGATGACCGTGAGGAGTGCAGCGATGCTGCAATTACAAATGGAGATCATGGCAGAATGGTTATTCAGAGAGGGCAGAGCAGCGAAGAAGAGAGACGTAGAAAAGATGCCTGTTCTAGTTCTGCTCCATCTTGCCAAGCTGACGGTTGCCAGGCAGATCTCACCAACGCCAGGGACTATCATAAGAGGCACAAGGTGTGTGAAGTACATACCAAGTCGAGCGTGGTTCGTATAAAAAACGTAGAACATCGGTTCTGTCAGCAGTGCAGCAGGTTAGTCAGCAATTTCTTTGTGAAATTAACATTGCTGATCATGTTACTTGTACCTTGAGCATTGTTTAATTTAGTACTTTCATACTCGTGACATCATCATATTTTATCTAATTTAAAATGCCTTCATCCGGGTCTGTTCTCTGGTCACAATTTCGTTCTTTGATTATCTGATTATATTGCTCTCTCTTGTGCTACATACTAGAATGCATTCTTTTGCTATGGGAGCAAAAAAGGGAAGCTATTATTTTGAAATAAATCATGAACAATTGAATATAGGTACAAACCTCTTCTTACTTTTGTACTCCCTCCAATAAAACATAAGTGATGTCCTAAAATTTGTGCAGTCAAACTATTTTAACTTTGCTCAACAATATCTTTATTAATATATAGATAGGCTATGTGGAAATGATATGAGTATTATTTGTCTCAAAAAACACTTCCGTGGTATTATAATTTTATCAGGTTTGACAAATATATTACAATGCAAATTGGTGGTCAAAGTTGTGTTTTGGGGACTATGTCAATGCCTAAAACCTCACTTTTATGTGACGGTAGTAATAATTACAACTTACAAAAAATGAAGAAGTTCTAAAAAAAAGTATTTGTTTGAATGGTAGTTAAAGTGATGGTTTTAATTAATGATCGACATTTGTGGAAGGTCAGACATGATCAATGCTCTATCTAATCAACAGCTAAAGGCTCACTTGATGATGTGGCATCACAGAGTTTCACCTCTGCGTATCAGAAACAAGAACATTAAACATATTGATGATTTTTGGATAATTCAGTGACATGGCAGGGGGGTGACAATGGAATTCATAATTATCAGCTTGTTCCTGTCTAGTTTTTTTTATAGTTCAGTGATCAATTGATTGACAAGCAATTGTTATATGCATTGAAACAAAATTCTCGTACTAAGCTGTAACATCAGGACAGCACCAAATTGAAGCATGATACTAAATTCAAGGTGTACGTGAAAACAAGGAGACATCAGTGTAACAGAAATTCAGATTTTTCACATGCTGAATTTTTTTTCCATATCTTTTCATTGAGTCATGAGCTGAAAAAAAGGAATTATTTGACACGCCTTGTCAGGTTTCACCTTCTTCAAGAATTTGATGAAGAGAAGAAGAGCTGCCGCTCACGTTTAGCAAGACATAATGGAAGGAGGAGGAAAGTACCAGCCCAGGCAGGTGTGGCTGGGAATGCCTTGAATGAAAATCAGTCTTTAACCAACACCTTACTCCTGTTGTTGAAACAACTTTCGGGGCTAGATTGTAAGTTTCTCAAATTCTATGAACAGTTTTATATACAGTGATATTTCAATCCATATGCAATCCGGCGATGGTCAAGCTAACTGCATTGTTATGTTGGTGGCAGCTGGTAGCTCATCTGAGCAAATCAACGGTCCCAATTGTTTGGTTAATCTTTTGAAGAACCTTGCTGCTATTGCTGGAACACAGGTATATCAAGATATGCTAAAGAATGCAAATTCTGCTGCAATAACATCAAATGCTGGTAGCTATGTTGCAAATGGCTTTACCATACACGAGTCAACTAGACCACCAATTCCTGTAGGCACTGAATCCTCTGCAGGTAAAACTCTTGATTACCTGCTGCTGTTGCGCAAGGCAAATAAGTTCAACATCTTTGAAATAAATTGATGTGTGCATGGTTTAACACGTGTTGTCAGAAGACCCTCCAGATAAAAGACGTGTGCAGAATTTTGATTTGAATGAAGCTAACGTCGAAGAAGATGAGGTACATTATTTAGGTTTATTCTTTTAGCTGTCTTCCTGATGTTTAATTCCGACTTAAGCTGCAGTATACCTGATGCCCATAACATTTCCAGAGCCGAACAGATAAAATTGTCTTTAAGCTCTTTGGGAAAGAGCCGAAGGATTTTCCTGTTGATCTACGTGCACAGGTCATTTACCATATTGCAAACTGGAATAATGTTTCTCTTAACAATTTTATCCTTGAGAAGATATTGAGTTTCTCATGCTGCTTGAGTCTTTTGATCAAATTGCTTCGATTTACAGATCCTAAACTGGTTGTCTCATTGCCCAAGTGATATGGAAAGCTATATTAGGCCTGGTTGTGTCATTCTAACTATTTACCTTCGTCTCCCTAATTGGATGTGGGATAAGGTATCTTGATACAAACAGTGCTCTAGATATGCATATCTCTACTCTATGGTCAATAAACAGCATACTAATGCAAAATCTAAACTATGAACCTTGGATAAAGAAGCATACTTCTTACTTACTGTTATTTTTCTTTGTCTGAATTTGTCTAAAGCTTGATGCGGATCCAGCTCCTTGGATAGAAAAGCTTATTAGCATATCCATTGATAGCTTCTGGAGAACAGGATGGGTGTATGCTAGGGTGCAGGACTGCCTGACATTGAGTTGCAATGGTTTGTTTGCCTTATTTGGAATACTTATTTTGCTCTCGTTCATCCCTGTTCCTTAAAGAATTTATTTTCATATACTCGAGCACCAGCTTCTTATCTTTTGTTGTTTCCCATGTTTTGGCAGGTAGGCTTATGTTAGTGTCTCCCTGGCAACCCGTAATAGGTGACAAGCATCAGATATTAAGTGTAACCCCTATTGCAGTTGCTTGTTCTTCAACAGCAAATTTCTCAGTGAAAGGTTTCAACATAGTTCAACCAACCACAAAGTAGGTATTTTGTGACATTTAACAGTCTGCACCGACCCAAATTTTGTTTAACCGATATAATGTTGGTATTTGTTTCAGATTACTTTGTATATTTGGTGGGAAATATTTAATCCAAGAAGCAACACAAATGCTACTTGATGACACTACGATGCAGCAAGGCCCTCAATGTCTGACCTTCTCTTGCTCATTTCCTAGTACAAGTGGAAGAGGGTTCATAGAGGTGCATGCTATGAGTGTTTCTTTATATGTTTGCTCATTTTCCTTTTTTTACATTACTGAATTTCTCAATTCTTTTTCCAGGTTGAAGATTGTGATCAAAGCAGTCTTTCCTTTCCCTTTGTCGTTGCTGAAGAATCTGTATGTTCTGAGATTCGAATGTTGGAGCATGAATTGAATTTAATTGCATTTGGTGACACCTTGGAAGGAAGAGAGGATCTGATGGCTTCTCACAACCGAGCCTTAAATTTTTTACAAGAAATCGGTTGGCTTCTTCAAAGGAGCCACACACAAGCTACATCTGAGACACCACAATATTGTACTGAGGGTTTTCCTGTTGCAAGATTTAGATGGCTGCTATCCTTTGCGATTCATCAGGAATGGTGTGCTGTTGTAAAGAAGCTTCTGGACACCTTGTTCCAGGGTAATATTGATCTAGATGTCCCCTCACCAGTTGAATTTGCCCTGGGAGAAGATTTAATTTTCACTGCTGTCAACAAGCGGTCGAAGCCTTTGGTTGACTTTCTATTAAGATACACAACAAATTTTGCACCAGTGGACAGTGGAGCCGTGGCTCCAGTTCGGTTCTTGTTTACACCTGACATAACTGGTCCGTCAAACATTACACCTCTTCATATTGCAGCCACAATCAGTGATGCTGCTGGTGTTTTAGATGCTTTAACTGATGATCCTCAGCAGGTACTTACTCTAAACTATCATGGTGAATGTATTTACTGAATTGACGAATGTATCCCTTTTCTTACCTGTCTTAGCTTCCTTCCTCTTATCAAAACTGCACAATTACACTAAGTATCTTAAAATTTATGATTTGTAGTGTACCTCTCTTGGGAATAATAGTAAACCAACATTTAGTTCAAGAACCTAATTCTGCATGCGAAACATTTTCATCTGAAGCCATGATCCTGCAGAACTTTATTTCCTACATCTCAATAAAAAACCGAAAGGAATTTTGTCAAAACTTAGTTTGTGTGGTAATCAAGTCCTGAAGATTAGATAACCGTTTTGTGAGTGTTGAGTAGATCTTGTAGAGAGGTATATTGTATCACATCAGAGTTCTACGTGAAGTGTTGGATCAAAGATGGTTTGCCTTCAACCTTTTCATTTACTTTGGGAATTTGTCGTGAACAAGAAAACTATGGTTACTTTTGGCTTCTACCTGCAATTTTTCTGCCTTTGTGTTTTGTTTTTGAACTCTGCCTAAATGTCACAGCTGGGAATCAAAGCGTGGAAGAATGCTCGTGATGCTACTGGCTTCACTCCAGAGGATTACGCTCGGAAGAGAGACCACATATCTTACATTCAGATGGTTCAGAGCAAAATTGACAGCAGGTTACCCAACGCTCATGTGTCTGTTGCGATGCCCAGCACTGATATCACTGTAAAGCATGCGAGTCGATTGAAGTCTACTGATCAAACCACATTTGATGTGCAAAAGAGCCAACAGAGCGACAAGCGGCCACTCAGCTGTAGACACTGTGTCCAGCACCTTGCTTACCGTCCCCATTCAAAAAGGTTTTTGTCGAACAGGCCAGCGGTGCTCTCCTTGCTAGCCATTGCAGCTGTCTGTGTCTGTGTAGGATTGATCATGCATAGCGCACTGCGTGTTAGCGGTATGACGGGTCCTTTCTTCTGGAATTCCCTGCTTTCAGGCCCCGAGTGATAGACTGCCAAGCGCCTACAAATGCAATTAAATTGTGCCAGTGTATACATTGACGATGCTTGTGCTCAAGAGTGATATCTAGGTTCTTGTAACTTAAGACTTTTTAGACCAAAGTGCAATTCTGCTTATTGTACGAGCTATTGAATGCCGAACTGCCTAGCTACAAATTCCATTGCACATGCATCCTGGCCGAAAGCGAACTTCTACTTGCTGTGATTGAGAGAAAAAAAAAGGGTCAAACGAGCTATAGCTGATGATTGGGTTATGTCCAACGGGAGTAGCTGCAGACAGCAGCTTCCAAATATGTATAGCAATGCTGCAATGGTTTGGATCATATTGAAATTCAATCGAGGTGGCTGGCTGGCTGGCTGGCTGCTGATAGCTCAGAGCTTAAAACCTAAAACTGCCTGTTTCTTTTGGAAACTAGCTGCAACTGTCTAGCTTAATTTTTTTTTAGAAAATTATATATGTTCACAGCAAAAGCGTTAAGATCTAGGTTGAGTAGCATGGTAGGCAACCAAATTCTCACTTCCCCCCATTGCTTTAATTCCATTTGTATGAGAAAGAATCTTATTAGTAAAATCACCAGCTGACAAATGCCATCGATTTCTTGGGAAACACAGTGGCTCCAAACTAACTACCAGTCATCTGATTAAGACACTAATCTTAGTGGCTTACCAACCAACACCTAACGCGGAAAGAACAGAGACGTTGCAATCAGAAAAAGTCACCTGTTTTCCCAGAAGCAAGTCACCAGCCGTGTCTTGGCAAAAGCCATACGCAAGAGTGCTAAGCATTCGCAGATCAAAACATCATGCTGAACAGATTTGTTCTGCACATAAGACGATAACCAAAAAGCAGACAGTTTTATTTCTTATGTAGTTTCTATCTTTTCCTCGCCATTACATGAGCAGAGAAAACACAAGCAGCACACTCAAAAGTACAAGCTCCTTTCACACATAAACACTAGGCATAAACCTTACACATACTTTCTACTTGAGCAGTGAATACTAAATAGAGAGATTACTTGTTGTGATGGCAGATTAAGATCAGAGACAACATCACAGTGTGGTAGATAAATGTTGCAGAATGGAGCTGGCTGCAAGCCTTTCCTCAGGCATAAGGCTTCTCCCACTTGAGGGGCTTCACCACATCCCAGGTGAAGTCCGGGTCGTCCCTCCCAAAGTGCCCGTACGCCGCCGTCTTCAGGTAGCGGCCGTTCCCACCCCTCTTCAGGCCGAGGCTGATGATGATCATCCCTGGCCTAAATTCGAAGTTCTCCATGACAATCTTGAGGATCTCCTTGTCAGGGATCTTGCCTGTGCCGTATGTGTCGACAAACACCGAGAGTGGTTCTGGCACGCCAATGGCATATGACACCTGGACAATGCAGCGGCGGGCAAGGCCGTTAGCAACAATGCTCTTGGCTGCCTGCCTTGAGATATATGCTCCACTGCGGTCAACCTTGGTTGGGTCCTTGCCAGAGAAAGCGCCACCACCATGGGCTCCCCAGCCACCGTAAGTGTCAACGATGATCTTCCGGCCGGTGAGACCTGCATCTCCATGAGGTCCACCAATGACGAAGCGACCAGACGGATTGAGATGGAAAATGGTCTTCTCCTTCAGGTCAACAGCGATTTCGTCATTGGTCACAGTCTCATCGTGTTGAGTAGAGATGAGCACGGTGTGTACACGAATAGGGACCATGGCACCATTGTCATTGTGGTACTCTACAGTCACCTGGGTCTTCCCATCAGGCCTCAGCCAAGGGCAGGTCCCATTCTTGTGGACCGCAGTGAGACGAGCACCAAGCTTGGTAGCAAGAACATGACTGAGGGGCATCAATTCAGGGATCCCATCAGTTGCATATCCAAACATATGCCCCTGGTCACCGGCACCAATCTCCTCAGGGCGCTTGGTGAAGTGGCCATGGACACCCTGCGCTATATCAGGGGACTGCTGCTCAATGTTGATAAGTACCTTGCCGTGGTCAGCATCAAGCCCTACATCATTAGACACAAAACCAATGCCACGGCAAGTATCCCTGACAATCTTCTCATAGTCAACATTGGCCTTGGTAGTGACCTCACTGTTAGCCCGCTCGTCGGTGTCTACACACACGAAAAACACGAACGCCTAGACAAATACACACACTCTTGGACAGCAAACACAGAATTTTTGTGCTACAAAATGCCGTAGCTTTTCTTTGGTTTTCTTCTCCTTTTATTCTGTACTGATCAAGTCAGCCATATAGTTACATGCATGAACTCCTAAGCCACTACGTTACATGCATGAACTCCTAAGCCACTACGTTACATGCAATCAAGTAATAAACACATACTAGTGCTGCACGTTCTAGCACATGCAAGAAACGGTAGCAATGAAAGGAAAAAAAACTGACTGCCGGTACTACACAGCCATAATACTAGCTCATGCAAGTGCCTGACTGTTACTACACAGCAATGAAAAATAATGCATGACTGCTAATCAAAATAAGTAACGGAAATGTTATCGATAATAAACGCAAGAAAAAACTGCTCAAGGATTAATCAACAAACACCCCCTAATTCTTGATGCGCTTTCTTGATCTCGACAATGCCAATCTTTGTACGCAGCTCCTGGAACTTGATACGCCCAACGCCTTCGCCGAATGTCGGCTAGTGCTCTTGATCTTGATGTACTCCACCTCAACTTTCTTTGTCTTCAACGCATTCCCGAATAAAATGATATCGGTGTCTATGTGCTTACTCGGTCGTGGAACACGGATTTTTGCCGAGGAGATCGTGACTTGTTGTCGACTTTGAGCATAACACCGCTGCCTTTTCATTCTTCAAGTCACGAGTAAACGAGCGAGCCAAATCTATGGCGGTGCCGTTGTTGCCGCGATGTACTCGGCCTCGCAAGAGGATAGCGCCACAACCTTCTGCTTCGAGATTGCCAACTGATGGGGCTGTGGCCAAGGAAGAAGAAGACGCCCGTCGTGCTCTTGCGGTCATCGGCGTCACCGCCATGTCGCTATCATCAGATGGCCGACAAACCGTGGCTCCTCCAACTTCTTCATGTAACAGCAGCCATAACTCCGCGTACCAGCAATGTACCGGAGTATATGCTTGACTGCCGCCAAGTGCTCGGTGGTTGGCGCTTCCATGAAGCGGCTTACGTAGCCCACCGAGTACGCGATGTCGGGTCTTGTATGCACTAGGTACCTCAGGCTCCCGACGATGCTCCGGTAGGCCGTGGTGTCCATGAGAGGGGCTGAGCTTGCCTTGCTCAGCTTGAGCCTTGTCTCCATGGGAACATGGCAGGGATTGCAATCCGCCATACCGCTCTTCTCAAGAATTTTGAGCGTGTGCAGATCGGTTCGGCGTGATGCGACCATCGATTGGTGCACCGATCGAGGTAGAAGCCGAAAGCGAGCCAAGATCGCTCATTTTGAATGAGTTTTTCATCTCTCTTTTGAACTTGACGATTTCCTGTGCGTCGGTGCCCGTGATAATGAGGTCGTCGACGTAGACGCCCACCAGTAGCCTCGATGCACCGCTGCCGCACATGTACACCGCATGTTCTAATGCGCTCCGCTGAAACCCGAGCGACAGCAAACAGCTGTCAAGCTTGGCGTTCCACGCTCTTGGCGCCTCCTTCAAGCCGTAGAGGGCCTTGTGGAGCCTCAACACCTTCTACTCATGGCCCTCAACCTCAAAGCCGGGAGGTTGGGTGACGTAGACCTCATCGTCAAGCTCGCCATTGAGGAACGCCGATTTGACGTCCATATGGTGTATTGGCCATCCTCGTGCGTGCGCGGCGCAATCAATGACGACGGACTCAAGACGGGCCACCGGCGCGAACACCTCCTCGTAGTCAATGCCCTGGCGCTGCACATAGCCCTTTGCCACGAGGCGGGCCTTGTGCTTGATGACAACGCCTTGGGAGTTCTTCTTCACCTTGAAGACCCATTTCAACCCAATGGGACGATGACTCGCTGGGAGGTCGACAAGTTGCCAAGTGTCGTTCTCCTCAATGGAGCTCATCTCCTTGAGCATGGCGCGGCGCCAACACTCGTGCTTCTCCGCCTCGGAGAAGCCAACTGGTTCATCTGCCGCCGTCAGGTACAGCTCCTCGAAATCGAGGTCGTGGACCGTGGTCGTATCGTACACATTAGCCACAGTCCGGTAGCGGCGAGGACCCTCGTCGTCCGTCGTGGGAGAGACGTCGGTGGGAGGTGAAACGAATTCCACCCCACTTTGTGCCACGGGCGTAGACGTGCTTGCTACTGCTTCGGGATATACGGTATACTCAACAGTGAACATCTCACCGGAGTTAACCGTAGCACCCCAGTCCCACTGTGCAGCCTCGTCGAAGACGACGTCGCGTGTCACGTGCACACGCTTGCCGACGGGGTCGTAGACGTGATACGCCTTGGCGCCGGGCTCATAGCCGATGAAAACCATCGGCGTGCTCCTTGTCATCGAGTTTCTTTAGGTGCGGCTTCACCACCTTGACGTGCGCGACGCAGCCGAAAGTGCGGAGGAAGTGCACCGGAGGTCGTGTGCCATGCCACGCCTCGTATGGCGTCATGCCCTCGACGCTGCGAGTCGGGGCTCGGTTCAGGATGAACACGGCTGTCATAACCGCCTCACCCCAAAACATCCCCGGCATGCTCTTGGCCTTCATCATGCTGCGAGCCATGGCAACCACCGTTTGGTTCCGGCGCTCGACAATACCGTTCTGCTGTGGGGAGTATGGCGCCGTGAGTTGCCGCTGGACACCGCGATCAGCGCAGTACTCACCGAATTCAATCGACGTGAATTCACCGCCGCGGTCAGTGCGGAGGGCGCGCAACTTGCGCCCGATTTCCACCTCAACGCTGGTCTGGAAACGCTTGATCGCCACCGGCGCCTCGTCCTTTGTCGTGAGCAAGACCAGCCACATGTAGCGGCTGAGGTCATCGACAAGGAGTAGAAAATATTTCTTCCCACTTGGTGTGGCCGGCGCGATGGGGCCGCAGAGATCGCCGTGCACCAGATCGAGGACGTGATCCGCGCGGTAGTTTGCCTACTCTGGGAACGGGGTGCGCCGTTGCTTACCAACGAGGCAACTGTCGCAAATCTGATCGACATGATCGATATGCGGCAGCCCGCGCACCATGCCGCGTTGCGCCAACTTCCGCAGCGCTTGGAAGTTCAGTGCCGTGCACGGCATGCCATCGCCACGCGCGTCACCACGCCCAGCGACAGTGCACCGGTACGTGCAATCTTGAGGTTGAGCACATAGAGCCGGTTGCGAGTGCGGTTTACCCGCGCAAGTATGCGACGCTGTTGGTCGCAGATCGTGAGCACGCCGTCCTGGATGAGCGTCTGGTAGCCATTCTCGTCGAGCTGCCCGAGGCTCACTATGTTGCTGCGGAGTCGTGGGATGTAGTACACCCCCGTCAGAGAACGGTGCTCCCCGTTCCGGCAAGTGAACAGGATGGTGCCACGTCCGCGTATATCCACCACCGAGCTGTCGCTGAACTTGACGGAGCCGGTGACGCCCTCGTCCATCTCCGCGAAGCTTGCCTGGCACCCGGACATATGATTGCTGGCGCCAGTGTCCAGGTACCAAGCGTCATCGTGGGTGTCCTCCTCGCGCCCTAGATGCACCTGCGTGTGCACCTCGTTGAGCACCATGTTCGTGCCCGTGCCCACGGAAGCATTGGTGAGTGTGCACACTTGCGCCATGAGAAGCGCAGGTTCGTCATCGTCGGCTTGCATCGGTGGGCTGCTTTCGATGCGCGGCTACTGCGGCAGTCCCTAGAGTAATGCCCGTACTTGTCGCAGTTGTAGCACTGAACCTGCGACATGTTACGGCACACACTAGGCGAGCCACCGTCTTTGCCGTCGTGCCCGCCTTTGCCGCGGCCACGGCCACGCGGCTTGCCGTGGTGACGATTGTCACCACCTCTACCGCTTCCCTTGTCACCGCCGGAGGAGCCACCGCCTTGCTCCCTCTTCTTGGCGCGTGCAAGCCACTCCTCTTCAGTGAGGAGCAGACGCCCACCGGAACCGCCCGAGTCATCGCGCATATAGCGCTGCTCCACTGATCGAAGCCAGCCGGTGAGCTCTTCGATCGACAACGTGCTCAAGTCAAGCAGTGTTTCGATCGAGATTGCCACCTGTGTATACCTGGGTGGCACAACACGAAGAAATTTCTTGACAACCTTTTCTTCTTCCAACATGTCGCCTAGGGTCCGAAGAGTGTTGACAAGTCCCGTGATCCTCATGGAGAAGTCGTCCACCGACTCACCATCCTTGAATTTGATATCCTCGAACTCCTTGCGAAGCTTTTGTGCATTCGCCTCGCGAACGCGCTCGACGCCCATTCGCATCGTCTTCACGGCGTCCCACGCCTGCTTGGCCGTGTCCTTCACCGCCAGCGTGGACAGCATGTCCGGCGACACCGCACGGAGAATGGCGGACAGCGCCAGTCTGTCGTCACGGTAGTCGGCGATGCCAGGTTCGATCGCCTCCCATAGGCCTTGTGCCTGCAGGTTCACCCTCATGACGAGGGCCCAGTCGGTGTAGTTCGTCCGCGTCAGCGTGGGATAGACCACCGATCCCGTCGTCTCCCGTACCACCCGCTGCACCACACGCTCTTGGCCGCCGTTGCTGCCGGATCCAATCTCGCGAGCACCATTGCCGCCGAGATTGATCGTGCGAGTAGTGCTACTGTCACCTTGCACCCCATCTTGGGAAGGAGACATGGTAGGAGGGAGTGAACCGTCGTGCGACATCTGCACAGGCAGGAGAGCACGAAGCTCTGATACCAATTGTTAGCCCGCTCGTCGGTGTCTACACACACGAAAAACACGAACGCCTAGACAAATACACACACACTCTTGGACAGCAAACACAGAATTTTTGTGCTACAAAATGCCGTAGCTTTTCTTTGGTTTTCTTCTCCTTTTATTCTATACTGATCAAGTCAGCCATATAGTTACATGCATGAACTCCTAAGCCACTACGTTACATGCATGAACTCCTAAGCCACTACGTTACATGCAATCAAGTAATAAACACATACTAGTCCGCACGTTCTAGCACATGCAAGAAACGGTAGCAATGAAAGGAGAAAAAATCGATCATTGCAGGTACTACGTACCATAATACTAGCTCATGCAAGTGCATCATTATTACTACAAACAATGAAAAATATTGCATGACTGCTAATCAAAATAAGTAACGGAAATGTTATCGATAATAAACGCAAGAAAAAACTGCTCAAGGATTAATCAACACTCACCAAAGACCATGACCATGTTGGTCTTGGTGCATGTCTCACAAAGTCACAAGCAACCTTGCTATCAGGGTCTTCAGCAAGGCATGCATCAAGCACCGCATCAGATATCTGGTCGCAAAGCTTGTTAGGGTGTCCCTCATTGACGGACTCAGGCGAAGAGGAAGGTGTCAATTTCGGCCATCTTCTTTAACCTGCATAAAATGATGATGCACGTGTGTATCTCAGAACACAAATGGTATCATTAGTAAAATGGTCCAGATTCCAGAAGTTAAATGCACAGATTTGATGATTGACATACATCCAAACTCTTCTGACAAAAGTGAAACTTGAATTAAAGACAAGAAAGCCAATGCACGCGCACAAGCATCCTATCTTTTCTAAAGACATGACAAAGATCACAAGACATTACCCCAAGATTACTAGTAGCAATGCAAGTGAACACCTGACTAAACCCTGTTATCACCAGTTTCTCGAACAAACTTCATCTGTCTTGTCCAAACTGTTAAGAGTATAAACACATGCATGCAGCCCAACCGACGCCCCTAATCTCAGCTAACAGATTAGGCATGCACAGATATTGTTTGTTACCTTGTAATCCTTGATTGGTTACCATGTAATCCACGGCATGTACTATATGTACCGTTCGCTGCATAATGAAAAGATTCATTGTGTGATCATCTACACGCTTTCATGGTATCAGATAGGTTCTAATCAGCCGGTCACCTCTCGATTCTTCCACCTTCCGCACGCTGGCTATCTTCCCTTTCTTCCCAAACCGCCATGGGTGACACCACTCCTAGAGCTTCCGCCGTTGCCATCAACGTCACCAACGTCAAATCCCACATCCCCTTCAACCTTGAACTCCATCCTCCCAACTAGGCAACTACACCAGATGGCATGAGCTTTTCCTCATCCTTGTTGGCAAGTTCGGCGCCAAGAAGCACCTCGACGTTACCTGTGACTCCTCCACAGACACCGACTATGAGCAAAACGACTTCACCGTTTTGTCCCTATTGTATGCTTCTATCTAGGGGTGTTCGTTCGGTTTTTTCGGTTTGTTCGGTTCGGTATATACGGTAAATACGGTTTTGTTACTTCGGTAAATACGGTGTTTTTAAAAATACGGTTCGGTCTCGGTAAATCCCAAATTATTTCGGTGCGGTATCGGTAAATACCATATTTACCAAAGTTGACGCGAATTACAAACGACGACGCGAATTGCGAGCGACAAAACAAATGAGTGAGTCATCGAGTCGGTGAAGCATTAGCGGCGATTTCTTTGTGCGATGTGCACCTTGTGGAATGTGGCCTGTGCTAGTGTGCTAGTTGTGCATGCATTTGGAATGCGGACTGCGCTTTGGGCCGCCCACCCACTGCCAAATCTTCTTTGGCTTGTCAAGACATCTTGCCATTCTTCTTTGCATCATTGGTCCATCAGACACCACAAAGACGCTGCGATCTTTGTCGCGACGATGGCCTCGGTGCCCTCGAGATGGGGCAAGACGCAGACATCGCGACGCATGGGCGCGGCTGGTGAGCGAAGCGCCACGAGCGACGCCGAACCAGCGATTCAATTTACGCGCGACGGAAAAAAAGCGGCGTTCGGTTTTTCGGTTTCGGTACGGTTTTACCGAAAACCGAAATCCCAAAACCTAAATTTCAAAAACCGTACCGAAAACCGAAAACCGGTCAAACCGAGTTGACCGGTTCGGTTCGGTGTATTCGGTGCAGTTTGTTCGGTTCGGTTTTGAAATGAACAGCCCTACTTCTATCTCGGATGAGATACTTGGCATCATCCTCACACCAGGTGCCTCGGCACACACCATCTGGAAAAGCATTAAGGATCTATTCTGCGAAAACAAGAAATCTTGTGTCATCCACTTGGAGGCCGAGTTTCGTGTTATTGTACAAGGCGACAAGTCCATCATGGATTACTCCGCAGAAACTCAAGTAATTTGTCGATGCTCTTGGCGACATTGATCACAAGATTTCAGATGAAACTCTCACTCTCACCATCCTCCGCGGTTTGAATGAGACTTTTCGCAACATGACCACCATAATCAAAACCTAAGAACCCTTCCCCACCTTCCAATGTGCTCGCTTGCTTCTCCTCGAAGAGACTGGTATCAAGGTCGCCAAATCCATTGTCGCCACTGCTCTTGTCGTTGCCAAACTCTCCTACACCACCTCCACCGGCTCCTCAAATGGATCATTTTCTGGGTCTAGTGGTGGGTCCAACTGGCACAATAAGAACAATAGCAAGAAGGGCAACAACCGCCACGACAACAGCGGCCATGGCAACAACTTCTCCAACGGCAACAATGGTGGCTGCCCTTCCTTCTCGCTGTGGTTCAATCCATGGACCTTCCAGATGTGGCTTGTTCAGTAGCAGCCACCATCTTCCGCCCCCGGGATCCTCGGCTAGCAACCGGCTCTTCCCCTGCGGTCGTTCATGGCCGCCCCATCTCGAGGCGCGATAATCTCTCCTCCACCACCCCCTTCCTTCTCCTCAGTCCTCTCATATTATTGTCGGAGATGGTACCCGTCTTCCTATCATCGCCAACGGTAGAACTTCCTTCCCAACCTCCTACCAGCCTCTCTCACTCCGGAACCTCCCCCTCCCCCCCTCCCCCCCGAATTATCACCAATCTTATTTCTGTACGCAAATTTGCCACTATCAATCATTGCTCTATGTAATTTGACCCCTTTGGTCTCTCTATGAAGGATCTCTGCACCAAGGCCGTGATTCTCAGGTGCAATAGTGCGGACAACCTCTACCCACTGCACTCCCTAGCGCCCGCTATTCCACACACCTTCACTGCACTCCCTGGCGCCTGCTATCCCTCACACCTTCACTGCACCCTCGTCATCCGAACTTTTGTGGCACCACCGACTAGGGCATCCTGGCCACCATGCCCTCTCGCGCCTCACCGCTTCAGATGTCACCTCCCTCAATAAATCACAATCTGACACGTCCTTATGTCATGCGTGTCAACTTGGTCAGCATATTCGTCTTCCTTTTACATCTTCTTTGTCGTGTACAACTAGAGCTTTTGAGCTCATCCATTATGATTTGTGGACATCACCAGTTCCTAGTATTTCTAGTTTTAAATACTATATCGTTTGTTTGGATGATTTCACTCACTTCTTGTGGACGTTTCCACTCAAACTAAAATCCGATACGTTCTCTTTCATCCAAACAATTCAATGTGACAATGGTCATAAATTTGACAACACCGCTGATCGTTCCTTCTGTCTCTCCCATGGCATTCACCTCCGCATGTTGTGTCCACATCCTCCCAACAGAACAACAAGGCTGAACACATTGTTCGCACCACCAATGACATCATGCAAACCCTCCTTTTCCAAGCTAGCCTACCTCCACCATATTAGGCTGAATCCCTACACACAGCCACATACCTCCTAAACCATCTACCAACCAAAACACCACACCCTACCAAGCCCTCTACGATTCCCCCCCACATATGATCACTTATGAGTGTTCGACTGTTGTTGTTACCCCAACCTTTTGGCCACCAAACCAAACAAGCTAGCTCCACATGCCACCGAGTGCATCTTCCTTGGATACCCCACAAATCACAAAGGATGTCGCTACCTTGAGTTGTCCACAAATCGGGTCATCATATATTGTCATGTTATCTTTGATGAACTTTCCTTCCCTTTTGCCACCAAATTATCTTCTTCAAAATCCACATACAACTTCCTTGATGAAAGCATGCCTATCATTCTCCCTCCTGCCACAGACGCCACGCCTTGCTGTTGAAACCCGACTTGTTGCAGCTTTCATCTCCCGCCACGTCTGCTGCCGACCAACCCGCCTGACCCATCTTCTGCCATGCCAGTCCACCGCCGTGCAGGCGGCCTCCACACCTCGTGTCATGCAAATCCCTCCCACCTCCAACAGTCACTCCATGACAACTCGCGGAAAAGTTGGATTTCACACTCCAAAAACCGTCTTGAACCTCCAAACCACTGTTTCCTCTCCCGTTTCCCCGTTGCCTAAAACTTATCGGGGGCTCTTAAAGATCCAAATTGGTGTGCGGCCATGCTTGATGAATTTCGTGCCCTCACATCCAACCACACTTGGGATTTAGTTCATCCTCCAAACGCCAACATTATGTTTGACAAATGGATTTTTCGTCACAAACATAATCCCGATAGGTCCCTAGAGCGCTAGAAGGCACAGTAGGTTCTCTGTGGTGTTTCCCAGCAGCCCGGTATTGACTATGATGAAACCTTCAGTCTCGTCGTCAAACTGGCCACTATTCGCACTGTCCTCTCTCTTGCCCTCAGCAGTGACTAGCCCATTCATCAACTAGATGTAAAAAATGCTTTCCTCCATGGCACACTTGCTGAAACCGTCTACCACCAACATCCCCCGGGTTTTGTTGATATTGCCAGACCGTGGCATGTATGTCATCGCAACAAATCTCTCTACGGCCTTAGATAAGCACCACGGGCTTGGCATAGTCGTTTTTAGACTTTCATTCTCTCCATCGACTTCACCAGTTCCAAATCTGACTCGTCTTTGTTCATTTATCAACATGGCTCAGATGTTGCCTTTCTTCTCCTCTATGTCGATGACATTGTGCTGACCGCCTCCACCACTTCTCTCATTCAGCGGATCATCACTTCTCTTTATCAGGAATTTGCCACGATAGACCTTGGAGCACTGCACTATTTTCTCAGCATTTATGCCCACCGCACCCCTCATGGGATCTTCCTCTCCCAAGAGAAGTAGGCTGCTGAGATCTTGCAACGCGCCAACATGTCTAATTGCAACCCGTATGCTACACCCATCGACACTAAGTCTAAACTACCTGCTGCCATCAGCACTCCTATGCCTGATCCGACCCTCTACCGCAGCCTCGCTGGTGCTCTTCAGTACCTCACCTTCACTCACCCGGATATCACCTATGCTATGCAACAAGTTTGTTTGCATATGCATGATCCGCGTGAGCTGCATTTCCAGCTTTTCAAGCGGATTTTGAGGAACGTCAAAGGCACCATGCGCTTCGGTTTGCAGCTGTCTCATTCTTCTTCGCACGATCTCTCACTTACTATGACGCTGATTGGGCCGGCTGCCCGGACACACGGAAATCCACCTTCGACTATTGCCTTTTCCTCGACAATAACCTCATTTCCTGGTCTTCCAAGCGGTGGCACACAGTTTCTCCATCAAGCGCTGATGCGAAGTATCGCGGTGTGGCTAACGCAATGGTAGAAGCCTGCTGGCTTCGCCAACTTCTCTTGGAGCTCCACCACCCCTTGCAAAAGGCCACAATGGTGTACCGCGACAATGTCAACACTGTCTACTTCTCCACCAACCCTATTCAGCATCAACGTACCAAACATGTGGAGATTGATCTCCATTTTGTTTGTGAACGGGTTGCTTTTGGTGCTGTCCGTGTACTACATGCTCCTTCAAGTTCACACTATGCGTACATCTTTACAAAGGGGCTACCGACAGCCATCTTTGCGGATTTTCGCTCCAGTCTCAATGTTCGCAAGGGGTTGTTAGTATATACACATGCATGCAGCCCAAGCGACGCCCCTAATCTCAACTAACAGATTAGGCAAGCACAAATATTGTTCGTTACCTTGTAATCCTTGATTGGTTACCATGTAATCCACAGCATGTACTATATGTACCCTTCACTGCATAATGAAAGGATTCATTGCGTGATCATCTACACACTTTCACAAACTCTTAGTCAAATTTAAGCGAGTGGGTTGTAGAAGATGCTTATATAGCAAGCACAAAGGGCACTGTGCATTGCTCATACATATTCTGATCATTATTTTGACGCAAATGCTGCAAGACACCAGACTTGTCCAGCCCAAGACATTGGACTTATCCAATTGTTCGTGTGGTAAACAACAGTCCAAAACAAAAGGAATGCTAGTGAGCAAGCACAAGAAATCCCTTTTTAGCTTATGCAAACAAGACCCGAATTTCTGCATATAACACAACCTCGTAATGTTGGGGAACATTTTCATGAAAAGAGAGCCAATTATCTTAAAATCATTCAATTAAGGTTAACTCTCGTCATCTCATGAATTGCTCATAACTGTCAGCAGCCACTACTACAGAAAAGGTCATCACAAACGGTTCAAAATCGTCATCACAGATGATTTTTCTGAACCGTCTAACTTTATGGGTCAGTGTTGACATAAGTAATCACAGACGGTTTTTTAACCGTCTGTGAAAAAAGAAAACCGTCTGTGAAAAAAGCTATCATAGACGGTTCTAAACAATAACCGTCTATGATAATCAATTATTACAGACGGTTCTTGTTCAGAACCGTCTGTGATAAGTAATTATCACAAAAAAATTGGATTTTGAGCCAAACCAATGAACTACTGGACAGTAGTTTCCATATGCAACCTCTAGTAAGACAACTAAAATCCAATTAAAATTTTGATCGCAAACACAATATAGGAAAGGAAACCAAAAGGTTTCACAACGTCCCCTCCGAATGGGGAAAAAAGAATAAAGTTACAAAGTTAAACTAGCTAGAAACCATCTGTGCCTCCAAGCTCCTGAAGAACTCATCGGCTTCTTGGATCGGTTCAACGCTTCTCTCTGTACCTCACCAGCATATCACAAGCTGTTCTTGCGTGTCGTCCGAGTTCGACTCAAGCTCGTCGGCAAGGAGAGACGAAACCTCCGGTGGCGCTCTGACCTTAGGTAACACAAAATTAAGATCATTTTTTTACAACAAAACAACCAACAAATTGTGTATGTTTTGGGGATGCACACGTACCTTCTAGCAGTCTACCTCTTGTGGCAGACAAGGAGCTCCTCCGTATCCCTCCTCCTTGTCGTCGTCGGCTATGTCTCCTCGCCAAACCACGACGGGGAATCGAGGGTGGTCGCTGGAGCTCAGCATGGGGAGAGGAGAGGAAGAGACTGATGGAAGACAAAACTGGGATGACTATAATATATAAGGACAGCGCCAAAACATTTTGCCTCCCATGCACGCGTTCAAAAATTTTTGAAATCCCGCGGTGCGAATCACAGACGATTTCATACAAAAACCGTCTGTGACGACATATCACAGACGGTTCGTATCACGAACCGTCTGTGATAAGTATCTCATCACAGACGGTTTGTATTAAAAACTGTCTGTGACTTGGAATTTTCCTTACTCTGCGATTTTACCATAGCTTAAAATGTCTAACTCTCTGATTTTACCATGGCTTGATTTTCAGCCATGGTGAAATCATGAGTTAGTGATTTCAAGCCATGGTAAGTGATTGCAAGCCATGGTAAAATAAGGAATGCTTATGACAGACGGTTCTGAACAAGAACCATCTGTGATATTACTAAATATCACAGAAGGTTCTTGTTCAGAACCATCTGTGATACTTCACAGATGGTTTTCAACACGAACCGTCTGTGATATTACTGTTCATAGACGGTTTTTAGCGCAGCCAGTAACACAGACGGTCGCTAAACCAAAATCGTCTGTGATTGTATTTAATACAGACGGTTTTGGTAAACCGTCTATGATAAGGCGTCCAGTATTAACCTTTCTGTAGTAGTGAGCAGTGAAAATGTGCCCAAGTCAGTGTCCTCCTACCAAATAATGATCATAATAGATGATAACTTGAGCTTGGTGGAGTTTGGTGCACATGCACATTTCACCGAGTCACGGAAGATGTGACAGAAGCCAGATACGAGGAAGAAATGCTTGATCAAACTCTAAACATGTAGGGAGATGAAATATTATACACTTGTACTGTACAAATTAGACTCAATACTAGCTTAAAAATTTAGGAATAAAATAGAATCTAGATGCATAAGATGGTTCATGTGCCACAAATGAACTCCTTGGCTTTTTATTTCATTCTAACGGTTACTTAATCACAAAAATTAAATTAATAATCAAAGGTACGTTGTAAAAAATCATGAGAGGGGCCAGGCCCCTGCCAGCCCCACTTCTCCGCCACCGAGAACAAGGGCCAACAAATAGCCAATCACAAGGAGCTAGCTGCTCATTACGAATCTACCATTTTAATACCGCGGCAACACGTCCACTAAACAACAAATTGACCATAAAACAGCCGCAAATCCCGTCCCGAAAAGCTGAAGCAACGAATTAAGAACTGGCTGCTTCTAACTCTTAAGTCCTCGGCCTAATAACTTGGAAATTATCGGAGAACGGCATCTACACGGTGGCCTCGCCCCACAATGCCCAATTCCTGGGCTCAGTCAGGACAGATCACCTGTTCAAAATGTGGAAGGCTTGGGCACCTCCAAAATATAAGGGCATGTTTGGGTGGTATCTTGGACTTTATGCCTGGAAAAAAGCAGTACTTAGATGTAGCCTGGAAAGTAGATGGTTTTTCTCTGGTCAGGCAAACCTGCAGACGAGTTGTTTGGTTGGAAGCCTGTGTCTGAAATTGGTAAATGAAATATAAAACGTTGGATATAAACTGAAACAGTCGATCGAAGCTGCTTGGGAGTCCAGCGCTATTTTTTAACGCCTGGCAAAGCGCTCTCGCCTGGCCTGGCATCTCACACAGGAATCTAAGCAAATACCAGTTGGCAGCCGCCAGGTTCTCTCGTGGGCCAGGCAAAAAGCAGCAGGTAGCAAAACAAACAAGCCCTAAGTTCTTTGCGTGGCTTACAATCCAGAATAGACTTTGGACATCGGACCGTCTACAACGGCGCTGTGGATGACCTAATAACGGTCAATGCGTTCTACGCCGACACCACCCAGAAACGGCGTTCCACATCTTCTCTAGATGTAGGTATTCTGCACGAATAACAAATATGAACTATTGACTCCTAACTGGCTAGACTTGACGAGTCTCCAACCGTCCCAGTGGCCGATGACTTCTACAATGCATGGATGATGGGCCTCGATTCTCAGTGCTGGGGGAGGCAATAGCAAGTCTGGCTATCCTTGTTACTTGGGAATATGTGGGAAATATAGAAGGAACTCAACGAGAGAGTGTTCCAAAACAGAAGCGTCACACCGCAAACACTTCTACTGAAGATCAAAGACAAGACGGGAGCTTGGTGCCTCGCGGGGCATCATGTCTACAGGCCATCGTTCCTGGAACTTTAATTTTTTCCGAGTGTAGTTTCCTTTTCGTAAACTCTTTGTGTTATGGTTACTATCCCTCTTAATTAATTCGACTGGCAAATCTTTTCCCCGTGCGTTTCAAACAAACAAAAAAAACTCTTAAGTCCAGACGACAAAACCCAAGACACACGAAATGGCGAAACGAAAGAACAATGTATCGCGGAGTAGGATACACGCATCAGATCGAGAAGTTTAGCACTGGAAGCAAAACTGACGGCGGAAAAAGAAAAGAATAGAACGGCGGAAGGGCGCCTCACCTTGGCTTGTTGTGGCGGCGGCGGGGCGAGGTGGGGAGGGAGGCCGGCTAGGCAAGACGGGAACGACGATATAGGATAGAGGAGAGGAGGAGTTGCGTTGTGCGGGACAGCGACCCGTACCAATCAAGTTGTGGTTCGCTCGCACTCCGCACTCGGGAGTCGGAGTTGCATTGTGATTGCGAATTTGCGATCCCCTCACTCCCTCTGTGTTGCGGCTCCATCTTCCATCTGACCATCTCGATGTGGTAGTCGTCTTCGGAGGACATGGAAATTAAGGCGGCTCACACACTGAACATACACGAATCTGTCCACCGGTTCTTACTAGCACAATTATACTTGCTATGTTTAACACAACAATAAACATTATTTAATCACGGAATTAACACAGACTCTGTACACCGTTGGTTCAACATAGAAACACAAACTCAATCACCCGTCGACTCCATCCTCAGCCTAGTTGTTCTCGTTGCCTCCCTAGCTGCCACCACAGCTATAATCAGATTTTATGAACAAGAGCAATAGAGTAAGAGAAAATCAGAAAAAACTGTTGTTGTTCCGGCGGCACAGAAAATTTTCTTGTGTTCTTGCGTTCACGTTCTAAGATTTCATTGCATTCGCGCGTGTTTGTCTTCGGTTTGAGCCAACAATTGGTATCAGAGATCCAAGTTCGAAAACTAGTTGCTGTCCCGGGAGGGGTGATCTCGACTCCTGGGATGGCATATACGGTGTGGCGGCGGGCGCATGGCGGCCGGCTGTGCCATGGCGTAGGGCATGCTCGACAGCGGCTCGGAGGCGTGTCGGCGGTGCTGGGCATGTGGCGGATGCGCAGCGCTCGACGGCGGCTCGGTAGGAAAGCAGCGTGGGGGGCGTGCGGGCGGTAGACGGAACGACGGCGCGGGCGTTGCTATGGTGCCAGCGCGGCGCAGCACGACAGAGCGGAGGGCTCCGTAGCACGCGGTAGGAGTGCGCACGCGGCGGCGTGTCAGCGCAAGACGCGACCGACGGGGCGGAGCTGCACGGCGGGCCCAGGCAGCCGGAGACGTAGCGTGGCTGACGGCTTGATGTGGGCCAGTCTTGACAGGTCGATAGTGACGCTGGGCATAGCAGAGCTAGCAGCAACCGCGCAGCGCAATCTCATCGATGAGCGCATGCACGTAGTTGAGTCCATGCATGTAGTTAGTTGTTTGCATTCATATATACGTGCATGTGGAATAGATAGTGGTGCATGTCGGTGGAACACAAGATGAGTTGCGCATTGCCAAGGTGAAAGCGTTGTGTTGGTACTAGGAGGTTGTAGTGCTGTATTTGTGTGTGTGTGTGTGTGTGTGTGTGTGTGTGTGGAGTTGAGTCTGAGACGTTAAGGAGATGTGTTCACCGTCCTGAGTCGAGTCTATAGAGTTGAGTCTGGGACGTTGAGTAGATGCGTTCGTCGTCCTGTATTGAGTAACAGTTGAGCAAGTCGTAGTTGAGACCAGCTGCCTCAATAAGTAAGTGCACACAGATTGGGGAGTGATTTGTTAGTAATCTTTTTACATATGGTATATCTAGATTTTACGTAGAGTTTGTTTACGTAGTCCTACAGTAATTAGGCAGTATGCATTATGTATTCTAGAGTTTGTGTGGTATCCCTTCAAGATACGTAGAATCCTTTCCGAATACGAATAGTCGTTTGAGAAAGAGAAAAATTAGAAAAACTACTGTTATTCCAGTAGCACAAAAAGTTTTCTTGTGTTCTTGCATTCGCGTTCTAGGATTCCATTATTTTCGCGTGTATTTGTCTTTGGTTTGGGCCAACATTACAGCTCTTGTTGCTCCTAGATCTCGTTGCTATGGACTGCCAGGATGCAGATGAGCAAGACGATGAGGCCCTAGATGCAGTGAAGAGGGGACATGACGGGGTGGTGCTGCACGGCGGATGTCTCCATTCTGTGGCAGGAGACGGACAGGGCAGCTGGAGTTTGGGAAGATGGGTATTTGTGTCATTTTGAAAATGTTGTAATGGAATATTTCCCGTGAGTGTTATTTTTCAGAATTTTTGCCCTTTGCGATGCTATTTTTAAGTTGAGTGTGTTTACAATGTTATTCATTTAAATAGTATATTTGGAGTGTCAATGACCTAATTTTCCTTTAATAAAATGTAGGTTTCCTATCAATCAAGTACTTTTTAGGCAGGGCAGTATAATTTTTGTTTATGAGCTAGGTAGCGAAAGCCAAGAAACTAAATGATTGACGTTAAATTAGCATGCTCCTAACCATTCTTTCAAATCAGTATTTTCCTTTTCTTAGGCTGCTCCCAGTGCTCCACCCTGGCTGGTATTTTAAGCCTGTCATGTAGGCAAAATGATGATATAGCACTATAGTTAATGAAGAAATAGGGTACTCTAGTATCTAATCTGAATACCGGTTCGGTCTCGAAATCCAACGCATAAAATTTATTGTGATCGATCCCGTGCGGTGCATGTAATTGCTTTAGTACATGCCACAAATAGGCCACAATGCTCAAATACTAGTAAAGATCATGCATGTAATTAAATGAAACAGCCTAAGATACTACACCATAAGAAACCATGTATTGGGAAGATAGTATCATAACACTCCTCATGTACTAAGAAACTGCACTAAGATACTGCCCATTGGGCTAACATTTCAACTGACACATGATGATGTGTGTGCATCCATTTAAATATTATCGTCAACTCGCATTAATGCTAAGGTACATATGTATCCATGGTGCAATGCATACTAGAGGAGCAGAGTTCAGGACTTTTGTATGTACTAGGTCGTTAGGCGCGCTATGCCGCGGTCGACTTTGGAATATAAGATGTTTGGCCATAGTTCATAGAGTGCCTAATATGACATAATGTAATTCCGTATGTATTGTATGGAATATGAGGAGAAGGACTAACAAAGTATTAGATGGATTATAAATCACTCTATTTGACTTTTGTTCAGTAGTCGTATTTGGCAAGCTTGATACCGGCATCCTATACAAATCATCTATATTGAGATATGTCTAATAGACTTTGTAAAACAGCTTGAAACATTAAGAAGAGTGTTTTAAGTAATAGGTTGATAGAAATAGCAAATATGCATTAATCTGGAGAACGAAATCAAAGTACAACACAAAAACGAAGCTAAATGTCGTAGTTATGTATACCTATAAGAAAACGTGTAATAAAAGAGATGTCACATCCGATGAAGAAAATACTGGAAAATATAGTAAACAGGATATAAAAAGAACAAAAAAGGCTATGTCTCAAATCTGATTCTAGATGTTGCATGGTGGACAGTGGTCCAGCCCGATGATAGCCCAACGTCATTCTCTCTTTTTATCCTTCAGGTGTAATATATTGTATTCAATAAATAGACACGGAAATTCTCAAGAATGGACATCTAAAGAAGCTATCTTTTATTTTTTTAAAATCCCCTAGTTATGTATACCTGCATAAAGATATAATTGAAGATCTTTTGGCTTATCTGTAAGAGTAAAACTTAGCTAATGTGCACTACTGCAATATTGCACAAAAGGGGAATTCATTAGCAAATGTTGGAAAATCTTAACACAAAGTCATATGAACGTAATGAAAAATTTATGAGAAGGAAACCAGTGGTTTTGATTCTGCAAGCAAGAATAGACTTGAAGGATCTAACCTGACCATTGCTTCCTTCAACACGGTTGAGCGCGCTATGCTGTGCCGTTGATCTAAGGTTGGATGCACTATAGGGTTTTTTTACTGTACATACTGCACTTGTTCGGCGTAGAAAAGCTTTTTTTTTTTCTGAGCATGCTTAGTTCAGGTATAGAGCCGGCAACAGTATCGCATATATTAGCAGTATGTAACTTTGTAATAGGGATAATAGCATGATAGAATATTAGTAAGTTGGTCCACTATGCAAATACATAACTGAAAGATATGAGCTGTTAATGTCTTCAAGATTAATCAGACTATTATATACATGTGACGATGAGGCATAGAAGTGAATCTCTGTCTATAACTATTAGATGGCCATCGCTGGTTTGTTTCTATGTTGTATCTGATGATTGATGGATATTGGTTCATTCAATATGAAAAGACTAACAATGTTGTATCTAATGATTGATGAATATCTCATTGATCATCTATTCTGAAGTATGAATATAAATAGTGTGTTCGATATATAAACTGATCTTAAATGACAGTACCATTTTAGAATACAAAGAATATGCAAGATCAAGTATATTTGGAGCGAAACACTGTAGTTTTCAACTTGAAGTAAATAGATGCAGTGTTTAGTGAAATAAGAAATAGGTAAATATGAAACGGATAATTAGTCTTATTATTTATAGTGAATGGCTAACAGTAATAGTAAGGTTTATGTTAAGACGTGCTACCGCGGGTGGCATGAAGCAGCCCTAAAGACGCAAAGTTGCTGTGGGCGGCATGAAGCAGCCCTAAACACGCAAAATTAGTACGTACAATCCAGTACAAAGACATTGTGCTGATAATTTCGAGACGATGATCGAACATCAAAATCAGATTACACAGTTTTGTTCCCATGATGAGCAAGCGGAACTGAAACAGAAAGGGAATTAGATCTAACAATGCTTGGGCTTAGTATTGCTTTTATTTAAAAAACAAATGGGGTAGAAATATTTTTACACACGTTGTTTCTATATACAGAGTAATGCCAAGGACAGGAAATGGTAGGACAAATGAAATAGAGATCCTAGGTCTCAGACAGGTAGAGTAGCTGCATGGGAATGAGCGTACATTTAGCAAAAACAATGTGTTTGATTCATTTAGCTGTGCAATACTATAGTTTCATAGCAGGAATGTGGTTTGAGTTGTGCATAGCTTAAGCACCCCAAAAAACACCCAATTCCTTATAAATTCATGACACACTAAGCATGCCTGGTCCAAAATTGAATACATTTTTTTTAGTAATTTTGTTGTATACATTACGACTATGCGGCTGTCGACGATCGAGTCGCCGATCTTACGAAAATAAAAAGAGGAAAATGACGTGGAGTATCCTGGAAGAGAATGGGGGCTGCTCTTTATTAATATGAACTGGGATTACAAGACCTGACTAGGGACTATCTCTAATTACATCGAATGTATTGAATGCTATTGCCTTGGATTCTGAGTTGCCTTGCTTTGCGTGTCTTCTGTTGTTCGCTGTTGTTGTGTTCCCTCGTCTTCTGCGTTCCACCATTAAATAACTCCCGAAGAGGCGGCAATTACTCCTGGAGAAGGCGTCCCTGATGAAACGTTACGACTAGTCGGAGGTTTAAGGTAGTTAACAATGTGCTAACTACCTTGCGGTTAAGTACTTGTGAGAACCTTAACCGTAAGGTGGTTTATTGTCAGTGTCTTGTATATCATCGCATGGTATGGAACGTTTTGCACGTGTTCCACTCATCATACGGTTAAGGGTGCCTGTTCATAGCATTTGCGGCGACTACGGTGAAACCTAGTCCGACTGTGGTACCCATCGTGTAACCTCTGGAATCCTTACGACCCGGTGAGGTCGTTAGCCTTAGGGTTACGACCATGAAGATGTATGGTCTTTTATGTATTTAAATTAATACATAGAGGTTTTAATCCTCGTCAGCTAGCCCCCGAACTTTAAATGAACAGGTCGTGTGAACACCTTCTTCCGATGAATTTGTATCTGGCAGACCCCCATTTAATGCCGTGACATTCGAGGTGGTTTGTGTTCATTTTAAAGTTGAGAACTTGCCTTGGGAACGAAGAGTTCCTCGTCTGTTGGGCAAAAGAAGTTTTTGCCGTTCGGACTTTATGGATAACCTCGATCGTAATTTAAAGATCTGAGGCTATAAAATCCCCATCGCTAGACCTTTTGGATTTTTTATGCTTCCAGATCCCCTTTCTGATCTCCTTTGCCGAGAAAAAAATCTTTATCCTTCTTTTCTTGTTCTTCCGACCACAAAATCTCCTACGAACTCTACTCATCCTTGAGGATTTTCACCATGTCGGAGCAAATCACAAAGTGGTTGCCTTCGAAATTGAGCAAGAAAAAGCTTGAGGCTTTGGTGAAGATTGGGATGCTCCCGGACAAGAATTTGATCAGATGGAGACCGGCGTTTGGAGAGCATTTTCCAAGCCGCGAAGACGAGGAAATCCCTGTTTTCCTCGCCTACATCGAATGCGGGCTGAGGTTGCCGGTACACAAATTCCTTCTCCGCGTTCTTGAGTTCTATGAGGTGGAATTAGTGAATTTGACCCCAAATTCCATCGCCAATATCAGCATCTTCACATATTTGTGTGAAGCATACCTAGGAGTGCCTCCGAGTTTGAGGCTCTTCAGGTATTTCTACCGAATGGTGATGGGGAAAACCACAGAAACTCCTGGAGAATGTACATTGCGCCTTCACGATAGGAAAGCCAATGAGTATATTCATATGTATTCGAAATTCTCGTGGTCGTCATGGAAGAAGAACTGGTTCTATATGACGGTTACAAGGGATGATGGCCTTTACTTCGCCGGGATGAGAGCGAATGAAAATCTCAAGTAGAGGAAGACCGTGGAGAAGACAGGGGTGGTCGGACGATGGGTGGATGCCATCTACAACCTGCGAGTCAAGGGCTTGACCTCTTGGCATGTGGTGAGGGACTTCACCAAGCGCCAGATTAGTCCACTGAAGCTTCGGACTCACTCCCTGATTTGGTCCATTGGTCGTGATGAAGCTATCTCAGGAGGTGGTAAGTCTTTGAGATAAACTCCGACCAGTATTTTTATTTGATTAATGTATTACCTTAAAACCTGTTCATGTTTTGTTTTTCTCTCCTTTTTCTTTCAAAGCTCTTTCCCCTGAGGAAATTAGGGAGTGGATCAGGCTGATCTGTGCAGGGAAGCCTGGAGAAAAGGCTGGATTCCCTGAGATCTTGGCCATAGTTCCTGCTGAAGAGAGATTAACAAGGCTTAAGGTAAATAATAAAAAAATCTTTTATCATGTATACATATTCTCCGATCAGATTGTTGATCATGTTCTATTTCTATAGTCGGTCGGCTTGCGAATCGCACAAACTGGTGAGGCTAAACATCCCACCATTGTTCCGACCGATTCGTGCCCAGATGCACTAGAAGAAGATGAATCTCCCGAGGTAATAGAACATTTCAGAGTAATATATATGTAATTTAGATAAAAGATTTCATCACCTAACCAAATTTATTTATTGGTTCAGGTGGAGAAGGTTGAAGGCCAACCACTACTACAGAAAAGGCTTTCACAGACGGTTCAAAAACGTCATCACAGACGGTTTCGTGAGCCGTCTGAGTTTATGGGTCAGTGATGACATGAGGTCATCACAGACGGTTTTGAACCATCTGTGATGTATACTTTCACAGACGGTTTGTGGTTCAAACCGTCTGCGATAAGTAATATCACAGACGGTTTCATCCACAAACCGTCTGTGATAAGTACATATCACAGACGGTTTCAGCCACAAACCGTCTGTGATAAGTACATATCACAGACGGTTTCAGCCACAAACCGTCTGTGATAAGTACATATCACAGACGGCTTGTGGCTGGAACCGTCTGTGATGACTTTTCTCTATAAAGCCCCAAGCAGTGGCTGCTTGTACCATTAAATCCGGCATCATATATATATATATATATATATATATATATATATATATATATATATATATATATATATATATATTATTAAGTAGTCTCTCGGCCACTTTGGGGGATCGTCCACTTGACATGAGAAGGATGAGGCGGTAGCCACGGGCAACCTTATTGAGTCCTGCGAGTTTAAGAAGTATGGATGCAAAGAGGCGTTAGGACATCCAATTACGGATTGGGCGTGGCTATGTTCGAAAGTGTCGTTGATCTTGCGTACTCATTGGGAAGTGGCATCATGTATTAGCAACCAACCATTCTTGAGCATGTAATCATCTTTAATTGTTGCTTGGTGTTCTTGTTGGCTTTAAAGACAATTACATGCTCAAGAATTGTTGGTTGCTGATAGATGATGCCACTTCGATCAAGTAGTTGCGCATCAACGTCACTTTCTGAACATATCGACGTCCAATCCAGGTAATTGGATGTCCTAACGCTCTCCTTGCATCCATACTTTTTAAACTTACAGGGGCTCAATGAGGTTGCCCGTGGATACTGTCTCATTCTTCTCATCTTCATGGGCGACCCCTAAAGTGGCCGAGGACTACGAATATATATATATATATATATATATATATATATATATATATATATATATATATATATATATATATATATATATATATATATATGATGCGGTTTTAATGGCACAAGTGACCACTACTTGGAGACTTTATAGAGAAGAGATTATGAATGGAATAGTAGGACGTACCTGGTATGCAAGAGGTAGGAGAACTTGACCGGCATGAACAAGGGGACTATTAATATGAACTAATTATCAATTCAATTTCAGCATAAGACTATTGACACCATTACATCACAGAGCAAGGGGACTATTAATATGAACTAATTATCAATTCAATTTCACATAAGACTATTGACATCATTACATCACACGGCAAGAGGACTATTAATATGAATTAATTATCAATTCAATTTCAGCATAAGACTATTGACATCATTACATCACAGAGCAAGGGGACTATTAATATGAACTAATTATCAATTCAATTTCAGCATAAGACTATTAACATCATTGAGCAGTTCATCAGCAAGAGAACAAGACCAAGGGTGTCCAAACCCACCACACCAGTAGTAGCCCTCGGCATCCATCGCAGAGCACTAGCTAGCCATTTTCATCACAGAGCAAGGGGTAGAGAGCAGAGAGGGACCTTAGTGCAGGCGCAACCACGGTGGCGACCCCATCACCAGCACAACCCTCATCCATTTCCTTTACCTTGCATAAATCACACAAACATCAGGACACAACTTAAGGCTCATGCATAAAAATCAAACTCAACAAAAGACATTAAGCTAACAGATCTAGAGGAGAATAGAGGGAGGATGGGGAAAGCAAAGCCCGGCCAGGGCCCTAGCGGGGCGCAAAGGGGTCGGGCGGCGACGCGACGAGGTCGAGCGGCGGCGTCGAGGTGGGGAGGGGAACAGAGTTAGGGCGGGCGCAAACCCTAGTGGAGCTGGGGAGTGACGAGAGTTTGGGCATCACCGTAGTTGTGGTATAACGGTGGCCTTCAAAAGACACTCTTATCGTATGAGTGTCTTTTGCGGTCACCAGATGCTGCTAAACCGTCGGCGACAGGAAGAATAAGCGGCGTCGGCGATGGGGATGGGGAACGGACGAGAGTAAGGCGCTGGGAGTGGCGAGTTAGGCGCAAACCCTAGCGGCGGTGGGTAGCTCCTACTTATAAAGAGACTTATCACAGACGGTTCTATTATGGAACCGTCAGTGATAATTATCACAGACGGTTCCATAATAGAACCGTCTGTGATATGGTACATATCACAGACGGTTCCTTATGGAACCGTCCGTGATATGTCCCATATCACAGACGGTTCCATAATGGGCTATGCGTGAAATGATTTTTCTCAAGTATATTTATCTTGTATATACACTTACATGACATGAAGAAATTACATGTTTATATTAAAAAAGCGAAACCTATAATTAAACAAGGTTTTTCTAGTGGCGGAGGTAGGTGCTATCTCCATCGCAATACTTCATAAGCGGCGGTGTCGGCATCGGACGATTCACGATCATCGTGAACGAAGCACGAAATCGTCCACCGTTGGCGCATTGTTCGAAAGTGTCTCCGAAGACCCTCGGATTGTTGAACCAAGAAGAATTGAGCCCATAGGCTCTCTTCCCTTGCTTGAGGGTCTCGGCACAGTCGACTTCGATGCGCTGCCGCCTCGATTACGGTCCAAGTGACGGCAAGCCTCACGGAGGCGTGCAACGTCGTTTTGGAGGACTACGTCGATGATGCGTAAACTTCGCCGAAGTGGGAGATCACCGGAAGACACGGCGGAGGAGGATGTCAAGACGGCGGAAGGTGGCCGCCACTGCTCCGCAAATTCTCTGCAGGCAGAGGAGTGAAGACATTGTTGATCAAGCGGTGTTCTTCCGTAAGCACGATTCAACTTACACCGAGAGAGATGCTCGACAAAGGCGGCCGGAAGGCCATCAATCTTTGGCGACAAGGAAGAGGCGACTATTTCGCTTTTTTTATAAGTATGTGGGGATGATCATCTTGGATGGCGGATGATCCTTTTATAAGACAAGGAATAAATTCGGGCGTGAGGCGAAGAGACGATCGGGAGCCGAAGCGGATCGATGCGATGAAGAGACGATCGGGAGCCGGCGGATGGCGATGAACGAGCGCGCCGGCGATGAAGAAACTCACCGTGGATCACGAGACGGTTATTGTTAAGAACCGCTCGTGATACTAATTAATATCACGGACGGTTCTTGTTTAGAACCGTCGTGATACTTCTGACGGTTTTAACATGAACCGCTCGTGATATTACCTCTTCCGCGAGCGGTTTTAAGCGCTAGCAACCCGATGCCTGAGCGGTCTCTAAACCAAAACCCTCGTGATTGAATGTAATACCGAGCGGTTTTGGTCAACCGTCGTGATGAGGCGTCGATATTAGCCTTTTTCTAGTAGTGAAGCGGTGCACGCATCGCGAGGTCGCAAACCTCAAAGCGTCGTTGACGATCGGGCCGGTTACTCTTTGGAACAACTAGTTCGAGGTGGTGAAACCACTCCACCCGACCGGATGGTCAAGGATGTAATCCTCGACGAGCTGATCGAGGGCATCGCTTCCGACATCTTGTTGGATGATGCAACGGATTTGGCCAATTCTGCCGGTTCGGAACCGGCAAGATCAGAAGAAAAGAAAAGGAAGAGTGACGGCACATAGTTTACTCTTCCGCGCTTTAAAGTCAAATCTCAGAAACTAACTAGGTATGCACAAATGAAAGTGGTCGTATAAGCACATACCTCTAATAATTTTGGTGATTTGATTTTTTAAACTTCCCTTCTTTGCTTTGTATAGGTCCTCTGGTGTTCCGGTCATTTCTGACCAGACTCCTTCTAAGGACCAGGTCCTTGGGAGGTTCATGAGCAAACCATTTCTCAGGACAGAGTTCCTGAGGAAACAGTGGTCGGAGAAGCCCCCGAGCAGGCGTCAGGGCCAATAGTCGAGTTGGAACCATTGGTGGTTCTAACTCCTTCTGCAGAGGTAGATGCCCCTAAAGGCCCTCAACAGGTTCCGACTATTGTTGGTAATTCTCCTCAACCTGACAAGTTCCCTTTTCAACCCCGATTCATCGAGGATAAGGAGCTTGACGAGACATGGGGAAAAAATATCGGATCATCAAATCAAAATGCATCCTAATTCAATATTTGGCGGATATAATGATTTGGTGATCCGGGTAAGTATCTACGACCAGTTTCATAGTCTCTCCTAAAAAAATCTTTTATAGAGAATTTTTAAAGAGGAAAATGCTATTTGAGCAGCATATGGTCGAGAATTTTGCTGTGGTCGGAGGACTGACCCAGCGGATTAAAGACTTGGAGCAGAAACACTCCGAATTAGAAAGTAAAAACTTTCCCCTTAGCCTTTTTCTTTCTTCAACACTTCGCCCTTTGCTAATTATTCTCCCTTATCGTATTTGATAGATTTGGAGAAAATAAAAGAAGAGATCCTGGCTGAGAAAGCCAAGACAGCTCTGCTTGAAGAAGAAATCAAAGCTAAGGACCGGTCGATCGCCGAAGCGACGACCAACAAGGAAGAACTTAACAAGAAAATTGAAGGTAATAGGTCGTAAACTTGACTTATTATCTTCCTCCAATTATTTTTGTGCTTATCACCTGTTTTACTCTTGCAGAGCAAAAACAAGTTTTGGACAGAGTAGAAAAAACTCTGAAATTTGAGCAAGACAAGGAGGCGGCTCTCGTTCAAAGTCTAGATGAAAAGACTCTATTTTTGAACAAGATGATCTTTGATATGGGATCAGGATCAAGCCTGCCTACTTTAAGAGATCCAGTAGAGAAAATGAACTACTTGGGTCAACTTCTAGAGGATCTTAATACTCTGCTCAAGACTACTCGGAAGAACTATGCCCAGGCCATGAAAACAGGCGTTGCTAGTGGAGTTAGTTTTGCTTTGGCAAAACTGAAAGCTTCCGACCCCTCCATTGATCTCCAAGTTGTTGAAGATGACTTCAACTGCCCACCTGAGGAGGCGACCAAGTTCATGGAAGAACTCAAGCCACTCGGAGATAAAGTTGTAGAGGAGATGGAGGTCGGATCTCCATCAAGTAGTAATTAGTCTAGGAATATTCCTAGAGTAGGCTCCTGCAAAAAATGTAAAAATATTGAACATGTATAAAACTTACCTTTTATGTCATTAACAATGCCTTTGTTTATCCTGTTTGACTCCTTTTTTAAAAAAAATTCCCATACACTTCCTAGCCCCGACTGCTTTATAGTAGAAGAACTTTACTATACAAGCAGGTAGCCAAGAAAGAGAATGAAAGTCGAAACCATCGTTTTGAAGGTATGTGCCGATATGAAGTCAAAACTGATCGTAGCAATACTAGGAAATCATTGTGGTCGGAACCAGCTTATGACTTCGCCTAGTTATAGATCTTTGTTTGTCATGATCGAAATACCAATCAAAAGTTATACATGGTCGGATAAAAGACCTTGTTATTTGACATAAGAAGAAAATGCAAAAATGAATGCAACAAATTATAAGTGAACTTTGTTTATATCTATTATCCTAAAGTCTGGTCGGAAGGAATGCTTAGATCTAAAATCATATAACATATTTCGTGAAACGTGTTCAAGCTCTCTATCCGACTGGTAGCGAGGATCGTAAAAAAAGAACCGTCGCTAGGAAGCTCCCTCCAGTGGGCAGGACCACATGCGAAAAAGGAGAGACTTCGACTAGGAGGCTTTCGTGTCGACCGAGAGCTGGACAAGAGCAGAGCAGAATCTTGAAATAATGAAATATAATCTTCATAATCTTAGGCATATCATTCAGTATGGAAAGTTATTTGTATGATGCTCTGATTACTCATATATTTCCTTAGGAAAAGAGTATTGTCGCGCGTGGAAAAATGCTCACGACTAGGACCAATACGGCGCAAGACTTAGAAGTCGTTGCCATAGAGTAACAGAGATCCTTGGAAAGGATATCAGAGAGAAAATTGTCTTCTCCGACCAGTTTAAATTAACAATCATGAACGACCAGCCTATAGGTGTATATATATATATATATAAGCAAGGTTACTTTTTTTAATGAATAAATGAATTTATTGAAATTGAAAGAATTGAAACAATAATTAAACATAGAACTTACGCAATTGATCAATGTTCCAAGAATTTAACAAAATTTGCCCATCAGACATAGCTAGTCGTACAGAACCTAGTCGGGTGACTTCGACCACAGTGTAAGGACCTTCCCACTTGGGAGAAAGTTTATTGCGATTTGCTTGGTTACGAATTTTACGAGAACGGATCACCTCTGACAAAAGGTCTGCGAGGTTGCACCTTACGACTATGGTACCTTCGTATGGCTTGTTGGTGGACTACTGATCGTACAAGGGCTTGGTTTCGTCGTTCTTCAAGGAAATTGATATCGTCGAGTCGTCGTTCATTCTGATCGTTTCGTTAAAACGATCAGTTCGAGCAGAGCCAATTTTGAGTTCTGCAGGAAGCATGGCTTCAGCCCCGTAAACCAAAAGAATGGTGTTTCACCGGTCGCACGACTGGTCGTGGTTCGAACGGCCCATAATACAAACGGGAGTTCTTGAGCCCAAGCTCCTGACCATTTGATTAATTGGTCGAATACTCGGCGTTTGATCCCTTGCATAATGATACCATTAGCTCGCTCAACTGCTCCATTGCTCTGCGGATGAGCAACAGAAGCAAAATGAACTTTGACACCAAGTTCATCGTAGAATTCTTGGAATTGACTGCTAGAGAAGGCTGGCGCCATTATACGTGATTATCTGTTGGGTACACCAAATCGTATGATCACATTTTTCATGAGGAATCTCTTAGCGGCCTTAGTTGTTGTTTTAACAACCGGCTCGACCTCGATCCATTTTGTAAACATGTCAATCATGACGAAAAATTGAAGCCCCGGTGCTCTTGGGAAAGGTCCCGAATATCCGATCCCCAAGTTGCAAAAGGCCAAGAAAGAGGAATTGTTTGTAGCAGCTTGTTGGTGATGTACTTATCGGCTATAAACCGACATTATCGCGCCGTCACAAGTCTTTTGCATCATGAAGGCGTTGGCTAGTAGTATCCTTGCTGAAGGCTTTACTGACCCGGTGTTCAGAGGAATGATGTGCTCCTGAGACTCCTTCATGGATTTGATCGACAACTTAATGCCATTCGTTTGAGATATGCATCTCATCAACACTCCATGAGATCCTCATTTATACAAGGTACGTTCGATTAGAGTGTATGATTTGGCTTTTTAGTGCTATCTGATCGGCCTCTACATCATCTTCGGAATTATGTCATCTTTGGAGATAATTGTAGATCGATGTCATCAATCTCTACCTTGATCGTGTGGCGCCAACCGTCAACGACCTATGGAGCATCCATGTTCCTTTGATCAATTTGTTCAACTGTAAAGAATCATGTATGTTCTCGGAAGGCTCGACACGAGGGTGAATCGAGTTGCTCGAGAAAAACTCCGAGGTGAGACGGTTGATCTCATGGAGGCCATCCGTGCTAAGGCAGTGCGCGAAAGTTTTCCTTTCTAGGAATATGTTGGATCTGAAAACCAAAGAAGTGCTTTTCGAGTTTTCGTACTTCCGCCATATAAGATGACATCTTGGTACTCGAGCATTGATACTCTTTCCCTACTTGATTAAGCTACTAGTTGAGAATCACCTTTCACTAATGTCTGCGAATCCCGAGCGAGCGAGCCGCTCGAGTCTGCCGATAAACCTTCATATTACGCCACATTATTTGTGGCGGGAAAATTCTTGGATGGCGTGCTTGATGTGTTCGCCAAGATGGGGATATCAGATCACTCCCCGACCCTTTTAACATCAAGGAACCATCAAAGTACATTGTCCACTCCTCATGGTGTTCATACTCGGGCCCTTGGGTGGGTTCAGGGTTTGTCCATTCGGCAATGAATTCTGCTATTGCCTGGGACTTTATTGTTGTTCGTGAAATGAAATGGAGGTCAAACGCCCCTAGTTCAACCGCCTATTTTGCTATTCGTCCTAATGATTCCCTGTTTCCAAGGACTTGACCAAGGGGATATCCAGTCGGTACGACCACTTTATGGGCCTGAAAGTAATGCCTTGGCTTCCTTGATGACATAAGGAGACCATAGAGCAACTTTTGTACTTGTGGGTATCTTTCCTTTGGTCCATGTAAGACTTCGTTTACGTAATAAACTGGTCGTTGGATGTTATCTCTTTCTACAACCGATCGCCTTCTTGTTTGTGGTGTTCTTTGCCACGTACATTAGCAGTGTTTCTCCCGGTCTCGGAGAGACTAAAACTGGGGCACTTGTAAGGTACTTTTTAAGTTCTTCAAAGGCATCGTTTGCCTCTCTAGTCCACTCGAAACTCCCATGTTTCCGAAGAAGTTTAAAGAAAGTTAACTCTTTTTCCCCTAACCTTGCTATGAAACGACGTCTTAGCACTGCCATACAGCCGGTTAGTTTTTGGACTTCCTTCTTCGTGGTCGGAGGACGCATCTGGTCGATGGCTGCTATCTTTACTGGGTTTGCTTCAATACCTCTAGCCGAGACTAGGAAACCGAACAATTTTCCAGCAGAAACTCCGAACACACACTTTTCCGGATTTAACTTGAGGTTATACCTTCTCAAGTTGTTGAAAGTTTCTTGTAAGTTAGAGATGTGATTGCCAGCGTTGGTGGTCTTTACAACCAGATCGTCAACGTAAGCTTCTAGATTCTGACCTATTTGTGGACTAAAGGTTTTTTGTATCAACCTTTGAAAAGTTGCACCAGCATTTTTGAGACCAAATGGCATCTTAACATAACAATAAGTGCCATATGGAGTGATGAAGGAAGTTTTCTCCTCATCCTCTTTACACATACTAATCTGGTGGTACCCTGAATACGCATCTAGAAAACTTAGTAATTCGCACCCAGAGGTAGAATCTACCAGTTGAGCAATGCGTGGAAGGGGAAAATCATCCTTCGGACAAGTTTTATTAAAATCTGTAAAGTCGATACACATTTGGCATTTCCCATTATTCTTCCTAACCATTACAGGGTTGGCGAGCCACTGAGGGTGGTTGACTTCATGGATGAATCCAGCCTTGAGAAGCTTGTCAATCTCTGACTGGATTGCCTCCTTCCGATCAGCTTGGTCGGTTTCTTGTCAGGCTGGAGAGCTAGCCTGTGCTCGATCACCTCCCAGGGGACTCCGGGCATATCGGACGTCTGCTAGGCGAATACGTCCTGATTTGCTCGGAGGAAGGAGATGAGCAACTCTTCCTATTTAAGATTGAGTCTTGCTCCGACCAGAACCTTGCGAGTAGGTGGGCTAGCATTTTCTCCCCCAGGTAGTGACTTGGCACTGTCCGGAGAAGCGTCTTTGTCGAGTGATACCTCTTTTGACTGGTCGGAGGGTTTGGGTGTCACCTTCGGCCTCGAGTGTTTGGCCTGCATGGTAGATGGATTAGCCTCTCTGGTCGGAAGTTCATCGACCAGTTCAAAGGATTTTCGGTCACATACATAAGCCATTTTTCGATCTCCCCGAATAGTGATGACTCCCTTTGGCCCCGGTATTTTCAAACTTTGATAACCGTAATGCGTGGCTATCAAGAACTTTGCTAATGCCGGTCGACCAAGAATTACATTGTATCTTGATTCAAAGTTTACCACATCAAACGAAATTTTTCCGTTCGAAAGTTATCGGGCCTTCGAGCGTGTCCGGGGAAACTTGCCCTATCGGTTTAGCGGTGGAGCCAGAACTATGCCATGAAAAGCATATTTCACCGGTTTCACCTTTGACATGGGGACTGCATTTCTTCTAAAGCTCCGTAAATAATATATTCAAAGAACTACCTCCATCTACTAAGACTCGATTAACCCTACAATTATTAATGGTTGGTTCAACAACAATAGGGAACCTACCTGGTCGAGTCGAAGCAATGGGGCAGTCGTCTTTGCTGAAGGAAATTGCGATGTCCGACCACTTCGATTGCTTGATAATGATCGGAGATTCAACGAGGTTGACCTCCCGCTCCATGGCCTTCAGATGACGTTTGGATTCGTATGAAGAAGATCCTCCAAAAATCATGTTGACTGTGTGTTCGGGATCCTAGTACTCCATCTCTTCGTCGCCATCCTTGTCCTTTTTGGAGCTCGTTTCTCCGGGTTCTTGTATTGCGGGAAATGGTCCTTCACCTGCATAATAATCCTCCAGTTTCTTTTGCCAGACTCGACAGGTGCGCAGATCATGCCCTGCCTGCTAGTGAAGTGGACACCACTTCTTCTTTTTCTGGAATCCCTCGGTCGGAGCTTTCGTCTTGCCCCGACCGGTGTAGTCCTTCTTACCCTTCATGAATTTATCAGGAATGGCTAGGACCTCCTTGTCGTCGGGCCTGCGGTTCTTTTTCTTCTTGAGAGACTTCTTATTCTTTTTCTCTGGCTTGTCCAAGCCGAGCTGAGGAATCTTGTCTTTCCGATCAATGGCTTCGTACCACTCGATTGCTTCGCTAGCGGTGGCATACTTGTCGGCCATGTCAAAAAGCTCAACGGTTGTTCTTGGAGGGTTCATTGCTATGTTCTCTGTAAACCGCCGATTTCTCAGACCTGTTTTGAAAGCCTGAATAACAGATGACTCTGCGACTTCGGGTATAGAATTGCGAACCTAGCTGAACCTCTTGATGTATTGACGTAAAGTCTCATCAGAACCCTGCCGGATTCGGTGGAGATCATCCTCCTTCCCAGGGCGGTCATACGTACCCTGGAAATTTGTAATTAGAAGATCACAGAGTTGCTCCCAAGTATAGACTGATCCGACCGGTTGGTTCAATAACCACGACCGGACAGACCCTTCGAGCACGGTAGGTAGATAGTTGGCCATCACATTGTCATCGCCTCCAGCAGCTCTGATGGCGGTGGTATAGATTTGGAGAAATTCCAATGGATTTTGAGTTCCATTAAACTTGTCCAAGTTGGTCGGTCGGAACCAGTTAGGCCAACGCACAGCTTGGAGCCCTGCAAAGAAGGCTCGACAACCTGTGATTGATTCATGGCGCCTTCTCTGGGAGGGTGGCGGATTGTAATCAGTCGGAGACAGATTCCTGAGATTGGAACGCTGGAACTCCGGTGTGTCGATCCGGTCGTAGACATTGGTATGATGCCTTCGACCGTCTACTTGATTCAGACGATGTCGGAGATCATCAGGTCCAAGCGATGGTTCTTCTCGATGTGATGGGGGAGTGACTTCCTGAAATAACCTTCTCCCTCGTGACTCCTTGGTCGGAATCATCGAGGGCCTTGGTATCGATTGTTCCGAGCATGACCATCTTTGTCCCTGTTGAGGAGGAGCGTTGGGATGAAGTCATAGTTTGACTCCACGAAACCCTTTGTTCTCGACACGCAAATGCGTTGCATGGTGCATTGGAGAATTTGGATACTTGACCCACGAGTGTACAAAACACAGAGTTCCGCTAAAGTAGGATCGAATTATTTAACATATCTTGAACCGTTGCAAGTTTTGTCTGCGATTCTGAAGGTCTCGGGGGTTCATCTTGGTCGAGGTGTCGTGAACTGAACCTTCTCCTGACCTTCGGATTTGATCTGTCCTATCGGTTACTCTAAGTGGGGCAATACCAGGCGAGTTAACTGATGGACGTCGATTAGCTCTGTTGACTCCGGAAGTTGGTGCTTGATGGCCCGGATCATCTCTAACAGCACGTGATGGCGTGGTAGAGGCTATAGGACCGTCAGGGTATCTTGATTCTCATCTCCGATCGCGTTGACCCGTGCCTCCGACCGATCTTCGATGAGCTTCCATCGTAACTAATGGAGAGCTTCTCGATTTACGCGAAGTTTCCACGATGGAGAGCGGTCGGAAATGAGCACCTCCTGAGGTCTCCTCAGCCTGATTCGGCGTACTACCGATCGTATGCTGAGCGTGATCATCCCCACATGGCTTACGACCAGTGGAGGCTTCACCAACACCATTACCAGATGTCAGTTGACTCCTGGAATTGCCAGAAGCCGTAGGAGAATATCTTTCAGCCATGATTTCATCGAGGGTATAGAGATTTTCGAGTGGTGGTGCTGAAATTTCTTCACTGCTTTGCGGTCGGAAGACCGGCTTGAAGAAGGTCCCGACATTCGAGCTGATCGAATGGTGGTTCTCCGATTGCGCCATGGTAATAGTGGCGCATCCTCGTCCATCCGGTCGATCTCACTATCGTCGGCGTCGTGTGAGTCGGCGGAGGAGGAAGAGGAGGATGATCTGCCATTTTCCTCCATGGCACGAATGCATCCTTCCATATCGAGGTCGGCGTAGTCCGCCAAGTCGAACTAATTCTCCTCATTCCAAACTCCGGGCATATTCGCATTAGCAATTGCAGGAACTTGGGCGAGGATTTGTATGAGCGAAGAGTTTCTTCAGAAAACTTACGTCTTCTTCCCCACAGACGGCGTCAGCTGTCGACGATCGAGTCGCCGATCTTACGAAAATAAAAAGAGGAAAATGGCGTGGAGTATCCCGAAGAGAATGGGGCTGCTCTTTATTAATATGGTGGGATTACAAGACCGACTAGGACTATCTCTAATTACACCGAATGTATTGAATGCTACTACTTTGGCTTCTGAGTTGCCTTGCTTTGCGTGTCTTCTGTTGTTCGCTGTTGTTGTGTTCCCTCGTCTTCTGCGTTCCACCATTAAATAACTCCCGAAGAGGCGGTAGTTACTCCTAGAGAAGGCGTCCCTGATGAAACGTTACGACTGGTCGGAGGTTTAAGGTAGTTAACAATGTGCTAACTACCTTGCGGTTAAGTACTTGTGAGAACCTTAACCGTAAGGTGGTTTATTGTCAGTGTCTTGTATATCATCGCATGGTATGGAACGTTTTGCATGTGTTCCATTCATCATATGGTTTAGGGTGCCTGTTCATAGCATTTCCGAGCAGCTACCTGGTCGAAACCTAGTCCGACCAGGGTACCCATCGTGTAACCTCTGGAATCCTTACGACCAGTGAGGTCGTTAGCCTTAGGGGTTACGACCATAAAGACGTATGGTCTTTTATGTATTTAAATTAATACATAAAGGTTTTAATCCTCGTCAGCGGCCATGCATCTTTGCCATACTTTCCAAGTAATCGTGGTCTCTAAACAAAAGGTGCTAAAAACTGGAAGCCTGTTGCACTTAGATTTTCTTGATGCAGAAGTATATCCAACAGCAAACTGCAAGTGAAAACATAAGTTAAAATCTCTCATTGTAATTTCAAAATCGTCGCAAAACTGAACTAACCATGCAATTAATTTTTCTTACTGTAGAAACACAACCACTATCAATTCGAAAGAAAATAATAGGATTTTATGCTCTTGAAACTAATCTAGCAGCGCAATGAAATTTTTGCATAGTTATTATGCTCTGCAATCCTATTTTCTTAGCTTAACCTGTGAATACTTGTAGTCTACACATTGTTCAGAACATACTTTAAATATGAAGTGGGGGAAAAAATATACAACCTAATTAGTGAAGAAACGTTTATATAGATCATAACAACACCCAAAGACATCCCAACACAAATGAGAAACCGAAAAGGTGAAAACTATAGGATAGCCTTAATGCATGCTGTGTCACCTAAGCTGGTTCTTTAGTTATGTATGTTTTTACCTGCCAAATCCGGATGTTTGTTATTGATAAGCACATCTAAAAGAAGCAACCTCAATCGGCAATCGGTTCAGTTTGAAATGACCATCTGAATGGTCCCTTCATAGGATGGATCAATTTTTTTTTCTTTTTTGAGTGTGTATTAAAGCATTATACGATGAAGCTATAGCCTATAGATAACAACAAACTGATTAGATTCAGCTTAAAAAAAGGAAAAAAAATAGAAGTTTTGGTAGGTTAAGAACATACATGTCTATGTTAATGTCTAAAGGTCTACCTAGGTACATTAGTCAATGGTAAGCAAATAGGCAATAAAGCACCCCACAATGGCACGTTGCATGGTACTAAACAGCTCCAACGGTTTTTTTTGGGGGGGGGGGGGGAGAAGGGTATTAAGCATCTCACTTCTGAATCATATCGAAGATCATCATAGAAATTCAAGAGGCTTTGCACAAAATCTCTATGTTCAATCAAATTTGTAGAGAGGGAAGTAAAACATTTGATGAACTGACCTGTGCAGTTGAGATAGGTGTTCTAGGCAGAATTGGCTGTCCTCACGCAAGTCTGCAAGTAGGCAATTCTTGTCATTTTTTTTGTTGAAAGGATTGTAGGGGAGGTCTCTACAGTACAATCTAATTAATAATAGGAAAATAATACAAGCAGTTTAGGAAATAAATTTTAAATCCCTCACCCAGAGGGTCTACATCATTTATTGGGCCATGTTCTAACTTAGGAAGGATTGGTAGCATTATGACTTGAAGAAACCTATTGTATGGTGCGACAACAGTAATTAATGCAATGCACGTTTTTAGAAAATGCAGTCATATCTATAAGCTGATTTTTTTAAAAAAAATATCCCTCTTATAATTGGGCGTAAAAAACTGAGCAGCCTGCTTACCAAGCTGTGTTCCAACTAATATAGTAGGCACATTTGGAGCACAATGCATCAGTTCCATTTTTCATTGTTCAGTAAGGATGAAAAAGATTGTCTAAATTAGGGATTACTAATAAAGACTGTCAAGACATTCTTTGCAAAATTTGCAGGTAAAGCAATGTGGACTTTCCTGGCAATACTCTCATAACTTGATTTGCTGATGAGGGAAAATGGCAACAAAAAGACATCAGCCCCTCTGCAGGTAAGAGGTCTTAGACTGTTGTAGGCCTCTTGTCCTCCAAAGGCCAGCCAAGGTTCAAGCACAACACAAATTTTCTTATCCATAGAAAAGGTTTAATGCACATTTTCGTGTTATTCAGATAAAACAGATGGTAATGTTATCTATCTCACTACCTAATTAATCATATAATAGCTATGGAATGTAAACATACTGTGGGCCTTCCTGATCGTTTCTCTAATATTTGAAATAACAGGAGATTAAAGAATGCGAATCAGGCATAGGTATTTCAAATATCTAACATGAAGTACTGCCTGGTCGAAACGTGGTACATACTACTCTTAACATTCACGTAACAGAAGAAATGTGCAGGCATTTCTGAAAGCAACACGTCAATCATTAGACATGGAAACTCAGCCTACACGGCAATCATCATACACGTCAATTCATGTGCATTTCAAAACAATGTGTGGACTGACAGTGTAGGGGTACTTACAAAGTCCGCGCTTCGGTTTACCTTGATATTCAGAAACTGAGAGACATATGTGCATTCGTATCGCAACTCCGAAGCAGTGCAAGGGCCACGAAAAGAGGCAAATGATGAGACGTGTACCATTTAAAATGCTAAGGATGTTAGGCTGTAGAAACAGAAATGGCTTGCCATTAACCTCATTGGCATCGACAGGTGACAAGACGGTTGCATGTCGTTGTCGTACAACGAGGGTTCCGTGCGGCGTCCATACTCATCAGGCCATGTAAGGCATCTACCACATACTTTTCAAAAGTACCAGGCTACCCAATGCTAGAAAACCAATATCACAGCGTAAATCGAAAACTATTTGGTTAAGCAATCATACCGTGCTCTCCTTTACAAATCCTGTATAATATGAAACTCAATTAACACAGAAGAAAACATGCTGATACACATTCGTTTCATGTAATGAGACAACCAAATAATATCATTGGGCCATTGGCAACCCATGAGAGAAGTCAAAAGGAATTGTGTATAGGTAATGAACATGGCACAACAGAGAATCTAACCTGAGCAAAAAAAAGTTAATCTCTGGAGGTTTTTAGTTTAGCTAAATCTGGAGACTATAAATGCAAAAGAATGGGGTCAGCGTACAATTTGTTCAATTCTAAAGAACTGAACAAGCTGATCCAGTCAGATGTTCATTGCCCTATTGAAAGTGTGAATAAAAATATGTAGGCCGTACCTTGTTCTTGCAGTAGTATGTAACCTTTCCCCCGAGCGTCATCCTCGCCTGCGTAGAAACAAAGAAACGGTCAAGAACGCATTCCCAAAACTCCAAGAACTCCTAGCAAGCCGCGACTGCATAAAAGCAAGATACGCAAGTGGCGGAGACCAAGGGGCGGCGGCAGAGGGGGGGGGACGAAGCGATCGGCAACTGCTGGTGAGGGAAACCAAGCAGGCGGTGGAAGAGGAAGAGGGAGGCACCGAGGCGGTTGGAGAGGTAGACCGAGGGGGCGGCGGTGGAGGAAGGGGGGAAGACGGAGCGAGTGGCGGCGTCTGGGGAGGGAAACCCAGCATGTGGCGGGAGAGAAAGAGGGAGAGACCGGGAGGGGAAAGGAGCGAGTGGAGGAGCGGCGGCGCTGGACGGAGCGAGCGAGGAGCCGGGAGGAGAGCAGAAGGGCTCGCGTTTAGAGGCCACTGGAAGGAGTGGCGGCGCTAGCGGCGCCGGTGGCGGTGGAACGAGAGTAAGCGGAAGAGTCCGGTGGAGGAGGGAGAGCAAGGGGATCGGAAGCGGTGGAGGGGAAATGGTGTAATGCGATGCAACGTGCCGCAGGACCGGGCGAGCGAGGAGCCGGGATGAGAGAGGCGGGTGCGCTAGGGTTTCCGCCGCAAGCGATCCTGGCTGGCCGATGATGATCTGCCGGGCGGAGTGTGAACACCGCTCCACGTGATCCAGTGCGTCTGGAGACCATCCGACGGACGCCCTATTTCGAGGTGGTGTGGACAAGCTGAGAGTCCAGCAATTCCACCAGCTTTACTAAATAGAATAGATGCTCAAATGCTTCTTTAAAGTTCTAAAGAAGTTGCTGCTAGCTATCTGCAAATTATGCTTGTGGAAATGTTCATGTTACTTCTTCGAAGAAATCTTCAGGTTAATTAAGATAGTCTAGTATACTGTCAACCGAACGCATGCATTGAGTGGGGCATGGTCAGAAGATGACATGCATGCATGTAAACGTACAGTAGCGTGAGAGTGCACCGACCAAAACCAAGTCAAAAACTTTTGCAGGCTGCAGGGAAGAAAAGAAAGCATATCTGAATTTGCTTACGACTGCCTGTAGTACTGAACCACCAACTCAGTGTACTGAAGTAACTGAACTTGTGTGTACGGGATATATATCTACTGAAATTTATTCAGTTGTAGTGCTGACTCAGAAAGCAATACTTAATAAAATATGTAAGCGTGATATATAGTAGGTATCGCCTTAACCCTAATCCACTGACCACGCCAAATATAAATTAATGCAATGGTATAGGTCGTGGTCGTCTGATCCCTCTCGTACCCCTCTCTCCTCGATCTCTCCCTCCCGCGTCCAACTGGGAGTGCAGCCGATGAGCCGACGGTGGCAAGCGGCCACCCCTTCCTCCACTTCCGGCTCTGCCCCTCTACCTCCTCCTTCAACCCCGGCTTCGGATTTGGTGCGAACGGCGGCACGGTGCTTCAACCTCCAGCTCTGGATCTGTCGACGGGCAGTGGTGGTGTGACTCGGGACGACTAGATCCGGCGACGGCATGGTGCGGAGCTCGAGCCTAAGCTGGGGAAGAGAGAGAGAGAGATAAGGATGCTCGGCATGGAGCTCTAGCACAGATTCGGCGGCGGACGACGTCATGGCGGCGGTGGTAGTTGGGACCGAGTCGGAGAAGAGGTTGCAACAATGGAGGACGGTGTCGGGTGATTCCGTGGCAACGTAGCAGTGCTGTCATAGCCACATGAGTTAGTCAGAACTCGTTGAAACCTTCTCGAAACTTTGATTGAAACTCGTTGAAACCTATTGAAACTTTTGTTTTAAAACTTGTTGAAACTTCTCAAAACTCTCCGGCTGAAACTTATGTTCCAGAATCCGAAACTCATTGGAACTTTTATTGGAAACTTCTAGAATGTTCTCACAAAGCTTCTTGAAACATCATGAAACTTGTTGCTATACACTGTTGCAATGCTACAACGTTCCTAGTCGCTTCCTAAATTAATTTGTAGAATTAAGTGGAAGACATGCAATAGCTTTTAGGAGAAAAGATAATAAAGGGCGGTGATAAGTTCATACTGAACCACAAACAATATAATATCATAAAGAAATTGTAGTCGCAGCTGAACACAGACTCGCCTACCCAAATTTCATCCAGATCTACACCAGTCTACTACTGCAAGTGCAACCTACTCACCCCATGCATATGTGCTTATCTCATGAATAATTCATCCAACTACATATATTTAATCTCAAACGTGCCAATTTATTTATCCAAGCTGATCAAAACAACCCTGAAATATAAAAAAGACCCAAACATATATCTCTCTGTCAATCGTTGGACCAAACAGTCTAAAATTAAAGCGAGAAGAAGTACTCATGCATCCAAGAACCCTAGCTAGCAATACTGTAGAAACTTGCATCGGTCGGTAGGTTAGCTAGCTAGTACTCATCCACCACTTCTATCAGCTTGCTGGCCACTGCACTTGCAAACACTGGAGACCCCTGATGAATCTGCATCCAATCAACAAAAGAAAACAAGAAAAAGAAATTATCATCTAAAAATTGCATATCTTGATTCTTGAGGACACGCATAGCATATGAACCTTGGAAGGCCATGAATTCCAGATTAAGAGATCGATGGTGACCTTAGTGTTGAACATGTAGATGTGGCAGTCGCCGATCTTGCCGCCGGAGAGGTGGACGAGGTCGAGGCGGAGGTCGTCCAGCGCCCGCGACGCGGCCGCGAGGCACCCATCGCGGCGGCGCTTGGTGAGCTTGATGTTCACCTCGTCCTCCACGATCCGCACGTCCACGAAGGTCTCCTTGCTCCGCCGCTGGATGTACGTGCTCCGGATCGGCTCCCGCGGCACTGCCGCCGCAGCCGCAGCCACCGCCACCTCGCCCTCCGAGCTCTCCACCTCTCCCAACGCCAGCACCTCCGCCGGCGCCGCGTCCAACACGTCCCCCTGCAGTTCCCTCCGACGCCGCTTCTTCTCCACCAGCAGCGTCAGCTCCTCCACCGTCCTCCCCAGCTCCTGGATGTACTCGATCGCGTCCGAGATCACTGTAGCCCTATCCTCCTATAAATACCAAAAGAAACACAAAATGAACACGAGATCGATGAACAGATCAAGAGATCGATAGTGCCAAGAAACAAGAATCAATGGCACGTCGGTACGACGACCGTAGGGCATGTACGTACCTTTGTACGGTTGGGGATGAGGAGCATGAGGGCGGTGTACTTCTCGGTGAGGCGCTGCCGGCGCTGCTTCTCCTTCTTCTCCACACCGTTGGCCGCCCCGCCATGGAAGCCGCTCGATGCCCGGTTCCGCCGCTTCCTGCTGCCGCTGGTCCGTGGCGTCGGGGAGCTCTCGAAGGGGCCAACCATGTAGGTCGACTCATCGTCGGCGGCGCCGAACACGAGGGACGACCCGGTCCTTGGCCCGAGGAGGTACGGCTCGGCCGCGGGGTAGTGTCCGTAGTAGTCGCGCAGCATGGTCATCGTCTGGTGGTGGGGGGCCAGCTGCTCGAACTGCGCCGGCGGCTGATCGGTGCTCCCGAAGAAGTAGTCCACGGTGGGCTGCGGCGAGACGGCGGCGGTGGCTGAGGCAGCTGCCGCGGTGTCGTGGAAGTGGATGAGGTGGAAGTTGAGCTCCCCCGGGATGGCCGCGGCGGCGGAGGCGGCAAGGTGCGGCTGACCAACGTCCAAGTCCAGGGTCTCGTGGGGCATCAGGAGCTCGCACTGCGGGTGATACATTTTTGCACACTGCAACACAAACACGCGCGAGTAAATTTGCAAGGGCAGCTCAAAGAACACATGGTTGTAAGGAGAGAACTTCATTGTAAGGTCACGGCATGGTTTAATCTAGACACAAAAAAAGAAGAAGAAAGAACAGAGATATATAGCAAATTGCAAATTAGATGCAAATTGCGATGGGGTTAGCAAGCCAAACCTTTCTTCAGAGTAGTGGCAGCACTGCAACAATGAACCTGCTAGCTAGGTTGGTTTGAGTTCCTCGTGGAGCTATGAATTGATCGTAGAGGAGAGGGGTATATAAAAGGGGCAAAGGTGATATTGGGTAGGAGAAAGCTGTTGCTTTCTTGTGGATTGGCAGAGAGAAAGTGACACTTGTACAAAGAGTTGTTTGTTACTGAGATTCCTCCCCGGAGGGCCCCACCAACCTCCCCTCCAAAGGAACAAAAATCTGCCATACACCGCACACTGACAATTTTAGTGGTACATGCTCATGCAGGATTCAGAAAGGCTTCACAGACCAGGGTTTGGTTTGTTGCACACCAGTTGCCTAGCTTTTTCTGAAGCTTGGAGGAGAGATAGAGGAGGGTAGCTAGCTAGCAAAAAAGATCGAAGGTTAGATCAAGGGTATTGTATTTTAGTTCTTAGTTTTTACAAATTGGTTGATGGTTAGGTGCAATGTTTACTGTATTTGAGTGCTACAAATATAGTATAGATCTTTTTTTTTTGTTCAAGTGCCAACCAACCAACTGCAGCTCATTCCAACTGATGGGGCACCTTATATTTTCTTATTTCATCCCAAATAAGAACTACCTAATTACCATAAGAATAATTTACTAGGTGTAAGTCTGTACCAGATAAAATTCAGTGTTGTTCAGTGTTAAGTCAAGCTCTTGCCATATTTCCATGGGTACTGTTGACCAAAGAGTTATTTAAATGCATCGTAATTCATTCGATGTGGAGATTAAAAAAACAAACGGTGCTGCCATTGCCCATTTCATTTTAAGACAAGGGAAATGTAGGAGCCAGGATCACATGATCCGAAATCCTATGTGTATACCATACTAGTCCTGTGATAAGTGCCTAGCACACATACATTATATCGTTGCGTCATATCCACACATGAATAACCGAACATAGTACAACATATTATTAACGGTAGTACATAGGTAACTATGTGATACTTACACACGGGGTCGTGTAGACCAAACACATAAACACCATAATCTTGATCTGAAATCCTATGTGTATACTATAGTAGTCCTATGATCAGTGGCTAGCGCACACATATTACATTGTTGCATCATATCCACACATGAATAACCGAACATAGTACAACATATTATTAATGGTAGTACATAGGTCACTATGTCTGGTACTTACACACGGAGTCGCGTAGACCAAACACATAAACATCATAGTCTTGCACCGGAAGATACTTCAAACCAGATAATTCCCGCGTGGTATGCCATAGTCTAAAGGCAACCAGCTGAGGTTGCACCCTAGTACTCGTTTCCATAGTCATCTCCGAACTTATCGGCATAATAGCCTCCAAATGTCGGATCTTCTTCCTCAACTGAGAGTTCAACAAGCAAGAATGAGTACATAATATACTTAGGAATACTTACATCAAATGCTATTAACAATATGATTGCCTATGTCAAGGAATGGCTCAATCATGTTTTGTTGCTCAAAGCAAGTTTTGCATTTCAATAATAATAGATTGAAATGAGCATTGAAATAATATTGTAATTAAAAGGGAGTGATAGTTGAAAGTAAAACATCATCATTTATCTGGTGTAGGTCTCCAATACCTACACTAACAAGGATGGCTCCTGCCATCGAATTTCGTCGTGAAAGCTTCTCTTTGACCAATCTTTTCCTAACATTTTCTAAAAATTAAAATCTAACCAAGTGCGGTATTACCAAGTGATGTCCATGACCGGAGACACGGCTATTCGAATAGATTTACACTTTGCAGATGTTGTACACTTTACCCACATGATATAGTCAGCTCACAATGGTCTGCCATGGCTCATCATACGACAGTATGCGATTGAGTGACTATAATGAGGCCTTTACAATACCTTGCCCTAACAATAAACCGCTCTATGAGATAATACCTCAAGATATGAAGGTCCTTTACCATAATCAAGAGGGCTCATAGTTGTGTAGGTAAGCCTTACGCTAGAACGTAAGAGCCCTTTCGAACATGGAGTTCATTTACCAAGCCCGCACGACCAACAATAAGCTTATCATCGACTCTTGCAGCTTATAGCTAGAACACGATAAATTATTCCACCAAGTTTGTTCCACTCTAGAGCATGTGGTTGTACTGAAATGCTTGGGTCAACATCACTTAAGTTCAGTCCTTGGTGACCCAGGCGAGACTACAACGAATTCGGGCTCTTACTACCCATCATTGAACTACCACACACCCACGTCAAAATCACTTTTATTTTCACATTTACAACCAAAATGTCAGAGGTAACCCCTCCATCCAAAACTTTTCTAAAACATTTCCCAAAGTGTCCAAATTTTTTCCATATTTGTTCTAAAATTTGTCTAGCATTCTATATAGTATTTCTAATGAGCATGGCTAAGCATTTTCTAGGTATGCCATACCAGTGGGTAAATATATTCCTTTGGTGACCATGGTATTGATGTTCAATTCCAAGGAATATCCACTGCAGTATGGGATAATAACTCATTTCCTATGCATAAATATAGCAATTGTTACTAAAATTAAGCATGCAAAATAAGTGTAATAAAAAAAACATAGGATCAACATGATCAAGGAGGTTTGCTTGCCTTGCTTTGTGAACATTTGCTTCTTCTCTAGATCAATTTCGCTCACATCCGGCATGTCGGTTTCTGTACGTGAAAAAGCACACGAACACCAATAAATACCAAATAAATTTTCATAGAGACAAAAAATCAAAAAATGGCAGTGGAATAAAGATAATGAATTTAGAAAAATTTAGAGACAAAAAATCACTTTAATCGGAGATCGTGGGAGGGAGAACGGGCGTTCGGTTGTTTTGTTGGGAGGGAAAATCCTAGAAAAAGAAGAGAGAAAGCACTGTGTGGCTAGGGTTTCAAATTTTTATTTTATTTTCTAATTTTATTTCTAAAGGAAATTCGGGATTAATTCCTCCATGCGACTAATAGGTGGGGTCAGGTTCACGTGGACTGAGTCCAAGGAGAGGCTGAGCCAAGAGTGGGGTCCACATGTCAGTGAGTCACCTTCTAAAAACGTTATAATTAAAAATCTTGATTAATAAATCTACCGATCCCACATGTCATTGACTACTTAGAATTAATCTAACCCTAATGACATAATTAGCTCTAATCTAATCTTCATGTGGGGCCTACATGTCATTGAGACAGTTTTTAAACCGGTTTCAAATTAGAAATTGGATTAACTTAACTACTTGGTCCCATCACTACTACAAAAAGGCTAATACTGGACGCCTCATCACAGTCAGTTGACCAAAACTGTCTGTATTACATGTAATCACAAACGATTTTGGTTTAGAGACTGTTTGTGTTGCTGACTGTGCTAAAAACTGTATGTGAAGAGGTAATATCACAGATAGTTCATAATGAAAACCGTCTGTGAAGTATCACCGACGGTTCTTAACAATAACCGTTTGTGATAATTCTACATATCACAGATGGTTTTCAACAAACAACTGTCTGTGATACCCCATAGACGGTTCTTAACAATAACTGTTTGTGATATTACTACATATCACAGACGGATTTTGGTTGAAAACCGTCTGTGATAATTAACTCAACACAGATGGTGCACCATTTTGCTTGCTTACTAATCATCTGGTGCAGTAGTGTAGCTCCTCAACAGAGTCTTCTTCTCCATCTCTGGCTCTATAGTGAGTCTATCACCACTCCGTGCCCGGTTTGAGTATCACCTCACCTCACTGAGCCCGCTCGTGTGGTCCATTAGGCGTGCCTCGATCTCGCCATGAGGGGAGGCTCGAGGGTATCGAGACCATCGGAAGGAAAGCAATCACTCCAGAGATGAGAGCGTATGCTCAAGCCTATTTCATGGTCTTGCAACACATGACTGAAGTGTCCCTATATATCAACCAGCACAAGGACGTGCTTTAGCAACAAAATCCGGAGCGGTTGGATGTTTGGATTACGAGACAGCACAACAGTCGATTCAACCAATGGTTGAAGGAGCGACTCGCTAGGAAATCGTCAAGTGATACGTTGACATGGTTGGCAAAAGGGCCAACCTTTACAGTTGTGACATGGCAAGGATACGACATAAATAGGTACACATTCTATGCGCAGGCTCAGGATATAAAGAGCACTAATCAGAACAGCGGTGCCCGCATAGATGCGTTTAGTACCGATGGGTTGAGGAGCTCCTACTGTGGGTTCATAGAAGAGATTTGGGAGCTCGACTACGTGCTTTTCAAGATCCCCCTGTTTCGGAGCCGTTGGGTCCATCTCCCACAGGTGAAGGTCGACAGGTACGGCATCACTACCGTGGACCTCGAACGTGTCGGATACAAAGACGAATCATTCGTACTCACTAACCAAGTTGTTCAAGTCTTCTATGTAACCGACCAAGCAAATAAGAAGCGCCACATAGTTCTTCATAGAAAAAAGAGGATTGTCGGAGTTGAGAATGTAGTGGACGGGGAAGAATACAATCAATTTGATGAGTTGCTACCTTTTGGAAACGGCATAAGGGTTGAGGAAGAACAACGTGACGAAACTAGCTACATACGCGTCGATCATCATGAAGGGCTAATTTTTAAAGGAGATAAGCAAGTGGAATGATGAATGAAATGCTTACGTGTCATAAGTTCTGAATTTGCATTTATGTATATTAGAATGTGTCATATGTGAATTTGCATTTATGTATATGAGAATGTGTCGTATCTGAATTTGTGAAATGGATGTGCTTGTTTCTGAAATGAATGTGAATTAGATGTATACATGTACTTGGTGTGTTTTTGCTTGTTTCAAAGGGCATGACTAGCATTTCCTGAGGCTAGCCAATAAACAGAAATAGATGTAGCAATACAAAAGAATAACACAGACGGTTCCTTAGGACAAACCGTTTGTGATTATCTTTCATAGACGGTTTCATCTAAAGAATCGTCTGTGGAAATAATATATCACAGACAGTTTCATCTACAAACTGTTTGTGATACATTAGATATCACATACGGTTTCATCTAAAAACCATCTATGATACATACATATCACAGACAGTTATTTATTGGAACCGTCTGTGTTGTCCAACCCTATTTATATTTGGACTCTAGGATTTGTCGTGCCCCCACTCAAATGATTAAGTTTCTCTAACATCCCTCCTCCCCGAGCTCGTCGCCGCCTCCTCCTCGAGCCAGGCGCGCCTCCTCCCCCGAGCATGCCATCTCCTCCCCCCAGCACAAGCCGCCGCTTCCCCGAACCTGGCGCCCCTCCTCCCTGAGCCCGCCTCCTCCTCTCCCCCAGTCACGCGTCACCTCCTCCTCCCCTGAGCCCGGCGTGCCTCCCCTTCGACGCCGCCCTATTGCTCCGGTGTTCCCTGCTTGTCCTTCTCCTCGACGCCCAAAGGTAACAGATGTCGAGTTACCGATCCCGACGCCCCTTCCCCTCACACATTGCTCAGATTGCTCAGTGACTTTGATTGCCATCTGCTTCGTGAGTATCACATCATTTCAATTTAATTACCCCTTTGCATTTGATATGTTCATATTGCAATGTGGTGTAGTGGGTTTGAGATGAATGCTCTGTGATGATAATAGTATTGTATTTAAATTGTTTTAAACTCTAATTGGAATGGAATGCTTACTACTGTTGATTGATTTTTAGCATTTGGTCTGTTACTTTCGGTTGGTTAATTGGTCGAACCTCCAGGTTCTGTGAACCAATTCATAATACATGCTATTTTGTCAGTAGATCAAGTATTGTTGGCTGACTTGGAGGATTTACATGTTTATATGTCAATTATGTCATTTAATTGGTGTGTATACCCATACACATCGAGAATCTTATGCTAATATGTTCATATGTGTCAGAACTTCTATTTCTCGTGAAGACGTCGTCCGCTCATTCTTCGTCATCATCACCTCATGAGTCTGATGTGTTGTCCTTAGGAAAATCCAAGTGCAAGAAAAGAGGAATATCGAAAAGGCCCAAGAGCCAATTTACCATCACGAGAGTCGATGCATCTGGGACCCCTTTGAGTCCTCGCTGAACAACGTCTGCATTCCGGATAACGGTAAAAATAGTTGCACGCCAATGGGTCAAGATCACCTATGATTCATGGAAGGAGTTGACCAAAGATCAGAAAGATGCGCTGGTGACAGAAATTTAATTATCGTTCCAGATCCCGGAACAACACCAGGCCTCCGTGCAATGATACACGTTGCTAGCGGCGTGCAAAGCGTGGAGGAACTTCAAGAGCACGCTTATCAAGAATTATGTAGAGAAGGATCTAACGCCCTTCCAGAAGTATCCGTTCGTGGAGGAGTACTGGGAAGACTTTGCGGTGAAGAAGACAACATATGATTTTAGGAGTGAAAGTGATGCGCACAGGCCCTCTAGTCAAAAAACACGCACCCCTACAGACTCGGCACCGCTAGGTATGGAGGTAAAATCCCGCAATGGAGGGATCAGGACGAGCATGCAAGCCGGTTGGATGCCTCCCCGCCATTTGCCGAGATCCCTGATGAGCGTGCCCGACAGTGGCTAAGAGCGAGGTTATCTACTACGTCTTCAGGGGCCATCTTTCCAAACCCCGTAGATGAGGAACTGTCCCAGCGCCTAGTAAGATATCGAACTATCTAGTTTGTAATTACTCGATAACTTCATTGGAAGTGAAATAACATGTCGGGCTCTTATAGGAAGAACTGAGTACTGCACAATCTTCCCAAGGCTCATTCCAGGCAGTCAGGGAGAGAGATATGCTCTCCGAAGCCCTGAGAAACAAGGAGCATCCGGGTCGCATGAGAGGTATTGGTCTTTATATTCCATGGAAACATGGATTCGCAGCGGGCTCCACGGCGTACCGGAGTAGAAAGAGAGCCAAAGCCGAGTGTGAAGCACGGCTATGAGAGGAGATTCGTGTATCCCTTAGAGAAGAGATATGGGATGTCGCACGAGAGGAGATTTGTGCATCCCTCACAAATCAGTTGGAAGCCCCCGCCGCTACTGTGCTAGCCAGCCCCCAAACGTCCGAGTAGCTGCGCGTCCAACCATAACTTAGAAATTGATAACAGATTTTCTATTGATGATATCCTGGTAATCAAGTTTAATTTATTTTCTAAAATTCATTTTCAGCTGGATAAAATTAGGAAAAACTTGAAATAAATGCTTTTTAAAAAAAATGCTCAAAAATTCATAGATGAGTATTTTGAAGTTATTTATACAGTTTTTGTAATTTTGGGATGTTGCAGGAAAGTAGAATTCAGTACAACGGATTACAGATAATTTATGAAAAACAACTGTATCAAATCCGACAAACAGCGCTGTTAGCTTCTGCTGTTATTCTTGTGACGAAAAGAAGAACTACTGTACATGGCAAGAAGATGCTAATTAAGAAGGGTACAAAATATCAGTTGTGGTTAGATTAGACGCTACATATTCAGCGTCAGAAGTTCAGAACACAGACACCTGCAACATCCAACAAGACCTGCGGCAGGATGCAGCCAGTAAGGAGAGTAGTTAAGAGTAGAGAAAAATCAAGTTTTCGACAATGGTACGCAGTAGCATTAATACTATAGTAGTAGTAACATTTCTAAATCTTTGTTTACAGAGTCTCTATGTAGCAGAGAATGCAAATCCAGCTAATAGCAGAACCGGTTGGTTTTAAGATTACGTTGCATTAATCCAGCTGATGTGATGCAAGATACAGAGTTTGAGCTAGTTTCATGTGTCCACAAATCTACGTCCAAAATTTGAAACTTTTACTAGGTGAAACGGCTAGCATGCATGCGCTACCCTAACTGAAATGCGTCCAAAGGCATGTACAACACGTAGCCCTGGCTGGGTGCCTCGCAGGCCAGGTAGGCTCGGATGACTATGGAGGTGAGCCGGAGGTTTGCAGGCTGTCAGAGTCACCTCTGCAGGTTGTGGGTGCTTCAGGGGAGAGAGTGTGATCCAAGGTAGAGAAAGGGGCACATGAGCTGAGTCGACAGGCTTCGTACATGTCTTGCGACTTCCACACGCAGCCATGGCCGAGCTCCCGGCGCGTCCGTCCTGCCAAAGGAGACAGCCGTCGCAGGATCCGACAAAGACGAGCTGGCGAGTCAAGGACGTTGATTGGATCTGACGGGATCTAGACCTCTGCCGTCGAGATCCAGCGGGATCTGGACCTCCGCCATCTAGATCCGATCGGATCTGGTCACCACCGACCATCCAGGCGGCGAGTGGCGGTGGGAGTGGCGGTGGGAGCTTCACGCGGCAACAGAGGCGGTAGCGATGTGAGAGAGAGTGGTGGTGAGTGACCGACTAGGAACGGTGGAGACGACAGATCTGGTCGGCGAGGGGTGACGACGCCGAATTTGTGGCCGCAGCGGTAGCACAGTGAGAGGGTGGTTGGAGAAGGGAATGATGGGACAGAGTTGGGGAGAGAGATGGAGGTGGGGCCAAAGAAAAAGGGTGGCTGACAGGTGGCCCTGGTGGTTTTGTATAAAAGTATAATTGAAGGGACTGAAATGAAAAAATTAAATAAGTTGAATTACAAATATTCCAAACCACCACATAAAGCCACCACATTGAGGAGCAAATTTGTGTAGAGTAGCTAGAGCTGATGTGGAGCACTCTCTGTCTTTAGGCTACCACTTAGGCTGCTATGCATTGTACATGCCCTAACCCTTACATCAGTCATCGGTGATGAGAGAGAGAGAGAGGAATCTCAAAAAGGCATGCAAAGTTTACCTGATGGTCTTGCTGTTAGGCAGGCGCCGTGGAGGTTGGTTCATGCCTTTCCTTCAGCTCAGCTCATCATCTTGCAGCTAGTTCATTTGGAGTGGTGCTTGCGAACATGTTTGATTGGATGCATGGTGAGTTCTGGAGAGAGAGACCATTGTTTGGAACTGAATTTATCACACCGTACTGTCGTAAACAGTTGCAATATGCATTTGGTAGGCGTATAGCTAGCCTAAACAGCATGTCATATCCGTGTTGTGTCCCTGAAGTTTTGTAAGGTTTATCTGATCCTAGACATAAGAGAAGAACAAGACTACGATTTGGTTGCTTTTTTACGGAGCAGACACTATATTGGTTATTTTCAGTGTATCTTAAATTTGATTAATCTAACAATGTATATGGAGGCTCTCCTAAAAACTCACGTTAATCCTAGAATATAAAAGGCTAGAAATTACCACAATAATCGGAGAAAAGAAACAATACTAGAAATTCTCACCTTAATCGGAAAAAAAGAAATATCCTGACCATTTATTCGTGTAATATATGGTGTTGATTAGCTATGTATATTAGCATGGCTTACCGAAACGCAAACAATTCATGCAGTCAAAGCTAAATCGGGATGAAAAAGCTTAATGCTTATGTCTTCTAGCCGTCTACATCACAGATGCAGTCAAAGCTAAACCTGGATGAAAAAGCTTAATGCTTATGTCTCCTAGCCATCTACGTCACGGACCCCCCACGTTAATTTTAGAATATAAAAGGCTAGAAATTACCACAATAATCAGAGAAAAAGAAAAAAATGCTAGAAATTCCCACCTTAATCGGAGAAAAAAAAGAAACATCCTGACCATTTATTTATGCAATATACTGTGTATATTTGCTATGGATATTAGCATGGCTTACCCAAACGCACACAATTCATGCAGTCAAAGCTAAATCGGGATGAAAAAGGTTAATGCTTATGTCTCCTAGCCGTCTATGTCACGGACTCCACAATTTTTTTAAAAAAATAAATAAGAATCCAAAGCAAGCCCCACTCCCATTGAAAAATACCTCCATAATTCCTTGCGAAAAAAGTAATCAAGTGTTATTATTAATGTGGCCCTTCTTCCATCCTAACAAATATTCACCTTCCCAATCAAGCAGCAGAGAGAATGACCATGTACAAAAAAAAAAGGTGAGTATGTAAAGTGCGTGTTTTTCTTTAGGAAACAACAAAATTCTTTCATTCCATATCATCTCGCTACCAGGGGACAAATAAAATCTAGAAATTTGGAGGAAGATCACAGAGATCCAAATTCCTAAGCATCGAATACTACACAACTGATTAACATAGAGTAAACGACAGCCCAAGTCTTCATATTCCATCCAGGTTTCTTAAAATTTTACAGCCATTCGAGAATTCAAAAAAAAAACCTAACCATACTGTGGTAGTCACTACCGCCACGCTTGCGAAGTCTGTCACCAGAACCATTCAATAAGTGCAGCTCGCCTTCTTCAGTTTGTGTTGGTGCAGAGGAAATCGAATGGGGATTGGGGGAGACAGACGGAGGAAGGCAACATGAATGGATAAAGCTGACACTTAAGTAATTTGTAGCGATTGTAAGATTCAAAGTTACGTTTCCAAACTACTGAAAAGGTATTTTACTGCCTTCTATTACAAAGCATATATGCAACTATATCTTTTTTGAAAACACATTTTACTGTTGTTTATTACAAAGCTTAAGTAACTATAACTTTTTTCTCTGTGTGCGCATTTGACACATAACTAAGTTTCACACCCTATAAAAATTTGCTCCAGCATGTTTTTAGTAATACACATTGAAATGCATAGTTGTAAATTTTTCCTCTATACTCAGTTCATATTATTATGCAAATACAACCAATATTCATCATAAACTTTCTTTATTCAAGTTTTTTTTAAAAAAAAATTGCCAGTCCGTGTAGGTGCATGGGTTGATGACTAGTGCTATCCTAACCAGATGAGTAAATGATTTAATATGGAATCATTATGTAAATAAATATGAATTATAAATTAATTTATACTAGAGCCATGGTGCAAAACACCTCTTCGCAAAAAAAAAAAGTTTCTCAAATTTTCTCTCCTCTCACATTTTCTGCTTCATTTCCACATCCTCTGTGTAGGATGAGTAGAACATAAAAGGTCTACTTTAAGTGAATAAAATACAAACACATGCATGGTTTAGTCGCCCCTATTTACTGCTATTACAGTTGTGGTGACGGAGCTTGCGCCAAAATAATAAAGGGCGAACGGCGGACAGGCAATGGCAATCAACAATTAAACAAGTCCTAAATTATAATCATTCAAAAAAAAAGGGTAAATTTTGCAAAACTACACACTATTGGCTAAACTATAAAAAAACTACATCTTTAAGATTTCATTTCACAAAACTACACTGTTTGTATCAAATTTCATCAAAAGACCACATTCCGTCGTCACCTGGTTGTGACGGAGCGTAGTTCTTTGATCAAATTTGACGTGAAGAGTATAGTTTTGTGAAAAATATATATATATATATATATATATATATATATATATATATATATATTAGCCAACTTGTGTAGTTCTGCGAAATTTACTTTAAAAAGTCCTAAATTATATTACACTAACAGGACATGGTAGATTTTTAGCCACTTTATTAGTATCAACTATTAATTGATCTTGTCCATATCAATAACAAAAGGAAAAAAGTCCATTTGACTGAAGTATTACTGTCTGGCCACTTAACCCCTTTGACCTAAAAACCGGCCCTTTAACCCCCTCATGTTACAAAACCAGTGCACTTAACCCCCATGACTATGTGTTTGCTCGATGGTATTGCCTACATGGCACTTAGTCAGCATTGTTTCGCCACATGGGTTGCTGTGTCGGCAAGATGAGGTGGCAGGAGTGAGGGAGTTGCCTTCTCTCTCTCCTCACTCCTATCCTTTATCTCTATTCTCTCCCACACACACCGACAGGATTGCGGCTCGCCTCGCTCTGGCGCTCCTTGTGCGGCCGTCTCGCTCCAACGCTCTCCCCTGGCGTGGGCTCCGCCTTCGATGATCTTGTCGAGGAGGCCGCGGGCGTTGCCAATGATCTTGCTGCAGTTGTCAAGGAGACCGAGGAGGTTGCATTCCTCATCGGCGGCATAGAGTTTGGACACGATGAGCGCGGCGGATGCACGTGTGTCCGCCTCGGTGACGCCCTTCCAGCTGAGCATCTTCACCAGCCGCTCCACCAGCGCGACAACCCCGAACCGTGGAATCATCGCAACGTTGATGAGGACGCCGGCGCCGATGCGCTGCTCGTTGTGCTCACTGGTGCTCCACCTCCCTCGTCACCGGTGTACCATCGCTGTCCTCACCAGTTGTGAAACCCTGGAAAACCAGACTAATCTAAAACAACGCTAATCGGTAATTAGCAGTAAATTAAAATTTTCTAAGCACGAACAAAGCAAAACATCAGATTAATATTAATCACATCGTGAAACAAATTCATGCAAGATATATTCTCAAGAATGCATCAACATAATTTTCCAATGTGAATTATTACAACAACCGTAAAGTGATATTGCAATCACTGAGTTAACTAAATCATCAAGAGTATTTAACCAGACATCCACATCTACACACATCATCTTTATAATTTTAGAGTCAATCACAAGCACTCTTTACAAGCGAAATAAAAACATTTAAAAACAAACGCAGAATTAAATTACAATAATCCATCTCCAGAAATTGCAATATGAACTTTAAGGTGATAATGCAACATTGTTACACTCTCAAATTAATTACAATAATCCGTTACAACAGATCAGAATATAAATTACAATCCGGAATACATTACAAAAGAATAATAAAATCTTACATGCATATCTCCGCAGCTTTCCTTGTCCACTCATCGTCAGCTAGTCAAACCCTTTCCTCGATCAATCCGAACCCCTGCCACATCCATCGTCCGCCAAATAACCAAAAGATAGGTAGTAGTTCAAAAGCAATAAAGTAGAGTTAGAGTAAAATGGATTACCGTCAGATTTCGGGAGGATCACCGAGGTTCACAGACCAACCTAAGTTAGTCAGCACCGTCTCACCTCCAGTGGGTCTCATCACCCGGCAATTCTATAAATCCGACACCTACTTTTCCCGACTAACCTCAACCGTAGAAAAATCTAACAATACCTGATGAACCATTGGCTCATTCCTTTCTCTTAGCCCAACGCCCACTTTCAGTGTTACCAACTTACCATCCACAGTTGAAAAGCCAATGAGTAGTGCAGGGAGCTCCCCATGGACCAAAGGTCCTAAGGCAAATAGCCCATAGTGAGAGAGAAATGGATAAGCAAGGGCATAGTGGTCATGCATAGGCCAAGGCAAATAACCAGCCGAGATGCACCTCCCCATAAGCCTCTCCCCAGTCAAACAAGTCTCATATAACCCAACCCCAGCCGAAGGCAACAACTGAGAACAAGCAAAGCCAACAAAAGCATTTCCATATTCCTCCCACTCCATTTCTTTCCCTCAGCCAAGAGCCATCCCAAGCAAGGCTAAGAGCAAACCAACCGAGAGAACACCCACCACCTAAGCAAAACAAACAAGCCAACTCCTAGTTCCTCCCCTCAACCGAAGTAACCCACTAGAACAAAGCCAAGCAAAGCACCTTGGCCACCACCCAAAAACACCCACAAAGAAGAGGTAAAAGGAAGAGAGGAGCAAAGGAGACAGGGAAGACGACGGAGCGGGAATGGCGTCGGCAATGGCTCCGAACCATCACCAAACACCAGGACCGACGCGAAGATGACAACAAGGACAAGAAGCAACAGAAGGGAACAAGGAGACCACCACCACCACAGCCAGCACCGCCGTGACCACTGCCATTCCATTTCTAGACCGACCAAGCACAAACCAGGTAGACCACCATTCTTTTCCCCCACCCTTATTTTGCTCAATCAAAACCACATCATGTGAGCCAACCAAGAGCGTGCAACACCAACTCTAATATCCACCAGGTCCATCACAGGGAGCTCATCCCATAACCCCGGCCATATCATCATCTAATCGATTCATCACAGAGCAAGGGAAGGGAAAGGGATAGAGAGTAGAGGGGAGTAGTTACCTCAGTGTGACGCAACACGGCGGCAAGGAACCAAACCGTAGGCCACCATGAGCCATTGGGCATCACCAAAATTAACCCCACCTCCATCCCTTTTGCATACATAAGTTAGCACCAACACAAATAAAAAATGAATCATGCTCAACATAAAAACCGAAAATGTCAGGAAAGAAAAAGGGGGCACTACTACAGCAAATGTCATCACAGACGGTTCGGAACCGTTATCACGAGCGGTTTTGAGCAGTCTAAAAAGTTCGTCTGTGATAGCAGGCGTTATCGCTGCACGGTTCAAAAACCGCTCGTGATATGAATATTATAAGCGGTTTTTGGTTAAAACCGCAGCAGAAACATAGTGTCACGACGGTTTCTATTAAAAATCGCTATGCGTGATACGTGAATATCACGCAGGCGATTCTATTTAATCTATGCGTGATACGAGAATATCACGCACGGTTCGTAAATAGAATCGATGTGATATTCTCATATCCTGACGGTTTTAATAGAAACCGCCTATGATACTATGCCTTCATAGACGGTTTTAACCAAAAACCGTCTGTGATACTATGAGAACCCTAACTACTTTTTGCTGATTTTTGGCTAGCCTCAGGAATTGCTAACCATTCCCTCTGTTGATAGATACATCACAGATAATCAATTGTTGATAACATCACAGATAATCAATTGTTGACAACTCAAAGTGATTATTACTCAAAAAAAATTACAAAAGATCGAATTTGTTCAAGTATTGTCGCTATAGTCACAATTGGATTACAATTGAGTCAATTGTTTGCGTGAAACTCTTGGTCGGCAACGGAGTGAAACTCTCCTTTGTGGTTAACTATTTCTGACATGATAAAGTTGCAGAGCTGCCCTCGAACGTCCACGATCTCTTGCGCAACGAGTCCATCTAATTCTATCATCAAGCCCTGTCGCTAGGAAGAGAAAAATGGTAAGCATATATATTTAAATTTACAATTAGAAAATAATTATTTTGAGATTGACAAACCTCGGGATTCTTCGTCTTAGCACTAATGATTTGCTGCATATGATGGCAAACGTAGATTGCACATAGCTCATCATTTTTTTGCTGGCGGCACTGCAAAAATAGAATTACATACATACGTATAGTCAGTTCAAGACGCATTATTATGAAGTATGATATAGGATTATTGTGTTGTAGCGCGTACCGGAAATTTCGTCCTGTGTCTTAGTTGGGCGCTGGAGCCATTGTATGGTCCTTCTTTGCCAACATAGGCGATGAACAAACTACATGATTCAAAAAAGTTATCCTCGGCCATTTCAAACGAAGGAAGACTACAATAGAGCTATGTATGGAGGAAATGAGCATACTTGTGGAGTATTCCTCGCAGAATGTTGAAGTCATGATTGTTTCTGACTAGGGAATTAAGGTATATCACCTTGTTCCTCCTGGGTATAATGACTAAAAGGATCTAGTGGTACCTACTCATGTATGTCGCTATAGTCATTAAACCTAAGTACAAATGAAATTTGTATAGCAAATAGTGAAGCACTTACCCCTGGTTGTAGGGCACCACTATGTAGTCCTTGTTGTCCTGACGAAGCAATGCCGTCGTTATGTAGTTCTCGACGAAGGACGGGTCTGTTTCGATGGTTTGCAAAGATACCACGTGTGGGTCGAGGAAACCCACCGGTTCTCGCCCTTGCCGGGCATTTTTCATCATGTATCTATACATAAGCAATGAGTTGTGATATTTATCGGTATTACGTGAATGTAGAACTTAATTGTACACACTTACAGTGTCCAACATCGTAGAAGCGAGTCGTCGAGGGCTTCGAGGTTGAATAGGTTGAATAAGTCGTTGAGGCCCACGACGAAGTTGCCCGTCCCGTTGAAGAAATGTTCATCCTTGTATGCGACGGTGATTCGATGATCGCACCCTTCTTTCCGGTCTTCGCATGTACGAGCATGCAAAGCGACAAGCAAATCCAGTAGCGGGCTAATTACGTAGCCGGGCACTGCGGTTCTCCGATGGAGTATTTCCCGGGCTTCTGGGACTTGGGAGGCGACTTAATGTTCATCGATTTCGATTTGGCCTTAACGATTGGCAGCGTCTTCCCTGACGGCGACTTCGGGAACCGACACGTAGCATGCTTTTCTTGTTCCTTCGGCGTCTTCTCCACGGGAACCAATGAGGTGGCCTTTTGAGGCAAAGGATGAGGTGGAGTCATCGAGGGTCCTATTGGAGAGGAATGGTCGTGTCGAGATAGCGGCACTGCTGGGTCCAGGACGATATCCTTCTTGGGCAACTGGATAAAAGTGTGTCTTGCATCTCCGAGTGTTCTGATGTCTTTGTTCGGGCAAATCTCCAGCGGGACGGCCATGAAATTGTCATGTACCATGTCCACTGCGACCCTGGCGTAACCCTGCGCTAGCTGGGCACCGTGTCTGCTTGCCCCTTCTGGTATGGATACACCATCCCCTTGACCTCAATAGAAATGGACCCAACGAGCCTCACTAGGAGCTTGCAGGGCGTCGGCTCCTACAAAACGATACGCAATTAGCTAAGGCATCCTATAGGTCTATCTTTGTCGCATTCCAGATATGTACATTACCTTGATGTCGTCAATAGGTAATTGGACATCGTCATGATCACAATCTTTCGTGGACGCGACGCTACTCCGATGTCGAGGAGGACTGGTTCATAAAGTAACTGGGGCGGCTTGCGTCTGGTTGAGGAGTACTTGATTCAGTCGATCCTCCAATCTTGCTATATGTCCTTGAAATTTTGCAGTAAGCACCTGTTCCAACACTTTGTCGTACTCGGCCTTGGATCTCTTCCTACTCCTATACGTGCAGTAGTCGTCTGCGAATCCATCCCTCCAAGGTACGTTAACCCCCTTGCCTCGCGTGCGACCCGGGTGCTCCTTGTTTCCTAGGACCGTAGATAGTATATCCTTCTCCCTGTCTGCATGGAAGGAGCCTTGGGAAGTTTGGACAGTCAATTCACGCTGCAAGAGGTCATCATGTTATTATAGACACTATGAAGTTATGGACTTATAAACAACTTGGTAGTTCGACATATTTACCACACGTTGGGACACTTCCTAGTCCGCCGGGTTTGTGAAAGAGATGCTGCCCGAAGACGAGACTTGTGCCCTCGCTTTTAACCAGCTTAGAGAACGCGGGTCTATGATATCAAGAAATGGATTCTCCTCTGCCGCCCATTGCGTGGATTTAGTCGCGTACCCAGCGGTGCCGAGTCTGTGGGGGTGAGTGTTTCGTGTCTGGAGAGCTTTGTGCGCTGCACTTTGCGCCATAAATTCGGTCGTCGTCTTCACAGCCACAAAGGCGTCCTATGTTTCCCGCGTCAAGAATCCATACTTCGTGAAGGGAATCTTACCCTTGTTCACGTACCTCGTGACAAAAATGCTTTTGAAGTTCCTCCACGCTTGACCCATCGAGAGCAACGCATGCCGTTCCACGCATGCCATGTCTGCTTCTGGGATAGTGAACTTGCTTGAAAGTTCTATCCACAGCGCGCCTCTCTGAGCATTCGTCAGAGACTTCCACTTTGGTGTGGTGATAGGGGCCCGTTCTCTTGCAAGTATCCCACAAATGGTCCGGAATCTCGCCGCTGATCTCGCGGGACTCAGAGGGACCCCAACGTCACTGACCTCCGTGATGATCAGTCGGCCCGCAGGCAATTTCGATTTTCCTCTACCATCTCGCTTACATATCATTATCGTCGGTGACGGCGGCAAAGACGGCGCCTCTGCCATCTGTGGCGTCGGTGATGGCGGCAAAGACGGCGCCTCTGCCATCTTGCTTACTTGCTATCTATATAAGGTACAAACGCTCAACATGTGCAATATTAACAAATAATCATAATTAATTCCAGCATAAATATGAAACAATAAAGCATTAATCCAACAACATTTAAATGACCAAATTAACATAATCAAATGTAAATCATTCAAGTCATTTAAATTGATTGAAATGCTAAACATATACGACATGTATATGAATGAAATTAGCACAGAGTTGCAAAAGATTGATGATAGTTTGTGCTCTTAGGAGGAGAGTTGCAAAAGAACCAGAAGAATCAGAATAACTAGCTTTCAACCGAAAGTAACCAATTAACAGTATATCAAATTGACAGTAGCAAGTAATACAATAGAGCTCAAGAATGAACTAACTATCACATTCAATCTCAGTATAAGACAGAGTTCATCACAGAGCATGTCAACAAAGCCCACTGATCAATTTACAATATATTCAGTACTAGATTCAGTTCATAGATTATCAAAGACTATCAGAGTCAACATATCCACCAAGACAACAGAAGACAATCTGTTATGAAAAACAGAACAGAGCAATGATATCAAGATAATCACAATATCATTTCAGCAATAAGCCTTATCAAAGATACAGATTATCAAAGATATATAATTAACATTCTTTTGTCCATTCAATTCACAGATTATCAAAGATTATCAAAGACTATCAAATTCTGATTATCAAAGATATATAATTCACATTCTTTTGTGCATACATGGATCTGATTATCAAAGATATATAATTAACATTCTTTTGTTCATTCAATTCACAGATTATCAAAGATTATCAAAGACTATCAAATTCACAGATTATCAAAGATTATCATAGATATATAATTAACATTCTTTTGTTCATTCAATTCACAGATTATCAAAGATATATAATTAACATTCTTTTGTGCATACATGGATCTGATTATCAAAGTTATATAATTAACATTCTTTTGTTCATTCAATTCACAGATTATCAAAGATGTATAATTAACATTCTTTTGTTGCAATACTCACAGTGCAAGGAGGAGGCCGGTGCAGGGGAGGAGGACGACGCGGGGAGGAGGACGGCAGCGGGGGAGGAGGCAGTCACGGGGAGGGGCCACGGGAGGAGGCAGTGCAGGGAGGAAGCCGACACGGGAGGAGGAGGAGCGAGGAGGAGGCCGGCAGAGGAGGACGCCAACACGAGGAGGAGGCCGCACATCGAGGCGACGGCTGCGTCGTCGATGTCGGGGACGGCGGCGTCGTCGAGGTCGGGGGCAGCGGCGTCGAGGTCGGAGGCGGCGGTGCAGGGGAGGAGGCTGACATGGGGAGGTGAACGGGTGAACCCTAGAGGAGGCGAAGAAGTGCGCGAGAGCTGAGCGGGCTAAGTACTGGGGAGAGGAATGGGCGGCACTAGGGATATAAATGGACGAGGCGTAGGGTTATGAAGGCCTATCACAGACGGTTCTATTCTAGAACCGTTTGTGATAAGGAATCACAAACGGTTCTATTAATAAACCATCTGTGATATGCCCACATCACAGACGGTTCTTTAATAGAACCGTCTATGCACTACTACAAAAAGGCTAATACTGGACACCTCATCACAGACGGTTGACCAAAACCGTCGGTATTACATTCAATCACGAGCGGTTTTGGTTTAGAAACCGGTACAAGCATTAGCGCGCTTAAAACCGCTCGTGAAGAGTAATATCACGCACGGTTCATGTTGAAAACGTCATGAAGTATCACCGCGGTTACTCAACTAGAACCGTCTGCGATATTAATTAGTATCACGACGGTTTTAAAATACAACCGTCGGAAATGTATGACGCGGTCTCAACAAGAACCGCTCGTGATATTAATTAGTATCCTGAGCGGTTCTTAACAATAACCGTCTGTGATAATATCGCTCCAGCGTGAGTTTCTTCATCGCCGATGCGTCTGTTCGTCGCCATCCGCTTCGGCTCCCCGATGCGTCTCTTCGTCTCACGCTCCGAATTTATTCCTTGTTTTATAAAAAGGATCATCCGCCATCCAAGATGATCATCCCCACATACTTATAAAAAAAATAGAAATGGCTGCCTCTTCCTTGTCGCCGGCATTGATGGCCTTCCTGGCCGCACTGTACGAGCACCTCTCTCGGTGTAAGTTGAACCGTGCTGCGGAAGAACACTGTTTGATCAACAGTGTCTTCACTCCTCTGCTGGCGGAGAATTTGCCGGAGCAGGTGACGGCCACCTTCCGCCGTCTTGACATCCTCCTCCGCCGTGTCTTCCGGGTGATCTCCCACTTTCGGCGAGTTTACCGCGTCATCGACGTAGTCCTCCAAAACGACGTTGCACGTCTCTGTGAGGCTTGCCGTCACTTGGGCTGTAATCGAGGCGGCAGCGCATCGAGTCGACGGTGCCGAGACCCTCAAGCAAGGGAAGAGAGCCTATGGGCTCAATTCTTCTTGGTTCAACGATCTGAGGGTCTTGGAGACACTCGAGCGCAGCGTCAGCGGTGGATGCATTTCAGAGCCGTCACGATGATTAGGAATCGTCCGATGCCGACACCGCCGCTTATGAAGTATTGCGGATGGAGATAGCAGCCTACCTCCGCCACTAGAAAAACCTTGTTTAATTATAGGTTTTCGCTTTTTAATATAAACATGTAATTTCTTCATGTCATGTAAGTGTATATACAAGATAAATATACTTGAGAAAAAACCATTTCACGAACGGTTCCATTATGGAACCGTCCGTGATAATTATCACTGACGGTTCCATAATAGAACCGTCGTGATAAGTCTCTTTATAAGTAGGAGTTCACGGCCGCTAGGGTTTGGCGCCTAACTCGTCACTCCCTAGCGGCCTTACTCTCTCTCATTACCTTCCGCCGCCGACCGCCATTCTTCCCGTCACCAACGGTTGGCAGCATCTGGTAGGCCGCAAAAGACACTCGTGCGATAAGAGTGTCTTTTGTAGTGTCACCAAGCAGCCACAACTCTGATGACACCCTAACTCGTTACTCTCCGGCTCGCTTAGGGTTTGCGCCCGCCCTAACTCCGTTCCCCTCCCCACCTCGACGCCGTCGCTCGACCTTGTCGCCGTCGCCGCCCGACCCTGTTGCGCCCCGCTAGGGCCCTGGCCGGGCTTTGCTTTTCCCCATCCTCCCTCTATTCTCCTCTAGATCTGTTAGCTTAATGTCTTTTGTTGAGTTTGATTTTTATGCATGAGCCTTAAGTTGTGTCTTGATGTTTGTGTGATTTATGCAAGGTAAAGGAAATGGATGAGGGTTGTGCTGGTGGTGGGGTCGCCACCGTGGTTGCGCTGTACTAAGGTCCCTCTCTGTCTCTACCCCCCTTGCTCTATGATGAAAATGGCTAGCTAGTGCTCTGCGATGGATGCCCATGGCTACTACTGGTGTGGTGGGTTTGGACACCCTTGGTCTTGTTCTCTTGCTAATGAACTGCTCAATGATGTTAATAGTCTTATGCTGAAATTGAATTGATAATTAGTTCATATTAATAGTCCCTTGCTCGTGATGTAATGATGTCAATAGTCTTATGTGAAATTGAATTGATAATTAGTTCATATTAATAGTCCCTTGCTCTGTGATGTAATGGTGTCAATAGTCTTATGCTGAAATTGAATTAATAATTAGTTCATATTAATAGTCCCCTTGCTCGTGATGTAATGGTGTCAACATGATCTTTTGCTGAAATTGAATTGATAATTAGTTCATATTAATAGTCCTCTTCTTTGTGTGATGTAATGATGTCAATAGTCTTATGATGAAATTGAATTGATAATTAGTTCATATTAATAGTCCTCTTGCTCGTGATGTAATGGTGTCAATAGTCTTATCTTGAAATTGAATTGATAATTAGTTCATATTAATAGTCCCTTGTTCATGCTTGGTCAAGTTCTCCCTCGTCTTGCGTGCACGTCCTACCATTCCATTCATAATCTCTTCTCTATAAAGTCTCCAGCGGTGGTTGCTTGTGCCATTAAACCGGCATCATATATATATATATATATATATATATATATATATATATATATATATATATATATATTATTAGTAGTCTGACCACTTTAGGAATTCGTCCTGACATGAGAAGAATGAGGCGGTATCCACGGGCAACCTCATTGAGCCTGTAAGTTTAAAAGTATGGATGCAAGGAGGCGTTAGGACATCCAATTACGGATTGGGCGTCGCTATGTTCGAGAAAGTGGCGTTGATGCGCAACTACTCCGATTGGGAAGTGGCATCATCTATCAGCAACCAACAATTCTTGAGCATGTAATCGTCTTTAAAGCCAACAAGAACACCAATCAACAAGTTGAGAATTCTTTTGAAATATGAGAATGGTTGTTCTTGTTGGGTTTAAAGACGATTACATGCTCAAGAATGGTTGGTTGCTAATACATGATGCCACTTCCCAGTCGGAGTACCTGCGCATCAACGACACTTTCTGAACATAGCGACGTCCAATCCAGGTAATTGGATGTCATAACGCCTCTTTGCATCCATACTTTAAACCTGCAGGGCTCAATAAGGTTGTTCGTGGCTACCGCCTCATCCTTCTCATGCTCGTGGACGATCCCCAAAGTGGTCGAGAGATCATTTAACAATATATATATAATAAATATATATGATGCCGGATTTAATGGTACAAGCAACCACCGCTGGGGCTTTATAGAAAAGTCATCCACAGGCGGTTTTCAGCCACAAACCGTGCGTGATATGTACTTATCACTGAGCGGTTTGTGGATAAAACCATTCGTGATATGTACTATCACGAGCGGTTTGTGGCTGAAACCGCTCGGTGATATGTACTTATCACGAGCGGTTTGTGGCTGAAATCGCATACGTGATATTACTATCATGACGGTTTGAACCACAAACAAATGCAGGAAAGTATACATCACGAGCGGTTCAAAACCGTCGTGATGACCTCATGTCATCATTGACCCATAAACTCGGGCGGCTCACGAAAGCGGTCTATGATGGCGTTTTTGAACCGTCTGCGGAAAGCTGCTACGTAGTAGTGATGATATCACATCACGAGCGGTTGTATTAAATAACCGTCTATGATAAATCACCGCCCGATCGAATCGCATGCGGTCCCGATTAGAGGAGCGTTGAGATGTGGGCATATCACGACGGTTTATTAATAGAACCGTCTGTGATAGGCCCATCCATATATGAACTTAGTGGACAAGCTATTGATGACAATAATGACAAGTCCATATGAACCTGGTCACAAGTATGATGACAAGTTCATAACACAACTCCAAATAATTTGGTGAAATCAATTTATCCATCGACAATTCGTTTGACTTCAAAAATTCATATCTAATTCAACTCAACTCCAAATCAAGTGAAACCAATTTAATTTGATACTCCACATTACACTGAACATCCACATTGACATCAATATTAAAGATGACAAGTCCATAACACATTAACACATGACAATGGAATAAATTAATTACAATGGAGTAAATTCTTAATTAAAATATAGCCCTTCATGATGATCGATGCGCATATAGCTAGCTTCCTCACTGGGTTCTTCCTCGAGCCTGATGTCATCTCCGAAAGGAGGCAACTCGTCAAATTGATTGTATTCTTCCTCGTCCACTACATTCTCAACTCCGACAATCCTTCTTTTTTCATGAAGAACTACGTGGCGCTTCTTATTTGCCGGGTCGGTTACATAGAAAACTTGAACAACTTGGTTAGCCAGTACGAATGGTTCGTCTTTGTATCCGACACGTTCGAGGTCCACGGTAATGACGCCGTAATTGTCGACCTTCACCTGTGGGAGATGGACCCAACGCCACCGGAATAAGGGGATCTTGAAAAACACGTAGTCGAGCTCCCATATCTCCTCTATTTGCCCATAGTACGAGCTCCTCAGCCCATCGGTACGGAATGCATCTATGCAGACACCGCTGTGCTGGACCGTGCTCTTCCTATCCTGAGCTGCCGTATAAAATATGTACCCATTTATGTCGTATCCTTGCCATGTGACAATTGTAAATTGTGGCCCTCTTGCCAACCATAGCAGTGTATCATGACTTGATGACCTCCCAGTGATTCGTACCTTTAACCATTCGTTGAACTGACAGTTGTGCTCTCTCATGATCCAAACCTCCGACCGGTCTGGATTCTGTTGGCGTACAATGTCTTTGTGCTCGTCGATGTACGGGGACACTTGGGTCATGTGTTGCAAGACCGTGAAATGGGCTTGACTGTACGTATCCAGATCGGGAGTGATTGATTTCCTTCCGATGGTCCCGATACCATCCAGTCTTCCCTCATGACGAGATGGAGGCACACCTATCGGTTCCACCTGTGTCATGTAGTCAACGCAGAACTCAATGATCTCTTTAGTTGCATAACCTTCGATGATGCTGCCCTCCGGTCGAGATCGATTCCGTACGTAGGACTTGAGAATTCCCATATACCTCTCGAACGGGTACATATGACGTAGGAACACAGGGCCGCATATCATTATCTCTTTTACAAGGTGAACAATGAGATGGACCATGATATCGAAAAATGACGGAGGAAAATACATCTCAAGATGACATAGAGTCGTCACCACCTCGGCCTGCAAAGCATCTAGTCCTTGGGGATCGATGACCTTCTGAGCAATTGAGTTGAAGAAATAACACAGCCTCAAGATTGCCACTCGAATCTTGTTCGGCAAGATACTCCTAATTGCAACAGGAAGTATTTGTGTCATCAGCACATGACAATCATGAGACTTGCATAGAAACAAGTTTCTTAATGTTAGCGCAGTAACCAAACGGGACTTTGACACCATGCAAGCTCTGGCACAGTTCCTTTCTCTCGGCCTTGGACATAGTGTAGCAAGTTGGCGGAAGGTATGTTTGTCCTTTATCGGTCTTTTTTCGGTGCTAACTCGGTCCTTATGTTCATATCAACCAAGTCACGCCGTGCGTTAACACCATCCTTTGTTTTGCCACTAATGTTCAGTAAGAGACCAATCAAGCTATCACATACATTCTTCTCCACGTGCATGACGTCGATGCAGTGGTGAACTTCTAAGTGCTCCCAATAAGGCAAGTCCCAAAAAATTGACCGCTTCTTTCAGATGTTCTTCTGACGGGTTTTTAATTTACGTCCCTTTCCAAGCACAACATCAATATCCTTAACCATATCATATACCTCTTTCCCTCTAAAAGCCCTTGGAGCTGAACTGTCCTCCTTATTTCCGTTGAATTGTTTCTTCATCTTATGGTATGGGTGAGTCCTGGGAAGGAACCTACGGTGGCCTTATATACACGATTTCTTGTGAGTTGTTCACCATACACTCTCCGTAGCATTTAAGCGGTCTTGAGACGGGCTTTGGCTCCTTTCGCATGAAGCTTTGACGACAGTTACCAAGGGCGAGAAAAATCATTGATAGTGCGAGAACAACATAGCGCGTAAAGTGAAGTTCTCTCGTTTGTACGCATCCCACACTGCATTCTTCGTTCCACAATATCACAAGATCTTCCGGCAATGGTGCTAGGTACACATCAATATCATTCCTAGGTTGCTTGGCCCTTGGATAAGTAGTGACATCAAAATGTACTTCCGCTTCATACACGACCAAGGAGGAAGGTTGTACATACATAGATTCACGGGCAGTGCTATGTCATTTGCTCATGTTACCGAAAAGGATTCATTCCATCTGTACTCAACCCTAACCTTATGTTCCTCGGTTCCGCACCGAACTCTTCGAAGCTCCGATCGAAATTTCTCCACTGGGCAGAATTAGCAGGGTGTCTTAGCTTTTCATCTTTCTTACGCTCCTCCGAGTGTCAACGCAGCAATCTTGCCTCCTTTGGGTTCGCAAATAAACGCTTCAAACGTGGGATCACAAGCAAATACCACAACATCTTAGCAGGAGGTCCTTGCTTCACCTTAGCAATATTCTGACGCTTGTATCGGGATACTTTGCACACAGGACATACATGCATGTCTGCATACTCTTTACGGTAGAGGATACAATCATTCGGACATGTATGTATTCTTTCTACTTCTATTCCCAATGGACAAAGAACCTTCTTTGCTTGGTAGGTGGTGTTGGGCAACACGTTTCCCTCCGGAAGGATGTCCGCTAGGAGACCTAACAACGTCGTTAAACTCTTATCGGACCAACCATTGCTCGCCTTCAATTTCAGCAGTTCAATCACAGTTGACAACCTTGTGTATTCCGGCTTGCAGCCAGGGAACAAAGGTCTCACCGAGTCCTCCATTAAATTCTCGAATTTACAAAACTCTCTCTCACTGTAGTTCTCTTCTGCATCGCGTAGCATCTGATCCAGATTGTCATCGTGCGACCTATCCTCATCAAAAACACAGTCCACATCCAGGCATATCGTTGACTTCCTCGGCGATCTTTGTCATTACTAACTTCATGTAATCTGCTCTTCACCGTGATGGTCCAACATGTATACCCTTTTTGAAACCCTTGAATCAAGTGCGCTTCTATCTCTGTAGGGTTGTTAAACATCTTCATATTACATAATCAATGCATGGACGATATATAAATTTTATCCCTTCTTCAACTTATCACGCTTTCGTGGCTCTTCTAAAAGCAACCACGCCATTAATGTACTCTTGACTCACACGGTTCACACCGTACATCGATTCGGTCCATCTCGCCACGCATGTAACCAATTAGTGTCAAATTAGATATCAAGTACACCTTACCAACCTCAATAAGGTCATAAACTAATCAAGCACGAATTGTAACATGTTGCACAATTTCTCCACCATGTGAATCAAGGATATGTGTATTAATCAAGAATAGAACATTTAATCATAGTCGGAAGCAAATATTAAAAACACACTTCTTCATTCAAATGCTTTTACGGAGTTTCTTCCAATTCCAAAATGATTAACAAGATGCGATGTATAATGAATTGAGATAATTAGATTTGGGATTCATGAGATAGCTTCTTGTTATGCGAATGGTTACATCGTTCAATTTTCATGGGAAAATGATTCGTGATTTGTCGGTACTACAAACCTCCAATTTTCCAAAGAACAAAAAGGTCGAAAACTAGATCTCATCCAAAGGGGGTAAAAGAACTTTATTTTTTAGTAATCCTATAGAATAATGTAATAGGCAATTATTATAACAACAATCCGCTCCTTTTACAACTTTGCATTGAATTTCCACTAATTCTTGGTATTCATATAAACCTTCTAGTGGCTTCATTTGAGGTGCGTGACTTCTAAAAAGATGATTTCTTCAAGAGCATTTCAAGCGTAAGCTACACAAATGAATTTGCGAGTATTTCTAAAGGTCATATATTTGAATAACAAGGTCATTCTTCAATCCCAACTAAAGCAAAGCTATTGTATAAGATAACTAGCTTGACAACAGGAATTAATAATTATCTAACTTACTTGTAGATAACAAACTTGTTGAAGGAGGAGATGATCTTAAGGCAGTTTCCTCTGTCGGCGGCACAACGGGGGGAGGACCTTGTGGCAGCGGCTCAAATGGGAATGGGCTAGGGGCGCGGTCTGTTGGGAACTTTATGTGCTGAGGATATCATAGACGGTTCGAATTACAAACCGTCTGTGATACGTACTATCACAGACGGTTCTTTAGTACAACCATCGGTGATAGTTCATAGACGATCTTTGTTGACAACTGTCTGTGATACTCTCACCGACGGTTTTTTTAATAGAACCGTCTGTGATACCGGAGATTATCACAGACGGTTCTATAATATAACCGTCTGTGATACTATCATCGACGGTTCTTCAATAGAACTGCTCGTGATCTTGAGTAGGCGAGTACGACGGCACGGAATGGGGCGCAGGGTCGAAAGCACGATCGGCCGAGGGGCACGAGAGGAAGTGGTAGCGCTGGGTCAAGCCAAGGGCAGCGCCATGGCTTCGGCCAGGAACCAGGGGAGAGAGAGGTGAAGAAATGAGAGAGAGAGAGAAGAGAAATGAGGGAAAAAGAAATAAGGAAGAAGCACCTAGGTGGTGTTCGGCCGTGAGTGGATAAAGGAGAGAGAAATAGGAGATATTAGGTGAGAAGGGGATTAGAATTAGAGGTCAAGTAAAGGAGGATTAGGAAATAGTGGTAGATATCAAACTTTAGGGTAAGGAAAGGGTAGATAAATAAAATCTATTGAGAATTAGTAGTAATAAATGTAGCAATAAAAATGAACATTAATTATATTACGTATCAGTGCTATATAATTTTTGGACCAAACAAATTTAAATAAGCCGCGTACAGATAAATAGATGTAGACTAGACCACTAGAAAATAAAAGCGGGGAAAATGCGTAAAATTGATCAGAGACATTATAACTAAATTAATCGTAGATAGAACTTATTAAATTAGACTAATTATCTGAGGCGTTAGAAAATAGTTTAATCAAAATAAAATAATTAAATTAAGCAATGCCGGTGTAAAATAGATTAGGCATATTTGCATGCGTAAAAATTAAATAAACCTAGTTGCATGCGAATACGTGTAGTAATTTTATTTGTCGTGCGATAAAACCCGAATATAGGCGACCAACGATTCAAGAGCCAGTAGACCGTTGAACAACCGTAGTTGGGGAGTGCTAACCTAACAGGAGTTCGAAAAATGTTATTAAATTAAAGTATGTGAACGAAAAGAACCAACTGACTAATGTACGCATAATAGCACCAAAATAGAAGCTATTTATTTATTTATTTATTTATTATTCGCGCTACCGGATAATTACAGAGGACGGACCAACACAGACCGGAGTAGCTAATCCGGAATTCATCGACACTGATCTTTTCTACGACTACGAAGGCAAGCTTATCTCTTGAACATCAATATAGTTATATTAAATGTAAACTGTATATCGTTGTATCATATATATATATATACATGCATGAAAACTATGTCTAAAATTGAAATCGAATAAAAAGAGAAGGAGAAAGAAGAGAAAGAGATGAGAGGAGAGGAGAGGAGATGAGATGAGATGAGATGAGATGAGAGTTAATATTATGGCTTGTAAACGGGGCCCGTGGCAAGAAAGAGATGTGGGAAGATGTGTGACCCTTTAGATATGGGTAATATATAAGGACTAACAAAACTCTCACCCGGATCAGAGACCGTATTTAAGTGTCAACTGTTTCCTCGTTTCGACGGGCAAAAAATGCTACCTTGTTGTGTGGCTATATTCTCCACAACGGGTAAGTAATATGTAGGAGGGGTGGGCCTAGAGGGAGAGTAGGCTCAACCAAGGTGCTATAGCTCTAAGTGGAGTGTTGGGTCTAGAGGGAGAGCCGGCCCAACCAACATTATTGGAACTCGGTGGAGGACGGGGTGCGCCCCAGGACACCGACGGAAAATAATAGGTGGAGACTTAATCATGTAACCTGGAAAACATTCTGTATTCTGAACTTGAACCCGCATCAAAGGAAATGCAGGAGACCTGGCTTAGAGAGAGCTCAGAATAGCTGTAGGTAAAGTGGTACAAAGCCTGTGCAGTGCTATATCTCAAACCATGAATTCATGTTTGTCTCTTGGATTGGAGTCTACGGGAACCACGAGGGGTCTATCTTCTCTCCAAGTGACTAGTCGTCTTTTCAGAATTAAAACTACAACCTAATCTTGGTAAATTATTTTCCAGAAAACAGATGAGCTAGAAAATATAATAACAAACATAGATGAGTCATCATTTTTGCCGCTAATGCTTGCTGAGTATACTAGTACTCAACCTTGCTATTATTCTCCTTTGTTAGATCCTAGTCTGGCTGAGAATTATCCTGAGTGGGATGAAGGACACGTAGGTACCGCAGAGACCGTAAGGGGCGAGGGCGCTGATTACGAGGAGCAGGATGAGGTGGACACCATATTTGGCGAATGGGACGAGCAGACGACCGGTGGAGCAGAGTAGGCACGCAAGGGGACTTAGTTTCATGTTGCAGTTGTAAATTACTACTTGTAAGAACCATAGCCTTGCGTGGCTAACTGGAATAAAAAGTACAGTTTCTATCTTATTATTCTGCTATGTTGACTTTGGTAAGGCTTACTATTCGTCGAAGCGGTGACGTTCTTCCGGGCAGACGAATAGTAATCCGTATGCCTAAGTGTGATTATCCTCCTAGGTAATGACACGGGGCACCACACCAGTGTGAGGTCACTGTTGTATAACCATGTGTATAGTCCATTGTAATTTGTACAATACACGATGAGCAATATATATTTTGTACATTATGTCATGTATTTGTATAATGTATTCTTGTACAACATGTAGTATGCACATGGGTATAATATATTGTTGGAAGTAGTCCATATGCTGAGTCATTGCCACGCCTCCTGCCATCTCAACATCCCATGTGGTGAAACCGGGCTGACTAAGTGCCACATATGCAATACCACTGAGCAAAATAGCTATGAGGGGGTTAAGTGCACTGATTTTACAGCATGAGGGGTTAAAGGACTGGCTTTTTAGGTTAGGGGGTTAAGTGGCCGGACAACAATACTTTAGGGGGGGGGGTCAAATGGACCTTTTCCATAACACAAAGAATTTTTTTTTTATTCATGCCACTCCTTTAATTGCACTTTCGGTCTATGCCACTGGTTTTTTTTTTGGCTAATTTGGTCCATGTCACTGCTTTGCAAAATTAGTTCATAAAATGCCACTGCCATTACCCTCCATCCCTCACGGTGCTAGGTTAAAGTGTTTGACTATGACTCTCCATATGAAACATGTCAATTTATCCAAAATACCCTTGAGCAAATATGCCACCATTTCCCTCTCTCACTCTCTCCCTCCTCTTTACTCACCCGTGCGGCCGTGCCATTCCCCAACCCTAACAGCATTGGCAAGGTGGCGTGCTGCGCGGTGCATGCATGCGACGGCACGACCGAGGGCGAGGCCAGATTCGTGCATGCGGTGCGATGGCGGTGTAGCGGTAGAGAGGGGGAGAAAGTATAGACGGAGTCGCACATGGTGAGTGGCGACAACTTAGTGACGTGAGAGGCAGAGAGCAGAGCTGAAGCCAAGGCTGCGACGTCGAGGCTAAGAAGGCGTCGAGGTGAGCCGAGGGCATTGGCAGCTGCTCATAGGGAGCGGTGTCGGCTCGAGGCGGTTGAGGGTGGCCTACGACGACGCCGAGGCAGGGGGAGCGGCGTCGGCTCGAGGTAGCGCGACGTCGGCGGAGGCGGCGTCGTGAGTGCCGAGGAAGAGTGACGCGGTGCACGTGGGCGGCAATGGCGTAGTGGAGGACGACGATGCGGCGACATGGCGGTAGCGGCACCGAGGCTGGAGCGACGGCCGAGGGCCCAATGGCTCGGGTGGCACGGCGCAAGCGCGTGGCCGCGACGGAGAGGGAGAGACAGAGAGAGGCTGGAGGCAAGGCCGAGAGCGTAAGCCGGGCAGCCAGGGAGGTTGCGGCCGAGGTAGGATTGGACGACGACGGCGCAGCCAGGGGTGTGGCGCTCACTACTACAGAAAAGGTCTTCACAGAGACAGTTCAAAAACGTCACGGTTTTCGAACCGTCTGTGACAACTTACTATCACAGATTGTTCGTGTTTAGAACCGTCTGTCATAACTGACTATCACAGACATTTCGTGTTTAGAACCGTGTGTGATAACTATTCTCTCTCTCTCTCTCTCTCTCTCTCTCTATATATATATATATATATATGTTAGACCGAAACGGCGACTAGAGTGGGGGTGAATAGGAGCACGATCTCTTTTTCACCTTGATCGAATTCAATACGATTTTCACTCCAATAGCTATAAAAGCTATGAAGATCAATATACAAGCACAGTAGAAGACTTGTATTGAATCTGTTGGACCGAAAAGGCGACTAGAGGGGGGGTGAATAGGAGCACGCTCACTTTTTCACAAAAGATGGATTCAACACAAATGTCACTCCAATAGCTATGGAAGCTATGAAGATCAATATACCGAGACAAATGAAGACTAGTATTGAATCCAATCAAACCCCAAAGCAAAACACCCAAAAACAACCAAAAACTCAAATTTCAAAGTGTTGGGCGGTCGACCTCTCACAGGCGGTCGACCGGTTTGCCTAGCGGATCGACCTCTGGAATGGGCGGTCTGACCGCTCCTGACAGTGAACAGGAAAATCAGCAAAATCGGCCCGACAATCCGAAACGAAAAACGACCTAACTTTTGATCCGTAAGGCCAAACTTCACGAAATTTGAACCACACCTTCCTAAAGATATTAGGAACCTATTCCAATCAAAGATTTCAGAGATCCATGCCAAAGTTCCTATCTTTTTCAGTTTGAGCGAAGGAGGTTCAAAAACCGAGCCAAATGCAAAATATGATCTAGAGACTTGCTCGTGGGTGATTGATGATCAAGATGATCCTAGATGGGTTCCCACATGTCACAGCAAGTTAGATCACGGCAAGAAACCAAGCAAAAACTCATGGATCAAAGAAAGACCCCAAATCACCAAATAGAGAGAAAAAGAGAGAATAGATTCATCTTGAGAGAAATCTCTTTGGATTGATTTGATATGGTATTGGTTTACAGCCACTCCATCAATGGAGGACAAAGACTCAATACATGAGCACGAAATCAAATCCAACTCTCTAGAACCCTAATCTCCACTAATCCTCTCCCTAAGCAAAACTAGGGTTTCAAACACAATGAAAGAGTTGAGGGGGTGCAGCCACCTCCCTCCTCTATTTATAGTGGAGACTTAGACCTTCTAGAAGAGTAACCCTCTTGGGCTCTGTTAACGCCCAAAACAAACGGGACACATACGCATGCGTTTTAAAGTGCCGTCTTCATCTCTTGACCTAATCCGCTTCACCTTGCACCATCTTTGCGCCGTGAGTTGGCAAAAGGTGCAAAGCGGTATTTTGGTAAAATACCAAAATACCCTTCTCGATCTTTTGCAAAGACCGAGTCCCATCTTCGTGAAGCACCTCCATGCCGCCACGTGTAGGTTGATCCAACTCTCTTCATGTCGGCAAGTCTCTCCCATCCGCTCCCACCGAAACCACCATGGCACTTGCACCAAGCCCGCTTGATCAAACCATCGACCGAATCGCCTGTTCGGTTACCCTTGTCCATTCTCGCACCACACTTGAGTTCATTGACCTCACCCAAAGATCGTCGATCGTTACGGACCTCGGCTCTCCAAGCCTAGTCCCGATCATCCTCGCCGTTGACCGTCGTTGACCACCAAGCAACACTGCACAAAGAATAGACAAGCAAAGCGAATCCGGAACAAGTTCTTCACAACTTGACCCACGTTAGTCAAAACATGCATCATGCAACACATATGCCATGAAACCCATGAACTTGACCTAACAAGCAACCATCGCCGCCACGAAGACGACGAAACACATCAAAACCGGTCGACCGCCACCTTGGCCGGTCGACCGCCTTCGCCGGCCGGGCCTTGACCAAAGGCGGTCGACCGCGACCCATGACTTAACCAAAATTCATCCCGAAAACCAAAACCTCTTGGAATTTTCAAACCAATAGAACTTTTGCCTGGAAGCTCCAAAAATTATGAGACCAAGTGCAGAAGCACCTTCTCACTTGCCTACACCTTCTATTTTTGGCCCAGCTTCAAAATCCACAGTGATTACAATGGCCGGTCGACCGCTCAAGCAAAGCTTGGTCGATCGCTCCACTTGCTTGGTCGACCGCCACTTTGGCCGGTCTGACCGCCAGTGACCATTTTAGAGAAACCAAGTCAAAGCATGGCCGGTCTGACCGCCACCATGGCGGTCCGACCGCCGAAGCTTCGACAGAATCGAAACTTTGCGAAAACACGTGATTCGACAAACCGTCAACGACATTGCCAATTGTAACATCATCCTAAGATCTCAGGCATATCCCCATGATATCCACAATCTCCCCCTTGATGAACACATTGGCAATATTTCACAAATGTAAATTTGGAGGTTTGAAAAGTAAAAACACGTCGTTTTCGCTCAAAGGCACAACTTGGTCCAAATGCAAGAAAAAGCAAAGGAAATAACCAAGCTGGCTCTAGAATAGTATCAGCAAGTGAGATACGACAAAAGAAGGCACGAAAGCTTCAAATTCCAGAAAGGAGTCAAAAACTCACTTAAGGTCCATATGAAAGAACAATTGTTCGATATGACCTTTGATCATTGTGAGGATCAAGAATTGCAATTCAAGTTCAGAAAACATAAGAATGCAAATAAGAAACTCCCCCTCACTATGATCCTCAAATTTCAGAAAATTTCAAAATTTCCATTTTCTCCAAGTAACTCCCCTTTTCAAAACTCCCTTTTTCTCCCTTTTCAACCATCTTCTCCCCTTTGACAATGGAGTCATCAAGGAATCACGCCTTCCTCTCATCCAGAGATGACAAATGCGAGAATGAGGAAAAAGCATAAGAAAGAGCATGCATGAAATGCAATGGAGTGGCTTCAATTTTTGTATTTTTCAATTTTTAAAACAAGAAGCTTTGGAGATTACCCAAAAGAACAAGTTAGCATTCCTAAAGTTGCACAAACAACATATCAAGCGAACAATAGCTAGCAAGATCATGATAGGACATATATAACAAAGCTAAGCAAGAAGGCTCAATATAAAGCAATGAATTTTAGCATTTTAAGCAAAGCTTCAAATCTAGCAAGTTCATCAACAGGATCCTAAAATGATATCTTGGCCATGTCAAAATGTCAATGTGAGATCCAAAAGCTAACAATGACCATATTAAGAGACAAAAAGGTCCCTGAATTGAATCATTTTGCTCAATTTTCTCAAATGCCCATTTTTCAACTGTTTTTCATTTGCAATGAATATTGAAGTTGACTAATGGTCTAACTTAGTGATAGGATCCTAGACTAGGAGCCATCCACAAACTCATCCTAAGCTTCGACCAAAAGTTGATTAAAGGTATATCTTAGTAAAGAAGATCACGGACTAGGAGCCATCCACAAACTCTTCCTAAGCTTCTACAGTAGGCGACAAATCTTGAGGTTCATGTCGGTTGTGACAAGCGGTCCCCATGAGATCGTTCGGATCATCAAACTATCTCCAAGTTCATGTCTTTGACATGCGGTCTAAATAAGAGTAGTTTGGCACAATTTAAGCATAAGACAATCTTGAAGTTTGATTTTCATTTTTCACAAGAGCGGTTTTAGATTCTCAAGAACACAAGAAGCTCAAGGAATGATCAAAACTAGATTCAAGAGCTAACAAAGCAATTTTGACAGGCCAATGTCACAAAAGGAGCACTAATTAAGAATGGCGGCTAAACAATTCACAAATTGCAAATTTCTTAGTTCAAGTTGTTTTTCAAGTTCTAGCTCATACAACAAAGACTTAGCTACACATGTGAAAGCATGATAATTCTAGCAAGTCAAAGAACTAGACATGGCATTGAGCAAGAATTGAAACACTAAAGCTCCAAAGGGTAATAAGCAAAGCTTCATCAATTTTAAAAGATAAATGAAAAGCTTATATTACAATGCATCTTTTTGGATTTTTCATATGAAATGCAATATGATACAATGAGATGCAAGAAAAGCTCATAAAGCCTAAAAAGATCAAAAAGATCAACAAGTTCAAAAAGAAAATTAAGAAAAGATCAAATGAACAAGGAAAGATCAAAAGATCCAACTCCCCTCAAACCAACCCATAGGGATAAATTACCCTAACTCACTCCTCAAGGTGGCAAACCTTGTTGGGTCTAAAGGCTTGGTGAGGATATCGCTAACCGAGCCTCGGACTCCACAAAAGCAAACACAATATCACCCTTCTCAACGTGGTCTCTAAGAAAGTGATAGCGAATGTCTATGTGCTTGGTCCTAGAATGTTGCATCGGTTCTTAGCAATGTTAATAGTAGAAGTGTTGTCACGTAAAAGAGGAACACTAGCAAAGGTTAACCCAAAATCCTTAAGAGTGGAGACCATCCACAAAATCGACTCTGACAACTAGCGCTGACTACATATTCAACTTTCAAAGATGGATTGTGCAATGTAAGATCGCTTCCTAGATGACCAAGAGACAAGAGAAGTGCCTAAGAAATGACATGTGCGGATGTGCTCTTTCTATCTAGCCTACTGACCATAAAATCAGAATCGAAAACCCCGAATGGACATGAGAGAAGAAGAACAAGAATACCAAATGCCATCTTGAGGGTAGAGTGTAAATACTGAAAATGCGCTTAACGGCTTGGCGATGTGAAGTCCTCGGTGATGCTCAAACCTCGCATGCAGAGGCGCACGCGAAGTGGATGTCCGGTCTTGAGGCCGTCAGTCTGAAGGAGCCAATCATCTTTGCGGTACTCGCGTTGATCCACGGCTTCTCCTTCCTCATCTGGATCCAGCGATCGAAGTCGCCATGGGAGTGGCGATAAACTGCGATCACCCATATCAAAACGCTTGAGCAAATCCTTGGTGTACTTCGTTTGATGGATGAAGATCCTTCCTTGCATTGCTTGATTTGTAGCCCAAGAAAGTAATTGAGTTCTCCCATCATGCTCATCTCAAATTCCCTGGACATGGTCTCAGAAAAACTGGAAACAAGAGCATTAGAGGAACCACCAAAGATAATATCATCAACATATATCTGAACAAGCAGGAAGTCATTGCCATGCCTAAGAATGAAAAGAGTCTTATCAACTTTTCCCATTTCAAAATCATTCTTAAGCAAGAAGGTCTTAAGTCTATCATACCGGGCTCTAGGGGCTTGTTTAAGACCATACAAGGCTTTGGATAGCTTAAAAACATGATCAGGGTGCTTGGGATTCTCAAAGCCAGGGGGTTGCCTAACATACACTTCCTCCTCTATAAAACCATTCAGAAAGGCACTCTTAACATCCATTTGATGCAACCTAAAACCTTTAGATGCAGCAAATGCAAGCAAGATCTTGAATGGCTTCTAATCTAGCAACAGGCGAAGGTCTCATCAAAATCTAACCCCTCAACTTTGGCTAAAGCCCCGAGCTACCAATCTAGCCTTGTTTCTAACCACGAACCATCCTCATTTTGTTTATTTTTGAACACCCAACGGGTTCCTATAACATTATGTCCACTAGGAGGTTCTACAAGGTTCCAAACTTTATTTCTTTCAAAATTCTCTAACTCCTCATGCATGGTATTGACCCAACTAGCATCAGATAAAGCATGTGATATATCTTTGGGTTCAAAAGAAGCTACAAATGCAGAGTGAGAGAAAAGACTCGGATCATGATACCTGGAGCGAGTGACTCGCTCATGGAGATTACCAATCATCTGATCCGGAGGGTGTTGCTTCTGAATGTGCAAAGGAGGCGCTGGGGAGATAGTGTCTCCTCGACCTCCATGATCTCTTGACGACAAAGAAGCAGCAGGAGCCTCAATTGGAGGTGAAGCAGTCGTTGCGGGTTCAGGAGCTTGGGCAGCTTGGACAGGAACATCAGCAACAGGTGGAGGAGTAGTATCAAGTTCATCCTCATCTTCTTCAACAAAAATGCTCTCTGTCACCTGTAAGTCACCTGAAACATCGGATCTAGCTCCAGGGCTAGTCTCATCAAAAGTGACATTGCATGTCTCCTGGACAATGTTAGTTTCAACATTAAAAACCCGAAAACCCCTCGAATGAGCAGGATAACCTGTAAATAAACCATCACAAGTCCTTGATTCAAATTTATCTAGGTTCCTGTCTTGAGAATAAAACATTTCGATCCAAAGACTCGAAAGTGAGAGATGAGGGTTTTCTACCAAAACGCAGCTCATAAGAAGTCTTGCCCAAAGACGGTCTCAAAAAGACACGGTTTGAAATATGGCAAGTCAGAGCAATAGCTTCGCCCAAAACCTCCTCGGTGTGCTATACTCATCCAAAGATCGTTCTAGCCATCTCGACTAGAGTCTGTTCTTCCTTTCCACAACGCCATTTTGTTGAGGGGCGTGTGGAGAAGAGAACTGATGCTCAATACCGCGCTCAGCACAAAAAGAGGCAAAAGAAGCATTCTTGAACTCCGTGCCATTGTCATTGCGGATCGCTTTCAAGGCACCAGGAAGTTCAGAAGCCAAACGAAGAACAAGGTCATGAAAATGATCAAAAGCCTCATCCTTCGAAGCAAGAAAGAACACCCAAGAATATCTCGAAAAATCATCGACTATGACAAGAATGTACCAATTACCACCGACCGATCGAACCTAGCAGACCAGCAAGTATCCATATGAAGCAACCGTCGGTCCGTCGGTCATAACCATAGTCAATGAGCGGGTGTGAGGCGGCAACTTGCTTGCCATGCTTCTGAAGCGCACATCTGACATCCTTGCGGACTTTGAGTTTAGGCAAACCTCTCATGAGATCAAGGCCGCTAACTCGTGTCAGATGATCAAAACCAATGTGCCCCAACCGTCGGTGCCAAAGCCAGATATCAGAAGAAGATGCAATCAAACACTTAAGAGATCCAGCAAGAGATTCAGAAAAATCAGCTCCAAAAATTCTACCAACTCTAGAAATCCCAAAAACGAGCTCACCAAAAGAATCAAGCACACGACAAGCATTCTTCTTAAAACGAGTCTCATAACCATCATCAAGAAGCTGTGAGACAGAAAGGAGATTGTACCTTAACTTAGACACAAGCGCGACGTCCTTGAGAATGAACTTGTCGTTCACCCTAATCATTCCAGTTCCTTCAATGCGCCCTTGTGTATCATCTCCAAAGGTGATGAAGTCATCACCGGTTGACCGCGTGAAGGAGGTGAACCATCTTGAATCTCCGGTCATGTGGCGTGAACACCCGGAGTCGACGAACCATGTGTTCTTCCCCCTTCCGCGCCAATCCTGAAAATCAAGGAACAAAAGAGCGATGTGTCTCAATACTGGGGTTAGTTAAAAGCGACTTGGGAACCCGATCTTGAGACACACGTCTCATGAAAGTAGTATGCAAAGCGGATGTGCTATCCTTGACATTATTAGCAGTTCTATTATGAGCAATGGTAACAGAACATGAGATGTATCTTGTCTAGGAACATGGTGATGAGCATGTGCAACAAATCCTAGACTGGGTTCTTCTTTTGTATGTGACCATGTCTCATAAAAGCTCTAGGTTGATTAGATGACATTCTAGCAATATTTTTCTTAGCTTTCTTCAACCTCGCCAATGAGAACTCAACCAAATGTCCACTCTTCTTGCAATAGGTGCAATGGTATTTTGTACCACTTGGGAGAAGCACCTTTTGCCTTAAAAGAAGGTTGGACAAACCTGCAGATTTAAAAGCAGTTTTTGCGGGTTGGGTTTTAAATTCAACTAAGCCATTTTCCAAGACACGAATGACATTAGGCTTGGACATGTCTGAAGCAAGAGTTGTATCCTAAACCTTGCTTCTTAAAAGGAGTTTTAGATTTATCTAGAATCATGTTTAACTGTTTTTCACCATTAGAGAATCTTTCTAAAGTATCCTTGAGATATGCATTCTCTTTCTCAATATTAGCACATGATTCACAAGTCTTGCCCTTAATGGCTCTAGCATGTTTCTCCTTAAGATGAGCAACTTCAAGCTTATAGGCAAGACAAGAGGCACAAGATGTAGAATCAATTGTGTCCTTAAGCAGCAAATTTAGCTCTAATTGCTTCTAGAATATCCTTAACTTCATGTTGGCGTTCTAAGCGAAAGAGCAAAAGCTAGATTTCACATTACGAAGCATCCAACTTGCTAGACTCTAAGCATTTTTCACATGGAGCAGATTTAACATCAATTAGCTCGGTTCTAGCATTTTCAAGTTGATGCAAAGCAATATCATGAGCAGATTGCGGTTTAGGCAGTTCGAGTGCAAAGCATGGCGGGATGAACATTCATCAACATCTAGACTCTTAGCATTCACAATCTCTAATGTCAAATTCTCGACTTGTGATTCTAGATCCTTGTTCCTAGCCATGGTGAACTTTAAAGCCTTATCTTGACTAAGCAATTGCTCATACATGTTATTACATCTAGCGTAAAGGACATCATAGGATGGAAGTACCTCATCGTTGTCATCGGCGTCGATGGAGTCGACCATGAAGCACATGGGTGAAGTCCTTGGCCTTCCCTTCTTGTCTTGAGAATCTCCTCTTCCTTGTCCTCCTCGCTCTCGGAGTCCACATCGCTCATGGATTGATCTCCAAAGCGGCAAGGACTCGGTGAGCGACCTTCATGAGCTTGGCGACATCATACTTGGGCTTGCCCCTTTAGGCTTCTTCGGGCAAGCTTCTCATTCTTATGGTTGCCCTTACCTTTCGGCTTGGGGCGGTTGGCGGGATGTGATATAGCTCTCCACACTCATAGCATGTCACAGGCTACCTCTCTTCGCTTTTTGACATTGTTATATGCAGTGTGACTTTCTTGGCTAAAAGAGCTAAATCAGCCTTAGGAAGACTCTCAAACTCTTCTTCTTGAATAGCGAGATAAACACGCAAGAGAAAAACCGTAAGAAGACTCGGAAGAACCATCGAGTCCTTTGAGAGGATCACCACCAAAGCCATGTTATCCTTCTTAGGATTACCGCCTCTCTTGATCTCATGAGTTTTAGCTTGCTATAAAGCAGCTCCAAAGTGAGATTAGAGATCGACATTCTCCTCTATGGCGATTGCCTTCATCTCCCACTCCTTGGTGTTGATTGCGGCCAAGAGGTGGGTGGCATTCTCGATTGAGAGTACTCAATGTCAACGACTTTCATCGATTGATCACCTTGTTAAAAGCGAGTAAAGGCGTCATCGATGCTCTCACCGGGGCGCATCTCGAATTTGTTGTACTCTCGCTTGTAGACATTCGGCGCACTTGCTTGATCCGGGACGATCCCTCATGGTAAGTTTCGAGGTGTGCCAAATCTCATGTCTTGTCGCAAGATTGCAAATCCTATCGTACTCTTGCCTACCAAGCCCGGCATATAGAACGTTCTTTGCCTTGTTGTTGTTAGCCAAAAGATTTCTTTGGCCGGCGTAGCAACTTCGGCAAAACAATGAGGGCTCGAACAACCTCCCATATAGCTTGTCGCCGCTCTCAAGGAAAACTCGCATGCGATTCTTCCAATAGGCATAGTCGAGCCCATCAAAGACATGCGGCTTGGTCGAGTACTTATCCATCGCCAAGTTCAGTGACCGGTTAAGATCAAGATTGAACTAACCGGGCTCTGATACCACTTGTTGGACCGAAAAGGCGACTAGAGGGGGGGTGAATAGGAGCACGCTCACTTTTTCACAAAAGATGGATTCAACACAAATGTCACTCCAATAGCTATGGAAGCTATGAAGATCAATATACCAAGATCAAATGGAAGACTAGTATTGAATCAATCAAACCCCAAAGCAAAACACCCAAAAACAACCAAAAACTCAAATCTCAAAGTGTTGGGCGGTCTGACCTCTCACAGGGGCGGTCTGACCGGTTTCCCTAGCGGTCTGACCGCTCCTGACGGTGAACAGGAAAATCAGCAAAATCAGCCCGACAATCCGAAACGAAAAACGACCTAACTTTTGATCCGTAAGGCCAAACTTCACGAAATTTGAACCACACCTTCCTAAAAATATTAGGAACCTATTCCAATCAAAGATTTCAGAGATCCATGCCAAAGTTCCTATCTTTTTCAGTTTGAGCGAAGGAGGTTCAAAAACCGAGCCAAATGCAAAATATGATCTAGAGACTTGCTCGTGGGTGATTGATGATCAAGATGATCCTAGATGGGTTCCCACATGTCACAGCAAGTTAGATCACGGCAAGAAACCAAGCAAAAACTCGCGGATCAAAGAAAGACCCCAAATCACCAAATAGAGAAAAAGAGAATAGATTCATCTTGAGAGAAATCTCTTTGGATTGATTTGATATGGTATTGGTTTCTGACCACTCCATCAATGGAGGACAAAGACTCAATACATGAGCACGAAATCAAATCCAACTCTCTAGAACCCTAATCTCCACTAATCCTCTCCTAAGCAAAACTAGGGTTTCAAACATAATGAAAGAGTTGAGGGTGCGCCACCTCCTCCTCTATTTATAGTGGAGACTTAGACCTTCTAGAAGAGTAACCCTAATGGGCTCCCGTTAACGCCCAAAACAAAGCGGGACACATACATAGCGTTTTAAAGCGCCGTCTTCATCTCTTGACCTAATCCGCTTCACCTTGCACCATCTTTGCGCCGTGAGTTGGCAAAAGGTGCTAAAGCGGTATTTTGGTAAAATACCAAAATACCCTTCTCGATCTTTTGCAAAGACCGAGTCCCATCTTCGTGAAGCACCTCCATGCTTCGCCACGTGTAGGTTGATCGGCTCTCTTCATGTCGGCAAGTCTCTCCCATCCGGCTCCCACCGAAACCACCATGGCACTTGCACCGACCCAGCGCCGCTTGATCAAACCCGTCGCCGAATCGCCTGATTCGGTTACCCTTGTCCATCGCACCACACTTGAGTTCATTGACCTCACCCGGCATCGTCGATCGTTACGGACCTCGGCTCTCCAAGCCTAGCCCGATCATCCTCGCCGTTGACCGTCGTTGACCACCAAGCAACTTTGCACTGACAATAGACAAACAAAGCGAATCCGGAACAAGTTCTTCACAACTTGACCCACGTTAGTCAAAACATGCATCATGCAACACATATGCCATGAAACCCATGAACTTGACCTAACAAGCAACCATCGCCGCCACGAAGGGCGCATTTAAACGCATCAAAACCGGTCGACCGCCACCTTGGCGGTCTCGGCCTCCCCGCCGGTCGATCGCCTTGACCAAAGGCGGTCGACCGCCGATCCATGACTTAACCAAAAATCCATCTGGAAAACCAAAACCTCTGGAATTTTCAAACCAATAGAACTTTTGCTGGAAGCTTCAAAATTATGAGACCAAGTGCGAAGCACCTTCTCACTTGCCTACACCTTCTATTTTGGCCCGACTTCAAAATCCTGATGATTACAATGGCGGTCGACCGCTCAAGCAAAGCGGTCGACCGCCAGCTTGCTTGCGGTCGACCGCCACTTTGGCGGTCGACCGCCCGATATTTTAGAGAAACCAAGTCAAAGCATGGCGGTCGCCGCCACCATGGCGGTCGAGACCGCCAAGCTTTCGACAGGCGAAACTTTGCGAAAACACGTGATTCGACAAACCGTTAACGACATTGCCAATTGTAACATCATCCTAAGATCTCAGGCATATCCCCATGATATCCACAGAATCCAATCAAAACGCCGAAGCAAATAGACCAAAAACATAAAAACTCAAAACCTAAATGAGTTGGGCGGTTTGACCTCCAACTAGAAATCAGTCTGACCTTTGGAAATTGGTCTGACCTCTCAATACATGGCGGTCAGACCACCAGACCAATGAATAGTGAAATCAGCCCAAAAACCAAAACTCAAATCGATCTAACTTTTGATCCGTAAGGCCAAACCTTACCAAATTTAAGACGCACCTTCTCTAAGATATTAGCAACCTATTCCAATCAAGGATCGCGTAGATCCATGCCAAAGTTCCTATCTTCTTTAGTTTGAACGAAGGGTGCTCGAAAACCGAGTCAAAATTGAAATATGATCTAAAGACTTACTCGTGGGTGAATGATGATCAAGATGATCCTAGATGGGCTCCCACATGTCACAGCAAGTTAGATCAAGGCAAGAAACCAAGCAAAAACTCGCGAATCAAAGAAAGACTCAAAATCACCACATAGAGAGAAGGAAAGCAAATAGACTCATCTTGAGGAAACTTTCCTTGAATTGATTTTGATATGGTATTAGTTTACAGTCACTCCATCAAGGAGGACAAAGACTCAATATATGAGCACGAAATCAAATCCAACTCTCTAGAACCCTAACCTCTAGCTATCCTCTCCCTAAGTAAACTAGGGTTTCAAAACAAATAAAAGGGTTGAAGGGGGTGCAGCCACCTCCCTCCTCTATTTATAGTGGAGGCTTAGACCTTCTAGAAGCATTAACCCTAATGGGCTCCCGTTAAGGCCCATACACAAACGGGTCACACACGCATACATTTTAAAGCATCGTCTTCATCTCCTCTTGACATAATTAAGCTTCATCATCATTTGTCTTGCTTGCATGGATTGGCAAAAGGTCACCAAGGTGATATTTGGTAAAATTACCAAAATACCCCTTCTCGATCTTTTTGCAAAGACCGAGTCCCATCTTCGTGAAGCACTTCCATGCTTCGCCACGTGTAGGATTGATCAACGACTCTCATCATGTCGGCAAGTCTCTCCCATTCGGCCCCCAAAACCACCATGGCACTTGCAGGCCCGCCGCTTGAACCAACTCCGTCGCACCGAACTACTGTTCGGTCACCTTTATCCTTTTGCACCATGCTTGACTTCATTGACCTCACCCGGCATCCCGATCGTTTCGGACCTCGGCTCTCCAAGCTTAGTCCCGATCATCCTTCTTGATTGACCGTCATTGGCCTCCAAGCAACTTTGCACAACAATAGACAAAGAAATCGATTTGAGAACAAGTTCTTCATAACTTGACCCCGTTAGTCAAAACATGCATCATGCAACACATATGCCATGAAACCCATGAACTTGACCTAACCCAACACTTATCGCCACTTTTGGCCGATGAATAAGTCAACACCGGTCGATCGCCACTCGGCGGTCGGCCCGGCTCTGGCGATCGATCGCCACTTGACGCGCCGGTCGGCCGTCGGTGGGACTTAGCCAAGATTCCTCCCTAGAAATCCGAAACCTACTGGAATTTTCAAACCAATAGAATTTTTGCCTGGAAGCCCCAAAATTATGAGACCAAGTGTAGTAGAATCTCCTCTCTTGCCTACATCCTCTATTTTTGGCCCAGCTCCAAAACTCAAAATCTCATTAAGGCCGGTCTGACCGATTTTCCAACGCCGGTCTGACCGCCACTTGCCTGACAACACTTTGAACTTTGCCAAAAACACATGATTCGACAAACCTTCAACACCATTGCCAATTGTATCATCATCCTAAGATCGTGAGCATATCCCCATGATATCAACAATATATATTATTGTTCGTAGTCCCTAGCCACTTTTGGGGGGTCGTGAGGAGGATGAGACAGCTGCCACGGGCAACCTCTCATCGAGCTGCGAAAAGTTCAAGTATGGCTGAACCAACCAAGCGTGGACATACAATTACCTAGATGTCGTTGATAGGTAATTGGACTTGACATCAAGGAATGGTTGGTTGCTGATACATGAAGCCACTTCGATCGGATGCCCGCTGCCTCATCCTCCTCACGAACCCCCTCAAAGTGGCTAGGACTACAAACATATATATGTATGTATGTATGTATATGTATATATATATATATACATACATATATATATATATATATATACATACATACATATATATATACACACACACACACACACACATATATATATATATATATGTATATGTATATACATACATATAGCCGGTTTTAAAGGCACAAGCGACCTTTGCTTGGAGACTTTATAGAGAAGAGATCGGGAATAGAATGGTAGGACATATACATACCTAGGACGCAAGGGAGGAGATTTTGACCAGCATGAACATGGTTACACAGACAAAGGTGAAATGAATGGCGAGAGACAGGTGAAGAGGTGTTGTAGTAGTTTTTGACTCATTTGGTCTTGTTTTCGAATAGAATACACACCAATTAATAAATAATTTGTATGTTAATTGCAGCTTTACAAATTAGCCTAACCTTTACAAATCTGAAAAGTTAATTGCAGCCAAGCCCCATCTGAACCACATCCCATGTAAGCCAACTAAGCACACAGAACCAACATTAATAACCCTCAGTATCCATCAGAGAGCATTAACCAAACCCACAGCATGAACTAAGCAAGATGCATAGAATGCACATACACCAATAGCCCTCAGTTTACATCATAGAGCAAGGGGACTGTTAATATGAACTAATTATCAATTCAATTTCAACATAAGACTATTAACATCATTACATCACAGCAGAAGGACTATTAATATGAACTAATTATCAATTCAATTTCAGCATAAGACTATTAACATCATTGAGCAGTTCAACAGCAAAACAGCAAGACCAAGAGTGTCCAAACCCACCATACCAGTAGTATCCCTCGGCATCCATCGTAGAGCACTAGCCATTTTCATCACAGAGCAGGGGGTAGAGACAGAGAGGGAGTAAAGGAGGGTGATACCTCAGTATAGCGCATCCACGGCGGCGACCCCACCACTAGCACAATCCTCATCCATCTCCTTCACCTTGCATAAATCACACAAACATTAGGACACAACTTAAGGCTCAAGCATAAAAAGCAAACTCAACAAAAGACATTAAGCTAACAGAGAGGAGAATAGAGGGAGGATGGGGAGCAAAGCCAAGGGGGCCAGGGCCCGAGCATAGGAGGTCGAGCAGGCGCGGGCCGTGCTGGAGAACCAAGCCATGGACGCAAGCAGGCTGTAGGTGCAGGTGGCAGCGTAGGCGACACGCGGGGCCAAGCCTAGTGGCTTGGGTGGTAGCATCACTGTAGTTGTGGCACGACCTTGACATTGCACAAGACACTCGTATCGTACGAGTGTATTGTGTAGTGTAGAGTGGTGTCACAACCGGCGGCGACGGGAAGAAGGGCGACGGCGGCGTTGAGGTGGGGAGGGGAATGGACGAGAGTAAGTGCGCTAGGGAGTGACGAGTTAGGGCGGGCACAAACCCTAGTGGCCGGGCTCCTACTAATAAAGAGACTTATCACAGATGGTTCTATTATGGAACCGTCAGTGATAGTTATCACAGACGGTTCCACAATAGAACCGTCCGTGATATGTCACATATTACAGACGGTTCTATTAAGGAACTGTCTATGATATGGTTGTTCTCAAGTTCTATGTTTTGAGCATATTATCATGTATATACATTTACATGACATGAAGAAATTACATGTTTATATTTTATATGTCAATGTTGTCATTTAAATCTTGTTGATTTATACATATACATACATACATATATATATATATATATATATATATATATATATATATATATATATATATATATATATAAGAGAGAGAGAGTAATAATTCAACATATAATTAATATAGTAGTAACTTCACCTCCAAACTAGATTTTTTTTATTTTGGAAATTTCATATGGCCAAACACCGTGGCTAGTCGCTTCTTACAAAAATTTTAAAAAAAGTAGAAACCTATAAATAAACAAAGTTTTTTTAGTGGCGGAGGTAGGCTGTTATCTCCGTCTTCAAAACTTCGTAGGCGACGACATCGGCGTCAGACGGTTCGTGATTGAACGAAGCCTGAAATGCGTCCACTCGCTGACGTACTCGTTTGAGTGTCTCCCGAAGACCCTCGAACTGTTGAATCAAGGAGAATTGAGCCCATAGGCTCTCTTCCCTTGCTTAAGGGTCTCTACCGTCGACTCGATGCATCGCCGCCTCGGTCGCTTGATCAAGTGACGGCAAGCCTCCTAGAGACGTGCAACGTCATTGTGGAGGACCACGTCGATGACGCGGTAAACTCACCGAAAGTGGGAGATCACCCAGAAGACACAGCAGAGGAGGATGTCAAGACGGCGGAAGGTGGCCGTCACCTGCTCGGGCAAATCCTCGGACAGAGGAGTGGAGACACTATTGAAATAATGTTCTTCCACAGCATCCGCCAACGTACGGCCGGAGAGATACTCGTACAGTATGGCCAGGTAGGCCATCAATGCTAGCGACAAGGAAACAGGAGAGGGAGCCATTTCTGCTTTTTTAGATCGAAGTAGTAGAGTTATATGCGGGGATGATCATCTTCGATGGCAGGTGATCCTTTTTATAAAACAAGGAATAAATTCGGAGCGTGAGACGAAGAGACGCATCGGGGAGCCGAAGCAGCATTGATGCGACAAAGAGACGCATCGGCGACGAAGAGACGCATCACGGTTATAATTAAAACCATCTGTGATATGTAGTAATATCATAGACGGTTATTGTTCAGAACCGTCTGTGAGGTATCACAGACGGTTGTTTGTTGAAAACCGTCTGTGATATGTAGAATTATCACAGACGATTATTATTAAGAACCGTTTGTGATACTTCACAGACGGTTTCATTATGAACCGTCTGTGATATTACCTCTTCACAGACAATTTTTAGCGTAGCCAGTAACACAAATGGTCTCTAAACCAAAACCGTTTGTGATTGCATACTATCTGAGCGGTTTTTGGTAAACCGTGCGTGATCGGCGTCGATATTAACCTTTTTTGTAGTAGTATTTACGCGGCAGCTAAATCAAAATCTCCAGGATTCAAGTAACATTTTCATAATTATTGAAAGGGTACCACAGATCATTTGTCCTAGTCAAACACGTTGACCTGACACCATGAGGGCTATAGTATGTAGAAGGCTAGTATTTTCCGAACAAATTTTGTGAAGCAGTGGCATTGACCAAAATTAGCAAAAAAAAATGTGGCATAGACCGAAAGTACAATTGAAGTTGTGACATGAATCGAAATTTTCCTAACAAAAATATCACGCGAGAGCAGTAGTAGAAAATACAAATTAAGGGAAGAAAGGAACGAGAGTGTGTGGTGAGAATTTTAGTTTGGATAGAGGTGAAGGGAGAAGCTGGTGTGATCTAGCTGCATGTAATGTGCTAGAGCTTGGATGGACCGGTGGCTGAGCTGAATTAGGACTTAAGAGCATGGCGTCAAATGGACCAGACGATACGTGAGCCTAAAGACTGCATGATACCTCTTCTTTTTTGAGGGAACAAAACTTTTTATTAGGAAGGTCGAGGTCAATATCGATCTGTTGAACAGGGGAGGCCAATGCCCACTTTGACCTCGGCCCTTCCCTCACCTTATAGTTTCAGACAGTAACACAATGCGACGCCCCGTGTCATTACCCCAAGGGTAATCACACTTAGGCATACGGATTACTATTCGTTTGCCCAGTAGAACACTGCTCCAACGAATAGTAAGCCATTTATCAGAGATAACGCAGCAGAACAATAAAATAGAAACTGTACATCTTTATTGCAGTAATAGCCACGCAAGGCTATGGTTCTTAATACAAATATTACACAACTACAAAAGGGAGCTCCTTCACTTCTCTCGCCTACCCTGAAGTAACGGCCACCTATTTGCCCCTCGCGTCCTCCACGCTATGCCCCTCCTGGCCAACACCCTGGTTGCTAGCGGCCTTCTCGGTACCTGCAAACCCCTCATCCCACTCGGGATAGATCTCGGCCGGACAAGGATCTAAGCAAGGGGAGAGATAGCAAGAGTGAGTACTATAGTGTACTCAGCAAGCATTAATAGCTAAAATGCAATTGATGACTCTAAACTTCGTCCTTATCAAAATTCCTACCCCTTCTCTTATTCTGAAAATAGCTTTCAAAACTTAGGTTGCAATTTTATTTCTGAAGAGACTACTTGTTTACTCGGAGAGAAGAAAAACCCCTGGCGGTTCCCGTAGACTCCAATCTAGGAGACTGGCATGAATTCATGATTTGATATAGCATCACATGCAGGCTTGTACCACTTTACCCATAGTAATTCTGAACTCTAAATGAGCCAGTCCCCTGACATTTCCTTAGATGCGGGTTCGAGTTCGAATATAGAGCGTTTTCCATTTACGTGATTAAGTCTCCACCCATTACTTTCCGTCTTGTCGAGCGTGACCTCGTGAATCATCCACCGAAGTTTCGGTAATGTTGGTTGGGTCGGATCTGCCCAATACCCAACACTCCACCTTGCTACCCGTTGTGGAGAATGTAATTACGTAAAGAGGTAGCATTTTCTGCCCGCCGAAATGGGAAAATGGTTGGCACTTCAAATACGGCCTCTGACCGAGTAAGAGTTTTGTTTGTCCTTATATTATAACCACCTGTAAAAAGGGGCCCACCTCTTGCCTCATCATCATCGTGTTTCCTCACCCGGGCCCCCTTTTACCAAGCCAGTAATATTACTATGCTTTCATCTCTTTCTTTCTCATTTCTTAATTCCTTCATCTCATTTATCTTCCTTATCTTTTCATTTCCATCTCATTCATTTGAATTGATTGTTTTGAAAAATAGTTTTGATGCAATACATATCAGTTAGAGCAATATACGGTTTACATTTAATATAGCTATGTTAATGAACAAGGGAGTAGCTTACTTCAGGCTAGAGGAAAGATCGTCGTCGGCGAAATTGATATTATCTACTCTTGTTGGTTCACATTTGCAATTTATACGATGGTGCGAAATAATAAATACATAATTAAATATTTTTCAATAATACGTGCGACTATGTGCATGCTATTCAGATGATTCTTTTTGTTAGTGGATTTTATTTTAATAACACTTTTCGAACCCCCGTTAAGTTAGCACTCCCTGCTACAGTCGTTCTACTAATTACTTACCCTAGGGTTGAAAACGTCTAAATTCGCGATTAAACTAACGAGAACAGGAATACTACTCACACGCACACTTCATTAAGTCTATTAAATTCTACTCGTGCAAAACTTCTAAATAATTATTTTACTTAAATCAGCATGCGATTATTTAATTTTCTACAAATACTCAGGACCACTTTATGTTAATAAATTTAGCATGATTAAAACATTTCACTAACCTGACTAATTGCCAAATATGAATAGATTTACTACACACACATTTTACTTTCTACTCACGTAATCAATGGTAGTTTACTCTATTATAACAATTACTCAACCGATGAACTTATACGAATGGTTAGTCGGATGTAACCTAAGAAGAATCGATTCGATCGCACAAATCTGTGAGCTAACCTTTATTATTTCTATTTGATCATTACTCTTGCTAAAAACATTAATTATCACAATGCATTAGAATTTATACAATTTTCCTACAACTCTCCTACACTAAACTCCCTAAACCCAAATTCCTATCTCTAATCCCATCTAAACCCTAATCCCCTAATTACCTACCCCCTCTCTCTACCACCGCCACCTACCCTCACCCATTCCTCCCATTCTCACGACCCAACCAAGGCCAGCTCCTATGCCCATTCTTCCCCAAACCAAACTCTTCCTCCTCCCCATTTCTTCTTGATGCCGCCTCCCCATGGCTCCTCCATGGCGCCGCCCCCACGCCTCCTCTCTCCCTCATCTACTCCTCCTCCTCCTCCATGAAGCCGCCGCCCCCAGCACCTACTCGGCCGCCTCCTCTCGGTAAACCGCCAGCCTTGTGCCACCAAGACACCCCTTGCTCAGCCCTCCAACCCGGGCCGCCACTACTCCCCATCTCCCCATCTTCCAACTATTCTCCTTCCTCTCCAATCCTTGAAGCCGCCGCCGCCTCCCCATGGTTCCTCCATGGTGCCGACCCCATGGAGCTTCCCCACGGCGCCTCCTCTCTCTCCTCATCTACTCCTCCTCCTCCTCCTCCATGAAGCCTCCATTGCCTTGTGTCCTCCGGTCCAGCCTGCCTGCTGCCTTGGCCTTGTGCCTTGTGCCCTTCCAACTGGCGCCTCCCCCCTCCTGGCCCCCACCGACACCTCGGCCGGCCTCTTCTCTGTTGTCGCACCCCACGGCCTCCTCTGGGTTACCCTGCCCGCCCTTCTCGGCGTGGCAAGGCAGCCAGATCTGAGCTCCTCTCTTTCCCCTACTCGGTCGGCACCGCGTGGCTCGCCCGCCTCTGGCCGCTCGCCTCACGCTCCCGGCCGGTTCCTTCCTCTCCTAACCCCTCGATTAGCTCAGGATTTACAGTTGGTTGATTCAATTTATTATGTTGATTTCATTTCTTGATGTGGGTTCTTGTGCTTATGCATGAATCATGAATGTGCTGGATGTGGCTATTGGGGCTTGCTAAAGATGGTGACGATGGTATGCTAAAACTTCACTCTACGGTATACTCCCCCTCACCCTCTAATCCCAATCCTCCCTTGCTCTGTGATGCGATGAGCTGTGGGCTTATGAATGTGCAAGATTGAGGGATGCTTGATTTGGATGGCTCAACATGATGCATTACTGATGATGGGAACTATTGATGGATTGGGGGAGATGATTGGGTTACCTTTGTTGGGATTTGGGAATAGGGAAGAAGGGTAGTAGTGCCAACCTCGTGCTGGTGCTCCCCTTCTTCTTGTGCCTCCCCTTCTTCTTCCTTGCAAAGCAGATGGTATGGTGGCCTTGAGGTGAGGCTCTGGTCGCTCCCTTTCTCCCTTCTTGGTGTGAGGATCTTTGTGAATGGGGATAGTGCTTGGCTGTGTAGAGAGAGGCTTGCTCTTATCCCTTGAGGCTTGATCTAATCCTCATTTGTGGTAATTTCATTTTTACGGCCTTCCTATTCCTATTTACCACCCTATTTACCCTAATTCCTATTATCTCTTATTCTTGGCTGCTTTCCATTGTGAGGCATATGAGCTAAATATTTGGTATAAATGGTCATGTGGCTACCACTGTAGGCTTTCTGGTTGATCTGAATTATATGTTGTGGAGGTTGGCTTCGGTTGCCCGATGACGTATTAAACAGAGGGCGGAAACGAATGGGAATGCATTGTTGGATTCTAATGCGTTTGAGGCAAACTGGAAAGGTGGGTGTTGGCTTTCGGACGCCGGATGATGAGACCCTCGGAAGTAAAAGGTATCTATTGACTCTAGTTGATTTGGATACCTTGATTACTAAAGGAGCTGACTAACTCAGGTTGGTCAGGGTGTCTTGGTGATCGAGGGACCGGTTGACCTAGGTTGATATGGAATTCCTATTGTACTTTGGGAAATTCGACGACAACCTTTCTTCAATCTAACTAATATTTACATTTTTGATTTGCTAACTTCGCCTCGAGTTCTATGTTGCATGACCGGAAAGGTGTAGAATGGTTGGACGAGGAGGCAAAAGCTCGATGAAAATGGATGCAAGCATATGAAAGCGTATTTTATTTAATTCTTGTAATTGTTTTGTAAAATTAATCTTGTATCCATTATTGAGTTATAGAATAAATTTTGTAACAAGAATTTGGGTTGTAATATTTTAATTATGCTTTGTAAAGCAATTTGTTATAAAGCTGTGATGTGAATAAATAATGTTTGCTTAATTTGCCAAGTTTATTGGGTTAATTATGCAATTGAATATTAACTGAGATTATGCTTGAGATTGATTTTCATGAAATTTTTACTTACGCTAATTACCGATTACTGTTAATTAGCTTAGTTTTAATTATGCGGGTTCTCACACACAACAATTACCTTAGTGCTACTGGCCTAATTTTTTCGCACACTTGCTTAGTACGACCATATCTTTCACCTAGTCAAGCTTATCTAGCTATCATCATGCTTTTGCCTGTGCGCTAATTTGATTTGTCGACTTAATTTACAGCTTTCCGTTGTAACACAGTTGGTACTAGAGCCAATGTTTTCATTTCAGAAAATGGTCAATTGATTAAGGGAGCTAGAACATCCACAGCGTGCTTATATTTTGAGCGGTTTGAGCTGGAAAATTCGAAGATTGTAAGTCGGAAGCCATAGATGAAGGCAGACACCCTGCAGCCCCATTTTGAAGACGTATTATGAGAGCCCTTAAACCAGAGCCGAAAGCGTATTTACCACTACCCACTCCCACTCCACCGTACGAAACTTCCCTTGAACCCCCACGACATATGCTTCTCCCGGCCGCCGCCGGCGGCGGCGGCGCCCACCGCCTCCTCCCCCTCTGCCCCGGCCGTCGCATCTCCTCCTTGAAGGTCCCGTGGCGCCGCGACGCCGCCCTCGACGCCGCCATCGTCCGGGACCGCCGCTTCCGTCTCGCCTCCCGCCTCGTCCGCGAGGTGCTCCTCTCCCCCGGCCGCCGCCTCCTGCTCCGCTACCTCTCCAAGCGCCGCCAATGCTTCGGCCTCCCGGTCCTCGTCCCCACCTTCCTCCGCCGGTACCCCACCCTCCTCTCCGTCTCCCCTCCTCGAATTCGCCTCCCGCCTCCAAGCCCTCCACTCCCCTCTCCTCGCCTCCAAGCTTGACAAGCTCCTCATGATCTCCTCCACGCGCGCCCTCCCTGTCGCAAAGATTGCCGCCGCCAAGCGCGACTTCGGCCTCCCTGACGACTTCTTGGCCTCGTTGGTCCCGAGGTACCCCAATCTCTTCCGTCTCGTTGGCGACCCCGGGCCCGACGCGTCCGGGAACGCGTTTCTTGAGCTGGTTTCTTGGGACGACCGGCTGGTGAAGTCGGTCATTGAATTGAGGGCTGACAGGGAGGCCGATGTCGTTGGCATACGGCCGAGGCCGAATTTTACTGTTAAATTGCCCAAGGGATTCTACCTCAAGAAGGAGATGAGGGAGTGGGTGAGGGATTGGCTTGAGTTGCCATATGTGTCACCATATGTGGACACGTCCGGGCTGCACCCGGCATCGCCAGAAGCAGAGAAGAGGTTGATTGGTGTTTTACATGAAGTGTTGTCATTGTCAGTAGAGAGGAGGATGGCAGTGCCGATTATAGGGAAGTTTTGCGATGAGTTTAAGCTGTCGAATGCGTTTTCTAATGCGTTCACGAGACACCCAGGGATATTCTATGTATTATTGAAGGGTGGGATCAAGGCGGCGGTATTGAGGGAGGCTTATGATGAGAACGGAGAGCTGGTGGATAGGGATCCGATGATTGAGTTGAAGGAGATGTTCGTGGCAATCATGGATGAGGGGCATAGGGAGTATTTGGACTTTTGGAGGAGTTAAGGAGGAAGAGGGAGGAGCTGCAGAAACAGAGGTTGGATGTGGCTCAAAGGGGTGCCAAAATTTCCACGGATGTTGAGGATGAGATTGAGGAGGAGGAAGAAATGGAGGGGTCAGAGGAAAATGAGTACAGATGATATGATTATGCACAAGAGGAGTCAGAAGGAGGAGAAGCCTTGTGAGTTGTGCATATCATTTTCATTGTCCACGGAAATCGGATGGTTTGTCCGGATTCTTAATTTGGTATGTTGGCTGTTAATAAAGAAGACGACAGATCAATCTCCAACCACTTTGTTTGTGAAATGAGGATGAAATGTAGGTTTATGATGATCTGACTTTTTTATTGGATTTCTGTGGCAAGGGGGCCTTTATTGATTTATCACTTAACTCATCTTTTAATTAGTAGTTTTTATGAGATCCTTTGTTTTTGTCAGTTAACTCATCTGGCAGATTGGGAAGGATACTGATGACTTTTGTTTTGGAACCTTTGCAAACAGTCAGATTCAAGGATATTCATTGTAAGCTGATCACTGAAAACTTTCCCTTTTATTGAACTGTATAAGTTTCCATCATGCCATTCTCTAGACAATTACACGTGCTTATAATACTAAAAAACTCATACATGCTTGTGTTCTATAAAACACATAAAAACGCATTCCGATGCATAACTTGTGATAAATGGTCAAAAAGTTCTGCCATGCTCCATTTCTATGTAGATGATTACTAGATGTGCAAACCATATCCAGTTGTTCTTTTTTAGAGCAATTATGAATCATTTGACAGAATTTTGTTGCACATAGCAGAAATTGGTGGTTAGCCAAATGTGATACTAGGGTATCATAGACTAATGTTCTGCAAAATAGTAATGAACTTAACAGGTGTTGACAGTTTGATTACTCAAATTCTAGACAATAAAATTATGTTAAATATTTCCAGTTGGCTTGCATACATGATTAACTAGATGGGATATCACACATTTTCATTTCTCAAGTGGTTTGTGAATGTTTTTTTTTGACGTAAGAAGTGGTTTGTGAATGTAATGGTTGCATTTTCTGCCCTCAGAGTCTCAATATCTCAGACTTTTGTAGCTCCATCTGGGGCTATGTAAAAAGCCTGATGTGTGCAACTTGCAAATTCCTGAAATCTACTTGGAAAATAGCTTGGTTTTAGTGAAAACATGCTGACATCAAGTGTCGGGACCCGGGTTTCTGAATCCGAACCCTCTGTGTACTTCTGCACCAGTCCCATGATCAGTAGCTAGTGCACACAATAGAAACATCATTGATAACAAGTTCGAATCTCGAAATAACATTAATAAAGAGGCTAGTACTCCAGGAAGCCTTTGTCGAAGCCACAAGTGAAGTAGTCGTTCTCGGCATCTTCGTAGACTTCTGAGATTTGTTTTGAGTGTAGCATGTGAGTACATGAAGTACTCTGCGAGTCTTGGGAAATTATGCATATGCATAGGTTTAACAGTTGGGTATATAGGGTTCATTTGCACAAAGCATTATTTTAAATTTAAACATCTTTTATAAAGCTCATTTGACAAATGATGATTAAATAGTTAAAGTAATTTAAATCAATCTCTAGTGCAGGTTTTAACTACCATACACTAGTAAAGAGGCTCTATCCGCCAAGTTTTCAATAATTGAGCTCTACTTGCCCAACCGGCTCTAACTGCCAGAACAACAATCCAGGAGTTCCAACTACTCCCGGATTCTCAAAATATTTCTTTTAAAACCAAAACTGAAATCTACCATGTGTATACACACCTTGCCCGCCCCTTGACCGTGAGCACAGCTATTCAAATAGTTTTTAACACTCTGCAGAGGTTGTACAGCTTGACTCACACGAGATAATCAGTTTATACTGTCCGCTCACACACTTTCGAAGGTGTGCGACTAAGCGATTATTATAGAGCTTTTACAATACTTTATCCTAATATTAGCCCGCCTGATGAGCTTAACCTCAGGTCATGGATGTCATTTACCATCGACACAGAGCTCACGCTGTGAGGATAACTTTGCGGACTTGGGCGTCTTTTACCAACGTCCCGCCAAGAGCTCAAACAGAACATGGGCGTCATTTACCATCTACAGCCTGTGGGCTAAATGTCTAGACTTAGTAAATTACTTAGCCAGGTCCTTCCCATTTAGGACGTGTGGTTGCACGGTAGTGCCTGGTTTGAATAAACACAAGAGTCGGTCCTTAATCGACCAGGGTGAGACAAACCAGACTCATGCCACTCATCATAGTCTAAAATGTTTTCCTCCATTTTTATTTTATTTTCAAATATTGACATTACCTAATGTCAAATATTTTTCAAAATTTAAAGCATAGCAAGTATTAAAGGATTTTCTCTTCCAAATGTTAAACAGGACCGAAAGGCACGTCTAAGCAATTCTACTGAATCAACTATATGCAAAATTGTATTCAATAATGCGAAATTTCTACACTAAGGTTACAAAGGTATAGGATAACAAATATTAAGGATGATAATAACAAACTTTAGGTTTTTAACTGACAACTTACAGTTTAAACTTATCATTTAAATAAAATAGCAATGCACAACTTTAAAACTGAAAACATAATTTACAAATCATAGGTTCAAAGTGGTCAAAGGAGACTCGCCTTCGGTGACGTTAGAGGTAAGGGCTTCCTGTTGATCCAAATTCGTGTCGGCGACGTCAGACTCTACATGTGCGAATTGGACCAAATAAATAACCTAAAACAAAAAAAACTAAAAAAATTATAAAATAAATACTGGAAAGTAGAGAATGAATTTAGAAGAATTTAGGATCGAGAATCAACGAATTTGGAGTTCGTACGAAGGGGAACAGACATCTGGAAGTTTGGTAACACATAAAATGATAATACACTAAACTGCTACAGAATTGGAATACATTGCTTTGGTTTTGACTGGACAAACCAACACAGAGCTAAAGCTTAGAGGCTATGACATGGTGGGTCCTCAAGCAAGAGTAACCAGTGAAGCAATAAGAAGAATGATTGTGTCAAAGCTTGTGGGGCCATGATGTAAGTGAATAACTAGCAAAGAACAACTAGCAATGCTATGCATAGAATGAAACAAATAGAGAAACGAGAACAGAGCTCCAGGCGCTTCGGCCAAGACAGCGACATCGGCAAGGGAGTCGGTGAGATGGCCGGCCAAGCACAAAAATGGGACCCCATGGGGTCCCTCTACCCTGGAGGAGGCGGTTCGCCGGGAAGTCTGCAATGGTGGTGGCGGCGTGTGTGTGGTCTTGGGTGGCCAGACGACGCGAGGGAGAACGCATGCACCGGTGCGTGCGAGCATGAGATGGGATGGCGCGCGACTTGGGAGGCTGGAGGCATCTCAAGAAAGCAGCTATGACGACGATCGGCGATCGGAATAAGGGTGGCACAGTGGCGGCGTCGCTTGACGTGAAATTGAACAATATTAGGTAAGCACTAGGTAGAGTAGATGATGGAGATCGTGAAGCAGTGAAGAATTGAATTTTGGCTCATCGGAGACGCCGAATCAACGACGGAAGACGATGATGAACGATTTGGGGAAAAACTCGATTCCCGACAAACCGTTGCTTGGAAATCAAATTAACTTCGCATGAGGGTTCAAGATACTCGGGAACACGATATGACGCGAAGAGAAATTCGAAAATCTCACCGGAATGAAGAATGTGCGATTTGGGCGAAGCGATAGTCGTTTCGGGAAAACAGAAATGTGATGTCTATGGTGCTTCGGAGATTCTAAAACTTGGAGGGAGTGCAAAGGGGTCTATGAAGAGATAGCATGCCAATTTATAGCTTCTTTCGTGATACGAATCGCCGGGAACGCGAGTGATTAACGACGGCAATTTTGGGCTCGGTTTGGAAACGGATGAAACGACAGTGGGAGCATTGATGTGGCTGCGCAATGAAGGCATTGACAGCACGGGGTAAATGGCGCGGTGATTACGGGATCGCATTGCTTCAGACGGATTTGAAAAAGATGAAACGAGTGAGAAGAATAGGGAAGAAATGTAACTTCTGTTGTCTGTGTTGTTGTCGGATTGAACTGGAAACACACGCATGAACAGAGGGAAGAGACAAGCAGCAAGTCGGCTGGAAAAGAGAATGAATAGGAGAAGAAAGAATAGCATACTAAAAGAGAAGGGTGCAATAAATGAAAGAAAAAGGAACTCTGGTATCGGACCTGAAGAGATTCTTGCAGTTAAGTGTGCTGAAATGGGAGTAGAGTTAGGATGGGTGACCTTGCGGGAACTGGAATTTTTTTATATAGAAAAAGAGAGAAGTGCCAAGAAAAAAAATAGATTGGACCGAGAAACTAGAACGAATATTTTTCTGGAGATTTGAATTTGAATTTTTAGAATTGGAATTTGAATTTGGAATTTAGCTTGGAAATGGAGTTTTAGAATTTGAGTGAGAAATGAGAATTTTGAGATTTTCTTCCAGAATTACACGTAAAATACAGATAAGATCTAAATAAAATCAAGACATTTTTAAATAATTAATTTGAAATTAAATTTTAGAGAAATCGAATTTTTGAGACGTTACATCAAGTTTAATTTGAGCTTATTTCAGATTTTGATAGATCGGTTTGGCTACGGTTCAATGTGCATATTTTGAATGTGAACGTAAGCTTTGCCACCAGTCTTGCTTCATTCCTTACTTCCCTGTGGACATCATAGACGATATTTCCCCTCAACCACACCTATCCTTGCCCAAAGCCTCCACCAGTTGTGTGTCATAACACTGGATTCTAGTACTACCATTTGTTAGTCGCTGGACTCTTGCACTTGGTGATAGCAAGATCCTTACTCTCATCGGGAGGATGACACTTGGAGATGGGGGGCAATTTTCTTTGTTTATTTCTCACACAATGCCATACCAACTTTGAGGGTTGGGGATACAAATTATAAGTCGCTAACTTGACCAAGCATATGCTAAGATGCTAGTCTAAGATGTTTGTCCTAAAAGCGTCTAAGATCTTTGTCCTCTAAGATCTTTGTCCTTGAAGGGCTGAGAAAAGCAAACACACAAGACTTATCCAACAAGTACAGAGACTTATTCATCATTCTCCCCTAAGTCTTGTGCGTCGTCTTGTGGGAGAGTTGAACCATCCGATCTGGAGCAGAGCTCGAGAATTTGACCCTCCCAAGAGGCTTGGTGAAAGCGAGTCCATAAGGCGATCCGTGGTGTTGATGTAGCTTCGCCTTGATCTTGCCTTCATCCAACGACCTCGGATGAAGTGGTACTTCACCCGGATGTGCTTGCTCCGTTCATGGAAAACGGGTTCTTTGCGAGCGAGCGGACTTCTTTGCCCACCCCGAGCGCCACCGCCGATGTCTCTCGCCGAGGAGATCACCTGCGATCGAGCGAGCAGGCGCTGAGTCGAGCGGTGGAGCCGCTATGTACTCGGCCTCCACCGACAGGCCACCACCTTTGCTTGATCGATTGCCAATTAACGAGGCACTTGCCGAGGAAGAAAGAATCCGCTTGTGCTCTTCTTTGGTGTCGATGTCGCTGCGTGGTCATTGTCGTATGCGATGAAGTCTGCGCGTGGGACACCTCGGGTAGTGCAAGCCGTGGTCGGAGGTGCCCGCAGCGTAGCGGAGGATCCTCTTCCGCGACTTCTTGATGCTCGTCGTCGGCCATTTGCATGAACCGACCGCGAGCCGACGGCGAACGCCAAGTCGGTCGGCGTGTGGACAAGGTAGCGAAGCGCCCGCAATCTTGGCCGTCTTTGCGTCGCGTCCACCTCCTCCGCCGTCTTTGTCGTGGCTCGGCTTGACCTCCTCCATAGGAGTGTGAAATTTGGGTTGCGATCGGCGAGCCCGCCCGGACTCAACGATGCGCTTGGCGTGGCGGTCTGGCGAAGGGAGATCTGGGAGCTGTCTGGTGGACCTCGATCCCGGTAGAAGGAGAGCCCCAAGTCGCTCATCCGAAGGCGGTCTTCATCTCGCCTTGAGCGCCGACCTCGGCCTCCTTGGGCGGTGATCCCAAGTCGTCGGCGTAGAGCGCCCACCGTGAGGCGTTGCCGCCTTGCCCGCCGTAGAACCGCGACCTCGTGTGCGCTCTGCTGGAACCCCATTTGCATAAGGGTGGAGTCGGCTTAGCGTTCGAGGCTCGTGGTGCTGCCGCGAGCAGTAGAGTAGGGCCTTGTGTAGGCGGAGGACCTTGCCTCCTTGGGATGGCGAATCCGGCCACGACGGACGAGACCTCCTCCTTCAAGTCGCCGTTGAGGAAGGCGGACTTGGCGTCCATGTGATGGGCGTGCCAACCCTCCGGCACGCAAGTGCGAGGAGAAAGGCGAACGGACTCCATGCGCGCGCGACGGTGCGAAGCGTCGTCGAAGTCGATCCTCTGTTGCATGAAGCCTCGTGCCAAGCGAGCCTTGTGGCAGCGATGGCGGCGGCTTCATCCCGCTTCGGCGAACACCCACTTAAGGGTGATCGGCGTGGTGGCCAAGCGGGAAGATCCGCCGGCTCACGTCGATTCCGCTCGGCGGTGTCCATCTCTTGCTTCATCGCGACCGCCACGCCGCGTCTCCTCCGCCTCGGCAAAGGCGGGGCTTCGCCGTCGTCGCGACGCCAAGTCTTGAGCTCGCTCGAAATCGTCTTTGCGCCAGTCGAGGAGGCGGCTTCGCCGAGGATGTTATCCATAATGCGGTAGCGCGAGGCTCGCCGTCGTGGTAAGCGTCGACGCGATCTCGTCGTGGGGGGCAATGAATAGCGAACTCCACCGTCTTGTTGCGCTGTCGTGGACCGGCTGTTGGGCCGATCCGGTGGTGTGGTGCCGGGGTGCAGAGAGTGGTGGCCGGTGCGGAGTGGCGGTGGTGAAAGTGGGCGTGGTGGTGCGAAGGTGGTGGAGCACTCGCCATGGGAGCCGGTGGCGGCGAGATGTCGAGCTTCGGTGAAGACAGCCGCTAGCTCCCGACTCTCTCGAAATGGGCGTAGTTGACAACGAAGTCCACAGGAATCGAAGTCGAATCGTCGCCCACCGCCTTGTCCCATGTCGGCCTCGCCCGCCGTCGAACCTGGCGTCCGCGAGATCTTGACGGACGTCTTTGTGTGTCGAGGTCGAGGATCACGGTAGGCCTTCGAGCCCTCCGCGTAGCCGATGAACACTCCCGGAGTGCTCCTGTCGTCGAGCTTGCCGAAGTGGCCAAGCTCCTTGGCGAACGCGAGGGAGCCGAAGACCCGCAAGTGAGAAACCGCCGGCTTGCGCCCATGCCAAACCTCGTACGGCGTCCTGTCGTCGAGTGCCTTGGTAGGCGAGCGGTTGAGGATGTAGACGGCTGTCACCACCGCCTCTCCCCAGAAGACAGCCGGCATCCCCCTCTGCTTGAGGAGGGCCCGAGCCATCCCCACAACCGTCTGGTTGCGCCGCTCGACGACGTTCTGCTGCATTGAAATTTGTCGGTAGCGGAGTAGTGGCGTGAATACCCTCATCGGCAAGATCGACGCGAGTCACCGCCGTGAATTCGCCGCATGTGTTCAGGCGCAAAGACGCTGTATGACTCTGGCGCGCTCGCCTCCGCGGCAGGACTGCGCAGGCGCTTGATGGCGCCCGACCTCTCCCTTCCGCCGAGGACCATCACCCACATGTAGCGGAGAGGTCGTCGACGGCGGCGAAATGGCGTCGTCCTCCCGGTGTGGCGGTGTCACCGGGCCACACAAATCCCGCTGCAAGCTCGAGCCTCTCCTTGGCTCGGAAACTTCGCCTTTGGGGAAAGGAGTCGCCTCTTGCCGTCAACCGCAGACGTCGCAGAATCGCGCTCCACATGGTCAAGGGGCGCGAGCCTCGCACCATCTCCGTGGCATCGAGCCGCTTGAGGCCTCGAAGTGAAAAGGTGCCCAAAGCGCTCGATGCCGCTGCCACGCCTCGTCGTCCCGACGGCGGCGAGACAGAGGGTTGTGCCACGACGTGAAGGATGTAGAGTCTATTTGCGCCTCTGGTTACCTTGGCAAGAAGGCGGCGGCGAAGATCCCAAATCCGCGACACCGTGCTCGATCTCGACACGCGAGCCGTTCTCATCGGTATCCCCAAGGCGATGTTGGAGTTCTTCAGATCGGGGATGTAGTAGGCGCGGTGGCGGCTGTGTGCTCGCCGGACACTGCGGTGAAGATGACGGAGCAGCGCCCTTGATTTTCACGCGGGCGTCCCAAACAGCGGAGCCTCGAGCGTCGAGTCGAGCTCGGAGAAGAACTCCGCCGCCCGGTCATGTGGTGGGTGGCGCCGGTGTCGAGCACCACCCGTCGGTCTTATCGTTCTTGGAAGCTGTCGGCGAGAGGGCATGTGCTTTTGGCTCGTCAAGGTGGAGGAAGGCAGCTGCGGCCGGTGCGGTGGAGGTAGTTCGATGCTCGCATGAGCAATGAACAGAGCCATTGCTCCTCCTCCGGCTATGACGTGGGCTCGCCGCGTCGTGGTATCGACAATCCTTGGCCCAAAGACCAAGCTTGCCGCGATTGTGGCAAGAGTCGTCTCGTCTTGGCTTTTGCTTGCGGCGGCGCATACCTGGCACCTCCACGGTCATCACCTCGTGGTATCGACAATCCTTGGCCCAATGACCCGAGCTTGCCGCGGTTGTAGCAAGAGTCGTCTCGTCTTCGGCTTTTGCTTGCCACGCTTGCGGCGCTTGTCGTGGAAGAAGGCTCCCTTCTTCTGTCACCTTGGCCGTGACCAGCTGCTCCCGAGTGAGGAGCTTCCGCCAATGGTGGCGGAGTCGAGAGACGCTGTGTGGCTCATCATTTATCAACGACCTTGAGGCGACCGCGCCTCCTCGATCGTCATCGTGGAAGGTCAGCCGAGACTTCGTCGGCGAGCCATCTGCTTGTACTTCTCGGGGGCCTTGGCGGAAGAGCTTCTCCCACTCTCTCCTCGCCGTAGGTGTCGTCGCCGAACCGCACTAACTTCGCACCTGTGAGTGTTGAGGCGGAGAGCAAAGTCATCAACGTCCTCACTGGCTTGAAGGCGAGTTCTCCCGCTCCTTGCGTAGTGCACGCAATGTAGACTTGCGGCGCGCCGGCCGCCGTCGTCTTTGCGGCGATGGCGTCCCAAGCCTCTTTAGCGATCCGCTTGTTGGTAGCGAAGCGCATCTCGGGGCTGCGGCGATGAGAGCATCTAGCGCCCGTCGATCCTGGTCGTAGTCGACGTCTCCGTACTGGACTGCATCCCACATATGCCGCACCTAGAGCTTTACCCTCATCACCGCGACCCGCTCGGCGTAGTTGGTCTTGGTGAGGTAGGCCACCCGCCGCCGGGCCGACGTCCCTGACGACAGACTGGTACTCGTGGTGACCACGGTACCGAACCGGGGAGAGAGAGCCGCGTCGCCTGTGAAGGCCGCGCTCTCCGTCGACCCGTATGCCGCCGCCGCCGTGCACGTCTCCTCCAGAGCGCCGCCGCGCTTCGTGGGCGTCTTGTGATTGCCCATCGCCACTCGCCCTCGCTGCCTCCTTCTCCGGCGGCTCAAGGTCGCGTCGCCGCTGTCATCGGCGAGAGATGGGCTTTATTCTTCGCCGCTCAAAACCTCGACCTCATTCTTTGCCGCCGTATTGCATCTGCCGCCGCCCATTGCTTCCACCTCCGCTCTTCTTTGCCGGCTCATGCTTGCCGACCTCGACGCCCTTCGCCCGCCGCGGCCTTTGTCTGCCGGCTGCCGCTCGCGTTTCTCGCCTGCAACGACCTTCTTGCCGCCAGGTGTCTCGAGGCGGCCGGCCGAGATATCTGCGGACATGGCGTGCCACGGGAAGCCGCTGCGTGGAGAGAGCGCTTCTCTTGGTTGGAAATTTCTTCTTGGCCGAGGCGAGGAGAGAAGGATTGAGCGAGAGATGCTCGAGTTCTTGTGATAGTACGGCTCGATACCACTTGTTAGTCATTGGACTCTTGCACTTGGTGATAGCAAGATCCTTACTCTCATCGGGAGGATGATACTTGGAGATGGGGGCAATTTTCTTTGTTTATTTCTCACACAATGCCATACCAACTTTGAGGGTTGGGGATACAAATTATAAGGTCGCTAACCCACCAAGCATATGCTAAGATGTTAGTCTAAGATCTTTGTCCTAAAAGCGATCTAAGATCTTTGTCCTAAAAGCGATCTAAGATCTTTGTCCTCTAAGATGCTATCCTCTAAGATCTTTGTCCTTGAAGGGCAAGCAAAAGCAAACACACAAGACTTATCCAACAAGTACAGAGACTTATTCATCACCATTTGCTCTGAAGGATATGAGTTCACCTCTTTCTAAATGCTTCATCCTAGCAGGGAAAAAATTCCCGGCCGGTTACCGGCTGGGTTCCGGGAGAAAAATCCTGTCCAAAAAAGTTTGAAACTTGCTTTTGATTTTTTGACCTGTCCTGGGCATTGGATGCTGGGATTTCACCACCCTATAACCCTATTGCTGTTGCACATACGTTCTCAAGTTTCTTCATGTAAGCAAGATATGAAATGATGCAGATCATGCCAGGGAGCTAGAAATAATATCCTTCTATACATGCCTACTGTTCTTTATCAAATACTAGTATGGATAGGTCGTCCAAGTATAACTAGAATGCTCTCAGATTTACATCATTAAGCTTCTATCATTAACTTGCCATGTGTTTAACTGTCAACAAGAAGCTAGAATAATAGGCAGTAACAGCTAGCATACTCAAGTCATATGTTCATCTTTGCTAGATGCTAAGTATCAATCTAACAATGACTAGCAGGTTTAGAAGTACAGATCCCTCAGTTTTCAGTGTTGCAATATGGGTCATCATGTTTAGTTCTTGTATGACTAGAATCAGGACCAGCTAGAATGTTGAGTAAATGTGTAGCTAGACTCAGTTTCCATTTCTTCTCATCATTGCCATGCTACCCAACATCGGTTTAAGTGTCATGGGCAAGGATCAAAGAAAGCACCGCCTTAGGTTTTCTTTGTATGACTAGAATCGGACGCTAATTACCCATTTTCTTTGCTTTCCGGTTTCCAACGGTTTTCGATTCTGCCGAATAGGATGGGAGAAATTGAATTCAAATTTTTCATTCAATTTCAACAGGTTTTTAGCGGTATTTCGATTCTACAAGCGAGAATCGTTCTAAGCCCCGAACGGGATTTTGCCGTGCGATTCAATCCTGCATCCTAGGTCTAGTGTACAACCTATTTTTTGAAAGGGGAAGGCGGGAACCTGCACATACCATGAGGTATAATCCAAGAAAAATCAAAAGTGAACTAATTAATATTTTTATTTGGTTCATCAATATTTTGAAAGAGGTTGTATGTTATCTTAAGTTGTTTGAGGCGGGCATTTAAAAGCCCATTGCGTTGTTTAAGGAGTCTAAACTTGAATGGCACAAACCGTTGTAGCTAGTCTTTCTTTGTTGATCATCTTCCCTTCATCTATTCTCTCATACTTTGCAAATATCATCAAATATTGAATGAATAGCGATCAAAGAATAACAACAAGCATGCAGTTTTCTTGTTTCATTCTTTTCAACCAAACTAGGGCGCTTAAAGTTGCTCAAATAAAATAAAAAAGGTGAATTTAGATTTTTACTTAGCAGAACTTTTTCTCAAGGTCCAGTGGGTTACTAACTTATTGTTAACATTGTGTTACCTCTGTTAGTCGCTGGACTCTTGCTCTTGGTGATAGCAAGATCCTTACTCTCATTGAGAGGATAACACTTGGAGATGGGGCAATTTTCTTTGTTTATTTCTCACACAATGCTATGCTAACTTTGAGGGTTGGGGATACAAATTTATAGGCACCATTGACATATGCTAAGATGCTAGTCTAAGATGCCGTCCTAAAGCAGTCAAGATCTTTGTCCTAAAGCGATCAAGATCTTTGTCCTAAAGATCTTGTCCTAAAGCGGTCAAGATCTTGTCCTAAAGCGATCAAGATCTTTGTCTAAAGCGATCCAAGATCTTGTCCTTGGAGGGCGGCACAAGCCAACACAAGACTTATCCATCATTCTCCCCTAAGTCTTGTGCGTCGTCTTGTGGGAGAGTTGAACCATCCCGATCTGGAGGCGAGCTCGAGGAATTTGACCCTCCCAAGAGGCTTGGTGAAAGCGAGTCCATAAGGCGATCCGTGGTGTTGATGTAGCTTCGCCTTGATCTTGCCTTCATCCAAGCGACCTCGGATGAAGTGGTACTTCACCGGATGTGCTTGCTCCGTTCATGGAAGCGGGGTTCTTTGCGAGCAGGCGGACTTCTTTGCCCACCACAGCGCCACCGCTTGATGTCTCTGCCGAGGAGATCACCAAGCGATCGAGCGAGCAGGCGCTGAGTCGAGCGGTGGAGGCGCTATGTACTCGGCCTCCACATTTGGACAGGCCACCACTGCTTGCTTATTGATTGCCCGGCTAACGAGGCACTTGCCGAGGAAGAAGAAGAATCCGCTTGTGCTCTTCTTTGGTGTCGATGTCGCTGCGTGGTCATTGTCATTATGCCGATGAAGCGAAGTGCTTGTGGGACACCTCGGGTAGTGCAAGCCGTGGTCGGAGGTGCCCGCAGCGTGGCGGAGGATCCTCTTCGCGGCTTGGCGATGCTCGTCGTCGGTCATTTGCATGAACCGTGGCGACGAGCCGACGGCGAACGCCAAGTCGTCGGCGTGTGGACAAGGTAGCGAAGGCGCCCACAATCTTGGCCGTCTTGCGTTAAATCCGCCTCCTCCGCCGTCTTTGTCGCGGCTCGACTTGACCTCTCCTCCATAGGAGTGTGGAATTTGGGTTGCGATCGGCGAGCCCGCCCGACTCAACGATGCGCTTGGCGTGGCGGTCTGGCGAAGGAGATCTGGGAGCTGTCTGGTGGACCTCGATCCCGGTAGAAGGAGAGGAGCCCAAGTCGCTCATCCGAAGGCGGTCTTCATCTCGCCTTGAGCAGCCGACCTCGGCCTCCTTGGGCGGTGATCCCAAGTCGTCGGCGTGAGCGCCCACCGGCCAGGCGTTGCCGCCCTTGCCCCGCCGGTGAACCGCTGACCTCGTGTGCGCTCTGCTGGAACCCCATTTGCATAAGGGTGGAGTCGGCTTAGCGTTCCAGCTCGTGGTGCTGCCGCCAAGCCGTGAGAGGGCCTTGCGTGGCGGAGGACCTTGCCCTCCTTGGGGATAGCGAATCCGGCGGTGACGACGTGACCTCCTCCTTCAAGTCGCCGTTGAGGAAAGGCGGACTTGGCGTCCATGTGATGGGCGTGCCAACCCTCTGAAACGCAAGTGCGAGGAGAAGACGAGCGGACTCCATGCGCGCGGCGGGTGCGAAGCGTCGTCGAAGTCGATTCCCTCTGCTTGCATGAAGCCTCGTGCCAAGCGAGCCTTGTGCAGCGATGGCGCCGGCTTCATCCGCTTCGGTTTGAACACCCACTTAAGGGTGATCGTGTGGTGGCCGGCGGGAAGATCCGCCCGGCTCCACGTCCGGTTCCGCTCGGCGGCGTCCATCTCTTGCTTCATCGCGACCGCCACGCCGCGTCTCCTCGCCTCGGCAAAGGCGGGGCTCGCCGTCGTCGCCACGCCAAGTCTTGCTCGCCTCGAAATCGTCTTTGCGCCGATCGAGGCAGGCGATTCGCCGAGATGTTATCCATAATGCGGTAGCGCGAGGCTCGCCGTCGTGGTAAGCGTCGGCGATCCTCGTCGTGGGACGAATGCGAACTCCACCGTCTTGTTGCTCGTCGTGGACCGAAATTTGTTGGGGCGATCCGGTGGTGTGGCTGCCGGTGCGAGAGAGTGGTGGCCGGTGCTTGGGAGTGGCGGTGGTGAAGAAGTGGGCGTGGTGGTGCGAAGGTGGTGGAGCACTCGCCGGGCTGGTGGCGGCGAGATGTCGAGCTTCGGTGAAGGCAATTGCTAGCTCCCGGCTCTCTCGAAATGGGCGAGTCGACAACGAAGTCCACAGGAATCGAAGTCGAATCGTCGCCCACCGCCTTGTCCCATGTCGGCCTCGCCGCCGTCGAACCTGGCGTCCGCGAGATCTTGAGACCTTGCGTGTGTGTCGGTCGAGGATGCGGTAGGCCTTGAGCCCTCGCGTGGCCGATGAACACTCGGAGTGCTCTGTCGTCGAGCTTGCCGAAGTGGCCAAGCTCCTGGCGGCGAGCGAGGCCGAAGACCCGCAAGTGAAACCGCCGGCTTGCGCCCATGCCAAACCTCGTCTGGCCCCTGCCGTCGAGTGCCTTAATGTGGCGGTTGAGGATGTAGGCGGTACCACCGCCTCTCCCGAAGGCGGCGGCATCCCCTCGCTGAGGAGAGCGAGCCATCCCCACAACCGTCTGGTTCGCGCTCGACGACGCCGTTCTGCTGCGAAATTTGTCTGGTAGCGAGTAGTGGCGCTGAATACCCTCATCGGCCGATCAGCCGCGAATTCACCGCCGTGAATTCGCGCCGCCGTTGTCTGTCTTGACCTGTATGACTCTGGCCGCGCTCTGCCTCGCGGCGACTGCGTCGCGCTTGATGGCGTCATGACCTCTCCCCTTCTGCCGAGGACCATCACCCACATGTAGTGGGAGAGGTCGTCGACAGCGGCAGGAAATAGCGTCGTCCTCTGGTGTGGCGGTGTCACGGGCCACACAAGTCCCGTCTGCGAGCTCGAGCCTCTCCTTGGCTCGAAACTTCGCTTCTTTGGGGAAAGAGTCGCCTCTGCCGTCAACCGCGAGCGTCATGAAGCGCTCCACATGGTCAAGGGGCGGCGGGCCTCGCACCATCTCCGTGGCATCGAGCAGCCGGGGCCTCGAAGTGAAAAGGTGCCCAGCGCTCGATGCCGCTTGCCACGCCTCGTCGTCCCGACGCGGCGAACAGAGGGTTGTGCCACTGCGTGAAGGATGTAGAGTCTATTTAGCCTCTGGTTACCTTGGCAAGAAGGCGGCGGCGAAGATCCCAAATCCATGGCACCCGTGCTCGATCTCGACCGTGAGCCGTTCTCATCCGGTATCCCCAAGGCGATGATGGAGTTCTGGTCGGGGATGTAGTAGACGCCGGTGAGCGACTGTGCTCGCCAGACACGGCGGTGAAGATGGCGGAGCCAGCGCCCTTGATTTTCCGCGCGGGCGTCCCCAAACAGACGGAGCCTCGAGCGTTTGAGTCGAGCTCGGAGAAGTACTCCGCCGCCCGGTCATGTCGTGGGTGGCGCCGGTGTCGAGCACCACCCGTGGGTCTTGTCGTTCTTGGAAGCTGTCGTAGAGAGGCATGTGCTTTTGGCTCGTCAAGGTGGAGGAAAGGCATTGCGGCCGGTGCGGTGGAGGTAGTTCGATGCTCGCATGAGCAATGAGCGAGCCATTGCTCCTCCTCCGCTGCTTTGACGTGGGCTGGCAGCGTCGTGGTATCGACAATCCTTGGCCCAATGACCAAGCTTGCGCGATTGTGGCAAGAGTCGTCTCGTCTTAAGCTTTTGCTTGCAGCGGCGCCGCCTGGCGCCTCCGGTCATCACCTCGTGGTATCGACAATCCTTGGCCCAATGACCGGGCTTGCCGCGATTGTGGCAAGCAAGTTGTCTCGTCGCGGCTTTGCTTGCCTGCGCTTGCGGCTTTGTCGTGGAAGAAGGCTCCCTTCTTCTGTCACCTTGGCCGTGACCCACTGCTCCCAGTGAGGAGGAGCTTCCGCCAATGGTGGCGGGTCCCGAACAGCGTGGCTCATCAGCATCCAGCGACCTTGAGGCGACCGCGCCTCCTCGATCGTCATCGTGGAAGGTCTAGCGAGAGACTTCGTCGGCGAGCCATCTGCTTGTACTTCTCGGGGCCTTGGCGGAAGAGCTTCTCCTGCTCTCTCCTCGCCGTAGGTGTCATCATGGCTCGCACCAACCACGCAGAGTGTTGAGGCGGAGAGCAAAGTCATCAACATCCTCGCTTTGGCTTGAAGGCGGGTTCTCCCCTCCTGCGTAGTGCGCAATGTAGACTTGCGGGCGCGATCGCTGCCAATCGTCTTTGCGGCGATGGCGTCCCAAGCCTCTTTAGCGATCCGCTTGTTAATAGCGAAGCGCATCTCGGGCGGGGCTGCGGCGATGAGAGCATCGGCGCCCGTCGATCTGGTGCGTGGTCGGCGTCTCCGTCTGGGATTGCATCCCACATATGCGCGCTGGAGCTTTACCCTCATCACCGCATGACCCGCTCGGCGTAGTTGGTCTTGGTGAGGTAGGCCACCGCCCGCCGGGGACAACGTCCTCGGCGACACAGTACTCGTGGTGACCACGGTGCACCGAACCAGGAGAAGCGCGTCGCTGTGAAGGCCGCGCTCTCCGTCGACCCGTATCGCCGCCGTGCACGTCTCCTCGAGGAGAGCGCCGCCCGCGCGTCCGTACCGATGCGGCTGCCGCCGCGCTCATGGGCGTCTTGCGATTGCCTTCTTGCCCTTCGCCTCTGTTGCCTCCCTCTCCGGCTGGCTCAAGGTCGCGTCGGTATTCATCATCATCACCGAGATGGGCTCTTTATTCTTTGCCGTAGAACCTCGACCTCATTCTTTGCCGCCTGGCGTTACATCTGCCGCCGCCATTGCTTCCGCCTCCGCTCGGCTGCTGCCCGGCTCATTCTTTGCCGACCTCGGCGCCCTTTCGCCGCGCGGCCTTTGTCTGCCGCTTCGCTCGCGTTCCTCCGCCCGCAATGAGTTAAACTTCTTCGCCGCCGTGTGCTCGAGGCGCGGCCGAAGGCTGAGCATCTGCGGACATGGCGCGCCTCCGGGAGCTAACTGCGTGGAGAGGGGCTGCTTTGCTCTTGGTTGGAAATTCTTGGGCTTGAATTTGGAAAGGTGGAGAAAGGATTGGCGAGAGATGCTCGAGTTGCGAGATACTCTGACTCGATACCACTTGTTAGTCATTGGACTCTTGCTCTTGGTGATAGCAAGATCCTTACTCTCATTGAGAGGATAACACTTGGAGATGGGGCAATTTTCTTTGTTTATTTCTCACACAATGCTATGCCAACTTTGAGGGTTGGGGATACAAATTATAGGCACCAGACCCGGCATATGCTAAGATGCTAGTCTAAGATGCCGTCTAAAGCGATCAAGATGCTGTCCTAAAGCAGTCAAGATGCTGTCCTAAAGCAGTCAAGATGCTGTCCTAAAGCAGTCAAGATGCTGTCCTAAAGCAGTCCAAGATGCTGTCCTAAAGATGCTGTCCTTGGAGGACAGCACAAGCCAACACAAGACTTATCCATCAACCTCTACATCCCCCGTGTAACACTTTTCAGAAGTTTCCTTTTATTCTCATATTACCTTTAGTGAGTGCATCAGGCATTACCATTGAAAGCATCTTGCTCTTTTGATGGTTCTGTTTCTCATAATCACCTAGACCTAATCAATACTTCTCATAAAGAGCTACCTTTCAGCTCGCTTATCTAATACTAATATGTTGCTCATCCATCTTTTTTGATATTTTTACATCCATAATTCTTCACAGTCCCCACACTATTAATGTGATGTGTCTTTCCTATCATCATTGATAATGAAAGAACCTAGACCTAATCTTATTGAGTTGTTTAGCAATTAGCACTTTAACCACTTCTTTGTACACCTCATCTGCATGTTCTCCCCAGATGTTAAGTTATTGTTAGTATATTATGCATTAACTATTGTCTTTCCCCCCTAAATTGGTTAGAGTTTTCCTATTAGCCGTAGTACGTAAGAATGTCTGCTTTAAGAGTTACATCCTAATGAATGTGCTAATCAACTATTGATACATAAGAACGGCGTAGGTGGTGGTGAGACTTTCAGCTTTGACGGTTCGGCAATAAACAGTTCTGAACTTTTAATTGATTGTTTTGTCAATTTTCTGGTGTTGGTGGTTGTTATAGCTTTGATTAATGTGGTGTTCCTATAGATGCACAGTCCGATGCATATATAGCTGATCAGGTAGGCAACTCATTTCAAAAGGAAAGGAGATTTCACACATTTGATCTAGCATTTCTAACAAGTGTGAATAAATTCAATCTACTGCTGATTTTTTGTATGCCTTTTCTGTTTTAAAACTGTTGAAGGTTTGACCCTCAACAATTTAGTTTGTAGTTGTCATTCTTGTCTTCCGTCAATTGTCATCTGCAGCAAATAGGGTAAACAGTAGAATGGTGCATGAATTCTCATTACTCAAGTGGATGAGCCATTGCTTTCACTCACTTAAGATGTGGCCCAGTTTTTTTTTCATCCATGACTAGGCCAACTCTATCTTCCTTTACTTTCTATTCACCATCTGCTAGCTAGCTTGATCTTGACATGCTTGGCAGTGGTATCCTGAGAGTTTGCTTGACGTTCCAAATTACAACTATCAGACTCTTGTCATAAGCTTGGTGCTGCCATCTGAGTGCTGACTCTTGAATCTGATTGACTTAAATGGCAGGTGATCGTGTCTTTACAAACTTCTAATTTGAACAACCGTCACGAGTACCCACCGTCACGAGTACTCAATAATGTGGGGAGTGTGGACACTGTTAAGGAATGAAATCCGGCACATGCCATAGAAGTGTTTGATCTGACTGAGGTATTCCCAACATTGGTGAAAGATGAACTTTAAGCTGACAATTGATTGGGAAACATCACAAGTATTGGGGTCGAAAACTGATTTTAGAATTTTATCCCTGTTGAAGATGGTGATTTTGTACTTAGGTACTTCAACTTCTGCATGCGATGATAGATGCTACATTATCTTGTTCTCAGAAAAAAAGAGTCAAAACTACATTTTCTGTACGTCACTGCAGACTGAACTACGATTGATGTTGGCCGATGCACTTGTCTCTGAAAATAGATCTTACACTGTCAGTAGAAATTTTCTGGTTGGAATTTAGCGGATCTATTATTATCTGCTTTGCAACTGATCGAAGGTTCCTCCTGTAAATGAGTCATTTATGTACAATCTTCTGAGCTTTTCTTTCTGTTTTACTTTAGACATTTTACTGAATCAATTTTGAGCTACATATATGTCTGTAATTCGTAAACTCCTTTTTGACGTAAGAAAAGTGTAATTCAGTAATTAATTTTTTTTGTGTTATGCAACTATAGTAACTTTTAACTACAACAAGTTCTCTTCAGGAAATCCTTGTAACTGTGGAAAGCCTTTTCCTTTCTTGATGGACAATTGAAGTTTAACGATTTGGTCAGCGAAACTCGGTTGGTGGTACGGAACTTGTGAAGTGTTGCATTACACGGGACAATTTTAAATGCTACTGCATTATAGTACATGGTTCCCTGGTTCCCTCTCAGTCCCATAACTCAGAATTGAAAGATCCATTCCATGGAATAAAAGGTCTTCATAATTGAGAAATTAGGGACACATTTATATTGTCCAGTCTGCAGATCATACGTGAACAAGCATGCTCAGAAAGTGAAACATATAACAAGTGTATGCGTATTCTAGTACGAGTTCACCTTGGAACACTTCTCCCTGATCTCCCCCTGGCCGGCGGTGAGCACCTCGACGTAGCTGAGCTTCACCATCGCGGCAGCGAAGCTGGTGGCCCACGCCTCCGGCGCCCTGGCGTAGAACTCGACGAGCCCGGACGTCTCGGAGCTCTGGAGCAGCGTCTGGTCGGAGGCGAACACGACGTTGTGCGCCAGCACGTTCTTGTAGTACTGGTTGTCCATTCGGAAAGGCGTGACCACGTCCAGCTGCACCATGGTCGGGTCGAACTGCGCTGCCGTCGCCGGCGGGCACTTTTCCTTGAGGGACGCCGCGTAGGCGGCCGGGATCTCCGGGTCTGTGCCGTTCGCGCCGTAGAGGCGGTTGGTGAAGGACGAGCAGTGCGACGTTCCGATGGTGTGCGCGCCCGACAGCGTAACCATCTCGGCCATGGTCAACCCTTTGGAGGCGAAGTTCTTGATGAGCTGGTCGGCGTCCAAGTCCGGCTGCGGCACGTTGGGGAGTACGTCCTCCTCGCGGGAGACGCGGCCGTCGAGGCGGCCGGTGGGCATGGGGAAGTCGTGGCCGCCGGCGAGGTAGGTGCCGTCGCGCGCGGCGAGCGCGAGCACGTCGGCGCAGGAGACGGTGCGCGGGCACTGCCTCTCGAGCTCCTCCTTGGCGTGGTCGATGACGTCGAAGCCGTCGAGGCTCGGGTTGTTGGTCGGCGACTCCCTCTCCGCCTTGTTCCCCGGCGTCGAGTCCAGCAGCACCGACGCGTCACAACCCTGTGTCGCGCGCATACGTACGTGCAACAAAGCGCTACATTAACTAGTGCTTATTTAAGCGGAATTGCCAAAAAAAAACTGTCATTTTTCTGTTCGTTAGATGTGTTATCAAATTCGTGTTGAATACTATTAATATCCTACTTTGTCTATGATATTATTTAATTTTGTTGAATAGGAAATTACCTCAAGTTTTATAGTGCTATACAAGAGTCCTATCTTGACATTCAAATGATTTCGATCTGTGACGACTCATCTGAGCCATTTGACCATCCTGCTGATTTGTATGATTTCCATGTAAATTACTTACTGTCTAATTTATTTGTACTATTTCTACCTGTTTAGCTTCTATCTCATTGTTTGTCAGATTGTCATCAAAGTTTTATGTATTCATTTTCTAGAGAGAATTTTGAGAATAACAGGTTCACCATATTATCGTATTTTGTTGGTCTATAATTTTATTTTTTTGTCTTTGTTTTTGCTCAACCTCTCAAAGTACATGTGAAGAACATAATGAGTTCACCACATTTCTGTATTTTGTTAGTGTGTGTGTATATATATATATATATATATAAAAGTACATGTGAGATTTTGAAACATGTGATGGAAATATGAGTTATTAAGACTTTCAAAAATAATTACAGTGACCAAGAACCAAAATAACATAAATAATTTACTATAACTTGTATATAATGGAGTTGTAAATGAACTTTTCAAATCTGACAGTTTTATACAAACAAAACTATCACATTCTGTATAGAGAGAGCCTCATTTAAGCTACAGATTGGCGTGCATGTATGTACACCAGCTAGGTACGTACCCTGACGAAGCAGTCATGGAAGAAGAGGCGGATGATGTCGGCGGGGGTGCCGGGGTCTTTGTCGAAGGCCTCGGTGACGGCGTCGCGGACGATCTTCTCCGCCTGCGGGCACGAGTGCATGTAGTAACCCACCGACAGGCCGCCGGCCGACGCATGCGCGACGACGGACGACACGGCCAGCATCGTCGTTGCCAGAGACAGGAGGTAGGAGAAGAAGCCCATCGTGACGAGCGCGCGCACGTGCACCTGCGATCAAGCACAAATTGGAGAGCTACCGAGCTACGTCGCTCCTAGTTTGGAAGCTTGCCGTGATCCAAGCGGTGAGGAGACGGTGTGCCACAGTGCCACGGCTACACATGCTGTATTTATACGCAGGATTTGCGTGTGCGAGCCAAATTATGGCGGTCAAGAGGTTGGTGGAATGGTGGGGAGAGAGGGCCCGTACTGGCATGGTGTGCTGACAACCTGCATGGATCCATCGAGGCCGACTCTCTTGAAAATAAATCCTACGCATAGAAAATGGTCATCATAAACGGTTCTTAACTGTCATCACAGATAATTTCTGATCTGTCTGACTTTATATGTATGTGATAACAGACGGTTATCACAGACGATCATCACAGACGGTTTTTGAGCCGTCTGTAATAAGAACAACACGGACGGTTTCTGGTATAAACCATCTGTGAAGACCAACTATCACATACAATTATAAAGTCAGACTGTCGTAACAGACGGTTTCTAAGCTGTCTGACTTTATATGTATGTGATAACAGACGGTTATCACAGACGGTTTTTGAGCCGTCTGTGATAACAACAACACAGACGGTTTCTGGTATAAACCGTCTGTGAAGACGAACTATCATATACAGTTATATGTACCAACCGTTTGTGATTAGATACATAACACAGACGGCGAGTAAAAATAACCGTATGTGATATCATAAATATCACAGACGGTTTTTGGTAGTAGTCGTCTGTGATATCTCTGATATCACAGACGGTTTTTGGTAGTAGCCGTCTGTGATTTGATAACATTTCACAGATGGTTGTTATTAGTAGCCGTCTGTGATTTCCGACATATCACAAGCGGTTTGTTGGTGGTAGCCGTATGTGATAGTATGCATTCACAGACGGTTTTTAGGTTTTTTGGCTAGCCACAGGTAATGCTAGTCATGCCCTCTAAAAACAAGCAAGTAGAAAACAGATATGTCACAATTAATTTGATATAGAACAACTCAAAGTGATTTAAAAACTCTATCAATTACAAAGTGATTTGAATTACAACAAATCGGTGTCGCCGGGGTGAAACTCTCCATTCTGGTTAATGATCTCCCCCGTGATGAAGATGGCAAGCTGTCCTCGAATGTCCACGAGTATGTCCAGATGGTAGGCACTTTCTTCGATTGTCATGCCTTGTCGCTAGTAAGAGTAAAGTAGTAAGCATATATATTTAAATTCATAATTATATAGGATTAACTGACAAACCTCTGAATCCTTCGTTTTAGCACTTATGATTTCCAGCATATGACGACAAACGTAGAATGCACATACGTCGCCTTGTAGTAGTTGCTGTTGGCATTGCAAAAATAGAAGTGTGATATAGGATATAAGTATAGTCAGTTCGAGAGGCCAGGTTACGAAGTGTGATATAGGATTATTGTGCTGTAGCGGGTACTGGAAATTTAGTCCTGTGCCGTAGTGTATCGCTTCGTTCCTTGTGTCTCCCTCCCCCGGCAACATAGGCGCTAAACGACCTACGTGATTCCAAAAAGTTATCCTTAGACATTTCAAACGAAGGAAGACTACAATAGAGTTACGTATGGAGGAAATGAGCATACTTGTCGAGTAATTTTTGCACAATGGTGAAGTCGTATTTTTTGTCGACTAGGGAATCAAGATATATTATCTTGTTCCACTTTGGTACAATGACTAAAGGGATTCAGTGGTACCTATGAGTATGTCGCTATAGTCATTAAACCTAAGTTCGTGTTGCGTATAAAGAACAAATGAAATTTGTGTAGCAAGTAGTGAAGCACTTACCCCTGGTTGTAGGGTACCAGTATGTAGTCCTTGTCACGGTGAGTAAACAATCCCCTCGTTATGTACTTCTCGACGTAGGATGCGTCTTAGGTGATGCTTTGCTTAGAGATCAATTGTGGGTCGAGGAAACCCACCGGTTGTCATGATCGCCGAGCTTCTTGCATCATGCGTCTATACATAAGCAATGAGTTATGACATTTATCGATATTGCGTGAATATAGAACTTGATTGTACACACTTACAGTGTCCAGCATCGTAGAAGTGAGGCGTTGAGGGCGCCGAGGTTGAATAGATCAAATAAATCTTCGAAGCCTACGATGAAGTAGCCCGCCTTGTGGAGGAAATGATTGTCCGTGTAGCCGACGGTGAATCCAGTAGGCCGGTCTTCCCTCGCCTCGTCGGTCTGCCGCATGTACCAGGTATGCAAAGTCCCGCAAGCCAAACCAGCATAGCGTAATATTGTGTCGGAGACCAACGACATTCTGAGGGAGTACGTGCTGGGCTTATGAGGCATCTTAATCTTCTTCAATTTGGCCTTAGCGCTTTGCGTGCTATTTGTCTTCCTGGAAGACGACTCGACACACTTTTCTTGTTTCTAGGGCACCGTCTCCACAGTAGTAGATACAGAGGTCTTCTGAAATAGGCGTTGAGGTGGAGTTATCGAGGGTATATACTGTTGGAGAGGCATGGTCGTCGTGTGGAGATCGCGACACTACAGGGGGTCAAGGGCGATGTCCCTCTTAGGCCACTGGAGATAAGTGTGCAAGGCATCCTCTAGTGTTATGATCTCTTCGTTCGGGCGCTTCTCTAGCGGGATGGCCATCAAATTATCATGTACCATGTCCACCTGGACCTTGGTGTAACCTTGCGCCAGTTGGGCACCGTGTACCACTATCCCTTCCTGGTATGGATACACCACCCCCGCCTAGCCTCAACAGAAATAGACCCAACCAGCCTCACTTGAAGCCTGCAGGGCGTGGACACCTACAAAATAATACACAATTAGCTAAGGCATTCTACATGTTTATCTTTCGAGCATTCCAGAGATGTACATTACCTGGATGACGTCGATAGGTAATTTGACGTCGCCAAGTTCAGAAAGTGCAGGCGTGGACGCGACGCTACTCCGATGTTGAGGGGAACTGGCTCCCACGGGGGCAGTTTGCGACTGGCTGATGAGTTGATTCATTTGTTCCTGCAATGATGTTATCTGTCCTTAAAATTGTGCACTAATCTCCTCTTTCAACTATTCCTTGTGTTCGGCCTTGGATCTCTTCCGACTCCTATACGTCTCGGAGTCGTGTGGGAATCCATGAATCCAAGGTATGTAAACCCCAAGGCCTTGCATGCGACCCAGGTGCTCCTTGTTTCCCAGGGCCGTGGATAGTATATCCTTTTCCCTTACTGCCTCGAAGGAGCCTTGGGAAGATTGGGTACTCAATGTTTGCTGCAAGAGGCCATCTTGTTATTTTAGACCCTATGAAGTTATGGGCTTATTAACAATTAGGGAGTTCAACATATCTTACCAGGCGTTAGGACACTGCCTCGTTTGCCGGGTTTGTGAAAGAGATGGCGCACGACGACGTGATTGTGGCCCTCACTCTTAACCAGTTTAGAATGCCCTCATCTGTGATCTCGGCAAATGGCGTGGAGACCTGCGATTGGATTGCCACATCGTCCTCACTCATCCACCCCTAGATTTTACCTTTGCCTTGAGCATCTTCTTAAAGCTTGATGACGCACATCTTCACTTCAAGTCTGGGTCATTGACTTGAACGCTCATCAACATTTGATGACTTGAAATGATGATCAACTCATGATCATATCTTCTTTGAGATCTTGATATGCATCAACACATGATGCATCCTTTACTCCAAGCTCTTGACTTTAATATCATCAACACATGATGATTTTCTTTACTTCGAGATCTTGACTTGAACATCATCAACACATGATGATTTCCTTCATCCCAAGTCTTGACTTGATGATGATCAACTCATGATGTCATACAAAGTCTTCATCATCATGGAATATAACCTATTTATCTAACTCATGAAAAATATTAGTTTCAAAAGACGATTGTCATTAATTACCAAAATATACCATTAACTCATAATGGTAGGTCTAGATTATTCAATCTCCCCCTTTTTGGTGATTGATGACAATCCTCTTGCAAATAATTGAAATAGAATTAATACGAGTATATATCAACTACATAAGCTTTATATACTCAAGGATACATTTTAAAGTAGAAATCCTTAAAATAAGTGGATGGAAGAATATGATCAATACTAGTGAAATGACAAAACATAGAGTGAACTCCCCCTAAATGTATGCATTCAAATATATGGAATGAGACAAAATGCACATATTCGAGTTTGACTCTTGGTGGGGTTCATTCTATATTTTGGATCCAAAGAATGCAACAATTGAAGGATATGATAATTTAGCTCATGCTCATGAGAAAACATGCATTCATAAAGATCCATAAACCATTTTGGGTAAATAGCAAATTAGGTTTTCTCGTATAATAGTCTACCCATTTTTAAGTAAGCCCAAAATATTTAATATATTTTCTCAAAGAAAAACTCCCCCTTACACAAAGATTCTTATTGACATTCTTTTTTTCTCATTTGACAAACAAAGGCTTTCTCCATCAATATCTCCCTCTTTGTCATCTATTTGAAATATATCCATTCAAAACTCATGATGACTTCAACCTCTCTTATTAGACCATTATTTGCAACCCAAATTCTCCCCCTTTGACATTAAGCACCAAAAATGTCTCTATGTCTTCATGTGGATCACACTCGAAAGATAGTCATTAAACATCATTTGGATACCACGTGTCGACAAGACTTGAGTTTGCAAAGTGCTTGAACTTCTCTTGCAAAGATCTTCAGAGAAAGCATCTAAAGAGAAGAGAGAAAGAGAATTCACTCGTACATGGAGAGTACATGAGTTTGGTCAACAGAGGTAAGATCGGCAAGAAATGAAATTATATATTACTTGAAGGGATAAGTTGATATCACTTGAAAAGATGAATTTCATTGCCGAGGTCAAGAAGATCAAAAGGAACTACCTCTTGAAAGAATATCACTTGAAGAATCAAAGTGCATTCTTAATCAAGAAAAGCACTTGGGAGTAATTTGCATGGATAACAAGGATCAACTTGGCTTTGGGGAGCAAAGAGTGTGGCTGAGAAAATAGAAAATTAACAATTTTGCACAAAACAACTAAGTCTCGATGGTCGGTCAGGGGACCGTGACAAAAGGTGCATGTTAGAACCGGTGGCTATGATCGAGCCAGATTGGGAGAACGACGATCGATCGGCCAAAGCGGCGAAAATGTCGTGATTCATTATGAATTTTGGAAAAAAGGGAGAAATGTTGTATTTTGCTCTAAACTTTCACACAATCAACCAAATAAATATATTTGGAGCATTTCTAACTTATATAGCTCTTGAAAATCCAAATCTTAAATAGTTTTTATAAATTAATCTTTTGTTTTCGCAAAAGAAATCTTATTTTCAAGAAACTTCTCCAAAAGATCAAAATTGAGCGTATGATAAAATTTTGAGCATCCAAATTTATGTATGAGTCATTAATACCATTATGGACATATTCATGTGAATAATCTTAGCTCAAATGGCAAAACTCACTTAAGTGCTAGAAAGTGACCACTTAGGTCAAAATAGGATTTTGGACGAGTTTCGAAATCAAATAACTTTTGCTAGGTTGGCATTTTGGAAATCTTTTGAATACCAAAAAGGTTTAGAATAGCCAACTCTAGAAATTTCCTTTTGTGACGATTTTTAAATTCCTTTTAGAATAGATTTTACACAAAAATCTAGTTTATGTCAAAAACAAGATACTAATCTAGAATTTTGGCTAGAAACTCATTTTTACTTGAAATAGGTTTTTCTTGAGCCAAAACCTTTGGAAAACATTTGAAAAGAATTTGTATACATTTTGCAACTAATTTTTCAAAGGATTATTAACATTTATGAATTTTTTTACTTTTGGCTAAAAGGATCGATTTTGAAAAACATTACTAGCACTTAATTTATTTGGGCACACCTAGGGATGTGATATACATGATCATGACTTAGCACTTTGCTTTAATGTGCCACTAAATATCTTGCTCAATAATTTAATTACGAAGATTATGAACAAGAGCAAGAACACCCCTTTTACAAGATTTTCATGAATGCAACCTACACAAGGCATAAGGGACTAGATACTTCAATGTAAATAATTGTTACCGAGATAACATTGGTTTATGATATGAATTGATCTTCCTCAAACTTGGCTCTATATTTTGCATATGATGGAATCCACCTCTTCATGAGTGAGCCAAACCTCCAATGCTTGTCCAAGTACCTATTTGTCATTTAAGCACCTTTTGGTACCCAGACTCGGTTGGGTCCTTGAATGTTAGTCACAATAGTTTTGGGCACCCAAATGGCCCTAACAATAATCTTAGGTGAGCTAACAATCCTAGCAAACACATTGCTATATTTATCCTTCCTAATCAAATAATGATCATTATATATAATATGCTTAGGAGAGATACCTTTGGGACATTGTTTACCAATGTGCCCCTTTTCCCGGCAATTGTAGCAAGTTGAGCTTTTGTTTCCCTTACTTGTCTTCTTTTGTTGCTCCTTGCCGGTTTGCCTCTTCTTTGAATGTCTTGGCTTGACATCCATTTGATTTGGGCACACCGAGACTTTGTGGCCCTTCTCATTGCATCCAAGGCACTTGATATATTTCTTCGTGTGTCTTGCATTGTGCCTTGTCTTGCTATTCTCCTTCTTCTTTGGAGTGAAGCCAATTCCACTCTTGTCTCGCAAGCATCTTTGCTTACTCAAGATATCATCAAGAGTGGCTTTCCCTTTGTAGCTTCTATCCAAGTTAATTTTTAATTTTGTGACTTAGGCCTTGAGCTTATTATTTTCCTCTACAAGGTTAGTCTCACAAGGCATAGAGGAAATAGAAGCATCTAATTTTGAGCAACAAGGCATATCAACCAAATCATCACAAGAAGTGGATATGCTAACCTTAGATGAAATACAAGAGATAGAAGCTATACATGGCATATCATCTAGTAAATTACATGCAATGCCAATATCCACTTTGGGCTTATTGAGCTCATTAAGGAGGAGAGTTTCATGTTTGATTTTTAGAACATCATAATTATTTTGAAGCAAGTTATACTCTTTCTTCAAAACTTTGAATTTTGAAACCTCATTTCCTAAATACTCATTAAGCTCCTCAAGCATATCCATCAACTCATCATATGAAGGCTCATCATCATCATTTACCTTCTTATTACCTTTTGCCATGAAGCAATGAGGTGATGTGGATGGAGTTGAGGAATCCTCATTGTCGGAACTTGAAGTTGAACATTCTTCTCCTGACATCACTTCTTATATGCAATCATCATTAGTGGAGGTAGACAATTCATAATGATCTTGAAGATGGGTCCACATCTCATGAGCGTTCTTTATATTGCATACTTCATTGAACACTTCTACACTCAAAGCACTAAATAAAGCGTTAATTGCTTGAGCGTCAAGATGTAAGCATTTATCTTCCTCACTAGTTGGAACAATAGGATCCAATAGAGGAGAAAATCCTACATCTACAATCCGCCATATTTTTGGGCTCATGGCCTTAAAATAACATGATATGCAGATTTTCCAATGAGCATATTTTGTGCCATCAAATAGAGGTGGTTCATCTAGGTGCACTATATAACTAGTCGCCATCCTTTACTCTCTAGACGGTGAAGCCTAATAAAATGAGAGACTAAGCTCTGATACCACTTGTAAGATCGAGGAGGCCGACTAGAGGTGGGGGGGGGGTAAATAGGCGGTTTTAAAAACTTTTTTTTGGCTAAAACCGATTTCTAATGCAGAATTGTAAATCAAACCGGTTTTGCACAATTAAAACCTAAATCAACTAGTTTCGACTAAGTGCACCAACAATATAGATTATTGACAATGAAAGCAATCATACAAAGACATATAAGCAATTTAATACAAGGAATGTAAATTGCACAATATAAAGCAAAAGAAGGCAAACCATGATGACACGAAGATATTTTACCGTGGTGATCGGAGACTTGCCAGTCTTCTCTAATCCACGTTGAGGTAAGCCCAACCACGTTGGACCAGCTCCACAACTTGAGCCAACACCTCCGAGGTAAGTCCAACCACTTGTATTGGTTCCAAACCAAACCAACACCTCGATCTACTAGGGTTGCTCTTCCTCCACTCCGAAGATGGCGAGCACCAAGCCACTCACAAGCCGCCCAGGTCTTCTCACAACCTTCTTGTAGAAGATCACCGGCGCAACTCTTCCAAGCCGTCTAGGTGTCGGCAAACACCAAGAGTAACAAGTCGGAGACGCTCACTTGAACGAATCAAGTGTCTAAGCTCAATGGATACACAATCCACTACCTAAGGCAACACATGCACTTAGGGTTTGCTCTCTAAGCTCACTAAGTGCAACACATGCACACATAAGAGGAGAGAGCTTGCACTAGCTCAAGAGAATGGGTAATGGCAACAGCAACTCTTCCACAACCGGCCAAGGTGGTTATTCATAGCCCACACACAAAAACTAGCTATTGTGGAAAGATTTTGCTGAAAATTAGCCAGGCCCAGTCAGACCGCAAGCCAACGGCCGGTTAGACCGGCCATGCTCCAACGGCTATAAAACTAGTTGTTGGACACACCCGGACTGACCACCAACTAATGGCCGGTCAGACCGTGCCAACCCGGTCAGACTGGCCAACAGAAAAGAGCATTTCCAGAAAAACACATTCTCTGGAAAAAAAACTGACCGGGTCTTTTGACCCGGAGGTCCTATCAGACCGGCCAACACATGGCGGTCAGTCCGGCACCCCTGGTCAGACCGGTGAACCAATGGCGGTCAGACCGCCAAACCAAGGAACCGGCATACAGCCCGGTTAACCTTCTAAGGGTCGGTCAGACCGCCCACATGCCTGCGGTTAGACCGCCGGAGCAGAGAAAAAAGGTTTTTGCATTCCGCTTCAACTCAATTTGCAAAACACATTTGCTAATTGATGCACGATGCAAACAAGGTTTAAAGGCGAGATTTTCAACAAGTTGCAAAACACATTTGCCAACTTTTAGAATCATACCACAAGGAATAAAGTACACAGACTTAAACCATTTGCAAAACACATTCGCAAACTAAAGTCACATGCTACAAGGATTATGCATGAGCCTCAACTATTTGCAAAACACATTCACAAATATTGGCAACATGCTAAGAAGAGCTAGAGAAAGCACAACGAGCTATCAACACATGATACACTCAAGCTAGTAGTCAAAGACCCCTCTTAATAGTACGGCAACCTATACTAGCAATCCGATCTTCCAACCAAACACCAAGACCGGTAAAAGACTAGGAACAAATCCTTAGCCCTAGCTAGTCATACCTTTGCCTTGAGCATCTTCTTGAAGCTTGATGACGCACATCTTCACTTCAAGTCCGAGTCATTGACTTGAACACTCATCAACACATGATGACTTGAAATGATGATCAACTCATGATCATATCTTCTTTGAGATCTTGATACACATCAACACATGATGCATCCTTTCACTACTACAGAAAATGTCTTCATAGACAGTTCAAAAACGTCATCACAGACGGTTTCGTGAGCCGTCTGAGTTTATGGGTCAGTGATGACATGAGGTCATCACAGACGGTTTTCAAACCGTCTGTGATGCATACTTTCACAAACGGTTATTAACTGAGAACCGTCTGTGATAGGAACCTAGCACAAACGATTTGTAGCTAAAACCGTCTGTGATGACTGATATATCACAGATGGTTTGTAGCTGAAACTGTCTGTGATAAGTGATATATCACAGATGGTTTGTGGCTGAAATCGTCTGTGATGACTTTTCTCTATAAAGCCCCAAGCAGTGGCTGCTTGTGCCATTAAAACTGGCATCATATATATATATATATATATATTATATTATATTGTTCGAAGTCCCTTAGCCACTTTCGGGGGGTCATCCATGCAGCATGAGAAGGATGAGACAGTAGCCACGAGCAACTTCAACGAGCCCATGCAGGTTTAAGAAGTATGGATGCAAGGAGATCGTCAGGACATCCAATTACCTGGATGTTGTCGATAGGTAATTGGATGTCGCTATGTTCAGAAAGTGACGTGGGCACACAGGTACTCCGACTGGGAAGTGGCATCATGTATCAGCAACCAACAATTCTTGAGCATGTAATCGTCTTTAAACCCAACAAGAACACCAAGTAACAAGTAGCACAAGCTGTTGGTGGATGTCTGAAGCCATGATTTAATTAGCATCAGAGTTGTTACTTCAGTTTTTCTCATCTACCAGCAATGGAACAGTGATACTGTTATTTTTCTTACTACAGTTATGGTCATTTGCTGTTCTTTACCATATGACAACAAGGGCTTCAGAACTTACATCTTCTTTCTTGCAAGTTGCAATATAGATCGAGAAGTAACACTTTCTGACAGCAAGAACACTCACAGCAAGTATTCCTGTCAGACCCTTCGGATCGATTCCAGACAAGAATGCGCTGAAAACATGCACTCCAATCGATCTCCTTTAGGCTGCGCCTCGGCCAGATTTGGACCATGGCGAATGTCCAGTCACATGTGGTCCATTCCATTCACAGTGGTGCATGCTTGCTTACAGTGGCAAAAGAGCAGAAGCGCACACCAAGATCAGGACTGCGATATGGTCCTGCTCACAGCCTATGTTGATCTGAATACCGTTCCAATAACGCAGCCCATATGTTGACTCATCCTTTTGAGGGGATGCAGATTGCAGGTAGATGGCTTCTGAACATTTTTGCCCAGAGAAGCAGCGAGGAGACACTGCCAGGTTGATTTCTGCAGAGTGCAAATGGAATGTCCCTTGTTTTGTCAGAGTTCATATGGCATGTTCCTAGCTTGTTTTGTAAGAGTTCACTTCTTACTGCGTTGCACTGACAAAATCTGACAAATGTATGTCAGTATGTGTATGTCTGGACAAGCATGGAATGATGTTTTTTCCCCTTTCAAATATATAAGCCATAGTTTGAGGTGACTATTTTTTCATGAATGTTGATTTGCCTAACAAGCCAAATGAGCCAATATGTGTGGTACCTGCACTATATATCATCAATTGATCCGAGCACGACTTGAACGTGTAACTAGCTAGCTAGCCAGGCCTCAACGGAACAACGTGTGTACCAGCGAGAAGCCCAACTTTGTTTGAAACATGGCCGATGGTACTATAAAATTTGGGCCTTCAGTGCGAGATCTCACTGCAAATGTGACAGAAAATGATCAGTGAAAATAGATAGTGCAACGTACCGAACCAAGTTGTTCCACCGAAAGCCAATGTATGTACCAGGTTGACCAGTCATGTATTAAACCAATGGATCGTACATAATTAAGACATACAAAAAAATCAATCTAACTGATGACGTACGCAAACCTGCAGCTTGCGGCTATAAAGTGACAACATTGATGGATCACTTTTCAAGACAGTGTAGTACATGTATAGTACTACTACAAATCAGTTAGTAATAACAACATGTTGCCACATAGGAGTATCATAGATTAACAAAACAAATTAATGGAGTCCAGCGTAACAAACTGGTCAGTCAAATCTTATGTGGCTTCTAGGCGACAATGCATTACTCCTGCTTGCTAATAATCAAACATGAATTTTGAGGGAAAAAAAACTCCCGCGACTATCCCGACAGCTGTTGGAACATGAGATGCTATCGACAGCCGGTAAGAACAGGTAGCAGTATGTTCCCCTACTATTTCTCTTTCAAAGTCTGCACTAACAACCTCTCCTGTCTACCCGTAGTCCTCGGATCCACTATGTGGCTATTGCAAGTGGATCGACCTAGAGATCCACCCACATGACCAGTGGACTCTCGACTGCGAGGAGTGGGAATGCCAACAGAGATCGCGAGAGGAGGGAGGAGCGCCGCACCGAAGAGCACAACTAGCGTATCCGGCGGGAGACGCAGGCCCATCTAGAGACATGCAGGCGCAAGGAGCGCGAGAAAAAGAGGGAATTGGCGGCCGGCGAGGCGTACAACGCCGAGCTCGCCAGGAAGGGCAAATGACCCCGGTCCACGCAGTAGTTCAACCTTCTTCGTCTGTATATCTCATGTATTTCTAATTCCCTAAAGGCATGTCTGTACTGTCCTTGGTTCTTTAGTCTGCTTGCCATGTAATCTCTTGTCGGATCAACTGTCATGTTGTTATCGTTACACTATTTCTCCAAAGTTCTCCACCGTGTATGAATTTTCTAGCGCATCACAATATCACTTACCTTTGTACCTACAAATCATTGCAATACTGCCTTGAACGTGTAACTAACTAGCTAGCTAGCCAGGCTTCGACGGAACAACGTGTGTACCAGCGAGAAGGTAAGCCCAACTTTGTTTGAAACATGGCCGATGGTACTATAAAATTTGGGCCTTCAGTGCGAGTATGGTACTACAAATCAGTTAGTAATAACAACATGTTGCCACATGGGAGTATGATAGATTAACAAAACAAATTAATGGAGTCCAGCGTAACAAACTGGTCAGTCAAATCTTATGTGGCTTCTAGGCGACAATGCATTACTCCTGCTTGCTAATAATCAAACATGAATTCTGAGGGGAAAAAACTCCAACTACTTCATTTACTAAATCAGGGGTACGTTTAGAACACAAGAATTTCGTAGAAACAGTTCAAATCCCTCTGAAATCTATGAAATTTCTCACGTTCTAAACGGGGCATAAGGCGAAGTTTTGTTTAGGAAGCAGAGTGGTGTCCCGCATGAAGAAGAATATTTTTCTTGGAGTGAGATGTATTTGCAGATAATCTAAACATATTGTGTCATGTGGGGAAACGTCTATACTCGACGTCGGCGCCAGCAGGGACAGCTACTTACGGCAAGTTAGGCTTATTAGTATTTACATTTAGTTTTGGCAAGTTCTGTAAAAGGGAGTATGAGTTGCGTCCAGTAGTTGTTGAGTTCGTATCGGACTACGGTTTGTATTCCCATAGAGTCGTATCCGAGTCTATTGTAAACAACTGCATCTATTTAAGATGAGCATGCGTACTCTAGAAAGTAAGAGATTACAACCAATCTTCTTCCTCTTTATCTTCTAGTCTTCCTCCTATGCTGCTGCTACTACTGCATCCGAACATCGCATTGTCGCTACGGCATCTGGCAAACCAGGCCCGGGGCCAAGACTACCTGTATCCCACGGTTACTCGCTACGTTCGGGATCTGGGCGTGATTACTTGGTATTAGAGCTCATGGCAGCCTGATGGAAGCACTCCACGAACAGATAGCAACATTGACGGCGACCGTAACATCGCAATGGAATCTGATGAAAGAACGATTCGACCGGCAGGATAGTCAGCTTGAAGAAATTGGGCACCGTTTCGCCGTCCTGGAACATTGTGGCGACGGCTTTCTGCCAACTCCTAGCCGAGGGTCAGGAGCAACCCACCATGACAATGGAGGCCTGCCGGTGGCTGAGCGACCGCCTCACTTCCATCGACTGGAGTTTCCGAAATACGAGGGGAAAGAAGATCCACTCGGGTGGCTGCAGAGATGCGAACAATTTTTTCGAGGACAGAAGACTCCTGAAAACAAAAAGGTGTGGCTTGCATCTTACCATCTCATCGGCGCCGCACAAACATGGTACTTCCAACTGGAGCGAGACGAAAGAGAACCCAATTGGCGTAACTTCAAGGAGTACATCAATTTGCGGTTCGGGCCATCAATCCGCCACAACCCCTTAGGCGAGCTCAAGGACTTAACACAAACCGGCATGGTAGAAGAATATCAGGAGAAGTTCTTGGCCATCTTGTGTCGAGTGGACAATCTACAACCACAACAACAGGTTCAGCTATTCACACCCGGTCTCTGGGAGCCCATCCGAACTGATGTTGAATTGCAGAACCCGACTAGCCTTCAGATGGTTGTGGCGCTCGCAAGGGCATACGAATGGCGCGCTCAAGTCACAGGGCAATTGGTGGCTCCGCACTCAGCACAGCCGGCAACCACGTGAGTAGCGCCAGCACCGACGACTGAGAAAGCTGCCCTCCCAGTGTTACCGCCGCCCAAGTCACGCACAGGGATGGAGCACAATCACCGCACTATGCGTCACTGATACTTAACACCCGAGGAGATGGAGCAGCGCCAGGCAGCGGGACTTGTTTCAATTGCGAGGAGAAGTTCACGTCAAACCACCGTTGTAAACGTCTCTTCTTGCTATTATCCCCAAGCGGTGGCTCCAACAGCGAAGATGGCTAGGACAACGAGGATTATGTGGATGAACCAGGCATCTTCCTCTATGCGTTGACAAGTATTAAGCCACGCGCCAACAACATGATGTAACTCTGCGTGACTGTGGGAACAACATCTTTATTGGCACTCCTGGATTTAGGGTCTACGCATAACTTCCTTACTTCGGTGGCAGCTCAACAGGCGGGTGTGGAAGTTTAGCCACGACCCGGGATGCGCGTTCTGGTGACCAACGGGGATCAAGTCCCCAGCATAGGCCTATGTCCAGCCATCGCTATACAAGTTGACAAAGAGGAATTCGTCTTGGATTGCTACTCCCTCCCAATGGATGGCTTTGACATGGTATTGGGTATTCAGTGGTTGCGCACGCTCGGCCCAAACCTTTGGGATTTTGATGCATTGCCAATGTAATTTTGGCGCAATGATCAACAGATGAAATGGCGTGGCATGGGCGCGCCAATAGTAGTACCTCAAGCATTCCAACTTAAAGACGATGAGATGATGGCAACACTCTTGACTGAGTTTGATGGTTTGTTTGCAGAACCAACGACATTGCCCTCAGCACGAGTTCGGGATCATCATATACACCTTTTGCTCGGTACTCTGCCCATATCTGTTCGATCGTATCTTTATCCGCAGCTTCTCAAAGATGAACTTGAGCGTCAGTGCGGTGTGATGTTGCGCCAAGGCATTATACGACCCAGCTCGGTAGATTTTTCATTACCAGTCTTATTAGTTAAGAAGATGGCTCCTGGCGATTCTACGTTGACTATCGGGCCCTCAACGAAAAAACAATCAAAGATAAATTCCCAATTCCTGTTGTGGATGAACTTCTTGATGAGCTTTGCGGTGCCAAATTTTTCACCAAACTTGATCTATGCTCAGGATATCATCTTTTGGTACCCAGACTCGGTTAGGTCCTTATTGTGACACACATTGCATGCATGCATGAGGATGGTGCGGCGCAGCTTGGGGAGGCTGGAGACGGCTCGAAGAAACGGCGCGACGACGACCGGCGGCCGGAATAAGGGCGGCACGGTGGCGGTGTCGCTCGACATGAAATTGAATAAAATTAGGTAAGTACTAGGTAGAGTAGGTGATGGAGATCGTGCAGTAGTGAAGAATTGAATTTTGGCTCACCGGAGACGACGAATTGACGACGGAAGACGATGATGAACGATTTGGGGAAAAACTTGATTCCCGACAAACTGCTGCATGAAAATCAAATTAACTTCGCATGAGGGTTCAAGATACTTGGGAACACGATATGACGCGAAGAGAAATTCAAAAATCTCACCGGAATGAAGAATGTGCGATTTGGGCAAAGCGACTGTCGTTTCGGGAAAACAGAAATGTGATATCTACGTTGCTCTAAAGATTCTGAAACTTGGAGGGAATGCAAAGGGGGCAATGAAGAGATAGCATGCCAATTTATAGCTTCTTTCGCAATACAAATCGCTGGGAACGCGAGTGATTAACGACAGCAATTTCAGGCTCAGTTTGGAAACAGATGAAACGACAGTGGGAGCATTGATGTGGCTATGAAGGCATTGACAGCACGGGGTAAATGGCGCGGTGATTACGGGATCACATTGCTTCAGACGGATTTGAAAAAGATGAAACGAGTGAGAAGAACGGGGAAGAAATGTAATTTCTGTTGTCTGTGCTGTTGTCGGATTGAATTGGAAACGTACGCACGGATAGAAGGAAGAGACAAGCAGCAAGTCGGCTGGAAAAGAGAATGAACAGGAGAAGAAAGAATAGCATACTAAAAGAGAAGAGTGCAATAAATGAAAGAAAAAGGAACTCTGGTATCGGACCTAAAGAGATTCTTGCAGTTAAGTGTGCTGGAATGGGAGTAGAGTTAGGATGGGTGACCTTGCGGGAACTGGATTTTTTTTTATATAGAAAAAGGGAGAAGTGCCAAGAAGAAGAAAAAAATAGATTGGACCGAGAAACTAGAATGAATATTTTTCTGGAGATTTGAATTTGAATTTTTAGATTTGGAATTTGAATTTGGAATTTAGCTTGGAAATGGAGTTTTAGAATTCGAGTGAGAAATTGGAATTTTGAGATTTCCTTCCAGAATTACACATAAAATACAGATAAGATCTAAATAAAATCCAGATATTTTTAAATAATTAATTTGAAATTAAATTTTAGAGAAAGCGAATTTTTGGGACGTTACATCAAGTTTAATTTGAGCTTATTTCAGATTTCGATAGATTGGTTTGCATATTTTGAATGTGAACGTAAGCTTTGCCATCAGTCTTGCTTCATTCCTTACTTCCCTGTGCACATCACAGACGATATTTCCCCTCAACCACACCTATGCTTGCCCAAAGCCTCCACCAGTTATGTGTCATAACTGGATTCTGGTACTACCATTTGCTTTGAAGGATATGAGTTCACCTCTTTTTGAATGCTTCATCCGAGGTCTAGTGTTCAACCTATTTTTTGAAAGGGGGAAGGCGGGAACCCTGCACATACCCGCAGGGTGTAATCACAAGAAAAATCAAAAGTGAACTAATTAATTAATATTTTTATTTGGTTCATCAATATTTTGAAAGAGGTTGTATGTTATCTTAAGTTGTTTGAGGAACTGGGCATTTAAAAGCCCATTCCGTTGTTTAACAGTTTAAGGGAGTCTAAACTCCTGAATGGCACAAACTGTTGTAGCTAGTCTTTGCTGTTGATCATCTTCCCTTCATCTATTCTCTCAATACTTTGCAAATATCTGTCGAATATTCGAATGAATAGCCAGTCAAAGAATAACAACAAGCATGCAGTTTTCTTGTTTCATTCTTTTCAACCAAACTAGGGCGCTTAAAGTTGCTCAAATAAAATAAAAAAGGTGAATTTAGATTTTTACTTAGCAAAACTTTTTCTCATGGTCTAAAGGGTTACTAACTTATTGTTAACATTGTGTTACCTCTACATCCCCCGTGTAACACTTTTCAGAAGTTTCCTTTTATTCTCATATTACCTTTAGTGAGTGCATCAGGCATTACCATTGAAAGCATCTTTCTCTTTTGATGGTTCTGTTTCTCATAATCACCTAGACCTAATCAATACTTGTCATAAAGAGCTACCTTTCAGCTCGCTTATCTAATACTAATACTAATATGTTGCTCATCCATAATTCTTCACACAGTCCCCACACTATTAATGTGATGTGTCTTTCTTATCATCATTGATAATGAAAGAACCTAGACCTAATCTTATTGAGTTGTTTAGCAATTAGGCTGCTCACAATGGACAGTATCTTTGTGCAGTTTCTTTAGTGCATGAGGAGTGTTAGGATACTATCTTTCCAATGTATGATTTCTTATGGTGTAGTATCTTAGGCTGTTTCATTTAATTACATGGATGATCTTTACTAGTATTTAATCATTGTGGCCTATTTGTGGCATATACTAAAGCAATACATGTTTGTTGGCACACACAAACGTAAATACACGGGATCGATCACAGTAAATTTTATGCGTTGGATTTCGAGACCGAACCGGTATTCAGATTAGATACTAGAGTACCCTTTCTCTTCATTAACTATGGTGCCACATCATCATTTTGCCTACATGGTAGACTTAAGATACCAGTCAAGGTGGAGCACTGGGAGCAGCCTTAGCACTTTAACCACTTCTTTGTACACCTCATCTGCATGTTCTCCCCAGATGTTAAGTTATTGTTAGTATATTATGCATTAACTATTGTCTTTCCCCCCTAAATTGGTTAGTGTTTTCCTATTAGCCGTAGTACGTAAGAATGTCTGCTTTAAGAGTTACATCCTAATGAATGTGCTAATCAACTATTTTTTTAATTAATTTTTTTTGTGCTATGCAACTATAGTTAACTTTTAACTACAAGTTCTCTTGAGGAAATCCTTGTAACTGTGGAAAGCCTTGTTCTTTCTTGATAGACAATTGAAGTTTAACGATTTGGTAAGCGAAACTCGTTTGGTGGTACGGAACTTGTGAAGTGTTGCATTACACGGGACAATTTTAAATGCTACTGCATTATAGTACATGGTTCCCTTTCAGTGCCATAACTCAGAATTGAAAGATCCATTCCATGGAATAAAAGGTCTTCATTATTGAGAAATTAGGGACACATTTATATTGTCCAGTCTGCAGATCATACGTGAACAAGCATGCTCAGAAAGTGAAACATACTGAGACAATGTTAACCGCGAACATATAACAAGTGTATGCGTATTCTAGTACGAGTTCACCTTGGAACACTTCTCCCTGATCTCCCCTGGCCGGCGGTGAGCACCTCGATGTGGCTGAGCTTCACCATCGCGGCAGCGAAGCTGGTGGCCCACGCCTCCGGCGCCCTGGCGTAGAACTCGACGAGCCCGGACGTCTCGGAGCTCTGGAGCAGCGTCTGGTCGGAGGCGAACACGACGTTGTGCGCCAGCACGTTATTGTAGTACTGGTTGTCCATTCGGAAAGGCGTGACCACGTCCAGCTGCACCATGGTCGGGTCGAACTGCGCCGCCGTCGCCGGCGGGCACTTTGCCTTGAGGTACGCCGCGTAGGCGGCCGGGATCTCCGGGTCTGTGCCGCACGCGCCGCCGTTGCGCGGCACATGTAGAGGCGGTTGGTGAAGGACGAGCAGTGCGACGTGCCGATGGTGTGCGCGCCCGACAGCGTCACCATGTCGACCATGGTCAGCCCTTTGGAGGCGAAGTTCTTGATGAGCTGGTCGGCGTCGAAGTCCGGGTGCGGCACGTTGGGGAGTACGTCCTCCTCGCGGGAGACGCGGCCGTCGAGGCGGCCGGTGGGCATGGGGAAGTCGTGGCCGCCGGCGAGGTAGGTGCCGTCGCGCGCGGCGAGCGCGAGCACGTCGGCGCAGGAGACGGTGCGCGGGCACTGCCTCTCGAGCACCTCCTTGGCGTGGTCGATGACGTCGAAGCCGTCGAGGCTCGGGTTGTTGGCCGGCGACTCCCTCTCCGCCTTGTCCCCCGGCGTCGAGTCCAGCAGCACCGACGCGTCACAACCCTGTGTCGCGCGCATACGTACGTGCAACAAAGCGCTACAACTAGTGCTTATTTAAGCGGAACTGCTTAAAAAAACTGTCACGTTAGATGTGATATAAGATTCGTGTTGAATACTATGAATATCCTACTTTGCCTATGATATTATTTAATTCTGTTGAATAGGAAATTAATTACCTCAAGTTTTATAGTGCTATACAAGAGTCCTATCCTGATATTCAAATGATTTCGATCTATGACGGCTCATCTGGAGCACTTGACCATCATATTGATTTATATGATTTCCATGTAAATTACTTACTGCCTATTTTATTTGTACCATTTCTATCTGTTTAGCTTTTGTCTCGTTGTTTGTCAGATTGTCACCAAAGTTTTATGTATTCATTTTCTAGAGAGAATTTTGAGAATAACGGGTTCACCACATTATCGTATTTTGTTGGTATATAATTTTATTTTTTGTCTTTGTTTTTGCTTAACCTCTCAAAGTACATGTGAGATTTTGAATCATGTGATGAAAATATGAGTTATTAAGACTTTCAAAAATAATTACAGTGACCAATAACCAAAATTACATAAATAATTTACTGTAATTTATGTATAATAGAGTTGTAAATAAACTTTCAAAATCTGATAGTTTTATACAAACAAAAGGCATGCATGTACACCAGCTAGGTACGTACCCTAACGAAGCAGTCGTGGAAGAAGAGACGGATGATGTCGGCGGGGGTGCCGGGGTCCTTGTCGAAGGCCTCGGTGACGGCGTCGTGGACGATCTTCTCCGCCTGCGGGCACGAGTGCATGTAGTAACCCACCGACAGGCGCGCCGCCGCGCATGCGCGACGACGGACGACACGGCCAGCATCGTCGTTGCCAGAGACAGGAGGTAGGAGAAGAAGCCCATCGTGACGAGCGCGCGCACGTGCACCTGCGATCAAGCACAAATTGGAGAGCTACCGAGCTACGTCGCTCCTAGTTTGGAAGCTTGCCGTGATCCAAGCGGTGAGGAGACGGTGTGCCGCAGTGCCACGGCTACACATGCTGTATTTATACGCAGGATTTGCGTGTGCGAGCCAAATTATGGCGGTCAAAAGGTTGTTGGAATGGTGGGGAGAGAGGGCCCGCACTGGCATGGTGTGCAGACAACACGCATGGATCGGACGGTGAAGGGAGGGGTCTCTCGTAAGGCCTCCTTTAAAGAATTTGCTTCCGACTCTCTTAGTGGATAAACATAAATTAATTAAGTTGCAAACAACACCAGTTTGTCTCTCTGCGATCAGAATCCAAAATGGAAATTGCTTAGGAGTAGTCGAGTATTTCTTCACCTTGGGGGGTACTCGAATTTTCCATCCATCCGATTTGCGTCGTGATTCATGCCTCCCAGTGACCCGACGACCGGCGGCGCTCTGGCGAGGTTAGGGATCGGGTTTACCTGGTTAGGGTTTGGGTTCACCGGTGGCTTAGATATAGAGGGAGAAGGGGGTGGGAGCGCGCGGACCGACGGTGGCGCCGCCGGCCGCTTGTTGAAGGAGGGCGGTGGGCGGTGGGCGGGAGCGATGAGAAGGGGAATGGTTAGGAGGCGGTGGGGAGTTGTGGCGGATCCACTGCCGTAGACGAGGAAGGAGGGCGACACAGGGGAGTTGAGGGTTCGCGGGAGATGACGAAGAAGGTGGCGGTGGTGGTTGAGGTAGATGGAGACACTACTACAAAAATAGATCATACTAGACGACTCATTACAGACGGTTCCTTTGGAACCGTCTGTGATGACATATCACGTGATAAGATACTTCACAGACGGTTGTAATACCGTCTGTGAAGTATCTTATCACGTGATATGTCATCACAGATGGTTTTTGTCTGAAACCGTCTGCGATTCGCAGCGCAGGAGTTCGAAAAATTTTGAACGCGTGTGTGGGAGGTAAAATATTTTGGCACAGTTTTATATATTATGGCCGAGTTGAGGCGGGAGTTCTTGCATATTTTCGTCGAGCCGCGTCATATTCTCCATTTCTGGCCACCGTCGTCTCTCCCCATCTCGACCCCGAGCACTATGCCAAGAAGAAGACGTCCCCACTGCAGTACACGCCATACCAGAGGTGCTCATCTCATCTCAATTAATGTTTTGCTTTGCTCCCGTGTACGTATGTCTCAATGTGTCATTACTTGTGTCTAATTATTTGCCAATAATTGTTGGTGTATGCAGCGTGCTAAGTAAAGCGGCGGTGAGGACCGGGCGCACGTCGCGGTGGTCGCTGAGTATGGTGACGCAAGTGGAGGAGACGAAGTAGATGCTCAAGATGCTGCCAGTCCTGGCCATCACGTTCGTGCCGAGCGCGATGATGGTGCAGATCAACACGCTGTTTGTGAAGCAGGGCACGACACTGGACTGGCACGTCGGCCCGCACTTCGAGATCCCGCCGGCAAGCCTGCAGGGGTTCGTGACCATCTCCATGCTGGTCGCCGTCATGCTCTACGACCGCCTCTTCATGCCCTTCATGCAACGGCTGACCAAGAACCCACGCGGCATCTCGCTTCTCTAGTGCATGGGCGTCGGCCTCGTCATCCACATTGTCATCATGGGCATCGCGTCAGTGACGAAGAGGCACCGCTCACCATGTTCGTGCTGCTCCTGCAGTTCGAGCACGACATCCATTTTTTTTGCAATAAAAAAACTATCACAGACGGTTCTGAAGAAGAACCATCTGTGATGATAACTATCACAGACGATTCTTGTTGCGAACCGTCTGTGATAGCTTTTTTCACAGACGGTTTGAAAACCGTCTGTGATGATGGGCGTCATCACAGACACATAATTACAGACGGTTCAAAAAACCGTCTGTGATGACGGTTAAGAACTGTCTGTAATGACTCTTTATGTAGTAGTGAGAGATGGCGGGGGCATTGGCGGGTAGGGGTGGTGGTGGCCGGTGTGTAGGGAGGCAGGGGCAAGGGCTCGTCGACGGGAGGCGGCGGTGCCAGGGACAGCGACGATGTGGCGGTGGGGCTGGGGTGGGAGGCGACAGGGTTGGGGGCTAGAGTTAGGAGGCTAGGGTTTGGGTTTGGGTGGAGTGAGGTTTATAGAGGAGAGGATGGGAGGAAGGATATCCATTAGATGCAAATCTAAGGGTCACAAATTTGAGCACTCACTAAACATAAAAACACTCAATTACTCCCACTACTATAGAAAAGACATTCACAGACGGTTTCGTGAGCCGTATGAGTTTATGGGTCAGTAATGACATGATCATCACAGACGATTTTCGAACTGTCTATGATAGTCTATTTTCACAGACGGTTCTGAACAAGAACCGTCTGTGATAAGTAATTATCACAGATGGTTCTTATTCAGAGCCATCTGTGATAATTTTTTCTATTGCAAAAAAAAATCAAACCAATCAATTGCTAGACAGTAGTTTCCATATGCAACCTCTAGCAAAACAACTAAAATCCAATTAAAATTATGATGGTCGCTAAACCAAAGCTGTTTGTGATTGTATTTAATACAGACGGTTTTGGTTAATCGTCTGTAATGAGACGTCCAATATTAGTTTTTTTGTAGTAGTGTCCCTACCTCCAACTAAAATATAGCCTCTGCGATCAGAACCTAAAATATATTATCTGTCTATTTATATGTTGCACGTCTTTAAAAAAAATTCAGCCCAACTTTTGTCCGTTAGATTAATGCCCAACCAACCAGATCTCTTCCCACTCTCGCTGATGAGTCGGCCTCGGCGACCGTGGTTCGTGCTATTCGCCGGCACTCATGCTCGGTTAGCTTTGCCAAAGACGGAGGTGGAGGTGGAGGTGAAGGTGGGTGGCGCACAAATCTTCAAACGCGTCTAAAAAATACTCCCTCTGTTTTAGTTTAGTTGACGTTTAGTGCACTGAGCTCAGCTTCTGAAACGTCATATATATATAAAAAACAGAGGGAGTAAGAAACACCACCCCGAAATTCCGTAAAAGCAAACGGCAGATTTATAGCATTTCCACTAAAATATACCACTATTACTAGTACAAAACAAGACAATCAACGAACTAACAGTCACCAAGCTGTTAGTACTATCTGCTGTTCGTGCAAGAAATGAGGAAGGCACGCGCTAGTTAATGCAGCATGGCACTCAGTTATGGTTTCATCTCGTTCTCGTATAAAAACACGAAGAACATGCACGGTCTCCCTCGCGAGCGGCCCTTTTAATCCAGTTGGTTACCGATAGCCGTCACACGCCTGTTTACGGACACATGCGTCTGCCGGAAGCAACAAGTTCGACGACAGTGGCTTACTAGTAATCACATTTTGGATCGATCGTCGGTTTCAGATAATGCACTCATCAGGCTTACACATCCAGGAATTTCGCTTTCGCAGATTGAAACCAAGTGCTGGATCGATCGATGCCGTCACTCCCAACAGCGAAATTAACGTGCGTGGAATGAAATGGAGATTCTTCGTTAACTGGGCTCCGTTTTCTAGGGAGAGGCACATTCAGAAAACGGGCTTTTAATTACTAAACACTTCACACAATGCGAGCAACGAATTAACTTAATTTTAAAACAGGCATGGTAAAAATGACTAGAATGTGTTAGAATTGGGCCACGAGTGCTAGACCTATTCATTCCTAAAATTTCTAAAGTATGATATGATTTAGTCTCATATTACTTGGACAAGTAGTAGGAGAGCAATATAAAAGGTGAAGTCACTGCTATTCCCTTAAAACATGTAACACATGATATGAAAATTATAGGTAAAATCATACACTCTTGTTCTAATAGGAAACACATGACTTGTGACGCGCTGTTCCTAGCACATCAAGTTCAACTTTTATTCTGATGAATCATACATCGGTTAATTCTCTCTCGTACTAGAAAGTCGGGAAAAAAAAACGAATCCACCGACGGAACAGAGCGCCCAGATCTGTCATGCATGGAGGATGTCACTGCACATACATCAACACAGAATCAGACTCTGCTCTCGGTCGATTGGACAAGTCTCTTGCACCCAACTCTCGTGTTTCGTGTGGCGCATGCATCGGACGCTGTATCAGACTGTGCTCCATATATGTACATTATAGTAACGGAAATGGATCATCTGTAGATCCCTGTATATGGCATTAAAAAATGATCCTCACTGTTCGGTTAAAGACCGATATCAATAGACTAGTGTTTTCACTAAAGCAAAATCACTATAGTAAATATTTCATTGTTGCTATAGTATCACTGCTTACAGTAACGTAGAAGATTCGGATCCGCAAGCAACAGCTAGCTTTCATTAATTCTTTCACATGACGATGGATAGAGCTGTGCCAACGATCTGGTTTCCGGAGCGAAAAGGGGCGTTTCGTTGGTATCCATACTTTTTCTTTTTGCAACTGATCAGCCATTCGGTCTTTCAGAAAAGTTTTGATTATTCTAGGGGTCATGTCAGCAGACGCAATGCAGCGGTTACTACCTAAATTTTTGTTTATCATGTTAATGGCTGGCTGGGTCCAGACTCAGCCCAGCTAAACGCCTAAGACCGGTTAGCTATTTTGTATTTCTTGAGAGGAAGGTCCAGATTAACCACACGAGTTCACACAAGCTGAAGCGTGCTTATCAGCTTATGCACCTTTTCCCCTATTAAAAAAAATCAGCTCATGAACCTGTTCAGCAATGTTTTGATCTATGTTAATCTCATGCTAATTTTGAACGTAACATTTTTTGTTTGACTCAAGGAATCAAGTAAGTTGGTATAGCATGGTAAGTATTAGTTCCACGCAACCATAATTCTAATATCATGCTATACCATACAGCGGCAGAGCCAAATGAGCTATGTCCCGGGCTGGGCCTATCAATGTTGTCAGAATCTCGATTCTAGTCATACAATCCTACATTTCTATAACTAGATTAGTTGGACCGATCCGATCCTATGGTAGAGTCTTAATTTAGCATAATCTTAATATTATTATGATCCTAACAAAAAAAAAAGAGAATCATGATCAAATTTTTTATATGATCTTACCCGATTCTAGTGATTTATTATAAATAATTATTTGCATATGTCCCTTTCATTGTAAATTTTTACTTTTCATTTCTTAGTGTTCATTATAATTTGCATAAATAACAAATGATCTTTCCTTTGCACTACATTTTGGATAATAAAAGATATACAAATATAGTTTAAAAATATAGAAGTGTTAAAATACAAGGTAGATTTTTTTTTAAAAAAATGTTTATTCGTAGAATAAGATAGGATCTTAGATTCTACGTCAATCTACGATTCGTGATCCTACTAAATAACATCTGATCTGGTCCAGGATCGCGATTCTGACAACATTGAGGCCGACTCTATCTGGTCTAAGCATTCTATGCCTTTGAATTTTTAGTAATTTCTAAAAACTTTTGATTCTAGACCTCTAACTATAACCTACCTAGCCTGTGACTCAGATCCGCCCCTGATATCACATGAAGGTTGAGCTTATCCTACCGCCCATCTCTCCCACCCCTGTGCATGTAACGACGTTGATCTTTTTTTCAATCACGGATCGAAGTCATCGAGCCTTCCACAGCACAGCCAATCAACTCTTCCTCGATCACGCCTTCCAAAGAAAGAAACACAGAGCACGAGTATTTAACCAATCAATTAGGCTATGCCAACGTAAACTAAACATGAAATCCAGGTGATCACGTCAAGCCACATTATGGCACATGCATACATGTATTCGAACGTTGCGTGGTGGTCCGCGTTGTTAATATATTACTCCCTCACTCAAGGAATACAAGCGTCGTCCCACAATATAAATGTATCGTGGAGACCAAATATGTAGTTATTGCAATATTTGAATTGTGTATATCGCTCCTTTAATGCTGACAAAGTGGATAGATAGTTGTAGTATGTCATTTAATAAGGTATGCATAGTCCAATAACATTAAATTTTTCTTAGATTTAGTGTCTTCTTGACCTATGTTATGGTAGACTTTGGAGTTATATTGCGGGACGGAGGGAACACTACTGCAGAAACGATCATCACAGACGGTTCAAAAATATCATCACAGATAGTTTTGTGAGCCGTCTGAGTTTATGGGTCAGTAACGACATGAGGTCATCACAGACGGTTTTCGAACTGTCTATGATGCAGACTATCATAGACGAGTTATTAACTCAGAATCATCTGTGATAGTTGACTATTACAGACGGTTTGTAGATTAAATCGCCTGTGATAGCTGATGTATCACAGACGGTTTTTTCCTAAGGAACCGTCTGTGATATTATTTTGTATTGTAAATCTATTTCTGTTTATTGGCTAGCCTCAGGAAATGCTAACCATGCCCTCTGAAATAAGCAGAAATACAACAAGTACATGTATACATCCAATTCACATTCATTTCAGAAACAAACACATCCATTTCACAAATCAATTAACTCAAATGAACTAAAATGAACCATTCATGAAGAAATACACACATGTACCATTAAGTTCAATCTTATCCCAATCAAGTTCAATCTATATTGTGGAACTCTCCATCTGGGTTTATGACCTCACACATTAAGAAGTACGCAAACTGTCCTCGAATATATTTGAGCTCGGCCTTTTCCAATGTAGTTGTAGCGATGGTCGCAACCTGTTGCTAGGAAGATTAAAGTTGTGCATATATATAAATTGATAAGTATGAAATAATTATTGCAAGATTGACAAACCTGAGGATCATTGGTCATCGTGGAACCTAGGAGTAGTTGCATGTTGTGGCAAACATAGTATCCATAGGTGTTGCCCGGCGGCTGCTAGTGGCGCTGCAAAAATAGAATATGTTAATTCGAGAGGCATTACTATGAAGTGTTATATAGAATTAATGTGTACTAGTGAATACCAGGAAATTTAGATCGTGTCGTAAGGTGCTGATCCCTCCCTTGGATCTACCTCTAGTAGCAACGTACGCGGCGAACGACTTACGTGATTCCAAAAAGTTAGCCTCAGCCATTGCAAAGGAAGGAAAGACTATAATAGAGTTATCTATAGAGGAAATACGTTTACCTGTCGATTAATTGTTGGACAACTGTGAAGTCATGTTTGGCCCTTGTAACATCCCAATTTTCAGGGTTTTTTGAAAATTTTCAAAAATAAAAATAAAAATTTGATTTTATTGAATTGCTAAAGCTTAATTTGGAATTTTGGAAAACAAAAACAATTTAATATGAATTAATCAAACTTTAACTAATTCAAATTTGGTTTAATTGGGTTTCCTGGTATTTAATGTCAAAAACCTAATTGATTTCCCTTTCTCTGTTTTGGCCGAATTCTCGTTGCCTCGTTCTTGTTCCTTGACTCGACTTGCTGGTCTGCTCTCACAAGATCGACCAAGACCACCCTCTCGGTGGTCCCTCTTGTTGTTAACCACCCTCTCAGTTTCGACCAGTCACTCGGTTTCGACCAGCCCCGCCTGTCAGTCTCCTTGCTCACCTTTTTCTTCCTCCCGTTGCATCACGGTCGTAGCAAAAGTCCTTGCGTATTAAATGCCGTCACCTCTACCACGCCCATTCCCCCATCTTGTCTCCTCCCCTACCTACCCCCATCCCCTCCCTCACTTGCTGGCCGTGCGCCCAAGCTGCACCGCTGCGAATCCCGCCGCTCCATCTTATCACCTGGTCCTCCTCCTTAATCTATAAATGAAGCACTAGCTAGCTACGAAATATTCATGAAGCAATATATATATCAAGCAAGAATATATGTATTGAAGTAGACAAGGAGTAGTGAGCCTCATTCTTAAATTTTAGCAAACTACCAAGCTAGATCTAAACCTAGCTATCATCTCTCTAGATTACAATGCATATAATTAGAAGCAAATACTAATCTTAGATCACCAAGAACAAATAGATCTACAAACACACTTGCAAATCTGCAGAATTTCTTTCACCAAACGCCCCCAAGCTGGCCGCCTCCTTCACAAACAGATATCACTATAGACAGATCTGTCGGGATGGCTAGGTATTTAATGACACATATCACAGACGGTTCTTGTGAAGAACCGTCTATGATACAGAATTATCGCAGACCGTTTGTATTTAAAACCATTTGTGCGTCATCACAGACCGTTTGTATTTAAAAATGTCTGTGCATCACAGACATTTTTAAATACAAACGGTATGTGATGTCTCTGAATATCACAGAAGGTCCTGATTAAAATCTGTCTGTGATGTTTCACAGAAGGTTCTAACCATCGTTAGTAACATAGACGGTCACACTTGTAAAACCGTTTGTGATAATTACATCACTATTACAGACGGTTCTTATTAAAAATAATTATGTATCATAGATGGTTCTTATTACAAACCGTCTGTGATAATTATATATCACAGAATATTGTATTTTATAACCGTTTATGATACATATCACAGATGGTTTGTTCCACTAAACCGCTTGTGATAGTTCCTTCTATAGTTAAAAAATATTCTGTTTTTCGGCTAGCCTCTGGAGTTAATATGTATGAATTGTTTTTCACATAGAAGACAGTAAGATAAACACGTCATTCAGTAAACATATTCAACATAGACAGTAACTTGAACTCCAAATGGATTTTTTTATTATCATTTTTTGTATTTACATATGGCTAAATAGCATGGCCATTCGCTTCTTAAAAAAGATTTTCTTAAAAAAGTAGAAATAAAAAAGATAAACTTATTTCTAGCGGTTCAGGTAGACTGCTATCTCCATCTTCAATTCTTCGTAGGCGACGTTGTTGACATCGGAGGGTTCGGGGTCAACGTAGGTTCCCCAAAACACGTCCACTCGTTGACGTGCTCATTGGAGAGTAGCCCAAAGATGCTCTGACTCAAGGATCAAGTCATACGCTCAGAAGCTCTCTTCCCTCGCTCCAGGTGTCTCGGCATGGTAGACCCGATCAGCCGCCGTCTCGATGTCGCATTCCAAGCGACGGTAATCCTCATGGAGAGGTGCAATGTCTTCCTCGAGGACTACGTCGATGGCCAGGTTAGCTCACCGAAAGAGGGATATCACATGGAAGACGTGGCAGAGGAGGATATCAAGACGGCGGAAGGTGGCCATCACATACTCTGGCATAACCTCCGCTAGAGGAGGGAGGACACTATTACCACACTGTCCTTCTGCAGCATCCGCCAGCGTACGGCCGGTGAGGTGCTTGTACAAAATGGCTAAGTTGACCATCAACGCCGGCGTCAGGGGAGAAGAGTGGGGAGCCATTGGTTTTTTTTAACTCTACTAGTTGTTGATAGAGGGTGCGAAAGAGAGATCTGCGATGTGGGGATTCATCTTCAGTGGTGGATGATCATTCTTATAAAATAAGGAGTAACGTCTACGCGCGAGACGAAGAGACGTATCGCGTGGGAGCCGAAGCGGCATTGAACATATCACTGACACTTCCAACCACAAACCGTCTGTGATACAACATTATCACACACGGAATTATCACAGACGGTTATATTTAAAAATCGTCTGTGACATATGCAATAATCACAGACGGTTCTTGTTAAAAACCATCTCGGAATTATCACAGACGGTTCTTATTAAAACCCGTTAGTGATAACTACGTATTACAGACGGTTCTAGCCATCGCTAGTAACATAGACGGTCGCGATTGTAATGACCCGACCTGGGGTCACCCGAGAGGTCCTCCAAGACCACCTGGAAAGTCCACCAGGACATCCTAGGAGGTCTAGCAGGATTGCTTAAGGGGACCTCCTGGACCACCCAAGGGGTCCATCAGACCACTCGAGAGGTCTTTCAAGATCACTCATGAGGTCTTAGGGAGGTCGTGAGGCACGAGATGTCCCCAAGTGCCACGACCTAGCTTGGGAGAGGTCGAGAGACTAAGCCCGAGGAGGTTGTGGGGCCTGGTGAGGTCCCAAGTCCTCAGTGTGAACCGAGCTAGTCCCAAGAATCAATAGCTAGCTCTTCACAGCATACAAAAGTGGTAACATACATCAACGAGAATATTATTAATATCTACAAGGGAGGCTTACAAGCCAGCAATCAAAACACAACGGAAGATAAATAAGTAGACCACCCGATACACCATAGGCAATCGGCTGGAGGGCGCATCTTAGTCGGCCAGAACCTCTAGGTCCACTTCGAAGATCTCCTCAAAGCTTTCTTTCCTGCTCAAAATAGTTATCAAGCAAGAGTGAGCACAACAACCGTGCTCGCAAGTTACACCCGTCGAATAACAAAATGACATGCATAAATGGATATCTCAAAGGAAGGCATAATATGGTTGATTTGCATAAAGCCAAGTTTATTTCAAATACAAGTACTAAGTTCCAAGGCAGATAACAATAATTAAAATTCATTTTCTAAATTTCAGTTTTCAGTTGGATAACATTCATCAACAAGTGGTGAAGGATACCCTCCTGTCACAAGGCTCCCCGCCCAAAACCCATTTGGATAGAGATCCAAAACAGTTTAATAACACCTTTCAAAATCAAAACCAACATCTAACTAGGAGTAGTTTTGCCAGCATGTCCTTGAGCACGGACTTGGCTATTCGAATAGATTTTCACTCTGTAGAGGTGTACAACTTTACCCACATGACATGATTACTCTAGTTTGTTTGGCGACCAGCAATGCCACCACTCACTTCCGAAGGTAAGTGGTCTAGAGCTCATGACAAGGCCTTTACAATGCATCATTCCACCGCAGCCCACCCTCGCTAAGGTTTCGCCCCATCCTACGGATAGCGACTCCATAGAGATCAAGGGCCCCCTCTTGCGCCAGGTGGAAAAACATAGTCATAAAAGACGGCCATAAAAGACCTCCCACCACATCCATAGGATCGATCGCGATGGAACTCTGCAAATTAATTAGCCAGGTCCACCCCATCCTGGACATGTGGTTGCACGGTGTGGCATGGCAAAATACACTCGAAGACCGGTCCTTAACTGACCTGGGCGACTTCCACAGAACCCTGGGCCTCGACCATAGAAATGGATCGATCTCGTGCATGAACATGCACCCATCCAGGCAACCCAGTTCGCCCAAGTCCAAACCAATTTTTCTTTTTCTTTGCTTTTCAAAAACGTTTGTAAACTACCACGACAACTCAATGTCATGGATTAAAACATTTAGACAACATTGGTCTTTTGGCAGCAAGATATCCCAAAACAAGAATTTTAGTCTAAGCATGTCTAAGCTCAAAGTTTAGCAACACATGCTGGTTCATACTAATGTACCAACCAGCCTTTACTATGGTGACAAGGGGGTGATCAATTCATCAATTAAATCTGGTTGTGCAAAGGAATTAGGAATAACTACAAAGTTAAAACAAAGATTTAAATTACTTGAATTGAAATAAGCATGCAGTAATAATTTGAAACACAACTTAATTAATTTGAAATACTGGATTCAATATGATCAAGGGTGTAACTTGCCTTACTCAAAAGCTTAAGGATCTATTCCTTCACAGAGCTCGGGCTCCCTGGAGATGACGCAATCTACACGAGAACGAAGCAAAGTAGAATCAAATAACAACCAAATAAGACCCAAATAAACTCCAATCAAACCGAATAGCAAAGAATAGAACAAGAAGAATCAGAAAAGGGCTCTCCAGAGGAGGTCCGACAGGAGGGTGGTCTTTGCAAGAAAGGCCGAAATGGATGGTCTTTGCAAAAGACTAGCTAAGGCCAAGAGGGTGGTCTTTGCAAAAAGGACCGAGGAGGTAGTCCATGCAGAAGATCGGGAGGGTGGTCTTTGCAAAAAGGCCAAGGAGGTGGTCTATACAAAAGACCAGGGAGGTGGTCTTTGCGCACAGACCGAGAGGGTGATCTTTGCGAAAAGACCACGCGATGGTTCTGAGGAGGATACGACTACACGGTGCAGTCGTAGAAATAAAAGAAAGAGAACAAGGTACGAAGGAACTTACCAAGGTTGGGAACGAGTTTGAGGACAAGATGAAGGAGCTGGTCCAATAGCTGGACGGTAATCCAGCTGGCGGTGGCGGCGAGGACGTCGCAGAAGCTCCGGTGGAATCGCCGACGGCAAGGAGGCGGCGAAGGAGGTTCTGTCGGAGTCCTTGGCGACAAAGCTTCAACGCAGAGCAACTGAGCAGGAGCAAAACGAGATAAGTGTGGAAATACGGTGATGAGAGGGGCTGCTCAAGCTGTTTATAAAGAGAGTCATTGAAAACCTCAGAGACGGATGAGTCAAAGGTAGGTAGGAGTTAGGGCAGGTGTCACAACCGATCTGGTGAAGAACAACAGACCAAGACATACTGAGAAAGAAGGGAAGAAGGAGAGAGAACAAGGTGCCACACAAGTGGCCACGTAAGTGACCACATTTAACGTGACACAACTAGCATTAAATGCACAAATGGCTTATGAGGCAGAGAAAAACAAAGATGAGCAGGACTGACATGTGGAGCCAGTCAAGCTGGGGAAACAGTCTGGTCAAAGAGGAGTGGTCACGGCCCAAGGGGAGGTCGTGACCCGCAGGGGTGGTCTTTGCAAAAAGATCACAAGGGGTGGTCTTCGCAAAGAGACCACAGAGGGTGGTCTTTGCGAAAACCATAGAGGAGGTCCGCTGGACAGGGAGGTCCTACGAGATCAAGGGAGATCTTTGAGGAGGTCTAAAAGGCTAAGAGGTCCAAAGGACAAGGAGGTTTAAAGGATAAAGAGGTCCTGCAGACAGGGAGGTCTTGATCCATAAGGGTGGTCTTGCAAAAAGACCAAGGGGTGGTCTTTACAAAAAGACCAGCGGTCGGGAGGACAAAGAGGTCCTACGGAAATCCCGCAAAGGTGGTCTTTACAAATAGACCACGAGGTCCTGAAGGGAAGGAGGTCGAAAGGGCAAAGGGAAAGGCGTAGTGAAACAGAGCCGTCTGATTCAGATTGGGTGGCTAAAAAAGGATGGGACGTTCGGACTAGCCGAATGTGCCACAAGATCAGGCCGTCCAATGCAAATTGGGCGGTTCCAAACGAAGGCGCGGAGCTGAGCCGTGCGAGGAGGTCTTAGACTGGAAGGAGGTCTAAGCCACTGGGAGGTCTGGGCCCTCAGATCCAAACGAAGGGAGGTCTGGACCATCAGATCCAAACAAAGGGAGGTCTAGGCGGAGGGGTTTCAAATGAAGAGGAATCCAACGGAGAATATCCACAGAAGATGGTCCAAAGGAGGTCTTGGTGGTCAGGATGATCCCGAGGGAGGTCTTGACAGTCAAGATGGAACCAAATGAGATCTCGACGGTCAAGACCAACATAGGGAGGTCTTAACGGTCCATATGGAGCCAAAAGAGGTCATGGCAGTCAGGACGAACCCTAGGAGGTCCTAACGGCCAAGATGAAGGGCCAAGGAGGTCCTAACGGACCTAGGGAGGTCCAAAAAGACACAGGGAGGTCCGAATGAACACAAGGAGGTTCAAGTGAAGAATGAGGTTTGGACCGAAAGGAGGTCTAAACCACAGAGGGATCCAAACAAACAAAGAGGAGGTCTGAACCACAAAGAGATTCAAACCAACAAAGAGGAGGTCTAAACCAAAAGGAGGTTTATACCATAAGAGAGGTCTAGGCGCAGAGGAGGTCTGGACATGAGAGAATGTCCAAACAGGACGGAGGGAGAGGGGTTAGGGCACAAGAGCTGGGCAAGGGGAGAGTAGATCCTACAGAGAAAGGGAAAGACTACTCCAGAGCTCGAACAACACCAAAAGAACCAACTTTTGGGATTAGGTGAAGTTTGACTTAGTCATTTTAAACACTCAAATTCTGAAAATCTCAAGTTAAGCTTTAGGACTTCAACAAAACCAAATGGTTCTTTTTATTTTGAAAATTTCGAAAAGGCTCAGAAAAATTGGGGTGTTACAGCGATTCTAAAACCGTCTGTGATAATTACAACACTGGCGGTTTCTGGGGAACCGTTTGTGATGAGACATCCAGTATAGCCTTCTTTGTAGTAGTGCCTTGTGTGTGCCGCCACCTAGCCGGCGGTGACCCTCCACCCCTACCTCCCTGATGTGTGTGGCTCATATATAACAAGGTGAAATGAAGGGTATGTGTCTGGAAAGCGGGAGCGTAGGGGAGACGTAATTACTTGGGGTTACGAAATATTGTGGACTGAGGGTGCAGGGGGTGAAGACTCCCGCGATACGGACTATGAGTCCGAGTCGAACATGTAATCGGGGTATAAATATATACCGCCGACCTCTTTGTAACCCTAATCAGAAAAAAAACTTCTCATACGGAGACACTGTGATTTGGCTCCCGGGGACGTAGGTTTTGTTGAACCTCGTAAACAAATTTCCGTGTTTCTTATGTGCTTTCTGTGATTGTTTTCTTGTGAAAAGGGCTGTCGCTGGTTCCAACACTCCCCTGCATTGTTGGTGCTACTCTGTCTTCACCATCGCTGTTGTCTCACAAAGCGTCCGCCGGCCTCGACCTGATTGACGAGCGTGGGCAGGCCTCGGTTAATTCCTTGCGCGGATGGCCACACCCACACCACACGTATGCGCGCCGTCTAGCTCGATCTGGGCCTAAAGCTCGCGCTGTCTGAAGCAGCTAGCTAGTTTCACATGTGGAGGCGTGCGCGACAATAATCGACGAGCATTAGGAGGTGGCGGGGGTGACAAGAATCGACGAGCATTAAGAGGCGGTGGGCGACGGTGACAGTCCAGCGTCGGTGGCCACCGGAAATAGGGAAGAAGATCGGGACGGGGGAGATGGAGGCCGCCGACGGCAGCGGCTAGGGAAGAGGACGAGGCGTGGCCACACCCCGACGGCCGGGGGGGGGTGGTGGATAGCGGTGGAGCTCTGGTGGGTCTTGCCGGTGCGGGCAAAGCACCACGCCAGTGGCAGCGTGAACAGGAGCCGGAGTGGCAGCAGCCATGCGAGAGAGGAATAGGGTGGAGAGTGGTTGGAGAGAGGGGGGGGGGAGGATTTTAGATCTGGATGGATGGTTTGATATTGACGGTTGGATCTCCATCGAGGGCCCAAAATCGAATGATTTTTAAAAGAAATATGTCACATAAATAGACAATCCCAAAATTTAAATGAATCATCCACCCAAAATATTACAGCGAGTGACACATGGAGTAAATTAATAGTACAAGCATTGCAACATGTTGTGAATAGAATGTAAAGAATTAGCACTAGGTGCGTGCAACTATGCCATTAACAAAAAACGGCATGCACCGCCGCGAAATAGGTAGGCACGTACGAACGAGCCGCGCGCGCGCGCCTTAGCTGTTTGTGGCGTTGCAGAACCTCCTGATCTCTCCCTGCTTCCCCGTGAGCACCTGGATGCCGCCCATCTTGATCAGCGACGCCGCGAACCCCGCCATCCACGCCGTCGAGTTCGCGGCGTTGCTCGCCACCTTCGCCGCCGTGTCGTTGCGGGTGAGCAGCGCCGCGTCCGACGTGAATAGCACCCGCCCGGCGAGGGCGTTCATGTAGTATTGGTTGCTCAGTGTCGTCGGCGCGACCATGCTGTTGTTCACCGCGGGGTCCGGCCCGCCGCTCGACGGCGCGGGGCACGTCTTCTTCAGGTCCGCCGCGTAGCTGGCGTTCATCGTCGGGTCCACCGTGGGGTACAGCCGGTTGTCGAAACCGGAGCAGTGCGCCATGCCGATGGAGTGCGCGGCGGAGAGCGCCACGAGGTCGTCGATGTTGAGGTTCTTGGCGGCGAAGTTGTCGATGAGCTCCTGGGCATCGAAGAACGGGGACGGCATGTTCGAGAAGACAGCGGAGGCTGAGGACACATTGCCATCGCGCCGGCCGGAGGGAACGGGGAAGAAGAAGCCGCCGGATTTAGCGACCGAGTCGCGGGCGGCGAATGCGAGGATGTCGGCGCAGGAGACCTTCCCAGGGCACACGGCCTCGACGGCCGCCTTGATCTTGTCGACGTCGTCATACCCGCGCAGGGGGATGGCCGACTTCTCTGGCGAACTGTTGGCCTTTGAGGGTCCCAGGAGGATGGAGCCATCGCAACCCTAATTGAACAGCGAAACAGAACATGGTTTACATTTCTTTTATGGAAGTAATCATCAATCTGTAGCACTTTGTTAGCTAAATGCGGAAAATTAATTTAAAGAGAAGACAAGATACATACTACAATTTAGAAATTTATCCGATATACCAGGAGGAAATGACAATAAAATCATCAGCAAGCAATGGTTAGCTAACCATATATAGTTGAAAAGATTAGTCATTACTCTCATTACATACATTGACGAAGCAATCGTGGAAGTGCAAGCGAATAAAGGCCGCAGCCTTGCTAGGGTCAGCGTCGATTGCGGAATAGACGAAATTCCTGATCGTCTCCTCGGCATTCGTGCACGACGAGCTGTAGTAATTGTACTTCAAACCTGCAGATGACATGGTGATGAGTGCAGCCTGGAACGCCACCATGAGAAGCTGCAGGCACGCCAGCTTCGTCATCCTACTCATCTTCCTCAGGTTTTAAACTTCTAATTGGAAGAAAAGGGAACAACAATCGAAGGAAAAAGATATCTGAAATAATGTTAGTCGAATGAATTGACGTTTGATGATGGGATGAGAAAGGCATTCGATATATTTATAGATGCAGACGGATGTACACAATGATCAATTGGTTTGAATAAGTAGATTAAATAAGAGATTTGAGGAATATTTGGAGAGCAATAATAGGAACATTTGCCAGTTCTTGTTGTCTAAGAACATGGGGAGCAGCCCAGCTAATTGATCAAGTGTGTAGGCGTTGACATCAATTGCCTGGCGTAGTGCCGGTGAATTTTGTTAATTTGGCTGGAGCAATATAGAATTGGCCGGAATGTTTAATCAGCGTATTTGACCTAATGACGTCGGTTGCGGCATTGGTAACATCATTGCAGTTTCGTTTCCGCTAGTTATCAAAATATGTACTTTAAGGCGTTAGCACAAACGCATCATATATATTATATATGTATTGTTTATTAAGTTGCCAATGGTTACATGTACTCATATACTATCTCCAGTAATCAAAATATATGTTGTCGATCGTAGAAGGTGGCAGGGGTTTTGTTATCCGGGATGTACAGGGCCAAATCCATGGTTCTGGAGCTGGAAAAATTGATTATGCACAGGATGCATTACAGTGCGAGATGGAGGCCTGTCTTCAAGCTATCGAGTTTGCGACAGATAGGGGTATGGGAAGGATTGGAGTGGAAAATGATGCTATCTTGCTAAAGAATGCCCTGATCGAGTAGTTCGCATTGTGATCTCTCCAACATTGGTGTTTTTTGTTGGGAGGCCAAATTTCTGCTTATTGCTAACTTTTTAGAGTACAAAATCATGTATAATCCTCGCTCGTGTAACAAAGTATAGCGCATGCCCCGGCAGCCTACGGTGCTAATCTAGATGATGGTACTCTTATGCCCTGTTTTGGAGAGCTGTAGCTCTGCTAAAAAAACAGTTTTTGGTTTTCTAACCTGAAAAGTAGCTATAGCTGGTAGCTGTAACTTTTCCTGAGAGGCCGTTCGACAACCTAGCTTTTTGTTGGACTGGCTAGCTACTGCAGCTATAAATGAATGATGAAACGTTTGAAATACCCTTATGGTTCCCAAAGCCTTTTTGTATGCTGATTAAGTGTAAATAATTTTTTTTTGTTTTTTAAAGAAAATATTGATTAAATGACTTAATTTTATTCAATCATGAACAATTGAGCAATTTTTTGTAACATAAAAAAAATCACATTTAGAAGGTCAAATGCACATTTAACGACATTACAAGTGGATTTGGTTTTATTTCATGTTCGCATACAACTGTAATTTTAAACATTAAATGTACTAAAATTTCAATTTCCATGTATAAAATACAAAATGTTACATATATAGGGTCCTTACTTTGAATTTTCGCGCATCCATTCATATGAAATACAAAATATTATATGTTTAATGTACACAGCAGAGAACATTACATGTGCCTTTATTCTACCACATGAATGATCACGACTCTTATTGCCGTTCTTGTCGAATGTATTCATGACAAGTCTCTTGCGCATAATTCTTACCTAAATAATAAACAACATAAATTACTTCCAAATGTCTAAAAAAATATCACAAATAACGCAAACCTTTAGAATATACTATTGTCAAGTATTTTCCGTAACTTACAATTCGGCTTTCTTGAAGAATCTCACAAGAAACATTGAGGGGAAGGTCATTTGAATCAACTACACCTTTTGCAAAGCTCAAGTATCGGGGAAACTGCAAAATACATGTTGAACTAAGAAATCTGTTCTACCTTAATCAAGGGAATAGTAGAAAAATAATGCCAAGACAATGTAAATGTTTGTAAAGGAGTAGTACTGAGAAGTTATTACAGAGCATGCATCCTGTGCATAATCAAGAAGAACCAAAAAAACAAAACAAGAACACCGGTGGCAAAAATACTAGTAATTGCACATGTACTAGCATAGCTATACATCAGGGACCAAAAAACAAAAACAACAACAGCAATCTCGCATAAAAGTACCCAGTGTTAGGTGATCAATGTCTTCTGTAGAAAAAGCAAGATATGGGGCATAATTTTATATTCTCTCAAAGCCCAGTAAATGACCATTCATTTTAACACTGTTCATATAAATTTAGTTTAACGGTGGACATATGTACTAGCTGGCATATTGATTAATTAACCCTAATGGTTCAGGACATAACTAACAATCCTCTAAATTACATAACACAGTAGCGGTGCGGCGCGGGCCAATCTCGACGGGTCGGTAGCGACGCTGGGCATAGCAGAGCTAGCGGTTGCGGTGTCGTATTTGTGTATATGTCTATGGAGTTGAGTCCGGGACGTTGAGGAGATATGTTTGTTGTCCTGTATTGAGTAATAGTTGCGCAAGTCGTAGTTGAGACCGACTACCTCAATAAGTAAGTGCACAAATATTAGAGAGTGATTTGTTAGTAATCATTGTGCATATGGTATATCTAGATTTTACGTAAAGTTTGTCTACGTAGTCCTACAATATTTAGACAATATTCATTATGGATTCTAGACTTTGTGTGGTATCCCTTTAGGACACGTAGAATTCTTTTCGGATACGAATAATCGTCTGCTCTCAATAAAAGGGTATCCCTCTAATCAGATTTTGTGAACAAGAGCAATAGAGCAAGAGAAAATCAGAAAAACTATTGTTGTTTCGACGGCACAAAAAAAATTCTTGTGTTCTTACGTTCACGGTCTAGCTAGGGTTTCATTATGTTCGCGTGCGTTCGTTTCCGTTTAAGCCAACAGAATCATGCATGCATCAACTATGAACTATCATTATTGACCAGAATTTTCGGGGACGCTGAGGCAGAAGAACGTGGCGTGGCAATCATGTCTTCGTCTTCAACTGCTGTAGTGTTCCCGTGGACTTTCTATTTTTAAGTTTTTTTGTTAGACAACTCTCTAGGTTTTGACTCGCGTCAATGACCTTTAGGATCGTTATTTGTTTGCTAGTTTGGAACTAGCTAGCTAGGTTTTATCTCATTCAGATCATATCAAGTTTCTTCAACCATACTGTCACTGTCAGTTCATCACATATATGGACATGGGTTGCCGAGCGATCATGGAGGCGAGTGATCTAGGGCTACCGGTTATACGTACGCAACGGCCTCACCGACAAAATTTAGCAACTTTCAGCCGTATACTTCATTTAGAACATTCAATCGAATATAGGCTCCTTTAGTCAAAATAAAAACCTAATGTAAAAGTACAAGTCAAAGAATGATGCACGTCCTTCTAAGGTTTTGTTTTTTAGAATGAATTGTCCCACGCATGCATGTGCAAGCTGGTTTACTAAGACACCACTAGTCTACAGCTACATACCACTCATCCGTTGACATCTCCCATGCACTCTTATTTCCAAATGTGACAACTACATGTAACGTCCTCAAAATAATTAAGTTGGATTAGCTAAGAATATCATATGTTATATGTGTAAATTATGTGTTAATGTAAAACTTTGGTTGTTGTAATAAAGTTTGCCCTGAAGTTTTCAAATTTTCGATTCAATTCAAGCTTTGATATGAATCGAGAAATATGTTTATTAAAATAGTTAGAAATAATTTATTTAAATACTAGATTATTTATCATCAATTAAAATATTTTTCTCAAATTTTTAGAAGTTATTTTGATCTCACAAAAATTCAAACCATTTCTCTAATATAGTTTTGAAAATAATTTAATTCTGATAAATTTTAGTATTAACAATGTTTGAAACTAATTTTTCTAGGTCATATTTGATTCCTAGAATGCCCACAAAAAATTTTAGAATTTTTCAAAATTTTCTTCTATTTTAAATCGGCCGGTCAAATTTTTAGCAATTTGGTCAAAATCCTAATTTGAACCCTAGCCGACCGAGCCCTTTGGAACTGTAGCGACCGAGCCCGAGTCATTTGACTTGATCAGACCGAACCCCATCGCCCGCACGCACCTAAACCCGAACACGCCTTTCTCCCTCTGACGGGCAGGCCCCACGTCCGAGCAGGGTCTTCTTCTTCTTCAACGGGGTCACCGCGTGCGGTGGCTCTCTGCATGCTTGCCACCGGAGCACCAATCGTCACCACGTGTCTCCCTGACTGCCTAAGAGTAATCGCCTGGGTCTCATCTAGCTCCCGAGCCAACCCACTCTTCCCCTTCTTTTCTCTTTCGCTCTCCCCAGCCATTTCTTTGTTGCCGCCAACAAAGAAGACAAAGGGAGCACCACCGCTGTGCTGCCGCCCTCGATCCATCTACTCCACTGCCAAACTTTACTCACCTCGCCGTGCCCGTTTTGGACATCCCAAGCCTTCCTCATCCACTGAATCGCCAAGCGCGTGCTCTTCGTCCTTGCGGCTGGTAGCCATGGCCGCGTAGCGTTTTGGAGCTCAAGTGAGTTTTTCTCCACGACGTTTTGTCCATTAGGATCGCCTCATTCCATTGAGTATTCTTGTGAGTCTAATTTGTGTTTGTCGCAACGATGACGACGTGCAGGTCCATCTTCTTCAACCACGGTGACCCGCCGCTGCCTATCATTCAGACAGCACCGGCCCCCTTCGACAGTATCGCCTGGTGCGCCGTGTTCTTAAAGACGAGGCGGCGCTTATGTGCGCATTCCTGAAGCGTCTCGAGCACCGAAGAGCCTCCTCCTCAAGCGCCGCTTCTGCGGTTCCGCCTCCGACCATCAAGAGCTCGTCGTCGTCATGCTTTGGTCTTCGCGTCACCGCCAACATGTTCACGACATCATCCCGTAGCTGGTAAAGCCAATCCCAAGCCCAAAAGCCCTCTGCTGCACTGAATACCTTGCACGACCGTGCCGTTCACGCGCGAGAGCTCCGTTCAACCGCCGACGTGTGAAGGTTTAAACCTAAACCATTAGCGGGTAAGTGATTTCACTACTGTGCTTATGACACATAGGTCCCACAAGAGTTAAACAGGATTAGAAGACTAATTAAAACCTTTTAAAACTTGAAGTCATTGACGTGTGGACCCCTTTAGCCGGTTAAGTGAATGTATAGATTCAGCAGTACGTATTCTCTTAAGGAAAAACGTATTCCTACTACTCTTAGAATGAATTTACGCATTCATGATTAGAAAACGTATTCCTAAGAATACGCCTTGACAACCGATGGGCGTGACTGGTCAACCTTGACTGGGTCAAACCCAAAACCGGGCCCCACTTGTCATTCTCTAAGGCTAGCTGAGGGTGAGTGAGAAACATATTTAATTTGATTAGTAATTCCGAAACACTTTAAATTTGCACAGAAAATTCATATAAATTAGAAAATTCATAACTAATTCAATTTAACTCCAAATTGAATGAAATCAACTTTGTTAGTTTTTATTTTTAATGAAATTTTAAATGGACTAGGTTTTAAGTATGTTTCTGTTATAGAAAATTTTGGTAATCATTTTAATTATACATTAATGACTTTAACTTTGTAAAATATGTAGAAAATTCATATGAACTCCAAATGAATTGAAATTTTCACCTAATTTCACTTAAAATCTTAATATACCTACTGTGTTATTTACATGCATTTTTGAATGGTTTGTTATTGTTGGCTTTATTTGGAGTTATCGCAATATCGTCTGCTTGTTAGGTTTTTGACGATTCCAACATATATTGAATTCTTTCTGAGGATATTTTCTGAGAGTATTTTGCGAGTGGTACCAATTCAGGCAAGCAGTTTCATCCTTTGATGCACGTTGAATTCCTATTACTTTCAAAAACTATTTATGTTGATTTTCAAGTATTTTACGCATCGCTTTAATTTCAATTAGCTGTATGTCAATTGGGTAGTTTAGTTATATCCTCTTGCTACATTGGCCTTTCTTAAAAATTGATTACCCTTTTTCCCTTGAATAATTAAGATTATATGTTATATGGGTTGTTTGATAATTTTCAGAACGATGCTTAGTCATGCTAGTAGATGTAGTTGAAATTTGGTTAATGGGACTAGACCATCGGCCGAGATTAAATTAAATTATCTTGAAATTGAGGGTTATGTTTAGATCTTGAATATTTGTTATTGTGGACAGTTTGGTCCTTGGGTTCCTTACATTTTAACTTGGACGAGTGTAGGTTATGATGAAAGTTTTGTTATGAAATTATGTAGCCCCGTCTGAGTGATTAAGGACCGGTCTGTGTGGTGTTGAACCAAGCCCTACGTGCATCCACATGCTGGGTTAATGGCGAAGGCTTGACCTATTAATTTGTAGTATGTCTGCTATCAACCACAAATGGATTGACAATTGTTGTTTTTATTATTGTTACTGTTGTATTGTCAATCCAGTGGGGCATGTTAAGATTTGTCTTACTTGCCTTTAAGGGTCGCTTGTGTTTGCGGTAAAGCTACGCAAAGACTTACTTACACAATGAGGTGTAACCGTGGTTTAGGCGACCGACAGTCTGCCATGATGTGTATCCTCAGGTTGGTTTAATAGTTGACACATGGCATTATAACGGCCTCGTTATGATATCTCAGTCACACTCCTACGGAAGAGTACATTAGCCGACATTGAGATATATTCATATCATGTGGGTAAAGCAGCACAAACTCTGCAGAGTCTTAAATCTATTCGAATAGACGTGTCCCCGGTCATGGACATTACTTGTGGAAAACCATGCACAGTTAGTTGTTGGGAATAGAAAAGGGTATGGTTGGGAATGAAATATCATCATGAATGAGAAGTTCTTGTATTGATGTTAGTTTACCCGAGTAGGATAGCTACTTTGGGTATGATTATCTTGATGGTTGAATCTTGGAAATATTAATCATGAATTGGAGAATCTACTATTATATCATATTTCAAACGTTTGTCAAATGGCAATTTCAATCTATATTAGTTAGCTTGTCAAATAACCTGGCTTTACGCTGAAAAGAACCATTTTAGCCATCCTTTGACACCAAGTGCATTTAATTAAACTTGCTATTCGTAAGTCTTGCGAGTACGTTTTTGTACTCAGTTGGTTTTCTTTGTTACAGGTTAGAATGTCATAGTTGAGGTGACAACGATTGGTACTTCGGCTTTAATCCCAGTCGGTTGCCCTTGGGTTGTGGCGCACCATTGGGAAGGTTGTTTTTATCACTTAACGTTCTATTCTTGTTTACTTAATATTTTTCGCCGCTAATTTTTATTTGTTATAATTTAATCATGTATGCAAGTGATATAATGTTGTATGGATATGTGCATGTTAGCGGCTGATCCTGAGAGCTAACTTGAGACGCATATCCGGGTACTCGAAATTAATCTTGCTTCCTGTTAAGGGTTACGTATTTGGCGTAATTACTTAATTTGAAACGGGATTAATTTTGGGGTCCTCACACTACACATTGTTAGGTTAAGGCATGCTACTCCCCACCATTGTTAGGTCAAGGTGACCACAAATGTATAAATTAAAACAACTGAAAAAATACACCATATGTCGGACCCCCGGACGTGGAATACTCGAAGACCCTATACATATACTGTACTAATCCCATGATCAATGGCTAGTACACATATTCACAACAATTGGTATTCATATCCATATATAATCACATATAAAACAAAGCAAAGGGGCACTTAAACAATTACAAGTTATTATATCAACGGCCGACCAGCCAAATAAAAGCAGTCATCATCAGAGTAAAAGTTACAGCGTAAGAAGTAATAAAAGTAGCAAAATTCCGGCGGCATGCCCATTCGATCCCTCGGGCAACCGACAAGAAACAAGGCCTAGATAAACCCGTCACCGAACCCTCCGATTTTGGGTGAAAAGAACGTATCATCTGGCATTGGCTTGTCACATCCCCAAGTTAATTAATAATAATTAGTATGCATCTCATCAGCATGCATGTTGATTTTGAAACATTTGCATATTTTATTGTACTTGGAAAATCTCAATAAAGGTTTAAACCTACAACTCAAATCTAAACTCCAAAGAGAAAACAGAAACAAATGCTTATGAAGACCTCTCTAAAATAATTTATTTAAATACTATAATATTTATCAAGAATAAATATAATTGTTACTAAATTTTTGGAACTCAATTCGACCCACAGAAAATTGAAACTCAATTCAATAACCTAAGTTAGGTTTGAATTTAGATCCAATAAATAAATCTTGAACAACGAGGTTTAAGATTTTATTTGAGTACTAGGATGTCCCAGGAGCCTCTCTGATTAATTTAAAAATTTTAGGATTTTATTTCATATTTTTAAACCTCTGGTCAAAGCAGGATCAGTTTAAATCAAGTCACTCAGACCTTGCACTGTTCTCTTGACTCGAACCCGACCCTATTGACTCGTTTCAACCCAACCCCCTAGCTATACCACGTTGTACTAGGCTCTGACCCGTGGCGCTTTGAATCACTGACCGGTGGACCCCACCGGTCAGCTCCTTCCTCCTCCTCATGCAGGGCGCGCTCAAGGCGCCCTCACCACGCGGCCGTCGTGTCCTATCCGCTCCAGCTGACGCCATCAATGTGCCGTCCAGCTCCACCTATCCAATGCTTCGCCGTCTATTGCTGTTGCCATTCCCGTCATCTCCCCGGGTTGAAAACCCTCCAAACCCTAGCAATTCTTCACTTCTCTTTTCGGCTGAGGAGAGGGACGCTCTCTCTTGTTCATCGCTCGGGTAAGCTCAAAGCCTTCATGTCCCTTGCCCACACCTTTGTATGCCATTTCCATTTTGGCTAATGTCAACCTCTGTATTGCCTTGTATCTTCTGAATCACCATCATGTCCTCAACGTTTCCAGAGCGCGCACCCGAGCACATCACCGTGTCATCTTCCACTCCGGTGAGTTTTATCCTCGATCTTGCGTCCCCTAGCATCCTCGTAGCTCCCTTGTACTTTCCCGAGCATTCATTTATCGTAGTTCTCCTCAGGGTCTTCTCTCCACGTTGAAGCTCACCGTCGCCGTGGACCTCAACAATGACAAGCCAGCTCCGGTCATCTCTACTCCCCTCCGTCGCTCAGGGTGCACCCTGGTACCTCCTAGATGCTGTGGCAAGAGGACAATGAGGAGCTTATATGTGCATGCATGTTTTGGCCGTAGCTTAGCGCCGCCCCTCTCCGGCTAGCCACTGGTACAGTCCACCTCAGCGTCACCACCACCCCCGATAGATGCGCAATACTATTGTGGACCCATCCATGCTCTTGGTCGGCGCCGCCATGGCACAAAGCGCCGGTGAGTAGCCAGGCAAGGACGTGGCCAGGAGCTCCTTGTTGTCGGATGCTCCGACCAACCCTGTAGCAAAGCCGTTACGGCAAATCCCGTTTAATTAAGCGCTAATGATTGCTTACTATTTAATAGCTGCCTTAAGGTAGTAGATGTGTCGCTTACTTGTGGGACCCAAAATAGAAATCGGAGGAGATAAAAAAAAACGCATGAGAATATGACATGTGGGCCTAGCCCCAAAGTGTGCAGTGCTCACTGCGATGCACGGGTGGACCGTGTCTATGAAGATCGGGTCCCACCTGTTAGTTCGGAATAAAATCAGAGTTTAAATGAAAAATGCACGATTCATTAGACCGCACACATTAGTGACTGAGACTAGCTCAGCGCTCGGTAGAAAAAAAAAATCTAAAATGCTGAAAAAAAATCCAAAAATCAATTATTTGTACACTAAAAATTCATTCAACTTAAAAAATGCATAACTAATTCATCTTAGTTCTGAAATGAATGAAACCAGTTTTGATAGCTTTATTTTTAATTGAACTTTATTTTGAAATAGGTTTCAAACTTGTCTCTATCACAGAAAATTTAGTTTTTGGAGATTGATCCAAAACCTATTTATTTTTACACTAGAAAATGCTTTTAACTTTGAAAATTCATACAAAATGTTTCTGAACTCCAAATGAGATGAACCAAATTATTTTGATCTTATAATTTTATTCTCTATTTACCTATGTAATCCTTTTCTCCACTACTATTCTACAAATTTTTACCAAATAATTAAATTCGGATGAATAGTGGCAGATTGCATTTTTTTGGATTTTCTCAAAATCTGATAATCAAACTGCTATAACTCTTACATAGTAAATCCAAATAGAATAATTATTTCACCTAAATTCATATAAAATCATGAACTAGCCACTGTAGAATGTTCATTTATTTTTGAGTAATTTGAATTTTATAGTATTTCTCGATGTTTATCGAAGTCTTTATTCATTAGAGTCTGAAGTGATCGACATTGACCCCTTCGCCACCGACAGCGAACAATTTGACTTCCAGCAAGGCAAGCATCATTTGAACTTTCTTTTTTTTTGCATCATATTGATCCCAGTTTTTTATTAGTTAGTGCAATGATAATTGCTTGCATGCTATTTTTATTGTGTCGATTTTTTTGTGATGTGTAGTTAGTTATGTCCTATTCATGAGGTTATCCTTGAATTGTTCTAGTACTTATATTCTTAAGTTAGGTTATGTGAAATGTATATTACATATGGGATTGCTTAGCCATGCAAGTCTAGTTTTGTAGTAGATCGATTGTTGGGAATAACCCGTCAATTATGGAAGACACAAAACTTTCTTATCTTCTTTTTATTCCAGATCTTCATATCTGTTTCTCAAGTTAAACTTTGTTTATTTCAAAAGTTTTTTGGGTCTGGACAAGTGGTTGTTAGTGTGGGTGCTGTTATGCACGAGACTTGGGTTTTGTGGTTGTCTTGTCCGAACCAACAAGGACCGAACTTTGGTGACGTCATTAATTCAAGTAAAACTTGTGCTACCACACGCTGGAGGTGGGAATCGGCTTGGTCAAGTAAGGGGAATGTTTTATCGGGTTAAGTTCTAGGTGGTGTGAGGACACTTGTGTTCGATCATTTGTCCATAGGAGCCGATGCAATTTTTTTATAATGTGTATGGGAGCACTGTTTTTCTTTATTTACATTGTATTGATATTTTCAACACAACTTGCGAGCCCGCTTAGCAAGCGCTATCGGTCGTTTGTACTAAGTTTAGGGTTCATCTCGCAAATGGGGACTTATCTCAATAGAGCTTTCTTGCTAAAAAGTACCGAATCTTGATTTCCTCGGCCGACATACCTAAGGAAGTGTGTCATTATCCAGAGGCTTACGAGCTAATCGAGTTGTGTGGGTAAAGTAGCACACCTCTGCAGAGTGTAAATCTATTCAAATAGTCGTGTCCACGGTTACGGATGACCGCTTGAATTCGGGAGTCATTATTGTTAGACTTTGGATACATATTACAGACGGGTGTTAGTAGTAGCCATCTGTGATTGGATACATATCACAGACGGTTGTTAGTAGTAGTCGTCTATGATTGTATATATATCATAGACGGTTAGAAAAATAGCCGTCTGTGATATCCGACATATCACAGACGGTTGTTGGTGGTAGCCATCTGTGATTGGATAAATATCACAGGCGGTTAATAACAATAACCGTCTCTGATAGCCTATATATCATAGACGATTTTTGGTGGTAGTCGTCTATGATAGTATGCATTCATAGATGGTTTATTCCACCAAATCGTCTGTGATAGTTCGTTCTATACCTAAATATTTTGGTTTTTCGGCTAGCCTCAGGTAATGCTAGCCATGCCCTTCGAAAATAAGTAAGCAAAAAACAGATATGTCACAATTGATTTGATATAGAACAACTCAAAGTGATTTAAAAACTCAATATCAATTACAAAGTGATTTTAACTACAACTCAAAGTGAATTACAATAAATCGGTGTCGCCGGGGTGAAACTTTCCATTCTGGTTAATGATCTCCCCCGTGATGAAGGCGGCGAGCAGTCCTCGAACGTCCGCGAGTAAGTCTAGATGGAAGGCACTTTCTTCAATGATTATGCCTGTCGCTAGCAAGAGTAAAGTAGTAAGCATGTATATTTAAATTCATAATTATGAAATAATTATTACGAGATTGACTGACAAACCTCTGGATCCTTCGTCTTATCACTCATGATTTCCAGCATATGACGACAAACGTAGAATGCACATACGTTGCCTTCGTCTTATCACTCATGATTATGCCCTATCGCTAGCAAAAATAGAAGTGTGATATATGATATAGGTATAGTCAATTCAAGAGGCTAGGTTACGAAGTGTGATATAGGATTATTGTGCTGTAGCGGGTACCGAAAATCACGTCATGTGTCGCAGTGTGGCGCTCGGTTCCTTGTGTGTCTCTCCCCCAGCAACATAGGCGCTAAACGACCTACGTGATTTCAAAAAGTCATCCTTGAACATTTCAAACAAAGGAAGACTCTAATAGAGTTACGTATGGAAGAAATGGGCATACATGTCGATTAGTTTTTGCACAATGGTATATTACCTTGTTCCACTTTGGTACAATGACTAAAAGGATCTAGTGGAACCTACTCATGTATGTCGCTATAGTCATTAAACCTAAGTTCGTGTTGCGTATAAAAAACAAATGAAATTCGTATAGCAAGTAGTGAAGCACTTACCCCTAGGGGAAAATTTGATATATATGCCATTGCAGAGTTCATGGATCCAAATGTGCCACTCGAAAGTTTTTTATTCTAAAAATGCCACTCCATAGTGTAAAACTTTACACTACGGAGTGGCATTTTTAGAAGAAAAAACTTTCGAGTGGCACATTTGTGAAACATCATATTTGTAGTGGCATATATCAATTAAATCCTACCCCTAGTTGTAGGGCACCAGTATGTAGTCCTTATCATGATGAGTAAGCAATCCCCTCGTTATTTATTTCTCGACGTAGGATGCGTCTTGGGTGATGCATTGCTCATAGATCAACTGTGGGTCGAGGAAACCCACCGGTTGTCGCTATTATCGGGTTTGTTGCATCACGTATCTATTACATAAGCAATGAGTTATGGTATTTTATTGATATTGCGTGAATGTAGAACTTGATTGTACACACTTATAGTGTCCAGCATCGTAGAAGTGAGGTGTCGAGGGCGTCGAGGTTGAATAGATCAAATAAGCCTTCGAAGCCCACAGCGAAGTAGCCCGGCTTGTAGAGAAAATGGTTCTCCGTGTAGCTGACGGTGAATCTAGTAGACCGGTCTTCCCTCGTCTCGTCGGTCTGCCATATGTACCAGGCATGCAAAGTCCCATAAGCCAAACCAATGTAGTGTAATATTGTGTCGGAGACCAATGGCATTCCGAGGGAGAACATCCTGGGCTTATGAGGCGCCTTAATCCTCTTCGATTTGTCTTCCTGGAAGACGACTCGACACACTTTTCTTGTTTCTTTGGCACCGTCTCCACGGTAGCCGATACGGAGGCCTTCTAAAGCGGGGGTTGAGGTGGAGTCATCGAGAGTACTATTGGAGAGGCATGGTCATCGTGTGGAGATCGCGGCACTGCAGGGTCAAGGGCGATGTCCCTCTTGGGCCACTGTACATAAGTGTACAAGGCATCCAAGCACAACATCGATATTCTTAACTATATCATAGACCTCTTTCCCTCTAAAAGCCCTTAGAGATGAACCGTCCTCCTTATTTTCATCGAATTGTTTCTTCATCTTGTGGTATGAGTGATACCTGAGAAGGAACCTACGGTGACACATGTACACAGTTTTGCGCGAGTTGTTTAGCCACATACTCTTGGTATCATGTAAGCAGTACGGACATGCTTTGACTCCTTTTGTACTTAATTCCAACAAGTTAACAAGGTAGAAAAATCATTGATGGTGCAGAACAACATAGCGCGTAAAGTAAAGTCACTACAACATGAACACCCCTTTAGCAACGCATATATGCGTTTGTAGGAGCCCAAATAAATGTTGTTAGGGTCTATACCAACGCATTTAGTATGCGTTTCCATTGAGGCTGTTGCGAGAGTATATTACAACAGATAAACAAGCGTTGGTAATAGATATGAAAAGGCGTTGCGAAGTAGCAACGGATATAGTCAGGTTGTAACTACACTTGTATGCGTTGGTACTTACTATGCATAGATGACTTTTACTATTTTGACAATGGATATAATTATATTGTCACAACGCATAGAAGCGTTGGTATTTACCATACAAATAACTTTTGCTATTTTGGCAACAGATATAATTAGGTTGCTGCAACGATTATAAGTGTGTAGAAATCAAATTAGAAAAATCATTATCAGTCGTAACATGGTAAAAAAGAACATTCATATATTAAAAAGAAATTGTTGCATTACATAGAGAGCCATCTACATAAGATATGATATAAATATTTTGATTGAACATCATTTCCTAACATAATGAAATCTAAACGAAATGAAAATTGTCTGCCTATGTCACCATTCTCCACCTTCATTCAACATATCATAGCATCATCCATTTATTTTATCAACCTACAATAAAAAATTTGAGACCATTAATGAACTATTAGGAAGAAACAAAATCACAATATTAAAGTAACAAAACTAGAAGAAGCAGCGTATTATATTATTTTGATGCTCCACCTTATATGCAGCACAATTTGAAATGTAAGAAGATTGGCACAACCAATAGTGAAAGTATGCTCAGTGTCCTCCTGAAATCACAAAAAACAAATTGGACAAGAAAAATTAATGTAATTACTAGTAAGTATAAGGTACACTAAAGTTTCACCTCAAAAAACCTCTTTCTCATATAACAATGGCACAACTAACGATAACTATTGCTGTCTAGTAGCACAAGGTAACACAAGTTGGTTCAAAATTAAGCTTGTATATCTTTGGATAGAAAAGCTTAAACTGAAGGTCGTTGGTTCACCTCTTTTAACAATACAAGATAAATATGCATGCAATACTGAAAAACTGTCTAAACAACAAAGGTGTAAAACAAAACATACCTCATGAATCGCCACATTTGCAAGGTTTGCATATAAAAGGTCAATAGACACCCCACTAAGTTTGAATCCTGCACAGCACATGAGCATCCGCATCGATGCAATTCAAAAACTTCGCATCTCAGCTAGCATATCGTGAAGCCATCGGAAGAAGTAGTCCTGCAAAAAATGAAAGGCTCATTTGACACCATAAGAGTGCAATGCCTTTGGAAGTTTAGTAATAGATCCTCTTACATTTCGAGTTGCATGTCTTGGACCTACACATAGTGTATCAATATCTGCACCAGGGCCATGCACCTGGGCAATAAGTAATAAAATGAGAAAAGATCACAGAAGTTACTTAGGTGACAAAGATAGACATCTTCATGAAAGCCAGAATGATAGATATGAACCCAACTGAAACTATCAGATCCAACATAGCAAAAATGTAATAAAAGATTGATATTGGTAATGATTAACGTACTTCCACCCTTTAGATCGTTGTAGTTGCGTTGTCATGTATGTCCTGATGTAGTTATGCTTATACTACCTTGCCTCTCCCCAATTAAATAGACTACTTAATTATCCATGCACCAAGAAGTATGTTAGGTTGTTTTGGCAAATTATTGGTATTTGGATCACATGAGACTCATCTGTTTGATAGAGATGAATAAAAAAAAATCCATGCAACAAATTACTCAGACTGAACTCTAAAAGCATGCTAACAAGAAACATACTGACAATGGAATACGATCATACGAATCTAGGCAATACAAATTGCATGAAGAAATTAAGTAAATCAGGTAGCACATCAAAACGGATGTTGAAAGATGCATTAGAATCTGCACTATTAAGTAAATAATATACTTGGACGAGTTAGTTCTCTTACAGACAAGGAAAAACAACTAACTTACTTTGATGTTTTCAGATAGATGCAAATTAACTAAACAAAGTCTGAGTTTTCGGGGAGAAGGGAGGTTACCTTTGGGCGTCAAGGAGAAGGGGCATCAGGAGCAGCGGCCAGCAGGGGCATCCGGGAGAAGCAACCAACAGGGTGGCGCCGGGGAGCAGCAGCCAACAGGGGCGTCGGGGAGCAGCAACCAGCAGGGCGGCGTTAGGGAGAAGGGGCGTTGGGGAGCAGCAGCAAACAGGGGCGTCGGGGAGCAGGGCGGCGTCAGGGAGAAGATGCATTGTGGAGCAGCAGGGGCATCCAACACCTTCTCTTGCACCGGCGCCTTCGAATCCACGACTGTCTTCTTAAACAATGGCCCTAACCACCACCGCAAAAAAAACACCGCCCTTCAGATCTAACATCAAAAGGTCCCGCGGAAATCTCGAAATGAAACCGCACGAATCAAGCATAACGCAGATCCGAGCATGAAATGGGGGCAGATTGGGAGGTGGTGGGAGTGTATCTCGCTGAACTCGTGGAGGCGGGTGTCCTTGGGGTCGGTGATGGAGTCACGTAGGGTGGCGAGGTTGATGTTAGCGTCGTTCTACACCTTCCAGTTCTTATGCTGCAGCCGCTCGTCCCACGACAACTTCTTCGCCTCCTTGAGGAGCTTCCGCCCTCTCGTCGACATGGTTGGCCGCCACCGCTCGCCGCTCGGCAACGCTTCTGACCTAGCAACCTCCACTGCAGACCACCGCCTGGATCGTGCGCGGCCTAGGGTTTCAAATTGGGCGGTGGCGTTCGTGGGGAGTTTGGGTCGGAGCGTGAGGAGAGAGAGAGGAGGGGGAGGGGAAATAAAAAAGGGAAAAAGGGCGAGGGCGGCTCGGCGGTGGGCAGGGCGAGGGAGTTGCGGCGTCGGGCGAGGGGAATGGGGGTAGGGACGGGCCGGCGGTTAAGGTGAGGGGTGGCTGGGAGGTAGAGAGGTGAGTAGGGCAGCCGGGTCGGAGAGCAGCTGCGGCAAGGCGGCAGTCGTGGCGGCGGGGGGCAGGAGGAGAGCCGGGGAAGTGGAAGGTGCGGGAGCCGAACTGCCGAAGGCGATAGGGAAGGGGAAAAGAAAACGGGGTCGGTTGAGAACTTGAGATGGTTACCATATTTTTTTGCGTGAGGCAGCGAGGTGGGTGGGAACGGTTGTTAGTTCCGTTGCTAGCTATATGTTGGGATATGGGTGTTTATGTTGTAGTGAGTTCTCTTGTTTGTACGTATCCCATACATGTACCCCTTCGTTCCACAGTGTCACAAGACCTTCCAGTAATGGTGCTAGGTACACATGAATATCGTTCCCAGGTTGCTTCAGCCCTTGGATAAGTAGTGACATCAAAATGTACTTTCGCTTCATACACAGCCAAGGAGAAAGGCTGTACATACATAGATATAGATTTGCGGGCCAGGTGCTATGTCGGCCACTCATGTTACCGAAAGAGTTCATTCCATCTATACTCAACCCAAAACTTATATTCCTTGATTCCGCACCGAAGTCTTCGAAGCTCCTATTAAAGTTTCTCTACTGGGTAGAATCAGCAAGATGTCTTATCTTTCTTATGCTCCTTCGAGTGCCAACGCAGCAATCTTGCCACCTTTCGATTCGTAAATAAACACTTCAAATGGGAAATTATAGGCAGATACCACAACACCTTAGCAGGAGGTCCTTGCTTCACCTCGATGCCCTCGCCATCATCGGAGTGATTCTTACACTTGTATCGGGATGCTTTGCACATCGGGTATACATGCATGTCTGCATACTCTTTACAGTAGAGGATACAATCGTTTGGGCATGTATGTATTCTTTCTGCTTCCATTCCCAATGGACAAAGAACCTTCTTGGCTTGGTAGGTGGTTCTGGGCAACACGTTTCCCTCTGGAAGGTTGTCCGCTAGGAGACCTAGTAACGCCATGAAACTCTTGTCGGATCAACCATTGCTTGCCTTCAATTTCAGCAGTTCCTGCACGGATAACAACCATGTGTATTCCGGCTTGCAGCCTGGGAACAAAGGTTTCACCGAGTCCTCTATTAAGCCCTCGAATTTACCAAACTCTCTCTCACTATAGTCCCCTTCTGCATCGCGTAGCATTTGATCCAGATTGTCATCGTGCGACCTACCCTCATCGAAAGCACAGTCCACATCCGGCATATCGTTGTCTCTCTCGACGATGTTACTGTTGGAAATATGCCCTAGAGGCAATCATAGAGATGATTATATTTCCTTATGTTCATAATATTGGATAAAATGTTATCTTGTTCCAAGAATAATATTGTTAATATTGATTATCAAGTATGTGACTTGATTGTGAAACTCTATATTTCTGCGATAATTATTCTTATACGATCCCTGGTCAGAAACATATGAGGACACATATGAATAGACTAGCATATGTATTGGTTGATGGCTATGTTTCACGGGTCGTGGATATGGAGATATCAAACCAATAATATGGACACATGTTAGAGAACATGATGTTAGATTAGACCCACCTTGAGACACTATTGAGATTGTTATGATTCTATGTGTCGTTAGTTGGTCTCAAGTAATGTTGATGTATAATCCTTAGACCTGAGATCAGCATGGTTTCCTACATATGTAATAGCACTCTTAGGGGTTGCCAAACGCTACACCGTGAATCGGGTAGTTATAAAGGTAGCTTTCGGGTATGCTATGAAACATGCAGAGGAATGTGACTGGTCGGATATGGGATTTGCCCCTCCTAACATAACAGGAGAGATGTCTCTGTGCCCCTCGTTGTGGTCGGATAAAGAAAGTGCATGGCCATGCCACTAGTAGTCGAAGTGTTCGATCACGTGAAGTAATCCGACACTCGATCGAGAAAGCATTGAACAGTCCATGGATGACACAACATCTCACCTGGAGTTCAACCAGACATCGTGAGGCAAAGGGAGTATACACGAGTAGGTCGCTTAGTTCAAACAGTTACGGACTGGTCGTATGGAGATACGAGCTGGTCGTAGACTGGTCGAACGTAGTCACAGGGTGGTCGTAACCTGGTCGTAAGGAATTACGAACTAGTCGTGACCAAATACGAATTGGTCGTATAGAGATAGGACCTGGTCGTAAGTGATGAGGACCTGATCATAGATCATATTGCATTAAGGTTTGTCCGATATAATTTGTGTATATTCGGGAATCGTTATGTTCTGCTAGGAGCCGCTACGACTCGTGATCGGAAAGGGTTTCCGAGTCACAAATGATTACGCATGAACCTACAGGGTCACACACTTAACGGGTTGGAACAAACCAGTACGAATACGATTCAACAAACGTGTTCAGATAGGATTCGTCACGAGCACTATATAAGGAGATGCATGAGGCTGTTGGGTGGTACGCGTGAATCACCACCAAAACCCTAGCCGCCATCTTCCTGAGAGCTCTACCGTGCGAGTTGGTGCTAGCGCACCTGCACATGGTTGTTCCTTCCCTGGACGTGTGGATACCGTAGAGGCGCTACTGCGACTGTTGCGCTTGAAGACGATCCGCGATCTTCACAAGGAACTGCAGACGTTGCTGGAGGAGACGATCGACTTCGACCACTACATCGACGCGCTCTACGTTGGACCAGGCTGCTCCAACCCTTCTTCCGCTGCTCTGCATGTCTGGTGGTAACGATCTGTGATCATCTACTTGCTTGGCCTCGTGATTTGCATGGTAGAAATTTTTGATTTGTAGCTATCGTAGCCTACCCGTGGCCCAATAGTTACTACCTTTCGGTATAATCTGCTCTTCAACGTGACTGGTCCAATATGTATACTCCTTTTTTAAACTCCTTCAAATCAAGTGCCGTTTGATCTGCACCGGGTTGATAAACATCTTCAGATTATCGTAATCAATGCATAGACAGTATATAAATTTTATCCCCTTCTTCAACATATCTTGCTTGGCAGCTCTTCTAAAAGCAGACACACCATCAATGTACTCTTCACTCACATGGTTCTCAACGTACATCCAGCTTCGGTCCATCTGCGCTACGCACGTAACAAATTAGATTAATACATGCAACTACTCTTCCTATTGACCAAACATGTTACAAATTAATTAGCGATTAACCCAGGGCAAATGTAAAGGATTACAGATCGTTACCCTTGGAGCTCACCACGAAGAACCCAAATATCCCGTGATATCTCTTCCTATTGACCAACCTCTCTTTCTTCCTCCTTTCCTTCTCCTCCCTTCCTCCTTCATAAACATAGTCAGAACTAAGGCTCACTATGATGTAAAACAGTATTATTTTACACAATATAGGACAAGTCAATGTATATATACATGTTGCTCGTTGTTCTATTGTAAATATTCACTGCCAATAGCCTCCTTGGATGATAAATCTAGCTATCATCGATCTCTCTAGATTATAATGCATATAATTAGAAACAAATACTAACCTTAGATCACCAAGAATAAATAGATCTACATGTACACTTGCAAATCTATGGTATTTAATTCTTTCACCAAACGCCCTAGAGCCAGTCGCCACCTTCAAAGAAGCCGCATATTAGAGACAAATCTCACTATAGAAAGATCTGTCTGGAGTCGGGACAAACAGATATTTAATTGCGCATATCACAGACTGTTCTTAAAACGAACCATCTGTGATACGTATCACAGACGGTTTTAAATAACCATCATCTGTGATAATCGTAGGCCTCACAGATGATTCTTGTTAAGAACTGTTTGTGATACATATCACAGACGGTTCTTAACAAGAACCGTCTGTGACATTCGGATCACAGACGGTATTTATTCGAAACCGTCTGTAATACGTATAACAGACGGTTCTTAACAATAACCGTCTGTGATATATGCCATTAAATATCTGGTCGTCCTCTCAGATCTAGATCTATCTGTAGTGAGAAATGTCTCTGATATATATACGACTGCTTTGAAGGAGGCGGCCAGCTCTGGGGCGCGTGTAACATCCCGTTTTCTTTAAAGTTTCTTGCCTGGTTTTCAAAATAAAAGTAACCATTTGGCTTTATTGAGAATCCAAAGCTTAACCTGACGTCTTGAAATCTGGAGAGTTCAATTGGAATTAATTAAGCCTTAATTAAGTTCTTTGTTGGTGTTCCTTGCTGTTTGAGCCTCTTTGTGTGTCCCTGGGTTTGTCTCTTCTCTCTTAACTTCCTTTGTTGGGTTGAACCTCTTTGAGATCCAGACCTCTCTTATCTCCCTCTGCTCAGACCTCCCTTGTTGAGATCTAGCCGCCAGACCTCCCCTTGTTGAGATCTAGCCGCTCAGACCTCCCCTTGTTGAGATCTAGCCGCCAGACCTCCCTTGTTGAGATCTAGCCGCTCAGACCTCCCTTGTTGAGATCTAGCCGCAGACCTCCCTTGTTGAGACCTAGCCGCCAGACCTCTCCTTGTTGAGATCTAGCCTCGAGACCTCCCCTTGTTAGATCGGCCATTAGGACCTCCTCTCGGGAGATCTTAGCCGTCTGTGTCCTCCTTAGTTGGATCCAAAGGTTCCGACCTCCTTAGGTCCAAGACCTCCTTAGCGCTTGGACCCATCTTTGACTCTCGTGGCTGTATCGCTTGAGGCCTTGCCTTCTTAACCTTAGGACCATCCGATGTGGTTTGGATGGCCCGATCCTAAGGGCACGTTAGTTTGGTCCGAACGTTCCTATCCTTTTTGGGCCGCCCGATTTTAATCGAACGGCTCTGCTTTGCTGCGCGTTTTCCTTGTTTCCAGGACCTCCTCCTGGTTGTTTTGCAAAGACCACCTCCTCGGTCCTTGCTGGTCTTTTGTAAGGACCACCCTCCTAAATCAGGATATCCCTATTGGTCGACCTCCCTCGCACCCTTTGATCTCGACCGTTGAGGTCCTCCTTGAAATCTTGACCCTTAGACCTCCCTTGTGCAGTCTCGAGCGCCAGACCTCCTCGTGGTGAGCTTTACGGACCTCTTGTCCGTAACCTCCTCTAGAGTCCTTGGACCTCTGTCCAGACCTCCCCTCTGAGTGTCTTGGACCTCTTGCCCAGACCTCACAAGTGGTCTTTGGCGGGGATGACCCTTGCGGTGGGGCCACCTCTTTGACTTGTGGTGCACCCTTTGATCGGCCCCACTTGCCGGCCCTCTTCACCTTGTAATTATTGTTTTGCCTCAGAACTCAGGCGCATTTAATAGGTGTCGGGTCACATTAAATGCAATCATATCTCGAGGTACTTTATTTCAATTCTTTTAGGGCAAGCCTTGCCCTAGTTGTCCCGATTGCCTACACCTCACCGAAGTTTTTCCTTGTGGTGCACACTACCAACTCGGCTATATAAAGCACAGGCGGGCCACCTTTGTAACATGTTGCTCATTTCTTCCTTCCTCGCCTCATCTCGCTTTCGGTTCTTCCTTGTGCAAGACCTTTCCTCAGAGCTCTTTGAGGTGTGTTAAGCCTCTTGGTTTCCTTTTTGGCTGAGTTGGTTTGAGTTCCTTTTTGGTTCTTTTGAAGTTCTCTCGCTTAGTGTGGTTTTGCTTATTTGGTTTTCTTGTAACGTGTAGATCACGAGTTCGAGGAGATCTTGGACCCAAATTTCTGTTGAGAAGGCTCTCCTTCGCTTGACCAAGGCAAGCCACAGATCCCCTTTGATCATCTTGAACCAAGTTTCAGTAAATGTATTTGGTTTTACTTTATCATGGATGGCTATGTTTATATGAAAATGGTTTGGGCTGTAGTTACTTGCCTACTTGCTGTTATGCCTCCTTTATACCTTGTCTCCATCATGTTGTCATGTTCACCTTGTGAGCCTTAGGGTGGATAATTTAGTTGGTGTTCTTTGTTATTTGCCAACATGGGGGCCGTAGGTCTTATACAGCCTTGCTTAGAAAACGTGGTTCGAATGTATCATGCTTCATCTCTAATAATCTTGACTAATAAATATGAAATGTGTGGCTGGTGCCATTGTTGAGCAGCTATGGCAGGACGCCTAAGCTGTGTTGACTGTGGTGTGAGATCACTTGGTTAAAAACTGTTGTGCCAAGACTGGGTGGTCTTTTGGCATGGGCTTATACAAATTGTTTTGCTGAGGCAAGAAGGCAGGGAGTGAGTAATGGGTGCTTTGCACACTTGGTTGTGGAAGTCTTGCCTTGGCACAATTAAGGACTTCACTTTGTGTCTCATTGGTGGGCCAAACAAAGGCAACCACAGGATCATTTTATGGGAATGGTCAGGCTGAATAATTAGCAATGGGTTGGCTTGGGGCTGTTGTGGTTGAGCGTGTGATTCGTTGGCGCAAGAGGGGGCACCCCATAACCCTGCGGACTTCTAGACCACAGGAGGGGATTGCGAAACCTTAGCGGGCAGCCCGAGTCAGTTCAAAGCTTTGTAAAGGCTTTACCGCGCTCTCTAGACTGCTCACCTTAGGAAGTGAGCAAGGGTGACCGGAACCCGTCCCGCTAGAGAGATCGTGGATTGTGGGTAAAGTTGTACACCTCTGCAGAGTGTAAAGATCTATTCAATAGCCAAGTCCTTGGTCATGGACATGCTCGAGTGAAATGGTGCAAGGGGTAGCTGTTTCAAAAGCTTGTGCCATCGACACTTCCGCGAGATGCCTTGGCTTTGCCTCAAGAGACCTTGGCCGGCTCCAGAGGGGTCAAGGTTGGCTCGTAGTGGTCCGTGGGGTTGGTTTGGACCTCTGGAGTGGGTGCTCTGGAGTGGGTTTTGGTAAGGACACATTCCCGGGTGTGACCGGAACTCCTTCTTTTTGGTTGTGGCTGTGAGTTGGTGCTCACCCCACCTTTTTAAACATCAAAGGTATTATGTACTATGGTTTTACTTTGCTGCTTTTCAATCTATTACTATTTTATTGTTCAATCTGGCTTTGTGCAAACTAACCATACAACTCTCCATTGGTAAGTCCGTGCATGAATATTATTGCATCTTTGCTCTCTGTGACTTGCTGAGTACATTCCAAGTACTCATGGCTTAAGCCCTGTGTCAAAGCAGATTATGAGGATGATCAAGTGCAGGTGGCGGTCTGAGACCTCTTCGAGGAGGAGTTCTTCGACGACTAAGCTGCCTAGGACGTCCTCCACCCGACAGCCTGTGGTGCTTGTTGGATGGCTTTTGCGTGTTCTGGTGTTTGAGCCCTAGAAGCTCCTTGTTGCCAGTTGTAAGTCCTCGTTGGTGTTGTAAGCCCTCATGGGCGCACCTCTTGTTAATAAGCTTGGCCATAAGGTCCTATTATATAAAGTTTAATTTGTCTGCTTCATCTTTGTTTGACCTCGTGGTTGTGGTATTGGCTTGTGTTCTTGTGCGAGCTAGCTCTGTTGTCCTGGGACTAGCTCAGATGCACAGGCGGGACCACCAGAGGTCCTTGGGACTTCTTTGGGAGGTCCTGCCGGACCTCTCTTAGTGATGTGCCTGGAGGTGCTACCGAGCGGGTGGCGGCCACGACCTCCAGGAGGTCCGCAAGACCTCCTGGGAGGTCCTGGCAGACCTCGGTTAAGCTCCATGCGGTGCTACCACATCTTTCCGTGGTGACTTCGCAAAAAAAAAATGGTCCTCCCGGACCTCTTACGGTACATCACGGGGTGGGTCGTCACGCTTGGTATCGAGCCACAGTGGTTTGAGGGCGTGACCCTAGGTAGAAAGGTCGGTTTAGTTTTGATTCAAAAGGTTATTTTCTAAAGCAAAACAACTTAAAATCGGTTTGGAGGTTCTTACCTTGTTCTGGTTCTATCTTTGTACTTAACTTGTCTAAATCATTCCTTACCTGTTCTACTTCAATTTTAACTCCTCTTTAGTTCTCATACCTTACCCTTGGAACCTTAATTTTTAAGTCTAATTTGACCTCCTTGCCTTTATAATTTCTATAGGACCGACTGTGGTAAGGTTAGGGTTAGTGGTCCTATTCTGAGTCTTGCCTAGCTTGTGTCTTTAAGACCTCTGTTTTGAAGCTTTGGTTGCCTCTTTTGGCCTCCTGGCCTTTCGGTTCTCTCTTGGGTTTAACCAAGTTACCCCTTTTTGATGCTCTATCTTTCTCTCTGATCCCTCTTATCCTCTATGCTTTCTGTCTTACCTATTAAGCCTTTAGAGTTTTGTCCAGATGGTGCAGACTCGGCAGTCCACAAGTCAGGGTGAGCCCCCAGTGCAGAGCGCTTGCCTCCACCTCCACCTCCTCCAGTGGCAGCAACAGACCCGGGTTTTGGGCAGTTTATGGCGGCACAAGCCCAAATGATGAGCTCCATGATGCAGAATATGAACCAGATTATGGCTCAACAAAGCCAGACCACCAATGCTTTACTTGCCATGATGAGTCAGAGTAGTCAAGCGGCAGCAGCGCCACCCCCTCCACCCCCAGCTCACCATCAATCAAGGCTGTCAGAGTTCATGAAGACACGCCCAGCTACATTTTCGAGCTCCCCCGAGCCCTTAGATGCCGATGATTGGCTGAGATCAACAGAGAAGAAGTTGGATATTGCTCGCTGTGAAGACAGGGAGAAGGTTTTGTTTGCCTCACATCAACTGGAAGGACCTGCAGCTGAGTGGTGGGACACATTTTGTGCCTCACATGTTGATTCCCCAGAGGATCACTTGGGCGAACTGCACTGCCGTCACTGCATGTCCCGGCGGGAAGGTAGAGATGAAAAAGGAAGAGTTTAGAGAGCTCAAGCAAGGCAGCATGTCGCTGAGCGAGTATCTCACAAAGTTCACCCAATTGTCACGCTATGCTCATGAAGATGTGGCTACGGATGATGCACGCGCAAGCGCTTCAAGCGAGGCCTCCATCCCGCTTTAAAAGTTCAAGTTGTGGGCAACGATTATCCCGATTTCCAAAGCATATGGTGAACAAGGCAATGCTCATTGAGGAATCTCAAGAGAACTCTCTCGAGTCCTTCAAGAGAAAGGTGCCACCCTCTAGTGCTCAAAGAAAGACCTCCCAACGTGTCAAGACGTTTGTACATTACCAACCTAAGCGCCAAGGACCTCCTGGACCTCCCAGACCTATGTCAAGACCTCCCGCCTACCGCCCACACGCCGCCACCTCACTGGCAGCACCAAGTCAACCCAATGACCCCACAAAGAGGGGATCACTGTTCAAGTGTCATCAAGTGGGGCATTTTGCCAATCAATGCCCATCAAGACCGAGCTAGCCAAAAGACCTCTACTTCAGACCTCCTCGGCCAAGACCTCTCAGTCAGAGGACCTCCTCAAGCCAGGACCTCCTAGACTTTTGGAAGGGGCCCAGAACCATGTGGCGATGGAAGAAGCTCAGACCTCCTCGATGTGGTACTAGGTATGTTCCTAGTAAATTCAAGGTTTATTGCAGCTTTTGTTTGACTCGAGCTTCCCATTCGCTTATTTCTCGGAGTTTTCTTTGCAAAGCACCGTTTGAAGTTGTTGCTCTTAAGACTACCTTGTTGGTTCAATCCCTACTCAGAACTAAGTGCGAACCGGGGTTGTCCACAAGTGAAAATGGTCATAGAAGAAGTAGAATTTCTAGCCAACCTTATCCTTTTGGACACCAGGTCCCTAGATGTGATCTTGGGCATGGACTGGCTAGCTAACCACCATGCCATGTTGGATTGTAGTGGCAAAAGTATCTCTTTGACCAGCCCTAGTGGTGCCCTTTGTGAAGTTTTCGCCACCTCGAGAAGCTCCAAGGAGCCCTATCTTGCAGCGCCAAGTTCAAGTTTTGAAGGATGTCCTGTTGTTAAAGAATTTGTGGATGTGTTCCTGATGAGCTCCTGTGAATGCCCCCAGATAGAGACCTTGAGTTTGTCATTAACCTTGTCCCAGGGACCTCCCCCATCTCCAAAAGGCCCTACAGATTGCATGTTGATGATCAGGTGGAGTTGAAGAAGCGGTTGGAAGACTTGCAGAGCAAGAGTTTTATTAGACCTAGCTCCTCACCTTGGGGAGCCCAGTGATTTTTGTGCCTAAAAGGATGGTACTCAAAGGATGTGTGTGGACTATAGAGCTCTCAATGATGTCACCATTAAGAACAAGTATCCTTTGCCAAGAATCGATGATTTGTTTGATCAATTGAAGGAACTGCTTGTTTTCAAAGATAGACTTGAGAACGAGGATATCACCAACTCAAGATTCGCAAGGAAGACATCCCTAAGACAGCTTTTTCAACTAGGTATGGGTTATTTGAATTCACTTTGTCATGTCTTTTGGGCTGACCAATGCCCTGCGCTTATTTCATGAATTTGATGAACCGAGTGTTCATGGAGTACCTAGACAAGTTTGTCATTGTCTTCATTGATGACATTCTTGTATATTCCAAGAGTAAAGAGGAGCATGCAAGCCATCTCTTTTCGGTTTTGGGGAAGCCGAGAGCTCATCGGCTCTTTGCCAAGTTTAGTAAGTGTGAATTTTGGCTAAAGGAAGTGGTCTTTTAGGGCATGTTTTGTCGAAGATGGAGTGTCTGTCAATCCCACCAAGGTGCAAGATGTGCTCAATTGGGAACCCCTAGGACAAGTGCCTCAAGTCGAGTTTTCTTGGCATGGTGGCTACTCTGAAGGTTTATTGAAGGCTTTTCCCGATTGCAAGACCTCTCACTCACCTGTTAAAGAAAGAAAAGAAGTTCCTCTGGACCTCAGAGTGTGAACAAAGCTTCCAAGAGCTCAAGAAGAAGTTGATCTCTGCCCCAGTTTTGGTTCTTCCAGATGTTAGGAAAGATTTTGAGGTCTATTGTGATGCATCAAAGCAAGGACTTGGCTGTGTTCTTATGCAAGACAGAAAAGTGATAGCTTATGCTTCAAGACAGTTGAAGCCCCATGAAGCAAACTACCCTACTCATGACCTAGAGTTAGCTGCTGTGGTTCATGCCTTAAAGATTTGGCGCCATTACCTCATAGGTAATAGGTGTGAAATCTATACTGACCACAAAAGCCTAAAGTATATCTTTACTCAAGCAGATCTGAATTTGAGGCAGAGAAGGTGGCTAGAGCTTATTAAGGACTACAATGTGGGAATTCATTACCACCCAGGCAAGGCCAACGTGGTGGCAGATGCCTTGAGCAGGAAAATTTATGCTAATACTTTGATGATCAAGGAGAGCCAGCCTACTTTGTATGAAGAATTCTTGAAGCTTAGACTTGAATTAGTTGAAGAGGGATTCTTAGCAGCACTTGAAGTGCAACCCACATTGCAAAAACAGATCAAGGCAGCCCAAGAGGGAGATGCTAACATCCAAGAAATCAAGGCCAACATAAGAGAAGGGAAGGCTGCAAGGTTTTCTATAGACGACCTAGGTGCGGTCCTGTTTGATAAGAGGCTCTGTGTGCCCAATAACACAGAGCTCAAGGAGTAATACTTAAAGAAGCACATGAGACATTGTATTCTATACACCCAGAGCTACAAAATGTACCAAGATATCAAGGAATTGTCTTGGTGGCGAAAATGAAGAGAGAAATAGCAGATTTTGTGGCCAAATATGACACTTGCCAAAAAGTTAAGGCAGTGCACCAAAGACCTGGAGGACTTTTAGTGCCTTTACCCATACCCGAGTGGAAATGGGAAGAGGTCGGGATGGACTTCATAACTGGTTTACCAAGCTGGTTTTGATTCCATTTGGGTCATTGTGGATAGATTGACAAAAATGGCTCACTTTATTCCTGTGAAGACTACCTATTCTCGAGACAAACCGCCGAGATCTACATGGCAAAGGTTGTGTGCCTTCATGGTGTTCCAAAGAAGATAGTCTCGCATGAGGATCCCAATTCACCTCCAAATTTTGGCAAAAGCTACATGATGCCTTGGGCACAGACCTTAATTTCAAAGACAACGTACCACCCACAAACAGATGGCCAAACCGAGAGAGTTAATCAAGTCCTTGAGGACATCTTTGAGAGCTTGTGCCCTAGAAAGGCAATCTAGTTGGGACAAGATGTTGCCATATGCAGAATTTTCCTACAATAACACTACCAAGTGAGCCTTCAAATGTCCCCTTTGAAGCTATTTATGGAGGAAATGTAGGACTCCTTGTCTTCGACAGATCGGGTGAAGGCCAAGTTCTTGGCCGGACCTACTAAAAGAAGTCAAGATCAAGTAAGGTCAATAAGGGAGAAGCTAAGGGCTGCTCAAACACGGCAAAAGAGCTACGTAGATGTTAGACGTCGAGACCTAGCTTTTGTTCCAGGAGACCAAGTCTACCTCAAAGTGTCACCTCTCAAGCGTATGCTGGTGGTCAGAGTTAGTGGGAAACTTGCTCCAAGGTTTATTGGTCCCTTTCAGTTCTTGCAGAAGGGGTGAAGTAGCCTACAAGTTGGACCTCCTCCTCACTACTGGAGTCCACAATGTGTTCCATGTTTCACAGCTTGAAAAAGTGCTTTGATCGCCAGAGGACCAGATGCCTTTAGAAGTCTGTGGACCTCCAAGAAGACCTCACTTACAGAGAGCACCCCATCAAGATTTTGGACGGTCGAGAGAGTTACAAGGAACAAGACCACCAAGTGTGCAAGGTGCAATGGAGCAACCACTCAAGCCGAGGCAACTTGGGAACGTGAAGAGGACCTCAAGAAGGAGTTCCCCACTTGTTCCCTAGCTCGGCTGAATCTCGGGATCGAGATTCCCTTAAGGGTGAAGGTTTGTAACGTCCGTTTTCTTTAAAGTTTCTTGCCCGGTTTTCAAAATAAAAGTAACCATTTGGCTTTATTGAGAATCCAAAGCTTAACCCGACGCCTTGAAATCTGGAGAGTTCAATTGGAATTAATTAAGCCTTAATTAAGTTCTTTGTTGGTGTTCCTTCTTTGTTTGAGCCTCTCTCTGTGTCCCTGGGTTTGTCTCTTCTCTCTTAACTTCCTTTGTTGGGTTGAACCTCTTTGAGATCCAGACGTCTCTCTTATCTCCTCTCTGCTCGAGACCTCCCTTGTTGAGATCTAGCCGCCTGCACCTCCCTTGTTGAGATCTAGCTGCTCAGACCTCCCCTTGTTGAGATCTGAAGGACCGGAAAGGCGACTAGAGGGGGGGGTGAATAGGAGCACCAATTCATTTTTGCAAAGATAATGGATTCAACTCGCAAATCGCAAATCACTCCAATAGCTATGAGAGCTATGAAGATGAATGCTTAAGCACAGTGGAAGACTTGAATGAATCCACTCCTAAACCCTCAAAGCGTAGCAGCAAACTCCCTGAAGAAATCCTGAAAAATCAAGGACAAAGGTACTACCGCTGATGTAAGTCTTGGTACACCGCATCATGGTACTACAGAGTAAATGTGTGGTACTATCAAGATCGCGGTACTACCTCAGGCAAAAGTGCGGTACTACCGATTGTCCTGACGATGAACAGAAACAGCCTGAAAACAAAATCAAAAATCGACGTAACTTTTAAACCGTAAGGCCAAACTCCACCAAATTTGGAACACACCTTCCTATGGGTATTAGGAACCTATTCCAAGTGGCGATCGTCCAGATCTACGTCAAAGTTTCGATCTTTTTCAGTTTTACCTAAGAAGGGCAAAGAACCGAGCAAAACGAAAAACTTGATCCAACTCTTGCTCGTGGGAGATTGATGATCTAGGTGACCTTAGATACATTCCCACATGTCACAGCAAGGAGTAAGAGTGCACAAGAACAACCAAAAACCAATGGATCAAGGAAGCACCCAAAATCATCAAAAGAGAAGGAAGAACACAAGAGGGGAGCTCATCTTTGGAAGAACATCCATAGATTGATTCATGATGTTTCTTTGTTACTGACCACTCCCTCAAGGAGGACAAGAGCTCCATCCAAGAGCATACACATCAATCCATCTCTCTAGAGCCTATGCCTCTCTTTTCTTCCCTAAACCCTAAAAACCAAACTAGGGTTTGCAAATGAAGTGCTTGGGGGCTATGTTACAGCAGCCACCCCTATTTATATGGAGGCCTAGAGCTTCTAGAAGATTTAACCCTAATGGGCTCCCGTTAGGCCCAATAACAAACGGGACACACACGCACGTATTTTAAAGCGCCGTCTTCACTTTTCTTGACCTAAACCACTTCTTGACGCACCGTCTTGCGCCGCGGGTTGGCATTAGGTCACCAAGGTGGTATTTGGTGAAATTACCAAAATACCCCTTCTCGATCCTTCTCCATGGACCGAGTCCAACTCGTCAAGCAATCGCCGCTCCACGTGTAGGTTGATCAACGGCTCTCATCATGTCGGCAAGTCTCTCCGTCCGAATCCCATCGGAACCTCCAAGGCACTTGCACCGACCCCACGCCGCTTGATCCAACCGGTAGATCGAATCACGGTTCGATCCACCTCGTCCATTCTGCCATGCTTGAGTCACGACCTCACCCGGCATCCATGATCGTTTCGACCTCGGCTCTCCTAGCTTAGTCCCGATCCTCCTCGCCGCTGACACCGCAAGCCACCGCGACAAAGAATAGACCAAGAAATCGTCTCCGGAACAAGTTCTTCACAACTTGACCCACGTTAGCTCAAAACATGCAATATGCAACATATATGTATTAACAAACATGGAAATGACATAACCCAAAAACAATTCTCCAAGTTAAAGGAAACTCGAAACCAAATCGGTACTACCGCCATGTTATGGCGGTATTACCAAGACTACTGAGTAATCAAGACCCATAATCGCGGTCGCATCAAGACCTCAAGGAAATTTAAAACTTCCAAAAACACTTGTTCTGGAAAAACCATACCGCTCACACGCGGTCGTTCCGTCATGCGGTACTACTGGCAACCAAAGCACGGTACTACCGCTCCTCGAGAAATCCAAAACACAAATAACACCCGTTCTGGAAAAACCATACCGCTTTGCTTGCGGTAATACCGACAAGCGGTACTACCGTAAACACAAGCGGTACTATCAAGATCATGGTAGTACCGCGCGATTACACGCCGGTACTACCGATTATCCCGACACTTCTCGAAAACAGATTTCAACAAAACCGAAAACGATCGTTTCGACAAACCAAAGAAGCTATTGCCAATTGTACCATCACATTAAGATCGTGAGCATATCCCCATGATATCCACAATCTCCCCCTTGATGAACACGTTGGCAATTTCCCACAAATGAATGTTTTGAGATTTGAAAGAGTAAGAACTCGACGTTTTCGATCAAAGGCACAACTTGGTCCAAATGCAAGAAAAAGCAAAGGAAATGACCAAGCTAGCTCCAGAATAGTATCAGCAAGTGAAATACGGCAAAAGAAGGCAAGAAAGCTTCATTTTCCAGAAATGGGTCAAAATCTCACTTAAGGTCCATAGTAAAGAACAATTGTTCGAAATGACCTTTGATCATTGTGAGTCTTCAAGAATTGCAACTCAACTTCAGAAAAGGCAAATAAGACCAAAAGAATGCAATAGAGATGATCCCACTCACTATGATCAATAAAAACCCTATGACTCCAAAAAGCTCTAAAACAACATTTTTTACCAATCTTTCTCCCCCTTTGACAATGAATTCATCAAGGTGCATGAAAGAAGATAGAGCATGAAAGTAATGGAATGGCTGTAATTTTTGTAATTTTTCATTTTTTCAATTTTTTTGTTTGTTTGTTTGTAATTTAAGGAAAAGGAGCCATGAAGATTATCCATGAAGACTGCACAAGTATTACACCAAGCCATATTATGTGAAGAAGCTATAAGCAAGTATGGCAAAACATGTACCTATAAAGCTAAGGCCAAAATAGCAATAATCTGAGATTAAATGAATTGAAGGCATGACCAGTTGCTCAAGATCACAGTTTAACTAAAGGTATCCAAAAATGAGTCGTGCCATGTCTATAAGCAAAACGGAGCCGAAGCTAGAAAAAGAGTCGCTTTTGAGCACTTTGAGATCAATTTTGAATCAATTTGTTCAAGCATTTAGAATTTAGCACATTGAGTACTTTCTTTGAAAATGATTGATTTTATCTTAGTAAAGCAAGTCTGGACTAGGAGCCATCCACAATCGCCTTCTAAGTTTCAACCAATTGCCAATTTATTTTCTTATCATTGTGCTAGATCTCAAGCCTCACTACGACCATCCCAAGCAACACAAGCTTAAGAGAATAGTCTGGGTCATCCAAAACTCCCCCGAGTTCATGCCTAGTGCAATGGCAAGCGCCTCATAAGAAAGAATTGATGAGATCGGTTTTTTCACACAAAAGCTCATTTTTCATTTGCTTGACTTGAGAATTAGCATAGCTCAATTTAAAACTCGTTTAAGTTCAGACTCAATTAAGCCTATATGACATGGCATGAATCATAAGAGGATCACTAAAGCAAAACTAGTCACAGATCCAACAAGTCATATTATGATTCAGGTTTGCTCACAGATAATAAAGCTAGCATGACAAAAGCTAAGCTATACATAAAAAGCCATAAAAGACATCTAGCAAGCTAGCACAAGACATGGCAGGTATAAAGTATGAAAGCATGTCACACAAGGATAATAATCAAAGCTCCATAAGGTTATATTACAATGCAAGTTCTTTGAAGTTTAAAATGCATTATGGTACAATGAATGCAAAAGAGCAAACTCCCCTCAAAACAGGCCAAGAGGACTAACAACCCCAATTCTCCCCAGAGAAAAGAAAAACGAGAAGAATCAAGAGCTTTAGTGAAAATGTCAAGAACTCCGATGCTCAGACTCAACAAAATGAAGCACAACATCACCCTTCTCAACATGGTCTCTAAGGAAATGGTAGCGAATGTCAATATGCTTAGTCCTAGAATGTTGCACTGGGTTTTTTGCAATATTAATGGCGCTAGTGTTGTCACAGAAAAGAGGAACACTACCCAAAAACAACCCATAGTCCCGAAGAGTAGATAAGATCCAGAGAACCTGAGAGCAACTACTGGCTGCAGCTACATACTCGGCCTCGGCAGTGGACTGTGCAACAGAGGACTGTTTCCTAGATGACCACGAGATGAGAGATGTGCCTAAGAAATGACAAGTGCCAGAAGTACTCTTCCTATCTACTCTACACCCGGCAAAATCAGCATCAGAAAAGGCCCGAATAGAGAGAGCAGAAGAAGAAGAATACCAAAGTCCAAAGTCAAGAGTGTCCTGGAGGTACCTGAATATGCGACGCACTGCTTGACGATGAGAAGCTCGAGGGGAAGCCTGAAATCGAGCGCACAGACACACAAATAATTGTGTCGGCCTCGACTGTGAGGTAGAGGAGGGAGCCAATCATGCTACGGTACTCCTTCTGGTCCACGGGCTCTCCATCCTCATCTGGGTCCAGCACGGTGGTCGTGGCAATGGGAGTAGACATTGGTCTACTGCTTCCCATGTCGAAGCGACGAAGAAGGTCCTTTGTATACTTACTTTGATGAATGAAGGTGCCTTCTTTCGCTTGCTTGACTTGAAGACCAAGGAAGAAGGTCAATTAAGCCCATCATGCTCATCTCAAACTCCCTGCTCATAGAATCTGAAAATCTAGACACCAAAGCATGAGAGGAACCACCGAATATGATATCATCCACATAAATCTGAACCAATAAGAAGTCACTGCCATGCTTAAGAGAGAACAAGGTTTTATCAACCATTCCCATTTTGAAATCATTACTAAGAAGAAAACTCTTAAGCCTATCATACCAAGCTCTAGGGGCTTGCTTCAGACCATACAAGGCTTTGGAGAGTTTAAAAACACGGTTTGGGAATTTGGGATTTTCGAAACCAGGTGGTTGCTTGACAAAGACCTCTTCTTCTATGAAACCATTCAGGAAAGCACTTTTGACATCCATTTGAAAAAGCTTGAAGCCCTTAGATGTCGCAAATGCTAGCAAAATGCTAATGGCTTCCAATCTAGCTCTGAGAGCAAAAGTCTCTTCAAAGTCTAAGCCCTCTACACGAATAACCTTGAGCTACAAGCCTAGCCTTGTTGCGTAACTACCAACCCATCCTCACTTTGCTTATTTTTGAAAATCCATTTTGTTCCAATTACATGTTGATTAGGTGGAGGTTCAACTAAGGTCCGAGACTTGGTTTCTTTCAAAGTTTTCAAGTTCTTCATGCATGGCATTGACCCAAGAGGCATCGTAAAGAGCATGGGTGATATCTCGGGGTTCAAAAGAAGCGACAAAAGCGTAATGTGCATGAGAATCGGAAGAATGAACCCGAGCGAGTGACTCGCTCATGAATATCCCCAATAATCTGCTCAGTGGATCTTTGTCATTTGAATGTGAAGAGGAGCTCCCGTGTGAAGTGGCCTCTACCTCATGGGTGTGGAGGTAGGAACAGAGCCACTCGATCGTCGGTGAAGGTAGGAAGAGGCCGCTCATCCAAGTGGTGTAGTAGAAGCGGGCTCCCCAACCCTCTCGAAATGAGTGGAGGATGGATTGGGTCCTCATCCTCGAGTCATCGTCGGCGAAGATGCTTTCTCGAATATCAGAAACCTGTGTACCTGCAGCATCGGGTCTAGTACCAGGACTAGCCTCATCAAAAGTGACTTCGCAAGTCTCAACAATTTTGTTAGTGTCAAAATTAAATACACGATAGCCACGAGAATGAGCAGGATATCCAAGAAATATGCCATCAGAACATCTAGATTCAAATTTATCAAGGTTGCCATGTTTTAGAATGAAGCACTTGCAACCAAAAATCTTGAAATGAGAAACTTTGGGCTTATGACCAAATCTGAGCTCATAGGAAGTCTTACCAATAACAGATCTCAAGAACACCCTATTAGAAATATAACAAGCAGTAAAGATAGCCTCAGCCCAAAACCTCCTAGGTGTGGAATGCTCATCTAGCATGGTCCTGGCCATCTCTACAAGGGTCCTATTCTTCCTCTCTACAACACCATTCTGCTGGGGAACTCTAGGTGAAGAAAACTGGTGATCTAGCCCCTATCGTAATGAAGGTGGCAAAGGAAGAATTCTTGAATTCTGTCCCATTGTCACTCCTAATGGCTCTCAAAGCTCCAGAAGATCAACAAGAAGTCTAAGGACCAAATCTCTAAAGAAACCAAATGCCTCGTCCTTAGAAACCGTAAAATAAACCCATGAATACCGGAGTAATCATCTACAATCACAAGCACATACCACTTACCACCCCAGATTGGACTCTAGAAGGACCAACAAAGTGTCTAGTGCAAGAGTGACCGTCCATCGGTCATCACTAAAGTAAGAGGTGGATGAGAAGCGAAACCATCTTACCATGTCTCTGAGGTGTGCACACAAGGTCTCTAATGACCTTGACCTAGGCAAACCTCTAATCAAGTCCTTGCTATTGACTCTAGTCAAGTGGTGAAAGCCTATGTGACCAAGCCTACGATGCCACAAAACTAGATCATGGGAATCGAAGCAACAAGACACCTAGGGCTAGAAGCGAGAAGAGATACGTAAATCAAGCACAAAAGATCCTCTCAAACACGAAATCTTAAAGACAAGCTCACTAGAGGAATCTAAAACCCTGCACTCACCACTCTTAAATCTCACCTCTAGACCCTCATCAGCGGTGAGAAACGAAGCGATTATATTTGACTTACTTACCAAAGCGGCGTCCTTGAGCATGAATTTGTTGTTGACAAGACTGTGCCCTTTTCATCACGGTCCGGTAGAAGCATCCCCAAATGTGATCAATTCATTGCCGGATGCACGTGAGGAGAGAACCATCTAGAATCCCGGTCATATGTCGAGAACACCGAGTCAACAATCCATATGTCCTCCTTCCTCGCACGCCGAACCTAATAAGCACGAGCAGAAACATATGTGCCTCGAAGATGGGGTTAGTGATAAAAGACTTGGGAATCGAGATCGAGTCACATGATGCTTAGGCAAAACAAGAGAAGCAGAAGAAAGCGGTTAGGAACAAAATCATAAGAATGCACACGTGAACCACCTAGACCTCTCCAAACGATCTACCAAAAGATCGGTACTCCCCTGTCTAGATGCTACCCGTGGTCTCTCCTCATGATATCCTAAACCAGAGCTGCCTAGAGCCACCAAAGAGTCAAAGAAGTCATCTACAAACCTAGGCCTATGTCTAGTAGGAATGACAGTGCTGGCTCTAGAGACTACATGAGGTGCAAAACTCCTCTAATGGACCTCAAAGAACTCATCCTCTCCTTTCTTTCAAACTTGGCTCTCTAAAGCGAGAACTCAACAATATGGCCATTCTTCTTGCAGAAGGTGCAATGGTACTTGACCTTTTGAGGGTGCGACACGATGAAGCGAAGCACCTATCTTGCTAGAAAGGGTTTGAGCAAAACCAGATTTAAAGACTATCTTGGATGACTTAGGTGGTTCTACCTCAATCAAAGCCACTCTCAACACTCTAACAACCTTAGGTGGATGATTCTTGGAATGCTCTAGGAATCAAAACCTAGGCCACTATTATTCACACTCACCTTAGATTTGTCTAGAATCATGTTGAGTTTCTTCCTCCCACCAACAAATCTCTCAAGAGTCCTTTGAGGTAATCATTTTGTATGGCTAGTTCATAACAAGAAGCACACTTATTTGACTTGCTAGCCCTATCGACTTTTCCTTATAGTGAGCTACCTCGGCTTTCAAAGCCTCACAAGACACACAATAGTTATCCCTAATCTTATCCAACTGCTATTTGAACTTAACTCTAAACGCTTCTTGTATCTTATCTACACTATGCCCAAGTTCAATACAAAGAGTACAAGAATCGAATCAACAACTTTCTTGGAAGCAAGTCATGGACATGGATTGTTCAATTTTAGCCTTTTCTTCTAGTGTCTTGTTTAAAGCATCATTCTCAAGTGTGAGTTTAACACGTTTTCACATGAAGCGCTTTTAGAGTCTGTAATCATTTCCGACATCTCCTTCATTTTAATCTTATTTTTCTCACAATGAGAGCAGGTGTGACTAGCATCAAATTTACTCAATTCTTTTGTAGCACTATCCAATTTTAGTTCAAGCAAAGCACAATTTGAACAAGGCAAAGGGATAGCATCAACAGTAGTCACATCTAAAGCAATGGCATTCATGCAAGCAGGACTAGACTTGAGAGTTTCTAGTTCATCCAGAGCATCTTTCAATTGATTTGTAACAGAGGAATGAGCAAGTCTTAGAGTTACCAATTCATCATACATTCCAGAACAAGCATCACAAGCATCTTCAGGACTAATTGATTTGAGTGTAGCAACTTCTAGTTTCAAGTTATCAATCATGATGTCACGATTCTTAAGCATTCTAGCTTGCTTATCTAATTTTCGTTCGAAATGACCAAAGCACGTTTCATTTGAGCAGTGAGGGACATACCTCATCGGGATCGTTGAAAAGGTCATAAATCGTTGGAGGAGTCGACGTCGTGGCTGTCCTGGCCATGAAGCACATGCCTTGGGTGAAGTCTTGATCCTTCTTCTTGCCATGAGAGTCGCCGCCGTCCTCCGTCCCCGAGTCCACATCGCTCATGTCAGCAGAGACTCAAGAGCGGTAAGGACCTTGCTGACGAACTTGCGATAGTTCGGCTTCTTGGGCTTCGCATCCTTAGCTTGAGGACGCCTCCGAAAGTCCTTCTCCATCTTGCCCTTCAGCTTGGGGCAACTGGAGCGAATGTGGTTTGGCTCACCACACTCAAAGCAAGTAAGGCCACCTCTCCTACATTTCCTCACTTTGTTGAAGACTCTCGAGAATTTGGTGGTTAGGAGGGCTAAATCATCCTCAGGTATTTTCTCTTGCTGCTCATTGCTCAAAGAATGCAAAGCGGACAACGCAAGACCAGATGATCCAAAGTCCAAAGAATCAGAAGAGCTACCTTGAGATGGGTCAACCACTAAAGCCATCGACTCTGTCTTGGGGAGTCGCGAGATGAAATCAATCTCATGCGACTTCAACCTCGAGTAAAGCTTATCCATGGTAAGCTCACTCATGATGATGTTGTCATTGATGGATGTGATCTTCATTCCCGGACTCTCACATCAAGAGCACCCAAGAGCTGGCGTGCATTCTCGGACTCGATGAATGTGAGACCTCAAAGACGTAAATTATGAAGAATCTTGGAAAACCTTCCCAATAACTCATCCAAAGATTCACCGGGCTTTTGTTCGATCTTTGAGTATTCTTTCTTGAGTTGGTTCTGTCTCACTTCCTTGATAGTCAGAGAGCCCTCGTGGTAATCACAGAGGGTCTTCAGATCTCATGAGCAGACTTCAGATGAGACACACGCTCAAACTCAGATCGACTAAGCCCTTTAATCAAGAAGTTCCGAGCCTTGTTGTTAGCCTCTACATCAGGATTGATTACATCTTCATCGGCCGGCACGACATAAGCATTTTTGACCTTAAGCCAAATTGCGTGCCCTTGAGCCTCGATGTAGGCTTGCATGCGAGCCTTCCAGTAAGCAAAATCAACTCCATCGAAAATATGAGGTTTGAGTGAATACTTGTCAGTCGCCATGGCTCCAAAGAACGGTTAAGATCTATGAGAAAAGCTAACCGGCTCTGATACCAATTGAAGGACCGGAAAGGCGACTAGAGGGGGGTGAATAGGAGCACCAATTCATTTTTGCAAAGATAATGGATTCAACTCATAAATCGCAAATCACTCCAATAGCTATGAGAGCTATGAAGATGAATGCTTAAGCACGATGGAAGACTTGAATGAATCCACTCCTAAACCCTCAAAGCATAGCAGCAAACTCCTTAAAGAAATCCTGAAAAATCAGGGACAAAGGTACTACCGCTGTTGTAAGTGCGGTACTACCGCAGATCATGTACTACTCATGAGCAAATGTCTTGGTACTACCGCATCGCGGTACTACCTCAGGCAAAAGTGCGGTACTACCGATTGTCCTGACGATGAACAGAAACAGCCTCAAAACAAAATCGAAAATCGACGTAACTTTTAAACCGTAAGGCCAAACTCCACCAAATTTGGAACACACCTTCCTATGGGTATTAGGAACCTATTCCAAGTGGCGATCGTCCAGATCTACGTCAAAGTTTCGATCTTTTTCAGTTTTACCTAAGAAGGGCAAAGAACCGAGCAAAAACGAAAAACTTGATCCAACTCTTGCTCGTGGGAGATTGATGATCTAGGTGACCTTAGATACATCCCCACATGTCACAGCAAGGAGTAAGAGTGCACAAGAACAACCAAAAACCAATGGATAAAGGAAGCACCCAAAATCATCAAAAGAGAAGGAAGAACACAAGAGGGGAGCTCATCTTTGGAAGAACATCCATAGATTGATTCATGATGTTCTTTGATTCTGACCACTCCCTCAAGGAGGACAAGAGCTCCATCCAAGAGCATACACATCAATCCATCTCTCTAGAGCCTATACCTCTCTTTTCTTCCCTAAACCCTAAAAACCAAACTAGGGTTTGCAAATGAAGTGCTTGGGGGCTATGTTACAGCAGCCACCCCTATTTATATGGAGGCCTAGAGCTTCTAGAAGACTTAACCCTAATGGGCTCCCGTTAGGCCCAATAACAAACGGGACACACACGCACGTATTTTAAAGCGTCGTCTTCACTTTTCTTGACCTCAACCACTTCTTGACGCACCGTCTTGCGCCGCGGGTTGGCATTAGGTCACCAAGGTGGTATTTGGTGAAATTACTAAAATACCCCTTCTCGATCCTTCTCCATGGACCGAGTCCAATCCTGTCGAAGCAATTGCCTGCTCCGCCACGTGTAGGTTGATCAACGGCTCTCATCATGTCGGCAAGTCTCTCCCGTCCGAATCCCATCGGAACCTCCAAGGCACTTGCACCGACCCCCGCGCCGCTTGATCCAACCAACACATCGAAGCTGCCGGTTCGATCCACCTCGTCCCATACATGCCATGCTTGAGTCACCTGACCTCACCCGGCATCCATGATCGTTATGGACCTCAACTCTCCTAGCTTAGTCCCGATCCTCCTCGCCGTTGACCGCCGTTGACCTGCAAGCCACCTGCACAGCAATAGACCAAGAAATCGTCTCCGGGAACAAGTTCTTCACAACTTGACCCACGTTAGCTCAAAACATGCAATATGCAACATATATGTATTAACAAACATGGAAATGACATAACCCAAAAACAATTCTCCAAGTTAAACGAAACTCAGAAACCAAATCGGTACTACCGCCATGTTATGGCCGGTACTACCGCACTACGGTAGTACCGCACCCATAACTGCGGTCGTACCGCACCTCAAGGAAATCCAAAACTTCCAAAAACACTTGTTCTGGAAAAACCATACCGCTCACACGCGGTCGTTCCGTCATGCGGTACTACCGGCAACCAAAGCACGGTACTACCGCTCCTCGAGAAATCCAAAACACAAATAACACCCGTTCTGGAAAAACCATACCGCTTTGCTTGCGGGAATACCGACAAGCGGTACTACCGCCAAACACAAGCCGGTACTACCGCATCGCGGTAGTACCGCGCATTACACGCCGGTACTACCGATTATCCTGACACTTGCTGAAAACAGGATTTCAACAAAACCGAAAACGATCGTTTCGACAAACCAAAGAAGCTATAGCCAATTGTACCATCACATTAAGATCGTGAGCATATCCCCATGATATCCACAAGATCTAGCCGCTCGAACCTCCTTGTTGAGATCTAGCCGCTCAGACCTCCCCTTGTTGAGATCTAGCCGCTCAGACCTCCCCTTGTTGAGATCTAGCCGCCAGACCTCCCCTTGTTGAGATCTAGCCGCTCAGACCTCCCTTGTTGAGATCTAGCCGCTGCAGACCTCCCCTTGTTGAGATCTAGCCGCTCAGACCTCCCTTGTTGAGATCTAGCCGCTCAGACCTCCCTTGTTGAGACCTAGCCGCTCAGACCTCTCCTTGTTGAGATCTAGCCGCTCGGACCTCCCTTGTTAGATCTCGCCATTAGGACCTCCTCTCGGGAGATCTTAGCCGCCTGTGTCCTCCCTTAGTTGGATCCAAAGGTTCCGACCTCCTTAGGTCCAAGACCTCCTTAGCGCTTGGACCCATCTTTGACTCTCGTGGTCAGACGCTTGAGGCCTTGCCTTCTTAACCTTAGGACCATCCGATGTGGTTTGGATGGCCCGATCCTAAGGGCATGTTAGTTTGGTCCGAACGTTCCTATCCTTTTTGGGCGCCCGATTTTAATCGAGCGGCTCTGCTTTGCTACGCTGCGTTTTCCTTGTTTCGGGACCTCCTCACGGTTGTTTTGCAAAGACCACCTCCTCGGTCCTTCTTTGGTCTTTTGTAAGGACCACCTCCTAAATCGGGATATCCCTATTGGTGGGACCTCCCTCGCACCCTTTGATCTGGACCGTTGAGGTCCTCCTTGAAATCTTGACCCTTAGACCTCCCTTGTGCTTGGCCTCGGCGGCCAGACCTCCTCGTGGTGAGCTTTACGGACCTCTTGTCTAGAACCTCCTCTAGAGTCCTTGGACCTCCTGTCCAGGACCTCCCCCTCTGAGTGTCTTGGACCTCTTGCCCAGGACCTCACAGTGGTCTTTGGCGGGGATGACCCTTGCGGTGGGGCCACCTCTTTGACTTGTGGTGCACCCTTTGGTGGCCCCACTTGCCGCCCCTCTTCACCTTGTAATTATTGTGCTCTTGCCTCGAACTCATGCGCATTTAATAGGTGTCGGGTCACATTAAATGCAGTCATATCTGAGGTACTTTATTTCAATTCTTTTAGGGCAAGCCTTGCCCTAGTTGTCCCGATTGCCTACACCTCACTGAGTTTTTCCTTGTGGTGCACACTACCAACTCCGGCTATATAAAGCCTAGGCGGGCCAACCTTTGTAACATGTTGCTCATTTCTTCCTTCCCTGCCTCATCTGCTCAGTTCTTCCTTGTGCAAGACCTTTCCGGGGAGCTCTTTGAGGTCAGTGTTAAACCTCTTGGTTTCCTTTTTGGCTGAGTTGGTTTGAGTTCCTTTTGGTTCTTTTGAAGTTCTCTCGGCTTAGTGTGGTTTTGCTTATTTGGTTTTCTTGCGAACGTGTAGATCACGAGTTCGAGGAGATCTTGGACCCAGCTCTTCTTTGCAGAAGGCTCTCCACTGCTTGACCAAGGCAAGCCACAGATCCCCTTTGATCATCTTGAACCAAGTTTCATAAATGTATTTCGGTTTTACTTTATCATGCATGGCTATGTTTATATGAAAATGGTTTGGGCTGTAGTTACTTGCCTACTTGCTGTTATGCCTCCTTTATACCTTGTCTCCATCATGTTGTCATGTTCACCTTGTGAGCCTTAGGGTGGATAATTTAGTTGGTGTTCTTTGTTATTTGCCAACATGGGGCCGAGGGTCTTATCTGACCTTGCTTAGAAAGCGTGGTTGAGCGTATCATGCTTCATCTCTAATAATCTTGACTAATAAATATGAAATGTGTGGCTGGTGCCATTGTTGAGCAACTATGGCAGGACGCCTAAGCTGTGTTGACTGTGGTGTGAGATCACTTGGTTAAAAACTGTTGTGCCAAGACTGGGTGGTCTTTTGGCATGGGCTTGTACAAATTGTTTCTTTGAGGCAAGAAGGCAGGAGTGAGTAGTGGGTGCTTTGCACACTTGGTTGTGGAAGTCTTGCCTTGGCACAATTAAGGACTTCACTTTGTGTGCATTGAGCTGGGCCAAAGCAGTGCAACCAGGATCATTTTATGGGAATGGTCTGGCTGAATAATTAGCAATGGGTTGGCTTGGGGCTGTTGTGGTTGAGTGTGTGATTCGTTGGCGCAAGAGGGCACCCATAACCTGCGGACTTCTAGACCACAGGAGGGATTACGAAACCTTAGCGGGCGGCCGAGTCAGTTCAAAGCTTTGTAAAGGCCTTGCAGCGCTCTCTAGGCCGCTCACCTTAGGAAGTGAGCAAGGGTGACCGAACCCGCCCCGCTAGAGAGATCGTGGATTGTGGGTAAAGTTGTACACCTCTGCAGAGTGTAAAGATCTATTCGAATAGCCAAGTCCTTGGTCATGGACATGCTCGATGAAATGGTGCAAGGGTAGCTGTTTCAAAAGCTTGTGCCATGGACACTTCCGCGAGATGCCTTGGCTTTGCCTCGAAGAGACCTTGGCGGCTCCAGAGGGGTCAAGGTTGGCTCGGGTAGTGGTCCAGGTTGGTTTGGACCTCTGGAGTGGGTGCTCTGGAGTGGGTTTTGGTAAGGACACGGTCCGGGTGTGACCGAACTCCTTCTTTTGGTTGTGGTGTGAGTTGGTGCTCACCCCACCTTTTTAAACATCAAAGGTATTATGTACTATGGTTTTACTTTCTTTGCTTTTCAATCTATTACTATTTTATTGTTCAAATCGGCTTTGCTAAACTAACCATACAACTCTCCATTGGTAAGTCCGTGCATGAATATTATTGCATCTTTGCTCTCTGTGACTTCCGAGTACATTCCAAGTACTCATGGCTTAAGCCCAATGTCAAAGCATATTATGAGGATGATCAAGTCGAGGCGGCTGAGACCTCTTCGAGGAGGAGTTCTTCGACGACTAAGTCGCTTAGGGCGTCCTCCACCCGACGACTGTGGTGCTTGTTGGATGGCTTTGCGTGTTCAGTGTTTGAGCCCTAGAAGCTCCTTGTTGCCGGTTGTAAGTCCTCGTTGGTGTTGTAAGCCCTCGATGGCGAGACCTCTTGTTAACAAGCTTGGCCATAAGGTCCTATTATATAAAGTTTAATTTATGCGCTTCATCTTTGTTTGATCTCGTGGTTGTGGTCGGGACCACGGGAGGTCCTTCGGGACTTGCTTTGGGAGGTCTGCCGGACCTCTTAGTGATGTGCTGGAGGTGCTCTGAGGCGGTGGCGGCCACGATCTCCGGGAGGTCCATAAGACCTCTGGGAGGTCTGGCAGACCTCGGTTAAGCTCCATGCGGTGCTACCACATCTTTCCGTGGTGACTTCGCAGCGAAAAAAAAATGGTCCTCCCGGACCTCTTACGGTACATCACTCTCCTGGCAGCCATACTTCTTGAACTTGCACGAGTTGGTCATATCGTGATTGTATTCCGGCTTAGCACACTCTTATTTCATTAGCATTCTCTAGCTGGTCGGTATGACCAGCCCCTACGAGTTCAAGAAGCATGGCTGCCAGGAGAGTGTGTTAGGTTCAATGAGGTTGGCTGTGGCTGCTGTCTTATCCTCCTCATGCTACGTAGACGACCCCCTAAAAAAATTTATGCTTCGTGGTGGGCTTGGTTGCTTTCTTAGGCGTACTCGCCATCTTCTTCAAAGTAGCCGTGCTTATCAGAGACTGTTCTTGTTAATAAACGTCTGTGATACATATCACAGATGGTTTCAATTACAAATAGTCTGTGATAAATAAACATCACAGATGGTTCTTGTTAATAACCGTTTGCGATAATTATATATTACAGACTATTGTAGTTTATAACCGTCTGTGATACATATCACAGACGGTTTATTCCACTAAACTGCCTGTGATAGTTCTATAGACAAAAAATGTTCGCACGCTAGCATAAGTAGGGTCAATCCTGAGCTTTCTCATCTTCTTCTAGGACTTGAGCTCAGCTCTTTCTCCTTCTAGTCTCACGTCATCGCATCTCCTCCTCTTGAGTGAGGGCCATCTGTCTGAGGCGTTGAGCTCACCGAATCGGAGGGCCCTAGCACTAGCCACTACTAGGCTGGTGGATTGCCCTAACTGCCGTGTGCAAGCAAATGTGTTCTACGTCAACACCGAGGGAAATACTGGTCGGGTGTTTTACAAATGTCCCTATTTCTCAGTAAGTAAACTTGAGTTTGATTTCTTGTGGTTTGGATGTTTCTCCAATAGCTATGAAATGTGTGTGCTTTTTTGGCATTTGTACAGTTCTATAGGCTGGAGGATGTCAATATTTCCAGTGGGCAGACACCATGGACAAAGCAAGGGAGCGTAGCAATACAGGGCAAAGGATGGATTCTGGGCTAGAGCAGAGAATGGAAGTTGTGCTAGAGCAGAGGCTAAACATGTTGGAGTTGAAGATGGAGCGCATTCTGGACCATATCAAGTGACCAGGGAAGATTTTTTGTGTATCATTGTTATAATTTATGGCATATTTGTGAAGTAGCTAATTTCCTATAGTTATATGCAAAATAGACTTTGTTCATATCACAGACGGTTTCAACCACAAACCGTCTGTGATAAATACATATCACAGATGGTTATCTTTAATAACCGTCTGTGATAAGTATTATATTACAGACGGTTTGTTCCACTAAACTGCATGTGATAGTTCCTTCCATATCTAAAAAATGTTCTGTTTTTTGGCTACTAGCATTAGGAGTATCACTAAAAACCACTAATTTTACAAGTAGTTCAACTCCTGTGCAAAGAACTTGGCGTACTCATGCCTAATCCTACAGTCGTCGTACTCATGCCTAATCTTACAGTTGTCACTGCAGAAGAAAACGTAGTCGTCCCACCCTTCCGTCATGCCGCAGCCGGTGCTCGTTCACTGGTGGCCGTCCGCCGACAGCGCCCACACCCGGCCCAGCGGACCGGCCATCTTCCACATCACTGTCTAGACCGCATCCGCAGCGAGCCTTGGGCACCGCTTGCTCTCCCGGTTGGTCCTCTTGGCCGTTCGCACCCGTCGGTCGGCTCGCCCTCGACCTGGCTAATGTATTGCTTCCAAACGTCGCACGCCTCGCCGGCCGTGTAGAGGAAGAGGCCGAGTACGTAGGTCGCGGCCTTGTAGCTCGTGACGGCCCCCCATTCGAGGAACACGAGGCCGCTCTACATGTCCTGGTGCGTGAAGACAAGCGTGAGGCCAATGATGAAGCAGGCCTCCGGGTTGCCAGCACCGGCCAGGTGGTTGGCGACGACGAGGTAGCGGTCGTTGTCCAGCCACTTTATCGCCTCCTCCCACTCCAGCACCACGCGCCTCCCCACGGCGCGCTCCTTGGACGCCTTATACATGGCCTTGCAACTTCAATATATGTACACAATTCAAGATGTCAGAATTACTTCGTAAGAGAATATTAAAATTAAGGCCAAATTAAGGGCGTTGTTGCTAGTCATATTGGTGACATATTTCTCTAGTCAAATTAAAAGGCTAACATGTATGCATGTATGGATTGGTTGCCACAACAAACAGTAGTACGTATTTTTGTAGGTATATAAATACTTACGTGACTCGTAGGCTGCAGAGGTCAGCCATGGGCTGAGGAGAGCTCGCGGCCACGAGGTCAACGATGTTGACGACGACATCGTGAGGAAGAGCGACGGCGATCGCCGACCTCCTCGCCTTGGTCCTCGCCGTCATTCTCCATGTGCTCACCATGGCGTGCGACGTATGGTCTATGAGTTTTCAATACCATAGTGATCGAGTTTTTTTTAACTCTACTGGTTGTTAATGGAGGGTGCGAAAGATATGATCATTCTTTTAAAACGTATCACAAACCGAGACGAATCGTAACGTCGGCACGCGAGACGAAAACACGCATTGTAACGGCGGCGCGCGAGATGAAGAGACACATTGCGCGAAAACCGAATGGCTTAAACATATCACAGATGGTTCCAACTACAAACCGTCTGTGATACAAAATTATCATAGACAGTTCTTGTTAAGAACCGTCTGTAAATTATCACAGACGGTTATATTTAAAACACATCTATGATATTTATTAATAACACAGACAATTATTGTTAAGAACCGTCTGTAATATTTTACAGACAGTTTTCAACATGAACCATCTATGATATTACATCTTCACATACGGTTTTTACCGTAGCCAGTAACACAAACATGTGTTAAACCAAAACCGTCTGTGATTGTATTTAATACTGATGGTTTTGAGGAACCGTTTGTGATGAGGCGTCTCTATGATATTTCACAGACGGTTTTCAACATGAACCGTCTGTGATATTACATCTTCACATACGGTTTTTACCGTAGCCAGTAACACAAACGTATGCTAAACCAAAACCATCTGTGATTGTATTTAATACTGACGGTTCTAGAGAACCGTCTGGGATGAGGCATCCAGTATAACCCCTTTTATAGTAGTGGTGGGGAATGGGTACTAGGGAAGATGCGAGACAGCGAGAGGGTGAGTTGTGGTCTTGTGATGCTCTTAATGGGCTGGGTTTCGTACCAGCCCAACAACCCAATTAGACGCACGAATCTTGGCGTATATCCGACAGCTGAAAAATCGACTGCGATTTCCCAAAAAAAAAAAATCAGGCGGCTGTGCACTAGCAAAACTGAGATTTATTTCTTTCTACAATAATCGTCTAGCTCAAGAACTCAAAGCGAAAGATTTGCGGCCTCCTTCATCTCCCAATGAAAATGTGTGCTAGATTTACATTCAGAATCAGCACTGTTTAGATGCCACCCCGCAACCACTCTAGTTGAATAAACCATGCATCGGCCGACAAGAGATGCAGGGACACCTATACAAAACGGGAGCGCAGTCCAAGTGGCCACCCTCTCCCAAACTTCGTTTGCATAAACGCAGTTGAAAACGAGATGTGGCGCCGTCTCCGGAACTTGATCACACCGTGTGCATTGTACACTGTGCGGCCATGCATCCACGGATTGCTTTGTTGGCACTAAGCGAAGACGAACCAGCCGATCCGAAGACAACGCACAGCGCTCGGAAGAAGACGTGCGCTCGCCGGAAGCCGATGAAGCTCTCACGCGACGTGCACTAGAAGTACCTAGAACACACGCATACATACGCTGAAGGAATCACACGCGTATGTGTACTGGAGGCAACACGCGCACATGCTAGAAAGAACCAACGCACGTAACTCACGTACGCAAGCTGAACCTCAACGCTCGGGACGTCACGCGCGCACTGGGAAGCGATAGGATTTTTGGTGATGCGTACGGCAGCTCTTCTGGTATATTTTTCTCTATTGCTTCAATTAAAACACATCTGATCACACGTCCTTTTAAAGACTACGAAACTTACTAACCAAGCCAAAACTAAACAAGGAAAGCCTAACAAAGGAAACAAACTAATTTGATCCAATACTGATTGCATTAGAATCCTAACGCCCTATTACTTGATAAGTCTAGATTAGTTTTCAACAAACTTATCCTCTGTAAGGATTTTTTTTTTCTGGACAAGTAGGCTAGCGAATAATTTGCACTTGTTCTCAGCCTTCGCCTTCCAAATAATACAAGTGTTGAAGCCGGGTGAGAACCGTAGAATTGGATGTCGATTGCAGGGTTTTCAAAACCAGTTCCAGAAATTTCGGCCGAAATTTTCAAAGCAAAATTCGAATTTTCGTATTTTAAATTTTAAAAGATTAAATTCAACTAAATTCGATTTTTTGGGGCCAATTTTGCGAACTGAAGTCTTACCGGGGGTTCGGTAAGGCCAATATTGCTGATTCTTGGCCGGTAAACCGAACCATGCTCTACTGTCGTCCATCTCCCGTTTGAGTCCAATTGATCTTGTCCGGGGTGTTTGGCTGCAAGGCAACTTGTGAGACCATATGGACCAGAGAGTAACAAATTGTTGTAGTTGTGGTGTGGTCGAGATGCCTCTGAGCGATCTGATCCTGGTTCCATTTGCTAGCTCTTCGGCCACCGACCGCTTCTTTCGTTTTTGTTAAGGGAAACAACAGAGGGGCGATGCCCTTTGCTTCTTGGCCATGGAGGCAGCGCGAGAGCCAGAATATGGCCGTCTTCCCGTCGCCGATGGTGATAACCGTACAGGTCTGGGAAGAAGGTAGTTCGTCCGACTTGTCCACAGGGAGCTCCATCCCTGCCCACGATTTCCACAGCCACCGCAAACGAAGAGCCCGAATGAACCTGGTGTGGTCTTTTAATGGCCGCCGTGTGCTTGCTCGGCTCCTTTCCAAAGAAATGAGCGACGCGGCTTGTCCATCTTCTTTAGCGCCCATTTCTTGAGAGGCTCTGTCAGGGTTTTCGATTTCGTTTGAGTAAAAATACCGGGGCTGAGCGAAATGGCCGAAATTATCGAAATTTCGGTAATTTCGAATTCAACTCGGTCAAATGGCCGAAATTGGCATTCAAATTTGACTGAATTTCATCAAAAAAATTGACGAATTTTGACCAAATTTTGAATGCTGTTTGAATTTGGTCTGAATTCATGTGCAACCGATTTTTTTTTACCGAAAGAGCAAAATTTCGAGCTCCAGCGAAATGTACGAAATTTCGTTGAAATTTGGAACCCTGGCTATGGTTATACTTCTGTCGGTGGGGATTCTCGGTTAATTAACAAGAGAAGTTGGGTTCGGGCGGTTATTTGCGTACTCTCACCAAAGGGCACATTACGTGCAGAAAATTTTTCTAGCTTTTGTGTCGTGAGTCGTGACGAGGACATAAAAACAAGAATATGTATGCATAAAAGGGCTTAACTGTATGAAGAAAGAAAATGAGAAAGAAGGTCAGCGTCGATCACGAAAACCCCCAGGCTGCTTTTCTTCTTCCCGAGCCATAAGATACAGAATTAGCCATATCAACTAGACGTCACGCGGTTGGTGTGGTTTGTTGGGTGGCTGTTCGATCTCATGCATGTGAGCATGACTTCACGGCTTGGAACCTGTATTTGTCATGATCCAATACGTTATACAAATTACACATTTCTTTCAGCTTTAACTCTTTACTGCTAGTGACAATCTAGCTAATTGCTCTATGCATGTGATACTGATAGCCTGCCTGATACCCCTTTGTTTATAGATGTATAGCGTAACTTTTCAAAAGATGTAAAATCACCTCCATAGGAGTAGTTCAATAATGCTGCACTGGCAAGTGCAGACGAACGGTTAGGGTCTCTACTTTGTATCCAAAAATGGAGATCGTGAGTTCAACTAATTCGATCCGGCTCCCTGAAATTTCATGCATGCGTGAGTTGTGGAGGTGAGTGTTGCCGACGAAACATATACTACGTACCAGCCACCAGGCTTGTAATCCGGTTGTTTGATGTCAGATGTCGCAAGAACCGTGCTTTTATTACAGTGAGATATGTATAATTATATGACAGATCAACAGAGCTTAGAAACACACAACAAAGTACAACACTACAACCAATGGGAATCAAAAGAATGGATGGAACGACAGAATCAAACCACAAGCTTAATTATCGAACTCTACGCACGTGTGCTGGCTGGCCTCTTTCTTCGATCTCCATGCATGTACACCGGCCTTCCCGTCCAGTAGGATCTAGTATAGGCGGTGGTTGGTGATGCTGCACTTCTTCCTGATCTCCCCCTTGCTCCCCGCCGGCATGGGCAGCTTGCTGAGCTTGAGCAGCGAGTCGGAGAAGTCCTCGTCCCAGAGCGTGCCGTTGTCGGCGTACTCTTGGACGTGGCCCAGCGCCTCCTTGTGCGTCAGCAGCTCCCAGTCGGAGTTGAAGGTGACGATCCTGACGAGGTTGTTGTGGTAGTAGGTGTTGTCCAGGAAGTCGCTGACCTTGCGCACCCGGCTCGTGAAGCCCGGCATGTACCTGGCCACGGTGCCGTAGTCCTCGTCGCGCACGTTGTTGACCACAGGCGGGTTGGCGCCGTGGGGGCACTTGTAGTTGAGCAGGTCGCGGTAGGCCGGGGTGATCTGCGACGGCGGGGCGGTGAGGCGACCGGTGAAGGACGAGCAGTGGCCGACTCCGATGGAGTGCGCGCCGGAGAGGATGACGAGCTCCTCGACGGTGAAGTTCTTGCGGGCGAAGTTGTCGATGAGCTGCTGCACGGTGAAGGTGGAGTCCGGGAGGTCCGCCTGGGCCTCGGAGGCGGAGGAGACGTAGCCGTCGAGGCGGCCGGCGGGGACGTCGAAGTGGACGTGGCCGTTGCTGAGGATGCTGGCCGCGTCGCGGGCGGCGTAGATGAGGATGTCGGAGCAGGAGACCAAGCCGGGGCACCTCTTCTCGACAGCGTCCTTGATCTCCTCCAGGAGGTCGAAGGCAGCGAGCCCGATGTTCACCGGAGCCTCCTTCTCCGGGTGAGGGTTGCTGTCGGATGCGTCAAGGAGGACAGAGCCGTCGCACCCCTGCGTGGTTAAATAATTTCAAGCCATTAATTTGGAGCTTGCACGTAACAAACGTCTAGTACTCACTAGCTCTGCATAAGCTAGGCCTCTCAGGTGATCAGCTGAAAATGGAATGGTCGGTGCATGAAACATCAAGGCCTGCTATAACTTGCAGAGACGTCGTGAATATCCATCCATACCCTGACGAAGCAGTCGTGGAAGAGCAAGCGGACAAGAGCAGCGCCCGTGCGGCGGTTCGTCTTGAGAGCCCTGAGGACGTGCCACTTGACAACGTTCTCCACGCCTCTGCATTTCTTGTTGTAGTACCCGACCTCCAGCTCGCCGGCCTCCGCCGACGGCACGGCGAGGAGGACCGCCTGGGCGGCCACCAGGACGCAGAGAACGGCCACCGAGAGCTTCATATCTCGCAAATCAAACTAACAAGCAAGAAACCTGCAGTGAGGCTTAACTACCAGCTAGCTAGCTGAGTAAGCGATGGTGCTTGAGTTGTGGTGTTGAGCTCAAGGTTTGGAGGGGTATATATCGTCAGTTTTGGCTAGTATATTTTAACGGCTCATGATTGAGTGTACCGATAAGATGGAGAGTGGTGCATGCATGCGACTTTGTGATAATAATGTGCGATATCCTTATAATAGTGTGCAAGCTAGGCATTGCTGATCTGGTGAAACGTTGTCCAAGTACGAACGAAACTTCCTACACGATAGCTACAATAATTTGTCTTGCGATCAGGCAGCTACAAATTAATACATGCATGTTTAGTCGCAGTTTGGATTAGAACCCTCACCTCTCGTATTCGGCCCATTCCGGCCAATTCAAATTTCGTCCGAAAAAGTTCCCAAAAAACCGAGTAACCGTCGGTTACCGATGCTATCGCTACTTATGAAAAACTTCATATACCGGTAGTGTTTTCCTGGTCCTAGTATGAAACTTCCTACACGATAGCTATAATAATTTGTCTTGCGTAGCTCTGAACCGTAGATCTTGCAGCTAACGGTATAATTTAATATATCGGTAGTGTTTTTTTTGTTCCGGGGGAAGCGGACGCGACACGGCCGTTTATTCCATCCGTGATGTGTGCACGACTGCTCATGACTCCGTCTTCGCTTAAAATCCACGGGCGTTTGGTTTCCACGGTCGCGTCACCCTACTTCTCATTATAAAATGGCATTCCTATCAAAAGGGTCAAAAGGAAGTTCTGATTATACAGTACGGTTGCAAATTCTGGACTGTATTCTACTAGTATTTTCGTATATAACAAAGTCCAGAAGTACTGGTATTGTAGATGTCAGCGCATGAGAAATGCCCATCAACGGCACAACTTTTAGGTATGCACACTTCTTTTAACAGAAAGTATGAATCTAGTTGTTCGAAAACAATCAATAATCTATGAATACGTATAATTTGAATTCAGAATTCATGAGCAAACGAAGCCTGTATAAAATGAAGAAAAGAAAATAAAGAAACAACATTGGTCAAGCTGATAAACTGCCACTTACAATCCAGTAGTCGCAATACATTATACTACCTTCATTCTTTTTTACTTGTTGTTTCATATATCGATATAGTCTATCATACACGATTTTTTTTATTAATTAACCTTTTATTAATTTTTATTTTAAAGTTAACCTCCGACGCATTGTATTTTCAATTCTGACTCCTTTGATCACGCCACTACTCGTGACGTGACAAAACAACACTGTCACGCTGGGACAAGCTCTTGTCACGCCGTAGGTGGTGGCGTGACAGTGTTGTTTGGTCACGCCACCACCAGTGGCGTGACCAAAAGTGTTATTTAGCGGACTTATCCTATGGCGTGACAGCGTTGTTTTGTCACGTCACTATGGTGACGTGACAAAAAGGGTCAGAATTGGAAATAAAATGCGCCGAGGGTTAACTTTAAAATAAAAAAAAGGGTTAATTAATAAAAAAGTACATCATACACACATTAACTATTGCTTTTTTCTAATTATGTGTTAGTACAAATTATTAAAAATATAATGATATGAAGGTATTTTTCATGACAAATCTACTAATATCATTTCCACATGATAAATCCAAACAATTTTGCGTATTTTAGCAGTGAAAAATTTAAAAGTTGATTGCACGTGTTGTTAAACGACTTCTAAAAAGAACGGATGGAGTATAGTAAAAACCAGTGATGTATGTCTGGTGTAAACACTCTTAGGCCTTATTCGGATCTCAAGGTTTTTTCAAAACCAAGTTTTGTTGCACCAGATTTAGGCCCTAACAACATATATAAATCATGTTTGATTAGGATAGGATAAAACTAGAACTATAAAAACTAAATTTTTACGATAAACCATTCCCACCTGGTTTTCACAAAACTTATACATACATACATACATACATACATATATATATATATATATATATATATATATATATATATATATATATATATATATATATATATATATATATATATATATATATATATATATATATATATATATATATATATATATATATATATATATATATATATATATATATATATATATATATATATATATATATATATATATATATATATATATATATATATATATATATATATATATAAAATAACTAAAAGTCAGTTTTCGCCAAACAACATTTTCACACAAAAAATGCATTTTTCACGCAAGTTATTAACAAAATCTGATGTCCAAACGACCACTTAGAGAAAAATATATAAAAAAATAGTATAAATCCTCACAAAATAGAAAAAACTATTAGCCATCAATCTGGTTGCTCCTAGTTATGACCACCCACAACCGTTGATGCCAAATATCTTTCATACTTCAAGTAAAAAAGATGTAAGAAAAATCGCAAACCTAAAAAACAACTCTTATTTAGATATAATCTAAGTCGATTTTGAGTTGTCAAAGATTAAGAGTTTATGATGTATAGTTGTATACAAGGCGGGCATATCACTCCAGCTAATAATTTAATTAGTTTTAGACAGCTACAAGAGAACGTCTCAAATAAATTTCAAAATTTGTTCAAAATGTCCTGACCTGATATATTTTGGATATTCCACTAGACCGGACCTGGATGACAGGTAACTAAACAAGCGACAAATTAAGGTCCTGTTTGTTGCGCTTTTAAAACACGCTTACGTGTTACGTGGTTTAACGAAGTTTAGTTTAAATTTGCTTCTAAAATTCTTGTTTTCTTCATAACAAAATTCATGTTTGCTCTATGATCTCCACGGAATTTTCGACAAACATATGCACAGAAGCACTTCCGAAATTAAGATATCTTATACAGTATTTAATTAAGCCGATTTAATTTGTTCGATCGTGACAAACACAAGTACGTATTTTTTTTTCTCCCCTTCTTATTTTTATGTGGCAAGGACAAGTACTTTCCCTTGGACCAAAAGCTTCACAAAAACCCTCGAGTTGGATAATCTTTTACAATGGCGCCGACAGGTCACGAGTCTTCACGAGCGATTTGTATATAGTTATCGTCTAACTACCGTAAGTTGGTGTATCATTGGTTTAGCTGTCTGGATAGTGGCATGTCTACTTTATTCCCGTAGTTTCTTCCTAAAAAAATCGAGTTATTTTTGTTTAGGTTGTCATCCGTGAAAAAGCTTTGTTAGTTGTAAGGATACATGTGCTTCTGATGTTCATGTTCTGGCCGATCCCCTCACCAAGAAAGCAAAAATTATATTGATCAAGTAGTCTGCGATCACACACACGAACATGTCTCAGCAACAACTTCAGGTTTGAAAATTGATTAAGTGGCTGATTAGGAAATTAATTAACTAGCTCCAAATTGTGTTTATACGATGAACTGTACACAGCACGTGAGTTTAGTAGTAGTTTAATTGCATGCTTAGAATCATGGCGTTTCGGTCAATGGGGATCCAGCTATGTATCAAACATTCCATATGATTGAGCGGTATATAATTGAATTGAAGTCAGTAAAACTAATAACCCGATACCAATTACCCTAACTTAACATGATACCTGATGCTCGCTCAATTCCGAAAAGCAAAATAGATGTGCATACTATTATACATCTCCCGGCGGCTAGCTAGCTCGGGTGCTCATCCCCTAGTTGGATTGCAAACAAGTGGCTGAGATCAAACTCCACTAGTTGGATTTGCTCCCTAACTCCAAGGTGCAAGTTGCAACGCTAGGCAATAGGCCATTCACAACCTAACCAACCTCAAGTTTAGCTCTCTCCATCGTCCAGCTGCACCTCTCAGACTAGCAGTTCAAATGCACACCATCAGTTAGATATACTCAATTATCAATAAGAGCACACTCATACCAATACATATGTCAAATAAAAATACAAATTCGGCAGCTACCATCTTACAATGCCCCATTAGCTCTCTACCATGTAATTATCTAGGGCTTCCTCTCTCCACAAGTAAGATCTGGCTGGATGGATCCCAGACATCTTTGTCTCGGGGTGGAGCGATGATAAACGCTGTGCTATCAACTATACCAACGTACTACATGAGCTGCTACAAATGGCCAGACCGCATCATTGACGCTATTGACAAAATTCAGAGAGCTTTCCTTTGGCGCGGCAATAGGGAACTGCATGGTGGTCACTACCTTGTTGTCTGGACAACTGTCATTCTACCAAAAGAACAAGGGGGCTAGGTCTGAGAGACCTTAGACTACACAACCAAGCATTACTCATGAAATTTATGGAAAAACTTCTATCTAATCATACTGATCCTTGCTTCCAATGGTTAAGAATGTGATATATTCGCAGTGACATACCGATTCAACCTCGATATCGACACTAATACAAGGGACGATACAAATGACAAAAGTTATCATTGGCAATGGAGCAAACACTATGTTCTGGAAAGATAACTAGACAACCATGGGACGATTACAACTCAGTCTACCAACCCTGTTCACCTTCGCGATTCATCCAAACTGCATAGTACAGTCGCAGCGTAGAGATAACAATTGGGTGATATCACTACAACCAGTTCTCTCGCAACAAGCTGCTTCAGAATACCAAGTTCTACAAGATCTCCTATCTTCCCAACTACTACAGTCGGATATTTTGGATGAGAGGATATCCATTTCAACCATGGCTACACCAACTATATCAGCGTTTTATAAGACTTTATCTTTTCATGGTATAATTTGGCCGGCAAAGGACTACACTTGGAACCATTCAATCCCACACAACTACATAATCTTTTTATGGCTAGCTTTCAGAGGACGATTAAACACAGAGATAACACGACAACAAAACATTGGACACATGACCCACATTGCGATATCTACCCTGCAATAGAAATAATCAATCACATCATTTTGCGTTGCAAGTCTGCAGACAATCTTTGGAGAAAATTAGGACTCGCAAGAGAAGCAAACTCATCACAAAACATGCTCCAATTTTGGAAAAGACAATGACAGGAGATGAAGACTTCCAAAAAATTTGGCCAATTTGCTTTGCAGCCTACGCTCACACATTGTGGATTTCGAGAAATAAAGGATTATTCCAACATTCTCATAACCATGCGTCAATTCTACATCAACAGATTCAAAGCTTAATCAATCTTTTGTCTTACTAGTTAAAGCCTAAGTATCAAGTGGGTCTTCGGCATTGGAGCCAGCTATTATTGTAACTTAATTCGCTTGTATTTTTCCTCTTCTTCTTCTTATTTATTTCTTTCTCTACTGTATTCCTTTCTGTTCATTTTATTCTTACTGCTTTCTTATTTTATTTTCTCTTTTGTAACACTTGTTTGACAACCATTTAAATATAATGGCTATAAGGTAGAGATTTCTCTACCTTCTTACGTAAAAAACATACTACGTACGTACGTACGTGAGGCACCTGATTTACCTTGGTTAATTAATACCACTCCTTTTTCTGTTGCAAAATAAATGATGTTGTGGTATAGTTGCGGCAACATATCAGTGCTAATGGGTAATTGGGTGATAAGGTCCTAAGGTGACCATGAGAGTTGCTCAAATGCTATGTACGTATGTATGTGAGGCACCTGATTTACCTTGGTTAATTAATACCACTCCTTTTTCTGTTGCAAAATAAATGATGTTGTGGTATAGTTGCGGCAACATATCAGTGCTAATGGGTAATTGGGTGATAAGGTGCTAACGTGACCGTGAGACGTCAGATCTAGAACAGGTGGCTCAGATCGAGGCAGGGTGGCAACCCCATCCCACTTAAACGTTTATGAAGAAAACCCCCTGCTCGTTAAAGTTTTATCACAAAAAAAGGTCCTCCTTACCCCTTCTCTCTCTCTCTCTCTCTCTCTCCTCATTCTAGTTTTACTTGAGCAACGTGCTCGAGCTCATGACCTAAGGATAACCCAGGCGGAATCGCCCCCGAACCCGCACCCGGCCGCCGCCCTTCCCATCCACCGGCCGCTACGCTGCCTTTCCACCCCAATGTCCTGCCACGCTACGCCGCTCCACTCGGCCGCAAGCCGTGACGAGCTGATGCCACCCCCTCCCTCCTGACCCGCTATCCAGTTGCGCCCTAGCTGGCTCTGGGCTTTCAGGCATTGCCTTCTATGTGATGTTCATGTTTTGTGTATCGCTCAAGAACGTTATGTATTTCTTTTGTGTATTGCTAAAAACCTTATGAATTTCTATGTTTTGTGATGTTCGATGTTCTCTGTAACTTGTGAGAATGTTTCCAAGATATTTTTGTGTTTCATGTTCTGTGATGTTCCGCTATCTGGTTGATTGCCAAAATTATTGTTGCTGCTCCAGATGAAATTTTTTGTTGACTCAATGGATGCCTATCTCAATTGGCTTATGAATGTTGTGAGGATGTGTTTCTCTGAGAATGCATGTGTCCGAGTGCTAGCTACTGCTACTTGGCAGCTGGCTGCTTAGTAGCTAGCTGCTACTACTTGCTACCAGGGTTTCTTTTACTGGAATTTTTTTTTTACCAGGGGTGGCTAGTAAGGCCAAAAAATCGAAATTTTTTGTAACAACCCAAAATCTCTAAGTTGGATTAGCTAAACATCTAATATGCACTTGCCAAATTTTGGACCTTTTTAAAACTTTTTGTTGCAAAGCAAATAGGTTATAGCCTGGTTTTCCAAAACCTAGAAATGAAATTTCTAAAACAAAATAAAAGTTTGTAAAGATTTTAAAAGCTTAGTTCAGAGTGGAGTATAAAACCCTATGTTGAAAACCCTTTGAATTTTGAAGACTAGAATTTAAACCTAGAAATCCAATACTCCTTCTCCATTTCAAAAGCTCAAATTGAACTTGTGGTAAAACTAAAAAGGTTTCAAATATGGGAATGTTTATTTTGGGATTGAAATTATAAATATTAAAACCTCATATGCTCCTAGAATGCTTGAGATACTTTCAAAAGAATTCTCAAAAATTCAATTTGCAAATATACTTTCTTTATCTCAAAAATACAAACTATATTTCATTTTGAAAATATAGTAATACCCATATCTGGGAATATTGTATTTGCATTTTTATATGCCCGGTTGCTTGTTTTGAATTTTTGGACATTATTTGGTTCACTATTTTATTTGCTTGTTATTTGAATTTTAATTTAAAATGCAAACAAATCATATGAACAGTATCTGAAAATATTTTTCCTAGGTTCTAGAACTTCAATTTGACTCACCTGAAAATTTTCATAATTTCTAGAATTATTTTGCTATTTTAAAAAAGGCCAGTCAAACTAGTTAGTCCTTGGTCAAACACCTAAACCAGAGACTTAAAACATTTCTACAGAAAAATTTATTTCTCTAAAACCCCTGGAAAAATTTACTCAAGGATCTTCTCTGTGTCTTAAGGCTCCCCTAAAAATTTTCATGATTTAGGAGCTTGGAAACTCTGTCTAAGAATTCGCAACCCCCTCAGCCTTTCGAAATCAACTCGGTCAAAGCAATCGAGTTGACTCGACTCGATTTCGACAAGCCAGTCGATTTTGACTAGCTCTCGATTTCGACCAGCCACTCGATTTCGACCAGCCGCTCAATTTCTACCAGCACTCGATTTCGACTAGCGCTCGATTTCGACCAGACTTTTCGACCAGAACCACTCAGTATCGACCAGACCCTACAACTAGGTCCATGACCAGATGCCGCCATGCGGTGCTAAAGGGGAAGGTCCAGGTAGCCCAAGACTTAGAGAAAGAAGCCAAACCACGTGGAGCCCCAAGGCGTGAGCAGTACTCGGCGTGAACAGTAAATCCAAACACTATGTTTAGATTAGGAGTTGGATTCGGAATCCTTTGGCTGAATCAAATAGGAGTCAGACCCCGACCTAGTCACCTTACATCTTCCTTTGAAGTGGGGCCCCGCTGTAGTTCTTCATCTCCATGCGACCTTGGCCCTCGCCACTGGCGGAAAGCACCGGTAGCTACTGAGTCGTGACCATGCCCCGGTTTTGGACCACCATGCCACGGTTTCGCCCTCAGCCTCGCCCACGTGGCCTCTTTCCCCCGCATGCGTGCCACGCTCCTGCGCCTATCGCACTCGCCCGAGCGTCACCCATGCCGCTACCATGTCCGACCACCTTGCTTCCTCCGCCTCCTCCCTATTTAAAGCCTCCGGAGCTTCTCTAGCTTTTCTTTTCTCCACCTCCTGCCCCTTCGCTCTCCATCCTCTCCTTGCTCCTAGCTCAAACGAGCTCCATGACCGAGTGTCAAGCTCTAGCCATGGCCGTACCGCCGCAGGTACCTCCCCGGCTACACCAAAGGAATTGGGCCTCCCTCTTCATGTCTTTATACACCGCCTCATTGTCATCTTGCTACATCTCACCTCCTTTATCCCTCATTGTAGCCGGAGCACTAGAAACGCGGAGCGTCTTCTTCATGTCCTGTGGCACTTGGTTCGCGGCCACCACCCTCACTTGCCGTTCTGGCCAATCCGGTGAGTCTCTTCACTAAATAACCGCGTCCTCCCGTGTTCTAGCCCCCAAGGATCTTTTGCTCTCTCTCAATTTAACCTTTCGCCCATAGGAATGCCGCGCCACCACCCTCTTTTCATGCATGGCCAGAACCACCACCACCAGCACCATTCCCTACCCGGAGAGCTCCTCTACAATTACTTCCTCTCAGAGCATCTCCTAGACCCCACTTGAGCTTCCCACACCTTCTTTCCCTTCCTCTCCACTACCCTCCGGTAAGGTTCTTGACCCTTACTGTTACTCGTGCGTGCGTTAAATCACATGAAGTGTCACAGAGCCGTAGGAGTCGTCGTCGCTGTAGCTTTACCTCCGTTCCAAGTCGGCATCGCCGCCGTCGCCCTTTAACAATGCCTGTAGTCGAACCACCTTCGACCAGGCAGTCAATTCTGACTATGTAGTTGAAACTCCCTTACGACCAAGTAGTCATAACCTCCTTATGACCAGGTGGTTGTAACCTCCTACGACTAGGTAGTCGAAACTGCCATACAACTAGGTAGTCGTAACCTTCTACGACCAGGTAGTCATAAACTCCTACGACTAGGTATCTACTCTGCTGAATAGACTCTAACTCTAACTTGTACTTGGAATACGACCGGGTTACAAACTCTAAAACATCAGCTTTGGCAGGATTAGCTCCAATAGCGCCAAGCTTCTTCTGATCACCTACGACCACCTTGCAACCATCTATGACCACCTTGCAACCATCTACGACCACCTTTGACCACTTGCGACCACCTACAACCTCCTTCCGATCACCTGTAGTTGAAACCTCGTTCCGACTAGGGTTAGTCGAACCTCTTTCCGACTCGGTGTAGTCAAACCTCTTTTCGACTAGGTGTAGTCGAAACTCTATCTAACCAGGTAGTCAAAACCTCCTTCCGACCAGGATGTAGTCAAACCTCCTTCCGACCAAGTGTAGTCAAATCGGTGAGCAGTACCAGAGGCTGTTGTTGGATTTTCTCTTTTGGCAGATATGGTTTAGGCTATAACTTTCGCATACAAACTCCAAATCAAATAATTTTTGTTTTTAAATTCATATTAAATCTTAATCTACCTTCTATATTAATTTCATAATTTTTTGGAGACTTTTGGAATTTGGTGTTTTTACTTTGTCGATACTTATCGCTAGATGACGATGATTCGGGGGTGCAACGGAGATGATCATGTGAATGTCCAGAGTGCCAGCAAACAAAGGCAAGCACCCATTCTATTGATGCATGTTGATCCTATTACATTCAAAAATTATTATCTTGTTTTGAAACTGTATATATGCATGCTTTATTTGTTAAGTTATGTTTGCGATTAGAGGTAGATAATCCTATTGCATGAATTCCCTAAAATTGTTCATCCCCTGCCACTAGCCTAAGTTAATAATTCTGCTAGTGAACTAGAGCCCGGTGGATGTTATATGGTTTATTTATGCTTATTCGGTGTCATGCTTAGCAATGCTTAATTTCCAGTAGATTGGGCGGTTGTCGACTTTGTCGATGACCTTGATCACATAAATTATTTTTATTATGTTATATCTAGCACCCTGTACTATTATATTTGGAAAACTAAAAATGAAAATAAAACGATTTGGACTTGGGCAAATGGTTGTTGGTATGGTTATTGGGTGTGTGGCCCGTGCCCGAGTCAACAAGGACCGAATTACTTGCGCCATTGATCCAAGCACTATTGCGTGCAACCACATGAGGGCATATGGGAACCCTCTTGACTTAGTACTTTGGCATGCGTTAGCTCCGAGTCGCAGGAGGTTGTATGTGTTGTAATAAAAATGTTCTGTTGTTGTTGGGTGTGGGGGGTGGGTTTCTGTCTAGGTTCTCCACACCGAGGGATATCCGTAGTTGTCTTAGGCTTTACTCCAAGGAGTAGTTGACCTAGGCTTTACCGATGACTCTGACGCAACGTATGGGTTTCTATCTATACGGTGGACTCGTAGTTAATACATTATATTGAAAAACGTCTCGTAGAACTTAGCTCTGCCGGCATACCTTCGGAAGTGTGCTCTATTGCATTGCAAAGGAGCGGTCTGACATGTGGGTAAAGTTGTACACCTCTGCAGGGTTTAATCTATTCGAATAGCCTCGTCCTAGGTTATAGACACACTTGGTTATTTCCCGCAAGAATTAGACTCAACATTTTGGAATTTTAAACTTAAAACTTGATCGGTGGCATTGAGAGTGGTTCTCATGCTATGTTTGTGTGCTGCAGGGGCAGCCACCTGTAGATGTTTTGTTGATGTCTAATGTTATTACTCGTTATTATTTAAAGTATTAAAAATGTTTGCTCACTTGCCATTTGAATCTACTACAATGTATTTAAATTGAAATATTGTTTTGTGCTGAAAATGAACCCTATAGCCTTCTCCTTTGAGTAGAGCTTGCATGTAGCTATGTATAGGCTTAGTAAAGTATTGTGGAGTATATTCGTGTACTCACTGTTTGCTTTTATTACTAATCTGGACAGCAGGTGTGAGATCGAATTAGGTAAGGAAAGATTGCGTAGGAACGTCGATTTGCACGGGCCAGGGTTGCTCGATCCAAAGCGGTAGGCGATGGCGAGGCAAGGCGATGCGGGCGCGATGGGCAATGGCGATCTGGCGATGGCGAGAAAGCGGTGATGTAGTGCGGCGCGATGGGCAGCAGCGATCGCGGCGATGGACGCGGCGATGCGGCGAGAGGTCACGAGCGGTTCTTAAGAAGAACCGTCAGCGATATCCGCCAATCACGCACGGTTTGTTAATAGAACCGTCAGTGATAGTACCTGACGGTTGTGAACTCAAACCAAATGCGTGATTAGATTATTACGCGAGCGGTTTGTGAATAGAACCGTCAGGTACTATCCTGAGCGGTTTGTGAATAGAATCGTCGTGATAGATGACTATCGAGCGGTTCTAAAAATACCGTGCGTGATAGGCTTCCGTGCCACCGTAGGTCGGGACAGACCCAACACAGACGGTTCCAAAGGAACCGTCTGTGATGGGGCGTCTACTATAGCCTGTTTTGTAGTAGTGGCCGTCTTCTCCTCGCTACGCTCTCGGCGATCGCCAGTCGATTCGACCCCCTGCCCGTTTTGCCTTTGCTGGCGCAGCTACTTGTGAGCCTGCCTCCTACCGGGATGCTGTTACTCATCCTGAGTGGCAGCATGCCATGGCCGAGGAGATTGCTGCCCTCGAGCGTACTGGTACTTGGGATCTTGTTCCTTTTCCGTCTCACTCTCGTCCCATCATATGTAAGTGGGTCTATAAGATTAAGACTCGCTCTGATGGCTCTCTTGAGTGCTATAAGGCGCGTCTTGTTGCTCATGGCTTTCAACAGGAGCATGGTCGTGACTACGACGAGACTTTTGCTCCTATGGCCCACATGACCACTGTCCGCACTCTTCTTTCGGTAGCGTCTGTTCGCCACTGGTCTGTTTCTCAGCTTGATGTCAAGAATGCCTTTCTTAATGGCGAGTTGCGTGAGGAGGTCTACATGCATCCGCCACCTGGGTATTCTATTCCTAAGGGCATGGTGCATGCGCCGTTGCTCTCTCTATGGCCTTAAGCAAGCCCTCGTGCTTGGTTTGGCGCTTCTCCTCTGTGGTCACTCTCGCTGGCTTTTCAATGAGTGATCATGATCCTGCGCTCTTTGTTCACACTTCTCGTGGTGGACGCTTCTTCTTCAGTATGTTGATGATATGATCATTACGGAGATGACTCGAGTACATTGCCTTTGTCAAGGCTCATCTTAGTGAGCGATTTCTTATGTCGGATCTTGGTCCTCTTCGTTACTTCCTTGGGATTGAGGTTACTTCCACTCGGATGGTTTCTTTATGTCCCAAGAGAAGTATATTCAGATCTTCTTGATCGCGCCTCCCTCATCGATCGGCGTCTTGTTGAGACTCCCATGGAGCTCAATGTTCACCTCAAACCCTCGATGGCGAGCCTCTTTACGATCCGACTCGCTATCGTCATCTTGTTGGGAGTCTTGTCTACCTTTGTTACATTTCGTCCGGATATCACTTATCCGATTCACATTACGAGTCGGTTTATTTCGCTCCCACTCAGTCCACTCTGACCACCTTCTTGAGTTCTGCGATACCTTCGTGGGACTATCTCTCGCCGTCTCTTCTTTCCACGCCCGGCTCGTTCTGACTTGAGCTTATTCGGATGCTACTTGGGCGGCGATCCCTCGATCGCCGGTCTATCTCTCCTTCTTGTGTTTTTCTTGGTGGTTCGCTTATTGCACGAAGAGCGAAAAGCAGATTGCGATATCCGTTCGAGTCACGAGAGGCCGAGTTGCGAGCTATGGCTCTCTTAAGCAGAGATTACTTAGCTCTGATGGTTACTTGAGGATTTTGGTGTTTCTGTTACTACACCGACTCCTCTCTTGTCAGACAGTACAGGTGCTATCAGTATTGCCGTGACCCTGTGAAGCATGAGCTCACCAAGCATATTGGTGTTGATGCTTCCTTCATGAGGTCTTGTGTGCATGATCAGGTGATTGCCCTTCAGTATGTGCCTTCAGAGCTTCAGATAGCGGATTTCTTCACGAAGGCCTAGACTTGAGCACAGCACGGCTTCTACCTCTCCAAACTCAGTGCTGTTGATCCACCATGAGTTTGAGGGGGGGTGTTAGAGATATATGTATAGTGTGTTATTCTCCATTGTTGTGAGGGGTTATTTGCATATTCACCACCTGTACTTTGTGTATATATACTAGCCCTTTGGCTCCCTAGAAATACAAGTTGCTATTCCTAACAACATACAGTGCAACCTAGAGGGGAATTGGACGTTCTCAACCCCGTTGTTCTTGTGATTCTTTGTGTTTTGCAGGAGCAACGACACGTCTACTTTGTGTGGTCAGGTAGATGGGATCACGAGCGTGTGGTTGGGCGAATTCTTTTGTCGCAGATTGTTGTTTTGACAGTGGTTGGTGCCATCGGTTCGTCAGATTGCACGGATCCAAAGTTATCATTGATCCTATGTCGTGAAGATCAGGCATCCCCGTATCAGAAGAGATAGAAGATGGGAATGTCAGAGGGTGGCGAGGCGAGCGCGATGCTAGCTTTATATAGGCAGGACAGGGAAGGGAGAGCCGATGACTGGGTGAGGTGCATGACGGGACAACGGCGGGTGAAGCAGCGTCTAGACGGCACGATGACGGTTGCTGACGCGAGGAGCAGTGGGGGGTGTGGGACTAGGGCGTCACCTTGCGGCATGGCGCCTAGGACGGGGTGGTTGGCGCGGCGTGTCACGGGGAGGAGGATGAGAGCAGGTGGGAAGCGACACTGGGGTGAGACGGCCGAACTGAGGTGGGAAGAAAGAAAGGGAGAAAGAAAGAAAGAAATGAACATAAAAGAGTAAACCACATGGATGGTGGGTGGATCCTGGTTTCGGCCCAAATCAAAGTTTAGAGGTTTTTAGGTGACTCTTTTGTATTCTTAATTTTAAACTCGGATTTGGATTTTAGTCTTTGACAGTGCTCTATGCGTGACATTCTTAGTTTAATTTCTTTTTAATTGACAATTTGCTTGCGGAAAAATCTCAACTAAAACTATCTTCAAAAGCCCGAAAACAAGTCGCAAACCGGCGGTACACAAAAAGTTTTAAAAATCCTGAATTTTCCACATCGGGATCTTTGTATTCAAATTTTGGGGTGCTACATAGCGTGCGGAGCTAATTACGCGTGCGCGCAATGAGTGCATATGAAAAGAGCCAAGAAATCAAAGTGGCCAGCCTGGCGTACGTGTAGACTTACTTAGTACGCAAGCACTACTGAAATACATTTCGTTTTCTTGATGAAACGAATACTGCAGAGAGTTTTTTTTTTTTGGTTTCTTTTTTCAATGATCGACTTCGCCAGGAGCGTACGGTTGGTGCACGACCTATTCTTCGATTGCTTCGTACATTATTCATGCCATATGCGCCCTATGGCTTGAAATGCAAGTACGGGATGGATCAGTGAGCATCTAATAAGCACTGCACCAGGAAGTTGTTGTGGACGTGTTTTTGTTAAGGGAAGAAGAAAGATTCTGAAGTCAAAGTATCATTTTTGGATCCATCTACAGACTACAATCGCCTGGCCGACAGTCTATGTGAGTATACTTATCTTCTCTTTTCTTTTGATCCATGACTGCGACGTTGTAACACACCCGATGAGACTGCTTGAATTCTTAGCATAGATATATATAGCTTCTTCGTCGTCTTCTCTTCTTCTTCTTCTTCTTGATGTTGTTGGAGAGAATATATATAGCTTTTTTTTTGCTGGTGATGTGCAAATGGGCAGAGCTGGAACGGCCGCGCCGATGGTTAACCTTCGCTGAACAAGACAAGCTTCTTCTCCGCTCGGTTGGTGGAGGGTGTCGCCAACACTCCACCTATCCGGGCTCGAACCTGGGTACCTACATTCCCTCTTAAGTGAATACTAGAGCTTCTGACCATTTTTTTTTAAAAAAAGCTTCCTCCTGCATCATCGTGGGCGTCGGTTCATGGCGTTGCACTTCGTCTTAACATGGTAAAAATTGAAATGAGGCTGTCAAAATAATAAAAAAACAAATTGATTCATTGACTTTGAGATTACGTTAGTCTCTCTTTTGGTTAAAACTGACGCAAATACCGGAAATGTTATTGATCTCATCGTGTCAAGCCGCAAACATGTGCGATCCATTAGATGATTACATACGAGCATGTCCAAGGAATGAAATATGCTATTCTGAACTAAGGGAAGACCTGGCAAACAAAAGGAGCGTAACAAAATTTGCCTTTATCTTCCGCCAGAACATAATGACAGTTGTGTTTTTAATTTATTTCGGTTTTACTACCAAGTGTTAAGAGCAGTCTCCGTCAGTAGAAACACAAGGTTGAAAGAGTGCGTGCAGCCCATGACCTGCAAATTAAATGAGTTATGAAAAACTTACGCATGGTGATTATCTGAACTGTTCCCAGGTGGGAAAATGGGTTGACTTCTCAGTTATCTGAAGAGACTGGAATGTTTAGGTTCAGGCAAGGTCTAATCATCACTCAGACACTCACTTCATTGAGACTGAAATAAGCTAAGGACATGAAGGGCACTAGCAGAGCCCAGAAAACCACATCCGTCAGCACAACCTCGCCGCGGCAGACCTGCAGGCGAAATTCATGCCAGAGCTGGAGTTACAACTCCATGTATCATTCCTACTTGTGGGCAGCACGCGTAGCACAGAAGGATTAATCCGGCACTCTTCGAACTAAGTAGTAAGTACCGTACACGAGTCATATGTGATTCTGCATAGATGCAAGCATGCCAAGGCCGGATCGATCTATGGACGCGCGTACTGAAGTTGCAAGAGCAAACAACAACCTAGACAGTCTGCTTGAAGCGTCCCAAGTACCGTCCAGCTCTGTTCTTGGCACCATCTGAGATCTCCGTACGGCTGTTGCAGCGTAATCGTTCGTTTCTCTCGGGCTCGTTCGTGCGGTGCCTTGAGTACATGAAACATCCGTATGCAGAAAACAGTGTGTCAACCTGCATATGTTTCACACTATTTATTTCTTCGATCTCCATGCATGTACAACTGCCGTCCAGAGAAAACCGCTCGGAACTGCTTCGTCCAGAGATACGCCGAGCTTTCTCCATGGGCCCGCTGGTCCCTCTCGTCGAGGTGACTTGCCCTGTCCTCCTCGATGTGACCCACTTGAAACGCAGCAGCGCCTCTCCGCTCGAAGCTTCTGGGCGGCGGATCTACGGTACCTCACCAGGCTGTACAAGACACCGAATCAAAAAAATCATTTTTTTTAGATATAACAGTGTATATATAGTATGAACACCCCTAATCCAAGATAAGAGGACACTCTAAGCCATGTATGAGGAGTAGGGACCCCCGGCCATTTTCGTTCTGGATTCGCCGCCTATGCTCATATTGTCTTCACGTGATGCCCCGTCCTGGTCTTTGGCAAAAGCTGTGCCCCGCCTGGTCCTTGCTTTCTGCTGCAGAGCAAAAACACCGAGACAAAATGAAATCCAGATAACACAATCGATCAAGTTGAGTTTTCTTTTCTTTCTGGAGCACCAAAACGTTCCTCCTATTTTTAGTCTTTATGTATATTTATACTCAAAAGACTACGGGATCGGAATCAAAATAGTCTCCATCTCTAACTCACAAGGAGGATGGGAAGGCTCCAAGGGTACTCCGGAAGAGGCTCGGGAGGTCCTCAGGGCACACGCCGTAGGAGGTTGGTGTGGGGACCCGGCATCGGATCTGTTTCAAGCTAAGTGATTGCGCAACACTTAACATGAAACATAAGCGATTCCGAGTGTCCGGATATGTGTCTCATGTTAGCTCCCAAGGATCAGTAGCTAACATGCACATATCCTAGTACACAACATTGCAATCACATCCATACACAATCGTACAAGAGTAAAGGAATTGTAATTACAACATCATCAAATAGAACTTTTAAGTACAAGTTTGTATAGGAGGGCCATTCGGCCAAACATAATTATCAAGAATAAATTGCAGCGGAAGACAAACTTAAAATAAGAGGGAATAACCGAGTTGGCATGCCCACAATCCCACAAGCAACCAACTGGAGTTAAAGTCGTAGCGTCTGAAGTACTTTACCCAATTCGAATGACTTCTCACCTGAACAATAGACAATTTTTAAGTACAAAGTTGTACCCGCGAGACTTTTCAAGAAAAATAAGAATGCATGTAAGTATCAAAGGAAGGCTACTACACTAGTCAATTTTCAGCATAAAGCAAGTTTTGCAATTAGATAAACAATATAGATTCAAATTTCCATTTCTAAAACATTTAGAAAACATTGTATAACAATAAGTAATGATCAACAACAGTATAATCTCCGAATATAATCAACACACGAACATCTCATTCGTGACACAATTCATTCCATAACAAATTAACACGTGAACTTCGCGCTCATGATAACAATTTAGATCTGAAAATACTAACATAATAACATAACAATTCCAACCATAACCCAAACTTAATTTCCCATAAGCTAACTGTGCATGCTTTCCCATAAGTGATGTCCATAACCGGGGACACGACTATTCGAATAGATTTATTTGACTCTGCAGAGTTGTACAGCTTTACCCACACGATATGCATACCTCGTACTGTCGCCATGCACTCTTCCGAAGGAGTGTGACTGAGATATCATAACGAGGCCGTTACAATGTCATGTCCTAACTATCAAACCACCCGAGGACAGTCCCATGGCAGACAGTACAGTCACCTAAACCACAGGGGAAATCTCGTTGTGTAAGTAAGTCCCTAACAAACAAGAGACCCTTAAGAGCACGTAAGAGAACAACATACATGCCCCCACCAGATTAACAAAAGAACAATTAAACAATAACAATAACAATTGCCAATCTGATTGTGTTTTGATAGCTAACACACAACAAATTATTAAGCCAAACCTTCGCCATTATCCCGGCGTGTGGTCGTACGTAAGACTTGGTTCATCACACCACAGACCGGTCCTCACATACCCAGACGGGGCTACGCGAATCCGGGAGCATCCCTTTATCACCCTATCACCCGTCCAAGTCCAACACACAACAATAACAACCTTCCCAACAAGTTCATAATAATCAGATTCGAAGATCTGGATATTTTTCTCAAATTCAACATAATCAAATCCATATAATCCTCAAATTTTATCAAGATTCGATTCGATCCATCGGCCGATGGACTAGTTCCATCAACCACTTTCGGCTACAACTACTAGTATGACTAAGCATCGTTCTACAAATTAGCAACAAACCCATATAACATATAGCCTTAATCATTCAAGGTAAAAAAGGGTAATCAAGATTCAAAGGAGGGTCAATGCAGCAAGTAGGAAATTAACTACTTCTACCCATGAACATACTTTTCAAAATAGCATGCAATCGAGATATTAAAATCTATACAAAACATTTTAAAATCAGCAGGAGCAATATGATCAGGAGGAGGGTGCTCGCACCTTGGCTGTACCACTTGTTCAATATCAGTTTACACTCATGAATATGTTTGTATCGTTGAGATATCTATCGAAAGAACGATATTGCAATTAACACCAAATAAGCCAAAAATTCAAAATACTCAAAAATGCATGAAAATTATACAATGAGTAGATCATGATTTTAGATGAATTTAGGTGAAAGAATTATTCTATTTGGATTTAGTATGTGAAAGTTATAGCAGTTTGAATCTCAGTTTTCTAGAAAATGCAATTTAAATACTACTGGTTACTGTTCATATAATTATTTGGTCAAAATTTGTAGAGTACTAGTGGATACAAAGATTACATAGATAAATAGAGGATAAAATTATAAGATCAAAATAACTGAGTTTATCTCATTTGGAGTTTTTATGAATTAGTTATACATTTTAAAAGTTATCGACCTTTTTCTATTGTAAAAATAATAGAGCTATGGATCATTTTACAAAACTATATTCTCTGCTACAGAGACATGTTTGAAACCTATTTTAAAATAAAGTTCACTTAAAATGAAATTTATAAAAATTGGTTTCATCCAATTTGGAGTTAAGATGAAATAGTTATGAATATTTAAAGTTAAAAGCATTTTCTAGTGTATAAATAAATAGGTTTTGAATCAAACTCCAATAACTATATTTTCTGAGACAGCGACAAGGTTGAAACCTATTTTCATATATAGTTCATTTGAAATAACAAAATTGGTTTCTCTGTTTTTGGAGTTAAAATGAAATAGTTATACATTTCCAAAGTTAATACAATTTTCAGTGTGCAAATTAATGTATTCCGAATTTTCTTAAGAATTAAATACTTTTTCTACCGAGGCCTATGCTAGCCAAAGCCTATGACGTGTGGGGTCCACTGCATAGTGTAATTTCTCATTTTCATCTCCAATTTACTGTGCGCTGACGGATGGGGCCCTAATGTCATTGACTCGGTCTACATGCATAGTGCATGGACCAAGAGCTAAGAGCTCGGTCCACGGGTTCACCGCCTAGGTTACTATGCACTTAAAGTGCGGGGCCCGCATGTCATAGAGACTAAACGCAAAGAACTCAGCAGCTAATTAATGCTTGGCCGACAAAGATCATGTATTAAATATTAATGATTGCAATTAAACTCTAATGGTAGGCTACAGTAACCGGTTGCTCGCCGGCTTGTCGACGCTGTGGCCCACGTCGGTGTCGTCCGAGGGCAGGAATGGACTCCTTGCAACCTTGCGGACCTCCTACTGGCAGTGGCGGCGGTCGAGGTGCCCTAAAACGGCGGCTAGTCGGCGACGAGCGGTGGCGCCCTACGACCCTACGTGCATGTGCCACCCTGATGATGCAATGACCGAACAAAAGCGCATAAGCTACTAGGGGACTTAGTGAGGCTTACCAGAGGGTTGAAACGGCCGGAGAAGCTCAGGGATGTGTCGTCCACGGCAATGGCGGTGGCGGCGCTAGGTTCAACGTGGGGGAGACAATTAGTGCAAAACGAAGGGCAATGAAAGTGCTGGAAAGGATAGGGAAGCTAAGGAGATGGTGCCATTGCAAGGAATTGGAGAATGGCTTACCAGTTTTCGACAAAGAACTGTGAACAATAGCTTTGGCCGAAAAGTGGAGAAATCCAAATTCACAAGATCCTGTGAATGCATCGTCGGAATTACTTGAGGGGAATACAAGGTCATGCTTTAAGACATGATATGACGCGCTAAACCGAGAAGGAAACTCACCGGAGAAGGGAAATGGATTGGGGGTGGCATTCGGTGCACGTCCTGGAGCCAAAGAGGACACGCTCCAGACTTACAACCTACAAGCAACAACAAGAACTCAAGTGAGCTAAAATGGAGAGGGTAAGCACGGAGAAAGCTAGGGGATGCAAGGGCTTTGAGCTTACCCAAGAGGAACGCTCACAAGAGCTTCCTCCTCTTCCTCAGCCGGGAAGAGAAGTGGGCAAAAAGGAGGGTAAAGAGGGAGTTTTATTCAACCCCGAGGATGGAGAAGAGAACGGTGTGAGGCGGGGAAGCTCTACGAGTGGCTGTCGTGGACGGTGCGACAACGGCGTTGACAGAGGCGCTCAGGGCTCGCGCGGCACGTGGCGCCCAGCTCCTACGAGCACCTCGGCCCGAGGAAGAAGATGGCCCTGACCAGTGGGCCCCACTGGTTAGTGGTTCAAGCCAAGCCGCACCAGAGTCTGGTGCGGAAGTACGGTTAGGCGGTCCAGCCAAGTCAGGTGGCACGGTGTAGCCTGAGTCGGAGTTTGGCTCGAGTCGGATTTGTCTAGACCGCACGATCTAAAACGGACGGTCCAGATTTCATGGTTGTTCGGACTGGTCCGATCGACCCAAACAACACGGGCCGTTCGATCTAATTTGGACGGCCAGGATTTCGTGGGATCTGTGGATGTCCGATCGGTCCAAACGATTGCAACGGTTGGATCCTACGGTTGCGCGCAAAGGTGGCTTGACCCAAGTGTGGCTAGGCGGTTAGGTTGGACCGCGTCGCAACGGGCTCAGCCTAGGTGAACAGTGCTTGAGCCCGAGTTTTCAAAATAGTTTGACCAAAGTTCAACAGATTTGACCGAGGCTTTAAAAATAGAAATAAAATTCTATAAATTCTGAAATAATTCATAGGTGATCCTGGGATGTTCTAGTACCCATATAAAATTTGAAAACCCACTTTTCATGACTTAATTTGTATAATTTAAATTCAAACTTAGAATAGGTCTTTGATTTGAGTTTGAAATTTCTGGGGTTGAAAATAGTTCCAAAAATTTGAAAAAAAATTATATTTATTCATTATAATTATTATAGTATTTCAATAAATTATTTTCAGAAGATGAACAAGATTTTTGTTTTTGTTTTCTTTTGGAGCTTATATTTGAGTTGTAGGTTTAAACTTTAATTGAGTTTTTTCAAGTGCAATAAATGTTGCAAATGTTTTTAAAAAGTCATGTATGCTGGTAAGATGCATACTAATTATCATTAATTAACTTAGAGATGTTACAGTTGGCAAGGTCGCCGGGACCCGATGTGCAGAGGAAAGTCGGCGAGGTCGTCCGACCACACATGAGATGTGGCCAACGAGGTCGACAGGGCTTGTGTGTCGGCCGGACGTCCGTGCGCAAGGAACACCTAGCTGGAACGATGGCCTAGTCGATGTCGATCTCATCTAATTGGACGGCTGCTACTTGTCCCGTTAGATGGGGGTTCTAACCGTATACCATGTGGTAGCTGCATCCATCCATACATGCACTTCTTTTCTAAGAAATGGACACGGCTACATGCATCCATCCATATTTTGCTACATTGAATCGATAGAGCTACAAGTACTGCTCACATCTCATTATAAAATGGCATTCGTATCAAGAGGGAAAAGGAAGTTCTAATATAGTACGGTTGCAGCTAGCATGCACCAAAAGTCCTAAAAAAAATTTCGTTTTCTTGCTGAAATTAATACGTCAGAAACTTGTTTTTCTGGCCAATGACTTCGCTAGCAGCTAGCTATTCCATCGCTTCGTAGATTATTCATGTCACATATGCACAATGTGGGAAACAATTTATATATAATGCTTGAACTGCCCCGGCCGTTAGCCGAATGGCCGTGAAATCAGTCTTCTCATCACAACCAATCTACTTTCTACCAGCGATTAAGGTGCCAAAGTGCATCATCAAAAGCATTGACAAAAGAAGGCAACGTTTCCTTTGGGTTGATTCCGAAGCGTTGACAGACGGGAAATGCAAAGTCAACCGAGAACGCGTCTGTAGACCAAAAGATCTTGGCGGTCTGGGCATTCTAGACCTAGAACGTTTTGCTAGAGCACTCAAATTAAGATGGCTTTGGTACGAATGGAGATCCCAAAACAAGCCATGGAATGGCATGGAGATCCCTTGCAACAAGCTCAATAGGCAGCTCTTCGCAGTGGCAACCCACATAACTTTAGGCAATGGAAAAGGGGCAACCTCCTGGACATCAACCTAGTTACAGGGCAAGCGGCCTTGCGACATAGCGCCAAACCTCCTCACAATCTCACGAAGAAAATCCAGAACAGTGCCTGCGGCTCTAAACGAAGGATGTTGGATTCAAGACTTAAACGTCACACACCATCTCACGGTGCAGCACATAAAAGAGTTTGTTGTGCTATGGAGCCTTATCGCCGAGATTACGCTACCATTGCCGTTGAATTCAATTAGATACATAGTCTAGCTAGGAGAGCAGCTCGATCTTTGGGTTTGTTCGGGTTTAAGGTTCCAATAAGTGATGAAGTGGCCATGCAGGCTTGCAGTCCTAAGTGCCAGCTTATCTGAGTTGTGTTTCTTATTTTTCTATGTCAGAGGTTCGGTACAACTTCATTGCACGTATGTGCTGTTAGCAGGATCAGCATACACGTACGATGGTAAAAATCAAGCATGAGAACCGACGAACCAAAAAACAATGCGAGACGTTTTTTGTGTGGCAACCCTCGTCGCTACTACAGGGTTGCCTTTTCTTTCTATCTTTCTCACACATATTAGAGTACAAGTCTCTTGCTTATATAGTGCTAGAACTCAGCCACACAATCGAAATAAACTAGAATTCGGCAAGCCTACTAAGGCTTGGATACGGCAAAGAAAAAAAGGAAATAAAAAGATTAAACTACTATCATTCACTCCCTTAATCTCATTGTTTCTCCATTTTTTTCTCATGTAATATGATTTTCTATCACATCTCCAAGACACACAAACAAGTACTAGGACTAGGAACTCAGGTGCTAGTTGAACTCAACTTCAATTTGGCTCACGCGCACTCGGCCGGAGACGGTGGCACAACTCGAGCACTTCTTAGACTCTTACTCATTGAGGCTATCGGTCTCAACTATGACTTGCCTAACTCTTACTCATTGAGGCTATCGGTCTCAACTATGACTTGCCTAACTCGTACTCAACTCAGGACGGCGAACAGATCTCCTGAACGTACTGCACTCATCTCTAACTAGACATGGGATTACAACTCACATAATTCAGCCATGAGTAGCACAGGTGAGCAACACATGTTCCTCCCTGGCGTCGCCATGGCTCTCGAGATGATTCTCGTGTACCTTGAGCCTTTCGATCAATTAATCCACGGTCATGGTTTTAAGATTGATAAATTGCTCAATGGTAGACACGATCTGAATGAATTTAGCAGGGACAGCATGGAGGAATTTATTGACGATGTACGTCACCTCCATCTTCTCACCAAGCGCACAGATCTTGTTTATCACTATTGTCAACCGCATAGCGAAGTTGTCGATTGACTCCGCTTCCTTCAACCGTAACCCCTCGAACTCAGACTTGAGGGTTTGAATTCGTGCTTTCATAACACGCTCCACGCCCATGTGCATGGTCTTGAGCGTCTCCCAAGCCCCCTTCACCGTCTCCTTCTCGGCAAGCAGAAAGAGGGTGTCCTCGCTGATGCTCTAGTAAATGGCCGCTAGCGCTACCAAATACCTGCGCATGTCGACCGTCGCCTCCGATTCAATCGCATGACACACCTTATGCCTTCAAATAGACCATCATCTTGATAGCACATACCACATAATTGCTTTTGGTGAGCATCGGATATTACAGCGAAACAAAACCCTCCTTCAAACCGCTTGGTTCCTCGTCCTTCATCGTAGCTATGATACCAATTGTTAGCTTTCAACCAGGATCAGCACACACGTAAGATGGCAAAAATCAAGCACGAGAACTGATGAACAGAAGAAACAATGCGAGACGTTTTTTGGTCGCAACCCTGGTCGCTACTGTAGGCGTTGTTTTTTCTCTCTCTTTCTCACACATATTAGAGTACAAGTCTCTTGCTTGTATAATGCTATAACCTAGCCACACAAACGAAATAAACTAGAATTCGGCAAATCGACTAGGAGACGATTTTTGGTCGCAACCCTGGTCACTACTGTAGGCGTTGTTTTTTCTCTCTCTTTCTCACACATATTAGAGTACAAGTCTCTTGCTTGTATAGTGCTATAACCTAGCCACACAAACGAAATAAACTAGAATTCGGCAAACCGACTAGGAGTCAGATATGACAAAAAAAAAGGAAAATAAAAGGATTAAACTTGTATCGTGTGCGCAGCACAAAACATGTACATTGTGCAGCTGGGAGTTTTAGTTTCAGTCGTGAGGGACAGAAGAAAAACAGAAAAGAAGAGCAGACTCTGGGCACTAAACGTATCGGGGATCAACGCGGGGCGGCCCGTGCGCGAGTCTTCCCGCGTGGGGGAATAAACGTTTTGCTGCATGTGGCATGTGCGGAGGCCATCTGGAATGACGGGATGAATCCAAGCATTTCCACGGCCCACTCCATCACGGCCGGTTGGTTACCTACCTAGTACATGTATGAATGTGCCTACCTTCACTGCTCGATCTACATGGAGATGGAACCACCCACCATTTCGATTCAGCCTCGTGTAATTACCTCTCCTTACTACGGTCAAACAACGCGGCCGCGCCTCCTTGTTCGCCTGCTCCCCTGATTTGATTTGCACTACACGTTGGAAATTGGAATTGCTTTCTCCGTCTTATTACCAACAGGATACGACTCCTTTTGCTCGCGGATTTTTACGCTAGGCTAAGCATGAATTTGGCTGTATCGATTCATAGATTCGTGTATCAATCACGTGCTCTGATAGATACGAGATGAGCAGGCAAATAAGAAATACGAGCACATCATCGACCCGAGCATATCCTAGGCAAACTCATGGCAACGACCGGGAAGAACAGGCTAGTAAGTAGTAACAACAGTACATGAACCCAATGTAGTATGTACAGCGACAATAGCGTGTACAGCAACAACGAAAAAAAAAAGAAAGAAGTAGCAACGACGCGAAACGCCCTACAAAATTGCTGGCTGTGTAGAAACAGCCATACGAGAAGCCTGTCCAGCATCTACTGATCGGGTTCCAGCCATCTCCTCAGCTTGCATAGGGCATCGGCAGACAAGCTCTTGCAACATCTTATCCTCCTGACTGGCGCCTGCTCTAGAGGCGGCGAACACCCGCCAAGCTCAGACACAAAGCAAATTACAATCACCGTGAGGTTGTCAAAGGTATGGAGCCTCTTCGCCTCCATGGCGAGCTCCCTAGCACACCTCTCAGGGTCGTCATGCCGTCGGAGCCCCTTGCGGACTACGCTCACCGCATGCTGGCTCGTCATGACGTCCCATATCCCATCGCAGCCTATAACGAGGAACTCGTCATCCTCGGTGAGGATAGTCTGCCGGAACTCCGGATCGGCAATGAGAGGTGACGGCGAGCCTTGAGGCTTTTTCATGTCCCAATCCCCTAAAGCCCTGGTCACGGAGAGTACTCCGTTGAGGTAGCCATCTTCAATGTATCCCCCAGACTCACTAACTCTTTGATGCTCTGCCTCATATGTTGGCCTGTGATCACAAGACATCTCCACAGCTACGCCTTTCCTACATAGGACTGCACGGCAGTCCCCTGCATTCGCAACCAACAATTGCCTGCAAGATAGGAAGAAAATAAAAATGAGCATGCATATCTCCATGGTGAATTATGAACTGCAGTCTGCAGAGGCTTGTCTTACGTGCTCGTCTTACCTTCCAAAGATCAAAGCTGCAAGCGCTGTGGTTCCCGAAGATCGGCTGATGTTCGAATCATCGGCAAGAGCAAGGTCTGCATTCAAGAACGCTTTGCTGATTGAGTTCTCAACAGATTCAGAAAATGCTTCATCTTCTTGTGATGCTTGTGGGAATTCAGAATCCTCAAAGAACAACCTTATAGCATGCCTTTTCATGTAGGCTGCTGCATCTGAACCCCCATGGCCATCAAAAACCTAAAAAGCAACAGCACCGTCAATCCAATTGGTGTTACAGAAGATTTACAGTATGATAAACATTTGTTGTAGCTCATACATACCCCATAGAAGGCATTAGGCGATGGGCACATCAACAGTGAGCCAAGATGACCAGAAAGATCATCAATTCGGATATGTTCATCTTCCATGTACCGCCTAGGTCCAATATCAGCAAAACTACCAGATCGGATATTGGGGACAAACTGTAATGGTTCCACAGGTGCGTTAAACTCCTGCATTAAGCAGACAACTGTTAATTATGCTACGGTCTCATCTAAGGTGAACAAAGATACCCTGCACCTAAACCATATCATCGGGGAAAAGTTTACACTTCTCCAATCAAATTATGAGATTTGAGTTGCCAACCATCACAAGGCCGATCATTCAAAGCGACCACATGTCATTATTTCAAACTGACTCAATTGATCGCAAAGGTAATTGAACAAACATTTCGACACTGGCTTGATCAAACAACTACTTAAGGTATACGAAATTTCAATTCCAAAGTAAAAGCCAGCAGTACCCAAAACAAGATAGCATAATCCTGATATGTCCAGCGATGAATTTAACTGTGGCGAATCATACTACCTATCTTGTATACGCACTCAATCAATATGCGCCTGTAAATAATACTACATATAGGCACTCAATCAATATGCGCCAGCAAATAATACTACCGATCTTGTGTAGGCAATCAATCAATACGCGCTCAACAGATCGATCCAATAATTCTACCAACCATTTCAAATTCCATGTTCCGAACCACCATCAACCTGGATTAGAAAACAGCAACAGAAAAGGCTGAACCTTTGAAATTTTAAGCAAGTAATTTCCTCACCAACAGAAAAGGCTGAACCTTTGAAATAGAATCAATCCTACAAAAAAGATAATTAACTTCTCCAATCAATAATTTAAAATGTTGAGACAACGCCACCCAAAATTCACGAGTGATCCTGACCAAGAAGCACCGAGCTCTACCATATCCAACTCGCCAGACCAACGACACCAGGTTTCAAGAACTCCCATCGAAACATCAAACAGAACAGGAAAGCCGAAACCTTTGTGGCTTTGTTAGGTCGAATCAAGAACTCACCAGATCGGGCACCTCGACAGCGATCTCCGAATCCTCCTTCGGCGACGTCGCCGCCGCCGGCGACACGCCGGCCACCTCCTCGACCCCCTTCACGGAGCACCGAGGGAACGACGCCTCCAACAGCGGCACGACCTGATGCATCACCTCCGCCCCGGCCACCATCTCCGCCTCCAATCCGCTCAACAACCGGCTACTGCCCACCGCGTACGCCACGAAAATCTCCCAAATCTCTCGCCTTTCCGCCCCCCAGACGCCAAGAACTCCCGATCCAACCTCTCCTCGTCGTACCAAAAAAAATTCCCCACCAGACTACTCGATCCGAATACCGGCCAATCGGTCGCGACGAGAATCACCGGATAATCTCCGAAAGGTCTGACATTTCCACGATCCGAGAGAAGGGCAACGCGATTTGAACTTTTCCTGGAACAACACACACACCCCTGATCCGAAAACAAGACGAAACGGCGGAAATAGAGAGGGCGTTTCTATTTATGCGCGCGTGGGGATGGGGGCAACGCGACGCGAGCGATCGGCGGCAGCCGGTGGGAGTCGGGGGAATGACCGGCAGGTGGCCGCGACGAGCCGACGACGATGATGAGTGCACTGATTTCACCACACCTTGCGTGTGGACAGCGTGTGGACAGGGTCCATTTTGGGGGCTTTCCTTTCCTTTCCTTCCTTCTTTGAAAGAACGTTTTGGGGATTTTTCTGCGAGGGCTCCTCTTTGTTGGATTTGTCAATGGTTTATATATTATCATAGCCCGAATTTGAACGTATTCACCCTCCCATTATTATTAACATGACGGCTATTTCTTTGAAAAATATATAGAGTAGGTACTTCTTTTAAACTTAGCATAATAATTTTTTGTGGGGATTTAGACATAGTCGTCAATTATTTAAGGGTAGGGACAGTCAGCGACACTATATTATAGTTGCTACAGTTTTTTCGATTACAAAGAAGACGTATGTACGTACACACACGAGTTTATCTTCTTAGCACACGGAGGACGGAGATAAATCCACAAATCTCACAAAATTTTCACTGAAGCGAATTCATGTGTGCGTAAAGGTGGGCAGCAGGATTTTTTTAACGGTTGAAACAACTAAGAAAAACACTCCTCTAGATAAAGGAAAATTGGTGAAAAATACTAATATCATTCAGCTCAAATTGTATATATTAATCATGACATTTGCAATTAATTTGAGGTTATGTCAAAGAAAAAGGGAGAGAGAAAACAATCCAAAATCAACGCCTGTGCTGAACGAGCAGGGCGAGATTCTCTCTCTTTTTTTTGCTGAAAATACCTTAGTTAAGTTCCGCTCAAGACGTAAAAATGTCACAGTCAACTTGATACGCGTTAAAAGAAACTCGATATGATTCTTTTTGAGGTACTCGACAGGATGATATTCATGTGTCTGATGTTTCGCTCCGGTTTTAACGAAACTGTCCATCTTCTGCTGATGAAATCGGCAACCATTTGGTAATTAAGATGCCCAGATAAACTTGTACGCGCACGTGCGTCCTTCTCTCTGTCCATATCCAAGTTCCAAGATGCTAAACCAAAAAAGAAAATAAAAAGAAAACTTGTTCGGACACTTTGATATTCTTGTGAAATTTGTAGGTGACACGTATATGTGCAGAACATCACATGAATGAAGCACCAGTAGTCCAAGCTATATTATATATCCCCACTCGCAAGTCGCGGTTTGTTCGGGTCGGACGCCCATCGGAAGAAAGGTCAAAAGGGCCCGTCCCAGCAAGGGGGCGGCGCCGGCGCGTGCCCTCCACGCCGTAGCGTTCCCACCGACGACGCCACGCCGCCTTTTGGAATCAACGGGGGTACCTCCCGTGGTTTCCTGCGATTTCCGACAAATCAGTAGCCCACGCTTACAGCATTTATAATTGGTTTATGTTAATTATCTATTGTTATTGTTATATAGAATTTTTGCTGATATAGATAAAAAAGAATAAAGAGATAAATGTGTTGTCTGATTCTATAATCGATCAGAAGTATGTTAAACAAAAAAATCATTAAAAGATTGTGTGTTATAAAGATAACTAAAAAGACAAAGGCGGTTATGCATGCTATTGTATGAAATTGTCTTTAATGTTGTCTACATGTGACATGGAGAGTTGCTATAGATAACAGCTGTCTATACCATTGTACATGCTTTTACAGACTTGTGAGTACGACCTCTTGACACACGGCGGCTAGAAACACGGAGTCGGGGAGGCATGTTTTAATCGGTGCCTATTTGATTTAGTTATTTTTAGTATGTGAAGCACTACTCTTCTCACTACTAATAAGCAAGCTCAGACAGAAGTTCCCATGTCCGGTATTTCCGTGTTACAACAAGATGGGCCTCGGAAGGAGAGGATACCACAGGCCGTACGTTTCATGCTGTTCATTAATCCTTGTGTCCTTACGGTTCAAGCAAAAAAAAACTTGTGTCAAGAAATATGCAATTAGTAGGTTTTAGGCTAGTCATACATAAGCAACTCGTTTCGGTGGAAATCAAGCTATAAAAGCCTGGTTCGCACCCGGTCTCGTCCAATGATCCAACCACTAGTTTCCCACTGTCCTGTCTCTGTGATCCCCTTGCCGATAGAGTTTTTTGTTTATTTAGACTCTTTTTCAAAAGAAATAGCAAAATTAGCGCGCTCCGCAGACGAAATGACAAAAATGACATCACTACCATACGAAATCACCACGGAACAGACATTCCGCACACCCAGATCGCGGCGGACGACCTACGCGCACAAGACCTGCACTAATAATGGCCTACGACATTCTGCAATGATGGGGGCGCAGAAGGTCGCTCACCATGATCTGGTGCTCAAATATCGGTTCCGTGGCGATTTCAAACGGTAGGAGTGATATTTTTATTATTTCGTTTGAAAAAAAGGCTATTTTTGCTATTATAAATTAAAAACGTGTCATTTTAGCCCAAGAACAGCAGAAATAGGCATCATCACCACAGATGTTCCAGGCCGGTCCCTACTTGGCAAGCTGGCATCCTTGCACAGCTCAATATGGGCACATAGAGTGTGTACCGGCCACCAGAATCAGCTAAATCAGACAGGCACCTCTGAAAGTAGATGACAAATCCTAACATTGCTTACCCCATAGTTGGCAGAAGCCAAACGGCACAAGGATGTTGTCAGCCCAACGAATGTAACACCTAACATCATATGCATTATTGTACTGCATTAGCACGGAACGAACTAATCTATCTTAGCACAGGCCACGGAGTGAACTAATCCACCTCCAAGTTTCGTCCAGTGCGCGTATACATATACCCTGACGTATTTGGGTTTGCTTTCCCTGTTCAAAAATATCTAGTGAAAGGCGCGGCGGAATCAACATCTCCGATCTCATTTTTTACTCTCTTTTTTTCAAAGGAGGTGCCATTTTCAACATAGTTCAATAATTTTTTTTAGCATCTTCCTGTCATAGAAGCCTAGAGCTGTGAGTCGGGTCGTACTTTTTCGAGCCAGCCCGAGACCCTGCTGGCCCAAGCATGGCCCAACACGTGGCAAGTGGGTTGGCACGGCACGAATGGTGGGCCAGGCTAGGCCTAGAAAGCCGGCCCGTCGGGTGGCACGGCACGGCAAATCGTGTCGTGCTCAGGCCGGTACGGCACAGTGAGCACGCGCGGGCACGACTGGCACGCCTCCCACGGCCACCTCGGGCTCTGTCGCACCTCCTCGCCTCCCACGGCCGCCCCAGCTCTTCCGCGCCTCCCGTCGCCTCGTCGCTCTGCCGTGCCTCTCGCCGCCTCGCCGCTTTGCTCGCCTCCGCGCGCCTCCAAGACTGGCCGAGGGAGGTGAGCAGTAGAGCATGAGCGGGTGAGTGGCCGAAGCGGCCAAGGGGCGACACTAGGCCGAGGGGAGGCGCTGGACCAAGACGGCCAGGTCGGGCCACGAGGCAGTAGTAGAGGCCGGCAGCGTCGGGGCACAGGGGAGCCGGAGAGGCGCGAGCACCAGGGGCGTAGCCAGGTGTGGGGCCGAGCCCGGCGGCTTAGGCGGCAGTGCCATGGGGAAGCGATAGGGGGCTTAGAGGAGGAGCCGTGGGGACGGCCCAAAAACAGGAGGCCGACAAACACCATGGTGGGTCAAGACAGGTGGGGCCGAGCAGTGGGGAGAGAAGAGTCATGGGCACACGCAAAGGCCGGCAATGAGGCCACCCTGTTGGGGCAAACAGAGGCGGCGGCACCATGAAGCCGGGTCTGAAGACGTGGGCGGAGCCATGGGGAGAGAAGAGTCGCGGGAGCAAGGGGCCATGATCAAGGCCACGCCAGTAGAAGCGGTGGTCTTGTGCAAGACGCAGCGTTGGAGCGATCTGGGAGGCGACAGTAGCCATGAGGAGCTGGCTGCAGCGATGGCGCTGGGCCACCATGGAGCACCAGAGGGAGGTGGCTCCAAAGACCGGGCCGGAGGCAAGCCAAGAGGCGGCGCCATGGAGCTTCGGTAGAAGAAAAGGCACCAAGAGGAGGAGGCGATGGGGGAGGCGCTCGAGAGATGGGGCCATGGGGGTGGGTGGTGGAGCCGTGGAGTGGAGGTGGTAGTAGGAGGATTGGGGATTTGGCAGGCTGGGGGAACCGAGCCGGCTGGGAAAGATTAGGAAAGCAAGAGAGAGAGGGAAGATTAGGAAGGAAATAAGGAATAGAGGGAATCTGAGTGGTGGTGAGGACCGATGCTTTGGCTTTCTTTCAAATAGAGAGAGACAGGCAGAGGGAATCTGGGGAAAAAAGATAGAGCGAGACAGCGAGTGACCGGTCATATCTTTTTTCAATTGCGAGAGACAACGGGCAAGCACAGTCATGTCTTTTTCAATCGCGAGAGACAACAGGCAAGCTGCGAGAGACAGAGTGACAACGGATCTACGCGAATCGTGAGACGCGAGACATGACATGACATAAATTTGATGTGATAAGCACAGAGAAGCAACGGCTCTATGGGTGTTTCTTCTCTCCGACGCTCTGCGTGACTGTGCCTATAAAACGAAGCTCTGTGCTCATTTATTTATCCACTTTCAGCTCACCTCATTTTTTCATCATCCATCTACTCTCTTTATTTCTTCAACATCCATCTACTCTCCTCATTTATTCACCATCCATTCATCCATTATGCTACCAAGGAGTCAGAGCACCAAGGAGCTCCCGAGCGGTATGCTACTGAGAAGTCGTAGCACGAAAAGAGCAGTAGGGCGACTTAGTGTAAGCTATCGCCACTGCTCCCCTAGCCCTCCTCTGGATCTAACTCCCGTTGATGCTCACCAGTTCTCGCCAAGCATGGGATACTATGGCATGGATGACCATCATATGGATGGTACGGAGGGCTACGAGGAGTACCAGGGCGGTTCGGAGCCAATGGGGATTCCAAAGTTCTCTCCCGTGTCCACGGACGACAATATTGGCAGGTCTGGATGAAGGGCGAATTGCTGGAAGCACATGACCTGGAGCTAGGAAATTCAAGACAGCCAAACGATAGATATCGCAACCTGTAATTATTTCCAAGCTAAATTAACTGCTCGTATAGCTGCAGGGATATGGCACTTGAACCGGCACTACAAAGCATGCTTGCGTAAGATCGGGGCGCAGAGCCAAGGGGGAGGAGTACAAACGTAGCTAAACTTTGAGGCCGATGGCTCTGTAAGTACTTGGATATACAACCCGCTTTCTGCCCATGAGAAAATTGCTAGATATATTGTTGCGGAAGATCAACCAATTAGGATGGGTGAAAGTCACGCGTTCGAAAGAATGGTCGAACGCGGCTTTTGCCCACAGTACTAAAATGTTAGTAGGAGAACCACTACATCTGATATTTTACAGATGTATCATAAGGAACTAGCAGAGCTAAAAGAACTATTCCTACAAGTTCAGTTCTCTTTTGCTATAACTTCAGACATTTGGACATCATCACACCAAAGAAGTGCCTAGCTTAGTGTTGTAGTCCATTATTTAGACGACAATTACAAGCTAAACATGAGAGTCATAGGGTTTAAGGTAATTAACGAATCACACACAGGAGAGGCCATTACCGAGCGTATACTACACGTACTTGATGATTTTAAGATAGATAATAAGATTGCTTCTATAACTCTTGACAATGCATCAGCGAACACGACACTATGAACATCCTCACCCCAAGATTACAGACTTATATTGGTGGTTATGTTCTCCACCAGAGATGCGTATGCCATATCTTGAACCTTATTGTTCAATATGGTATGCAAGCGATTGACGGATATTTGAACAGTGTCTGCGACGATGTTCACTACCTCACAAATTCCCCACAAGTGGCAGCTAGGTTCACGGAGTACTGCGTAGTCAATGGAAAGGAGCCAAGAAAATTCGGTCTGGACATGAAGGTGAGGTGGAACTCGACCTACATCATGTTAAAGAAGTTACAAGGGTACGAACATATCATATCCATTTTTGTCAATGCTAACTCTCAAAACAATGAATTGGTAGTTACTAATTCAGATTGGCAGATTACTAGTTATTTTCGAGAGTTTTTGAGATCTTTTTATAAAGCAACAAAGATGTTATCTGGTGTTTATTACCCTACATCTTCCTTAGTTATAGAATTTATTTGGTTAATTGTAGACAAGATTGCCAAATCTAGTGAGGATCCCCTTTTAGGTCATGCTGTCGCACTAATGGAGGAAAAAAATATTAAATATTTTAGTTCTATTTCACACGTGTATTACTTTGCTATTATTTTTGTTCCTATGAAAAAGTTGCCAGGTTTGCAGATCGGTATGGAGAGAATAGGTGAATGCATCGGTCTTGATTACTCGGAAGCTTTCGCACATGTCAAAGAGGAGCTTTTTCGTGTTTTTCGTATGTATCATGACAAATTCGGCAGCAGCGCGAGATCGGAGGCCTCACAGCAGACGCAACAAGGAAAGAAAATCTTGACATCCCACTTGTGGAAGAAGCTAAAGGGCAAGTCTAGTTCTTCGTTCTCTCAGTCTCAGGCAGCCCCCTTGTGGAATTCTATCTCAGAGCTAAACCACTACCTGGAGCATGATTTTGCAAACATCAATCCTAATTTTTCGATGGAAAGATAGACTTGCTCGAGTGGTGGAAGAACAACAAGTGGATATTTCCTGTGCTATCACATTTCGCACGGGATGTTCTGCTAGTGCCGGTGTCCACTGTCTCTTTAGAAGCAACGTTCAGCATGGCAGGGAGAATAATTGAAGAAAGAAAATAATCCCTCATGCCTAGGATGGTGGAGGCAATTACATGCACCAAGGACTGGGAATTGGCTAAAGAGTGGCAACAACATCAACTGGAGGATCTTGAAATCATGCAGGCATACGCTGACCTCGAACGCATGAACGATCTCGACATTGATGAGTAGTTAGTATGTACACATGTTGTTATTGTACTCTTTTCCTTACTCGGGGAACCCCACTCTAGGGCGTAAGGTTTTTAACGGGACAGTAACATTGTATCTGTAAAATATCAAGAAAATTTCACTTTTTCCCTGAAATATTTACGTGCCCATGTTTTTACGTAATTAATTCAATTTTAACTTGGTTTTTAATGAGGCGGGCACGAGAGGAATGAAGATGACGGTCGCCCCACCTCCGCCTCCGCCTCCGCCGTCTATAGTTACTTAGAAATTTGGGCTTAGGCTAGCAAAGACGACCACGCACGACAGGGCTTTGGGCCATGCCTCGACACGCCGAAGAGAGATGGGCGACGCGACGCAAGACGCAGCGGTGACCGGACCGAGCCAAGCCGCGACATGATGAGGCCAAGCACGGCGGAACCGTCTTGCATCAAAGATGGCACGCCCAATGGCCAGCTCTAGATAAGCCCCCAAGAAAGATGATATCCAAATAGAATATTTCTTGTGGTCGATTTTTTTTCTTGTAATTGTTTATCAACGATTTTCTCTTGCTTGCAGCCTTGCACCAATGAGAAGTCAACAAGTCACCTCCATAATAGTGGGGGAAAGAAAGGCACTTATCCACTGTTTCTTGGGGACTCATCTTTTGCAGCTGCTGCCCATGGGTGGAGAATCAAATTGGCACGACAAAGGGTCCAATTGTTCCTGGAGCATCATACAGAAACAGGACTGCAAAGCTGCACTGATCCAAAGAATAAAAATAAACCCTCAATGGTGCAATGAGCTTCGGAAATTAGGCGTGTTGCAAAGTACCTAACCCTTCTTTCTGGTCAATAATTCTATGCATAATCAATGGTTGAGGACTGGATAGAGATGAATCAAAAGGAAGCAAATTATGATGTTTCGTTTAAATTATACATAGAATTTGAATCTTTCAGGCATTTAGCACTAACTTCAGTCGCAAAAAGCACACACTTTATACCATCAACCAAGGATCCAAAACCGTTCTATCGGACGAATCCATTTCGGCGGCGCAAGTCTGCAGAAACTACGATTATCGAAATCTCGAAAAAAAAAACCGGTAGTTTTGAAAACCAGAACGGACGGTTACCACCGAAAAACCGTAAAAACTGCCGAAATTTTGAATTGACGAATTTTGAATTAGAAAGTGTTTAAGGAAGTGCATATTTAGCTCATGCAATACGTAATCTAGCATATTTAGCTCATACAATACGTAATCTAGCATAATTAGCTCACATGAAGTGCAAACCGGCCAAAAACAATAATTGAAGCATATTTAGCTCATACAATACGTAATCTAGCATAAAATAGGCCTAAACTAACATAGGAAGGGCGTTATCAAGTTAAAATTTGAAATTTGAAATTGAAATTTTCTGGCTGGTTACTATTCACCCGGTCGTCACCGAAAATCCGGTTACCGCCAGTAACCGGCCGGGAGTTTTTCCCTGCCATCAACACCGAAGTTCGACAATCTATACTGTCCACAGACCCCATAGCTCATCCATTGTAAAATTATCAGTTTTAGCAAATATTCAGAATTAATTCCAACAGCATTAATAATAATTAAAACATATTTCTAGCAGCATTTAAATGACAAAATTAACATATAAACATATAAATCCTTCATGTCATTTAAACATGATAATATGCTCAAAACATAGAACTTGTGGATAATTAAAATCAGCATAATGCTCAAATTTATTAGTTTGTTTATTGCTCTCTGATGTTGGGCTCCTGAAGATAAAATCTTGGCCTCCTCGCCACTATTGTCCATACTCTTCACTAATTGAATATGATCACAAAAATTTAGACTTTGAGCTCTAAAAAATGCTTTACTAATATATCAAACTTTGATCTCATAAACAGAAAAAGTTTTCTTTCAACCAACTGAGAGATGATTTTGCTTAACAGTGTAAGTAATCAATACTTTAGCATTTCAGTCAACAGAGAAGTAATAGACTAATAGAGCTGAAAGATCACAAACTATAGCATGTAAGCCTATCGGTTGACAGAGGATCAACAAGGTCACAGTGCAAAGAATCAACTCAATTCAGTAGACACAAAGCGATCGAATCTTCTGAAGATAATAGAGCCGAAAACTAAGATAAATTGACAACAGTAAGCAACACAATTAGAGCTCAGGTCTGAATTAGCTATCAATTCAATTTCAGTATATGACAATTATCCTCATTAAGCATTTAAACTGAGCTCACAGTCATTAGTTGCAAAGTCTCCCAATACTAGACTAAATTACATAATGTAATTAACTAGCACGGCACACAATGCTTAGTAATGCAAAAATTGCAATCAACTATGCTCACGATGTGGATGGCACTCAAAGCCACCGAGTAGTAAACCGAACAAGGCACGCCGAATGGCGCTGACTCAGAAAACCAATCGACTCGCTGTGCTGCATTAGAACGAACGAGGTCGTCGGAGATACAATGCCAATCTGCAATTTGGGACAAACCAAAGTCGCGAAGTCAAGGTACAGAGATGTGACGACCCACCCTGTGATATACCGCAAGAGGTCCGGGAGGACCATTTTTTTTTGCTGCGGTGCCACCACATAGAGGAGTGGTAGCACCGCTCGGTGCATTCCCGAGGATGGTCTACCAGGACCTCCCAAGAGGTCTTCAAGTCCTCCTGGAGGTCTTGGCCCGCCACTAACCTCCTAGGAGGTCTTTAAGACCTCCTGGAGGTCTTGGCCCGCAACCCTTCGGGCGCACCTCTTGGTATATCACTTGAGAGGTCCGACAGGACCTCCCAGGCTAAGTCCCATAGGACCTCCTAGAGGTCCTGCCCTTGTGCATCCGAGCTAGTCTCAGGACAACAGAAGCTAGCTCACACAAGAACACAAGCTAATATCACAACCACGAGGTCAAACAAAGATGAAGCAGACAAATTAAACTTAATATAAGACAGGACCTTATGGTCAAGCTTGTTAACAAGAGGTCTGCCACTGAGGGCTTACAAAACCAACAAGGACTTACAACTGGCAACAAAGAGCTCTAAAGCTCCAACACCAAAAGCACGCAGAAGCCATCCAACAAGCCCACAGGCTGTCGAGTGGAGGACGTCCTAGGCAGCTGGATCGTCGAAGAATTCCTCCTCAAAGAGGTCTGCACTGCCCTGCACTTGATCATCTTCGTAATCTGCTTTGACACAGGGCTTAAGCCATGAGTACTTTGAATGTACTCAGCAAGTCACAGGGAGCATTCATGCAACAATATTCATGCAAGGGCTTACCAAATGAGAGTTGTATGGTTAGTTTGCGCAAAACCAGGTTTTGACAGCAATAGCATTAGAAGATTGAAAAGCAGCAAGTTAAAACACTAGTACATAATACATTTGATGCTTGAAAAAGTGGAGTGAGCACCAACTCACATCCACAACAAAATGGGGAGGTCGGTCACACCCGTGACCAGTCCTCACCCAAAACCACTCTAGAGCACTGCTCCAGAGGTCGAACCAACCCTGGACCACTACCCGAGCCAACCCCGACCCCTCCGAGCCGGCCAAGGTCTCTTCGAGGCAAAGCCAAGGCATCTCGCTGAAGTTTCGATGGCACAAACTTTTAAACAACTACCCTTGCACCATTTTCATCGAGCATGTCCATGACCAAGGACTTGGCTATTGAATAGATCTTTACACTCTGCAGAGGTGTACAACTTTACCCACAATCCACGATCTCTCTAGCGGGACGGGTTCGGTCACCCTTGCTCACTTAGAAGGTGAGCAGTCTAGAAGCGGCAAGGCCTTTACAAAGCTTTGAACGGCTCGGAGCTGCCCGCTAAGGTTTCATAATCCCAGATTGGTCTAGAAGTCCGCCGGGTTATGGGGTGCCCCTCTTGCACCAACGAATCAGCACGCTCAACCACAACAGCCCCAAGCCATCTCATTGCTAATTATTCAGCCCAGACCACCCCCATAAAGTGATCTTGTGGTTGCACTGATTGGCTCAATTCAACAAAACACAAAGTTAAGTCCTTAATTGTGCTAAGGCAAGACTTCCACAAACCCAGATGTGCATAGCACCCACTTCTCACTCCCTGCCTTCTTGCCTCAGCAAAACCTTTTGTAATTACCCTTGCCAAAAGACCACCCAGCCTTGGCACAACAATTTTAACAAAGTGGCCTCACACCACAGTCAACACAACTTAGGCATCTTGCCTTAGCTGCTTAACAGTGGCACCGTCCACAGGTTCCATAGCTCATTAGTCAAGATTATTAGGAATGAAACATGATTCACAGTCCCACGATTTCTAGAGCGAAGCAATACATAACCTACAGCCCCATGTTGGCAAATAGCAAGGAATACCAACTAAATACCCAACCTAAGGCTTACAAGGTGCACATGACAGCATGACCTGAGCAAGTTGTGAAGGAGGTATAAATCAAGTAGGAAAGTAACTACAGCCCAAACATTTTCTTATAAAGATAGCCATGCATGATAAAGTAAAACCAAAATACATTTGTAAAGCTAGGATCAATATGATCAGCGAAGTCTGTGGCTTGCCTTGGTCAGCGGTGGAGAACCTTCACCGAATTTGGATCCAAGAACTCCTCGAACTCGTGATCTACACGTTCGCAAAAACCAAATAAGCAAAACCACACTAGGCCAAAGAACTTCAAAAGGAACTCAAACCAACTCGGCAAGAAAGGAAAACCAAGAGGCTCAGCACAGCCTCAACGAGCTCAGGGAGGTCTGCGCCAGAGAGAACCAAAGCGAAGGAGGCAAGAAACAAGAAATGAACCAAAGGTGGCAAATGAAAGCCTCGCCTGTGCTATATATAGCCGAGTTGGTAGAGTGCACCAAGGGGAGGCTCAATGACGTGTTGGCAATCGGGGCAGCTAGAGCAGGGCTTGCCCTAAAAGAATTGAAATAAGGTACCTCAGATGTGACTGCATTTAATGTGACCCGACACCTATTAAATGTGCACAGAGTTCTGAGGCAAGAGCAATAATAACAAGGTTGAGTGAGGCTGGCATGTGGGGCCAGTCGAAAGGGTGCACCACTGGTCAAAGAGGTGGCCCCACCGCAAGGGTCGTCTCCGCAAAAGACCATAGGGAGTTCCTGGACAGGAGGTCTAAAACACTCAAGGGGAGGTCCTGGACAGGAGGTCCAAAACACTCAAGGGTAGGTCCTGGACAGGATGTCCAAAACACTCAAGGGAGGTCGATCAAAAGGATACTCACGGACTAGGAGGTGGTCTTTACAAAAGACCAAGAAGGATCGAGGAGGTGGTCCTTGCAAAACAGCCAGGGAGAGGTCCTGGGCGGTCAATATCTCAAAGGGGAGGACCTTAACGGTCCAAATCAAATGGTGCAGGGAGGTCCTGACGGTTAGATCTCCAAAAGGGAGGTCTAACGGTCAAGATCTCAAAGGGGAAGACCTTAACGGTCCAGATCAAAGGGTGCAGGGAGGTCCTGACAGTTAGATCTCCAAAAGGGAGGTCTAACGGTCAAGATCTCAAAGAGGAGGACCTTAACGGTCCAGATCAAAGGGTGCAGGGAGGTCCTGACGGTTAGATCTCCAAAAAGGAGGTCTAACGGTCAAGATCTCAAAGACCGAAGGGAGGTCCGCGGAGGCAAGGATACGCAAGGAAAGGCTGAGGCCGTCAGATCCAGATCGGACGGCTAGAAGGGAATGGGGACGTTCAGACCAAGTGAACGTGCCCTTAGGTTCGGGCCATCCGAGCTGCATCGAACGGTCCTTAGGTGAGGAAGGCAAAGCCTTAAGCGGTTCGGTCGCAGGAGCCAATAGTGGGTTCAAGTGCTAAGGAGGTCGGGACCTTTAGATCCAATCAAAAGGCAGGACCTGGACGGCCAAGATCTCCACAAGGGAGATCCTATCGCACAGATCTATACAAGAGGGAGGTCTAAGCGACTAAGATCTCCAGAGAGGAGGTCCCAACGGCCAGATCTCAATGAGGGGGAGGTCTGTGCGGTTAAGATCTCCAGCGAGGAGGTCCTAACGGCCAGATCTCAACGAGGGGAGGTCTGTGCGGTTAAGATCTCCAGAGAGGAGGTCCTAATGGCCAGATCTCAACGAGGGGGAGGTTTGTGCGGTTAAGATCTCCAGAGAGGAGGTCCTAACGACCAGATCTCAACGAGGGGAGGTCCTAAAGGACGCAGAGAGGGTCCAAAAGAGTTCCATATGGATACAAGGAGGTCCATATGGGCACGGGGAAGCCCAGAGGGACTTGGGACGCCCAAAAGAACTCAGGGGTTACAAGGGAACGTGGAGAGGTCCACGGGGAGGTCCAAAGGAAACAAAGCCAAGCTTGGCTTTGAGAGATCAAGGGGTTTTGAAATACAAACCCGAGCTGGATCCTCAGCAGGAAAACCAAAGCAAGGGGAGGTCTGAGCCTCAAAGAGATTCAAACCAACAAAGGAAGTTTAGAAGAGAAGAGATACACCCAGAGGCACATAGAGAAGCTATGGAGGGAAAACACCAAAGGGGCAGCGAAGAACAACCGAGAGCCACAACCAGCAGAGAGCGCCAACCAAGAGCTTAGTTAGGGTTTGATTAATTCAAGTTAAACTTTCTAAATTTTCAAAATATCAGGTTAAGCTTTGAGTCCTCAACAAAACCAAATGGTTACTTTTATTTTAAAAACTGGGCAAGAACCTAAAAGAAACGGGACGTTACAAGAGATGCCGCATAAGACCAATCATAGTGCACCGGCCGAATACAACCACAGAGCACCAATCACCAAAGAAAACTGAAGTTCTTATCAAGCCAGAGAGTACACCGGAATAATCCTCCACCGGTGCAAAACCAAGAACCCTCACAGAACACCCAATAGAAGAAAAGGGCGCAAGAGGGTGCCGATGGGATGCGCAAGGAGGAGGGTTCCGGTGTCGAACCCGAGAGCGAAGGATCCCGGATTCTCTGTGTTCATACACTAGTCCAGGATTTCTAGTGTACACAGTCAAACAAAAGTGATAATCAAAACATATCACGCACTTTATTAGTAATTATTCAGAGTTTATTACAAAAGGGCCTCAGGCCAAATAAAGTAAAACACAGCGGAAAATAAAGTGGTAGTAGTAGACCCAACGATTCGCCACAGGCAATCGTCTGGGGGAGCGTGGCCTAAGCATCGATGTCCTCACCGTCTTGATAGAGGTCTTCTCCTTAATAAAGATTATTTAGCAAGAGTAAGCACTACTACCGTGCTTGCAAGTTACACCCGTCAAGTAACAGATTGAATGCATGCATAAGGTAAACAAGGGGTATTGGCAGGGTTTATTTGCATAAAACAGCATTTTCAGTTTTAAATAATCATATTAATTTCCAAGGCCATTTTTATACTTTACCTAAAATCAGATTTTAAATAACAATTTTATAGTGTGGATAACCTCCATAATTGAATGGTGAAGGATACCCTCCTATCACTTGGCTAACTGCCCAAATTTTACCACAAGGATTATCCATCCAAAATCATCTGTTGAAACCATTTTGAAACCAAAAACAAGTCTAACTCGGAGTGGCTTTGCTAGCATGTCCATGACCGCGGACGCGTCTATTCGAATAGTTTTCTACTCTATAAAGTTTGTACAGCTTTACCCACACGAGATAATATGCTCTTTGTGTCGGCCAACCCACGCTTCCTAAGGTGTGTGACAAAGCAATTATCACAAGGCCATTACAATGTGTAGGACCGGAAAGGCGACTAGAGGGGGGTGAATAGGAGCACCTAATATTTTTCACTTTGAATGGATTCAACTCGCAAATCACTCCACTAGCTATGAGAGCTATGAAGATGAATGCTTAAGCATAGTGGAGGTCTTGTGTTGAACCCTCTCCTAACCCCCAAAGAGCAGCAGCAAAAACTGAAGAAGGTCTGCAGAAAATTCAGGAATCGGTACTACCACAGTGTAAAGAAAGGTACTACCGCAGGCAAATAAAAGGTACTACCGCAGGCAAATAAAAGGTACTACCGATTGTCCTGACGATGAACAGAACAAAACTGCAAAAGTCCTACAACCGGTACTACCGCTGTGTTAAGTGAGGTATTACCACGTAGAGGTACTACCGGCTAATAATCTGCGGTACTACCGATTGTCCTGGAGGATGAACCCGATAGCAGAAAATCAAATAAAAAATTGGCACAACTTTTGATCTACACGAGCAAACTTGATAAAACTTGAAATATAGCTTCCCTATGAGGTTAGGAACCTATTCCAAACAAGGATCGAATAGATCCACACAAATGTTCCAACCTTTTAACGATTTGGTGAAAGTTGTTTAAGAAGCGCTCAAAATCTGGCCGAGATTCAAATGATTTGGGACTTGCTCGTGGGAGGATGATCAACAAGATGATCTCTGAAGTATACCACCATGTCACAGCAAGCCAAAACACAGTAGGAGCACAAGAAGAAAAACACAGATCAACGAAAGCCCCAAAAACAGAAATAAAGAAGATGAACATAGAGGGACAGATCTGGTGAAATCATTGCTTGGATTGATTTCGGATAGAAGGATGATTGTTGGTTACAGCCACTCCAATCTAGGAGGACAAAGCTCTATCCACGAGCACACACTCAATCCCACTCTAGAACCCTAGCTCTCCCTTTCTCTTCTCAAAACCCTAAGCAAAATAGGGCACACCTCAACAGGTTCGGCTGGCTCTCTCCAGGCTTCCAGCAGCAAACAACAGCAGCCACCAACCCCTATTTATATGGAGGCTAGGCATCTAGGGTATATTCCATTAGGGCACCCATTAAACCCTAACACACAATGGGTTACACATACGCACGCATCTCAAAGCGCTGTCATCATCATCATCTTCGATTGGCCTAAACCGCTTCACCATGCGTCGACCCGCGCCGCGGTTTAGCCAAAAGGTCACCAAGTCGGTATTTGGTGAAATTACCAAAATACCCCTTCTCGATCCTTCTCCAAGAATCGAGTCCACAGATCGTGAAGCAATCCCATGCTTCGCCACGTGTAGGTTGATCAACGGCTCCATGTCGTCAAGTCTCTCCCGTCCGGATTCCCCCGGCACCATAGCACTTGCACCGACTCCTGTGCCGCTTGATCCAACCAGTCGCACCGAACTGCCCGTTCGGTCACCCTTGTCCATCCTGCGCCCCGCTTGAGTCCTCTGACCTCACCCGGCATCCTTGATCGTTCTAGACCTCAGCTCTCCAAGCTTAGTCCCGATCCACCTCGCCGATTGACCGTCATAGACACGCAAGCAACTCTTGCAAACAATAGACCAAGAAACCATTTCAGGGAACAAGTTCTTCACAACTTGACCCACGTTAGCCAAAACATGCATCATGCAACACATATGCACTGATGAACATGAACTTGACCTAACCCAAAATCAATTTTCCAATTGAAACCACAATTCAGCACAAATCAAACAACAAACGGTACAACCGCCAACTAAACTCCGGTATTACACATAACACGGTCATATCAAGATAATCAACTAACGGTCATACATAATCTGGAGAAAACCCAAAATCTCCAAAAACAACTCCTCTGGAAAATCCATACGCCCACACGCGGTCATTCCGCCATCTTGGTACTACCAAACAACCAAAGCACGGTCGTACCGCTCCTCAAGAAAACTAGAGCTCCAAAGACACATTCTCTGGAAAATCACAACCGCCATTTACCTTGCGGTACAACCGCTCATGTACTACCGCCACTTCCCATGCAGTACTACCGCTCCACTTAAACGCCAAAAGCCTCAAAACAAAGCCCTTTCATACGGGCCGTCCGATCTCGACCGGACGCCACAAGAAAACCAACGAGGCCAAGGACACGTGGTATCTTGCAACTCTGGCGGTCATACAAGACACCGATAGTCTGCGGCTTCAACGCCCAGTACTACCGATTTTTACGTCACTTGTCGAAAACTCCAGATTTCAACAAACTTTCAAAGCAATTGCCAATTGTCTCATCACCTAAGATCATGAGCATGTCCACATGACATCCACAATGCCCTCATGACATCCACAATCTCCCCCTTGATGAACACATTGGCAATTTCCCAAAAATGTAAGTTTGATGGTTTGAAAATGGAAATACTTGACATTTTCGCACAAAGGCACAACTTGGCTCAAATGCAAGAGAAAGCAAAGAGAAAGACCAAGTTGGCTTCAAAATAGTTTCAGCAAGTGAGACACGGCAGAAGAAGCAAGAAAAGCTTCAAATTCCAGAGAAGTAACAAAATCTCACTTATGGTCCATATGAAAGAACAATTGTTCTATTTGACCATTGATCATTGTGAGTCTACAAGAATTGCAATTCAGATTCAGAAAAGACAATAAGATCAAAAGAATGCAATTTAAATGCTCCCCCTCACTATGATCACCATTTTACAAGAGAAATTTTCAAAATTTTCAGTTTGTCCTAATTTCTCCAAAAAGCTCCTAACTTCTCATTCTTACAAAACTTCTCCCCCTTAACATCCTGAACTTCTCCCCCTTAACCTCAAAACTTCTCCCCCTTAACATCCTGAACTTCTCCCCCTTAACCTGAAAAGCTCTTTTTCACATTTTTGCCAAAACTTCTCCCCCTTTGACAATGGATTCATCAAGGAGTCAAGCCTTCCTCTCATCCAGAGATGACAAGTGCAACAATAAGGAAGAAGCAAAAGAAAGAGCATGCATGAAATGCAATGGGATGTAACAGCCCAAATTTTCAAAATTCAGAGAAATTTAAAAACCTATTTATTTTTGTGGATTTTCTAAAATTTACTAAAGCTCTTATTAATAACCCTAAAGCTAAAACAAATTTAAGTACAAAAACTGTTACAAAGTTTAAGTTGAAATTATTTTATTTAAGTCCAAAATCATTCTAGGAATTTCTGTGAATTTTTCTAGAATTTTTGGAATTTATTTGCTATTTTCTAAAGCCTCTTTTAATTATCAGAATTAAAACAATTGGAAAACAAATAGAAAATACCTCAGCAGTGAATGGGCCGAATATGGCCGGCCCATTTCTTCACGCCAAGACGCCAAGACGCCGAGCCGCCCACGCCAAGACCGCCTCATTGAATCGTGGCCCTTGAATTGGAATCCAACGCCAGACATCACTCTCTCCCTTTCCTTTTTCCATCGCCATCGACGCGTGGGCCCGCCGTCGTCTCTCCTACCTTGCCTTCCCTTCGCACAGAGGGTCGCACGCAGACGCCATTAGCGCCCGCTCAAGCTTTCCAAATTTGCCCAAACCTCCAGATCCTTCCCGATTCCGTGCGCATTGATTTCACCACGCCAAATCGCGTCCATCACGGCCGCCCCTTCCATCTCCGGCGAATCGCGTTGATTTCGCCTCGGACCGCTGGAGATCTTCGTGCCTCCACGCCACCTTAAGCTCGCCGCGCCCTATAAATAGGTGCTCGGGACCGCCTCTCGTCTCATCTCGGCGCCACCACCCGACCCTCTTCCTCTTTCCTAGCGGCCGAATTTGAAGTTTCTCCCGCGCCACGTTTGAATCTTCTCCGATTCCGCGCCACCGTCGACTCTCGACCCCATCTCCACCACCGACGGCATCACCGCTCCACCGCGACCTCGTGGCGCACTCCCCGCCTCGTCAAAGGACCACGGAGCTCCTTCGCGTCGAAGACCCAGCCCCGCCGCTCAACCTCGCCGCCGACAACCTTTCGCGCGCATCTTCGCAATTTCGGTGAGCATCATGTTCAGCATCGTCTACTCTTCCTTTTAGTACCACTCATGCACCTCGTCGGGGCGTAAATCGCCGGTGAGCTCGTCGCCGGCTTTTGCCTCACTGTCGGGCTGACGTGGCACAGCCACGTCATGGTCGTGTCAGCGCCACGTCGACGCTAAAGCCTATGTGGCAGCCCACGTGGCGGCCACCTCACCTCGTGCTCGCCCGCAACCCCGTGCATTTGTTTGAGAACCGGGTCCATGATGGACTGCTGGCCGTGTTCGTGGACTTGGTCTTTGACCAAGGGCCCCTGTCATAGACTCTAAGATTTTTAGTTTAAAAATAATTAATTGGAAATTCAATTTCGAGCGCTGACGTCATAATCCCAATTTTCCTTTAGGAAAATAATTCGAAATTCATTTAAATTGCAGATTTAGGTTTAAAATTTGTAGAATTCATAACTTTTGCATCCAATCTCCAAATTGGGTGTTTCAAATTTCTAAATTCATGTAAAATCATTATCTAGCTAACAAAACCAAAATTATTTAATTTGAAGCTATTTTGAATCTGTATTTAATTTTAGAAATTCTTTTAAATATCAAATTTAGACTAAAACTTGTAAAATTCATATCTTTTGAACCACAACTTCAAATTGAGTGATTCAAATTGCTAAAATCTTAGAAAATTATTATCTAGCTAAATAAAATAAAATTATTTCATTTGGAGTTAGTTTGATTTGTATTTTTGGATTTATTTGAATTTTATTTGAATTTGTCGTACTCTCGCCAGATAGAGTTTGACGATTCCGGAGAGGTAGATCTTTCAGAGGGTTTAGAATCTCAAGACTTCAACGAAGGCAAGTTATACTCTTGACCATTTTGATCCCAGTATTTCAAAGTAATTAATTCTGTTTTTAAAGTTATTATTGCATGCATATTTTTATTCAAGTTATTTTAATCCCTGTTTTAATTCTTAGTTATGCCAATTCCTTTGTATAGCCAATCTTGATGCTTGGAATGCCATGCCCTTGCCACCTTAGTAAAATAATTAAGATATTTATGCTTAGTCATTGCTTAGACCAAAAGATGATTTGGGAATTTCGCCAAAATATAAAGTTGTTCTGAAAATGAATCTATGGTATTGTTTTTACCATAGATGATTGGAAAATGTCTTGACAAAAGAAAAATAAATGAAATTGGTTTAGACTTGGGTGAGTTGGGATTGTTGGTGGGTGCAAGTTCATGCACGGGCTCAATACAGCGAATGTTTGAGACCCAGGGTTTGTTTTGGAAGTCACCCAGTCATGTAAGGACCGGTCTCATGTCATGGATGTTAAGCCAAACTCGTACCACCACAAGTCCGAATGGGACAGACTTGGCCAAATAAGCTATATCATTTCACCATGTTTATGTCTGGAAAGATGTGGGAGTCGTGAAGACTTATTGATGATACCCACATGGCGCAAGAGGGGTAGTCGTTTGGTGCGAAGCCTTCGATTCTGAAACCTTAGCGGGCATAATTATGTTGAAATAATGTAGGGTAAAGGCCTCGTGATAGTGCTTAGTCGCACGCGCACTAAGCGTGTATTGGCCGACATAATAAGCAAACTATCTCTTGTGGGTAAAGCTGTACCAACTCTGCAGAGTATTAATCTATTCGAATAGCCGTGTCCGCGGTCATGGACATGCTTAACAAAAGCCACTCGAAGTTAGTCTCTGGTTTTGTTTGAAAAGACTTTGTCACCTGGTTTATGAAAATGGGTTTGGGCAGAAGCCTGGTGTAAGGGGGGGGGGTAATCCTTCACCATTTGTGTATGGAGGTTCATCCTACACTTGACATTGAGAAATCAAAATATGATTTTGATCTTATTCTAAAAATGGCCTTGGAAATTACTAAGAGTATTTAAACTGAAAATGCTGTCTTATGCAAATAAACCCTGCCATTACCCTTTGCTCACTTTATGCATGCATTCAATCTGTTACTTTACGGGTGTAGCTTGCAAGCACAGTGGTAGTGCTTACTCTTGCTGAATAATCTTTATTCAGGAGAAGACTTCTATCAAGACGGTGAGGACATCGATGCTTAGGCCACGCTCCCCCAGACGATTGCCTGTGGTGAATCGTTGGGTCTACTACTACTATTTTATTTCCGCTGTGTTTTACTTTATTTGGCCTCAGGCCCGTTTGTAATAAACTCTGAATAATTATTAATAAAATGCGTGATATGTTTTGATTATCACTTTTGTTTAACTGTGTACACTAGAAATCCTGGACTAGTGTATGAACACAGAGAATTCGGGATCCTTCGCTCCCGGGTTCGACAAAAGTGGTATCAGAGCCATATCGACTGTAGGTCGTGGCCTTAGAAAATGCCTTAAGGACTTATTTTCAAAAACTAAAAGTATTTTGGGTCTATCCAAGAGTCTTCTCAACCTTTCTCTTTAAAACAATTACTAACTCATCTCCTTCTCTAAAATTGTGATAGCCATAACCAAAGAATAAAATAAAATAATAAGAGAATTATTTTAGAAAATTTTGGCTCTTTATCTTGTGATTGTTCTTGGGCTAATTAGATTTACCCCCTTTAGAGCTTTCGTTCTATCTCTCTCTTCTAAAATCCTTAGAAACATCTAGCGAGATGGTGACCACCGCATGCAAGCGATGGCGGTGCTCAAGGCCGTGGAAACGAGAACGCGGATTATCAAGAAAATTCCGTCCGCAGACCACCACCTCCACCAACCGAAGAGCCTAGCTAAGCGTCAATTAATGGCTCACCAGACGATATGATGAGTTTCTTTGGCTCAATCACTCAGCGGCGTCGAGCGTGCAAGCCGCAACCCACGCTCCACCTCCACCCCGCCCATAAAAGTTGTCAATGTCGAGTTCATGAGGATCGTCCTCCGGCGTTCTCAAGAAGATCTTGAACCTATGGGACGCCGACGATTGGCTTCGTGCCATAGGGAAGAAGTTGGATATTACCCGGTGCTCGGATCGCGAGAGGTACTTTCGCCGCTCACCAACTCGGTGGTCCCGCGGAGTGGTGGGACAACCTCTGCATCACCCATGCCAGCGCTCAAGCTATCACTTGGGAAGAGTTTGTGCGAGCCTTAAAATCATGCTCACATTCCGCAGGTGATGGCATTGAAAAAGAAGGAATTGGCGCGCCGCCAAGGCAACCGCTTCGGTGGCGAGTACCGCATAAGTTCAACCGGCTTGCTCGCTATGCCCCGCATGAAGTAGCGAGAGATGAAGACAGCGAGAAAAGTTTATGGAAGGGCGGATGATGAGATATCATCCAGCGATTTCTCAGACTTCACCGACTTCCAACGGTTGGTGGACAAGGCAATTCGCCAGAAGGCAAACATATAGAGATGGAGAACATAGCGGAGGATGGCCGCCGAGGTTCAACTCGAGGGCAACCCAAACCTCGCCTCGCTCAACCGCAGCCCCGCGGCGTGGAAGATTCGATCTACCACACCCGAGCTTGACACCAAGACAACGCGCCAACACTTCCGGAATCCACAACTCGCTCATAGGAGGCCCAAATCAAGAACTCTTGGAGATTACTTGCTATCCTTTGTCGGGAGAAGGACACTTCGCCAATAGGTGTCCTAAGAAGTCATTTCCAGCTGCCCCTAAACCTGGAGTCCAAGCTACTGGCAAAACCTCCGTCGCCACAAAGACAAATCAGTTTGCAAAGGGCAGAGTTAACCACATCACCGCCGAGGAAGCTCAAGCAGGACCGGATGTCGTTCTTGGTACGTTTCTTGTTAATTCAGTACCAGCATCAGTCCTATTTGATTCAGGAGCATCTCATTCCTTTGTTTCCGATAAATTTGTGGGAAAATATGGGTTACCTATCTCCTCTTTAGTTAACCCTATGATAGTCCACTCCGGGCTCGTAAATGAGAACCGATTCTCTATGCCCAAACCTTACCCTTGAAATATCAGGAGTACCTTTTCTAGCGGACTTGATAGTCCCGCAATCTCAAGGTCTAGATGTGATTCTTGGAATGGATTGGCTAGCCAAGAATCGTGATGATAGATCTGTGCTAATAGATCTATCACCCTCACCAATGAACAAGGAGAATCGGAGAATTCAAACCCAAGGTATCAACAGGAGGAAGTTCCATCTGACAAATTTTAAAGGAAATAAAGCTTGAAGACATACGGTTGTGCAAGAATACCCAGATGTCTTTCCGATGAGTTACGGCATGCCACGGATAGGGGCGTAATGTTCTTAATTGACTTAGTCGTGGACCGCCCGATCTCGGCGACCCTCTGAATGCCGCCAATGAGCTAGCGAGCGAAGAAACAAATTGAAGAACTAAGAAGCAAGGGTTATATTCGACCAAGCTCATCACCTTGGGGAGCACCGTACTATTTGTCAAGAAGAAGGACAATAGTATGAGAATGTGTGTGGATTATAGATCGCTCAATGAGGTGACGATCAAAAACAAGTATCCGCTACCTCAGATTGATGATCATTCGATCAATTGAAGGAGCAAGCATCTTCTCAAAGATCGATCTACGATCGGCTATCATCAACTAAAGATCCGGCGGAAGATATCCCAAAGCGCCTTCACGCATCAGATATGGGTTGTATGAATTCTGATCATGTCTTTCGGTTTGACAAACGCCTCGCACTTCATGAATATGATGAACAAAGTGTTCATGGAATTCTTGGATAAGTTTGTGGTTGTTTTTATCGATGACATTCTCATTTATTCAAAGGATGAAGAAGAACACGAGAAGCACCTAAGGATGATTTTGGAGAAACTTCAGAGAACACCGACTTTTACGCCAAATTGAAGAAGAGCGAATGCGGCTAAAGCAAGTGGCCTTCCTTGGTCATATCGTATCGTTAGGAGGAGTTGTTTGAGACCCGGCCAAGGTCGGCCGTTATGGATTGGAAGCAACCAAAGTGCATCACGTAGTAAGGAGTTTCCTTGGACTAGCGGTTATTACCGCAGTTCATTGAAGGATTCTCCAAGACAACAAGGCCTATGACACAACTTCAAGAAGGAAAAGAAGTTTGAATGGACGGATGCTGCGAGAAGAGTTTCCGTGAGTCAAGAAGAGTTTAGTTTCGCACTGTGCTAGTATTACCCGATATTCATAAGGACTTTGAAATCTTCTGCGACGCATCTCGACAAGGCCTTGGATGTGTCCTCGATGCAGAAGGCAAAGTCGTGGCTTATGCATCACGTCGATTGAGGCCACACGAGGAAATTACCCAACTCATGATCTCGAGTTAGCGACAATTGTGCATGCTTTGAAGATCTGGCGGCATTACCTCATTGGTAACCGTTAGAGATTTTCACGGATCATAAGAGTCTCAAATACATCTTTACCGGTCTGAACTCAACCTTCGACAGAGAAGATGGTTAGAGTTGATAAAAGATTATGACCTTGGAATTCATTATCATCCGCAAAGCAAATGTTGTTGCAGATGCTCGAGCGTAAAGGCGACATTACAACACCATTTTGGTTCGTAATAATCGGCGAAATTATATAAAGAACTCAAGCACCGAACTTGGAGATTGTCAAGCAAGGCCATGTGAATGCTTTGGAAGTTCAACCCACTCTTCAGAGCGATCAGGAAAAACAGGTTGGAAGACGCATTTACATCAAGGAAATCAAGAAGAATATGAGAAAAGGCAAAGCCCCGTGATTTTCTCGAGGATGAACAAGGAGCAAAGTGTGGTTTGGAGATCGCATATGTGTGCCCAACCATCAGGAGATAAAACAGTCGATTCTAAAGGAAGCTCACGAATCGCCATACTCCATTCATCCCGGAAGCACGAAAATGTACCAGGATCTGAAGGAGAAATATTGGTGGGTCAGCATGAAGCGAGAAATCGCTGAGTTCGTCGCTCGTTGTGATGTTTGTCAACGAGTCAAGGCAGAACACCAAAGACCCATTGATCTCATTGCAACCATTACCAATTCGAATGGAAGTGGGAGGAAGTTGGTATGGATTTCATCACCGGACTCCCTAGGACCCAAACAGGATGTGATTCCATCTGGGTGATAATTGACCGGTTAACTAAAGTGGCTCACTTTATTCCAGTCAAGACCACTTACAGAAGCAGCCAGCTAGCGGAATTGTATATGGCCAAGATTGTCTGTCTACACGGAGTACCCAAGAAGATCGTGTCCGATAGAGGCTCTCGATTCACCTCAAGATTCTCGCGAGTTTGCACGGCTTTGGGAACAAGACTCAACTTCAATCTCGCTTATCACCCGCAGACAGACGGCCGGTGAAGCGTGTCAACCAAGTTCGAAGACATGCTTCGAGCACATGCCTTAGAATATGGAAAAAATTTGGGACAAGAATCGCCCTATCGAGAATTCTCGTACAACAATAGTTACCAAGCCAGCCTACAGATGTCTCCATTTGAAGCTTTGTATGGTAGAAAATGCAGAACTCCGCTTCTTTGGGATGAAGTAGGAGAGCATCAATTCTTCGGACCAGAATTGATAAAAGAAGCTGAAAGCAAGGTTAAAGCGATAAGGGAACGTTTGAAGGTGGCTCAATCTCGACAGAAAAGTTACGCTGATAACCGTCGAAGGGAATTAACCTTTGAAATAGGGGACTTTGTTTATCTCAGAGTTACTCCACTCAGAGGAGTAAGAAGATTTCGGACAAAGGGTAAACTTGCACCCAGATTTGTGGGACCTTACAAGGTTTTGGCCAAGAGAGGTGAAGTTGCATATAAGCTTGAACTTCCAACATCCTTGTCAGCAGTCCACGACGTCTTCCACGTCTCTCAACTTAAGAAGTGTCTCCGAGTGCCAACAGAAGAAACACCCCTTGAGGACATTGACCTTCAGGAAGACCTCACGTACGTAGAACAGCCAATCAAGATTCTCGATGTGGCGTAGCGAATCACCGAAGCAAAGTCATCCGCTCATGCAAGGTCGATGGAGCAATCATTAGGAAGAAGAAGCCACCGGGAGCGAGAAGAAGATTTGAAAGCCGAGTATCCCCACCTTTTGTTAGTTAAGTCTGAATCTCTGGTCGAGATTCCTTTAAGGGGTAGGTTTGTAACAGCCCAAATTTTCAAAATTAGAGAAATTTAAAACCTATTTATTTTTGTGGATTTTCTAAAATTTACTAAAGCTCTTATTAATAACCCTAAAGCTAAAACAAATTTAAGTACAAAAACTGTTACAAAGTTTAAGTTGAAATTATTTTATTTAAGTCCAAAATCATTCTAGGAATTTCTGTGAATTTTTCTAGAATTTTTGGAATTTATTTGCTATTTTCTAAAGCCTCTTTTAATTATCAGAATTAAAACAATTGGAAAACAAATAGAAAATACCTCAGCAGTGAATGGGCCGAATATGGCCGGCCCATTTCTTCACGCCAAGACGCCAAGACTGGCCGAGCCGCCCACGCCAAGACAAACCGCCTCATTGAATCGTGGCCCTTGAATTGGAATCCAACGCCTAGACATCACTCTCTCCTTTCCTTTTTCCATCGCCACCGAGCGCGTGGCCCGCCTGCGTCGTCTCCTACCTTGCCTTCCCTTCTCGCAGAGGGTCGCACGCAGACGCCATTAGCGCCCGCTTCAAGCTTTCCAAATTTGCCCAAATCCGCCAGATCCTTCCCGATTCCGTGCGCATTGATTTCACCACGCCAAATCGCGTCCATCACGGCCGCCCTTCCATCTCCGGCGAATCGCGTTGATTTCGCCTCGGACCCGCGGAGATCTTCGTGCCTCCACGCCACCTTAAGCTCGCCGCGCCCTATAAATAGGTGCTCGGGACCGCCTCTCGTCTCATCTCGGCGCCACCACCTGACCCTCTTCCTCTTTCCTAGCGGCCGAATTTGAAGTTTCTCCCCGTGCCACGTTTGAATCTTCTCCGATTCGGCGCCACCGTCGACTCTCCGACCCCGTCTCCACCACCGACGGCATCACCGCTCCACCGCGACCCTCGTGCGCACCCCCACCTCGTCAAAGGACCACCGGAGCTCCTTCGCGTCGAAGACCCAGCGCCGCCGCCGCTCAACCTCGCCGCCGACAACCTTTCCGCCGCGCATCTTCGCAATTTCGGTGAGCATCATGTTCAGCATCGTCTACTCTTCCTTTTAGTACCACTCATGCACCTCGTCGGGGCGTAAATCGCCGGTGAGCTCGTCGCCGGCTTTTGCCTCACTGTCGGGCTGACGTGGCACAGCCACGTCATGGTCGTGGTCGCCGCCACGCCGACGCTTAAAGCCTATGTGGCGCCCACGTGGCGGCCACCTCACCTCTGTGCTCGCGCCTGCAACCCCGTGCCTTTGTTTGAGAACCAGTCCATGATGGACTGCTGGCCGTGTTCGTGGACTTGGTCTTTGACCAAGGCCCACCATCATAGACTCTAAGATTTTTAGTTTAAAAATAATTCGCTGGAAATTCAATTTCGAGCGCTGACGTCATAATCCCAATTTTCCTTTAGGAAAATAATTCAGAAATTCATTTAAATTGCAGATTTAGGTTTAAAATTTGTAGAATTCATAACTTTTGCATCCAATCTCCAAATTGGGTGTTTCAAATTTCTAAATTCATGTAAAATCATTATCTAGCTAACAAAACCAAAATTATTTAATTTGAAGCTATTTTGAATCTGTATTTAATTTTAGAAATTCTTTTAAATATCAAATTTAGACTAAAACTTGTAAAATTCATATCTTTTGAACCACAACTTCAAATTGAGTGATTCAAATTGCTAAAATCTTAGAAAATTATTATCTAGCTAAATAAAATAAAATTATTTCATTTGGAGTTAGTTTGATTTGTATTTTTGGATTTATTTGAATTTTATTTGAATTTGTCGTACTCTCACAGATAGAGTTTGACGATTAGGAGAGGTAGATCTTTCAGAGGGTTTAGAATCTCAAGACTTCAACGAAGGCAAGTTATACTCTTGACCATTTTGATCCCAGTATTTCAAAGTAATTAATTCTGTTTTTAAAGTTATTATTGCATGCATATTTTTATTCAAGTTATTTTAATCCTGTTTTAATTCTTAGTTATGCCAATTCCTTTGTATAGCCAATCTTGATGCTTGGAATGCCATGCCCTTGCCACCTTAGTAAAATAATTAAGATATTTATGCTTAGTCATTGCTTAGACCAAAAGATGATTTGGGAATTTCGCCAAAATATAAAGTTGTTACGAAAATGAATCTATGGTATTGTTTTTACCATAGATGATTGGAAAATGTCTTGACAAAAGAAAAATAAATGAAATTGGTTTAGACTTGGGTGAGTTGGGATTGTTGGTGGGTGCAAGTTCATGCGGGCTCAATACAAATAATGTTTGAGACCTGTGGTTTGTTTTGGAAGTCACCTACCATGTAAGGACGGTCTCATGCATGGATGTTAAGCCAAACTCGTACCACCACAAGTCCGAATGGGACAGACTTGACCAAATAAGCTATATCATTTCACCATGTTTATGTCTGGGAAAGATGTGGGAGTCGTGAAGACTTATTGATGATACCCACATGGCGCAAGAGGGGGTAGTCGTTTGGTGCGAAGCCTTCGATTACGAAACCTTAGCGGGCATAATTATGTTGAAATAATGTAGGGTAAAGGCCTCGTGATAGTCGCTTAGTCGCACGCTCACTAAGCGTGTATTGGCCGACATAATAAGCAAACTATCTCTTGTGGGTAAAGCCGCACCAACTCGCAGAGTATTAATCTATTCAATAGCCGTGTCGCGGTCATGGACATGCTTAACAAAAGCCACTCGAAGTTAGTCTCTGGTTTTGTTTGAAAAGACTTTGTCACCTGGTTTATGAAAATGGGTTTGGGCAGAAGCCTGGTGTAAGGGGGGTAATCCTTCACCATTTGTGTATGGAGGTTCATCCTACACTTGACATTGAGAAATCAAAATATGATTTTGATCTTATTCTAAAAATGGCCTTGGAAATTACTAAGAGTATTTAAACTGAAAATGCTGTCTTATGCAAATAAACCCTGCCATTACCCTTTGCTCACTTTATGCATGCATTCAATCACATTTTACGGGTGTAGCTTGCAAGCACAGTGGTAGTGCTTACTCTTCTTGAATAATCTTTATTCAGAGAAGACTTCTATCAAGACGGTGAGGACATCGATGCTTAGGCCACGCTCCCCAGCACGATTATTGCCCGTGGTGAATCGTTGGGTCTACTACTACTATTTTATTTCCATTTGTGTTTTACTTTATTTGGCCTCAGGCCGTTTGTAATAAACTCGAATAATTATTAATAAAATGCGTGATATGTTTTGATTATCTCTTTTGTTTAACTGTGTACACTAGAAATCCTGGACTAGTGTATGAACACAGAGAATTCGGGATCCTTCGCTCCCGGGTTCGACATGGGATGGCTTCATTTTTGTTTTGATTTTCAATTTTTAAGTAAAAGAAGCTTTGGAGATTACTCAATTGAACAGGCCAGCATTTCTACCATTACTCAAGATACAACAAGCCTGACAAAGCTAGCAAGATCATGTTAAGACATATATAGCAAAGCTAGGCTAATGAGCTGAAGATACCACATGTTGTTGGATTAAATTAGGCAACGCTTCAAAATTAGCAAGTTCAACAATAGGTATCCTAAAGTGATAATGGCTATGTCAGAATGTCATTGTGAGAACCAGAAGCTAGCAAAGGCCATCTAGGGGACAAAAATCCTGAAATGAACCATTTTGCACAAGTTTTTGTCAAAAGCCCAATTCTCAACTGTTTCTCATTTGCAATGAATGTTCAAGTTGATAAAAGGTCTATCTCAGTAAAGAAGATCCTGGACTAGGAGCCATCCACAATCTCTTCCTAAGCTTCAACCAATTTTGACAATTTGTATTTTTAGCCATGTGCTAGATCTCAAGCCTTGCCGCGACCATCTCAAGCACAAAAAGCTTAAAAGAGTGGTCTAGGTCATCCAAAACTCCCCCTGAGTTCATGCCTAGTACAATGGCAAGCTGTCTCATGAGAAAGAATTGGTGAGATCAGTTTTTTTCGCACAAAAGAGATCATTTTTCATTTTGCACAAGGGCTGTTTTAGATTCTTTAAAGAACTGAAAGCTCAAAGATGTTCAATACTAGATTTCAGAGCTAACAAAGCAATTTTGACAGGGCCAATGTCACAAAAGGATCACTAATTGTGCAACTAGCTAAAAGATCCACAAATTACAATTTTCAGTTCAGGTTATTTAAAAGTTCTAGCTCATTTAGCAAAGACATTGCTGCACATGTAAAACCATGATAATTCTAGCAAGTCAAAGAACTAGATACAATCTTGAGCAAGAATTGAAATACTAAAGCTCAAGAGGGTAATAAGCAAAGCTTCATCAATTTAAAGATGAGCAGTAAAGCTTATATTACAATGCATATTTTTGGATTTTTCATATGTATGCAATATGATACAATGAGATGCACAAAAGACTTAAAAGCCTAAAAAGATCAAGACGATCAAAAGGATCCAAAGAAGACACCACTTGAAGAAGGTATCAGAAAAGATCCGCAAAAGTTCAAATGAACAAGGAAAGTTCAGATGAACAAGAAAAGTTCAGAACAGAACCAACTCCCCCTCAAACCAACCCATAGGGATATATTATCCCTAACTCACATCTCAAGGTGGCAAACCTTGTTGGGTCAAAAAGGTTTGATGAGGAGAACTGCCAATTGTGCCATGGACTCCACAAAAACTAGCATAAAGACTTCAAACACCACACGATCTCTAGGGAAAGCACCTCGAAAAGCTAGGGAGCGAAACACCAACACTAAAAAGCCCTACAGGCAGCTCAAAACCTGCTAAGACAAGTGATTGGGAGACAAGCTCGACCTAGACTGTGAAGAGTGCATCCTAGCAACCATGGAATAAGAAGAATGTCTAGAAAAGACACGTGCTAAGACAGAGCCTCCTATCTACCCTGAACACAACAAACCCAACACCTGACACGAACCAGATGCTATGCAAGGTAGACTAGGGATACCATACACAAAAGTAAGGTATAGAAGCTCAAACCTGAGTCGCACTGCTTGGCAGTGAGATGTAGTCATGATGGATGAAGATCCATTCCTTGAAGCTTCAGAAGGTAGTTGCGCTCACCCATCATCCTCATCTCAAATTCCTTCGTCTCCAAAAAGTGATAGTCATCATTGAAGGCACTAATGAAGAAGAACCAACAACTTGAGGTGATACCACTTGTTGGACCACATGTTCTTCTTCTCAGCTGAAAGACTACACCAAAGAGACAGAAAAAGTCTATGCCTTGGTACTGGGTTAGTGAAACAATATCTAGGAAATTTAGTACCAAGACACATGACTAGCAAGGATAGCAGCAAATGATCCAAAACTCATGAAAGCAAATAATCAACAATTTAAGACATGAGCATGGAGATAGATAAATCAAACACAACACATGCTATCCAGGATATGATAAAGCTCAAGCTATCCTTAATCCACAATAAGGCATAGGAGCAAGCAAACAAGCACATAGCATATCACCCATCATATGTACAGTCATAGATAAAGCATGCTAGTGAAAGCTATGGCAAGATTCATGCATCCACAATTAACAGTAAGGCACAATAACCATGTAAGCACAGAGCTTTTTAGAACAAAACATGAATAATGTATGCTAACATGGATATCAAGTAAACATGTGGATACAAAAACAAAAATCAACACGAGCAAGATAAATCATGTACAAATAGCACAGGCTCATGAAGACAAGACCAAGCTTATATACCCATGGAAGCAATGAACAACAGTCTAATACATGGATACATAAGCAAGAATCAACATGAGCAAGATAATAAGGGTACAAGACAGCACAAGCTCATGATGACAAAATCAAACTCATATACCCATGGAAATAAGGGACAACTATGTGATTCATGGATATACAAGCAAAGTAAAGGGAAAAGGCATGATGAAAGATATCATAAGAGAAACACATGCCAATATGGTACAGGTGAGCACAAAGACAAGCACAACATGCCAAGTATGAATAATCATGAAGATAAGGGCATGAAGGTATAGGATAGCTCACCAGACATGTGAAAGCACCAATCATGAAAGCACATGCCTCTTGGAGGCCATCGTTGAGGTGGAGAACCATCAAGTGACCCGATCATGTGATGGAGCAAAAGATCAGAATCTTTTAAGTCCATGTTCTCCAACCTGCATTCTTGGTACCTACACATGAGAAAGGCAAGGTGTCCGAGTCTTGGGTCCCGAAGGGTTAGAGAGCAAATGCTTGGGAACCCAAACCTTGGTCACACCACCACTAGAGGCAGTCGAACCATTATGTGAGTTAGCATGATGCAAATGATGGTCCATGCAAGAAGATCCAATCTCATCCTTGGAGGCACGCCGCGAGTGGACAACTCGATGAGAAAAACGAGGTCCATCTCTAGAAAAGCGGCGATGACCTTGCTTGAAAGCACCATAATGAGAACCAGCAAAAGCACCAAAAGAACTCACATATCCTCGCCGTGGGTGTGTACCTCGATAAACAAAACGAGGTCCACCTCTTGGAAAACGGCGGAAATCCTGCATCGGGGCAGCTCGTGGACCAAAACCAAAACCACGCAAACCATGTCCACAGTGCTGTCCGACACCACTAGAAAAGGTGTCAAAGAAGCCATCAACAAATCGAGTCCTCTTGCTTGGCTCTTTAGTGTGCATGTCATGAGAAAGACTATGCCCACTAGGAGACTTAGACGCATGAGCTCGACGCAAATGTTTTGCACGCCGAAAACAGAAATCCACATGATGTCCATTTTTCCCACAAAATGAGCAATGGTGTAAAGGTCTACTAGTAGACATAGTCTGAGAGGACAAAGCACCATTGTCGCTCAAAGAAGAAATCCTGGAAGAATCAACATCATGACTCGTCCTTGTACTGGCACTAGTACCACACATGTAACATCCCAATTCTGAAAATGAGGGGAAATTAAAACTTTTTATTTATCTTTAGGTTCTTGAACCTTTTCTGTAATTCTTGTAAAAGAATTATGGGAATAGAAATCAAATCCCCAATTTAAACTCCAATCAAAAACCTCCTGGATAAAAATCTTTTGTCCAACACTTGTAAATATTTTTCCTGAGTTCTAAGGAAGCCTTGTGACCCCTCTGAATTTTCTTACAATTTTTAGAAATTGTTTGAATAATTTTAGAGGCAAGTCAAACCTAGTTAAACCCTGGTCAAACCTCACTATCCATCCTTCTGGAATTTCCCTAGAAAAATTCATTGCACCAACTCTTCTGAAAATTTTATGGAAGGTTAATATGTTAGTCATAGAGCTCCTGTAAAAATTTCATAAATTTTGGAGTTGTTTTGATACCTCAATTAAATCCACAAAATCTCAGTTCCAAATTCAAACTCATTTGGGTTAGTCTTGTTCCACCGGCTCGCACCGAGTCCGACTTGAGCCAAGCGACTCGGTCGAGTCCACTAGCGGTACTCCGGCTCGGGCGCGCTCGGCCACCAACTCAGGGACCGTTGGATTCTCATCGTGTGGCCCACGATCGCGTAACCCTTCACCCGCGCGATCTATTCTCAGCCCTCGGATTAAGATCGGACGGCTCCACGTCGTCGTCCTCCTCCCGCAACCCTCTCCCTCTCGCGTGTGCAGCGGGCTATGGCAGTGGAGTGGGGCGCTACGTTGTCGCGTCACTTCGGGCGGTATTCAACGGGCCTCTGCGTCGCATTAAATGCACACCGTGCCTCCTCCCCCGGAAGTCGCCGCTTCACCTGCTCCCATCGCCCTCGTTGCTCTCTGGGCAGGTCAGAGCACCCGAGGCTCCGAGCCGTTGCTCTCCTCCTCCTTAGCTACTTAAGCTCGGGGCAGCTCTTCCTTGCTTTCCTTTGCACACCACCAAGTCTCAGCGAGCACCCACAGCTTTCGTTCGGGCTCCCCTCGCCTTGTCACCGATTGCCGCCATTGCCGCACCTCGGGACTTCGGTGAAGGCGGTACCTCAGAGCTCCTCCCTCTCTGGTTTTTGTTCCCTTAGCTCACTCTTGCTTCAGTGGAACTAATCCCTCTCGCAATTTGGGCTCCCACTTGCAGGCGAGTGCTGAATCTGGAAAATCCCCTTTTTTCGACCGTGCGCACTATTCCTCTTCTCCGCGGCCGGTGAGTGGTCCTCCTTCGATTCCTTTCTCCAGCGTCATCGATGGACCTCGAGGCTCTATTCGATATTGCGCCGTGATTTGGTGGCCAGAGCGGCCGCCTCGGGATCGCCATTAGCGCCGCGCCGACTTCGCCGACGGCACCGCCGGCCACCTCGGCGCCGCCGCGTGGCTCGGGTAAGTCCTCGTAACGCCAGACCCTCGGCACCCGCTGAATGCCTTGTGCCGGAGCTCTCTGTCTTTGCCACCGTTAGCCGTAGGTTCTCCTCCGCCGCCGCCGGCGCCGCTCGTCCTCCACCGCATGTGGTTGAGATCGAAGGTGCGCCAAGGTATTGCGCACCTGTAGCGAGCATCCTTTCGCGCCGTCGTGGCCTGTGTCGCCGTCGCTTAGCCGGAGAACGCCGTCGGTCGCGTGCCGGACGGTGTTTTCACTGTTCTTCGTTTTCGTTTAGGGTCAGTCGCCGTGAGCCGTTGATCTCCAGATCTACGGCCCACAATCTCCGCTCGTTTTCGCGCGCGCGAGCTCTTCCCCGCCGGCTCGGTTCAACGTGGACCGTTGGATCTCCGATCAACGGCCCACGTTGCGATCTTCCGTAGCGCGGAACGCGTGGCCTTTTTCGCTGGGCCGTCCGATGCAGCATCAACGGTTCACAATAGGCCACGTCTTAATGGGTTTATGAATTTCCGAGAGCTTTATTTTGAACTGAAAAGGTATTAATCTTTAGAAATGCATATCTTTTTCATGTTAATTCATTTTAGATGATTCCACTTCTGTTAATTCAGTTAGGATCTAAACTTTAATCTAAAAATGTTTAGAAGATTAATATGACTCCAGAAAAGCATGAAATTAGATTTTAAACATTCTCAGCTTTATTATTGCAATGAAATTCCTGTTAAATTGAAAAATACATAACAAATTCAATATAAATCCTTTTTAGTTAAACTCAACTTTGTTAATTCTGTTATTACCTATACTTTAATCTAAAAATACTTGTAATCATGTGTTAGTTGCAAAAATGTCCAGAATTAACTTTGACTTTGCATAGGCTTTAATTGTTTACTAGAAAACATTGCAACTTGTAAAATGCATAACTAATTCTCTGTAAATGATTTTTGAGTGAATCCAAGTCTGTTGGGTTCTCTATTAATGAACTTGCTAGGAAAAATAGTTTTGAACATGTTACTGTTTCTAGGAGAAATAATCATGCATTATAATTTTGTTCAAGTTCTTATTTCAAAAGTTAGTAGAGAATGCAATATAGCCCCAAATGGGATGAACCCTATTTTGCTGTTCCTCTCATGAGATGCTTGAACTACTGTAAAATTTTCAGGTTCCCTACATGTCTAGAAATTTTGTCGATGAATAGTAACCTAATTCTAATTACTAGGCTGAGCAAAAGTGTTTTCATCATAACTTTTGCATTAAAGATCCAAATCAGTTGATTCTTGTTTCTATATTCATGTTAAATCAATACCTTGCTGCTATAAAAATTTCAAATCATTCGGAGAACTTTTGCTGTTGGGTCTTGTTGCTTTTTTCTTTATTCTTATCGACTCTTTATCGCCTTTTCGTTAGGGTTCGACATTTGTGGTAATCCCGAGAACGATCCTCCGCAACAAAGTGACCCTCAACAGCCAGGCAAGCAGTTTGACCATGATTCATCCTATATTTGCAAGTCTATTATGTTGTTTAAACTCTATGTATGCATTGCTACTTTGTTTAATTATGGTTAGTGGATCCTATAGTTGCATAATCTGTAGGAATACCATGTCTTTACTACCATGAGCCTAGGTTATTTGCTGTGGTTGGAGTTCGTGGATGAACTCCTATCACTTAGTAGTTGTGATTTCAAATGCTTAGCAACGCTTAGATAACGGTAGAAATGGGCGATCATCGGCTTAGTCGATGGTCTTGATCACACAAATCTAAATATTACTCCTTTATGTCCAGCACTTGTGCTTTGTTAATTTGTAAAGTAAAAATTTGAAAATAAAAGATTGTTTAGACTTGGGCATATTGGATGAATGGTGTGGTTTTTGGATTGTGGAAGTATGCCTAAGTCCCTAAGGACCGAGTTACTTGCGCCTCCGATTGAGCATATTGCGTACTAACCACACGAGGGGAAATGGGACCCTCTTGACTAAGTACTTTGGAGGGTGTTAATTGGGGTCGCTTTCGGTTGGTGGTTTTAAAGATAAAATGTGTGTGTGGTGTGGGAGGGAGCATTAGCTTCGGGTAGGTCGCCTAATGTCTCCTTCTCCCGTGGGTTGTGCGACTCGAATTAGCATTGTCCATTGGAAATGTCTCGAGGACTTAGCCGTGCCAAGACACCTTTGGTAGTGTGCGTAAAGGAAAGGCGGTCGACGTGTGGGTACAGTGGTACACCTGCAGGGATAAAACTATTGAATAGCCTCGCCCTAGGTTATGGACACGCTCGGATACGCCCCGTGAGAACTAGCCTACAACATTTAATTAAAACTTGACTTGGTTGGTATGAACGGGGAGTTCATGCTATTGTTGTGGTGACTAATGGTTAGTCACTTCTAGGTTGTTCATGTTGTTGTTATTATGTATTATCACGTTGTTATTTCAACAATTAAAAATGCTTTACCAAATTGCCTTCAATCTATTATGTTATTGCAAATAAATGTTGCTTTATGCTAAATGAGACATACAACCTCCACTTATATAAAGCTTGCATGTAGCATATGTTATAGGCCTGTTATCTTACACGTAAGTCTTGCGGAGTACTTTATGTACTCATCGCCCGTGGTTGTGGCATTTTGTGGCTTTTGTTGCAGAGGGAGAGGGTGAGATCCTAGAGCCTCACTTTTGTCCCACGTGTTGCGCCTTCTTCGACGGCTAGCTTGGCGGTCGGTCCGATGCCTAGGGGTTAAGGCACACCGATTGGCTTTGTGTTATAGCCATCTTTATGGCACTTTTGCTTCATTGTTATCTCTTTAGAATTGTTGCTATTTGGCCTTAGGGCCCTCTTTTGTAATAGCTATTCCATATTAATATTAACTTCGGTTTGTTGCTTATGTACTATGTGTTATATGGAATTGATACATTCTTTTGTTGTGAGGTATGTATCTTGCATCTCGGGAGTATACATCTCTCGAGACTGGGGTTATTTGGTTGATAATACTAGGGTCAATTGGATGACTAAGTATTATGAGCCTAATAAATCCGGGTGCTCACAAAAGTTGGTATCAGAGCCGTTATGACCGTAGTAACGCAAGCTTGGTCGTCTTTAGGATATTTTGAAAACCTATTTTCAAAGTATAAATGAGTTTTGAAAGCTTAAGTAATTCTCAGATTTTACTCCTCACCTATCTTAGCTTTCTCTTCTCATCTCACTCTAATTTGAGTTTTAAAAGTTGTTTTCCTCTCTTCCCTTCTACACAATAGTTGTTGTCGACTAATTCGGGTTTTGGGAGAACCAATGAGATTGGAAAATTTAAGTGTGAGCTGCCCACTACAAGGTTTTGAAGTTCTGGAGTCGGTGATTCGACGAGGAGCTTGGATGCGAAATCTGGACAGCAAGCATCAAATTTCCGGACAGCAATCTCAAAGGTTTCTAATTAGGATAAATAATGAGAGGTTAATTCAACTAAAACTTGTGGGAATGAAAAAAAAGGGTAAGATGTGATACTAGTTAGCTAAGTATCTAGCACTTATCTCGCTGTTTTAACCTTGCTCTTTAGTAGCATTAGATCTCATCTTACAATCTGATTTTTTTTTTTAATTTTCTCGATCAATTACTCGTTCATTCAATACGGGTTAGTTGAGTTGAGAAGTTGAGCCTTGCTTTTGGTGTTTATTGGCTGTTTTGAGAGTCTTTTAGAAGTTTCTAAAGTCTTTTACTTGCTATTTTTGGCTTTCGTTTAGGGTGATATTCTATTCCCCTAGTCGATCGCTTCTTGCCTTCTTTAAAGGCTTTATTTTTCGAGTCTAGTTGCTAACCAAAATTTCTTGTAACAGGATGGTGGGCCTTTTCGTAGCGGCCAAGGCGGCCACTGGTCCGGACGAGGAGCTTCCTCCTCCTCCGACCATGGCCGAGGTCCTTCGCAGATTGAGCGCAACCGCGCGGATGACAGAGAGTTCTATCGACGCCATCGTCGCAACACCACCGCACTTTCCGGAGCTTGAGGATCCGGGCAAGGGAATGCCCATCGCCTCGTGGGGGTCTTGCTGAGTTCCTTCGCACCCAGCCCCTACCTTTTCCCGGTCGAGGACCCGCTTGATCTGAGCGATTGGCCGTGCTCGTGGAGCGAAGCTCAAGATAGCGCTTGATGCCAGGAGCACGAGAAGGCGCTTGTCAGATCGCACCAGCTTGAGGGTGCAGCTTTGTCTGGTGGGAGAGCTATCTCGCCATGCAGCCCGTAGACCACACCGTCTCTTGGGAGGAGTTTCAGTCTCGCCTTCCGTCGGGCTCACATCCTGCGGCTTGATGGAGATCAAGCGGGAGTTTTTCTTGCGCTCAAGCAAGGGCGAGCTTCGACCATGGAGTATGTCTCACGAGTTCAACCATCTAGCTCGTTATGCTCACGAGGATGTGGCCACCGATATGGCTAAGGTGCCAAGTTCAGCGTGGCTTGTCCGAGGAGTGAAGGACAAGCTATCCATTGTCGACTTTCTCGATTTCCGGGCCTTGGTCGACAAGGCCATCGTCGCCGAGCATGCGGCTCGAGAGCTTATGGATTCTCAGAAGCGCAAGTGGGAGACTTACAAGTCTTCCAAGTCCGATTCCTCCGTCCTCGCTTGAGGCGGTCTCGGGGTTCGATCTCGCCAAGCACCCGAGGTCACTGCCCTGTTCTCGTTCGTCGCAGTCGTGCCCGACCACGTCTTCTGAAGTCAGCAGAGCAGTTCCCGCAACCCGCGGCCGTGTCACTTGTTTTGCATGCAACGGAAGGGGCATTATGCGAACCAATGCCCTAAGAAGACGGGCGAGCCCTCGCCCTAATGGAGGACGCGGGCAGAGGTGGATCTTCGCAGGAACAGAAGATCGTCCCGGCTACCCAAGGCGTGGGTAGTGGTCGCGTCAACGTCATCACCGCGGAGGAGGCTCAGGAGGCACCCGACGTTGTGCTAGGTACGCTTCTTGTTAACTCTCATCCTGCTACTGTTTTGTTTGATTCAGGAGCGTCTCACTCTTCGTTTCGAGTCTTTTGCATTGTTGGGGAGCTTCTTTTCTCTCCATTGTCGGTCCCGCTACTCATTCGCTCTCCGGGTCGGAGTTGAGAGCCGAGCTTGAGTGTAGGATGTCCCCATCGAGATTGAGGGAGTTGGATTCTCGTGAATCTTATTCTCCTCAAGTCTGCGAGTCTGGACGTGATTCTTGGTATGGATTGGTTGTCTCGTCATATGGGGCAAATCGATTGCGCCAAGAAGTCCGTCTCTCTTTCTAGTCCCTTCGGTGTTCGCGTTTCCTTCTCGCCGAAGTTGCTAGGTCCACATCTCTTCGCCCTCGGGCGAAGTCCGTTCTAGATATTAATGAAGTCCCAACAGTTTGTGACTTCATTGATGTCTTTCCGATGATCTTCGGGGATGCCACCAGTTCGAGATCTCGAGTTTGTCATTGAGTTGGCTCCTGTACGCCCCTATTTCTAAGAGGCCGTATCGGATGCCTCCGAACGAGTTGGTAGAGCTGAAGAAGCAGTTAAGTGAGCTGCAAGAGAAGGGTTTCATCCGCCCTAGCTCATCTCCTTGGGGTTGTCCAGCAATCTTCGTAAAGAAGAAGGACGGTACTTTACGCATGTGCGTTGATTACCGCCCGCTTAATGAAGTGATGATAAAGAACAAGTATCCGTTGCCCGCATCGGCGATCTCTTCGATCAATTAACTGGAGCTCGAGTTTTCTCCAAGATTGATTTGAGAGTGGGATATCATCAAGTTCGGATTCGACCTGAGGATATTCCAAAGACGGCGTTCTCTACTCGCTACGGCTTGTACGAGTACACTGTCATGTCATTCGGCTTAACCAATGCTCCTGCCTTGTTCATGAACCTCATAAATTCGGTATTCATGGAGTATTTGGATAAGTTTGTCGTGGTCTTCATCGATGATATTCTTATCTACTCCAAGAACGATGAGGAACACGCCGAGCATCTGAAGCTTGTGTTGAGCAAGGCTGCGTGAGCACCATTTGACGCTAAGTTCGACAAGTCGCGATTCTCGTTGAAGGAAGTAGCCTTCTTAGGCCATGTTCTTTCACCGGAGGCGAGCTGCTGATCCTAGCAAGGTCGACGATGTTCTTTCTCGAGTCCGCCCACTTCGTTTCCGAGGTGCGGAGTTTTCTTGGTTTAGCGGGATACTATCGCCGCTTTATCGAGAACTTCTCCAAGATCATGGCCGATGACGGAGTTGCTCAAGAAGGACCGAAGTTCTTGTGGTCTAAGGCTTGTATGGAAAGTTTCCAAATACTCAAGAAGTGTTTGACCACCGCTCCCGCCCTCGTTCTTCCCGATATCCATAGCGACTTCGATATCTATTGCGATGCTTCTCGTCGAGGCCTCGGTTGCGTCCTTATGCAGAAGGCAAGGTAGTGGCCTATGCATCAAGGCAATTGAGACCTCATGAACTCAACTACCCTACTCATGATTTGGAGCTAGCCGCTGTGATTCATGCACTTAAGATTTGGCGACATTACCTAATCAGAATCGCTAGAAGTGTATTCGGATCACAAAAGCTTAAAGTATTTGTTCACCCAACCCGACCAACCTCGTGCAAAGGAGATGGTTGGAGCTGATCAAGGATTATGATATGGGTATTCACTACCATCGGGCAAGGCTAATGTCGCTGCCGATCGCGCCATCAGTAAAGTGCATTGTAATGCCTTATTGCTCCAGAGCGTTAGCCCACTCTTCAGAGGAGTTCCAGCGTCTTAACCTTGGGTTAGTTGAGCATGGTTCCTCGCTACCTTGGTTGTGCAACCGACCTTGGTGGATCGGATCAAGTCCGCCTCGCGATCGGACGATGGTGTGAGCCACATCAAGGAAAATGTCAAGAACGGAACAACTAAGTGCTTTTACGAGGATGAGCATGGTGTTGTGAGGTTCGGCAACGCCTTGTGGTTCCAAAGGACATGGGGTTGCGGAATTTGATTCTCCATGAAGCCCATGATTCGCTTTTGTCTATTCATCCGGGGCCACCAAGATGTATCGGGATCTCCGCCAGAGATTTTGGTGGACTTGCATGAAGAGGGAGATCGCGGTTCGTTCTTTGAGTCGACGTGTGTCGTCGTGTCAAGGCCGAGCATCGGCGTCAGCAGATCTTGACCTTTGCCTATTCTCGAGTGGAAGTGGGATTCGATCGGTATGGATTTTATCACGGTCTACCCGAACACCTGTGGGTAAGGATTCCATTTGGGTCATCATCGATCGGTTGTCCAAGGTGGCACATTTCTTGCGGTGCGGACTAAGATTTCTGATAGCCAATTGGCGGATCTCTATGTTTCTCGTGATCGTGTGCTTGCATGGTGTGCCCAAGACGATCGTCTCGGATCGTGGTTCTCTTTTCACCTCTCGCTTTTGGCATAGTTTGCAAGAGGCTATGGGGACCGTTTGTTTTCAAAGACTGAGATATCATCCCCAAACCGATGGTCAAACCGAAAGGGTTAACCAGGTTTTGGAAGACATGCTTCGTGCTTGTGTCCTTTCCTATGGGAGGCATTGGGAGAAATGCTTACCATTCGCCGAGTTTTCCTACAACAACGACTTCGAGCCGGTCTCGGTATGGCACCTTTCGAGGCCTTATACGGAGAAAGTGTAGAACCCGTTGAACTGGTGAGAGACCGTGAGAGACCTCTCTTTGGCCCGGACTCGATCAATGAGGCCGAGCGCCAAGTCCAGCTTATTCGTGAGCGTTTGCGCACAGCTCAATCCAGGCAAAAGAGCTATGCGGATCGCCGTCGCCGTGAGTTGAGTTTTGAGCCTAATGACTTTGTTTATCTCAAAGTCTCTCCTTTGAAGGGCCATCAACGTTTCGGCGTCAAGGGCAAGTTAGCTCCTCGATATGTCGGTCCCTACCGCGTTATCGAGAAGAAGGGAGCTGTTGCCTACAAGTTGGAGTTGCCATCTGCACTTGAGGGGGTACATGATGTGTTCCATGTGTCCCGACTTAAGAAGTGCCTCCGTGTTCCAAGCGAGGAAGCTCCGTTGGAGACTCTCGATGTCCAACCAGATCGACCTATCGCGAGCACCTGTCAAGATACTCGATGAGGCTGAACGAAGAACTAGGAATCGTTCCATCAAGTTCCTTAAAGTTCAGTGGTCAAACCATTCTGAGGATGAGGCTACTTGGGAAAGGGAAGATCGTCTGCGTGCGGACTATCCCTCTTTCTTCCCCGAGTGAGCCAAATCTCGGGGACGAGATTTTTGTAAGGAGGGAGGTTTTGTAACATCCCAATTCTGAAAATGAGGGAAATTAAAACTTTTATTTATCTTTAGGTTCTTGAACCTTTTCTGTAATTCTTGTAAAAGAATTATGGGAATAGAAATCAAATCCCCAATTTAAACTCCAATCAAAAACCTCCTGGATAAAAATCTTTTGTCCAACACTTGTAAATATTTTTCCTGAGTTCTAAGGAAGCCTTGTGACCCCTCTGAATTTTCTTACAATTTTTAGAAATTGTTTGAATAATTTTAGAGGCAAGTCAAACCTAGTTAAACCCTGGTCAAACCTCACTATCCATCCTTCTGGAATTTCCTAGAAAATTCATTGCACCAACTCTTCTGAAAATTTTATGGGAGGTTAATATGTTAGTCATAGAGCTCCTGTAAAAATTTCATAAATTTTGGAGTTGTTTTGATACCTCAATTAAATCCACAAAATCTCAGTTCCAAATTCAAACTCATTTGGGTTAGTCTTGTTCCACGGCTCGGACCCGAGTCCGACTTGAGCCAAGCGACTCGGTCGAGTCCACTAGCGGTACTCGGCTCGGGCGCGCTCGGCCACCAACTCGAGGACCGTTGGATTCTCATCGTGTGGCCCACGATCGCGAACCCTTCACCCGCGATCTATTCTCAGCCCTCGGATTAAGATCGGACGGCTCGCGCCGTCGTCCTCCTCCCGCAACCCTCTCCCTCTCGCGTGTGCAGCGGGCTATGGCAGTGGAGTGGGGCGCTACGTCGTCGCGTCACTTCGGGCGGTATTCAACGGGCCTCTGCGTCGCATTAAATGCACACCGTGCCTCCTCCCCCGGAAGTCGCCGCTTCACCTGCTCCCATCGCCCTCGTTGCTCTCTGGGCAGGTCAGAGCACCCGAGGCTCCGAGCCGTTGCTCTCCTCCTCCTTAGCTACTTAAGCTCGGGGCAGCTCTTCCTTGCTTTCCTTTGCACACCACCAAGTCTCAGCGAGCACCCACAGCTTTCGTTCGGGCTCCCCTCGCCTTGTCACCGATTGCCGCCATTGCCGCACCTCGGGACTTCGGTGAAGGCGGTACCTCAGAGCTCCTCCCTCTCTGGTTTTTGTTCCCTTAGCTCACTCTTGCTTCAGTGGAACTAATCCCTCTCGCAATTTGGGCTCCCACTTGCAGGCGAGTGCTGAATCTGGAAAATCCCCTTTTTTCGGCCGTGCGCACTATTCCTCTTCTCCGCGGCCGGTGAGTGGTCCTCCCTTCGATTCCTTTCTCCAGCGTCATCAGTGGACCTCGTAGGCTCTATTCTGATATTGCGCCCGTGATTTGGTGGCCCAGAGCGGCTTCGCCTCGGGATCGCCATTAGCGCCGCCGCTGGACTTCGTCGACGGCACCGCTCCGGCCACCTCAGCGTCGCCGCGTGGCTCGGGTAAGTCCTGGTAACGCAGAGACCCTCGCACCTGGCCGAATGCCTTGCCGCGGAGCTCTCCCGGTTGTCACCGTTAGCGTAGGTTCTCCTCCGCCGCCGCGGCGCCGCCGCTCTGGTCCTCCACCGGGCATGTGGTTGGTACTGGAAGGTGCGCCAAGGTATTGCGCACCTGTAGCGAGCATCCTTTCGCACCGTCGTGGCCTGTGTCGCCGTCGCTTAGCCGGAGAACGTCGTCGGTCGCGTGCCGGACGGTGTTTTCACTGTTCTTCGTTTTCGTTTAGGGTCAGCCGCCGCGGGCCGTTGATCTCCAGATCTATGGCCCACAATCTCCGCTTGTTTTCGCGCGCGTGAGCTCTTCCCCGCCGGCTCGGTTCAACGTGGACCGTTGGATCTCCGATCAACGGCCCACGTTGCAGTCTTCCTCGCGGGCGCGTGAACGCGGTGGCCTTTTCGCCTGGGCCGTCCGATGCAGCATCAACGGTTCACAATAGGCCACGTCTTAATGGGTTTATGAATTTCCCGAGAGCTTTATTTTTGAACTGAAAAAGGTATTAATCTTTAGAAATGCATATCTTTTTCATGTTAATTCATTTTTAGATGATTCCACTTCTGTTAATTCAGTTAGGATCTAAACTTTAATCTAAAAATGTTTAGAAGATTAATATGACTCCAGAAAAGCATGAAATTAGATTTTAAACATTCTCAGCTTTATTATTGCAATGAAATTCCTGTTAAATTGAAAAATACATAACAAATTCAATATAAATCCTTTTTAGTTAAACTCAACTTTGTTAATTCTGTTATTACCTATACTTTAATCTAAAAATACTTGTAATCATGTGTTAGTTGCAAAAATGTCCAGAATTAACTTTGACTTTGCATAGGCTTTAATTGTTTACTAGAAAACATTGCAACTTGTAAAATGCATAACTAATTCTCTGTAAATGATTTTTGAGTGAATCCAAGTCTGTTGGGTTCCTCTATTAATGAACTTGCTAGGAAAAATAGTTTTGAACATGTTACTGTTTCTAGGAGAAATAATCATGCATTATAATTTTGTTCAAGTTCTTGTTTCAAAAGTTAGTAGAGAATGCAATATAGCCCCAAATGGGATGAACCCTATTTTGCTGTTCCTCTCATGAGATGCTTGAACTACTGTAAAATTTTCAGGTTCCTACATGTCTAGAAATTTTGTCGATGAATAGTAACCTAATTCTAATTACTAGGCTGAGCAAAAGTGTTTTCATCATAACTTTTGCATTAAAGATCCAAATCAGTTGATTCTTGTTTCTATATTCATGTTAAATCAATACCTTGCTGCTATAAAAATTTCAAATCATTCGGAGAACTTTTGCTGTTGGGTCTTGTTGCTTTTTCTTTATTCTTATCGACTCTTTATCGCCTTTTCGTTAGGGTTCGACATTTGTGGTAATCCCGAGAACGATCCTCCGCAACAAAGTGACCCTCAACAGCCATGCAAGCAGTTTGACCATGATTCATCCTATATTTGCAAGTCTATTATGTTGTTTAAACTCTATGTATGCATTGCTACTTTGTTTAATTATGGTTAGTGGATCCTATAGTTGCATAATCTGTAGGAATACCATGTCTTTACTACCATGAGCCTAGGTTATTTGCTGTGGTTGGAGTTCGTGGATGAACTCCTATCACTTAGTAGTTGTGATTTCAAATGCTTAGCAAGCTTAGATAACGGTAGAAATGGGCGATCATCGGCTTAGTCGATGGTCTTGATCACACAAATCTAAATATTACTCCTTTATGTCCAGCACTTGTGCTTTGTTAATTTGTAAAGTAAAAATTTGAAAATAAAAGATTGTTTAGACTTGGGCATATTGGATGAATGGTGTGGTTTTTGGATTGTGGAAGTATGCCTAAGTCCCTAAGGACCGAGTTACTTGCGCCTCCGTCTTGAGCATATTATGTACTAACCACACGAGGGGAAATGGGACCCTCTTGACTAAGTACTTTGGAGGGTGTTAATTGGGGTCGCTCGGTTGGTGGTTTTAAAGATAAAATGTGTGTGTGGTGTGGGAGGGAGCATTAGCTTCGGGTAGGTCGTCTAATGTCTCCTTCTCCCGTGGGTTGTGCGACTCAGAATTAGCATTGTCCATTGGAAATGTCTCGTAGGACTTAGCTGCGTGCAAGACACCTTTGGTAGTGTGCGTAAAGGAAAGGCGATCGACGTGTGGGTACAGTGGTACACCCTGCAGGGATAAAACTATTGAATAGCCTCGCCCTAGGTTATGGACACGCTCGGATCGCCCGTGAGAACTAGCCTACAACATTTAATTAAAACTTGACTTGGTTGGTATGAACGGGAGTTCATGTTATTGTTGTGGTGACTAATGGGTTAGTCACTTCTAGGTTGTTCATGTTGTTGTTATTATGTATTATCACGTTGTTATTTCAACAATTAAAAATGCTTTACCAAATTGCCTTCAATCTATTATGTTATTGCAAATAAATGTTGCTTTATGCTAAATGAGACATACAACCTCCACTTATATAAAGCTTGCATGTAGCATATGTTATAGGCTGTTATCTTACGTAAGTCTTATGGAGTACTTTATGTACTCATCGCCCGTGGTTGTGGCATTTTTGTGGCTTTTGTTGCAGAGGGAGAGGGTGAGATCCTAGAGCCTCACTTTTGTCCCACGTGTTGCTTGACTTCTTGACGGCTAGCTTGGCGGTCGGTCGAGATGCCTAGGGTTAAGGCACACCGATTGGCTTTGTGTTATAGCCATCTTTATGGCACTTTTGCTTCATTGTTATCTCTTTAGAATTGTTGCTATTTGGCCTTAGGGCCCTCTTTTGTAATAGCTATTCCATATTAATATTAACTTCTGGTTTGTTGCTTATGTACTATGTGTTGTATGGAATTGATACATTCTTTTGTTGTGAGGTATGTATACTGCATCCTGGGGAGTATACATCTCTCGAGACCGGGGTTATTTGGTTGATAATACTAGGGTCAATTGGATGACTAAGTATTATGAGCCTAATAAATCCGGGTGCTCACAACACATGCCATGAGAAAGGCTATATGTGTTCCTAGAGGTACGACGACGCACTCGACGCTCATGTTTCAAACGGCGAAAGCAAAACTCAAGAGTGTGTCCGTCCTTCTTACAAAATGTGCAATGGTACTTCTCTTTTGAAGATTTAGTACCATTTGAGGAAGAAGCACATTTGTATTTTGAGATCCGTTGGACAACACAAGAAGAGTCCGAAAGAGTCGAACTCACCAAAGAAGAGCTATCCAAAGCGATGCCACAAAAACCAACATCAAGTGGCTCACATTTAGCACAAAAAGACTGCAACTCCGAATGCAAATATGCAAGAGAAATCTTAAAAACATCAATCTCGGAGTGAAGGCAAATACAAGAGTCACATGACTTGGCGCTCATATCATCGCGCAAAGACTTGATCTCGCTCTTCAATGAAATGCAAGATGTGCAAGAAATTGATGATGCATTTGAATTAAGCTTGCAGTTTAAAGCATCAATTTCAGTTTCTAGACAAGCACAATTCTTGCAAGAGACTAAACCATCCTTAAGCAATTTTTCATATTCAAAGCACATGCTACAAGGCCTAGCTTCAATTTCAATAATCTCAGCCCTAGCATTTTCTAATTGCTCAAGATGCATGGAATTAGTCAATCTAAGCTTCTCAATTTCAGCAAGCATGCCTACACAAGAATCACAATCATTTCTAGCCATAGATCTAAGATTGCCTATTTCTAACTTAGCATTATCAAGTTCATGATGTAAGGCAACACAAGAATCACATGGCATAGAAGCATTTGATCTCAATAATTCATTTTCAGATTTTAGGCATGCAAATGAATTATTCAAGTTCTCCATGTCTATAAGCAAAGAATCATAAACATTCATGGAGGTTTTCAATTTGGAGAGCTCATGAGACAAATCACCATTTTCTCTTTTTAGCACTTTCATTTTCTTCCTAAGATCATGCAATTTGTATTCATATGAAATCAAGCCATCAATGAGTTTTTCTTTGCTCACCTTGCTTAGCTTGAGTAGGGGATCATCCTCGGAAGAATCATCATGATCATCATCGAAATGCTCTTCATCATTCTCATCCTCAATCGCTGCTGCACATACGCCACTGGGCTTCTTCTCCTCGGGCTCTAAAAGTGACTCATCCCTGAAACTAGGACAATCAAAACAAAAGGATTTGCCACAGATATCATAGGAGAAATCCTTGTCAATCGCCATTATTCTTATCACACGTTCAGACTTCTTGTTATGATGGACACCACTGGTAAAAGAACTATGACAAGATGCCAAGAAGCGCTCACAAGTCCTCATATTAGTCGCCATGCTCAAAGATCGGTTAAGATCACAAAAGAGCAAACTTGGCTCTAATACCACTTGTAGGACCGGAAAGGCGACTAGAGGGGGGGGGGTGAATAGGAGCACCTAATATTTTTCACTTTGAATGGATTCAACTCGCAAATCACTCCACTAGCTATGAGAGCTATGAAGATGAATGCTTAAGCATAGTGGAGGTCTTGTGTTGAACCCTCTCCTAACCCCCAAAGAGCAGCAGCAAAAACTGAAGAAGGTCTGCAGAAAATTCAGGAATCGGTACTACCATAGTGTAAAGAAAGGTACTACCGCAGGCAAATAAAAGGTACTACTGCAGGCAAATAAAAGGTACTACCGATTGTCCTGACGATGAACAGAACAAAACTACAAAAGTCCTTCAACCGGTACTACCACTATATTAAGTGAGGTATTACCGCGTAGAGGTACTACCGGCTAATAATCTGCGGTACTACCGATTGTCCTGGAGGATGAACCCGACAGCAGAAAATCAAATCAAAAATTGGCACTACTTTTGATCTACACGAGCAAACTTGATAAAACTTGAAACATAGCTTCCCTATGAGGTTAGGAACCTATTCCAAACAAGGATCGAATAGATCCACACAAAAGTTCCAACCTTTTAACGATTTGACTGAAGCTGTTTCAAGAACTGCTCAAAATACGAAAACTGAGATTCAAATGATTTGGGACTTGCTCGTGGGAGGATGATCAACAAGATGATCTCTGAAGTATACCACCATGTCACAGCAAGCCAAAACACAGTAGGAGCACAAGAAGAAAAACACAGATCAACGAAAGCCCCAAAAACAGAAATAAAGAAGATGAACATAGAGGGACAGATGTAACGACCCACCTCTAGGGCACTCGAGAGGTCCTCCAAGACCTTCTAGAAAGTCCTTTGTGGACCTCCTGGGAGGTCCATCCCAAACCCATGGGATAAAATCCCAAAAACAGATTTGATAAACCTTTCTGGAAAACCCCAAAACCAATATCTAACTCCGAGTGGCCTTTGCCAGCACGTCCATGACCGTGGATACGGCTATTCAATAGATTTAACTCTGCAGAGGTTGTGCACTTTACCCACATGACATGATTTCTCTAGTTTATCCGGCATCCGTCAATGCCACCTCTCACTACCAAAGGTAAGAGGTCTAGAGCTCATAACAAGGCCTTTACAATGCATTGCTCCACCACAGCCTTTCCTTGCTAAGGTTTCACCCCCCCTATGGACAGCAATCCAGCGGGAAGCCCCCTCTTGCACCAGTGGGAACATTAGGTCATAAAGGACCATCAGTCTTACAAGACCTCCCACACCTCCAATGGAGCAGCATATAGTGGAGTTTTGCAAATTACTCAGCCAGGTCCCACGCCCCATTCTGGAGACATGTGGTTGCACGATTGTGGCATAGCCCATTATAGGCTTGGCATTGGTCGCTCAAAGACCAGTCCTCACACGACTAGGGCGACTTCCACAAACCCAAGGGCATCGATCTACCATAAAGGCACGATCCCGTGCATAAACTTGCACCAACCAAGCCAACCAATTCGCCCCAGTCCCAATCCATTTTCATTTTTCCTTGCTTCCCCAGCAACATTTTCATCCTTCCATGACAACCCAATGTCATGGTAAAAATATTTTAAGCAATATTTGGTTATGTTGGTAAAGATTTCCCCAAATCAATACTTTTGGTCTAAGCCTGACTAAGCACAAGTTTTTCAAATGGTTGAGTTCACACTAATGCATGACCCAAGTTTGATCTAAAGGTGACAATGAGTTTAGTCCAAGGTCAACAGTGGCCATACAAAGGAAGTAGGTATATCTATGAATTTAAACCAGGTATTGAAATACTTGGTAAAAATAAGCATGCATTAAACTTTGAAACTGAACATAATTAAGTTGAATTATTGGGTGCAATATGATCAAGAGTGTAACTTGCCTTGCTCACTGTCCTGAGAATCTTCCTCTTCAGACCCCTCAGACTCCCTGGAGTCTTCGCAATCTACACGTGTAAAAGAGCAAATTCAAAGAAGACTCAAATAAAGATCCAACTGAGATCAACAAGAAAACCGAGGGGACCCCAAAGGGAGTCCAAATTTTAACCAACAAGAGAGGTCCATACTTTAGAACAGGTTCTTATAGAAGAGGTCTAAGCTTACCAGAGGAGGGTGGTCTTTAGCAAAAGACCCCAAGGGTGTGACCTAAGCAGTAGGCAAAGAGGTCCTGAGCAATGGTTCTTGCGCAAGGCCCAGAGAGGAGGTCCTCACACAAGGTCCATAGAAATCCAAAAGAAGTCCACAAAAGGAGGTCTGTGAAGGACACGACCACTCGATCTTGATGATGAACACAAAAGTGGAGCAGACCACCAAAGGAACTTACTGTACAAGGAGTAATGGAGGGAAGGGAAGGTCGTGAGAGCCAAGTCTTCCCCGAAAGCCACCGAACGAGAGCCAAGATAACAGAGTATGGAGAAAGGTGATGTGGTAGAATTTCTTGGTCTAATTGTAATCAAAATGGTGAAGAAAACTAGAAATATACGTGTCAAGGATAAGTATAGAAATGGGTCAAAAGGTAGGTAGTGGCGAAAGCGGTGTCACTACCACCCCGTTAAAAAGTACGAGGAAGGACGACTTATGTTGCTTTGGGAAGGGACTAAGAAAAATGTCGAGTCTGACTAAGTGACCCAATTCAAGGTAATTACTACGTATGTGGATGCATTTAATGTGACAAGACATGCATTAAATGCCCAAGATATTTTCGTATGAGGAAATGAGAATGACCAAGTCTGGTGAGTGGGGCCAGTCAACTTAGAAACAGTCGGGTCAAGAGGGGAGGTCTTGCCCCGCAGAGGAGGTCCTTGAGGAGATCCGAGAGGCTTAGGAGGTTTGAACATGGGGAGGTCCTGACGGTTGGGGTCTCTTCAAGGGAGGTCGTGCGAGGAGGTCCAAAGCCAGGTTTAAAAGGCCGCAGAGAGGTCTTGGACAAGAGGTCCAAAGAATTACAACAAGGTCCTGCGGTTGAGATTAAAGGCAAGTTAAGGTCCGGGCGGTTGGATCTCCAAGAGGGAGGTCCAACAGCCAAGATCAAACGTGCAGGGGAGGTCTGGGCCTTTGGATTCAAAGTAAGGGGAGGTCCAAACCATTAGATTCAAAACAAAGAGAGGTCCTAGGGAAGAAGTCCACGACAGGAGGTCCAACAGGAGTTCGCAAGGATCAAAACAACCCTAGGGAGGTCCTTTCAGCCAAGAAGAAATGCCAAGGAGGTTCAAATGAGCTCTGAAGGTTCGAAGGCATACCAGAAATCCACTGGAATACAAGGAGGTCCGAAGGAAAAGAGGTCTGGGCCTAGAAAGGTGCCCAGGCAACAAGAGGTTTAGACTTAAGAGAAGTCTGAACAGAAAAGAGGTCTGCTTCCAAAGAGATTCGAACCAACAAAGAGGTCCAAAGTGACCAAACTCAAAGAGGTCGGCCAGGACATAAGGGTACCTCCAGACGAGAAAAGGTCCAAGCCTCAAGGGAGGTCTAGCCTCACGTACCACTGGGGAGGTCTAGGCCACAGAGAGAGTCTAAACCTACATATCCAAAGAAGATATGCTAAAGGAAGGTCTACTGAGCATACCAAAAGGAGGTATCAACAACTCAAACCTCTCCAACCAAACCAAACTTTGTATTCTCATCAAAACAAAATATTTTTAATTTATTTTATACATTTAAAAAGGATTTAGGAAATCAGAATGTTACAAACCTACCCCCCTTAAAGGAATCTTGACCCCGAGATTCAAATAGAATCAGCAAAGAGGTAGGGGTAGTTAGTCTTGAGGTCTTCTTCTTTTTCCCACGTAGCTTCACTTTCTGGATGATGACTCCACTGCACCTTGTATGACTTGATAATTCTGCTTCTGGTAACTCGCTCTGCAACATCCAGAATTTTAATTGGTTGCTCCACATAGGTGAGGTCTTCCTGTAGGTCTATGTCCTCCACTAATGTGTGATCTTCAGGAAACCGCAGGCACTTCCTTAATTGTGATACATGAAAGATGTTGTGCACTGCCGACAAGGACTCTGGAAGTTCCAGTTTATAAGCCACTTCACCTTGTCTTGCTAAAATCTTGTATGGTCCTACATATCTTGGTGCTAACTTTCCTCTCATCCGAAATCTTCTAACTCCTCGAATTGGTGTTACTCTGAGGTAGACAAAGTCTCCAACTTCAAAAGATAAATCTCTGCGCCTGGTGTCAGCATAACTCTTTTGTCGGGACTGAGCCACTCTCAGTCGCTCCTTTATCAATTTGACCTTGCTCTCGGCATCTTTGATCAGGTCCGGCCCATAGAGTTGATGCTCTCCAACTTCATCCCAGAGAAGAGGTGTTCTACAAGGTCTACCATACAAAGCTTCAAATGGGGACATTTGTAGGCTAGCTTGATAGCTATTATTATAGGAGAATTCAGCATAGGGCAAGTTCTTGTCCCAGCTTCTCCCAAAATCCAGGGCACATGCCCTGAGCATGTCTTCCAAGATTTGGTTTACTCTCTCGGTTTACCCATCCGTTTGAGGATGATAAGCTGTACTAAAGTTGAGTTTAGTACCTAGAGCTTCATGCAAACTTTGCCAAAATCTTGAGGTAAATTGAGATCCTCTGTCTGACACTATTCTTTTAGGCACTCCATGTAAACAAACGATTCTGGTCATATATAGGTCTACCAAGACATTACTAGCATAGGTGGTCTTAACTAGTATGAAATGTGCTACTTTAGTTAACCTATCAACCACCACCCATATAGAGTCATACCCAGATTGGGTCCTAGGCAATCCAGTAATAAAATCCATGCCCACTTGCTCCCATTTCCATTCGGGTATTGGCAAGGGCTGTAACAAACCGGCTGGTTTTTGGTGTAGGGCCTTAACTCTCATACACACATCACATTGGGCTACATACTTAGCAACATCTTGCTTCATGCTGGTCCACCAGTACCTCTCTTTAAGATCTTGGTATATTTTGGTGCTGCCTGGGTGGATAGAATATGGTGATCCGTGTGCTTCCACCAAAATGAGTTGCTTAATCTCCTGGTTGTTTGGCACACAAACTCGGCTACCAAACCACACCACCCCATGCTCATCCTGTGAGAAACATGGGGCTTTACCCCTTCTCATATTTTTCTTGATTTCTTGGATGTCTTCATCTCTTTCTTGTTGTTCCTTAATCTGATCCAGAACAGTTGGATGTACCTCCAAGGTATTCACATATCCTTGCTCCACTATCTCTAAGTTGAGGTACTTCAATTCTTCATAAAGTGTTGGTTGTTGTTCTTGAACCAGTAAGGTATTGCAATAGCCTCTTCGGCTTAAAGCATCTACCACTATGTTGGCTTTGCCCGGGTGATAGTGTATCCCAAGGTCATAGTCTTTAATTAGTTCTAACCACCTCCTTTGTCTCAAGTTAAGCTCTGGTTGTGTGAAGATGTATTTCAGACTTTTGTGGTCCGTGTATACCTCACAACGGTTGCCAATAAGATAGTGTCGCCAAATTTTTAAAGCATGCACAATGGCTGCCAATTCAAGATCATGTGTTGGGTAGTTCTCTTCATGAGGTCTCAACTGTCTAGATGCATATGCCACTACCCTACCATCTTGTATTAGCACACATCCAAGACCTTGATGGGAGGCATCACAAAATACTTCAAAGTCTTTTTGGATGTCTGGCAGGACTAAGACAGGAGCTGTGACAAGCTTTTCCTTTAGTTTCTGAAAACTTTGTTCACTGAGTAATACCAAGAACTCTGGCGGTCATAGTCAAGACACCAGTAGTACCTGCAGCTTCAACGCCCAGTACTACCGATTTTTCGACACTTCTTTGAAAACTCCAGATTTCAACAAACTTTCAAAGCAATTGCCAATTGTCTCATCACCTAAGATCATGAGCATGTCCACATGACATCCACAATGCCCTCATGACATCCACACAATGATCTACCTCAAAGTACTCATGCCCGCTAAGGTTTCGCTTCCATTGGACTGACCGTCCTCCGGGAGCCCCCTCTTGCGCCAGGTGGGACTATAGTCTAACCGACACCCACACATACAACACGGCACAAATATCTATGAGGTATCCCAAATTAATAAGCCTGGTCTTGCCCATACAAGACATGTGGTGGTACGGTGAGGCATAGCAAGATGCGGCTCAAAGACTGGTCCTTAATTGACTTGGGCGTCTTTCAAAATCAAACCCTGGGTCTTAATCTTAACCAGATTAAGCTCGTGCATAAACCTGCACCCACCATTCATCTGTTTCGCCTAAGTTCAAACCATTTTTGATTTTATTTTCATAAAAACCACCTTTACAAATTCTCTATGGTAAAACAATACCATAGATTTAATTTTAAACAATTTTGTAATGGTTTGGCTAAATCCTCCCAAAATCAAAATCATGGTCTAAGCATTTGCTAAGCATGAATAATTTCCAAACCAATTTATCTATGGTGACAAAGGAATGACATTTCAATATTCAAAATTGGCCATACAATAACAATTGGAATAACTAAGCATTTAAACAGGGTATTAAAATAATTGACTAAAAAAATATGCATGCAATAATAATTTTAAAAACTAAATTAAATAACTTTAAAATACTGGGGGCAATATGTTCATGGGTATAACTTGCCTTCATTGAAGTCTTGAAACTCTAATTCCTCTGAAGGATCTACCTCTCCGGAATCGTCAAAGTCTATACGCGAAAGTACGACAAATGAAAATGAAAATCAAATAAATTCAAAAAGACAAATTAAATTAACTCCAAATGAAATAATTTTATTTTATTTAGCTAGATAATAATTTTATATGAATTTAGCAATTTGAATCACCCAATTTGGAGCTTGGATGCAAAAGATATGGATTTTAGAAGTTTAATACCCTAAATCATATTTTAATTGGATTTCTTGATTTATTTTCCCGAAGGAAATTCCGGATTAATGCGCAACATGACATCAGTGCCCGGGATGAGTCACTGACGGGTGGGCCCGTGGTCAATGGACCACGCCCACAACCAGTCAACGGTCCATGATGGACTCGGCGCACGCTATAGTGTGAAGGGGGTGGTGCGTGCGGGCTGTGTGAGTTGACGTGGCGCCACGTAGGTAGCCACGTTGGATTAGCGCCTAGGTGGCGCTGATCTGGCCGTGATGTGGCCGAGCCACGTGGGCCGAGCCCGGTGGAGCTCCGGTGACCATTCTCGTTGGGGCTACGCGCCACGGCGAGGGATACGGATGTGCGCAAAAGAGAGAGTAGAGGATGCCGATTGTGATGCTCACCGGGATTGCGAGAATACATGGCGGGAAGGTCATCGGCGACGAGGTTGAGCGGTGGAAGCTTTAGGTCAACGGTGAGGTAGTGGTTCCTGGGGTCCTCCGGCGATGCGGGTGCGCGCACCAGGTTCGCGGCGACGCGGTGATGCTGATGGTGGCGGAGTCGAGGGCGGAACGTCGACGGAGGCGGAGGGGATCCCGGGTTTAAATGCTCGTGTCAATTAGGGTGATGCGGCTGGATTTGAACGTATATGGAAGCTTTTTGAATTCGGCCATGGCGGACGCGGTGCGAGAGGAAGGAAAGCAGCGCGTGGGGAAGAAGGAAAGAATGGGGACGACGCACTGTTGCGGGCGGTCCCACCTGTCGGCGTCAATGGCAAATAGGAAACGAGCGGGTGCGTGTGAACCGTCCGATGGCGATCCAACGGCCACGGAGGTTTGGGGGTGAACACGTGGTGTGAGCAGGCCGTGGCGGGCTGCGCGTGCGTGCGAAGGAATGGGCTGGGTAAATTCGGCCCATTTACTGTTTAAGGATTTCTTTTGATTTTCTAATTGATTTAATTCAGACAATTCAATTAGGCTTTTAGAAAATAGCAAATAAAATCTAAAAATTATAATATAAATACTAAGAATAGTAGATGAATTTAGAAGTAAAAATCAATGGATTTGAACTTTGCATGTGAGAGAAAGAATTTCTGGAAGGAATAACACGTGCATGTACAAAGCATGAAGTAGACTAGATAATTTTCGGCATTGTTCATCTTCATGTTCCAGCCGAACAGAAGCATGCATGGAGAAATGGTTCGCTTACCCCGCGACGAAGCCGTAGGAGGTGGCGCAGCAGCGAGGGGCGGTCGGTGGTGGCGGCAGCGAGCTCACAGTGGCGGCGGCCATGGAGGGAGGTGGCACTCCGGCGATGCTCTGGCGAGGAGGGAAGGATCACGGCGTAGATCACGACGTCGCGATGCCGGTGGTGGAGACAGTGGTGGCGGAGACCCACTAGAGGCTGCACTAGAGGCGAAGGAGAGGGATCGGCCGGCGACGAGGAATTGCGGACTCCGGTGACTAGGGAGCGAGGGAGGAGGGGTGACTGAGGGAGAAGGGATGAGGAGGAACGGGGCACCATGTGCTGCTATTTATAGGGCGAGGGCAGCGACGGGCTTAGATGGAGGAGGTGATGACCGGGGGATTGAATGCAATCAATTTCGCGAGAAAATGGGGAGGGAACCTTGGTTTTGAATGAGCTTCAAATGGCCATCAATGGCGTCGGTCTATTTTGGTTGCTTGCTGGACAACAAGGGGAGAGCGGCGTGGCTGAGGCTGGAAGCGGCGCGGCGAGCTGTGGTGGTGGTGGTCGGAGCCGGCAAGGGTGGCGGCGGGGTCGGCCATGGTGCTTGGTTGGTGTGGGCGACCGTGGTTGGTTCGGACCAGGGTTATCAATTTTGTCAAAATTTCCGCGAAATGGCCGAAATTTCGTTCATTTCGCTAGGGGCTGAAAGAATTACAATTCGTTCAAAAATTTTCGATTTGTTTGAATTTGGAGGAAATTTAGAGGGTTAAAAGGAGTAAACACTAGTATTAATTCATCAGGCCGGCCGTAGCCTGGTGGCAACGCCTGAGTGCATCTTCTCTGATGACCCGGGATCGAATCCCACCGAGCGCACTTAATTTTGCAATTTTTTTAAATTTTAAATTCAAATTTGATTCAAACCAGTTTGAAAACCCACCGAAATTTCAGACCGAAATTCCGAAATTTCGGTCATTTCGGCTACCAACGAAATTTTTTCAAAAACGAAATTGTTAACCCTGGTTCGGACATGGCTGCAGCTTGGGAAGAACCAGAAAGAAACAAAACGCTCTCGGGAAGAAGAATAGTTAGGAGAGAGAGGGAAGAGAATAAAAGAAATAAGGAAAGAACATTAGTAATTGAATGAAGAAAGGCAAGTTGGCAGCATGCATGGAAACAGCTTGGAGTTAAGCGTGCTGTGACCGGTTGGAAGATTTGGATGGGTGACCGTGCGTGACAGAATAAAATACTTTTTGTATATTGTTTTTAATTCGAAATTCAGATTTAAGCAATAAACAAATACAATTTTAGAAGATAGCAAATAGAGTCCAAAAATTCTAGAAAAATTGACAAAAATTCCTAGAATTATTTTGAACTTAATAAAAATATTTTCAACTTATAATTGATAATAGTTTTTGCACATAATTTATTTTGACTTTAAAATAAATAGGAAAAGCTTTTAAAATTCTAGAAATTAATTAAAATTTTATTTTTCAACTTCAACTCAAATAAAACTTCAAAAACTTTAATAAATTTTATTTTTGACTTTTTAAACTTCAGAAATTCAAATAAAGCAAACAAACTCTTACAAATTTCAGAAAATCTAATAAAATAATAATTTTATAAATTTTAATTTGGTAACAGAACTTTGGGATGTTACATCCGGCCTCACGACTGATGGCACCGAGATAGGCACGGCGGCACGGGAGCTCCAAGGGCCCAAAACCGAACACAAATTGGAAGGGAAGAAGAGCCACAAAAGGGAAGAACTCGCCGGATTTTTTTTGATGGGACAAAGAAGAGGGGAAAGCCGGCATATGCAGAGGAGGAGGACCCAGCCGAGCCGCCACTACCAACGGCTGACGCGTATAGCGCCCAACTCTCCGCAACTGCCGCCCAAGCTGCTGCCAGAGAGGAAAAAGGGGAAAGACCCCCCTACACACAAATCCCTAGCGCTGCTCGCATCAGGCTGGAGACAAAGTCTCCGTTGCTACCAATGACAGGTGGGCCCCTCTCAAATTTCATTTTCCTTTTCCTTTTCCTTTTCTTCTTTTCTCTAATTGAGAGATTACCAAATAACCCTCAAAATATCCAACATCCTCCTCCAATGTGTCATAAAAATCGATCTACTTTCGTAGAAATCATTCACTTAGACCTGAGCCCCATGAACTTCATTACGATATCCCATTCAAGGTTTATTTGAATACATTGTGATCCGACTCAATCCCTTTGGATTGGCTCGGAATTTGAACTAAAATCTCTTTCAATCTGAATGGATTGGTTCTAATCCCTCTCTATCCAAACAAGCCCTGAGGGAACAAGCTGCACTTGGTTTGATGCAACACCTCCTAAAACAACCTTTAATAATTGAATGAATCAACACACTGGATGAATTAATACAAGCAATTCAAATTTAACTAACATCAAGATATCTGAATTACAAAGTATTTAATAGAAGGTTCTATCTTCAATACCATTCAACTGCTCGCTGACATCTTTCTTCCAAATGTAAAACAGTAGCATGCTGCGGAGTTCAAAATTATAAGAAACCTATCAAAATCCTCATGAACAATGAATAAATTATCCATGATTAGAACCTGAAAAGAGGCAAACAATGTTAGCCCTTAGTCATGCATCTTCTTCATTCAATAAATTGAAATGGGAATATCGTCTGTACATCTACCATAATGCAAAAAAAAACACAACAGAAGAGTCAACTAATAATATCAACCATTTAGAACATAGGCATTGCCACACCTGCTTCAAATAATGAAAATTCTTCCTTCGGCAATAAATAAATTCAGACATTTTATACCCTGATTTGTTTGAAACAAACTGTTATAGTTGTTTACTTCATAACCTATTTGATCTATGGTCAGGTTGGAAATGTTTAGTTTATCAAGATTTACTTTATTCAACTAATTAAGGTGTCAACTACTTGAGAAGAATGTAAGATGATTTCCATGACAAAATTGTAGACATGTTCTAAGCATCAGTTGCATCATTCTTCCCACTAGTGTTATTCTTGTTGTTTGATCTAGAAGAATGCTACCATAAATAGGTACATCATTGTTCACATGAAATGAATTCCAATAATATGCAGCTCTTCTTGAGAAAATATTTCCACCACATATTATTGTATATTGCCTAATGCCTATGAAGGTGTTCTCTAAAAAAAAGAACATTGCATGTTTGTGTCACAACACCCGCAGAGTTTGGGCACTTTCATGACGAGCTGCAGGACGTCAGGAGGAAAAGAAGACCAAACACTCGATTGGCATCGGAGGATTGGGTGATGTGAATGTTGGAAATATGCCCTAGAGGCAATCATAGAGACGATTATATTTCCTTATGTTCATAATATTGGATAAAATGTTATCTTGTACCAAGAATAATATTGTTAATATTGATTATCAAGTATGTGACTTGATTGTGAAACTCTATATTTCTGCGATAAATTATTCTTATACGATCCCTGGTCGGAAACATATGAGGACACATATGAATAGAGTAGCATATGTATTGGTTGATGACTATGTTTCACGGGTCATGGATATGGAGATATCAAACCAATAATATGGACACATGTTAGAGAATATGATGTTGGATTAGACCCACCTTGAGACACTATTGAGATTGTTATGATTCTATGTGTCGTTAGTTGGTCTCAAGCAATGTTGATGTATAATCCTTAGACCCGAGATCAGCATTGTTTCCTACATATGTAATAGCACTCTTAGGGGTTGCCAAATGCTACACCGTAACTGGGTAGTTATAAAGGTAGCTTTCGGGTATGCTATGAAACATGCAGAGGAATGTGACTGGTCGGATATGGGATTTGCCCCTCCAAGCATAACAGGAGAGATGTCTCTGGCCCCTCATTGTGGTTGGATAAAGAAAGTGCATGGCCATGCCACTAGTAGTCGAAGTGTTCGACCACGTGAAGTAATCCGACACTTGATTAAGAAAGTATTGAATAGTCTATGGATGACACAACATCTCACCTAGAGTTCAACCAGACATCGTGAGGCAAAGGGAGTATACACAAGTAGGTCGCTTAGTTCGACGATTCTGATTTGGTCGTATGGAATCTGAGTGGTTGTAGACTGGTTGAACATAGTCACAGGGTGGTCGTAACCTAGTCGTAAGGAATTACGAACTGGTCGTATAGAGATAGGACCTGGTTGTAAGTGATGAGGACTTGGTCGTAGATCATATTGCATTAAGGTTCGTCCGATATAATTAGTGTGTATTTGGGAATCGTTATGTTCTACTAGGAGCCGCTATGACTCGTGATCAGAAAGGGTTTCTGAGTTACAACCAATTACGCATGAACCTACAGGGTCACACACTTAACGGGTTGGAACAAACCAGTATGAATACGATTCGTCAAACGTGTTCGGATAGGATCCGTCACGAGCACTATATAAGGAGATGCATGAGGATGTTGGGGACGTAAGTTTTTACACCACCGAAACCCTAGCTGCCATCTTCCTGAGAGCTCTGCCGTGCGACTTGGTGCTAGTACACCGGCGTACGGTTGTTCCTTCCCTGGACGTGTGGATACCGAGAGGCGCTACGATCAAGGCGCTTTGAGGACAATCCGCGATCTTCATAAGGAACTGCAGAGGTTGCTGGAGGAGACGATAGACTCGCGAGGACGCTGGACGATCGACTACGACCACTACATCGACTTGCTCGACGCTGGACGATCGACTACGACCACTACATCGACGCGCTCTACGTTGAACCAGGCTGCTCCAACCCTTCTTCCGCTGCTCTGCACGTCTGGTGGTAACGATCTGTGATCATCTACTTGCTTGGCTTCCTGGATTGCATGGTAGAAAATTTTTGTTTGTTGCTATCGTAGCCTACCTGTGGTCCAACAGTGAAGTGGGTCCTATCTAGCTTGTGAATTCGGTTGGTCACCCTATCAACTTGTGAAGGGGACCAATTAAATACTCAAAGAGAGGTGAGGAGAGGATAACGAAAAACTATAGACTAGAAACCTGATTCCCTTTCTCCTCCTGTTCCTCCTCTCCTCTTGTCTGTTCTTCCTTTTGCTGCTACATATTTCTATCGGAACTACTGATTTCTTGGCTCTTCTCGGACATCTTCTGAGTGGTACATAACATCTGGTATCAGAGCCTCATTCCGAAGCCCTGGAGGTGCCGCAGTATCAAACTCGGGCACAGGTGCGTGCGGGAGAAATGGATCAACAGTTGGCTGAATTGACCAAGGCGATTCAGAAGTTGCAAGTGCAGAATGACGACATCCATGCTTCTGTAGAGGAGATCAAACCAGCAGTACTGGATTTGCAGAAATGGAAGCCAGAGATGGAGATGGTGGTAGATGGATTGCGATCGAAAGTGGGGGAGTTGTGTGCTCAAGTTGGGTAGATTGCTCGCAACCCAGTTCTCACCATCAGACCGGAGGAACTTCCACCAATCCTGCCTAAACCAGAGGTAAAACCTGAATTCACCATCATTAGGGACTCATCACCACCAGGCAAGGAAGAGCCCAGGCGTTTGGTTCTTCGTGGGAAAGAAAGTGGGGAAAAAATTTCTTCCACACAACCAGTGTATGACCATTCTAAGGGCAATTTTTCTCTGAGTGATTCGGCTGCTTTGCCTTGGAGACCGTCAGGACAGCAGTATCATCATCATCCTCCACCACCTCGTTTAGATTTTCCTTCTTTTGATGGGGAGAACCCGCGGGCATGGCAACTTAAGTGTGAAAATTACTTCAAGATATGCATGACTCAACCTGAATTCATGATTGGTCTATCGATGATGTACTTTGGGGGGGGGGCGCTTACTTTGGTTACAAGCTTCAAAGGTCCATCTGCGTTGTGAGGATTGGGAGTCTTTTGCTAAGGCTGTGTGTGTCCGATTTGGTCGGGAGGAGTTCCAGCACTTAATTAGACAATTCAACTGATTATGTCAAACCAATTCCGTGCCAGAATATGCAGAGAAGTTCAATGAATTGACGCATCATATGTTATCTCACCATTCTTCTTGGAATCTAGTGTTTTTTGTCACACAGTTTGTGGATGGCTTGCGGGGGAGGTGAGATCGGCGGTGGTGTTGCATCGACTGCATGATTTGGAAATGGCCGTTGCCTTAGCGTGTTTGCAAGAAGAGGTATTAGAGTCATCCAGAAGGGATCATCGCCGTATGGACTTACAATCAGGCTCTCGTTCCACTCTCAGAACCAACATGTCATCTTTCCCTACACTAGGGAAAACGACATTATTGGGGGGACCGAGAACAGATGATCGCAAGGGGGCAGAAGGAACCAGAGGGACTCCGTTTGATGAGAAGCTTGTTGCTCTGCGTGCTTATAGGAGAGCAAAAGGACTTTGTCATACTTGTGGTGAATGTTGGTCGAGGGAGCATAAGTGCGCATCTATAGTTCAATTGCATATTGTGGAGGAATTGTGGGAGATGCTGGGAAATACTGAATTGGAAGCCCCTAGTGCTGAGGAGGAAGAGATACAATCTAAAGGTGAATTGCTAGCCATTTCACAAGAGGCATGGAAAGGTTCAGTAACCCCTCGTACTATGAGATTGCAAGGATTGATTCAGGGCCATGTGGTCATTATGTTGGTCGATTCCGGGAGCTCTCATTGTTTCATTAGTGAAGATTGTGCCAGAAGGTTAACAAGAGATCAACCGGCACAGTTTCCTATACAAGTCAGGATCGCCAATGGAAGACTATTGCAATGTACTAGGGAAATTCCAGGCTGTCAATGGAGTATTCGGGAGATGGTATTTCATACAGATTTCAAAATTTTACCCTTGGACTGTTATGATATCATTTTGGGTATGGATTGGTTAGAACACCGTAGTCCCATGAACATTCATTGGCACAAAAAGATCTTATCATTCTAGACAAGGGGGCAACGAGTAAGTTTACAAGGCATTAAGGATACAATAGCTCAATGCTACATGTTATGGTCCTAGTATGACTCAAATAGCACCAATTATTCTCTGGCTGGTGGTTTTGCTATGGAAAGTGTGGATTCAGAATTTCCTCCATCTATCAGCTCCTTACTAGTACAGTTTGAGCACTTATTTGAGGAACCTCAAGGATTACCACCACAAAGGGATTTTGATCATTCAATACCTTTGTTACTAGGAGTTAAGCTGGTGAATTTGCAGCCCTATCGTTATAACCCTGCCCAGAAAGATGAGATTGAAAAACAAGTCTCAGAAATGTTGTCTCAAGGAATTATTCAGCACAGCTCAAGTCCATTCGCTTCCCTGGTCCTGTTGGTGCGAAAGAAGGATTTCACATGGCGTCTTTGTGTGGACTATAGATACTTGAACGCAGCTATGGTCAAGAACCGTTATCCTTTACCAATAATTGATGAGCTCTTAGATGAATTGGTGGGATCACAATGGTTTACAAGTCTTGATTTAAGAGCGGGTTATCACCAAATTAGAGTGATACCTGAAGACGAACACAAGACAGCTTTCAAGACTCATCACAGATATTTTCAATTCCGAGTGATGGCTTATGGTCTTACAAGTGCACCAGCTACATTTCAAAGTTTGATGAACAATATCCTGGCACCATTGCTGTGAAATGGTGTGTTAGTTTTTATAGATGATATCCTGGTTTATACTCATTCATTACAAGAACATGTGCAGATTCTACAGAGAGTGTTAGAGATTCTAGATATTCATCATTTGAAAGTCAAGCACACCAAATGCTATTTTGCTCGGCAGCTATTAACCTATTTAGGTCATATTATTAGTAAGGAGGGAGTGTCTACAGACACTAAAAACATCGAAGCAGTTAGCAGTTGGTCGGTACCCAAAAATGTCAAGCAGGTTCGAGGATTCTTGGGGTTAGTGGCCTATTACAGAAAATTTATCTGCAATTTTGGCTTGCTTAGTAGACCTCTTACTAACATGCTCAAGAAGAATGCAGTCTTTGTGTGGTCAGCTAACAAAGAAGCTGCATTTCAAGCTTTGAAGGAGGCATTAGTTACCACTCCAGTTCTGGCACTGCCCAACTTTCAGAAAACATTTGCAATCAAAATGGATGCATCTAATAAAGGCATTGGGGCAGTACTTATGCAAGAGGGGCACCCCTTAGCCTACCTTAGTAAAGCACTTGGTCCTCGCACTCAAGGGTTATCCACTTATGAGAAGGAGAGTTTAGCAATTATCTTGGTAGTGGATCATTGGAGATAATATCTTCAGCATGCAGCTTTTGTGATTCGAACAGACCAACAGAGTTTGGTGCATCTGGAGGATCAGCGTTTGTCCACTCCTTGGCAACATAAGGCCATGACCAAGCTGTTAGGCCTACAATACCGGCTGTAGTATAAGAAGTGCAGTGACAATAGAGCAGCTGATGCGTTGTCATGTCATTCAGATCTTGCATTGGGGGAGGTCTCAGCGGTGTCTATGTGTGTGCCTACATGGCTGTCTAAAGTTGCGAAAGGATATGAAAGTGATCCTCATGCTAAACGCATACTGTTTGAACTGAGCGTTGATGGTGGGCAATACCCCAAATTTCAGTTACAGGATGGAATTTTGAGGCTGAATGGAAGGATTTGGGTGGGAAGTAATGTTCCAGTGCAGCAAAAGATTATTACCTCCATGCACGCTAGCGCTGTTGGGGGACACTCAGGATTCCAAGTTACTTACTACCGAGTACGCAAATTATTCGCTTGGATAGGTATGAAAAAAGATATTCAGTCTTTTGTGTCAACATGTGCTGTGTGTAAACAAGCTAAAGCTGAACATGTCAAGTATTCTGGTTTATTGCAACCACTGCCCATCCTAGAACATGCTTGGCAAATGGTATCGTTGGATTTCATTGAAGGATTGCCCAGATCATCCTCTTACAATAGCATCATGGTGGTGATTGACAAGTTTTCTCGATATGCTCATTTTGTTCCCTTGTCACACCCATTTACAGCCTTTCAAGTAGCTCAGGCTTATTTAGCTAATGTGTTCAAGTTACATGGTCTCCCTTAGTCTTTGGTGTCTGACAGAGATCGTATTTTCACTAGCACATTATGGAGGGAACTGTTTCGGTTGGTTCAGACACAATTGCGAATGAGTTCGTCATACCACCCTCAAACCGACGGTCAAACCAAGTGGGTAAATCAGTGCTTGGAGGCATATTTGCGCTGTTTTGTACACTCTTGTCCTCATAAGTGGTCTGATTGGATATCACTTGCGGAGTTTTGGTATAATACCTCTTATCATTTGACATTGGGAAAATCCCCATTTGAGGTCCTCTATGGTCATGGTCCACAACATTTTGGCATTCTGGATGCAACATCTTGTGCGTCACCAGAATTGGCAAGTTGGCTCAAGGACCAGGAGTTAATGACCAACCTTTTGCGTCAGCATTTGAACCGAGTTCAGCAGCGAATGAAGATACAAGCTGATACCAAACGTTCGGAGCGTAGTTTTGCTATGGGCGATTGGGTGTATTTGAAACTCCAACCATACGTGCAGTCCTTAGTAGCCACTCGTGCTAACCACAAACTCTCATTCAAATACTTTGGTCTGTTTCAGGTGGAGCAAGTGGTGGGCGCTGCCGCAGACAAACTGAAGCTTCCTCCAACATGTAAGATCCATCCGGTAATACATGTCTCTCAACTGAAATCAGCTTTGCCTCCTAGTCAGGTGGTTCAGCCGGAATTGCCAGATCCAGGGGAGGACCGCATTCCTGAGTGCATTCTGGGACATCGCTTTCACCGGACAGGGGCGGATTCTGGTACTCAAGTCCAAGTTCAATGGTCCGGTGAGTCTTCGACCGGTGCAACGTGGGAGGACTTTGATGAACTGAAGGCATGGCTTCCCAATTTACCGGCTTGGGGGCAAGCCGGCGCTGGAGGGAGGGGGAATGTCACAACACCGACAGAGTTTGGGGATTTTCATGACGAGCTACAGGACGTTAGGAGGAAAAGAAGACCGAACACTTGATTGTCATCGGAGGATTGGATGATGTGAAGTGGGTCCTATCTAGCTTGTGAATTCGGTTGGTCACCCTGTCAACTTGTGAAGGGGACCACTTAAATACTCAGAGAGAGGTGAGGAGAGGGTAACGAAAAACTATAGACTAGAAACTTGATTCCCTTTCTCCTCCTATTCCTCCTCTCCTCTTGTCTTTTCTTCCTTTTGCTGCTACATATTTCTATCAGAACTACTGATTCCTTGCCTCTTCTCGGACATCTTCTGAGTGGTACGTAACAGTTTGCGACTGAGTTACTAAACTTTGGATAGGATCCTACACAAGTTTCATGTTGCAAGTCCTACTACTTGAAACAAATAAATTATTTAGAGTAAGTTTTTTTTTTAAAAAAATGTGCATACTATCAGTAAGAGTTTCAAATGAAGTCACTATTTGTCAGTCTAGAACTTTGAACCTGAGGTATACCAATACTAGAAAAAAAACATTACTTCCAAGGAGAAACAAACGAGGAGTCGAGGAGCAAATAGCATACTAAACGCAAGGCTCTATTGGACACGCCAGCAGGCATATTTATCTTATGATAAAGAAGAGGATACAAGCATTGCAACTAAAAGGGATAACACATTGTTAGACCATGGAGCTTGGTCGTGGTTTTTGCTGATGAATAATTGATATTTGGGTTGCATTGGAATTTGTGGTTGTAGAAGTTTCGGTCGTTCCGCTTGGGTGGTCGGTTTACTGTCTTCCAGGACCACCCCGGAGGTCTTCCAGGACCACCCACGGTGAGGAGGTATTTCGAGTCCTGTAGCTCAAGTACTATTCATCCCGAGTACTGTTCAGTGCGTAGTCATAGGTTTCGAGTGCTACAGTGTGTAGTCCTGTTGGAAGTGGTCGTAGACCTAGTGGAACTGGTCGTGGACTTCTTGGAAGTGGTCGTAGATCTGGTGGAACTGGTCGTGGACTTCTTGGAAGTGGTCATAGACCTGGTGGAACTGGTCGTAGACTTACTGGAACTGGTTGTGGACCTTGTTGAACTGGTCGTAGACTTCGAGGATGATCTAGATAGTGTTTATTGATGGTTGAGAGTGTGTTATGCGTGTGTGAACTGATATTGATCAAGTTAGAGAAATTGTGCCTGAAATATGTTCTTTGGTCTTTGCATGTGTAGGTTGAGCATGAAGACGATCATGGTCGATGACGAGTAGGACCGGGACTAGGATGGGGAAATCTGAGGTTCAGGCAGTCGAGGATGTCACGAGGTGGTCAGGCTTACGCTGGGGCACGTGGAGATCAAAGGTGGATGTATGATGCGCGGAGAAGCTTCGGGAGGTGCAATCCTGATGGCTTACGACGCATGAGGAGATATGGAAAGTGTTTCATATCTGGAAGGTTTAGAGATATTGGAAAACCCATGTTTGGAAGGGTTTTGGGTCCCTTGATTCTCAGAAGAGATATGATTTTGTATCCGTGTCGTTGATGATACGGATTAGGACTCTACCTACAAAAGGAGGCAGAGGAGAATAGTTTTCTTGTGGCTTTTGCGGGGGATTTAGAGAGGGCTTTCGGAAGAAAGCTTTGAGGGGTGCCGTGAAGGGCGCTTTGTAACCATAGAACAAGATTGAGAAATAAAGCTCAGATCTATTCCAAATAGTCTTCGCCGACGGCATGTTTCTCTGAGCAGCGTCTCAGATTTGTTCTTTGTTCGAGCAGTGCATGGCGAGATAGCTCTTCTTCATCGACTTCGCTGTCTACGATCACGTGCTGTGTTGATCACCCGATTGTCGCCAACCACTTCGGGAGGTAGAGAAGATCAGCATGCGGCGAGTATGGCTGAATTGGAAGGAAGAAATCGATACAATCATTCAACCCCCTCTAATTGTGCTATACGATCCTACAAGTGGTATCAGAGCGGGTTGCTATGGCGTCAGAGAGGTATGTGAATCGTCCCCCCATGCTAGATGGTACTGATTTTGCTTTTTGGAAATGTCGTATGCAGGCTTATATTGAGGCTCAAGGTAATGATGTTTGGAATAAGGTTTCTAGACCGTATGTGGTTCCTATTACTGTTACCAATCTGAATAAAACAGATGTTGATCTAAATGCTCAAGCTCGTAACTTGTTGTTTCAAGGAATCTCTCACAAAGAATTTGATCGTGTAGCTCATATTAATTCTACCCACTTAATATGGAAGACTCTTTGCGATTATCATGAGGGAACCACTAAAATCAAGAAAGTGCATAAAAATCTTTATCAAAAAGAGTATTATGATTTTGCTATGAAATTTGGTGAATCTATTGATGATCTTTTTGCTCGCTTTGAGAAGATACTGAGTAGTTTGTGTGGCGTTGATGTTATTCCTACTGATGAAGATAATGCATCTAAAATATTGAGATCTTAGGTTCTGAGTGGTTGATGGTTGTCACAACGATCAATCAAACTATCGATCTATATACCTTAACCATGGATGATCTTTTCTCTAGATTGAAAACCTATGAGATGGAAGCTTTGCCATCTAAGATCGATATATCTTCACCTTTAGCACTTGTGACTAACCTCATGCAGGCTGCTTCTTTGTCGAACCCGGGAGCGAAGGATCCCGGATTCTCTGTGTTCATACACTAGTCCAGGATTTCCAGTGTACACAGTTAAACAAAAGTGATAATCAAATCATATCACGCACTTTATTAATAATTATTCAGAGTTTATTACAAAGGGCCTGAGGCCAAATAAAGTAAAACACAACGGAAATTAAAGCAGTAGTAGTAGACCCAATGATTCACCACGAGCAATAAATGCAGGGGAGCGTGGCCTCAAAGATCGATGTCCTCACCGCCTTGATAGAGGTCTTCTCTGAATAAAGATTATTCAAGAAGAGTAAGCACTACTCTAGTGCTTACAAGTTACACCCAGATCAAGTAATGTGATTGAATGCATGCATAAGCTAAACAAGGGATATTGGTAGGGTTTATTTGCATAAAGCAGCATTTTCAATTTTAAATAATCATATTAATTTCCAAGGCCATTTTTATACTATATCTAAAATCAGGTTTTAAATAACAATTTTATAGTGTGGATAACCTCCATAATTGAATGGTGAAGGATACCCTCCTATCACTTGGCTAACCGCCCAAATTTTACCACAAGGATTATCCATCCAAAAACATCTGTTGAAACCATTTTGAAACCAAAAACAAGTCTAACTTGGAGTGGCTTTGCTAGCATGTCCATGATCATGACGCTGCTATTCAATAGTTTTCTACTCTGCAGAGTTTGTGCGGACTTTACCCACAAGACACGAATTCTCTAGTTTATCCCAAGATATATCTATGCCACCGCCACTACCTTAGGTAAGCAGTCTAGAGCACGTGACAAGGCCTTTACAATGATCTACCTCATAGTACTCATACCCGCTAAGGTTTCGCTTCCATTGGACTGACCGTCCTCCGGGAGCCCCCTCTTGCGCTAGGTGGGACTATAGTCTAACCGATACCCACACATACAACACGGCACAAATATCTATGAGGTATCCCAAATTAATAAGCCAGGTCTTGCCTATACAAGACATGTGGTGGTACGGTGAGGCATAGCAAGATGCGGCTTAAAGATCGGTCCTTAATTGACTTGGGCGTCTTTCAAAATCAAACCCTGGGTCTTAATCTTAACCAGATTAAGCCCGTGCATAAACCTGCACCCACCATTCATCTGTTTCGCCCAAGTCCAAACCATTTTAATTTTATTTTAATAAAACCACCTTTACAAATTCTCTATGGTAAAACAATACCATAGTTTCAAGTTAAAACCAATTTGTATTGATTTGGCTAAATCCTCCCCAAAATCAAAATCATGGTCTAAGCATTTGCTAAGCGTGAATAATTTCCAAACCACTTTATCTATGTTGACAAAGGGATGACATTTCAATATTCAAAATTGGCCATACAATAACAATTGGAATAACTAAGCATTTAAACAGGGCATTAAAATAATTGACTAAAAATATGCATGCAATAATATTTTTAAAAACTGAATTAAATAACTTTAAAATACTAGGGGCAATATGGTCAAGGGTATAACTTGCCTTCATTGAAGTCTTGAAACTCTAATTCCTCTGAAGGATCTACCTCTCCGGAATCGTCAAAGTCTATACGCGAAAGTACGATAAATTCAAATGAAACTCAAATAAATTCAAAAATACAAATCAAACTAACTCCAAATCAAAATATTTTAGTTTAGTTAGCTAGATAATGATTTTATACGAATTTTGCAATTTGAATAACCCAATTTGGAGCTTGTATGCATCAGATATGGATTTTAGAAGTTTAAACCCTAAATTAACCCTAAATCAGATTTTAACGAATTTCCTGAATTATTTTCCTAAAGTAAAATCTGGATTTAATGCGTCAGCGCACGGACTGGTCACTGACGGGTGGGCCCGTGGTCAGTGGACCACGCCCACGACTCGGTCAACGCCCACGGTGCACCCGGTGCACAACACAGTGCACGTGGGGCGCGAGCGCTGTACCCGGGCTGACGTGGCTTTGCCACGTGGGCGCTGACTCGGCGAAAACGCACATGTGGCGCCGAGCTGGAGGTGATGTGGCTGAGCCACGTAGGCCCGAGGCCGGCGGAGCTCCGGCGACCTCCTCGTCGGCGCTACGCGCCACGGCGAGGGGTGCAGATGTGCGCAAAAGAGAGGGAACGTGATGTTGGACCTGATGTGCGTGTTCGCGGAGGAAGGGCGTGGAAGAGTCGTCGGTGACGAGGAAGAAGGCAGCTGCGCGGTACGGTCGACGGTGAAGTAGGCGTTCACGTGCTCCTCCGACGAAGTGTTTCGCTGCGCACGCAGCGCGGAGACGCCATGGCTGTTGAGTGAAGACGGCGAGACAGAGCGTCACTGGTGACGCCGGAATTGAAGAAGGACCGAAAGCTTCCCGCCGGCGAAGAACTCCAAAATCGGGGCTTAACAGGGGAGGAGGAGAGCGGTGGGTGGTGGCGCTGTGGTGTGGAGGTCAGGGCGATCCCGGGGCTCCTTTATATAGGGCGTGGGCGTGGCCGGTTCAACATATCGCCCCAGAAGGTCCGCGGTATGGCGGCGAGGTTTAGGGGATTCGGGGCATGGGGATGGAAAGGAGAGGCCGCGTCAGGGGCGGAGGAGATTCCGGGGTTAAATGCGCGCATCAATTAGGAGGATGCGACCGAATCTGAGCGAATATGGAAGGTTTTTTGGAAACCGGCCATGGCGGACGCGGTGGAGAGAAAAGGAAAGTCACAGGGAGAAGAAGGAAAGGGAAACGAAGACCCTGTAGCAGCCGGTCCCACCTGTCGGCAAAAGAAAAGAAGGAAGGAAAGGGCGTGCGTGCGACACGTCCGATGCTGATCCAACGGTCGCGGTGATTTGGGCGAACACGCGGGCGAGAGTGGGCCGTTGCGGCCACGCGCGTGAGAGGGGAATTGGGCCGGCTAAATTCGGCCCATTTACTGTTTAAGGTTTTCTTTTGCTTTTCTAATTGATTTAATTCAGATAAATCAAAATACCTTTAGAAAATAGCAAAATAAATCCAAAAATTCTAGAAAAATTCACAGAAATTCCTAGAATGATTTTGGACTTAATAAAAACATTCCAACTTAAACTTGGTAATAGATTTTGCAATTAATTTTGTTTTAGCTTCAAAATAATTAAGGAAAAACTTTTTAAAACTTCAGAAAATCCACAAAAATAAATAAGTTTTAAATTTTCTCTGAAATTAAAATTTTGGGCTATTACATTCTTCGAGCTCTTTTCTTGTATCTACCTTGTCTTCTTTTTCAGATGAACAGTTCGAACAACTCCCTGAAGAAGACTTGGTGTTGATCTCCTCACGGACATACAAGGCACTTAACAACATGAGGATGAGGAAGCGAGGTGGCGTCTCGAGTTCAATCAAGTTCTATGAGTGTGGCGAGCTAGGTCACATTAAGTTGAGTGTCCAAAGCTCAAAGGAAAGAAGATCAAGGAAGACAAGAATTATCGTCATCAGCCATCCAAGAACAACAACACCAAGGGTGGCAATTTCCGTCGCAAGTTTGCTGAAAAGATCATATCGGCTATCGAGCATCTTGATTTGAGTGATGTGGAATATGAGAGTTGCGACGACATAAATAAACGATGATAATTCGAAGGCAAAAGAAGAGCGGCGACTTCACGGGCATGTGCTTCATGGCAAGCAATTCATTTATTTACAAATGATCCCGATGAGGTAAGACCATCATATGATGAACTTGAAGATGGTTTGATTAAACTTGCTATTGAATTGAAAAAGACAAAAAAGAAACTGAAAGAAAATAATTGTCTTGTTGAAAGCTTAACTTCTGAAATTAATAGACTTAGAGCTTCTATTCCTGATGATGAATCTTGTGAGTCTTGTCAAGTTTTACATTCTGAGTTGGAGACTGCTAGGTCAATAAATGCTAAATTTGATGATTTAAGACTAGCACATGATTCTTGTGATGAAAAATTAAAACTTGCAAATGATGAAATTGAAAAGCTCAAGTTTAGTGCTTCTACATGTTTAGAGTCAAGTATTTCAAATATTCAATTGAAAGCTTGCTCTAATTGTAAATTGCTAGAAGTTAAACTAAATTCATCTCAGGAATCAATTCAACAGATGCTTTATCATGAGATAGCTTCTTGCTCTAACTGTCCTAAACTTACAATAGAAATTGAAGTTTTGACCAGACAACTTACTAATTTTGCTGAAGAAAATGAGTACCTTAAGGACACTTTAGAGAGATTTTCTATTGGCAAGAAAATTTTAAATATGATTCTAGACAAGTCAAAATTGAGCGTCAAAAACACTGGTCTAGGATTTAATGCTACTAAATATGCCAAGAATAATCCACCTAAGATAGTTAAGGTCATTGGAAGTGGGCTAATTGAAACAAAAAGTGAGCCTCATAAAACTGTGTTTAAATCTGCTGGTTTTGTGCAAAGCTCTTCTACTAATGTTGTAGGTGCTAGCTCGTCATCTCAAGAGAATTCTAATTATGTTAAATTTCATTGCACCTATTGTGGTAGAGATAGGCACTTGCATGAATCTTGCTTTAGGCGTGCTAAAAAAGAGAAGAAGGAAAGAGTGAATGTTTTAAGACAAAAATGTGCAACCTCTCCTTCCAACAACTAATGCAAAAGCTAGGCTTTTAGAAAACTTTTATGATGGCTTTAAATCTGCTTCACGCGTTGGTTTGGGATATAATTCAAATAATTCACGTTATTTTTTGCGTTCGGATCGCCCACATGCACATGATTTTGGTTCCAGTTTTGTTGTTGTTCCTCCGTGTCGTGTATCTCAGTACTGGATTCCTAAATCTTATCTCACTAACCCTAGTACTGTGAGACTGATGTTTCCTGTGATGTAAGATTAGTTGACGAATTTGGAGAACCTGAGCTTGATTTCGTTCCAGTCCTTTTCGTCATTGCCTGATTAGAACACTTGATGGTTCTTCATTTTCTTTGATGGCTTCCAAGAGATTTCACTTCCTGAGAGACCTTGTGGAAAGGGTGACGTTGCTCTACACCTTGTTGAGTTTAACTTTTAGATTGTTGATTTTCTCTCAACTGGTTGATTTTGCTCGATCTGCTATTTTGCGAAGTAAGTTGGGAGTGTTGCATCCTATGGGCTTATTCTAAGGGGGAGTTTGTGTTTAAAATTTCAGAAGCTTTGTTTATTATACGTGTCAAACACTTTGACGAGGATTAAAACGTCTATGTATTATCTTAATACATAATAAAAGACCATACGTCTTCATGGTCGTAACCCCTAAGGCTAACGACCTCACTGGTCGTAAGGATTCCAGAGGTTACATAAGGGTACCCTGGTCGGACAAGGCTCTGCACCTAGTCTCCGACCAGGTAGCTGCTCGGAGAAGCTATGAACTGGTAACTATAACCGATCCCTAGTATATTCTTACCGTGCGATGAATATAGCATGTGTTGTATACTTCATATCACACGGTTACATAGTCCTAAAGACACTGACAACAATCACGATACGGTTTAGTGTCTCTAAGAAACTTAACCGTAGAGCAGTTAACACATTTTTAACTGACGCCACGCCCCGACTAGTTGCAACGCTTCACCAGGGACGCCTTCTCCAAGAGTAATTGCCACCTCTTCGGAAGTTATTTAAGGGTGGAGCACAGAAGACCAAAGGGCAGAGGCAGATGAGTATCGAGAAGCACTTCGATAATCACAATCTGGTCTGAGACAAACAAGATAGCATCATCAGATTAGAGCATAGCAATCTTCATATTCAGTGTAATTAGGATTAGTCCCTAGTCGGGTCGTAAGAACCCCCTGTAAATCTAGTTCATATCAATAAAGAGCGGCCCCATTCTATCTCAGGTAATATCATGTCATTTTCCTCTTTTATTTTGTAAGATCGGCGACTTGATCGTCGACAGCTGGCGCCAACCATGGGGAAGAAGACGTAAGTTTATTGAAGAAACTCTCCGCTCATCAAATCCTCGCTCACTCCTCGTAATCGCTCATGCGACTATGGCCGGAGTTTGGGACGAGGAGAATTGGTTCGACCTGGCGGACTACTCCAACCTCGACATGGAAGGATGCATCTATGCCACGCAGGAAAACGGCATGTCATCCTCCTCCTCCTCCTCCGTCGGTTTGAACATCGCCGACGTTAGCGAAATCGACCAGATGGATGAGGATCCACCACTACGACAAGTGGCGCTTCCAGCCATTCCGACCAGCTTAGAATGTCCAGAAGCCACTCCAAGCCCGGTCCTTCCGACCAGCGAAATAGGTGAAGAAAATTCAGCACCGCCACTCAAGAATCTTTATACTCTTGATGAAATCATGGCTGAAAGGTACTCGCCTATGACTTTTGGCAATTCTAGGAGCCAACCGACATCTGGTAACAGTGTCGATGAAGCCTCCACTGGTCGTGGGCCAAGTGGGGATGATAAGGCTCAGCATACGATCGGTAGTCCGCCGGATCAGGCTGTGCCCACCAAGAAGACCTCAGGAGGTGTTCATCTCCGACCGCTCTCCGTCGTGGAAACTCCTAGTAGAAGCACTGGAAGGCTCTCCATTAGTTACAATGGAAGTTCGTCGAAGGATCGCTGCTGGAGGCACGAGGTCAACGCGATCGGAGATGCAAATCAAGATGCCTTGCATGGTCCTACACACTCTGCCACACCACCACATGTTGATGGAGATGTTACAGGCCATCAAGCACCAACTTCCGGAGGCAACAGAACTGATCGACGTCCATTAGTTAACTCGCCTGGCACTGCCCCACCAAGAGTAGCTGGTCGGACGGAACAAATCCGGAGGTTAGGGGAAGGTTCAGACCTGCGCACACCTACTACCAGTATGAACCCCTCGAGACCCTCGGTAACTGTACGAAATCTACAATATGTTCAAGATATATTGAATAATTCTAACCCTGTTCTAGCAGAAACCCCAGGTTTTGTGTAGCTCGTAGGCCAAGTATCGGAGATTCTGCAACAAACCATGCAACGAATAGAAGCGTATCGAGAACAGAGGAATTCAGAAAGTCAGACCATGACTTCGTCCCAACGCTCCTCCCTCAGTAGAGGGCAACATGGTCATGTTGGGGAACAATAAATACCAAGGCCTCCTCGACCCTTCTGACCAAGGAGTCATGAGGGAAGAAGGCTGTAAGACCAGGAGGTTTTTGGTCATGATATTTGATGATAAACACATTGACAATAAGGAAGACTTAGTCTTGGTGTTTTAAGTTGCATACATTGTCTCTGGAACTTGTTTGTGCTCTTCAACCGACTTGCATTTGAGTTACATTAGTTTCATTGAAAATCGTTCTTGTCAGATTATCGGTAGTACCGCTTTGTACATTGGAACTCTTGAAGCGCGGTATGACCGCGGGTGTCTGTAGTACCGCAGGTCTTGTTTTCGAACGTGTTTTAGCTCGAGCCATTAGATCCTGTTCTGGAGCGTCCACGTGGCAAAAAGGGCTTTGTTCTGAAGTTTTTGAGCTTTTTCGTGTTGCGGTAATACCGGCGTTGTTTTCACGGAACTACCACTTTGCGGTAGTACCGCGAGTAGTTTACGGTAGTACCGCAATTCATTTTCTCTGGTGTGTTTTGCTCGATTCGTTAGATCTTGATCTAACGGCTGATATTGAGATGAACGTTCGGACCGTCCGAACGTCTCAAGGAATGTGAGCCCTTGATCTAAAATCTGACGGTTGTTTTTGTTGTAACGTTCGGACCGTCCGAGACGAAAGCTTTGTGAGTTGTTGTTTTGAAATCGAACGGTTGATATTCACAGGAACGTTCGGACCTTGAACAGTAAATGCTTTGAGGTTCGTGAGAAGTTTTGCAAAACATTCATACCGCAGGATGAACGCTGTAGTACCGCGTTGGCCGGTAGTACCGTGGGTTTGCCGACAGTAGTACCGTGCTTGTTATTCAAGAGAGAGCGGATTCGACAGTCTTGTTAAGTCAAAATCGGTAAGTACTGTTAGATTGTGAAACAGATGCGACCACAGATGATATACCGCAGTTTGAACGGAGGTTGTACCGCACAAAGGTATGACCGCAAGGTTGCGGTATGGAAATTCCAGAGAGCATGTTTTTGGAATATCTTGAGATTTCCCGATGAGCGGTAGTTCCGCAGTGTCTTGAGCAGTATGACCGCGTGTGCGGTAGTACCGGACGTACAATGGCGGTAGTACCAATTGTACTCTGGAAAGTTGCCACTTTGGGGTTTTGACTTAGGGTTTGTTAAATTCATGAGTCTTGCAGGTTGCATGATAGTGTTTATAGGTGTGTATGAGCTAATGGATGGTCAAGTTGGAGAACTTGTGCCAAGATTTGGTTTCTTTGGTCTTTGCATGTGCAGGTTGAGCGTGAAGGCAACTATTGTCGTGACGAGGAGGATTCGGACTAGGATTGGGGAGATCTGATGTCTTGGTGGTCGTGGATGTTGCGAGATATTTGAGCTTGCGCTGGAGCACGTGGAGATCAAGGGGTGCGCGCTGGAAGCTACGGGATGGAGTCTTGGAGGCTTGCGGCGTGGTTGTTTTGGAAAGGATGACAGATTTGGAAGGAATTCCAAATCTGGACGTTTTTGAGATAGAGTCCGTGTCGGTGTCGTGTTGGACATGGATAGGACTCTAGGGTATAAATAGAGGAGGGTTAGGAGCTAACCTGTGAGCTGTGTGAATCTGTTGAGATAGTTTTGGCCGTAGCTTTTGTCGTTTCGGTTGTGTTCTTTGTTTTGCTCTGACGTTTTGGTGAAACTTTGAGAGGTCTTCCGAGGAAGATTGTGAGGGGTGCTTGAAGGGCACCTTGTAGCCACGAATCAAAGTCAGTGAGCAATACAATTTAGATTTATTCAATATTGTCTCCGGAGTTTCGTTTTGTTCTGCTGTGTTTTGATAGTGTCATGAGAAGTTCTTCTGGAGGTCTTTTGAAGACATCCAGAGAGGTTTTTCGAGGTGATCTCAAAGAAGCTTTCAGAAAGGTTTAGCAATAAGGTTTCGGCTGAAATTATTGAAGAACAAATCCGCTGCAAATCATTCACCCCCCCCTCTGATTGTGCCATACAATCCTACAAAGGCTATTCCAGGTAGCCACTCCCTCACCACGTCGAGAAGAACAATCGCTTGGACCTGACAATCTCCGACATTGTCTAAATCAAGCAAGCGGTCGAAGGCATCATACCAATATCTACGACTGGATCGGCACACCGGAGCTCCAGCGTTCCAACCCTAGGAACGGGTCTCCTACCGATTACAATCTAGAACCTTTCCAAAGAAGGCGCCATGAATCGATCACAGGTTGTCGAGCCTTCTCTGCAGAGCTCCAAGTTATGCGTTGGCCAAACAGGTTCCGACCGGCCAACTTAGACAAGTTCAATGGGACTCAGAACCCATTAGAATTTCTCCAAATATATACCACCGCCATCGAGGCGCCGGTGGTGACGAAAATGTAATGGCTAACTATCCGCCCACCCCGTCAAGGGTCCGCCCATCATGGTTACTTAACCTACCGGTTGGATCAATCTATACTTGGGAGCAACTCTGCGACCTTCTAGTCTGAACTTCGAGTGCGTACTGACGATACTCGAAAGGAGAACGACCTCTACCGAATCCGGCAAGGCTCTGATGAGACTCTCTGTCAATACATTAAAAGATTCAGCCAGGTTTGTAATTCCACACCAGAGGTCGCAGAGTCATCTGTTATCCAGGCTTTTAAAACAGGTCTAAGGAATCGTCGGTTTATGAAGGATATATATAGCCATGAACCCTCCACAAACAACCGTCGAACTTTTCAACATGGCCGACAAGTACGCCGCCGCTAGCGAAGAAATAGAGTGGTGTGAGGCCATTGATCGGAAGGACAAAATCCCCCAGCCTGGCTTGGACAAACTAGAGAAAAAGAATAAGAAAGCTCTCAAGAAGAAGAAGAACCGTAGACCTGACGACAAAGAAGTCCTGGCTATCCCTGAAAAGTTTACGAATGGTAAAAAGGACTATACTGGTTGAGGCAAAGCAAAAGCTCCGACCGATGGATTCCAGAAAAACAAGAAGTGGTGTCCACTTCACCAGCAGGCAGGGCACGACCTTCGCACTTACCGAGCCTGGCAAAAGAAACTGGAGGACTATTATGCAGGTAAAGGATCATTTCCCGCAATATAGGAGCTCGGAGAGACGAGTTCCAAAAAGGACAAAGATGGCAACGAAGAAATGGAGTACGGGGAGCCTCAACACACAGTCAACATGATCTTTGGAGGGTCTTCTTCGTACGAGTTGAGGCATCATCTGAAGGCCATGGAGCGGGAGGTCAACCTCGTCGAGCCTCCAACCATCATCAAGCCATCAAAGTGGTCGAACACAACAATCTCCTTCAGCAAAGAAGACTGCCCCATCCCTTTAGCACGACCAGGTAGGTTCCCTATTGTTGTTGAACCTACTATTAATAATTGTAGAGTTAATCGAGTTTTGATAGATGGTGGTAGTTCTTTAAACATTTTATTTGCGGGAACTTTAGAAGACATGCAAGTTCCCAAGACCAAGGTGAAACTAGTGAAATATGCCTTTCATGGTATAGTCCCTAGCTCCACCGTTAAACCGATAGGATAAGTTTTCCTACCGGTTACGTTCAGAAGACCCAAAACTTCCAAACAGAAAAGATCCCATTCGATGTGGTGGATTTTGAATCTGCATACAATGGAATCCTTGGTCGACCGGCTTTAGCAAAGTTCTTGATAGCCACGCACTATGGTTATCAAAGTTTGAAAATACCGGGACAGAAAGGAGTCATCATAGTTCGAGGAGATCAGAAAATGGCTTACGTGTGTGATCGAAAATCTTTAGAACTGGTCGATGAACTTCCGACCAGAGAGGCTAATCCATCTACCGTGCAAGTCAAGCACTCGAGGCCAAAGATGATGCCAAGGCCATCCGACTAGACAAAAGAGGTACCGCTCGACAAAGGCGCTTCTCCGGACAGCACCAAGTCGCCACTTAGGTCAGGAAACACTGACCCATCTACCCGCAAGATACTGGTCGGGGCAAGACTCGACCCCAAATAGGAAGAGTCGCTCATCTCCTTCCTCCGAGCAAATCAGGACGTATTCGCCTGGCAGGCGTCCGACATGCCTGGAGTCCCCCAGGAGGTGATCGAGCATAGGCTAGCTCTTCAGCCTGACAAGAAACCGATCAAGCAAAAGCTGCGGCATTTTGCACCTGATCGGAAGGAGGCAATCTAGTCAGAGATTGACAAGCTCCTCAAGACTGGGTTTATTCGTGAAGTCGACTACTCTCAGTGGCTCGCCAATCCTGTAATGGTTAGAAAAAATAATGGAAAATGGCGAATGTGTATTGACTTTACAGATCTTAATAAAACTTATCCGAAGGATAATTTTCCCCTTCCACGCTTTGACCAACTTGTAGACTCTACTTCCGGGTGTGAGTTACTAAGTTTTTTTGATGCGTATTTAGGGTATCACCAAATTACTATGTGTAAAGAAGATGAAGAGAAAACTTCCTTCATCACTCCATATGGCACTTATTGCTATGTTAAGATGCCATTTGGTCTCAAAAATATTGGTGCAACTTTTCAAAGGTTGATGCAGAAAACCTTTAGTCCACAGATAGGTTGGGATCTAGAAGCCTACGTTGATGATCTTGTCGTAAAGAGCACCAACACTAGCGATCATATTCTCGACCTACAAGAGACTTTCAACAACTTGAGAAGGCATAACTTCAAGTTGAATCCGGAGAAGTATGTGTTCGGAGTTTCTGCTGGAAAATTGCTCGGCTTCCTAGTCTCGACTAGGGGTATTGAGGCAAATCCAGTAAAAATATCGTCCATAGACCAGATGCGCCCTCCGACCACGAAGAAAGAGGTCCAGAAACTAACCGACTGTATGGCAGTGTTAAGTCGTTTCATAGCTAGGTTAGGAGAAAAAGGATTACCTTTCTTTAAGCTTCTTCGGAAACATGGGAGTTTCGAGTGGACTAAAGAGGCAAACGATGCCTTTGAAGAACTTAAGAAGTACCTTACGAGCCCCCTCGATCTTAGTTTCTCCAAGATCGGGAGAAACATTGCTGATTTACGTGGTTGCAACGCCACAGACAGTTAGCGGTGTACTGGTCGTAGAACGGGATAACATCCAATGACCAGCATATTACGTAAGCGAAGTCTTACATGGACCAAAGGAAAGATACCCACAGGTACAAAAGTTGCTCTATGGTCTCCTTATGTCTTCAAGGAAACTGAGGCATTACTTTCAGGCCCACAAAGTGGTCGTACCAACCGGATATCCCCTTAGTCAAGTCCTTGGAAACAGGGAATCATCAGGACGAATAGCAAAATAGGCGGTTGAGCTAGGGGCGTTTGACCTCCATTTCATCTCACGAACAACAATCAAGTCTCAAGCAATAGCAGAATTCATTGCTGAATGGACAAACCCTGAACCCACCCAAGGGCCCGAGTACGAACACCACGAAGAGTGGATAATTTACTTTGACAGTTCCTTGATGCTAAAAGGCTCGAGAGCTGGAGTTGTCTTGATATCCCCTACTGGCGAACACATCAAGTACTCCATCTAGTTAAATTTTCCTGCCACAAACAATGTGGCAGAATATGAAGGTTTACTGGCAGGACTCCGAGCAGCTTGTTCGCTCAGGATTCATAGATTACTAGTGAAAGGCGATTCTCAACTAGTAGCGAATCAAGTAGGGAAAGAGTATCAATGCTCGAGTACCAAGATGTCATCTTATCTGGCGGAAGTACGTAAACTCGAAAAGCACTTCTTCGGTTTTCAGATCCAACATATTCCTAGAAAGGAAAACTTTCTAGTAGACCAGTTGACACGGATGGCCTCCACAAGGTCGACCGTCCCGCCTGGAGTTTTTCTCGAGCAACTCGATTCACCCTCGGTGTTCGAGTCTTCTGAGAACATACATGATTCTCTACAGGTTGTACAAACTGATCGTGAAAACATGGATGCTCCATAGGTCATTGACAGTTGGCGCTGTCACGATCAAGGTAGAGATTGGATGACATCGATCTACAATTATCTTCAGCATGACATAATTCCAGAAGATGATATAGACACTGATCATCTAGCACGAAAAGCCAAATTATACACTCTGATCGAACGTATCTTGTATAAATGAGGATCTCACGGAGTGTTGATGAGATGCATATCTCAAGCAGATGTCATTAAATTGCTAACCGAAATCCAGGAACGAGTTTGTGGTGCACATCATTCCTACAGAACACTGGTCGGTAAAGCCTTCAGGCAAAGATACTATTGGCCAACTGCCCTTCATGATGCGAAATAGTTCGTGACAAAGTGCGTACAATGTCAGTTTCATAGCCGACAAGTACATCAGCCGGCACAAGCCTTGCAGACAATTCCTCTTTCCTGGCCTTTTGCAACCTGGGTGCTAGACATTCTAGGACCTTTCCCAAGAGCACCCGGGGGCTTCGAATTCCTCGTCGTCATGATTGACATGTTTACAAAATGGATCGAAGCTGAGACTGTTGTTAAAACAACAACTAAGGCCGCTAAGAGATTTCTCACGAAAAATATGGTCACACGATTTGGTGTACCCAGTTGTATAATCATAGACAATGGTGCCCAGTTCTCTAGCGGTCAATTCCAAGAATTCTACGACGAACTTGGTATCAAAGTTCATTTTGCTTCTGTTGCTCATCTGCAGAACAACGGAGCAGTTGAGCGAGCTAATGGTATCATTATGCAGGGAATCAAATGCCAAGTGTTCAACTAGTTAATCAAACGGTTAGGAGCTTGGGTTCAAGAACTCCCGTATGTATTATGGGCCGTTCGAACCATGACCAGTCGTGCGACCGGTGAAACACCATTTTTCTTGGTTTATGGTGCTGAAGTCATGCTTCCTCTAGAACTAAAAATTGGCTTTGCTCGGACTGATTGTTTCAACGAAAACGATCAGAATGAATGACGACTTGACGACATCAATTTCCTTGAAGAACGATGAAATCAAGCCTTGGTACGATCCGCAGTCTATCAACAAGCCATGCGAAGGTACCATAGTCGTAAGGTACAGCCTCGCAGCCTCGTTGTAGGTGATCTGATTCTCAGAAAAATTCAGAACCAAGCAAATCGCAACAAGCTTTCCCCTAAGTGGGAAGGTCCTTACACTGTGGTTGAAGTCACCCGACCAGGTTCTGTACGACTAGCCATGTCGGACGGGCAAGTTTTGTTAAATTCTTGGAACATTGATCAACTGCGTAAGTTCTATGTCTAAATCTTTTGTACATTATTTCAATTCTTTTTCATTTCATTAGTACATTCATTCATTTCTTTTCGACAAGTGATATGGTTTATACATCTATGCATATATTCTAGTCACATACTATTGTTTGTTTGAGATGGTCGGAGAAGGCAATTTTTCTCTCTGATATCCTTTATCAGGATCTCTATTACTCTTTGGCAACGGCATATGTGTCATACGCTGTATAGGTCCTAGTCGTGATCATTTCATGAATGATTCCACGCGTGGCCATACAAGTAAACAGAGCATAATACAAATAACTTCGTGTAGTGCCTTATACTATTAAGATTATGAAGACTATATTTCTTCATTTCAAAATTCTGTTCTACTCTCGTTTGGCTACTGGTCGGGACATGGAAAGCCTCCTAGCCGAAGTCTCTCCTTTTTCGCACGTGGTCTTGCCCACTGGAAGGAGCTTCCTAGCGATGGTTCTTTTCTTACGATCCTCGCTGCCAGTCGGACTTGAGCCTGAGCACGTTTTGCGAAATGTTTTTCTATATCTTCTGTTTTTAGTAGTATTTTCCGACCAGTTTTGGGTTGTATAAATAAATACGTTCACTTATCGTTTTTTTTGCATACATTCTTGTATTTCTACTTTTGTCATCCCAACAAATCTTTTTTCCGACCATGTACAGTTTTGTTTGGTATTTCGATTATGACAAACAAAAATCTATAACTAGTCGAAATCATACACTGGTTCCGACCAAAATGATTTCCTAGTGCTGTTACGATCAGTTTTGTCTTATGATCAGTATATGCCTTCAAAACAATGGTTTCGACTTTTTCTCTTTCTTGGCTAACTGCTTGTCTAGTAAGGCTCTTCTACTACAAAGCAGTCGGGGGCTAGAAAGTATACGAGAATTTCAAAAAGTCAAAAGGATAAACAAAATACTTGCTGATGGCAAAAAGGTAAGTTTTTATACATTTTATATACAATTTTTATATTACAATGTCCTACTCCAAAATGTCTCCAGATTAATCACTGCTTGATGGAGATCCGACATCTATCTCCTCTACAACTTTGTCTCCAAGCGGCTTTAGTTCTTTCATAAACTTGGTCGCCTCATCAGGCAGGCAGTTGAAATCATTTTCAACGGCTTGGAGATCAATGGAGGGGTCGGAGGCCTTCAGTTTTGCCAGTGCAAAACTAAATCCATTAGCAACGCCTTCTTTCATACTCTGGGCATAATTCTTTCGAGTAGTCTTGAGCAAACCACTGAGATCTTCTAGAAGTTGGCCCAAGAAGTTTATTTTGTCTATTGGATCTCTTAAGTTAGGCACACTTGATCCTGATCCCATATTGAAGATCATCTTGTTTAAAGCATGAATCTTTTCATCAAGATTTTTCACAAGAGCTGCCTCCTTATCCTACTCAAATTTTAGAGCCTTCTTTGCTCTGTTCAGCGCTTGCGTTTGCTCTACACGAGTAAAACAAGCAATAAGTACAACATGATCGAGAGGAGGATAAGAAGTCAAGTCTCGACCTATTACCTTCAATTTTCTTGTTAAGAGTCTCATTTACGGTCGATGCCCTCGCAATCGACCGGTCCTTCTTTGATTTTCTTCCTCAAGCAGAGCTATTCTGGCTTTATCAGCCACGACTTCTTCTTTTATTTTCTCCAAATCTATTGAATATGATAAGGGAGAATAATTAGAGAAGGACAAAGTATTGAAGAAGGAAAAATGTTAAGAGGAAAGTTCTTACTTTCTAGTTCGGAGTGCTTTTTCTCCAAATCCTTAATTCGCTGGGTCAGTCCTCCAACCACAGCAAAGTTCTCGACCATGTGCTACACAAATAGCATTTTCTCTTTAAGTTTCCTATAAAATCTTAAAAGGGAAACTATGAAACTGGTCGTAGATACTTACCCGGATTGCCACTTCGTTATAATCGGCAAAAATAATATCAGGACCTATCCTGATTTGATGGTCCGATATTCTTCCCCATGCCTCGTCAAGCTCCTTATCCTCGATAAATCGGGGAACAAAAGGAAACTTGTTAGGTTGGGAGGGATTACCAATAGGGGTCAAGACTTGTTGAGGGCCTTCGGGGGCAACTACCTCCACAGAAGGAGTTAGGATCACCAGTGGATCCAGCTCGACCGTTGGCTTCACCACCTGCTCGAGGGCTTTCTCGACCACTTTATCCTCAGGAACTTTGTCCTGGGATGTACCTTGGACGAGGACTTCCACGGGTGCCTGGTCCTTAGGAAGATTCTGGTCGGAAACGATCGGAACGCCAGATGACCTATACAAAACAAAGAAGGGAAGTTCAAAACACTAAATCACCAAAAACTATTAAAGGTATGCACTCATACGGCCTTTTTCATTTGTACATACCTAGTTAATTTCTTGGATTTGACTTTGAATTGCGGTAGAGTAAACTCTGTACCGTTAGCCTTCCTTTTTTTTTCAACCAATTTCACTGGCTCCGAACCGGTAGGGTTGGTTAAACCCCTCACATCCTCTAACATGATGTCGGAAGCAATGTCCTCGATCAATTCATCAAGGGTTGCATTCCTGACCATCTGGTCGGAGGGAGTGGTTTCATCAACCTCTAGATCAGTTGTTTCAGTAACAACTGTAAGGTTATGAACGACCAATCTGGAGTCTACGGCCTCTGTAGCTATGCTCTGCGGGCCTTCTGTCTTCTCCACCTAAAAAAAACGAGTTTGGTTAGGTGATGAAATTTTCTATCTAAAGTATATATATTCTTCTTTTAAAATGCTTTATTACCTTGGGAGATTCATCTTCTTTTAGTGCATCTGGGCATGAATCGGTCGGAACCACGGTGGGATTTTGATCCTCACCGAATTGTATGACTCGCAATCTGACCGCCTACAAAAATAGAGCAAAATCAATAAACTGATCAGAGAATATGTATACATGATAAAAGAGATTTGATTATCTACCTTAAGTCTTGCCAGTCTCTCTTCAACAGAGACTATTGCCAAGATATCGGGGAATGTAGCCTTCTCACCAGGCTCCCTGGCGCAGATCATCCTGATCCGCTCTCTGATTTCCTCAGGAGAAAGGGCTTTAAAAAAAAAGGGAAGGAGACAAGAGCAGATTTTAAGGTGTTATGATAATCAAGTAATAAGTCATACTGGTCGGAGCTTCTTTCAAAGACTTACCACCTCGTGAAATAGCTTCATCACGACCAATGGACTAGAGCAAGGAATGAGTCCGGAGCCTCAGAGGACTAATCTGGCATTTGGTGAAATCTCTCACCACATGCCAGGAAGTCAAGCCCTTGATCCTCAGGTCATGGATGGCATCCACCCATCTTCCGACCACCCCTGCCTTCTCCACGGTTTTCCTCCACTTAGGATTCTCGTTCGCCCTGATTCCTACGAAGTAAAGGCCATCATCCCTCATAACCGTCATGTAGAACCAGTTCTTTTTCCAAGACGACCACGAGGATTTCGAGTACATTTGGGTGTACTCATCGGCTTTCCCGTCGTGAAGGCGCAGCGTGCATTCTCCAGAAGCCCTTGTGGATCTCCCCAACATCACCATTCGGTAGAAATACCTAAAGAGCTTCAAGTTTGGACGCACTCTCAGGTATGCCTCACATAGGTAGATGAAAATACTAATATTGGCGATGAATTAGGAGCCAAATTCACCAATTCCACCTCGTAATAGTCTAAAACGCGAGGAAGAAATTTGTGCACCGGTACCCTCAGCCCGCACTCGATGTAGGCGAGGAAGATTGGAATTTCCCCATCTTCGTGGCTCGGAAAGTGCTCCCCGGCCGCTGATCTTCATCCGATCAGATTCCTGTTTGGGAGCATTCCCATTTTCTCCAGCGCTTCAAGCTTCTTCTCATTCAGATCCGAAGCCATCCACTTTGTGATTTGCTCCGACATGGTGAAATTTCTCAAAGGGATGAGTAGTGGTCGGAGGAGGCTTTGAGGTCGGGAAGACAATAAGAGGTCAGAAAGATTTTCTTAGCAATGAACTGAAGAGGATCAGAGGAAGATCTGGAAGCGTAAAAACTCTAAAGCCCAGCAATGGGGATTTTATAGCTTCAGGTCTTTAACTGCAATCTGGAGTTATCTAAAAAATTCCAATGGACAAAAGCCTCTCTTTGTCTAACGGACAGAAAAACTCTTAGATTCCCAAGGCAAGTTCTCAACTTTAAAGTGAACACAGACCACTTTGTATATCGCGACATCAAATGGGGTCTGCCCGATACGACTTCATCGGAAGAAAAGTGTTCACACGACCTGCTCATTTAAAGTTTGGGGGCTAACTGACGAGGATTAAAACCTCTATGTATTATCTTAATACATAATAAAAGACCATATGTCTTCATAGTCGTAACCCCTAAGGCTAACGACCTCACTGGTCGTAAGGATTCGAGAGGTTACATAAGGGTACCCTGGTCGGACAAGGCTCTGCACCTAGTCTCCGACCAGGTAGCTGCTCGGAGAAGTTATGAACTGGTATCTATAACCAATTCCCAGTATATTCTTACCGTGCGATAAATATAGCATGTGTTGTATACTTCATATCACACGGTTACATAGTCCTAAAGACACTGACAACAACCACGATACAGTTGAGTGTCTCTAAGACACTTAACCGTAGAGCGGTTAACACATTGTCAATTGACGCCACGCCCCGACCAGTCGCAACGCTTCACCAGGAATGCCTTCTCCAGGAGTAACTGCCACCTCTTTGGAAGTTATTTAAGGGTGGAGCATAGAAGACCAAGGGCAGAGGCAGATGAGTATCGAGAAGCACTTCGATAATCACAATCTAGTTTGAGACAAACAAGACAGCATCATCAGATTAGAGCATAGCAATCTTCATATTCAGTGTAATTAGGATTAGTCCCTAGTCGGGTCGTAAGCACCCCTTGTAAATCCAGTTCATATCAATAAAGAGTGGCCCCATTCTATCCCAGGTAATATCACGTCATTTTTCTCTTTTATTTTGTAAGATCGGCGACTCGATCGTCGACACACTTCATCAAGTTCAAGCCAATAAAGTCAAATGAGTTGTAGAGCTTTTTTTATCATATTTATTCATGTGTTGTGTAGCTTTGATCATGACTGGTTATAATTAATTTGCTACATTAGAACTAAAGCATGACATGGTAGAATATTTTGACTAGATTGATTATTGTTATTACTTTGCGATGTTCATCGAAAAGGATTAGCTTGATTGTGAGTCTTATTTTAAATCTTGGATTTGAAGCTAGTATGTCTCTCATTGCAATTCTTTCATGCTCACTCATTTTGGCATGTTATAAAAAAATGATGAGAAAGAGAAAATTAAAAAGATGTATGCTTCAAGCATGCCATACATATCTATGTATATTCAAAAGAAAAGAAAAATATACGCACATAAAAGTGCTCAAATGAAAAGAGGTATGCTTCAAGCATGCCACCAGTGAAAAGAAGTATGTTTCAAGCATGCCACCTTGAAAAGAAGTATGCTACAAGAATGCCACATGCATAAGATTTGAATGTGGAGCAATAGGTTGTTACATGAGATTGTTAGCTCATCTAGATTTAAAGTTTGCCTCACTGTTAGGCTTTAACTTATCATGGTGATATCTCTTTGTGGTGTTTATAATCGGTTTAGTCATTGTTGAGATGCCTATCATTGAGTTAAAATTGCTTAATCATTCTACAGACTTGTTTTGACATTGCTATAGGGTATATGACTTTATATGATCCTGTTAGCTTTACTAAAAATGATGGCTTGGTTAATCTATTAAATTGATTTGAATAATCTACACAGCTTCTTGTCTTTTACTCTTCTTGCTCCTTTCTCTAAAGTTTTCTCTCTCTGAAGTTCTTGCTGAGTATATTGCCAAAGGGGGAGAAAGATGGTAGAAATTGTGCTTGTGTTGAGGGGAAGTTTCTCGATTGGAGTTTCTAGTTTGCTGCTGTGGTTTGTCAATAATTCTTTGCCTTGCAATTTTTGAATTATTGAAACTTTTTTTCGCAAATTCTTCTCTCTATTTTAAGTATTGTCAATGTATTCATCAAGAGGGAGAGTACAATCATTCACCCCCCCCCCCCTCCTCTCTGATTGCGCTATACGATCCTACACACATCCATACAGATTTCTATATTCAATAGCCAATCGAACTTGAGTCTTCAGACCAGCATAAGACAAATTGCAATCTTTGTGTTGCCGCATTGGAACCTGAACGTATACAAAAAAAAAGGCAAGCAATTACATCATGTCAGCCTAAGAGTAATGATTAGTGGATAACATAATTTACCTATACAGCAGTTGTGGAAAAACTACATCTGCAAACTTACTCCGAATTTAATAGCATTTGGATCGCCTTCTAGAGCAAGCTCTTCAAGAGCAGGACCGCCACCTTTTCGAATATTCAGGCCCAGCCATCTTGCTGACTTGTCATATGCCTCACCAATTGCATCATCTATTGTAGTCCCCAGTTGAACATATTGACCAAGGCTATGACCAAGAACAAGAAGATTGTGTCCTCCTGAACATATCAATTGGTTAGATAGCTCAACGTCATAAAAGAAATTTTAGCAAATATGAATGTTTCTTCTGGTCTGAATATCAAGATGTAGTAATAGGAGTCGTCTAGTAAAAAACTTGAGATCTACTGTAATCTTGGAATAATGTCAAATGGACAGTCAGGTTGTAATTTTACAAAGAAATGTCTAGGTGTATAGCAGAGTACTAAAGGTGGTAGTTGTTTTGTGCTGCAATAGATGGGAAAAATGAAAAAGCAATGAAGTTTTTAATGCAACACCAGATAAGATGCAGTGCTATTAGGAAACAAGATAACAAATGGAGATGTGTCGTACCTATTAGGCCATGTTTGGTACAGCTCTTACTCCTAGATTCTCGTTAGGATCTTATGGAGCAGTACCAAACACCTAGCTTCTCAAAACCACCAGATTCTGCTTCTCGCGAGGAGCTATCTCGAAAATGAAATAGCAAGGAAAAGTAGCATTCCCGCAGATTCTCGTGAGAATTCAAGCTTGCAAAGTGAAAATACCCCTTGAAGTTGAACGTTTTTTCCCGCAAAATTCCATCGAGATACCCCCTGACATCCCATCGCGAGACCCCGAGACCCCTTCGTGTTTCCTTCGCATCCTCATCTCCTCCTCCTGCTCTCGCGATGGCGATTTCCGCGTCGGGTTTTGTGGCGCCGCCTCCGGCTCCTGTGTGCACCCCTGCTGGTCCTCCACTGCGTCGCTGCCGGACCCGGAGTGCACCGCCGCGAGCAGATGACAGCCTCCGACCCCGAAAACCCTAGAGGCCTCCGTTCCCTACCTTCTTCGCCACCGCCATTTTCTGAGCACCACTGGTCGGCTCCTGTGAAAGTACAGTCGTCCTCCGGTCGTCCCCCTTGCCCTCCCCACTCGTCGGCGGTGGTACTGTAAGGCCGTCCCCCTTGGATTCAAAGATGTAGTTCTGTGAATCTATGAATTTCTGAATGTTTTGTGAATCATGAAACGAAGTGATTGGTGATTTTTTTTCATGCATCTGTGCTTTTGTGAATGTTTTGTTTGTTGTTCATGTTGATGTAGCACTGGCAGTAGTATCTCCTTGTTACGAATGGTTTAGTAGATTTTGGGATTATTTAAAAATGTTGTTGTATATGTGCTTTAATTGGAGTGTGTGATTGTTCTACGAGCAATTTGTATATGGCAGCGATATCTCTTTGTGATTTATGGTAAATGCGAATAAGTTTGTAAATGTAATAAGTTTGTGATTATGGTTGAAATTATATTCTGTGCTTATGGTTGTAGTTGCTAAGTACTCATGGTAACAGTTGTGAAGATTTCTGATGTTTTTGGGAACTGGTTATTAGTCATATAGTTAATTAATTGTTTTCATATATTAATGCACAAAATTTAGACCTATAGATTGACATTGTTCTTACTCATTTGAATTGGCCCAAGCAGAATGTTTTGTGAAAAGAAAAACTAGAGTCAATGAAAGCATTGTCGGTAGTTTCCATCCTTTTCAGATTTTCTGCACCAGTGACAATACATTTTGCTGGTTTCTGCCAGGATGACTAGGCAGCCAAATTAGAGTATCAGTATATCACTGTTATCAACTTGTTCTTACAGAAGAGCCCTGCTGATGTTTTATCTCTAGTTGCTAAGCATCAGTGGAGCCTGAGTGTTGCATTTTTAATTTTTTTTATTAGCTTATCAGCCGCCATACAATTGACAGGCATTTGAAACACTAATGTTTTTCTTTTCCACTCCAGATTCATCTTATAGAAGGTATCTGTCGGTGTTTTAGAACCGAACTTACGTAAAGATTGTTTGATTTGGGGGTTCCTCTAGGCTCAAAATCACACAGAGATGGAGACACGAGGATTTTTATACAGGTTCGGACCTTCTCCTGGGAGAATAACAACCCTACTCCTGTGTGTATGTATTGAGTATGCTGGATTACAAGATGGAGCCAAAGACTAGAGTATTGTGCTTCTGAATCTCTCTCTGATCTCCCCTCCCTCCCTGATTGTCCTGATGATTCTGCCTTTTATACAGTCCTCGAAGCGCACCGTTGTACCTCCAGTTTAAAGGCTGCCTTAATGTCCAGATCGTGGAGCCGTTACTGGAGGTTATTGTGGGAGTAGTAACATTCCCATGTCGCCAGGCAGTACCATAACAGAGAGTTTAAATCGTGCTATTATTCCGGAGAATAACAACGTAATTGATTGTTCATATCCTTAGATAAGGTACAGAAGATTCCCTGATCGACTAGGCTCACATGTCTGTGAGCCCTATCGATTAGGGACTGGTCATAGAAGAACTTACGACCAGGAGGTGATCGTCGAAGAGCTTACGACTACAGGCTGATCGTAGAAGGACTTACGACCATGGAGTAGTCGCAAGACTTACGACCATGGGGTGGTTGTAGAAGAACTTACGACCTCCAGCTTCTCCCTTATGGCTATTAAGGGGTATACTCAAGAGTTATATGACGTCAGTATTATCCATAATATGAATTGTAGATAAATGATTAAATGAGGATTATTATATCCTTATCAGTATCATTGATGAAGTGGACACGTGGGTTGGAAAAGTGCATACTACACTGTTGTCAGTTGAGGTAGAGAGCCCTGATCTTGTGGCTGCATAACTTATTGGCCACTCCACAAACCTTTTGCAATAGGCTTGGTCAGCAAGGCTGCGGGGCAAAATGAGAGATGGTTTGGCTGTGCTGCTTGTAGTAGTTCTTTTCTGGATAATGGAAACTTATTGCCTTGGGCTTTTGGTCGTCTGCCCGCGTCTTATTGATCTGGACCTGTACTTTTCTTTTCTTAAGATCCTCTGGACGTTGAGGGTTGGAATTTGATGCGGTACCACGGAGAAAACGCGAATGGATCAAAAGTTTCATACTGGCAGGGTGTTATTGTAGTTATCTTAGTCGAATTTTGAATTGTAACTCAGCGGATGTTTTTATTTCTATTGGACACGGATGCATGAAAATCTTGCTGATTTTCATTGTCTTCAAAGGTTGTGCCTGACGTTTGCTTGTAACACTGCCAAATTATGAGCCTTGATTCGTTGTGAAATATGGTACGGTAGGTTTGGATTATAACCGTTATATATTGCTCTGTATGGATCTCTGTTGTTTCTCGCCTGACCTTTATTTGTTCATTTTAGGATTTAATTGATATATGCCATTGCTTAACTAATGTTTTACAAAGGTTCTACTAAAAAGTTTTTTCTTCTAGTTTTACACTAGGGAGTAGCATATTTGGGAGAAAAAACTTTTGAGTGGCAGCTTTGTAATACACGCACTAAGCAGTGACATATTAGAAAATTTCCCTTCATTTTATGGGAAAAAGTTAGTATACGGTCTCTTGTTTGGCAACTTTTTGGCGCATGTTGTCGAGACGTTCAAGTCTTGACACACAAATACAACGTATATACATTCATATGGTATTAACAAATTTGAGGGGAAAAATTCTATAATTTGTGTACAAATATATAGGAGTAAGACATAAATACAATTGAAGTATTACAACCAGGGGTAACATGGTCTATTTGCCTCTAATCCTCTCTCGTATAGTTTTTAGAGTCAACCTACAAGCCAAACACTTTCTTGAGATAGCTCTAGATTCTCATAAAAAAAGCAGAATCTGAAAAATAAGAATATGAAACACTACCATGTAAACCGGATGAAGATATGCTGATTTTTAGATGACGCAATAAACAATGTCATGACAGTTCCAATAGCAATTGTCTTCTATATTCGAAGTGTAACAAATATCAAAATAACAGCATAGCATAAGTCATATTTATAGCTTTGCACAAGACATATCATCTAAACAAAATGTATGCAGTGCATAACAGTATCGGTCGACTATCTAAACGTATCGTCTTGCCCTCATCAAAGATGTAGCAATGGTATCACTACAACTCACACATGTCCCATCATCCATTACTAATTGATTGTCACTATTGCTTCTTGTTGACCTATCTCCTGCAACTTTGAGAACAAAATCTTCACTAGATTGAATCTATAAAAATGTTAATCATGGAAAGCGATGTCTTAAATGAAATTACGAAACATCATTGTTGCAATTACAACATGGTCAGCCGATGGTACAAGGACAGGTATGTGTATGCCATCTGTTAAGAGTCTTGTATTCTCTCTCGGCTCATGTGACCCATGAGATCATGTTTATATATATCTTTATAATAATAAATAAGATACATAGTTATGAATAGCAGAATTCTTCTCTCTAGAATCTAACATGACATTAAAGCCTAGAGTTAGAGTTATGGACCAGACTTGGTCCAATCGCCGCCCATCCTCGTTGTTATCGGCGAGCCTCCGGCGTGCTACCTCTCTTCCTCTCCCTCTCCCATGATTCACCTCTTTCATCTCTGTCGTCGATCTTCTTCGACATCGTCGCCTAGATCCTCTGCTCCGGCTCTGGTTCGACGTCGCCTAGCCGGATCCTCTACTCCCGGATCTGTCATCGGCCTTCGCCACAATGGTCTCACCGGTCCTCTGCTCCAGCGCCGGAGACTAGGTCCTCTGCCCCGCCGCCGAGTCGCTGCTCTGCTCTATCGCCCGTCGCCAGAACGGTCCTCACCAGGTCCTCTGCTCCAGCGTTGGGACTAGGTGCTTTGCTCTGTCACTACGTCGCCGACTGCTCTACTTCCGACGCCGCCAAGATCAACTGCGCCGGATTGTTAGGACCTATGCTCGATCCCGCTGCCTCGAGCTCGCCAGCAGAGGTCCGAGTAGCGCCGCGGTGCAAGCGAGCAGCTGCCGCCAGCGTCTGCCTCCCCAACCATGTCTGCGCCCTCCTTTCCACCATCCCGTTGTCCACCGCCACCCACCTCTGCTCTAAAGATCCGTCGGGCCAGAGTTGTTGCCGCTAGAGCCATCGCTGCTCGATTCGAGCTGTTGCCGCCAGTGTCGGCCTCCCCGACCGCGACTCCGCCCTCCTCTCCATCCCGTCCCCACTTCTGTTCTGCAGCTCCGCCAGGCCAGAGCTGCTGCCGCCAGCGTCGACCTCCCATAGGCGCCACCGAGCTTTGTGCTCTACTCTGCGACACCGGATCCAGCAACGCCATCCAGTGCCACCGTCTAGCTCTGCTTTTGGCCACCGCCGCTGCTGCCAGCCACCCCTGTTGTGCTCTGCTTCTGGTCAGGTGCTCTACTTCGGGTGCTTCGTCGTCGGTCATTTTCTTGATCACCGGTAGCCTCCTCTGCTTTTGCAGCACTGTCGTAAGATCGTCGAACAGGAGTTGTCATCGATACAGGCCATCATAAAAAGGGTTCTCTAGGGCTCTATGTTCTTGATCTTCTGAGTCTATTTATCCTCCATTTTTAGTACTGCTCTTGCTCTTATTCCTTTATCATCTGTTATGGGTCCATCTACTCTTTGCTCTTTTACATGTACATCTTTTTGTAAGTCTTTTCCTCAATGGCATCATCGCTTAGGGCATTTGTGTGGATCACACATCTCTATCTTGATTTATCAATATCTTGATTTATCAAGGTGTTCTTGGTTCTGTTTCTGTTGACACTAATTTTCAGTATAAGGGTTGTAGACGTGGCAAGTAAGTAAAACTCTCATATCCTTCCAGTTTTTCTAGATTTGATTGTCCATTTGATTTGGTCTATTCGAATGTTTGGGATCTTTGTCCATTTTCTTCGAATGGTGGTCACAGTTACTATGTCATCTTCATTGATGACCATACTCGATATGTTTGGATCTACTTCATGAAACACCGTTCGCAGTTGATTTCTATCTATCAGTCTTTTGCTCAGATGGTTCATACTCCGTTCTCTTCTGTCATTCGTGTTTTTCGTTCTGACTCTGGAGGAGGGTATCTTCAATAAGCTTTTCGTTAGTTCCTTTCTTCTAAGGGTACTCTTCCTCAGGTCTTGTGTCCTGGTGTTCATGCTCAGAATGGTATTATTGAGCGCAAGCACTGTCATATTATTGAGATTGCTCGTACTCTTCGCATGTCCTCTTTTGTTCCCTCTCACTTCTGAGGGGAAGATGTCTCTATGGCAGTTTATCTCATCAACTGTCAGCCCTCTTCCAAGCTTCAGGACAAGTGTCCTGGTAAGGGCCTGTACAGAGCACCTGCTTGCTATGCTCATCTTAGTGTCTTTGGTTGTATCTGCTATGTCCTTCTAGCACCTCATGAGCACACAAAGTTGAGTGCTCAGTCGGTTGAGTGTCTTTCTGAGTTATAGTCCTGAGCATAAGAGCTATCGTTGCTATGATTCTTTAGCACGTCGCATTCGCAAAATCACGTGATGTGACCTTTGACGAGGGTCGGCCCTTCTTGTACCATTCTTCTACACATCCCACTCTTTCCACCTATTTTTTGTGTCTACCTTGCACTATATGGAAATCTACACGACTGTTGCTAACTACAATGGAATTCTAGATAGCAACGCTACAGAAGCCATAACTTTTACACCGCTTAACCAAATCCAGTCATCTTGCACTCTATGGAAAGATTAGGCAATAACCTACAACTTTCCTAATATGGCAAAGTTATGAAACATGACCTAGATTCCCCCAAAACTCCCTCGCAAGGTTCAGCAACACAACTAACCGAAACATGGCATCACCAATTTACCAATTCCCGCTTTCGATCTAACCTAATCTTTTAATAAACATTAATCTAATATCATGGAAAGGATTTCCATATTGTTACCCCTTGAAATCGGACGACGATCGGGGTTGGATCACGAAACCTTAATCATTCCTCTTCTCTTCCTCCTTCTCCTTCCTCTTCCCTTGCTTCCTTATCCTTCCTGATCTCCTTGCTTTCCCTTTGCTCCACCTCTGTAGCAGCACCACCAGCAGAAGCGGCAGCACTTGGCCAGGCGGCAACTGCAAGCTAGCATAATAGCGGTTGGAGGCTGCAGCAGGCTTGCGACAAGACAACGGGAGAGAGGGCAGGCGGTTGGCTAGGGGCGTGCGGCAACAAGAGCTAGGGCCTTGGGGAGGCAAAGGAGGAGCGGGGGGGTAGAGCTAGGGTTGGGTTCGCCCCCCCCCCCATGCGGCAGCCGGCCCCTCATGACGAGTCCAAGGTGGACTTGGTTTGGCCTCAGGGCCTGCAACCCGCCTCCTCCCTTTCCCTCTCTCCTCTAATTCCTTTTCTAACTCTTTAATTCCCTTTTCTATTTCTTTAACTAAACGGACAGGGTATTACAAAAGTGTTTATAGATGTAAATTTATTCCTACTCAAACAACAAATTTTTTTAACGGATGGCAGGAGGTCTGCCCATTCATTTCAGACAGGAAAAGAGAATTACAATCACCGACACCTGTTCCAGTAGGACACACCAAATTGTGGGTTTTTTTTTTTTGGGGGGGGGGGGGGGGGAGGTGTTCAATGTTTGAAAGTAATATGAAATATCATTTTTTTAAAAAATACTTTACTTTTCACAGGCTATGCTACTTTACCAGTCCAGTTCAATATCTGGATAAGTCTGTAGCTATTATAAGAGGACAATAGAAAGTAGGGATGTATAAAGTCTAAACAAATGTAGAAGTAGGATGTAAAACCAGATCCACACAAAATAAAAATAAAAACAGCTTCCTAACAAATGGGTATTAAAAAACTTCCAATCTTGTGTCCTAGAAAAAAAACTTCTAAACCTTCTTCTGTTTGATGATGGACTGATCAAATAATGTGTGCATCATTTACATAGATGTCAACGGTCCAAAGATTTAAAAACCAACTTTGAGTTTTGCAAAAAAGGGTACCTTGAGTTAAATACCTGGAAACTAATGCATGTGCCTCCATATGATGAACTCCAACAATAGGCAAGCCAAATGTTTTAGCTATTTTTCGAGCTTTGTGAACACCAACTGCAATTTAGACAGGTCATTATACTAACATTTTTTTTAAAAAAGAAGCAAATATTAGTTTGCCTCCAAGCTCAGTGTCCCACATATAAGAGAAGAAACAGTGGTATACTCAGTAACGTTGAATAAGAGAAGAAACAGTGGTATACTCAGTAACGTTGAAACAATAGGACTAACCCTGATTGAGTTGGTAAATAGTAGAGAAAATTTGCTCAGCAACACTATAATGATGTATAAATTGGAAAATAACATCCAATGTAAGGATGACATGTCGGGACCCCCGGAGTAAGCAACCCCGGGACCCTCTATGCATTCTGAACTAGTCCCATAATCAGTAGCTAGCTCACACAGTTGCAATATTAGTGTAATCGTATCCATACAACAAACTATATATAGATGAAGCAGACAAATTAATATTATTAGTAGCAAAAGGACCTTATGGTTAAGTCTTACAAGGTTTACTACGCAGGGCTTAACAACAAAAGGCAACTAGCAGCGGAAACCAAATATCTTGTGGAGGCCACCCAACCTGCCCACAGGCAATCGAGTGGAGGACGCGACCTAATTCGCATAGTCTTCAAAGTAGTCTTCCTCGTAGAACTCGGTGTTTCCTGATTCTTCTTCGGCGACTGATCAACAAATGGCGCAAAGCCGTGAGAACTTTAAAGGACTCAGCAAGTCGCAGGGAAATGTATGCAAGTAATATTCATGCAAGGCTTGACAAGGATAACTTTATGGCTTATTTTGCAAAAAGCAATATTGACAGTAAATACAGTAAGTAGAGGGTAGAGCGCAATTTAAAAGATTAATACATAAATAATCAATTTTGTTTGAAACAACTAGTGAACACCCTGTTCACTTCCCAACCATCAACCAAAACCAACTACTCAGATCCATCCGAACCATTCCAATATTTTATTAAAATCTACCCCTCGTGTGAAATCACTAGGCATTGTCCATAACTGGGGACACGACTATTCGAATAGTTTTACACTTTGCAAAGGTTGTACATCTTAACCCACAAGAGATAATCGTCTTATAATGTTAGGCATTTCACGCTTTCGAAGGCATATGACTAAGTGATTATCACAAAGCTTTTACAAAGCTTGTTTTGACTCGGTTCTGCCCGCTGAGGATTCGCCATTCTAGGCCCCCTCTTGCGCCGCTTATCAACCCTTAGCAGAACCGAACCAAAACATTGCTAATTAGTCGGCCAAATCCACCCCATAAATGGACTTGTGGTTGTATGGTATGGTTTAGTTCAAAAGCGCACAAAGTTAAGTCCACCGACCACTCGTCTGAGCAAAAATCATTTTCGTTCAACCCGGCCAAATGACAACCCTTGCCATAGCACAACAAATTTTATCAACAGTGGCTCCGCCATAATTACATAATTCATTAAGTCATGTTCATTCGTTCTTTGAGTAAGTGATCATGAATACATCGCGACTAAGCAAGGCTAAGCATAATACGACCCAAGTTGGTAGTACAATAATGTCTAACTAATAATTAACCATCCTAAGGTGTCCAAAAAATTATGCCATTCAAGGGTACATGTCATTATAAATTCATCAAGGAGGCATAATGGTAATTAGGTAATTAACTATTCCCGAAACCATTTTTATACAATTAGCCATGCATGTTTATATCAAACAATATAGTTTTATAAATTGGGTACGACATGATCAAATGTCTACGACTTGCCTTCGTTGTAGAGTTGAGATGCTTTGGTCGTCGGGTCCACAAATTCGTCCGAAACGCCGGAATCTATACGTGCGAACAAATCTAAATAAATAAAACAATTCCAAATAAAATCGAAAAATTACCAAATAAGCACCAATAGAAAGATAATGAATTTATATAAATTTAGAAATTTGAATCACTTGAATCGGAGTTCAAATGAAGAAGATATGGCCTTCGGAAGTTTGAAAAACACATAAAATGATAAAATCGGGATTTTCCAGATTTTTCAGAATTATTTTTCTAAGGAAAATCAGAGAAAAGCCATGTGGGCTGCTGACGGGGCTGCCACAGGGGCTTGGAGGGCTGACGTGGCGCTGACCGGGCGCCACGTGAGGCTGCCACGTCGGACCTGAGCCAACGGTGTGCAAGGACCAAGGGTCGCTGGCGTTTGGCTGGGCTTTGGTGCGTGGCGAGGGCACCCAGAGCAAGAGGGCTTTTCGACGAACATGGTGCGCTCGGTCTCGTCGACGGGGAGCCACGGGATGGCTGGCGGTGAGGAAGAAGTGGCAGCGGCGGCGGTTGAAGGCGGCAGCGATGTTCTCGTGGGAGTCCGGTGAAGGGGAGGTGCGCACGGGGTGGCCCGTGTTCCTGCGATGCCGAAGGAGGGGTCGACAGCACCGGAGGCGATTCAATGACGATGCTAGAAGCGGCGGAGCACCTCACGGCCGGTGGCAAGGAAACTTGAATTGCGGCCGAAGCAGAGCGAGAGAGAGAGCGGTGGAGAGGGGAAAGAGAGAGGAGGCTGCGGGGCTCCTGGTGCTCTCCTTAAATAGGCGCTGGGAGGGACAAGGAGGAAGAAGGCATGGGCGGCAACGGGCGGAGTAGGGCATGAGAGGAGTAGGTGGCGGCAGCAGGCGTGGCGAAGGTCCGCGCATTGAATGCGTGCGTCGGAGTGACAGCGACGTGCAGGACGGGGGTAGGTGAGGCGGCAAAAAACACGTGGGGGAGTTGACACCGCGCGCTCGGCATGGGCATTTTGACGATGACCAGGGCGAGCAACGGCTGACCGGTGAGGCCACCTTGTCGGTGAGACGCGGAGCGAGGCGAGGAAAGGCGCGGCGAAGCGGGACCATCCGATCTTGATCGGGCGGTTCAAAACGAATCGATCGTTTGGACGTTCGAACGTCACCGCGAGATCTGGCCGTTCGATTTCGATCAGATGGCTTACGAGGATCGGGAGGCGCGGCGCGTGGATCGGGTAGGGAGGAGTTGGGCCGCACGGGCGAAAATAAGAATGGGCCGAAGAAATTTGGCCCAAGATGAATAGGAAGGTTAAAAAGGATTTTTGAATAAAGAAAATACCAGAAAATGAAAGTCATTTTTAGAAAATAGTAAATAAAATCCAAAAAATCAAGAAACATACACATAAATTACTTGAATTATTTGGAACTTAATAAAATACTTTCAAGTTAACTTTAGCTTTTGATTTTGCAAATAAATTATTTGTAGCTTTGGAAAAAAAAAGGAAACCTCTTTTTATAATCCAATAGAATCCAAGAAAATACTTAAAATAATATTTTGGACTTTGAATCCAAATAAGAACCAGAAAACTTAAATAAACCACTTTGATTAAATTGAAGTTTGATTAATTCAAATTAAATTGCTTTTAAATCCTAAAATTTCATGTTAAGCTTTTAGAAATTCAATAAAACCAAAGGGTTAATTTTAAATTTTGAAAATTTTCAAAAAAACCCAAAAAATAGGGGTGTTACAAACCTATGCCCCTTAAAGGGAATCTCAACCCTAAGATTCAGGCTGACTAGAGAATAGGTGCGGAAACTCGGCCTTCAGGTCCTCTTTATGCTCCCAGGTGGCTTCCTCTTTCATGTGATGGCTCCACTGAACTTTGCAGAAACGGATGATTTTGCTTCTTGTTACTCGCTCTGCCACTTCTAAAATTTTGATGGGTTGCTCCTTGTAGGTGAGGTCTTCCTGCAGGTCAACTTCTTCTAAGGGCATCTGCTCTTCTAGCACACGCAGGCATTTCTTCAATTGAGATACATGAAAGATGTCATGCACATCTGACAACTGTGTTGGGAGCTCCATCTTGTAAGCAACTTCTCCTCTTCTAACTAGAATTGGAAAGGGTCTGATGTATCTTGGTACGAGCTTCCCATTTACTTTGAAGCGACGCATTCCTTTGAGAGGTGAAACCTTCAGGTACACATGATCTCCAGGTGCAAAAGCTAAATCTCGACGACGGTTATCAGCATAACTTTTTCGTCTGGTTTGGACGGTTTTCAGCTTTTCTCTGATTGACCTAACTTGATCTTTGTCCTTCTTTAGGATTTCTGGCCCAAGCACTTGCCCTTCGCCTGATTCAATCCAATACAATGGTGTTCGACACTTTCTTCCGTAAAGAGCTTCGAACGGGGACATTTGCAAACATGATTGATAACTGTTGTTGTATAAAAACTCTGCATAGGGAAGCATTTGGTCCCAGCTGATCTGGTTCTCTAGAGCGCAAGCTCTCAACATATCTTCTAGAATTTGATTTACTCTTTCTATTTGACCACCTGTTTGAGGATGGTAGATTGTACTGAAATTCAAATTAGTGCCCAAAATACTGTGCAACTTCTGCCAGAATCTTGAGGTGAACTGGGATCCTCGATCTAACACGATCTTCTTTGGTACACCATGCTAGCATACTATTTTTGCCATGTATAATTCTACAAGTTTGTCTCCTGAGTAGGTGGTCTTGACCGGGATGAAGTGAGCAATTTTTGTTAGGCGATCTACAATTACCCAGATGGAATCATATCTAGCTTTTGTTCTTGGCAAACCAGTGATGAAGTCCATGCCAATTTCCTCTCATTTCCATTTAGGTATGTCCAAAGGTTGCAAGAACCTAGCAGGCCTCTGATGCTCGGCTTTAACTCGCTGGCAAATGTCATATTGTGCGATATACTCAGCGATCTCACGTTTCATGCTAGGCCATTAATAAAACTCCTTGAGATCTTGATACATCTTAACGCTTCCGGGGTGAATGGAATACAAGGTTTCATGAGCTTCCTTGAGTATTAATTGCTTAAGTTCCTTCTGATCTAGTACACAAATACGCTTATCGAACCACATGGTGCCTTGCTCAAATTTTGAAAATCTTAGGGATTTACCCTTCTTCACGTTTCTCTTGATCTCTTTGATATCTGCATCTTCTTCCTGAGCTTTCTTGATCTAATCTTGAAGAGTTGGTTGCACTTCTAGAGTAGCTAAGTAACCTTCTTCAACTAACTCAAGGTTGAGCTTCTGAAATTCTTCATGCAGTGCTAGCTGACTTTCCTTGATCATTAGGGTATTGTAGTAAACCTTCCTACTTAAAGTATCTGCTACCACATTAGCTTTGCCTAGATGGTAGTGGATTACTATATTGTAATTCTTGATCAATTCCAACCATCTTCTTTGCCGCATATTAAGATCAGTTTGAGTGAAAATGTACTTCAAGCTCTTATGGTCAATGTAAACTTCGCAACGATCACTGATGAGGTAATGACGCTATATCTTCAAAGCATACACTACGATAGCCAATTCTAAGTTATGAGTGGGGTAATTTGCTTCATGTGGCTTCAACTGACCTGAAGCATATGTTACTACCTTCCTTTCTTCCATTAGGACACAAATGAGACCTTGTCGCGATGCATCACAAAAAAATCTCGAAATCCTTCTGGACATCAGGCAGAATCAACACTGGAGCGATAGTCAAACGCTTCTTCAATTCTTGAAAACTTTGCTCGCATTCCGGCGTTCAAGCAAATTTCTTTTCCTTTTTTAGCAATTGGGTGAGGGGTCTTGCTATTCTTGAGAAACCTTCTATGAACAGGCGGTAGTAACCTGCCATACCAAGGAAACGTCTAACCTGAGGCACTGACTTGGGTGACTCCCAATTGAGCACACCCTTGACTTTGCTAGGGTTGACGGCAACTCCATCTATAGACATGACGTGTCTCAAGAAGGTAACTTCCTTCATCCAAAACTCACACTTGTTGAACTTAGCATAGAGTTGATGATCTCTAAGCTTATTCAAGACTAAGCAAAGGTGCTCTTCTTCACTTTTAGAGTATACTAGAATATCATCGATAAAGATAATGACGAACTTATCCAAATACTCGATGAATACTTTATTCATCAGGTTCATAAAGTAAGCCGGGGCATTGGTGAATCCAAATGACATGATCGTGTACTCATACAGTCCATATCGGGTCGAGAAAGCTATCTAGGGAATATCCTCTTGGCGAATCTTCAACTGATGGTATCTTGACCTTAAATCTATCTTGGAGAACATTCCGGCTCCTTTTAATTGGTCAAACAAATCATCGATTCTGGGCAGAGGGTACTTGTTCTTGATGGTGACTTCATTGAGTGAGCGATAATCCACGCACATTCGCTTGGTACCATCTTTCTTTGCAACAAAGATCACTGGGGCTCCCTAGGGTGAAGAACTTGGTCGAACAAATCCTTTATTTTGCATTTCCTTGATCTGCTTCTTCAGCTCGACTAAGTCGTCAACCGGCAAACGGTAGGGTCTCTTTAGAAATGGGTGCGGTTCCCGGAACTAGGTTGATGACAAACTCTAGGTCCCTATCCGGTGGCATTCTAGGTAGATCATCAGGAAAGACATCTGAAAAATCTCTGACCACTAGCACATCTTCCAAAGATATAGCACTAACACTGCAGATTAACACTCCATCACACTTTTCGGTGGAGGCTTCAAATTTTACTTTGGTTCCAACTAGGCTGTCCAAAGTGATGCTTCTACCACCATAATCTAAAATTGCTTGGTGGCTAGCAAGCCAATCCATACCCAAAATCACATCTAAGGATTTGGCATTGATGATTATGAGGCTGGTTAGAAATTCTACCCCTTCTATGGTTACTTTAACCTTTGGACAACCTTGGTTCGTACTCAACTCCGAACCAGGTGATTGAATCAACAAAGCATTTTTAAGAATCAGAACCTTTAGCTGATGCTTTGCAACAAAACTTTGAGAAACAAATGAATGCGAAGCTCCAGAATCAAACAAAAACAGTAACAGGTGCTGAATTTACTAGAAACTTATCTAGCACGACGTTTGGGGCTGTCTGGGCTTCCTTCACCGTGACATGGTTCACATGGCCTCTCCAAAAGGCTGAGGAGTCTTGGCTAGTGCAGTTGGAGTCTGAGGTGCTCCACGTCCCGCTCCTGGCATGGGAGTTCTGGTCAGGGTAGCTCCCAAGTTAAATCTAACTGGTGATGGACCTTGCTTTTGCGGGTAGTTGCTAGCATAATGTCCTAATTGCTGACAGTTGAAATAGGTGATTCCTATGGCGTGATTGTTGTTTCTTGGCTACTGGTTGTTGGTGTTGTTGTTGTTGCCGGGGCTGTGAAAACTTGGAGTAGCCGGGCGAGGTGTTGTTGCAGGGGCCCTGAATGTAACAGGATGAGCAAAATGGGCGGGGTGTTGTGCATTCATTCTGACTCTCTGCGGATTACCTTGATGGGCACCAAGCTGCATCATCTTCCTCTTATGAGATTCTGCAAGCTCGCGACATGACTCTTCTATGAGCATAGCCTTGTTTACTAATTGCTAGAAATTGGCATAGTCGTTGCCAACAACTTGAACCTTTAAGCTAGGGTTGAGTCCTCGCTTAAAACGCTTTTGATGTGCATCATCTGTGGCAACGTCCTCTTGAGCATATCGCGAGAGTTGAGTAAACTTGTTGAGGTATTCACTTACTAACATGTTTCCTTGCCGCAGCTTATGGAACTCGTTCTTCTTCATTTCTACCTATCCGTCAGGAATATGAGAGTGGCAGAAAGCTTCTAAAAATTCAGCCCAAGTGATGTTCTGGTGGTTTGCATGGGCGGCACACTAGTTCTCCCACCATTCTGTGGTGGTGCCTTCTAGCTGGTGTGCTGCATAACGAACTTTCTCACGGTCGTCGCACCGGGTAATGGCGAGCTTCTTTTTCGTAGAGCATAGCCGGTCATCTATGTCCAATGGTTCGGAGGAGCTGGAGAACGTGGGTGGATGGGTCCTCACAAATTCTACCAGCTTGGACTGAGAAAAAGCTGGTGGTGGTGGTGGCGGTGGCATGGCGGCTGCTTGGTTGTTCTGGTTCAGCATGGCGACTAAAGTAGCAACGGTCTGGTTCTGTTGAGTCATCATTTGATTTATATTTTGCATCATTGCGTTCATCAATTGCGTTTGGGTTGCTATGAATTGACTCAAACCCTGATCTATTGTGGCTGTCGGAGGAGGTGGGGGTGGTGGCGTAAGGGGATCCACTGGTTCATCTTGATTTGCCGAGTTGCGGATCTGAACTATTTGCACAAATCTTCTCAGGCTTAAAAGATGAGGAGAAGAAAACACGATAGGTGAGAGGGAAAAGCACAAAGGCGAGCAAGAACAAGGGAGAAAGATAGAACAACCTAACTGAGGGAAGTCGGTTAAACCCGAAGAACAAATAGCCGGAAAGCTAATAAGAGACAACAAAACTCAAGCAAAAGGTCCTATCTATCGGACTAAATGATACTAATCTACCTTATATGGATGGTCGTCTTATAGCAAGGCTCCATCCTATAAAGATTACTGAGATGAGGGGATCACTTTAAATTCGAAAACAAAGTTTCAGAATAGGTAAGATATAATAACCTAAGAATGAGATGAGAAAAGATTAGAATTAGATGAGAACAGAATACAGTAAGATGAGAGAAGAGTACTATTTAAGTTAATATGTTGGTTTGATTTACAAAATAAATTTTGAAGTTTTGACTAAACGACCATGCTAACTATGGTTGCGTTCTACAGTCAATATGGCTCTGATACCACCGCTGTTGGGACCCTGGAGTAAGCAACCCCAGGACCCTCTGTGCATTCTGAACTAGTCCCATGATCAGTAGCTAGCTCACACAGTTGCAACATTGGTGTAATCATATCCATACAACAAACTACAGATGAAGTAGACCAATTAATATTATTAGTAGCAAAAGGACCTTATGGTTAAGTCTTACAAGGTTTACCACGCAGGACTTAACAATAAAAGGCGCACAAAGTTAAGTCCTTAGTGGTTGCTCAGACGAGACTTTCCGCATTCCAATGTGCTTCCCACACCCACCGATTACTCGTCCAAGCAAAAATCATTTTCGTTCAACCTGGCCAAATGACAACCCTTGCCATGGCACAACAAATTTTATCAACAGTGGCTCCACCACAATTCCATAATTCATTAAGTCATGTTCATTCGTTCTTTGAGTAAGTGATCATGAATACATCGCGACTAAGCAAGGCTAAGCATAATACGACCCAAGTTGGTAGTATAATAATGTCCAACTAATAATTAACCATCCTAAGGTGTCCAAGGAATTATGTCATTCAAGGGTACATATCATTCTCAATTCATCAAGGAGGCATAATTGCAATTAGGTAATTAACTATTCCCGAAACCATTTTTATACAATTAGCCATGCATGTTTATATCAAACAATATAGTTTTATAAAATTGGGTACGACATGATCAAAGTTCTACAACTTGCCTTCGTTGTAGAGTTGAGATGCTTCAGTCGTCGGGTCCACAAATTCGTCCAAAACGCTGGAATCTATACGTGCGAACAAAGCTAAATAAATAAACAAATTCCAAATAAAATCCAAAAAGTACAAAATAAGCACCAATAGAAAGATAATGAATTTAGATAAATTTAGAAATTTGAATCACTCGAATCGGAATTCGAATGAAGAAGATATGGCCTTCGGAAGTTTGAAAAACACATAAAATGATAAAATCGGGATTTTCCAGATTTTTCAGAATTATTTTTCTAAGGAAAATCCTAGAAAAGCCACGTGGGCTGCTGACGGGGCTGCCACAGGGGCTTGGAGGGCTGACGTGGCGTTGACCGGGCACCACGAGGGGCTGCCACGTTGGACCCGAGCCGGTGGCGTGCAAGGACCAAGGGTCGCTGGCGTTTGGCTGGGCTTTGGTGGTCGGCGAGGGCACCCGGAGGAAGAAGAAGCGGCGGTGGCGGCGGTGGTTGAAGACGGCAGCGATGTTCTGGCAGGAATCCGGTGAAGGGGAGGTGCGCACGGGGTGGCCCGTGTTCCTGCGATGCCGGAGGAGGGGTCGATGGCACCAGAGGCGGTTCGGCAACGGTGCTAGAGGCGGTGGAGCACCTCACGACTGGCGGCGAGGAAACTTGAATTGCGGCCATAGGAGAGCGAGAGAGAGAGAGGTGGAGAGGGGAAAGAGAGAGCAGGCTGCGGGGCTCCTGGTGCTCTCCTTAAATAGGCGCAGGGAGGGCCGAGGAGGAAGAAGGCATGGGCGCGGCATGGGCGGCAACGGGCAGAGCAGGGCATGGGAGCAGTGGGTGGCGGTAGCAGGCGTGACAGAGGTCCGCGCATTGAATGCGCGCGTTGGAGTGACAGCGACGTGCGAGACGGGGGCAGGTGAGGCGGCGAAAAACGCGCACGGATGTTGATGTCACACGCCTAACATGGGCGTTTTGACGATGACCAGGACGAGCAGCGGCTGACTGGTGAGGCCGCCTTGTCGGTGAGACGCGGAGCGAGGCGAGGAAAGGCAAGGCGAGGCGAAGCGGGGCCGTCCAATCTTAATCAGGTGGTTCAAAATGAATCGGTCATTTGGACGTCCGAACGTCACCTCAAGATCTGGCCATTCGATTTCGATCGGACACCTTATGAGGACCGAGAGGCATGGCGCGTGGAACGGGCCGGGAGGAGTTGGTCCGCGCGGGCGAAAAGAAGAACAGGCCGAAGAAATTCGGCCCAAGATGAATAGGAAGGTTAAAAAGGATTTTTGAATGACGAAAAATACCAGAAAATGAAAAGCATTTTTAGAAAATAGTAAATAAAATCCAAAAATTCAAGAAACATACACAGAAATTACTTGAATTATTTAAAACTTAATAAAAATACTTTCAACTTAACTTTAGCTTTTGATTTTGCAAATAAATTATTTGTAGCTTTGGAAAAAAAAAGGAAACCTCTTTTTAAAATCCAATAGAATCCAAGAAAATACTTAAAATAATATTTTGGACTTTGAATCCAAATAAGAACCAGAAAACTTAAATAAACCACTATGATTAAATTGAAGTTTGATTAATTCAAATTAAATTGCTTTTAAATCCTAAAATTTCATGTTAAGCTTTTAGAAATTCAATAAAACCAAAGGGTTAATTTTAAATTTTGAAAATTTTCAAAAAATCCCAGAAAATAGGAGTGTTACATGACAGGTGGGCCATGGGGTCACATGTCAGTGACACATCGATATTATTTTTCAACTCGTGGTATCTTTGTAGTGTTACTGAGCAAATTGCCCCTAAATAGTATACGCAATATATCGCTTCAACACTAGACTTCTAATGGTTATTGACTCATTGTACAGATTGACATTGCAAATAACTACATGTAAAGGATTACTAGAAAAGCTAAAGGGCAAACAAGTTAGTGATAAAATTGCACTACACCTAAATTTTTTGCTTAAGCACTGCAAAGAAATAAAAAGAAGATCATGGATGAACGATGAAGCTTTAGTCAGCCCTTACCCCTTGACCCTTGTTGTAATACCCCGTTTTGCGGTTAGAGAGTTTGGCATTCGGGAGAGGTAATTAATTAAAAATTCAAGGATTTGTGGGAGAATTGTGGGCTTGGGCCTCCGGCCACTACTACAAAACAGGCTATAGTAGACGCCTTATCACGAGCGGTTCCTTTGGAACCCTCGTGTTAATCGATCCAACATAGGGTGGCGGCGGAACAACTATCACAGAGCGGTATTTTTAGAACCGTCAGGATAGTCGGCTATCACTGAGACGGTTGAGAAATAGAACCGTCAGTGAATTATCACGCAGCGGTTCTATTCACAAACCGTGCGTGATAATCTCTAATCACGCAGCGGTTTTACGTTACAACCAAATCGTAGTATCACTGACGGTTCTTATTTAGAACCGCTCGTGATATTATATATCGCTGACGGTTCTTATTTAGAACCGTCGTGATATTAGTTATCTGAGCGGTTCTTATTTAGAACCGCTCGTGAGATCCTCTCGCCACGCTGCGTCAGGTCCACCGCCGCGATGGACGCCGCTACCTCGCCGCCCGCCGCGATGGAGCAACCTGCCCGGCCCCTGCACGGCTCTAGATCAACATACCTCCACACTTCAGTACCGATGGGATGAGGATCTAGCTCTTACTATGGGCAAATAGATATTGTAACTTCTCCTCCAAACTATTTTTTAAATTTTGGAATTTTCATATATATATATATAGCCAAACAACGTGCGTGGCCAGTAGCTTACAAAAAGATTAAAAAACTAGAAACCTATCTAGTGGTGGAGGTATCTCCGTCTTCAACACTTCGTAGGCGGCGGCATCTTGGGCGGACGGTTTAAGATCGAACGAATCTGAATACGCCCACCACGACGCCATTGCTCGAGTGTGTCCCAAGACCTCTGATGTTGAACCAAGTTGAAGAGAGCCCATAGGCTCTCTTCTTGCTTGAGGGTCTCGGCCCGTCGACTCGACGCTTTCTTTGCCTCGATTAAGCAGTCCAAGTGACGACAAGCCTCACAGAGGCGTGCAACTTCATTTTGGAGGACCACGCCAACGACACTAAACTCGCGAAAGTGGGAGATCACCCAAAGACACGGCGGAGGAGAGTGTCAAGACGGCGGAAGGTGGCCGCCACCGCTCCGCAAATTTCTGACAGAGGAGTGAAGACATTGTTGCAATAGTGTTCTTCCGCAAAGACGACTCAACGATAGCGAGAGAGGTGCGCAGACAAAGGCGATGTACTGAAGAGGAGGCAGCCATTTCGTTTTTGTGGAGAAAGGGATCAAGGAGGTTGTGTGAAATACATTGTAGAAGGGATACATCTATATATAGAACAATTTCTAAAGCCGAACGGAGACGAAGAGATATTTGGGGAGTCAGAGCGACGTTGGAAAATGAAGAGATGAAGCCGCTACCGTGTGATCGTGAGATGAAGAGACACACGCAGGAAAATGAAGACGAAGAGACACGCGGAAAATGAAAGAGTTATCACGACGGTTCCGCTGTATAACCGTCAGGAAAGGAATCACTGACGGTTCTATTTAAAACCGCTCAGGATACGTTCATATCACGAGCGGTTGTAGTTAAAAACCGTCTGTGATTATCACAGACGGTTCTTTTATAGAACCGTCTGTGATATTATTATCACAGACGGTTCTCGTTATAAACCGTCTGTGATATACTTTTTATAAGGCGGGAAACGCTAGGGTTTTGCTCTCACTTGTCACTTCCTCTCCCGCGCCCCTTAGGCTCTCGCGCGCTTGTTCGCCTCCTCTAGGGTTTAGGGCTCGCCCGTAGTTTTCACCGCCGACTACGACCTCGGCGCCGCCCCCAACCTCGGCGCCCCCGACCTCGGTGCCGCCGACCCCGACCTCGGCGCGCTGACCTCGGTGCCGCCACCACCGGCGCTTCGCTCACCTCATCGTCAGAAGCCCCGACGCCGCCGTCCTCCTCCCTCTGCAGACCGCCTTCTCTCTCAGACCGCCTTCTCCCAAGCCGTCCTCCTCCCCTCTGACGGCCTTCTCCCCGCCGCCCTCCTCCCGTGTCGGCCTCCTCCTTGCACCGTGAGTTCTTGTGCGGCATCCTCTCTGTGAGTATTGCTCCTCTGTGGCAGTTCGGCTTTGTTAATCGGTGGGCTTTGTTGACATGCTCTGTGATGAACTATGTCTTATACTGAGATTGAATGTGATAGTTAGTTCATACTTGAGCTCTATTGTATTACTTGCTACTGTCAATATGATCTACTGTTAATTGGTTACTTTCGGTTGAGCTCATCGTTCTATTGCAAATTGATCAGTGGGCTTTGTTGACATGCTCTGTGATGAACTCTGTCTTATACTGAGATTGAATGTGATAGTTAGTTCATACTTGAGCTCTATTGTATTACTTGCTACTATCAATATGATGTACTGTTAATTGGTTACTTTCGGTTGAAAGCTAGTTATTCTGATTCTTCATGTTCAGTTCTATTGAGAGTATTCAGTTTTCGTTGGTAATCTAATGACTAGTTTGTGATTCTTCTAGTAGTCTCAGATGAGCTCATTCAACTTTTCATTTGCCATCTTGATCTCGTAGTCAACCTCTGCTTGATCGAAGTTTAATCTGTTTTGCTAACAGATTGAGATCGCTTGACGATTACAAAGTATTGTTTAGAGCTCATAGTTTGAATTTATATTATCATATTCATTTAATGAAGAGTATAGACAATAGGATTGAGATGGCAAAGACTTGTTCTTTAGCTACTCTCCTTCTGAGAGCACATAATATCATCAATCAATATGTTGGAATAGTGTCTGTGCACTGTTAATCTCTAGACCTTTTATTGGTCGAGATTTGATCCGACGGTTCTTATTAAGAACCGTCTGTGATTCCTTTGCATTTCTTAGAGAAGCTGGTGGATTAAGGAGTGTTAAATTCTTTAGAAATTATGCTTTAATGCTAATTAATTTTGTTGGGATTAATTCTGAAATTTTGCTAAATCGCATTTTTACAACAATCCAAAAAGAAAGTTTTACTTGATTCTATTTTGTTTCTATGTTGGGATTAAACCTTTGCTTAGCATTTCCTTCGTCGATCATTTTACTTGATTCTAGTTCTATGTCTTCATTAAAGGCTAGTCTTCTATACATGAAGCATTAAACCTTTGCTTAGCATTTTCTTCGTCGATCTCGACACACTTGAGTGTACCTTTGCTTCGTGCCAATCCTCCACGGCACGAAGCAAATGGTACACTCAAAGGTGTCGAGCTCGATGAAGTAGGCTCGAGCAAATATTTGTATCACTAGTTTCTATCTATACAAAGATCATAAGAGAGGTGGTGGATTAAGGAGTGTTAGAATAGAAGTTGGTGGATTAAGGAGTGTTAGGAATGTTAGTAGTCCTGTATGAGCTCATTCAACTTTTCATTTGCCATCTTGATCTCTATAGTCAACCTCTGTATTTCTTCTGAGATTAATTGTTTCATATTTATGCTGGAATTATTTATGATTATTTGCTATGTCTATTTTACTTGATTCTATTTTGTTTCTATGTCTTCATTAAAGGCTAGTCTTACGCACATGATGCATTAAACCTTTGCTTCGTTGATTAAGGAGTGTTAGGAGTGTTAGAATAGGAGTAGGAGGCGGCGAGCCCTACAGATTAAACCTTTGCTTAGCATTTTTTCGTCGATCTCGACACACTTGAGTGTACCTTTGTTTTATGCCGTCCTCCACAAGATAAAACAAATGGCACACTCCAAAGGTGTCGTGGTCGATGAAGAGTATAGACAATAAGATTGAGATGGCAAAGACTTGTTCTTTAGCTACTCTCCTTCCGAAAGCACATAATAGGAGCAGGAGGCGGCGAGCCCTACAGATTAAACCTTTGCTTAGCATTTTCTTCGTCGATCTCGACACACTTGAGTGTACCTTTGCTTCGTGCCAATCCTCCACCAAGACGGAGCAAATGGTACACTCCAAAGGTGTCGAGCTCGATGAAGTAGGCTCGAGCAAAGATTTGTATCACTAGTTTCTATCTATACAAAGATCATAAGAGAGGCCGGTGGATTAAGGAGTGTTAGAATAGAAGTGGTGGATTAAGGAGTGTTAGGAATGTTAGTAGTCTGTATGAGCTCATTCAACTTTTCATTTGCCATCTTGATCTCTATAGTCAACCTCTGTATTTCTTCCCGAGATTAATTGTTTCATATTTATGCTGGAATTATTTATGATTATTTGCTATGTCTATTTTACTTGATTCTATTTTGTTTCTATGTCTTCATTAAAGGCTAGTCTTCGCACATGATGCATTAAACCTTTGCTTCGTTGATTAAGGAGTGTTAGGAGTGTTAGAATAGGAGCAGGAGGAGGCGAGCCCTACAGATTAAACCTTTGCTTAGCATTTCCTTCGTCGATCTCGACACACTTGAGTGTACCTTTGTTTCATGCCACCTCCACTAAGATGAAACAAATGGCACACTCTAGTGTGTCGACCTCGATGAAGTAGGCTTCTTAGAGAAGCTAGTGGATTAAGGAATGTTAGTACTCTGTATGAGCTCATTCAACTTTTCATTTGCCATCTTGATCTCTATAGTCAACCTCTGTATTTCTTCCCGAGATTAATTGTTTCATATTTATGCTGGAATTATTTATGATTATTTGCTAATATTGCACATGTTGAGCATATTATTAAGTTTCAATGTATATGTTAATTTGGGACACTTGCAATCCATTTTATTGCATATGTAACTTATATAGATAGGAAGTAAGCGAGATGGCAGAGACATCGTTTTCGCCGCCCACCGACGCCGCAGATGGAAGAGGCGCCGACGAGAGCACATTAACCGACGCCGCAGATGGAAGAGGCGCCGACGAGGCCGCCACCGCCGATTTATAATGACACTAAGCGAGATGGCAGAGGACAATCGAAAATGCCTCACGGGCCGATCGGGTCATCACGAGGTCAAGGACTTTGGGGTCCCTCCGAGTCCCAAGAGATCGCGGTGAGATTCCGGACCATCTGCGGGATACTTGTAAGGAACGGGTCCTCATCACCACACCAACGTGGAAGGACTCGACGAAGAAGCGAAGGCGCTAGTGTGGGACGTAACTTTCGAGAAGTTCACTATTCCGTAGCACATGTGGCAGCGCGGCGACGGACGGCGATGCTCACGATGGGTAAATCGTGGAGGACCTTCAAGAGCATTCTTGTCACGGCACGTGAACACGGTCAAACGCCTTCGCAAGAAGACAAATTCTTGACGCGGAAGCATGGGACACCTTGTGGCTATGAAAACGACGGCCGAATTTAAGGAGCAAAGTGCGCGCACAAAGCTCTCCAGACACGAAACACTCACCAAGACAGACTCGCACCATTGGGTACGCGGTAAATACGAGGAATGGGGGCGGAGAAGGAGAACCCGCTTCCGATGTCACGCACCAGCGCTCCCTAAGTTGGTTAAAAGCGAGGGCACAAGTCTCGTCTTCGGGCAAGATCTCCTTCACAAACCCGCAGATCAGAAGTGTCCCAACGTGTGGTAAATATGTCGAACTACTAAGTTGTTAATAAGTCCATCACTTCATAGTGCCTATAATAACATGATGACCTCTTGCGGTGTGACTTGATCGCCTAAGCTTCCCAAGGCTCCTTCCATGCGAGCAGGAGAATGATATACTATCTACGGCCTTGGGAAACAAGGAGCACCCGGTCGCATGCGAGGCTTTGGGGTTAACGTGCCTTGGAGTCATGGATTCGCGGACGACTCATCGCACGATAGGACTAGGAAGAGATCCAAGGCGAGCACGACATCCGGCTTGGTGCAGATGATTACTAACCAATTTCAAGTAGAGATGGCAAGATTATGAGTCAAATGGATATACTCATGAGCGGTGTCGCAAGCCGCCCGCTAATTCGGGAGGCGGTCCTCCTCGACGTCGGAGTAGCGTCGCGTCACAAGATAATTGTGAACATGACGACGTCCGACACCGATAGACGACATCAAGGTAACGTACATCTATGGACTGCACCAAAGATAGACCTATAGGACGCCTTAGCTAATTGCGTATCATTTTGTAGGAGCCGACGCCAGAAGCTCCAAGTGAGGATGGATGGGTCCTTTGTATTGAGGTCGCAGGGATGGTGTATCCATACGAGGAAGGGCAAGTCAAAGACGGTGCCCACCGGGCGTCATTTGTTACGCCAGGTCCGTGGATATGGTACATGTCAATTTCCGAGCCGCCCCGCCAAGATTTGCCCGAACGAAGAGATCACAACACTAGGGATACCGCCTCTCTTTTATCCAATGGCCCAAGAAGGACATCGCTCGACCCAAAGAAGGTCTTGCGATCCGACACGACCATTCCTCTCCAACGGGACCCTCGATGACTCCACCTCATGTTTCGCCTCATAAGGCCACCTCTTCGATTCCCGTGGAGAAGACGCCAAGGAACAAACAAAAGCGCGCCGCCAGATCCGCTCCTCGAAGTCATCTCACAAGAAGACGCCGCCAATCGCTAAGGCCAAATCGAAATCCACAAACGTTAAGGCGCCTCCCAAGTCCAGAAGTCCGTGATACAGGGAACTACATCATCGGAAAACCATTGTGCTCCGGCGCAAGATAATGCACGTTGGATATGCTTGTCGCTTTGCATGCCCGGTACTTGGCGAAGACCCAAAAGAAGGGTGCGACATCGAATCACCGCCGATACGAGGATAAGCATTTCTTCAACGGACGAGGTACTTCGTCGTGGGCTTCAATGACTTATTTCAACTATTCAACCTCGCTGGCCTCGACGCCTCGCTTCTACGATGTTGGACATTGTAAGTGCGCATAATCAAGTTCTACATTCATGTAATACCAATAAATATCACAACTCATTGCTTATGTATAGATACATGTTGAAAAATGTCCGGGAATGGAAAGAACCAGTGGGTTTCCTCGACCCACATGTGGTATCGTTGCAAACCATCCAACAAGACTCCTCCTTCATCGAGAAATACATAACGAGGTCATTGCTTCGTCCGATTTAACATGAAGTACATAGTGGTGCCCTACAACCGGGGTAAGTGTCACTACTTGCTATACAAATTTCATTTGTACTTTATACGCAAAGACTAACTTAGGTTTAATGACTATAGCGACATACATGAGTAGGTACCATCGATCCTTTTAGTTATTATACCCAAGAGGAACCATGTGATATACCTTGATTCCCTAAACCGCAACAAGCACGACTTCAAAGACTCTAAGAGGAATACTCGAGAGGTATGCTCATTTCCTCCTTACATAACTCTATTGTAGTCTTCATTCGCTTGAAATGGCCGAGGATAACCTTTTGAATCATGTAGGCCGCTCATCAATTATGTTGCCAACAAAGGAATATACAATGGAAAGAGCGCCTAACTAACACACAGGATGGATTTTCCGGTACGCGCTACAACACTATAATCCTATATCATACTTCATAATAACGCGTCTCGAACTAACTATACCTATATATGTAATTCTATTTTTTGCAAAGGTGCCAAAGAAAAAGATGATGAGTTATGTGCAATCTACGTGCGCTATCATATGCGACTAATCCTTCTGACTAGGAAGAAGGATCCCGAGGTTTGTCAATCTCAAATAATTATTTCCTAATTATAAATTTAAATATATATATCTTACCACTTTACTCTTGCTAGTGGCGGGCCTTGAATTTACAATGTGATTCACTTGTTGCGGAAGAGATCAAGGACATTCGAGGGAAGTTCTGCGCTTTATCAACACGAAATCATTAACGACAACGGAGAGTTTCACTTGCCGCCAACCCGAGCATCACCCCACTAAAACCTCTCAACGCAAAACAATTGTAATCTAGTTGTAACTATAGCGACAATACTTGAACAAATGCGGATCTTTTGTAATTTATTTTGAGTAATGATCACTTTGAGTTGTCATGGCTCCTTGAATCTGTTTTTGTGAATGCTTGAATCTGTTTTTGTGAATGCTTGTTTTCAGAGGGCATGGCTAGCAATTCCTAAGGCTAGTCAGGAAAACACCAAATTGTGGGCGAAGTGCGAGCTATCACGACGGTTTTACGTTAAAACCGCTCGGAAGTCAAGTTTCACGAGCGGTTTGAGCAGTAAAACCGCTGCGTGATAGGAGAATATCACGACGGTTCTAAATAAAAATCGTATCAGTGATAGGAGAATATCACGAGCGGTTCTACAAAAAGCCGCTCGTGATATTCTCCTATCACGACGGTTTTCGCTCAAACCGCTCGTGATACTTGACTTCACGAGACGGTTTTTAATAAAACCGTCAGTGATATTTCAGATCACGAGCGGTTTTGTACCGTCTGTGATAATATCCGGTTATCACAGACCAACAAACATAGACGGTTCGGAAACCGTCTGTGATGACGGTTCCGAACCGTCTGTGATGTCGGTTCCTGTAGTAGTGGGCCTAGGCTAAGAGGGCTTGTGGCTGGTCTTGTGTGGGCCAAGAGAGGAGGGAGAGGCCCCCCAAATGCCCAAGGTAGCCCAAATCTGCCCTCCCCCCTCATAACCCTAGTAGCCACCAAGTCTAACCCTTAACCCTTTCTTTCCCCCCTAGCAGCCGCCACACACCTTGCTGGCCGAACTCTCCCTCCATTCCTCTCCCATGGCCACCCCCTCCCTGCTCTCCATCTCCCTTGCGTGCCTCCATCTCCCTTCCTCAAGGTAAGCCCCTCCATTGCTGCCCCCTTGAAGCTCCTTGCTGCTGCAGCCGGCCAAGGGAAGGAGAGGAAGAGGAAGAGGGGAGAAGAGGGGAGGAAGGAGGAGAAGAGTTGTGTGGGAAACCAGCAAGTTCTTGAGGATCTTCAAGGGGTAATGAGTGGTTTCCTTGCTGGTTAGATTGATTTAGTTGCATAAGTCTTGCTTTGATTAGGGTTCTTTAGACTGCTGGGTTAGATTCAGTTTTCTGTCCTTTCTTGTGCGCCTGTTTGGTGGTAGATCCATTTCGAATCTGAGGATCTCGTCTCCTAGAGAGTTGTAGGTTATGTGTTGAGCTTTCCATGGGTTCTAAGTTCGCTAATTTCCAATTTATGGTTTAAAAGTTATGGTCTTTTTCGTTGCTACTGTCCAGGAATCTGTTATAACGTAGCAGAAATATTAACTGTTAGATTTCAATCTATTAAGGGCCGATTTAGGGCTGTCCACAAAAATGAATATTGTAGAACTTTATCTTAGCTTTCCAGAACGACAAGAAACTCGGGTTTTGGTTAATCCCATCAAAAATTATGATTGTTTCTTTACTGCTGCCCGAACAGATTTCTGTTTAGCACGTTGTCTAGCTCGAGTAGGTCGAGTGTTAAAACTTGGGTTATGGGAAAACGCTGTAGAGCACTGTGAATATTGTCTTGTTAAGCATGTTGTTTGATGCTTAGTAACATTCTTGGTTACCAGGTGGTGGTGAACCCCGGTGCTAGCTCGTTCTGCCTTTTTGTCTTCGGTCTCACGGTGGAGGCAAGTGCAAGTATTATTAATGAGTTGTTATATTACATACTTGATGAATGCCTTAGTTGATTGATGATGCTTACCAATTGGTAATGTTGATGAGCCTGAATGCCTTAGTTGATTGATGATGCTTACCGATTGGTAATGTTGATGAGCATGAATGCCATAGTTTAATGATGATGCTTACTACTTGGAAAGGTTTACATGATGCTACATGCTAATGGTTACATGATGATGCGTAAATGATAATGTTTATATGGTGATGCTTACATGATAATGGTGACATGTTGATGGCAATAATGATGGGACAAGGTGAGCAATGAGACGACCTTGTTAATGATGATAATGATGAATCATGATAATGACACTGGGCATGTGCCTTCTGTATCATGGCATTAGATCCCTGTGCCTTGAGGGCACAGGCCTTGATTATATATTGGATCCCCATCATGCATTAGACATGCTTTGGTCCCCACACTCGTGGAAAGTCATGTAACTAATCTGGTGAGGTCAGTGAGAAAGTTACATGACTTGGAGTATGGGCTTTGGATCCCTATGCCTCGAGGGCACAGGCCTAGAGTATGTATCGACAGATACACTACTCGACATTACCGGTAATTGCTAAGAAGTGAAGAAGGTGCATTCATGATATGTTCATTGCATTGCTGCATAAGATATGGATTTGCTTGTTTAGTATATAATGCAGTGTTCATGATGGGATTGTTTGTTCCCTTTGACTGCTTATGATGCTATCATAAGAGATGGATTTGTGGTATATAATGTTGTGTTTATGATGGGATTGTTTGTTCCCTTTGACTACTTATGATGCTATTGTTTGATTTGCTATTGCACTTTGCTGAGTCATGGACTCACACTTGATGTGTTGTGTTTGCTAGGTACCTCTCGAAGCAGTGACATACATGGGAAGGGGTAGACATAGTGCACGTCACATAAACACAAACCACAATGAATAACTAGTCCAATTATCCACAGTTCATACTCTTGATAATTGCTTTAGCTTTAATTTTGTAACTATCCTTCGTGGTGGATGTTTTGATTGTGATCATGGACGATCAGGTCATGTTCCTAATTCCTCGTTGTTTAAGTTCATTTAATTCTTTTCGTTGGATTAGAAGGTTTGATTTGATTATTCTATCATCCTCGTTGAAATGCTGATTATTGATGCTCTAGATGTAGCTATTTGATCATTGACTGCTTGAGCATAGTAATGCTGAAACGCTTTCGATTAGTTGTTAAAGAGAAGTCTTCATGAATTGGTTTATGTTCAATTGTTAGATGATATGCTTCTATTTGAGTAATTATAGATTGTGCTAGTGTTGATTATTAGTTTCATATCATTCATTCATGAATGTTTGATTGATGGTTTAAATAGGTGTTGATGGTTGATATTATCATCCTTCATGATATGGTTGAATTAGTAATGGCTTAGTGATCTTCGTATAGACTCTTGATAGTGTTATCATAATTGATTCACTATGACTGGATGATTGAGATTGATTTGTTGACGAGTTCTGATTACATTCTTATATTCATCCTACTAGATAGTGATCCTTTTATGCTATTATTTGAAAGATGATTGAAATTATTCCGTATTATTATTGTATGTTAGTCTTTTAGATAACATCTTGGCTTCCGCATAGCCAGGGTGTTACACTTGTATCGTGTAATAGATATGGAACATGAAAGCAGCAAAAAGCAATTGACTTCCTGAATCATGATACACACTACCATTTATCAATCCCAGAAGTCTGGCACATCACAAGTCATATGACAACATTTGAGCATTTGACAATACATGGACACTTCAGCAAGTCAACAGCAAATACTCCAAAACTGTTCTCTAAATGAATAACAAGATTCTTAAGTCTGATTGAATCGAACTCATTTGGACGAGTATGACACGCGAAATCTAATTGGAAAAAGTATCTCATGTGCAAACTTACAAACTGGATATATCTCACAAACAGACATTTCAGTAGCATGTAATGGTAAGTAACAGTTAATCATGTTCATCTCAATCAAGATTAAAAGAGCAAAAAGAGGAACCTCTAAGGCATAGACTTAGTCCTGGGCCAATGGTCACAGCCACTGCAGACAGATCACTCTCTTGGCACATTTGCATCATCGACTGCTTTCTGGACAACCTGCAAGACATAGAGGACAGATAACAAAAAAGTAAAATACCACAAAATCCGCACAACCGCTATGCTTCTTTTGAAAGGGAGGGAATTGACTATTTGCCATGTTTTAGTGTGGCACTTGTTGAAATACCATAAACTTCTCGATAATAGATAATATGCCACATCTTTCCTTGCATTCTTTTTTTGTGCCATTTTCAGGTTTTTAAATCTATTTTCATCTCTTCTGGCCATAACCCACATGTGAAATGACTAATTTGCCCCTCCACCAATCTTCCTCGCGTGCGCCGCCGTTGCCGATTAAAAGAATTAATCAGTAATTCAGTATTATTTCATGAGAGACTAAGCATTGATACATCATACTCACGTGCATGTACAGGGAACCAGTGCATGTACAGAGGACTATTGCACTGCGGCTTTTGCATGTGACGATTGAGATTGAATAAAGAATTCATTCATAATGGTGTGGTTATGTTTAGGGCATGTACAATGGTAGAGACAGCTGCTGTCTATAGCAACTCTCTATGCCACCTGTAGACAGCTCATATAATGGGTTGTCTTTTCATTTGTCTTTATAGATGATATAATCTTTTAATGCTTTTATGGATCTAAGAAATTTTCTCCTTAGTTCTGGTGATACAGTCGGCTACAGGATTGTAGAAAATACATTTTTGCAGAGACTATAGATAGCTGATGCAAACCTATTGTACATGACCTTTACTGGCTGTTGTTTGCATGCTTAGTGGCTGCCGTTTCAGGGACGACACTGTCGAATCGTTTCATGGTCAAGGAACGGACGCAGCTCGACTCTTGAACGCACCGAGCTCCAGTATATAAGCAACTTGTTGCGGTTATGAAACGCCCCCAAAATCTAGGACCGTTAAACTCTTCAAAACCGCCCAGTATGTGCAGTTGCGAAGTAAGCAGTGTCTCAAGCAAACTTTCGATTACAACAAAACCAACATTTATTACACAAGGATAAGGCTTAATAGCTAGTTTTAACCTGACACGGGCATCCAAGCCTAAATTTAATATAATACAAGACAAAAGAACTTCAAACCACAGGCACGCTTGAGCGTGGTCGAAACATAATAACAATAGTCGCTACCATCCGTAGGTCTACCAAAATCCTGTTCGTCATGAACCTCAGCATTTTCCCAGGTTTCCTCTGTAGATGTTTTGCAGATATTGCAAGAATGAGTACAACTTTCGTACTCAACAAGCCACATGGAAAAGCTAAATAATTACAAGTAAGGAGTTCAAAGGATGGTTAGGATTTACCTTAACAGGCATATGTGGATGCATTTTGCAGTTAAAGCAGTTTATATTTAAAACAGTAAAACAATACTAAATATTAACATTAGGGGTTTCTCAACAAATCACATACCAACTTAACATCTCAAAAACTCTACTTATGCCTTTGTATTGGAATCACCCATTAACACAGCTTCATTAACCGGAAGCACGGTGTATTCGAATACCTTTTTATTATTCACTCTGCAGAGCTGCCCAACTTTACCCACAAGATATCTCATGCTCATACTGTCAGAATATAGACACACAACATGTTAGCGTGCGACTGAGTTGAGATAACAAAGTTTTTTCACTGCTCAACCTTTCTAATCTCTACCCAGTAGGTTCAAACCCATACAACCCTCGGGAGACTCCACCGGCCACCGTGGATCTTGGCCCCGATGCTAATAGGACCATACCGTTGCGTAGACTAGCGAGTGTCCCTCCAGGCCCACCCCTGTCCCATTCTTGATACTGTAGATATTCAATCGGAAAAGCAGTGTACTAAGCTAGGGAGTAATGACCACACATGTGGTTGAACGATTTTCTGTGTTTGTTACTGTGGCATAAGGTTTTGGTCCTTACTTGTCATCCAGTGAGGCGATGGCCCAACACCAACTCGTGGCTGTCCACCTCCAGATTTCACTCATGACTCACTTTTAACACAAGTATATTGGGTTGTCCAACTTCCTGGATACAACGCTCAACTTTCCACCAAAACCATTGGCGAGCCGCCAATACCGCTTTTCAGGATTATACATATTTGTGATAAAACTACTTATATAGATAATATTTTATGTGAACTTGTCAAGGTGAATATGGCCTACAAGTGTTGGGTATTTGTTAAGGTGAATATGGCCTACAAGTGCTGGGTGGGTTTGTATGTGGGGTAATAGGATTTATCTAATTATCATGGCATTCAAAAGTATTATTTCAATATTTAAAGTAAAAGGTACAAATACAATAATGGAAGTAATAATAAATATATGAAATGTGGGTTCAAAATGATCAAGGAATGCAACATACCTTCTTGCACAAAATCATGTTCATACAGGTCTTGTTTGGTGTCTTCTGGAGTCTGGTCGTCAAAATCGTGACCTAACGAGAAATAATACAATAAAATAAACCAAATAAAATCTGGCTCGACAAGGAATGAGCTGGGAACAATATGCAAGTAAATAAAATCGGAAAAGAAACATAAAGGAAGGTGCTATGGAGTGGTGGAGATTTATTTGGTGTTTAATTGGTCTGAATGGAGTTGTGAGATTTGGATCCAAGTACAACAAAAATATAGTAAGAGATAATGAATCATATAGAAAGGTGAAAAGATTTATTAGGAGTTTGATATGTCTAAACGGAGTCAAGAATGGGCTTCCTGGGTTCGAGACGGTCGAAAAGGACATAAGTTGTCAATTTAGGGTTTCGGACGAAAAAGAAACAGACGATGAATAGTGCTTTTTTACTATTCATTAATGAAAATAGGCTGTGAGCAGTAACAAGAAATGCCTTTTCAGCTGATGAATAGTAGGAAGGGTTACTATTTCTGCCAATGAACAGTAATCATTTTACTATTCATTTCTCGGAATTATGAACAGCAAACAATTTATTGTGCTGTGAACAGTAAGAGGCTCGAATTGATTGAACAGTAACGGGTCGGCCTGTTTTGCTATGCAGCCCACGCCAGAACGCCGGCCTTAAAGGCCTTTGGGGCGCCAATAAAGGACGAGTGCCCCATCTGACACATGAAGCGGAGGGGAGCGAGGCGCGGGGCTGGCGGCACTTCCGGAGCGGAGGAAGGGGAAAGGCGGAGGGGCTAGCGGCGCTCCGGCGGCGGTGGCGACTGGCGACGAAGGGGGAGGATGCGGGATCTTAAGGTAAGTGCATCCCCCATTGGATTTTTGTGCGAGTTGGGGGCTTTTGGGTGATGGGTGGGGGGAGTAGTGGCGCACGGCCGTGAAGGGGAAGGGCGGTGGTGGTGGCGTGGTGTTCCAGTAGAGTGGAGACCGGAGGTGGTGGGGGAAAAGAAGCGAGGCGGTGGCTCACCTTCGGCTCACCGAGGAAGGCGCGGCGGCAATTCCCAAATCGGGCCGGTGCTGGGAGGGAAGGGGGTTTAGGGAGGTGTGGAGGTAAGGGATGGAGAGGAAGGTGTGCCGGGTGTAGGATCAAGGATAACCGACTAGAGGGGGGTGAATAGGAGGTTTTTAAACTTATTAACAAATTAACAATTTATCCAATTAAATACTTAGTCTAAACAAGTTTTACCTCTAGCTAAACAAGACAATCACAATAATATGCTGGAAATATAAATGCGGAAAGTAAAGACAAGAAATAACCACAAGGACACAACGATGTTTTTCTGTGGTATCAAGACTTGCCGGTCTTCACTAGTCCACGTTGAGGAAACTTGACGCCTCAAGTCGGCTCCACGAATTAAGCCTTCCTCAAATCGCTATGGTTGTTCTTTCTCCACTCAGGAGATGGTGAACACCGAACCACTCACAAGCTTGCACCGGCCTCTTCACAATCTCCTTTGAAGAGATCACCGCTTCACCACTAACCGCCTAGGAGTGCGGCAACACTCCAAGAATAATAGACCAACGTCTTCGCTTGATCACACTTCAAGAGCAAATGGATCAACTAAGAGTATGAATGCACTTGAATGTATCTCAACAACCTCACAATGAATGCACAAGAGTAATTTGAGTGTTGAGTGAATGCAAAGGCTCTCAAGGGCTCTATGAATGTCAAATGTGCACTAGCGACCTTGACTTGAGCAGATGGGGGTATTTATAACCCCACAAGCAATTATGACCGTTGGGAACGAAACCGAAAAAGTCCGCGAAATCGAGACGACCGCGAGTAAGTGGCGACGACCGAACTCGATCGAAAGCACGACCAACGGCTAGACCAGATATTAAAAAAGAAAAGTAGCCGTTGAAATTTCGGTCGAACGACCGCAAGCAAACGTAAGCGATGCGTCCGATTCCCGCCGCATCGCTTTTACGAGCGAGACGACCGTTTGTAGGGTTTCGTGAATTCCTGAGGATTTGCAAAGGTTCTGGAATTTATGTACCGCCATATAAAAATCGGAATGACCGAAGTTTCGCACGACCGCTCCCAAAACGGAACGTCCAATTCGAGATAAGTTTCTGAGCAGATTTTACACTGGTTCTGTTTTTATTGAACCGCCTCATAAAAATCGGAACGACCGCAAAACGGTACGACCGTTAGTCACGGGCGGGACGACCGATTTCCATGAGAAAGTCTGAGTCAATTTACAACGCTTCGGTTTTATTGAACCGCCAACTAAAAACGGAATGATCAAGATCGCTGCATCTGACTGCTCAAGGACCCGATCGTCCGCTTCAACACTTAATTGGTTGTTCCTTCAAAATGCGGTACTACCGCCGAGTAGAGACCGGTCATATCACATCGAAGCGGCACGATCAAGAAGATGAATCAGCGGTACTACCGATTTTGAATGTAAGACTTAGAATTTTTCAAATCAATTTCAAGTTAAAGTACACATGCATGCATGATCCTAAGTTGATCCATATTGCATCGTAACATGCTATCAAGCTACTAGCCATGATCCTCTTAATAGTACAAGATTTATCCTATAATCCGGTCTTCCAACCAAACTCCCAAGACCGTAAAATAGAAAAAGAACCTAGACTGCTAGTACCTTGTCTTTAAGCCTTGTGGATCTTCATTTTCTTCTTTGGCATGCATCTTTGCGTCAACAAGTACACCAATGGGACTTAACCTTGTAAATACTCAATAAACTTGTTAATCCCATGTTCACATATTGTCATTAATTACCAAAACAATTTTAGGGCCTAGATGCTTTTCAATCTCCCCTTTTGGTAATTGATGACAACACTAATAATATGTGAGAAAGATTGGTTTGAATATACCATAATTGTATATTCTATTTGTGGCTCAATAAAACAATTTTTGCAATAAGCATGAGAGAATGTATGAGAAGGGTTTTCTTGTTAAGTCTATTTTAAAGAAAGCTCCCCCTAAACGTGTGCAAAAAGAGATAGAGCATTTTGTAGAAAATATGAGAAATTTGGGCGGAGTTTCTTTAGCAAATTTGAACTTGAGAAAATGCAATAGTAAGATATAACGATAAGTATGATTGCATTTAAGATAATAAAAAAAATCAACAAGTTCAACAAGTTAAGTGACGCATATTTTAAACTATTACAAGCACATAAGTTCAACATTACATAAGTCCATATATAGCAAAAGCTTGCGCTTGCTCCCCCTAAAGCTATTTCTTCTATATCTTTTCACTTCTCTCCCCCTTTGGCATCAAGGTACCAAAAACGACTCAGATAGTGGGATCCTGAGGAGGAGGAACAACGTCCTGAGCAACTGGGTCCTGTGCAGGAGTAGGAGTCGGGTCCTGAGGAGGAGGGATAACATCCTGAGAAACTGTGACCAGTGGAGCGGAGTCCTGAGTAACGGTGACCTGCTCTGGAGGAGAAGCTGAAGGAACAGAGGAAGAGGTCTCTAACGCTGAAGCTGAAACCGGAGTCATGACCTCAGTGACTGGAGCTGGAGAAGTAGCAGGAACTGTATCCTGAGGTGTAGGTGCTGTAGCTGGAGCTGGAGGAGGGACAGGAGGCACAGGAGATGGCCTGGAAATAGGAGGCCGTCGAGTAAAGCGCTGTGGAGTCTTCAAAATTCCCTCTATGTCAGTCATGCTCTCTACTAGTGCAGCCATCCTGTTATGAGTCTCATCGAAAAAGTCATTCTGAGTCTGCTCCATCTCAAGTAATCTCCCTCGAGTCTCATTCTGAAATTCAGCCTGTTCAGCCTTTATTTCTTGCAAAGCACTAAGAATGAGTTGCTGATTCTGAAGAATCTGTGCAATAGAGCCTTCATTGATAATGGGATCGTGAAGAGGCAATCGCCTCGATGATGGGATCATCCTCAAGAGTTGTCGAGGAGGAACGCTGTCTCGTGGTCTATAAGATTTATGAACTGAACCAAGACCACCATGATATGTTATCTTCTCAGAAATCAGAGCCATAATATAAGGTGCATAGTAAATTCTCTTGACTCTATCATTCTTGGATGAGACTATGCCCTGAAGGATAACATCCACAACATCAAATTTTATGCCTCGCATAATATGATCTATAATGTTCCTGCATGTCCTCGATAGCATCAAAATTGCCGCTCTTAGGATAAAAGGTGTGATTGATAATCCTATTAATTATGCTCGCAAAGGCTTAAGTCCGGTGATGGTTCCTAGCTTGCATTTGACATTTGAGTCATAATAATCACCCCAAGCAGAGCAAGTAAAGTGCCGACTATCAAAGATTTTCTCCCAAGAATCGGATCTTACTCTTAAGATTTGCTCAAATTCTTCCTTTGTGCTTTGCAAATCTCTAGCCACGTAAATCCACCTAAAGGATCAGAATCACCGACACATGAACTGTGGCGTAAAACCGTCGAATAAGCTCATCATTATAGTTTTGTTTTAAAGCCACAAGGTCGTGAAGACCTACATCATAGAACTTCGATATACTCCACTATATTTGTCCAAATCATTTAAGTGAGTCCACTTAATCCACTTATGATCGACAAATTTTTCTTTCTTCCATAAAGTTGTTCATATACTTGCTCTTGAAAAACAAGATGAAACATTGATTTACCGAGTCGATTTGAGAAGATATTGATTGACATGCCTTTTTATTGCGTAGTCATCTGTGAAAGAAGTCTCAAATCTTGTGGAGGTGGTGGAGATTCTCCTAAATTATCAAAAGTACCTTCTTCTTCAGAATTGGGCTCAGAATGAGTCTCATCCTCGGAGACATAATCCTCACTTGCTTCTGTTTCATATTCTGGAGCTGGCCCTTTTCCTTTGCCGTGTACGACCTTTTGACGGACTGAGCGAGTTTGCCACACTGGAGCTGACCGTCGTCGACGAAGAGGCGATTGCGAGGGAGCCGCAGAAGATTGAGGAGAAGATTGTCCTCGAGGAGGTCCAATTGGTTTCCTCATTGCAACCCTCATCCTAGGCATCTTGAGATCGGAGGAGATGAACCTTGGAGAGGCTCCCAATACGAAGAAACAAAGGATTTTGGGAGATCTGGAGTGAATTAGAAGAGGGGTGTGGAAACGCACGGGCGCGGGTGAGAGAAAAGAAGAGGTGCGGTCGTGCCGTTCGAGGGTTAAAAGGAGAGAGAGAGAAGAAAAACGCAACCGCAAGGAGTTAGAATTTCTTTCAAACCGTCGCGGTCAGATCGACCAAATACCGCGTCGGTCATTCCGCTCTCCGTCGTCATGCGTTGCTATAACGCCGGTCAGATCAAGACAATGGTCGCTCCGAAGCGATACAACTACGGTCGTTCGATTATCTGGGAACTTCGGATTTTCTAGAATGAAATAATTTTGCAAATGATCCCTAGTTTTGTACTCAAATAAATATCATTAAGGATCATTGTGCATAGAATAGACTATTGTCTATTAAGAAACATGATTTTATGATCATAGCTAATTTTTAATAAAATTTGGGAAATATTTTCATAAAATACTCAAATAACATCAAATGAAACACATAACATGATGCAGAGTTCAAACAACATTTGAATAGTCTATTATATTTAACTCATTCCTCAATTTGCAAAAACGGCCTTCATCTAATGGCTTGGTAAAAATGTCCGCTAATTGGTCCTCGGTTCTTATGTGGCTAATCTCAATATCTCCCTTGCTCACATGATCTCTCAAGAAATGGTGACGGATATCTATATGCTTGGTTCTTGAGTGTTGAACAGGGTTATTTGCAATTTTCACGGCACTATCATTGTCACACAAAAGAGGCATTTTATCAAATTTTATTCCATAATCCATCAATGTTTGCCTCATCCATAGCAATTGAGCACAACAACTTCCTGCGGAAACATATTCGCTTCCGGTGGATAATGCTACGGAGTTTTGTTTCTTGGATGACCATGATACTAGAGATCTTCCTAAGAATTGACAACTACCGAGGTGCTTTTTCTATCCACTTTGCAACCCGCATAATCTGAATCCGAATATCCAATTAAATCAAATTTAGCACCTTTCGGAACCAAAGGCCAATGCTAGAGGAATGCTTTAAATATTTTAGTATTCTTTTAACGGCCATTAAATGACACTCTTTTGGAGTTGCTTGAAAACGTGCACACATGCAAACACTAAACATGATATCGGCCTAGATGCGGTAAGATAAAGCAAACTACCAATCATGGATCTATAAAGCTTTAAATCTACCGGTTTACCTCCTCATTTAGATCAAGGTGACCATTTGTAGCCATGGGAGTCTTGATGGGCTTTATGCCTTCCATGCCAAACCTTTTAAGTAAATCCTTCACGCACTTGGATTGACTTATGAAAGTCCCATCTTTTAGTTGCTTGATTTGAAGTCCAAGGAAATAGCTTAATTCTCCAATCATGGACATTTCAAATTCCTAGACATCATATCACCAAATTCTCGCAAAAATCTTGGTTAGTAGACCCAAAAATAATATCATCAACATAGATTTGACATACAAAGAATTCATTATCTATGACTTTAGTGAATAAAGTTGAATCAATTTTCCCGATTTTGAATCCTTTTGAGACTAGAAAATCTCTAAGGCGTTCATACCATGCTCTAGGAGCTTGTTTAAGACCATAGAGCGCCTTGGAGAGTTTATAGACATGATTTGGATTTTTAGGATCTTCAAAACCGGGAGGTTGTTCAACAAAGACAAGTTCGGATATTTTACCATTTAAGAATGCACTTTTAACATCCATTTGAAATAATTTAATATCAAAGCATGATGCAAAAGCAAGTAATATCCGAATTGACTCAAGTCTAGCTACGGAGTAAAAGTTTCACCAAAATCCAAACCTTCAACTTGTGAAAACCTTGAGCAACCAATCTTGCTTTGTTTCAACAACCAAACCATTTTCATCTTGTTTGTTCCTAAAGACCCATTTAGTTCCAATAACATTGTGTTCCTTGGGTCGATCCACCAATGTCCAAACTTCATTCCGGGTGAAGTTATTGAGTTCTTCATGCATAGCATTCACCCAATCCGGATCTTCAAGTGCTTCTTCTACATGCTTTGGCTCAATAGAAGAGACAAAAGAGTAATGTTCACAAAAAGAAGCAATACGAGAGCGAGTTTGGACACCCTTACTTACGTCACCCAATATTTGGTCTATTGGATGATCCTTCGCAATTGCATTGTGAATTCTTGGTGGTAGGTTGGATGGTTGATCATCTTCTTTGTTGTCCTCTTCAATAATTTGTATTTGATTAGTGGAAGAGGTTGGAGTCTCAACTTGAGTGGAAGATGATGGATCATCTTCGGGCTTGATATCACCTATTTGCATATGCTCCATTGCTTTCCTCAAAGCTTCATTTCCTACATCATCCAAATTCTCATGCTCTTATTGAGAGCCATTAGTTTCATCAAATTGCACATCGTGCCTTTCTTCAACTAAACCGGAGTTTTTGTTGAAGACACGATAAGCCTTGCTATTTCAAGAATAACCAAGCAAGAAACCAACATCGCAACGATTATCAAAATTTGAAAGACGAACACCCTTCTTTAAAATGTAACACTTGCAACCAAAAACACGAAAGTAAGAGATGTTCGGTTTTCTTCCTACAATTAGCTCATAGGAAGTCTTTTTCAAAAGACGGTGCAAATAAAGACGATTTATGGCATGACAAGCGGTGTTAATAGCTTCCGCCCAAAAACTATCGGAAGTATTGTACTCATCAAGCATTGTCCTAGCCATTTCAATTAATGTACGATTTTTCCTTTCTACTACTCCATTTTGCTCCGGAGTGTAGGTTGTGGAAAGTTCATGTTTTATTCCAAGTTCATCACAAAAGTCTTCAACTTTGGTATTTTTGAACTCGGAACCATTATCACTACGGATTTTCTTTATTTTGAAATCAAATTCATTTTGGGCCATTTTTGCAAATCTTTTGAAAATCCCAGAGGTTTCACTTTTGTCATTTAGGAAGAATACCCATGTATATCTAGAGTAATCATCCACAATGACTAAACAATAGCTATTACCTCCAATACTCTTATAGGTTGTTGGCCCAAACAAGTCGATATGTAAGAGTTCCAATGGTCTAGAAGTTGACATGATACTTTTGGAAGGATGAGAATTAGCGACTTGTTTACCGGCTTGACAAGCACTACAAAGTCTATTTTTCTCAAACTTCACATCTTTCAAGCCAACAACTAAATTATGTTTGAAAAGCTTTTTGAGTTGAATCATTCCAACATGAGCTAGCCTTCTATGCCAAAGCCAACCCAATGAGGTTTTTGCCATTAAACAAGTTTTTAAACAAGATTCACTTGAACCAAAATCTACCAAATAAAGATTTCCAAATCTAAAGCCTTTGAAAGCTAAAGAGCTATCCTTTGCATTAGATATGGTAACACTTTCACTTGAGAAAGAACAAATTAGTCCTAGATCACAAATTTGAGCAACGGATAACAAGTTAAAGTTTAATGATTCTACTAAAGAAACATTAGAAATGGAAAGGTCATTTGAGATAGCAATTTTACCCAATCCTAATACCTTTCCTTTGCTATTGTCTCCAAAAGTGATCTTTTCAATTCCTTGACCATTCTCGAATGTGGTGAACATTTTTCTATCACCGGTCATATGTTGTGTGCATCCACTATCAAGCACCCAATGTTTTCCACCGGTTTTATAGTTCACCTACAAAACAAGAAATTAAGTCCTTTTAGGTACCCAAATTTGTTTGGGTCCTTGGAGGTTAGTGACCAAGGATTTAGGCACCTAAATAGCATTCTTTTTAGCGCCCAAAATTGAAGTGCCAACAAAACGAGTAATTATTTTACCATCCTTAGACTTTTTAAGCATGTAGCAAGAATCATATATTCCAATGGATGGAGTCTTACCCTTAGGACAATCTTGTTGCACATGTCCTATTTCCCGGCATTTATAACAATACTTACCATTTTGCCTCACAAATCTTGTGGACATGTTTGCCGGTTTCTTACCTTTCTTAGGCACATACCCAAGACCTTCCTTGTTGAATGAGCACCTTTGCTCACTCAAAAGTTTGTCAAGAGTGGCCTTGCCCTTGAAGCATCTTTCCAAGCTCTTACTTAGCTTGGTCACTTGTTCTTTTAGCTCATTGTTCTCATGAACAAGCTTTGAATCATTTTGCTCAACACTATTATGACTAGCATCAATATTAGAGCAACATGGCATAGCAAGAAGATCATCACATGAAGTAGATGTACTAGTCTTAGCAATTTCTATACTAGGCATTTTATCAATAATATCACATGTGATTCCTATACTTGAACACGATTTATTTGAATTTTCTTGAATGAGCAAGTTGTGTGCTTCCTTAAGTTCCATATAAGAATCTTTTAGAATATTGTATTCTTTATTTAAGACCTTATATTTTGATTTTTCCTTTCCAAGATATTCATTTAAATCATCAAGCATATCCATTAATTCATCATATGTTGGTTCATCATTAATAATGGATTTTACCTTATCTCCTTTTGCCATGAGGCATGTAGGAGTGGAGAATAGCGATGATGCTTCCTTGATGGCGATGCCGACTAGTCCCTTCTTCTTGGGGGACTCTTCTTCATCGGAATCGGAGTTGCTTGACTCATCGTTTGAATCCCATTCTCCAATATGGGCTTCATGCTTGCCACCTTTGTGAAGCTTCTTGAAAAGCTTCTTCTTGCCATTGTATTCCTTTTTCTTGAATGACTTCTCCTTGTCATCCTTCTTTTCGGGACAATGAGAAGCAATGTGCCCCTTCTCTTCGCAATTATAGCATCGGATGTTGCTATAACGCTTCTTGTCATTTAAGGATTGCCCTTTCTTGTACTTGTCGGGTTATAGCTTCTATTTGGGCGCCTCTTCATGAACCTCTTCATTTTTCTCACAAGGAGTGCATACTCCTCATCGGTATCTTCTTCTTCATCTTCATCATCACTTGATTCCGCTTTGGCCTTGAAAGCGGTGATCTTCTTTCTTGAGGAGGATGTTTCCAAGAGCTCTTCCTTGTCCTTTTGAACAACTCATTTGTGATGAGGTTGCCCAAAAGCCCGTTGGTGTCATCCTTGTCAACTCGGGTGAGTTGAGAAATAGAGTCACCAACGTCTCATACTTGTCCGGAGAGCCCTAAGCATCTTGCGCACAATATCAACATCAAGAAGGTTAGTACCAAGGCCTTTGAGCTCATTCACAATGTTGTTGAGTCGTGAATACATCTCATTGATGTTTTCATGAGGCAACATCATGAATATCTCATATTTGATCGAAGCCTATGCAATTTGGCTTCTTTGACCGTGGATGTACCCTCATGAATTTCCGATAGAGTGGTCCAAATATCATGAGCACTTTCCAAGTTGCTCACTCTATTGAATTCATCGCGCTCAAAGCGCCAAAGAGAGCATTCATAGCTTGAGCATCTAAATGAGCATTACGCGTCTCTTGATCCGTGGGATGTAGTGGATCAAGAGGCATTACGTGACCCTCATTTACGATTCTCCATACGCTTGGACTCATGGCCTTTAAATAAATTGACATTCTAATTTTCCAATAAGCATAATTTGAGCCATCAAATAAAGGAGCCTTTCCTATAGCAATTCCTCACTAGTCATCCTTTTTCTCTTAGGACGGTTAAGTCTAAATCAATGAGAGACCAAGCTCTGATACCACTTGTAGGATCAAGGATAACCGACTAGAGGGGGGTGAATAGGAGGTTTTTAAACTTATTAACAAATTAACAATTTATCCAATTAAATACTTAGTCTAAACAAGTTTTACCTCTAGCTAAACAAGACAATCACAATAATATGCTGGAAATATAAATGCGGAAAGTAAAGACAAGAAATAACCACAAGGACACAACGATGTTTTTCCCGTGGTATCGAAGACTTGCCGGTCTTCACTAGTCCACGTTGAGGAAACTTGACGTCTCAAGTCGGCTCCACGAATTAAGCCTTCCCTCAAATCGCTATGGTTGTTCTTTCTCCACTCCGGAGATGGTGAACACCGAACCACTCACAAGCTTGCACCGGGCCTCTTCACAATCTCCTTTGAAGAGATCACCGCGCTTCACCACCAACCGTCTAGGAGTGCGGCAACACTCCAAGAGTAATAGACCAACGTCTTCGCTTGATCACACTTCAAGAGCAAATGGATCAACTAAGAGTATGAATGCACTTGAATGTATCTCAACAACCTCACAATGAATGCACAAGAGTAATTTGAGTGTTGAGTGAATGCAAAGGCTCTCAAGGGCTCTATGAATGTCAAATGTGCACTAGCAGCCTTGACTTGAGCAGATGGGGGGGTATTTATAACCCCCACAAGCAATTATGACCGTTGGGAACGAAACCAGAAAAGTCCGGCGAAATCGGTGCGACGATCGCGAGCAAGTGGCGTTGCAGACGACCGAACTCGATCGAAAGCACGACCAACGGCTAGACCAGATATTAAAAAAAGAAAAAGTAGCCGTTGAAATTTCAATCGGAACGACCGCAAGCAAACGCATGGACGTCCGATTTCCCGATCGCACTGCTTTCTACGAGCGGTACGACCGTTTGTAGGGTTTCGTGAATTCCTGAGGATTTGCAAAGGTTCTGGAATTTCTGTACCGCCATATAAAAATCGGAATGACCGCAGGCCGGTACGACCGTTCCCAAAAACGGAACGTCCGAATTCCAGATAAGTTTCTGAGCAGATTTTACACTGGTTCTGTTTTTATTGAACCGCCTCATAAAATCGGAACGACCGCAAAACGGTACGACCGTTAGTCACGGGCGGTACGACCGATTTCCATGAGAAAGTCTCGAGGTCAATTTACAACGCTTCGGTTTTATTGAACCGCCAACTAAAAACGGAATGATCAAGATCTTTGCAGACTGACTGCTCAAGGACCCGATTGTTCCGCTTCAACACTTAATTGGCTGTTCCCTTCAAAATGCGGTACTACCGCCGAGTAGAGACCGGTCATACAAGATCGAGCTAGCATTTAATCAAGAAGATGAATCTGCAGTACTACCGATTTTGAATGAAGACTTAGAATTTTTCAAATCAATTTCAAGTTAAAGTACACATGCATGCATGATCCTAAGTTGATCCATATTGCATCAAAAAATGCTATCAAGCTACTAGCCATGATCCCTCTTAATAGTACGGCATTTATCTTATAATCCGGTCTTCCAACCAAACTCCCAAGACCGGTAAAATAGAAAAAGAACCTAGACTGCTAGTACCTTGTCTTTAAGCCTTGTGGATCTTCATTTTCTTCTTTGGCATGCATCTTTGCGTCAACAAGTACACCAATGGGACTTAACCTTGTAAATACTCAATAAACTTGTTAATCCCATGTTCACATATTGTCATTAATTACCAAAACAATTTTTAGGGGCCTAGATGCTTTTCACCGGGGTGGCTTTTATAGCCGGGGCAAGGGCGGTGGGAGCAGGGCGCGGTATGGCAGTGGTGGCGACGTGGTTGGGTGGGTGGGGTTGGATAGTGCCGGGCGGGGAGGTGGCGGCATGGGCGTGCGTGTGGGCGGCGTCACGGTGGCAATGCCCCCTCACTGGAGCGGGGCGAGAGGTGGCGCGGCAAGCGATGGGATGGGAGCGGCGCGATGCTAGTGGCTTGGGACCCGTGATGCATTGAAGGTGGAGGGGAAAGGTGGCGCGGGAGGTGGCGGGTGACGAAGGCGGCGCTAGAGGCGGTTACGTCCGGGAGAATGACAACCAGCGTAACGGGGGGAAAAGAAGAAATGGGGTGGTGCACGGGAGGGAAAGGCGCCATCGGGAGAGGGAAGGCGGAAATTCCCAAAGGGGAAAGCGGAAGATGAAGGGGAAAGTCCAAATCGGGAAAGATTTCAAAATCCAACCAAAAAGATTCAAAATTGTTTAATTTTCTGAAATTTTGGTTTTGTTTTAGGTTAAGTGAGAACACCGGACACAGACAAGCAAAGAAATAGTACACACATGAAAGTACTCACTGTTCTATAATCATCAACGGAACTATATTTGTAGAAGGAAAGGAAGAGAAGAAACTTGATATGCAAGGAGCTGGTATGTCGCAAGGTGGGTTATGTGCATTGTGGCACATATAAAGTTTGCTTTTTGGTTTAGTCAAACTGTGCTAAATGGTCTGTTAGCTTTCGTTTTTTTTCTTACAAATGAACCCAGTATTATTTCCAAGAACTCTGGAAATTCAAGAGTCCGGAAATAGAAAACTCTTGGGAAAGTTAAGAAAAAATAGCCAACTGTACACTGATCACAAATCACAAGAAATTAGGACCACACAAGCAAACAGAGGAACAGAGGCACCGATAAGCTAGCACCAGGCAAGCAAATCATCGAGCACCTTGCATGCATCGACAAGGTAAGAGCGCAAGACAACCAGGGGAGGCGGACTCACCAGAGTCACAAAAGCCAACCTTTCACTCACCTACTTGCTGTGTTGTTGCGGCCAAGAAGGCATTGCCAAGCCGAGGCGACGCACTGCAGTTGGCCGCAAGAGGGGAAACCTAGGAGAATCGGAGGAGCCGACGGGGCATTGTGTCGCCCACCGCAGAGGTGGCGAACAAGGGCTGTGAAGTGATAAGGCCGGCCCAGTTCCATCATATTGGATGGATCTTCAAGAGGTGGACTGGATCGACCCAATTCCGATCGAAACAATGCATCTGATGCCTTGGCCTGTTGCGGTGCTGCACATGACACCATTTGCTCTGGCGATGGCTTTGCGGTAATACCGAGGCGTCCACAGGCACGGGGGCAGATTTAGAGTATAGTTTAGCCCGAAATAGTAGGCGGTAATACCGAGGCGTCCACGGGCACGGGGGCGGATTTAGAGTATAGTTTAGCCTGAAATAGTAGTGTATCATATGTTTGTTTGTTAGAGTTCAGCTTAGGGCGAGACGAAGTCCTGTATCCGCAGATGGCACTTTGTGCGGTGACACTCGGGCGGTTCAGCGGTTCAGCGCTTGCGTGTGATCGGTGGAATTTTTTTTGAAATAATATTAATTTAAGATATAATTACAACAAAAAATAGTCGAAAAACAATACAAAAATAGGTCACTGTTGCCATTTGAAATGGTGAAAATTTTCTATCGCCATTCCAATTGGCAACAGTATCCCTGTCGCCAATTAGAATAATATGGAGATGTTACTATCGCTAAATGAATGGACGACAGGACAATTTCGCCAGCTCAATTGGCGATAAGGATACTGTCGTGTAACATCCCGTTTCTCCTAGGTTCTTGCCCTGCTTCCAAAATAAAAATAACCATTTGGTTTTGATGAGAGTTCAAAGCTTAACTTGAGTTTTCAAAAGAGCTTTAATTGATTAAACCAAACTTGAACTAAATCGGTTCGGTGCCTTGCTGTCTATTTGGAGCTTGCTCGTTCTCCCTCTTTCTCTCAATGTGCCTTTGTGTTTGGTTTTCTCCTTTCCAGGCCCCTTTTGTGTCTGGAACTCTTTTCTCATTCTCCCTCCCTGTTTCTGACCTCCCCCGTGGACCTCTCACCTCTCTTTGAACCCCTCCTGAGTTCACTTGGGCACTCCTGAGTTCTTCTGGACCTCTTAGTGCCCTGTTGGAACCTCCCTCGAATTCCCTTCCAGCCCCATCGGACCTCCTTGAGTCCCTACGGGCCTCCCTTTGTCCTACGGACCTCCTCTGTGTCCGTTAGGACCTCCTCTTACCTATTTAGGATCTTCCCCGTGTTCCAACAGACCTCCCCTTGCTTTGGTTTTCTTGCTGAGGATCCAGCTCTAGTTTGTGTTTCAAAACCCCTTTGATCTCTCAAAGCCAAGCTTGGCTTTGTTTCCTTTGGACCTCCCCGTGGACCTCCCCGCGTTCATTTGTAACTCCTGAGTTCTTTTGGACGTCCCAAGTCCTTCTGGGCTTCCCTGTGCCCGTATGGACCTCCTTGTATCCATATGGAACTCCTTTGGACCCTCTCTGCGTCCTTTAGGACCTCCCCCTTGTTGAGATCTGGCCTTTAGGACCTCCTCTCTGGAGATCTTAACCGCTCAGACCTCCCCCTTGTTAAGATCTGGCCGTTAGGACCTCCCCTTTGGAGATCTTAACCGCTCAGACCTCCCCCTTGTTGAGATCTGGCTGTTAGGACCTCCTCTCTGGAGATCTTAACCGCTCAGACCTCCCCCTTATCGAGATCTGGCCGTTAGGACCTCCTCTCTGGAGATCTTAACCGCTCAGACCTCCTCCTTATTAAGATCTAGCCATTAGGACCTTCTCTCTGGAGATCTTAACCGCTCGGACCTCCCCCTTGTATGGATCTGTCCGTTAGGATCTCCCTTTGGAGATCTTAGCCGTCCAGGTCCTTCGTTTTGTCTGGATCTAAAGGTCCCGACCTCCTTAGCACTTGAACCCACTGTTGGCTCCTGCGGTTATATCGCTTAAGGCTTTGCCTTCCTCACCTAAGGACCATCCGATGTTGTTCGTATGGCCCGATCTTAAGGGCACGTTCGCTTGGTCCGAACGTCCCCTTTCCCTCCTAGCCATCCGATTTAAATTAGACGGCCTAGTCTCGTTGGTCTGTTCGCTCGGTCCGAACGGCCCCTTTGTTTTGCGCCATTCGATCTTGATCTGACAGCTCAACTGTGAGGTAATGGTTGGATGGTCCGAACGTTCCTTTCCTTTCTGGACTGCCCGATTCCAATCGAACGGCTCTGCTTTGCTGCGCGTTTTCCTTTGTTCCCAGGACCTCTTCCTGGCTGTTTTGCAAGGACCACCTCCTTGATCCTTGCTGGTCTTTTTGTAAAGACCACCCTTCTAACCCAGAGTATCCCTGTTGGTCAGGACCTCCCTGCACCCTTTGATCTGGACCGTTAAGGTCCTCCCCTTTGAGATCTTGACCGTTAGACCTCCCCTTTGGAGATCTAACCGTCAGGACCTCCCTGCACCCTTTGATCTGGACCGTTAAGGTCCTCCCCTTTGAGATCTTGACCGTTAGACCTCCCCTTTGGAGATCTAACCGTTAGAACCTCCCTGCACCCTTTGATCTAGACCGTTAAGGTCCTCCCCTTTGAGATCTTGACCGTTAGACCTCCCTTATGAAGATCTGAGTGTCAGGACCTCCCCTTGAGTCCTTGGACTTCCCCTCCAGGACCTCCCCTCGAGTGTTTTGGACCTCCTGTCCAGGACCTCCCCTTGAGTGTTTTGGACCTCTTGTCTAGAACCTCCCCCTTGAGCGTTTTGGACCTCTTGTTCAGGACCTCCCAGTGGTCTTTTGCGGAGATGACCCTTGCGGTGGGCCACCTCTTTGACCTGTGGTGCACCCTTTTGACTGGCCCCACTTGCCAGCCTCTCTCCACCTTGTAATTATTGCTCTTGCCTCAGAACTCTGTGCGCATTTAATAGGTGTCGGGTCACATTAAATGCAGTCACATCTGAGGTACCTTATTTTAATTCTTTTAGGGCAAGCCCTGCCCTAGCTGCCCCGATTGCCAACACGTCATTGAACCTCTTTCTTGGTGCACTCCACCAACTCTGGCTATATATAGCCTGGGTGGGCAAACTCTTGTAACCTTTTGCTCACTTGCCCACCTTGCTCCTGCCTTGTTCGCTCCTGGCTTGCGCTCGGAGCTTCACCAAGAGTGAGCCGCAGGAGTTGGCATCTTCTCTGGAAGACCTCCTTACGGTTCTTTGCTGGTCTTTTGCTTAAAGGCCACCCTCTCTTGCCTTGGACCTCCCTTGTTGTTCTAGGCCGCCTGTTTATGTGGTTTTGGTTAAGTTTTGTTTAAGTTCTTTTAGTCTTCTTTTGAAGTTCCTTGGCCTAGTGTGGTTTTGCTTATTTGGTTTTCTTGCGAACGTGTAGATCACGAGTTTGAGGAGATCTTGGATCCAGCTCTTTCTACTGAAGGTTCTCCACTGCTTGACCAAGGCAAGCCACAGACCTCCTTTTGATCATTTTGAACCTAGTCTTGTAAACGTATTTTGGTTTTACTTTATCATGCATGGCTATGTTTATAAGAAAATGTTTGGGCTGTAGTTACTTTCCTACTTGCTGTTATGCCTCCTTCATACTTTGTCCCAATCATATTGTCATGTTCACCTTGTGAGCCTTAGGGTGGATATTTAGGTATTTCTTGTGATTTGCCAACATGGGGCCGTAGGTTATGTATTGCTTCGCTCTAGAAATCGTGGGACTGTGGATCATGTTTCAATTCCTAATAATCTTGACTAATGAGCTATGGAACTTGTGGTTGGTGCCACTGTTAAGCAGCTATGGCAGGATGCCTAAGTTATGTTGATTGTGTAAGAAGCCACTTTGTTAAAACTGTTGTGCCAAGACTGGGTGGTCTTTTGGCATGGGTAATTACAAAAGGTTTTGCTGAGGCAAGAAGGCAGGGAGTGAGTAGCGGGTGCTATGCACATCTAGGTTTGTGGAAGTCTTGCCTTAGCACAATTAAGGACTTCACTTTGTGTCTGTTGATCTGGGCCAAACAGTGCAACCACAAGATCATTTTATAGGGATGGTCTGGGCTGAATAATTAGCAATGAGGTGGCTTGGGGCTGTTGTGGTGGAGCGTGTGATTCGTTGGCGCAAGAGGGGGCACCCCATAACCCTGCGGATTTCTAGACCACAGGAGGGGATTGCGAAACCTTAGCGGGCAGCCCGAGTCAGTTCAAAGCTTTGTAAAGGCCTTGCCGCTATCTAGGACCGCTCACCTTGAGTGAGCAAGGGTGACCGGAACCCGCCCCGCTAGAGAGATCGTGGATTGTGGGTAAAGTTGTACACCTCTGCGAGTGTAAAATCTATTGAATAGCCAAGTCCTTGGTCATGGACATGCTCAGTGAAAATGGTGCAAGGGGTAGTTGTTTCAAAAATTTGTGCCACTGGACACTTCAGCGAGATGCCTTGGCTTTGCCTCGAAGAGACCTTGGCCATCTCCAGAGGGGTCAGGGTTGGCTCAGGTAGTGGTCCAGGGGCTGGTTCGGACCTCTGGAGTGGGTGCTCTAGAGTGGTTTTGGGTGAGGACCTGGTCACGGGTGTGACCAGACCTCCCCTATTTTTGTTGTGGAGGTGAGTTGGTGCTCACTCCACTCTTTCAAACATCAAATTTATTATGTACTATTGTTTTACCTTGCTGCCTTTTAATCTACTTATGCTATTGCTGTCAAAACTTGGCTTTGTGCAAACTAACCATACAGCTCTCATTTGGTAAGCCCTTGCATGATTATTATTGCATGAATACTCCCTGTGACTTGCTGAGTACATTCAAAGTACTCATGGCTTAAGCCCTGTGTCAAAGCAGATTACGATGATGACCAAGTGCAGGGTAATGCAGACCTCTTCGAGGAGGAGTTCTTCGACGATCCAGCTGCCTAGGACGTCCTCCACCCAACAGCCTGTGGTGCTAGTTGGATGGCTTTTGCGTGCTTTTGGTGTTGGAGCCTTAGAGCTCCTTATTGCCGGTTGTAAGTCCTTGTTGGTTTTGTAAGCCCTCAGTGGCAGACCTCTTGTTAACAAGCTTGACCATAAGGTCCTATTATATTAAGTTTATTTTGTCTGCTTCATCTTTGTTTGACCTCGTGGTTATGATATTAGCTTGTGTTCTTGTGTGAGCTAGCTTCTGTTGTCCTGGGACTAGCTCAGATGCACAGGGGCAGGACCTCCAGGAGGTCCTACGGGACTTAGCCTGGGAGGTCCTGTTGGGCCTCTCTAGTGATATACCTGGAGGTGACCGTGGGGTGGCAGGCAAAGACCTCCAGAAGGTCCTAAAGACCTCTTGGGAGGTCGGTTGCGGTCCAAGACCTCCAGGAGGTCCTGGCAGACCTCCTCGGGAATGTACCGAGCGGTGCTACCACTCCTCCCTGTGGTGGCACCGCAGCGCAAAAAAAAATGGTCCTCCTGGACCTCTTGCGGTATATCACAGGGTGGGTCGTCACATGTCGCTAGTTGGAATGGCGACATGGTATATATTTATTTTAAAAATTTTATGTGTAGAGAATTCAGCCTAAAGATTTAGTGTATTTCACGAAGTTTTTTTGTAATAGCTTGAAGTGTCCGCGTAGTTTGGATTCCGAAATTAAAGAAGATAACGAAATGTGAAGTAGAGAATGCGAGATCAGCGGCGCAATTTGGAACACGAATTTGGCAGCGCAATAACAAAAATAGCCCCCCTTCGGAGCGAAATGAAAAAAAATATTTTGGCTTAGGGTTGCAATTCGTATTGTTGTCCTGATTGTATTGTTCGTGGAACCGATTCCTTCAAAAAAGATTACGTAATATTTAATCATCGAAATATTTGGAAAAATAGATTTAAGTTTGAAAGACTTCATAATTTAATTGCGAATTACATGGCGAGCTGGGTTTGGTTACGTACATTAGAAACGACAATATGCACAAATCAACAAACTGAAATACACATATGATACATGTGCGCCTTTTTGGAATTTGAAAAAAAAGGTTGATTGGAACAAAATCAATCAATACTGGTGACTCATCAGTCCCTTCCCCTTGTCTATGGACTGCCCGTGGTGGTGGCCAGTCTCGAAGTCAGCCATGTTCCGCGAGACGAGCTAGACGATTGAATGATCTTAGGATAGCACAATGTACGCGCCACGGCGAGGGGCGTGGGTGCGCTTAAAAGAAAGAGGGAGCGATGCTGGACTTGATGCGTGCGTTCGTGGAGGAAGTGCGTGGTGTTTTGGCCGTCGATGACAAGCTTTGGCGGCGGCGTCTGTAGGTTGACAGCGAAGTAGTGGTTCCCATGGTCCTCCGATGATGCGGGGGTGCGCACTAGGTTCATGGCGATGCGGCGATGCCGACGGTGGTGGAGACGAGGGCGAAGCGTTGACGGGGGCGCCGGAATCGAAGAAGAACCGAACTTCGGTTGACGACGATGAACTCCAAAATTAGGGCTCTAGGGAGGGATTGGGGAGAGGCGCGTTGATGCGCTGGGATGAGGAGGCTACGGCGGTCCCGGTGCTGCTATTTATAGGGCACGGGCGTGGCCGGGGCTGCGTGGAGAGCAAGAAGGTCTCGCGGCGTTTCCGGTGAAGATCGCGAAATCGGGGAGAGAAACGAAAGTGGGAGGTGCGGTCGGGTGCGGAATTGACAGAAGATTCAAATGCGTGCAAAATATTGACGTTTAATGCTGGATTGACTCGGTTTTGGAAAGCTTTTGAAAAGCGGTAATGACGGATGCAGGCGCGAGGATGGAAAGGGGCGCGAAGAAGAAAGGAAGGAGACGAAGGCACTGTAGCGGCAGTCCCACATGTCGGCGACAGTGAAAACAGGAAAGGAACGGGTGCTTCACAGCCGTTGGATTTAGATCTAACGGTCTGCTTTGGTTGTGACATTCGGACGTCCGAACGTGCCAATCGAAATCGATTCGTTCAATTCAAATCGGACGGCTGTGGTGAAACGAGGCATAACGCGTGTGAGGAGCAGGCCGACTAGGTCGCTTGTGCATGGAGGAAAGATGTGGGCTGGTGAAGATTAGGCCGAAAGACTGTTTGATGTTTTTAATTGGTTTTAACAATTGATTTAATCTAGTTAATTCAAAATTGCTTTAGAAAATACCAAATAAATTCCAAAAAATCTAGAAAAATTCATAGAAATTCCTAGAGTTATTTTGGACTTAAATAAAATAATTGAAACTTAAACTTGGTAACAGTTTTTGCAAATAAATTATTTTGGCTTTAAAATAATTAAGGAAAAGCTTTTAAAATTCCAGAAAAATAATTGAATTTTTATTTTTTTAATTTAAATCAAATAAAACTTCAACAACTTCAATAAATTTTATTTTTGACTTTAAAAACTCCAGAAATTAAATAAGAGCAAACAAACTCTTTCAAATTTCAGAAAATCCAATAAAATAATAACTATAATAATTTTTACTTTGGTAACAGAACTTTGGGATGTTATAACCATGGCTAGCCCTGAAATTGCTGCCAAAGAAAAGGATGCTTCTTCCGTTCCTTGCACCGGTCAGGTAATCATTTACTTTTTGTTTAAGATACATTAGACTATTCTTTTCATTACACAAACAAGGTTACAAAATCTGTTATACATGCAGCATACTAATTGGTTCTTGTGCTTTGATATTGACAGGTTTATTATGTTCCTACAGATACTGTCCGTGCTAGAGGTACCATCCGTTCTGCAAACCAATAAACATCTTCCTTTACAACAGGATAACACTAATAAAAATAATAGACCCTGAGTATATTGCAGAAGCTTCAATGATTCATCTTGATAGCCCTTCAGCACAGCACACAGAGAGATCCATCTCATAGACAACAGCAAAAGAATAATCAACTGTGAGTACCAGAAATCAATGACATGTACAACCTTATTACTTGCTCACCACAATCATCTTATTTTACAATAATAGACATTGCTCGCTTAGAGATCAGCAAAAAGATGCTCCTAGCTAAGGACAAAACCACCCAGAGACACATGCCATTCCTCAACAAACAAGCTCTAAACAGTTACTCTACTATTCCACTGTTTTTAGTTTTGTGGTCAACAAAAAAAAAACCTTACTCTCTTATGGTACATGCATACCCAGACAGAGTGCACCATATATTTCTTTGATTATTTAATCTGTTAAAGCCGTGCTGCCTCTGGAGGTATTTCAAAGACGGCTAAGAAGCTGTTCAAGAACGATGACGGCAAACCCGTCAACAAACCGTAGGTCAATCCAAACCATTAAATATCGAACATTTTTCTTCTAAACTATCAAAAAAAAAAACATATATCCTAGACCTTGCAGTCCAGGAAAGACATTTTAGAAAAATCTGCAATTTTTTTTTTATAAAAAAAACACGTCGTTACCCTAATGTACGTTAAACACATGACAAGCAAACATATTTCTACTGATAACAAAATGCCAGATTACACATACACTGTATGTAGACTCACTGCACATGCGAATTGTATTCTTTATGACCATCTAAAGTAGTTTCACCAACGGTCCTTTAGTTAGCACATAAATCCTCTTCAGTCTCTATATCGCTGCTACAGCTATGGTAATAGAAGATAAACATCATGTTGACAGAGATACTAAAATTATGTCCATAGATATTCCCATACCATCACTTTTGTTTTACGAATGACATAGTTTCTCCTTTAAAAAAACTTGACAGAAACCAATTTTTTTTGTGTTACCACGCTTCTCATCAGAGTTTACTGATAGAATTTGTCCCAGTATGCCACTGCAGAGATAAGGATTTACATCAAAAATCTGCCATTGTAATTCAGAGCAGAAAAGCATACTTCCAAACAGAAACAGTTGTAGTACATACCAAATAAGATTATGTATCTCATTGACAAGGAAAAGAAAACAATACACAGTACATACAGTAGAGTTAGCACAACAAAAAAAAACACTACAAGCTACCATGCATTTACAAAGTACAGTACTATCCTTATTTTATTAGATAATTGTCGTTCACATCGTTTAGTTTTTCGTCCTAACTTGCAGACGACAGCGAGGATGACTTCCCCAACAATAATCGGGCAGTTCTGTACAGCTTTTGTTTAGGCACTACCGCCTGCATGCTCTGATCCAACACTGTAATATAGTTCCTGCTAAAACACCCTTTTGGTACCTGCATACACTCGGGTCTTCATAAGGCTACCACCACAAGCTTTACATGACAAACACCTGGAGTGTGTGCTCAAAAATATTTCAAACATCAACATGACAGCGGTGTAAAAAATATGTAAATATCACCTTGTTCGAATGTTCTATAGTCAACTATATATCACGCGTTGCTTAAATGTTTACTACTAGAGAAAAACTGTACAACAGTTATGCGTAAATATTATAAACCATCTTACCAATCTTATATTTTGCTGTTATCCCTGATGTTCAATTTGAGACTGCTAACATATACCGTACAAACTGACTATCATATTCAAACGGAAATATACTCTGTAGAACAGTGGAGCTCAGTATATTGAGTTCCAAGATTATACGTCTGGTCAAATCAAGCTGAAATCGACGGCTAACGGCCTAGTTAATATTATTAAAAAGTCGTGATCCGTGGGCGTGGCGTGCCAGTTGAAACGCCTTTGCCCGGCTTGTCGGTGAGCGATGTGACGTGTACCTGAGCGTGTAAGCATGCATGGCTTAACATTGACCTAGGGGCCGTTTGGTTGAGGTCTGACATGACTGTGTATCAGAAGCTTGTTTGGTTGCTTACCTGAGTACGGAAGCCTGTCAGGCAGTGTCACTATGTCCAGACGCCAAAAAGCAACGATTGGTCCAGCAGCTTCCCAGGCAGATCTATTTCTTTAGTTGTTTTATTCCGCCTTTTTAATTGGACAGGTTAAAAAATTAAAACTTATATAAAAAAAATTTAGATACTTGATGAAATCAACTGTTCTATGCTTGAATTCTATCTCCAAGCACATATCACCAATCAAACACCACATCTCCAGGTTTGCCTGACCAGGCAAAAATCAACTGCTTCTCAGACTACTCTCAGGCACCACTTTTTCTCAAACACGACTCTCAGATTCTAAACCAAACAAGCCCTAGCCTAGCGCCTAGTTACCTGAGTTTCTACTACGTCGCCTTGCACCATGACTCCATGAGTAGTGTTTTACTACCTACCATTTTCCTTTGACAAATTTAAAAATTGCCCAGGTACGCGTCACATCGCTCATCGACAAGCCGGGCAAAGGCTTTTCAAGTGGCACGACACGCCCACAGATCACGATTTTTTTAATAATATTAATTTAAAAAATAATTATAAAAATAGTCATTTTTTTATTAAAAAGTAGGTGTCTATCGCCATTTTAATTTTAAATGGCTCTACATACCCTATTTAGCTACTATGCAATTTTTATAGATTTTTAATAGGTATCTTGCTATTTTAATAGGTGCCGTCCTATTTTTCTGGTTTAAAAAGTATTTTCGACATTAGCAAAATATTTACCGTTTAAAAATAAAAACCTACAAAGTTTTCTTAGTATTTTTGTGGATTTATTCTAAATCGATCGAGTACTGTAACATAAATAATATCTATACGGTGAACTAAACTATACACAACTAAAATAATGTACTACATCAAACAACCATATAGCTAAAATTATCTAATCCATTGAATTCTATGTCACTGTTTTTATTTGCTAACCTACAAGGTTTCGAATTTATGTACAAAGTTGCCAGAACATTTACCTGCAAAATAGACGATCGGATCTGCTTTTCCGTCTCTCTCTCCTCCGCTAGGAACCGGTAGGGCTTCTCTATATCCCTTCCCCCCCCCCTCTCCTCCTCTCTCTTCTCTCCCTCTTCTATTTTTTTCGAATTAAAATAACTTTTGTCACCGAATTTTCAGGTTATATATAACCTGTTTCTGTCACTATTTCAACTGACGATTTGTATATTCTTTCATGCAAATCGCTAATTGAAATAACGACAAGCAATTAGAACGACGACTAATAGTAAATAGGTTCCTGTCACCATTTGAAATTAAAATGGTGACGGACATCTATTTTTTTTTAAAAAAAAAATGACTATTTTTTTATAATTATCTTTTAAATTAATATTATTCAAAAAATATGATCCGTGGCCGTGCCATGCCGTGCCAGTTGAAACGCCTGTGCCCGGCTTGTCGGTGAGCGATGTGACGCGTACCCGAGCGTGTAAGCACGCATGGCTTAACCTTGAGCTAGCCTCTAGAGCCTGGTTACCTGAGTTTCCACTGCGTCGCCTTGCACCATGCGTAGTGTTTTACTACCTGCCATTTTCCTTTGACGTTTGCTGACAAAGAAGATGACCCGATCGAAGGGATTTGCTTGTCCTTTTTATTCCCATGCATGCATGGTCCGGACTCCCTTGGGTTTGGGTTGTTTCGCAGACACTAACAAGTAACAACTGACAAATGAATAAGTGTGATTTAACTCTCTGAGTTTTTTTAAAAAAACTTGGGCGATTCTTTGCAAAACTTGCTGCATCGAATCGTAAAGTAAAAAAGCAACATTTCTGCCTTTTCTTGCGAGAAAATATACTACTTCCTTCGGTTTTTTTTAAATGACGCCTTGGGAGGTATATATGAATTCGACGACGTCAAGTAAATGCAATCCGGAGGGAGTACATTTTTTTTCTTCTTTGACAGATTGACAATAATGATCGTTTATTTTTTAGAATCAAGTACCAAAATTAGGTTGAATCATATTAGGTATCTTCAATAGTGTTACTTTAGTTATCTCTAAGGTTGCCACATAGGTTTTCTAGTGACATGGAGGAGAGGGAAAGATGAGAGAGAATGAGGTCGTTCTCTCACAAAGCAATAGGTACATCACGCGAAACAAGACACTAGCGACGAAGAGTTTTTGCTGTTGAAGCGCAGTCATCATTTATTCACGCGAAACAAAGCACTTGATTTATGTAAAGCTTAGATGCTTGTGAGGCTTTAAAGAGATAGCTCAAGAAACAATGTATTAGAATAGTTGTTCCTAAAATTATCTGAAGATAACATAAAAAGTGTTAGAAATAGTCTAAAAACAAGCTACTGACATGTCCTTGCGCGTCCAATTGTGAATTGTGCATCCTAAAACCAACGGTTTGACACATTCGCTGTTCTTAACAACTTTCATTTATTTCAGAGGTACTACTAGCAGTTGCACACTTGTACTGCATTAAAAGTCGAATTGTGAATTGTGCATCCTAAAACCAACGGTTTGACACATTCGCTGTTCTTAACTACTTTCATTTATTTCAGAGGTACTACTAGCAGTTGTACACTTGTACTGCATTAAAAGTTATACAGGTAAACGGTAATGCCTCTAAAAGATTTCAGTAGTTATGAAACTTGTGGATGAATTTTCGTTTTTGTTACATGTGTTATAATAACCCGCTATATTTGGTGGCAAGGGCATTTCTGCCATTTCCAAAAGTAATAGTTGCATTGGATAAGGAGGGCACATCTCGGTCATCCTATCTAGCAGTATAACAGAGTGCTCGTGTGTTACAACAGAAACACAAACTTTTCACAAGATGGGGAGGTGAGAGAGGAGATGGGGATCTGGGAGTGGATGGAGCGGCGGCGACGGAGCCTAGGACGAGAGAGAGACAAGGAAATGCGACGTATGGGGCTCTACAAGCGTCGAGGGACGGGGGGCGCATGCGGACGGCCGGTGGCGTGAGTGGTTTTAGTGACAATGTGGTCGAAGGAGCGCGAATCACCACGTATATAGCGCATACGTTACATCTCTGATTTTATTTTGGACCTTCAATTTCCTTTCTCGACGTTTGTTTGCCACTGGTTTCGTTGTTGTTTTTGCTTCCCTTTTTCCATCACGAAATACGCTTAGGCCAACCATGCCAGTTTTGCCTCCCATCACTGCCCCAAAATACCAAAACAAGATGTCTCTGATGCATGCATTCTGATTCATGCTTGGCTTTCACTCTTCATATTTCCTTGTCGGCTATTGCTTCCTACAGGTTACAATTACGCTAATCAATGCCATTACATATACAGCGCACCATTTGGTGCATGTTGTTCCTGGATTCCACTTAGATGTGATACATGCCCAGATGTCCGCACGACGTGTGTATCCCGTCGTATCCGGTGGGCCCTTAATCTGATCTCCTTTCAACGTCCTCTTGTTTCTATCTGCTGGTTACATACATTAAGTCTATTCACCTCCCTGATATTGCCTTGCTCAGCTACTGCGCCGTCAGATCCTGGTCCGTCTACTTGGTTGGATCCTACAGCATGTCTAGGTATGTCTATTTTGGGTATACCTCTGCCAGGTTCAGAATCGTGCCCTATGGTAACCTACCTCCACGCAATGCACCGACGTTTGCTTGTTTTGTTGTGCGCGGAACCAAGGTGCACTACTCATCCTATGCTCTCACTTCGACTAATATACATTCACCATTTGTGCTTAGCTTTCCCCTGTTATTCACGAACCAAAGACTATTTGTTCAAGAGCTCGTCTTGTGGCCAACGTATCTACATCGTTCTTGTTCCTTACTGTCTGTCCTCTGTAGGACAAACACCATCTCCAGCTCAGTGCAATCGACCGCCTATTCGTAACCACGGTATAACCATTTAACACTTCCTACCACCGAATCATCATTTCGTTTGTTCCATACATTTTTAAAGCACATTCACTATGCGCTCTTCCATACTTTCCTGTTATAGGTGGGCATTACTACCTGATTGTCCACCTTGACCTTGCACGCGACAATCGTAGGAGGAGACTCTTGGCTAATAAACGACGATTATTAGCCGCTCAAGGTTGGTTCTTCGCTGTCTCTTCCCACCACGGTTTTGCGTCTATTTCACATAGACTCCCCTATTCAGACATCCTCTTTGTTAATACCCTATGTTTCTCAGTTGCCTTACTTTCCTAATTAACTCCATAGGTATTATACCATGGGCCCCAACCATTGACCCTATATCATCCTTACCGATTCAATACATGGAAACTCTTAAAGGTTAGCTTTCGATCCTAAACTTGCTGGATATCAAATTCCAAAAAAAAGGCTCATGTGTGCTTCCATACTTATAGTATTTAAGTCTCTTTGTTGCTCCTACTTGCAGCCACATATCCAAACCTTTCTTACTACGGTGCACACTACACATGCTAGCATTGTTCCGCAATTTTCTGGTACCAAGAGCGTTTGTCTGGTAGAAGTTCAGTCACTCGGCAACAGATTGCCTCCAATTTGTGCTGCCGTGGTGGAATAATCTCACTACCAGCATCTAGGCCATGGCCTTCGCCATTAAAAGAACTTATATGTTTCAATGGAGGTTCCAAATCTAATCATTTCATGCGGTTGATCAGGCAATACAATTCGCTCTTCGCGTTTACTTCTCTTGGAGTGCATATTGATAGAGGAATCAATACTGGCAATGGCCCCTATGTTTTCCGAATCAACGGTGTTGTTCATCACCGTATTGGATCACTCTTACCATCAGATGGAAACCGGCCATAGTATGCTCAACTTTATATCTATGATACCGCGAACGAGTTGATTAATAGAATGAACATTTTCGACACTACTGAAAGCCATCATGACCAGCCTGATCCTTCAATTGTCAACGCTCTCATTAGTATGCTTGACCGTTGCAATCCTTTGATTAAAAGCTTTAGAATGGATCGGGACCGACTGCTTTCTCCAAATGCCCCAAACATATCCATTCAGCTCATTGGTTCAGATACATCACATGGCAACTGTTACGACCTACCAGCTTCTTTAGAGTTGGCAGCTTTGCTTGTCGGTGACTTCCCTACTGATGCCTCAATGTTTGACATTGTTGTCCAAACAAACGCAGGGCCTTGCAAACAGATATCAACGCTTCATCCAGCTTTGATGGCTTTACAATACCCGCTTCTATTTCTGTATGGAGATAAAGGATACCATCTCGGTATTAAATGTAGAGAGGTTGACGATTCCCCTCCAAGAATCCGAGAATTTGTCTCCATGCTACAATACTATTGCTATTACCTGCACTACCGTATAGGAGAACCTAATCCTTTCACTTGCTCTGGGAGGCTCTCCGATCAGATTATTGTTAATGCTTACTCCTGTATTGAGTCAAATCGACTTAACTTCCATATCCTCAATCAGGACAAACTCAGATCTGAGACATATCAAGGTATAACAGATGCGGTTGCTAAAGGTGCTCAAACTGGTAGAGATGTAGGGATAAAAATGATCTTGCCTGCTAGCTTCACTGGAAGCAAAAGATACATGGTTCAGAATTACCATGATTCCATGGCTCTGTGTAGAATGTACGACGCTCTAGACTTATTCAACACATTCACATACAATCCAAAATGGCCAGAGATAGCTGAAGCACTTCGTATTGAGCCAGGCCAGTGTCCGTCAGATAGATCAGACATAGTCACTAGGGTATATCATATGAAACTCCAAGAATACCTAACGGACATTAAAGATGGTTCTACTTTCGGACCTGCTCGTGCAGGTACTTCAAACCTCTCATCCTTCCTTCACGCCACCAACCTATTTCTACTAACTATTGGGAATCTCCTTGTGCCCTTGGTTTTTTGAAGTGATCTATACTACAGAATTCCAAAAGAGAGACCTGCCACATGTCCATGTGCTTAAGTGGCTCAAAGATCGTGGCGATATACCCACGCCCGGTTTTATTGACAGCCTAATTTCAGCGGAGATACCATATGTGGTTACTGATCCGCTAGACTATGCTCTTGTCAAAGAATTCATGATGCACGGCCCTTGTGGAGACCAGAACCCTAAATGCCCATGTATGAAAAAAGGCAGGTGTTCCAAATGGTATCCAAAAGAGTTCCATGATGAAACAACAGTCGACACAGACGGGTTTCCAATATATCGTCGTCGGGACAATGGAAGGTTTATCGTAAAACACGGTGTCAAATTGGATAACAGATTCGTTGTTCCACACAACCGCCCATTGCTAAAGAAATACCAAGCTCACCTCAATGTTGAGTGGTGCAGTAAAACAAATGTTGTGAAATATCTCTTCAAATATGTCACGAAAGGACATGATTGCGCAAACATGGCATTGCGAAGCAACAACATGTCACAATCTGCCTCATCCAGTGAACAGCCTGTTTGTGTTGATGAGATAGATGAGTATATCAAATCTAGATATCTCTCCGCTTGTGAAGCGAGTTGGAGACTTTTTTGTTTTGAGATTCATGCTAGGGCACCTTCTGTCGAGCGCTTGGCTGTGCATTTACCAGATATGGCTAGGGTATCTTTTACAGAGGATTCCACACTATCTAATGTTCTTGCTGATCACGATGCATCGAAGACCACACTAACTGAATGGTTTGTTGCAAATCAGCGCAACGTATCGGCAAGAACTCTTACCTACTGTGAGTTCCCCACAACATGGACATGGAACTCTAATCGTAAAGTATGGTCCGCTAGGAATAGAGGAACACAAATTTGTAGGATGATCCATGTACACCCAGGTACAGGTGAACTATTCTATTTAAGAATGTTATTGATGGTTGTGCGAGGTGCCATGTCTTACGAAGATCTAAGAACACGCAAAGGCGTTGTCTACACCACATTTCGCCAAACATGCCAGATACGTGGCCTCATCGGCGATGATACAGAATGGTATTCGCTTTTTGACAAGGCTATTATTTGGGCCACGGCTTCACAACTTATACATCTTTTCTTGGCAATCGTCCAATATAATGACATTGGCGTTGTACGACACCTTTTCAATACGTATTGGCGATCTATGGCTGATGATATCGCATACAGGATTCGCCGTTCGCTAAATGTACAAACTTCCATGGTCCTAGAGCATTCCTTGCAGGTCCAGCTCTTACGCGAGCTTGCTTCACTTTTTTCTTCCAACGGTCTCTCCTTGGAATCCTACAACCTCCTATTACCACCGAATGGATATGAAGAAACAGTTGGCAATAGGCTCATTGCTGAAGAGCTTTGTTATGACAGATTGCAACTTGAATCTCAGACAGGGCCAATGTATGAAAGTCTAAATAGTGAACAACGATCGATTTATGACAAGATCGTACATTCGGTTTCCTAAGGCCAGCCATGTTTCTACTTTGTCTCGGGCCATGGCGGTACAAGGAAGACATATTTGTGGAACACTATCATTTCCAGGCTAAGATATGAAGGTAGGATTGTCCTAGCTGTTGCATCATCTGGCGTTGCAGCATTACTATTGCCCAGGGGCCGCACCGCTCACTCACGGTTCAGAATTCCATTCGAACTTGATGATCAAAGCCTTTGTAATATTTGTCGTGGTACGGTTCTTGCTGAACTCATTAAAAAAAAACTGCACTTGTGTTGTGGGACGAGGCACCGATGGCACATAGAAGGTGCTTCGAGACTTTAGACCGTACCATGCGTGACATTTTGCTGCTCGATAGCTCCTCCAACGTAGACAAACCGTTTGGTGGGAAACCAATCGTGCTTGGAGGTGACTTCAGGCAGATACTCCCAGTTGTTGCGGCAGGTACCCGCAAAGATATTATTACATCTTCACTTGTTAGTTCACCATTGTGGAGGCATGCTCACATCCTTCGCCTTACTACCAACATGCGGCTTACAAACCCCTCTATTTGCCCTTCTGAACGCGAGGAATTATCGCGGTTTGCTCGCTGGGTACTTGACATTGGAGAGGGCCGCTTGCCTATGCACACAAAACCAGGCGATCCCAAACCAACATGGATACACATACCATCTGAATTCCTACTTACACCTAGCATTGATAACATGTCTGCTCTTATTGATACCATCTATGAAGACTTTGCTGCTAATTACAACTCAATGTCATATCTTGCATCACGAGCCATTGTAACACCCCTCAATGCTTTAGCTGACAAAATCAATGCATCTGTGCTTGAAAGGATTCTAGTTCCTTGTAGAGAATACCTTAGCTATGATAGTGTCGCTGACGCACATGATCAAACCGCTGACATTGACCTCCTATATCCAACAGAATTCCTAAATTCAATCATCATCAACAATTTCTCCCAGCATATCCTATCACTAAAGGTCGGAGTGCCCGTTGTTCTCCTCAGAAATATCAACCAAAGTCTTGGTTTGTGCAATGGGACACGCTTGTTGTTAACCAGACTAGGAGACCGTGTTCTTGAGGCTACAATCATGACTGGGACACACATTGGTCAAACAGCTTGTATACCGAGGATTATTCTTAATTCAAAGAGTCCACGGTGGCCATTTACGTTGAAACACCATAAATTCCCAATAAAGATCTGCTATGCAATGACTATAAACAAATGCCAAGGCCAGACTCTGCAGAAGATTAGCGTGTATCTGAAGCAACCAGTTTTTACACATGGCCAGCTATACGTTACTGTATCAAGAGTAACATCGAAGCAAGGCCTCACCATACTTATTGAAAACGAAGATGGCTTGCCTGGATCAGAAACACAAAATATCATGTACGATGAGGTTTTGTGATTCCTTTAAGAATTGCTTTAAGACATCTACAATGTTAGATGGCGCCTTATGCAATCTCCATATAGTTGGTTTTTGTATCAACATTAGTAACCCATCCTACTTCCTTCAGCTTCTCAGCTGTTCTCCCTGTTATAAACTTATGTCACATTACTTACCTTTGTATACCACTTTGTATCTCTAGCGGAAAAAAACTTTCGTCTATCTTTGTGCATCCATTTTGGTTTTGTCTGTTTAAGTATCTCAAGATAGCATATCTGTCGTGTAGTCTATAATACTATTTGTGTAGCTCCAACAAAAGGATGTGCTTGTGTTTTACACTTTTACTAGCTGGTACAAATATAAAAGTACTAAATGCTACCATTTTGCTTGATAGTGTACTATTGTGGCAAACTGGTTGCTGATTGCTGGAATTCAACAATAAATACATTTTTCTATGGATACAAGGCATTGTTTTCCTCTTGTCGTGATATATGTATCATTAGGTGGCATGTGATTTGGATTATTCGAACAACTGATAATAGAACCATACATATGAATATTCCCTTCGAAAATGTTGCCTATCGTACTGTAAGAACATATTTTTCTCTATTTTTTTTTGGAGATCACATCATGATATATGTACATTGCACATAGTTGTCCCATCTTGCATAGCGAACAATGTACCACACATTCCAAGAATTATTATGCCTGGTCCTCAGTTAATTTGCTCTTAGTTCACCTTTGGTTATGAGCATTCAGTTTTCAATTGAACATGTGTCGACGTATAAGCCAGTTTTCAAATTGTGCAAGGGACCACTAGCAAGTGTTTGTGTTGATTAATAGTCATGTATCTTTTTACCGCAATTCTTTATATGATTATCTCTTCTCCAACCATACTATTCATTGACGAACAAAAAAAAGGTGCTGCCATTCCTTTCGAAATCACCTATTTTGTTATGCTGGCGTGTACGCGATACAACACATTTAGTGGTCATTTTCCAGTGTTGCATACTGATACCACCTAGCATTGTTCGCTTATTTTAAAAACATCCTCATACTCTTAGAGCTATAAGTGACAAAAAACACCAATACCTTATGTGTTGTTGACAACTGTCTCTGTCTTATCACTTTGTATGTCTACCTCATTTGTTAATTTTCATTTATATGTTCACCAACTTGTTACTGTGCATGGGAAAAAAAACTCCCTCACATCATGCTTACTTGAGATAGGCATCGGAGATTACCTTCTCTTAATCGTAGCGATTGTTTCTTTCCGTGTTGCTTTATGTGTTTGATCCATTTCTTGTTCCGAAATTTATCGCTTAACAACAGAAATCTATACGCAGTGTATTACATACAGTGACCCTTCGGAATCCTTTTACTCACCATGTTTATACCCTTATCATTCAAACCATTGCATGTACCTTTCAGACTCATACGCTTCAACAACATTTTTAGTCATGTACCTAGCTTTAAAACAGGCTGCTTAAACACAGATTAACATGCATGTGCCTGCCATGTCACATACCTTTCCATTCATAACCTGTTCGTGTCTACCAACATATCCATGTCACCACCCTGTTTTTTCGCTGACAGCATTTAGTCCTGCTTTCTTTGTTTACCGTTGCTGTTGTTCTCCCTATCAGTAAACCTATGCTTCATGATTCTATTTTTTATTTTATCAGCTTGTTGTGTCACCGTCAGATTTACTGCTTAACCGGATTACACACTTCATCTGTTTATTGCTGATGATCTATTCTTTTACTAACATACATCTACTACACCCAGTTCTACAGCCCGCTTCACTTGAAGCCACTATGTTAAGAATAGGAAAAATTACTCCCAGCTCACTTTAGCACCTACAACTATATATGTTGCTGATTTATGCTCTTTCATCGCCAACACATAGTGACATACCATGCTCTTTACATATATACAAACCTTAACATACTTTTTCATACCGTTTGTGCCACTCTATTGACCTTATATGATAACAGATGCAGCACGTTCTGTTAAAAGACGTAACCCAGGAGTCACACCGTTGGCACATACGTGTTAGAGTAACCCGGTTCTCTAAATATATCAGTGATGCGTAGCCTGGAAAGGTCCTCCGTCTTGACATGGTCTTTGTGGATGAACAGGTATACTACCAATGCCTCTATTTTCTTATTCAATCCAGCATTACTTCTGCCTGCCTATTATATTAATCACCTCTTCATTAGGGCACAAAGATGGAAGCCCAAATTCCAGAGAGACATCTTTATCTCTTCAACAAAAAGCTAAAAGAAGATCATGTCTACTACATAGAATATTTTGAAGTTACTAATGCAAAAACATCTTACCAGGCAGTTGACTGGCCCCTCATGGCTAGATTTACTAGATACACAAAGATAGATGAAGTTATGCCTGTATCAGACACTTTCCCACTCTATGCATGTGCAATAGACTCGTTTGATACCCTCAGGACACGTATTGGACAAAAAAGATTCCTCTCAGGTAACTTGTAATTACATCTCACTATTTTCATGCTTCTTAGCAAATATCACCATTGTCTTAGTCTACTCCCACAAACATTGCTTGCCCACAAGAAATTCAAACCACTGGAGTAGTCGAATACTTGTGGTTTTAAAACCATCAATTACCTCCTACAAACCTTGGTGACTGCCACTGGGACCTAGGGCATTAGCAATTTAACACTTTTTAACTTCTCCATTGGCCGGTGCTTTTTAAAGCTGATGGCAAGGCAACCAGATGGAGACAAGAAATTCAAACCACTAGGGCAGTGGAATGTTCACACTAAGCTGAAACCAAAAAAAAGATGACTTTGAAAAAACTAAAGTATGCACTCATATCTCTTGCAGTTTACTATGCACTCATATCTCATGCAGTTTACTATGTTGTTAATTTAAATTGATCACAATTTGACTACCGAAATTGAATTTGGGCATCTTTTTTAAAAGGCAATCCTAGAACATATACTCTGTTACCTTATTTCCCTGAACTATTGAACATTAGCTTTTAGAAACATTCAATGTTTTATGACTTTATCAGTTACGCAAACAATCTGGATCCCCACTGTGTAAAACCACAGTTCCAGTTTCTACCCTTGCTAATTCACACGTTGATCTATTTGATGTGTTTATTCTTGTCAGGTTTTTTGACGTCAGTTATAGGACTACCACTTATAAAATAGTTGCTATCACCATCATAATATTTATGTATGATAATTGAAACCCTGCAGTCCTCTAACCTTCGATCTCCATGTCTAATAGATACAATTGGACTCATCACAGCAATTTCACATATAAAGACAGTCCTTGCAAGAGGAACCATGAAACCAGTTCGCAATATCAAGATAACTGATGGCAGGTATGTACGACAGGTTATATCCTCTACACACACACCTATCTTAATGCTATTGCAACTCTACTATTAGTACCCACCTACTTAGCTACATACGATCTACCTCTCCTCCTATAATGCAACATCAGTACGGTAAACCTAAATATATCCGCTCACTCATATGAAACATAGAGAAACTGCTACGGTTGCTCTATGGGGATCACACGCAAAACAATTTGATGCACAACAAATCCAAGCTATGTCAACACAAGAACCTGTTGTTGCCCTCTTTGTAGCTATGACTGTCAGCACATATGAAGGTAACAAAAAAAATTCGCTGCCCAATGAGAACATTCATAATTGCTATTTTCAGAATTCTCTAACATTTACCACAAACCCTGTTCACCAACGATATTCACTTGCAGGACAGCTATCTCTTGAAGGAAGCTCAATTTGCATGTGGTACACCAATATTCCCATTCCTGAGATAACAGCTCTACAAAACAGGTCTTGCTATTTCTACGATCCCAAATCGATTATAGATTTTTCTACAGCTAGCATTACCCCTGCACTTAATATACATTTTTACAATTCAGCTTTGCCGGCATGCCACATAACATCACATGGTTTGGCCAGAGCACCGAACAATCTACACCTCTATCAACAATAGTAGCCCATCTATCTACACTAAACGCACATGAAGCTATAGTAAGATACTATTGATACCATTACAAAAGCATTCTCCAGTTCATTACTTGCCTACATTTCACGTTCTCTCCATGTTTTATGGCCTACATAATCATAGGGCCGCGCATACAATGTGGACATTATCATTGAAGATCTCACCCCGAACAGTGGATGGTGGTATCTAGGCTGCAGTCAATGCAAAAAGGCCACCGTGCGGGTTGGTGAAGGTTACAAATGCCCTAGATGCAGTACCACAACAACGGAAACAAGGTCATCACTTAATCATACCCTCTAACAGAATCACATATTTACCAATCCTGTTCCAAAATAGTCTAACCTACTGTCTCACATCTCACATGCTGTACATGCAGATACAAGGTACCTATTCGGGGTAGAGATATAGAACATAGTGACGCGGCTGAACCTCCACTGGTAGAATTTGTTTTCTTCGGTGATATGGGTTAGGAACTAATTGGAGTTCCGCCTTTGATCCTCACAGCAAACGCTCCAAACATACCTGGATTTATACCACTGAAAATCACTAGACTTTATGGTAAGCAGTACAAACTTAAAGTCAGTGGATCACGAGGCTCACTACAAAGCATAATAGCATCATTCCAAGTCGATGCCTTCTCTATCCTACCAACAACACCTCCAGCTGTACTTGCTCTTATCATGTCCGACAAACTCTTAGAGTATTCAAGACCTATACATGATGCTTCAGCTAGCTCATCTATCAGTGCACCTATAGAACATGCTCTCTCACCTCCTGAAGCTATTTCCCCATCACTAACCAAACCAGGTTCAGTTCCAATGACTACAATGCTACCAGTACATGCAAAGCCGCAAAGAGACCACACCTACCTCAACTCCTCCAGCAGAACTTTCAAAGGTTTGCACTAACTTACCAATTTAACTTACTATTGATATTAACTGAGCATACCAGCTTTGCATCATTTACATGCTTATTACTTTCTTTGTTACGAAGTCCATCCAAGATTCTTCAGCAGCTCTCAAACGACTTTGCCCTGATGACTCACCATTGCCTTCCAAAACTGGTGATGACACAAGGTGCATCCCTCACCCGCTTTAAACAGTACCAGCTTATTACGCCCTCTTAATTCCGTACTGTGACATCTAATTATTACCCAATGGACAGCGCGATGCACCCGAGAAAGAAAGGCACAGCCATGAAAAAACTAGACATGAATGAACCTTCCACCAAATAAAGCACCAAGTTGTGCACATGCAGTTTTACACACCTTTATTTGCTACCAATCTAACCACTATAATGTTCATGATTTCTAATTTTGCTTCTCCCATACAGGAATCTTCTGTATAAGCAATGACTACGTGTCGAAAAGCTACACCTTTTGCTAAACTTCGTCAGGCCAAACAATTCTAGGGAAAAAATATAGCCATGCAGATTAATGCCCACCGAACATGTTGTCTATTTTGTAAACCAACCTCTACTACTCATGTATATTTCTTAGACACTTAGACAACATGTTGTCTATTTTGTAAACCAGCCTCTACTACTCATGTATATTTCTTAGACACTTAGACATTCCACCTGATGTTGTATGTATATGTTCCTTTTCCAGTTGTGTTAATACACTTGCTATCACTACTTAGTATTGTTTATACATGTCGCGTGCTTCCATGCCAACGAATTCTATACCTTAATATCCTTCCATCCATACACACCATTACGTACCACTGTTTGCACTGAAGATCTAACTATATTGCATCGTAGATCAAACTGACTCTAACATCACGACACCTTAACACATACATATAGCTACCGTGAAAAAAAACAAGAATTTTTCCTCTACCATCGTGCTGGCAACCGTAGCACGGCGTAGCATGCGCAAACGTTCTAGTAAATACAAAAGTTGACTCGATTTTTGGGTCCATGCTTGGCTCTTGACAGTATAGTTGGTCAGAAATGAAGCATTCATGCCAGGCACCACTGCAACATAGGGGTACAAAGTACAAACCCCAAATTGAAATGTGGAGGATGCATTTGAATTCGAATTTGAATTGGAAGTGAATTTTGTCCACCTTACTGATGGAAACAGAAAGTTTGTTGTGGCACTGAATTCATATAAATGGATCCATTAAGAATGCTATCCTATGCTGCTCTCCCATTGTAAAATTATCTTTCAACTAGTATTACTGGATATTATGTTTTTCGCCAACTAGAAAACATGAAGTCAATTCGTTCAATTAAAAAAAAAGGATAGTGGTCGCGTTGCCGACAATCAATCACACACGAGCGAAAAGTAGATGATCAAGAACACAAGATGTAGTCCCGACAGCTTTTCTTTATTGGTGATTTGCTCGTAGGCGTGGTGTGTATGAGACTAAACTACGCTGATGGGCCTTCAAGGACCGAAGCCCCTAATGAGCCAGTTAATTTCGGTAAAGTGTCCACACATGGATTTTCCCTCAATACTCCCCCTTGGACACTTTGCCAAATGTGATTGTATATGGCTCATTAAAAACTCCTTCTGAAAACCCAATGGAAAAAATAGCAATAAGAAAAGAGCATGTAACTCTCATTCTCCTGCTACTCATGTGGGTAGAAATGTTTAGGGAGAAAATGCTTTTTCAAATTCGTTTTGATATAGCTATTATTCATTTGTGCAACACAAGCTGCATTATCCTTATAGATAATTGTGAGAGCTTTATCCACCTTTACACCACATGACTCTAGGATATGATGGATCAATCTTCTAAACCATATACACTCACGTGTTGTTTCATACAAAGCAATTATCTCTGAATTATTTGTCTATGTAGAAAAATCGACTATTTTATATATTTACATTAAATAGTTGTGTCACCGCTTAGAAACACATATCCAGTTTGTGATCTGACATTATGGGGATTAGACAAATGGCCACCATCCGAGTAACCTGTTATTTTTGTATCTTGACCATTGGGATAATAGTGTCCAAGATCACTTGTACCTTGTAGGTATCTGAGGATTCCTTTTATTTTGTTCCAATGCCACTTAGTAAGCTTAGAACTATATCTTGCCAGACAACTTACTGCAAAAGCAATATCAAGCCTAGTAAAATTGGCAAGGTATAATAATATTCCAATAGAACTCAAGTATGGAGTTTTGAGCCCTAATATGTCATCATTTTGCCGTTTAGGTCTATATGGATATTTCTCCACATCCAATGTCCTAACGATCATGGGTGTACCCGTTGAATGAGATTTATCAAGATAGAATCTCTCCAACACTTTTTTGGTGTAGGTGGTTTGGTGCAAGAATATGCCACCAGATAGATTTTCAATCTACAAAGTGATACAAATTTTGGTTTTACCCAAGTTCTTCATCTTGAATTCTGTCTTTAGGTATGAGATAGTTTCAAGAATGTCCTCTATGTATGCAGTGATGTTCAAGTCATCAACATTCATAGATATGATGCATAATCCATTCTTGGATTTCTTTATGAACACAGATGACCAAACCTCGTTGTTCATGTATCCCTTCTATAGAAGGAATACTTTTAGTCAGTTGTACCACATACGACCTAATTGTTTCAATCCATACAGTGACCTTTGCAATTTCACACTATACATGTTGTGATTCTCATTATTACTCAATGTGGAACCTTTAGTCCCTTTGAAATAATCATGTAGATTTTAGAAACAAGTGACACATACAAATATGCAGTCACAACATCCATGAGTTTCATATCTAAGTTCATTCCTACTGCCAATGATATTAAGTAACGAAACATTGTGCCATCTATTACAGGAGATTAAGTTTCATCGAAATTGATGCCGGGTCTCTGCGTGAACCCTTGGGCAACTAATCTCGCTTTATACCCCACCACTTCATTCTTCTCATTCCTCTTTCTTATGAACACCCACTTGTGTCCAACAGGAATGATATCAAGAGGTGTCTTGACCACAAGTCCAAATACTTTTCTCTTGTTTAGCGAGTTTAGTTCATTCTCGATTGCTTCTTTTCATTTATCCCAATCATGAAGATTCTTGCATTCAACAATCGTCTTCGGTTCCAGATCTGAATTTTCAATATGGAAAGCAATCTTAGATGCAAAGTAGATATTATTAGCACATACTTGCCTATAAAAGATTTTGCTTGTTTCCACATAGTTTGTGGCAAACTCTTTATCCAAGTCAATTGGCATGTTATTCAAATCAATAGACTCTTTATTTCCCCGCCCCCAAAATAGTAAATGTTCTGTTTCCCTAGTGTGAGTGGATGTGCTCTCTCTGCACTAGGCGCCTCCCCCTTGTACTCTTGCACGGGGAGCCACCTTCCGTGCTCTTGCATGAGGTGTGATGTCCACTGAACATTTCTCATTCGTGTTCAATTCATGGAGTTTCTCCCCCTATTCAGTACATCTCTTCTGCGGACGTCTCCGCGGTTTGAGATCTTTCAATCTAGGAGGTCTCCCACTCTTTTTACTAAGAGTGGTGGAGTCAGATACAGAACCCAAAACCCAGGGTGGTTCTACTCTTTCAGATGTATTTATCGCTGGTATATGCGACTTGGTAACTCCCTTATGATCCATGAATGAATCTGGTAGTTCATTCGCAAGGATTTGTAAATCTATTATCCTCTAAAACTCTTGTTCAAATTCTTTAGTGCATGGATCCACATTATGAAGACTACTATCATGTCATGATAGTTCTCGACATTCCACTTTGCTAGGGTTCTTTCCTCTACCTAATGTCGGGAATGGTTCTTCATTAAATATGCTGTCAACGTATCTTGCATTTAGTAGATTCCCCGTCCTAGGCTCTAGATATTTGATTATAGACAGAGTTTCAAATCCCACATAAATTCTCAATTTACAATGAGGGCCCATTAATGTACACTGAGGTGGTGAGATTGGTAAGTATATGGCACAATCGAATTTATACAGATGGAGAATATTTGGCTATTTCCCACACACTAACTGGAAAGGTGAAAACAAATGGTATGTAGATGCCTAAAGTCGTATTAATGCCGATGCATGTAATATTGTGTGTCCCCAACATATGGTTGGTAATTTGGATTTCATTAACATGGGTCTTGCTATTAGCTTGATCCGCTTGATTAATGACTCTGCAAGTCCATGATGAGTACGAACATGTGGGACCGATTGTTCCACCGTTATGTGTAAGGCCATACAATAGTCATGAAATGCTTTTGAGGTAAACTCTCCAGCATTATCGATTTGTATGGATTGGATTCGATGATCTTGGATTTTGGCTCTTAGCGCAATGTTTTGTGAAATCAGCTTGGCAAATGCATGATTCCTAGTGGATAATAGATATACATGCGTCCACTGTGGATGTGTCTATTAGTAACATAAAGTACCTAAATGGCCCAGACATGGACTCAATAGGTCCGCATATATCACCCTGAATCCTCTCAAGGAACTCATACATTTCATCCTTAAATTTTGTGATACGAGGGTCTCAGTATCAACTTGCCTTTAGCACAGGTTTCGTACACAAATTGTGCGGTTCTAAGAATTTCTTTGGACTTGTGATTGTGGTCAGTAGAATGTTGTGTTATTCAACGCATCATTCAAATCCAAGATGACCCAAACGTTCATGCCACAGTTTGAACCGCTCTTGGTCTTTTACCTGGGTATTCATCGCAACATACACATCATCATGTTTAATAAACGTGTAGTACAATCCAAAGGAAAAAGTGGGAAAGTGGGAAGCTTCTCTGTTTCTCTATGATAACCCTCTTTATTTGTGTTGAGAAGGTACTCAGAGCCATTCTCTTCTTCTTTTTCCACACGGAAACCATTATTGAGGATATCTTTGAAACTTAAGAGGGCCCGAGTTGATTATGGGAATAATAATGCATTTTCAATTATTATTCTAGTTCCCTTCGGTAACATAATCGATGTTCTTCCAAAACCTACAATGTTGAAATAGTTGCCAGCTATGGTCAACACATTGCCGGTCTTAGAACTAAATGTCTAGAAATATTTCATATCCGTTAGGATTGAATTTGTGGTACAACTATCCACAAGACAAAGTTCATGCTCCCCCTCCATCGATTGTACACTTTCAACAATTCTATAAGTATGAGATAATATAATTCGTATGAATTAAAACATTGCATAAACATAATTGCAAGTATAAAAGACATACACACAAGTGAAATACTTTATTCAACTCATGAACTAAAGATTACAACAAGTAACTTTAATTCCTCATATTATTATTGCTGACTAATTTAGGATCAAGCAAAATGACAGTGATCTAGAACCGATCTTACGTATGATTGTTTGATTCGGGAGGTCTCCTGGATAAGAATCACGCAGAGAATGACACGGAGATTTTATACAAGTTCATGCCTTCGCTGGAGAGAATAATAACCCTATTCATGTGTGGCTATATTGAGTATGCTAATTACAATCAAGAGAAAGACTAGAGCTTGTGCTCCAGATTGCGCTTCTTTTCCCCCTTCTGCCTTCTAAGTTCAACCTTATATAACGTATGAAGATGTGGTAGTTCCTTCAGACGTAGAGATGTCCTAACATTCCAATTGACGAACCGCTTAATGGAAGTTGCCGCCAGGAACATGGCACCCCCATGTTGCTAGTCAGTTGTTGTTAGAGACATAAGTAATTCATGTGGTTACTCACAAAGAGTAACAACATATATTAAGTACCCCATGTGAAAACATGGCTCATAATATTCCCTAACTGATTAGACCACAAGTTAGCAAGCCTTATCAATTACAGGGTTGTCAAAGTCAGGCTGGTCAAAGCTAACCGAGTCGTAGAAGATCTTACGACTTCTCGATAGTCGTAAAAAGGCTTACGACTATACCATGATCATAGGAAAACTCATGATCATGGGGTGGTTTACGACCAGGCAGCTTGAACTCTCACTTATAAATATTAAGGGGTATACTTAAGACTAATACAGAGATGTTAATATCTATAATAAGAATCACAGATAAATAAATAAGGATTATTAGATCCTCGTCATCTAGCCCCCCAGCTTCAAGTGAAAGTAACTTACTTAGAAAAGGATTCATAGAAGGGAAGATCTTACGACCATAAAGCGGTCATAGAATGATGGTCGGAAGTAAAGCCTTTCTGACTAGTATTTTATTCGACCAGAAAATGACTTGGTCAAGAAGGTAATTTCACTTGAGGTGTAAAGACAGACTCGATTTTCTCGAACAAACGAAATAAAGAATCTTAATCAACTCTTAAAAATCTGTCTGTTGGAGCGGTTCCTGAAGAGGTGACAACTGTTGAGTTCCCACGATCTTTTAACTCAAGTGTGCGGTTATAAGAAGGCACCGTAGGCGTAGCTTAGGGTTTTTACTTTTCCCCATTTGCTTGCACTGTTCGTCGAGCTCTTGTGCTCTCCGCCACCAACCAAATCATTCTCTCTCTTGAAATCCTTCCAAACCCAAATCACTCGCACTTAGAGAAAATGGCCAAAGCCACTTCTAAGTGGGCAGAATCAGAGATGGATTCATCCAAGATAAAGGCTTTGGTCGCTGCCGAGAAGATTCCCAAGAGGGAATTCATGAAGTGGATCGAGGCTACCGGGCAACATTGGCCATCGGGGGAGATCGGTCAGATCCCCATCTTTCAGGCGTACTGCGAGTGTGGCCTTCGACTGCCCGCTCATCCCTTCCTTACACTCGTACTCAAGCACTTTGGGGTGGAGTTGGTGATCCTTGTTCCCAATTCCATCACAATGTTAAGTGTGTTCGTGTACTTGTGCGAAGCTTACCTTGGGATCCTTCCAGACCTGGAGCTCTTCCAATACTACTATAGAATGAGCAGACAATCTGGAATCACTAGGAGCTGTGGTCTGAAGTTCCAGGATGGGAAACCAAGGAGTATGTTCAGATGTTCACCCGGTCGTCGTGGCTGGGGTCGAAGAAGAAGTGGTTCTTCTAGGAGACGACCAGCAAAGACAACCATTTCTTCGTAGGGAAGAATGCCAAGAAGATTTCTTACTGGGATTCGACTCCCAAGGATCTTGGCTGGATCGCCCCCTATATTCAAGCCATAAAAGACTTGAAGGAAGAGGGGCTCACCGGATGGCACGTGGTGAAGGATTTTATCATGCGTCGCATCAGCCCTTTGAAGAAATGAGCACATCCCATGTGGAGGTACTCGGGAGGGGGGTGGTAAAGATTCGACCGGAGATTACGAGAAAGGTAAGTAGTCTTTCAACTTAGCTTTCTTTTGGTTAATATAAAGCATAACCAGTAAATATTTTATTCGCTTGCATAGATCTCCCTCAAACAGAGATTGACACCTGAGTTAAACTCGTTTGCGAGAAAAGTCCACCACCTGATGTGGTGGCTCCTAGAATCCTGGCGGTCATATCCGCAGAGGAGAAGAAGGAATGCCTAAAGGTAACCAAGGACTGATTCCTTCTTTGTACCCTCGTAGTCGTAGGAAACAACCATTAAATAATGTTTCTCTTTCTAACCTTTGCTGAAACTAGGCATAGAAAACCGTCAAGACAACCAAGAGGTCAGACTGATGGTTATTGGCATGGAGGCGAAGCAAGTGAAAGCTCCTCCAGCCAAAAAGCGTCGACATGTAAAGGTCATCGACAAGCAAGAGGCGGGCTCAAGTTTCGATCCGACCAGGCTCTTTGCGCAATTCTTTACAGACATAGTTGTTGTAGAGAAAGCAAAGGCGATCGAAACAATTGAAGCCCTTAAGCAGAAAGCCCTCAAGACCAAGGTACCATTATACTATGATGACAAGACTTTTTCTGTCTCAGCTTCTTACGGCATTGTTAAGCGGCTATAAAAGGAGAACTGAAAATGCTTTGTATCTTTTGTGAAGGATACCACTGCGTCGGCAAAGCCTATGGTCGAGGGAAGTGCTGCTCTTGAGGTGGTCGAAACAGGTTTCGACCATCAGGAGAGTCAGGAGGGCCAATGAGTGGCAGTTCTCGCTCAGCACCAACGACCAGACATGGTCGTGGTGGGCCCCATTCCTCAGCTCGAATTTTGACCAGACGTGGTCGAAGAGAAAAAGTTGAACAAATCTTCCTTAGGAAATGTTTCTTTTGGATTCAAGATCAAGTCTAGGAAACGAAGGTATGTAAAAATACAAAAGTATAAGAACAACATTTACCTCTTACTTTCTACAAATTTGATATGTTTCCCTTTCTGTGATCTTAGCCCGACCCCTCCAGCCCCGAGGACGCTTCTGTTGAGAAGCCCACTGCCCTTTCTTCTACAGTCAAGGAAACGGCAGCGGGAGTAGCCACGTCTACAACCACTGTCTCTATGGTGGAAGAAGTCATTGCTGCTCAAGCGACTACGACCACGGAGGCAGTCGCGGGATCGACCGTCGTTCCTCCAGTGGAGGTGGTCATTCCTGCCAAAGCAACCATAACCACTAAAGTGGTTAGGAGGCAGAGGCGAAGACGGCGAATGATGCGGTAGAAGCATCTGGGCAACGTGGCGAAACTTTCAATCATTGTGCTGGGAAGGAAGTCATTGTGGACGTTCCCTTAGGCTCCCTAGGAAAAACTGCCGACACTGTCATCACCGAAGAAGAAAAAGAAGAAGAGTACCTTAACTTCTTTTCTGAGTTCTTTGGACCTTCTTCCATTGTGGGATCTTCCGCATTCAGGTCTCGTAACCGAGTTCCTCACCCTAAGGACATTCCTAATAGGGGGAATGTTTTTAATGACGAGCGTCTCGAAAAGGTGTGGTGAGACTGAGTCGAGGAGATAGATGAATTGAAGGATCCCACAAGGGTATTCTCCATGTTTGCTCGAACGAGCATAAATGTAAGCATCTGATGCCAAACATTTACATATGTGGTTTGTGTCTCACTTCTCATTGTTTTTCTTTATGCAGACAGCATTGGAACAAATTATCACTGTTGGTGAATACAATCGGCAACTTATACAGTTGCGATAACAAAAAGCGAAATTCTATGAGTAGGTAGATAAATAGTAAACTACTGTCATTCGTAATCGCTTTTTACTCGACTACTTGTGCAATTCTCAAGTCTATCTTTAACCATTGCAGGTTTAAGAGTGACGAAAAATCCCTAGCTGATGCACTCGACCATGGGAAAGTCGAGATGGAGAGGCTAAGGGATGAAAATCTCGATCTAATGAATAAACTTTGTGAGGCTAACTTTGCAGGTCTTGGTCTGCAGAATGAGATAAACAGTAAGTTTTAAACTTAAGACTAATTATGGTTATGATCTTCTGTTCTTTTTGTTACTCTTGTTTCTTTTCAGAAAAAGAGGCCGAAATGGGTAAGCTCAAAACTAAGGTCAACGAAAAGGCCTCGGTTGTTTACGAGCTATCCCGTATCGCCAAAGAAAAAGACTAGAAAATAAAGTCGTGGGAAGAGCAATCTGCAAAGAAGGATGCATCCCACAACAACGAAATCAAGTAACTTGACTCTCGACTAGTGGGTAAGTAACCATTTACCCACGACCAGTGTTGTTTACTAATTGTTTAGGGATATGCTTCTGACTGGTCGTACTCTAGTTCAGAGTAAGCAATCGAAATCAAATGACTCCACGAAGCTTTAACTCGTGGTCAAGAGGAGATGAAGTCAATAACGATCAACCTTCAAGACAACATATCCCTTCTGAACAATGTACTCGGAGGACTTGGTGCCAAGGAGATGACTCCTCTTGAAGACACCATGGTCGCTTCTACGAGTGCCATTGGAGAGCAAGTCGGAGCTGTAGATGAGCTGATAACTACTCTGAAGGCCAACCAGGCTGACTCGACAAGACAAGTGGTCAAAGGTGCAGTAGGTATGCCTTGGCAAAACTTAAGGCACACGACCGTAATCTCAATCTTCAACCAATCGAGGACGACTTCGACTGCTCCGAAACAGAAGCAACTCATCTGATCGTAGAGGTGAAGCCAGTCAGCCAGAAGGTCGTGGAGGAGATGCAAATTGGATCTCCTCCATCAGAGTAGATTGTAATAGGAAAACTTGTAAAGACAAGTCTTTTGGCTATGAACATATATACCTTCTTTTTCCTGTAAATTATCTTGTCGAGTAGTTAGTAACTCATAAGATAATGAATAGAAAAAAAGTTGAATTTAAGACTAAGAATTGAAGTCATATTAATGGCTTTATCCTAAACCCCGACTAATTGCTTAGTTCATATAGATAAACTAAGTAAATAGTGTGTATAAGGGTTTTCTTTAAAAAAAAGAAGTTTTTCCTACTTGTGTTGTCGATCTTGATTGTCATGTTCTGGTCGTAAGAGGTTAATAACAGATAGACACTAGGAAGTTTCTTCTAGTGGGCAGTACCACGTGAAGAGAGGAAAGACTTTGACTAGTGAAGCTACATTCTCCGACCATAGTAATCGAATCAAGAGCATTAACACGAGTGGGATAAACTCTTCGGAGTGCCTTAAAAATTTATTCAACCGTTTCCAATAAACTCAAATTGTTTGACACTGATAGCAAGAGTTGGAAACAGTACGATGCAAGGAAGTTCCTTCTAGTGGGTAGGACCACATGCAGAGAGGAAAGACTTTGACTAGGTGTTGTGTCTTTCTCTGACCAGTTTAAATGCATTCGAGGTTACTAAAAGGAGTCAAACAAACTATAAAAGTATACTCCACTTAGAGAATTTCTCAAAAGTAATAAAAAATAAACTAAGGTTAAAAAGAGCTGGCTTTGAGAATGTTTCGACCAGTTTTGTTAAACCCAGTCTCTTTGTATTGGTAGCAAAAGTTAGGAACAAAACGACACTAGGAAGTTCCTTCGAGTGTGCAGGACCACGTGCAGAGATAAAAGACTTCGACTAGGTGATGTTACCCTTCTTCAACCAGTGTAAACAAAAGCTGAGTGTATAAAAATGATCGAAAGACTATCCAAGCACTACTAAAAAAGTAAGACAATAAAGAGTGAAGAAACCTGAAACTTTATTGATATTGTAAGGAGTTATACATAAATTTTGCGTAACTGGTCGATGTTCCAAGAATTGGAGAGAACCCGGCTGTCTTTAATTGCTAGTCATACCGAACCTGATTGCGTAACTTCGACCACTGTGTAAGGACCTTTCCACTTGGGGGGGAAGCTTATTCCGATTAGACTAAGATTGAATCTTCTTCAATACCAAGTCACCTACAGCAAGGCTGCGAGGTTGGACCTTACAATCGTAGTATTTGCACAGGGCTTGTTGGTAAACCGCTGAACGTATTAGGGCTTGATTCCTCTTCTCTTCGAGCAAGTTGATGTCATCCACTCGAAGTTGTTCTTGGGCAGAGTCGCTAAAGGTTTCGACCATGTCGACCAGATCTTTAGTTTTGGTGGAAGCATGGCTTCAGCTCCAAAAATTAGAAAAAAAGGTGTTTCACCTATATCTCGAGTTGTAGTTGTGCGAACTGCCCACAATACTAAGGGTAATTCTTGTACCCAAGCCCCCGAGCGTTTAACAAGCTGGTCGAACACTCGGGTTTTTATGCCCTGCATTATTTGGTCATTCGCTCTTTTGACTGCCCCATTACTCTGTGGATGGGCAACATAAGCATAACATAACTTGGTACCTAACTTGTCACAAAATTCCTAACATTCTGCGCTCGAAAATTGCTTATCATTATCTGTAATTATCCGACTACAAACACCAAATCGAGTAATCATGCTTCTCATCATGAACCTTTTTGCTGCTTCCGTTGTTATCCTAGTCACAGGTTCGGCTTCGATCCATTTTGTGAACGTATCAATAGCCACAAAAAGGAACTCAAAGACCCCTAGTGGTTTTGGGAATGGCCCTAGGATATCAAGACCTTAGGTCGCAAAATGCCATGAAAGAGGAATAGTTTGCAACGCCTGAGCCGGTTGGTGTATTTGCCTGCTATGAAATTGGCATTGTACACACTTTTGAACCAACTCTTTAGCATCATAGAGGACCGTTGGCCAATAAAAACCTTGCCGGAAGGCTTTACCGACCAGCGTTCTATAAGAAATATGAGTTCCACAGATGCCCCCGTGTATGTCATGAAGGAGATTTAATCCTTCTTTCTGTGATATACATCACATGAGAACCCCTTGAGTATCTCTTTTATAGAGGACTCCTTCGACCAAGTATACATTTTGGCCTTTCGGGATAAACGATCTGCCTCGAGATCATCATCAGGTAGTGTACCCTTCTAAAGATACTTGTAGATGGGATTTATCCAGGTATCCTCGTACTCTAGAGAGGCTATCTCAATAGGAGGCATTTAAGGTGCTTCGACCAGAGACAGCTTCTGGAGCTGCTCCAAGAAGACTCCTTGTGGTACTTGATATTGGGAAGAGGCTATTCGAGCTAACTAGTCAGCGAGAAAATTATCTTTTCGAGGGATATATTGCAACTCAAAATAAAAAAAATGCTTTTTAAGCCTTCGGACTTCCGATAAGTATTGAGATATGTTCGGATTAGAGCATTGGTACTCTTTTTTGACCTAATTCACGACCAGTTGAGAGTCTCCTCTCGCGAGTAGTCATCGAATCCCGAGCGCTTTCGCTGCTCGTATACCAGCCAACAAACATTCGTATTCTACCACGTTGTTAGTGGTAGGAAAGTGTAATTAAATAGCATACTTTAAGATCTCTCCGGTAGGAGATTCCAGGACCACCCCAGCCCCTGAGCCACTCAACGTAAGCGACCCGTCAAAGTACGTCATCCACTAGTCGTGGGTATCGTACTGAGGATCCTGAACAGGTTCAAGATTTGTCCATTCAGTGACAAAGTCTATCAGGATCTAGGATTTAATGGCCGTTCGGGACACAAAATGGAGGTCGAACTCCCCAAGTTCTATTGACCATTTTGCCATGCATCCCGCTGCTTCCCTGTTCTGGAGGACCACTCCTAAGGGAAACTCAAACGTCACAATTGTCTTGTGCACCTGAAAATAATACCGTAGTTTCCTCGAATACATGAGGAGGTCATATAGAAGTTTTTGAACCTGAGGGTATCGCTCCTTAGGCCCGTGTAAAACTACACTTACGTAGTAAACTGGTCATTGGACATTTTCACGTTCTGCGACTAGTACTGCGCTCGCTACTTATGGCGTGGTAGCTAGATAAATTAAGAGCGTCTCTTCTGGTTTTAGAGAAAGTAAAACATGCACACTCGTAGGATACCTCTTGAAATTCTCAAAGGCGGTGTTTGCCTCTTCTGACCACTTGAAACCCTCATGTTTCCTTAGAAGTTTGAAGAAAGAAAGGCCTTTTTCTCCCTATCGTGCGTTAAAATGACTTAAAACCGCCATGCACCCTGTGAGTTTCTGGACTTCTTTCTTCATAGTCAGAGGGCACATTGTTTCAATGGCCTTTATCTTTTTAAGATTTACTTCAATTCCGCGTGCAGAGACAAGGAATCCAAGCAATCTTCCTAAAGAGACACCGAACACGCACTTTTTGGGATTGAGTTTCAAACGGTGTTTTCTGAGGTTGTCGAATGTTTCTTACAAGTCGGAAATATGATTAAGTTGCTTGATACTTTTTATAACTAGATCATCAACATAGGCTTCTAAATTTCAGCCTAGTTGAGGTGAAAAAGTCGTTTGCATCAAGCGTTGAAAAGGGGCATCTTCCTATTTAAGGTCGGAAATGACCCCCATGCGATTAGTCTTCAAGGGCTCCTATGGATTCAGAGGGACTTCCTTGACTTGATCATTTAGCTTTGACGCAGCTTTAGGCTTCGACTGCTTGGTCGAAGGCTTCCCCTTGCTTGCTTCTCGAGTCGGTATCTAGCCAACCATCCCGAGGAACTTGTGGTCACATGTAAGCACTATCTTCTTATCACAGTGTACTGTGATAACTCTTTTGGGACTTGGCATCTTAAGACATTGATACTCGTAGTGAGCAGCCATTAAAAATCGTGCCAAAGTTGGTTGTCCAAATATGGCATTATACGTCGTATCGAAATCGACCACATCAAAGGAGATTTTCTCTGTCCTAAAATTTCTTAGAGAACCAAACATGATAGGAAGAGAAATTTGGCCAATGGGTTTGGTCGAAGACCCTAGTACGATCCCATGTAATGAGTATCATACAGGTTTTATTCGGGTCCGAGGTACTTGCATCTCATCCAGGGCACTCGTAAATAGAATATTTAATGAACTGCCACCATCAACTAACATGTGATTTACTCGATAGTTTTGATGGTGGGCTCGATTACGACCGGATATCGACCTGGTTGAGTGGAAGGGATCAGACAGTCTGCCTTCTTGAAAGAGATGGGAACTTCCGACCACTTCGGTGATTTAATGACAAGAGGAGGGTCAATAGGGTTTACCTCTCATGTGATGGCCTTGAACTATCGTTTTGACTCGTATGTCGAAGATCCCCCAAAGATGTGGTCGATCGTATGCTTTGGATCTTGGAATGACATCTCCTCGTCGTCGTCCGACTGCTTACGACCACTCGTTTGTCCTACCTCCTCAAGTGTAGGGAGTGGTCCTTTGCCGGTGTAGAAGTCCTCAAGTTTTCTCTGGAAAACCTAGTAGTTGTGAAGGTCATGTCCTTCCTTTTTATGGAAAGGACACCACCTGGGCTTGTCGTTCTTCCGCTCGGGGCGCTTACCTTTACCCCGTTCAGAGTACGACTTGGAACTTCATGGCTCCTTGTCGCTTATGGCCAAGACTTTCTTAGAACTGTTGACTTAAGACTTTTGACCCTTCGCCTTGTTCTTGGATTTCTTGACCTTCTTATCATTCTTCTTGCTACTTTTTCCCGCTTCTTCAGGATCTTTGTTATCCCGATCGATGGTTTTGTTCCTCTCGACTGCTTCAACGGCAGTCGCATATCGATCGGCCATCTCGAAGAGCTCAGCGACAGTAGCGGGGGGATTCAAAGCGATGTCCTTTGTAATCCTTCTGCTACAGACTCCCTGCTTAAAGGCTCTGATAATAGATGAGTCAGAAACCTCTGAAATCAAATTGCGAACCTGACTAAAATACTTGATGAATTGGCGTAAGGTCTCGTGGTCATTTTGTCTCATCTTGTGTAGGTCGTCCTCCTTTCCAGGGCAATTATAAGTGCCCTAGAAGTTGGCTAGAGGTGTTGCCACGAATAGATCAACTCGAGTGGTTGGTTTAGCAACCACGATCGAGCGGACCCTTCGAGCACAGTTGGAAGGTAATTCGCCATGACGTGCTCTCCTCCTCCTATTGCTCGGACAGTGGTCGTATAGATTTGAAGGAATTCGATGGGATTCTGTGATTCATCAAACTTCTCCATGTTCACTAGTCGAAACCGCTGTGGCCAGCAAACAGCTCGGAGATCAGGTGAGAACGCCTGACATCCGGTAATGACATCATACCGCCTTCTCTGTAGAAAAGAAGGGTTGATATCACCAGGTGATCATAGATGCCAATACCCGGTCGTAGGTGGACCCAACCTGTGATAGGTCTCAATCCTACAAGGGTAATACTCCTCGTATTCCATCAGTCGTTGAAGATTTCTGATTCATAGTGGTGAATGATCACATCCTCTGGGAGCTTATCGATCATCAAATGTTCAAAGAATTCTTCGACTGGAGTTGAGGTTAGGGGAACGACATAACCTGTTGTCACACCGGTCTCCATGAGGCGAGTTGTTCGAACGACTGGTAGTCGACTGAGTTGTTCTGGTACGTCTTCCAGAATGATGTCGGGGAGGATGCTCAAGTCTTGCCATCGTGCTTCGGAGCCTTCGTGCGATCTCTTCGGTGAAGGGGTCGTAACCTGGCACTCGTGTGAGTTCTTGAGTTGGGTTCTCGAGCAGATTATTTATGTGCTGGAGTTCCCGAGCCTCCACCGACTGATACTGAACGCACCTATGTAAATTTCTTTGAGCTGCCATTCTTCTCCTTCGGGTTGTCTCGTGATCATCTACATCTGATCCTTGAGTTTTCCTTAATGGAGTGCGATCATTTCAAGGATTTCTCCCACGCTCATCATAGTGCTGATCCCGTTCATTGGCGGAGGCATCCTCATCATCGTCACGAGAGGTCGTAAGGTGTGATAGGCGGGGAGCATCCTCAGGCCTGCTTACAGGAGAGAGATCATGATCTAAGGGGAGGGAAAAGACCTCCTGTGTATGATCTCTACTTGCGCTTGAGGCCTCCTAGCTTGAACACTGGTCAAATGACATCGTCTAGCGACTTGGAGTAAACCCCTCCAGGAAGGGGAACTCCAGGTTATAACCGTCTTTGTCCACAGGTGAGTCTTGCGAACGTGTGGTCAAACTCGTAGGAACAAGGCGCTCCCTCATATCCTCTGCGAGAGTAGTCGCAGAGTTATGACCACCAGATGTTGATGGAGTCCAAGAATGATGGCTTCCAGGATTTGCCTCGCTAGGTCGGACTACCTCAGGTGGACTCGAACATTCGGTGGGAGAACCCTTGTCATGTTGCGAGCCTGCCTGGCTGCAGTCCTGATTGCGGTCGGATAGATCCTTGCCCTTTGAGGAACTGGTCCCTTAGTTAAACGTACTGTTGTGGGGGAAAGGGATCTCTCCTCAACTCCATTGGTAGCATGGTCTCCTAGATTTGGCGAATGATCTCTAGAAGTGGCATTACCATCGGATGAAATGATACTCGACTCGTAGTTGAAGCTGACATCCATGTCGATGTCTGCGTAGTCAGCCAAGTCGAACCAATTCTCCTTGTTCCACTCTCCTGCCATGGAAGCATTAGGAAAAAAGGAGAATTTGTTTACAAAGAATCACCAGAGAGTCCCCACAGATGGCTCCAACTGTCGGTGATCTAGAACCGATCTTACGTATGATTGTTTGATTCGGGGGGTCTCTTAGATAAGAATCATGCAAAGAATTACACGGAGATTTTATACAGGTTCAGGCCTTCTCTGGAGAGAATAACAACCCTACTCCTATGTAGCTATATTGAGTATGTTGATTGCAATCAAGAGAAAGACTAGGGCTTGTGCTCCAGATTGCACTTCTTTTCCCCCTTTTGCCTTCTGACTTCAACCTTATATAACGTATGAAGAGGTGGCAGTTCCTTCAGACGAAGAGGCATCCCAACGTTCCAATTGATGAACTACTTAATGGAAGTTGCCACCAGGAACGTGGCACCCCTACGTTGCTGGGCAATTGTTATCAAAGATAGAAGCAATTCATGCGGTTACTCACAAAGAGTAATAGCATATATTAAGTACCCCATGTGTTAAACATGGCACATAATATTCTCTAACTGATTAGGCCGACAGGTCAGCAAGCTTATCAATTATAGGGTTGTCGAAGTCAGGCTGATCGAAGCTAACCGAGTCGTAGAAGATCTTACAACTACTCGATAGTCGTAGAAAGGCTTACGACTATACCATGGTCTTAGGAAGACTCACGACCATGGGGTGGTTTACGACCAGACAGCTTGGCCTCTCCCTTATAAATATTAAGGGGTATACTAAAGACTAATATGGAGATGTTAATATCTATAATAAGAATTGTAGATAAATAAATAAATGAGGATTATTAGATCCTTGTCACAAAATTTCGTGTTGAATTTAACAACAGTATCCTAAACACACGATGAGTTGACTCTTATAATTTAAGAGGATAAAGCAGATATTAATTCTTAGGATCCTCCGAGTCCTCTTATCGATGAATATCCAGTAACTCGTCATCTAACAGTGGAGTGTAATCATCATACAAGATATACATGTCTCATGTGTCTTCTTCCATTTCAATGATTTGATTCTCCTTTCTGTCAAAGATGATTTGAGTCTCCACTTCCTCTTCTTTATCTTACAGCTCTATATAGTGAGTTTTAGATTTAGCATTATGGTTCTTCTTCTATGTCTCCTAATAGAGCTCAACCAGGTGCCTGGGTGTTTTGCACCCTTTTGCCCAGTGACCCTTGGCTCCACACTTCAAGGCTTGATTTCATTGGGCGCCTTACCCTTTCCTCCTATCTTGTCCTTTATTTTGAAGGTGCTCAACTTGAATCTCTTTCCCCCAGCATTCCTCCCTTTTCCACTGCCATGACCTTCAGTTCTATTATGAACAATATGTGCCTCAAGGCACCCTGTGTTCCTGTAGGTCTTGCATTATGATTTTTCATAAGAAGTTCATTATGCTTTTATACCAACAACAATGTGGTGATCAGTTTAGAATGAGTATGTGATAGTGGAAAGTGGAGCGAGTTTTCTTGATCATTTGAGTATTTGTGATAGTCATACTGTAGAGTCTCAAACGAGAAACTATCATGTGCAAAGCCGAGTTATATGTGACCACAGAAGTATTGGAAACGTAAGCTTGTCGAATCATGCTCTACTTGTGGGATCATCATCATTCTTTGCTGATTATACCTGCTTTGAAGGGACTCCTAGAGTACCATAGGATCTCTCTCAGTAAGATACTCATTCTTGAGATCTTTGTTAGGATGATGACATGAGAAGAATATAGCCTTTGCCTTATCTTCTTCTACTGGGACAATCATCGCACTAAGTCCCTTTGAGGACAGATAGAACTCTACATTTAAGGCCCAGGTCAAGTAGTTGCTGCCATCAACTGCCAACTCTTCAATTTCCCTCTTTGCGATGTCAGATATCTTGTCTACACTTTTCTAAAGCAACACACGTTAATTACCAAAAGGTAATCAATTGGCTTATCATAAGCCACATGAGTCAAAACATGTGATACAAGAATAGAATAAATTATTCGAACAGTAAACATGACTCTATGAATTTCTAGGAATTTTCCAAAATTTTCTTCTAATTTTTATAAGCATAGATATGATTTCTATGAACTAAAACAATACAAAAACAATTTATGAGAAGTATATAAAGTCTAAAAGACTAATCCGTAATAATCATAAAATATCTAAGGTTCATTTTGCAAATTTTCGCATGGTGGAAACCCTCATACTTTAAACTACAAGTTCTAGGGTCTAATTTACAATTTTCTGTCGAAAGGACCTAAATTCAAGAAATAAGGATCCTTTTGTAATTTCTATAAATCTGAGGGCTTAATTGAAAATTTTCCAACAAGCAAATCGGATCCCACCTGATCGGCTGGTTCCTTTGGCCCATTGGGCCTTTGCCTTATTGGGCCGTGTGGGGTGCCAAGCCCACAAGGCTTGCTCTAGCGTGACTAGGGTTAGCCAAACCCTAGTCGGCCTATCAATCTGGCGAGCACGTGCGACGAAGGCGGTGACAGTAGTGACCTCCCATATTGGTGACAAAGCGATGACAACGGTGGGGTCATGCGGTGCAGCCCACCCGTCCTGTCGTCCCTTCTCGAAGGTAAGGCGGCGACGGCGAGGCCGAGCGGTGTGACGCGGTGGCTTCTTGTCCTACCATCTTCCTCGAAGATGATGACGATGGTGAGGCTGGTACGGCTGCACGACATCCCCTCTAGCTCCAGCGACTCCCCCGAAGGGCAAGGCGACGGTGGTGGTGAGGCGGTGGACAACGCGACGATGTGTGCCCGTCCTGTCCCAATTCGATAGGATCGGCGATGGCGACAACGAGGTGTCCTACCCCTTTCAAGCCTAAGTGAACGGCTAAGGTGGAGGTGATGGTGCGGCGGTGTGCTCGCCATGGGCGAGCGTGACGGTGCAAGATGCGGAGGCCGACACAGCAGCCCACCGTGGGTGGGTATGGCGACAACGTGCGGTGTGGCGATTTGCCACGGGCGAAGACGACGAGGCACAGGGTGCAACGGTGAGCTCGTTGTGGGCGAGGCTCGGCATGGCAATGGTGTGATGGAGCCCACCGTTGGCGGGTCATCACGGCAATGCACGTGGCTGGCGAGAGCTTACCATGGGTGAGATCGATGCGAACTCCGGTGAGAGCCTGACATCGGTAGGATCAACGCAGCCACGGTGCTGGCAAGAGCTTGCCGTTGGCGACGATGACGAAGCCACCATAGGCCACTACGAAGACGCGAGTGAGGCCGCTCACTGTTGGCAATGTAGCTCATGGGAACCCGCCTTGGGTGGCGCGCTGGCCATGGTGGTCCACTATGGGCGATGAGATTCAATCTGCCGTAGGTATACTTGGCGAAATAGGCAGCCCGGCATGGGCACAATCCATCTCGGCACAGCCCATTTCAGCCCGGCTGTTAGATGGGTCGTGCCGTGCTGGCCCACGTGTCGGGGTGGCGGCCCAAGCATGACCCGTCGGCCGTTCGTGCTGTGCCGGGCTGGCACGAGCCTGTTTAGCCCATCAAGGCAAGTGTGGCCTGTTTAGCCCGTTTGGCCCGACATAATAAAAAAAAATCCAAAACATCCAGAAAAAATAGAAAATTGTGTAAAATTCAGAAGTAGACATGAAAATTAAAAAAAAGTGAGCCAATCATATTGAAAATGTAATAAAGAGATTTATTAATGTCCAACTGGCTGTCTCATTAAAACCTTTGCTAAGTAAAAACTCAAAATGAGAAAACCTTGGGGAAGGAAAGAGAGTACAACATATAGTTCTACATACATAATACATTATTGTTCTACGTGTCGATATTACTGTCATTGTCTAAGTATAGATTTTTGAACACCTCCGACAACTCTGGATTTTCCATAAAGTGTTGTGTTCGTGAATCAACTTGTTCTCAGTCCTTCACAGTTAGAAGGATCTCCACCATCTCATTTTTGAGACTTGTTCTTCTCTGCTTCGATATTGTTCCAGAAAGACTGAAAGCAGACCCGGAGGAAATCGTAGAGATATGAACAGTTAACACATCACGTGCAAGTATGGATATCACTTGATATGTTAACTTATGAGTTTGCCACCATTGCAAAATGTTGAAGCCTTTTGAGTTGCAATCCACCGTATCGCTGTCCAGATAGATAGATAGTTCTCCGCTCCTTATGGGTCTTGCCTGAGCAGGTGATGGTGTAGAAGAAGAAGAAGACCTGGACCTAGACCTGGAAAAAGAGGCATCGAAGATCGTGCCCCACATATTTGTCTTCCCACTCGAGGTGGAGGCTACTGGAGGTCGTTGCGAGCGGACTCCCCGGAAATTATTTTTATACCTTTGGTAAACCTCGTATAACCAAGAACGAACTTCTGCAAAATAGTCAGTATAGTCTAGCCCTGTAGCATCACTAAGAAGATCAAGTACAGTACCAAATGCATCAATTTTAGCCCTAGGATAGATCTAAAAGAAATGCAAATGCATATAGGTAAGGGATTTCTCTCCAATATTTAAGGTATTTAGATTTCATGGAAACAATAGCATCGCGTAAAACTAAGTTATTTTTATATATTTTCAATTGAGTAGCAATCTGTAAAATAGTATGCACAATGATAGAAGATATTGGATAGAAGATAGCGGACAAAGTAATAGTTGCCTCATAAAAGATTTCTAAAAACGACAGTATCTTCTCAGCAACGAACCAATGTTTCTCAGTTAATAGTATACTACCGTCAGTGCTATGATAGTGTGTTTGAATAAAAACAGAAAAAAATGTTGTTGTATGGTAAAAGATTCTTAAGCATGAGGTTAGTAGAGTTCCACCTTACCTCCATATCCAAACCGAACTTTCTTGTCCAAACCGAACTTTCTTGGACGTACATCCATCGCCCTGCAGAAGTTCTTATATTGTGCTATTCTTACGTTAGAATTATTCAAGAAAGAAATCGCATCGTGAAAAGCTTTAATATACGGACTCAACCTCTTCAAATCACGTTTGACTAAAAGGTTGATAATATGACAAGCGCATCGTTGATGTAGCAAAAAGGAATCGGTGTATGTACTCAACACTGGAGTAAGAATGTCCATAGCCCTAGAGTTTTAAGCGGCGTTGTCTAAAGTAATTGTGAATACTTTGTCTGTAAGACCAAAGTCTTCTACAACTTTGATAATACAGTTCACAATATTCTCACCCGTGTGTGCTACAACAATTAATTTCAAAACTATAATCATTTTCTCTATTACTCAGTCGTCATTAACATAATGCACAACTACACTAAGGTAATTCTCCCCAGCCCGGCCACTCCATATGTCCGAGGTCAGGGCCACTGAAAATGCGCACGTACTAAACCGTTCCTTTATTTTATTACAACGTTCATTATAGTATTTTACTAGATCCCTAGTTGTTGCATGTCTAGAAATAGAAGAAAATCTAGGATTATGCGCAGTCCTAATGTAATTTTGGAAAGAAGCAGACTCATCAAAGCCTAACGGTAAATCCTCAGAAGCAATTAAACGATAGAGAGATTGGCGGGCTATCTAAGGATCGTAGTCCCAGCTACATACCGTATCGTCGGGTTTATATTGCAGCTATGTCTGCCTCATCACCAATCCTTGCTTGGCTCGACATCTTGTACGTAGCATGTCTAAGCAAGTGTCCTGTTCCACCTGTAGATTTTGCAGACAATTTATGGCGACAAATTTTACAAATAGCATATAGTACCTCATTTCCCGCTGCGTCTTGCTTGGTTGTCCTGTCGAAATTCTCACCATGCTCGTGACGTGCCTAGCACGGCCCGGCACTATTCATGCCGTGCCGGGCCGGCTCATCGTGCCAGGGTGACGGCTCAGGCACGATCCATGAACAGTGTGGACCGTGCCATGCTCGGGCCGGGCCTATAGTGTCGTGCTTCGGGCCGGCCCAGCAGGCATGGCCCATCTAGCCAGCCTAGCCGTAGGCGACGCTAGATGGGATTAGGAGCCGACAAAGGCAACAATGACACGAACGTCATAGGTGCACATCGAGCACAATAGTAGATCAATATACTCTAGAAAATTGTAATAGATCGACCAGGAGTAACATACTAGGAAGCCTTAGCGAGAGCGTTATCATGGTGACAATATGTTAGAGGATGGTGATCATATTGCCAACGATCAATCACACACGAGCGAAAAGTAGATGATCAACAGCACAATATATAGTCCCAACAACCCCTCTCTAATGGGCTAGGTTCGGTAAATTGTCCACACATGGATTTTTCCTTTACAAAAATATTACATTTGTTTCAAACAGAGATCATATGTTCTTGGAGGGAGGAAATGACAATACTCTTTAATCCTTATTATTATAAAAAAGAGTAAAAAAAAAGGTTCTAAATAATCCTGAATGTTATTTTTTTCAGTAGTAAAAAAAGATTAAAAAAATACAACGGTTTTTACTTACAAACACGTTCAGTGTCTTAAAAGTAGTAAGCTCAACATTTCTATGTTGTGCATACTGATTTTTGTTGACTATATTATATTTTTCAAACAGTAAAATTATATTTTGATCAGAATAAGGAGAAAACATAATGTTTTATAATTTACATTAAAATTATACTTGATATATTCATTTTACACAAAACTCGAACAAGTATACACATTATTTGCTAGCTTTACCTAGAGAGGGAACAACTAAAATTTCCAGGTTCAGTATGCTAAAATATAGTTTTAGTACTAGAAAAACTACCCCTGATTATACTTTTCATTTGTTGTAGGAGTTTTTTTTTGGTCTAAATTCATGTCCTTCCACGGGTCATGGCTAATCAAAATTTTCCGAACTTTTTCCTTACAAAAACCAATCTACAATCCGGAAAAAGGGTATTTAGTGGAGAACATCGGATTTTTCAATGTGATTCCACACATGGAGGGGCAAATTTATATTTTTTTTGGGAAAACAAAATTGCATAATCTTAAAATAATGCAATTAATAGTGGACCAACAGATAGCAAAAAGAAACAGAAAAACATGAACGCGAAGGAGGAATTGCGTATCTTTGATCTTTCTTTTGCCTTAATAGCCATTCTATTCACTATTTGGGACTTGTGAGAGTACATATAGAAGCACATGATACAGATTAATTCCTCTAGGAATATGAAAAGATTTCCGTGTCATAAACCGGCCTAATCTGATATATACATTTTTGCAAATTTTACCTAACTACAGTCTATCCAGGTTTGGAGCGGTGCCTTTAGGGTGTCTTTGGATACGTGAACAAGCTGGTACCTAGATTGAATGGTTTGAGATATGCCCTGGTTTAAACATTTGGTTGGATAAATGGAATGAATCCGTCCGGGACAAGCTGGTTCAAGTTAAGAGAATAGTCCATATATATTTTGAATGAACTCATTAGGTAAAATCGGCCGAACCATATGGTATAGGAATGGGCTCGTGCACTGGCGTAGTGTGCGCTCACCTCCCCCTCGCGAAATACACAACGCTTTCCTCTCGTTGTCCCTCCTCGCCGCCTCGCCTCTCGACACATGTGATCGGGTGAGGCGTTCCCATCACCCTTGAGGCAAGTGAGATAGAGCTGGGGTGGCATGGTGACAGCTGATGAATCTGTTGGCGGGGACGAAGGAAAGAAGAAGGTGTGGGGCGAGGTGCGACGGTGGCCGGAGGAAGACGATGGCCGTAGGAAGCGGGGCGAGCCACGATGATGGCCATAGGAAGCCGATGGCGAGACGCGGTGGTGACCGAAGGAAGCCAAGTGCAACGAGCCAACATGGTCAGAAGGAAAGAAGGCGGCAAAGAAATGGATAGTAGGAATGACGATCGGAAGGAAAGAAGGCAAAGAAATGGATAGTAGGAAGAATGTGCGGCCAAGAAGTAGATAGGGAGGAAAAAGAAAAAAAGAAAAGAAGATGAAAAAAAGAAAAATAATGCTCAGTGGTAATCAAACCACCACCAACAGAGATGGTTGCTAGAACCAAACACATCTCTCAAATTAAACACCAACTCGGTAACAAACAACCAAACATAATATAATATTATTTCATATAAACAACCAAACACCCTACATAAACCATCTTATTCAGCTTGTATCATCCTATCACATTCAATCTCATACATCTAACAAGCACACCCTTAGCTACTAAATGCTGCATAATCGTCAAAGCAGATCAACAGCCGAAAAGTACCTGATTTACAAAAACCGCTTATTCTGCTTTTACCTTTACCCCCCTATCGGTTCTTGTTATAACTCCGCCGCCTCCTCTCTTCTTCTGCTGTGTTCTCCCCTTCGAATCCCACGATAACCCTGCGAGTGGGAGGAGAGGGGGAGCCGAACGAATTAGGATCGTTAGTTTCTGATTCCATCGATTAGTGTTGCTCCGCCCCCCGGAAATCTCCTGATCTGGTAATTTCTATAGCCTTTTCCTGCTATTTCTTGTGCCTTTTATGGGGAACTTTGTTAGGGTTGTGAAATCAGGAGGTTTCTTGCGCGAAAGGTTCGGATTCTATCTGTTCCCTGCGATTATACTGGTAGCTGAAGAGATCATAGTGGTGTGAACTTGGGGATTTTGTTTCGGGCATCTACATACTCCGGTTCGTGGTTCGTTGTTGTAAGAGAAAGATAGGATCTTTTAGTTGATTTGGGAACTGCAGGATTCTTGATTTTAGCTGGAACTTTTCTTGGCGATGTGATTTAACCAAAAGGTTGGGAAACGCGGATTCTTGCTGATGCTGTTTCATTGACATGGTGGATTGCTCTAAAAGCCCCCCGGTTGAGATGTAAATTTGGTGATCTTAGTCAACAGTTTGAATTCTGATAGTTCTTTGTTGCTTACTCTATGGTTCCCAAGTAAGGAGTAAGGGCATGTGAATTAGTCAAAGAGTTCCTAATTTTGACCTAAATTTGATGATCTGGATAAAAGGTCCCAGCTTTAGCAATATTCTTGGCAGCTTTTGTGTGCATCTACCCAACCGTGAAGATATGAATTGCGCAAAACTCAGAAAGATACCTTGTTTGGTAGGGTGATGGTGATCTGAACTGAAGGCAAACTAATGTCAAATTGATCTTGTTCAGGCAGAAGTCGAGGTGGTTTGTTTGCTTATCGAATTGATAGATGTTGAATTGAGCATAGAACCACCAAATGGTAAAACAATTTGGCATCCTGGGGACTTGAAGAGTGAAGATCCAACTTAAAGGTTCTTGCCAATTGTGAGGGCCAACTATCACTAAAATTTGTTTATGTATAGGTGCAGATAGTATATGGTTGGTAGTGCAAAGAATGATCATGTCCTCGCAATAATTGCCTAGGTTGTGCTTCTTGACTTACTAAAATGATACTCTGTGCAGGTGAATCAAGTATATCTCTGGCTTTGGAAAGGAACTTGGTCAATAAAACTAAACCACAAAGTAGAAAACTTCTGTGATAATATGACATCAATAGGTCCTGTACATCCTTCATCAGGTTTTCAGGAAACAAGTACTAGTGGAGCCATTGATCGACTGCCAGATGAGATGAACGAGATGAGCATAAGAGATGATAAGGTAACTTTGTGCTAGAAATTGATCATAATATTACTCTATCCTTATTCCTTATGATTATACCATCCTCATCTTAAACTTCCTATTCGACCCTTATATGCAAATATTGCAGGAAGTTGAAGCTGTGGTGGTCAATGGCAATGGGATGGACATAGGTCATATTATCGTGACGGCTGTTGGTGGAAGAAATGGGCAACCGAAGCAGGTACTAGAACCACCATACATAGCGTTGGTGATCCCTAGTTATCCATGTATTGCGGCACCATGTCGCAATAGATAGAGCCACATATGATGTCAACATGATAAAAATTTGCCGTTATGTACCACAGTAATTCTTACCATTCTTAATCCCAATAAAGGAACTCTTCAAGTTCATAGTTCTGAATCTTTTATTGCATTGCAGACTATTAGTTACATGGCTGAGCGTGTTGTGGGGCATGGTTCGTTCGGAGTTGTCTTCCAGGTGGGTTGTTGGACAAAACAATGCTATTTGTCTTGTTCTGTAACTTAATTCCTGAGCTATCTGCTATTCTGTTAATACCTGTTGTGTTTAATTAAAGATTAATGACATTTGGTTTGTTGAAATTATCTTTAATAGGCTAAGTGTCTAGAAACTGGTGAGAGAGTAGCTATAAAGAAAGTTCTTCAAGATGTGAGGTACAAGAACCGTGAGCTGCAAACAATGCAAGTTCTTGATCACCCAAATGTTGTATGCTTGAAGCATTACTTTTGCTCAACGACTGAGAAGGAGCTGTACCTCAATTTGGTCCTTGAGTACGTGCCAGAAACTGTTCATCGTGTTATTAAACATTACAATAAGATGAACCAACGCATGCCATTGATATATGTTAAACTTTATATGTATCAGGTAAACATTGCAAGTACATTTCAACACAACTCTAGCTGTGTGCTATTGTTTTTTTTTGGATAATGCTTTTAACTGTAACTCATTGTAAATTTCATTTCATTCAACTAAATTTACAGATTTGTAGAGCTTTGGCATACATTCATAATTGCGTAGGAGTATGCCACAGAGATATAAAGCCACAGAATATTCTGGTATGTATTGTGGTTACCATTTGTCTGAATGCTTACTAGAAACCTTTAGTTTCTTATTGTATATAATTTGAACTCAATCAGATGATTTGATGTTATATCATTCTTGTGACAGGTGAACCCACATACTCATCAGCTGAAATTGTGTGACTTTGGCAGTGCGAAAGTTTTGGTATCATTCATAAGTTCTAGATGTTACTGAACTTCACATGAAGAGTCTTGTATATGCCATCTAAAATTCTAAATTACATCTCCCCATGTTGATAGGTAAAAGGGGAACCAAATATTTCGTACATCTGTTCTAGATACTACAGAGCTCCAGAGCTCATATTTGGTGCTACGGAGTACACAACAGCTATTGACGTGTGGTCTGCTGGTTGTGTTCTTGCTGAACTCCTTCTAGGGCAGGTAAGAAATCAGCCAAGTTGATATATCAGCCAGCTTCTTGAAGCAATGCCTCATAATTTATCTGTTGTTCCATAGCCTGCTTTTCCTGGGGACAGTGGTGTTGACCAGCTTGTTGAAATTATCAAGGTAACAGCTACTTCCTTCAATGGGAGATATTGTCCCTTACCATAGTTTCCCCTTTTCCGGTTCATGCAGGAGACTTGCCATTTTTCTTTCAGGTTCTGGGTACCCCGACACGGGAAGAAATTAAACATATGAACCCGAACTACACTGAGTTTAAGTTTCCGCAAATCAAAGCTCACCCATGGCACAAGGTAGGGGCCTCCACATCTTGCAGTTTTCCTTTCACTTTCAAAGTTACCGTCTCCTATTTATTTATACCATGAATTCTAATTATGCATGTCTTCACCAGATCTTCCATAAAAGGATGCCATCTGAAGCTGTAGATTTTGTTTCACGGCTTCTGCAGTACTCACCAAACCTCCGGTGCACTGCAGTAAGTATCAGTGCATTTTGTGCAATCACTTTTGTATGCTTATGTTCCACTGATTAATATCTGCCTCCAGTTGGAGGCGTTAACCCATCCATTCTTCAATGAACTACGGGATCCAAGCACCTGCTTACCGAATGGCCGCCCCCTTCCCCCCCTCTTCAATTTCAAGCCTCATGGTAAGTTTAGATTATTGTTACACTTGCACCAATCGAAACATCCTGTCAGCAGATTCTGATTTGCTACATGTTGAACTTGAACAGAGTTGAAAGGAGTACCCATGGAGTTTCTGGTGAAGTTGGTACCCCAGCATGCTAAGAAGCAATGTGCCTTCTTAGGATTGTGAGCATGCAGTTCAGAGATTAGTTGGGTCTTACATCAATCTACCTTGGAAACCGCAGAGCAGCATTGCCAGTATTATTGGATAGGCAATGCATACGGTTTTCTTTTTCTGTGATTGCCACATAACGGAGTTTTGTTCTACCACTGCCGTGACCACGCCTTCGACCACATTCTGTAAAGCACATGAAGACACCAACTGAGCTCATCCATTGTTAAGGCTTGTATATTGGTCTGCCCTAACCTTGAGAACTCAATTCTTTGCGAAATCTGTATCACCAAGCAAGAAAGAACGCACACATGTATGTTTGATCCATATTTCATTCCTGAGCCTGTATCAGTTTTCACCGACTCTGATAATTAAGTCTTCCAATCTGTAGTCCTGACTCCTGAGCAAGAAAAGGTCACCTATGTACGGTGAGTTATTTCTGGTTCGATGGGAGCTATTTAATTGTATTTGTACCATCATTCTTTTGTCTTCACCCTCTGGTTTAATAAAGTAATTCAAATTCGTTGGAGTTTTCTGTGATATGCTTGAGTAATCGGCTGCCAAACCTGGATGTGTCACAGAAAAAGATGCACCTCGATCACTCGAGACTTGTTTGAGGGAGAACCGGAGAAGCATGCAAATGGACATGGAGTTGATCCATGCTAGGTCCAGATGCCTGCTTATTGCCAGATGAATCCGGATACAGTTGGCTGCAGTGTCAGATGCAGTGTCTGGAATCTGGATCATCTTGTCGACAACAGTTTCAATCATGAATCACTGAACTCATGAACAAAAAGGGAACATTTATATTTGTTCCATTCTTCATTTCATTTGTTTATTTTTCTTGTTCTCGAGCACAAGTATGCATGTCCTGATCGTCTGACCATGGTATAATTAGATGAGCCATTGCTGATTCCGCAATGCATGCAAGATTTTTGCAACCAAACCAACGTGCGTCACGGTCTAACCGTCCAAAGGCTAACCTTTTCATGCAAAAGCAAATTAAATACACCATTCACTTCACTAATCGTGTCTGAAGTATCAGAAATGATCGTGTATAATGAACACATGCAAGAGATGGTTGGTTGACTACCTAGGAAAGTGCGAAGGTCCAGTAACTTATTTCGATCAGAATTAATCTATACTTACTCCACTATAGTACCATACCGAAGGCCCTTTCAACTGAAACCTTAAGAGAGGAGTGTCGTAGGTTGAACAACTCCCTCTCAGTCCGAGGGTAATTCCTTCCACCATACTCTCTCAAGTGGTACCGAGTGGCTCGGTATGGTGGAAGGAAGCCAGGTCGAGTAGCATATCCCGCATCGACAAGATAGTATTTGCCAACCAAATGATAGAGTAACCCAACATTACTACTATAAGTGTGACAAAATTTAACCAACATAAACTTCTATATAATTATTTAGTATACCTTGGGGGACCCTTGGGTCACGTCCCTCTCCAATGCATCAGCCAGCCAGTATGGAGCATCATGGGCTAACCCTTTCCAACCAGCAAGGACATAAGTAAACTTAATATCAAAGTCAACAGAAGCCATGACATTCTGGGTAGTAGTGCCCTTCCTACCCCTGAAGGCTGCCGAGACTTTTGTAGGAACCCCTGCGAGCACATGGGTTCCATCAATGCCACCGATGCAGTCCTAACACACATGGAAGCAATTTAGGCTAGCACAAACCTCTCTACAAGTTAAATAAGTATATTGTTACCTTGAAATAGGGATTGAACCTCCTATTTGTTTGGATTTTAGTGGGGATTTCAGCTAATGGTCTCAATGGATCTCCTAAATATTGGCTGCAAAGCCCTAAACCTATGGTTGTGGCCAACAACGAGGAGAAACATGGCCACTTGTTCCTCAACACAGGTATTAATGTTGTCTCGGAGTAGATGTCTTGCACAAAACAAATTACAGAGATGGAAAAAGGGGGCCCTCCTCATTCTAAGCTGCTCTAAACAATGTGTGTCATCTAAATTGTAGATTCATTGGAGGTTTGATTGCTGAGCTATGTGACTATGTCTCTTTCTACCATAGGACCATAGGTAATCACAGGAATGGACTGTCTAGCACTAGCTCTTCTAACTATGGCAAGCATGTAAGCACACAGGGCAGCAACTAGACTAGCACCCCTCACAATTAGGAGTTGTCGTTTATGTGCCAAGTCAACCATCTACGAACCAAATACATAACCAATATATCAGTATTCCATCATGGTGCTGTCACAATGTTGTTGCAATCACAGATGCATGCTGTCACATGCATGTCTGCCACGGCTACAACATCCTAAGGATGCTCCTCTAGTGTCATAACATCATCGACCAAGGAAGCAATGCTCAGAAAAACATTGATGCTTCATATTAAACAAGTATGTAGATCAAGAATGCTCTAGTGGCATAATCCTCAGAAAGTACAGATAAAGTATGACTAACTAATGGTGGAATGACTAACAAGGGTACAGATCAACTACACAAAGTATCAACCGAAGAAAGTACATATCAAGTATGCAAAGTACCAACAATGTCTAACAAGTGTATAAATCAACTAGACAAACAAGGGTACAGATCACATATCCAGTGGCATAACATCATCGACCAAGGAAGCAATGCTCAGAAAAATATTGATGCTTCATATTAAACAAGTATGCATATCAAGAACGCTCCAGTGGCATACCATCCTCAGAAAGTACAGATCAAGTATGCAGAACAAGAGTGGAATGATTAACAAGGGTACATATCAACTAGACAAAGTACCAAGAATGACTAACAAGGGTTTTCGTTATCATTTCAACAAATCACCATGCAAGAACTGAAATAAGAGTGCGGATCTAAAGCCAACATACAAAAAAGTACCACTATGCCTCAAATCTGAAACTAACAAGGGTGGTTTCAACTAAAACAAATACTCTGCCTGACATCCCGAACTAACAAGGGTCGAATCCACTAAAAATAATTATAGATCAAGTCATTCCAGCATAAAAATCGCATAGATCTATGCAGTTCAAGGTCTAATGTACAAGATTCCATACCCAACGAAGAGATCAAACAAACAGAAACCTCTTACCTTCAGATGAAGAAAATCAAAGTAACAGCTAACTGAAACAAAGTGCACAACATGGGAGAGGGGGAGGAGTAGGAGGAGAGGGGGCACCGGGGCTTGGTAGCGGCGGGTACCCCAGTGGAGCATCATCCGCCGGTCTTACCTCTGGAGGTGAGAGCGTTGGGAGCAGCGAGTAGGAGTGTGGCCGTACGCCTGGAGGAGGAGAGCAATGAGGAGGAGCTTGAGGGTACCCGCCACTGGAGGCGGAGGGAAGGCAGCTACGGAGTCGGACGTGAGAGCGTTGGAGGTAACCCTAGCATTGGAGGCTGCACGCGCTTATGCACTGTAGAATCAAGGATAACCGACTAGAGGGGGGTGAATAGGCGGTTTTTAAATTCTTTTGGCTAAATATTAATTTTACCAAAACTAAAGCTTAAGAAAAACAATTTCACAATTTAAAGCCTAAAATGTCTAAGGCTATCTAAGTGTACTACACTACCAAGACAAGCTTAATAATCTAAACAAGATAAACAACTAGCTCATAATCATAAATGCACAAAGTAAAGAGCAAGAGAATAAACCACACAAGGGAGGCAAGCGATGTTTTTCCCGTGGTCTCGGAGACTTGCCGGTCTCCACTAATCCACGTTGAGGAAGCTTGATCAACTCAAGCTGGCTTCACACAAGCACTTCCCTCAATCACTAATGATAGCTCTTCTTCACTCCAGATAGGCGAGCTCCAACCTTCACAAATGCCCAGGTCTTCTCACAATTACCTTTGAGAAGATCACCGACACAACTCTAAGCTGTCTAGGAGACGGCAATCTCCAAGAGTAATAGAACAAGAATTCTTCACTTGAAGATGCTCAAATGCCACAATGATCAAACCCTAATCAATGCTCTTGGAAAAACCTCAACTACCTTTGCAAAAAGGATGTAAATGCTCTCAATGAGTAGAAGACAATGCAAAGGGCTTAAGTGTGTTCAATGAGGTTCATCAAAGCCTTCTAGCTACAGTGGGTGAGGTATTTATAGCCTCCACCCACTATACTAGTCGTTGGGGCAGTGCGGTCAGTCCGCAAGCAAGTAGGCGGTTAGTCCGGCCTAGGATAACAGTCGACTGTTCCTCTCTGAAACGCATTAATTGCACTGAGAAACTAGCCGTTATAAGTGGTTCGGTCAGACTGTAGTAGAATGCCCGGTCAGACTGGCCTACCAAAAACCAAAATCAGAGAAAAGGATGCTACTGTTAAAAGCTGACCGGGCCCTTGACCCGGGACCCCGGTCAGTCTGGGACTGAGCCCGCGGTCAGTCCAGCCTGAAGGAAAAACATAGCATTTTCAAAAACACACCTCTTTGGAAAACGTTGACCGGTCACTTGGACCGCAAGTCCGGTCAGTCCGGACTTTAACCTCTGTGTCAGACCGGCCTTGAAGATTTTCAGCAAATCAGAAAAACACACCTTACTGGAAAAAGTTGACCGGCCCTTTTGGTCTGGGACCCCGGTCAGTCCAGCCTTACAACGTCGGTCAGTCCGTCCTTTAAAATTTTTCAGCAAATTCAAATTAAGGCCAAACCAAATCAATTGAATCCAAGATTTAAAGCAAGTATGATTTGAGCATTTGTGGCATCATTCACTTTCAAGCTACTAGATTTTTGAACCCTCTTCATAGTACGGCTATCTACGCTAACAATCCGGTCTTTTAACCTTCATTCTTTTAGACCGGTAAAACTAAGAAAAGGTCCTATCAACTAGATATCTTTACCTTTAGTGAGATGAGATCCTTTAGCGCTCTTCCGTCATAGTCAAGAATAACCGAGTAACTTCTTGAAAAAGCGAGTTAGTATAAAACACATAGTTGTCTATAATTACCAAAACACCGCAAATGGGGCCTAGATTCTTCAATCTCCCCCTTTTTGGTAATTGATGACAACCTCACTAAGGAGATATAAAGAATTGATTTGAATATATCAAAAGCACTTAAGCAAGAGTATATTCTATGACATGATTTAGATAGCATGTGACAATAATATTGAGAGAGATATGAAATGAGCACAAAGCTAGCTAAGTCATTACACATGAGAGAAAGCTCCCCCTAACTATATGCAAGAGATTTATATGAGAAGAACAAGCATATATTTGAAGGAATTTGGGCAGAGTTTCTCTTGTATTTTAGGTTGAGAGAGCAGCAATATAATAAATATCATAAGGTAAAACATAATGAGTACTTAGAAATATCCATAAGACAGTTAAACAGAGGTTCAATAAGCTTACACAGATAACAAAAGAGAGCAATAAGCTTATCCTCTAACCTATTACACACAAAAGTCCAACAAAACATCCAACAACCATTAAGAGTAGCGAATTATGGATATCTTATCTATAGTAGTAGATAGATCTTCTCCCCCTTTGGCATCAAGTACCAAAAGCTAAGAGGTAGGGGGAGGAGGAGTGCCAGCCGATGTAGAAGGAGCTGAAGGAGAGGGATCAACACGACGACGCCAAGAGTAAGTGATAGACTGCTCAATCGATGAGACTCGAGTGGTGATCTCAGCAATGTTGGTCTGAATCTCCGAAACCCAACCAGTCATCTGATCCAAGTGTTGAAGCACAACTGAGTTGGATTGTTCCACGGCTGCTTGGTGAGAGTCCAAAGCCTGAGAGTGATGATCTAAGTCATCCAAGCGATGATCCAAAATCTCTAAGCGACGATCCACTACATCGAAATGAGACACAATAGTGTTGATACCAGTGTGCGGGACTTCGAGCAAAAGAGGATCAAGTCCTCCCTACTGCTGAGGGGCTAGCTGAGGAGGTGCTAGAGCATCATCAACTCGGTGGAGGGGCCTGTTCCTCAAGTCTCTTTGATGGTCGCCTTCAGGCTTGTACTGCTTATGAGGAAAAGGAGTGGCACCATTGAAGTCAGTTGTTCTAAAAATAAGCTGCATGTTATAAGGTGCATAGTACATCCTCTTGCCCAAATCACCTTGGCAAGATTTCAACTCAGTCAAGATGAGATGCATAATGTCAAACTTCTTTCCTTGCATCGCAAAATCTATGACATTCCATGCATGACCTCGAATAGCGTCATTATTGCCGCTCTTGGGCAAGATAGTGGCCCTGATGATCCTATTAATGACGCTAGGAAGAGGTTTCAGACCTGCAACCTTACCAGTGACAAACCCAACATGAGCCGGATCATAGAACTGAGACTGCTCTGGAGTCTGTAGGGCGGGCTCAAGATGAATCTTGACATATTCACGTGCTGGCAGATTGAGAGCCTCCTCAAAATGGTGCTTGGTGGCCGTGTAGCGCACCAAGCCTGTCATCCAAATCGTAGTGGTCAAATTGGATGGAATGTGAACAGTAGCATAGAACTGACGGATGACCTCCTCATTAAAGTTGCACTTGATGCTAACTATTCCATCCAAACTAGCATTGCGAAAATGAGAGTAAAGACCTGCATATCTTGTTTGCTGGTTGAAATAAGACCAGTTGATGTACTTCTGAACGGCAAACTGCTTGTGGACAATCACATGATTATAAGCATCCTCTTGAAACAAAGTGTGAAACTGCTCATCCGTGGCTGTCCTTGGCTTCTCATACTGATTCTGTTGCCGTAACCTCATGAAGTCTTCATTTCTGATGGAGCGAAGGTCAACACAGGGTTCAGGGGGAAACTGCTATTCAGCATCATCCTCTTTGTAATCTTCATCCATTGCTGCGCTGGCACTGGGCACAGGAGATAAATAGGGAGAGGTTTCCTCTGTAGCACTCTCGGAGCCACTATGCTCAATGGGAGGGCGACGAGTGGCCTGCCGGGGAGGACGAGACGATGAAGCCCCGGGATCGCCTACGGTCTTGGCCCTTGCCATGAGCACTAGAGAAGGATCAAGACAAATAAGAAATGAGATGGATTGAATTGAGAATCAAGCGGCATTTTTTCGGCGGGGCGGTCGGATCGCGTAGCGGACTAACGCATAGAACATGCTTTAGGTTAGACATGGATCGGATGGCCGTGAGCAACATGCCGGTCAGACCGGACTTGGCCGAAAAACCCTAGAATGTGGCATTCAATCGGAATCGACACAATGAGGGGCAATGGCTGACAATCAAACATGTAATATGACAAAGTGGGCAGACAAAATGTGGAGCAATGACCTAGACATTGATCTAGAGGCGAACATGTGAGAGATTGATCAATTAAGTGAAAAGGGGAAGAAAAAGGAAAACCTTGTGGGTCGGCGACGGTGAGGAGGACCGGCGGCGGTGAGGAGAGCAACCAGCGGTGGAGAGGCGATCCAGGCACGAGGGGGCGACGAGATGAGCAGGAAAGGAAGAGGGAACCGATGAGAGGGGAGGGGAAGATAAAAGAATGAACCGTCGAGGCGGAGGGGTGGGAGTAAAAGGAAACGACTGAAGAAAAGAAAACCGACGCAGAGTGAAAAGCATTAACTGCTCAGGTGTGGTCAGACCGCTGATGAAATCCCGGTCAGATCAGGGAATAGCCTGCGGGTTGACCGGCTGAAAGCCGGCGGGTTGACCGCGACTGGAGATTTTTTGAGATTTTTAGCAGATAATTTGTGTTGTCCTTGCTCCATAGAGTTAGCACACAACATAAAACCATCTTGGAGCAATTTCAATGAGATTAGATCAACAAAAGAGTTTTGAACATAGCTTTTTAGGAAAATAGAGCAATTTTTGAAGTAAACAATTTTGAACGAATCAAATGAAGCAAACACCGAAAATTGTTACTTGTGAAGAGATGCATGAGTATGAAATACTATTTTGAGACAATATATGAGATGAAACATTACCTAAATAGCAATACTCATTTTATGCTAGAATTGAGACTTGTTAACTTTTCGGGTTTGGGGCTATTTTTGAGCAAGATTGAAACACAAATATCTTTGATTTGGTAGAGAGTTTGAAAAACCTATGAACACGAAAAAGGTCATGAATAACCATCTTTAGGTTTTTTCCTTTTGGGGGCATAATCAAATTCTTTGTGATGTAGAAGTTGGACAAAAATTTGATTTTTGTTAGAAACAAGATACATGAAGATCAATTTTGAGCCAAAATTGACTTTTTCATCAAAAATAGATAATTTGTGAAACTTTTTAACCAAAAACCTTTGAAATACACTAGATAATAGGAGTAGCTAATTTTTCAAGAGTTCTGATTGATAAAATCCAAAAATTGACTTTTTGACCAAAAAGGAGTGGTTTTTGAAAAGACATTCTAGCATGTTTGTCAATATGTACACCATTAGAGATGTGATATGCAAAATGATTGTATAACACTCCCCCTAAATGTGTTTCCCATCTTAGTTCTTGAATCAAAAAAAATCATGAGAGAAAAGTGAATTCAAGTAAGATTTCAAAGCATAATGTAATCAAATGACATTAGAAAGATCTATGACATTTAATTCATTCCTCAATTTGCAAAAGCGGCCTTCATCAAATGGTTTGGTGAAAATATCCGCTAATTGATCATCGGTTCTTATGTGGCTAATCACAATATCACCTTGGCTTACATGATCTCTAAGAAAATGATGGCGAATATCAATGTGTTTAATTCTAGAGTGTTGAACCGGATTATTGGCTCTTTTTACGGTACTATCATTGTCACACAAAAGAGGCATTTTAGAGAAATTGATTCCATAATCCATCAAAGTTTGCCTCATCCATAGCAATTGAGCACAACAACTACCCGCGGAGACATACTCCGCTTCGGCGGTGGATAGGGCTACGGAGTTTTGTTTCTTTGAGGACCAAGATATTAAGGATCTTCCTAAGAATTGACAACTTCTGGAGGTGCTTTTTCTATCCACTTTGCAACCCGCATAATCGGAATCGGAATATCCAATTAAATCAAATTTAGAACCTTTAGGATACCATAAGCCAACGCAAGAGGAATGCTTTAAATATCTAAGAATTCTTTTAACGGCCATAAGATGGCATTCTTTTGGAGAAGCTTGAAAACGAGCACACATACAAACACTAAACATGATATCGGGCCTAGATGCGGTAAGATAAAGCAAGTTACCAATCATGGATCTATAAAGCTTTAAATCTACCGGTTTACCTCCCTCATTTAGTTTAAGATGACCATTTGTAACCATGGGAGTCTTGATGGGCTTTGCGTCTTCCATGCCAAATCTTTTAAGTATATCCTTCATGTATTTAGATTGACTTATGAAAGTCCTATCTTTGAGTTGATTGATTTGAAGTCCAAGGAAGAAGCTAATTTCTCCAATCATTGACATCTCAAATTCCCTATCACCAAACTCTTTGCAAAATTCTTGATTAGTAGAACCAAAAATGATATCATCAACATAAATTTGACAAATAAAGATTTCACCATCGATGATTTTTGTGAAAAGAGTTGTGTCAATCTTCCCAATTTTGAAACTTTTGAAACAAGGAAGTCTCTAAGTCGTTCATACCAAACTCTAGGAGCTTGTTTGAGACCATAGAGAGCCTTCAAAAGTTTATAAACATGGTTAGAATTTTTAGGATCCTCAAAACCTGGAGGTTGTTCAACAAAGATAAGTTCGAAAATTCTGCCATTTAGAAAAGTACTCTTTACATCCAATTGAAAAGGTTTTATTTCAAAACATGATGCGAATGCAAGCAAGATACGAATAGCTTCTAATCTAGCTACGGGAGCAAACGTTTCACCAAAATTCAAACCTTCGACTTGAGTATATCCTTGTGCTACCAACCTTGCCTTGTTTATTACCACAACTCCATTTTCATCTTGTTTGTTCCTAAATATCCATTTCGTGCGATTACGTTGTGATCCTTGAGTGTCTTTCAACAAGTGTCCAAACATCGTTGCAAACGAAATTGTTCAACTCTTGATGCATAGCATTTGCCCAATCCAGATCATCTAGAGCTTCATCTACATACTTTGGCTCAATAGAGGAAACAAATGAGTAATGTTCACAAAATGAAGCAACACGAGATCGAGTTAGAACACCCTTACTAACATCACCCAAAATTTGATCAATGGGGTGATCTTTTGCAATGGCGTTGTGAATCTTTGGATGAATGACCAGTGCTTGTCCATCTTTCACTTCTTCAACTTGACCTTTACTTGGCGTAGCGGAAGTAGGAGGTTCAACTTGAATAGAAGAAGATGGATCATCTATGTCTTCTTTTGGCTTGATATACCCTAAAGTCATATTCTTCATTGCTTGTCTCAAGCCTTCATCATCTACATCATCCAAGTTTTCTTGCTCTTCTTGAGAGCCATTAGTCTCATCAAATTGGACATCACACGTCTCCTCAACAATACCGGTTGTTTGATTGAAGACACGATATGTTTTACTATTTTAAGAATAACCAAGTAGAAAACCAACATGGCAACGACTTTGAAATTTTGAGAGACGAACTCCTTTTCTTAAAATAAAATATTTGCAACCAAAAATTCAAAAATAAGAAATATTTGGTTTTCTTCCAACAAGGAATTCATAAGAAGTCTTTTTAAGAAGGCGATGCAAATAAAGACGGTTGATGGCATGACAAGCGGTGTTGATAGCTTCCGCCCAAAAATTATCAGAAGTATTATACTCATCAAGCATTGTCCTAGCCATCTCAATCAATGTTCGATTTTTCCTTTCTACAACTCTATTTTGCTTCGGAGTGTAGGTAGCGGATAATTCATGCTTTATTCCAAGTTCATCACAATAGTCCTCAATCTTGGTATTTTTGAATTTGGAACCATTGTCGCTTCGAATTTTCTTCAACTTGAAACCAAATTTATTTTGGGCCCTTTTTGAAAAGTTTTTAAAGATACCAAAGGTTTCATTTTTATCATGCAAAAAGAAAACCCAAGTATACCTTGAGTGATCATCCACAATCACAAGACAATAACTATTTCCTCCGATGCTCCTATAGGTTGTTGGCCCAAACAAATCCATATGTAAGAGCTCCAATGGTCTAGAAGTGAACATGATACTCTTTGATGGATGAGAACTAGCTACTTGCTTGCCAGCTTGACAAGCACTACATAGCTTATCTTTCGCAAACTTCACATCTTTTAAGCCCATAACTAAATCATGTTTGAAAAGCTTTTTAAGTTGAATCATTCCTACATGAGCAAGCCTTCGATGCCAAAACCAACCCAAGGAGGTTTTTGCAATTAAACAAGTTTTGAGGCAAGAATCACTAGAAGAAAAATCAACTAAATAAAGATTGCCAAAACGAAAACCTTTGAATACCAAAGAGTTATCTTTTTCATTTGAAATAGAAACTCTTTCTTGAGAGAAAGTACAAGAAAGTCCAAGATCACAAATTTGAGCAACCGATAGCAAGTTAAAATTTAGAGATCTAACTAATGATACATTAGAAATAGAAAGGTCATTGGATATAACGATTTTACCTAAACCTATTACCTTTCCCTTGCTATTGTCACCGAATGTGATCCTTTCATTTTCCCCTTTTCCATTTTCAAATGAGGTGAACATGTTCCGGTCTCCGGTCATATGTTGGGTACACCCACTATCAAGTACCCAATGTCTTCTACCGGTTTTGTAGTTCACCTACAAAACAAGATTATACTCTTTTAGGTACCCAAATTTGTTTGGGTCCTTGGAGGTTAGATACCAAGGTTTTGGGCACCCAAATGTCATTCTTTTTATTTCCAAATATAGGAGTCCCAATAAATTTAGCTACAATTCTACCATCCTTTGATTTCTTAAGCATGTAGCAATATTCAAATACAAAGGATTTAGATGAGCTATGAATTTAGCAATCTTTGGCTAAATGCCCTACACCATAACATTTATAGCACAAAGTATCATTTTCCTTTACAAACCTTGTTGCATTGTAAATTAGCCTTTTTCCTTTCTTAGGAATAAAACCAAGTCCCTCCTTGTTGTAAGAACACCTTTGCTCACTCAAGATTTTGTCAAGAGTGGTTTTACCTTTGAAGCATCTATCCAAGCTCTTACTTAGCTTAGTCACTTGTTCTTTGAGCTCATGATTCTCAACAACAAGAGGGTGATCATTTTTCAAATCCATGCAAGCAATATTATTAATTTTAGAGTTACATGGCATGGCAATCAAATCATCACATGAAGTAGATATGCTAGTCTTAGATGCAACATTCAAGCCATTTATGTCATCAAGAATATCACATGTAATGCCTACATCCATGTGAGACTTTGAATGATCCTTGATAAGGAGAATCTCATGAGCTTCCTTTAGCTCCTCATAAGAGTCTTTGAGAGAAAGAAATTCCTTGTTCAAGACTTTAGATTTTAATTTCTCCTTGCCAAGATATGCATTCAAGTCCTCTAGCATATCCATTAGCTCATCATAAGTAGGATCATCATTTATAACGTTTGTTACCTTTTGTTCCCCTTTTGCCATAAGACACTGGGGTGTAGAGAATAATGATGGAGCCTCCTTGATGGCGATTCCGGCAAGCTCTCTCTTTCTTGGGGACTCATATTCTTTGGAGTCGGAGTCCGAAGAGACTTCATTGGAGTTCCATTCCCCAATGTGAGCTTCACACTTGCTCATTCTCTTCACAAATAGAGCCATCTCTTCATCGAAATCATCATTATCATCACTTTCAACCTTTTCATCAATTGATTCCACATTAGCCTTGAAAGAAATATTTTTCTTCTTGGATGCAACTTGTTCTAAAAGCTCTTCTTTGTCTTTCTTGTAGAGCTCATTGGTGATCAAATTGCCCAAAAGACCTGTAGAAGTCATTCTTGGCAATTCGGAAGAATTAAGGAATAAAGTCACCAATGTTTCATACTTGTCCAGAAGAGCCCTAAACATTTTTCTCACAATATCAAGATCGGTTAGTGATGAACCAAGGCCTTTAAGTTCATTAACTAAATTATTCAATATTGAATACATTTCATTTATGTTTTCATGTGGCAACATAACAAATGTCTCATATTTAATTTTGAGCATATGCAATTTGGCCTCCTTAACCGCGGATGTTTCCTCATGAATTTCGGAGAGAGTTTTTCAAATCTCATGAGCGGTCTCAAGTGAACTCACTCTATTGAATTCATCCGCGTTTAAGGTTCCATAAAGAGCATTCATTGCTTGAGCATTTAAAAGAGCATTTCGTTCATCTAAAGGAGTAAGATTGTTCGGATCAATAGGCACAACGAAACCATCTCCTACAATTTTCCAAATGCTAGAACTCATGGCTTTAAGATAAATGGTCATAGGGACCTTCCAATAAGCATAATTTGTGCCATTGAATTGTGGTGCTTTACTTATGGAGAATTCCTCACTAGCCATCTTTTTCTCTCTAGGCGGTAAAACCCCATAGATGAGAGACCAAGCTCTGATACCACTTGTACGATCAAGGATAACCGACTAGAGGGGGTGAATAGGCAGTTTTTAAATTCTTTTGGCTAAATATTAATTTTACCAAAACTAAAGCTTAAGAAAAACAATTTCACAATTTAGAGCCTAAAATGCCTAAGGCTATCTAAATGTACTACACTATCAAGACAAGCTTAATAATCTAAACAAGATAAACAACTAGCTCAAAATCATAAATGCACAAAGTAAAGAGCGAGAGAATAAACCACACTAGGGAGACAAGCGATGTTTTTCTCGTGGTCTCGGAGACTTGCTGGTCTCCACTAATCCACGTTGAGGAAGCTTGATCAACTCAATCCGGTTTCACACAAGCACTTCCCTCGATCACTAATGGTAGCTCTTCTCCACTCTGGATAGGCGAGCTCCAACCTTCACAAATACCTAGGTCTTCTCACAATCACCTTTGAGAAGATCACCGACACAACTCCAAGCCGTCTAGGAGATGGCAATCTCTAAGAGTAATAGAACAAGAATTCTTCACTTGAAGATGCTCAAATGCCACAATGATTAAACCCTAATCAATGCTCTTAGAAAAACCTCAACTACCTTTGCAAAAAGGATGTAAATGCTCTCAATGAGTAGAAGACAATGCAAAGGGCTAAAGTGTGTTCAATGAGGTTCATCAAAGCCTTCTAGCTACAGTGGGTGAGGTATTTATAGCCTCCACCCACTGTACTAGCCGTTGGGGCACGAAATCCATAATTTACCAGAAAGTGCTGTCAGTCCGCAGGCAAGTGGGCGGTTAGTCCGGCCTGGGATAACGGTCGACTGTTCCTCTCTAAAACACATTAATTGCACTGAGAAACTAGCCATTACAAGTGGTTCAGTCAGACCGTAGTAGAGTGCCCGGTCAAATCGGCCTGCCAAAAACCAAAATGAGAGAAAAGGATGCTATTGTTAAAAGCTGACCGGGCCCTTGACCCAGGACCCCGGTCAGCCCGGGACTGAACCTGTGGTTAGTCCAGCTTGAAGGAAAAACGTAGCATTTTCAAAAACACACCTCTCTGGAAAACGCTGACCGGTCACTTGGACCACAAGTCCGGTCAGTCCGGACTTTAACCTCTGGTCAGACCGGCCTTGAAGATTTTCAGCATATCAGAAAAACACACCTTATTGGAAAAAGCTGATCGGCCCTTTTGGTCCGAGACCCCGGTCAGTCCGGCCATACAACGTCGGTCAGTCCGGCCTTTAAGATTTTTCAGCAAATTCAAATTAAGGCCAAACCAAATCAATTGAATCCAAGATTTAAACCAAGTATGATTTGAGCATTTGTGGCATCATTCACTTTCAAGCTACTAGATTTTTGAACCATTTTCATAGTACGGCTATCTACGCTAACAATCCGGTCTTTTAACCTTCATTCTCCTAGACCAGTAAAACTAAGAAAAGATCATATCAACTAGATACCTTTACCTTTAGTGAGATGAGATCCTTTAGTGCTCTTCCGTCATACTCCAAAAATAACCTAGTAACTTCTTGAAAAAGCGAGTTAGTATAAAACACATAGTTATCTATAATTACCAAAACACCGCAAATGGGGCCTAGATTCTTCGTGCACGCGGAGCGCCAAGCAGGGCTGATGTTTGTACGTGCGTGGCCTAGCTCGAGAGCGAAGCTCGCAAGTCGCATTTGCATCGGGCCAGGCTCGCCCCCGACTTTTGCACGCGTGTGGCCTAGCCAGAGCGTCGATGCAGAGAACCAAACAAGCTGCAACTTAAATGCAAAGGTGCGAGCCAACCTAATGTAGGGAACCAAACACACCCTATGTAACTATAGTGATTTATTACAAGTCACCAAATTTATTTGAACAATAGATTCACGCTTGATGTCTTGGTTGTTCGTAAATGTTGTGGCTCTACATGATTGATGGATCGACATGGAGTAACATCGAACTACCTGCTGCACGTTGTCTCATGTTCACTGTCCTCGGCCTCGGCCGCTGTGGTAATCCATCCCCTTCCTTCGTTCTTTCATATCTGAGTTCATAAGGATGCGTAGTAATGGTACTAGTGCTTGGTCTCCAGATTTGTATCTTGGTTTCAGAAATATTTTAAGCATCTTGTAACATTTAGTTGATGGATATGTGCAGATATGTGTGCATAATACCATAAAATTGTCTGTTGTAGAAAATTTCTGTCATCTTCTAGCTAATGTGCTATAAATTGGATAGGTTCGAATTGATCAACCTGAAGCTTCTTAATTCTGACAGCATAGTACTAGCGCCCTAATGTTCGAGTTGAAACAACAAATTGATTGTTTTTCAAGAGGAAGTTATTAATTAATGTGAACTTTTCTCACTGTCCAATAAGTAATCAGAGATTTGTAAGGTTACTTGTGATCTTCGCAAGAACATTCTTGTGATGTTCCTTAGTTCCTATATCAGCTTACTGGAAGTGATAAATGGTCGAAGAAGATTTTGTTTGTTTACTGTTTGGATTACTAGCAAAGAATTAATTCTTGACTAAGGCTTGTCAGAATGATTTGTTCTGTGTGTGGGAATAATGATCAATTAGAGTTGATAATGTTGACAGGTGCAGCTATCTGAACACTCAAATCTTTTTGTTGTTCCAATCTGTTCCAATTTGCTAGACGAGGGGAAATTTGATCTGAAGAGGCAACTCGACAAGATTCGCTTGGAAGATTGAAATTTGCAAGTCATTTAGGAAATAGATGATTTTTTTTACTTACATTGTAATTGGAACTTCCTTGGCGCTCTTACTCATGTGTAAATGTTGAAGTTTTTATACAAGTCTTGTGCATGTTATTTCATGACCTATTGATGTTTTGTTGTAGCGTGTTTTTGGTCAGGTTCATATATCACAACTTCTGTGAAGTTGGAAGCAAGGATCCTATATATATAACCTTTTTTATTTAATACTTGGAAATTCTCAATTTATGTTTAATGCTTAAAATTACATTTGTACTTGAGCGTGCAAGAAAAATAAATTGAATCCACTCATAATGTCACTTAAACAGCACCAATTAACCCATCATTTGCCTTAGGGGTATCTAAGATATTTTCTAACTCAGAATAGCCAGTCGGCCTAACTAAAAGACTTTCAAACAACAAGGTTCCCCAGACAACCGCTATTTTAGTACCCACCTAGAAGCTGCTTTTTTTTTTAAAAAAAAAGCTGTAATCGTGCCAAACATGGCCTAAATCGACTAGCTCATACTCGATATTCATCCTCCGCTGGTTTCTTTAGGCCGGTAGGGTTAGGATTTGTGAAGAGGGAGGAATGGGGATGGATGATGAGGCGGTGGCATGTGGAACGTGGCATGATTAGGGGGTTGCATCATGGGGTTTGATAAGGGGGCAATGCGACAACACGAGAAGTGTGGCGACGAGCTGGGTGTGATGAGCGGGTGGCGTGAGGAGCGTGGCACGACCATCGTGTCTCTAGTCTCTATAGCCGCAATAGCACTGATTGGTGGTGGTGGTGTCCGCCTACTCTGTGACGAAGGGGTGTAATGTCTTGTTTTCAAACGGGAATAGTAATTACATTTGGTTTTTGGTTTTCAGCCGTATTTCAAATTATCTGGTAATTTCAAAATCTTCTAGCTTCTATTTAAGCTTGGGTTTGTGTTTCAAACCTCCTTGAAGTTCTCGAATTCAAAATTCAAGTTTGAATTCTCCTTTTCGGTTTTGGGCCTTTTCTCAAATTGGCCTTTCTTCTTTTCTTGGGCTCAGCCCACTCTTCCCTTGGGCCGGCCTGGCTTTCCCCTAGCCCATCTTCCCCCTTCTGGCCCACCCGACCATTTCCTCCTCTCTAGCCCGCCTGGCCCGGCTCTCTTTCTCCCTTGCTCCCTTTTCTTCTCCACCCACCCGGGTCAACACCTGCCACCACCATGCGCCCACTACAGCACCCATGAGCACCCCGCCACTGCCATGATGCCGCCTGCGCCATCTCCAACGCCTGCTACCGTTAGCCTTGCGTGCACCTGCTCCCTCTGCTCCCGTGGACTCCTACGCCTCCCTCTCCCCTTGCCCTTCTTCTCCCCTTGGCACGCCCCATGTCGTGCCAGTCCGCGCCGCGTGCACACCACGCACACCTGGTGCTTTGCCATCACCTGCTCACGCACGAGCATGCGTAGGCACGTGCCTACGCATGCTCGTGCTTCCGCCTCGTCCCATCGCACAGGTCGTCGAGTCGTCACCCCCATCACCTCCTCCCCTCCGCGCACCTGTCCCACACCAGAGGCGCCCATGCCGGCCACCAGGGCACCACTCCAACGGCTCTCCCTCCTCCCTTGGGCTATAAGAAGCCCCTCCTTCCTTCTTGCCCTCCCACGCTTTCTCTTCCTCTCCACCGAGCAAGCTGAGCCGAGCTCCCGCTCCCGCCTTAGCTGCGCCGCCCCACCGCTGCATCCCTACTCCGATGAGACTCTGTCCCGGGCAACTGCATCATCATGCGCCTCCTGAGGCCCCCAAGCCATCCCCCACCACCATTCGCCTTCCCCGTCACCGAGACAAGCCACCACCGCTGCCCCTCCTCCTCCCTCCCCAGCCGCCGCTGTCGGACCGCTTCGGGCCATCCTGAGCCACCCCGCTTGGCTCCGCGTCACCCCCATGGTAGCACGCAACCCGTGCGTGCCCTACCTCCCTCAGCGTGCCACCCCACCGCCGGTGCCGCCGCACGCCCCCACTCCTATGCTGCCACCTCCACTGCCACTGCCACCCTGGTGCCTTGCCAGCGCCGCTATCGCCTCTAGTGGGTCCCCAACCCCATGGGACACCATTTTGGCCACCTCGTCGGCTACCCCGCCGCCCACCACGCCGGCGTCGCCACCGCTCCCTGCTGCCCGCGCCTCCTTCTGCCCCTCCTTTCCTCTGTGGCCAATTGAAATAAAATGGGGGATGGCCGGGATTGAGCGGGCCCCACCTGTCATTGGCTTTAAGTCGGCCCTCTCTCTATGACAAGTGGGCCCGCATAGTAAACCCTCTTTCTCTCTCTCTCTCTCCTTGTCTCTCTTCCAGTTGGGGTCCACCCTGTCATGGCCTCAATGGCATTTCTATGAAATGACAGAATAGCGCAATATGAAATAGTGCAATTTCAGATTTGTTCCATCATTCTTGAAAAATTCAAACTTTGGAAGCTCCGTTCTCCTTCATCGTAACTCCAAAAATTATAAAATTTGTTTCTAAAATTTTGTAAATTCAGGATCTTGCTAATGGCATAGGTCTTGTTTAATTTGGAGTTCATTTGTTAATTTTTTAGTATTTATTTGTTTTGTTTGCTTATTGTTCCTTTTTCTGGTACATTCGTCCGATTAGGATTTGAAGATGCGAAAGATCTCCAACTTGATCAAGCACAAGACTATCAAGATTCTCTTACCATTACCCAAGGCGAGTCAATGCTTTGATCATATTGATCCTACATTTTATGCAAATTATATTCCTTTAAATTACCAAAATTGCATGTTTTAATTCTTTAATCAAATGTATGTTAAAGCTCAAGGTAGTTAAATACCCATTTGATGATTAATTAATTATAATACCATCCTTTGACAATTGAATCTATTATTCCATGTCACCCTAGTAACTATATGGTAAATACTAGTTATAGGTTGTACTTAAGCGACATGGCAGTCTTGCTTAAGTATCGAGACATTAAATGTCCCAATCATCATCTTTTAAACATGAAACTGGTTTTGGGCAGTCATTGTGAGTAAATGACTGAGATGGTTGAGTTAATGTGTTTTTACTCCTCAAAAACCCTAATAACTTGTTGTTACTGTCTGGGCGGATGGTATGATGGATGGCATATTGATGGGTGCTAATGCAGCCCAAGGTGGATGGTATGTGGAATGAACCGCCCAGATAACCTTAAGGACTTAATCCTGTGATGACCTCCCAATGTAAAATAGTGCAACCACAAGTCTGTAAAGTACAACCTGGCTGAATAATTTGTATCCACCAGTACGAGTTGCACCAGGTAGATGACTCGCGACGCCGTAAGCCTATGTGGCAAAGGGGGTCGGGGTGCACGACGAAAGTCGTTATGATGGCGCAAGAGGGGGTCTAGGTAGGGGTTAACGTGTCTACAAGAACGTAACCCTTATCAGGCGAAACCTTAGCAGGTGTAGCTAATATTGAGGGATGCGTTGTAAAGGCCTTTTGGTGATCTCCCCTTAATTCACATGTCTAAGGAAGCATGTGTACATATCAAGATGATTATCTCTTGTGGGTAAAGTGTACAGTCTCTGCAGAGTAATAAACTGTTTGAACAGCCGTGCCTACGGTCAAAGGCAGACATGGGAACCTTACTAGGGTTAGTTCTATTTCAAAAACCTTTGTGGGTGGTATGAAAAATGCGGTGCGCTCACCTAGCCCTAAGATTAGATTTTCCCTGAGCCGTCGAGCTCAGCGGTGATAATAAGTGAAGGTAGCTCCAATCAAATAAGCATAAAGGTGGAGGTAACCTCTACTCATATAAATATTGCACAATTACTCTCTTTAATAAAATTCAATTTGGTTAAAATGCTAAGTGATAGGAATTTGTGATTATGATAATTGAAAACATTGCTTTAGCAAATAAAGGAACCCGAGCCATCCTTGTTCAGCCTTGCATGTATATTATTGCATATTTTGTGTTGGCTCGTGAGCACGAAAGTTGTGCTCATTCTCGCTCTTTCCCCCAAACCCTTAGAAGTAGGAAATCTTGAAGATTACACATACTACGAGGATCTAGAAGTTGGAGGCCCAGGAGATGATGAAGAGTAGATTAGTTCTTTTAGTCTAGATCTCGCCCTAGTCCAGCTGACTCCATGGGTGCTTGCGTGCATCCTATATTATCTGAGTTTTTGGGTAATATCAGACGCACATGGGTTTCCAAAGTCGCTTGCCTGAGGAGAAATGTGACCTCACCCTTTTGCTTCCATTGTCGCTTCCACTTTTATAATGTAATCAGTTTGGCCTGTTCAGCCCTTATTGTAAAAATTGACCCGATGCGGTCTATGTAAACTCTGATGTGTTAAATTAATGAATGGTGTGGTTTTACACCATGTATGAAATGATTCAGCAATGTGTCTGTGAGTGCTATCTACTGATCCAGGGAATAGCACATTAATCGCACAAAGGATTCAGGATTAGAAAATCCGGGTTTGACAAGGAGGGACACGCACACCCATGCCCACACCCATGAATAAGCAGGACAGACGGTGGGAGCAGCGGCGAGTTGACGATTCCAAAAATGCAATTCTGGACCCTCTGTGTATACTGCACTGGTCCAAGATCACGCTAGTGCACATAGTGGCAATATCAGTGAAATATCATTTCCATATACAAAGATGACTAATAAATAGGCAAATAACAATAAATATCAGAGTAAAGACTTTAAGGTCAAAGCTTACAATTAATGTCTCAGAAGGCGAATAGCTCAATTAAGCTGCAGCAGAACGTAACGGGATAACTTCAGTAAAGCCCATCCATATGTCCACAGGTAATCGGCTGGGGTATTGCGACCTAGTTCTCCACGATCCTTGAAGTAGACCTTGTTGATTGACGATTCCTCCACTTCTATTGATTGATTATAGCAAGCATGAGTACACAACCGTACTCGCAAGTCATACCATAGAATGCAATTTATACATGATGGCTTATTCCAAAGGAATGGCTTCTGTGGTTCTTTTGCAGAAATGCAACATTTGCAATTGAATATGAATAATAGATTGAAATCATAATTTAAAACAAATAGACAATAATAATTTATCAGTTGTTTTCACCAAGACATATAGCCTAATAAAATTGTTCACACAGCCATATGACTTAGATCACACAGCTGTCCCTTCCCAATTGTTTTATAAAAACTACCCCTCGTGTGAAATCCCTTAGCATGTCCATGACCGCGGACGTGGCTATTTGAATAGATTGATTTAACACTCTGCAGAGTTTGTACACTTTACCCACAAGATGCAATCAATTGGATCAGAGCTGATCACAACAAAACCCTTCAGAAACTTCATCTCAAGCATTGACACTCTCAGTGTGCTTAACCGTCATACCAAATTATACACAGTGATTGGTACGACACACACCGTTGGATAGGGACACGACGAACTGCCCCGTGATGTGACTACTTGGTAGAACACCTCCACTCATTCATCACAGTCTAACCTACTATCTAAGTAGCAATGTTAAGAATCCATAACTTACTAAGTTAGGCTCGTCCCATTAGGCTTGTGGTCGTACAGTAAGGCTCAGTTCAATGGCGCACAAAGTTAAGTCCTTAATTGACCAAGGCAAGACTTCCAATTTATAACTGTACGACCGGGCTTAGCGGTATGATCGCATGATAGTTGGCGGTAGTACCACGCCGCAGCTCAAACGGCTATGTCAGAGAGAGTTAATGCTACATTATAGCCGTTCTGGCGTTGGTAGAATCTTGCGATACCGACCCTTAGCCAGTGAGTACCGCATTTATTTGAAAGGTTGGGTTTTTGTCTTCAACGATTGTTTTTGTTGGTGAGGGTTATAAATACCCCCCAACTGCTCAAGGGCTGAGTGCTAGACCATATTTAACATCCTTAGAGCCTTGAGCATTTATTCAACACCTCAAATACATTTGTGCATTCATTGTGAGGTAGTTGAGCCAATTCAAGTGCATTCACTCATTCTAGTTGATCCATTTACACTTGAGTGCCGTCAAGCAAAGATCATTGGTTTATTACTCTTGGAGTTTTGCTGAACTCCTAGATGGCTTGACGGTGATCGCACGGTGATCTCTTCAAGAAGCTTGTGAAGAGGCCCGGTGCCAAGATTGTGAGTGGTTTGGTGTTCACCATCTCCGGAGCGGAGGAAGAACAACCATTAGTGATCAAAGGAAGACTTAATTCGTTGAGCCGGCTTGATTCGTTCAAGCTTCCTCAACGTGGACTAGTGAAGACCGGCAAATCTTCGATACCACGGGTAAACATCGTTGTCTCTATTGTGGTTAATTCTTATCTTTACTTATTCCACATTTACAATTCTAGCATTTATCTTGTATTAAATTGCTTAGCTAGAATTGTATCTAGTTTAGACATAATTCATAAGTAGCTTAAATTGTTAATTTGCTAAAAAGTTTAAAAACCTCCTATTCACCCCCCTCTAGTCGGTTATCCTTGATCCTACAAGTGGTATGAGAGCTTAGTCAATCATTGATTTAGACTTAACCGTCTAAGAGAGAAAATGATGGCTAGTGAGGGAATTGTTTTAGGAAAGACTCCTTTATTTGATGGCTCTAATTATACTTATTGGAAAATTAGAATGTCAATTTATTTAAAGGCTATAAGTCCAAGCATTTGGAAAATCGTAAATGAGGGTTACGTCATGGCTCTTAATCCACCAGTTCCCACGGATCAAGAGGCACGTAATGCTCATTTAGATGCCCAAGCTATGAATGATCTCTTTGGTGCTTTGAACGCGGATGAGTTCAATAGAGTGAGCAATTTGGAAACCGCTCACGAAATTTGGACCACCCTCTCCGAAATACATGAGGGAACATCCACGGTCAAAGAGGCCAAATTGCATAGGCTTCGAATCAAATATGAGACATTCGTAATGTCGCCTCATAAAAATATCAATGAGATGTATTCAAGACTCAACAACATTGTGAATGAGCTCGAAGGTCTTGGTACTAACCTTCTTGATGTTGACATTGTGCGCAAGATGCTTAGGGCTCTTCTGGACAAGTATGAGACGTTGGTGATGTTATTCATCAACTCTCCCGAATTGCCAAGAATGACGCTAATGGGACTCTTGGGCAGCCTCATAACAATTGAGTTGTTAAAAAAAGACAAGGAAAAGCCCTTGGAGTCGTCTTCCTCAAAGAAGAAGATTACCGCTTTCAAGGCCAAAGCGGAATCAAGTGATGATGAGGATGAAGAAGGAGACTCCGAAGAGGAGTTTGCTTTTCTTGTCAAAAGAATGAAGAAATTCATGAGAAGACGCCCACATAGAAGCTTCAACTTTGACAAGAGTAAGAAAGGGCAATCCTCAAGTGACAACAAGCGTTATAGCAACATCTGGTGCTATAATTGCGAAGAGAAGGGGCACATTGCTTCCCATTGCCCCGCAAATAAGGATGACAAGGGCAAGTCATTCAAGAAGAAAGAATACAATAGAAAGAAGAAGCTTTTCAAGAAGCTTCACAAGGATGGCAAGCATGAAGCCCACATTGGAGAATAGGACTCCGATGAGGAGTCAACCGACTCTGACTTCGATGAGGATGAGTCCCCCAAAAAGAAGGGACTCGTTGGCATCACTATCAAGGAGGCTCCATCGCTATTCTCCACTCCTACTTGTCTCAAGGCAAAAGGAGATAAAGTAAAATCCATTAATGATAATGAACCAACATATGATGAATTAATGAATATGCTTGAAGACTTGAATGAATATCTTGGAAAAGAGATGTCAAAACATAAAGTCTTAAAGAGAGAGCATATCTCTCTAAAAGAATCTTATGAGGAGCTAAAGGAAGCTCATGACTTGCTTATCCAAGAAAATTCGAGCAAGTCTTGCTCTAGTATAGGAATTACATGTGATATTCTTGATGAAATGCGTAGTATAGAAATTGCTAGAACTAGTGCATCTACTTCATGTAATGATCCTATTGCTATGCCATGTTGCTCAAATATTAATGCTAATCATAATAATGTTGAGCATAATGATGCAAAGCTTGTTGTTGAAAACAATGAGCTAAAAGAACAAGTGACCAAGTTAAGCAAAAGCTTAGAACGATGCTTCAAAGGAAAGGCCACCCTTGACAAGCTTTTGAGTGAGCAATGGTGCTCATTCAACAAAGAAGGACTTGAGTATGTGCCCAAGAAAGGTAAGAAACCGGTAAACAAGCCCACAAGGCTTGTTAAGCAAAATGGTAAGTATTGCCATAAGTGCCGGAAAATAGGACATGTGCAACAAGCTTGTCCTATTGGTATATATGATTCATGTTATATGCTTAGAAAAACTAAGGATGGTAAAGTCATTGCTATATTTGTTGGTACTTCAATTTTAGACGCTAAAAAGAATGCTATTTGGGTGCCTAAATCCTTGGTCACTAACCTCCAAGGACCCAAACAAATTTGGGTACCTAAAAGAACTTGATTCTTGTTTTGTAAGTGAACTATAAAACCGGCGGAAAATATTGGGTGCTTGATAGTGAATGCACTCAACACATGACCGGTGATAGAAAGATAATCACCACATTCGAGAATGGTAAAGGAGTTGAGAAGATCACTTTTGGTGACAATAGCAAAGGAAAGGTAATAGGATTGGGTAAAATTGCTATCTCAAATGACCTTTCCATTTCCAATGTATCTTTAGTAGAATCATTAAATTTCAATTTGCTATCGGTTGCTCAAATTTGTGATCTTGACTTAATTTGCTCATTTTCTAATGAAGGTGTTACAATTTCAAATGCAAAAGATAGTTCTTTAGTTTTCAAAGGTTTTAGATTTGGAAATATCTATTTGGTTGATTTTACTTCAAATGAATCATGCTTAAAAACTTGTTTAATTGTAAAAACCTCATTGAGTTGGCTTTGGCATAGAAGGCTAGCTCATGTTGGAATGATTCAACTTAAAAAGTTTTTCAAACATGATTTAGTTGTAGTGCTTGTCAGGCCTGTAAACAAGTCACAAATTCTCATCCTTCTAAGAGTATCATGTCAACATCTAGACTATTGGAACTCTTACATATGGACTTGTTTGGTCCAACAACCTATAAGAGTATCGGGGGTAATAGCTATTGTCTAGTCATTGTGGATGATTACTCTAGATACACATAGGTATTCTTCCTAGATGACAAAGGTGAAACCTCCGGTATTTTCAAAAGTTTTGCAAAAAGGGCTTAAAATGAATTTGATTTCAAAATTAAGAAAATATGTAGTGTTAACGGTTCCGAGTTCAAGAATACTATAGTTGAAGACTTTTGTGATGAACTTGGAATAAAGCACGAACTTTCCACAACCTACACTCCGGAGCAAAATGGAGTTGTATAAAGGAAAAAACGTACATTAATTGAAATGGCTAGAACAATGCTTGATGTGTATAATACTTTCGATAGTTTTTGGGCAGAAGCTATTAACATCGCTTGTCATGCCATAAATCATCTTTATTTGCATCGTCTTTTGAAAAAGACTTCTTATGAGCATCTTGTTGGAAGAAAACCGAACATCTCTTACTTTCGCGTATTTGGTTGCAAGTGTTATATTTTAAAGAAGGGTGTTCGTCTTTCAAAATTTGATAGTCGTTGTGATGTTGGTTTCTTGCTTGGTTATTCTTCTAATAGCAAAGCTTATCGTGTCTTTAACAAAAACTCCGGTTTAGTTGAAGAAAGGCACGATGTGCAATTTGATAAAACTAATGGCTCTCAAGAAGGGCATAAGAATTTGGATGATGTAGGTGATGAAGCCTTAAGAAAAGCAATGGTGAACATGCAAATTGGCGACATCAAGCTTAAGGATGATCCATCATTTTCCACCCAAGTTGAACCTCCTATCTCTTCCATAAATCAAATTCAAATTGATGAAGAGGACAATAAGGAAGATGATCAACCATCCAACTTACCACCAAGAATCCACAATGCAATTACTAAAGGTCATCCAATAGACCAAATATTGAGTGACGTAAGTATGGGTGTTCAAACTCGCTCTCGTGTTGCTTTTTTTGTGAACATTACTCTTTTCTCTCTTCTATTGAGCCAAAGCATGTAGAAGAAGCGCTTGATGATCCGGATTGGGTGAATGCTATGCATGAAGAACTCAATAACTTTATCCGGAATGAAGTTTGGACATTGGTGAATAGGTCCAAAGAACACAATGTGATTGGTACTAAATGGGTCTTTAGGAACAAGCAAGATGAAAACGGTTTGGTTGTAAGAAACAAAGCAAGGTTGGTCGCTCAAGGTTATTCACAAGTCGAAGGTTTGGATTTTGGTGAAACATTTGCTCCCGTAGCTAGACTTGAGTCAATTCGGATATTACTTGTTTTTGCATCATACTTTGATATTAAATTATTTCAAATGGATGTTAAAAGTGCTTTCTTAAATTGTAAAATATCCGAACTTGTCTTTGTTGAACAACCTTTCGGTTTTGAAGATCCAAAGAATCCTAATCATGTCTATAAACTCTCCAAGGCACTCTATGACCTTAAACAAGCTCCTAGAGCATGGTATGAACGCCTTAGAGATTTTCTAGTCTCAAAAGGATTCAAAATAGGAAAAATTGATTCAACTTTATTTACTAAAGTCTTAGATGATGATTTCTTTGTGTGTCAAATTTATGTTGATAATATCATTTTTGGGTCTACTAACCAAGAATTTTGCAAAGAATTTGGTGATATGATGTCTAGGGAATTTGAAATATCTATGATCGGAGAAGTAAGCTATTTCCTTGAACTTCAAATCAAGAAACTCAAAGATGGAACCATCGTGAGCCAAACAATGTATGCAAAAGACTTGATCAAGAGATTTGGCATGGAGGATACAAAACCCATCAAGACTCCCATGGCATCCAACGGTCATCTTGACCTAAATGAGGGAGGTAAATCGGTAGATTTAAAGCTTTATAGGTCTATGATTGGTAGTTTTCTTTATCTTACCGCATCTAGACCCGATATCATGTTTAGTGTTTGCATGCGTGCACATTTTCAAGCAACTCCAAAAGAGTGCCATTTGATGGCCGTAAAAAGAATACTAAGATATTTAAAGCATTTCTCTAGCATTGGCCTATGGTTCCCCAAAGGTGCTAAATTTGATTTAATTGGATATTTGGATTCCGATTATGCGGGTTGTAAAGTGGATAGAAAAAGCACCTCGAATAGTTGTCAATTCTTAGGAAGATCTTTAGTATCATGGTCATCCAAGAAACAAAACTCCATAGTATTATCCACCACCGATGCCGAATATGTTTCCGCGGGAAGTTGTTGTGCTCAATTGCTATGGATGAGGCAAATTTTGATGGATTATGGAATTAAATTTGATAAAATGCCTTTTTTGTGTGATAATGATAGTGCGGTGAAAATAGCCAATAATCCTGTCCAACACTCAAGAACCTAGCATATAGATATTCGCCACTATTTCTTGAGAGATCATGTGAGCAAGGGAGATATTGAAATTAGCCACATCCGAACCGAAGACCAATTAGTGGACATTTTCACCAAACCATTAGATGAAGGCCGCTTTTGCAAATTGAGGAATGAATTAAATGTTATAGACTATTTAAATGTTGGTTGAACTCTTGCCTCATGTATTTGCTTTATTTGGTGTTATTTGAAGTCTTTTATGAAAATATTTTCAAAACAATTATTAAAAATTATTATGTTCATAAAACATTATGTTCTTAGATAGACATTAGTCTATTCAATTCATAATGATCCTAAATGATATTTAATTGAGTGCAATACTAAGGGTCATTTGCATAATTCTCAAAATCCAAAGTCAAATCCTAAAGTTCCAGGAAAATCGGAACTACCAGTGGGCTAAGCGCGGTCTGACCACAGTGCGGTACAACCAGCGTTATAACTACGGTATGACCGCAGTGCGGTACTACCGGTGGTAAAGAGGAGGTACTACCGCGGCGGTTTGTAAATGGCATTAACTGCCGTGCGGTTTCTACTTCGTGCCCGTTTTACTTCCGAAACAGTTCGACCGCACCTCTCACCGGTTCATTTCTCTCTCGGCCTCTCTCTCTCCAACCTGAAGAACCTCAAATCCCCTTTGCAATTCCACAAATTTCTTCGGTGATTCTTCATTCCTTGTTGATTCCTTGCATCACTAGGGTTCATCTCCCTCAATCCTCAAGGTAAAACCCATTTTGATCTTTGTTTTACCTAGTTTTGGTACCCTAGGTCACATTTTAGGGTTAATTTAGAATGTGGATGATTATTTGAAGTTCTAGTTAGGCAAATAGATAAATTTGATGTTTTATGATGTTCATACATCTATTCCGTGGGTTCAATCCAAAAGAAACATCACAAATTTCATTGAAATTCATGCCCTAGAACTTAGTATGGAAATGTGGTTCTACCGCTGTCTTGAGCGTGGTACTACTGCGATGTGGTCGCACCGGCCCAAGAATGGCGGTACTACCGATTATCCTGATAGATCAAAAAGACATTTCATTCAAATTAATTCTATTTTGTTTGATCCTTTGAACTCCTTGTAACTTGTCCTCTCTATGTAAAGATGCCTAGGACAAGGATTAGGACTTGCAAGTCGCATGGACCACCTGGAGGGCAATCTTCGTCCTCTCAACCTCCTGCGGCACCAGCTCAAGGAACTAGAGAGGTTCGCCAAAAGGAAGTACAAGGGCAAAGGGCCTGCAGCCAATGACCCTGAACCTGAGGATAGCCCATCCAATAATGAGTCAGAACCTGAAACAGAATCAGAAGATCTAGCAGGATCAGATGAGGAAATGGAAGAGCTAGAAGAGCCTCAGGATGATTTAAGGATGATTTCAGATGATCAGTTTGCCATCAAACGACACATAAATCAGTACCTCTTCCCTTCAAACTCCATCAATCCAAGATTCCACACAAAATTTCAAGAGCAAGTCTATGAGCAGCTATATGGACATCACAGAAATTTTGCTGATCATAAGTGAATAAAATGACAACACATTAACTTTTTGGACAAATATAATGGTATGTACCGGATGTTTCAGCAAGTTGGTCTTCATGATCTCGTAGCTCTAAGGAATGACTACGATGTGGAGATCATAAGACAATTCTATGCCACTGTGCATATTTCTCCAGATCTTTCAACAATGAAATGGATAATAGTGACCAGATGTTTGGAGTGCACGAAGGCATATTTTGAGTGTGTTTTGAGAACACCATCTGGCACATGGGACAAGCTCTATGATAGTCCTGCATTGCTTGCTCCTGCTTGGATTGACTTTTATGATCCAGTTGTCAGGTATACCCTAGGGAAGATACATGGTCTCAAGCCCATTCCTAGTCTGATTAATAGAATTATTAATCATACTTTATTTCCAAAGAGTGGAAACTTTGATGCAGTGAGAGGACATGCTTGGAATATTATTGACAACATCATGAATGGAATGAAATTTGATGTGGTGGAAGTCATTATTAGGGGCATATCTAATTCAAAGAATGATAGGGTCAAAAGGATTTACTATGCTCCCTATATTATGGCATTGATTTTAAGTAAGATTGAATACCATGGAGGTCTGGGTTCTCCCCACAAGGCATACAAGCCTTGGGAAGGTCCTCCTATTCGGCGAGGTTAGCAAGAAGAGGATGCTCTAGAGGAGGCAGCTGCAGGTGATGCTCAAGGTCAGGTGACACTTGCATAGATTCTCAACAATCAGTAGTTGATCCTCAATAATTTGCTACAAGTTAAGGTCACTCGGCAGGAAATGAGGACAACACAGCTAGAATTTCAGAATGAAACTCACAATAGGCTAGCTGCCCTGTCAGATAGTGTTGAGTCTATAGAGCAGCTGTTGACTACTCCTCAGTGCTACACTCATCGTCCTCCGCCTCCAAGGGCTTCCTCTACTCTAGCTGTTCCTCCTTTGGCCCCTACTACAGCTCCTTTAGCCCCAGCTGATCCAACTCCTATTCCTCAGGCTTCATCTCCTCAAGCCCAAGCTTCAGCTCCTCAAGATCCAGCGACTCTTCCTCCCTAGGACCCAGCAGCCTGAGATGTTTTTGGTACTTTGATGGCAAAGGGGGAGAAGTAGAAGAAGTAGAAGAGAAGAAAGATTTAGGGGGAGCAAGACTTATTATAATACTCTATGTGTTTTGTGTGTTTTGTTATTGTTGAACTTGTTATGGATGAATGTTTGTAATAGTTTAAACCTTGTTATGGTTGTTATCTTGTTGAACTTGATTAATATTATGATTATGTTCTTCTTTTACAATGCAATCTTTTTTTTGGTCATTATATATTGTTGCAATTATTCCTCAAGTTCAAAACAAACAAAAGAAACTCCGCCAAAATTTCTAAAAATCTATACATGTGCCTGTAAAGATTCTCTATCATTTATATGCACATGTTTAGGGGGAGCTTTTTTATTTTGGCTTTAACAAGAAAATAATTCTCTAAACTCATTTGAGCTCATTGCAAGAATTATTTTGTTGTTAAGTCATCAAAAGAATATACACTTATCTCACAACAATTAGTATATTCAAAACAATCTTTCTCACATATTAGTTGTGTTGTCATCAATTACCAAAAAGGGGGAATTGAAAGCATCTAGGCCCCTAAAAATGGTTTTGGTAATTAATGATAATGTGTGAATATGGGATTAACATGTTTATTGTGTATTTACAAGGTTAAGTCCCATTGGTGAGTTTGATGTCTTGAAGATGCATACTAAAGGACAACATGAAGATCTTTTGGATAAAAGACAAGGTACAAGTAGTCTAGGATCCTTTTTATATTTTACCGGTCTTAGGAGAAATGGTTGGAAGACCGGAATTTAGGATAATGCCATACTATTAAGAGGGATCATGACTAGTAGTTTGATAGCATGTTCTTGTGCCATTTGGATCAATTTAGGATCATGCATGCGTTTGGATTTGAATTTTAAAGCTCTCTGTGCAATTGACAGCTCAAACAATTGTACCGGAGGCTAACTGGCAGAACTACAGCTTAAAGCAGTATGACCGCGCATCGCTTGGCGGTATTACCGTGGGACGTTCGGACTGTCCAAAAGTTCAAGACCATGTGGCTAAAACTTGTGGTCCGAACGGTCCAATCAATCCGGGCCATCCACGTAATCGGTCCAATCGTCACAGCCAACTAGTCGCTAGAGCGGTACGACCTGCTCTTGATGCGGTACTACTGCATTGCGGTCGTTCCGAATTTTAGTTGGTGGAACTACCGTGTGCCATTCGGAACGTCCGAACATCATCTGATCGTGTGGTTTAAACATATTGTCCGAACGGCCCAATCAATCTGGACCGTCCACGTATATAGTCCAAACGTGCTTGTTAACCTATTTGCTGAGTGGTACGACCGCAATGCGGTTGTTCCGTTTTCTAGTTGACGGTACGTAAAATCCAGAGAGACTCTATTTCAGTTGAAATTGCAAAACCCTTGGAACGGTAGTACCGTCGTTGTTTAAACGGTACTACCGCTCTACGGTTCTTCTAGAAAATGGAGCGGTACGTATTTTCCAGAGAGCACCCTTTTTGGATCTTTTGTGAAACGGTAGTACCGCCCTTGTGAGCGGTACGACCGTTTAGCGGTATGACCGCGTGATAGTTGGCGGTAGTACTGCGCCGCAGCCAAACGGCTATGTCAGAGGGAGTTAATGCTTCTGTTATAGCCGTTACGGATTAGTTGGTAGGATGTGGTAGTACCTGCCCTTAGCCGGCAGTAATACTGTATTTCACTAAAAAGTTGGGGTTTTGTCTTCAACGGTCGTTTTTGTTAGTGGGGGTTATAAATACCCCCCAACTGCTCAAGGGCTGAGTGCTACACCACATTAACATCCTTAGAGTCTTGAGCATTTATTCAACACCTGAAATACACTTGTGCATTCATTGTGAGGTAGTTGAGCCAATTCAAGTGCATTCACTTATTCTAGTTGATCCATTTGCACTTGAGTGCCATCAAGCAAAGATCATTGTTTTATTACTCTTGGAGTTTTGCTGAACTCCTAGATGGCTTGGCAGTGATCGCATGGTGATCTCTTCAAGAAGCTTGTGAAGAGGCCCGGTGCCAAGATTGTGAGTGTTTTGGTGTTCACCATCTCCGAAGCGGAAGAAAAACAACCAATAGTGATCGAGGGAAGGCTTAATTCGTGGAGCCAACTTGATTCGTTCAAGCTTCCTGAACGTGGACTAGTGAAGACCGGCAAGTCTTCGATATCATAGGAAAACATCGTTGTCACTGTTGTGGTTAATTCTTGTCTTTACTTATTCCGCATTTACAATTCTAGCATTTATCTTGTATTAAATTGCTTAGCTAGAATTGTATCTAGTTTAGACATAATTCATAATTGGCTTAAATTGTTAATTTGCTAAAAAGTTTAAAAACCTCCTATTCACCCCCTCTAGTCGGTTATCATTGATCCTATAAGTGGTACCAGAGCTTGGTCTCTTATTGATCTAGACTTAACCATCTAAGAGAGAAAATGATGGCTAGTGAGGGAATTGCTTTAGGAAAGGCTCCTTTATTTGATGGCTCTAATTATGCTTATTGGAAAATTAGAATGTCAATTTATTTAAAGGCTATGAGTCCAAGCATTTGAAAAATCGTAAATGAGGGTTACGTCATGGCTCTTAATCCACTAGTTCCCACAGGAATGGCCACGGCCATGTCGAGGCCACACACGGTGGTGCAAAGGCGTCGCGGCAGCGTGTGTAGGAGACAGGGGGCGGTGAAGCTCCTTCCTCGGCAGCAGCATCACGGAGGTGCAACGGCGTGGTGCAGGAGCTCCGCGCGTAGGAGATGTTGGGGCCACGCTGCCACGCTCATATGATACGGAGCCAACGGTGCCACATAATTGGCGGGGAAAGGGTTAGCATTAGCCATTAGGTTTACTAAAAAGTCCATAGAAAAATATAATTATAAAGAAAAATACGGATCGTCTATTTTTTTGATCCAATAGTTCAGATTAGTTAGGATTTAATTATACAACACCTGGTAGTATGAGTAGTAGAATTCCAAGAGATATAGAATTGTAATTGCTTATGTGGGAATCACATGACACATGATTAATATATTGAACCTTAGTTGAAAAAATCCATAATATCCTTATGAAAAATTATAAATACAAAGGAAAGTCTATTATATCCTTAATAGACTAATGGTCATATTTGATTTATATACCATCATATACTACCGGTAAAATATACCGTAAAATTTCTCACTTAATAAGCTATCGGGTTTGAACTTTCATACGTAAATTAAGGTCAAGATCTTGTCAAGAAAGAAGCTCAGTAAGGATCACAGCCGCATGAGCACATCAACTTTCTCTAGCTTGCAGAGCTTTAGCTTTCTAAGGAAGAGTTGGACAGGGCGCATACCTTAAGACGTGTCCATGTCTGCAACTTGCAGAGATTTAGGTGCTATATTATTAGGCATTATTCCAATGTACTCAGGACACATTGGCTTTATAATCACAGACAGAAGCTGCATACACAGGATCTGTGTAACCGCGTCCCATTGATCGTATATGTATATGAAAAAGGACTAAACTTGATGTTACTGATCGGGTAGGCCTTAAGATCTTATCAGAACGCTGCAGTATTACTCAACTGAGCGAGGATATGTGAAACGTGCTGTCGGACCCGGATTTTGAGAATCCAAATTCTCTGTAAAAACACTGTGCTATTTTCTGAATCAGTAGATAGCACTCACAAATACGTCACTGAATCAATTCATACATGGCGTAGATAAAACCATACCATTCATTAATCAACACAACAGAGTTTACATAGACCGCATCGAGTTAAATTTTACAATAAGGACCGAACAAGCCAAAGATTACATTACAAAAGTAGCGGAAGCGACAACGAAAGCAAAAGGGGTCAGAGCACATCTCTCCACAGTCAAGCGACTGGGGAAACCCGTGTGCGTCCGATATTACCCAAAGTCTTAGGTAATATAGGATGCACGCAAGCACCGACAGAGTCAACTAGATTGGGGTTAGGCCTAGACTAAAGGAACTAAACTACGCTTCATCATCTCCTAGGCCTACAACTTCTGGATCCTCGTAGTACGCGTAGTCTTTTGGATTTCCTGTTTCTGAGGGTTTTTGAGGAAAGAGCGAGAATGAGTATAACTTCTATGCTCACGAGCCAACACACAATGCAATAATATACATACAAGGCTAAACAAGGATGGCTCGGGTTCTTTTATTTGCTAGAGCAACATGTTCAATTATCATAATTACAAAGTCCTATCACTTAGCATTTTAACAAATTGCATTTTATTAAAGAGAGTAATTGTGTAATATTTATTTCAGTAGAGGTTCCCTTTGTTAGAAACTCTACCTTATGCTTCATTTGATTGGAGCTACCTCCAATTATTACCACCGCTGAGCTCGATGGCTCAGGTAAAATCAAAACTCAGGGCTAGGTGAGCCCTCCATATTTTTCATACCACTCACAAGGTTTTTGAAATAGAACTAACTCAAGTTAAGTTCCCATATCCGTCTTTGATTGTAGGCATGGCTGTTTAAACAGTTTAGACTCTGCAGAGGTTGTACACTGTACCCACAAGAGATAGTAATACTCGTTACCCCACATGATACTGTAGTCAAGTGGTTGAGCGACCGTCACAGTAACCTTTCAAACTACATTGCCCCTTCCGTCATATCACCCATATGGGGTTATGCCCATACGTTGCGCGGGATCATTTTACTGCAGCGTTGGGCATAGTTGAACTACCCACAACAGCTGGCAACTTCACCCATTCAAGTTGGATGTACCGCAAGCTTACGCATTCCCTTTCTCCACCCAGTGAGATACATTCAGGGTTTAATAATTTTACTAAGCCAAGTTGCAGTTTGCAGACTTGTGGTTGTACTTGTTTAACATGGGAGGTCGTGACAAGATTAAGTCCTTAATCCATCCGGGCGGTTCATTCCACATACTAACCACTCTCATGCTCCTTGAGCACCCACCGCCTTTCCATCCGCCTAGATGTGGTATTAGCAATTAGGGTTTTTGAGGAGTAAAATACATCAACTCAATCATCTTAGTCATTCACCCACAATGACTACCCAAACCATTTTCATGTTTAAAAGATGATGATTGGGACATTTAATGTCCCGGTACTTAAGCAAGACTAGTATGTCGCTTAAGTACAACCTATAACTAGTATTTACCATATAGTTATTAGGGTCATGGAATAAGGGGTTCAATTATCAAGGGATGGCATATTAATTAATTAATCATCAAATGTGTATTTAACTAAATTAAGCTTTAACATACATTTGATTAAAGAATTAAAGCATGCAATTTTGGTAATTTAAATGAATATAATTTGCATAAAATGTAGGCTTAATACGATCAAAGTATTGACTCGCCTTGGTTATAGGTAAGAGAGTCTTGAAAATCTTGTGCTTGATCGAAGTGGAGGTCTTCCGCGTCTTCGAATCCTAATCGGACGATCGTTCCGGAAAAAGGCACAAACAAGCAAAAAAACAAATAAATACACAAGAATAAACAAATGAACTCTAAATTAAACAAGACCTATGCCATTAGCAAGATCTTGAATTTACAGACTTTTAGAAACAAATTTCATAATTTTTGGAGCTATATCGGAGGAAAACGGAATTTATGAAGATTGAATTGGAATTAAAAGAGAGAGAGAGAGAGAGAGAGGGAATGGGTGCAGAGCATAGTGCATAGACTTGGTTCGCGTGCATGGGGCGTTGGTCCACGGGAATAGTGAAGGGCGGTGCCCACTGTCAATCAAAGGGGGAGGATGAACCAGCATTAAAAGGAGTGGTTACTAATTATGGGCCCACCGGTTAGTCAAACAAAAGGGGTTTTCAGACATCAATTAATGGCTAGTTAAAGCTAATCATTAATCAAGCTTTAAGATAGAGATTGAGGGGGATTAAAGTGGCGCACTGGACCAAATCTGGATCGAGCAGGGGAAGCTCGGGTGCGTATGGCTCGGGCTTGCCGCTGGCAGGGGAAAGGAGGGCGACACCGGGCAAGGCTGGGAACGGCGACCAAGGGGGAGGCGTCCATGTGCGCACTAGTAGCAGGGCCAGCAGTGCTTTGGAGTAGTGGCACGGTGGGAGGCACACGGCGAAAAGCAAGCGACGGCGGTGGCACGGTCGTGCGACCAACCGGTGACGGGGTGGCACGATGGAGAAGGGCGTGCACGCACGAGTTGCGCGTGGGTGTAGGGAGACCGGCAAGGTGGCCCGAGTGGCTTGGGGGCGGTCGAGTCGGTCCGACGGCGGCGGTCGTGGGCGGAGGAGAAGAGGCGGCGCCGGTGGGGCATCTTGGCGGCGGGGAGGGAGCATGGAGGTAGGGGATAGCATCCTCGCCCTTCGAGGTGCATGATGACGCGATCGGCGGGGTGGTGGTGGGGCTAGAGCGGCGGCACAGTAGTGAGGCGGCATGGCCGATTTGGGAGCTCTGGCTCCGGTTCCGCTCGGTGAAGAGGAGGAAGGCAATGGAGGGGGTGGCCAAGGGGGAAGGTAAGGGGGCTCTAATAGCCGCATGGAGGGAGGGAGAAGGGCAAGGAGCCATTGAGGAGGGGATGGCCTGCGCGGACGTGACGAGGTGGAGACAGGTGGGCATAGGGGTGCGACGTCACGGAGCGGCATGGGCGCGCGGATGGGTGCGGCCAAAGCAGAGCAGGTGGACGCAGAGAGCAGGTGGCGGCAGGGAGCATGAGGTGGTGGTAGGCGGCCTCGTGGCTGGCGTGGGCGGCTCAGGCCAGAGGAGAAGAAAGGGGCAACGGGGAGAGCTGATGGCAGCGACGACGACTTTAGCGGCCGGAGCAGGTGGGTGATGGGACACCGGGCGTGGATGAGCATGGTGTGGTGACGAGCGGGTGCATGAGATGGGCAGGTGTGTGTGGGCAGAGCTTGCTGACGTGGCCATGGCGGGTGTGGACTTCAGCAAGCGGTGACGACCAGGTGGCAGAGGGCAGCGGGAGTGGGTGGCGGCAGGAGGGCATGCGGGAGTGGGTGCGGCGCCAAGGAGCATGCGGTGGCCAGAGGGGCTCGGTGCTAGGAGCTGCTCGTGGCGATGGCGTCACGGGAGAGAGAAGGAAGGAGGGTAGGGCTCGACTGCGACTAAAGGAAGAAGAAGGCGTCGGGCCAAGGCAGCCGAAGGAAAAAGGCCAAGGGTGGTGCTAGGCTGGGAAAGAAAAGGCCGGGGGCAAAAGGGGAAATGGGCCGAGAAAGAAAGAAGGGAAAATGGGCCAGCCCAAAAGAGAAGGGCTGAGCCCAAGAAAGAAAACAGGCTGAGCCCAAAGAGAGGAAGGCCCACTTGAGAAAAAGGCCCGGAATTCGAAAGAGGAGAAATTCAAACCTGAATTTGAATTTTGAAGATCAAGGAAGTTTGAAACACAAACCCAAGCTTAGAAGGAAAGCTAGAAGTTTTGAAAATACTTGCTAATTTGAAATACGAACGAAAAACGAAAACCAAAATAGTATTTATTATTTACTCGTCCGAAAACGGGACGTTACACGTGCCGTGCCCCTTAGTTGACTGGGATCCTTGTCTGCAGAAGACTAAAACTTGTTACAAGGGATCAGCCTATCAGTGACGAACTTTAGTGATAAAACCTTAATTTCTCACTAATATACGGCTTTTTAGTTACAAAATTCTTCTGTTGTTGCTTAATTAGTGACAAAAATATTTTGTCGTCATAAAACATGTTAGGAAATATTTTTTAATTTAGGTGCAGTGCTCTACAAGCACATTGCTATATTTCTTCAATAAAGGGTGTTCAGCTTAGATGAGTGTTAGGAGTGCTTTTAGTTTAGGTGCAATACTGTATATCTGGGCACATTGTTATCTTTCATCAGTTCAGTTATGAATATTTTAATTTATGGATCATATACGAGTTTTTATTGTTATTCAAATTATGGTATCTTGTTGTCTACTTATTTTAAATTTTACGGTGCAACGCAGTTCATGATGATGTTGTTTTGAAGGTACTAAGTTAGTTCCTGAAACATTTAATCCAAAAATAAGTTATCCTATCATCACTAAGGCCCTGTTTGGTATGGCTCCAACTCCTAGCTTCATAGTTGGAGTGGGTGGAGCTGTGCCAAACGGGGTTGCTCCAAAAATATTTTGGAGTTGGAGCAACCGGAAGCGGAGCAGTCCGTAGTACAAATTTTGGGAGCGGGTAGAACCTTGCTCTAAGTGAGGAGCTGCAGGCCAACAAATTGAAATACCCATAGAAGTTGAGACAAATTACCTGCAATATGCCACTGAACTACCCTTCCGTTTTCCCACCCGGCACCCCACCCCCTCGCACTTTCCTCCCGATTCCCAAATCACCACAGCCCACAGAACCCTAGAGGGCAGAGAGGCGGCAGCGGCTAGGGCCTCTTCACATCACCCCACTACTTCTCCCTCTCCCCGTTCCTCGCCCTCGCTGTCCCCAAGATCCGTGCGGGCCCTGGCTGCGCGTGTGGATCCAGGCCGCCGCCGCCATGTCCAACATGGGGCTCTTCAAGGCCGAGATGAGCAGCGACTCCTTCCAGCTCCTCGGCATGGCCGAGATGGGCATGATCCCTGCCATCCTTGCCCGTAGGTGAAGAAATCCATCCACTTCTGCAGCAAAATGTGAAATGTTTGAGCAAAAAATCAATTTTTTCTACAGTATACACGGGTCGCGGCACGGGACGCTGACATACAACATCTTGTGCTCGGTGGCGGGGGTGGTGGTCCTCTCCTTCATGAGCTTCCAGGAGATCATCGAGTTCCTCAACTTCCTCTACGGGCTCGGGATGCTCGCCGTCTTCGTCAAGCTGTGCGTCAAGGACCCTAATCTGCCCAGGCCGTACCGGATCCCCGTCGGCAAGGTTGAGTAGTTTTTGCAGAAATTAGCGGACACTGCAATTTGTTTTTGCACGTACATGAGGATTGGAATACGTACATGTGCCGTTTTTTGTGTAGTAGTTTCAGTAAATACATTTGATCATACACCATTCAGAGTACAGTGGTTATGAACTCCTGGTGTGTTTTTCAACTGATATTGTTCGTCACAATAGTGGAGCAATTGTTGTTGGAATTTGAAATCCTAGAAGGGACTTACCTCAACTTGTCAAAGTTATAGTTTGTAGTTGTTTGGGATTCATTGCAAGCTTGTGATCTATGGATGCAGTGCTTCATTTCTTCAGCAAAGTAGAGCAAGATTGTGTTGAGTTGCGCTCAACTGCTTCCATCAGTGAACTAGAAAAAGGATTATGTTCTGCATTTGAGTTGCAGTCAACTTCTTGTATCAGTTGAGTACAAGACAACAACATGTATTTCAGTCTTATATCCCAAAATGTTTGCTTAAGGATTAAGGTTCCAGAGATGAGTTAAATGTTATGTATAATGTGTAAAGATGAGTTAAATGTTATGTATAATGTGTAAATTAGCAGAGATTTATCTTACAAGTTTATGAACCAGGTGCATATGGACAGTAGACCATAGAGCATCTTGATTGTCTACAGCTAAATTTTGCTATTTTCAGAGATTGGAAATTATGTGACGTTTGTCCCTTGTAGAATTCATATAAACATGTGCATGAACTTTCCAAGATGATATTTTCAGAGATTGGGAAGCGCTGTAATTCTTATTCCTGAGCTCTCTACGCTTTCATTATGATACTCATTGGATTAGAATCTTTGTTATGAATTTCATATGTTTATGTTATGTTTTATTTTAAAAAAATCGATTGTGGGCAAAAAAAGATGGCACAACATGATTGAAATCAACTTATTAAACTGTTATAAGTTATAAAATATGAAAAAAATTACAAGTCACAAAACGAGGGTAGTGTAGTCATTTTACAAACATCCTTCTCATTCCTAGAGCTGGAGTTAACTTTCTAACCAAATACCTCCTCAGACTGCTCTAACTTCTTATAGAAGTGGATCCAAGAGTGAAGCTGGAGTTGGAGCTGCAAAAACTTAGAGCAGAGCCATACCAAACTGGCCCTAAATAAGTACCATTTACTGGCAAGAGAAATTGTCAAAAATTTACTTTATTTTTGCCACTGTTGAATTCATATTACGTGACAAACAAATTTCCACAAAAAACTTACTTAGTCCCTAAAATATAAGTGGTTTGTGGCAAAGATTTAGTCACAAATATAACGTTTGCCACTAGAAATGTATACTACAGTGATAAAAAATTCTTTTCACTAGTAAAGATTTTTTTTTACACGAATTCACCCTGTAATGAGTGACAAAAACGCGTAAGTATCAAGCTTGTCACACATATAATAATTAAGAGAAATACTAGAAAATACTATAGCGTTTTCTATCAATCTAATGGTACAAGGAATCTGCATCCAATCAAACCACATGTCCTGCTCATAGCCATTCGATTTGAGGCATGGAGCCACTTCATCAACCTTATCCTTTCCCTGACTCCATCCGCGTTGCATTCATCTCCCTTTCCAGAACCATCTCTCTATCTCTCTCTCTCATCAATCAGTCAATCATAATCCACACCGGTGGAATTGCCGCTGATGCTAGTGTGTACCCACGCGCCATCCCACATTAGGGCAGCTGAGGGCAGACGGCACGTCCACGCGTCGTCGTGGGAAGGTGAGGAGGCGCAGAGCGGAGCGGACACTATGACAGAGCTAGCGGGGTGGATGTGATGACATGGTGGGGAGCCTGCACGTCACCGCGTCGCATCACTACCTTGGTTTCTGTGTTTTGTCGCACCCGCATGCGCGACGACGTCTGTGAGACCCCGACATTTATTAGGCTCATAATACTTAGTCATCCAATTGACCCTAGTATTATCAACCGAATAAACTCGGTCTCGAGAGATGTATACTCCCGAATGCGATATACATACCTCACAACAAAAGAATATATCAATTCCATACAACACATAGAACATAAGCAACAAACCAGAAGTTAATATTAATATGGAATAGCTACTACAAAAGAGGGCCCTTAGGCCAAATAGCAATAAGTTACAAGAATACACAATGAAGCAAAAGTGCCATAAAGATGGCTATAACACAAAGCCAATCAGTGTGCCTTAACCCCTAGGCATCTGACCGGACCGCCAAGCTAGTCGTCGAAGAAACAGCAACACGTGGCACAGAAGTAAGGCTCTTGGAGCTCACCTCCGATCCTCTGCAACAAATTTGTTAAGCAAAGCAAATGAGTACAATAACTTGTTTATTGTACTCGCAAGAACGACGTGTAAGATAACGTAACTATAATTTAGCTACATGCAAGCTTTAATTAAGTGGATGGAGCTTTGGACTTACATTTTAGCACAAAGCAAGTTTCATTTGCAATAACATAATAGATTGAAGGCAATTTGATAAAGCATTTTTAATTGTTGAAATACAACGCGATAATAACATAATAACAACAACAAGAACAAACACCGAAGTGACTAACCCTTAGTCACCACAACAATAACATGAACTCCCGTTCATACCAACCCATCAAGTTTTAATTAAAAGGTTGAGACTAGTCTTGAACGACCTTACCAAGCATGTCCATAACCTAGGGCGAGGCTATTGAATAGTTTTATCCTGCAGGGTGTACCAATGTACCCACACGTTAGACCGCCTTTCCTTTAGGCACACGACCTTTGGTGTGCTTGCACGCTAAGTCCTACGAGACATTTCCAATGGGCGATGCTAATTACGAGCCGCAACCCACGGGGACAAGACACATTAGACAGACCTAACCGGTCCGCCAATGCTCCCTCCCAACACCACACACACAGATTTTATTAAAACATACCCACCAACCAGCTCATAATTAACACCTCCCAAAGTACTTAGTCAAGAGAGGTCCCATATCCCCTCGTGTGGTTAGCACGCAAAAGCGCTTGGCTTAGTGACCCAAGTACTCGGTCCTTAGGGACCGGGCATACCACCACATTCCAAGAACCGCACCACCCATCCAATATGCCCAAGTCTAAATCGACATTTTATTTTCAGTTTTGATTTTACAAATTAATCAAAGCACAAGTGCTGGACATATAGGAGGAATAATTATACTTGTGTGATCAAGACCATCGACTATGTCGATGATCGCCCATTACTACCGATAGCTAAGCATGTCTAAGCAGTTTAAACGCAACTACTAAGTGATAAGAGCTCATCCAACGAGCTCAAACCACAGCGAATATCCTAGGCTCATTGGTAGTAGAGGATAACAATTCCTACAGATTATGCAACTATAGGAAAGCTAGCGACATTTAACACAAAGTAGCATGCATACATAGAAGTAAAACAAAGTAGTAAGCTTTAAAGTAATGGGACAATGATGGAAATGGTCAAACTGCTTGCCTTGCTGCTGGTCACTTTGTTGCGGAGGGTCGCTTATGGGATCACCACAAATGTCGAAACCTAACGGAAAAACGATAAAGAACCGATAAGAACGACGAAAAACAACAAGACAGCACAGCAAACGAACTCCAAATTCTCTGAAATTTCTACAGCAGTAAGAGGGTGATTTTTAGGAATTTAGCAACAAGAACCAATGGATTTGGATTCTTAATGCAAAAGTTATGAGCAAAACAATTCTGCTCAGCCCTGAAAATACCAAACTGCACTATTCACTAATTTAATTATGAGGCAACAATTTCTAGAAAAGTGGTGAGGCTGAGATTTTTACTGTGAAACCAGCACCTCATGAGATGAATAACACAATTGAGTTCATCCCATTTGGAGCTATATTGCACTTTCTATAATTTTTGAAAAACAAGAACTTGAAAAAAATTATAATGCACAAGTCCTTATTTCTATAACAGCAATATGCTCAAATCTAATTTTTACAGTGAGTTCATTAATAGAGGAAGCTAACAAAGTTGGTCTCATTCAAAAATAACCTACAGAACATTAGTTATGGGTTTTACAAGTTAAACCTAAATTTTGAGTGTATTATCCAAAAGGGAGTACTAAAACCTATGGCAAAACTGTGCTCTGGAGCTGAACTCAACTTACAACCATTTTTGGATTAAAGTCAAGTTCAAGATAGAGCTAACACAATTTGAATGACCTCAAAAGGATTTAAAATGAAAAAGATATAAAATTCTAAAGTCTACCTCATTTCAGTTCATACTTAAGAATTTACTGACCTTCCTAACATTCACAAAGACATGGGAGGTCGTGAGCCACAGATCTCAGATCCAACGGCTCAGACCTCCCAGGAGAACAACACACATGCACATGGGAGGTCCAGAGGTCCTGGACCTCCTAACCACGCACATGCGCGAGGTAAGGGGAGGTCATGGCCGTAGATGGAAGATCTAACGGACCACAACATGGAAGGGAGGTCCGGAACGGACCAGATTAAAAGGGGAGGTCCTCAACGGTGAGATGACCTCGAGGAGGTCCCAGAGGAGGTCCTCAACGTCACAGACCTCCAGGGAGGTCTGGACGGCTAAGATTGCGCCAAGGAGGTCTTGGACGCTCCAGATCTCCTTGGAGGAGGTCTGGACATCCCAGAGCTCGCGCACGCACATGTTTGGACAGGGCATAAATGCGCGTGGGACACAAGGAGGTCCGCGCGCGGGAGGACTTAAAGGCGCGCAATAAATGGTGGATTTAAGGACATCAAGACCCACCCAATGATTGCGAGATTTAGCAATTTATGGCGCATTAACCCCAGCGAAGCTCTGTCCTAAAAACGACAACAACGCGGTCGTTGCGTCCGACAAAATCCGTGTTCAAATATTTGGTTCTCGCCGGCGATGTAGACCTCGCCGGCGAGGTCCAATGGTACCGTTGGGTTCGCAATAACCACGCGCACCCAACGGACCTTCTCTCAACGGCAAAGACGGCCTTGAACGCCGGCGAGCCGGAGAGGACAGAGGTGACCCGCACGGGCAAAACCGAAAAGCAAAAATGAGCTCCGCGCGACAAACAAGCTTATGCCAAACTAAAGCTCCGCGAGATCATTCATGCGGGTGCCAGCATCTAAAGGACTAACAGGGCTTACGATGGTCCTAAGGTCGGGAGGTCGTGGAGGTGGTGGCGGAGTTGGGGAAGACAGGGCTCCACGGCCAAAGCTCCGACTTCAAGCCCGACTTTGACCACCTCTGAAAACAAAATGCCCAACAAATTAGGTTAGGGCTTGATCCCGGAGGAAGGCACAAATGGAAGCAAGGAGAAAGGTGGAAACCCCGGTGACCCTTGTCCACCGAGGAACTTTAAGTCCAACAATGGCGGCCAAGGAGCTCTGCGGCTTAAAGTTCACAAGCACAGATGGGTGAGCAAAGAACAATGGCTTGTAAAGGAAGATAAAGGCACAGTGGGGTGGTTTTATCCTAAGGGCAATTGAGGTCGTAGACCACTGGCTAAGCTCACGGTGAGCTTGGCCCATGGCACGGTCCAGTGCAGGGGACAAGACATAAAGGTTGACAAGGGGGCAGGCTAGAGCTTGACCTGAGAGGCTAAAAGCTGACCTGCATTAAATGCGGGTCAGCAAAGAGCTGTTATACATACTCCATGGCAGACTTGCATTAAATGCATTGCTCAGAGCTTGCCCGCGCGCCAGAGGAAGGAGAAGAACAGGGGAGGACTTTATGGCCGTTGGATAAGACCTGGGAGAGGTCCTAACCATCGGATCCTATTTTGAACCGTTAAGTTTTAAGTGGCTGGGAGGAGGTCCCAGCCACACGATCAAGGGCGAGGAGGTCGTGGCCCTCCGATCCCCTTAACGTGAAAACGCACGTGAGGAAATGGACAGGAGGTCCAAAGCGTTGGATCTCCATCCAACGGTGCGGACCTCCAGTTGGGACTTAACCGCACGCGAACATAAGAGACTGAGGGGGAGGTCATGGCCTTTGGATGCAAATCCAAGGGCATGGACCTCATCAAGGCGGGAGGACCTTGCTGTAATATTTTTCAGAGGAGGTCGTGGCCTTTGGATGTAAATCCAACAGCCACGACCTCAAGTGAGTACAAAGGGAGGTCGAGGCGGTTGGATGTAAATCCAACAATGATGACCTCGCCAAGGTGGAAGGTGGTTTTGAGGTTGGATAACCATGGGAGGTCGGGGCGGTTGGATCTTAATCCAAGGGCCAAGACCTCAACAAGGCAGGAGGACCTTGTTGTGATGTTTTTCAGAGGAGGTCGTGACCATGGATTTTTGATCCAATGGCCTTTGCCTTAACTTGATGTGGTGTGTAGATTTGTTTTTTATAACTGTGAGGGAGTTAGGGCCGCGGATCTTGAATCCAAGGGCCAAGACCTCACATAGGTGGGATGACCTCATTGCGATGGCTTACAAAGACGAGGAGGTCCTTTGAGGTTTAACACGGGGGGAGGTCGTGGCCGTGGATCTTTGATCCAGCGGCTATGACCTGATGAGGTGGGGAGGTCTGATGCCCACGTTGACCCGAGGAGGTCCACGAGGTCAAGAGGACCTCGAATGGGGAGGTCCTGGGGGCCTTGGTTGAGGGGGAGGTCGTGGCGGTTGGATTGGATCCAACGGCTACGACCTCATCAAGGTGGGAAAGGAGGTCAGATGGGGTTGGGCTGGACCAGTTTGAGTCTGGCTCACCCAAGGAACGAGGCTCTGTTTTAAATTTAATTTTCTAATGACTAAGACTTTGCAAAATTGTTTGAGATAGCAAATGAACTCCAAAATTCATAAGATTTTAACTGGAGCTAGTGACAACATGATTAACCTTACATAAATTTTCCAGAGGTTATTATGCCATGCATTTTTCTCAGGAATTTCATTAAGGTTGTTCAATGATTCATTTTACCGCAAAAATTATCAAACTAGTTTTACAACTTGTGATATTTTTCAGAGGGTCCCACCTCAGTTTTAGGACCAAGGAAGATACTTTCCAATTGTTTGGCACAAGATTTGAGAGAATTGGAAAATGAATTTGACTTTTGGTCAACAAGAGCTTTGTGTTCTTGGTTTACACAACTCTTGGACAAGAATTACATGAGATTGTAAGGGTTTTCAAGTTGTGAGAAAAAGTTTTAATTTCTACACATATAATTATACTTGAATAACCCGATTATACATTTGGGATGTTACAACGTCGCCATCGCAAAGCGTTACCACTTGCAAATCCAAAGCACCACCGCATTGTTCTAGGCGGAAGGCCAATATTTATAGCGTCAAATGGCCGGAGCTATGGTGGTGAGTGGTCACGTGGCTGCAAGTGAGCACGTCGGAATTTTTTGCTCTTGTTTGATTTTTTATGAAACTTTTTTGTCTGAAACATGTTGAAACTTGAGTTCCAAAATATGAAATTTGTTGAAACTTCTTAAAATATATTGAAACTTGTTGAAACCTTTTTGTCTAAAACTTGTTAAAACTTGAGTTCCAAAATCCGAAACTTGTTGAAACTTCTTGAATTATGCTGAAACTTGTTGAAACTTCAGTTCCAAAATCTGAAACTTATTGAAACTTGGGCTTGAAACTTTCTTGGAATCTTCTGAAAACTTTTAGAAATACATGAAACTCACTAAAACCTGAAACTTTTAAAATGTTTTTCACAAGACTTCATGAAACTTGCTTAAACTTATTGAAACTCTTTTGTCTGAAACTTGTTGAAACTTGAGTTCTAAAATCTGAAACTTGTTGAAACTTAGACTTGAAACTTTCTTAGAATCTTCTAAGAAATCTGAAACGCGTTGAAACCTAGTCGTAACTTCAAACTCGAAATCTGAAACTTTTAAGCAACTGAAACTTTACGAAACTGCTATACCATTGGAAACGCATTATAACGGTATAGTGTGGGCTAAAGGCTCCCAATAATTAATAGTGGCAAAAAAATTTCATTTGTTTTTTTTGCCAGAGTAAAACATATAGTTTGTGACGACAACTCCCCACTATGAAGTAAAACCTTGTCATAGAAAAACTCTACTTGTGACAACATGTTGTCACAAGTAGATGTGCTTTTGTGGAGATTAATTTTTCATTATTTGAAAACGTAATCGTGGTGATTTAATTGCCACTATTTATTCATAAGTTGTGGGGAATAATGTCGCAAGTAGTTTCATACATTTGTGATGATAATGCCGTCACTAATTGTAACCGTAGCTGTGACAACATTGTTGTCTCTAATGCATATTAATAGTGATAATTTTGTTCTCACAAATGAAAGAGTTTTGTGGTAAAAAAAAACCCGCCACTATGTAATTAGTGGCACCAATATTAGTGATGACGTAGTGACGACTAGAAATCTCGTCACAAGGTGGTAATTTTGATGAAAATGGACATATAGTGGCGAAATTTGTGGTCACAAAAATACTAATCCCTTGTAGTGAATCATCAGGTGCCTAGATTAATCAACACAGGATTTGATTTCTGTTTACTATTATTAAACATAATTTTTCTGTTAAAAAAACATGGCAAACACAGTTCTCTACACAGGTATAGAATAACACTCGTGTGAGTCAAGATGAAATCGCATGGGACTTGCTTTAGAATTTGCAGATTTCTAGCCATTTTCATCTGATCTACTGCTTTCTGCTTTGCTCCGGAAATCCATCCAACCATAGATCATTTGATTGAGCAACTCAGTGGATTCTCTTATAGTGAGAGGCAAAGAGAAACCGATCGAGAGGCTAATATTTTTGTAGGGGAAGCTAACCTGGTCTTTTTGTTTCTCTGCTTGTTTCAACTGTTATGGTGATGGTGTCACAGCTGAATGTACTGCTCATTTTCTCAGTTTTAATATAAACCAAGTCCTGTCCCCGATTTCAATGTACTGCTTACTGAATGTACGCGCAAGCCAACTTCTCTAGTTTACAAAGTTTAGTACTCTAGCAGGTAACTCAAGGCACGTACAATCTTCAGTACACAAATTTTGGTGTGATATTGCAGTATTGCTGCGTATTTATTCCAATGCACTCAAATCACATTGGCTTTATAAAAACATGATCTATACATATAACTGCGTCGCCTTGCTCATATGGTATAGAAAAAGGAACCAAATTGATCTAATAGACCGTAGCACAACACATGAGCTGTTTATGTGTTATGTATGGCTTCATATATGGCAAGGTGAAAGAAAGTGGCTGAGTCCGGAAAGCCCGGAAAGCGGAGCGTCCCCTGTTTGCAAAGTGGTCTAGATATAGTATGACTGTTGCTCGGGCAAGCACCAAGTGAGTTGGAGTTGCCCAATGGGAACTTCTCTAATTTACAAAGTTTAGTACGCTAGCAAGTATCTCAAGACGCGTACAATCTCTGGTAAACAAATTTGGGAAAATTAGGTCAGTAGCATTCCATTCGCTTGATTTTAGAGTAATAACATCCAATTCACACCCGACTACCAAATGACACTGCGAATGCGTGAAATTCTAGAAAATAATACTCATGAGGGTGAATAGACGATATTGCGCTTGTACTATATTGAAGGTTGCTCGGTCTAGGCGGGGTGCGAACACGCCACCGCCGTGCTGTAATGTCTCAAAATTTGGGTTTTCAAAAAAATAAACTTGTGTGTAGTAAAGGTCCCTGAAAGTGTCACTAATTTTTTTTGAATTAATAAAGCTTAATTAGGAATTTTCAAAATTTAAACTATTTAATTTGACCAATCTAAACATCAATTAAATAAAAACAGTATTACTTGGGTTCCTTGTGCTCCAAGAAATTTTCTTGTATTTTATTGGTTTTTTCTGAATTTATTTGCTATTTATTTTGCCTCATTTGAATTTTAGCATTTTTCTTAATTTTGAAATCCTATTCTTTCCTCTTTTTCCTACGTGGGCCGAATTCCTTCAGCCCATTTCCTTTTTCCACCCTTAGGCCCAGCGTCAAGCCCTTGACCCAACAAGATGGCCAACCGAAACCCTAGCGTCGCCTTGCCTGCCCACTGCTAGCTGGCCGCTACGCTTGCACACCCGTGTGCGACGCGAACTCATCGTCGCTCAGTGTCCTTGCCTAGCACGCCTTCCAAGGCTATAAAAGCCTCCATACCCGTGCGCCCTCGCTTCGCCTAGCTCCGCCGCCCTTGGAACCCTAGTCGCTGCCACCAGAACTTCTCCACGTTCCGCCACTCTCTGTCGTCTTCTCGGAAACTGGCACTAGTCTTTGTTGTCATTCCTCCGCCATAGCCGCGTCATCAGCTCCACCTCGACCTCCTCCGACGTTTGCGCCCAACCACCGAAGCCCCCGTGTGCTACACCGCCGAAGCCGACTTCGTCTTCTCCACCTCCGATCGCGCCCGCGACGCCCGAAACCATCTCGTCGTGTTCCTCGACGCCCTGGTGAGTTTCTCGTGTTTCTACCCACGTCACCATGTGTTCTAGTCCCCGATCTATTCTTTCTCTCAGTTTAATTGGAGTTTCCTCCACTGTACCTCAATATCAAGCCACTGCTTTCACTTTTGCCTGTTGCTCCTTCGTTGGCCGATTGCATCGCCTCCGGTGAGCTCTACCGCTCATCAATCCCACCATCTCCTTCACCGCTCTACGTTCTACCCGTTGCTCTCTTCCACTTCACCGGAGCATCGCTGTAGCGTATCGCCGCCATGACAGCCGCCACTGCCGCTGCTTTTCCCCTCACCGCCAGCGATTGTCGCTGTTCCTCGCTGCCGCACCCACATCACCACCTTAGCCTCGTTGCCCTCTTTCCATTTTGCCACTTCATAGCCACCGCCATAGACCCTAGCTCCGGCGAGCCCTTGAGCTCCGTGATTATGGAACTTTGTGTAAAAATTGTGTGTTGTGTGCTGTTACTCGTTGATGCATGTGATGCACTTAACAAATAGGGTGGGAAAAGATTTAGACTGAGACGAGTGGAAAGAATGGTGATCTGGTGGAACTTCATGCTTGGAAAAATATGAATCTTGGTAATTTGGTTAGAAATTGGGCAGTCTCGCATTGGTCAATTAAGGACTTAACTTTGTGCATCATTGAACTGAGTCATAATTGTACGACCACATGACTGGTATAGGACATACCTAACTTAGTAAGCTACGTAATTTTGGCATTGACTACTCAGGTATGTAGGTTAGACTATGTGCCAGGGTGGAGGTATGTACTACTATATCGGGTCACACTTATGAGCGGTTCGTCGTCTCCAGGTCCAACGATGTGCGTTGGACCAAAGCACTTCGTCGGGGTTGGTACGACGGTAAAACACATCGGGAGGGTCAATTGTCAAGATGATGTTTCAGAAAGGTTTTATTGTGATCAACTCCGTACAAGTTGATTGCATCTTATGGGTAAAGTGTACAAACCTCTGCAGAGTGTTAACAATCTATTCGAATAGCCGCGTGCGCGGTCATGGACATGCTCGGGGATTTCACATAAGGGGTAGATTTTTATGAAATAATTAGGAGGTGCAGCCGTGTCAGTAAACTTATACAGCTGAGTGAAAAAAACTGATTAGGTTATGTAAGTTTTGTGAAAATACTTGTTAAAATTATTGTTGTTATTTTTTAAAAACAATTAAATTAAGCTTTCAATCTATTATTTATATTCAACTGCAACTGTTGCTTTTATGCAAAAGAACTATAGATGTCATATCCTTTATAATAAGTTATCATCTATAATTACATTCTGTGGTGCGACTTGTTGAGTACTCTATGTATTCATTCTTGCTATATACAATATTGTTCAGTTGAAGAAGGCTACATCAAGGATCATGGAGAACTAGGGCGCGCTACCCTAGTTGATTACCTATGGGCATAAGGATGTGCTTCACTGAAGTTATTATGTTTCCTTCCACTGAAACTTATTTGTGCTATTCGTCTTCTAAGACATTAATTGTAAGTTTTGACCTTAAGGTCGTTACTATGATAATAATTGTTGTTTGTGAAATTCTTAGTATCTTTGCATATGGAATGATATTTTATTGATGTTGCCACTGTGTGCACTAGCGTGATCCTAGACTAGTGCAGTATACACAGCAGGTCCAGATTTGCATATTTGGGTCCCGACACGTGGCATCCCTGGCATCGAACTTGCTGCCCAGCCTTGTGTCCACCACCTTCTCCACCTCCCCTGCCACGTACCACTCCCACGCCCACTCTGCCAGCACGAGCTCCTCCGATGAGGCGCACAGCTTGATGGGCCACTACCCGAAGACCACCTCCAGCACCATCGCCTCGAACGCGAAGACGTTTGTGGCCATCGTCGCCTTCCCATCTACGTTAGCTCCAGGGCCAAGTACCCCAGAGTGCCCACCACCCGTGTCGTGCTCGGGGTGGCGTAGTGTGCCCACAGCCTGAGTGGCCAAGGCCCAGGCTTCGTGGTAGATGTGGCGGTGTGGCTTCAGGAGCGATGCGGCTTTCGATGGCTTCCAACGGTGACACAGCTTCCGACGGCGGTGGCACGGTCGAAGGAAGCATGTCGCGACTCGCCAGAGAGAGAGAGAGAGAGACGTCGGAGTTGGAGGAGAAGGTTGGCAATTGTGTCTTTTTGAAAAATTTGTGATGGAATGTTCCATTAGAGTGTTGTTTTTCAGATTTATAAGTCTTTTCGATGTTATTTAGTATTCAAGTTCTATTGCGATGTTATTCCTCTAATTTCAACCTTTTGCGATGTTACCGGCCTAATTGCCACTACAAATTTTGGTACAATATTGCTGCGTATTTATTCCAATGCACTCAAATCACATTGGCTTTATAAAAACAAGATCTGTACATATAACCGCATCACCTTGCTCGTATGGTATAGGAAAAGGAACCAAATTGATCTGATAGACCGTATCACAACACAGGAGCTATAGCATAAACTGAATGTCGGGATACGTGTTTTGTGTGCCTTCATATATGGCAAGACAAAAGAAAGTTGCGCTTGCCCCGAAAATCGAGGAGGAGATCCAGGGCTAGCCCTTCACTGCGCTTACGCGATTTGGGAACCCAGATTTTGTTCCTTTTTTGAGCTTTGGTGACACATAATTTAGATACGTGCCCGTAGTTGCAACAAAAACGGCAGCGTATAGGATTGGAACATTCTAAAGCAAGGTGACCCACTCCCAGACAATGCGAACAAGTCAAAGTATTGGAAGAGTTCCTCATAGGATTTGCCTTTAAAGCTGGAGCTAAATGTGTCATAACTGAAGGCACAGATTCAGGGGTTTGGAAAGCTCTGTAATTTAAACTTTGCTGACCTGCTTCCTCCATTTTGCAAGGATATTCTAGCCAAGTTTGAATTTGAAGCAAATAGAAAGGTTTTAAATGTTAAGGACCCGATCATGGTAGTGTGAATTCATGTTGTTTATTAAATCTCATGCTCATCTAACACCTTTGAAATTGTTTGGTTGTATTTTGATAGAATCATGCAAGCATGCATGTGATCCTTTGCACTCTCATTATTATAAACCTAAATTTGCCATGAAGTTTACTGCATTTATGCATCCTTCAAGCCTTCATTCAATGCATTCTTCTCCAAGCCGGGCAATTAGAACTAGCAAAGTAAGGGTTAAGTGAGACTACCAGCAACCTTGCTTTGTCTCCTTTCATCTCTACACAACATCCATATGTTGATACTAGAATACCATTTAACCAACCCTCCTATTCTATCGATCGATGCCTATTTTGGTCGACTGAATGGAGCTATGTCATCCTCTTACCTAAAGCCTACAATTGCTGAGAAACCCATTTGATTTTGAATATGAACCCTCCCTTTTAGTGACTCTTCCCTTGTAGGTAGTCTTTTCGTTCTATCGGAAGATGACGTCGAAGGCACTTCCAACATATCAAGTTCTTAAGAATTCAGTGGAGTAACCACATAGAAGAGGAAGCCATTCGGGAGCATGAAGACCTAATGAGGCTTGAGCACCCCTACTTCTTCTATTATCGAAGTACCTTCGAATCAAGAAAGGAAAGGTTAAACAAAGCAAAGGAACAATATGTCAGCAACGTCATGTTACTTCATCAAGATCTCTCAGCTCTATCTTTGAAGGAAATCAAGATAACAGATGGTGCATTTCGTTTAGAGTTAAAAGAACCGCCTAGGAAACACACGAAAGAAGGATCATGGAAAATCCTTCGAGATAGTTTCCCTCTATAGAACCTAAAACTTAGGAAGAACCTCACATGCGTCGGATTTGAGTTCGGTTTGTGACGAAATCCAAAGTGTGACATAGTGACCAAATCTAGCTAGGTTTGTCACAGTCTTTCGTTCCGATTTTCGAACTACCGGAATATCGGGACAAGATTCTGTTTAAGGGAGGTAGATTTGTCACAACCTCATTTTCATTAAATAGGATTTATATGCATCTCATAATCATTTCATATTATGTTTGAAGCATGTGCATAAATTATGCATTAAAAAAATTAAAATCAAAGGTAAACCCCAAGATCAACCATATAGAATTTCAAAACCAAAATTTCCTAATTGATCAAAGAGTCCTAAGAAAATTTCCTAATATATCAGACTATATCTATCGTTGCATAAGAAATTACCTAATAAAAATACTAGAATATTTAGCTAACCCTAAAACTTATTCTCAGTCCGTAACATGATTTTCCCTCTCCCTCTCACTGCTCCTCTGGTCGAGCGGCGCCCAGACCCGGTTGCCACCGCACCGTTTCCCCTTTTGTCAAAAGGCTTGGCGCTGCTCCTCCTCTTCTCCGCACGCACCAGAGAGCGGCCGCTCTTTTCCTCGGCGTCAACCGCTGCAGAAGTTCGCCGCCACGTTGCAGACATGCGGGGGAGGAGCTGGCGATCGCATGTCGCTCGGCCATCCCACAGAGCGTGTCGCCGAGCATCTACGTAAGCTCCCTCCCTGCCACTCTATCTTCCCCTCCCTTCCCCCATTCTTCAACCATGGAACCATACCGCCTTGTGCTTTCCGGCCACCACTCCCCGACCGCCGGCTCCCTGCGCCTCCTCCGCCACCGCTCTGGGCCCCTGCGCCGCTGCGCCTTGGCCCGTGCGCCGCCACCCCGGCCTTCCCCTGCCCGCTCCCCTCGTCGCTGCTGGCCGCCGCCCAGTCCGCACCCCTCGCCTCCTTCCACCGCGCCGTCATCGCCCTCGTCGATTCCGCCTACCACGACCAGGCCCACAAGGTCTTCATCAGGATGCTTGCCACCGGCCTTGCTCCCGACGCCCACACCCACACCATCCGCCTCAGGTCCCTCTGCCTCACCGGTCGGCCGCGCGTCGCCTTGCGCCTCCTGCACGCCTTATCGGAGCGTGGCTGCGTTGCCGGAGCTGTCGCCTACTGCACAGTCGTCTGTTGCCTATACGCGGACGGGTACGGGCATGGCGCTCGTCACCTGTTTGATGAAATGCTCCACGAGCTCGGAACCGCTTGGAGCGGCCACGCCCCGGCGTCTTCTCCAAAGCCGGCTGCCACCCCGCTTGCTGTTCTTGCTGCCCGGGTGAGCCACTTCCGTTTTTGTTCGTGTCAAAATATGTCCCAGCCTTTTCTCCTCAAAATTCCCCAATCTATTTCAGGGATTGTCCAGAGGGAGTTCGTCGCTTCATCCTCTTCCTCCCGGCCGGCCGAGAGCCCCCGCCGCAGTCAACCCTCCTCACCTGCGCCAATCCATGTCCGAGCCGCTCCTGGTTTCCCGTCGGCCTTCGCTGCCCTGTGATGTTTCTCTTTGATGTCTCTCTGTATGTGTCTCCCCGGTAGTATGAAGGTAACAATTAAAAATTAGTGGTTGTAATGCTGATATTAGTGCATTGCTTAAAAGGATGATTAGAAGTCTTAGTGTTGGATATCTCAGTTGACAATTGCATAATGATTAGTTTCATTGATCACTAAATCCAGTTGGTTGGCTGTAGCAATGATTGATCAGTGAAGTTGAGTAAAGACCAAATACATTTACTTATTAGTTATTGTAATGGCTGTTGGATAACTGAAGAAAAGAAAACTGAAATGACAGTAGGTTCCATCCCATTTAATTGATTTGTTAAATATAATTGGTGGGGTTACTAATTAAACATAACAGATCAAGTTGTACTTTGTTAAGTTAATTGGTTAGTGAATAGTTTAGATGAGTTGAATGTCAGTAGAGCTCCACCAAATCTAGTAAGCACTCAATTTGTTGAGTAGTAGATATCCAGTTAGCATCATGCGCCTATTTTTGACTAGGGGCTAATCAAGGATGATTAGTTAAGGAATTGTTAGTCATTGAGTTACCAAGTATGATGTTTTTTAGTGGCCTTCCAATCTGTGCTTCCAGCATTTAGATAAATTGCAAAATCAGTTTGGTCAAGTTAAGGTTTTAGTAAACAAGAAGTTGGTTAACTTCACAAACTCATAACTAATTCATTTTAAATCCAAATTGAGTGAAACCAACTTTGTTGGTTTCCATTTCTAATGTACTTTCACATGGCGTAAGTGTTAAACATATTACTGCTACAGAAAATTTCAGAATTACAATTAATTACAGAAAAATGATTACTTTTACACTAGAAATTTAATTGACTTAAAAATCCATAAGAAATTCTTTTGAACTCCAATTAAACTAAAATTTTCACCTAAATGCATCTAAAATCATAATATCACTAATATGTAAATCTCATGCATTTTTGAGCATTTTGGATCTTTTGGCTTTATTGGTGTTTATTCGCTATCGTATTTCCCATCTAGATTCCGAATTGCACGAATTGAGCGATTACGCAACCGAGAGTGAACATGTGGACTTCCAACAAGGCAAGCATCCTCTTGCACCATGTTGATACCAGTTTTGATACTTTAGTATTTTGAAATACAGCGATAATTGTGTGCATGCTATTTGCTATTTTTGAAGTATCAGTACTTTGTGAGTTAGTTAGTTAGTTATGTTCCAATCTTTGTGGCTTATCCTGAATCAAATTCGTACACTTATGCCTAAGATAGAAACCTTGTGTTAGTAAAGTGGTCTTTAGATAATTGCTTAGCCATGCAAGTCAGTAGTGCGGTAGTTGATTGACAAGCTTATCTTGTCGGTCATGGGAAAACACTATTTGAATTCCAGTTTTGTTTTTCTTTGTTCAGATTGTTAAAACTGAAAGTTAAGTTAAGTTTGTTTGATAAAAACTTGGTTTAGATGTGGACAAGTGTTTGTTAGTGATGGTGCCTTCGTGCACGAGACTTGGGAATATGGTAGTCTTATCCGGATCGTTAAGAACTGAACTTTGACTTGTCAATTCAAGTACCTTACGTACTTCCACACGCGGGGTATGGGCGCTGCTTGGTTAAGTAAGGGGCTGATGTTATTGAGTTGAGGAACTGGTGGTGTGAGGATATTTGTGAAGTTCACATGTGCGTAGGGCTCCGATTGCAATTTTAATATGTGCGGGTGAAAGCATAGTTTTAGTTTTAGTTCATTGGATCGGCATTCCCGACACAACATGTGTGCCTTGTTAGCAAGCGCTATCAGTCGTTTGTACTAAGCGGGATTCGTCGCACATAGGTGGCTCAACTCAATAATTTCAACTTGTTGAAAAATACCGAGTCTTGATTTACCCGGCCGACATACCTAAGAAAGTGTGCTATTATCCTGAGACTTACGGGCTGACCAAGTCGTGTGGGTAAAGATGTACACCCCTACAGGGTTAAAACTATTCGAATAGATGTGTCCACGGTTACGGACGACACTTGTTTTGATGGACACTAAAGTATAGACTCCGAAATAAATTTTTGTCATTGGTATACTTGGTTCGGTATGAAGGGTTATTCATGCATGTTAGTTAGTCAAAGTGAATAGCCACTTTGATATTGTTTTGATTGCTGTTTAATTTCCTACTTGTTGTTTTAATCCAAACTTGTTTATAAAATTACCTTAGCAAAACTTGGTAAGTGTAGGAATAAAAACTTGTTGCTTTATGCAAAAATAATGCCATTATAACCTTCCCTTTGATCAGCGTTAAGCATATAAAAGTTCTAATCCTTTGGTTAGGTTCTACTAAACACTTTCTTTTAGTAGTTTTGTATAAGTCTTGCGAGTACCTTATGTACTCAGGTGCTTTAACCACTTATTGCAGGTGAGGGCAGTTATGTTTACGACCCTTCCGTTAGCGCCAATCAAGGCGACGCTAACGAATGACGCTGTTTGTACCTCCAATCAGTTGCCTTTGGGATGATGGGCACACTTGGTGATTCTTTTACTGTTTTTATTGTTTCCGCTGCAAACTTTTACTTTTAGTTGACAGTTGTTCATATTTGTAACTTATGTACTGAAAACAGGTCTTGTAAAGTTTTGTTATAAATATATGGCCTTCGTATGACTTTGAACAATGTTGTTTAGGATATGTGTACATTAGGCTTTGATCCTGGGAACTAATGTAAGACACATATCCGGGAACTTGAAATTGGGTTCTTCCTTATTAAAGATTTTATCTTTGATATAATCTTTTATTTGGAATGTATTCAATATCAAGGGTCCTCACAGCTTGGTATCAGAGCTATACTGACTGTATGTTAGAAATAGCATGGTCGTTAGCATTAGAAAGTCTTATGTGAAATTATTTTCTAAATAGCAAAATAATTTTAGAAAGTCTAGGTTATGAAATTTTTTTATTCCTTACCCATCCTAGTCTCTAATTCTTACCTCACTATTCATTGGACTTATGCAAAATATTTTTCCACTGCTCATCTCTCTTTTCCAAAAATAGACACACTAGTAGTCACCTAGGAGAGCATTGGCAAAAGGACGAGAAGACGTTGCCACATTGTGATATTAGGATGAAGTTAGGGACGAGAAGACGTTGCCACACTGTAGCTTTGTGAAGAAGTCAGCAATCTGTAACTCTAAAGGCACAAATTGTAAAGTAAGTACTCCCTCTTGCACCTGTGAGCGAGTGTATGAAGCATTCACACCAATGTACTTGGTGAGCTCATGCTTCACTAAGTCACAGGCAATAATAGCACCTGTACTATCAGACAAAAGAGTCGTAAGTCCCATCACAGGCACTCTAAAATCTGCAAGTAGTCATCTCAACCAAGTAACCTCTGCTGTCACTACTGCCATAGCTCTCAACTCAGCCTCTGCACTCGAATGGAAAACTGTAGTATGACGATCAAAAAGATTACTAGCCCAGGTCACATCGGAGTAGTGTAAAAAGCTGTAGTGAGTTGGAGCTAGGGAAAAACAAATGACGAGAGAATGTCCCACGCAAGTAGTGAAGAACACGAAAAATGTGACTGTAGTGAAGATGGGTAGGACTAGCCATGAACTGACTCAAGATACGAACAACATGAGCAATATGACAAGTGCTCACAAGATACACTAAACTCCCAACAAGATGACGATATCGAGTAGAATCCTCAAGAAGATCACCATTAGTGGCACGAAGCTAAAGGGATAGCTCCATGAAAGTCTCGGCAATGCGAGTGTCAGTCAGACTAGACCGATCAAGAAGATCCTAGACATACTTCTACTGGAAGAGGTAGTACCCCTCAGGCGTAGAAGAGACCTCAATCCCAAGAAAATACGTAAGAGAACCAAGATCAGTCATTAAAAACTGCTCACTAAGATGCTTCTTCACATACGTGATGAATGAGGAATCATAACCAAGGATGGGGATATCATCAATATACAAAAGAAGCAATGTCCTACCCTGAGATGAGACATGGACAAAAAGAGCATGATCGTGGGAACTGGTAGTGAAACCGACAGCGGTAATCACTGAGCTAAAACGTGCAAACTAGGCATGAGGAGCCTGTTTGAGGCTATTAATAGCACGACGAAGACGACAGACAAGACCATCGGGAACAGAATACCCAGGTGGTGGCTGCATTTAGACCTCCTCATGCAAAACACCATTAAGAAAATCATTCTTAACATCCATCTAAGAGATAGCGAATAGAAGCAACCACAACAAGAGTGCGAACAGTGGTCATATGGGCAACAGGGGCAATAGTCACATCGTAGTCACGACCGTACTCCTGCTGAAAGCCGTGAGCCACAAGAAGAACCTTGTAGCGCTCGATAGTACCATCAGACTGAGTCTTAATCTTGTACACCCACTTGCACATGATAGAGCGAGCATGCACATGTGTCGGTACTATATCCCAGAGGTGGTGGCATCAGTGGTGGTGGAGGTATATGTAGAGGTGATAGGAACAACCCAAGTACCGTCCCTGTCTGTCGGTCCTAGACAAAACAGGTGTGAGAGTCAACCCTATAGCCGAGATCGGTGAGCTGTCCCACTGAGAGAAGCTGCATGGTAAGCCGAGGAACATGGGAAACAACTAGAATAGAAAAGTCAGTAGAAAAAATAGTGTCTTGACATCTGACGGACAGAGGAGTACCGTCAGCTGTCTGAACAGAGATAGAAAAAATAGGAGGTCCTACTTGTGAGAGATGTGGAGTCTAGTGTCATGTCAAAAGAGACACCAGAATCCAGAACCCAAGAAGTACCTTGAGGAGATGTCTAAGCTAGATTAGCAGAACCTGCTGAGCTGTGAGAGAGCTACTGACGTAGAGCCTGGCAAAGCTGCGGAACAGAGTCACCTCGCTGAGAAGGTCCTGATCCTCCTGTCGAGGAAGGGCCTCCCTGCCCCCCTTATATCGTCCACCCCCACGCGCATTGTTCCGCTTTTTTCACACCGCACAACTCTAGTAGTCGTATCTAAAGTTCTTGCAATAATTGTACTGAACCCCACTTGGTGCAAAAATAGGAGCGAAAACAAACACCTGAGGAGAAACTATAGTCGAAGCAGAAACCGTCGGTGTAGTCGAAGAAGGAGTAGCAAGCACAGTCGGAACAAATTGTACTGCTAACCCTCGGCGAAGCTCCTCAGCACGAAACGTCGAAAGAGCATCGATGACTGTTGGTCGTGGTGAGCGGCTCAGTAGTTGAGCCCTAATAGGCTCAAACTCTAGGCGAAGATGGCAGACGAAGTCATAAAGGCGAAGGCGGTCACGATCCACCTTCTGCACCTTATGACAATCCTGGCAGAGTGGAGAAGCCAGCTCGTCCAGCTGACGCCAGAGATTGGCCAGGGCTTGGAAGAAGTCGTTGAAAGAGGAGTCCTCCTAGCGAACCATCTACAACTCATGCTGAAGTGAAAAGAACTGAGCATCGCTGCTCTGCTGATATTGCAGACCAACAATGCCTAGCTGGATGGATTCGTTGACGCTGACCACCAGGATGGCTCAAACACGAGCCTCATCAACACACCAGTCCTCAAAGGTGTCTATGGCATACTGAAAAGCCTCATCAGCAGCGTCAGCAGCAGTGGTCTCTGTCTCCTTAGCGGCCTCATCTTCTATAGGAGGTGTAGAAGTAGGTTGTTTGGGAGGATGCTGAACCAGCAACAGCGAACAAGGTGGAGCACCAGTGACATGTCCTCAGAGGCGGAGACCATCGAGTGTGATCTCCATGAGTGAAGATCACAACCTGTAGTTCGTCCCATGTAGCTTTGTTTCCGAGAATGGGATCGCAGCTGATGGAATGGAAGCCATCGGTAGGCAGCGCTGGATGGCGCAGCGACTGTGGCAACGAAGGCTAATAGGCGACGTTGGATGGCGCGGCGATTAGATCGACGTTCTATTTGTTTTCTTTTGTTTTGCTTTGCTTTGCTTGTGGGCCGAGGCGGCTGGCTCACACTAAACCGGCTGTGAAGCTAGTCTAAAAGGGGGGTGCGCGCGGGGGGAACTAGGGTTCCCCCTGCTAGCGGTGGTGGCTCGAGCGGAACGCAACAGCGACGGTGGCGCTCCGGTGACAGGCGGCACTAAGGGCGGCGCTCGGCCTGCATCGTCCTTGGGTGTCAGAGTTGGGCGGAGGCGTAGGCGGCGTCTTGGTTGGCGGCTTCGAGTCGGGCGGCGGTGTCGTTGCTGAGGGCGGCACTCGGCCCGTGTTGTCCTCGGTTGGAGCGGCGTCAGCGGGCAGCGATGTCGAGCAACGACGACCTCAGGTAGCGTCGGTACAGCGTCGAGCGGCGGAGGACGACAGCATCAAGCGGCGACGGCTTTGGATGTGGCAGCGGAAAGAGGTAGGTTAGTGTCCTAGCTCTGATACCATGTTATGAATATTGTGTATGTATTCATAAAGCCCAATAGACAATATATAGAGAGAGTACAAAGGGATGTTACAAAGGAACATGTCATACATATATAAAGAAATACAAAAGGCATATAAAGAAATACAAAGGAATTCCTATTCTAACAAGCTCTAGCAAAGAACATCTCTGACCATGTACCGTGTGTCATCAGGATTGAAACAATGAAACCAAAATCAACAATATTTCGTTTTGAGAACTTCTGGGTGCAGCACCCTGGTTTTTATAAAACGATGCAATTCTATTGGAATTTAACAGTAAGAGGAACTAATGTAGCTACAAGACTCCCAGCAAAGTTCAAGAATGTCAGAAGAGGCCTCAAAATTTGGAGCAAAAACATTCACGCCTTTCTCAATTAATTCAGAACTGCGCCATGGTTATTCTGTATATGGATAAGCTTGAAGAAAGACGACCTTTATTCAGAACTGAATTCAATTTCCGAAACATAATAAAAAAGGCATCTAGTAAGACTTTTACATTATAAGCAGATTTATTGGAAGAAGAGATGCACTATTAGATGGGTCAAGTTTGGAATGCAAATACCAAAATTTTTCATTCAGTTGCTATAGAAAGCTACAGGAGAAATTCAATATCTCATCTAGTCCTACAGGATGGGAGAACAGTATCCGATCATGATGCAAAAGCGGCAGTAATTTGGCAATATTTCAAAGGTATAAGAGAGAATTTATAATGTGTCACTGAATAACTACATGATTCACAATATACCACTCATTGTGAGGCTAACATGTAGGCCTAGAGCTCATATGTCAGTGTGGCATATTATGAAGATCCGAAGTTATTCAGTTTCATAATGCAAATTGCCCCAAGGTAGAATGGGGGTATCTACACATCCATATATGCAATTTAATTTTTATGATCTACGGCCAATGGAGGAAGGACTACAACATCTTGCTGAAAACTTTACAAAGTAGGAAATTGATGGGGCTGTAAAATCTCTACCGGTTGACAAATCACCTGGGCCAGATGGGTTTAATGGATTATTCATGAAGAGATGTTGACATATTATAGCTCAGGATTTCTATGATCTGTGTCAAGCATTTTTTTTATGACGAATTAGACATAACAAGAATCAATGGATCATATATCACTCTTGTGCCTAAAAAACCCTCCCCGAAACGGACAATGATCATAGGCCAATTTCGCTTCTAAATTCAGATTTGAAGCTGCTCACAAAATTGCTAGCAAATAGACTTCAAGGAGTGATACTGCAACTAGTACATCAAAACCAATATGGCTTTCTGAAAAGCAGAACTATACAAGATTGTTTGGCATGGGCATTTGAGTTCGTTCATCAGTGTCACCAAAGTAAGAGAGAATAGTGATTCTAAATATTGACTTTGAAAAAGCTTTTGACACAATAGAACACTCTACAGTCATTTCTGTGATGAAGCATAAGGGCTTCCCTGCGCGATGGATAGGCTGGATTTCAAGAATTTTATCTTTAGGACACTCCTCAATCCTTCTAAATAGTGTACCAGGGAAAATATTCAGTGTAGAAGAGGAGTTAGACAAGGTGATCCTGTCAGAGACCAGGATTGCAGATGAAGGGTTCGAACGCAAGTTGTAGTCGTGCACTGGATTGGGCCGGAGTCCAGAGCCTCGGCATCGCGGCTGGGGTGCCGTGATGGTCGCAGCCGCACGACAGAGCTCTGGAGTGTTTGTCGGATAAGCAGAACCAAGCAATAGAGAACAGAATAGAGGAGCAGAGAAGATTGGGACAGTTTTCAGATATTTTTCTATGAAATCAAAGTAGTATCTCTCCTTTATATTGAGAGAAGACCTAACAAACCGAACTAGTAATACAACTCGAATACGAATAACAAACTCGGACAGTATTCCAAAATAACTAAGAACTGGAAAGGAAACTGCAATACAAACTATTCCTAATCCGACAAAGCTAGTAAAACTGCCGTCGCATCCTGATCGAACGTCTCCTAAGCAGCGTCCTTTGATTTCTTCTTCCTCGGTTGGCACTTGATGCCTCACATGACACCTCTCCCCTCCTTTGAAAATAGCTCGTCCTCGAGCTTAAATAACGGATAGAGTTGTTGAAATTGCTCCAAATCCTCCCATGAAGCACTTGTTTCGGTTGCATTTTCCCATTTCACCAAGACTTGAAGGCGGTCATGAGCTCGATAAGACTTAAGCACTTTGGCCGGTACAACACAAACTCGACCATGTAACAGTATTGACAGGGGCGGAGGTGAGGATGGCGATGGACCAATAAATGGTTTTAGCAAACTCGCATGAAAGACATTATGGATCTTTGCACGAGCAGGTAATTGTAAGTGATAAGCCATAGAACCCACTTTCTGAAGAATTTGATAAGGTCCAAAATAGCGGGGTCCCAATTTTCCTTGTGCAGGTTGCGACAAAGAAGCGATAGGCTGTTTATGTAAACGAAGCCATACCCACTGCCCTTCCAAAAATTCCAGCTCACAGTGACCTTTGTCGTAATGTCGTTTGTAGGTTTGTTGGGTGAGTAGTAGACGATCATGAATTTCAATCAAGAAAGCATCCTTGTCCTGTAAAAGTTGGTCCACTGCCAGCAACTTGCTGGTCCCGATTTGATAAGATCATAAAGTCGATGGATCTCGGCCATAGACCACTTTAAACGGTGAAGTCTGGAGTGAAGTCTGAAATGATGTATTATAAGAATACTCAGCCCAAGGTAACCAACAGAGCCATTGTTTAGGTCTATCTCCGGTAAAGCAATGTAGATACATAACGATAATCTTGTTCACCACTTCTGACTGGCCTTCTGATTGGCAGTGGAAAGCGGAACTAAGGTGAAGTTGAACCCTAGCTAGATGAAAAAGTTCTGACCAAAAAGTGCTTGTAAAAACTGGATCTCTGTCACTGACAATGGATGTTGGAATACCATGGAGACGAACAATCTCAGTAAAAACACTTGAGCCATGGAAAATGTTGTGTACGGATGAGCCAATGGAAGAAAATGGGCAAATTTGGAAAAATGATGCACAACTGTAAGAATGACGATTTTACCATGAACACGAGGAAGTCCCTCGATGAAATCCATTGATAGGTCGGCCCATACTATAGAAGGTACCTCCAATGGTTGAAGTAAACTGGCTGGATGTAATTGTTCACACTTATTGCGTTGACAAACATCACAAGCACGTATGTAGTCTTGAATGACGGCCCGAGCATGAGGAATATGAAATCGACGCAGAGACGGTGAAGGGTTTTCTGAATACCTTCATGTCCCGTACCATGTGTAAGATGTATAATGGACAGCAAGAATGCTGCTGTAACAGGAACATATACTCGATTTTTGAATGTCGCCAGCCCATTTGTTATTGACCACGGTCCTGTTTGAAGTCCAGCGGCTATGTTAGTGTGTAGCGACGGCATGGCTTGATCATCTTAGAAGTTGTGATGCAATTTATCAAACAATGAGAATTGTGGTGATGATAAAGCCATAGAAACGGCATGAAGTTCGGCATCTCGACGGGACAGAGAGTCAGCCACCACATTAGTGCTGCCCGGTTTGTATTCAATGAAGAAATCATATCCCAATAATTTACTGACCCATTGATGTTGCGGAAATGTTGACAAACATTGATCAAGCAAGAATTTCAAATTGTAGTGGTCAATACGTACCAGAAACAAATTCCCCCACAAATAAGGGCACCAATGTCGAACTGCTTGAACAAGACTGATTAGTTCGTGTTCATAGGCCGCAAGGGAAACATGTCGTGGCGCAATTGGGCGACTGAAAAATACTATCGCACCTATGCCTTGATGTAATACAACACCAAATCCAAAACCTGAGGCATCGCACTCAACAATAAAATCACTCGTGAAGTTTGGTAACTGTAAGACTAGAGCTTGTGTGAGTGCTGATTTGAGGCATGAAAATGCATCTTGAGCTTCTGTTGTCCAAAGAAAAGCCTCCCACTTGAGCAATTTAGTCAATGGAACCGCAATAATACCAAAATTACGAATAAATTTTCTGTAATAGCCGGCCAACCCAAGAAAACCATGGAGCACCTGAACGGATGTAGGGGGTGGCCATGTCGAGATGGTGCTGATTTTGGCATGATCAACTGCCACTCCTTGGGCCGAGACTACGTAACCTAAATATGCCACCGAAGTCTCTCCAAAGGAACATTTAGAACGTTTCAAAAATGAGCGATGGCGTTGGAGGTGTTGTAATACCGTGCGAAGATGTTGTAAATGCACTGACCACGTAGGATTGTAGATGGGGATATCATCAAAGAAAATCAAGACGTAGCGATAAAGAAAGTCCTGAAGCACAGTATTCATAAGAGCCTGAAATGTTGCTGGAGCATTAGTAAGGCCAAACGGTATGACAAGAAATTCAAAGAGACCCTGATGAGTGAGAAACGCAGTTTTCTCAATGTCATCCGAATGCATTAACACTTGATGATATCTAGAACGTAAGTCCAATTTCGAAGAAAAAAATTGGCACCACGGAGCTCATCAAGTAACTCGTCAACGATTGGAATAGGAAATTTGTCCTTAATCGTTTTGTCGTTGAGATGAAGATAATCCACCGCCAAGAACCATCCTTCTTTTTGACCAATAAGAAGGGTGTAGAGAAAGTTGATGAACTACGACGGATGGTACCTTGTTGGAGCATAGTAGCACACTGACACTCAAGCTCATCCTTTTTTAACTATGCATAACGATATGGTCGGACGACAATGGCATCAGTCCCCTTTTTGAGATGAATACAGTGGGCAATCTCGCGTACTGGTCGTAGACCACTAGGCCCCACAAAAAGGTCATTGAATTCATGGAGAAGATCCTCCAATAAGTTTGTTCCCGTGCATGCAAGCGCATGACTTGTGTGTGGGATCATTGGTAGGCCGGTCCATGTGACTCATTGGCCCTGTCGAGCAAAGGACATTGTCATGTTAGAAAAATCCCAAGTAATAGGACCAAGAGTACCGAGCCATTGAACTCCTAAAATCGCATCGAATCCATCGAGGGGTGTGGCGTAACAATCAAGGGAAAACTCCTCTTGTCCAATACGGATGGACATGGCCTTGCACAAGAACAAACTAGCGACCCGATCACCGTTAGCCACTGTTATGCTAAGACCAAACCACAGACGAACAATGACTCCAATAGCAGCCACAACATCATTGGCAATAAAATTATGCATTGAACCTGAGTCGAGAAGAGCAATGACTTTGCTGCATCCGATTTCGACCTAAAGGTGCATCATCTGACTAGACCGAGGTTGGATACCCATGAGGGTTGCTAAAGAAATTTCAGGTTCGCTGCCATCCTTTCAGCACTCGTCATCATTGTCTAGATTGGGCTGAATTTCAATAACGAACAAGCGGTTGCACTGGTGTCCATCCACGAATTTCTCGTCACATCGATAGCATAAACCTTGGAACGACGGCATTCTAACTCAGCTGGAGACAATGTGTGATAGGGTAATACTGTCGTAGGGGACAAGTTGTCACTTCCTTGATCAGTAGTCGGGTCGGTGCCCGATCCCATAGGAAGCGAGCCACCGGGGCACCACAGACGTTGGGACGTTGGCGGGGCTGCGGGCACTGTGAACTATATGTGGCATTCATATGCTCGAGCTAAACTCATCGCCAATTCTAACTATTGTGGTGCTTGCAATTCCACATCAGTTTGCAGCAGTTGGCCGAGACCGACGGTAAACAGTTGAACTTGCTGTCATTCCATCAGTGGGTCAGTGCGGCACAAAAAGGCGAGAAACTGGTCGAAGAATTCACAGACAGTGCCCCGCTTACGGAGAGCAATGAGTTCGCCCAATGAATTGGTCTGTAACGGAGGTCTGAAGTGTGTGTTAACCAGCTCAACGAAGCGACGCCAAGAGGGTGTGCCGGTGTCGCGCTCCAAACAATGATACCACAACTGGGCGGAATCGGTCATATGAAATATAGCCAGCCAAACCTTGTCCTCTTCAAATATTTGCTGACCCTAGAAGAACTGGTTGCAACGATTCAACCACGGTAATGGGTCGTCCTACCCATCGAACATGGGAAAGATCAGTTTATAGAATCTGGGGACACTTCTGTGAACAACATATGGCCTCTCTACCGGCCCGTGATGAATCCCTGGCCCCTCTCGGTCAGCGTGGCGCAGGTCCATGACCAAAGCCGCTGGTGACACATGCTGGGGTCGATGAGGATTGGGCAGGATGCCGTCGGTTGCTTTGAGACGTGTATCGGTGATGGTGTCATGCTCAACCGCGTTGGGTGAATTGTTGTGCCCGTGCTCCAAACGAGTGATAGCCACATGGTCTGCTTGCTATTGATGATCGATATCTCGAATGGTGTCAGATAGATTATCGTTCTTATCATGCAGCTTCAAGCGGTCTACCTCCATCTGCTGAAATAATACATCGAACTTCTTGCTGAGTGCTTCGATGTTGTCCCCCTCCAACATGATGGATGACGCAGTGAAATTTGATACCAAATTGTCAGAGACCTGGATTACAGATGAAGGCTTCGAACGCAAATTGTAGTCGTGCACTGGATTGGGCCGGAGTCCAGAGCCTCGGCGTCACGGCTGGGGCACCATGATGGTCGCAGCCGCACGGCAGAGCTCTGTAGTGTTTGTTGGATAAGTAGAACCAAGCAATATATAACAGAATAGAGGAGCAGAGAAGATTGGGATAGTTGTCTGATATTTTTCTATGAAATCAAAGCAGTATCTCTCCTTTAAATAGAGAGAAGACCTAACAAACCGAACTAGCAAGACAACTCGAATACGAATAACAAACTAGGACAATATTCCAAAATACCTAAGAACTAGAAAGGAAACTGCAATACAAACTATTCCTAATCCGACAAAGCTAGTAAAACTGTCGTAGCATCCTGACCGAACGTCTCCTGAGCAGCGTCCTTCGATTTCTTCTTCCTGTCCTGGTACTTGATGCCCCACATGACAGATCCACTATCTCCTTTGTTATTTGTGATAACTACAGACTTGTTGCAAGCAATAGTAAGTGAAGTAGCTAGGAGAGACCAATTGAAAATGCCAATACCAGTAGATGAGGGAGGAAATTACCCTACAATTCAATATGGAGATGATACATTACTCATAATACCAGCATGTGCACGTCAGTTATTATGTCTCAAGGCCCTTCTCAATACCTATGCTCAGTCTACTGCCTTAAGAGTGAACTATCATAAATCTTCTTTGATTCCCATCAATGTTTTAGAGGAAAAAACTTTACATCTAGTTGGTATTTTTGTTTGTTCAATTGCCAAACTCTCTATCCAGGATTTCCCCTTCTTGTCCATAGAATTGAAAGAAGATTCACAAGCAGTTCAACTTTCTTGTCTTATGGGGGTAGACTTACTCTAGTCAACTCAATGCTCTCTCATCTACCAACATATTGTATGTGCTCACTCAAGCTGCCCAAGATAGTAACAAAACACATTGATAGAGCTAGAAGACATTGTTTATGGAGAGGATCATCTGGCCTTCATTGGAGATTGTTTGTAAACCAAAGGAGAAGGGAGGTTTGGGCATCATCAACTTAGAAATTCAAAACAAAACTTTGTTACTATATACACAAATCTTACAACAGACATGACATCCCTTGGATAAAGTTAATTTGGAGCAAATATTATAGAGAGAACATTCCGCATGCAGCTGCAGAATGTGGGTCCTTCTGGTGGAAGGATATTATGCACCTTGTAATAGATTTTAGAGGACTAGTTGCTGCACAACTAGGGGAAGGTGATACCTTGTTATTTTGGAAAGTTTTGTGGAATGGGCATATATTTTGTCATGAGTACCAGAGGCTCTTTTCATATGCCAGAAATCAAGATATCTCGGTGCAAGAATTCCTACAAGACCTGGAACCTCAAATCAATTCCATCTACCTCTTTCGGTTGAAGCATTTGAGGAGTATAATGCTTTGCAATTGAACATCACATAATTGCAACTACAAGAAGGAAATTCAGATGTGTGGATATATATCTGGGGCATGTAGAATGTGAGGACCCCGGTTTATTAGGCTTGTAATGCTTAACCATCCACTTGGTCCTAGCATCACAAAACAAAGAAACCAAGCCTCGAGATATATGTACTTCCCAAGATGTAGTACATACACCTCTTTACAAAAGCATGCATCAATTCCATTCAAACACATAGAACAGAAGCAAAGCAGCAAACCAGAAGTTAATATAATAAAGATAGGGTTATTACAAAAGAGAGGCCGACCGGCCAAATAACAATACAGAAGTACTAAGTAAACAGCGGAAGCAAAAGTGCCATAAAGATGGCCATAACAAAAGCCAATCAGTGTGCCTTAACCCACAAGGCAACCAACCGGACCGCCAAGCTAGTCTTCCCAACCACAGCATATCTCACAAAAGTAGGGCCCTTGGGGCTCTACCTCCTCTGCAACAAAGTCATTAAGCAAAGCAAATGAGTACAAAAATGTACTCGCAAGACTGACGTGTAGTATAACAGAATTATAAATAGCTACATGCAAGCTTTATTTAAGTGGATGAGGCTTTGGACTCATTTTAGCATAAAGCAAGTTTTCATTCGCAATAATGTAATAGATTGAAAGCAATTTGACAAAATATTTTTAATTGTTGAAGTAACAACGATACAATAATAATAACAACAACAAGAACAACCTGGAAGTGACTAACCCAATAGCCACCACAACAATAGCATGAATTACCCAATTCATACCACCCAACAAGTTTTAATTAAATGGTTGAGTCTAGTTCTTGCACGACCTTACCAAGCATGTCCATAACCTAGGACGAGGCTATTGAATAGTTTTAACCTGCGCAGGGTGTACCAATGTACCCACGTCGGACCGCCTTTTCGCCAAGCTATTTAGCACACTTCCTTTGGTATGCTTGGCGGCTAAGTCCTACGAGACATTTCCAATGGATGATGCTAATTAAGAGCCGCAACCCACGGGGATAAGGACACATTAATCAGCCTACGGCCGATCAGTTAATGCTCCCCTCCCAACACCACACATAACATACACATTTTTAAACACACCCACCGACCAGCTCATAATTAACACCTCCCAAAGTACTTAGTCAAGAGAGGTCCCATATCCCCCTCGTGTGGTTAGCACGCAAAAGCGCTTGGCTTAGTGACACAAGTAACTCGGTCTTGGGGACTTAGGCACCATTCCGTTCACACCCAACAAATCACACCCATATCTATTGTGCCCAAGTCAATAACAATGTTGTTTTCATTTTTGGTTTATTTACAAAGTAACAAAGCACAAGATGGACATAATGGAATAATAGTTTTTGTATGATCAAGGTTATCGACATAATGTCGACAACCACCCATTTCTACCGTTATCTAAACATTTCTAAGCATTATCAACGTAAACTACTAAGTGATAAGAGTCCATCCATCGAACTCTAAATCACAGCAAGATAATCCTAGGCTTAGTAGTAGAGAATGAATATTTACCTACAGGCTATGCATCTATAGGATCACTAAACGATATCATTTAACAACAAAATAGCAATGCATACATACAAGTAAAACAATATATTAGACTTTAAAGTAATGGGACATAATGGATATGATCAAACTGCTTGCCTTGCTGGTTATGCTTAGTTTGCTGCAGAGGTTCGCTCACGTGATCAACACACTCGTCGACACCAAATCGAAAAGGCGAAAAGAAACGAGAAGAACAACGAAAACCAAGAAGACAGCACAGCAAACTTGCTCCAAATGCTCTGAAATTTTTACAGCAGCAAGAGGATGATTTTTAGAGAATTTAGCAATAAGAACCAATTGATTTGGATTCTCAATGCAAAAGATATGATCAAAACAATTCTGCTCCGCCTCTAAAAATGCAAACTGCTACTATTCACATAATTAAATTGTTTAGCAAAAATTTCTAGAAAGGTGGTGCAATTGAAATTTTTACAGTAAATCAAGCACCTCATAAGATGAACAACCCAATTGGATTCATCTCATTGGGAGCTATGATGCATGTTTTATGATTTTTCAAAGATATTCAAAAGAGCACAAATAAAATGCTCCCACAATTCTTTTGAAAATAGTGACATGCCTAAATCCTATTCTAACATTTAGTTCACTAATAGAGGAAGCCAACAAAGTTGGATTCACTCAAAAAGGATCTCTAGAGATTTACTTATGCATTTTACAAGTTTTGGAGCAATATTTAAAGTTAATTTTGAAACCTATTTATCAAATCACTTTTCTGGAGCTGAACTCAACTTACAACCATTTTTAGATTAAAGTTTAGTTCAAACCAGATCAACCAAAATTTGAATCACCTCAAAAGGAGCTAAGATGAATTAGTTATGCATTTTCAAAGTTCATTACCTTTTTAGTTCACAAATAAGTCCAACGGAAATTTCTAAAAACCATAACAGAGTGTGAGGACATGAGCCATTGATGCTAAATCGGACGGCCCAAGACCTCCCGATGAAATCGTGCATTCGCGCCTGCGCGGTCCAGAGAACATGGGCCGTTGATCTGGGATCCAACGGTCCATGTCCTCCCGGCAACGCGCGCTAACGGGGAAGGAGGTCGTGGCCGTTGATGCTGCATCCAACGGACCAAAACCAAGGAGGGAGGATCGGGACGGTCCAGATCTAGCGAGGGAGGACCTTAACGGTCAAGATCTTCCAAGGGAGGTCTAAACGATCAAGATCTTAAAAAGGGGAGGTCCTCGACGGTCAAGATTCACTCGGGGGTGATCCTGGACGGTCCAGATCCTAAGCCACAACGCTTGCGCATGCGCGCGCGCACGGGCGAGGAGTTAATGCGCGGGACAACGAGGAGATCCGGGTGCGCTAAGACAGCAGTAATTGCTCCCAATGATTGAGCATTTACTTACCAAATCTATGTCCTAACGACAACGCGCGGGACGAACTCGTCCGACAAAAATCCCAACGCAAAGAAGTGGTCATCGCCGGCGATACAGACCTCGCCGGCGACATCCAAGGACACCACTGAGTGTGCAATAGCCTTGCGCACCTAATGGATCCACTCTCGACGGTGGCGGCGGCCTAGAACGCCAGCGAGCCGGAGAGGAGTGGATTTGACCTCTATGGCCCAAAATCCGAAAAAACAAAAGAGCTCCGCAGCGATTCATACAGCATGTGCCCAAGCATCTAGGGATTACTTGAGGCTTACCTGCATGTTGAGGAATCGAAGAGGAGGTCGGAGGAGAGGAGGACCGGCGCTGGTGAAGACGATGAGCTCCACGGCCAAAAGCTCCAAGCTCCAACTTAAGCCACCTCTGAAAATGTCCCAACTAAACAAGTTAGGACTTTCGTCACAGAGGGGAATGGCACAAATTGAAGTAAGGAATGGAGAGGAAAAGCCCCAGGGACCCTGTGTCACCGAGGAGCTCCAATGCTCAATAATGGCGGCTGGGGGGAGGTCAGAGGAGGAGGAGCTCAGCCAAGCACAATGACAAGGCAGAGCTCAATGGTGTGTAAAAGAAGCTAAGGGGGAACCCAAGGAGGTCTTATACCCCAGGACATAGAGGTCATGAGCCAAGGGTTAAGCTCACGGTGAGCTTAGCCCATGGCGCGGTCCATGGCTTGGACAGGACGTGGAGGTGATGGGGGTAGGTCAGAGCAGGTCTAGGGTGCGGAAAGCACTGACACGCATTAAATGCGCGCAGCACAGAGCCGTTGGGGACAAGACAGGACCTGCACACCCACTGCCATGGCGCTCGCATGCGTGACAGAGGAAGGAGAAGAACAGGAGCTGCTCTCCACCGTTGGATAAGAAGGATGGGGAGGTCACAGCCCTAGATCTAAAACGTTAAGTTTTAAATGGAAAGGGAGGAGGTCACAGCCATTGGATCAGGACTGGGGAGGTCGTGACCCTTAGATCGACATCGCGCGGAGGCGCAAAAGAACGGGGAGGTCACAGCTGTGGGATCTCCATCGCACGGTTGCGAAAAGGAAAAGGAGGTCAGGCGCTGAAGGGGATTGGAGGTCCTGGCCGTTGGATTGCGATCCAAGGGCGTGGACCTGATGTGGAGGACTTAACGATGCGCACGATACAACCAAGGGATGTGGTGGTTGTGGCCTTTGGATCTACATCCAATGGCACACAACAAAAGGGGAGGTCAGGACCGTTGGATTTACATCCAAAGGCGCTGATCAAATGAGGGAGGTCATGGTACATTGCGCAAGACAAAGACACGTGGAGGTCGTGGCTGTTGGATTTTGATCCAACGACGCACAACAAAAGGGGAGGTCATGGACGTTAATCACAACACTGAGGAGGTCGTGGCCGTGAGATGTTGATCTGACGGCAACGAAATGATAGTGGAGGTCGTGGCCATTAGATCTGGATCTAACGGCTATGAACTAAAGTGCGGGAGGTTTAGGCGGTTGGGCACAACCCAGAAAAGGCACGGGGAGCTCGTAGCGGTTGGATCTTTATCCAACGGCTATGAGATGAGAAGGGAGGTCTGATGCGCTTGAAAGCGAGGGGAGGTCGTGGCTGTGGATTTTTAATCCAACGGCACAAGACCTCGCGAGGGTGAGGACAGGTGCACTTGATAAGGAGGGGAGGTCATGGTCGTGGATTTTGATCCAACGGCACAAGACCTCGAGGGGTGGAAGGACTGGGCCGCGATGGTTGAGGCGGAGGTCGTGGCTGTTGGATTTGAATCCAACGGCTACGACCTCAAGAGAGTGAAAAGGAGGTCTGGTGATGCGGTTGGGTTTGACCAACTTTGGAAGCGGCTCAAGCCCAAGGAACAATGCAGACCCTTAGAGTTTGAATTTAACAGCTGAAACTTTAGGGATTTAATTGAGATAGCAAATCAACTCTAAAATTTATGAAATTTTAACTGGAGCTTGCTGACTTTAGGATTAACCTTTCATAAAATTTCCAGTGGTTTTTGTGCACTGCATTTTTCTCAGGAAATTCCTCAAGGCTGTTCTAGGGTTGGATTTACCTCCAAAAATTGTCAAACAAGTTTTAAAACTTATGATATTTTTTAGAGGAGTCACACACCATCTCTAGAACCAAGAAAAAATATTTCCAAAGGTTTGGCACAAGATTTGTGACAAGTTGGAATAAGGGTTGGACTTTAGTCCACAGGAGGTTTAGGTTTTTGAACTCCACAACTTTTGACAAGAATTATGGCAATGTTCAAGGGTTTCAAGATGTGAGAAAAAGTTTTAATTTCTACACATTTTCTTACATTTGAAACACACACCCATTTATACATTTGGGATGTTACAAAATCTCTCCCCCCCCCTTACAGAAATCTCGTCCCGAGATTTGGCTCACTCGGAAAAGAAAGAGGGGTAGTCCGCACGCAGACGATCTTCCCTTTCCCAAGTAGCTTCATCCTCGGAATGGTTCGACCACTGAACTTTAAGGAACTTGATGGAACGATTCCTAGTTCTTCGTTCAGCTTCTTGAGTATCTTGAGCAGGTGCTCGCGATAGGTCAAATCTGGTTGGACATCGAGAGTTTCCAACAGAGCTTCCTCAGTTGAAACACGGAGGCACTTCTTCAACTGGGACACATGGAATACATCATGTACCCCCTCAAGTGCAGCAGGCAACTCCAACTTATAGGCAACAGCTCCTTTCTTTTCGATAATGCGGTAGGGACCCACATACCGAGGAGCTAACTTGCCCTTGACGCCGAAACGTTGATGGCCCTTCAAAGGAGAGACTTTGACATAAACAAAGTCATTAGGCTCAAAACTCAACTCACGGCGACGGCGATCCGCATAGCTCTTTTGCCTGGATTGAGCTGCGCGAAGACGCTCACGAATAAGCTGGACTTGACTCTCGACCTCATTGATCGAGTCAGACCAAAGAAAGGTCTCGCCGGTCTCAAACCAATACAACGGGTTCTACTGTCTCCGTATAAGGCCTCGAAACGAGCCATGCCGAGACTGGCTTGAAAGCTGTTGTTGTAAGAAAACTCGGCGAATGGTAAGTATTTCTCCCAATGCTTCCCATAGGAAAGAACAAAAGCACGGAGCATGTCTTCCAAAACTTGGTTGGCCCTCTCGGTCTGACCATCGGTTTGAGGATGATATGCTGAGCTGAAGGCAAGACGAGTTCCCATAGCCTCTTGCAGACTATGCCAAAAATGAGATGTGAATAGAGATCCACGATCCGACACAATCGTCTTCGGCACACCGTGCAAACTCACGATGCGGGCTATGTAGAGCTCTGCCAAAAGACCTACCCGAAGGTCAGTCTTGACAGGAAGGAAATACGCCACCTTAGTCAATCGATCGATGACGACCCAAATGGCATCATTCTTCTTCGAGGACGTGGGTAGACTGGTGATGAAATCCATTCTGATCGAATCCCACTTCCACTCTGGCACTGGCAAAGGCTGAAGCAGACCGGCTAGTCGCTGATGTTCGGCCTTCACACGACAACACACATCGCACTTGGCAACGAACCTCGCAATCTCCCTCTTCATGCGAGTCCACCAAAATCTCTGACGGAGATCCTGATACATCTTCGTGGCCCCGGGATGAATGGACAACGGAGAATCATGGGATTCGCAAAGGAACAAGTCCCGCAAATCCATGTCCTTTGGAACCACAAGGCGTTGCCCGAACCTCACAACACCAAGCTCATCCTCAGAGAAGCACTTGGCTGTTCCGTTCTTGACATTTTGCCTGATTTTGTTCACTCTAGGATCCGATTGCTGAGCGGCCATGACACGATCCACCAAGGTTGGTTGCACAACTAAGGTAGCGAGGAAACCATGCTCAACCAAACCCAAGTTGAGACGGTGAAATTCCTCCAGAAGAGAGGGCTGATGCTCCTTGAGCAACAATGCATTACAATACGCTTTACGACTAAGCACATCGGCAACGACATTAGCCTTGCCCGGATGGTAGTGAATACCCACATCATAGTCCTTGATCAACTCCAACCATCTCCTTTGCCTGAGGTTCAAATCTGGCTGGGTGAACAAATACTTCAGGCTTTTGTGATCCGAATACACTTCACAACGATTACCGATTAGGTAATGTCGCCAAATCTTAAGTGCATGGATCACAGCAGCTAGCTCCAAGTTATGGGTAGGGTAGTTGAGTTCATGAGGTCTCAATTGCCTTGATGCATAGGCCACTACCTTGCCTTCCTGCATAACGACACAACCGAGGCCTCGACGAGAAGCATCGCAATAGATATCGAAGCTCCGATAGACATCGGGAAGAACGAGAACGGGAGCGGTGGTCAAACGCTTCTTGAGTATTTGAAAACTTTCCTCACACTTAGCAGACCACGTGAACTTCTTGTCCTTCTTGAGCAACTCCGTCATCGGCTTCGCGATCTTGGAGAAGTTCTCGATAAAGCGACGATAATATCCCGCTAAACCGAGAAAACTCCGCGACATCGGTTTGCGAGCGGGCCGACTCGAGAAAGCACATCGCTGACCTTGCTAGGATCAACGGCTACGCCTCCTACTGAAAGCACATGGCCCAAGAAGACCACTTCCTTCAACCAGAACGCGCACTTGCTGAACTTTGCATACAGCTGGTGCTCACGCAGCTTGCCCAACACAAGCTTCAGATGCTCGGCGTGTTCCTCATCGTTCTTGGAGTAGATAAGAATATCATCGATGAAGACCACGACAAACTTATCCAAATACTTCATAAAGACCGAATTCATGAGGTTCATGAACAAGGCAAGAGCATTGGTCAAGCCGAACGATATGACGATATACTCGTACAAACCATAACGAGTAGAGAAAGCCGTCTTGGGAATATCCTCAGGTCGAATACAAACTTGATGATATCCCACTCTCAAATCAATCTTGGAGAAAACTTGAGCTCTAGATAATTGATCAAAGAGATCGTCGATGCGGGGCAAAGGATACTTGTTCTTTACCGTCACTTCATTAAGCGAACGGTAATCGACGCACATGCACAAAGTACCGTCCTTCTTCTTAACAAAGATAGCCGGACAACCCCACGGAGATGAGCTAGGGCGGATGAAACCCTTCTCCTGAAGCTCATTAAGTTGCTTCTTCAACTCCACCAACTCATTCGGTGGCATCCGGTAAGGCCTCTTCGAAATCGGGGCGATACCGGGAGCCAACTCGATGACGAACTCGAGATCACGAACTGGTGGCATCCCTGGAAGGTCTTCGGGAAAGACATCCATGAAGTCACATACCGTTGGGACTTCACGAATATCCAAAGCTGGCTTCGCTTCGAGCGCGAAGAGATGTGGACCTGACAACTTCGGCGAAAAGCGAACCTGCTCGCCGGATGGACTTGTAAGATAGATGAGCTTCCGGGCGCAATCGATTTGCCCCATGTGCTGGGACAACCAATCCATATCAATGGTTTGCACAGGTTTGGATGTGATTCTAGGCATGGATTCCACTAAAATGGGTTAGCAACGAATACCCGAAAAACAAAGCCGAAAGAAAGCGAAAAGCTAACGACTAGGGGAATGGAATATCACCCTAAACGAAAGCCAAAACAGCAAGTAATCAAACTTTAAAAGCTCATAAAAGGCTTCAAAACAGCAAGGAATCAAAAGAATAAAGATCAACTTCCCAACACAACTAACCCGTATTGAATGAACGAGTAATTGGTTGAGAAGATAAAATTTTAGCACACTATTTCAAGTCTAACACTACTCAAAAACAAAGTTAAACCAGCGAAAATAGTGTTAGATACTTAGCTAACTAGTATCACATCTTACCCCTTTTATTCCCACAAGTTTTAGTTGATTAACCTCTCATTATCTACCCTATTTAGAACATTTGAGTTTACTGTCCGGAAACTGAATGATTGCTGTCCAGATTTTGCATCCAAGCCTCCTAGCCGAAATCTTCAACTTCAGAAGCTTCAAAACCTTGAAAATGGCAGCTAACACTTCAATTTGCCAAACTCATTGGTTCCCAAAACCCAATTAAACGATAACAACAAATTTTGAGGGAAGGAGAGGAAAACAATTTTCAAAACTCAAACTAGAGTAAGATGAGAATAGAAAGCTAAGATAGGTAAGGAGTAAAATCTGAGAATTTACTTAAACTTTCATAAATCATTTGATATTTTGAAAATAAGGTTTCCAAAATATCCTAAGAATGACCAAGCTTGGGTTACTACGGTCTGGATGGCTCTGATACCAACTTTGTGAGGACCCCAGTTTATTAGGCTTGTAATGCTTAACCATCCACTTGGTCCTAGCATCACAAAACAAATAAACCAAGCCTCGAGATATATGTACTTCCCAAGATGCAGTACATACACCTCTTTACAAAAGCATGCATCAATTCCATTCAAACACATAGAACAGAAGCAAAGCAACAAACTAGAAGTTAATATAATAAAGATAGGGTTATTACAAAAGAGAGGCCGACCGGCCAAATAACAATACAGAAGTACTAAGTAAACAGCGGAAGCAAAAGTGCCATAAAGATGGCCATAACAAAAGCCAATCAGTGTGCCTTAACCCACAAGACAACCAACCGGACCGCTAAGCTAGTCTTCCCAACCACAGCACATCTCACAAAAGTAGGGCCCTTGGGGCTCTACCTCCTCTGCAACAAAGTCATTAAGCAAAGCAAATGAGTACAAAAATGTACTCGCAAGACTGACGTGTAGTATAACAGAACTATAAATAGCTACATGCAAGCTTTATTTAAGTGGATGAGGCTTTGGACTCATTTTAGCATAAAGCAAGTTTTCAGTTGCAATAATGTAATAGATTGAAAGCAATTTGACAGAGCATTTTTAATTGTTGAAGTAACAACGATACAATAATAATAACAACAACAACAACAACAACCTGGAAGTGACTAACCCAATAGCCACCACAACAATAGCATAAATTACCCAATTCATACCACCCAACAAGTTTTAATTAAATGGTTGAGTCTAGTTCTTGCATGACCTTACCAAGCATGTCCATAACCTAGGACGAGGCTATTCGAATAGTTTTAACCCTGCAGGGGTGTATCAATGTACCCACACGTCATACCACCTTTTCGCCAAGCTACTTAGCACACTTCCTTTGGTATGCCGGCACGGCTAAGTCCTACGAGACATTTCCAATGGATGATGCTAATTAAGAGCCACAACCCACGGGGACAAGGACACATTAACCAGCCTACGGCCGATCTGTTAATGCTCCCCTCCCAACACCACACATAACATACACATTTTTAAATACACCCACCGACCAGCTCATAATTAACACCTCCCAAAGTACTTAGTCAAGAGAGGTCCCATATACCCCTCGTGTGGTTAGCACGTAAAAGTGCTTGGCTTAGTGACACAAGTAACTCGGTCTTGGGGACTTAGGCACCATTCCGTTCACACCCAACAAATCACACCCAGATCCATTGTGCCCAAGTCAATAACAATTTTGTTTTCATTTTTGGTTTATTTACAAAGTAACAAAGCACAAGATGGACATAATGGAATAATAGTTTTTGTGTGATCAAGGTCATCGACATAATGTCGACAACCGCCCATTTCTACCGTTATCTAAGCATTTCTAAGCATTATCAATGTAAACTACTAAGTGATAAGAGTCCATCCATCGAACTCTAAATCACAGCAAGATAATCCTAGGCTTAGTAGTAGAGAATGAACATTTACCTACAGGATATGCATCTATAGGATCACTAAACGATATCATTTAACAACAAAATAGCAATACATACATACATACAAGTAAAACAATATATTAGACTTTAAAGTAATGGGACATAATGGATATGATCAAACTTCTTGCCTTGCTGGTTATGCTCAGTTTGCTGCAGAGGTTCGCTCACGTGATCAGCACACTCGTCGACACCTAATCGAAAAGGCGAAAAGAAACGAGAAGAACGACGAAAACCAAGAAGACAGCACAGCAAACTTGCTCCAAATGCTCTGAAATTTTTACAACAGCAAGAGGATGATTTTTTAGAAATTTTAGCAATAAGAACCAATTAATTTTGATTCTCAATGCAAAAGATATGAGCAAAACAATTCTGCTCCGCCTCTAAAAATGCAAACTGCTACTATTCACATAATTAAATTGTTTAGCAAAAATTTCTAGAAAGGTGGTGCAATTGAAAATTTTACAGTAAATCAACCACCTCATAAGATGAACAACCCAATTGGATTCATCTCATTTGGAGCTATGATGCATGTTTTATGATTTTTCAAAGATATTCAAAAGAGCACAAATAAAATGCTCCCACAATTTTTTTGAAAATAGTGAAATGCCTAAATCCTATTCTAACATTTAGTTCACTAACAGAGGAAGCCAACAAAGTTGGATTCACTCAAAAAGGATCTCTAGAGATTTACTTATGCATTTTACAAGTTTTGGAGCAATATTTAAAGTTAATTTTGAAACCTATTTATCAAATCACTTTTCTGGAGCTGAACTCAACTAACAACCATTTTTAGATTAAATTTTAGTTCAAACCAGAGCTACCAAAATTTGAATCACTTCAAAAGGAGCTAAGATGAATTAGTTATGCATTTTCAAAGTTCATTACCTTTTTCAGTTCACAAATAAGACCAACGGAAATTTCTAAAAACCATAACAGAGCGGGAGGACATGAGCCGTTGATGCTAAATCGGACGGCCCAAGACCTCCCGATGAAATCGCGCATTCGCGCCTGCGCGGTCCAGAGAACATGGGCCGTTGATCTTGGATCCAACGGTCCATGTCCTCCCGGCAACGCGCGCTAACAGGGAAGGAGCTCGTGGCCGTTGATGCTGCATCCAACGGACCAAAACCAAGGAGGGAGGACCGGGACGGTCCAGATCTAGCGAGGGAGGACCTTAACGGTCAAGATCTTCCAAGGGAGGTCTAAACGATCAAGATCTTAAAAAGGGGAAGTCCTGGACGGTCAAGATTCACTCGGGGGTGATCCTGGACGGTCCAGATCCTAAGCCACAACGCTTGCACACGCGCGCGCGGGCGAGGAGTTAATGCGCGGGACAACGAGGAGATCTGAGAGCACTAAGACAACAGTAATTGCTCCCAATGATTGAGCATTTACTGACCAAATCTATGTCCTAACGACAACGCGCAGGACGAACTCGTCCGACAAAAATCCCGACGCAAAGAAGTGGTCATCGCCGGCGATACAGACCTCACCGACAACATCCAAGGACACCATTGAGTGTGCAATAGCCTTGCGCACCTAATGGGTCCACTCTCGATGGCGGCGGTGGCCTAGAACGCCAGCGAGCCGGAGAGGAGTGGATTTGACCTCTACGGCCCAAAATCCGAAAAAACAAAAGAGCTCGCAATGATTCATCTGACATGTGCCCAAGCATCTAGGGACTACTTGAGGCTTACCTGGATGCTGAGGAATCGAAGAGGAGGTCGGAGGAGAGGAGGACCGGTGCTGGTGAAGACGATGAGCTCCACGACCAAAAGCTCCAAGCTCCAACTTAAGCCACCTCTGAAAATGTCCCAACTAAACAAGTTAGGACTTTGGTCACAGAGGGGAATGGCACAAATTGAAGTAAGGAATGGAGAGGAAAAGCCCCAGGGACCCTATGTCACCGAGGAGCTCCAATGCTCAACAATGGCGGCTGGGGGGAGGTCAGAGGAGGAGGAGCTCAGCCAAGCACAATGACAAGGCAAAGCTCAATGGTGTGTAAAAGAAGCTAAGGGGGAACCCGAGGAGGTCTTATACCCCAGGACATAGAGGTCATGAGCCAAGGGTTAAGCTCATGGTGAGCTTAGCCCATGGCACGGTCCATGGCTTGGACAGGACGTGGAGGTGATGGGGCTAGGTCAGAGCAGGACTAGGGTGCGGAAAGCACTGACAAGCATTAAATGCTGTGACCTGAGCCGTTAGGGACAAGACGGGACTCGCACACCCTTTGCCATGGCGCTGCCGCAGCGTGTGGGAAGGGGAAGAATAGGAGCTGCTCTCCACCGTTGGATAAGAAGGATGGGGAGGTTACAGCCCTAGATCTGAAACGGTAAGTTTTAAATGGAAAGGGAGGAGGTCACAGCCATTGGATCAGGAATGGGGAGGTCGTGACCCTTAGATCGACATCGGCGAGGCGAAAAAGAACGGGAGGTCACAGCTGTGGGATCTCCATTGCATTCTTGAAAAAGGAAAAGGAGGTCGGTATTTGAAGGGATAGGAGGTCCTGGCTGTTGGATTGTGATCCAAGGGCGTGGACCTGATGTGGAGGACTTAACGATGCGCACGATACAGCCAAGGGATGTGGAGGTCGTGGCCTTTGGATCTACATCCAATGGCACACAACAAAAGGGGAGGTCAGGACCGTTGGATTTACATCCAAAGGCGCTGATCAAATGAGGGAGGTCATGGCTATTGCGCACAGCACACAGGGAGGTCGTGGCTGTTGGATTTTGATCCAACGACGCACAACAAAAGGGAAGGTCATGGACGTTAATCACGACACTGAGGAGGTCGTGGCCGTGAGATGTTGATCTAACGGCAACGAAATGATAGTGGAGGTTGTGGCCATTAGATCTGGATCTAACGGCTACGAACTCAAGTGCGGGAGGTTTGGGCGGTTGGGCACAACCCAGAAAAGGCAAGGGGAGGTCGCAGCGGTTGGATCTTTATCCAACGGCTACGAGATGAGAAGGGAGGTCTGATACGCTTGAAAGCGAGGGGAGGTCGTGGCCGTGGATTTTTAATCCAACGGCACAAGACCTCGCGAGGGTGAGGACAGGTGCACTTGATAAGGAGGGGAGGTCATGGCCGTGGATTTTGATGCGTCGCCGGCACGAGGGCCGTGCGATCCGTCGAGTTATCATGAATCATCGGATCAGCGGGCAGAGCCCGCGTCAGCCTTTTATCTAATAAATGCGCCCCTCCCGGGAGTCGGGGTTTGTTGCACGTATTAGCTCTAGAATTACTACGGTTATCCGAGTAGCACGTACCATCAAACAAACTATAACTGATTTAATGAGCCATTCGCAGTTTCACAGTTCGAATTAGTTCATACTTGCACATGCATGGCTTAATCTTTGAGACAAGCATATGACTCTTGGCGAGATCAACGGTATACGTCCTCCTCGGCAAGCGTGGCGCGGAAACGCAAGGTACGGCCGGCGTGTAACGCGGCGGCGGCAACCGACCCATTGTCGTCTCGTTGAGAAACTTTCGGTAGACGCGACGCCGATGGGCGCGAGCTCAGAAGCGTGGCGACATCCGGGACCAAGCGCGGGCGAGTGGTTTTAGCGGCGCGGCGGGCACGTGGGTGGCCGCTGACCGCGAGGCAACGCCATGAAGCGCTATCGGCGACCGCGCACGACGCCTGGGCGTCCACGGTGAGGCAACGTGTGTGAGCACCACTTCCGTGGGGCGGGTAGCAAGACGCAAGCACTAGTCAGCGGCGCGGCGTGTCACGGCCGCACGATTGATGGGACAAAGCGCCGACGATCGGCCGCGCACATCGACGGGTCTGCCGCAGACACGGGTCCAATACAACTCATGCGCTAAGCGTAGCCACAGCGGTCAAGCCGCCCAAGCATCCTCGCGCTTCGACCGGCGGGTCTCTGGGAGGGCGGCGATCAAGGTCCACAATAGCAGGAGCTGCCGCAGCGGCGAATCGTCGCCATGGCGGCGAATAAAGCGACAGCGGCAGAGACAAGCGTCGGGTTCCACGGCGGCCAGCTATTTTGTTGAATAGTTCAAAACTTTGCTGTCAATTTTAAGTGTGATTTATTCTCCTTTGGTATAGTCTTCACCCGAAAGTGTAGTGCTACTAGACTTCTTGTCTTACCCTTGTTTTTTACTTGTCTTGGAAAAGTGTCCATTGTTTTGGCTCTAGATGTCTTACGCATTATGGTCTCTTGCACCTTTTGGGAAATGCTGTCATTGAGCAACTTTCATATTCTATCTTTCACCTTTTCAGCTGGAAGCAAGATCTAACGGCAACGAAATGATAGTGGAGGTTGTGGCCATTAGATCTGGATCTATGACCACGAACTCAAGTCTTGGGAGGTTTGGGCGGTTGGGCACAACCCAGAAAAGGCAAGGGGAGGTCGCAGCGGTTGGATCTTTATCCAACGGCTACGAGATGAGAAGGGAGGTCTGATACGCTTGAAAGCGAGGGGAGGTCGTGGCCGTGGATTTTTAATCCAACGGCACAAGACCTCGCGAGGGTGAGGACAGGTGCACTTGATAAGGAGGGGAGGTCATGGCCGTGGATTTTGATCCAACGGCACAAGACCTCGAGGGGTGGAAGGACTGGGCCGCGATGGTTGAGGCGGAGGTCGTGGCTGTTGGATTTGAATCCAACGGCTACGACCTCAAGAGAGTGAAAAGGAGGTCTGGTGATGCGGTTGGGTTTGACCAGCTTTGGAAGCGGCTCAAGCCCAAGGAACAGTGCAGACCCTTAGAGTTTGAATTTAACAGCTGAAACTTTAGGGATTTAATTGAGATAGCAAATTAACTCCAAAATTTATGAAATTTTAACTGGAGCTTGCTGACTTTAGGATTAACCTTTCATAAAATTTCCAGCAGTTTTTGTGCACTGCATTTTTCTCAGGAAATTCCTCAAGGCTGTTCTAGGGTTGGATTTACCTCCAAAAATTATCAAACAAATTTTAAAACTTATGATATTTTTCAGAGGAGTCACACACCATCTCTAGAACCAAGGAAAAATATTTTCAAAAGTTTGGCACGAGATTTGTGATAAGTTGGAATAAGGGTTGGACTTTAGTCCACGGGAGGTTTAGGTTTTTGAACTCCACAACTTTTGACAAGAATTATGGCAATGTTCAAGGGTTTCAAGATGTGAGAAAATTTTTTAATTTCTACACGTTTTCTTACATTTGAAACACACACCCATTTATACATTTGGGATGTTACATAGAATTTCGGGAATATTGTGTGTGTCCCTTAGGATCCCCATACACTTTATTTATAGTGCTAAATATTACAGTCCGACTTGCACATGACTTGAAATCTTACCTAAACTCTAGACTCTTACCTAATCTCTAATATCTCCAACACTCCTCAAGATGGGCATGAGAACAATCATGTACATCTTGTTACATATTGCAATACCATTACTAGAATTTACCAAACCCACCATCGACTCTACAATTAATACCAAGACCAAAAGTTGCTCACCACCAATACTACCAGTGACATCACTCAATCCATCTCCACCATCTATCAGCTCCTCGACCTCAACCTCATCTTCCTCTATCTTCATGCCCCGACCACCTTGGCCTCCACCAATCTGCCCACATGCTCCTAGTCTCGGCCTCCACCACCTTTACCTCTACCATAGCCCATTACGCTTGACTCCAATCCCAATCCTCTTCTCTTTTCTGCTACTTTTCCGACTGTGTGGTTTTCTCCTCTATCATGGCTGCATTGGCCCTGGGGCCACCTCTTCATCTTCCTCTACCTCCTCCTTTACCTCCTTCAGCAAATCTATTATTCCAACCACCACCACTACTAGGGCGAGATGCCCCACACTTATAATACTCAGTCCTTGCAAAGTTTGAGTTGCCACATCTCGCATCATGGCAAATCCAATCACCCTTGTGACCTCCAGTTCGTGAGAGAGGACACGGCCAACTCAAGTGTCCTGTTTGCTTATAGTTGTAACACTCCCTATCATCAGCTATGGCGTATGCTAACCTTATAGGGTTGCTACCCACCATCACTCTATGTCGAGTTTCCTCGACAACCATAGTTGAAATAGCTTCTTCCATAGTTGGCAATACCACCTAATGACATATTGAAGCCCTTTTGCTCTCAAACTCTGGGTTTAAACCTTCAAGAAGTGAATGACCCTTCTATGTTGCAGCCACGCCCTACCAAACTCAATATCTTCAGCACACGTCAATTGTAGTGGATCATATTCATCCAAATCTGGCCACAACTACTGCAGCTCACTAGCATATTCTTGAATGTTCTTCTCCCCTGTTTCAGAGCATCTACCTTTCCCTGAACTTCTACCATCATCATCACATTACCAGCTCTAGAGTACATGTTCCCTAGTGTCTTCCACATCACCGTTGCACTTGGGATCACCTCCACCATCTTAGCAATGGACGGGGACATCAAAGTCAACAACCATGCCACCACCACAAAGTTGGTGGTGTTCCACACCCTCCAATCAGTACTTCCTCTATCTGTAGGCTCGACGTAGGTCACCTGTAGATAGTGCTCTACCCCTTTTGTCTTCAGAATTAACTAAGCCCTCCTGGACCAACTTAGATAATTCTCACTCCCTTCGAGCTTCACATCATTCGGCATCAATTCCAGCTTCAACTATGATGATCTCGTTTCAGCCCTAGGACCTATCAAACCCATCGCGATGAGGTCCTGTAATATACCTCTCATCTCACCTTTTGTGACCAAAGAGGATTCTCCACTCCCCCCATCCAAGCTCACGATACTCTTCTTTGCAGCTTTTTGCACAGTTTCTTTGTTAGCCTTTTTTGCGGCTTCGATCTTCTCAGGATTCATCTCCTACTTTCAACACCAATTACACACTCCTCATCAACTCGTCCTCCTCTTGCCTATTGCTGCGCGTATTAACGATCAAGACAACCTCTTCAAGCATCAATAGATCGCGACTCCACGATCATAATCACAATCGCCAACACCTTTTGAACCATCCCCGAAACTAGCAGCCACACTAAGCCAAGCAAAGAATCCACATGAGATGCCACACCAGATCGCCACACCAACCAATCCATAGTCACACACCAGATCCACCGGATCCCCTCCTCCACCGACACCGAAGCACTCCCTTCTCCCGAGTGCAAGCACAGCAACACCAAAGCACTCCCAAGCACTCCGTTCTCCTGAACAGCAAACCACCGGATCCTCCTCCCCCGAGCGCACAATATCCTCACCGAGATCCTTCTCCTCTGAGCGCAACACCTCTTCTCCTCTAGATCCCCACCAGATCTTCAGTTCTCAGCCTTCTTCTTCCTCCCAGGTCCCCTTCCTAGCATTTTCTGAGTCCCCTTCCGAACACAACCTTCGCTTCCACTACTACAAAAAGGCTAATACTGGACGTCTCATCACAGACGGTTGACCAAAACTGTCTGTATTACATGCAATCAAAGACAGTTTTGGTTTTGCGACTGTCTGTGTTACTGGCTGCGCTAAAAACCATCTGTGAAGAAGTAATATCACAGATGGTTCATTTTGAAAACCGTCTGTGAAGTATCACAGACGTTTCTTAACAATAACCGTCTTTGATATTTCGAAATATCACAGACGGTTTTCAACAAACAACCATCTGTGATACTTCACAGACGGTTTTCATAATGAACCGTCTGTGATATTACTTCTTCACAGACAGTTTTTAGCGCAGCCAGTAACACAGACGGTTTTCATAATGAACCGTCTGTGATACGACACCATATCACGGACGGTTCCACAATGGAACCGTCTGTAATAAGTATCACTCACGGTTCCATAATAGAACCAGTTGTGATAAGTCTCTTTATTAGTAGGAGCCTGCTAGGGTTTGCACTCTAACTCGTCACTCCTCAGCACCCTTACTCTCGTCCGTTCCCCTCCCCACAAACTATGGTGACGCTGCCTTCCCCTCTTCCTCCTCCCCCCGGTGTGCGCGACCCCGGCTACCTCACCGACCTCCCCGGGCTACCTCTAGCTCCACCAACCTCAGCCTCGGCTACCTCACCACCGACACCGGCGATGTCGATCGTGGTAAGACAGATCTATTGGTTTGTGCTGTTGGTATTCATGTGAACCGAGTTGCAATATGGGCACCCATATTGATCGGCTGCGCATGCATGCTCTCTGGTATGGATCAGATATTAACAAAAAAGGAGGCTATCTGGTGGCTTGGAAGCAGGTTTGTCGACCCAAAAAGCAAGGGGGGCTTGGGGTTCTTAACCTTTGGTTGCAAAACAAGGCAATGTTGATGAAGCATTTGCACAAATTTTTGAATAAGATTAATATCCCTTGGGTGCAGTTAACATGGAAGGCTTTTTATTCCAACAGTTTGGTTCTGAGTTCAGAAAGAAAGTGTGGTTCTTTTTGGTGGAAAGACATTCTTGGACTGTTAGATGACTTCAAAAGCTTCTCAAGGTGTGCGATTTCTTCTGGGGATTCCTGTCTATTCTGGAAAGACATGTGGGATGTTGGCTACCCGGTTTTGAATTGGCCACATCTTTTCTCGTTTGCAAAAAAGCAAGGCATTTCAGTTAGTCTTTTTTTGAAGAGGCCGGACTTTCTTTATCACTTCAATCTTCCTCTTTCGCCGACTGCTATGATGGAATTTCAATCCCTTTGTGAAGCTGTGGCGCCTTTTACTTCTCTTCCAGACATTCCAGATGAGTGGTCTTTTATTTGGGGATCCTCCTTTTCTCCCAAAAAAGCTTATATTCAGTTGTTGGGCCAAGCTCACTCTCCACCTCCTTTTCTTTGGCTTTGGCAGTCTTACTGTGTAAGTAAGCAAAAGGTGTTTTTCTGGCTACTCCTGAAGGATCGGTTAAATACTCGCGCTCTCCTTCAGCGTAAGCAGTTCTGGCTTGAGAGCTACGAATGTGTGCTTTGTACTCAACACTATACGGAATCATTGAAGCATCTTTTCTTTGGTTGTTCATTTAGTCAGTGGTGCTGGAAGTTTATTGGTATCACTTGGGATTTATCTCTCTCTGTTGTTGAGCTAATTCAAGTTGGCAAGATTAATGTCGGATTTAAGTGCTGCAAGGAAATTATCATTCTGGCATGTTGGGCGATCTGGAGCTGTCGTAATAAGGTCATTTTTCGCAATGAGGCGGTCTCTCTTTCTACATGGAAAAGAGAGTTCAGAGAAGCTTTTTCCTTGGTTATTCTTAGGGTCAAGCCTTCTCTTAGAAAGGAGTTTGTAAATTGGTTGCGAGATTTCCGTTAATTTTGTTTGGTTTCTTTTTCTTTTTTTGTAAATATCTTTTATTATTAATATATTATCAGTAGGGATTCTTTCCCTCCTGTTTTCCATCAAAAAAAATATGGGCACCCTTGGCCTTGTTGTATTGCTGTCTTGCCCTCTGTGATTGCTGGCTAGATGGATGGATGGATCTGGAGGTGGGGAATGGGGTTGTGTTTGGGTGTGACTACTGGTATGTTCCTAAAGACATTTTTTTGTTTTCGATGCGTATGATGCAGGGTGTGCTGCTCAAAAAATACATTGATGGAACATTAAGAAGTGGTAATCCGAGGGAGGCAATTTGGTTGCCTCCTAGATAGGATCTTAACAAATGGCTGTCTGTTAATAGTAAGTCTGATCACCATCTATTTTTAGGATAAATAATACCATGCATGCAAGTGTTTCATGGATATCGGTGAGTTTCTATAGGTTGCTGCTCTTATCTGCTTGACATGAAAACCACAAATATTACTAGTTGTGTTCACTGATGAGATATGAAATGAATCTTCAGGGACAATAGGATGAACTGTATATGAATAATTTTGGAATAAAAGCTTATGAATCTATGGAATCAAAATCATTGCACATAGTTTGCACATATGAATGTAAACGAACTTCTAAATGAATAGAGGTGAGTTCCTACAGGTTGCTACTCTTATCTGCTTTATAGATAGAGAGTTAACCATTAAGGAAAACTCTTTTTTACATCCTAACATGATATCATCAACTTACCATATATTGTTATCTTATTACCATTCATGTTCTTTTTACAGAAGTTTGTGGTCTTCTTATTTAGTATGAAGAAATTTGCCGCTTGGTATTAAAATACTTGAGCGAGATGTGATTGTAATTGTCTGAGTCTTAATTATTTGTTTCAACATATTTTATATGTTTCACTGGACTTGTATTCAAGTATTATCCATGAGAGTTTTTTCTCAATCCTTGTGAGAGTTTTCCGAACAATGGCCGACTCCTCCCCGAGCCCGCCTCCCCTCTTCTCTATTCTTGATCTCTTCTCTCTACAAAATCTCTAAGTAGTGGCTACTTTTGTCTTTAAAATCGGCTTCACACACACACATATAGTTCGTAGCCTTTGTTAGCTAACTCGAGGCCTGAATTCAGCTAGCTAGCTTGCTTCTTGTGCGTTCATCCTAAACGTTCAGGTGAAACACGGCCTACTTCATAGGTATAAAGCAAATCGTACACTCCGGTGTGTTAGGATCGACGAAGTAGGTCGTGGTTCACCCGCACGTTTAGGATGAGCGGCCAAGGAGCAAGCTAGCTAGCTGAATTCCAAACATCGAGTTAGCTAACAAGGCACTACGAACTATATATATATATATATATATATATATATATATATATATATATATATATATATATATACTGGCCGGTTTTAAAGGCAAAAGCAGCCACTGCTTGGATATTTTGTAGAGAAGAGGCTATCATAGACGGTTTTATATATAAACCGTCTGTGAATCGTAAGCTATCACAAATGACTTTATCTATAAAGCATGCGTGATAGTCGGCTATCCTGAGCGGTTACGAGTTAATAAATGCAGTGATAGTGTGCATCATGAGCGGTTCGAAACCGTGCTGTGATGACCTCATGTCATCACTAACCCATAAACTCAGACGGCTCACGAAACCGTCTATAATGACGTTTTTGAATCGTCTGTGAAGACCTTTTCTGTAGTAGTGTTCCTTGCCTTCTTCTTCCTCCCGAGTTCCCTTCCAAGTGCAGCCTTCGCCTCCCCCGGATCCTTCATCTCCCTCGAGCGAGCACAACCTTCGTCTCCCCCGAGCCCCAGCAGCGGCTACTGCCCCGTGCACTCGCTCGCAAGGCCTAGCGGCGGCGGCCCACGTGCCCGGTTGCCTGAGCGGCAGCCCACCTGCCCGCCCACAAGGCGCGGCAACGGTGGCTAGTGGCTGGCGCTAATCAACGGGGTGGCTTCGGATGTTGATCGGCGGTAGCTACGGATCGGATCTGAGGTGAGTATGATTAGGGTTCGGTGGTGGGGGATGGCTCTGATACCATGTAAAAATTCGGGAATATTGTGTGTGTCCCTTGGGATCCCCAAACCCTTTATTTATAGTGCTAAATATTACAGTCCGACTCGCACACGACTTGGAATATTATCTAAACTCTGGACTCTTTGTTGGAATTAATATGGGCTAGGCCCAAATTTATATTCTAATTAATTCCTAGTAAATCTCAAAGGCTTATGTGCATGTACTAAAACTGTTTAGTCCCACATGGAGGGATGAAGGAGAGTTACACCACTTTATAAGGTGGAACGTGGTAGCCTCTCTTGTGGAATTGGAAAGAGTCAACACACACGCGCGCTCGCTCGCCTCGCCTCGCCGAGCCGTGCCGTGCCATGCCGTGCGTGTGCATACGCAGGCGTGTCAGGTGCGGGCACAATTTTCTTTATCTATTCGAAAATTGAAACGCACTGACTCGTAATTGATGGCGACCTTTGGTCTCTGGTCTCTTTTTTGGCTACTAAAAAGAATAGAGTTCTGATGGCGAATCAATGGCAACCTTTGGTCTTTCGATTCCAACTGTTGGCCTTTCGATTCTGCTTCTTAATGGCAATTGTTGGCCTTTGGACTCCTTTCTTTTGGCTATTTAAGAGAACTGAGAGTACTTGTTCTGGTTCGAGTTTTCCACTTCCACAATACAGAAATCTTCAGTCTTGTTGCTGTCTCTGGCGATTTCCATCCCGGCAAGGCGCATGTACTACCGCACTGGGAGAGCAGGCCTCCGGAACCCTCGTCCTTGAAGGCTTGCACGAGCGATGACGAATAAGGTTTTTGGGGAGCGTTCGCGCGACTGCTTGCTGATCCTCTACTACATCTACATCAACTGCACGACTACTACCACGACGTCCACTACACCATGACGAACGATGTTCTCATCAAGAACTCTGCTGCAGCTTCTTTTTCCACTGAATCTGGGTATGGCTATCTCCCTCTTATTACTTGGTTTACTTTACTATCTGTTGTTGTCTTGAATACTGAGATAGTTATACTAGCTTCTGTCCTTCTAGAATTTGGTATGACTATAGTGTTCTTGGTTATCTACTTTGTGAAAATAGCTAGAGTATTTTTCATATTTTATCTAGCATATTACTGGATTAAAGTAATTCAAAAAATGCTTATATGCTCAACACTCTTACCTAATCTTTAATATCTCCAACAGGGCTCAGGATGTTACACATCAAGGAAATTTTACATGCATCAGTTCGGAGGTTTGCAAGTGCCTATCCCTCTCAAATGCGTCTGGAAAAGTAAATTGTGATGAAAATATAGGTTTTTGCGTGGCTTCTACTGAATGAAAGGCTCAACACAAAGAACACGTTACTTAGAAGGCACTATCATATAGGCAATGATTTCCCAATGTGCCCTCTGTCAGACTGGGGATGAAGAAACTAACACGCATTTATTTTTCACTTACCAGTTCAGTAAGACCCGTTGCGAAAAATTAGGAATTCAGTGGCATCAGCACTTAGACATCAGTCATATGCTCATTGGGGCTAAACATATTTGGTTCTGCTTTCTTCATGGAGATCTTCATAATTGCATATTGGAATATTTGGAAGCAGCGCAATGGTAAAATTTTCGAACAAAAGACACCTCTCATATCTGCTTGGAAAATGAAACTAAAGATGTAATCTTTAGTTGGCTAGATTCTATCTAAAACACCTTTTAGTTCTTTCTTTGTTTTTTACTCCATCTGTACATAATCCTCATTTTATAATTTTATTTTAATATATCACAGTAGGAGCCTGTCCTACTGTTTCCCTAAAAAAAGATGAAAGAACGGCGCTGTGTTCGGAAAGCGGAGCTTCCCCCTTTGCAAAGTGATATACCTATAGTATGACTGTTGCTCGGCCAGGCACGGGTGTGGCAAACTGGCAACGTGCAAGCCAACCTCTCTAGTTTGCAAAGTTTGTACTCTAGCAAGTATCTCAAGACGCATACATTCGCCAGCATACAAATTTTGGTGCGATATTGCTGTGTATTAATTTATTCCAGTGCACTCAAATCACATTGGCTTTATAAAAACAGGATATGTACATATAACCGCGTCGTCTTGCTCATATGGTATAGAAAAAGGAACCAAATCAATATGATAGACGGTATCACATCACAAGAGCCATAGCTTAAACTGACAGTCACGATATGTGTTGTGTATGGCTTCATATTGTTAGAATGATCTCAGGGCATTTGGCCCAACGGCCAAAAACCAACCCCTTTTGCGGCATACGATCGGGGCGCCCATTAATAAGTGGTGGGCCCTGTCGCATGACGCCACATAAATAGAGGTGGGGGCGGGCGGCACGCACGACGAGGTTGATTGTGCCGCCACAAACCCCACCAAAACCCTAATCCGATCGAGAAGGGCGCTCAATGACGGAAGTTCCACCACCGCCGTCATCAAACGCCGCCGCCAGGAGGCGTCGCCGACGACCAGCGATGGCCAACTCCTCCTCTACCTCCGACGGTTAGTATCCTCTCTCCCTCTACCTTTCCCTCTCGGATCTAGACCCCAGGCACGAAGGCAAGAAAAGGAGTGCCAAACAATGGTATCAGAGCCATATCGGCGCGCCGCTGCTCCTTTCGGGGCCGCCTCGGGCGTCTTGTGTGGAGTTTTGCTGGCCGCCTCCATGACGCGCCGCCTCCACTCGCTCGGTGGGGCGCGCTGCCGCATTGCCGCCCGCCGTCGTGGCCGGCCGCCGGCGAAGTCGCCGTCGCCGGTCTTGCGGGGCCTTCCCGCTCACCGCCTTGCAGGAGCCGCCGCCGCCTCGATGGGGCCGATGGGGCCTTCTTTGCCTCGCCCGCTCGGGAACGCCGTCGCTAAAGGCCACCTCGGGGCCTCCGCCAACGCCATTGCCGCCAAGACGGGAGCTCCGCGCCTCCGCCGCCGTGTGCGCCGCGTTTTTCTCGGGTGGAAGGGAGCCGAATGGGGCTAGAGTTTTTTTTGGGTTGGGGAGTTATCCACCAAGACGCTGCTTTCCGTCCGTCCGATCGGACGGTCGTGGTTCTAGCTGGGCGCATGGGGCTTTTTTGGGCCGTGGCGCGCGTGTTTGGGCCGGATTGGGTTTGAACAGTAAATCCGAAAAGAGTTTTAATGTTTTTCAGAAGCATTTATGAGTGAATTTTGATTGAAATTTGAAATTGGATCCATTTATGGGGCTTACCAAGACTTCAGCGCCCCCGAGTGCACGGCTCCGCTACGCTCCGTCCAGAAGCTGGCCTAAATCGATGAATAGAATTTGATTCAAATCTCTGTAATTTTTGCACCAACGTGTTAATTTTTCAGAGATTAAATGTGTACAGTATAATGCTTCTGAATAATGAATTATTTTTAGAATAATTACAGTTTCCGCTGCAAAAGTTAATGTTTGATTACCTTTTCATTATTAAATTCGAACCAACGGGAGAATTTAATTTTGGAAAAATATAGATGCAATTTCCAGATAATTATGATATTGTTATTTTCTGACCAACGTTGATAATAACAGTATTATAATTTTTTATTGTTGATTTTATGCATAATTTCTATTTCTGCCCAACGGTGATGTAGATTTAATGTATAGATTAAAATTGTATGTCGTATTTTTGACCAACGTTGGAAATAAGGCATATAATTTTGCTGTTATGTTCTCACTTTTATTTGAATTATTTTTCAGGCGGATACAACTTGATGAGTTGTATCAAAGAGATCCCCACTCTCAAAGGAGATAACTATGGGGAGTGGAAGAAAAAGATAGACTTAGCGTTTATCTTGGCTGAGGTGGACTGGGTCCTCACCACAGCACGTCCCACTGAGCCTGAGGCGCCAGTGAGAAAAGAAAATGAGGACGACACTGCTTGGCAAAAAAGACAGAGGGGACCATGCTCCCTTACGGATGTCTTATGACCTTGAGCATAAGAAATGGACCCTGACCAACAAGAAATGTATGGCTATGATAAAGAACACGATTGAGCACGCACTGCAGGCTCAATCGCAGAGTGTGACACTGTCACAGAGTACCTTGAGAAAATAAAGAGTCGGTTCTTGGCTCTTCAAAGACTTATGCTACCTGACTAATTAAGCGACTTGTGAGAAAGGTATTACGGTGGTGGCGGTGGCATAAGAGAGCACATACTAAGGATGAGCAATTTGGCATCAAGCTTAAACCAATGGATTTGGCTCTCAAGGATGAGTTCCTTATTCATTTGATTTTTGCTTCCTTTGGGAAAAGTTTGACACCTTTGTTGTCAACTATAACATGCTGACGAGAAATGGGACTTAGAAAAGTGCATAGCTATGTGTGTGCAAGAGGAGGAAAGATTTAAATCCTCACATGGTGGTTCTATCAACTATGTGAAGGACAACAAGAAAAAGAACTTCAACAGTAACTTCTCCTCAAAGAACAAGGGAAAAGCTCATGTCCATCGGCCTCAACAAAATAAGTTTGCGAGAGACAAAGATCGGTGTCTTCATTGCAAGAAGGCGGACACTACAAGAAGGATGTCCGATTACTTAAAGATGATAATGGCAAAGAAAGGTGAGAACATTATTACCTTTATAAATGAATCCTGTATGTACAATATTGAAATCTACTTGGTGGATTGACTCAGAACAACTGTTCATGTTGCTAATTCTTTCTGAGGATTCCGTTCGACGAGGACTATGCAAAGAAAAGAAAGATGCGTTAAAGTCGCAAATGGAGTCAAGCTGAAGTTGAAGCCGTTGGCGATCTTTCATTAGAGCTAGTGATGGCTTCACTCTTTTACTTAGAGATGTTCTTTATGTTCCCTCTTCTGAGAGGAATTTGATTAGTGTTTCATGTTTGGACAATAATGGTTATGATTGTCATTTTGGAAACGGCAAGTGTGAAATAATGTTTAATAAAGAATGTGTTGGTCTTGCCATCTTACAAAATGAGCTTTATTTGTTATCATTACGTGATGATGTGAATGTCGTGTGCGATAATGGGAACGTCGCGTGCGAGAAAGTGATTGAATCCTCGTCTACGAATGTAAACAGGAAACGAAAGAGAACTCTAGATGTGTCGTCGAAATTATGGCACTGTCGTTTAGGCCATATTTCGAGGGGGAGAATAGAAAGACTAGTTAAGAATGATATTCTTCCTCCATTAGAGTTCTCAGACTTAGAACAATGCAGAGAATGCATTAAAGGAAAATATGTAAAGAAAATTAAGAAAGATGCCAAAAGAAGCACAGGAGTTCTACAAATTGTTCACACAGACATTTGTGGTCCTTTTCCTGTGAAAAGTGTGGATGGTTATGACTCGTTCATAACATTCACGGATGATTACTCCCGTTATGGATATATTTATCCAATCAAAGAAAGAAATGAAGCCTTGGATAAATTCAAGATATTTAAAAGGTGAAGTTGAAAACCAACACGATTTAAAGATTAAGATAGTCCGTCGACCGTGGGGGAGTACTACGATCGACATACCCCATATGGACAAGTTCCTGGACCTTTTGCAAGGTTTTTACAGGAAAATGGAATAGTGGCCCAGTATTCTACACCAGGCGAACCTCAGCAAAATGGAGTAGCTGAAAGACGCAACCGTACCCTGATGGATATGGTGCGAAGCATGATGAGCTATTCCACACTGCCATTGAGTTTATGGATGGGCGTTGAAAACCGCCATTCATATTCTCAACAGAGTGCCTAGTAAGTCGGTGCCCAAAACACCGTACGAGTTGTGGACAGGAAGAGTTCCCTCATTAAACCACTTACGTGTGTGTGGGGGAGTCTCTTTGAGGCTAAAGTATTTAACCCAAACCTTGGGAAGCTTGATCCCAAAAAGAAGTTGCCATTTCATTGGCTACCCTGAAAAGTCAAAAGGTTTTCGTTTCTCTTGTCGCACAGATATACAAAGTTTGTAGAAACGAGACACGCTGTCTTCTTAGAGGATGAAATGATGAGAGGAAGTATGGTAGCTCGTGAGATTGATCTTGAAGAGAAGCGGGTGTATCGCCCACTCCGATGATTCAAGAGCCATTCTTCACACTACTGCTTTGTCATTGCGCACCGACGGTGCAAGACAACTGTGGTGCAAGCACTGTTATTGTTCCTCTGTGGCAACAATGAATGATAATGAGGAACACATTCTTGAGGATCCTATAGAACCTATTGCCACAGATGAAGGGAGCAACAGCTGACCTCAAGCGAAGATGTACCAAATGAGGAGGCCCCGAGGAGGTCTCAAAGAATAAGAAGATCAGCTATTTCTGATGATTATCAGATTTATCATACAGAGGAATATCAAATGGAGGATGATCCCACCTCATTTGAAGAAGCCATGAGAAGCAAAAATTCCTCAAAATGGCTTGAAGCCATGGAAGAGGAAATGAGGTCCATGAAGACTAATAAAGTGCGGGACTTGGAAATTATTCCTAAAGGAGCCAAAACGTGAAGAGGGTAAATGGGTCTACAAGACAAAGCTTGACTCCCAAGGGAATGTAGAAAGATACAAAGCGCGACTTGTGGCAAAAGGATTTACGCAAAGAGAAGGGATTGATTACAATGAGACATTTTCTCCAGTCTCATGTAAAGATTCCTTCAGAATCATAATGGCATTAGTAGCACATTATGATTTAGAGTTACATCAGATGGATGTAAAGACGGCATTTCTCAATGGGGATTTGGAGGAAAATGTTTACATGGCACAACCGAAAGGTTTTATCATGGAAGGAAATGAAAGAATGGGATGCCGCCTAAAAAAATCGATTTATGGGTTAAAGCAAGCTTCAAGACAGTGGTACTTGAAGTTTGACAGTACAATAAGAAAATTTGGGTTTAAAGAGAATGTAGAGGACAACTGTGTTTATGCAAAGTTTAAAGATGGGAAGTTTATCTTCCTAATCACGTATGTGGATGATATCCTCTTGGCTAGTAGTGATGTCGATCACTCTTCGAGACAAAGAAGTTTTGTCCTCAAACTTTGATATGAAAGATCTTGGTGAAGCTTCGTTCGTTCTAGGGATCGAAATTCACCGGGATAGAAACAAAGGGATATTGGGACTATCACAAAAGACATACATAGAGAAAGTCTTAAAGAAATTTGGGATGCATAAATGTAGTCCTTCACCGCACCTATAGTCAAGGGGCAGATATGGGGTTTTTCAATGCCCCAGAACCAAGATGAGAGCGATCAAATGAAAGCGGTTCCATATGCTTCAATTGTCGGAAGCTTACAAGATGCTCAAGTGTACACATACGACTTAGCATTTGTTACGGGTTACTTGGCGATTCGAGCAATCACGAATAGAACATTGAAATTGATAAAGAAAGTCTTGCGTTATTTGCAAGGAACAAAAGGCCTCATGATGACATACTGTAAGATCGATTTACTCCATATAGTGGGGTATCTGATTCGATTTTGCGGAGATGATAGAAAGTCTACATCCGGATATGTGTTCACTCGCAGAGGAGCTATATCGTGGAAAAGCTCAAAGCAAACCGTCACTACATCGTCCACAATGTATGCCGAGTTTGTAGCATGTTATGAGGCTACAGGCGGTGGGCGGCTAAAGAAGTTCATACCCGGTTTAAAAGTGGTTGACGACATCAATAGACCACTTAAGTTGTATTGCGATAATGAACCCATGAGAACGACGCCCACAACAATAAGTCAAGTGGTGCTGCCAAACACATTGACATAAAGTACTATGTTGTGAAAGATAAAGTTCGGGATCAAATTATAAGTCTTGAGCATATAAGTACCGCAAAGATGTTAGCGGATCCGCTTACTAAAGGCTTACCGCCCAACGTGTTCAGAGAACATGTAGCCGGCATGGGTTTAAGGGAAAGCCTATGATTCCTGGACTAAAAGATGGCCCAAAAGTTTAAAGTAACTATTTCATAACAGAGAGGTGTATTGTAGCTGTTGAATCTATCGGCGATTGACCGTGACGATGAGACATGTTCTATGCACTAATCTGTGATGGAATGTGTAAACAATTGTAATTAAAGATAAAGCATAGATTCAGATCAAAGGGGAGAATGTTAGAATGATCTCATGGCATTTGGCCCAACGGCCAAAAACCAACCCCTTGGCGCCCGATCGGGGCGCCAAATTTAATAAGTGGTGGGCCTGTCGCCGCCACATAAATAGAGGTGGGGGCGGGCGCACGCACGACGAGGTTGTGTGCGCCACAAACCCCACCAAAACCCTAATCCGATCCGAGAAGGGCGCCCAATGACGGAAGTTCCACCACCGCCATCATCAAACGCGCCGCCAGGAGGCGTCGCCGACGACCAGCGATGGCCAACTCCTCCTCTACCTCCGACGGTTAGTATCCTCTCTCCCTCTACCTTTCCCTCTCGGATCTAGACCCCAGGCACGAAGGCAAGAAAAGGAGTGCCAAACACATATATGACAAGGTGAAAGAAAGAGACTGTATCCGAAAAGCGCGTCTTCCTTTTCGCAAAGTGGTCAACATATAGTATGACTGTAGCTCGGCCAGGTACCAAGTGAGTTGCCCAACAGCATGTTGTTTTCGTTAACCAGGCAAGAAAAGGAACCTCAAAACCAACCGTATTAAACTAATGTTGAATAACACCACCATACTAGTATGCTACCCTATAATTAACTACACAACTCTAGGCTCTTGCTACAGACCTCAACACTACACCAATGGCAGAATAGTATACTTAGCCGACTGGACCACCCCAGCACCACCAAATCTTGTGGCCATGGAAATGATGGAATTACCACGATAAAAAACCAACCACCACTACTGTTCATCCACTTTTGGCTAGCTAGCTCGCGCACGTACGTCTGAGGCTTTCGCACGCTACGATATGGCATGCAATCCCGCGACACCGCCCATCGGCGCTGGCCGATCGATTAATCCACTTCCTAAAGCGCGACCTAGCTAGCCTTTTACCCCTCCTCTCCTCTCCTCTCTCTCTAGTGGTGGCCTTATCAGGACAGATCACACATGCACTCGCGCCCTCGCAGCAGCAATCTATGACCACAAAGGAGGCACGCATCGAGCTCGAACAATCCCGTCGCGAGATTCAGGCCCATTCATTCCTCCAAGGCTGAGATTAAACAGCCAATCATATATACAGTAAAGTGCACCCCTAAGGAAGAGAGGTTTGGGAAAGGCATCCTCTGACATTGTATAGCAATGTTACGGTGCTACATTACCATGATATTACGTAGCGATGCCACGGTGTTACAGTACCAAAACGTTGCGTAGCGGACGTCGGATCGGAAAGGAAATGATGAGATTGCGGTTTGCAATCGCAGCAAAATACTGTAGCATAGGCACTATTCACGACACGGTAGTATCACTGTAACGGTTGATCTGAGGCGTTCTTCCCGGATCGGACTGTTCAGATCTGCCGAATGTCACGGTATTGTGCTCCTTTGCCGTTGTCAATACAATGGCAGAGGATACCAATCCGGAGATTTAGGTGCAATGCATGCCTCGAAAGCTAAGTAGTGTGGAGAGACATGCATTACATACAGGGAAAATAATTTTGTTTTGAAAAAGAATTCGGAGGAGAACGAATTGAACGAGATTACCAAAATTTCGGAATTCCGATTCAAAATTTTGGTGGGTTTTCAAACCGGAAGAAATTTGGACGAAATTTGGTCAAAATTTGAACAAAATTTGTCCAAAATCAAATTTATGATGTAATTTGTCCAAATTCAAATATTTCCAAAATTTTATTGAACGAATTGAAAAAATTTCGGAGGGGGGCGAAATCACCGAAATTTCGGCGAAATTAATTTCCCTGTTACATCTACAAACATTACATCAAGAAACGTGAAAGAACAGCGACGGCGACACAGCGATAGCATGCATTGCTTGCCTCTCTGGCTGCTGCAGCCAAGTAGCGAGGAGAAAGTGGTACAAGTTGCTCTATGCTATGACCGTCTCTTGCATCCTACTTCTACTCCAACCAGGACTCGTCGTCGTCTCGCCTCTCGTCCCTTTCTTTCTCGTGCTCGTGCACGTTCCACGTGGGCAGCGGTCGATCGGACGGTCGGTCGCCGCCATTAGAAAATTCGGCCCCCCTTCGGCGCAAATGGCGAAGAGCAGCCACATAACGAGCCGCTGATGAGGCCTCCACTACCGCTCTCCCACCACCACCCCCGCCTCCTCCGACGCCCATGCACCACGCTTCGCTACCTATAAATCCGTGCGCTCGCGCTCTCCACCCTCTCCAAGCCAACTACTACTACTAACTGTCTCTACTCCAGTAGCGTCCTAGATCCCCGCGACAGCGACCTCGCGCCGGCCGTTGCACTCTCTTCAATTCTCTCTCCGCGCGCGCCTGCCTCTGTGCGCGTGTATAAGACGGCCTACTGATCCAAGGCTCACCATTCAGCTCAGCGCGATCTTGGTTATAGCGATCCCAGCACTCGCAGTTCATCAGCTCAGTCGTCTGATCAGTTGCGCCGATGGAGGTCACCGCTAGGACCGCCATTGCTCTGCTTCTCGCGCTCGTCGTCGCCTCGAGCTTCCTCAGCGACGGCGTCCATGGCGGGAGGAGCCGCCACCACCACTCGAGGCACAACAAGCACAACTCCACGCAGCCGCCATCCCACGCCCCAGGGCCGGCGAGCCCGAGGCGGGCTCCTGCCCCGGCGCGGGCCTCTCCCCGGCCCCGCCTGCAAGCGCGCCGGCGAGCCCGAGGCGGGCTCCTGCCCCGGCGCGGGCCTCTCCCCGGCCCCGCCTGCAAGCGCGCCGGCGAGCCCGAGGCGGGCTCCTGCCCCGGCGCGGGCCTCTCCCCGGCCCCGCCTGCAAGCGCGCCGGCGAGCCGAGGCGGGCTCCTGCCCCGGCGCGGGCCTCTCCTCCGGCCCCGCCTGCAAGCGCGCCGTCGACCCACCCAATGCCGAGCGCGCCCGCGCCGCCGCCGGCGCCGGCGCCGTGTACGACATCGTCAAGGACTTTGGTGCGGTCGGGGACGGCGTGACGGACGACACCGAGGCGCTCAAGACCGCGTGGGACACCGCGTGCTCCGACGACGGGCCGGGCGTCATCGTGGCGGCGGCCGGGCACTCGTTCCTGGTGCACACCACCGTCTTCACCGGGCCGTGCCAGGGCAGCGTCACGTTGCAGGTAAATGCAAGAGAAAAATGCGTACTTTGACCACGGGCTCATTGTTAATTCCGATGCTGACTAGTGTGTGTCTCGAATTCCAATGGCGCATGTGCACAGGTTGACGGCACCATCGTCGCGCCGAGCGACCCCGAGACGTGGCCGGCGAACAGCAAGCGCAACTGGCTCGTGTTCTACAGGGCCGACGGCGTGTCCCTGCGCGGCGCCGGGCTCATCGACGGCAAGGGGCAGAAGTGGTGGGATCTCCCCTGCAAGCCTCACAAGGTAACAACTGGTGTATATATAAATATAATACAAGGCTGCGCCTGCGAGAGTTCATTACTAGTGCACACACAGTCGCAGTACGTAACAAAACCCTCCGTTTCCTTTTCTTACTCAGGGGACGCACGGAGGAAACACCCACGGATCTTGTGACAGCCCAGTGGTGAGTGGCCTAGCTAGCGCACCGGCTTTTAACCGTATTAACCGCCACACACTGCCTGTCTTGTGCTAGTACTAACTGACGTTGATCTTGTTCGATCTCCGGGCAGGCGCTGAGGTTTTTCGAGAGCAACAACGTGACGGTGCAAGGGCTCAAGGTGCAGAACAGCCCCGAGTTCCACTTCCGGTTCGACAGCTGCCGCGGCGTGCTCGTCAGCGGCCTGGCCATCAGCTCCCCGGCCCTGAGCCCCAACACCGACGGCATCCACGTCGAGAACACCCAGGACGTCCTCATCACCGACTCCGTCGTCTCCAACGGCGACGACTGCGTCTCCATCGGCGCCGGCACCCTCAACGTCCACATCGAGAACGTCACCTGCGGCCCCGGCCACGGCATCAGGTAACTACCTGTTCTTGACATGTTACTATAAGCTAGTCATAGGATGCAATCAGTGGCGCTGACATTGGGCGATGGATGCGTGCGTGCAGCATCGGGAGCCTGGGGAAGCAGGGGACGCGGGCGTGCGTGGCGAACGTGACGGTGCGGAACGCGGTGATCCGGCACTCGGACAACGGCGTGCGGATCAAGACGTGGCAGGGCGGGTCCGGGTCGGTGTCGGCGGTGACGTTCGAGAACGTGCGCATGGACGCCGTGCGCAACCCCATCATCATCGACCAGTACTACTGCCTCTCCAACAGCTGCGAGAACGAGACCACGGCCGTCTTCGTCTCCGGCGTCTCCTACACCGGCATCCGGGGCACCTACGACCCGCGCGGCCCGCCCATCCACTTCGGCTGCAGCGACGCCGTGCCCTGCACCAACATCACGCTCTCCGACGTCGAGCTGCTCCCGGCCTCCGGCGACCCCGTCGACGACCCCTTCTGCTGGAACGTGTACGGCAGCGCCGCCACGCCCACCGTGCCGCCGGTGGCGTGCCTCATGGAGGGCGTGCCGAGGAACGTCGAGGAGAACAGCAGTATGAAGTGTTACTGATGAGATCGATCGAGATCGTCCTGCAGTTACTTGTTTAGAGGAAAAGAATTAAAAAGAGAGAAAGTATGTAAATTAGTGCAGGGAAAAGAATTAAAAAGAGAGAATCTCCGTCAAAAAAATTAAAAAGAGAGAAAGTAAGTAAATTAGTGCAGAGAAAGGAGCTTAAAGCATGGAATTAAAGGATTAATTACTTATGTATATAGAAAGATGAAAAATGTAATAGTAAGAGGTGATTTGCGTGAGAATTACTGGAATTAATATATGTAGAATGATGTGCTGCCATGCACAGAGCAGTTGCCAAATGCATGGTTGGTGTTTTTATCGATTGGGCAGATTCAGAACAAAAATGACCGTAGATCCCTGAGGCAAGTTAGATTATGCTCGGATGGACTGTGGTTTAGGATGTCCTCTCATGTTAGGTTAGGGGTGTCCACATTACATATACATAATTATATAAAAATAATAATTTTTTAACCCAGTGTCCTATGCACCTGCGGTGCTACAGTAGATCCGCCCTTGTTTACCGTGACAAGGAGGTGTGCATATTTCTCCGTAGCGTTCTCCTGTTACGTATTTACCATGAGAATATGAGGATGTAAAGTTCACACAAAATGTTTCATAACACTTTACATGCTACATCATTTGCAGTAGAAATGCACAATCAGGCTTCATTTGGGACCTCACAAATTTTTTTCTGTTTCCTGCAGGAATTGAGCCGTTTCCTATAAAATTCCTACAAAATTCAAGTGTTCCAAACCAAACAGGGTCTTAACATGGAAATTACTAGAAACAATTGTTCTATCTTGAAAATGAACTTTTTGCCTCTGCTGGGCTTAGGCTTGGAAACAAGAAAAAAATTTATTATTTAATTATTTTTTCATAATATTTTAAATTTAACCCATCGCCAACTTTTTTTTCAATTCTGATCCTTTTGGCCACGCCACCACTCGTGGCGTGGCAAAACCGTTCTATCATGTCACCGGTCTTGGCGTGACCAAACCTACCACGCAAGCCCTTGTGCCAGCGCGGAGTGCTTGCGTGGCTGTTGTCATACCAGTAATAAGGGCGTGACATGGTGACTTAGTTACTGGCGGCCGGCCGAGCCCGTTCTTCCTTTATCCCATTCTTCCTCTTACTCCCGAGCCCTCTCTGTCCTCCCCGCCTCCAACCTCCCAAAATCGCCCGGTTTCCATCCGCCAGCTACCCTCCACCCAACGGCTGCCCAACGTCCGCCCGTGGACCTTCCCCACCACCGCCAGCACCTGTCAGTGTCTGTCATGCGCCATTCTGAAGTTCTCGGCGTCGTCTCCCTCTAATTCCCCCACCCGCCGTTAAGGAGGTAAACATTTGTTGCCCTTCTCATGTTCTCTCCTCTGCTCTGTGGATTGGAATGTGAAGATGTGAGAATAATGTGTGGAGTGTAGAGATGTAGACATGTGCCTTTGGGGGAGATTTGGGTAGGTTGCGTCTTGATTGAAGCAATTGCAAGCCAAAGAAAATGAACAACCAATCAGTTAATCAATTGCACTAATTTTTCAGATGAACCAAATAAAAACAAGAAAAGGACTCTAGTGGTCTGCCCTCCATGTTTCCAGTGTGAGCTATATGATTAATTAATTGTTGACCTGACTGCTTCATGATGCATTGGAATACTTTTGGCATAAACCCTAAATCTGAATTTGTTTCATAAGCACATGTAGATTAGCTGTATGTTGCAGATGCTTGTATACGTGTGCTCTGGTTAAGCAAAGGCATGATTTGCATTGTTTTGTTTGCATTGTTAGACGTAGATGGACATTTGCATGTGCTTGTATGATTGAACAGAAAAGATATAAATAAAGATTGTTGTCCATTGCTTCTGTATATGATATCACTTAAACTCAGCTTTCGTGAAGTACAATGTTGGATTGTGATTCTGCATTGCAATAGTTCATTGATTGTTGATTGTGAAGTGCAATTGATTGTTGATTGTGAGTCTAAGCATGAACACAAAGGACTTCCACTAAGTAGGAAAAAAGATAAGATATTGATGCCTTTAGTGGTCAAGAAAATTCTGCACCATGAGCTTGTAACATCCCAAAAACACCTAAATGCAAAAATACGAGATTTTTAAAACTTTTTGTATAATTATATGTGCCATCTTATTTTCTCCTACATTTTTTGGAGTTATTTGATCTATGTTTTCTTTTTGTCGGCACAAGTAATGTACAATAAAAACCCTAACCTTAGAAACCCTAATAATTGCAACCCTAAAATAACAACTATAAAAATAGATCCAACTAATGTTCAATGCGCTAACAAATCTTCTGGAAAAGACTATGTAAAACAAATATACCAATAGAAATCTTGCTTGGGAATTTGACCCATAGCACTTTGATCTCTTTCCCTAATTTCTCATCTCTTTATTTTATCTTATCCTGTTTTAGTGTTCCTTGGGTTCAATCCATGTTTTCGGCCAGTTCAGCCAGACCAACCTCCTCCCCTCCCGACCATGCCGAGCCTGCTCACCTTCTTCTCTTTTGCTCCCCTCAGCCGAATCAGAGCATAGCGCCATCTCCCTCCTCCTGTGCTTCTCTACGCCCATGCCGCCCATCCCGACAGCCTCTCTAGCTCGCCCGCCACGTGGCGACCATGCATGCGATGCCACGCTCACGGCACGACCAGGTCTTGATCCGCTGCCGCTCTGCATTCATTGTCGTCGCCCATTGCCACGCGCTCGGCATGCCACGTATGCTCATGCCCATGTCGCCGCTAGCCCATGTCGACCACCTTGTGCTCTCCACCTCCATGCCTATATAGGCCAGCCCGTACTTGCCTCACCCCCTCCTCTGCCATTTCCTCCCTTCCCCCTCATCTTCACCGAGTGGAACCGCAAGAAGCGCAAAACTCGTCTCCCGGCCACCCATGCCGCCCTCGCCATTCCTGGTAGCCCAAAGAGCTCCAACACCGTCCTTTTGTGTCACGCCGTGTCCCAAGACCCTGCAAGCACTTCCCCTCCATCAATTCGGGGTGTGTGCCACCGGAGCTCGCCGTGGCCCGTTCATCACCGTTTTCGGCCAAAAGCCGCCGCCGCCGTCACCATTGCCACCTCGGTAAGACTCAACCCAATTCCCTCTACCCAAAGCACCCCCACACTTCCCTCTGCCATTCCCCATCAACCATTGGATCTCCCCTTTCCCGTAGTGGCACCCCCACGGCAGACCCGCCACGCCGCCATGGGCTCCTGTTGCTGGCTCGCCTCGACGACCCCCCAGCTCCATTGATTGCTACGGTGAGTTCCCCTCAGTACCCTCGAGCCCGTGCGCATGCTAGTCTGACTCCTCCCCCTCTCTGGCACCGCTACACCTTCTTCCCTCCACCTCCGGCCGCCGCAAGCCGCCTCTAGCCCACCACCGCGCCGCCACCACCTCTGAGCTCGCCACCCCTTGGCAGTTCCGTTTTTGTCCTCTGAGGCCGTTGTCAACCTTCCAATCACCGCTGGCAAGGCATGCCTGAGCCGCCTTCGGCCTTGCCCTGTTTCAGCCTGTGCTTCTCTCTCTTTGTGTTTGTATCTCTCGGTATGTCTCTGTGAGTGTGGTTACATGTAAGTAATTGACAGTGGAGGCTACCCTTTAATAGTCAATTAGATTATGTCAAAAGGTTAGCTAGGTTGTAGAAATATAATTAACAACATTGCTGGTTAACATACAAATTAAGTTGCGTTTGTGTTTTCAGTGGATGATTTCAGGTGGCTAAGTTAGATAGATATTAGATAGTTGCCAAAGGTCAGTGAGTTTTGTCAGACAACTAAATACACAGACCAAGTGCACTAGTATTTTGTCAAGTTAATTACAGTCCAGTTAATAGGATTGATTAATAGTTGGATAGTTCAAATAACAAATTGTATGCCTAAATAAAGTGACAAGTCATTAGGGGAACCTTTGTCAAGTTGGAGAGTTATGACTATCAATGTTTAATTGAAAAGTGTCAGCCATTGATAAGTAAGTAAATAGCTAATCAAAACCGGTAAGGCCATTAGATATTAGTCAAGTGACATTGGAAAGTCTAGTAGTATATTACTAGCAGTTGGACGAAATACCATAATCAAATTAGAAGCTTAAATGAACCATAAGCCAATGTCAGTAGGCCCCACTAAGACTTAAAGGTTTATTTGTAGTAATTCAGTATTAGATGTGCTCATATGATATTAGTTAATGAATGAATCAAGTAAGTAAGATGCATCTTTAAATTGTGACAATTCGATAAATAAATCAGGATCAGTAGAAATGATTAGTTTTGACTAACTGAGAAGTATGACATTAAACTTTAAGGGAGTCAGGTTAACTAGAGTTGGACATAAACCAAGAATAGTTAGAGTTTAATTGAACAACTAGATTAGTTAAGTATTTCATCACAGTATAAGTTATATTTAACTTCAATAGCAGTAGGGTACATCGTTGACTAGAAATTGCATTAAGTCAATAAACAATTAGTAAAATAATAACAATGCATTGCTAAAAAGGTTGATCAGATTTCATAGGTTATGTAGTGTTGGATATTCCAATTAACAATTGCATAATGACTAGTTATCGTTAGTGACTAAACAAAGTTAGTTGACTAATTTGCATGGTTAATCAGTGAGTGAATCATTCATTTGATAAGTGTGTATCCAACTAATGAATAAGCTAAGGTAATTAAGAGCTAATTAGTCTACCTTTAGCTACAAAACTCAAAGAATAAGGATTTAGTAATAGATCCTATATGATATGGTTGTCTCAATAAACAGTAAACCCTAGGTTATTGCTATAACAAGGAAAATGATAAAGATAATAATATGTCAATGTCACATACAACCATTTAATAGAATAGTTAGATAATAACCGATTACCATTAACCTATAGCCATTATTTTGGACTTTCGATTGAGGCTAACCTAATATAGTGTGCTGACTTGTGATAAGGTAATGCGAATAGGTCATCATGTTACTTAGGTCAAGTAATGTGTCTGTGTTGACCATTAGTAATATTAACACTAAGGCAGTAACACTAGAATCTAGTCAATGCTCGGAAGTTTTAGCTAAGGCTCATGGTTAAATATAAATTGTTAAAATAAACTATTCAACGCGCTGGGTCCCATGTGTCGGTGAGACGTATGTCTACCACATGCGAACTCACACCTACGCATAGGTCTCACTTGGCTTTCATGGAACTTCCTCGGTAAATAGGAAGTAATAATTAAAATAATCATGAGAGCATATAAGAGGATTGATTTTGACTGTATAGTCATCGTGGATGTATACATAGAATGCCTGAAGAGAGTGCTTATGAGTACTAGGTGACCTGTTAAGGAAAACAACATCACCTAGGCTCTAGGTATCGTCCATCGTCATCTGTTCTCAGTAATAGAACCCTTCATGATCCGAAAGCAGATCAGAGAGTTATAACTAACCAGGTAATCTCTCCCATCTATGTAACCAGTGAGGAATGTCCCTGTGAACATTCTCTCTCCCTGTTAGATATATCTACTTTGGTCTCAAGTATTTCCTTCAATCCAATTATCAACATATATATTTTGTCTGTAGTTTTCCCTTCATCAACTCTTTGGTTATACTTCGTCTAGAGTATTTCCTTCATCAACTCTAGATCAGTATATTTTGATCTCATCTGAAGTAATCTATCTTTCAAGGTACCATTAGATGCGTTTACTTTAATTCGAAGTATTTCCTTTTGTTTGAATATATTTGGATTTATGAGATTTCATTTGGTTGTTTTCAGTCGCTCTTGGATTTAATCGTATACTACATAGTTAGACTCTAACGCTGTGATGGGACAACAATCCCAACAAGAACGAGGTTGGAATCAAGATTGTCCAAGCATTGAACATGATGATTATTAGCATATCGAGCGGGATTATTACCAGAATGTCGAGAAAGGCGAATATTAGAATATTGAGCCTTATCAGAATATGGAGCAAGGCGAGTCAATACTTTGATCATATTGCACCTAATGTTTGCAATTATATTGTTTTAAATTATGAAATTGCATTGCTATGTTTTATACAAATATATTGGTCTAGCTTATAGTTAATGCCTTAACAATAATTGTGTATAAACTTCCAATCCTTGAACTTGGACATTATCCTTGTCACCCTAGAATTAATGGTTAACATACTAGCTTATAAGTCTATATCCAAGTGTCATGCTTAGCTTTGCTTAGATACATTGTCATTTGGGCATTAAGTTGCCCGACATCAATCAACACTTTGAAAATGAAATTAGGCAATCGAGGCTGGGAGCCTGGCTGGTATGTTGGATTAAAGGTTATTTTGAAAACAAAAGAAAAACCTGAAAAACAGATTTTGACTTGGACGGCTGGAAAGAGTGGCTGGTGCCGGGGGCACGAGAGAGAGTTGGTATGTGGATGTACCATCCAAGTCAATTAAGGACTGAATTAGGTAATGACATCTCATGTAAAACAGTGCAACCACAAGTCTGTAACACTTAAGACATGGCTGACTAATTTGTTTCGCCTCGGCGTGGCTTCGACGTTGGTGGATGCGGGTGGATAGATGAGGGAGAATGAAGCCGCGGTAACTGCACGGCGCTAAAGGGAGACCTTCGGTGGGAGAGGGCAGGCCCTAAGGAGGTGATACCTAGAGGCGTGAAGTTGCAAAGAGGTGGGACATTGTAAAGGCCTTGTGATAATCAACATTAGCCACACAACTATGAAAGTGTGTCGGGGTAATATAAGTTGATTTATCTCTTGTGGGTAAAGTGTACAAACTCTACAGAGTAGGAAAACTATCTGGATAGCCGTACTCACGATCAAGAGTGATACTGAGAACTTGCTTGATATAGCTTTCCTTTTTATAAAACCATTGGTGTGTGTGGAATGAAAAGGGTGGGTTGGAGCCCAGCGGTTGGAAATGTTGGGTTATGGCCCAGAGAATTGAGAAAGCCTAGTCGGGGACCAGTGATAATTACGGGATTGCCTGAGCATTGAGTGGACATACTCACTCAATGATATAGGAGATGAAATCTCCACTAGTACTTTACAACGAAAACTCACTTTATAAAACCTGTATTGGTTAAAAATGCTAAGTCTCAGGATTTGCTATTACTTAATCTATTTCAATAAATGGCTTTGTGCAAAATAAAAGAACCATGAGCCTTCCCTTTGATTAGCCTTGCATCTATAATAATTGCATTGTGTATTGGCTCGTGAGTACAGTTGTGTACTGATGCTCATTATTTATATTCATTTAGTCAATAAGCATAAAAGAAGGCTTTAGGGACAATTATGAGCATTAGACAAGACTGAAGATCAAGAAGGCCAAGAACTAGGTCGCGAGCCCACAGTCGATTGCCGGTGGGCATATCGTGAGGGTTCCACATGTTCTACTCTGAATCTGCTTCCGCTGCTATTCTCTGAATAGTATTTGGCCTGCCCGGCCATTCTGCAAGTCAAAAGGCGTAAGGTATATTTATGTTTTGTTTAATATTATGCAATAGCTTTATATTTTTGTGATATGTGTTTGAACCAATAATGTAACTATGTGTGCTAGATGCTGATCCAGGGAATAACACAAATATACACAGTAGGTCCCAAGTTCCAAATTTGGGGTCTGACAGAGCTCCACATGACAACATGTAGTTGATTTTGGAGAGCAAGTTTGCCTACATCATACAGACTACTGGCCTATGTTCATTATTTATGATGTAGGCCACCAACATGTAGAGAATTTTAACTCTATTGCTCCAAGTTCATTTCAGAACCTGACATGTTAATGTCCCACAGGACAAAATAATCCATAAGCTCTGGTATGGAACATGTGGCATGCATGGCTCATGACCACTAGACAATGCCACTGAAAAGAAGTAATCCGTATTTTGCTCAAGCAATCACCTCATGTCCTACAGAATTAGTTTACCAAAAATAAATTATGAAATGACCTCTATAGTACTTGTGGTATTTCGTACCTATGACATGTAGTACTGACTTTCCAATGTTTTCTTCGCATTATTGGATGTAGATAGATAAAGTTGTACGTGTTTGTACTAGTGGGTCAGTTAGCCAAACAGGTAGTGGTGCGGACTTTGGTGGCATGGAAGTGACCGTTCTTGTGTTTCGAGAATCACTAGGCTTTGGAACTCTTCTGATGAGAATTTAGTCGACTTTTGGATGGGACGAGCTCGGGGTCGTTGTCAAAATGCAAGGGCGATATGACACTGAGCTGAGTTCTAAGGTGCATGTCTTGTTGATGCCAATCTTGTCCGATGATGATGGGACACGTACAAGGAGGTTGTGCTTGCATCACAGGTCCGGTCGTTGGAGGTTGTTGTAGAGAGGACAATCATTGTTGAGAATTTGCGAAACAATTTGGATGCGGTGAATGGCAACATGGAGGAACTAGAATCCGCTCTCAATCTTTCGCAAGGCCACCCAATGGAGGAGCAACCTTCCCAAGAGATCAGTGATGTCGATCTCCCCCGCGTTGGTGGATCAGTCATATGTGCCTGTTTCTTCGCTGCACCATGTTAGTGACCTCGTGACTGATTTCAATAGCACTGTAATGAACAATGAGCTTGAGGAGGAGGTGTTCCAAGATGAAACAACCCGTGACGTTGGGTCCGACGAAGGCTGGAGCTCGACCGAAAACGAAGCTACTGCTTTGCTTTTATCCTCTAAGGAAGGTTGGGTCCTTCGCAGTGTAATGGGTGAGGTCCCGTCGGTGTATGCATTCAATGATGTCAAAATGGCTGATAACATGATCTGAGCAAATGGGTTGAAGAGCAGGAATGACATTGCGGACCCGGAGAATGACATAATATGCAAGAACATGTTGTTTCCAAGCATGGAGGACATAAAGGTTTGGCTGCAAGAATACACAGTGCGGCACCATCGTCCATTTGTAGTGCAACACTCTGATGTGAATAGGAGGTATACTGTGAGGTGCGAAAGAGATGGAAGTTATGGGGGCGTAAAACTAGGGACAAGTAGTGGAAAATAGCGAATGTGAAGCAGCCTCACTCTTGTGGGACCGCACGAGTGTCCGGGGAGCACCTTCAGGCAACCACTAATTTCATTACATGGCGTATTTCTGGGGTTGTGGCTGTTGATCCTGATGTGACCATTGACATCCTCATTGAGGTTATCTTTGGGTTCATTAAATACCACATGAAGTACGAGAAAGCATGGAGGGCAAAGTAGAGAGTGATGCAGTTACTGTGGGTGATTGGAAGGAGGCTTACGGGTTGCTTCCTCGAATCCTAACCACTATGCAGGCCAAGAATCATAGCATGGAGTTTTATCCTTGGCATGGAAACCGAACGGGACCCGATGAAAGGGTTATGAAACATGTTCTCGGGTGGGTGTAATGGTCATTTGGGCAATGCAAAGAGGCCTTTAAGCATTGCAAGCCTGTCTTATCAGTTAACGCCATATTTCTAACCGGGAAGTACTATGATGCCTTGATGCTCGCCGTGGGTATTGATGCTGAGGACTAGCTGATTCTATTAGCATTCGCATTGACAGAGGGTGAGAACAATGCAAGCTGGCAATGGTTCATGGATATAATTCATCTACGCCTCGTTGTGCCTAGACGGGTTGTTTGCATCATCTCAGACAGGCGCCGCAACATCCTGAATGCTGTGTAGAGTAAGCTTGACGGATACCCAGATGTGCTGCATAGGTGGTGCATGCGTCACTTAGCGGCAAATTTCTTTAAGCAATGAAATAGGGAAAATATCACAAGAAAGTTCAAGCTATTATGCGGATGTTTGGAGAAGACGGACTTCAATGTGAAGTTGATGGAGTTAAGGGGGCTGACCAATGAAAGAGGGAATAAGTGGTTGGGTGAGATCTATGTAGCTATTTATCAGTATCCTATCACCAGCAAGGACCAATGCTTGCAATGCATACAATTTGCAACACACTGCACTCTAACATTGGCACATCCCCCCTATGCATTTCCTGTATCTACCACCATTTATGTTGAGAGTTCAATCTAGCAGTGAACTCAACTTACAAGCAAATGACTATTTCGTTCTTGTTGATTTTGCTTTTCAAAAAGAATAGATCGAAAACTGTCTCGCCAGCTTTTCAAAAAGACAAGACCATACTCTGCCGCGCAGGATACTCACTTGCGTCTAACCACACTATAACGCCAGCTTTTCAGAAAGATAAGACCATTCTCTGCCGTGTAGGCTACTCACATGCATTTAACCACACTATGACATCAGCTTTTCAGAAAGACAAGACCATACTCTGTCGTGCAGGCTACTCACATGCATTTAACCACACTATGATGCAAGCTACCAAATGGACATGACAGCACTCTACCTCCTCACCTTTTCAGACTGAAAAGACCAGACTCTATTGCACAAACTTTTTATATGGACATGACAACACTCTGCCACACCAGCTTTTCGGATAGACATGACAACACTTTGCCTCACTCCACCAGGTTCATTACACCCTATGGCTTATAAAAAGAGGTGGAAGAGATCTAGGAGAAAACAATACACAACCAAACCCAACACTATACCAGAGCTTGCTACACACAACTAGGAGGAGGGAGATGAGCATTCGGCGAGCTTCTACAAGAGGATACTGCAGAAGCGCAAGTGGCTTATTGAGAGGGCTAAACCCTACCCAGATAAGTCTATGAAGGATACATCGATGCCACCGGAGTTCCCACGCCCCATTGTGTGTGCGAAGAACCGGCACATATCATCCAGTCAACACACCCGGCAATGTCCGCTCGGGCGTACTACATGTGCGGCCACCACCTCGTAAGCGTATCTTGCATACAGAAAGATTTTTTACATCATATTTTCCATTCCACAAATCCCTAATTACACACACGCATAATGGCAGCCAGAGATGCAATACAACTTCTTCCAGTGGATTAACAGCCTGGAGATGTACGATAGGGCGTTCATCTAGTAGGAGTACATGTTCAACTTTCCATGGCCAACCGAGGTCTTGGAGCACTGGACATCTTATGTACCCGATCCCGACCCAATTGAAAAGGCATTGAATGAGCCCAAGAAAGAAGATGGGTACGACAAGGCCGAGTGGGCGACGGACAAGGGGAAGGCTCCTGCAAGTGAGATCGTGGGCCGTACTACCAAGAGGTAAATTATATTCAGTATACATCATAATTATTAATTTGGCCGGACGTTGCATCATTCTAACATCATTCAACCATCTATCCTATCTCGTAGGATATGGATGACTTTGAGACTAGCCGCCGTCGCTACGGGCAGCAAGGGGACAAGGGGAAGGCTCCTGCAAGTGAGAATATCGGGCGTACTACCACTCCCCGTCGCCCTGGCACAATCCGGATCCAAGAGGTAAGTTATGTTCAGTATGCATCATAATTACTAATATGGCACGACGTTGTCTTATCCTAACATCATTAAATCATCCACCGTCTGGCAGGACATGGATGACTTCGAGACTGGTTGTCACCGCCGCCGCGGCTAACAAGGAGACAAGGTGAAGGGAGCGATGGGCCGTTGAAACAAATGATTTTTGTTCCAATTGAATTTATTTCCATTCCAAAAAGGCGCATATGTATCGTAGTAGTATTTCGGTTTATTGCATCGTGTATGAAGTCATTTCTTATAGACGTAACCAAACCCTGTGCGCCGTGTAATTTGCAACTTTATTATAAAGTCTATTTCAATTCGGGACTGCGTTGTAACGCCGACTTCGAATCTCGTCGTCTTTTCGTATTCAATTCTTAGCGTAGCAAGGCATGCAACAACATCTAAAAAATGGTTCAAAATGCGTGTTCTGGAAGTAGGCACGAAATGGTTTACGACCCCCAAAGTGACAACGAGCACCACCTATCATTGCAATAGATGGGATGTGTCTGTCTAATCATCCATCTATTCATTCAAACTAACAACATCATAGGTCCGAAATAAAATCTACTGTCTACGATTGTGCATCCACTTAGCACCGTTCAATTCTTGCAATGTCAACTCAGGTATAATAATTTGGGAACAGACGTCCGTGAAAAATCAAATGCTAAGAACAAGGTACATAAGAGTGAACTTGTGCATTATAATTTCATCTTTCGTGCTAAATGGTCTACATATCTTATGCAATAAGCGTAAGATTTCATCATCCGAGAATACCTTTAAATAAAGGCCGGCCCTGTCCTGTCATGCCAACTAAAAACCAGCCCTGTCACGCCAACTCTCGTGGTGTGACAGGGCAGGCTTGTCACGCCATGGGTTCGGGCGTGACTACTACCACGCCAACCCTCCACGCTAGCACAATGTGCCCGAAAAGACTTGCGTGGCAGGTTGGGCCATGCCAAGATTGATGGCGTGACATAACGTTTTGGCCAAAGGAGTTAGAATTGAAAATAAAGTTAGGGAGATGTTAACATTAAAATATTAATAAAAAAGATTAAATAAAAAAATTGAAAACGAAGGCCAAACATCACTACCAAGAACATATCCTAATGGCCGAAAGCAATGCTAGCCGCATATACTTCTAGATATTGATCCCCGTATCTGAGTGAGATTAACCCCATTTTGCACTGAATGCGGCAATATGGATATCAAATTATGGCAAGCTGCAATAATGGATAGATGGCCTAAAGTTCAATCAAAAGGTACAATAAAGCTACCATTGAATATGCGGCAGGGAAAAAAAAAAGCAAAAGCTAAGAAAAAAATTCAGGGCCCTACAAATGCATGCCAGATAAACTTTATGTCCTAATAATGCCATCCACAAGGCAGAGCGAGAGCATTATGTGACTACTCATAAACGACTTAAATGGGTTCATCAACAGTAAATTTTACTGTTCTTGAACACAATCTCGTTTGTATCACTGCCATCAAAGGCTTTGGATGCACATTGACATTTCTGGTCACATATTTCTCGGTTGTGGAGATAGGCCAAGAAACAAGCACCTAACCAATCAGGAAATACCTGCCCAGCATGTTCTTCGGAGGAAAAGCGATTGTTAGTGTTCTTGTGGGCGCATGACCTATATGTCAACTAAGGGGAGAGAGAGAGAGAGGGGGGAGGCAGGCTAGTCTAGTACTCCCTTCGTTCTTAAATGCATGACGTTTGATCAAGCGCGCAGTCAAACTTATCTAACTTTGACTAATAATATATGAAAAACTATTTAGATTGATCATGAGTGAATAGTATCATTAGATTTGTCATGATAAATATTTTCATAATATAATAATTTTATAATTTTTTACTAACAAAATCATATGAAAAGTAATGGTCAAAGTTATATAAGTTTGACTGCACGTTTGATCAAACGTCATGTATTTAAGAACGGAGGGAGTAGTCTCCAGCTCTCCATTGAGTCATAGCCTGTAATAGTTGGGCAAATTAGAGGCGAGCATTAGGAAGAAGCTGCAGGCAAGCATGATTAGCTTCATAATTGGGTTGGTTCAGTTGGAAAGCCTAACTATAGGGTACTAGTATGATTGTGCACGAGCGGCCTCCGTCGTCCAAGGTTGCGAAAAAGTGGGAGCAAAGAGAGCGGCGACTGAGCGCTGGGGATGACTCAAGAGTTGCCCACAGAACAGTACAGTAGTTGAGTTCAAGTTACGTACAGAGAGCAGTAGAGCCGTCTAACCACTGCGCTTGCGAAATTGTTAGGAGCTGTCACTAACCAGCGGATTCCACCGCCACGATCGACCCGCCCGTCAGTAATGTAGTGTGGCAGCTCTCCTGCCATGCCACGCCTTCAAAACATAAGCTAAGCTTTTACTGAATCGTGATAACGGACTGCAACCACACTGAGAAAAGGTACTCCCACGGTGACCATCTTATACGGCAAATTACGTCGTGGTAAGCCCTAGCCACGAGTTAAAACCCGACAAACCCAACTGCGACAAGACATGGAGAGATACCTAGGTTGGTAGGCAGGCTGTTGACATACACAAACCCCGCGCGGTTAGTGTGATGTGCCCTGAGGCGGAGGCAATCCGCAGCGCCACTCACAAGTCACAATGCATACATCATGCACCGGGGCGACCCATGTGTAGATCGATCGAGGCCGTCGCACTCGCTGCCCATGCACACGCGCCACCTCAGTGCCCGGTTAATTATTCCGCCTCTCACCTGAGCGCACGCGCGCCCGCCCGCAAATTGCAGCAATGTACGTACGCGCAAAGGAGCGTGACATGATGTAGCGCGGACGCCGGCTGGCCAAGTGCGCGCGGTGGAATGGATGGGTCGGCGCGCGTGCGAGGCGGGGTCAATCGGCCGAGTCCAAAAGCGCGCGCGCGCAATGGGGGAAAAAGGGCGGAAACACGCAAGCACTGGCTGGCTAGCGTACGTCGCTGCCATGGCCACTACGGATGCGTTTGGTTGGTGAGATGTGATTGAATGGTATAGATAAGATCGTTCTGGATGGGATCGTCCTGAATTGGATCTTTCAAACGGTCTGTTTGGTTAGTGGGATGGGATGGTACGAGATTGCGTTTGGTTAGTTGTACAAGGTGGTACCCAAAATTTTCTAATCCCCTAACTCTAAATACACTTTCACATAATCTTCCCTATTTCTATCTCCCTTTTCACCGAATCCTCGGTTCTTCTTCCCCTTCTCACTTCTTCACCCCCAATTCCCATCTCCGGCTCCCGGCCTGGCTCCGGCTCTGCCGCCTTCGGCCACCTCCGGCTCCGCCGGCCCGCTCCCCGCTTCGGTTCCCTGCATCGCCACCTTCTTCTCCCTGCTGTGCCACTAGTCGCTCCGGCTCCTCCCTGGTTGCACCCTGCGCCACCTTCTTCTCCTGGCGTGGCCGAATGGCCAGCGCCGCTAGCGCCGCCTTGTGCGCGCCAGCCCGCCCAGCTCGACCTCCTGGCCGTCGGCACCTTGGTCGGGCCCCAAACTCCCGTGGCGTCACCGCCGGCTCCTTTGTGTGCCCGGGCCATGGCGCCACCTCCTTCCTTCCTTGGCTTGGGCTCCCCATGGCGCCGTTCCTCCAGCCGCCCTTAGCGCTCGGGCCATGGCACCACCTCCTGTGTGCCTGCGCCGCACCTGGCCCATGGCGCTGCCGCCATCGACGCTGCCTTGGAGGCTCGGCCTTCCTTGCCGCCCGTGCCCCACTCCATCACCTAATATTCCCTATTTCTATCTCCCTTTTCATCGAATCCTCGGTTCTTCTTCCCCTTCTCACTTCTTCACCCCCAATTCCCATCTCCGGCTCTCGACCTGGCACCGGCTCTGCCGCCTTGCCGCCTGCTCACGCTCCTGCCCCCGCTTTGGTTCCTCAGACTGCCACCTTCTTTCTCCCTATCGCCACGGCCGCTGGCTCCTCCTGGTTGCACCCTGCGCTACCTTCTTCTCCAGCATGTCGGATGGCTGGCCACGCTAGGCCGCTTGTGGCGCGCCAACCCACGGCTCGACCTCCTGGCCACCGGCGCCTTGGTCGGGCCCCAAACTCCCATGGCGTCACCGTCGGCTCCCTTGTATGCCCAGGCCATGGCGCCGCCTCCTTCCTTCCTTGGCTTGGGCTCCCCATGGCGCCGTTCCTCCGGCCACTCTCGGCAGTCGGGCCATGGCGCCGCCTCCTGTGTGCCTCTGCCGCACCTGGCCCATGGCGCTGCCGCCATCGATGCTGCCTTGGAGGCTCAGCCTTCCTGCGTGCCCGTGCCCCACTCCATCGCGCCTCTCCATGGTGCCGCCGCCTCTGACCTGGCTCGGCTTGGTGCACCGCCGCCCCTGGCGCAGCTTCGCCTGTCCCTGGTCTCCCGCTTCCCGTGCACACCTGGAACCAGATTGAATGGCATGGTTCGGTTTTTTTTTTTTGCCAAACAGGGTGGTACAACATAAACTTAGAATATTTCTATTTCTTGAACCATCTCATCCCGAATGATTTGGTACCATCCAAACCAATCAAACAACTAAACAAGCTTATTTTCCATACCAGATGGTTCAAAACCACATGGTTCAATGAACCAACAGACCCTACGTGGCCCACCTACGGCAGCGGCTGCCTCCCCCTCCCAATAGATTATATATATTTCTACTGCTGCTGCGAAATCTTTGCGCTCTCGTCGCGCGCATGGCAGGCACGCGACGGCCAGTTGCAATGTGCCGTTGCCTTCCATCTCGATCCAGTAGTCGAGTCATCAAAGAAAAGAAGAAAAAAGATCTAGTAGTCCATCCAGCTGAGTTTGAGAGTAGTCGATCACCTTTGATTAAGTTTTCCTGGCTCAAGACGATTTGATTAAGTTCTTGATCAGTTCTACCCTCTATGTATGCCACGCGTACGCGCGCGTACGTGCAGATGTGCGCATTTTCCGCATGGTGAAAGCTACGTATTTCTCATAGTAATCTCACTCACATATATATCGCATTTGCAGCTAAGCTTGTTGCAATCTTCTAGCTATTTGCGTTATTATTAACCTTATGTACACAGCTGGTCATGGTTTTCCTTTTTGCTCGCTTACCATCTCCCATTTCACTTTTGTTAGGGGAAATACTTCCTTTCGCTCTCTTTGTTTTCTTTTGGTCCCCTCTACTAGGGGTAAGAGGCATGATGGTTCCTAAATCCTAACTCTGCCCCCTTTTCTCTCTGGTAGAAACTGACCCAACATTTCTTTTGGATTTAAGTAATTGGGCTAGTTGGCCTGGCAAACAAATACATCCGTTGATTCCTGCAAGAAGCTAGACATAATTCACACAACAAAAGTCAAGCCCCAATTTCTAGTTTTTTTTTTGTTCCACTTACAGACTATGATCTTTTCTCAGGAAAAGTCCATATACCACCCCGAACTTCTCTTAAAAGTCCGTTCAACACTCCAAACTATGAAGCCTGACATTTGACCCTCCGAACTTTACGATACAGTTCAAATAACACCTTAACCTGGTTTTGCACGATGATATTGCCTATATGTCACGATGAGTGGGCGGTTTTTTATCACGTATGATGACATGGTGGGCAAGTTTATGTGAATGATAGGTTAGACCCACAAGGGCTTCTCCCCCAAATCGAAACAGAAGAGGGAGGGAGCTACAGGGGACGTCGGCCATGGAAGCGGGGCTGGTAGCTTGGTGGGGGGAGAAACCCCTATGGGCCCCATCTGTCATTGACCCACCTTGACCAGCGTGTCATCCTACGTGGTAAAACCGGTTACTCATCGTGCCACGGGGGCGATACCACCTAGTGAAAACAGGCCATGGTCTATTTGAACCGGATTGCAGAGTTCGGGAGTCAAATTTTGGTTTCATAATTTGAGGTGCTGAATGGACTTTCGAGCAAATTTTCGAGTGTTATATGGACTTCTTTCTTTTTTTTTCTACGGTTTGTGGTGCCTTTTCCTCCCTTTGCGGCTGCCCAGAAGAACTCCTAGCTAGAGTGGCAAGATCTGTTTGGAGCGTAGGAAATAGTATAATTCCGACATGAATCGTGCAAAATTCTCGTATTCCAACAGACCCTAAAAGGCTACGTACACAGGACCATCCAAATCTAAATTATGGCTAACTAGATATATTAATTCATGTGTCCTAAGTTCAAATTTCTCCGTACTGGCAAAATATGGTTAAAAGAAAATCAGAAATGCTCAAAGCCTACTTCTGCTAGCTAGCTAGCTACAATAACGAGGTGGTAATGCATTGTCGCCTAGAAGCCACATGAGACTTGACTGACCAGTTTCTTACGCTGGACTCCATTAATTTGTTTTGTTAATCTATCAGATCATCTCTAATGTTGTGTTTTAGCGTTCAAATGAGGAAAAAGAAGACATTGAATCGATTCAATACATTGAAGGGGTCGATTTCAACAAAAAAAATATATGGAACCTGACTCTACTTAGGAGTCGATTCAAAACATTAAACAACTCATATGAACATTAAATAACTACATAGGAGAGAGTGCAGTTGACAGAGAATATTATTATTTTGTGTTTTTTTAATGTAACGTGGATCTCAATTATTAGTAGGAATCGATTCAATACATTAGAGAAAAACAAGCTTAGTTTTTAAAATATTTACATAACATTATTTTAAATCGACATTGGTCCAATACACTAGAGATGTTCTCATACTCCTATGTGGCATCATGTTGTTATTACTAACTGATTTGTAGTAGTACTATACATGTACTAAACTCTCTTGAAAAGGGATCCATCAATGTTGTCACTTTATAGCCGCAAGCTGCAGGTTTGCGTACGTCATCAGTTAGATTGATTTTTTTTGTATATGTCTTAATTATGTACGATCCATTGGTTTAATACATTGGCTTTCGGTGGAACAACTTGGCTTTCGGCGGAACAACTTGGTTCGGTACGTAGTACTATCTATTTTCCCTGATCATTTTCTGTCACATTTGCAGTGAGATCTCGCACTGAAGGCCCAAATTTTATAGTACCATCGGCCATGTTTCAAACAAAGTTGGGCTTCTCGCTGGTACACACGTTCAAGGTGGATTAATGGCTTTAAATTTGGCTAACAAGATCGTGCCACGTCGTGCTCGGATCAATTGATGATATATAGTGCAGGTACCACACATATTGACTCATTTGGCTTGTTAGGCAGATCAACATTCATGAAAAAATAGTCACCTCAAACTACGGCTTATATATTTGAAAGGGGAAAAAAACATCAATCATTTCATGCTTGTCCAGACATACACATACTGACATACATTTGTCAGATTTTGTCAGTGCAACGCAGTAAGAAGTGAACTCTGACAAAACAAGCTAGGAACATGCCATATGAACTCTGACAAAACAAGGGACATTCCATTTGCACTCTGCAGAAATCAACCTGGCAGTGTCTCCTCGCTGCTTCTCTGGGCAAAAATGTTCAGAAGCCATCTACCTGCAATCTGCATCCCCTCAAAAGGATGATCCAACATATAGGCTGCATTATTGGAACGGTATTCAGATCAATATAGGCTGTGAGCAGGACCATATCGCAGTCCTGATCTTGGTGTGCGCTTCTGCCCTTTTGCCACTGTAAGCAAGCATGCACCACTGAATGGAATGGACCACATGTGACTGGACATTCGCCATGGTCCAAATCTGGCCGAGGCGCAGCCTAAAGGAGATCGATTGGAGTGCACGTTTTCTGCGCATTCTTGTCTGGAATCGATCCGAAGGGTCTGACAGGAAGACTTGCTGTGAGTTTTCTTGCTGTCAGAAAGTGTTATTTACTCGATCTATATTGCAACTTGCAAGAAAGAAGATGTAAGTTCTGAAGCCCTTGTTGTCATATGGTAAAGAACAGCAAATGACCATCACTGTAGTATAAGAAAAATATCAGAATCACTGTTCTATTGCTGGTAGATGAGAAAAACTGAAGTAACAACTCTGATGCTAATTAAATCATGGCTTCAGACATCCTTTTGGAGATAAATGATTGTCAGTACTCATTACATTGTAAATGAGAATGCCACCTTTACAATGCCCTATTGCAAGAAGACTGCTAGGGAAATAGCATTGTAATTGTTAGAGATATGTTAGAGATAGGAATCTTTTTTGTATTCTTTATCTGCCTTTTGTATTGTCTTATCTGTATATAGCATATACCCCTTGTACATCCTATATATATTGCCCATTGAGCATCTGAATACATACACACAATATTCATAACAGTGATGATAGGTTGCATGAGCCCCCATTTTCTTTTTGTCTTCCTCTCTATGAGTATAATATCATTCTTGAACTAATCAGTGCCTAATATACTTGTAACGAAAGACATGGATGTTGTTATCTTCATGTGTTTTATATAGATAGACATGGGACTCATCTACATTACCAGACAAACAACCATAGCGCTGAAAAATTGTAATGATATGCCTAACACCCCAACCTCGTAACAAAATTAAGCTAGACCAGATGCACCATCAGTGCTATCAAAACACTTAAGCCTAGTCAGATGCCGATAAGAGACCAAAAACAATTAGACAAGCCAGTACAGTGACATCAAGCACGGACTGCAAAGCCTGAATAGTGTGCAGAAAGGCAAGGGAGCTTTTGTGCTATGTTGCGCTCCCCCCGCTTGCTGCTCTTTCTAAAGCTGAAGAGCAATAGCATGCAAGCAGGAGAGAGATTAGAGAAGGTAGGGAATGTTTGGTGCACAAAAAGCTGCAAAAGATGGTCTCCCCCATAACTCACAAAAGGGGGCAATACAGATTAGAGAATCTCTCTAGCTTACACCAAAGTTTCAGAGGAGTGGGCAAGCCTTCTTTAATTTGGAGCACTTCAACTACCGGGCAAATCTGGATTCTAGCCCTTGTTATCTTTGCGAACTCACGTTCCGGAAACTAGTACATGTCAGGTATGCAGGGCTTGATGACATGCGCGCGCCAAATTCTTTTTAGCTTCTTGGAGAATAGTGGATTGGTTGTTCACTATATTCAGAGCTCCCACACAGAAAAGGTTGCAGTTTTGAGTTTCTGCAGAGGAGATGGATATAGAAAACAAAATAATCGGAGCACCATGCATGAACCTAAAAATGATAATGAAACAATCAAACAATACGCACTGTATGTTGTTGCAACTTGCAACGGAGCACTACGAGCCTAAAGATAGAAGGAACCACATGTCCTATGTCCGATACGTTTGCTCCTATCGGACGCTGTCCACCCTAACAATCCCCCCTTCACACAGTGAAAACAAAATCGATCCCCATTTCTTTACTGCCTTCTCCAACTACATGTTCCCCTCCCTCTGCTCCTCCCTCGAGCCCCCACAAGAACACAACTCTTCCTCCTACCATTTCTTCCTCATGCCCAACCAAGTGTACCCTGCTCCCCATTCCACAACGGCAACAGTGAGGACCCAGTGGCGGATCCAGAATTTTTAGGATGGGTGTTCGAACTTCGAAGCTAGGTTGTCCAGATATACCGATATTAATATATCGATACCGTGAGATGTCATTTCCCCCAAAACACTGATACGACGTTACGCGTATATATAATAAAATACAAAAACATATAGAAATTAATGATTTCATATGAGGAATTGGCCATGAATACATAAAGTACTCAACAAGTCGTAGGGAACAATATACAATTAATATTCATGCAAGACATGATCAAAGGAATAACTGTATGGTTCATTTGCAGGCGCCATGGAGACCACCCGGAGCCGGAAGGGGTCAGCGCTTGAGCCATGGACGGCGCTGAGGGAGCAAGAGAGAGAGAGAGAGAGCAAGAGTGGAGAGAAAGGGAAAGAGATAAGGCCAGATGGGGATGGGTGTCGGCCAGGAGAAGAAAGAAAAAAAGAAAGGAAAGGAAAAGAAAATAAAGAAAAGAGGGGAAAGAAATTGGGGGCGTGCAAATAAATTTACTCGCGAGGTTAGATGACGCGATCTCTAACCTATTATTATTTTGGGCACTAGGTCACACAAATGCTCGGTGAGAGGGGTTTGTTCGTGTCAGATTGCGCGTAGGAACAACGCTGTCCGTATGTGTGCATGTATTGATATAATGTATTGAGTCTGGTTGAATGCCTGTTCAGGTGGAGGTTCTGAAACGATGCCATCCGCACGTTGCTCCGCTCCGTTTGGTTAACAGGCAAGTTTATGGTAGAGCGGTAGCCCGTAAATGTTATGAAATATGTGATATTTTTGTTTATACGATGATGCTTATATGACGATGGCAATAATGATGGAATGGGGTGAGCAATGAGGCTACCCTGTTAATGATGACGGTAATGAAACATGTTAATGACAATGGATATATGCATTTGCATTATGGCAAGAATGCACGAGCTAGGTCGGTGAGAAAGTCATGTAACTATTCCGATGAGGTCGGTAAGAAAGATACATGACTAATCCGAAGTGCTCTAGATAAAGTCTTATATTTGTGAAGGCTAGATAAAGTCCTATAATGTAGGGACCTCATATATATTTAGTTGTTACATTAGCTGCGCAAAACTTGTGTTGGTTATGATATAGTGGTAGTGTTCTGGGCCCAGAGGATGGGCTGGGGTGTTACAAGAATGTAGCAGCGCAGATCTTGAATATTGGAAGCAGAAGCGTCGCCGCCTAGCTCCGGTGACAAGTTGTTACGAGTAGAAAGCAGGCTTGACCCAATATTGTAACGAAGCCCGGCCCCGTGTGGCCGTGTGCTCATCCCCTCTTGCCGTGCCGGACTTGTAACAGCAAGAGGACATGTCTACCCCGCGACACCACGCACTGACTACTGAGGCACACATCCTGACATCCACTTGCCGGTTTTGCGCGTAGTATGGCGGCCTGGCCTGCGCAGCCTGGGTGGAGTTGGAGGCCACCGAGCGGGCCGGCCGGCCGTGTGAGGAAGGTCCGTGAGACGGCTAGGCCGAGCGGTGGGTATATGATCACCGGCTGGGTGCATGGCATGCCTAGGATGTCAGGATATTTATCTAAATTTTGAATTGAAATTTGAATTTGGATGAAAATCATATTAATCTGAAATTTTTGTCTGGTAACCGGTCTGAAACCGGGCTGGTTACCGGGCGAAATTTGGCGATAGAGTTTTTCGTGGCGTCTCCTACTCTCCTGGATGAAGCACGCGCTTCACGCTCGGCGCTCGTCGCTCCGTGTGCGCGCGCTGCCCTCAGCTCCCCCCGCGTCAGCCGCACCGGCGCCTCCTCCATCGTCCTTCCCCCCGGACTGACAAGACATTCTTGTCTCCCGCGGTGATGCTACCGCCTTATTGTTCTCCATGCTAGTGGCAAGACGTCCAGAATTAATCTTCGCTCTTGTTGTTAGACTTGGTGGGCGCAAGTCGTACCCGTGAGCTCGTCTACGGTGCATCTGGTCACGTCACGTAAGCTCCGGACTCCCCCACCTTCAGGTGCATTAGCTCCGTTCCGGTGGCTTCCTTCTCGAGGCGCCTGGGGGCGAAAGGCGCCTCGTCGCGAGATCCAGGCGCGAGATGGAGGTGTGTCTCCTCGTGGCCGCGCTTCGTCCAGCCTTCCAGATCGGAGCAACACGAGGAGATCCTTGATGCTCCCCGGCGAGTCAGAGGCCTCCTCCGCCTCCCATCCCGCGGCCAGGCCTCGTGCTCCTCCGTTCTAGCTTCGTGTCCATAACTTGTGTTCAATCGCGTTGCATGCGAACCGGCTTACTGCCTTGTATAGTACCTTGCTACGTCGGAGTAATGTTGATCACTACGAGCGCATCGCATTGACCATTAAGCATCGTCGTTAAGCTCCCCCTTCTCCTCCCACCGTCATATAAACAGCCTCAGTATATAATCCGATCACACGCCTATCTCTCCGTATATTAAGTATGTAAATTCTTGACAATACAGACTAAGAGTTATGTTCTTTGTTTTGATTCAACGTCATTTTGTTGTAATGCTATGTTTTTAGCCATCTTGCTAAATTTGCAAGTTTTGTCGGTTTCCAGAGCTTTCTAAATTTCTGAGAATTTGTTTGCTTTCTTTCTTGATTTTTTTTTCTTCTTTGAACCTTTTTCTTACCCCCTTACTTTGTATCCTGAAATTTTGTTTGTTTTCTTGGTTGCTATTTTGGTTCTTTGAACCTTTTTCTTACCGCCTTCATATGAAACCGTTTCTTTCGATTTTAGGTTTTCTTTTGCTCAACAATGGGACTATAAACTAGTTATCAGTTTTCTGAAGTTGCAACCCAGATTTGTCCAGATTCTTTCATGGCTTACATTACAGTTCAAAGTGGAATATAACATTTACTTGTCCTGATTGAATTGTACAAAGGCTACACATTAAACTTCTAAATGAATTCTTTGCTACTTAGGACCTCGTATGGGACATTCTGCTTGTTGTTACCTTGCACTCCCTCTTGTCAAAAATTCTTGTTACTTAGATTGATCACATGAAAATGTAGAGTTGATTCATCATAAACAATACATTTTTGTATTTTTTTTTACAAATATATTGTGATAATAAGTAATGGTTAAAGTTGCATAATAAAGAATCAAGACCATGAAAAGCGAAAAAAATCAAGAATTATTGACCGGAGGAGTACTATCATCTGTTGTAGTTTGATATAGGAAAAAAAATTATATGCCTCTACAAAGTCCCTGAATATCTGGTCTGCCATTGCAAAACGCATCCTCCCTTACATACCACTGTATTTTCGAAACCTTACCCCTTTATACCAGCATTGACCATTTTATGTCAGTCAAGCTGTAACAGAGGTGTGAAAAGACTAATTTGCCCCATCCTTATCCTCCCATGATCCCATCTCTCGCTTCTCTCTCCTTCCCAACTCTCCCCATCTCCGACCTACCCCTCCAGCCGCCCATCAAGAAGTAGCCCTCCGACGAGGTCACCATCATCAAGAAGGATGATACAGCCGCCCCCTCCCAGGCGTTTCTCGCCACTGGAGATGGAGTACAAGCTGGCGGAAGGGGATATCAGGACAGCATACCCATCTTGCCGCTCACGCTAGAATCTAGCCCCGTCGAGCCCTCGTGGGCGCCAGAGCGAAGGGAGGCTGCACCAGCCAGAGTGATAGCCTAGGGTAGCGGCGAAGGTTGGAGAGGATGGGGATTGCCTACAGTCATGGTCATGGCAGCGCAGACACTGGAGTTGAAGGGGGCGATGGTGGGGTCCCCGACAGCGTAGTGGTGCCGCACTGCCGCATCGATTGCCTCCCAATCAGGATCCCCGACGACGACGTAGAAGTCGACGAAGTGGCGCATGGTGCGGTGCCTGAGCTCACACCGCCTCCCCACATATTAAAGAAGCACTAGTTTGCTCTTAGAGTTTCCGGTTTTGGGACTATGTTTGTCATGAATCAATGTGTATTTATGCTATTAAGATTGCCTCGTGCAGTTTTCTTGTGCTGGACATGAGCAGAGGCTCATTTGATTTCCTTTGTTCCTGTAACTTCTCCTGCCTCGTAGTGTGTTCTGTTCCATTGTTTGATCCCTTTTAACCTTATGGAATTACATTTTAGCATTTCTCTTAATTGCCAATGAATCATTGTAGCGACCCAACCCTAGGGCACCCGAGAGGTCCTCCAAGAGCACTTGGAAAGTCCATCAGGACCTCCCAGGAGGTCCAAAAAGGACCTCTCGGACAGTCCACCAAGACCTCCCAGGAGGTCCAAAAAGGACCACCTGGAAGTCCAGGAGGACAGACCCGAGGAGGTCGTGGAGCCAGGGAGCACCCTCAAAAGATCTCTCACAGCCAGACCAGGGAAAGGGGTGGAGGTTTGTGGTCATCTCAAGACCACCCACGACCCACCAGAGGAGGTCGTGGAGGGCTGAGACCACCACAGAACCACACACACGCCCAACCCTAAGGGTGGTCAGGGAGGACTGAGCTTACTTCGTGGTTCCCTGTGCATACTGAGCTAGTCCCAAGGATCATGGCTAGCTCTTCACAGCAACAATGGTGATAGCATTGCAACACAGCCAGCTTTATTAATATCAAGGAAGTTGTTTACAAGAGAGCTTACAATTCAGCAACAAAATATAATGGAAGATAAACACAAGGGCCACCCGATACACCACAGCAATCGGGTGGAGGGCTAATCCTAGTCGGTCCAGACCACTAGGTCCATCGCAAGGTTATCCCAAAGCTTCCAATTCTCGCTAAAGACAAAGAAGAAGCAAGAGTGAGCACAACAACCGTGTTTCGCAAGTTACACCTCGCCGATAACAAAATGACATGCATAATGGATATCACAATGGAAGGCTTAATATGGTTGATTTGCATAAAGCCAAGTTTCTTTCAAATACATGTATTAGGTTCTAAGGCAGTAATACAATAATTAAAATTCATTTTATCAAATCAGTTTTTCAGTTGGATAACATTCATCATAAGATGGTGAAGGATACCCTCCTGTCACAAGGCTCCCCGCCCACAACCCATGGGATAGCAATCCCAAAACAGTTTAACAAACATTAATTTTCAGAACCCAAAACCAATATCTAACTCTGAGTGGCCGCTGCCAGCATGTCCATGACTGTGGACACGGCTATTCGAATAGATTTAACTCTGCAGAGGTTGTACACTTTACCCACATGACATGATTCCTCTAGTTTGTTTGGCCTGCGCGAGTGCCACCTCTCATTGCCGAAGGTAAGAGGTCTAGAGTTCATGACAAAACCTTTAAAATGCATTGTCCCACCACAGCCTCTCCTTGCTAAGGTTTCGCCTCCTTTGGATTCAGTTCCGCAGGATCTGGGCCCCCTCTTGCACCAGTGGGAACATAGGTCATAAAAGACCATTTTGGCCATAGAAGACCTCCCACTCCTCCAACTGGATCAACTGCAGTGGAAGTTCTGCAAATTACTTAGCTAGGTCTCACACCCCATACTGGAGACATGTGGTTGCACGGTTTTGGCATAGCCCATCATAGGCCTAGCATTGGCGGCTCAAAGACCAGTCCTCAACTGACTTGGGCGACAATCACATACCCCTGGACCTCCACCCTTTTCCAGGATAGAGTCCGTGCACAAACCTTGCACCAGCCAAGCAAACCAAATCGCCCAAGTCCAAATCAATTTTCATTTTTCCTTTTCTTTGCTTCCCCAGCAACATTTTTCATACGCCCATGACACCCCAATGTCATGGTTAAAACATTTTAAACAATAGTTGGTCATGAAGGTAAAGATTTCCCAAATCAAGAACTTTTGGTCTAAGCAAGTCTAAGCATTTGGTTTTACAATTGTTCCTGGTTCACATTATTGTATCAACCAGATTTTGCCTAATGGTGACAATAAGTTGGGTACAACATCAAAGTCGGCCATATGAAAGAGATAGGCATAACTATGTGATTAAAGACAGGTATTGAAATAACTTGGTAGAAATAAGCATGCATTATACTTTAAAATTGAACATAAATAGATTGAAATATTGGATGCAATATGATCAAGAGTGTAACTTGCCTCTTGCTTGATAGCTTAAGAATCTATTCTTCCTCACAGCCCTGGCTCTCAGGGAATGCCAAGATCTACACGGGTACAAAGCAAAACAATAAAGATCCAAATGAGATCCAAATGAACTGAGCAAGAAGTAAATAGCAGAAGATGATACTAAAAGAAAAACCAAAGAGGATCCTTGGGAGGAGGTCTGATTGGTGAAGGGCTCGGGCACCAGGGGTTCCGAACCAGAGGGGCTTGGAGAACTCCTAAAAAACAGAGAGTTGAGAGCAGAGGCCGAAATGAAGAACAGGGAGGCAGTGGGTGTTCCTGGTGCTCTATTTAAAGGAGAGGAATAGAAGCACCATAAACAGAGGATGTCCAAATTCAAGTATTGGTACAAAGGCACACTTGTGTGCCCTGTCTGAAAAGAGAATAAAGAAAGCAAGGAATGTGACAAAAAGTAGAAAAAGAGGACAAGGGTAGATGGCAGCATTTAATGTGACTCATCCCACATCAAATGCACTTAAGAGCCAAGGGAAACCAGTCAAAAGGGTGAACAGCTTGGTCAAAGGGGACGGTCCAAGGAGGAGGTCCCGAAGACAAACAGGGAGGTCTTTGAGGACAAAAGGTCCTAAAGGCCACAAGGAGGTCTACGGATATGAGGTGCAAAAGACAATAGAGGTCTAAACCAGAAAGGTCTAAACACAAAAGGGAGGTCCAGACCATAAGGGTCTGAACACCATAGGGAAGTTGGAACCTAAAGGAGGTCCAAAACTCAACAGGGAGGTCCGGACATGGGGAGGTCCTGACTGTTGAGATCTCTGCAAGGGAGGTCTGGACGGTTGGGATCCAGACAAAGGGGAGGTCCTAGAGAACACGAAGAGGTCCTGAAGGACATGGGAAGATCCAACTAAACAAGGAGGAGGTCCCAAAGGACACACAAGGGGGAGGTCTCACGGACAGGAGGTCCGAAAGACACCCACGAGATGGTCATGAGGACAGGACCCACAAAAGGCTGGTCCTGACGGTCAGATCTCATAAGGAGGAGGTCTGACGGTCAAGAAAACAAGCAAAGGAGATATGAGCGGCTCAGAGATGATCAAGGGAGGTCGGAGCGGTTTAGATCATCTTAGAAAGAGGTCTGGATGGCTCAGATACGATCAAGGAACATCTTAACGGTCTAGGCCTGCTCGGAGGAGGTCTGGGCGATTAGGATGTGGTCAAAGGACAGGGAGGTCCAACAGACACAACCAGGAGGAGGTCCTCTGGACAGGAAGTCCAACGACCTACTCACGGGAGGTCCGAAGGTCAAGCTCAAATCGAAAGGTGGAGATCTAATGGCTAGGACCTCACAGGGGAGATCCTAACGGTCACGATCGGCAAAGAGAGGAGGTCCGCGTAAGCAAGGATACGCGGGAGGAGCTGGAGCCATCCGATCTTGATCGAACGGAGGGAGGCGACTGGGACGTCTGGACCATCCGAACGTACCCTCAAGATCGGACCGTTCAGCACAAATCGAACGATCCTAAGCCAGGAAAGTCAAACCCGAGCGGCACAGCCACAGGTGCAAGCAGTAGGTCCAAATGCTAGGGAGGTCTGGACCCTTAGATCTAACAAGGATGAGGTCAGAGCCGTTAGATCTAACAAAGATGGGGTCCGAGCCGAGCGGAAGGCTTGGACGATCACGAGGGAGGTCCAAATGGACAAGAAGGAGGTCTTGTTTGGCTAGGATCTCCAAAGGACTAAGAGGTCCTGCAGACCGGGAGGTCTAAAGGATAAGAAGGTCCTGATAAATGAGAAGGAGGTCCTAGAAAATGGTAATATCGAGAGTTGGGGCGGTCATACCGGATTGCACTAGGAGGACTTTTCCAAAGAGAAGTTTACAAGGATCAGGGTGAGAAAGGAGTCCAAGTGATCACCGAGAAGTTCACAAGAGCATAGAAGGAACTCAAATGAACATGAGGCTTAGGTCTGGAAAGAACCAGGGAAGGAGGTCTGGACACTAGGTGAGACCAAAGGGGGATCCGATTGAACACTAGGAGTTTCATTTAAGCACAGGGGTGGTTCAATCGAATGCAAAGAAGATTTAATTGGACACAAGTAGGTTCAAGCGAATTACTGGACGTTCCAGTGAGCATGAGGGAAACTCAAGCAAAAGCCTTGAGGGGAGGTCTAGCATAAGAGTATACCCAAGCAAAGAATGAGGTCTATGATCAAAAAGAGATACAGACATCAAACAAATCAAGACAAAGAAGAGATCCGCACCATAGGTGAGGTCCAAGTGGTAAGGAGGTTTGGGCATACAAAAGGGTCTAATCATCCGGGAAGTCTAGACTTAGGAAAAGTCTGAACATGGGAAGGAGGTCTGAACCAAAGAGATTCAAACCAACAAAGAGATCCAAAGCGGCCCAAACCAAAAGGAAGGTCTGGACATAGAGAGGATCTGATCTGAAGAGAGTACCCAAATAAAAAGGAAAGTGGTTTAACGCCACGAGGATGATCTAGACCTCAGAGGAGGTCTAGCTACAAAGAAAGCCTAAACCTCAAGGGAGGTCTAAACTACAAAAGAGAGATTAAGAGAGAGGTCCCGACCCAAAGGTGGTCTGGACCAAAGAGGTAGACTAGACAAAAGGTCTCAATAGAGAGAGATTTCCAGGGGAGAGGAAGGACCCGAAAGGACAAGGAGGAGATAACATCAACAGAGGTCGAACAAGAGGGACGGTCTGGACATATAAGAATTTCCAAATGTAGGATAGAGGAAAGGAAAGATAGCTCCAGAGAGCTAGAGCAACACCAAAAGAGCTAAGTTTTGGATTAGTGGAAGTTTAGTTAAGTCATTTTAAACTCTTCAAATTTTGAAATTCTCAAGTTAAGCTTTGAATTATCATCAAAACCAAATGGTTCTTTTTATTTTGAAAATTTTCAAAAAGGCTCTAAAAATCAGGGTGTTACAAACCTACCCCCCTTAAGGGAATCTCGACCCCGAGATTCATAGAGGCTAGAAAGAAGAAGGGTAGCAGCTAGGGGCTTCAACTGTGGCTAGTTTGGGACAAGTGGCTTTGAAATGTAACAATGGGTTTTAGGGTTCTTCTAGCCATCTTGTACTTGGTCTTCTATCTTCCTCTTGTGATTCTTATCCTATTGTTGGCAGAGTGCTTGCAGGTTGGATGTTTTGGAATTGGCCTGGTCTGACTCAACTCGGTTGGAGGTGTCTTGATCTCTTGCTCACCGCTGCTGGGTGGTAGGAGTCAACGATGTCTTCAAGTATCCTTTGTCTTCATAGATTGGGCTCTTGATTTACCGCTGGGTGCTCTAGAGGTTTAGAGAAGGAGACCGAGGATAGGTAAGAGTCAAATGGTAAATGAGGGGATTGAACAGAATCATACCCTAATAAAGAACCAATTAAAGGCTTGCTCATAAGAGCTCAACAATTAACAACGTTCTAACGATCGACACTTATCAATTGGTGAGATGACTGAGTATACAGAAAGGGTCTGGGTTGTATAAGCTATGTGGTTGGGCTGACGAAACAAGCTTCAGTTCTCGGTCTTTAGTAAGCCTTGCAGGTTGTCCTTGAAGGGTAGAGACGACGCTGCTTCCTGCCTTCTTCTTGGCTCTCTTCGGGAGTTACTTGCCAACACCAAGCGCTGAGTAGTAGCTATAAGCCAAGAATTTGCCTTCCTATCTTACTAGATCCAACTTGTTATTGTGGGAACCCACCAATCTACAGGTCTTAGAGTCATCCAATTTGAAGTCCAAGTCCTTAATTAATCTCACCTTCTGCTGGTGAGACCACACAATTAATAAACTCCTTTTGGGCCTAGATTTAGATAATCCCACAAATTCATTACTTCAATTGCATACTACTCTTCTGCACAATCCCATAAGAATCCCGCAACTAAAATCATACCCTTCAATCTGGTAACTCCAATACCACTACGAATCCTTAAGTCCATCCTGAAATAAAAGTTCTCCCAGAAATCTTATCATAATCTACAAGTTCAGATTTGATTCACCAATCCACATACCCTAGGATCACCTAATTAGAAGACTACAATAATTCAATCAGGATCACTGTTGACTAGACAGATAACATAATCCATCAATCCACAAATCTTCCTTATAGAGTTTCCCCTAAGACTTCCTACAACCAAACGGTTCAAATTTGATTTATCCAACCAGTTTATTAATAACTATCCAGCAAAGGTTTTGACCTATTCCAAAACCAGCAAGGTATTCCTTCATACATACCTTCCAATTACCCAACAATTATATTTGAATTACAAAATCTGATTCAAGATGTATCCCTATCATCCAATCAGGATCCCTTTCAAGTCCAGATTCTCTATTCAGCTATACCTAATTAATTCCACTATAATCCACATGTTTATTGTAAGTTTCAAATCAACATTACAATTTGCTTCCAGATTCCAGGGCAATCTGATCTGTCCTAATAATCGGATCAGCGTCTCAAAATACTATTCTTGGTGATCCATCAAATTACCTTCCAAAATCATAATCTACATGCACAATTTGCGTAATTCACCAAGTGGTTCCTCTTTAGCCCATCCATAATCAAGGCATAACCAGCAATCATATTCCAAAATCTGTTAGAGCTTCAAACAATCAACAATAAAACCTAAAATTCCCTATCCTCCAAAATCAGATTCAACAAGGCTTCTCTAAAGCTTCCCAGCTTGACATCCAACGCACTGGTTATTCTCACAAACCTAGCTCTGAAGAGCCCGATGCGCTTCAGGTCTTGAACCATTTGCATCATCCTTTTCGGGGCATCCAGCGCTAGAACACAAGGGTTCGATTCTATAGAATTTTCCAGAGGTAAGAGGATTCATTTACCTTTGTAAAACGTTGACGCAAGCAAAATGATAAGAGGGAAATAGGGTAAGAAGAGATACAAAGAAGGGGATAAGAATGGAAAGATGACTCGGATAAGGAAAGAACAAGTTATTCTTTTGTTGTCAAATAAGTTTTGAAATCTTCACTAACGTCCATTCTACTAGGTTGCGACCTGTAGTCGTGAAGCTCTGATACCACTTTTGTAGCGACCCAACCCTAGGGCACCCGAGAGGTCCTCCAAGAGCTCTTGGAAAGTCCATCAGGACATCCCAGGAGGTCCAAAAAGGACCTCTCGGACAGTCCACCAAGACCTCCCAGGAGGTCCAAAAAGGACCACCTGGAAGTCCAAGAGGACAGACCCGAGGAGGTCGTGGAGCCAGGGAGCACCCTCAAAAGATCTCCCACGGCCAGACCAGGGAAAGGGGTGGAGGTTTGTGGTCATCCCAAGACCACCCACGACCCACGAGGAGGTCGTGGAGGCCGAGACCACCTGAACACACACACGCCCAACCCCGAGGGTGGTCGGGAGGACTGAGCTTACTCCGTGATTCCCTGTGCATACTGAGCTAGTCCCAAGGATCATGGCTAGCTCTTCACAGCAACAATGGTGATAGCATTGCAGCACAGCCAGCTTTATTAATATCAAGGAAGTTGTTTACAAGAGAGCTTACAATTCAGCAACAAAATATAATAGAAGATAAACACAAGGGCCACCCGATACACCACAGGCAATCGGCTGGAGGGCGCAATCCTAGTCGGTCCAGGACCACTAGGTCCACTGCAAGGATATCCCAAAGCTTTCAATTCCTGCTAAAGACAGCAGCAAGCAAGAGTGAGCACAACAACCGTGCTCGCAAGTTACACCCGTCAAATAACAAAATGACATGCATAATGGATATCACAATGGAAGGCTTAATATGGTTGATTTGCATAAAGCCAAGTTTCTTTCAAATACATGTATTAGGTTCTAAGGCAGTAATACAATAATTAAAATTCATTTTATCAAATCAGTTTTTCAGTCGGATAACATTCATTATAAGATGGTGAAGGACACCCTCCTGTCACAAGGCTCCCCGCCCACAACCCATGGGATAGCAATCCCAAAATAGTTTAATAAACATTAATTTTTAGAACCCAAAACCAATATCTAACTCTGAGTGGCCGCTGCCAGCATGTCCATGACCGTGGACACGGCTATTCGAATAGATTTAACTCTGCAGAGGTTGTACACTTTACCCACATGACATGATTCCTCTAGTTTGTTTGGCCTGCGCGAGTGCCACTTCTCACTGCCGAAGGTAAGAGGTCTAGAGTTGATGACAAAGCCTTTAAAATGCATTGTCCCACCACAGCCTCTCCTTGCTAAGGTTTCGCCTCCTTTGGATTCAGCTCCGCAGGATCTGGGCCCCCTCTTGCACTAGTGGGAACATAGGTCATAAAAGACCATTTTGGCCATAGAAGACCTCCCACTCCTCCAACTGGATCAACTGCAGTGGAAGTTCTGCAAATTACTTAGCTAGGTCTCACACCCCATACTAGAGACATGTGGTTGCACGGTTTTAGCATAGCCCATCATAGGCCTAGCATTGGCGGCTCAAAGACCAGTCCTCAACTGACTTGGGCGACAATCACATACCCCTGGACCTGCACCCTTTTCCAGGATAGAGTCCGTGCACAAACCTTGCACCAGCCAAGCAAACCAAATCGCCCAAGTCCAAATCAATTTTCGTTTTTCCTTTTCTTTGCTTCCCCAGCAACATTTTTCATACGCCCATGACACCCCAATGTCATGGTTAAAACATTTTAAACAATAGTTGGTCATGAAGGTAAAGATTCCCCAAATCAAGTACTTTTGGTCTAAGCAAGTCTAAGCATTTGGTTTTACAATTGTTCCTGGTTCACATTATTGTATCAACCAGATTTTGCCTAATGGTGACAATAAGTTGGGTACAACATCAAAGTCGGCCATATGAAAGAGATAGGCATAACTATGTGTTTAAAGACAGGTATTGAAATAACTTGGTAGAAATAAGCATGCATTATACTTTGAAATTGCACATAAATAGATTGAAATATTGGGTGCAATATGATCAAGAGTGTAACTTGCCTCTTGCTTGATAGCTTAAGAATCTATTCTTCCTCACAGCCCTGGCTCTCAGGGAATGCCAAGATCTACACGGGTACAAAGCAAAACAATAAAGATCCAAATGAGATCCAAATGAACTGAGCAAGAAGTAAATAGCAGAAGATGATACTAAAAGAAAAACCAAAGAGGATCCTTGGGAGGAGGTCTGATTGGTGAAGGGCTTGGGCACCAGGGGGTCCGAACCAGAGGGGCTTGGAGAGCTCCTAAAAAACAGAGAGTTGAGAGCAGAGGCCGAAATGAAGAACAGAGGGAGGCGTGGGTGTTCCCGGTGCTCTATTTAAAGGAGAGGAATAGAAGCACCATAAGCGAGAGGATGTCCAAATTCGGTGTATTGGTACAAAGGCACACTGTGTGCCCCAAGTACGAAAGAGAATAAAGAAAGCAAGGGATGTGACAAAAAGTAGAAAAGAGGACAAGGGTAGATGGCAGCATTTAATATGACTCATCCCACATCAAATGCACTTAAGAGCCAAGGGGAACCAGTCAAAAGGGTGAACAGCTTGGTCAAAGGGGACGGTCCAAGGAGGAGGTCCCGAAGACAAACAGAGATGTCTTTGAGGACAAAAGGTCCTAAAGGCCACAAGGAGGTCTACGGACATGAGGTGCAAAAGACAATAGAGGTCTAAACCACAAAGGTCTAAACACAAAAGGGAGGTCCAGACCATAAGGGTCTGAACACCATAGGGAAGTTGGAACCTAAAGGAGGTCCAAAACTCAACAGGGAGGTCCGGACATGGGGAGGTCCTGACTGTTGAGATCTCTGCAAGGGAGGTCTGGACGGTTGGGATCCAAACAAAGGGGAGGTCCTAGAGAACACGAAGAGGTCCTAAAGGACATGGGAAGATCCAAGTAAACAAGGAGGAGGTCCCAAAGGACACACAAGGGGGAGGTCTCAGGGACAGGAGGTCCGAAAGACACCCACGAGATGGTCCTGAGGACAGGACCCACAAAACGCTGGTCTTGACGGTCAGATCTCATAAGGAGGAGGTTTGACGGTCAAGAAAACAAGCAAAGGAGATATGAGCGGCTCAGAGATGATCAAGGGAGGTCGGAGCGGTTTAGATCATCTTAGAAAGAGGTCTGGGTGGCTCAGATACGATCAAGGAACATCTTAACGGTCTAGGCCTGCTCGGAGGAGGTCTGGGCGATTAGGATGTGGTCAAAGGACAGGAAGGTCCAACAGACACAACCAGGAGGAGGTCCTCTGGACAGGAAGTCCAACGACCTACTCACGGGAGGTCCGAAGGTCAAGCTCAAATCGAAAGGTGGAGATCTGATGGCTAGGACCTCACAGGGGAGATCCTAACGGTCACGATCGGCAAAGAGAGGAGGTCCGCGTAAGCAAGGATACGCGGGAGGAGCTGGAGCCATCCGATCTTGATCGAACGGAGGGAGGCGACTGGGACGTTTGGACCATCCGAACGTACCCTCAAGATCGGACCGTTCAGCACAAATCGAACGATCCTAAGCCAGGAAAGTCAAACCCGAGCGGCACAGCCACAGGGGCAAGCAGTAGGTCCAAATGCTAGGGAGGTCTGGACCCTTAGATCTAACGAGGATGAGGTCAGAGCCGTTAGATCTAACAAAGATGGGGTCCGAGCCGAGCAGAAGGCTTGGACGATCACGAGGGAGGTCCAAATGGAGAAGAAGGAGGTCTTATTCGTCTAGGATCTCCAAAGGACTAAGAGGTCCTGCAGACTAGGAGGTCTAAAGGATAAGAAGGTCCTGATAAATGAGAAGGAGGTCCTAGAAAACGGTAATATCGAGAGTTGGGGCGGTAATACGGATTGCACTAGGAGGACTTTTCCAAAGAGAAGTTTACAAGGATCGAGGTGAGAAAGGAGTCAAGTGATCACCGAGAAGTTCACAAGAGCATAGAAGGAACTCAAATGAACATGAGGCTTAGGTCTGGAAAGAACCAGGGAAGGAGGTCTAGACACTAGGTGAGACCAAAGGGGCATCCGATTGAACACTAGGAGTTTCATTTAAGCACAGGGGTGGTTCAATCGAATGCAAAGAAGATCTAATTGGACACAAGTAGGTTCAAGCGAATTCTTGGGCGTTCGGTGAGCATGAGGGAAACTCAAGCAAAAGCCTTGAGGGAGGTCTAGCATAAGAGTATACCCAAGCAAAGAATGAGGTCTATGATCAAAAAGAGATACAGACATCAAACAAATCAAGACAAAGAAGAGATCCGCACCATAGGTGAGGTCCAAGTGGTAAGGAGGTTTGGGCATACAAAAGGGTCTAACCATCCAGGAAGTCTAGACTTAGGAAAAGTCTGAACATGGGAATGAGGTCTGAACCAAAGAGATTCAAACCAACAAAGAGATCCAAAGCGGCCCAAACCAAAGGGAAGGTCTGGACACAGAGAGGATCTGATCTGAAGAGAGTACCCAAATAAAAAGAAAAGTGGTTTAACGCCACGAGGATGATCTAGACCTCAGAGGAGGTCTAGCTACAAAGAAATCCTAAACCTAGAGGGAGGTCTAAACTTCAAAAGAGAGATTAAGAGAGTGGTCCCGACCCAAAGGTGGTCTGGACCAAAGAGGTAGACTAGACAAAAGGTCTCAATAGAGAGAGATTTCCAGGGGAGAGGAAGGACCCGAAAGGACAAGGAGGAGATAACATCAACAGAGGTCGAACAAGAGGGACGGTCTGGACATATAAGAATGTCCAAATGTAGGATAGAGGAAAGGAAAGATAGCTCCAGAGAGCTAGAGCAACACCAAAAGAGCTAAGTTTTGGATTAGTGGAAGTTTAGTTAAGTCATTTTAAACTCTTCAAATTCTGAAATTCTCAAGTTAAGCTTTGAATTATCATCAAATCCAAATGGTTCTTTTTATTTTGAAAATTTTCAAAAAGGCTCTAAAAATCAGGGTGTTACAATCATGTAGCTTAAAGAGTATACATGTATGGATGATTCCTAGCCTTAGATGCAAAATAATTTTTCCTTTAGTCTTGATAGGTTGCATAGTTGTGTAGAGATGATTTTCCTAGAGATTCCCTTTCATATTCCAATTTGTTATAAGAGTAATTTGGCTAGATAGACCTTATAAAAATTGTTTAGCATCAACTCTGAGATAGACTTATCTTGGTCAACTTATGTGCTCATGTGCACCTATCTAAATTGACTAAGGTTCCTGGTACTGCACACATGCTCTTTTATTACTATATCATGCACTATTTAAGCACATTGTGCTTTTCAGCAATTGATTATAGTTCGTTCAACGCTTCTCATTCATTGCCGCTTTGCCGACCTTACTCCTCTTTTGTACATTTTGACACTAGCCTTATGAGTTCATGAAAACAATGCCTGTGCTGTCATTGCAGGACATCACTCATATAAACTCTATCTGTGCATAATAATGCTTTCTTTTCTCCTAATTTGTATTGATCCTGCAAACAACAAGGGTAACGAGGCCATGGTTGCAAAAATGATCTATATGGGGACCTCCCCCCCCCCCCATAAAACAACAACATCCGTGTCATTTGGCGCGAGTTAACTTCTAGTTAAATTGATAAAGCAGAAGAAAAACAGAGTTCTGACCCTAATGGGTTAACAAAATAGTAGTTAAAAAACACGAGTGGCCCAAAAAGATTATATCACATGCCCCGGATGATGTGCACTAGGTGTTTTGCTCCGGCTAGGGACCTCTCCCTAGTTTACCTAGATACTTGTCCTTACTTTCCTATTTTTGTACCTAATAATGTTGCTTATACTTGATTATCTATTTATCACATTGAATGTTTGGTAGGGAATAAGAAGCAAACATGACTGCTTTTATGAGTTTGGTGTGTCATTTTTCAATTATGCCTCCCGTTTACTGCTTAGTTAATTATTTATGTCATGCGTTAAACCATTAGTATGCCCAGATATCACATATGATAATTCCCTGGTGACGATGGTTCTTGCCAAATGTGGTTGTCTGTAGGTTGTGTCACACACTTATGTTAATACTCTTCTTTTTTACGATGAAACTATTTTGCAGCAATATCATTCTTGATATTTCGGTGTAATACTTTAGTATTATGATTCAATTATGTCGTAGTGTTGAGTTAGTTTATAATGTCTGTCATTTGCTGTAGGTGCGGTAGATTGGTAGATGATGAGCTGGCAATGGATTTGTAAAACATTTAGAGTGGTGACCTTCGACTGCTGATCCCTGCTATTGCCCATGATTTTACCTGGGGTACAACTAGCACCCGGATGTATGATGGGAAACTTCCCATCGTACGCTCGGGTGCAACATACCACGAAAACGTATGCAATAATTTAATTTAGGAGGTGACTAGCGTGGCGCTCCAATACAACAACCCAATACAACACAAGCAATAAAAGAAATTAACATGCCAAATAAAAATATGTTTCAATCTCACAGAAAAATAAGAAAAAAAATCCCAGTCGTCTCTTGCTATAATTCACTTCAAACTACGTATAAGACGTCTTTAGAGATCTAGCACTAAAAGTGGAAGCAAAACAAATCAAAGATGCTACAACCATTGCAACATTTCATGAATGCATATACGACAATTACGGGCAACAGTTGCAACAAAATAGTATGGTGAAGACACTTTGCAACAAAACAAAATGCTTCTTGCAACAATGAGAAAGAAGTGTGCAACAATTTGCGAAAACATCTACAACAAGCAACAAAAACAGCTGCAAAAATAAACTACTACAATATTTTTAAAGTATAGATTGCAACAAAATCAAACACTCCTTGAAACAAATTGAGAAAGGATGCTGCAAAAAATTGACAAAACACACCCAACAAACTAGATTAGGTGGACTTTGGTGGCGTCTGGCTTCTTCTCTACAAGATCTGGCCTCCTCCCCAACAAGATCTAGCGATAACGACCTCCTCCCCCACCAGATCCGGCAACGGCGACCTCCTCCCTACCAGATCCGGCGACTGCAGCCTCTCACATAGTGAGAAAACTACTTGCGGGTCACCGGAGATGAGGAGGCTGAACACCACATCTGTGAGGTCATTAGGAGGTCGAGTTGTGGTCCACATCTTTAGCTGTGGCGTCGCCAAGAGCAGGTGGTTATAGCAGCAGCATGGGTGAGAAAGGGGTCGATAGTGCTGCTAACGTGGTTGGGGTTGCGGTCCTCACTGTTGCTGCTGTGGAATGGGGAGCAGGACACACTTAGTTGGGCATGAGGAAGAAATGGTAGGAGGAAGAGTTGTGTTCTTGTTGGGGCTCGAGTTAGGAGCAGAGGGAGGGGAACATGTAGTTGGAGAAGATAGTAGAGAAATGGGGATCGATTTTGTTTTCTGACTGTGCGAAGCGGTGGTTGTTATGGTGGACAAAGTGTTCGATAGGAGCAAAGGTATCGAACATAGGACATGTAGTGTCTCCCTTTTACCCATGCTCTTTGTTAGATACTGATGCCTTGCCCTTCATTAGTATGTAAGAGAAGTTTTGCACCTAGATTGTCCTACTATTGCTGTTTGTAACTATTTGCACGTAGCCATGTAATACTTTAGCAGTTCATGTTAGAAAAATAGGGACAAAGGAGACACAAATTTTTACGTGAAAAACCCTTGTGGGAAAAAACCACAGACGCCAACCGACGATGATCACTATATGAGGAGTGTTTACAAAACGCAGGGGGATTACAATGAGACGTCAACCCTCTCCATGCGGCTTACAAAAGGTATATAAAGGGGTAAAAGGATTTAGAGTCAAAGTAGAAAACTAATCCGCTAATATGGCATATTCCAAATACTTCCATATTAGAAAATTTGGATCACATACGGATCACAAATATCAACAATCTCCACCTTGAGACGAATTTCCTCTTGTAGCATAATAAAGAATTATCAATCACCAAATAACTCCACAATAAGATAAAAAATCACCGTGTGCCAACTAGTCTCTAGGACTAAACTATAACACAAACTAAGCTTGAGCAAAGCTCAAACTTAGTAACAGGAACCGGCTTTGTCATCATATCAGCTGGATTATCATGAGTACTTATTTTGCATACTTTGACATCACCTTGAGCAATAACACCTCGAATAAAGTGATATCGCACATCAATGTGCTTTGTTCTCTCATGGAATATCTGATCCTTTGTAAGGCATATAGCACTCTGGCTATCACAAAATATAGTAGTGCAAGAATTATCTCCACAAAGCTCAGTGTACGAACCTCTCAACCAAATAGCTTCTTTACAAGCTTCAGAAATAGCAATATATTCTACTTTATTGGTAGATAAGGCAATAGTAGCTTCCAAACTTACCTTCCAACTAATAGCACAATCACCAATGGTGAAAACATAACTTGTGAGAGACATCCTCTTATCCAAATCACCAGCATAATTAGAGTCAACATAACCAACAAGTTCATGTTTAGAATTCCCGAACTGCAAACGAGCATTAGAAGTGCCACACATATATATGAAAATCCACTGAACTACTTTCAAATGCTCTTTTCCAGGATTAACCATGTATCTACTAACAACACTTAGTGCATGAGATAAATCAAGACAAGAAGAAACCATGGCATACATAAGAGAACCAACTGCACTGGAAATGAAACTCTAGATATGTAGTCAATATCATAATCTGACTCAGGACATAAGGCTGAAGATAATCTAAAATGCAACGCTAATGGAGTACTCACTGGTTTTGCATCATGCATATTAAAACAACGAGGGACCTTCTTAATATAACATTGTTGACTAAGGTATAACTTGCTAGATTGTCTCTCTCTAATAATCTCCATGCTAAGAATTTTCTTTGCTGCATCTAGATCCTTTATCTCAAATTCATTACTCAGTTGTGTTTTCACTTTTGCTATTTCTAACTTATCTTTTGCAGCAATCAACATATCATTAACATAGAGAAGCAAATAAATAGATGAACCATTAAGAGTCTTTAAATAAACATATCTATCATAATTTGACTGCTTAAAATCATGAGAGAGCATAAAGGAGTCAAATCTCTTGTACCATTGCCTAGGCGATTGCTTTAAACCATAAAGAGATTTCTTTAATCTACAAACAAGATGTTTTTTTTCAGGAGTAACAAAACCTTCAGGTTGGTCCATATAAATGTCTTCTTCTAACTCCCCATGTAAGAATGCAGTTTTAACATCTAATTGCTCAAGTTCATAATCATGTATAACAACAATACTGAGTAAAGTACAAATATAACTATACTTCACAACTGGGGAAAAGACATAATTAAAATCAATACCTGGAATCTGACTATAACCTTTAGCAACCAACCTTGCTTTATACATTGCTGGTTCAGTAGAAGAAATACCTTACTTTCTTTTGAAAATCTACTTGCAATGAACAAGCTTCTTCTCTTTTGGCAATTTCACTAATTCCCAAGTGACATTCTTTTCAAGTGACTCCATCTCATCATGCATAGCAATTATTCACTTATTACAATTAGTGGAGTTAATAGCCTTATAGTACAATGAAGATTTTGTATTACCTTCAATTTTTTCTGCCACACTCAAAGAATAAGTAACAATATTAGCTTCTTCAATCAACCTCTTGGGTGGATTAATCTCCCTCCTAGACCTGTCAACTGCAATGAACCATGGTGGTGGCTACTCAACAATAGGAGGATCCTCAACAATAGGTGCATCATGAACAACAATATTTTTCTTATCTGATGGGTCATTTGAACCAACCAAATGATCCACCTAAACACTTAAATTCTGCTCACTCTCAACAGGAACATTAGTAGGCAGTTCATCATGAAGCATAGCAGATTCATTAAAGACAACGTTTTTGCTAATCACAACCTTATTTGTTTCTGGATTTCACAACTTATATCCTTTAACACCAGATTTATAACCAAGAAAGATGCACTTAACAGTTCTAGGCTCTAATTTTTCATTATCAACATGAGTATAAGCAGTACAACCAAAAACTCTCAATTCTAAATAATTTGCTTGGGAACCAGACAATACCTCAATTGGAATTTTATTTTCAATTGCAATAGAGGGTGACCGATTAATAAGGTAGCAAGCAGTGGAAGCGGCTTCAGCCAAAAAACGCCTATGTAAACCTGCATTTGACAACATGCAACGGGTCTTGGCAATGATGGTCCTTTTCATACGCTTAGCTACACCGTTTTGTTAAGGAGTGTGGGGAATGGTGTAGTGCCTAACAATGCCTTTAGTCTTGTAAAATGATTCAAATTCATTAGAAAGAATTCCATCCCATTATCGGTGCGAAGTTTCTTTACCTTCTTTTCAGTTTGCCTTTCAATCATAGTCTTCCACTCTTTAAATACTAAAAATGCTTCTGATTTATGCTTCAACAAATAAGGCCACACTCTTCTAGAGTAATCATCAATAGTTGTTAACATATAATGAGCACCTCCTAGCGATGTCTTGCGAGATGGCCCCCATAAATCAGAATGCACATAATCCAAAATACCTTATGTGGTTGAACTGAAGTATTGAACCTCACCCTCTTGCGTTTGCTAAACACACAGTGCTCACAAAATTTCAGTTTGCCGATGCTATGTCCATCAAGAAGTCCTCTCTTGCTCAATTCTGTCAAACCAATTCCACTCATATGTCCAAGACGCACACGCCAAAGATTAGTAGCATTAGAATCAAATAATGAACTTGAAATTACAGCAACATTACATAATATTATAGTACCTCACAGATGGTATAGATTGATAGATTTAATATCAGCTTTCATCACAACAAGAGAGCCTTTTGATACCTTCAAAACTTCACCTTCACTAGAATAATTGTACCCTTTAGTATCAAGAGTACTCAAAGAGATGAGATTCCTTTTCAAATCTGGAATGTGGCTCTCTCATCTATCAAAGTTCTGACAATGCCATCAAACATCTTGATCTGAACTAAACCAATTCCTGCAACCTTACAGGATGAGTTATCACCCATCAACACAATACAACATTTAACAGGTTCATAGGTGGCAAACAAATCCCTATTAGGACACATATGAAAGGTATAGGTAGAATCAAGAACCCATTCATCATTGGTCTTAGCACATCCAGCAAAGGCAACAGGAACTTCTCCATCAGAACTATCATCAGCAGCAAGGGAGGCTTTACCTTTATCATCTAGTTTACCTTTTGGCTTATAATTGCCAGTTTTCTTTTCTTTATTCTGCAGCTTCCAGCATTCAAAGATGTCGTGCTCACTTTTCTTGCAATATTTGCACGGCTTGTACTTGCTTCTGGATTTCGACCGGTTCTTATAGCCGTTCGAACTTTTGCCTCGAGATCCATTGTTTGAGTTCTTCTCCTTTTACCTGCCACGAACAAATAAGCCTTCTACTTGCGAACTTGAATTTTCAGAAGGTACCATCTGTTTCATCTTCTCCTTTGCATGCAAAGCTTCATAAACTTCATTACGAGTGAGAGTATCTCTACTATATAATATGGTATCTCTGAAATTTGAAAAAGAACTAGGCAAGGAACACAAAAGAATAAGATCCAAATCCTCATCATCATATTTTACCTCCATCGACTCTAGGTCGGCAACGATCTCCTTAAACACCGAAAGATAATCAAGCACGGATCCTCCTTCTTGCAATTTGTGAGAGTACAACTTCTGCTTGAGATGCATCTTGCTGGTGAGATCCTTTGTCATGCAAATTTGTTTCAGGTTCAGCTATAATGCAGTAGATGTCTTCTCCTTCAAAACCTCTTGCAAAATATTATTTGATAGATGAAGGTGAATCTGGGATAAAAGTCTTAGGGTCTTTACGCTTCTTATCTGCAGTTCATGAGATAGGTTGTTTCTCAAATCCTTCCAACGCATCATCCAAATCCATTTGGGCCAGCACAACCCTCATCTTGACTTGCCACAGCAAAAATCTTGTGTCTCGACATAGGAATGGAATATCATACTTTAAAGTCGTCATAAGAAATAAATCCTAAAATTACTAGTACTGATGTGTATAAACCTATAAAAAATCACAACCTTTTTAATACACGTTCTATTACTGTATATACGAATAAAAGATCTTTAAAAACTCCATCTCCAATTTAGATCTTCCACGTGCTGCGCAACAGAAGGCTTGCTTTGGATCTACCACGTGATCTGATTTCGCTTTTGGATTTGGCCGGACTCTAGATTAAAGAAAGGAAAAAAATATCCTTGCACGTGCTGCAACGCTGCTGGAGAACGGAGCTTCGCGGTTGGCGACGTCTGATGTGCTGCACGGACCGAGGAGCTGCGCCGCTTGGGCCGAGGAGATCGGAACGAGCGGCTTGGTGCTTCACTGCCGTGCTTCGGACGCCGCGCGCACAGACCGAGGCGGTGAAGAGGGCTGTCGGCGCCGTCGTCTCGCGAGCATCTGACGAATTTTTTTCCACTATCTCTCTAGGTCTAAAATTTTTTATGCTCTCATACCATCTGTTAGAAAAATAAAAACAAAGGAGATATAAATTTTTACGTAAAAAATCTTTGCGGAAAAAAACTACGGAGCCAACCGGCGATAATCACTATACAAGAAGTGTTTACAAAACAAAGGGGATTACAATGAGACGTCAACTCTCCCCGTATGGCTTACAAGAGGTATATAAATGGGTAAAAGGATTTAGAGTCCAAGTAGAAAATTAATCCGCTAATATAACATATTCCAGATACTTTCATATTAAAAAATTCGGATCATACATAGATCACAAATATCAACAGTTCACATATCGGGTATTGGCGCTCTTTTTAGTGACTAAGCACTTATGTTGATTCCTCTGTGGAGTTAAAATCATAGTAAATGAATTTCCAGGGTATTTCGGCATCAGCAATATTGTCGCCATTTGCTTTTTTTAGCTGGATATTGGTTTTGCCGAACGCTGATACAGCTAGTTGATATGATGAGATGGCTTAAATCTTTCAAGATGTTCTCATGGTTATATTATGGAAGATCTGTTTTGAATAAGTTTGCTCTGTGTAAGTTGAATGCGGCAGGGGTCTGTGTTGAGCCTGTTGAGTGTTGATTAGCCCAGTGTTGTGGTTTGTATTGGTAATTTTCTATGCTGGAAAGCTTTGTTATTTTTTCTGCTGGTAATCCGAGTATGGTTAAAGTTGATGTTTGCTCATGTTCTGGGAACGGCTTGGCTCTGTAACTCCATTTTAATTTACTTCATGGTTACTAGTTGAAAGTATGGTATTTTGTTCATTCGAAAAATTTGGATGCATTTCTGGTAAATCTTTTTACCTTTTAATGAATTCCGTAATACCATAGCCGGCAAATGTGATACATATGTGATCCTCCTCTGTACTGTTTGCTGATCCATATGTGATACGTTGGATAGGAGAGATGGTCTGAAGACCGCAGTTTCAGTTTAATGAACAGACAAAAGGGAGTGAAGCCCTTGTTTATATAGGGTCTATGGAAGATTCCAGTGCAACTAGGTGCAAAGTTTAATATAACCATTGGATTAGTGAGCAGCGGGCCAGATTAGCACACATCAAACAGTCTGTCCCGATGGGGAAAATTTGAGGTCCTTAATGTGTTCTCCTCTCTTCTCTGGATGGGGTGGGATTTGGACCCATCCAAACAAGTACTTGGCGTCGTCAAATCCCAAATCTGTATTTGGAGATCTTCTGTGTTCACGCACCAGTTACTGAATCAATAGCTATTGCCCATAGCTATATCAGTGAATACCAAATATATATCACGAAAATATAAAACTATTACATAATAATAAACAAACGTAAATATACTTTACGGCTCTTGACTTTACAGATAGGCCGGCCAGGCCAAATATCTTTCAAGAATAGCAGCGGAAGTAGAATTAAGACACAACACAACGAACCTTCACGATATATCCACAGGCAATCGACTAGAGCCTGCGACCTAATTCTTGGTCTTCTTGATTTTCAATCTTGACGAATCCTCATAAGCGCCCACATAGCTTTTTTTATTCTCACTTATTGAATAATAATATTGAGTGAGTATGAGTACATAACCGTACTTCGCGAGCCAACACACATAATACAGTTATATAATATACAAGGCTGATCGAAGAAATGGCTTGTGGTTCTTTTGTTCGCATAAAGTCACTTATTGAAATAGATTAAGTAGTAAACAAATCCTGAGACCTAACATTTTTAACGAACACACATTTTAACAAAGTTGAGTTTTGTTGTAAAATACTAGTTGAGGCTCCAACCTCCTATATCACTCAGTGGCTCCATCCACCCAATGCTCACGTTCTTTCTCGGGTCATGTCAGTACCCGGATTTACACATCCGAGACCCTCTGTGTATTCTAAACTAGTCATAGATCAGCAGCTAGTTCACATAGGAAACATTGATGAAATACCACCTATTTATTGATTTAACTAAAAAGATCTCAAAGTAACAAATAGTAATAATAACCGGACTTTATGGTAAACATTTACTTAACTTGCCATGTAGGGCTAAAGAAACAAATAAACTCTTGCACCAGAACGGAAAACTTGGAAAGACCAATCAACATGCCCACAGGCAATCAAGTGAAGAACACATCGTAATTCGCAAAGTCTTTAAAGAACTCTTCTTCATAGAACTCTTGAGCAGCTTGACTTTCTTCAACTGAGCAGCAAAGTTTAAAGCCATGAGTACATAAAGTACTCAACAAATCGTAAGGAACAGTATGCAATTAATATTCATGCAAGACATGATCAAAGGAATAACTATATGGTTCTTTTGCAGAAAGCAATATTGACAGTAAATACAATAAATAGATTGAAATGCGTAATTGAAAAGAATAATAAATAAATAAACAATTGCTTTGAAATAACCAGTGAACCTCCCGTTCACTTCCCAACCAAACCACCAAGTGAACATCCCATCCACCAAGTGAACATCATATTCACCTTTTGACACATTTTTATAAAGAAACTCTACCTCTCGTGTGAAATCCCTGAGCATTGTTTATAATCGGGGACACGACTGTTTAAACAGTTTTAACTCTACAGATGTTGTACAACTTTACCCACAAGAGATAAATCAACTCAAAGTGTCTGACCACACTTCCGTAGGTGTGCGATTAAGTGATGATCACAAGACCTTTACAAAGCTCCTCCTTACCCCAATTCTTCTCGATAAGGTTTCAACACTAAATGTCATCACGACTAGGTAGGGCCCCCCTCATGCACTATTGTGAATATCCATCCTGGAACTCACGCTTCCAAAAACAGAACTAAGCTAAGACATTACTAATTAGTTAGCCAGATACATTCCATAGTGGACAAGTGGTTTTACGATATGGCATAGTTCAATGGTGCACAAGATTAAGTTCTTGATAAGTTACCCAAGCGAGACTTCCTCATCCAAAACAATATGCCTCATGCACCCCTTTTATTGCATGATCACTCGCTTGAGCATAAATCATTTTGTTCAACCAAACCAATGACAATCCCTACCATGTCACACATTTTTTATAATAGCAGCATCACACCACAATTGGTACAACAGTGATATCACACCATAGTTGCACAACAATGGTATCACACTACAATTCCATATATCATTAAGTTAAATTATCAATATTGAACATGTGATCATGAGCCCATCATAACTAAGTATGATTAAGCATCTCTACGATAACCCATGTTGGTGATACAAATATGTCCAACCAATAATTACCATCCTATGGTGACAAATGATTCATGTTATTCAAATAATCAATGGAGGCGTATTGACAAATAGGTGATTAACTACTCCCAAAAGCAGTTGATATAAAGATAACATGCAATTTGATATAAAACAATATAATTTTGAAATCATAGGTTCAATATGATCAGAGGACTACAACTTGACTTGGCTTTGCTCAGTTACCACACTTGGATCTTCGAAACTTACTTCTGCTCCTACTTCTTGAAACAGATCGTCTAAACGAGGGAGAAAACAATAGGCGAACCACAAATAAATCCAAAAGAAAAGAAATAAAATCCAAAAATAGCAAAACAAACTGTAAAAGAAAGAGATTGATTTTAGATGAATTTAGGAATTTGAATGTACTGAATCGGGGTACAGACAAAAGAGAACAGGCTCTCGGAAGGTTTGTCGGAAAAGGAAAAAGAGAGATAAGAAAGAATATTCCTGGAATATTCTCTCAGCTGAAAAAGAAAAAGGAAACTGACAAGTGGGGCCACTCGTAAGTGAAAGAGAGAAACAAGGTCGACTGACATGTGGGACCGAGGTGGCAGTGAGAGAAAGAAGCAGAGAGAGGACGACAATATGGACCCACATGTAAGAGAGAGAGAGCTAGCTACAAAGAGAGGAAAACAGGGGAGCTAATGGCAGCGGCACTGGCGTTGGTGGTGACCACGAACGGTGGTGAGAGAGTGGCGGGGAATAGAAAAACAGAACCCCCAACAAGGACAGGAAAGCTTGGGCAGCGACAACGCGGCAAGAATGGCGACAAGGCGGCAGCAACGACGACGGCGGTGGAAGGGTGGCTTGAGTGTGCGACGACTTTGGTGAAACAAGGGCGCTCGACGGGAACAGAGGTGAGCACGGGGTTGGCGACGATGAGGGCATCACGATGAAAAGTTCGGGGTGGCAGGAGAGAGACGAGAATGGCAGTGCGACGGTGACCGGATGCGAAGACAAACGACGATGAGGACGGAGCACCACGGCGACGGAGAAACCAAAAGGAGGGAAGGGATTAGAAGAGAAGGACTTGGAACACGGGGTGACACACACGAGAAGGTGAGGGAGCTTACTAGCAGCGAGATCGAGTGGTGGCGGCATGATCGGATTGGAAGAAGATGGAGGCGACAGTGGCTGAGGGACGCACGAGCGAAGAGGAAGAGAGCACTGGGTAGAACACGACGAAGCGAGTCCAATGGCGGTGATGGCACGAGCGGAGGAGCAACAACAGCGACACAATCCAGCGAGAAATACCTTCGGCGGAATCCGATGAAACGAGGACGATTCCGGCGGCAACTTCTTAGGGCTTCGAGAGAGGTAGATGGCACAAAGATTTGGACGCAGGAGGCACGGCTAAATAGGATTGGGAAAGGAGGATTGGGGTTGAGCATGGCAGCGAGGTTGTGTCGGACACGGACTCAGCGCTAGAATCTCCGGGTTGAAGACGATGATGACGTGGCTAACGAGGCGGGGCCACCGGACAGAGAGAGAATGAGGAGAAAAGGGAGGCCGGTGGCTGGGCTTGGCGCGTGGGAGAAAAGGCGGAAAGCGGGCCAGGAAAGAAAGAAATTAGGCTGGCTCGAAAGGAAAATAGCTCGAGAGGAAAAATCTAGAAAAAAGGAATTTTGAATTAAAAAAGGATTAAAGCAAACTAAGCTCAAAGAAATATCAAATAAACTCCAAAAAATTCCTAAAAAATTCCAGAAAATACCCTCGAACTCAAGGAAGCCAAATAAAATAGTTTCAAATTTAATTGAAGTTTAGATTATTCAAATTAAATATTTTTTTTATGAAAATTCAAATTAAGCTTTGACTTAAATTGGAAATTTTTTATTTTTATTTTTATTTTTAAATGCTTCAAATGAACTCGAAATTTGGGATGATACAGGTCACATCCCGTACTTTCTCACTAGTTCTCAACCAGGTCATCTCAAATCTCTAGGCTCTAACCCATCTTTTCATTCTACCCACAATTTGTTTTATGAAAATGAAAGCTAATTCAAGTAAGTTCTCAGCACCACCCATGACCGTGGGTACAGTTATCTAAATAGTTTTTTTATACTATGCAGAGGTCGCACACTTTACCCACAAGAGATAATCGTCTTATACTATCAACACACAATCGTAGGCGTGAGACTAAGATAATCATCACAATGCCTCACCTCAACGCAACCCCACCCGCTAAGGTTTCCACCTCCCTTGGCCGCGCCCCAAGGAGACTACCACTTGCGCCGTGTGGTTTCCCTATGGCTTCGTTACCGTCTAACCACGCCACACACCCACTAGTGGTGAAGCCACGCTGAGACGAATAAATTAGTCAGTCAGGCCGTACCCATTATAGATTTGTGGTTACACTGTTTTTACTCAAGAAGGTTGTTACAAGAACTCAATCCATAATTGACTCGGGCGGTACTTCCACATAGGGATGGAAACGGATCGAATACAAATCGAATAGTCCCAAATATGAATATGAATCTATATATTTAAAACAAATACGAATATGAATACAAATACATATTTTTAAAATGAATACGAATACAAATTCGAACATTCTCGAATACGAATACGAATCGAATGTCATAACGAATACGAAATCGAATCAAATATGTACTCAATTCGGTCGAATGCGAATATCCTACAACTTTTGCGACAAATCTCGGTAGAACAAATAGTATTCGTATCCGGGAAAAAACAGATAGTATTCGTATTCGTTTTTCCCGGATAGTATTTGTTTTTTCGGATATTATCCGGTTTTTCGCCCGGATATGAATAACACCGAATACGGATACGAATACTATCCATTTTTTCCCGGATACGAATAACACCGAATACGGATATGAATACTATTCGAATGCGGATTTTACTTACCACATTTGCGTTTTCTCGGATACGAATATCGGATAAAACGGATTATCCTTTACCATTTCCCATCCCTACTTCCACATACCCACTGTAACATTCCAAAATTTCATTTCTGGCAAAAAGAAATTTAATTAATTTTCTTTGATTTTTTTGGACTTTTTAAAAGTTTTCCCTATTTATTTAAGCCAAAATAAATTATTTGCAAATCTAACTAACAATGTTGAGTTGGAAATATTTTATTTAAGTTCAAAATAATTAAGGGAATTTCTGTGAATTTTTTCAGAATTTTTGGACTTTATTAGCTATTTTCTAAAAGCCTATTTGATTTAACTTATTTTCTGGAAATAAAAAATCCTTAAAAATCCGAATTTTGGGTTTTGGGCCTAAATCCCCTCCGGCCCATGGCCTTTCTTCTCTTTCTCTCGCTTGGCCGCTTGCGCCGTTTTTCTTTTGCCATCATCGACACCTTGAGGCGCTCGTCAACTCTCTCTCTCTATGTCTCACCCTGACCCCATGTGTCATCCCTTACCTTCGTCCTTCTTCTTCACCGAGCCGGTGCCATTAGAGCGAGACGGAGCTCTTCGATACGGCTGTTACAGTCCAATTTTCTCGCGCATTCGATGCCATTCAAACCCACGTTCCCTCCCGCACTCATGGCACCCATTTCTTCTTCCTTAAACCCCATTTTCCATTGCTTTTACTTCGCCGCCGCGCCGACCTGAAACTCCCGCACATGTCCCTACCACCTCGGTGACCCCATCGACCTATAAAGGCACCCTTGGCACTGCAATCATCCCCTCACTCCATTCCCCGCAACCACATCTCCTCTACTCTTCTCTCGTCGCCAGAATAGACCCTTTGAAGCTCCTCCACCGCGAGTTCTTTCTTCTCCGATTCCGTCGCCACCATTGAAGCTCTGACGACGTTGTCTACAGCCTCGAGTTCACAAGACTGTGTTCTACTTTGTGCGTGCCTTATCTCCGTTGAAGCATCGTCGGAACCCGTACCTAGCCACCGCTTCCCTTCCTCGCCGACGGCCATTCCCTCTCGCTCTCTCACCGCGAAGGTGTGCACCAGATTCCACTCGTCGCCCTCGTTCTTTTGGTACCACCCATTCTCATCGCCGTGGTGCGTAGTGCCGGCAACCTTAGGAACCCGAGCGCCGTCACTCACCGACCTGAGGTGGCTGCCACGTCAGTGCCATCTGGTCGCCTTGTCATCGCCATGTAAGCCCATATGGCCCAGTCACTGCAGACGTCAGCGCCAACGTGGCACTCTACGCCAGCTCATGCGCAAGCGTTCACAGTTTCGTGCATCGTGTTCACCGTAGACAAAAACTTAATCGTGGACCGGGTCCATAGACCCTGGGCCCACATGTCATAGACAGAATGACTTTTATAGTAGAAAAATTATTCAATTAAAATTGTAAATCGGCCGCTGACGTCATGCTTGCACAGTAATTATAATTTCCTTTAGAAAAATAAATTGTTAATTCTGAAAATTGAATTTTAGGTTAATTTCTTTAGATTTAAATCTTTCGAGGACTCGTTCTCCTTTATACGAGCTCCGATTCCAGTAATTCAAATTCCTAAATTCCTCTAAAATTATAATCTAGCTATCTAAGCAAAAATTATTTAATTAGGAGTTTATTTAAATTTGGCTTATTACACCTGTTTATCATATTTGAATCCTAGTATTTAAAATTATTTAAATTGTATTTAAAATTATTACTACATGCTTATTTATATCCGATTATTTAAATTCCTATTTTAAATTTATAGTTATGCCTAAATCCTTTGTTTGGCCAATATTGATATTGAATCAAACATATTGTCACACTAGTTAAAACCTAGTTGATACGTCAGTATGAACTAGAATCATTTGAAAAATATTGTGCAAAGACATTCTTGGACCAAAAATATTTAGTTTGGGGAATTTTAGCCAAATATCCAACTATTGTTTAAATTGACGCTATGGCATTGATTTGCCATGGAAAATTTTGCGAATGATTTTGAAAATAAAAATAAAATCAAAGATGGTTTAAACTTGGGAAAACTGGATGTCAGGTTGGTGCAAGTCAATGCACAGGATCGATTCATTTCAATGATTGAGTCTAGGGTTTTTGGAATGTTGCCCAAGTTGATTAAGGACCAGTCTTCGAGCCGCTTTTTGCTCAGCTCCACCATACTACCATATGTCCTGTGTGGGCAGAACCTGGCTAAATAATTTGCAACACTCCTTTGCTAGTTGTGCCATCTGGATGTGCGGGTGTCAGGTAGACAGAAATTTCCACTTGGCGCAAGAGGGAGACTTCCAGCAGGCTGGTGGCCCAATGGAGGTGACACCTTAGTGGGCATAACTGGATTGGGGTGGAGCATTGTAGCAGCCTTGTGATAATCATTTCGTCACACGCCTTCGGAAGCGTGTCATGGATGACAGTGAAAGTCGATTATCTCTTGTGGGTAATGTTGAACAACCTCTGCGGAGTGTAAAACTATTCGAATAGCCGTGTCCATGGTCATGGACATGTTAAGCAAAGCTACTCAAAGTTAGAATTTTATTTTGATTTCAAAATGGTTTTGACACAAATAATATTGGATGGTTTATCCAATTGGGAAATAGGGCGATTAGCCATGTGATAGGAGGGTATCCTTCATCATAAAATATTTAGAGGTTATCCTACTATAAAACATGAGAATTTAGAAAATAAATTTTAGTTATGAAATAACTGCTTTAGAAACTTAGTACAAGTATTTCAGAGAAACATTGCTTTATACAAAATCAACCCTATAAGCCTTTCTTTGTTAAATCCAAACATGCATTATATTATGTTATTAGGTGTAACTTGCAGAGCACGGTTGTTTCTGCTCACCCTTGCTTAAAACATTGTTGCTCAGAGGAGGAGTACTTCGTGGACGAGGAGGATTTGGATGACTTGGCTGCGCCCCCAGACGATTGCCTGTGGCGTATCATGTGGCCTACTACTACCTTTTGCTTTCCGCTGTAATTTTCTTTAGGCCAAGTGTCCTTTTGTAATAAACTCTGATATTATCAATAAAATGCGTGCTGCAGACTTGATAGTATTTTTGTTGAACTGTGTACACTAGCTGTTCTTGAACTAGTGTGGTAAACATGGAGAATCCGGGATCCTTCTATTCCCGGGTTCGACAAAGATGGTATCAGAGCCATATCGACTGTAGGTCACAACCTTAGCTAGAACAGACAAACCTTAAGGACTTATTTTCAAAAACTAAAAATATTTTACCTGTCTTTCCGGTGTCCTTACTCAACCTTTCTCTTTAAAATTTGTTACTAACACTTGTCTTTTCAAAATTATAGATGGCCATGGAACCCCGAGCCCTTTCTCGTGGCGCTTACACTGGACACTTGGCAGCATCATTGTGGAGGATGATGCAGCAGCTGCAGTTTGAGGAGAGACCAGTCTACTGAGGATACGTATATATAGTGGGGACCCAGAAGAGGTGGAGAGTAGAGGTGCTACTCTATGCCAACTCTTACAGCGACGAACCGCTTCACATCTTCGATGCCCCGGTACTTCACGACACTTTCTTCACCGACATCCAGGATGCAGCACGGGAGGCCATCCGCAGGCTACGTTGACTCTACGACTTTGAGCTTAACCACTTGAGTTTCCACTTCTACCCGCTTCACTACCCCACCAGTCAGCACAGCTCCTTCTGTTCCACCAGAGACGAGGATTTCCTGGATTTGACCAGGTAGGTAGAGCTGGCTATCACGATGGACTACTCCTACCAGTCCACCTTGGAAGAGCTACACGCCACCCAGTAAAGGCTGCAGGAGGCAGAGGAGGAGTTAGCCTTGCTTAAGGCAGACGACGCTTCTTCCTCTGTTGAGGGAGAGTCTTCGGCACATACGCCGAAGAGGCAGAGGACTGGTAGCCAGTTTAGCATGCAGACCCCTTCGGCCTAGACCCTCAGTTTTAGATCCTTTGGTTAGTTTTTACTTTACGTTTAGATGAATTGTGAGCTATCGTTCTTTTGTGGCACCCACAATCAAACATAGAAAATATTAATAAAATAAAAGTTATTTCAGAAAAGTTGCTCTTTTGTGCTTGTTCTTGGTTCTTGGTTCTTGGTGTTGTTTTAAGTCTATTCCCCTTAGTTTCCTTTCTCCTTTCTTTTCTAAGTCTTCGAGTTCTAGCAGATGGTGAACACTCACAGATTTGGCAGTAGAAGTGCAAGTGGATAGGGCAACACAAACACCGATCATCAGAACAACCTGATTCCACCACCACCTTCGGCAGATAGACCCGATTGGCGTCAAATAATGGCCAATCAGTCTCACCTGATTGACCTGCTTGCTCATGTTGGAAATATTCCCTAGAGGCAATCATAGAGATGATTATATTTTATTATGTTTATAATATTGGATAATATGTTATCCTGTTCCTTGAATGAATCATTGGTTATAAAGATTAACAAGTATGTGACTTGTTGGTGAAACTCTTAACTTATATGATGTCGTTCTAAATGAAACCCTGGTTGGATGTCAATGGTCAGAACACTGTTGACTCTATCGACCAGCACATTGTATTGATTGATGACCATGTTTCACCGGTCATGGGTATAGAGACATCGAATCAATAATGTGAACACATGTTAGAGAACATGGGGTTGGATTGACCCACCTTGAGACACTATTGAGATTGTTATGATTCTATGTGTCGTTAGTTGGTCTCAAGCAATGATGATGTATAATCCTTAGACCTAAGATCAGCATGGTTTCCTACAAGTGTAATAGCACTCTTAGGGGTTGCTAATCGCTACTCGTAACTGGATAGTTATAAAGGTAGCTTTCGGGTATGCTATGAAACATGCGGAGGAATGTGACTGGTCGGATATGGGAGTTGCCTCTCCTAACATAACAGGAGAGATGTCTCTGGGCCCCTCGTTGTGGTCGGATAAAGAAAGTGCATGGCCATGCCACTAGTGGTCGAAGTGTTCGACCATGTGAAGTTATCCGACACTCGATCGAGAAAGTATTGAACAGTCCATAGATGACACAACATCTCACCGAAAGTTCAACCAGACATCGTGAGGCAAAGGGAGAATACACGAGTAGGTCGCTTAGTTCGATCAGTTACGGACTAGTTGTATGAAGATACGAGCTGGTCGTAGACTGGTCGAACATAATCACAGAGTGGTCGAAACCTGGTCGTGAGGAGTTACAAACTGGTCGTGACCAAATACAAACTGGTCGTATAGAGATAGGACCTGATCGTAAGTGATGAGGACCTGGTCATAGATCATATTGCATTAAGGTTCGTCCGATATAATTTGTGTGTATTCAGGAATCGTTATGTCCTGCTAGGAATCGCTAACGACTCGTGGTTGGAAAGGGTTTTCGAGTCACAACCGATTACGCATGAACCTACAGGGTCACACACTTAACAGGTTAGAACAAACCAGTGTGGATACGATTCGTCAAATGTGTTTGGATAGGATCCGTCATGAGAGCTATATAAGGAGATGCATGAGGCTGTTGGGACGGGGGTGAACGTAACAGACGAGACACACGAAAGTCGTGAGTTGAGTTGTTCCACCAAAACCCTAGCCGCCATCTTTCTGAGAGCTATGCCGTGCAACTTGGTGCTAGCACACCAGCGTATGGTTGTTTCTTCCCTGGACGTGTGGATACCATAGAGGCACTACTGCGGTTGCTGTTGCGCTTGAGGACGATCCGAGATCTTCATAAGGAACTGCAGAGGTTGCTGGAGGAGACGATCGACCACGACCACCGCACCGACGTGCTCGATGTTGGACGATCAACTACGAGCACTACATCAACGCGCTCTACATTGGACCAGGCTGCTCCAACTCTTCTTCCGCTGCTCTGCATGTCTGGTGGTAACGATCTGTGATCATCTACTTGCTTGGCTTCCTGGTTTATGTGGTAGAAAATTTTGATTTATTGCTATCGTAGCCTACCCGTGACCCAACAGCTCAGTCACTTAATAGTACCTAGAATTTGCAAGTAGCAGCAGCAGCTCAAGTAGCACCGCCACCTCCACCACATCAGGGAGTCAACCTGTCAGAATTCATGAGAATGCGTCTTTCAACATTCTCCAGCAGTACCGAGCCGATGGATGCCGATGACTGGCTCTGGGCCATTAGCAAGAAGTTGGACATTTTCCAATGCAATGACCGTGAGAGAGTTCTGTTTGCCTCTCACCAACTGAATGGACCTGCTTTGGAGTGGTGGGACAACTTCACTCAGTCTCACACAGATGCCCAGGCTATCACTTGGAATGAGTTTGTGCAGGCATTCCGTCGTCCACACATTCCTTCGGGCATGGTGGCCCTGAAGAAGGAGTTTTGTACTCTACGCCGAGGCAGTCACACTATTAACGAATATCTTCACAAGTTCAATCAGTTGGCATGCTACGCTCCAAAAGATGTGGCAACCGATGAAATAAAACAAGAACGCTTTCTGGAAGACCTCAACGATGATCTCTCTATTTGTCTGATTGCTCAGGATTACACCGACTTTCAGCACTTGGTGAAAAAGGCCATTCACTAGGAAGGCAAACATCTAGAGATGGAGAACCGCAAGAGAAGGATGGTAGCTCAGAAGTTCAACCCAGGAGGATTTCCCAAACCTCGCCCCACTCCTTTTCAGCAGCTGCAGCGTGGCAGATTTCAGTCTTCTACGTCTTCTAGGACACCCGTACCTGTGCCAGTGCAATGCTCCAACAACTCAGGCTTCTGCAACACTTCATTAGGGGACCAATTTCAGAAGAAAATCACTCCCTCTGCTGCAGGAGTCACTTGTTTCCGTTGCAATGAGACATGACACTATGCCAATTAGTGCCCAAAGAAGCAACTACCAGTAGGTCTAACAAGGCCGAATTAGGGAGTTTCACCCTTTGGCAGCAACTCGACAACAAGGCCAAGAGCTCAGTTTGTGAAGGGACGTGTGAATCACATCACGACTGAAGAAGCACATACTGCATTCGATGTGATCCTTGGTACGTTTCTTGTCAATTCAGTACCAGCATCAGTTTTATTTGATTCAGGAGCTTCACATTCTTTTGTGTCAGGTCATTTTGTGGGCAAATGTGGGTTAGCTATATCTCCCCTTGTTAACCCTATGAGGATTTATTCCCCTGGTTCATAAATGAGAGCTAGATCTCATTGCCCCGACCTTACCTTGGACATAGTAGGGGTACCTTTCTCAGTTGACCTAATAATTCTCCCCTCCTAAGGTTTAGATATAATCCTTGGAATGGACTAGTTAGCCAAGAATAGCAGTCAGATAGACTATCCATCACACTCACAAATGATCAAGGGATCAAAGTGGAATTCAGACCAAAGGATATAGTTGGAGAAAACTCCATCCTTAACAGTATTAAGGGAATAAACCTAGAGGAAATTCCAGTGGTACAAGAATATCTGGATGTGTTTCCTGAAGATTTGTCTGGTATGCCACCACATAGGGACATCATGCTCCTAATTGACCTAATTCTAGGGATAGCCCCAATCTCAAAGAGACCCTACAGAATGCTAGCTAATGAGTTAGCAGAATTGAAGAAACAGATTGAAGAACAGCAAAACAAGGGTTACATTCAGCCATGCTCATCACCTTGGAGAGCACTAGTACTTTTTGTTAAGAAAAATGACAATAGTATGAGAATATGTGTGGATTATAGATCGCTCAAGGAGGTCACAATCAAGAATAAATATCCGTTACCCAGGATTGATGATCTCTTTGATCAGCTAAAGGGAGCAAGTGTATTCTCCAATATTGATCTGAGATCCGGCTACCATTAGTTTAAGATCAGACCTGAGGACATTCCCAAGACTGCCTTCACAACAAGATATGGACTGTACGAGTTTACGGTGATGTCATTTGGTCTGACAAATGCATCGGCTTATTTCATGAATATGATGAAAAAAGTGTTTATGACATTCTTGGATAAGTTTGTGGTTGTATTTATCGATGACATTCTCATATACTCCAAAGATGAAGAGCATGAAAAGCATCCTAGGGCTGTATTGGAAAAACTAAGAGAACATAAAATCTATGCCAAGCTCAGTAAAGTGAATTTTGGTTAAAACAAGTGGATTTCCTTCATCACATTGTTTTAGCAGGTGGAGTTGCAGTTGATCCAACGAATGTTGAAGCTGTAATGAACTGGAAGCCACCCAAGTCTGTTATAGAAGTAAGAAGTTTCCTTGGTTTAGTAGGGTATTACCGTAGATGCATTGAAGGATTTTCCAAAACAGCTAGACCTATGACTCAATTGCTAAAGAAAGAAAAGAAGTTTGAATGGATATAAGCCCGAGTTTCCTAGAGTTGAAACAAAGACTAGTTTCAGCACCAGTGTTGGTTTTGCCTGACATCCATAAGGACTTTAAAGTATTTTGTGATGCTTCACGTCAAGGGCTTGGATGCGTGTTGATGCAAGAAGGCAAGATTGTAGCTTATGCATCTCATCAGTTACGACCACATGAAGGAAATTACCTGACTCACGACTTGGAATTAGCAGCAATTGTGCATGCTTTGAAAATTTGGCGGCATTATCTTATTGGTAATCGCTGTGAGATTTTTACAGATCATAAGAGTTTGAAATATATCTTTACCCAATCAGAACTCAACCTGAGGCAAAGAAGATGGTTAGAGCTAATCAAAGACTATGATATTGGCATTCACTATCATCCCAGTAAAGCCAATGTAGTTGCAGATGCTTTGAGCAGAAAATGATATTGTAACACGATTTTGGTTTAGGAAAATCAGTCAAGGTTATTCGAAGAGTTGAAACATTTTAATTTGGAAATAGTAAGTCAAGGTTGTGTGAACACTTTGGAAGTACAACCCACAATTCAAGAAAAAATCCGAGAAAATAATAAAACAGATGAGGACATCAAGGAAATTCAGAAAAATATGAGGAGAGAAAAAACTCCAGGATTTTCTGAAGATGAACATGGTACCGTTTGGTTTGAAAATTGTATTTGTGTACCTGATCACAAGGAGATAAAACAGTTGATATTGCAATAAGCCCATGAATCCCCTTACTCCATTCATCCTGGAAGTACCAAGATGTACCAAGATCTAAAAGAAAAATACTGGTGAGTTAGTATGAAAAGAGAAACTGCTGAGTATGTTGCACATTGTAATGTATGTCAAGGAGTTAAGGCAGAACATCAAAGGTCTGCAGGATTGTTGCAACCATTACCAATACCAGAATGGAAGTATGAAGAAATTGGTATGGATTTTATTGTCAGACTTCCTAGGGCCCAATCAGGATATGATTCCATTTGGGCGGTAATTGACTGATTGACCAAAGTGACACATTTCATTCCAGTTAAGACCACATTTAGAAGCATTCAGTTAGCAGAATTTGTATATGTCCAGAATTGTTTGTCTACATGGTGTTCCAAAGAAGATAGTGTTAGACAGGGGTTCACAGTTCACATCGAGGTTTTGGAACAGTTTGCATGAAGCCTTGGGAACCAGACTCAATTTCAGTACAGCATATCATCCTCAAACAGATGGACAAACAGAATGTGTAAACTAGATTTTGGAAGACATGCTTCGAGCCCATGCTATAGATTATGGAAAGAGTTGGTACAAGAACTTACCCTATGCAGAATTCTCGTACAATAACAGCTATCAAGCCAACCTTCAGATATCAACGTTTGAAGCATTGTATGACAGGAAGTGTAGAACACCCCTCCTTTGGGTTGAAGTCGGGGAACATCAGTTCTTTGGTCCTACATTGATTTCAGAAGCTGAAAGTAAGGTAAATATGATATGGGAATGATTGAGAGTAGCATAGTCCCGACAGAAAAGTTATGCTGACAATCGTCGAAGAGATCTGTCATTCGAAACAAGAGATTTTGCCTATCTCAGAGTGACTCTACTTAGAGGTGTGAAAAGATTCTAGACCAAAGGAAAGCTTGCATCTAGATTTGTTGGACCATACAAGATATTGGGAAAAAGATGTGAAGTTGCATATCAACTCGAGCTACCAGAATCCCTATCCGCAGTTCATGATGTCTTTCTTGTGTCTCAGTTGAAGAAATGTCTCTGAGTACCCACAGATCAAACCCCTCTTGAGAGCATTGGTCTGCAAGAAGACCTTATTTATGTGGAATATCCGATCAAGATTCTGGATGTCACAGAATGTTTCACTAGAAGCAAAGTCATCCGTTCTTGTAAAGTGCAGTGGAGCAATCACTCAGAAGAGGAGGCCACTTGGGAACGAGAAGAGAATTTAAAAACCGAGTATCCCCACCTTTTTGCTAACCAGTCTGAATCTTGAGGTCAAGATTCCCTTTAAGGGGGGTAGGTTTGTAACATCCCAAAATTTCATTTCTGTCAAAAAGAAATTTTAATTAATTTCCTTGGATTTCTCTGGACATTTTAAAAGTTTTTCCTATTTATTTTAAACCAATGTTGAGTTGGAAATATTTTATTTAAGTTAAAAATAATTTAGGGAATTTCTATGAATTTTTTCAGAATTTTTGGACTTTATTTGCTATTTTCTAAAAGTCTATTTGATTTAACTTATTTTCTGGAAGTTAGAAATCCTTAAAAATCCGAATTTTGGGTTTTGGGCCCAAATCCCTTCTGGCCCACGGCGTTTCTTCTCTTTCCTCTTGTGCTCGGCCCACTTGCACTGTTTTTCTTTACCGTCGCTGACACGCATGCCCGCTTCGTCAGCCTCCTCTCTCTCTCTATCTCTCGCCCCGACCCCTCCTGTCATCCCTTACATTCGTCATTCTTCTTCGCCGAGCCAACACCAGTAGCGTGAGATGGAGCTCTTCAATATGGCCGTTACCATCTGATTTTCTCGCGCATTCGATGCCATTCAATCCCACGTTCCCTCCCGCACTCATGGCGCCGGTTTCTTCTTCCTTAAACCCTATTTCCATCACTTTTACTTTGCCGCCGCGTCGACCCGAAACGCCCGCACATGTCCCCACTGCCTCGATGACCCCCTCGGCCTATAAAAGGCACCCTCGGCACCGTAATCACCCCCTCACTCCATTCCTCGCAACCACATCTCCTTTAGTCCTCTCTCGTCGCTAGAATCGACCATTGAAGCTCCTCCGCCGTGAGCTTTTTCTTCTCTGATACCGTCGCCACCGTTGAAGCTCCAACGACGTTGTCTACATCCTCGAGTTCGCAAGACCATGTTCTACTTCGTGCATGCCCCATCTCCGTCGAAGCGCTGCTGGAATGTAGTCACCGCTGAAACCCGTACCTTATCGCCGCTTCCCTTCCTCGCTGATGGCCACTCCCTCTCGCTCTCTCACCATGAAGGTGTGCACCAGATTCCACTCATCGCCCTTGTTCTTTTGGTACCACCCATTCTTGTCGCCGTGGCGCGTAGCGCTTGCGACCTTAGGAACCCGAGCGCCGCCGTTCAACAGCCTGAAGTAGCCGCAATGTCAGTGCCATCTGGCCGCCTCGTCATCTCCACGTCAGCCCTTATGGCCCAGTCATCACGCACGTCAGCGCCAACGTGGCACTCTGTGCCAGCTCGTGTGCAAGCGTTTACTGTTTCGTCAACCGTGTTCACCGTAGACCAAAACTCAATCGTGGACCGGGTCCATAGACCCTAGGCCCGCATGACATAGACCGAATGAATTTTACAGTAGAAAAATAATTCAATTAAAATTGTAAATCGGCCGCTGACATCATGTGTGCAATGTAATTAGAATTTCCTTTAGAAAAATAAATCGTTAATTCTGAAAATTGAATTTTAGGTTAATTTCTTTAGATTTAAATCTTCCGATGACTCGTTCTCCTTCATACGAGCTCTGATTCCAATGATTAAAATTCCTAAATTCATATAAAATTATAATCTAGCTATCTAATTTTTTTTATTAATTTGGAGTTTATTTGTATTTTATTTGAATTGACTTATTTTCACGTATAGATTTCGATGAATCCGGAGAACTAGAATTGTTTGACAACCAGACTTTTGAGCAAGACAAGTTACACCTGTTGATCATATTTGAATCCCAGTATTTAAAATTATTTAAATTATATTTTAAATTATTACTACATGCTTATTTATATCCAGTTATTTAAATTCCTATTTTAAATTTATAGTTATGCCTAAATCCTTTGTATGGCCAATGTTGATATTGAATCAGACATATTGTCACCCTAGTTAAAACCTAGTTGATACGTTAGTATGAACCAGGATCATTTGAAAAATATTGTGCAAAGACATGCTTAGACCAAAAATATTTAGTTTGGGGAATTTTAGCCAAAGATCCACGTAATGTTTAAAATGAGGCTGTGGCATTGATTTGCCATGGAAAATTTTGTAAATGATTGTGAAAAGAAAAATAAAATCAAAGATGGTTTAAATTTGGCCAAACTGGATGTCAAGTTGGTGCAAGTCAATGCACATGATCGATTCATTTCAATGATCGAGTCTAGGGTTTTTGGAATGTTGCCGAAGTTGATTAAGGACCGGTCTTCGAGCCACTTTTTGCTAAGCTCCATCGTACTGCCACATGTCCTGTGTGGGCAGGATCTAGCTAAATAATTTACAAGACTCCTTTGCTAGTTGTGCCATCTGGATGTGCGGGTGTCGTGTAGACAGAACTTCCCACTTGGCGCAAGAGGGAGACTTTCAGTGGGCTGTTGGCCCAATGGAGGTTACACCTTAGCGGGCATAACTGCATTGGGGTGGAGCATTGTAACAACCTTGTGATAATCACTTCGTCGCACGCCTTCGAAAACGTGTCATGGTCGACAGTGAAAGTCGATTATCTCTTGTGGGTAAAGTTGTACAACCTCTATAGAGTATAAAACTATTCAAATAGTCTTGTCCATGGTCATGGACATACTAAGTAAAGCCACTCAAAGTTAGAATTTGATTTTGATTTCAAAATGATTTTGACACAAATAATTTTTGATGGTTTATCCAATTGGAAAATTGGGCGATTAGCCATGTGATATTTGGATGGTTTATCCAATTGGGAAATTGAGATCCTTCACTAGAAAATATTTGGAGGTTATCCTACTATAAAATTTGAGAATTTAGAAAATGAATTTTAGTTATGAAATAACTGCTTTGGAACTTAGTACAAGTATTTGAAAGAAGCATTGCTTTATACAGAATCAACCCTATAAGCCTTCCTTTGTTAAATCCAAACATGCATTATACTCTGTTATTAGGTGTAACTTGCGGAGCACGGTTGTTTGTGCCCACCCTTGCTTAAAACATTGTTGTTCAGAGGAGTAGTACTTCATGGACAAGGAGAATTTGGACAGCTAGGCTGCGCCCCCAAACGATTGCCTGTGGTGTATCGTGTGGCCTACTATTACCTTTTGCTTTCTGCTGTAATTTTCTTTAGACCAAGTGCCTTTTTTTTTTTAATAAACTCTGATATTATGAATAAAATACATGATGTGGACTTGATACTATTTTTGTTGAACTATGTATACTAGCTTTTCCTGGACTAGTGTGGTAAACATAAAGAATCTAGGATCCTTCTACTCCTGGGTTCGACACCCACTCTGTCGTGCTCTTATCCGCACCCACCACACTTTCTAGCCACACGAGTTGAAATCTATTTTTGGTTTTCTTTTGTTTTGAAATACTTTTCTAGTTTAACATACCAGCCAGGCTCCAACCTCGACTGCCCCAAATCCAGTTTCAAGTTTTGAATAATGTCGGGGCAAATTATTTCCCACATGTCATTGTATCTAAGCAAGGCTAAGCATGACACTTAGATACAGACTTAGTAACTAGTCATGTATACCATTATTACTAAGGTGACAAAGGAGAGTGTCCAAGTTCAAGGATGGGAATGGTATACTCAATTATCATTAAGGTATTTGCTATGAGCTAAGTCAATATATTTGTATGAATCATAGCAATGCAATTTCATAATTTAAAATAATATAGTTGCATTTCAAAAGTAGGTTCAACATGATCAAAGTGTTGACTCACCTTGCTCAATGTTCTGATAATCTTGGTATTGTTCTTGTTTTGTCTCAGATTGTTGCTCCGTCATGGCTTCTGATTCTACTCACGCAAAGTTCGATTGAACTAGAGAACATATGAAAGCAACCGAATGAAATTCAATAAATCCAAAACACTTGAAACAGAAGAAAACACTTTCAATGAAAGCCAATAAACACAACACTTTCAATGAAAGCCAATAAACACAAGTGTGTTTGAAGCAGGAAATACTTCAAACAAAACTAAACATACCTAAGGGTATCTTGAAAGAAGGAAGTGCTCCATATGATACTAATCATACTTAGTGGAGTTGATTAAGAAAATACTTTAGACGAAGTATATCTAAAGGGAGTTGATGAAGGAAATACTTCAGACGGAATGAAGTACATACAAAGATATTTGAAATGAAGGAAATACTTCAGACCAAAGTAGATAAATCCAAACTCTATTCGTTTAGTCTAGTGGTGGAGTTTTGGGTTGATAGTCAGATTTAGGATTAGGTAACCATTTGATCCAGAGTGAGGGCGAGAGGGGTCGGGCTCTTGGAAAGTCCGCTGGTGCAAGGAGTTAGGACTTCAACCAGAGGGAGAGAATATTCATAGAAATATTCCGCATCGGTTACCTGGATGGAAGATATCACCATGTTAGGTAGGACTCTCTGATCCACCTTTGGGTCATGAATTGTCCCACTACTGGGAACAGATAGCGATGAATGATAGCTGGAGTCTATACGGTCTTGATTTGTGGTTGGACTACCATCATTCCCTCAAGAGTACATTATTGTTACTCTCGTGCGGGGCCCAACTGATCTAATGACTTCCTTTTTTTTTTATTTCTTCCTATTTATCGAGAAATTTTCATGGAAGTCAGGTGAGACCTATGCATATGTTCAGGGGTTTGCACAGGTAAACATAAGTCTCACTGACATGTGGGGTCTGGTTTTATCTAATGATTTGTCTTATCCATTTATACTTATCAAGGAAGTTACATGAGTCAGGTGAAACCTCCAAGCATTGGCTAGACACTAGTCTTACACCCTCAGTGCTGTCTATGGTTTTGGGTTTTTACCTTTGAGGTGATCTATACTTATTCTTACTACCTACGTGGCTCGGCATATACTTAAAGTAAACCTATCACACTAGGTTGATCCCTAGCCATAGCACCTACTAATGGCCACTTCTAGTTACGTAGATAACTACACTACAAGACCTATGGGCTCTGTAAGGACCCCAAAGTATTGGGAATTATGCCGAGTTAAAATTTTACTGAAAGCATAATCATTAATCAAGCACTATTCGGTCCTTGATTAAAAACCATACTAACAGCGTAATTTTATCAAGTCATAATTCCAACATTCAGTTCGAATATATGTCTAGCAATAGTTCCCGGATCGGTGACTATTAGCATATATTCTTAAACAACATTGCATCATACACATACAAGGTATACATTGACATAATTAAACAGGAGGTTACAATTTGGTTTGATATTACAATATCAAGTGACTTTGGTCACCACAAAGTTTAACAGCGGAAGCAAAATTAAACAACAAAAGCCACCAATGGCCTCATCACCCTCAGGCTATTGCGTGGAGGAAAGAAATAGCTTCACTCGTTAGCGTCACCCTGATCGGCGCTAACGGGCATCTTAAACAAATAATTACTGCACTGCAACAAGAGAGTATAGCTTTTGAGTACGGAAGGTACTCAGCAAGACTTACACAAACTAAATAAAAGAAAGTGTTTAATAGAACCTATACAAAGGATTAGAATTGATTCATGCATAAGGTTAACAACAGGAAGGCTATAATGGTTAAACTTTGCATAAAGCAATACATCTTAACCTACAATTGCTAAGTTTTGACAAAGCAGTTTAATAAATCAATTTGGACTAAAACAGTAAATAAATGAGACATAATCATAAACAGTACCATCAACAAAATGGCTGACACCACTTACCAAAAACATTGCATGATTGATCATTAGACCGAATCCATACCCAACCCAAAATTTGATTTCCAAAATCTATACAAAGCGCTAATCAAATTCAAGCGTTGTCCGTAACCGTGGACACGACTATTCGAATAGTTTTAAATCCCTGCAGGGGTGTACGTCTTTACCCACACGACTTAGTTAGCCCGTAGCCCCCGGGATAGTAGCACACTGCCTTTGGTATGCCGGCCGGGTAAACTAAGATTTGGTATTTTTCAACAAGTTGACACTATTAAGCTGGAAAACCCATGTGCGACTGATCTCGCTTAAACAACGACTGATAGCATTTGTTCAACCGGGGTCCACATGTTGTGCCGGGAATGCCGACCCAATCAATTAAATGCAAACTCGTGTTAGCCACACATATTAGACCATGATCGGGGCCTCAAGAATGCGTACATGCGATGGAACATATATCGCCCTCACCCTTCTAAGAACATCGATATCGATATGAACTTCACATGGCATACGACACGGCCGAAGACTTAAGCATCTATGCCATATGAAATCAATACACATGTCCTTACTCTCCTGTTTCCAACTCAATAGCATTAACCCTTTACTTAACCAAACAGTGCCCATACACTGCGTGTGGAAGTACGGTGGGGCTTGAATCATCCAGCCGATGTTCAGTCCTTAATCAATCCAGACAAGACAACCACATTTCCCAATCTCGTGCACTAAGGCACCATCACTAGCATCCACTTGTCCGGATTTAAATCAATTTATTAAACAAGATTTAAGTTCATTTCTGACTTAAATAAACAGAACAAAGAATCAAAATAAATTAAATTCAATTGTTGTTCCCATGTTTGACAAGATAAGCTTACCAAACACTACCGTTCTAAGGACTGCATGGCTAAGCATATTTCTAACCTAAGTATTTTCATACAACAACACCTTAAGCTGAGTGTATGATCAGATTTAGGGTAAGCCACAAAGATTGGGTTGTAACTACCTAGAGATAGATCACAAATACTTTCTAGAAAATTGCATGCATAGTATCACTGTATTTTGTAAATGTACAGTTCAAAAATTGGGATCAACATGGTGCAGAGAGGATGCTTGCCTTGGTAATAATACACCTCTTGCTCAGGTTCTTGTTGCTCAATAAAAGATTCAACAACTCCAGAAGAACCAGAATCTAGAATCATAAAAACCCAATAAACACAAGAAATTGACAGAGGACAAAATATTGGAAAAGATTGCATGATCAAGATGGTAATGCATGATTAGCAACATGCTTAAGTTATACTAACCCAATAAAGATAATACCCCATATTAATAGCTGCTGTTACAAGTTATCAACATTAGTGGTTTAGAAAAGAATTGCAGTTTCAGAATTGAGAAAATCGAAACAGGACAAGTTAAATTGAGTTTGTTGGTTTATATACTAATCATAATACTTTTGCTTAAGCTAAAGTTCAGATTTTGAAACTGAAACAGAATAGGTTAAATAAATTGTTGAATTACATATACTGCAAACAAAATTCCTTTGCTTAAGTTATAATCATTTTGGGTAAAGCTAAAAGCCTGGCTTAATACTTAATATCATTAGTTGGCAGGAATTACAAAATTGAAATCCTTGCTTTGTGCATTGCGGTTTGATCAAGAACTTGAGAGCAAATCAGAGTTAACCGGTTGCTCTGACTTGAGTTTTGGAGAGACTGGAACTAGAACAAATCAAAAGAAAAAGGTTGCTAATCTAAACACCTTACAAGTGAATACTTACTTAACTAAAAGTATACTACTAAAGCAGTAATCTAAATCATCATTTACCCATTAATTGACAAGGAGTAGCATTTGGTGAGCTACTGAGTTCAGATTTGGCAAAACTGAAACACCGGGACAGATTGCAAGGAATTGGTTTGTTTGCATCATTATACAATGACAAAAGAATATTTTTGATTAAGTTACAGTTAAATAGGTAAAACTAAAAGTTTAACTTATCACTTAACATCAGGTAATACTAATTATCGCAATGGAATTTGATCTCGAGCTGCGAAGACTGGTTTTGAAATATGAAGCGTGACAAAGTTGCAATTAAAGGATTTTGCTGATTTTTGACATATTGCAAGTAAAGGACTCGTGCTTAAGCTATAACTTATTGCTAGTGGAGATAATATCCTCAATTAGCCTATAACCACAATATCAGACAAAGGCATAAGCTAGGGTTAAACCACTGGTTTTGCCCTTGATTGACAACACCACAGAGAATGTTTTAGCAAGTTAATATAAAGGTACATTTAGTAAAGATCACTTGCTTAAGCTGACTTATATTCTCTGGGAGGGATATCCACCCAAGAAGAACCCAGCTAACCCTAATCGACATGGATCAACAGAAAGGAAACCGATTTGATGGTTTTGTCGGTTTTAACCGACAAAAGCAATAGACAGAAAATTCTCGCCCTAAAGTGGATCTAAGAACATCTTAATCTTAAAAGATAGGTGCTTATGCTACTGGAACCTAAAGGATAGCTCCTTAAACTGAGAAGTTGCAAAAGAATCAATCTAAAAGCTCTAAACGATATGAAAGACCGAAAATACCAAAAAGATGCATTTCGGTGATAATAGGATTTGAGCTTTCTTTTTACAAGTGAGTGATCTAGGTAGGTTAATAAGGTCCTTAAGATGCTCAAAACAGAACGAATTAGGGTTGAAGCTCACCCGCCGGAGTTGAGGGAGATAAAGTGATAAAACCGGCCGAAACAGGAGATGATCCAAACTAGAACCACCTGTGGTTAACAGAGGGAAAAATAATGAATGAATTAGTTCTTAGGGTTACAAGACCTAAGGAACACGAGATAGAGTGGAGAAAAGCTTCACTGACGAAGAAAGAGAGAAGCTCCACTATTTAACAATGGCGGATAAGCTTCGGATTAGGGTTTTTATAGAGGTTTGACCCTCGGGAGCAACCGAGAAGGGTCCAGAGATGATGCGGTGGCGAATTGGATGCCATGTGGCAAGGAATTACTTGCCCTCCTACGACATAACGCCACCTCGCCGGCAGCAATGTCGGCGGCGAGGCATACGCGAGAGGAAGAAGAGAGGGGTGCCACTGACAGGTGGCCCCGCTAAACAGCCGCAGCAAATCACGACCCAGTCGGCTCCAAAGGAATGTCGGCCGTTGGTTTAAGATGGACGGGTGAGATTAAAAGAGATACTGGAGAGAGTCTGAACGGCTCAATCCCCGTGGACCACACGATTAGATTCCAACGGCTGATATCTAAAGGGGTACTGTAGCGGTCCGATCGGCCCAGTCAAGGAGGGGCGTTGGATCCAAATCCAACGGTTGCTCATGAAAGGGTGCGCGCCAAAGGAATTAGAACTTGATCCAACCGGTAGCTTTGGATCTAATTTGAACGGCTCAGATTGGCTTGGTCTCGGACGGTCCGAACGGCACTTGGATCTAGTCCTTCCATTGGGAAATCAACGGCTGATATTTGATGGGATGACCGGATGGTCCGAACGGCCCATCGGATCTCGTTCGTCCATCGGAAAATCAACGGCAAGACGCGCTACAGGGTTTAGGCTCGCCCGACGCGATCGGGCGCGGATCGGTTCAAGATCGGGTTGGACCTAGCCAGGCGGCTTGGTCGCTACAGTGCACAAGGTTGGGTTGGGCTGACCGAGTTTGACCGATTCAATTCAAAACTTCAAAAGGTTTGACCGGGGCTCTAAAAATAGCAAATAAATTTATAAATATCTGAAATTTTGAAGGGAGGCTTCTGGAATGACATGAATCCCGGATAAAATATAAAATCAAATGTTTCTTTTATTAAAATACATAAATAGGTCACATTGACTATATAAGTTTGTTTAGAAGCAAGAAATTTTGTTAAGGTCAGAATAGGTTCTGAAAATTTGTGAAAAATTATTTTTGGCCCAAATAACTTATTTGGTATTTGATAAAACATTTTCCCAGTCATAATACAAGCACTGACTTGTATTTCCTTTGAAACTTCAAATAGGTTTTGGATTTGGCTAGAAAAGGAAAGTTTTAATTTGTAACCAAATGTCCAAGTTTTCAATAATGAACAGTGATGCTAGGAAAAACATCTTATTACTGTTTATTAAATCTTGGGCTGTTACAAACCTACCCCCCTTAAGAGAATCTCGTCCCGAGATTTTGGATGGATGAGAAATTGGAAAAAGGATGAAGCTAAAATGATCTTTTTAGAAACATAACATCAGTTGTCTTTATTTCTTTCAAAGACAGAAAAGAAAGATCCTAATACACAACATAGTGTTGCCATTGAAGGTGGTTTTGACAGGGATAAAATGAGCCACTTTTGTCAGACGATCGATCATCACCCAGATGGCATTGAACCCATTCTGAGTCTTTGGAAGTCCGGTAATAAAATCCATACCGACTTCTTCCCATTTCCATTGTGGAATAGGCAAAGGTTGAAGGGTACCAGCAGGTTTCAAGTGCTCAGCTTTAACCCTTTGACAAATATCGCATTCAGCAACATACTGAGCAATTTGCCTTTTCATCTGGCTCTACCAAAATGTCTTCTTCAAATCCTGATACATCTTAGTGCTTGCAGGATGCAAGGAAAATTTTGGAATTATGAGCCTCTTTAAGGATTAGCTCTCTCAGCTGAGGATCTGAGGATACTACCAAACGATTGCGATATCGAAGGGTACCGCGGGCATCTTCAGAAAATTCGTTGGCTTTACCCGCCTTCAAATTTTCCTTGATTTCAGCTACCTCAGCATCAGTTTTCTGGGCTTCCAGAATCTGATCTTCGAGTGTTGACTTCACTTCTAAGGCAGCGAGAAATCCATTTTCTACCATTTTGAGACTTAAGCACTGAAAATCAGCACATAAGCTCTTAGCCAAAGGTACAGTCGACACGCAGTTGCATTGTGACTTTTTGCTTAAAGCATCAGCCACAACATTGGTTTTGCCAGGGTGGTAATGAATACCCATATCATAGTCCTTGATCAATTCAAGCCATCTTCTTTGTCTCATATTCAGATCAACTTGAGTGAATATATCTCAGGCTCTTATGATCAACATAGATTTCACAACAATTACCAAAAAGGTAATGTCGCCAAATCTTTAATGCATGGACTACGGCTGAAAATTCCAATTCATGAGTAGGGTAATTCACCTCATGAGGTCGCAACTGCCTGGATGCATATGCCACAACTCGGCCTTCTTGCATAAGTACACAGCCAAGGCCATGGCGAGATGCGTCGCAATAGATATCAAAATTCTTATGAATATCAGGAAGAGTGAGAACGGGAGCTTCGGTCAGGAGCTTTCTCAAAAGCTGAAAACTGTCTTCACACTCAGCTAACAAAAAGAATTTGTTCTCCTTCTTTAGAAGCTGAGTCAGAGATCTAGAATTTTTGGAGAAGTTTTCAATGAACCTACGGTAATAACCCGCAAGTCCAAGAAAACTTCGGACTTCGGAAACATTCTGAGGCTGTTTCCAGTCTAGCACATCTTGTACTTTGCTGGGATCAACAGTGATACCTCCTTCGGATAACACATGTCCTAAGAATGCAACTTGCTAGAGCCAGAAGGCACACTTGCTAATCTTAGCATATAGCTGATGTTTGCGAAGCATGACCAACACTAGTCTCAGATGTTGCTCATGTTCTTCAGTAGACTTGGAATAGATAAGAATGTCGTCAATGAACACGACAAAAAAAAACTTATCCAAGAAATCCATGAATACTGAATTCATAAGATTCATGAAATAAGCAGGAGCATTTGTTAGACCAAAGGACATAACAGTATACTCGTACAATCCGTAACGAGTAGAAAATGCCGTTTTAGGAATGTCCTCAGCTCTAACCTTAATCTGATGATAGCTCGAGCGCAAATCAATTTTTGAAAAGACTCGGGCTCCAGTCAATTAATCAAAAATAAGTGAGTGACAAGGCAGGGGTCACCACTAATTTGGTTAAGGACAAAAGAGTAAGACAATGTATGTTGTTAAAAGAGAGGGACAAGGGAAAGATAACAATGGTGCCACTAAGTGACCACATATAATGTGAAATCCATACCCATGGCTGTATTTAATGCAACATGACTTGTATTGAATGCACAAGGAACTTAGGTGATGGAAAAAGTGAGAATGACCAAGTCTAGTAAATAGGATCAGTCGGATTTGGGAATAGATTGGCCAAAGAGGTAGGTGACTATGGTTGGGACGTTAGACCAGCGGAATATACTAATGGATTAGGACGTCCATTATAGATCAAATGGACAACCAATCCATTAAAAATTTAACACAATCAAATTTGCTCGAAAGGCTACCTATTGCATATTTATATTGATACTACAGCAGATTCGATCAGTTTTGAAAACTGACCCAAGTGAATAAATAACAAGAGATGGATGAAGATGATGCATGCTCCATTGATGTAGGACAATAAACTGCTTACTAAACAAGGAATGGGATGCTCCAGAATCAAATAAAGCAGTAGCTGGACTAAAATTAACTAGGATCATACCCAGAACAACGTCAGGTGCATCAGCCGCTTTCTCAGCAATAAGCTGGTTCACTCGACCTCGGACTGGAACTGGATCGGATTTGATAGATACCTTTAGAGATGGTGCTAGACGAATAATGACTGGGGAAGGTTGAACAGGAGGCAACCCACGTTTCTTAGCAAAGCACTGGCTTGCGAAATGTCCAGGACGACCACAATGATAACAAATCACACCAGGCTTGATATTGCTGGTAGTGGGTGGCTGATTTCCACTAGGTCTGGGCTGCCCCATAGATGGAGGTGGACGAGGTGCAAATATTGGCGCCCTCGGTGAAATTGGAATTGGTGCTTGAGAAAGCCGAACAGGAGGTAGACCACGAGCCTTTGTGTAGCATTGATTTGCAAAATGCCCAGAACGACCACAGTAGAAACAGATCACTTTTGGCTTAACCTTATTAGCAATCTTGGGCTGATTCATAACAGTTCTTAGCTGATCCGAAGTCGTTTTGAGAACGGCTGCGTGGAAAATCCGTCGTTGCAGTTCAACTGACTTGGTGATCATCTGGTATAGATGACACTCTTTGGGACAGTAATCGTGTCCTTCACAGAGAAAACAAGTGATCTTGATAGTCGGACAGACCCCCGGTGGATGTTTTCCGTCACAGTTGGGACAATTTGTAGTGCACTCGTTGATGTAGTGCCCTTCCTCTCCACAGCGTCGACAGACCTTGATCTTGCCGATTGCCCTTCTTAACTTCCCGGGGTGAGTGTTCAGAGGAGTACTAGGTTCTGCCATTCTATTGTCACACGGATGGTTAGAGGACAGACTAAGGATACACTCAATTGAGTGCGAAAGATGTTTTTGGCAGCAAAGGGCAATACTAAACTTAGCATGCATAATGATATGAAATGCACCAAAATTTAACACCAAAAGAAAATGCAAAGGCACAAAGGCCCGCGTAAGATCCAATAAAGCAAATCATAGTTTTCCGACATAATTGCTATACATACTGCCCGTAGGCGATGCGCAATTATTTGGAACCAAAAGAGAGCGAACAATCACACTACAACATGTACTTCTACAGGACAAAGAAATTAATTAGGGTGGATATAATCTAAGAATAATCCCTATCTTCATCCTAATTTCGCAGTTACAACATTGTCTTCTCGTCCCTTCGCCATTGTTCTTCTTGGTGAATACTAACATATCTATCTTTGGAAACAAGAGATGAGCAATAGAAAATATTTTGCACAAATCCAATGAATAGTGAGGTAAGGATTAGAAACTAGGATGGGTAAGAAATAAAGGATGGCTTACTTAGACTTTCCAAAATTATTTTGCTAACTGGAAAATAATTTCTTAAAAGACTTGCCAATACTAACGACCATGCTATTTCTAACCTACAGGCAACGTATGCTCTGATACCAACGCTGTAAGGACCCCAAAGTATTGGGAATTATGCCGAGTTAAAATTTTATTGAAAGCATAATCATTAATCAAGCACTATTCGGTCCTTGATTAAAACCATACTAACAATAATAATTTTATCAAGTCATAATTCCAACATTCAGTTCCCGAATATATGTCTAGCAATAGTTCGGTGATCGGTGACTATTAGCATATATTCTTAAACAACATTGCATCATACACATACAAGGTATACATTTACATAATTAAACAGAGGTTACAATTTGGTTTGATATTACAATATCAAGTGACTTTGGTCACCACAAAGTTTAACAGCGGAAGCAAAATTAAACAACAAAAGCCACCAATGGCCTCATCACCCTCAAGCTATTGCGTGGAGGAAAGAAATAGCTTCACTCGTTAGCGTCACCCTGATCGGCGCTAACGGGCATCTTAAACAAATAATTACCTGTACCTGCAACAAGAGAGTATAGCACCTGAGTACGGAAGGTACTCAGCAAGACTTACACAAACTAAATAAAAGAAAGTGTTTAATAGAACCTATACAAAGGATTAGAATTGATTCATGCATAAGGTTAACAACAGAAGGCTATAATGGTTAAATTTTGCATAAAGCAATACATCTTAACCTACAATTGCTAAGTTTTGACAAAGCAGTTTAATAAATCAATTTGGACTAAAACAGTAAATAAATGAGACATAATCATAAACAGTACCATCAACAAAATGGCTGACACCACTTACCAAAAACATTGCATGATTGATCATTAGACCGAATCCATACCCAACCCAAAATTTGATTTCCAAAATCTATACAAAGCGCTAATCAAATTCAAGCGTTGTCGTGAATCAAGTGGACACGGCTATTCAATAGTTTTAAATCCCTGCAGGGGTGTACGTCTTTACCCACACGACTTAGTTAGCCCGTAGCCCCCGGGATAGTAGCACACTGCCTTTGGTATGCCGGCCGAGTAAACTAAGATTTGGTATTTTTCAACAAGTTGACACTATTAAGCTGGAAAACCCATGTGCGACTGATCTCGCTTAAACAACGACTGATAGCATTTGTTCAACCGGGGTCCACATGTTGTGCCGGGAATGCCGACCCAATCAATTAAATGCAAACTCGTGTTAGCCACACATATTAGACCACAGTCGGGGCCCTGAAGGTACGTACATGCGATGGAACATATATACGCCCTCACCCTTCTAAGAACATCTGATATCGATATGAACTTCACATGGCATACGACACGGCCTGAAGACATAAGCATCTATGCCATATGAAATCAATACACATGTCCTTACTCTCCTGTTTCCAACTCAATAGCATTAACCCTTTACTTAACCAAACAGTGCCCATACACTGCGTGTGGAAGTACGGTGGGGCTTGAATCATCCAGCCGATGTTCAGTCCTTAATCAATCCAGACAAGACAACCACATTTCTCAATCTCGTGCACTAAGGCACCATCACTAGCATCCACTTGTCCGGATTTAAATCAATTTATTAAACAAGATTTAAGTTCATTTCTGACTTAAATAAACTGAACAAAGAATCAAAATAAATTAAATTCAATTGTTGTTCCCATGTTTGACAAGATAAGCTTGCCAAACACTACCGTTCTAAGGATTGCATGGCTAAGCATATTTCTAACCTAAGTATTTTCATACAACAACACCTTGTTGAGTGTATGATCGATTTAGGGTAAGCCACAAAGATTGGGTTGTAACTACCTAGAGATAGATCACAAATACTTTCTAGAAAATTGCATGCATAGTATCACTGTATTTTGTAAATGTACAGTTCAAAAATTGGGATCAACATGGTGCAGAGAGGATGCTTGCCTTGGTAATAATACACCTCTTGTTCAGGTTCTTGTTGCTCAATAAAAGATTCAACAACTCCAGAAGAACCAGAATCTAGAATCATAAAAACCCAATAAACATAAGAAATTGACAGAGGACAAAATATTGGAAAAGATTGCATGATCAAGATGGTAATGCATGATTAGAAACATGCTTAAGTTATACTAACCCAATAAAGATAATACCCCATATTAATAGTCTTTGTTACAAGTTATCAACATTAGTGGTTTAGAAAAGAATTGCGTTTGAATTGAGAAAATCAAAGCAGGACAAGTTAAATTGAGTTTGTTGGTTTATATACTAATCGTAATACTTTTGCTTAAGCTAAAGTTCAGATTTTGAAACTGAAATGTAATAGGTTAAATAAATTGTTGAATTACATATACGCAAACAAAATTCCTTTGCTTAAGTTATAATCATTTTGGGTAAAGCTAAAAGCCCGGCTTAATACTTAATATCATTAGTTGGCAGGAATTACAAAATTGAAATCCTTGTTGTGCATTGCGGTTTGATCAAAGAATGAAGAGCAAATCAGAATTAACCGGTTGCTACTGACTTGAGTTTTGGAGAGATCGAATCGAACAAATCAAAAGAAAAAGGTTGCTAATCTAGACACCTTACAAGTGAATACTTACTTAACTAAAAGTATACTACTAAAGCAGTAATCTAAATCATCATTTACCCATTAATTGACAAGGAGTAGCATTTGGTGAGCTACTGAGTTCAGATTTGGCAAAACAGAAACACGGGACAGATTGCAAGGAATTGGTTTGTTTGCATCATTATACAATGACAAAAGAATATTTTTGATTAAGTTACAGTTAAATAGGTAAAACTAAAAGTTTAACTTATCACTTAACATCGGTAATACTAATTATCGCAATGGAATTTGATCTCGAGCTGCGAGACACGGTTTTGAAATCAAGCGGAGACAAAGTTGCAATTAAAGGATTTTGCTGATTTTGACATATTGCAAGTAAAGGACTCGTGCTTAAGCTATAACTTATTGCTAGTGGAGATAATATCCTCAATTAGCCTATAACCACAATATCAGACAAAGGCATAAGCTAGGGTTAAACCACTGGTTTTGCCCTTGATTGACAACACCACAGAGAATGTTTTAGCAAGTTAATATAAAGGTACATTTAGTAAAGATCACTTGCTTAAGTGACTTATATTCTCCGGGAGGATATCCACCCAAGAAGAACCCGCTAACCCTAATCGACATGGATCAACAGAAAGGAAACCGATTTGATGGTTTTGTCGGTTTTAACCGACAAAAGCAACAGATAGAAAATTCTTGCCCTAAAGTGGATCTAAGAACATCTTAAGCTTAAAAGATAGGTGCTTATGCTACTGGAACCTAAAGGATATCTCCTTAAACTGAGAAGTTGCAAAAGAATCAATCTAAAAGCTCTAAACGATATGAAAGACCCAAAATACCAAAAAGATGCATTTAGGTGATAATAGGATTTGAGCTTTCTTTTTACAAGTGAGTGATCTAGGTACGTTAATAAGGTCCTTAAGATGCTCAAAACAGAACGAATTAGGGTTGAAGCTCACCCGCCGGAGTTGAGGGAGATAAAGTGATAAAACCGGCCGAAACAGGAGATGATCCAAAATAGAACCACCTGTTGTTAACAGAGGGAAAAATAATGAATGAATTAGTTCTTAGGGTTACAAAAGACCTAAGGAACACGAGATAGAGTGGAGAAAAGCTTCACTGACGAAGAAAGAGAGAAGCTCCACTGTTTAACAATGGCGGATAAGCTTCGGATTAGGGTTTTTATAGAGGTTTGACCCTCGGGAGCAACCGAGAAGGGTCCAGAAATGATGCGGTGGCGAATTGGATGCCATGTGGCAAGGAATTACTTGCCCTCCTACGACATAATGCCACCTCGCCGGCAGCAATGTCGGCGGCGAGGCATACGCGAGAGGAAGAAGAGAGGGTGCCAGCGGCGGTGGCCCCGCTAAATGTACCGCATGACAAATCACGACCCAGTCGGCTCCAAAGGAATGTCGGCCGTTGGTTTAAGATGGACGGGTGAGATTAAAAGAGATACTGCAGAGAGTTCGAACGGCTCAATCCCCGTGGACCACACGATTAGATTCCAACGGCTGATATCTAAAGGGGTACTCTAGCGGTCCGATCGGCCCAGTCAAGGAGGGGCGTTGGATCCAAATCCAATGGTTGCTCATGAAAGGGTACGCGCCAAAGGAATTAGAACTTGATCCAACCGGTAGCGTTGGATCTAATTTGAACGGCTCAGATTGGCTTGGTCTCGGACGGTCCGAACGACACTTGGATCTAGTCCTTCCATTGGGAAATCAACGGCTGATATTTGATGGGATGACCGGATGGTCCGAACGGCCCATCGGATCTCGTTCGTCCATCGGAAAATCAACGGTGCACGCGCACCTAGGGTTTGGGCTCGCGCCCGACGCGACTGGCACGGTCGGTTCGCACCGGGTTGGACCTAGCCGCGCGACTTGGTCGCTACAGTGCACAAGGTTGGGTTGGGCTGACCGGGTTTGACCGATTCAATTCAAAACTTCAAAAGGTTTGACCGGGGCTCTAAAAATAGCAAATAAATTTATAAAAATCTGAAATTTTGAAGGGAGGCTTCTGGAATGACATGAATCCCGGATAAAATATAAAATCAAATGTTTCTTTTATTAAAATACATAAATAGGTCACATTGACTATATAAGTTTGTTTAGAAGCAAGAAATTTTGTTAAGGTCAGAATGGGTTCTGAAAATTTGACAAAAATTATTTTTGGCCCAGATAACTTATCTGGTATTTGATAAAACATTTTCCCAGTCATAATACAAGCACCGACTTGTATTTCCTTTGAAACTTCAAATAGGTTTTGGATTTGGCTAGAAAAGGAAAGTTTTAATTTGTAACCAAATGTCCAAGTTTTCAATAATGAACAGCGATGCTAGGAAAAACATCTTATTACTGTTTATTAAATCTTGGGCTGTTACAGGCTCTTACCTACTAGTCGTTGTTTAACGATCAACCCTATCATCTTGATTACTACTATGAGCATGAAGCTAGGTCATAGCTACCACTAACCTTCGTGACTGTCTAATAGTACTAGTAATCTTATGCACTACGAAGTTTATATTTTAGCTTCTAGTTTCCGGTAAAACCTAGTTATGCGTGAGGCATACCCGTCATATCATATTTTCATTGAACTGAGCTTGTTGACTGAGCTACCACTCAACTCAGTCATTGTAGACGACCTAGGGTTAATAGCTACTCAATCATTCCTTATATTTATATGACTAATTCTTATCAGTGTGCTCATTCGATGGTTCGACACCATCTTACTCAGAGGTCCTAGTTTACTTTAAATGTTAATGTCACCTACTAGCTTTCATTTAAGGTTTACTACTACTACATTTTATCAGCATGTTGTACTGATTACCCACGGTTGTCTTGTTGCCCTAATAAGTTTTTGGTTAATCCCCTAGGTAAGTGGGCCCTAGATGCATTTGATTTACCTCACAAAATGCTTATGTGCAACTTTATTGCTATAGTAGTTTTTAACTAAGTGTCATTGCTATTTATCAATGTCTAGTTCCTATGCGCCAATGACATGGCCACAAGCCTTAGTTAAAATAATTATCTTACCTAATCAATATGTACCAAGGGTTTACTTGTAAGTGCCTGTTTTGAGGATGTATCATTTTATCCCTACATTGCTAGTGTTTCCCCTATGACCTTGGCCCGTTATCGTTTATTTACTATTCATTTTGTTGACTATTTTATTGCAGGTGACTATACTCTACCTGACTCTTAACTAGCACGATGACTAAGTCCTTACCTAATGAGGGGCCATTTGTCAATCAAACTTTAGTAGGTAATTAATTCTAATTAACCATTATTATTATTGTTATTACTATAAAAGAAATGGCCAGCCCACAATCATTGGTATTTACATCTTAATATAATTTGTAATTAAATTGCCTTTTAGTTTAACTGGTATGGGTATACTAATCATTTTAACTAATCTCTAACTAATTATCCTTCCTAAATCAGTTGCTAATCAACTTTATGTAAAAAGGAATTTGCTAATTGGATTGTCATTACTAATCACTCCCCTAATTGAATTTCGATTAACCACATATTAGGTTGGGCCCACTTGACATACTCAGAGAGGGGGGGGCTTACAAAGAGGTTGAGCTCTCTGCTTCAGAGTGGAACAGAGGAGGAGTGGTGGCGTGCGCTTTTTTTTGTGACGGGACATTGGCGGCGGCCCACAACGGCTAAAATGGGTTGGGGAGGGGAAGATGGTCCTGTGGGTGGTGGCGACATGACTTGAGGCGGTCGGTTGTGGCCGGGCGGCGATGCGCGGCGGCCAGAGTAGTGCATGGGATGAGGCGGCTGCGTCAGGGAGGGAGAGGGGTGGAATGGTACGAAGCACAAGCATGAGGGAGGGAAGGGGACTCACCAGCTTAGGCGACGGTAGTGGGAGAGGCTGTGGCATGCGAGCAGCGGGAGACGATGGTGACGTGGCAGGCTCGACATGGGGGCATCGGCTGGGTGATGGAGAACGCAAATCGGAGGTTGGGGGAGGACGAGGGAGGGGAGGTGATTCTCCGGTAGAGGGGAAGTAAAGAGGAGCTTAACAGAGAAGACATGGAAACAGTGGAGACGGAGGTGGTGTGGAGCTCCTTTGGAGGAAAGCCAAAATTGGATGAGGGGATTTGAGGAGGTAGCCTGGGAACACACTTTGACGCGAGAAGAAGTGGAAGGGGTCCACCGTGTTGGTCGGGACAGCGAGTTGAAGGCGGCGGCTGCGAATAGAGGGAACGATGATCTCCCGGCTCTGGGTGGGGGGGAAGGAGGTAGGTAGGAGGCGTGGCGTAGGAGAGTCTTGAGAAGCACAAATGGTATGGTCAAGCGCACTAGGGTGGCAATGCTTCGTGAGGCGCGATGGCGGCCATGCAGAGAGTTTGAGCTCCCGCTCGTTGCTTGCTGGCGTGAGGGAGAGAAAGGGAGCAAGGAGTAGGGTAGGAAGAGGGCCGGGGCATGGCTAAGTAGAGGGGGGCGAGGGCGCAACCGGGACAGGCTCGGGTACATCGGCGCGAGTAGATGGCTGGCGTGGCATGGGCGACAACGCGACAAAAGGCAAGGCTCCAGTGGCAATGATGGGATGGCGCTATGGGTGCAGTGGTGGCGGCGCAATGGGAGTAGGTGGCGAGGGCATGGCACGGGGGTAGCATGATGCTAGAGGCGGCATGGTGCCGGAGGAGGATCTTCTTACGGTGAGCAAGCGGAGGAGGAAGGAGGGTCAAGGCCAAGAGGAGAGAGAGAGGAGGAAGGGGCATGTCAAGTGAGTCGGACGGCTGGGCCGAGTCGGCCAGGAAAAAGAAAAGCAACAAAAAAAAGACAGGATGGACTGGATGGTTTTTGGCCCAGAACGGACTTTTGGTGTTTTATTCTCCTAAGTTTTTTCTTTTTAACTTCTAATTCTGATTCAAATTCTTGGTTTGGGCAATTTAAATTTAGAAATTTGTAATTAAATTTAAACTCCTATTTTTGTTTTTAGTGTTGAAGTTTTCAAATAAAATCTAGAAAACTTGAACATCACCAAAACGTAATAAAAAGTTTTAAAATTTTCACATTTTTAATGTCAGACCTCAAATTTGAAATTTGGAATCTTTTGTGTTCGCAGCACTAGTCCCTGGATCAGTAGCTAGTGTCCACAGTTACATTATTGAATATCCATCACATATCTTGAATATGTAAAGCTATTTCATAATTATAAACAAAACATAAATACACCTTATGCTTTTTGACTTGTAGAATGGCCAGACAGGCCAAATACCTTTCAACGAATCGAAGCGGAAGCAGAATAAAATACACCACGTGGAACCCTCACACTACTACAGAAAAGGTCTTCACAGACGGTTCAAAAACGTCATTACAGACGGTTTTCAGAGCCGTCTGAGTTTATGGGTCAATGATGACATGAGGTCATCACAGACGGTTTTGGAACCGTCTGTGATGCATGATATCACAGATGGTTATTAACTCAGAACCGTCTATGATATGCGACTATCACAGACGGATTATATATAGAATCGTCTATGATAACTGACTATCACAGACGGTTCTAAACACGAACCGCCTGTGATAACTATCTATCACAGCGGTTCGTGTTTAGAACCATCTGTGATATATATATATATATATATATATATATATATATATATATATATATAT